>CM035594.1:15733692-18544635 GCA_020423425.1 Chrysopa pallens
CCGGTAATTTTATTGGTATATACCATGTTTTTATATGAGGCTCAAACAATGGCTTCGGTAATGGTTCTATATGATGCGAGTGTTTGATATGTTCCTCTGGCAACAGTAATGACGTTGAGAAGTGTATCGCAATTAAAACCAATAACAATGTTTTCCACATATTGTTTGACGTTTTCTCTTATTCAAATCTGAGAAAAATAATATTGATTTTAACATTTTCAGTTGTTTTTATTAAAAAATTTAAATGACCTAAAAATCCCTTCTGTATTTGTTGAAAATTTTTTTGTATTGCGTGTTAAACAAATATGATAAGATTATCTCCACCTACATGATGAATCAATATCCGATCAATCAATCATTAAGTATTTTAATTAATTTAATTAGTAGCATATTTGCATCTTCTTGTATCCTCATTTACAACAGATATTGACTTACCTCGTATTACATGTTTAATCGGATATATCATATAAAATATCTAAAAATATATTAAATTTTGTTTTGATTTGATTCGAAATAATTTGGCAATAGTGGATATAACGTGAAGATAACCACTAACAGAATTAATTGTTTACATATCCCTCATTTACACTATAAAAAAAAAATCAACGATCAAAATTATATATTGTTAGGAAATAATTTATATTTTACGTGTTAATCATTTGAATTTGAGGTGGAATTTTGGCGAATCTAAGCTTATTTTATAATACATTTTCTGTATTTGAACATTTCTTCCGTTTCTTATGCTTTTAAAGGTGGATCATGGATCCATGGGATTCACTTGGCCATTTATGCTAATTCTTGAACCTAAATTCGCTTTTCTGATCTAGAGTACGTCACTAAAATTTCAGTTTGATATCTCGTTTCTATTTTGGAGTTATTTTGATAAAGGACAGACAGACATACGAAAATAGGCTGATTAGATTTCCATAGAATCATCTAATAAATTTCGATATTTTCCCACAATTTCCTATATCAAATTATTTAGTATTTTATAAATACGTATTTCGACTACAAAGTTGTGCAGACCAAACCCGTTGTGCAAACCGTCACCAAATTAGCAACGAGTAACATATCCTCAGAGAATCATTACAACTAGCTAATTCATATTGATGATGGCTACTTTGTAGTCGAAATAAGTATTTATAAATTACAAAATAATTTGATCTAGGAAATTGACGCAAAAAAATCAAAATTTATTCGAAAAAATCCTAGAGTTCTCATGAATAATTAAAAAAAAAAAAATAAATAATAGAATCATATGATAAACACTTTTATGCTTTGGGTCTTTTGCCGTTTTTGCTTATTCCTTAAAATAATTTATTCATTAAATTTTAAATTATAATATTTCTGAACTGTTCATGTAAGCTATAGGATAATGTCTACTGGCATGCAAAAACTTCCGAAATTTTGTAGATAAAACGGGAAATTGAACACACACAATTTTTAACTAAATAATTTATTTATGATGGTATACTTACAATAAATAATTTAACATATGACCTAGGGGATGGTTATTAGAAATTATTTAAATTAATACATTTTCGTAATTGTTGGAGGGACTATATTTTGCTATGGTCTGTTAACTACCTTATTCATATAAATATATGAGCGCAAACAAAATAAATTATTAATAACTTCATTCAATAACAATAAACAAATTAATTCAAATTAATAATAATGTTCTTCAAAAGTTTGGTTACCGTATTAGTTTTATGTGTGGCTTACACAATGGCTACACCAGGATACCTTGCGCCAAGTGGAATAAGTCATACATCACGAGTGGATTTTTATGGCAAAGCAATTCCAATTGTAAAACCAATTATTGTGGAAAAACCATTGATTACTCCAATTGTTCATGCTGCACCAGTATATGTTAAACCAGCTATATCATATGGAATTGGTGGTTATGGATTAGGAGGACATGGCTTAGGTTACGGATTAGGTGGTCAAGGATTAGGTTATGGATTGGGTGGTCATGGCTTGGGATATGGAGGCCTTAATGGTGGCTACGGACTTGGAGGTGGCTATGGATATGGTGGAATCTATTAATAATATTATAATAGTTTAAAAAAACTAAAAAAACACGCTTCGCGCACCGTAGTTCGCGCACTAGCTCTATCTTTATTACTCTCATGCAAAGGATCCGTTCATATGCGTTCTGCAGCCAACTTCAGAGAGTTACCTACAGACAAACAAACATACGAGTGAAGCTAATAAAAGCGTGTTAAAAATATGACCAACTGTGATACAATTATTTGACCAAAGATTCTGATTAATTATTTTTCAAATCGTATTTCATACTTATGCAAATATATATTTTTCTTATATTTTATAAGTTGTGTTTGAATTTCTGCATTCCAAATCCATTTTAAATATCTTTGCAGTATAATAAAATACAAGTTTTAGACTAAAACCACGATGAATGTCATTAGTGTAAGCCAGTGATTAGTCACACAGAGTTTGTGATAAGCTAGAAAGTTTTTCGGACTTTTATGGTATTTTTCACAATCCTTATAAACTTTGCCAAGGGGAACAAAGTTATTTATGCGCATTTTATTAATTCAAAATCCAAAATACTTGTATTTTCGATTTTGTGTTGTGATAAATTGAAAATTGCGTAATCCTTTCAAATTAGTAGCCATTATTATAAATAGTTTGAAGGTCATATGACATTTAATCGTGTTTACAATCCTAAAGCCCAAATCATTTTATGCAAATATTTGGGTTTCTATTTAACAAATCGTACTATGAAATTGCTTGTTGACAATTATTCCTGGCTTATTATTTATCAAAATATTACAAAAAATTACATGAAGTTTGTGATAGGGGAAGATGTTAGTTTTTTCATATGAGCAGATGTTAATAAAAAACGTTGAAATACTCTATGATTTCGTCAAGTTAAAAATAAAGCATTCAATACTTTATACGGGTATTTTCCAAAAAAAAAAATGAAATTATGAAGATAAATACTAACATCCTTATTTGTTTAGGAACATGGATGAGGATAATTGTTTGAACTATAATTAATTATTAAAATTAATGAAATACAATAAATACGTAGCCCATAATACAGTTATGAAATATTCATTATATAACGTGTATTACAACTAGTATTTATAAAGTGTTAATTAGCAATGCTAATGATTACCTATGCTAAAAAAATATAACTTAACAGTTATAGTAACGAATTATGGAACAAAATGTTTTTATTTCAGAAATGTTCTTATGTTTTGAAAGATGCGTTATGTGCCCATGACATTCAGTTAACTGATTTTGTCTCTTGACATGAAATGTAATTTTAGCTGGCTTTTTATTTTCGTTTTTGATTAGTCATGATGAAGGACAGGCGATCATTTGAAATTCACTGTTACTATTTCAGAGATTCTACGAGCATTGCAATTTTGGACCAAATTTAATATACTCTCATATATCATATGAGATGACATATTGAGATGTATCATATAAGATGGTGAATTCTGATTGGTTTCTTTTTTCTTGAATCGCTTAGAACACAAAATCGAAGTTTTTTTCAAAAAAAAAAAAATTAGAGGCAAAGTTATTCGAAATATATGCTTTTCTTACCGTTTTTATAGGATTAATTTATCCGAAATATATGAAAGAATATTTTTGTTACCGTTCTTATAACATAGTTAATATAATTTGTGGAATTTTGGGAATTTGGTTAACACCAGTGTGCTATCAATAGAGAAAAAGGATAGGTTTTTCTTTGTATACAATATTATATTTATATCAATATTTTTAGCTGAATTAACGACGCATTTTAGATTTTATGATATTTATTGAAAATTAATTGTAAACTAAAAGATTAGTTTTAACGCTTTGAAACTTATATTGATAGCTAGTAAATTGTATCTAAGTATTTTTTTTTTTTTAAAACTTTATTTCTTACCTAATGTGATTTATAAAAAAACTTGTTCTATATATTCAAAATATTTAAATAAAATTCTCACCGGTTTGTTAATAGAATATTTAAGTATTTAATACAATATGCCATTTTGTGTGTGTGTGTGTTTTTTTTTTTTTTTTTGTTTGATTAAAATTATCTTGATTTTTTTTTTTTTTTTTTTGAAAAATCAAAATTTGGGATCAGAGTGTTTCTTTCCACTCATTAATCATTAAAAATATTTATATAAGGTTATAACGTTGATATTGACCATAATTTGAGATCATTAAGAATAAAACAGTTTTTAAAGTTTCTTATTTTTTAAATGTCTATTACTTCCAAATAATATATCATCGGTATAATAAAAATGAATAGTAATCTAGACAGCATAATTATACTAAACAAGAAATCTGGTCTCAACACCATACATGTTGACATTATACTTCGTGTACGAGCATTGAAGAAATTCATTTCCCGAAACTGTTTATTTCATATTCTAAAAAATAAATTTCTGTATATCGATCAATGTAATACCCAAACCAATCAAAAAGGTTGAAACTAAGACCAGGAAGTCGTTTTCTTATATAAACGAGCCAAAAAACAGATTTCATGAAATTTTAAATCCAAAAGATTGAAGAAGAATTTCAAATTTTAATCAAAGTACCGTCCAAATTATTGAGTTCTAACCCACCTATAGTGCTGTATCCTGGATTGAACAGACCATCCAGCATAGTACTCACGTAGGTGATTCTAAAAATTATTTATCCAATAGAACATCTTCATCAAAGACAAGCTAAATTCATTGTTTTTAAATAAAATACGTTTTCACTATGAAATTTTACTATTATGAAACCGAGCCGGGAGTCGGCTTGGTTTCTTTATTAGCGTGTGCTACCAAAACGTTTTGAAACACGATCATGTAAACTGGTTTGGAGATTCAATGTTAAAAAAGTATGACCAAAAGTGTATAATTAATGGCTGCACTTCTAAGAAGCCGAGCATGCAAATAGGGTATACTACCCAGTACGGTCCACTACAGAAAGTACCACAACATAATGCACACGGATTACACTGCTGTTAAAAGTTCTCCATTTGAGCTGTATGGGCCTTGCCGTACACGACCGTGGTTTGAAATAAATACTACGAATACATTATTCATCTTAAGATCTAATATGAAGTTCCCGACAAGAGTACTCTATTTTAAACTGTATTAATTTTCGTTTGGTAATACGGAACTGTTCACCCCAAATGTGGATAAAATACAGTATGTAGATAGAATGTAAAATGGCATTTGGTAATTAATTGAAAATCTGAGAATATGCGAATGTTCTTCTGGACTGAAAGCACAAAAATGCTAACAAATATACAATTATCTCTTACTACACTGTGCTTTTGGTTCCTTGCTTAGTTGCAATGTAGAATCTTTCCGACATCCTCGAATGCTTACCCTTAATTATCAATTGGTTACCTTACTTAAGCTTAAATATAAAAGATTACTAAAGTGTAAACATAAACACCCCAGAACCTCCGCTATTATATATTTAGCAATACATAGAGGTGAATACCTACAAATTATACAAATAAATAACAAAAATAATCTTGTACGACAAATTATTAGTTCCATGGTCAATAAATCACTACTCACTTATTTAAAAAAAAATTATGGTTTTTTTCTTTTATTTTATTTGTATTTTTTAAAGGTCAATATTAAAAAAAAAAAAAAAAATAATAACAACAACAAAAAATGAAACTTTCATAATAAGTAACCCCGAATAACTAGCTTACTGTTAATTAATAAATTACTATTCGTGTGTTTAAAACAATGTTATGCAATAAGGGATGGTTATTAGAAATTTTTTGTAAATAAAATACATGAAATATTCGTAAAGAAGTATCTATTCACATGATAATGTTGATAATTAATCTACACGTTAAAACTGCTTTTACATATCATATCTCATAAACGATTAGATTCTCGGGAATAACATCTAAAATGAGACACATCGTATCAAAGAGTAGACAATTTTCATGATAATAGTTTCGTTCAATCACAATTGGAAAGTGTTAATAATGGCGTCTCAAAAATGTGCGTATACAACGACATACTTGTTGTACGTACAACAAGTCATATACGGACAATACTTTATTTATACTGTCAGACGCCACATTGAATGTTATAAAGACGTTGCTAATCTTAGAAACATCATTGAATTCGTTAAACGAAAATCTGGAAATGGGTTTAGATTGGACGAAGGAATCACGTTTCCCATAGAAACTTTGCTCCCGTTTTCACGCCCTTGGGGATAGAATTTCGGAAAATAATTTTTTAAAAGCTGCATAGTATTTAGTGTGGGTCCGGTATGCGGTGTGGAACCGGTACTTTGGTGTAGTCGACCCGGTACTCCGTACTGTGGTATTCATACTTGTTGAAAAGTGTATGGACCTCCAGAACGAAATGTTCCGGTGATACTTGATCGATAAAGTAAAGAAATAAATTTAAATTTATTGATTTTGGTTTCGATGGAAATGATGGTAATAGAATCTGTAACAAAGTAATTCAGGTGAGAACTTGTAATGAAAACATTGCCACTTAGGCGTAGAATTTTCTTATCGGATGCTTACTTCATACCTCTTCCATGTGAAAACAACCTGCAAGTTTCTTTATTTTATAGACTGTGCTTTGATCCTTATAGATTTGCTATATACGTATAGATATAAGAAATTCTTAGCAGAATTACGGATATCTTCTTAGAAATCAGTATTAACGACGTAAAATGCTCAAAGTGATACCAGAATTTTTGATCAGAAACTTTAAGATGTAAGACCGGTATAAATGTTTTTTACAAGCATACATCTTAATGATATGCCAAAAAAAATAATGAATATGTGTTTTAATAACATTTCTAATACCATAGGCTAATATTACTAAATAATACTAAAAGCTAGCATGTAAATACGCATTGCGTTATGAAATCATTTATCGTATGGAGGGACTACATTTTGCTATGGTCTGTTAATCTTCTCATTGATATAAATATATGAATGCGAAAAATAGTAATCATTAACAAACATTTAGTTTAATAACAATAAACAAAGTAATTAAATTAATTAAATTAAAATTAATAAAAATGTTCTTCAAAAGTTTGGTTACCGTATTAGTTTTATGTGTGGCTTACACAATGGCAACACCAGGATATCTTGCACCAAGCGGAATAAGTCATACATCACGTGTGGATTATTATGGCAAAGCAATTCCAATTGTAAAACCAATTGTAATTGCAAAACCATTGATTCATGCACCAATTGTACACGCTGCTCCAGTTTATGTAAAACCAGCTGTATCATATCAAAACAGTAATTTGTTGGCACTTGGTGGACATAAATACGCCGTTGGTGGTTATGGATTAGGTGGTCATGGATTAGGATATGGATTAGGTGGTCATGGATTAGGATATGGAATTGGTGGTGCTTATGGTGGCTACGGACTTGGAGGAGGTTATGGTGGTTATGGTTATGGCGGAATCTACTGAGCTTGTGATATAATTGTGATAATATTATTTGACCAAAGATAATTTATATTTTTCTATCGTAATTTCTATTATACTTCTAAAAATAAATATTTTTCTGAAATTTTAAAATAATATTTTTGATTTGCTATTTCTTGTTTTCAAATCAATTTTTCTTCCTTGTATTGTCCTTCAATCCTTCTATATACCTGTCCTTCATATTTCTTCAGCAATCTATCCGAATATACAGATATTTAAGCGACGAAGAAACAAGTTCTCAAGGTATGACACTTATTATTGGATCACCTCGAAGTCGCACATAACATTCCTACCCTATGTAAGGGAAAACAGGGCTGATCTATTGTTCACTTACAGATTTTAATTACAGAGTTGTATTCATCAAAAATTAGGCATGTATTATTTATCATAGTAATTGGTAGATTCTATACAAAAAAAAGTCATATAGTTAAAACCTTGTAACAAAAAAATCAAATCGTCGAAAAAACTGTAAGGCTAAAAATAATAAGCCTTTATTATTTAATCTTAAGAACTAAGTTCTTAAACTAATGTAAATATACCTTAGTATATATTTTTGTAATTATTTTGAATTTTTTATTAACATAAGTAACTGACAAAACTGATGTATACCGAAGTAATTTTGAATCGGCGACAAAGAAGTTAATTAATAAACTAAGTAAAGCGTGATTTGCGGCAGCCAACTCAAAATTACTTTCGTATACTTAATTAACAATATTTAAAATATGTACTAAGGCGTACTTACATTAATTAAAAAACTTAGTTATTAAGGTTAAATGAAGAAGGTTTATTATTTTTTGCTATTCAGTTTTTTTGGAGGTTTGTTTTCGTGTTAACAAGTTTTTATAATACTCGACATTTATTTAGAATATGTAAGAGTATATTAATTTTAGTTGAAAGCTTGTACCATAGAAAATATTTAAGTCAACAAAAAAATTTTGGGATAGGTTCATCTAATTGGGTCCAATAGAACCAAGACTCAATTTTAAAACCATACCAATACCAAAATAGTTCCTATTTTTGAAAACAAAAAACTTATGTTTGAAATATTCTTCATAAACTGTTCACGAAAATTTCTGCTCAAATTTTGGTTTTTTACACCTTTATAATTGGAATACATATTATTATGTATTTATAACATAGAATGCATATTTAGAGAATTTTATGAATGCAAATCATTAAAATTGGTTAAAAATATGATACTGATTGTGTCGTAGAAATGAACACTGTTAGATGTTCTTCTCTGATTTCCTCCTTAAATAAATAATATTTTTTGTACTTTGGCACTTTATTTAACATTAAATAATCAATTTTATCATAAAAGAACACTTTATGAAATTGTCATGGCTTTAGAGGATTTTTAAATTCGGCAAGAATTCAAAAAAATAGTCGAAAAGTCCAAAAAAAATTATCTCTGTTTTTAGATTTTCTAGGGTAATTGAGGTCTAAGAAATTCAAAATTAATATTTATTTAATGATCAGATGGCCAGTTTTTGAGAAATCGCCACTAATAGAATCTAAAAATCACTCTTCGAATGGGTTTTTGAGCAATATCTCAAAAACTACACATCCAATCATTAAGTGGATGTTATGTTTGAAATCTATGGGTCAAAATAACACTATAATTATATTAGAAACAAAATAAATTTTCCATTTGTTGGGAACTTTTTAAGGGCCCTTTAAAAAAATCAAGAAAATCAAAACCTTTTTTTTGCTACCTATTTGGATGAAATGTATGTTTTTGGGTAATGTCTACTTACATATTCCAAAAATAACATCTATTTAACGATTGAATGCGTAATTTTTAAGACACCGCTAGAAATTCGCTCTAGAGGCCGATTTATTGAATGTATTTCACGCAATATCTCGAAACCTAGTCGACCGATGATAAAATATTTTTTTTTGAATTATTTAGATCTCAATAATCCTATAAACAGCGAACTTTGAACTTTTCGTCAGTTTTTTACGGTTTCATATACTATTGCAAAAATTTCGGAAAAAGTAAAAAAAGCTACAAATCAGTATTTTAATAAAAATCATTTAAAATATAATTAAACTATAAAAACTACATAAATAACACTTCATTAATTTGAAAAAAAATTGCCATAAGTTTTGAAAGTGCTCATTTATTCCATCTTAACTTTATTTTGATCGTTATTTATTTTGAACCACTTTGAAAAAATTGAAGAATTCCAGAATAAAATTTACTTCAGAATTAAATCAAACTTCGTTTATATGGTAAATTTGACCCATAGATTTCAAAAACAACATTTATTTATGTTATTGGATGCGTAGGTTTTGAGATATTGCTCAACAACCTGTTTGAAAGGTGATTTTTAGGTACTATTTCTAGCTAAATCTCTTAAAATCTTATCTGGCGTCTATTTATTCATATCGATCTCAAAAACTAGCGACCTAATCATAAAATAAATGTTTTTTCTTGTATTTTTTGGAGTTTACGTAAATTAAAAAATTTCATAAATGAAATATTTACAAGCCATGAGTAAAATGTAAACTTTCTATGTCGATTTGAGTACCTCTATATACCTCTATTGAGCATATCAAATAGAAAATAATCGTAATAATAAGTAATATGTGTGCAAGTTAAAACAAAATTTAGCAGGAAGCAAGAATATATTAAGAAATTAGTCGTTTTAAAAATCCTCCAATAATGTAAAGGAATTTTATAATAGTGCATTTATGATAATCCCAAAATACTTTGTAATATCGAAGAAAAAGAAAATCTGCTCACAATTAATCACCTTTTGTATCATATTACCTACATTTAAGGAAGGTTTAAAAACATAAAAAATATTATAATAATCTTGTGAAATATGTATTGTTACACATTTAATAAAAAAAACATAAAAATAAAATCAAACAATTATATAATATGTGAATAATATTCTGTAATTGCTGTATTAATTTATGAACACAAATACATTATAAATATTATTGATATTCAAACCACATATTTGTAAAAACATTCTTTACAAAGAAAGAATTTCAAAATGATTTTTATAAATTTTATTCCATCAATCAATTCAAGTTAATCCAGTACTTCTAAGCGTACAATAAATGTAAGCTTTAGTAATAGAATAAAAAATAATTAAACAAACCCATGCGTTTTTTCCAAGTTTTCGAAACAATTTTCACAATTTTGTATTCCATAGAAAACCTTTTTCAAACTGATATAAGCATAGATACAAACTAAAATATATATCAAATGTTAATTTTCAGAGTTTTGTTCGAAAATATTTCTATGATATATATTCCAAATTCTGATTTAATAAATATTTCAAAATTGAAGTTGGACTATTAGAATTGAAACGGTATTTGAAATTAAAATTATTTAATTTCATAATTCATTTTTAGTTTTGTACGTTCAATTTTTAGTTTGAGATTTTTAAACTGACAAAACCACGTGGTCCAATACTTCAATATCATTGGCCGAACACTAAACACGTGATCAATGCTGATTGGTTGACGTAGCAATTTGATAGATACTTGGAAATTAGCAACGAGTAACATCTTGTCAGAGAATTATTACAACTAGCTAATTCATACTGATGATGACTACTTTGTAGTCGAAATACGTATTTATAAAAATAAAAAATAATTTGATCTAGGAAATTGGGACAAAAAATCGAAATTTATTCGAAAAATCCTAGAGTTCTCATTAATAATTATACATACATTCAAACTAAAATATATACCAAATGTCAAGATTCAGAGTTTTGTTCGAAAATATTTCTATGATAAAATGGTTCTTTCTTTTATTCATGTCTGTAGCGAGCAAAGTACAAAAAAGTGAAAGGACTTTTGAATCGATTGATACGCCACGAGTAGCTAAAATTTGTAATAAAACATTCGTATTGTAGACAATATAATTATTTATTCAATTGTTTGCATGTAAACTGTTGATCAATTGAGAAAGAATAGTTATTGAATAATTATAATAAATGATAATTAATTCTAGTTATTGGGTTTAAATTATGAGAATAATCGAATAAATTCCATCAGTTATTATTTTTGCAAATATAGATAATTATTTAATTAAATTTGTTAATAAATTCGGAGAAATTTTCAATGTAAAATCATACACCATTTACAGAGTGATATATCATTTGATTGATGCACAGTGCCAATAATAGTATCAATGGTAAAAATGAAAATATAAAATACTGTATGACAATTTCATAGTATGAATATATTAGAATAGAAAAATTAATAAAATAAGTTTCAAACGACGTTATTTTCATCTTTTTATGTCAAACATTTCGCACGCTATTTTTAAAGAATATTTATATTTATGGCTAAATAAGAATATATGAAAAACAGCCTTGATCATTCAGTAACCTAATTCTGAAAGTACTGCACTAATATATATTAGAGCCCGTTAATACACAGGTGTATTACAAGCATGTACATGAAGGTATTTTCCAATATTATGTTTCCCAGACATTTATAGGCGTTTCTATCATTATTTTTAATTTTATTCTTAATTTTCAACTCTTTAATACTCAAGGTTACACTTTAATCTCATTCAATTATATAATCAATTATAATATTAAAGAAAATATTAATAAATCCTGTATATTATGATAAAATAATACTGTTCTTATTGAAGAACAATTTCAGGTTGAATAAAGTTATTTTGTATAATTATTATTGGTTATATATAATTATTATTGGCTCCTTGCATACCGCAAGTTTCTAATGAACATACAAGTGAATATTTTCAAGTTTGATAGGCACGATTGATTGCAGATCTTCAGTTGACATATTTAAAAATGCGTGACTATTGAGAAGTGTGAAAATTCATGAATACCTCCGAATTTTTAGTTCATTTAGTAGATAAATTCTTACGTTTTTCTTTCAAAAACATTTATCGAATTTAAATATATTTGAATACGCATCAGTAGACGTTTTTGTATTCTAATAGACTTTAAAGATTTTACTCGAAAATTCCAAGAATTACAATAGCAGAATGCATAAAAGGTTACATAGAAAGTGTTAAAATTTCTGAAACACTGGAAGGCATCCGTTGCTGAGAATCATATTTTACTAAATACTTATCAAAATGTGGGCGAAAAATTTTACAGTTAGAAAATCTAGACGCAAAAAAATGACAAAATTTGTTTGCTAAAAAAAAATTGAGGTGGGGCTAAAGAGTGTTTTCCAAAATAATTACAGTTTTTGTTGAGAAATTTGGCAAGTTTTTCAAGCAAATATCCCTATAACTGTATAACGTAACAGACTTTTGAGCGTAACAGAAAATTGTTACCAATTTTTTTGAGGACCCGAAACACCTGTGTGAATAAAATTTTCATTGAAAAATATTTATCAAGTTTTTGCATCTTCAATATGTCCGAATGATCCCTAAGTTCGTACGTTAATTATTTAAAAAATATTCAGATATAATAATATTAAGAAGTTTCGAACGTGTTAATAATTCGTCATATGTACCTACTCTTATTTTGTTTAAGAATTTTTTTCAGAACGGTTCACTGGATATTTGGATCATGTATCGTATTATCGATTCCATAAAAACAAATTTGGGCATAAGAAACAAAATAGGTTTATTTTCTCATATCCTACTGAAAATTAGGACATTCTTGTGTTAAATTATTTTAAATCAGCTCAAGGAAATCCTTCACATTACCATGTTTCGTGATAAATTTATTTTACATTTATTTCCTTGATTTGTTTTAATCATACTCGCAATTTTCAAAATATCTTTACAACCTGATATAGTATGATTAAATCATTTTCAGTATCTATTCAATTTACATAAATTCATAACGTCATACTGTTAAAGACAAAAAAAAAACGAACATTATAGTGAAAATACTAGTTATAAGTACTAACATGGCCTTCAAAGGTTATAATTTATTATATTTTATATGAAATAAAAATCGTTTTAATTACAGTAAAAAAAATTACAACCTTGAAAATATCAGTCGAATGGGTGGGGCAGCTTTTTATATAAATAATTTCATTCTCTTTAACCATATTATAATCACAGCAAAAAAAAAAAACAGTAGGTATACTTATTTATTTATAAAAATTTTTTGTTTCATTTCCTTTATTGAATAATAATTACTAGGTATTTAAATATGTACAGTTAAAAAACTATTTTTATTATATTATTAGATATATTTATAATAATAATTTAAACCTAATCATTCAATTAATTAACTACTACAGTTATTATGTATAGATATTTTGAAGTGATTAAGAGATTCTTTAACGAGGTAGAAAACTCATTTAAATATTATCTAATTTAATCGATTTCATACAAATTTTATCAAAACAATCGTAACGTTTAAATTATATGAAAAAAAAAATTCAGTTTTGTTAAAAACAAGAATCGACGATATCGCATTTCAAATAAAATTATAATCGTTTGAAGAGCCAGACTAATCAGAAGTGTAACTTACTTTTATGAAAATTAGTTATAATTTTACTAAGATTCATTTTCATTTATTTTCATGGAACCCTATATTTTTATAGTAGGTTTTTCTACAATTTCTTTAATTCAGTAATTTCCGTAAAAAAATGTATTTTAAAAATCTAAAATAATCTCAATATTGTTAATATCTAAGCAATTTTTACCTCTATCGAATTTGTTTAAAAAGTTCTAAAAAAATTTATATTGTGTAAAAAATGTCTATTTATTTTTACTCGGAAATTTAAAGCCATACATTATTTTAAAAAATTTCAGAAGTGATTTTAATTATTATTCTTTATAAAATCCAAATTTCTTAAATCCTGAAGATTATCATCTGACCAAATCAAAATATTTCATAAAAAATTCAACACATCCTCCTTTTTACAAATTTTTAATCAAGAATTATTCTATTCATTTTCAGTTTTTTTCCACCGAAAATTAAAAAAAAAAATAATTTTCATTCTGCCTCATTATAAACACAAATATCTTACAAAAGAGTCATTTAAATTAAAAAAAAAAAAAAAAAAAATTGTGAAAATTACAACAACGCAAATTTTAAAATTTTAATTTTAAAAATCCGAGTGTCTTTTAATACCTAAACTACCATCTAATAAAATTCTGTAATCCAAACTTTAATAATAGATAGCTACACTATCCCCGGGTGATATAAGCTACTGTTTATCTCTGTAATCCCACGGGAACTACGCGGTTGAAAAAGGAAACATTTGTAATTTTGTATTTTTGTACGAATAAACTTAAAAGTACAGGTTTAATTTGAAAGATTCTATCACCGTTTGGATGTTTCAATATCCTTGGGTGACATATGCTACTTTTTATTCCTATATTCCTATGGGTTAAGCCGCGTGACGTTTAATAGTCTTAATATATACAACGAATTGGTATATAGATTTTATTCACTGAATAATATTTCCTCACAATGCCTTAATAAAATGATTACTTAAATTTTATAAAACATTTTAAGTAATGTTATTGACATGTAGCATGTCTGCCCTGTCAATTCAAAATAAAATTCATAATAAACAGCAGCAGCTTATGAAACACGGAAGGTAAATAGTCAATTGGTTTTACGTATTGTGTTGACTTGTAGCAATCTTATTAACCAAACGAGTGCAGTTATGAATACAAAACATGATATAATTATTTTTACCCAAATAGCAAGTATATATGATGCAAGTGTCTTAACACTCCCCCAACTTTTGAATCATACAAGAAAAACGAAAATGCCGAGATTTAAAAAAATGTTTATTTATTTAAAACAAACTTATGTAGTAAAATGTTTGGATTCGTCAAAAATTTAGCTAATAACGAATAAATAATTACAATACATATAATTATGGTACATGCATTTATAACCGAATGGAATGAATATTTTAGGAAAAGTAATAATTAAAAATAGTTCAAACTTTGATAGTCGACATATAGGCGAGCATCTAAATAATTAGCTCTGTTAATTATTTATTATTCTCATTTGAATATTTTATAATATAACTACAAAAATTTCAACAAAATTGCTGGTTTTAGATTTTTTCGTGTAATTTTTCAGCATTTTATTGTAGTTTTAACAGGTTTAAGTATCTATTAAAAAAATGTAATTTTGACATTGTAAACAACTTAGAACAGGATATTTAAAAAAATATCAGAAAATTTCTATATTTTTTTTCCTTGTTGACAAAAAAAAAAAAAAAACACTAAAAACTTTTCATCATTTTTTTTCTAAGTACTTAAAAATAAATTAACCATCTTTAACTTCTGAGTTATGTTACACACTGTGTAAACGCCTAATTATAAAACGTGTAATTATAGGTACTTAAAATATGAAACAAGTGTTTATATTTGGAAATATTCAACTGTATTATTATAATAATAATAATTATTATTAATATTATTTTTACTATTAATATTTATTAGAATAAACTGAACTCTAAAATTTATTTTTATAACAATAATTAATAATAATAATAGTAAAAATATATGTTATTATTTTTTATTACACAATTTTATACAAATATTTTTTTATACATTCATTCATCATCTTGCCATTAGACAATAAGAATACATATGAAAAACGCATAATTTGTATGGCAAACGATTCCACAAGCGTTTTATATTCTTGCTTACGTTTCCATTATTTGATTTGTTTTTTTGTTTTGTTATTTATTGTCGGCAAATAATTTTAGTTGTTAAAATAAAATATAAAGTTTATACTTCACTAATTACAGAGTCAAAAATTACAACTTTAAATAGTTTCCCAGTAAATAAAATTGGATATAAAATTCATTTCAGCAATGTAAAATTCATTTTTTGTAAAATTTTAATCATTTGAAAACACAAGTTTTTAAGATTTTCCGGAAAAAATTCAGTTTCAACACAGAATATTATAATTATGTTCAAATTCGTTTTAATACATGTAGATTTCGGAAATTTTATCTTTTTAACACATATAAATGGTAAACTAAACGGGGTTAGTATGGAATAAGGTTAAATTAACTAGAAACGAATCGATAGTTAGGCTACGTATGCATTCGGTGTTTTAGTAAAAGCCGAATTTTCTCGGGCGATAATAAGCCTAGGTGGATTGTACCTACCGACATGAATATTTTCCCGTTATGATAATACCATTTTTGAATAAAGCCCCCCCCCCTGCTCGTCTCTCTTTTAAAGTCGGATTACAATTTAATCAGAAATTAGATAAATTTTCGTTTGGATGAAGCAATCCATGTCTCAAAATATTCTACCTAGCTACACATAAGTTGATTCCACACATTAGTGCATTCCTAAATTCTATACAGGCTATTCTATACTATATACATATAGTATTA
Organism: Chrysopa pallens; assembly: GCA_020423425.1. Taxonomy (NCBI): domain Eukaryota; kingdom Metazoa; phylum Arthropoda; class Insecta; order Neuroptera; family Chrysopidae; genus Chrysopa; species Chrysopa pallens. Next base: position 15,750,433 of record CM035594.1, read on the forward strand.
TTATATCCAACCACTGGAAATAATCTTCTTAACGTAGAACACATTTTACATACAGTTAATATCTGCAATCAGGTTTTTTTTTGGATTCAGGGGACCTCAAAACATTTATTTCCGATGAAAAGTTGAATTTAAAATTTTTGCACGTTTACAATTCGTTCTTAATACTAGAACTAACAGAAAATCAAATAAGCGCAAACAGTTTTAGACCAGATAAATCGTGCCAAGTTAACCAACCATCTGTTATTATCAATGTTCAATGAACTTATGAAATATAAAAATTATCAAACAATAGTGTTTGTAATTTTATTAACATTCTTTTTTTTTTTTATTAATAATAATCTTTTATTAATTTATTTAAAGAATTTTTAATGTTGATTTAATTTACTTACAAAAGAAATGATTTGTGTATTAATATTTTTTAGTAATAGAAAATACCTATGTTAATTTGTTTTATTTTTTATTTTTGAGTTTTATTTATATTTTTATGTAATAATTATTTAAACTTAGGCCAGGTGCGGATCTAGGGAGATTGTCATAGGGATTTTAACCCGCCTCCCTAAACCAAATTTATTAAATTTTTGTTTTAAATAGAATACCTATGTTAATTTTTTACTTATTTTATATTTGAATATTATTTATATTTGTATTTAATAATAACTAATATAAACTTAACCAAGAGGAGACATAGGGGAATAGTTATAGGGGCTTTAAATCAATCCTCCAAAACCAAATATAACTTTTATTTATTCTATTATTTTTCGGTATACTAAGAAACTATATTTTTCGTTTTATACTCGCGTCGTTGAATAAGACAAATAAAGCAATTGGGTTCAATTAGTCTGAATTACAAATTTCACACAAAATGTGTTGAACCAAAGTCTTTCAAATATTTTAAAGAAAAGATTAAAACAATTTACTGAAAATTTATTGCCTAATCTTATACTTTAAGGAACTCTTTTATTGTATATTTTGAGAGGTACAATGCTAAAAACATTATAATTTGTGTATAATTTATAATTTTTCATTGGAATATTAATACCTATATTATAAAATTAGCCTTATAAAAAGTGTGCCATTGTATGCGTAATGCGGTAAAAATTTATTATGTAAAAATATTAAAATTAATTAGATATAATTATTTTAAGACAATTATATTTTTATTGCATATGTCATAAACATACTTAGAGTAAACAAATAAAATCACATAATTAAATATTCTTAAATACTAATAAAACATTACCTTTATTATAATATTTGCCAAAAAAAAAAAAAAAAAAAAACATTAACATATGAAATTTAAATGAAATAATAAACTCTAGAATAACAAACAATAAAGAAACGAGAAAGTAAAATAATGGCACGCCTTTTACTTTAAAACGCACACTTATCAGATTCAAAATTTGTTTTGATCAAAAAGTGTTTATTTTTTATATCTTTGTTTCAATTTCATTCAAAAAAAAAACTGATATGTACATCACATATTCCTATTTTTACGAGAAAAGGAAGAGGCTCTCAAGAAAGCCCGAATGATATTAATGATCTCCTACTTTTTTGGATATAGAATAATTCGAAGACTCAATACTGTTCGATGTAAACAATTAATTACATTTTGAACTCAGTGCTTAGCACCTGTCAGCTTAAAACTAATTCGTTGGCACTGACTTCGAAAGGTAATTGGTCAAAAAGAAATTATTTTAGTTTTTAGAATTACTTTTTACTTTTTAGTTCCTTTTTTATATAAGTAAAGTTATAAATTAAGCAAAATAGACTCAAAGATAGTTTAAATTAATCAACATGATTTTATAATAAACTTCGTCATCCTTGTCCCTTTTATCAATATATTAATATTCCCTGAATCATTGTTATCGTAATATCCTTGGGCATTGTCCTGCTATACTTGGTCGTTGTGGTTATGCAGTATTTCTCTTTCAACTTTACTTTTTATCCTTACTAGTATAAAAATTATCATAATACAATAAGGTTCATTTAACTTCATCATTTGCTTTTAGCAAAGAACAGTATCTAACGCAAAGGCATTCTAGGCCCACTGTAAAAAACATTGCCAGGGTCATAAAACATCCAAATTCTTACTTAAAAAGCACATTATGTAATAAATAATTTTATGAAATATGCGAATAACAATAAAAATAATAATTTACTTTAATATCCATATTTTATAAAAATTTTTGACAGAATGTCAATGACTTACTTTATAACAAGAGAGACCTCCTACACACAACAAATTTATGAACTATAAACTAGTTTGAAATTTTTGAAATAAAATAAACATTTTTATTTAAATTATGAGAGCTATTAAAAACTACATTAACCCAGCCCAATTTAAAATTAAAAAAATTTTCAACATTTTTTCATTTATTTATAAAAAAAATTTATATGTGATATAATTTTTAAGTGTTCAATTTAATCTCAAAAGTTTCGTCCTCATCCATAAAAATATGAGGAAATTATATAGACTTACAGCATAATTAACTCATTCATAATTATCCCTTCGAAACCTTATATCTGCAGTGATATTGTGAGAATTTCTTAAACATGATATTATACAAAGTGTAGATGAAATTCAGCAAATGCTCTTTTTAAAACTCTTTAAACTATTCATAATTCAAATACGTGTCACACGATTAATAGACTATGACAAACGTGTTAATAGTATCAGTGATTTTAACACCCCATAAACTGTTTAATTTTTTTTATATTAAAAAAACTTTACAGATAAATACCAAAAACTATTTAAAAAAATATTCCACATATATTTGGGATGAGACCACATATAATGGGAAGAAACCACATATAATTGGCATGATATGTCCGATAGTTAGTTATAACTGACATCATAATGTATCCACAAATAAATTTTCTTAATTGTTAGGTATTGTATACGAACGATTTTTCAAAAAAAATATTAAATATTTGTATTATTGAAAATTTTTTGCCTTAACAGATATGTCGCAAAAAATACGCAAATTGTTATATTTGAAGGATGTTCTGACACAACAAAAAACCTCCTTGTGAAGCAAAGCAGGATTTCTTGTACGAACAGACACATTACTTAATTTTTTATTTTCCGCATTTTCCGGTTACAGGAATATGAATTCCTTGAACCGAAAATCCATTTACATTCCAACAACGAGATTTGTTCTTTTTACTTAGTTTTTTTTAAAATCATTTTCACGTGATATATGAATATGAATGAGAACCAAACCAATTATAATTCTTATATTTTTTACATGTTACATTAACTATGAATAAATAATCAATAACGTATGATTGTAATACATAGATATTTCATTTAACGGACATCCCTTTATACATTTCCTCTCCTCAATAAAAAATGTTTAAATAATAAATATGTATTTTAATATTTCAACATGAAGCTAAGACATGTATAAAAATTTTAGATATAAATTATTTTGTGGTATTATTATGCTCAAAATTATTTGATTACATTTGGTTTTGTTTTAAACAACCCAAGTATCTTATTTTGGTTCCTCTAACCTTAGATCGTTGTAGGATCATTGTAAGAACAATATTTAAATTTTTTTACACTCATTCAAATTAACCAGTTTAAATTCGATGAGTAAATTTGGAAAAAGTAAAGCTTTCTTTAAGAGACACGTTAGTCCTGTTTTAAAAATTGATTTTGAATTTTTTTTAATTACTTGAATCGAATGAAAACGCATTTAAGTAATAAAAAATGTTGGTACTCCCTGGTACCAAAAACATAAAATATCTGATATATTTAGTCTAGTTTTAATTATTTCTGTGAGATTTGATAAAAAGATGAAATATACCATTATCTAGTCCCAGCTTGTTGAGATTTTCCCATTCAATACCTTCGACATCCATGCAGTTCTCCTATAAATGTGATGCACTTTCATTCCTCCTCCATCCCAGCAACACAAGAAACAAGAAAAAAATTCGACAGCAAGAAAATTCGACGAAATTTTATATTTAAAAGCTTAGATTTTTCCCAACTGTATGATGTTTGATTAAAGGAATTTGATACGAATTTGTGAAGTTTTGGTCACATCTAGACTATTTGTTAAGATATATAAGGACATAACACTAAAGCGGTTAGTCGTTCACGGGATCGTGGCACATTTAAAGAAGAGTGCTAAGATCTACATATTTACATCGAAGATTTCGAAAAGTTTTCTACCGAACTTGGAATTAACCCGAAGCTATTGACATGAAGCATCCGTGTGGTATCACCGAACAACCCGACTTCTCCATCCCTTAAAAATACACATAATCGGTGGTTAAGAATAGTTAAAGATATAAATTTCCACGGTTTACTTAAGTGACTTAGCATTTTTATAGTTAAGAAATTTCTAGGAAACCAACGTGAGAAAAAAGTACTTAAGTCAGAATAAAATTTATTGAACGCATATTATTATTTAAAGGTATTTTACAATAAACAAATTAATAGAAAAAGTTCACAGTAGTAATTGAATGAAAAAATACAAAAAAAATAAAAATAAAAAAAAAACTATGAAGCAATAAATTTAAATAGATTTCTTAAGTAATTTTTTTCCAAAAAAAAATAATTGTTCAAGGTATAATAATTGTTTTTATTATTATTTCTATTATGATAAAGGTTTACATTATGTAGGTATTGTGGATTGATTTGAAGGTCTGGGTCTTGCACATAATACACATTAAACTAACTTAATTAAATCCCTTCTCTTAGAAATCAAATATAAAATAATTATTTGTTTGTTAAAATTTAAAAAAAGATTTTTCTATTATTTGTTTTTAATAATTTACTGTGTACGTGATATTTATTATATTATATAGATTTATATTACAGCTCACTATTAATTGGTCTGTAATCTGTAGACCTCCGAAATAAACCCAAAATTGAATTCCCTTAAGCTTGCAAAGCAAAAAATTGATATTTTAAGGATTTTCCAAAATGAGAGCAGTTTTCTAAATAATTACAGTGAGTTAATATCATAATTTGAAATAGCAGTATTACTGAAAAAGTTGACCGAACGAGATATATGGTATATCAAAATGAATTTTGTTTGTCTATAACTACCTAGCTATATGTTCTACTGTAACGCTCGAACGTGTTTTCTAATTTTAATGAAATTTACTACAAATATTTATCATATTTTGGAAATTTACTTTGAATCTAATTAGGCCATCAAGATTATAAATTATTTCTTAAAATTATTTTTATGCTCACTTGCAGTTTAACTTTTTAATATAAAAATTGGAACACATAAACCAATTACAGTGTGGCCAATATTAAGTTTAATGAGAATAGGGTGTCCCCGTGAATGAGATCTATTGGTCAACGGAGTTATTAGTAAGGTTAATTTGTGAAATAATCGTTTATAACTTTGAAGCGTGCATAATTGAGTCTGTAATCTTTAAATGACTAGCACCTAGACCCTTTGGATATCTGTACTCTCCTTTAAAACACTCCATCACCTGAAAGCCAGATGATGCTTTCTGGGTCAAGGTGCACAGAAAGAACCATCCAGAGCAGGTGATGGATCTTATCAAGACCAGTGGCCACGGAAAAACCTCACAGCTTCTCCACCGAAATTTTTCCAATAATTATCATAATAATCGAAGGTTTCTTCGTCCTGAAGACACGACCTATAAGTAGGATCGTCCGAGATTCTGAAATGACGAGAGTTAACAAAAATATCTTATAAACTATAATAAACTGATTAAAATACGATACACACATTTTTACCAATACAATCTATATATGTGTAAGAAAAAAAAAAAAAAACAATCACAATTTCCTACCATATTTATAAAAATTAAACGAACGTGACTTCAACACGTTAATTAAATACAAATAATTTCATTATACCAATGCGAAACAATGTTATTTAAATTATTACACACATTACATTACACACAATCAAGGTATTAGATAATCGTTGTTGTGTTGATGTAAAACAATAACGACTTTAATACCAAATGCAGTGGGGGACTACATTTACCCACAAACATACCACTAATTCAATATTTTTTGGTGTGTATATATACCGAACGAAATCAAATGGAAATTATAGTTGAAAACAATCGTTAAACATTTTAACAACAACACAGACCTAAACAAAAAACATATTCAAAATGTTCAAATTGGTGGTGTTGTCTGCTCTTCTTGCCGTTGCATTCGCTGCTCCAAAACCTGGATACTTGCATGCTGCACCATTAGCTGTTGCACATGCACCAGTTGTTGCTGTACCAGCTGCTGTCAGTCATCAATCACGTGTCGACATCCATAGTAAACCATTGATTGCCACCACATACGCTGCTGCCCCATTGGTTCATGCTGCTCCATTAGCATACGCTGCTCCATTAGCATACGCACATGCTCCAGCTTACTCTGCATACTCCACCGGTGTTTATGGACATTCAGGATACGTTGCATCTCCACATTATGGCGCATTCAGTGTACATCCATATTAAGTAAATTTTTTTCAACTATAATTTATTTTCTTGTGATTTTTTGTTTTTTTTTTCTGTTCCAATTATTTTTTGTATATCTTTTTTGATACCACAGCATGTAAATAAGTAACTTTTTTTCTATGCAAATTTTTGTTTTTGTTTTGATGAGTCTATCCTAATAAAATTATTTTTCAATACCAAGATGATTTGTGTCGAAGTTTAAAGTGATTGATGATAAATGGAAAATGTTTTTCTGAAAATTTATAATGCTCAAAATATCAAAAAAGGATTATACCCTTCTATCTACGAGACACGAAATGTTTCTGACATATTCATTGGACCATAAATAAAATAGTTTCATCAAAATTAAATAAAGGAACTACTACTTAAATAAAGAAAAACAACGGTTGCTGTTAAAAACTTATAAATATATTCATTGAAAACTTCTTAATACTAAAAGTATTAAATTATACTGTTTAGTATTTTTGCAATTTAACGACGATAATCGGTAGAATAAATATTGTTTAATATTTAAAAAAAATTATTGAATGATACAAACAAAACTAAATAAAAAAATGGTAAAAATTACCAAAAATATATGTTTGGGCGAAGATGAAAACAGTATAATCATATGCATAGTCAAGTCAGAAGAATGTTATGTCACCAAAATTTCTCGTAGTAGCAAGTTAAAGTTAAGTGTTTCAAATTCAGCACTTAATGTTATCATTAAAATTAAAATTTTTAAATGATTTCACCTCATTTTGGGAAAATTTCTTTTCACATTTGTATTTTCGCCGCCCAACATAAATGTGGAAGTCATTTATTCCAGTGACATCGTTTGTATTTTGGTAATTTTATTAATATATAAAAATTTAATATCAATTTATACAATTCTCAGAAGATTAATTATTAGCAAATGCAAAAATTGTTTTAATCAAATTTAATTTAACTGAAAGAGAATTTAAGGCGCTTAACATTCGAAAATTCTCAATTTTTAATGTTTCAGATTTTCTACATAAATCAACATTTGTATAGGCTGTATAAAGCCAATATTCAATATTGAATTTGCTCAAAAAATAGTTTTCTAAAATTTTGAGAGTATCTAAGAACAGGGCGTGAACTTATGAGGATTTATGCAAAGGAAAAAGATTGTTTTCGCAAAAATATCTAGTTAAAGCAGTACATATTGTTACAGATAGCAGCCAAACATAAATTCCGTCCCACTAATTTCATGAAGAAACCATTTTTCAAGTGTGATCAAATTTATGAATCAACTTTCCCTTTGGTATGAATATTAAGTAAAGTAGGCTTTGAATTTACGAAGAGTTAATTTTATGATTTTACAATTTTACACCTAGAAATGATTAAATAAAAACAGCAGTTTCAAAATTGTAGCATTTTTTTTCAAACTTTATAAAAATTGTCAAGATTGTGCATACCAAATTTCATGAGATTTGGATAATTACTATTTGAGGTATTTGAAAATTGAAAGAAGTACAATATTTATTACATTATAAAGTATTGGTTGTCGACTAGTCGTACGCAAGCGCATTGAACGGCATTTTTAACATTTATGTAAATGTATAAAATAACTTACGATACGCTTGCGTACGACTAGCTGTCAAACGACTACCGACTATGTAGAACAGACCTTAAGAAGCCTTTTCCAAAATAACAATACATTTATTCTTTATATTTAAATTTCGAGTGAATTATGCACTACGATGCTTTTACTATAACACATAGTTGATTATTTTTGATAAACCCGTTTCAAAGAGCGAATAAATAAAATTTACGCTTCATTCACGATATTCAGTCATGGTAAATGTTAAATATAAATTAAACGTATTATGCATACCATTGAACTTGAATCTTTTTATTTAATAAACAAATGAGTGCAGATTTTATCTTGCATGAAATTAGCATTACATAAAATAATTCTAGTAAGTATCATCATTATAATTATTATAAATTTAATAGTCTACTGAGAAGATTAATTATAGTGTTCACATAACGCGTTTATCCCAATAATTGTATTCTTAATAAAAAAAAAAAACTACTGTTCTAATTCTTGGTCATAGAATGAGGGTTTAATAAACGATGATGCATTTAATTACCGTGTTCATATAATGCTTAGTTTATTTTAAGTCACTTTTCAACAACTGATGTCATATAGTGACTACATTGGGGATATTCCATATACAACAACAGTACACAGCAATTCTATGTGGTCACCCATCCAAGTGAAACAACTGTGTATAATGTTGCTTAACTTTGTTGATCGGTTGAGATCAGTAATTACGTTACGTCAGTGGGGGGTCTTGAATGCTTGGTTGGTATCCAGAAAATTTTATTCTTTTATATAAAAAACAGCTCTGTTATAGTTCTTGTTCAATAGAATAAAGGTTTAATCAACGACAATGTATTTTGATTTTTAAATAAAATGTTTTATTTAAGACATTTAATATAAGTTAAAAATTTATATCCAGAAAAAAATAAATTAATTAATTAAATAATAAAAAATTTCATTAATCAATTTGATTATAAGAGCCCTAGAAATTGCTTTAATATCCATAAGTATTACCTAAAAATACAGCTATATATGGCTTCCTGTGTGATTTATGCTATAAAGAATTAAGCTGGCAAACTGTATACTTAGTTAAGGGGATATTAAAATTTAGTATAGTTTACATTAATGTTTTCCGCCAGATAGGCATAGCATCGGACCCTTAATGGATGATTTATCCCTGTTCATGTCACAGAGGATGGTGTTTAAATGAAAATGTACTTTGAAGTTAAAATAATGTTATTTAAAAAGTAAGTGGTATAAGAAGAAAACAACAGAAATATCAAAAGAGAAAGGGTAGTATTATTTTAATCAGTCAATTTAATAATGGGATCCATAGTAATTGTTTCCATATCCATAAGTATTACCATAAGATAAACCATATCCATTTAATCCATTATAACCAAGTCCATTTACGATTGGTGATGCTGCAACATAACTGGAACCATAAGACAAATGTGGAGCTGCATAAGATACAATTGGCTTGCTAATTAAATCGACACGTGATTGATGACTTGTGGCAGCTGGAATAGCAGCAACTAATTGTGGTTTTACTAAAACTGGTGCAGCAGCTACAGCAGTGATAATTGGTTTATTGTGAATAGCAACACTTGATTGATGACTAACAGCTGATGGAATGGCGTAGCCATGTCCACCATATCCATAGCTACCATATCCATATCCATTTGCTAATCCATAAGCACCACCAACGTATCCAGGTTCAGCTACTGTCACAGCAACGACGCAAGCTAATAAAACTACGAATTTAAACATTTTGTTATTTTTGTTATAAGTTTCTTAAAACAATACTAAAGAAGCTCAATGAATTAATGATGGTGTTTACAAAAACAAATGCTATTTTTATACCAAAAAATAGATCGAACAAAAAAGTTTGTCAATTTAATTTATGTTTTATAAATTAAATAATATTTCTACCATACACGATATCCTATCCAAATTATCAAATAACCATGCAATGGAAGAAATTAATTAAAAGAAGTGTTACATGTTAAATAATAAAGAGTGTGAAATAATTTCAAGGTACAATTGACTTATTTAATACAATAATTGTAATTTTAGTGGGGTAATTTAAAAAAAAAAAAGTGAAGCATCCTTTTGTTTCGATCTATTTTTTGGTATAAATATAACATTTGTTTTTGTAAACAACATCAAAAACTCATTGGGCTTCTTAAGTTGTATTTTAAGAAACTAACAAAAAAGAACGAAAATGTTTAAATTCGTAGTTTTATTAGCTTGTGTAGTTGCTGTTACAGTAGCTGATCCTGGATATCTTGGTGGTGCATATGGACTAGGAAATGGCTACGGATATGGTAGCTATGGATATGGTGGACATGGCTATTCAATTCCATCAGCTGTTAGTCATCAATCAAGTGTTGCTATCCACAACAAACCAATCATCAGTGCTGTAGCTGCTGCACCAGTTTTAGTAAAACCACAATTAGTTGCTGCTATTCCAGCTGCCACAAGTCATCAATCACGTGTCGATTTAATTAGCAAGCCAATTGTATCTTATGCAGCACCACATTTATCTTATGGTTCCAGTTATCTTGCAGCATCACCAATCGTAAATGGACTTGGTTATAATGGATTAGGTGGATATGGTTTGGCTTATGGAAATACTTATGGATATGGAAACAATTACTATGGATCCCATTATTAAATTGACTGATTAAATTAATACTGCCCTTTCTTTTTTTGACTTTTTGTTATTGTCTTCTTTTACTATTATTATATTTAGAATAAAATATTTTAATTAAAATTCTCAATACATTTTTGTTGACTTAATCATCATCCTTTGAGCAATGAGTAAAAGCGAATCGTCCATTAAGGCTTCGATGGTATAGCCGCCTATCGAAAAACGTTAGTGTAAACTATACTAAATTTTAATATCTTCAAAGATAATTATTAGGTTTGCGAACATAATTCTGTACAAAGGGTCAAACAGGACGCTGAAACGAGTCCTATTTTTAGCTATAAGTTTGCTAATAAAGTTGAATCTTGGTGTACAGATAGAAAAACAAATTTTATATTTTGCCATTTCAGTTGTTTTTATTTAGTTTTACTTTTATAAAATGTTTGCAAGAAAATACATTATCGTTGCTCTCGAGATTATTAAAGATGAATAGAAAGGATGGATAAGTTTATTTGGACTTAGCCACTGTCAAGAATAGACATAGAAAAGCCTCGAGATATTAGAATACATTTTATGTTACCACATCTCCAGAATAGCTTGAAAGATTATATAATCATTTGGATATTAACTGACAAAATGCATTTTTAAACGATTCGGTAATTTCAATAGATTTTCTATGACAGAAATTTATAAAGTAAACTAACTAAACATATATCACGCAGGTAAATACAAAATTTTTTCAAAATTTGAATGAAAAAATTCATTACCGAATATATTTAATAAAATTTCTGTATCTCTGAAACGTATATGTATTTTCTACACGTTAATTTCAGTAATTCTACACAAGATTAGTCGTATTAGAACTGGCTCCTTTTTTACGATTTTCTCCCCCGTTTTTTCCTTTTTTCCTTATTGTCATCAAAAACGAATTAACGATCTCGTGAATCGACATTATAGTTAAAAAATTGAGGTCTCGTGAGAGCGCAGTTTTTAGATACGGCAATTAATTGTTGAGATGTTTGTAAAATGGAACCATTCCGAACACCTCCATTAGCGTTTATTAAATATCCCTTCAGTATTTTTGAAGAAAGAAACATTCGCCTTAATGATTTATACAGACAGACGACAAGATAGCAAATTCCATCCTTTAATTCTTTGAAATAACATTAAAAGTTTCGAATATTATCCGATAAACTAAATATACCCAATGAAACTAAAATATTATCTTATATAAATGAGTTTATTCTGAAAATGGTCAATTTTGTATGGACTACCGAAATAGAAACCCAATGAGCCAAGCGTTCCTATTGTGTTCAATTGTGCATTACTCCAAACTTATTGAATACATATATTTCATGCGTAACATCGCCCGGCAATGTTTGGCCGAACTATTTTGACACAAGATTAAAGTAAATACCTAATTATTTAGTGTTAAAGGAAATTTATTCTACTTATTCTACTTATTTTTCTTAAATCTTTTTGTGGAAACTTGTTGTTGAAGTAAATTAAAATATTGTTTGGTTACATGTACAAAGTTTATCCAGATGACATGGGTGTAAGCATTGCTAGTTAGTGCACAAAGAAATCAAATTTAACCTAACTTTAATAAGAATTTTGAGATTATGAATTCAACTGGACTAAAAGAAAACCCTAGAAAATGAATTAATTTATCCAATTTCGATAAAAATACAATAGATTATTGATAACTTTAGTATCGATATTTCGAAGTTATAGAATTGCAAAAGCAAGTTAACTTATACAGTTCACTGTTTGAACTTCTGGTGACAAAACAAATTTGGTTACAATCCTATTGAAATATCGGATTGACACTTCAAAATGTAAATTGTTTTAAATTAAGCAATATATTGTTCATGTAAAATATACAATTTCATAAAAAAGAGACAACAGCATTTATAGATTTGTCGAATAAAATATTTTATTTATAAATTATTTAAAATAAAATAATCAAAAACAAATTATAAAAAAAAAAATTATTATTAAAAATATCAGTAGTATTAATTTAATCAGTCCAATTAATAATGAGATCCATAGTAATTGTTTCCATATCCATAAGAATTACCATAAGATAAACCATATCCACCTAATCCATTATAACCAAGTCCATTTACGATTGGTGATGCAGCAACATAACTGGAACCATAAGATAAATGTGGTGCTGCATAAGATACAATTGGTTTGGTGTAAACAAATGGTTTGCTAATTAAATCAACACGGGATTGATGACTTGTTGCAGCTGGAATAGCAGCAACTAATTGTGGTTTTACTAAAACTGGTGCTGCAGCTACAGCAGTGATGATTGGTTTGTTGTGGATAGCGACACTTGATTGATGACTAACAGCTGATGGAATGGCATAGCCATGTCCACCATATCCATAGCTACCATATGCGTAACCATTTCCTAGTCCATAATCACCACCAAGGTATCCAGGTTCAGCTACTGTTACAGCAACCACACAAGCTAATAATACTACCAATTTAAACATTTTGATATTTTTTGTTAATTTACTAAGACAACACTGAAGAAGGATTAATGAGTTTATGATATTGTTTTCAAAAGTAAATCAGTTTTTATAACAAATATTAATTAAAACAAAAGGATGTATGAGTTTTAAAAATAACCCCACTAAATTTATTTTGTCTAATTAAGTAATTAAAAATTGTACATAAAATTGATTTCAATATTACACTTCATAATTTATGTATTTGCATTACATGGATATTTGAATTACAATTTTCATAATTAAATGTATATTGTTCTAAATGATACATATTCTTAGTTTTTGATTAGATGTTTATTTGAGAGGTAGATTACATTAATTTGATGAAAGTGATTATTGTGTAATATGATTTGAATTCATAAAACAAAAATTGATCTTTGCATTGGTCGAGTTATAAATATTCATTCATATATTTAAAAAAAAAAAAAAAAAAAAAAAAAAAAAAAAAAAAATTTTTGGCTAAATATTATTTATATTTTTAAACTAAATTAAATATGCTTTCAAGGAAACTAAGAAAATAATATGTAAAAATTGCATGTATTCACTGTTTTCGATATGATATTGTTTATATTACGAAAACGGAGCGATAATCATGATTGTTATGCATTCAATTTTTTTATGCTCAAAATACCTACTAAAAGGATTATCTTGCATTTTTCCATCAACTTAAAATTTCGTTAAGGCTTTGAAGGATAATGGAATTGTTTAATTATGGCAAAGAATCTCTTGAAACTAACCTTAAATAACTTAGTTTTTTCTGATTGCTGTATAGTTCATATCAAGTAGTGAAGAATAAATATTCAATTTTAAAAGACTATTGCAATGTTCGGAAATTAAATCATTATTGAAAAGATAATATAATAGGTTTTTTGAATCATTAGACTGATTTTCTTAAAAATATTGACTTTTCGTGGTATGGGGAGGAGGCTTAGTACCTCCATGCGAGTGCGAATCACTTGTGTTTCACGCTTAGCATACACTTTTACAGCGATCATGAGGAATGCTAAATTTTTCCTGCCAAGCAATTTGACTTTCTTACACTGGCACAAGTAATGAAATGTTTCATCGTAAGTACTAAAATACTGTACGATTAAGAGAAAAATATCTCACTTGCTTAGAGAGTTGTTAAAGAATACAAGTGACAATTAAGATATGATTTTTTGCTGTATGTGAGTGACAATAGCCACTATGAACATAACATATCAGATTAACTCTAACAATTTTTTCATTTAAAATTGTACGACGCTAAATTTGGTAGTCAATAATTACAGAGTTTCATATAATTATATTGTATTAAACCATATCCGCGTAATAAAGAATATCACCTGCAAACACCTAAATGAGCACGCAATACAAATTCATAAATTATTAAAAATATGATGTTGAAATAAATTCAAGGTACAACTTTTAACTATTTCATTTTTTTTAAATAATTTTAGTGGGGAAGTTTTAAATGTGTTGCATCCCTTAGTTTAAAACTATTTTTGTATAAAAATGACATTAATTTTTGTAAACAACATCATAAACTCATTGAACTTCTCCAGAGTTGATTTGTGAAGTAAATAAAAAAAATCAAAATGATGAAATTGGTAGTTTTATTAGCCTGTGTAGTTGCTGTAACAGTAGCTGAACCTGGATACCTTGGAGGTGCTTATGGACTAGAAAATGGATATGGACATGGTAGCTATGGATATGGTGGACATGCCTACGTCATTCCATCAGCTGTTAGTCATCAATCAAGTGTAGCTATCCACAAGAAACCAATTATCACTGCTGTAGCTGCTTCACCTGTTATTGTAAAGCCACAATTAGTTGCTGCTATTCCAGCTGCCACAAGTCATCAATCACGTGTAGATTTAATAAGCAAACCAATTGTATCTTATGCAGCACCACATTTATCTTATGGTTCCAGTTATGTTGCAGCATCACCAATCGTAAATGGACTTGGTTATAATGGATTAGGTGGATATGGATTATCTGATGGTAATACTTATGGATATGGAAACAATTACTATGGATCCCATTATTAAATTGACTGATTAAATTTATACTTTAATGTATTTTTATTTTTAAATATTTCTATAATAAAATATTTTTTCTAACAAATCAATGAATATTGTAGCTCTTTTAAGTATCTAACTTTTAATCTGCTGATAAAATCAGCACATATTAAGGGAGACAGCTTAAAACATATGACAAATAAAAGGTCAAAGTTATACCTTTTTGTGAAACACTCAACGTTTATTCAAAGAAAATTTTTATGAATGGAATCGATTATTAAGTATAACAGATACAATCTTTCAATTTTTTACCCAAAGGCTATCAAGGTCGGTTGTTGTATTAGCAAACTTATACAATTGATTTCTTTTGCAGTTCGATGATTTGGAAAACTTGAGAATAATGTTATCCAACTTCTATTGCATTACCTTCAAAAATAAATGCAATTTATTTAAAGTTAAAAACTACTGCGTGATTATGGAGTAGTTTCTGAAATGTAGGAAAAGAAAAAAGTTTTCCATAGCAAGTTGGCAAATGTTTGACGTATTAATAATTAAAAGTTGGTAAAAGAGTAAAATGAAGGAAATTAGTAAATAAGATTATCAAATACGAACAATTTTTCAATGTCTCCATAAATATTAGTAAAATAAATCTAATATTATTGATGAGAAGGTGAGTTTGCTAAACTTTTGTAGTTGTACAACCCGTGATCAGGAAATTTGGTATACAAGTTGTCAAGGATATATAATGTATGCATATGTTGAAGTGTAACTGCGATATATAAAAAAATTTCCGATTTTTTAAATAATAAACGCCTATACAACTGTTGCCATCCTCGCTGATTACTATTTGATTTCATCCTATGGCACTCTACCAAGAAATTTTTCCAAACAATTGAAACCAAATTTCCAAAAATCGTCTTCAAATCCTTCTTAAACGAAAATCATATCCCGGACATAAATGCATTGGATGGATCATTTAAACTGTCTCCCCATAGTCTGTGTATACTTAATCATATCATAACATTTATAAAAATACTTCTAGAATTTTTTTCATGGCTTAGTAATGATATAAAGTGGGCCGTTTTCTTTTTCGAAGCCCATTAAATTTTCGTTTGTCACCACAGGCTTCAAATTGACAGACACCGGACGTTTATTATATTAGTACGATGATCATCAAATAACAAATGTAAAAATTATTTTGTTCGACCATAAAACAAAGGGTCCGTTGTCGGAAAATCTGATATTTGTGCTAATAATTTTTGTCCGATATCATCAAAATAGCAAGGACATTCCGTTTTATAAAATCTTGCACAAACAATAAAAACATAAAAAAATTTTGTTAATTTTAGAGAGAACCACTTTTACCAAAACTTTTCCGCCAAACTTTATATATTCCGAAAAAGTAAACGATCCATTTTCACAATAATCATGATTAACCTATATTATAAGTATAGTATTTATCAATGACATGATTGCTGATGGGCACTAGGACTATCATGATTGTTTTGTCATTAATAGTTTATAAATTTCAGGGCATTTTTCAATCGTATTAAAATTATTATCAAATTATAATTTACAATTGATAAAACTATAACTAAGTAAAAAAAGTCTTAAATAATATTCTTATGGAGTTTTTAAAAATTTTTATTTTTTATGTAGAAAAAAGATAAACAAAACTTGTTAAGGCGAAAAATCAAAGGAGTAGCAATGTATTAATTTAATAATAAGATCCATAGTAATTGTTTCCAAATCCATAATTATTACCATAAGCTAAACCATAACCACCTAATCCATTATAGCCATTTCCATAAAGTCCATTTACGATTGGTGATGCTGCGACATAACTGGAACCATAAGATAAATGTGGTGCTGCATAAGATACAATTGGTTTGGTGTAAACAATTGGTTTACTAATTAAATCGACACGTGATTGGTGACTTGTGGCGGCTGGAATAGCGGCAACTAATTGAGGTTTTACAATAACAGGCGAGGCAACTACAGAAGAGATGATTGGTTTATTGTGAATAGCAACACTTGATTGATGACTAACAGCTGATGGAATGGCATAGCCATGTCCACCATATCCATAGCTACCATATCCATATCCATTTCCTAATCCATAAGCACCACCAAGGTATCCAGGTTCAGCTACTGTTACAGCAACTACACAAGCTAATAAAACTACTAATTTAAACATTTTGATTTTTTTATTATTTAAACAACTCTGAAGAAGCTAAATAAGTTAATGATGTTCTTTACTAAAATTATTGGAATTTTTATACTTAGGAGTTTTAAAAAAAAGGATGCAACTTACAAAGGATGTCTTAAAACTTACCCCACTAAAATTAATTTGTCTAATTAAATACCTTAGTACCTTGAATTTATTTTAATATTACTTTTTAATAAAAATGTAATTTGCATTGCGTGTTCATTTAGATATTTGAAATGGATTTCCTGAATTTTATGAATACTGTTCTTAATATTTTAAATTCTTACTTTTTGACATTAACTTGGCCTACATTTTGCCAATTTAAAAAAAAATTAAATAAAAAAATTAAATAAATAAATAGATGTTGGCAATATACTTTAAACCGAAACTTATATGGGATTGAAACTTATTCGAAAATTTATGTTACAAACTTTGTTATCAAAGAATATTTTAATATTTAGCATCTCAAAATATTGGAGTTTGTGTATATTAAACGTAAATATTGTAGTTATCGCATGCTAGTTTAATATAATTATCATTATATTAATATGGAATAACAAAATAATTTAAGTTTGTAATTTAAATATAAAAAAAATTATTTAAGAATAAAAAGTAAACACATAAACAAAACAATAAAACTAATGAAATGTAACTATGAGAAAATGTACAATTTTCTTTTATAAACATTTGACAAGTTATGTGACTAGGGTCGTCTTTAAATCTTTGACGATCTTAGATGATTTTCTGTAATATCAACTCATAACTCTTCAATGCCCTTGAAAAGCAGATTGACTTTAAAAAAAGCTTACCTTAATGCAATATATACACGTATCAAAAAAAAGCGCATTTATACCTGATGTTTATTTAAAATTACAAATATACACGATTTTTATGGTGTATTTTAAAATTTATTCATTTTATTTTGCAAATTTTTTACTTAGATAAACACAATTAAATCTGATAAAGATTTTAAAGAATTATGAAAAAATTTTATTTTTTAATTTTAAATAACATAAAAGATTCAGACCTACTCTATTTTGGATTTGAGTATTGCGTTTTTATTAATTTTTGGACAAACAAAAAACTCATGAAATAATTTGAATAAACGTTTGGAAATTGAGGATGCATTATCTAAACATGAGAACGGTAGGCATATTGAAGAGTCCATTCTCGAAAATCCATATATAAATATAAAATTAAAGTTTTATTTTTACTTTAGATAAATTTTTTCTATACATGTAGAAGATTATTTATAAATCAATTGTACGCGAAAATTCTAAAAAACTATCATGAACATGTTCCTCGTGATAGCGGCTTGGAAGTGACTCAGAGGGTGAACTTACACGTACATATTTTTGTCAACAATATTTTTTCTGATCTCAGTTATGATAATTTTCCATAATAATATAATTTTTTATCGTTCTTTTGCTTTTTTTGAGAAAGGTAAAATAATTGTTAAATTATTCCTATATAGGAAAGTTAAATGTGTTTTAATTCGTGTTTTAATTATTTTACTTTTGATTAACTTCGAAAACTTAATTAACGAATCAATTCGTAGATCTCACTTATCTGATTTATGATGAACATTAATAAATACAAACCTGTATATAGAATAATAAGTTTTGTTGAAGTTTTATTAATAATAACTTAAATATGTATAGGTAAATAGGTAATATAATATTTATCTTAAACAATATCTATCTTATAACAATAATATAATAATAATATCATTAAAAATTAATAAATTCGTTTCATAATAATGCATTTTATTCAGTTCATTATTATATAATTAGTAAGGTATTATTATTTGATAATATTACATATTAACAGCTAGCCATTATTCGTATATGTAGACATATATCTATTTTATGTTATAGATATACCTGTGAAACAATTAATATTACATATAGACATGAACATACAACAATATGTGTACCTATTGCAAGATTATGTATAATTTATAATATTATATTACGTCTAGAATGAATAATATCGTTTATAAACAAGTGATAGAGACACACCTAACGTCGATTTGATTTAGTATCAATGTTGGAACTATTTTTGATAATAAACATTCATAAAATACTCTAAATATCCAACCGATGCAGCTATAAATACATATATACAATATGCATTGAATTGAATTTTTCTTCTATTTTTTATGCTTATGTTGGGTCATGGATTAATTGGACACAATCCACCGAATTTTCGTCACCATAATTTCTAATCGCTTTCCTTTTCAATCATTATGACAAACAGGCAAGCGGACGGACAAACGGAAATGGACTAATATTAATTAGGTTCTATGAACACTTATAATAAAATTATGCTTTAGGCTTCAGTATTTTTTATCATGACAAACTTTACACAAAAATAAATATATTCTGACACATTATATTTTTGTCGAGTTTAAAATCCGAAATACTCAAAACCTTTTTAAATGCTTCAAAACTTAATTTTCCACATTAATAACCTATTCTTATAAAGTATATTTGTTTCTAACGACATTATTTGGTATTTTTGCGGAAGCACTAATTAAATTTCTAGCAAATTAACTATTTAAAGAAATTTTACTGTAGGAAGTCGATGATAAAAATTAAGAAAATAAGAAACGACAATTGTATGATAAAATATTTTTATTGGTAAATATATTCAGTCAACTTAAAAGTGAGATCCATAGTAATTATTTCCATATCCATAAGTATTATCATAACCTAAACCATTGTAACCATTTCCATAAAGTCCACTAATGATTGGTGACGATGCAATGTAACTGGAACCATAAGACAATTGTGGGGCTGCATAAGATACAATTGGTTTGTTAATTAAATCCACACGAGATTGATGGCTTGTGGCAGCTGGAATAGCAGCAACTAATTGTGGTTTTACTAAAACTGGTGCAGCAGCTACAGCAGTGATAATTGGTTTGTTGTGGATAGCGACACTTGATTGATGACTAACAGCTGATGGAATGGCGTATCCGTAGCCTCCATATCCATAACTACCATATCCATTTCCTAATCCATATGCACTTCCAAGATATCCAGGTTCAGCTACGGTAAAAGCTACAGCACAAGCTAAAAATAAGGCTAATTTAAACATATTGACTTATTTTTTACTTTTTTAAATAAACTTGTATTATTACGGTTTGGTGAGTAACTGGTACTATCCGACAAAATGATTAGAATATTTATACAAATAAATAAATAAATAAAAATGTGAAAAAAAAACATCCCCGCCTAAACTTGTATTATGAAATTAGGCAATGACATTATTTAATAATATACCTTGAATTTATCTAATATTATGGTTACTTCTTTTGTATATTCTTAAGTACATTTCACGCTCTTTGATTAGGAGAAAACAAAGTCGTGGTTTGTGTGTGTTTTTTTTCTAAATACTTTTAAAAAAATGAGAATTAAAGAAAAGCTAAGAATGACGATTCCACATAAATATATCAAAATTTTCACACAACCATTTCATACTTCTCTTGGTGTTTATACTTATCTACAGAGACGAAAAATTATTATGATTGTTTATTTCTAGTTATAACCATCGATAAGAGAAGTATTGAACTATGCCTTGAAAAATTACTTTTTTTTCTCCGACTTTCAAAATTTTGATATAAGTTGGCGTTTAAAACTTTCTGGGCAACTTTCATTTTGTGCCTGTCTGTCTATTTGTCGGTCTGAGACATTCATTCAGATGAACGCACATACTCCCAAATCTCGCACATAGAAGAAATATCTATAAATTTCTGGTAAATAACAATGAAGATATTCTAAATGTTACCATTTTTGGGACATCTCACCTATCAATTATTCTCCCGAAGATATAGCACTCGTAACCTTCCTCTTTTTTCTACTTTAGTGGGGATATATCGTAAGCCGTGCATCCGATTTCGATAAAATTTCATATTCACATGTGTGGTAACATTATTTAATTTTGTATAAATCTATTAACCATTCTAGAAAATCGTCTGAAAATTAAAACTCGTACGAAAAACCTCGCAAACAGTTAGTTTAATGTCTCAGTGCAATGTGATAAAAGTGTGAAAAAAGTATTTTTTACCTAGAATCCAAATTTGAACCTAATCGTTTAAACCATTCCGGAGATAAGTAAATATATTTGGTAACGTGTACTTCACTTAAATGCATTTATTGTGAACCATTTATCTGATTTTGATGAAATTATATGTACACACGATTATTCTAGATATTCTGAAAAATCTTGTAATCTGACAATCGCTCACACCTTGGAAATTTTATACTCGAATTTTTATAATATGACAGAGTATATTAATTTTAGTCAAAAGTATTTTAAGCTAGTAAATATTGAATAATCTAGTTACTCCATTACCGTTTGTCTAGCTTTCATCAAGATAACTCAAAATAGAAAAGCGATAACGCATTCAATTTTGGTGGTATATTCTAGACTTAAAATAGAAGATTAACTTCATGAATGAGCAAAATTGGAAAATTGGATCCAATAGACCCATGAACCGATTTTTTAACCATAAGAGATAGAAGAAAAATTTTATTTATAAAATTATTAAATGCTAAATATTAAAATATTAATGCTTGAAATATTTTTTTAATAAATTAAACTTTGGAATCGTTATAATTAATGTTATTATTATACATGTATTTATGAATAGACTGGATATTTCAATTATTTTACAAATTTTAATTCAAACAATGATATTCAATCATATATAGATTATCTAAACAATAAACTCCATTAGTGGCTATCTTCATTTATAATTTTTTATTTTTTGTATTTAGTTAAAATATAATATTCTATGTTTTATAATGCATACCAGCTCGTCTAAATAATATGTAAGTTTTTCTTACAGATATGCATTCATATTGTGAAGCATATTATATGGTCACTATGTTTGTGTTAATATGTCTACTTTTGTTACGGTAGAATGACTTGAATAACAAAATCATAAATATTATTTATTTTATTCGATTTTTTTTTCCACATAATATAATTAAGTAAACTGTATTTATGTTGAAATATTTGTTATAATATGTTTTTATTTTTAATGTTTCCACAAACAAGTATTTGAATGGTTTTTTTTGGTCCATTATATTTTGAACCTAACAATCAAAACAAAAATAAATTATAACGGTTTTGTAATTGCATAATAAATGTATCAAAATTTACGAGAGTTACAAAGGAAAAAATAACATTCAAATATGAAGTGAAGATTACAACTACCTAGCTGAATTTTTTTAATAAATACCCTATATATGATGGGGTTTCAATATTTTTAATTGAACTTTTACTTAAATCGTCATAAGCATTAATAAAATTCACTAAATATGCAGTCCATTTAGTTAAAGTTTGTCTAATACCTGAATTTCAACTGAAATTTTAGCCAATCTTAACGGTTATATTTGAAACTCACTTTTTACATTTAGGCTACGCCATAAAATTTGACACTTTTTTTCCATCCTTAGACCATCCTACTTGTCTAGGAGGAAAAATACATTTAAAAACTTTAGTTTACGCAAACCATAAACTCGAAGGTGTCTTATTACACAATTAGAATTTATAGGTTCATTTGTAAACGGGCCAAATTCGCATTCATAAAAATTATTTACCTTAATTTTAGCAGGAAACGACATTCTACACGAACCGAACATGTCCGTATATTTGTATATAAATTGTAGCTTCATCCATTGAATCAGTATCAGTTCTGTCAATTATATATTTGTTTTAACAACACATAGACCAACACAGACCTCTTTCAAAATGTTCAAATTGGTGGTGTTGTCTGCATTCATTGCATTAACTGTTGCTGCTCCATCTGGATTACATGCTGTTGCACCAGTCATCACAGCTCATTCAGCTGTCATTGGATCTGTACCAACATCAATCAGCTCACAGTCAAGCTCCGTTGTACATAGTGCCGCTTTAGCTCATGCCGCACCAGCTGTAGCCGTCCATACTGCCCCAGCAGTAGCAGTCCATGCTGCACCTCTATTAACAGCTCACTCAGCTATCGTGGGATCAGTACCAACATCAATTAGTTCGCAATCAAGCTCCGTTCTTCATGGCGCTACGTTAGCTCACGCTGCCCCAGCTGTAGCAATTGCTCACTCACCAGCCCTTGCTTATTCCGCTCCAGTACTTATTCCATCTTATGGTACCTATGGAGGAGGTTTAATTAATGCATGGTAGTTACCAAATTCCCACAAATCCTATTATAGTTTTATTTATTTCTGACCTGTAACTTTATAAATCATTTCATCCAAGACTGCTAGCTGCTATCAAAATGAAGAAATAAATATTTTGAAAATAATTATTAATTTTTTTCTACCACAAATTTTGTATTTCCAATATTCTTATGTTTCTAATATGTCTAAATATCACTCAGATTTAGTCTGTTTCAATAACCTGTTAAATTCGTTTGTAAAAGAATATTAATCAATGGGCTAAAAAAGTCTGTAATAATTGTTACAATAATAACTAATTATCTGCAATATTATTTAATGAAATAAAATATTTCATTGCCAAATAAAAGTGTAAGTAAAAAAACAGTAGCTCGTTAACATTATTTATTATAATATACTTCATAAAATTATTGTATGTTGGTATTTATTAATTTATTATTAAAATTACTCATTTAATAACTGGTGGTCGTTCTGAGTTATGTCATAAGCATTACAAAAAGAACATGAACTGAATATTTGATTTATTTTTTTATTCTAATAATTATAAAGAATATTCTTGGCCACTTTGAAATTTGTATATTTGAAGAGAGAAAAAATTTCTCAAAAAATAGAACAGTCATCAAAAAAGCAGGTGCTAAAAATTAAAGTATGACCAATTACCTCACGAGGTAGGCTCCAATGAAATAATTTTTTGTCCATTGTTTGGCTTCAAGTATACCTATGGTTGTACGGCTCTAAGTATACCTATTCTTTTTTATCCAATTCGAAATAATCATTCAAATCGGACTAAATCGGACTAAATGGAAATTAAAAATTTATTATTCATAGTAATAAAAAAATACAGAGGGTTTTACTAGATTCAATATGAAGCCAGCCAAGTCATTCGAAATTTTAAAACGAATACATATTACTAATTTATTACAAACCATTCGTCAAACCCATAACAAAAATAAATAAAAATTAATGGAAATCACTATAATAAAATAGTAAAAGAGGTAAAAATTCTAAAATAATACAATTTTTATGTAAAACAAAAACGATAATAATTTATTCCTCTGATTAATTTTTATTAGTAATTAATTTTGTGAAAGTGCTGGAGAATGCATTCCTTTTAAAAATTTCTTTGATTGGCTAAAATGGCTTGGCCTGGTTCTAGCAGCTCTTTTTTTTTTAAATATATACTTTTCGAGTGGTGCTGTAGTATTTTTTTTAATATACTGGTACTTTTCGTATATACAATTATCTATAAATAAATGCGTGTCACACAAATTAATTCAAAGATTAAGAGAGAAAATTAAGAATTATTACATCTTTGATTAATAAAATTATTTACATTAATATTTACAAAATCAAATAACAAGATGCAAGCAATTAATTATAATTGGAGGTAATAAGCTTACTTTTAGCTTTCATCCTAATCATGAATTATTTTTGATTGTGGGATTTTAAATAATTAATATATTTATTTTTTTAAACGATAATTTGGGGAAGTTATATTTGATTAGGATATACAGGAAAAGGCAGATAAATATACTCATTTAATGTTTTGAGATATGATAAAGTAATTTTATTTTTCTGAGAAATAAATTTAAAATTCGTATGCTATTTGAACAGCACAGGGGTGTTAATCTATAAATTCATTTAATATTCATAATAAAATTATTAATTTCCTAGTGGTTCTTGTAATTGGGTCGATTTTGCGCGTGCAAAATGTTGACATATCTTTACGTTTCAATGTCACTAGAACCAAACTCCAACGCTTTTAGAAAAATATTTTTTACCACTCGACTATCACGAAAAAAATTAATAATATCGAAGTGAAATCACTTTCGTAAGACGCGTTCATAGAACTTGAATGACTTTTCAACCGTTTTTTGTTGAGTATAAAAATAAATAAAAAGATAAAATATATCCATACTTCTAATAATAAATAAATCATTTTTTCATTCACCCCATTGAAAATTTTGTTGCATGTACTTAGCTGGTCACACAGCCCACCTAATCCCCATGTTTTTATTTTTAACCCCCCCCCCCTTACAATAGTACTGAATTTTTTACATTAAATTTTTAATTTAGACTACTATTAACATAAGAAAACCAGGAAAAAAATGATAAAAACAAACTTTTATCTTTCTTTACAATTATTTTTATTAAAAACTGCTTTATTTCCAATGTTTTCTACATAAAAGACAAAACTTTTCATTTTTCCTTTAATTAAATTGGTCTCCACTAAAAGCTTTTTTATTTTCACGAGATAATATACAACCATTGTTCATCCTAAAATTCCATTCACTCCATTATTTTTCAAAACTGTTATATTCTGAAAATATTTCATTCTTATATTATTAACAATATTAGTATCTCTGAAAACCTTATTTATTCACAAAAATTTTTTGGAAAAATGGATACAAATCCATTTACTAAATTACCTGAATTAGAATATTTATATTACCTAATACTTACAGCATATACTTCGTATACTTCTATTGAAGTATTCTCCTTGCTGTAGAAGGAGAAAAATTTATTTTTGGTGAAAAATGGGGATATTGTTTTAAAGTTGATCATTTGAAAAGTATTAACATTGTGTTATAAATTAAGTTAACTTTATTCATTTGACATTTAGACAGCGTTCAAAAATTTTACGTAATTAATTTATTAATAATTCTTTATTAATTCTTTATAAATTTATGTTCATAATAATACGTTTTTGTCCGTACTGACTACCATAAATCTAATTTGATATTTATATTATAAATTATTTACAAAAATGAATTAAATTTAAATTTATTATGCAGTACATTTAAGACCATGCTCATTATTGAACTATATTTAACTTACACGTAAAAATGTCAATTATTGACGTAAATTTTCATTTACTGCCCCCTTGCGTTTGATTCCGTATATTAACTAGACATTGCATTCAAATTAATATCACGAGATGAAGTTTTTAAATTTCAATGAGGCAGGGCGGCGTAAGTAATAATTAATAATAATTTATATGAAATACAAAAACTAGTTTCTTTTCAGGTATTTTTCCAAATAGTGGTACTAAATGGTACTATCAAAATTTTCCACGGGAAATCGGCGATTTAACGACCAATAATTCGATTATTATAATATCTATAGAAATAATACACAAATATTTCTACTGATTTTTATATAATCTTCAGTCTTGTAACTGAACTTTTTTCGTTAGCGTAGTCAACATAAATTTAGTAAGGCTTGTCTAAAATCTAAATTGTGCTGATCCCACACAAAATTATTTTCTATTCAAATACGTAATTAAATAGTTTAATTTATATAAATGCATTTAATTCTATTGGCGTTTGAAGTAATAAGAAAATTAATAATTATATTGTTAAAAATATTTATTTATTTATTGACAATTTATTTAGCAGTCTTGGATGAAAAAATTAATAAGAAAATATAAAAGAATATATCACAAATAAATAAAATTAAAATTTGCAGGAATACAGTAATTACAGGTTTTTACCATGCATTAACTAGACCGCCATATGTACCATAAGATGAAATAAGTGCTGGTGCTGAGTATGCAAGTACTGGTGAATGGGCTACTGCTAAAGCTGGGGCAGCGTGAGCTAAGGTAGCGCCATGAATAACGGAGCTTGATTGTGAACTGATTGATGTTGGTACTGATCCCACGATAGCTGAGTGAGCTGTTAATAGAGGTGCAGCATGGACTGCTTCTGCTGGGGCAGCATGGACAGCTACAGCTGGTGCAGCATGAACCAAAGCGGCCCTATGTACAACAGAGCTTGATTGTGAGCTAATTGATGTTGGTACTGATCCAATGACAGCTGAATGAGCTGTGATGACTGGTGCAACAGCATGTAATCCAGATGGAGCAGCAACAGTTAATGCAATGAATGCAGACAACACCACCAATTTGAACATTTTGAAAGAGGTCTGTGTTGGCTTGGGAGTTGTTAAAACAAAGAAGTAGTTTGAAGAACTGATACTGTTTTAGTGAATGATGCTACTATTTATATACGTACAATGATGATGATGATAATTCAGATAGTGTTGCGTTTCTATAATAACAAACTAAAAGTATATCATTGGAATGACATTTTAATCAAATTTTTTAAAAGACGTGTAGACATATTTGTTTTGCTCAAAAGTAGCCATATGGAAAACTTTTTGTAGATTTAATTTTTTTTTTTTTAAATTAAGTCGGTATTTACGTATTTATAAATATTACTATCTCCTTAGATTTTTCGTGAAAACACTTTTTTTTTCCTTTTCATTAGTAATGAAAATGTTTTACTATATTCGAATTTTTGAGACACATCCCAGTTTTGTCAGTACCATAAAATCAAAAGACAAAAGAGTTTTATCAAAATTTTTTAGCGATATCAGATTTCTATGTTAAATTATTTATTGGTGAATTATTCAAAAACGGAAAGTTAATTGTAATATATCATTTTAAAAAAAAATGCTGAATAATTTGGTCACTTTTTTCTAAAGCTTCTATTTAGTTGCATCCCCGTTCCATTTTAGTGATCAATTGAGCCAATTTTGAGGATAAAAATAGTAATCGGAAAAAAATCGAACATATATAATGAAATAGAAAAAAAAAAAATTGTAGAAAAGAATTTTTCCTATAATGAGTTTTCACTTTATTCAGACAAATACACATTTTTTTAATTGAAATTAATCCTTATAAAGAGTTCTTTTACTACTAATACTTCAAAAATTGTGGAGGTTCTCAATTCGACTGTATTTTTCTTATATGGTCCCATTTCAATTTGGTCAAGATCTAATGTCCCTAAGGGGTGAGAAGGGGCAATAACAATTTTTAGAGATATGTGTGTTCACGGAAAATAGCGTCGTTTATGAACCGATTTTGATAATTCTTTTTTTGTTGGAAAGGTGGTATAATGGTAAGGAAAGTAGGATCTGATATCCTTAGAGCAGAGAAGCGGAAAAAATCCATTTTAAGTGATTAAATTTCATCTAAATGAATAACTTTTTGTGGTTGTATAACATACAACTCTAATAGTAAAAATTAAAAAATTTTTATACAAAAAAGAACCGCCTTCAAAACAATAAACTAAAAAGTAAAAATAATTTAAAATTTCTTCTTGTGACCAATTACCTTTCGAAGTCGGTGCCAATTTTATCCTTAGCTAAAAAATTGATTGATTAGCATCGCCTAAGAAAGGTAACTGATCACAAGAACAAATTTTAAATTATTTTTTTCTTTTCAGTTCATTTCTTTGAAAGTTGTTGTTTTGTTTTGTTCAAAATTTTTTATTAATTTAAAACTTTATTTTAATATATGCGGGAAAGTAAAGTTTGAAAAATAGGCGATCGGCATTTTTCATTTACTAAGTTAGAATATCGAATACGTTCGAATTAAAAAATAAATTTGTCTCAGGTTTTCTATTTGTGTATTTTTCAAGTATCGTATTATTGATAGTAAAAATTTCAAAAATTAGTATACAAATTTGTTATACATAGAAAAGACGATGCGTGTATGCGGAAAGACAATACCACTTTACTCACTAATTACTATTATATTTCTTGTATATAAATAGTGACTTAATTCACTAAAACAGTATCAGTTCTTTAAACTACATCTTTGTTTTAACAACTCACAGACCAACACAGACCTCTTTCAAAATGTTCAAATTGGTGGTGTTGTCTGCATTCATTGCATTAACTGTTGCTGCTCCATCTGGATTACATGCTGTTGCACCAGTCATCACAGCTCATTCAGCTGTTATTGGATCTGTACCAACATCAATTAGCTCACAATCAAGCTCTGTTGTACATAGTGCTGCTTTGGCTCATGCCGCACCAGCTGTAGCTGTCCATGCTGCACCAGCTGTAGCTATCCATGCCGCACCTCTATTAACAGCTCACTCAGCTATCGTGGGATCAGTACCAACATCAATTAGTTCGCAATCAAGCTCCGTTCTTCATGGCGCTACGTTAGCTCACGCTGCCCCAGCTTTAGCAGTAGCTCATTCACCAGTACTTTCTTACTCAGCTCCAGCACTTATCTCATCTTATGGTACATATGGCGGTCTAGTAAATGCATGGTAATTTCACAACAAGTACCGGTTTCCTACATATTGTGATTTTATTTATATTTTATTTATACTTTGATATGTTTCCTCCAATTTTTCCCTAAAAGACTGTTTATTCTTCAGAATAATAAAATAATTATTTTCTTACTTAAATTTTTTATTTTTAACCCAATTTGTCGATCATGAAAATTTCAATTTTACAGGAACTGGAAGTGAATTAAAAATCTGAAACACCGGTTTTTAATCGCATGCGAAAAATATTGTATTATGCAATATATTTGTAATATTTCAAGAATTTCCGCAAAACTGATTTCTATTCTTCACCCAAAGTTGTAAATCATTAAAATCTCAAAATGATATTTTATTGCTGTTTTCTAGTGCAATTGAGGTATAAATAAAAAAAGTTAAAAATAATAATTATTTCATGATTGGTTGGCTAGTTTTCGATACATCGCTTGAAATTGTTTCCGAAATATTATCCTCTGGTTCAGATTTCAGATATCTCAAAATCTACTTTTCCAATCGATATATAGTAAGTTTTGAAATTAACACGTAAAACTACCCTTCTAAACCAAATATTCTTGAAATCAGCGATTAAAAGTTCTCTCGATGCCTACAAATTTTCAAAAGAGCCCCTTACGAAAGAGACTTACGAAAAAACTAGACAAATTTTTTGTCTTCGATTTTGATACAATTATGCTTTCAAAAGGAATTTGATCCTTAGATTTCAAAAATAACATCCATTTAACGATTGAATGATTAGTTTTTGAGTCATCGCCGATCCGGAGGTCAATATTTCGGAGAAAATTGTATAAAGACATCACGAAAACTTGCCAATTAATCATAAAATAAAATCATAAAAGTATTATTTTTGTTTTTTATTTCGGACCTCAGATACCAAAAAAAAAAAAAAAACACACAAAAACATTCTTTTTTTTAAAACAATACATAATGGTACAGAATAAATGGTACAAAAATAGGATGGGGCATATGTTGGAAAGGGGAGGGTATGCAGCTTTGGCTGATTTTATAAGAAACTTCCCAGTATTCACTTTGTGCAAACCAAATGGAAAACCATTGCTAAGGATAGCCGACACTCAATACTAATGATCAAATACCTCCCGAATATCACTAAGACAGTGACTCGGTTCGGGATGTGGAATTCACTTAATAATTAAGTGATGTTCATATAAATAAATGATTTAAATAAAACCTCTTCAATTTCATCATTCAAAAAATTTCAGTTTCCCAGTGGAATCGATGCAAGATCAAAAAACCAAAGAAAAATTCATTTATCAATTTAAATAAAACAAACATAATTATAATTAAAATTTAAATCAACTATTTATTATCGATTTAACTGAGAAGTCAAATTTGTAGGGAGAAATATCCTTACAGAATAAATATAAGTAATTATCTATGGAAATAAATATTTTATACCATCTAAGCTGAATTGCGATCATTTAGTGTTTTTTCATAAAGAAGGAGTGATAGTTTAAAATGTTTTTATTTTATAAAACCCTTCCTCTTCCGCTATCAAAGAACCTCGATAAACTTACCTCTTTCACATCAAATTAAGGTCTTGTATCGCCATTAATTGGATGCTGCCAAATAATTAACTCAAGGATGTTGTTTCAGAAATTTCAAATTAGCCCCATTTGTGACTTAAAGTTGAGTATCTTTTTCTAAGAAAGCGCAAATTTAGAAAAATTCTTTCAATACTTCAATCATTGATATTTTTCACAGGATTACTGCAAGATTGTTTTTAAGAATAACTTGGACTTGCGGTAAATTCAAAGAATTGAAAAAATGTTTTAGATGTTTCAATGAAAATTTCATGGGCAAATTTCAACAGTTCTTCCTGAGTTCTCAAAAAAATAATAATTGTGTCCCGTTTTTGTGGTTTTTGCTTGAAGAAATTAAATTATTTATTATTAATAAATTTAAGTTTTCAAAAAAAATTACTATAAATTTAAAAAATTTATCCCTCCTCAAAATGTTTTTGAAAGCTCATGTAACTTCTGGAAATGTTGTGTAAAATTTTTTGTTTCCAAGAATTCTTAATGTTTGGTAAATTTTCTTAATGAACGCCATGTGAAATCACTGTTATTTTTTAAAAAAAAGTATAAAGTTTTCCCAACATTAAGAATTCAATGAAAATTTTACACATTCAATTAGTAATCTATGTGCTTAAAAAGATGTTATAATAACTATAATAGATATGGGTTAATGAACTTTCAAAAATCTTGTAATTTTTGGCAAATACCCCCATAACTTACTTTTGATCGTGACAGAAAAATGTTACCAATTTTTTTGTTGACTCAGTGCACTTGGTCAGAATCGTCCCTAAAATCTTCATTGAAAAATATCTAAATCAAATCCTTAAATTTAAATACGGGTATATTTACCATTAATATTTTTGATTTTTAAAACTAAATTTTATAATGGTGTCTAATTTGTATAATTTCGTAAGTTTCATGGTAATAAACTGTAATTTAAATAATTTTATTCAAAATTGTCATGTAAACAAATGAACGTTCGTGTATAGTGGAGGAAACAAACCACTACATCAAATTTACCACCACATGGCTGATAGGTATATAAATAGTAGATTCATTCACAAAAAGAGTATCAGTTCTTCAAACTACTTCTTTGTTTTAACAACTCATAGACCAACACAGACCTCTTTCAAAATGTTCAAATTGGTGGTGTTGTCTGCATTCATTGCATTAACTGTTGCTGCTCCATCTGGATTACATGCTGTTGCACCAGTCGTCACAGCTCATTCAGCTGTCATTGGATCAGTACCAACATCAGTAAGCTCACAATCAAGCTCCGTTGTACATAGTGCTGCTTTGGCTCATGCCGCACCAGCTGTAGCCGTCCATGCTGCACCAGCTGTAGCTGTCCATGCTGCACCAGCTGTAGCTGTCCATGCCGCACCTGTATTAACAGCTCACTCAGCTATCGTGGGATCAGTACCAACATCAATCAGTTCGCAATCAAGCTCCGTTCTTCATGGCGCTACCTTAGCTCACGCTGCTCCAGCTTTAGCAGTAGCTCATTCACCAGTACTTGCATACTCAGCACCAGCACTTACCTCATCTTATGGTACATATGGCGGTCTAGTTAATGCATGGTAATTTCTAAGTCGTTCCCGGTTACCTATATACTGTGATTTTATTTATTTTTAATTTTTCCTTTGACATTTTTCTTCAAATTTTTCCCTCCAAGACTGTTTATACTTCAGAATATTAATAAAAAATATTTTTCTTAATTTCATTATTTATTTTTGTCCCTACTTTCTCGAACATGAAAACTTCATTTTACAGGAATATTAAGTAAAAAAAAAACACATGTTTAAGGGAAAATATTATAAAAGAATATTACAAGATTGAAAAAAAAATACATAAATACAATAATTTTAACTCATCGCATCTGGAAAATTGGGACCGTTGCCAAAGCAAAGTTTCTAAAGAAACAAATTTTAGAACATATATTGTATAGCAAAGCAAAAAGTAGTTGACGATACAAAATGTAATTGTATTTTCAATTTATACAGAGGAAACAAAAATAGATCCCGACTAGAAATTATCCCAATACTTATATTGGGGCCCGATTGGGAGTTGCTAGGGCTTACCCAAAATACTTATCCCGGTTGGGATTTAATTGGGTACTTATTGGTATAGCCCAATTTAAAATTAAATAATTGGAGTTGAGTTTGTCCTTAATGGTAACTAGCTAGGAACTGATCGGGAAATCCCAATCCATAAAAATAATTTATTATATGTTTTACTGCACTAGGATTCAATTAGGAACTTATTGGGAAAGCCCAAAGTAAAAATCAGTAATGCTAAGAGTATTTTTTTTCGACTGGGCTATAATTGGGAATTGAGTGGGAAAACCCAATGTAAAAATTAATGACAACATTTTGGTTTTACCGTACTCTGACCCTTTTGAGAACATAATGGGATAGCCCAATGTGAAAGATTTTGTACTTTTCGCCTTTCTTTTATAATTTTTATTTTGAATATTGGAGTGTTACAAAATTACTCATTAGATAGCGTTCGGGAGTGTATTGAGAGTTATATAATTACAAACTTTTCTTTATGCACATCTCTAAAAATGCTAAATTAAAAAGACATGTCTTAATTTAAAAAAAAAAAAAAACTATTTTTATTTATGTGATGTGTATAAAACATA
The DNA here is from genome assembly GCA_020423425.1 of Chrysopa pallens. Classification (NCBI taxonomy): domain Eukaryota; kingdom Metazoa; phylum Arthropoda; class Insecta; order Neuroptera; family Chrysopidae; genus Chrysopa; species Chrysopa pallens. Next base: position 15,784,263 of record CM035594.1, read on the forward strand.
GTGTTGATTGACAGATGAGCTGTAGTGATCGAATGGTTTTAAAAGAATAAACTCTGAATGTAAATTAAACCTTAATATACAAGTATTATTAAGTATTATTTACGCAAGCATTATTGATATAGTTTCAAGGTTACTATATATATATTGTCACACGTGTTTAGTGACGTCACCCAAAAACTATAGAGGGAGAGCCCGTCATCGCCAGTCTTACCACATTGTATAAAGGCTAAATAATTTTCTGTGCAAGTACCCTACAGCAGGTAAAAAGGTTTGGATATTAAGAATCTCGAACCGCGGTGACTTTGACAGGTAACAGGTAGTAAAGGTGAGCATAGTTGCTACCCCAAAACATTATAGCATAATGCGCAATTTTTTAGCATGTTCTACAGGATACTATTAGAATACCATACCACCCGTTGCCAGACATTTTGTAGGGTGGCAACCCCCTGCCAGACGCCTTGAATAAATAATAATTCTACTTACGTCATAATATAAAATCTGAGTTTTATGTATGTTACTTGGTCAACTATTCAAAGATGTTTTTCAAACGACCAGACAGTTTCCAAAGTTCAAACACTCTCCCAGAAATAGTTGAAGTTCGGATATTCTAATAAATAGTTTTATGTATGTTACTTGGTCAACTATTCAAAGATGTTTTCCAATCGACCAGACAGTTTCAAAAGTTCTAACACTCTCCCAGACATGGTTGAAGTTCGGATATTCTAGTATTTAGTATCCTGTAGAACATACTAAAAAATTGCGGATTAAGCTATAATGTTGTTGGGCATGAGTTATGCTCGCCTTTGCTAACTATTATTACCTGCTGTAGGGTACTTGCACAGAAAATTTTTTAGCCTTTATACTATGTGGTAAAACTGGCGATCACGGGCTCTTAGTCTAAAAATAATGTTTATTATTTTTAATGTCCAACAAAAAAAGTTATTAACCAGTCTAAATCTGTAGATTGTACGTCGTAGTGCAGTGAACGAACTTGCATAAATTGATTTTAAAAAGTTAATTTTGATTTATTATTCTTAGAACTTGGGAAGCGTTAGCAATTAATTTTTTGAATTGATATTGTTTAATAAATGTTTATGTGTATTTTTATGTGAAAATTTTTAAAATATTAATGTGAAGAAATAAAACGAAAAAATTAAAATTATTTGGACATTAAATATATAATAAATAAGTTCTGAATAAATTGTTGTTTATTTTTAAACGTTTAATTAAAAAATTAGTGATTGTTTAAGAAATAATTTTGTGTTAACTTCTTTTTCAATGTCTTCTGATACTGTGTAAGTAAAATTTTTTTTACTTCCATTTAAAATGCTTATAATTGATATATCTTTTGAATTTTGTTTTGTTTCAGAAACAAATCTAAATACCAGTTAATTCTTTTTTTGGACAAAAATTCCGATAATGATATCGATATTGTTCGAAGTTCTTGGCTGACGACCAAACAAACATGACCAAGCGGTTTATTGTAAATACATGCCACCTCCCTATGATGTGCTGAAATTTCGAAAATTACAAAATATGGTTATTTTTTACAGGCCTTCACGAAGAAGAAACTAAGAACGAGTTTGATTCTCCAATAAAAAAAAGTTCTCGGTTAGGAAAAATTTTAATTAATCGATCATCATTATCATTGTCGCCATCTTCAGCTTCATCATTGTCGCCTATTCAAAGCAAGATTTCTTCTAATACTGGCGTTTCGTCTTATGAACATGAATCTTCATCGATTGATTCTAAAGGAAGTTCAATGATAAATAAAAAAATTAAAAATTAAACCAAAATATAAAAAAAAAACAAGACCCAATAGTTCTGATTCCGAAAAAAATTGTGTTGTTGATACTTCATTAAATTCATCAACGAAAAGTTTATCTGTGGAAAAAAGTTTCAAAAAATCTGTTGAAAATCAATTATTTAATAGCAAGTTATCACTCAGCACCGCGAAAAATAATAAAGATACTGTAAAAATGTTGGATCAAAACCTGATTGTGACTTCAGGTAAATCTTTAACAACGTATTTTATAAAAATTAATTATTTATAAAAAAAAAATATTAAAATTATTAATAAAAAAATACTTGTAAGTCAATTTGCACTTTGTTTTATTACGAATCTATTGTCAAACTGATATGGAATATCCATTTGGGAACGCATGGGTATTACTCAATAAAGAACAGATTGGGATTGCCCTAAGAGACACACACAGGTTTAGCCCAACAGGGAACAGATAGGGATTTCCCAATCAGTGCCCAAGTACGTTTCTGCGTTACATCCCAACGTAGAATCCCTATTGGGAAACCCTATTGGGCCCCAAATGGGTGCAGTCAAAAATTTCTAGTCGGGGAGCGACATAAAAATTCTAAAACATTGGATATTAATCGCAAAAATATTAGTTTATCTTAAATATTTGTAATATTTTATGAATTTTCGTATAACAAATTTCTATTCTTTTCTGAAAATTGCATTAAGCAGTTTTTAAAGATTTGAAATTTTTTTATAGGCATTATAAATCTAGTTAGAATGGCCGTTTAATAGTTTCTTTTATTCAAAGGACCGTTAACGAATCTAACTGGGAAGTGGTCATTCAAAACTCTTTGTAATGTGTTCTATACATAAATTTCATTAGTTTAGTTTGATCATTTTTGTGTGATTCTGTGAAAAACCATAAAAATGGCAAAAAAAACCACAAATATTTCATTTCTGTATCAAGATTCCTAAGGGTAATTGAAGTCTAGTTAAATCAACAATAACACTTATTTTAAAATCGGATAAACTCCAGTGCAGTTTTCATAACATTATTCTTACAAGAGTAATTTCATATGTTACTAAAATAACATCCAATTAACGAGAAAATTTCAAGAAAAATCCCGAAAACAAGTCAACCAATTATGAAGTGTTAGTTTTGGTTTTTATAGACTTCGGTTAACCTAGAAAAACCTAAAATAACAGCAGTTACAATTTGTAATTTTTTTCCCGATTTTTATGGTGTTTCACAGAATTACAAACACACGTAATATTGTATATATATATATATATATATATATATATATATATATATATATATATATATATATATATATATATATATATATATATATATATATATATATTTCAGCCAATTTTGTCACAAAAATTTTGTTAACAATACAGGTGACAAACTTCTTCTTAATGGATTAAAAATAATTAAACCTTAGTTCAGAAGTAAAATGGGACATAAAACACTTTTAGTTTTGGAAATTTTATCTTTTATAGTAAATATAGCATCTAGACTGAAAGCAGGAAATTTGTGTTTCTTTAGTTTTTTTCTTTGAATTTTTCGTTCATATTGATCAAGGAAGACAGTTTGTTGATTCATAAATAAAATGTAATAGTTTTAAATTTTGTGCTACCAATGTACCTCGCTCAACTGACCTTGTTCATATCAAATTTAAGAGTTAGTGTCGCCATTGATAGGATGCTGCCAAATAATTACTGCAAAGTTATTATTTTTTTAATATCAAATTATATGCTTGGTTTAATTGTCACCAAATTAGAGGCGACTAACCTCTCCCGAGACAACTTAAGAATAATTTAATTAAGAGGAATTGAAATAAAATATTGAAGCACCCTCCATTATATAAAAATCTTTCAATATTCATGCCCAAATAACGCAACAAAGCATTATTCACATGTTTTAAAATTTTGTATGCAAAATTTTGACATGAAAACGGAGGGCTTATCGAAGAATTTTTCAGTGCATACAAAGTTTCAAAACATTTGGTAAAGTATTATTTTTTTAAGTGTTAACTTTATACCACTAAAAAATATTCTAGCCGCCAATAAAATGGCATAGGTGGTCATAGAATCACCTAATTAATCCATTTCTACTTGTCTATCCGTAAAAATCGTTCAATCTTCATGTCCATTCTAGACCTACAAAGTTAGTTTAGGTTCGTTAATAAGCCAAATTTCTTCATTGGGTCCAATAAGTCAATGACCAAAATTTTGAACCATGACTGAGGGAAGAATTTAAATACAAAAAACAAACAACTCTTGTTTGGAATATTTTTTCGTAAAAATTAATAAGTACATATATAACCACAATAGATGGTATTCTAAAATTTGTATTTAAAACTGTATTGAAAGGCTCTTTAGAAAATTTTATGAATGTTAATAATTAAAAATAGTTCGAACATTAATTCCCAATACTGTATTATTTATTATCTTAAATTGTTTTTTTTTTTATATATATTTAATACGACTATTCGACAGTTTATTTAACTAAACTAGGTGATATTTTGCAGAAATTTGAATATCAGCAGAGAATGCTAGAACATTTTTCTAGGAAAGCGCAAGTTTTCAAAAAAGATTTTTGCTACTTCAATCATTCATCAATATTCAGTATCACAGAATTACTGCAAATTCGTTGTAAAATTTTAATCTAGGATTATTTATCATTAATATTTTCGATACCTTAAAACTAAATTTGACAACTTGGCTGTAAAAATTTCTATAATTTCGTAAGTTTTATGGTATTATATGGTTATATGAATTTAATATACATAATTTTATTCAAAATTGTCATTTAAACAAAAGAATGTTCGTGTATAGTGGAGGAAACATACCACTACATCAAATTTACCTCAACTTTACTGGTATATAAATAATGACTTCATTCATCAAAAGAGTATCAGTTCTTTTTAAACTACATCTTTGTTTTAACAACTCACAGACCAACACAGACCTCTTGCAAAATGTTCAAATTGGTGGTGTTGTCTGCATTCATTGCATTAACTGTTGCTGCTCCATCTGGATTACATGCTGTTGCACCAGTCATCACAGCTCATTCAGCTGTCATTGGATCAGTACCAACATCAATTAGCTCACAATCAAGCTCTGTTGTACATAGTGCTGCTTTGGCTCATGCCGCACCAGCTGTAGCCGTCCATGCTGCCCCAGCAGTAGCAGTCCATCCTGCACCTGTATTAACAGCTCACTCAGCTATCGTGGGATCAGTACCAACATCAATCAGTGCACAATCAAGCTCCGTTATTCATGGTGCTACATTAGCTCACGCTGCCCCAGCTTTAGCAGTAGCTCATTCACCAGTACTTGCATACTCAGCTCCAGCATTTATCTCATCTTATGGTACATATGGCGGTCTAGTTAATGCATGGTAATTTCCTAATCTTCCCCGTTTTCCTAAAAGTCCCGATTATATATACTTGTGATGTAAACTTTTTTATATTTTTCCAAGACTGTTCTATTAAATACCAAATAAATATTAATAAATACATTCATGTTCAATTTTATACTTCCATATATGCTCCAACCAAATCAGAGTTTCTAAAATACAAGAACTGATAGCGTTTGTCGATAAAAAAATCTACGTATACTCAGTGACCAAAAAAAAAAAAGCCACCGACTTGTATCATTTACGATTATTTCATTTTAAAAATTGCATACGTAAATCAAACAAAGTAATTATTTCAAAACGATTAAATTCTACCCTGAAGTACTTCTTAGAATAAATAATAATTATAGAGAAATTTCCTTAGTTGAAGAAAATAAATTACTTAATGAAACCAATTGCAAAGTTTACTATACAAGTTTTTTTACAATATACATATATTGATAATAAAGCCAATTATTATAGTCCTAATGATTTGGCAGTGAACTCCTCCAATCGAAATCACTCCAATCTATTTTAGCCTGTTTTTACTAACTTGTATCAGCTGATATCTAACCTAATTCCAACATTTCCAATTTTGATAGAAAGTTGGTATAAATGGAAAATATATGCACTGCTTCAAAAATTGGGTCACAAATATCTTAAAATTACTCCTACAAATTTACAGATTATCCTTCCCTAGTACTACCAAGACAATAATCGAATAGCTGTTAAAGGTAGCGCAAAATTGGGGTTCGGCCCAATTGTCCACTTGGCACACAACTAGATCATTTTGAATCGAACGAAGCATCATAAATCATTGAATTTGTAATAAAATATTTTTATCACAAAAATATAATTATTTTTCAATTATTTTATAATTATTAGGGCATTTATAAAGTACTCTAATTATTCAGTCTATACAGTTATAAATACATAGAATAATAATACTATGTATTGTAATTATATGTGTATATAAGCTAACCTTGAGCTAAAATTATAGCGAATCCAAATATTTTACGAAAAATGTTTTACATAAAAGTTGTTTCTTTAAAAAAAATAAATATTCTTTTTTTGTGCATTAATTTTTCTTCTATCTCTTATGGTTAAAAAGTAGAGTCATGGATTCATAAACTTCAATAAACCGATTTAACCTATTCAAGAACTTGATCTTCCTTTCTATGAACACCTATAGAAAAATTTTGTTTGTACGGTAAATATTTACTAGTATTATCAACTTTAGCCTAATTTTAACATATTCTGATATATTATATAGATCAAGTATAATAAGGATACAAATAGCTTTATCAATAATTTTTATTGTAAATGAGTATAACAATTTATTATATATGGCGTTAACCACTAGGCCCCATCATCAGTATCGGATCATAGTAAAGATGGTAAAAATCAATCGGACATCGAGTATTCAATAAAACACTGCATACAAATTAATTCATATGATGAAATGCTATTATTTATTTAATGTCGACAAAAATCTATTTTTAATATGCCTCAACCAACGCACAATGTTGAAAAAAACAACTACTGTTAATCAAGTTTTTTATTTATAATATTATTGGCAAATCCGGTACACACCCAATTTTTTATGACAATAAACTTGAATAATTATTTTTATAAATATGTTGTTATATATAATATTTATATTATATTCATATTTATCATATGTTTTAACATATTTCCTTCTTTAACGTTGTAATTACCAGAATTATAATAATTTTTTTTAAATTTATAATATTCCAGGAGTTTAGGAAACCTGAATATCTAAATCGAAATCCTCTGGGTGATTTTGCACACCAATTTATTTTTAAACATTTAAGTTTCTTTCAGAGATCTTGATTTAATACGTAGTTCAAAAATAGTGCAAGAAAATCAATTAGAGTAACTTTGAATTCTCAAACCATATTTTTTGTAGCGTAAAATATGGATAGACAAGGAAAATATTAATTGTTATCAAAGACTCTACAGCCTGGTAAAACACTTTTAAAATACCACTATGAGGATTTATAAGCAACGTTCGCACAATTTCAGCACTTCCACCTAGAAAAGTGGAATTCCACCTAGAACAGTGGAATTCCACCTAGAACAGTCAATATAAGAAACAAAATATACAAACAAGAGCTAATTTGACATAAACTCGATCCTGCAAAAAATACAAAACTTTTTGTTGAGAATTTAAATATTATCGAATGAATTTTCAAATTTTCTTCATTTTCAGAATCATATATATTTTTCGGAATTAAAAAGGTTCAAACAAAATTAGTGAAGGTAATGTATATAAATTTTAGTGAAGGTAATTTTCGGCATACCAAATTTTGCAAAAGAATCCATCAGCGGTAATATAAAAAAATACAAACCACAAACCTGCAGGTTCTTTTCTTGGAGGCGGTTGTCTTTAAAAGTGGTTGCACACCGTAAAGTAAACTTATTTCGTTAAAATATGATAAAAGGCATATTTTTAAGTCGAAAATAAAAATTATAAAAATATTTAGGTATAGTTTGACAAGAAAAAATTCAGTGGAAAAACTTGAATAAAGCTACGTTAACTTAATGCTAATGTTATCTCTTAATCTGTGTTTCGATACCTGATGGTGTTACCGGGCAGTGAGGGCAGAGCTCATCAAATATGATATTTAACATTGCTAATATACAATATTGATGACGTTACTGCCCAGTAACAACATCATATTTCGAAATATACACTTAGTAGTAAAAAATAATAACTTATATTAATTTTCTTTATATAAATTTAGATTAGCTGTTGATCTATTTATAAGAACTGATTCTTTCATGGCCATAATTAAAATCGAAATAAAAGAGATTATGATAAGACTTGAGACTAATTTATACAGGCGTACTTCTATGGTAAATAAACTTTTTATATAGGAATCCACAAATACTAATCTTTCAATAATTTTGAATTTGCTTTTAGTTTTTTATATATTTGTTGAATTAACAGATTTTTATTTGAAAATATTGAACTGAGGTATTATATAGCACAATTAATAAATTTAAATTAGTGCGATTGTCATTGAATTTCACAAAACGGTAGCCAATGTGAGATAAAATTAAACAGAATAAACCAAAAATTATTAGTAATTATGGAGATAAATTGATTAATAGAATACTGAGACATGCACAAAACTTAACTGTAAAACGTCCGTAATTATAATGAAAACAATACTGATTAAATGATTAAAACACATATTCCTACCTTTATAGACGCCAGTGACCTTTGATGTAATTATGACGCGTTCATAATTGATTGTGAATATAAGAACTTTTACTTACACTACTAACGTTTTCAAATCAAAAAGTTGTTATTGTATAAAAATCAAACCGTCATGGATATGGTATTTTGAAATCAGACCATTAAACTTTTGTAAGGCTAAACAAAAGTTGTGAGTTTAGATTTACGAGTTATAAATATTGATACATGAAGTTAATCGAATTTTTTTTAAAGCAATATTTTATCTTCTCTGAATTCAAAAATTTGCATATATTACGATTAGTGTCCAACCGAATATTTGGTTTTGACTTTGGCTTCGACCGCCTTCAAACAAAGTATAATCACTTAACATGTACGTACGTGTTAATTTTTACTTTTTTAGTTGTGCAGCTACAGATAAAGAGAAAAAAAATTTAATTTATTTCAATAAAGTCAGAAATAACATAAAGTTTACTGTATACTTTTTAATAACTATATCATGCTTGATATAACTAATTCTTACAAGGTTTCCAACGAAATTATATCAGTTTTTAGCCAGTGTTCAATAATTTTTTAATAAATACAAACGTTTGCCGTCGCTTTCGCCCGAAAGTTAGATCTAGAGCCAAATAATCGACTTCGGCTTCGGCCAAAATCATATATTCAGTCGGACAATAATTATGAGGTTTTAGAGCCTCTGGAATAACATATCAAAAGAGATTGTTTGTTGAAAAAATTCAGAACGCAGGCGTATGAAATTAGAAAACCATTAACTGGATGTTTACAAATTTTTTGTTAACGTAAATGGTGGTGTCTCGAATACTTCATTTTACAAGTTTTTGACTATCAATTGTCGTTCCAGAGATACAGGGCTCGCGGTAGAACTTGATATATTTGCTTACATGACGATATTTTATGAAACGTTCGTTCAAGTTTCGTGAATCTGTTTCTGTACATGCGTTTTATATTATAAACATTAAAAGAGCAAACAAGTTGATTTTCCATTTTCAGGATGCAAGTAATAATTATCCAACAGCAAGTTGTAAATTAAATATCTTAAAACTTATTAAAAAATATCTTAAATACTGATACCACGATAAAAATCTAAGCAACAAGTAAATTAAAAAGACAAATAAATTAGATCGTACATACAATAGAGACTTTTGTCTTTTTTCATTACTTCAGAAGGTTAATAAAATACTATAAAGTCAAGGTCCAATCATTTACTTATTTTATTCAGTAGCTGGTTAGTTCCTTAAAATATGGACATGCGACTAAAGAATATAAATAGCGACTTCAATTACTATAACAGTATCAGTTCTAAAAATTATTTCTTTGTTTTAACAACATAAGACAAACACAGACCTCTTTCAAAATGTTCAAATTGGTGGTGTTGTCTGCATTAATCGCATTAACCGTTGCTGCTCCATCTGGATTACATGGTATTGTAACATACCAAGCTGCTCCAGTAGTAACAGCTCATTCAGCTGTTGTTGGATCCGTACCAACGTCAGTCAGCTCACACTCAAGCTCCGTTGTACACAGTGCTGCTTTGGCTCATGCCGCACCAGTAGCCGTCGCTCATGCCGCACCAGTAGCCGTCGCTCATGCTGCTCCAGTTGCCGTCGCTCATGCTGCTCCAGCTGTAGCTGTAGCTCATGCTGCTCCAGTAGTAACAGCTCATTCAGCTGTTGTTGGTTCAGTACCAACATCAGTCAGCTCACACTCAAGCTCCGTAGTACACAGTGCTGCTTTAGCTGCCCCAGCTGTAGCTGTAGCTCACTCACCAGTTATCGCTTACTCAGCTCCATATGTTAGTGCTCATGGTGCTCATGTTGTTAATGCCTGGTAATTTCCCTTGTTAAATTTTTCCTATTTGTTTTCATCATTTTCCTGACTGTATTTATTTATAAATGTGTATTTCTTGTACAAACATTTCCTTCCTATCTTTTTGTATTTTCTCAATTTTTTATACTAAATAATAAAATTTTTTTTTAAATATTACTTTTGTTTAATTATTTATCAAACTTTGTACAATATGAACAAAACCTCTTTTGCAAAGTGTATCACTCGAAAACTGTAAAATTTTTCAAAATAGTTTTGTGATACTCTTTGTAATAATCCACATATCATCAATCTACATTTTTTTAAATTAAGATAAGACTTCAGGAAGTCACTAAAATTTTTATTATTACTGCCTTTTTGAAATAAACAAATAAGAATGTCAGTCAGATATCATGTATATTTAATGATATTGTAAATGTTTAATTACGTTTAAAGTTTATATTTAGTTGGTAATTTATTTTCAAAACGAAAAATTTATACAACGCAAAGTAAGATATTAAATAAGTCAATTAATAACATATTCACCATTTCGACATTTAAAAGTGAACTTACTGTATATCTCCAGAATTAAAAAGGCGATCGATATCTTTAGTTCAATATAAGTTTGAATAGCTTCCTACCACCCACATAAAGGCTAGAAACATTACAAAGAACCTTAAGAAGATACCTTAGAAAAAATGAAAATCTAATGCATTTTCGGAAAATCTATATTTGCTATTGTCGGACCGTTATTTGTATTCAAATCTCAATTTTACTAATATCGAACGATTTTTTTATATTTCTATTCGCAATTATTTTCTATATATACATATATCTATATATCTATATATATATATATATATATATATATATATATATATATATATATATAAAGATATATAGATATATATAAATATATATAAATATATATAAATATATAGATATATATATATATATATATATATATGTATATATATATATATATATATATATATATATATATATATATATATATATATATATTTATATATATATATATATATATATATATATATATATATATATATATATATATATATATATATATAAATATATATATATATATATAATTGGAATTTGTTTCGGGGGCGATAAATCGATCTAGCTAGGTATCATATTTAGAAAATGTCATTTTATTTTTCATTTAAAATGTCATGTGTTTTATCGATAATTTTTTATAATATAATGATATATTTGTTTAATATTTATAGTCATATAGTCATTGGAGTGGCTCAGTGGTAGCGTGTGAGGCTCATATACAGAGATCCCGCGTTCGAGTAACTATAATTTTTTTTAAATTTTATTAATTTTAAACCCAACCCAACCCAACAAAACAACACAATAAAGTGAATAATATTTTTCAAATAAGATTTTGTTATTATAATTGTATAATTTTTTATAATGTAATGATATATTTGTTTAATATTTAAAGTCATTGGAGTGGCTAAGTGTTAGCGTGCTGGACTCGTCTTCCGCCTCGACGTAATATAATTTTCAAAAAACACCATTTATAAAAATAAAAAAAATACCGAGCAAAGCTCGGTCATCCAGATATTTTATATTAGAACAAAACGTTTGCTTAAATTACAATTTTTGGCGAGTTTAATTGGACTCGCCTGTAATATATTTTCCTCAAATTACATAAGGGTGTTTCATTTTGTATAGTATGCACAAAGAGCACAGTATTATGGGCTCATCAGGTACAATATTAAGAAAAATAAACAAATATAATCAAGTAGAGACAATATAATATCATATAACAATACAATACATTTTTTAGTTTTTAGAAATATATGAATAAAAAAAGATTGATAATTAGGACACAAAATAATTTCATGAATATATTTAGATTTAAAAATTTTGTAAATATAAATAAGACCCGCTCCGTTGAAAACTAGTTCGCGAGACGACACAATATAAAACTTTTTATTCACTCTCATTGAGGGCAATTAACTAAATTATTTCAGCATCCTCTCCTCTCAGGTCGTATGGAATTGACATTAGTACTCGCCCATTATTATTCCGATATTCGACCCTATATTTGAGAATAAATATTCGCCTAGATAATGTGTAAAATTCGAAATTCAGCCAATTACTTATATTGTCTGACATGGGCAGATTATATACTCAAATTTTTTTACAGTTTTATGCAATATTTTTTATTAAAAATTTTTTTAAATATATTTCAAATAGTTACTTAATCAAACAAAGGTTACTTAATCAAATATGTATTTCGCAGCATCTTTTAGTTTAGACGTTATAGATTTTTGTGTCTGCAAAGGAATCGCAAAAAACATCATATCGTGCCAGAGTTGCTGGGACCTATCCTCAGACCACTCACCTAATCATAGTAGAACTACACACTACCCCCCCAAGAAAGCGTCAGAAAATGCGTTCTGCATAACAAAAGAACTAACTGGTCCCTATTTCGCGAGCTCACAGACAAAGCATTCCAAGAATCAGTTAGTCTAAAATCAAAAAACGAGATATCAGAAGCGGTGCTATACTTCAACAAGAGTGTGCAAGATGCAGCTTGGTCATCAACCCCACCATTACCACCTAGAAACCTGGACACTCACGTAGCAAAACACATATTCGATTAAATAATGGAAAAAAGGAAAATACGAAAACGCTGGCAAACAACCAGAGACCCTGTTGCGAAAAAACAACTCAATCACGCCAACAGACAGCTAAAGCGCACTCTAGAGAAAGATCGTAATGATGGATTTCATAATTACCTTACCAGCCTGGATGCTACTGCTACCTCGGATTACTCTTTATGGAAAGCCACCAGAAAACTAAAACCCGTTAATGCCTCTCCTCCTATAAGAAAATCCGATGGTACCTGGGCCCGGACAGACCAAGAGAAAGCCAGAACCTTCTCAGAACATCTCACAAACGTCTTCACTCCTCATCCATATGAAGGCTCACCTGAAGATGCAGCAGAAATTTCTAACCACTTAAATAGTCCAATAGATACGCAGGAAATGCCTGTTAAATTTACAAAAACAGAAGTTGCCCGAATTATAAAAAAATCGGACCCAAAAAAGGCTCCAGGATACGACCTTATTACAAACCGCATATTACAAGAACTACCTGAAGCTGGCATAACTTTTCTTACGTCACTATTTAATGCCATGACCAGACTGCTGTTCTTTCCCCTGGAGTGGAAAGTCGCACATATTGTAATGATCTTGAAGCCAGATAAACAACCTGAAGAAACAAAATCGTATAGGCTCATAAGTCTGTTACCCCATGTTATTCCATCCAAAATATACGAATCTCTATTGCTTCAACGAATCTTGCCTTTACTCAAAGAGAAGGAGCTAATCCCTGATCACCAGTTTGGATTTCGCAGTAAGCATGCCACTATCGACCAAGTGCACAGACTAACAAAAAATATCATGGACTCACTGGAAAGCAAATCTTACTGCGCCAGTGCATTCTTGGACATATCTCAAGCGTTTGACCGCGTGTGACATGAAGGATTGCTATTCAAATTAAAAAATGGGCTACCATATCACCTTTACGGAATATTAAAATCATTCCTCCAGCAGCGCCATTTCATAGTACAACAAGGGAAAGCACTGTCTGATCTCTGCCCTATTAAAGCAGGAGTTCCACAGGGCAGCGTACTGGGCCCCATACTCTACTTACTCTTTACTGCGGATCTGCCGACATCTGTATCCTTAATTACTGGAACCTTCGCTGACGATACCGCTATACTAGCTACACATAGTGACCCAAAAATAGCGTCACAAATACTCCAAAAAGGGCTAAATGACATATCCCACTGGCTCAAAAAGTGGCGGATAATAGCAAATGAAACGAAATCAATCAATGTAACATTCACCTTAAGAAGAGACTCTTGTCCTCCAGTCACACTTAACAACATCATAGTCCCATAGGCAGATCATGTGAGATACCTTGGATTGCACTTGGACAAAAGACTTACCTGGCAAAAACATATCTTCACTAAGAGAAAGCAACTTGGTATTCAAACCCGAAAACTTTACTGGCTCATTGGACGAAAGTCTCAACTGTCTCTCGATAACAAAATACTTCTGTACAAGGCAATACTGAAGCCCGTCTGGACGTATGGTATCCAACTGTGGGGTACCGCATCCCATTCAAACATTGAAATCATACAAAGGTTTCAAAACAAAGCCCTCCGCATGATAACCAATGCCCCCTGGTTCGTACCCAACGAATTATTACACCGTGATCTTCGCCTGCCCACTGTGAAACAGGAAATTGTACGCCATACCAGAACCTATAAGGAGCGCATCGAACGACACCCAAATACCCTGGCCCTTTTTTGGATTTTATGAGTTTAAAATTCATTCGGATTTATGAAACCACAATTATTCTGAAAAGCGATTATTGGATCAATTTGAAAATCTTCATGATTACTGTGAGTACATTTAGTTCAATATTTGTTGCGTGACTTGTGTTATTGGCATGTAGATTTTCTAAAACAGAATGACCCTTTTTACTACTATATTTCAACTAACGAGAGGCAAAAAAGGAAATAATCATAATAATTATTAAACTTAAATAGCAAAGCCACCTATTTATGTCTTTGTTTAAGAAAAAATCTATTTTTCAAAGAAGTTTTACAAAAGAAAAGAATATTAGCTTTTTGTAAGAAGCTTAAAAAATGTATTCATCAGATCATTTTTATGTGAGATAGTACCTACAGATGGTCAACAAATTGATAACAGTTTATTGTTTGTTTATAATTTTATATGAAAATGATAGTAACAGATAATTATTTATATAATATTTTTCAGCATAACACTGAATAAAATTTGTTTTTTCATTTCAGTTTAACTTTTTTATATTTTTTAAAGCTTATGTTTTAATTTACAACTTTGTGCTTCCTAATTCAAGGCGTTAAGATTATTGACATCAGACTCAAGTTGAGACCATTATCAAGAACTAAAAAACAAGTGCAGTGTTTAAAAAGTTACATTTTTTATTCAAGTTGATAGAAAAAATTGCTTAAATAATTACTTCTACGACGACAAAACAAGTTAAAATAAATTAGATCGTACATTACAATATCGACTTTAGAAGGTTGATAAAATACTATAAAGTCAAGGTCCAATCATTTACTTATTTTATTCAGTACCTAGTTAGTTTCTTAAAATATGGACATGCGACTAAAGTATATAAATAGCGACTTCATTCACAATAACAGTATCAGTTCTAAAAATTATTTCTTTGTTTTAACAACATAAGACAAACACAGACCTCTTTCAAAATGTTCAAATTGGTGGTGTTGTCTGCATTAATCGCATTAACCGTTGCTGCTCCATCTGGATTACATGGTATTGTAACATATCAAGCCGCTCCAGTAGTAACAGCTCATTCAGCTGTTGTTGGATCCGTACCAACGTCAGTCAGCTCACACTCAAGCTCCGTTGTACACAGTGCTGCTTTGGCTCATGCCGCACCAGTAGCCGTCGCTCATGCCGCTCCAGTTGCCGTCGCTCATGCTGCTCCAGTTGTAACAGCTCATTCAGCTGTTGTTGGTTCAGTACCAACATCAGTCAGCTCACACTCAAGCTCCGTAGTACACAGTGCTGCTTTAGCTGCCCCAGCTGTAGCTGTAGCTCACTCACCAGTTATCGCTTACTCAGCTCCATATGTTAGTGCTCATGGTGCTCATGTTGTTAATGCCTGGTAATTTCTCTTGTCAAATTTCTCCTGTTTGTTTTCATTATTTTCCTGACTGTATTTATTTATAAATGTGTATTTCTTGTACAAACATTTCCCTCCTATATTTTTCTACTTTCTTAAATATTTTTTTTTTTTATATTAAATAAAAAATATTCTAAAAAATATTGTTATTTTTTTTTTATTTAATTAATCGAAGCCAGACTGTTAAAGTTTTCAATAATATTTTTTTAAATTAATTTATGGATGATCTATTTATATTTAGTATAAAATTGTTTTCATTGATATTGAAATTGATTGACTAAATGTCATTTTTCAACCGTATAAAAAATACAAAAATGTGTTTATACTTACCAGACTTTTTGCAAAAAAATTTTCCTTTTTGCAATGATTTTTGTATTTGCCTTGCTAATTGAAATTTATAAAAATAGTAGATTTATTTAAAATCGCAATTTCCGAAAAAATTTGTAGATTTTCTATTTACAAAAAAATGTTTTTTATAAATAGATAAAACATTATAATGTATTATATAATTTTGTCCGACACCAATGAATATCAGCAAGCTGGTACCGCAACATTTCGAAAACATTCGAGTATTGTTTTCGAACTATTCGTAAAACCCGATGAGTACATTTAAACATGAAATTAGTTAAAAACACAAATTTGGCTAAAATCTTCTGTAAATTTGCATAAATTTGCATTTATTCAGTATTTCTTTCGATTACAACAAAAATCGAACTGGCTTCAGAGACTAATAAAATATTAATTTTTAAAACTACGTAGTTTTTAAAACTGAAACTTGGAATAAATGATTATATTATAAAGTAAGAACGCCCGTTAGGAATTTTTCAGGTTTTTATACGTTTCAGGTTTTATTTATATTCTCATTAAATTAGAGGGTGGAGGAGTTAGACAAATACAGTGTATTGTGGAAGTATCTGGTTTTGAAAAGTTGAAACTTCAATCTTGGAATATCTTGTCATCATCAATATATAATGTCCCTGAATCAAACTTCATATCTTAAGAAACGGGTGGGAGTGGGAGTAGTCCGATGAAAGATTTTATGGGAGTATCGGTTTTTATAAATAAAAATTCTAAATAACATTATGCTATTTTCATCATATTTTCTTTCTAAATCTTTTACATATGATGCTCAAATACCTATGCGCGTGTTTGATCAGGTATCAATATGACACAAATTTCTCCACGAATTAACGCCGATACTTTATAATGCCAAATACTGAGTATCCGGAATTAATAATGTTGTACTAAATTTCTTCTGCTTTACTTTCATGTAGTTCAGTACATATTCGAATAATACTACACTTATCTTAATTCGCTAATAAATCTTCCTAAATTTTAATTTTGTACGGGTATAGAAATTTCGTCCAATTTAAGTCCAATTAAGATGTCGTTCCGAATGGAATGAGTTATTGATCACTTTTAATTTAGAAATGGATACTTCTTTAAAAAAAACACGTTTATAATAAAGAAACTACACTAAATAAATAAATAACTTCTGGAATGAATAATTAACTAATTAGTTGATTACGTCCTACTAAAAAAAAAAAACACTACACAAATTTCATTTTAATTGATTTACACACATTAAATCAGTTTAAATTAATTATTAAATAAAACGCAAATAATTTCACACACACACAAATAAATAAATTAGAATATTGTTATTATTATTTACATTAATAATTTATTATGATTTGGATAAAAGTAATGTTGCATCAGTTAAACTAAATGTTAAATGATAGAGGAAATGATAGAAGTAAATATATATGGGTATAGTACAGCTGTCGAACTCAAAATTTTGATCGTTCCTATGCGATATCTATATGTGAAAGTGAGTACAGACTATAGTTCGAATTTTTTCACGGCATCATACAAGCCATTTGTAGATTTCATTCCGAAACCCCGAATTTTTTATGCTTTGTTTTTGAAAGCTTGTACTGTGAAAGTGCTGAATAATTTCTTAGATAAAATGTATTCTACTGGTTTTAAAATTTCTTTTTCTGTCTACTTTTAGTGGAGTGCGCAGAGATTTTAAACTACGAATTTTACTATATGGAATGCATTGATATGAAAATGTCGAGTTAGCGAACGACTTTAAGCAAAAGAATAATAAGCAAATAAACCTACAAAAAATGGAAAAAATTTGTTGTCCATTTTCTGTCGAAAGAAAATAAACCAAATTATAGCTCGTAAAAGGTATCAATTCGTTAGAAGAAATGAAAAATACACCAGTGCCTACCGCTAAATGATTTATAACAAAAAAAAAACCATAAATGATTCGAAGAACGCTCATATATCCATCTTAAATTACGTAAATTCCTTCAAAATGATTTTTGGTTAAATTTTTAAAAAATGAAAATCCAATTGTTTTTTTTTTCAAAGGTCTGATTAGTTTTCTCTTATGATTGTGATTATATCAATTTTCCCCGAACGAAACATCATCCTCAAAAACTATAATTCTAAGAGTTAATATTGTATCTGCAATAGTTATTTCAATTAACATAGTTTTTTCACAGTCAAAGATCATTAAAATTGAAATTTTATATTAATTCGATATTTGCAATGACAAATAATCAATATGGTTACATTTTTTAAAATTTTTTTTTGTATTTTCAGTATCTTCACTGTCTATCGATTATGTTTAATGATTTAACTTATATTCCCCTAGAATGCATTGACTTTAATACAATTCCTTCCTTTCCATAGTTATTGTAGCGCTTTAAGTATTCACAAAATTCATTTTAATTTATATATCTTTATTGTTAATAATTATAATACGTTAATTTAATAATCAAAAATGTGTTCAAGTCAAAATTTGGAACTAAATTTTCTATGCGAATGGCATTTAAGTAATTAAAGCTAATTGATCTACTCACTTGTTATAGATTAATTCAAATTTTAGTCTATCATTGTATATTTTAATTTGATTCAAAAATTCTGTTTAAAAAAAAGCCGCGTAGTGCCATATCTATTTATTTCTATTATGAATCATTATAATATTTTTATTAATTAAATAATAAAAACATTCTTAAGGTATGCGTTGACTTGTAATTCGCATTATAAAACAAATATGGAATCACCACTCGATATATGATATAAGACTGTATCTACAAAGCTGTATGGAATTACGTTGGTCATAAATCTTTTAATACATTAACTATCTACTAAGAATTTATTGTTTTCGCCTCAAAAATAAAAATGTTCACTTATATTTAATCGATTCCAATAGCTCTTTAATTTGTCCGCAGCAAAGCAGAATTTTTATAAGGGCCAAAAGCATATTAAAAGCTATTAATAGTAAAACTTTGATATAATGAATTCATCCGAATATTCTAAT
Organism: Chrysopa pallens; assembly: GCA_020423425.1. NCBI lineage: Eukaryota > Metazoa > Arthropoda > Insecta > Neuroptera > Chrysopidae > Chrysopa > Chrysopa pallens. The sequence goes on from CM035594.1 coordinate 15,803,554, forward strand.
CTAAAAGTGATTAAAAAAAACATCGAGGTTTTTCGATTCGGTCGGTAAGTTTTGATAATATAATTTATCAAATTATATTATTCATATAATAATAATTGAGAGCCATGTAGTCTATGGCTGGCTTTGTAATGAAGTAATTTGTCATTCTAAAAAGAAAAAGAATATATTACTTTTAAGTAAAGAATAAATAACTGCCAAATATAAAATTAAATATCACCTTATATTCAAAGTAAACCAAACATTTTTGCTAGAGACATAATAGTTTTGGAAATTTATTATTACGGGATGTGAACTGCCCAACAATGAATTTCTGGATTGTGATCATCCGGAAGGTGCCTACCATGTTTCATATCGGACAGTTACTGCTGTACAAACATATAGAAAGATGTATACAAGCGGAATGAAAAACCGCGAAGTTAAAACATAGACCTTACTTCTTTATAAACCTATTCATAACAATCCTGACAAAATTAATGTTCAATCAATAAAATGTAATTGATTTTACAAAATATTTTGTTGTAATACGTTTGATACTAAAAACTGTTTCGGAAAGTTAATGGTCATGCGTCTACAGGTCCCGTACACTCGGCTTGTATAATTATCTATTCAATGCCAACAATTGGATGTAGTCGCACCGTAGTCATATGATTTTTATACTAAATGGTAGCATACCTTGTAAAAATATTTTACAATAATATTTGTAACCATTGGCGCAATGACTTTATCGAAAAATTGAGGGATCTTATTCTATGATATTGAAATAAAAGAGATAATAAACTCAATAGTCGATCTCATTATTGTTGAACACACAAGCATTAAAATAGTAAAACTTTGCAAAAATTTATAAATAATTTTAAATATTTCTATTAATAATTCCATTGTGACCAATTACTAATCATAAAAAAAAAATTGATCAAGAAAATGGGGGTAAAATCGAAATTAATTCGAAAATTCAGTTCTATTTGATATAATTCATATGTAGGTATTATAGTACTGCTGAGACTTGCAAATATATCAAATATAAGAAAAATCATTGCGGCCATTTTTCCCTTTTTGAAACTTTGCTCTGGAACTCCTCTTATTTGAATTTTTGCAAAGAATACTGCATATACTGATAAGCTTAACTATAATAATTGAGTTTCAAGAAAATGGTTGCAACTATTTTTAAAAATTCACGAAAAATTGAATTTTCTTCAAGTAAATTACCTTCTGAATGTATCGACTTTTACTAAATGCCTAATTTCACGCCCTTGAATCATACAAAGTATAGAGATAATTTGTTGATTGTAGCTCTTTTGGTTTGGAAGATCTCTTGAACACAAACAGACTCGCAGACCACATTTTTAAATTCGATGTTTTAAACGCGTGACACTTTAAAACGTGCATTTCTATTGAAAAGTCGAAATCAAAAATTTGAGGTGAAAACATTTCATCGTTTTACAATTGTATAGTTGAAAAAAGTTATGGTAAATTTAACCCAATTACATGAATTTTTAATATCTAAGTCGGTTATGCTATAAACTTTACCATTGTCTCTTAAACTCTCTGTATATTACAAAATATTCAATTACAATATCAAAAATCAAGTGTTATAATAACATTAAAGGAGTGTTTGTTTTACTGAAGGCTTTATTCACGCTCTAATTACATTTCTAAACCTAACTGTATATATTGTAACACATAACATTCCTTCAAAAATGTACGACGTAACTGAAAACAACCCACGATTGACCAGTTATGCATGGAGTATTAAAATGTTTTCTTAATTTTAATTTCGCTTTTATGGGATTTATCATTAGCTGTTAGAAGCATAAAATGTTCCAGCACAAATAACTCAAAAAATACTTATCCAAATCTTATGCACGATATTGACGTGAAAGCCTAATACCAAAGAGTTTTTGTTAAAAAACCATTTCTAAATATAAAATTTTGTTTTTTACCTCAGAAATAAGTATCTTTTGAGTTACTTATGCTGGAAAATTGCAAGAAATACAATGCATATTATGTTATTTAAGCCGATAGCTATTTACATAAATTTAAGGCAGGGCATCAGCTATTGATAAAGAGCCTTAAGAATTTCATATTAATTATATTCATTTGTATCTAACAACAAGTTTGATAAGAGATTGGTATAGATTTTGTTTCCAAAGTTAGATATAAACGTTAATTTTTCTAGCTAAATAGAATAAATGTACCTTATTTCTTGAATAATTAATTATTAACTTCCAGAATAATTTGTTCAAGTGCCCATAAATGAAACAAGAAAAATACAAATAAAAGAGGGTCGAAGACTTACGTTCCGTGAAGTTAAAAAAATTTTTTAAATTCATCAATAGAAAATATCGACCCACGAGCATATTTAAAATAACTAATCTATTTTCCATAAAGTATTATCAAAAATAATTTTTTTTTTTTTTTTGTATTTTTTTGTCTATAAGTAATTTTCGACACACTGGGAAACTTTTTTTATGTGGCGTATTTCCAAAAATCTTTTAAACGAACGCGCGAAGCTCCAAGACTGCTGAACAGTGACTTATAAATAAATTGGTCAGCATTAGTAGAGGACTCAGTTTACCAAAAATTTTTCACCAATTACTTAGTATTTCCGAGAAACATATCACTACTTTTGTCAGTTTAATATCAGTTGTCACTAAAATTTTGTTGAAAGCATTATTTCTTAAAAATTAATATTTAGAAAATACCAAGAATCGAAATTGGAAATTCCGAAGTAAATTAATGAATCTAACAGCAACAGAAACGTTTATAAGATTGGAATTTAGAAAATGCATATTTTTTGTTAAAACTTTCCCGACATTAAAGTACACATATTCATACATGATGAGAAAATTCTGTGATCATTATTTGGAAATGTATATGTTTATAAAAAAAAAACAATGCTTTGTGTATTTATTTCACTTCAGTTTTTTAGCAAATTTAAATAAACTATTAATAAGATATTAAGTATGTTCTTGTTACCAGCACTTTTCATAAAAGTGTACACTAATTTGTCTACATTGATGCGTTCTCGTTGGTAATAGTGAACTTTAGAACAACTGTCCATGTTACCGATGTATCTGCCGTTTGTGTAGACATTTATTTGTGGTGTAGGAAGTTTAGTAAATAGTCTAAAATTTATTATCCACAGAATAAATAAATACTGAATAACTGTCAATAAAAATATTACATTATTAATCAAGAAAAAAAACAGTGTAAATAACAAGAACAGACGTTTGGCTTCTAGACAATGAAAAATGATTATGTTAAATATTTTTAATAATAGAAATAAATCAAAAATACATAACTTAATGATTTTAATTACATAGTTAATTGTCACATGAATTTAAAAAAATCATTGAAGCTGATTTCTTATAAACTAGTTGGATGTACAGGGTGGCTATTTTTCTTATATAAGATTTTCTAGAGGGTTGTGATTTTGACAGTACGAACGATAGGTATTACTGATGTTAAAGTATAGTATAACATACTTCGGTAAGTGTTGTTGCAAGCCATCAAACTATTCTGTACCGCTAAAGATATACTATACAAATATCGGAGAAAATGTAATTTTTAGAATTAAAATCAAAACAATTACCATATTTAAAAGAGTTATATGAAAACTCATAGCTATGAATTATTATCTTGAATAAGAAATCTTACTTTCTACAATCTTACTTTTTATTTCTTTTGTGTTAATATAAAATGCTTACTAACTGAACTGGATAGATGTCTTTCAATTAAAAGATAATTTTATTTTTAATTTTTCTACTATATTTATGGTTAAAACGATTGGATCTATTAGATCTAATGGACCAATTTTAATCATTCACGATCTGATCTTACTTTTTAGGTCTGAAATGCTGTACAAAAATTTCAGCTCACTATTTCTTTTTGTTTAGTTATCTTGATGACAGACCGGCGGGCAAACGGAATTAGACTAATCAGGTGATTCAATCAAAGCTTATTAATTATACTGATTAGAAGATATTTTTATATTACTCCAGCATTATTTTTCAAAATCTCTTCACAAATTCAAGCTCCTTAAGAAACTTTGAAGACAATTACAGTCTCTTGTATGAACAGATTAAAGTTGACAATTTTTAGAAAAGGTTAGATAAGGAGCCCTTTATAGATATACTTGTGAAAGGTATTATAGTCTGTAATAATGGTCTCCTACATGACTCTCTCTATATGACCCATTCCTCATTATATGGAATTTCGATATTTTTTGTACTCTTTTTATACAATGTAATTAAAAATGATGGTGATGGATACCTAGACTCTAACAGGTTTGGCAGCATAAGTTTGTGGTCTTAGAGATTGCTTTAGAAAATAGGCTACGAGAGGGTTTGGTTTTATTTAACATTTTGTACTTCAGCACAAACGCAAAAAAAATGTTTGTTACAAAAAAAAAATGTCACAATATATGTGACGCATATGTATAAATTGATATGCGACATTTAAAAAAAATATGCATTATTATTCAATAATAATTATATTATGTAGTCCGTTAAACACTTCTTAATAATCTGCTATCGCAATTTATTTTAATAATCAAGGTCTGCTCTTTTATGTATATCAAAACCTGAGAAATTATAATAACCAAACCACACCCGATTATCATCTCATATATAAAACATCACAAAACACAGCTTCCTGCATTATTATTGAAGTAATCACAGACCACATCCTCATCAAGAATCAATAATCCAAAATGATTGTTCTTGACAAGTTGGTGGTGATTGCATTATGTGTTATTGTCGTTAATGCACGTCCAAGTGTTGTGGTACCTGCAGGAGTAATTGTGCCAAGTGGGATAACCACTGTGAATGATGGACGTGGTATATCCACAACTGTTGTTGAAGGAACACCATTAGTTGTCGCTGCACAACAAGCATTTGTTGCTTCACCAGCCGTCGTCGCTGCTGCTGCCCCAGGACCAATCTCAACAACTGTTATTGGAACACTTGGTTCAAATGAAATTGGAGAATCGAATACTGAAAATGCAACTGACGATGGATCATACTCTGGTGATAATTCAGATGAAAGTGCTGGATCATCAGAGAATGTTGATGAATCAAGTGGAAGTTCATCGGATGAAGGTGTTGAGGCTACAGAACCAAGTGTTGATGAATCTGTACAACCAACAGTAGCAGCCGTTGTACCAGCTCAACCATCTGAGATCACAGCTAACATTTCTCCCGTCCCTGCTCCCACCGTGTTAGCAGCTCCAAGTACCGTAGTTGGTTCAGTTCCAACAACAATTGCATCACAATCTAGTACTGTTGTTCATTCTGCTGCTATTGTACCTGCAGTTGCTTCACCACCAGCCGTTGTTACTATCGCAGAAACACCAGCTAGAAGCATTGCAATCCACGGTGAACCCTTACAGATATTAACTGTTCCCAGAATAGTTAGTGTTTGGTAAAAACGTTTTGTGATTAACAATATAGAATGATAGCGTAGTCAATTTAGCTTTTTATACTAGAATTATTATTAGACAAAAAGTGCCAAAAAGTTTATAAGGGTTATTCCTGAAACATATTTTTATTATGCTGTGCTTTGTCACAAAATAATTCGTAGAAAGGAATGATGATGACATTTCTTCCTATGTTGCTTGTATGCTAATAATTTTATTTTTTTACTTAGTAAAATGAAACGCCCGTTTTTACTTTACTTTGGTAAGTTTAGCACTGCATCATCGTTGGAATCAAATTAAATCTGTGCACAAGTAATTCTCAAAATATGTTGTTAACTATTTAGAAAAATAAATTTACAATTTCCCAAAATTATCCTTTTATTTAGAAGAAAAAGTTGACCTTTTCAAAAAAGTGGTTTTAGACAATGGATATATTCTTGGCATCCTCCAAAACAACAAAAAAATAAAAGCTTTCATGCATTTAGAGTTAAGGCCATTTCATTTAGTTTAAGTTTTTTTATAATTGTACTGAAACCATAAATTTTAAATAAAAATTAATTTCCTTTTAACAGTGTTTTGAATTTTGTCTACCCCCGCTTAATATAATGCGTTGAATGTCAAATATAGCAATATTTTTAGAAAATTACATCATAAAATATTCTTTCATAATTTGTATGAGGAAGAATGTAAATTTTTAATAACTGTTTTTTATTCACCTTTATTAATCAGATAACAGAACAACAAACCTTACTTCCAAATTCTAGCAGCACGATAAGTGATATTTGCATATCTATTCCAATCTAAGAAGTTTTTAATAATTAAAGAGTAATCGGGACTAAGCCTAAAACATGATAATGAAATGCAGAAAATGAGTTAATCAATGAACAAATTTTACCACCTAGTTTTGTTTATCAATATTGGGAGTATTGTGTTTGTTTTTGCAAAAAAATTAAAAGGATTTTATAAATAAAAAATTTTTTGCTTCAATAAAAAAATTCACATATTTATGGACGTTTTGAATCCTAATCTTATTAACCAAGTTTTGCACAGCCATTAAACGGATTATACATTTTTAGTAAGTTATAAATTTTTAGTATACATCATTAGAAATACTAGAAATGGTCCAATTTACTAAAATCATTAATAAAAATTAATTAAATTGTGCTATCTATCAATAATATCTTCTATTGAATGAAAATAAGAAATACAGTATTTTCTATATTCGTAAGAATATTACTAATAGTATCGGTTAAAAAAAGCCGTTATGGATGCCAAATGCAAAGGATAAAATTGTTATAAGAAACGCTGTTTGGTTTTGAAAAACAAACATCTTTCTTTTGAAGCAAATATATTCGATTATTGATATTTACATTTAAATTCCGATATACAGTGAACCATTTATCCAATTTCGATGAAACTTTGTATGTCCATGCATGATATAGTTTTAAATGAAAAAACAGAAAATCGTAAACTTAATGCAATAAAATCTTTTATCGGATTAATTTGTAGAAAATTCATTTTATGTCTGCTAAATCGGTGAAGCCGTTTCGAACATAAGCTATTCAATTAAACCTATTCATATATTTCGAGAAAGTTGTGTGTTTATTATTGAAAGTGTATTTTTTTTTTTATTTAATTTAATTCCAAGTTTTGAAGTGTACCAAATTTTAATGTATAAAATTTATCGCATTATTGGGATTTAAAATTATATATTTTTATACGATTATCATTAATGTTCATTAATATTCGGCGTTACTTCTAACCTTCTCCCGAAGCCGAAGCTGAATTTTTATCATCAGTAGAATAGTATCATGTTCTTGAATACTGGCTAAAAACTCTGATGAATTTATATATTGTAGATTTTATTTTATTTAGTTGATTTCCATTTAATTCCTTATAATTGTATGATTAATAATCAAAAATAAATAATAAAAAATCATTTAAAATTATTATTTTTGGAATTAAATGGAAATCAACTAAATAAAATAAAATCATCAAAATATAAATCCATCAATAATTATTTTATAATAAAAAAGTTTCGTAGCACGCAATTAGAAAATAAATAAAACTTTTATTGCATTACATACAATAACGGGCATCAAGTTGACATAATAAGACCTTCGTTAATTTTCTGATGCAAGCAAATAAAACAATTGCAGAATAAGTCAACAAGAAATAAACAAACACCAACCCCTTCTAAAATAGAGCTATTTTTAAAAACAAGTAAACGTCATCAAACTTCAATGAAAGGGAAATAATATAAAAACAGGGAACAAATTTTGTATCGACATCAGTACCATTTATTTGTATTTTACAAAGAAATAACAAAAAACAAAAACACAAAATGTTCAAATTAGTAATTGTTGTATTCGCCTTTGTTGTTGCCACCGCAATGGCTGGAATTATTGGATCACCATTAGCATTGGGCGCACCTGGATTAGTAGCTGCTCCTGGTTTAGTTGCTGGACCTGGATTAATCGGTGCACCTGGTTTAGTTGCAGGCCCTGGATTAATCGGTGCTCCTGGTTTAATTGGCACACCTGGTTTAATTGGCGCTCGAACAATCGTTGCTGCTGGTCCAGCACCACTTGTCGCTGGACCCGGATTAGGATTGATTGGTGCTCACGGACCTGCAATTTGGGGTTAATGATTATTTGTTTAAACTAAGAACGACTTCTATTGACTGATTTTCTTTTATGTTTTAATTACTTCATTAGTTTATATTTCTTATTGTATTCCAATATTTGGGACTATTTTACATGTAAATTATTTTTCTGTTGACCAATTGACTAAAATAAAATAAATTATTTTTCTTCATAAATAAAAATATCTTTTCATTATTAGAATACCAAAATGCAAATTTCAGAGTCCTACAGTTTGTTAATTATCAGCTATTTGGAAAAACGAAGTCAAGAAAACGGACTTTTTTTGGCAAGCGTAAAACATACGTTTTGAAATTTACCTCTTACAAGTACAAATAAAATCAACATTTATGGGTTCCTAATACTACATTTTAAGATAAGTAAATCTACGCAAGGGCTTCCACATCATTCAGCATTTTTTTTTTTTTTTTTTTTTTTGAGAATTAAGTCCCTGCAAATTTTTTTATAGAATGGAAGATTCGAAATTATATAAGAAATTATTTTGAAAATTTTTCTACTTCTACCAGTGATGAATATTAATCGACAGTATATATGTTAATTCAAACTACAGATAGCTTTTTCTTATCTAAGTAACGACCATTTAATCACTCTACTTTCGTCCAACATGTATAATTCACTCAATAGACGTTGGTCATTTTTTACATGGTTCATTATACTAGTTTAGAAATATTACAAATTCATTAAATTAATTCTATTAAACGACGAAGGAACAAGGTTCTCCTGTCCACGCGTATCTTTTTTATTATGTATATAACCACGTGTTACTTTTAACTTAAAGTCCAAATTTGATATTTCTTTATTTATTGAAAAGGATATATATCGGAGATAGTCCCATATAAATTTGGAAATATAATTAAAAGAAAACGGAAGATAATTCATTGGTCATTCACTGATCGTAATGTACGAACATGCATTACTTTATACAGAGTAGAACGCTTTTGATAATTCATTTAATTTTTTTATTTTAGAGGGTATACCTTGAAGTTACACTAATGGTGGGTAAATAGTGGTGATTTATTTATTCACTTACAGATTTACAGATTACAGATAATGCTGTGTTCATCAACAACTAAGATTATAGCTACAAGCAATTATAAAATAAAAACTTTTTAACAAAAAAAAAAACACTAATTTTACCTTTATAAGTTCTTAAACGAATGTATACATATTTTTGTAATTATTTTTACTTTTAAATTAATCTTAATAACTAAGTTCTTCAAACAATGTAAATATACCTGAATAATTTCGGGTCGGCGCTAAATAAGCAAATTAATTCATTAAGTAAAGCGTAATGCTTACATTAGTTTAAAAACATAGTTATTAAAGTTAAATAAATAGGTTTATTATTATTATTATTTTTTTTTTTTTTTTTTTGCTTTTCAGTATTTGTGACGGTGTAATTTTTATGAAAAACGGTCAACTATTTTTTTGTTCATAATAGCTACTTCAAGAAATATTATATTTCGAATTTAACATAATTTTAAAAATCTTAAAACTATAATTAAACAGTTTAAAATCGCAGAAGAAGATTTTTACGAAAACACAAAAATGGAGAAATTACCTTTTTAAACCAATTGATTCATTTAATATTCAAATTTCAAGTCAATCACTCAAACCGTTTGTTTTTTTCTTTTAAATTAACATCCCAATTTCAACTCAATCCGCTCATATGATTTATTTTCACTTAAATGTCCATATCTCGTTGAATTTTGTCTTGTATGTACGATATAATTTTATCTTAGCTATTTAGATTTTATTGAAATCAATTCAATATTTTGAAAAAATAAATAATCAGAACAGAAAATCGCAAAACTAGAGAAAAAAATGATGTCAATTTGGTATCAGAGAAACTGTGAGTAAGATATACAAAATGCATCATTTTTTTATCCAATATCAAAATGTCAAATAAATCTCTCAGGCCTTTTTCGACATATATAACTAACTATAGATGATTAAAGTAAACATATTCATATATTGGCAGTGTATTCGTATTGCGATTCTGTAGTTTTTTGTTGTTTCTAAACCGGTGTGTTCCTGAAAAGCTTATTTCTTACAACTTAGTCATCATAGTCTTTTCATGAGTTGCGGTAATTCAATTTAATTAATTTAATTTATTATTTAATCAGAAATAACTTATGGATAGTTTGGATGGTTTTTGCTAAGAATGTTCCTTGACTGAAAAAAATATCCTGGCCATCAAAAGGAGCCAGTTCCTCACAGTTAAGTTAATAAGTAAGATACCCATCAAATAAGCTCAGTTTTCAATTTATACACAAATTTAAGAACAACTTTAAAAAAAAAAAAAAAAAAAAAAAAAGTAAAAATAGTTCTAAATAAAAATGTATTGTGATCAAAAACCTTTCCAATTCAATGCCTACGAATCAGTTTTAAACTGAGGAATGGACAACGTAAACTTCGATAGGTAATTAATCACAATGAAATTATTGAAGTTTTTATTAAATTTTAATGTTTTTAGTTCTGAAATATTTTTAATTTTTAAGTCAAAGTTGTATTTTTTTTTTTTGCATTTGGGTGTTGTATACAACCACGGAGATTGTGTTCCCTGGTTTTCCTTAAACAGTTTTAAGGGATCCTCTGGCCAAGAGATAAAATGATTATAAATATGAAGAAAGTAGGAGGAACGATAAGGAATTTATATCATTAACATTGTCTAGCAATAACAAGATATTTGTTGGTGAAGAGTTAATTTTATTTTCCATCATTGATGAATTTAAAAATAATTTACATGTAAAATAGTCCCAAATATTGGAATACAATGAAAAATACAAACTAATGAAGTATAAACAATATAGAAAATCAGTCAATAGAAGTCAGTTGTAGGTTAAACAAAAATTAACCCCAAATTGCAGGGCCGTGAGCACCAATCAAACCTAATCCGGGTCCAGCGACAAGTGGTGCTGGACCAGCAGCAACGATTGTTCGAGCGCCAATTAAACCAGGTGCGCCAATTAAACCAGGAGCACCGATTAATCCAGGGCCTGCAACTAAACCAGGTGCACCAATTAATCCAGGTCCTGCAACTAAGCCAGGAGCAGCTACTAATCCAGGTGCGCCCAATGCTAATGGTGATCCAATAATTCCAGCCATTGCGGTGGCAACAACAAAGGCGAATACAACAATCACTAATTTGAACATGTTGATATTTTTTTGTTTGTTCAAAGTAAATTACAAATAAACGTACGCAACAAAACTGATATCGATATAAAATTTGTCACTGTTTTTATATTATTTTACAAAATAACTCTTTAGAAGGGGAGGATACTTATTTTAAAATTTATATTTGTTTATTGTTTAATTATTCTGTAATTGTTTTGTTGACTTGCATCAGAAAATATGCGAAATTATCGAAGGTCTTATAATTGTAATATTTACTTCCTACGGGTGATTCTAATAAGTTTTGTTTTTTTGTTTTTTTGTTTTTGTTGATTTATTTAAAGATATAACGAAAATGAAGAAAATTTTAGAACTAATCGATACTAACATTATATATTACAAAAAATTTTAATTCCTAGATCCATGGCATTCTTATGAGAAATACTAAAAGCGTACAATGCTGAAAGAGTTTGCGTAATTAGTAATCAGTCTCGTTAAACAGACTTTAGCATACTACGTTCAAATTATCAATACCGGATTAATAAAAATTAATTAGGTTTGTGAGCAAATTGTAAGGAAATGGTATTTTGGAATTTTCAAATTTTTTGAATCATTGAAAAGTGCTTTTAAACCTTGAATTATCTACGAATCTTATGAGCTTGAAATTTTAAATATAAAATGCATTTATAAATTAGTTTTTTTAATAAATACATTAGTACGTGAAGCAAAAACTTTGTACTCCTTTTTACAAAAATTCGGCAAAAGGAGGAGTACGAAATTTGGCAGTTTTATATAGAGAAGGGCTGGAGAATGTTTATATTTTTTTTAAATTATGCATAAAAATACAGTACACCAATAAAAAAAACATAACACACACTATGGAATACATATATATGAATGGTGTGGCTTATATTACACATACTTCTATACACACGCATATATACTCTTTTGTTTAAAATACTGTTTTGTTTAATAGCACGCATATATATTGTTTTGTTTAAAGGCAGTGAACTTCACTTTTGAGTGATTATGGTCGAATTCTGACCGCTCTAACGGGACTCATATAATTTTATGAATCGTAAGCTATGTTAGCTTTTATCATATTAATGTTTTCTATTCAATGCTGTAAGTATGGATCATAGCTGTGCGACTCAATGTAAAACAAAAACTATTTTTCATCGTCCTTTGATGTGTGTGTTTACAAATTCTTATTTTTTATCAAAATACAAAACCTATTAGAATGGCCGGTAGGAAGTGAACCTAAAACAAACACAAAGCAATTTCGCTTATTTTCTGACGCAAGTCAACAAAACAATTACAGAAGAATTAAACAATAAATAAACATAAACATAAATATCCACCCCTTCTAAAATTGAGGTTAAAATATAATATGTCTGAAAGTTAAACGTCATCGACTACAATAAGAGTCAACTAATATAAAAAAGAGACCAATTTTTAAATCGATATCACTTCACTTACCACGTTTATTTGTAATTTACTTGGAAAAACAAAATTAAAAATATCAAAATGTTCAAATTAGTAATTGTTGTATTCGCCTTTGTTGTTGCCACCGCAATGGCTGGAATTATTGGATCACCATTAGCATTGGGCGCACCTGGATTAGTAGCTGCTCCTGGTTTAGTTGCTGGACCTGGATTAATCGGTGCACCTGGTTTAGTTGCAGGCCCTGGATTAATCGGTGCTCCTGGTTTAATTGGCACACCTGGTTTAATTGGCGCTCGAACAATCGTTACTGCTGGTCCATCACCACTTGTCGCTGGACCCGGATTAGGATTGATTGGTGCTCACGGACCTGCAATTTGGGGATAATGACCTAAAACCAACTTCTATTGACTGATTTTCTCTTGTGTATATACTTCATTATTTTGTATTTCCAATATTTGGGACTATTTTACATGTAAACTATTTTTATCTTGATCAATTATAGGAAATAAATTCTTTTCCTGCATTAATAATTTTCTCATTATTTCGAAAATGAAAAATCGTACCCATTTCTTATCTATATTATGGACATACGTGTTTTTTTTTAATTAATAGGTTTTTAAAGTTAATATCGATCAAGCAGTTAAAGCTCTTGTCGATGAAAAAATTAACATATTTTTCACATGAATCATCAATTTGTGTCAATGAAAAATATACATCACAAGAAAAATCATTTTACAAATTTTATTTTGAACTTTTAAAATGTTGGATAAGAAATTTCTATGAAGAAGATTATAGCAAGGTCACAATGAAAATTATATCCGAAATAATTTAGGAAAAGTTATCTTTAAATAAATGGAAAGTAGAATTTTGTAAAGCTTATTTACAAAGCTAAAAATTCATGGTGGTGATACCCAACTTTTAATGAAAGCAGTTTCTTTTGACCTTCCTAACGAATCTATGGTCGTCGTAAAGTACTATATACCATTCACCTGAGTATTTATTTTTATGTAAAAAGAAAATTTTATAGATTTTTAGAAAATCTAGGGCCCAACATCGAAAATCACCGAAACGATCAATTTTAAGCCTAATTTTCATAACTCGATGTGCCCAAAATAATCTTGCCAAAGTTGCATGACAATCTGTATCGAGCCATTGTATTGTTTCAAAAGCTTAAATGACACTTTATGGTATTTTACAAAAAAAAAAAAAAAAAATAGATAATTATTCTTTTTAATAATCTTCTGTCACGATTTTATTCAGCTTCAAATTTCAACGTAACTTGAAAATACAAATCTCTTGTTAATACGAATCATCGATATAATGGTCACAATGCAACCGATTGTCACGGCAAAGACCTATGATCACAGGCATAGAATTATCTCTGCCTAGGATATATTTCAGAAAAACAAAATTGTTTATAATTGATTTAAAAACTTATAAATATAATCAAATAAAAATTTTGTTGATAATTGTTAAAAGTATTTACGAATTATTAACAGCATCTCAGCGAAAATACCCGCATCTAGGTAAAAAATAATATTAGCTGTAAATGAGAAGTTTGGGAGTTGAAAAAATTTTGCAATATATGGTATCTAAATTTTTTGCATACTTCGTATTTTGCCTTAAACTTGGGTTCTCAGAAACCTGAAAAGTTACCAGAAACCCTTATCTATGAAATCCTTTATTCCACCTTCAAGAACCCAACCATTGTACCATAAAAGTACATATATATATATATATATATAATTTCAGGTAATAAACATATAACTATATATAATTATAATAGATATTATTACCTTTAATGTATTAATAACTATATGAAATGGATTTATTAATTCTAATCATTAATAATAGATCAAACATTAATTCGCAATCATATACCGAGTATCTAAACAATTAACACTGTTGTTTTCCTCACTTGGTTTGACTTTGAATAGCTTTAATAAAGAAATATTTGGTTACCCATAAAAGATTTTGGGTAACAACAAATTGTTTTCTTTTAAAATAAGTTTTTTACTAATATTAACCAAGATATTTCACTTATATTACCTAAATTAATGCAATTAAAATTTTTAATTATATTTCGAGAAACATTGAAAGAAACTATTTCTGTGAACAGTAATGATTATTACTAAAATCCAGTCTATTATGAAATTCGTTAAATTCAAGTAATAATAGAAAATCAAGAAAAATACCCGCTCTGTATAGCCGCGAGATTTTGTACCGAGACAAAACACATAATCGATTATCCTAACTAATTATACATTTGACTGTATAATAATGCTAGATGCTAGAATCATATACTAAATATGCGTACACCATCGACCCAAACACAACACTTAATTTAGCTTGAGGAGGGAATTCTACAAAAATAATTACGATCTTTGATTTCGTAAACATATTGAACCCTTCAAGATACACCATGGGCCCATAAACGACAATCTCTGCAGTTTTCTAAAGTAAATCTACAAAATGCGAATCCTCTAAGATGAATTGGTATACATTAATAATAACAATTTTTCTAGAAAAGCATTTCTTATTTATTAATTGAGTAAATTAAACAATTTATAGTGTAAAACAGTCCAGAAATTAATTGAATTTTAAATGGTTCATAATCGAAATTAATCAACCCCAAATAGCTCCATGTGGTCCAGCCCATCCACCTTGCCAAGCTGGTGCAGCCCATCCTGCTCCCCATCCTGGAGCAGCTACAACAGCACGAGCACCAACTACTCCATGTGCACCAACCCAACCAGGTGCAGCAACTACTCCTGGAGCGCCAACCCATGAAGGTGCAGCCATTGCGGTAGCAACAATAATAGCCAATGCAACAAACACAAATTTGAACATTTTGAGGTTTTCTTGTTTGGTTATTTCAAAGTAAAATACAATTAAACGTTAGTTATAGAACTGATATCGATATAAAATTTGGTCGCTGTTTTTATACTAGTTGCTTTCTATTATTGTCCGTGACGTTTCTATTACTTTTTCAAAAAAGTACAAAATAAAAATTTAATCAAATCAATAATTTTATAAAAAAAAAAAAAAATAATAAATAATCATAATTAAAAATCGTATTAGAATAGTGGACAAAATGTGTTGTTGTCTTTGTAATTGTTTTTGATTTATTATTTATGACATTCTAACATAATAAAAAGAAAACCATTGTACTAAAGCCTGCCCTTCAGGATCTTTTGAAAGGTTTAACAATTTTATATACATTACTTTATCCATAAATTTGGAGTTAATAATTTAAGTTTACAGGACTAGTCTAAATTTATATAACATTAATACTACAAGTAACTGTAACCACTTCCAGGTTTATTAATCAATTATTTTCTCGTTATTATCTTGTAGTTATTCTTTATAACAAGTCTATTTACAAATCTATACTAAAATTATAAAGAAGAAACATTTGCATTTTTGTATGTAACGAATAAACTTAAAAAACTATTGGACTGATTTGAAAAATTCTTCCACCACTACTGGGAAAGCTGCACTATCCTCGGATGACATAGATTACTTTTCTTCTCTGTATCTTCACGAGAACAGGAACTACGCCGGTGAAACCGGTCCGCTATCGTCCGCTAGTTATACTGAGTATGCATCAGAATGAAAACTAAACAGGTTAAACTAAATGGCTACTGAACAGAGGGGATACTGTATAAGGATAACATGATTTTTTTTTGTATTAGTACTCACACACCAAAAGCTGTTTCATTTATTTTAAAAAGTTTTACCCTTTGAAATTTCATCACCAAATTTACGTGTGAAAAACTTTACGAAACATAAAAAGAATAGAAATGGTTTATAATACTAATTTCTCAGTGTCCGTTTTTCGTTTCGTGAATGTATACCAATAAACCATTGTGTAAGATATTTGCAACAAAATATTATAAAATTATTCTGCAATTACTTTATTGACTTACATCAGAAAATATGTGAGCTTGCTGAAGGTCATACGGTTACCATGCAGGTACCATTATTATAATCATTTTGATGGAATTGCCAACGGTACATTGCTTTATTAAATTTCATTTTATTTCGATACCAAAGTAATATTCTCGAAAAAACCATTTCTAAATATGAAATAAAATTTCGATTTGTATCTTAGAAATTTTTTCAGGAAAAACTCTGGGGTAAGTCCTTCGTTTTCATGTGAATATTGTGCATACAAAATGCCATAACATCTAGATAATTTTTTCTTAATATAATTAGGAGTGCACTTGTAACAGATGTTGATAAACTCACTTAATTTTGAAAAGCATTCCATTCATGAAATTTTATGTACACAACAAATATCTTGAAATTTAGAATACTCTATTTTCACTACAGGCAGAGGCTAAAAAACGTTTTATTGATTGTGAGAGTTTTTATTCTTAAAACACATCTTCACATGTCTTTCTCAGTTATTGATGATTTATTTCGAAGGGTATTCAAAATTAGAAATCAAATAATCATAAGTTATTTATGAAATAATTATTTATTCAATTTTCAAAATACAAGTTAGAAGTATAGTTTTAAATATTCATAATTAAATATAATTAGAACTCAAAGGATAGTTGAAATGACTAGAAAATCACCATACATTATATAGACCACCATAGGTACCATAAGATGGGATAACTGCTGGAGCTGAGTAAGCAAGTACTGGCGAATGGGCTGCTACAGCTAAAGCTGCGGCAGTATGGGTTAATGTAGCACCATGGACTGAGTGAGCTGTTACTACTGGTGCAGCATGGACTGCTACAGCTGGTGCAGCATGGACGGCTACTGGTGCGGCATGAGCCAAAGCAGCACTATGTACAACAGAGCTTGATTGTGAGCTAATTGATGTTGGTACTGATCCAATGACAGCTGAATGAGCTGTGATGACTGGTGCAACAGCATGTAATCCAGATGGAGCAGCAACAGTTAATGCAATGAATGCAGACAACACCACCAATTTGAACATTTTGAAAGAGGTCTGTGTTGGTCTGTTAGTTGTTAAAACAAAAAAGTAGTTTGATGAACTGATACTATTATAGTGGTTGAAGCCACTATTTATATACAAATATTATCTTGCGTTTCTTAATAAAGAAGGTCCTTTCACTAAGCAATTTTGGATATAAATATTAATTGGAATTTAACTTACCCTAAAAATTATGCAAAAATTTGTATATGAAAGTTAATAGTATTATAAATTTAGAATCATGCATCCTTATACACATTTAAGAATAATTCTGAAATAATTAATAAGGCTTAAATTGATATATTTTAATGAAGTGGCAAGAAAACTGAAAAACTTTTTTTTTTGGTAATTATTTTTCTCCATTTGTATTAGGTAATAAGGAATACATTTTTTTACAAAGTAGGTAAGTATATTTCATAAGATATTTACGATATTATACACAGTAATTTAAAAATAGACACGTTTATTCACTTGAAAGCGATGTATTATTACTGATTTCCATGTGGCTTCTACCAACTAATTCCATTTTTTTTTTCGATTAGGCTTTTTCGATTGCGAATATGGTCTTGGGGAGAATTCCTCGATAAATTTCCTGTAAAATACGTGGCCCTAAATTTACTGATATATGTTATGAGTAAAATACCCACTTACAGTTTTTGAAGATAACATTTATTACCGAGTATTTTACAATTTCTGTGTTTGGTACAAAATGTGCGTCACAAGTAAGATCCCCGTTTAATAGATTTGTTTGATGTTTTCTGAATATTCTCATTACAAGTTTATCATATTGTGTACGGTGAAACAAGTTATTCTGTATTTAGTTAACCGAATAAAGTAGAATCCTAGGTATGTTTTTGGAAAATGTCATCACTCCTTAAAGAAAACTCTTCAATAATACCAACTTTTTTGCAAAGAATTGTGCGGTTTGTTCGATTTTGATGAAATATTCGTGTTTATCACATTTCGGAAATTTAATGTAAGGTTTCTGGAATAATTGTATCTCCTCTTTGGGGAAATTGTAAAAAAAAAATCGTTTTTCTATACATCCTAAAAACATACAGTTTTTCCAATCGAATTGAATTGAAATAAAACAATTAATAGAAATAGGATAACTAGGAATTACTGCATTACAATCTTCAACCTCTTTTTGGGGAAAATTTCCAAAAATACCAACTTTCTTTCTAGCTTTGGAGAAAATCTACAAAGTTATCAACTTTCTTTCTATGCAAGCAAGGAAGATGCTCATTTTCATTCAATGGTAAATCATCAGAAATTTAGAAAATCTCCACAAATATCAACTTTATTCTATATAAGCTAGGAAAACAGGTCTTTTGCAATTGAAATCCTCAAAATAATCGATTTTAACATTAAGTTTGCTACTTAGTAATTCGTTGTTTTACTAATGCCTAGTTTATTTTAAAAGCGTGATACAACGTTATCCAAAACTTTTAGATAACCAATTAACAATTAACAAGTATCAATCATTTTGTGTGTATAGAAAACATTCTGTATGCAAGTGGTTGATCCTATATAATTCAAAATAAAATAAAACAAAAAATTATAATAAAAAGAAATTTATTGCGAGATGAAGAATATATCAAATTAGAATAAAGTAGAAAAGAAAATTAATATTACAATAAATTTTTACATTAAATTTACATTCAATAATTTGGTGGGTTAAAAGCAGCAGTGGTGATTGAGGAATAGAATATAAAAGTTAATCCAATCATATTCTTCTATCCATTAAAATAAATTATTAACCATGAACAACATGAACACCATGAACACCATGGACACCAACAACACCTGGATGAACACCAACAACACCAGGATGTACACCTACAATAGCTGGTCCAACAACAGCTGGTACACCTACTGGTACCACACGAACAACTCCTGGATGTCCAACAACAGCTGGAACACCATGCACTCCAATAGGAATAACACTACCCATGGCAACAGCGATGAGAGCGAATAAAGCGAACAAATATTTGAACATATTGACTACAGTGTTGAAAATAAAATTTTCTTTGAATATTATAAGTTCAGATTGCTACTGATGAATTCGATATTTTTCATTTTTCTTTTATAGAACATCAAGTTTTTCAGGTGTGGTATTCTATTCTCAGGTGTGGTGTAAAAAGCTGCATATTTTTACATAAATCAATCAAATTATTTGTAATTTATTATAAATCTTGCATCATATTCAATTAATGCTATCAAGGTTGGGATATAAAGCCCTCTTTTCAATCGAATTGATAATTTCTTTTTTTCGAGTACGAATGATCAAGGCATGATGTCATGAATGTGTATGAGACTTTGTATAAAAAGACAAAAAGACATGTCGACAAGACATCTCATTTATTTTAACACGCTTTTATTAGCTTCACTCGTATGTTTGTTTGTTTGTCTGTAGGTAACTCTCTGAAGTTGGCTGCAGAACGCATCTGAACGGATCCTTTGCATGAGAGTAATAAAGATAGAGCTAGTGCGCGAACTACGCATGCATGCGTGTTTTTTTAGTTTTTTTAAACTATTATTATTATTATGATAATTAAAAATCCAAGATGGTGCAAGCCAATTTTCATAAGACTTGGGTAAGTATTTTTTTTAGTTATTTGTGCCCGAAAAATTACAAAAAGACAATGTTTGTGTTTGGCAGGAAATGTGCCAATTAAGTAAATTGCCAATTATGAATAACTAATGAAGTTGTCAAACGTGTCCTGGTCGAGAACTATATTTTTCGTTTGTCAGTGCTTGCAAACGCTTTTCTCTCCCAAATATATCTAATGTATATTAGATTATAGTTAGTACATTACAGATTGTCTTTTTTGTACATGTCTCATTTAGCCACATAAACCCCATTCTGCATAAGCCTATTGCTCGCTCACAGCAATCTACTTTTATTGCACTAATTTTAAAGTATCTACAAAATTTATTTATTAATTGAGGGATCAAATAATCTTACACAACATTGCTTACAGTAACTATTCCTGCTTTTTTTTGTATTTTGTGCTAAAATAACAGATAACTAAAACACATTCTTTTATCTACATATATTCATCATAAATGCTATCTATTTATATAATAAAATCGTAGTATCCGAATCGGATAAACCTATTTTAATAAAACTTTCC
This sequence comes from Chrysopa pallens, assembly GCA_020423425.1. Lineage (NCBI taxonomy): Eukaryota > Metazoa > Arthropoda > Insecta > Neuroptera > Chrysopidae > Chrysopa > Chrysopa pallens. The sequence continues at coordinate 15,824,281 of CM035594.1, forward strand.
AGGCATAAACAGGAGGTTACCCGAATAAATTTAAGCCACTTTTTGGTCCCCCTTACACATGCAAAAGTTCCCACTTTTAGAAGAAGTCCAAGCTTATGGGTAATGTTTTAAATCAACCAAAAAATACAAAAAATATTTTATTTCTGTTTTGATGGTTAGTTTTTGAGATATCGCTTCAAATTTGTTTAAAATATCCAATCCCCAAATGAAGGTTATTTCACTATTATTTCACAAAATTTCCTTACAGTATCCTTAAAGCATTGCATTTAAAAAAAGTTCTCTATAATCACATCATACTCATTTTAATTACTCAAAAATAAAATAAATATGAAAAATTATTGACATTGCTGTAGGATGATAACACAAAAGGAAAGGTCTCTATTACCAATATCATAACAGTAAATTTTATCCAATTGCAATAAATTCCATTTTATTTGAAAAAATAAAAACATGTAGAATCCAGTTTTATATGATAATATGCAATTGTTCTAAGATTGTAAATTTTTTATTAGCTATGCAAATTTATAGGAAATTGTAGTAAAACATGCTAACAACATTTATGACTTCATAGTTTGTTGATGTAAAAATTTATTATAATTTTAATTAAATGTAATGTTATATTATTATACGTGTAGCCTAGTTAATAAATAAACTTATTAAATTTTTTATATCAATGCCAGTCATAAAGAAAATACGTCATCGGTGCACGGTAGACCTTAAAATAACGCATAAAATTTTAAGCTGAATAATATATGTTATAGTTTGAAACGCTAAAAATATTGATTAAAAACAAAATTTTGGTACAAGTGTTCATAGAATCATCTAATTAGAACATTTCCACATGTTCGTCTGTCCGCATTTCGGTTATCAAGATAACTCATAAACGAAAACAGATAGGGAGCTGAAATTTTGGTGAATAATTTTAAATATAAAATTAATGTGAGTTTAATTTAATGAATGAGCAAAATCGGTCCATTGGGTCCAATGTATCCATAACCCAACTTTTAAACCATAAAAGATAAACCATGAAAATTCAAAAACCAAAGATATTTATTTTTTGAAAACAAACAATTTTTGTTCGAAACATTTTTTCGAAAATTGTTTATATACGCAAAAATTTCAGCTCAAATTTAGGTAATAAGCAATTATATTTGCAATACATATTATTATTATGTATGAATTTATAACTATATGAACAAAAACAATTTTTTTTTCTATTGTTCCCCAACTGCCCCTAAATAGTATTTGCCCGAAAAATGGAAAAAATTTTTCCAATTGCCTTCTGTTTTCATGTCAAGATTGAGCATACCAAATTTCATAACATTTGGTTAATTATTTTTTTAGTAATTTATGCACGAAAATTGAAAAAAATACAATGTATATTATTACATTACAGATTGTCATTATTAACAGAGCCTGTAGGTAGAAGTCTCTATCAAAAACACATATCCATTTAAGATAATATATAGTATAAATTAACATATCGGATTATATGCATTCGTTTTATTAAATTTATTCGTGACAAATTTTTATTATTTTTAATTTATAGAATTTTTCTCCACCCAAAATAGCAGAATAACTATGAAAACACCAGAAAAATTATTATATTGGTAAAATTTTGAATAATTATTTGCAAGCGAATTGATAATTATATTAGGTAAAAAACCGTAGACTTAAAACAATACCAAAGGCATTGTTTACCAAAGGTAAAGGAATTTTAGTCGAAGGCCTTTCGTACTTCTCCAGCGAAGGAATCAAGCGCTGATTATGCTTCACCACTGAAAAAATTGTTAACCTTACAGAAACGCTAAAAGGCTCGAAAGTGGTTACTCAAACCACTCACGAACTCTAATCCTATTAAGTACACAACATTTTACTAACTTTATGAGCTGTAAATGAAAAGTAAGAGATAAGAAAAAATAAATAAAATATAACAAATCGTATGATTTTATTAAAAAATTTTATTTTTTAAACAAATGACTTGGAAAGAAATTTACAAACTTATAACTAAGTACTGTATGCTTTGGTAAACTATCATCTATTGTAATTATCGCTGGTTGTGTTGTAATATTTGTAAATGATCGTGTTATCTCTACGGGGCGAACTGATCCAAAGAAGTCTGTCACCAATACTTTGCTTGGATCTCGAGGAAACAAATCTGTACGAACGCCAACTGTAGAAATACATACACGTTTTGGACACACAGCCAACTGAAAATTTTAAAACAAACATTAATAATTAAAACTATCTTATAATAAAAGATTTTTTTCAGACAGTTAAGTTTATAGTATACGTGTAACTTATTTTAAAGAGTTAGAGTTGATAATGACTTTCCCACAAAATTATGATATAATCATAAACTCTCAATATCCGTTAAAAATTTAAACTGACGGGGCAGTTGTAATAAATAAATAAAAATGAACTCTAAAAATTTGTCTATATTATTAACAATTAATAATTGTATTTTTATAATATTTACTTAAAGACTTCATTAACTACAGTGATTGCACTAAATTAAGTATACTTACAAATTCGGACATGGTTTTTGTACTAGATGGTTCAATATCTTCCAAAAAATCGAGCGCATAATAAGTATATCGATCAATAATATACACTCCAATACCTTGATCCATATGATGCTAAATAAAAAGTAAAGAAAACAAACTGATTAAATAATTTTGAAGTTAAAATCGCTTTCGATCATTATATACTGTGCATAAAGTCGTCGAACAATCTAAACCAGATCATACATGAATTTGTATTACTAATGGAATTTTATTAAAATTCTTATTATTATAGTTATTCAATTTTAATTGGTACAATATATTATTAATGTTTCAGTTAAAACAATTTTAATTCAACCAGTTTAAATTTTGTAAACTTTTGCAAAAAATCGAATTTTTGACAAACGGGCCAAACTGTCAAAGATAAACGTAAAGTTCAAGATTAGCTTGTGTTGTTCCCGGCATATTTACGACTTATAAATAAAATCTTTACTTACAGATAATGAATCTTCTCCAACTAAGCTGCTAGCAACTGCTAATATATTTGGGGAATAAAAACGTTCATACATTGAAGCTGCTTGGCAAGTATCGATCATAAACAAAACTTCGTTATATCTTCGCTTTTGCCACATTTGTTCTAAAGCATCTGCTAATTCCTGACTAGTGATTTCTTCTGAATCTTGAAACTTCAAGAATCCATCTCCACCATGTCCAGTCAAATATAATAAAATATTACTACCTTCATCGCTTAGTAATTGTTTCGATCGGGGAGTACCTGGAGGTAATCGACCGGTTAATAAACGAACAAAATTATCAACAGTCACCTAAAAATGTTAATCGACAATAAATAAAACAATTTATATCCAAATGTGTAACCTACAAAACAAAATTGCGACTATCTGAATCTTTAGCTAGTTATACCTCATATCCTCGATAATCAACTTCGACGTCATCCCCATAAACATTTATATATTGATTAGCATTATTGTAAACAGTTGCTGGTCGTGGATTTCTAGGATTACAAGCCATATCATCTGCTATCATTAGAATTATTTGACTATCTGGTATACCTAAACGTTTTACGCTACGATATATTGATAAAACGTTGGCTACATGTCTGTAGTTAAACCAAAATCTTGAGGTATCAACTAACACCGCCCAATTATTTGTGTGATCGGAGTGTTGAAATCCAGGAATCTAAAAAAATAAAACTATGTGAACCCTAATAAACAGTGAAATGAACTAAAAAAATACATTTAAAAAATCAAAGCTTATATAGCAATCCACTTTTATTTACTAAAATAAATATTTTTACATTTTTAGGATTGTCTACTATAAGATTGAATTTATAACCTATATTAATTGAGTTAATTATTAATAAAATTTTATTGTAAAACACACCTGTAGCTCTTCTGTATTTATTAATGTTACACCTAAACTAAAAACTATGAAACAAAATAAGATTTTCGGCATTTTTAAATTTTTATAATTAGATGTTTACAATTTTAAACATTTTGACATTGACAGTTGACTGTGATATGGATCTGGGTGGTGTTGCGCATGGTGCTAGCGCATCCATAGAGTTGTAGAGTAGTGTAGTCTTAGAAAAATATGTCAGTTATCTGTAAACAAATATATATTAGTAATAAGTATACTCCAATAGAGCACATCACTAGTGTATTTAAAATTAATCTCCTTACTACGGACAGTGGATAAGAGGACTACAATCTAATTGTTACAAAACTTTCCCCAAATCTTTAATGTAATATACATTGTATTTTTACAATTTTAGCACATAAATAACTCAAGAAATACTTATTTCAATATTATGAAATTTGGTATGCATAATTGTGATATGAAAACTAAAGCCATGTCGATTAATATATACCTATAAACATTAAATAACTCATTTTTAATGCTATTTTAATCCAATTAAATGCATTAACTAGACTTTATAAAATATAAATTTTTAAATACATAAAAATCAATTTTTACAATCAATTCAAAATACATAACTAAATCGATTTTTCCACAGTAATTTATTTTAAAAAAATCAATTTTTCCCGTAGGAAAAAACTCAGTTTTTTTGCTGCAAAAAATTGAGGCATTTCGTCTTTGCCAAGGTCTGATTTAGTTGTTGTTTTTTTTTTGTGTAACATTTGCAGAATATTTTGTGAAATTGAATGTACAGAAATAGTAGTCTGAATCATCAGAAATTCGGAAGAAGAGACAAAAATTTTAGATTCGTTGTTGGAAGCGTTTTTACTTTTTGAATGTCAGCAGTACTTTTTAACCACTACAATTTTAATTTTTGGATGTAATACACAGGTGAAATATAGGTTCCAATAAAATTTCAATTTTTAAGTGTTCATTTGTTAAAAATTTTTTTCATAGAAAATTAATAATGAAACAAATACATTTTGTGTCTATCTGAAAAGATACAAGATACGTTCAAAATTGCACGTAATACAGATACAGATATCTAAAGTAAAATAGTTTCTAGTAAAGTAAAGTAAAAAAAGTAGAATTAGAATTTATTCATGTATTAGCCTAGTAGGTATCGTCGCAAAAACTATTTCAACGCAATGGTCTTTAAATTGCCTTACTGATAATATAAATTCATGTTGTTGGGAGGCAAGTCGATGCCATATTATTTAAACTGAAATTGTTTAAATAATTACAAGAAACTATTATTTTCAAAGGAGACGACAATATTATTATATTCTTTGATGAAATACGAATTAAAACGATCCAATGACTTTTTTACGGTAAAGTTAATATGTGATAATTTGTGAAGATATTAAATTTTAAATAATTGAAAAACCCAAAATTCGTCGACAATCTTGACCCATTTAAAATATAAAAAAAATAATAATAAAGTATAAAAGATTATAAAAGATATTTTTTAAGAATATTTAATAGTAATTTCCTTAAACGAGAAGAAAAAAAATTCATTTTTTATAACTCAGGGTTTTTATACTCAGGGAAAAATATCGATACTGAAAAATAAGTAACGAATACTTTACATTAAATAATTTAAATAAAGGTATAAAAAAAAGAAATATTTTCTATTTTATTAATAATTAAAGCCTTCTCTGAAAGGTACTTTTCCAAATTAAAACTTTATTTATGAAGTAGAATAAGTCGGAATAGACTTTCAGCTTTGGAAATTTTATCCATGAAAGCTGAAATAGCATCTTATCGTTAATTCTATTACTTTTAACATGAATAAAAATGGATATTTTTGATTGTTTATTTTGTTAAAAAAGCCATCTTCTTGCGCACCCAGAGAGCCTCGCTATATAAAATTTAGACCTTGGCTTGATGGTACTTAAAAACAGAATACAATGCGATCTGTTGGAGTATATATTTGCCCTATCAAGTGTTATTTAGACTATATTATTATTATTATTTACTATTATTTTTTATACAGTCATGTTTCATGTTGAATGCACTATATTAGATCATAATAAATGTTGCCTACTGAATAATATAAACGCCACCCTATGTAGTATATAATTTTGTATTTTGTATTTACTGTTGACAGTGTTGACTGCTGACCCAGTTAATTCCTGAGTTTGTAAGTATGAAGTGGATAATAATTACTTCAACTCAGTACTTATAATTTTTTTTTTTTCGCTTAAAAAGTACCATTTATATAGAAAATACTACTGTACTGGTTTTTGTTATATTTTATACTCTCTGTTTGTTTGTTCATGTTTACTGTTTGTGTGTGTAAATTTTTTTATTTTTTTGTTTGCTATATTTTTTAACCCACATAAATATATACCCATAGTAAAGTACATACATACGTACTCAGTATTATGCAGTTAATGTCGTATTCACAACGAATTCATATCAGACTTTATGTATTTTAGAACGTAGGGACTGCGTAAGTTAAATAAATTTTTATTACAAATAATAGAGAATTTTTTATTTATTTTTTTACAAATATTAGGAACCGTTCAGATAGATAAATCTTCATAAGATAAATAATACGGTATTCATTTCAATTCAATTCAATACTTATACATTCTTTTTTAAACAATACTTCAAAATAATAGGATGGAAATGTGAAGGAAAGGGGAAGGTATGCAGTTATGGCTAAATTTGTAAGATCTGATCCCAGTATTCACCGTTGGTCAAGCCACATGAAAAACCATAGACATCCATTGGTAAGGATATCCTGCATCCGATAAGAATGATTAGATTCCTTCCGAATATCACAGAGGAAGTGATTTGGTTCAGGATGAGGAATATGTTTAATACTAAAATGAAATTAACATAACTACAATGAAAATTGTAATTATTTTTAAATTTTCGCGCATAAATAACGCGAGAGCGTGTCTATAAGTTTCTCGCGAAGAAATATTTCTAAATATAAAATAAAATTTTAATTTTTACTCTAGAAATTTTTGCGGGACAAACTGTGCGACACGCGCTCAATTTTCGAATAAGGATTGTGCAAATTAAATTTCAAAACATTGAGTTATTTGTACACCAAAAAATGAATAGAAAATCAATGTATTTTAATTTCGAAATTGTCTTTATTGTAGAGTTCTCCATTTTTGTGTCAATTCTTCTTTCATGAGTATAAAAAAACAAGCAAATCACAATGCCGATATAAAAAAGCTGCAAATGTTTGATGCGGTCTAGTCTTAGCGATTTGAGCGGAAGAAAGTCCAATATTATCTTACACCGTCTAGTTATACACACATACTGAGAGTGTAATACCTCTTTTCGTGGCATTAATGAGGGCTACATTGGGAGTAGCCAAGTACGAACAATGCAATGACATAATCATCAATTTATTTAAAATTTGTAATAATAATAAAACATTTTGTTCAATCGAACAGAATAATAACCATTTATAAAATATGATAAAATGGTTCTAGGCTATATGGAATCGTTATAAAAGGAAATTGTTGTTCATTATTTGAAAGTTTTTATCGGTGAATAATTGTTTTTACAAAGTAATTATTAAAATCTTTTTTCCTCAATTAAAATTTTTGATTTTATTATTATCTACATTTATTGAAAAATATGTTTTCTTTCTTATTTTTATTTAAAAAATACTTATATACTCTGATAAAAAAGTCCTAGGAGTGATTTTTTAATTTTCTAATCCATTGAACAAATGATTTTCTATTCAAACCTATTTAATCCTATTGATTTCATATTCATTCAATCCTATAGAAATTGAATAGGAAATTGAATTTTTTTTATCAGAATTAAATGCACATAGTAAATAATAATACAGGCCAACGGTGAAAAAACAATTAAAAATTTTCATTACTAGACTTTCCACACCTTATTCTTAGGTTTTTCAGTATGTAATGACCCGAAAATAATAATAACAAGTAATGTTAACAACTAGTTAAGTTAATTTTTTTAGATACTCGACACATGGTTGAGTATGAATATTTGATCTATTTCTAATCATAAGCATTCATAAAATATCCAGTCTAAACAATTATTAATACATATATAAGAATAATATTATTTGTAATTATATTTGAGCTAAAATTGAGGTGAATCTTACGAAAAAATGTTTCAAACCAAAGTTGTTTGTTTTAAACAAATAAACATTTTTATCTTTAAATTTTTATCTATCATTATGGTTGAATAGTTGGGTTCTGGATCAATTAAAGTTAATAGATCGATTTTGCGCATTAACTTAAACCTATTTTTTGTGTGTAGAATACGTCACCAAAATTGCTATCTCCCTTTGTTTTTGAGTTTACTTGGCATCTGGAAAAAGGCTAATTAGATCATTCTATGAACATTTATACCAAAAGTTTGTTATAAAAACGTTGCAAAATTTAATTATTTTTATTTTCCGACAATTATGTCATGCCATTATTACACCATCATTTGATTAAAAATCTTTTTTAACAGATTTTATATTTGTTTTCTTTGATTTAAAGATTGAAAAAATATAGTCAAGTTTTGGATAAACAATAGAAACTGCATTTCAAAAATATAAGTACCTACTGCTTGTTGAATGGTCCTACAATATACGTGATTTAAAACTTTGGATATTAAATTGTAAGAAAACATAAAAATAATATAATATTTATATATATACCGATCGTTTTTTGTATCTTTTGATATAGGGTATAATGTTAAAATAAAATAATACTATATGTATATATAAACATCAACTGTATGTGCAATAGTTTTGTTACGGTAAAAGTAGATATTGCGGCAAATGTACACATTTTCCGGTAAATGTGTACATTTGCCTCCTCGTTTGGTCGAATCGTTAGTCGAATGTGCATTCAACTAACATTTACAAGTTCAAAGAAGGAAAATGTACATTGAACATACAAAATACGAAATCGCAAGTGCTAGTAATGTGGTGCGCATGCACACTTGTAGTCGTAGACGTTGATCGTGGTAAAAAGGATCCAAAAAATTTGATTTGCGTTGTTTTGTCTAGAGATGACGATAAAAATTTATATACATTAGGAACTAAACAGGGAGTTTTAAAACAATCTTATTCTAGGCATGAATTCGCAATTTGCGAACAAAAGTTTATATCATACGAAGATGTTCCTTAAGATATTGAGAAATCGGATACGAAGATGTTCCTTAAGATGATGAGAGATTATAGGAATGCAGTCCCTTACTGGTGGACAAGGTTTTAAAAGATGCATATGTAAAGGAACATTTTCCTCAAAAAAATGCAATTGTAAAAATGCTGGAATATTATGCAATTCCTAGTGCCCAAATAGTAATTATTGCTCAAGTAAATAAAACTTTTTTCATTATGAAATTTCTATATGTTCCTTTATATTTTTATAAAATTTAACTGTTATAATAAAGAAAAGTATGTAATTATTATTATTTGTTTGATTCCCATCGTATTGGTCCTGAAAAACTAGGACGAAAATTGTATTTATGAATATTGGGATCATAACCTACGACATATTATATAATATGCAAAGAAAAGAATGCTTGTCAATTACATTTTTTAATAAAAATAATTTTCGTAATTAAAGACTTTTGTTTTATGTTTAATTAAATAAATATTTTGTTACTGCAACAACATTTTTAATTTATTTGTATTCCAACTTTTCTTAAAACATGAAGGTAAGAGTATACATTTACCAAAACGTGAAGGCAAGAGTACAAATTTGCCGGGAAATGTACATATACATTATATTCAGTTCACATATACCTAACTTTTAGAGAAATGTATACATTTTACGGTAAAAGTGTACATTTTCAAGAGTGTACATTTACCGTAACAGTTACACACAACATATTATTTTGTAACTTTTTATGGTAGTAGTGTTTGTTATTATTAGTATTTCTACTAGTGTATATGCATTCAAAACACTTCTACTATCGAAAGTAAAAAAAATAATTATTTTAGTGTTTGTACATGGAATTTGTATAAAACATTGTTTCCCTATATCAAAAGATACAAAAAACGATCGGTATAATAATAATCAAACAAAACATAGACGAAGTTCATGTGATATGAGACACGTACCAATAATATCATAAAAAATTATCTAAAGCGCAATCAAGTTTTTTATTGTACGCAAAAGAATTCATAATCTGACGTAAGTTGTGGTCAAGAATTCTAACCATCTTTCTCGTCATCACAATTGTTAAAAATAACTTAGGCATTTATTATTATTATTATTATTATTTTATATTAATATAGAATTCACTTTTATAGTTATGAAGTACCTAAACAGTTAACATCTTGAAAAGTTTTCCAACTCAACTCAACAAGTTTATTTTTAATTTTATGATCGAAAAATATTATTTTAATTTAACAAAAAAAATTGAAAGTTCTGTGAGGTGTGTACTAAAAGAAAATTATATCTTAACAAATTTTTGTTTTATCCTGGAAATTTGAACTAATATTGATGTTCTGTGTATAAAGACAGTGCTTTCTTACGAGGGTGTACAAAAAACTCAAAATTCGTTTTCTATATGCTTTTGGTTTTTAATAAATTTGGAATACAATTTATTTGTTCTCTTGCTTTTTAGTTACAATTTTAATAGTCACATTACCGTTTTCATAAAATTGAATTTCGCGGTAATTCACTAGACTTTTTTTAATAGTATTTACTAACTTATTAATTATGTAAAGTATTACGCCTGTAGCGGAATATAGCTAAAACTTTACTTTTTAGAATATTCCTAGAGAAAGGTTTCAAACAAAGGTTGTAGATACTGATAAGCTTAACACTTATAATAAATTTGATGTGTTTGTGTGATTGAAGATGTTTTGGTTCGAAAGATATCTTGATCTCAAACAGAACAACAGACAGCCAGGCTAACCAATTTCTAAAAACAATTTGAACTTACCTTTGGATATTAAATCGTGTATTTTCAGTAAATATTCGAATGTGGAACCGTAAATTTACTTCCAAATGTACATTACTTTCTCTGAACCTTTTTATTTGTATGATAAAAGAAAGTAAAAACTATGGAAACGATTTTTTATGATGTCCTTAAGCAAAAAAAATTTATTGGGAAATCTCTTTTTTTATGCATACCACATTAAACATAACTTATAAATAAAGAATGTTGTCGTCGATATGTCTAGCTTATTTATTTCATATAATTATTATTATTAATAAGTATCGTCTGTGGTCGAAATTCGATCATCTAACAAACATCTTTAGTAACCAAATATAATAATTAGTTTTATTTATTCCCAAATAAAAATTTTGTGAAGCTAAAATGTGTTTAATCAGATTATAATACATTTTTATTGTGTTTATATGTTTGCAATCATTACATTTATCTTCGCCTATTATTAAATGTCAACATATGCAATTAAAAAAAAAAAAAAAAAAAAAAAAATATATATATATATATATATATATATATATATATATATATATATATATATATATATATATATATATTCATTTTTAAAAACTATCAAAATTGTAAAATCATGGCATTAAAATTTTTCAAATTTGATTTCCACATCGTCCATGTTCAAGGAACAAACGCACATTATTTTAATATCCTAAAAATATGTTGTTTTATTAAATCGCATAATTATTGAAAATGAGAAAATAATTATATACTTAATAATTATACAAAATTATGACAATAAAAAAACTGAAATATATTAAATTTAATTGATTTCGATATTCGACCAAGTGAACGGGAATAAACACATTGCAAATTAGTATTACAACGAAGTTTGGCACAAAACCTTTCGAATGATATTATTTTCGTTATCTTCTTTTGATGATAAATTCCGAAAAAAGAGAGTTCTTAAATTCTTGTTTGCCTATTAATATATAGATTAGTAAATACAATGAGTATTCAAGTCTTACACTTTTTTATGCATACATTTATATATTTATAAATATTGTGAATATTAATTTATTATAAAAACAAGTGAAGATAATAACTAACAGAATTAATTATTTAGATATCGTTTACATGATTGAGTATAAATATTAGAAATATTTATAATTATTTAAACTGTTATTACCAAACACAAAATAAATCGATTCAAGATTATGTATGTATGGATTTTGTGTCTTGTATAAAGTCTTGTATGGATGAATTTTTTTCTATTTTAGCAATGTTAATAATTATGAAGTATGTATTGTCGGGTACAATGAAAATGCCACACCTGAATCTATATTTCGTATCTATTTATAATTATAAAATATACTATGTTATGGTGTATTAAAGATATTTTTAAATAAATATTAAAAGAATTCGGTAGTCGAATTTCTTGTTGCTGTTGACTGTATATGATAATAAATAAGCCTGAGCTGAAATCGTAACGAATCAAAACAGTCAAAGAAAAATTTTTCAGAAAAAATTAAAAAAAAAAAAAATTGATTTTTATATTATACACAAAAGCCTGATTCACCCTGATCTGATGCATGATGAAAAACGATCGTTTCTACAGTCAGAAATAAACTACCGTAGATTTCTATATATTGAAGTGTTTTAAGAACTTTACACTTAATTTAAAATACTTTCATAAATTTCATATATATGTAGATCAACTAATCAATTGATTGAAAGTCAAAAAACCCAACTGCTTATATATAAACAAACTCATAATATTAACTTACTACCGGAAAACAATAACGGAACGAGAAAAAATTATCAAATTTTAGAAAAAATCAGTGCAACGAATTTTGGAATTTTTTTGTTGTTTTTCTTTTTTTAAAAACTTTTTTTGAAAATTGGTTTTTACCAATAAATAGATCAAATATATACCTTCAATGTTTTACGGTTTTCGTCTCTCTATGTTAATTTTCTCATCATATGTTAATGTTAATTTTCTAATCAGGATTTAATGCTTATACCGAAAATTAAAGTGTGGTTTCAAAAATTTTCTTATAAATACCCGTGAAATATTTTTGCAGGTAAAAATTTTTTTGATTTTTGACATTCGTTTAAAAATCCTGTAAAAAAATATAATATTTGTTTTTTTGGAAAATCAACTCCAAATTACATGAGTTTTTTATTTTTTGGAAAACTTATTTCAAATGATAAATGTGGAATGGGACTTTTACAGGTAAAAATCCCCATAATAAGCCTGTATTTTTTTCAAATTGATCTATTAAGCTTGCTGTTTAAAATGATCAAACTCTTGAAAATAACTAATGAATAATAAGGAACTTTAATGAAAATATTTATGGACAAAAAAATTAATTTCAGTGATTTTTGAAAGGTTTTTATTAAAACATAACCACATCGATGTAAAAAAGAAATATTTAATCATTAAACTACCTGATTTGAATTGTTTTAATGTAAACATTATATGAGCAACGTTGATGTGAAATTATATGGATCAGAAAGCCTGTTTGTTGACCTTTATTTAATTTATCTATTTCTAGGTAGATCCTATGCCGAGACCATCAAATGTGAATGTAGATAGCTGCAATTCGCAAATTTTTTGAAATAGCTTACCTCGAATGATATATGCTTGGAAGAGGTGTATGCAGCCCTTCGAAACAAAAGCGAAGCGAAATAATCTGCCATAAATAATAGGGGTTATAAAGCAGGGTTTACTTAACAGGCATATACTTTTCCTATACTACTAGTATTAGGACTATTTACTCCAGATTGTTGTATTGTTAAAATATTATGCCATCGATTGGTCTGTCAATTGCGGTCGACTACAAACAATATCATTAGAGTTACACTAGTTTTAAATAAATAATAAAAATAATATATTTATAAAAATAAAGTAAAAATAAAAATTAATATGAATAATAAATAAAATAAAATAATATGTACATAATATAATTACATAAAACTGCATTTCCGGTATAAAATATCAAATAATAATCAAATAATAATAATAATAATAATAATAATAAATATTGTGGTGGTTGTTGGTTGAACAGGATTTCCGCTTCACTATTCATGACGATAATCAAAAAGGTGGCGTTTTGATAATAATAAGTAATGATGGTCTGATTCTTAGACATTACACTAGTTCAACATAAATCTATTTTATAATAGTGCAGAAGCTATACGGAACGTCGAAAAAATAAAAATTCTGAGATATTTGCCTCTTCAATATATCGTGTCTTATAATCTCTTGAACAGTGGTGGTCCGCATGCCTAGAAACTGTTCGATGATTCGTTCACTGCTGAGCATTACACCTGTTCAAGTAATTTGAAATATGTTTAAGAAGATGAGAGATAAAAAATACATATTGTAGAGCATAAAATTTTAGATATAAAAGGTCCTTTGCCTTTTTTGGCTATTATTACAAATAACGGAGTCATAGCGTCTAAAAGTTTTTACAAAAATTCAAATGTTTCCCCTTTAGTTCCCATGTAGTTCCTGTTCCAGTGGGAATACAGGGTTAAAAGTTAACGTACGTGCAGTTAGTGTAGCTTTTAAACGGTGAAATAATTTTTATATCGGATTAGTAGTTTTTAAGTTTATTCGTTACATACAAAAATAAAAATGTACAAATATTTCCCCTTTTACCTGCGTAGTTCCTGTTCCCGTGGGAATACAGGTATAGAAAGTAGCCTTTGTTACTCTGTTACAGTAGCCTCTGCAGCTTTCTAACGGTAACACATTTTTTTTAAAATAGATCCAGTAGTTTTTAAATTTATTCTTTAACAAAAATACATATATTTCCTCTTCCCGCGTAGTTCCCATTTTCGTGGGAATATAGGATTCAAAAGCAGCCTATGTTACCCGGTGATTGAGTAGCTTCTCAACGGAGAAGGAATTTTCAAATTAGCCTAGTAGTTTTTAAGTTTATTTGTTACATAAAAAAATCCATACAAATGTTGCATCTTTATAATAATAATATAGATTACATGAACTGGTGTGATGTACTCCAGTAAACGTTACATATACAAGGCTGTTCGATAGAGCTTACGGAAAACTGTAGAAAGCTGTAGAGCTTAAGGCAAGAGGCAGGTGTATAAAATATCTTGCTTGAAAACGTTGCTAGTTCTAAGACTATAATGATTATCATAATATTCATTTCTTACATTACATACATTTTATTTCATGTTTTTTTTTTAATGCAATCATATAATAACATACAAATTATGTCCATTCAATCCTAAACAATTCAATGAGATGATGTAAGTTGTGGAGTAAAAAAATAGCCATCCAATAATGAACTGAAAACTTCCTCACGATGGTCGAATCTACTCATTAATTTTTTGAACGATTCCTGTTGGAGACTTGAGTCCTCAAATAAATATAATAGTTTAAAAAAACTAAAAAAACACGCATGCATGCGTAGTTCGCGCACTAGCTCTATCTTTATTACTCTCATGCAAAGGATCCGTTCAGATGCGTTCTGCAGCCAACTTCAGAGAGTTACCTACAGACAAACAAACATACGAGTGAAGCTAATAAAAGCGTGTTAAAAACAAAAAAATTATAGGGGTATTTTCTCAAAAAAAAAAACCGTTTTAACTTTTGAGAATGCTCATGAATCCCACCTTAAATTGAGCACTAGTGTTATTTGTTGGATTTTTGAGTAAGATTTTCAATGAATTCTTAATGTTTGGAAAATTTTATTATATAAACTCTCTGTAAAACCATTATTTTTGTCAAAAAATAATAAAAAATTTATCCATCATTAAGAAAATTCAATGAAAAATTTTCTCAACATTATAATAAGTAACCGGAGTACATAAAAAAAAGATGGAGAATTTGAGATGGAGTAAATGTGCATTTTCAAAACTAATATCAGTTTTTGTTTCACATTAACGAAGTGTTATGTATTTTTTAATCCTAATTATATTTTAAATTATGAATTTGATCAAAAACTGATTTTTAGAAAAAACTGAATCGTTCGACTAGTTTTCGAGGTATTACATGAAATACATCCGATAAATCGGTCTTTGGAGCGGATTTTTAGTGATATTTTAAAAATTAAGCATTCGATCGATAAATAGATGATCGTTAAATCCGTAGTAATAAAATTTTTCGATTTTCTCGACTTTTTCAAAGGGGTACGTACTTAAAAATCCCTTAAAAAAATCTCGAAAATTCAAAAAAAAAAATTTTCTTTCCGATTCAAAACATAACTCTGTTTATAAGAGTATTTTGACTAGTAGATTTCAAAAATAATGTCTATATAATGATTGGATGTATAGTTTTTGAGATAACGCCCAAAAATTCAATCCAGATACCGATTTAGCGGATGTATTTTTTGTAATATCTCAAAAACTAGTCAACCGATCGCAAAATAAATGTTATTTTAGAATTTTTTAGATCTTAATTATCCTAGAAATCCATAAACAGAGAACAAAAATTTTGAACTCGACGGTTTTTTTAAATTTCTTATACAGTTACAAAAAACACCTCAAGCTAATAAAGTGTGTTTTTCGACGAAATATCACCATTTAGGGCTTGATTAAGATTCAAGGTACACTAAATCTTAATAAATAACCAGGAAACATATGAGTAGAATTACGTATTTAGTGTACTTTAAGATTATAAGGCGATAATAACTATTAAAACTAAACCAAAACACCCAAATGAATCTTAGCTTATCTTAAAAATTAGAAATTTATCATAATAACTTTGTAGATATTATAAATATACAGAAAAATACCTAGACTTCAGCAAAATCTAACATTTTCTCGATAAAATAACAAGTGAAGATAACAACCAATAGAATTAATTTCGATATTCGACATATAAACATCTATGTTGGAACTATTTTTATTCATTAGGATTTATAAAATTCATTAAATATCCAGTATATAAAGTTATAACATATACGATAATAATATGTATTGAATTATATATATTCACTAAATTTGATCAAAAATTTTTGTGTAATAATTGGAAAAATCGTTTTTAAGTTTTTTAACAAAACGATTTTTAATTATTTCGTTGGAGCACACAGTCTATGGATATATATAGTAGTACAACAGTATACATTTGAACAGACATTTGTATATATTACTAACTTTTGCCCGGAACTTCGTTCGCATATAAGTCGAAAATGGTTCTAATAGGATTTTTAATTGAAAACTATTAAAGTATGTTTATGCAATATTTGAAGTAGATTGGACCAAGGAATCACGTTGTTCCACTAGAATTTCGGAAAATCATTTCTTATCGGATGCCTATGTCATATAAAGACCACATGTTCAAAGTTTCAATTGTCTAAGATTAGAGGTGTAGGCTGTATTTTGAACCGTCAGTCAGTTATTCAGGATAAAACATTTTATATATAGATTGTATAAGAGAATCATGAGACAGATTGTATAAGAGAGAGTCATTCATTAATCTTTTAAATTTTATCACTTTTAGTGTTCATTATTAATTGTTAATAGTTTTTCGCATAATCTATCAATATTGTTTATTAAAAAGTTTTAAAATTCTAATAAAATTCCCAATTTTTTTAACGTGCAAAAATGAAACAAAAAATTAAAATTTATATTATGGTACATTTGAGGTTATCTTTCTTGTAGATGGTTCATTTGACTATACAAATCCCCTTAAGACCATATCCACCCAGCTTGTTTATTTAAATGGAATTTTCCAACAACAAAAATACAATTATTATTATAAAATACAATGATTAGTAGGTACTACTAACTATTATTATTATTATTTTATTATTATTAATAAATACATTCTAATAAGTAAAACTATAGCTAATAACTAAAGCTGACTATTTAAAGATTTAGATTATATTTAGATAAAATTGTTGCTTTGCCTGAATGCACATTTATTAGATAAGTATTCTAAGTATTATTTTTATGATCAGTAACTGGGAGTGGACCTATCTATGTAATAAGCACACCACATATTACATTCACATGCTAAGCGAAAGCCATTGTTTTCTTTACGAAAATCAAAATATTATATCGTTTAGAAAAAGCAAAAAATTTGTAATTATGGTTAAGATAAGAAAATAGTCTGAAATAGGTGTAAATAATTAAGGAAAATCAATCCGACGGAGTGAAAGTCACGGAAGATGGCTATGGGTGGTAATAGTGTTTAGAGGATGATTTTCGTTTTTTGCCATTTGCGGCTAAACTTTGTATCCTATCGAAAGTATTGAAAGTAGATAGAGTAATATATGAGTTTTTTTCTCGGCACTACTGATCATAAAATTTTCTGGAAAAATCCATAAAACCGATTTTTTGTTTTAAATTTTATTCGTTAAAAATCGAAAATTTGTTAACCTTTTTTTTTAATTTTTTTCATAAAACTTCGAGAATTAAATATTTTGCTTGGAAAAAATTGGGCTTATTTCATATATATACAAAAGAGCATTTTCATCGATTTTCATGAATAATATTGTTTATATAATTTTTTTAAATCGGAGATACTTAACATAATTGTAATTTCAATATCTCTAAACGACGTGATGCTATTTTTTCTTTTACTTATTCTTAAAATATTTCTTTATACTTTCCTACTTTATTTCCTATAGATAATATTTGGGAGGATAGTTGTACATGCTTTGAATG
Source organism: Chrysopa pallens (assembly GCA_020423425.1). Taxonomy (NCBI): domain Eukaryota; kingdom Metazoa; phylum Arthropoda; class Insecta; order Neuroptera; family Chrysopidae; genus Chrysopa; species Chrysopa pallens. Next base: position 15,842,721 of record CM035594.1, read on the forward strand.
GAAAGGAGAAGTGACCCTTGAAAATGTGATCTTTGAGCTTGAATATCGCGAGATCTACATAATCGATAATTCTGCTACTTCGAGATTGTATAGATAACGTTATTCGTGAAAAACAGATCTATCGGTAATTCGTTTTATGCTAGAGCAATCCATTAGCTACAAAAATATCGTGTGTATTAAGAGCTAAAACGATTTTTAGCATTGAGTAACGTTTGCTGTGTTTGGTCTAAAAAAGACACTTTTCGTGGACATAATAAATTCTTAAAACAGAAAGTTCTTTATCATGTCTCCAAAGACCATGTCCACCAAGGCTTACACTGTATCCGTACTTACACACTACAATATATGTATTTATGGCTTTATAAATTCATACTTAACAACTGAAACTAGTTGAAAACTTAATTATATGTAATTAATTCTATTTAATTTGTGTAAACGGCATTATATACCACATTAATAGTTATGCATTGGCTAATATGATTATTAACTGAGCCAGATACTTTTACTAGGATAAGAACAGGTCACTGACATTTATATTGAAGGACAAAATTTTTTGTATTAGGAATGTTTATTCAAAAGAGAGAGTACTAACTATCCAGAATCCGGATATGTTGTCAATGTTACTACGTACTACCGAACTCAATTGCAAGGTTTTCTTGGTTTCTTCAGCTATTTTTTTTTTTGGTTTTCAGCTTTTCAAATAAACCATTTTTTTAGAACACAATTTTTGAAAATGCTTAGCCGTCTCGACTAATTCTTTTTTAGGGACTTCATTAAATTCAGTTATACTATCAGAATAGTGATGTTGACCAATTTTTATTTCATCAATTGAAGCGTCTTTATTTCACGAACATGGATATGTAGTTATTTTTTCGAAATCTTTAAAATAAGCAATATATTAGCATTCAAAATTCCTAAACAAAAATATGAAATTATGATGTCAACTGTTCCTATCTTGATTTAAATTACTTGTTAAATATCATTTTTAAGAATTCGATTGACAAATAGTATCAAGAAATAAATACTATAATAATACTATCAAGTATTATTATAGTATTTATGTTATATAACGAGAACAGAGGACATACAAAGCGATGAAGGAGATTTACGTCTGCTACGACTTTGTACTGTTTGTCTGTTCATTCCATGTCATTGGCGTCAAATTTACTGGTATCTCTTACTAGTAGCGAATTTTTACACTTTATTTATATGCACTCACATTGACTTTTTCCTACATATAATCGAATGTCATAAATGTGCAAACATTGTCACAAAAAAGTGCCTAAGCACCCTTTTATGCACCTTGGGTAATCATAATACTGTTATATCATTACAATCATTTAAGAAGCATTTTTAGATTTCCGATCCTGGTGTGTACTTTTGAAATAATATAAAACACAATTTTAGACTTATCTGGAAAATCAAGAATAAAATTTCGAAGTTATGATCACATGGCGGCTAATAATCACGAAAAACGCGCTGTCTGGTCATCATCAAGATAATTCAAAATCGAAAAGAGATAGCTAGGTGAAATTTGGGTGACGTAAATAACATAGAAAGTCGTTTTAAAGTCGTGCTAAGTTGGTCGATTGGATCCATAGAAGAAACTTTCAAACACAAATTTTTGTCTTTAAATACAAACAAGTTTTGTTTGAAATATTTTTTCGTTAAATTTTTGTCTTCTCCAAAATTCGATATCTTTTAAAAATAAACAAATAATATCAATTTGTTGTTGAGTAAATTCTTGTAATTATAGCAAAGAATGCCAATTTTTTTGTATGTATGTGTATATTTTATACATATGTATTTTAATATTAGCTTCCTCTTTTTGTCCTACGAGAAGTAATTAAGATAACTTCTGGTATGTGCATTTTGCAGTAACCAATCTGTATATAATTACAATACATATTATATTTATATGTATTCATAACTGTATATACTAAATATTATGATTCAAAAGATACTCAAATTTTGATATTCAATTATAGGTGGAATATCTAAACAATTAACTCTTTTAGTTTGTATCTACTTTTTACAACTATTTAAGTATCTGAATTTATGGATCCAAAGTCAGCAATTTACCAGTCCATTGGTAATCATGGCATTGCGCGACTATTTGAAATGATTATAGTTTGTATTAGTATTTCTAATTTTACAATCATATATAATATTTATTATAACTATAATTATTAATTCAAATGTATATATATAGAAATATTTTTTTGGTATATTTATTATTTAAACAAATTTAATTACCTGAAGTCAATGGCCTTAATGAACAGTAAAAAAATTACTAAATTAGTATTAAAATATGAATAATTACATTATATGCGCGCCTAACTATTAAGTCATAATTACCCATAACTAAGGCATTTGTTTTTTTTTTTTTAATTTTTTGTATTATTAAACAATTACATCATTTTTGTTTAAAAACGTCTAATCATAATTTATAAATAATTATTTTAGTTGTTGACAAAAAAATTTAAAAAATAAATTAGGAAGCTACATAAGTTAAGCGAGTTCTCGTTTAAGAACTTCTTCAATAATGTTAAGAATACATTTCAGAAGTAAAAAATTGCTTTGATTTTTGGTATAATGTTATAATCTTAAATTTTCGCGTTTATTAACTAACTTTTTGGTGAATCATGTTACGAAAAAATGTTTCAAACAAAAGATGTTTGTTTTAAAATACTTTCGCCACGAAAATTTCAGTTTGCTATTTTTTTTCGCATTTGAGCTAATTTTACGACGGGCGGACTAACGGAAATAGATTAATTCGATTATTCTATGAACACATATACCTAAATTTTGTTTGTACAGTGAATATTTGCTAGCGTTACAAACTTAAGACAATAAACTATATATGGTGCAAACTGTCACCAAATTAGCAACGAGTAACATCTCCTCAGAGAATCATTACAACTAGCTAATTCATACTGATGATGACTACATTGTAGTCGAAATATGAATTTATAAAAATACAAAATAATTTGATCTAGGAAATTGGGGCAAAACATCGAAATTTATTTAAAACAATATACTTTGATATATTCGATTTACAAAAAGTCTAAATAATATGGAAAGCAGTCTATATTTTGTTAAATCAAATTATTCTCAGAAATCATAAAAAAATAATAATTCAACAACAATATCACGTAGAAATTTAAAAAACTTTAAGAATATCAAATTTATAAGATTGTAATCATTTATCCCAGAATTAGGTTGGCAAAATTAATAATTTTATTATGTAGGATTTATCCTTTTACCATGTAACAACCTATTCATTTTATTTTTATTAGGCAATAAAAGCAAGATGAATTGTGGTCGTAAAGTTGTCATCTACTTAAAATCTGCAAACATTAACTTCTTGCTCATGTCCGCGATCATGAATCTAAAAGTTAAAAAATTACAAAAACACACAAAAAACGAATGCCGAATCAATGCATCCATGACCTTACTTTTGAACGATAAGAGATTCTTTTGTTACATTTGAGATGTAGAAACAGCTCATAAAGTTTGGTCACGCAGTTTCTGAACAGAAAAAAATTATTTTTCCGTGGAATTCAATACAGCTTAATTTGAAGAAAAACTTAATGGCAGAGAAGGGGTAAAATCAATTTTAAGTGCAAAAATTCCATCGATGCAAATTAATTTTTCGTATACAACTCTCAAAAGCAATAAAACTTAAATAAAAAATGAACTGAAAAGGAAAAAATAATTTTAAATTAAAAGACTCCTATAGATAATGTCTTTGTGACCAATTACCTTTCAAAGTCGGCGCCAATCGTATTTTCAGCTAACAATTTGATTCTTTGGCGCCGACTGAGGAAGGTAATTTGTCACAAGGATATTATTTATTGAAGATTTTTAATTTAAAATTGTTTTTAGTTTATTTATTTATTTTTTTAATTTGGGCCATTTTCTTCTTAAATTTTTATATACATTTTCGATTACAATTCGGAGTCGTTCGTCTAATTAAGTCGTTTAAAAAGCCAGAGATGGAATATTTGTGTTTCACGTACGACCTACATATGTAAAATATATGCTTATAATTTACATTATAAGTTAAATATTATTTTAAATATAATTAGATTTTTTATGAAAAACCACCCCAAAAGTGGACCAAGTTGTCAAAAATATTCAATATACTCGCTCATACCATTTTAAAGTGTGCGCAAGCAATCTTGCAAGTATAGGTAAGTAATAATAAGCAAGACACGAGTAGTTCGTAAAAACTTTCATATAAAAGAGGCGATTTCATCATCTTTAGTTTACTTGATACATCTTTGACTGTATGTATTTACAATGAAGATTATCTATTTCTAATTGGTACTCACGACCCTAAAATAGGTGCATTACTAAAAGCTTTAAAATAAATATTAAAAAATAAATGAATATAAAAGGGATGCAGTTATTACAGCGCTGTTATTCTCGTTTGGAATATTCTTTCAATCTATTAAACAACGAGGGTTCACTAGATAGAGTCTATTACTTGAACTGAGCACATCTTTAATCATCATACCTGAAAGAAGTAAGAATCGAAAGCATAATCTATGTGTAATATCAGTAAAAAAAACAACCATATAAAATTCAAAAATCAATATAAATGAGTTAAAAAACTGGCTTTCACATTTTTCGGATCCATTTTTTTAATGCATTTCAAATCTTAATAAATAATAAATCAGACTGATAGTGTGTATAAAACTTAAAAAAAAATTTTTAATTAAAAATTTTAAAATTATTTCGTTGTTTCTATGAATTTAAAAAAAAAAAATATTACCTGTGTTTTGAAAGTATAACAACACGGATGGGCATCGAAATATGACGTCTTCAAAATATGATATAAACGTTGCTATCTGCTATTATACAATATTGATGGCATCAAATGAGAATGCCATCCATTATGTTTTACTTTCGAAACACAGAGATTATCAAACATTGGTCAGTAAACTATAGAACACTGCATCTGAAAATTTTTTTAAATTTTACTATATTTTTTTAACTTTTTAATTACGAAAATAATAATTGTTTTGTTATAAAACTTAAACATAATTCTTAAACCAAAGTGAAATTTTTCGAAAACCAAATATCGTACAATAAATCCTAAAAAAACTTAAAATATTTTTGGACCACACATGTTTTTGTAATTAAAATTGTCATTAAATGAATTCAAATTATTTATTTTTATTCGATTTACTTTTAACGTTTCGTGAAATATTTTTCTAGAATGATGTATCCGAATTCTAATCTATTTTATAAATTAGCAATCTCTAATGGATATAAAAATTAATTTGAAATCAATTCTACTCGACAGGTAACAACTCCAATAAAGATAACTATGTGCATTAATTTTCTCAGGTAGATAAGATCTCCGTTTATATATTTAATCAAGGGGTACATCCCCAACTACGATTTTTATTAATATTTCTCAATGCATTTTATTTTCTTTATTTATTGTACTTATTGAATGTTTAAGATTTGAAAAACTTATTTTATTAAAAAGAGATATTTAGAATTACGCATTAGATATCAATAAATATTATACGTATTGTCACCCTTCATTTATTTTAGCATTAAGCAAACAATTTTGCATAAAAATATGTATACAATATAAATAAATATGCCATAGGCAATATCATATTATTTATAGATTGTGTTTTCATTTAGTACCGATAACCACTCTGCTTAGAATTTTATTGAAAACTTAAGGTAGCTTGGTAGCCGCAATCCGAAATCAAATAAAATACTTTTTTTTTACTAATAAATATACGAAGGATGCTATAATAATTGATAAATATTCACAAAAGAATTTAATTGATATAATTTAGCACGGATTATAATTAAATAATTAAAATAATGTAATAAATAAAATATTATTTGACTAGTACTCAATTGACAATAATCTTTAATAGCTTCTTTGATTTTGAAGCAATTTGAATTTAATTTTCAAGTTCTGTTAAGTTTAGTTTCACATTTTGATTAATTTAGAATTAGTCCGGTACACTATTGAAATTTAACGCATGTGGTCAATTTAATTGACACACTCTGTATGAATCAACTTTTTATTTAGAAAATTTTGTATCCCTTAAAAGTCCATAAAGAGAAAAAAACATTGGTACAACATATATTGTTTGTATTTGACTCAAGTCCTTGATAATGAAAAACAATAAATACAATTGAGCATCAACGACTTTCCACTTTGAATTTTTTAATAGAGTTTATTAAGTCCATAAAAGAATCTATTAAGTCCCAAATATATATGTTAGACGAGTGGCGTATTCGTACTTTGTTTGACTTTGCAACGGCTAAATATTAAATCCAATTTGCTTTGTATGTAGACGTGAAATAATTATTTCAATAAAAAATTTTTTGTAATAGATTTAAAATTGACATCTTAATTTAAATAATCAATAAAACACTTATTTAAAAATAACCTCTTCATAAATTTTTCTTATTTATTTTTTTTTTACAATTTTAAAAAAATATTTGTTTTCTTTCATCCTGAAATTAAAAAAAAAAAAATTGTATTTTAATGCTTTTATCCCATTCGATTTTATGTCAAGTCGGATCATTTCAAACGGAAAAAGCTTTTTTTTTGGGAAAACTAAACCTTATTTAATAGTTAATATAACTAAAATGGAATTGGCAGTTTAAAAATTTTTTTGCTTGTCCTTAGAGGTCAACAAATTGTCACTTGAATGTCAAATATTTATAGGTGCGTTCAGGTGTCCCACACTTAATTTCGGGTTTAGAGCAAATACAAGTCAAAGTACTGGGTGATACCCATCGCGTGACAGCGTCTGCTAGTTCTAAATTAAAAAAGACGAATAGCAGATGTGAAACATCGAAATAATTTTGTAGGTTGCCCTAACATGAGTAACGTACTAAATAACATTCGAGATCAATGTGGCAAGACAGATTGCGCACAGTCACTTGCGTATTACCTGCGACTGTCTGGCCTACAGGCACTTTACTCTACATTCTCCCATACTTTAAGGTGGATTGAGTGGCCATTTTTCCGACGGGCCATATTCGGTCAAGGTACAAAATAAACGAAGTTTTTATTTTAACATTGTGAAATAATATAAAACAGCATTTTTGAGAATATAAAATAATTTACTTACAAAATTTACGGATCTGACATCAAAAGCTGTATTCACCACGCCGTATTTTTTTTTTTGTATTTTAACCGTTACTTAGAAATCAAAATACTTGTAACGATGGTTTTATGTTCATTTTTTATGATCTATAAATTTCACAGTATTGCTACTTAAAATTATTGAATTTTATCATATTTTTTATTCCATAGGTTTTTTTTTTTTTTTTTAATGATAATAAACCTTTGGAATCCAAAGAAGTTCAAAGATTAACAACACAAAATTTCTATGAAAGCAATTGCTCTATCAGGCACTTTTCATATTATATTAAATTTTTATGTATTTGTTACACGGAGAATTTTTATAACTATTGATTTAAAACAAAAAAACAAAAAATTACAAAAAAGTATTATTCTAAAAAATAAAAAAGAAATGAAAATTCTGTCTTGACTTTTCTTAAGATTCCGCAAGAACGGCCAGATATAAAATAAGTTTTGTTGAAAAAGCTTAATAGAAGGAGCTTGAAGCTTCTGATTGCTATATTTAAAATGTTCATGTGATATTTTTAAGCGAGATACAGTCGTTCAAAAATCACTGTTCAATTGTTCAATTTTTTTGCTTCCTCTAATTTTTATTTATATAAGTACATATAATACATATTCGAACAAAACAAACTGATCATAACTGTATAAAATACGTATTTAGTGCATTTTATTAATGCACCTACATTAAATATTATACTTTTCTTTACTGAAAACATTGATCAGCCATATGTTGAGTAATTAAACAACTATTTAACTACTATTAGTGGATATCTTACCCATAGAAAAAGAAAAATGTTTATTTCGTAGAAAGCTCGTTTCGTTTAATCTATATTAAATTGATGCTTTTTCAAGATGTCTATCCATGTTTTGTAATAAACTCTTTTGTAAGCTATTTATGAAAATATTTAAATAAATTTTAATTTATAAATAAATATTTTAAGGAATTTTATTTTTAAATTAAACAAAATTTATAGCTAAAATAAAGTAAAAATACTACTCAAATAAAGTAAAAAAGAAAATTCGTTTTCTTGTTATATTCGTATACTCCTAATCTATAATACTCGTGTAGTCCTAATCTATAATACTGGATTTTAATCGAAAATTTTGTGTGGTTCTATCTTCTAAAATGTATTTGGCTTAAGCGTACAGAACTATAATTCCAGCTTTTTAACTCCATTTTTGACCATCAATCAAAAAAGAATACAATTTTCCCCAAAGTTTTATTTGTTTCATTTTCTGTACAAAATGGGTTAGAAAATTGGTACCGTTTTATTATTGATGCTAAGTGGAACTCCAGAAAAATTTAATGATTGATTAATTCATCACCCGTCCTGCAATATTTCATATTTAGGTGCACAAAAAAACAGCTATTTATTGTATATGACTTTCAATATATTTTTCGTTTCATTCTATGGCATAAACTATTGAACTAAGCAAGATAACAAAACTAATTTCATAAATAAAAAAATTTTTGTAGAAATTATTTTATTTCTTTATAACAATTAATGAGCCACATTTATTGAGATTTATTTATAAGTCAAGGTCATCTTAGGAACAAATCACAAGGATTTTTATGGTAACTACGAATGTTTCACCAAAATTTACTTGAAGATCGAAACAAAGATGAAGATAAACCGCCATCTGATAGGAACTGTCTAATGGTTGAAAAAAACTAGCAAAAATTAAATAGCCAGGTGAAGGTTACAGTTCAGCTACCAGGTGCATTATTAACAAGACAAGCACATACGTAATAAAAAATCATTTTATTAAAACGTTCCCATCAGCTGCATTCTACAAGTGCATATATTTATTACGGCAAACAACGAGTAAGAAATATAGAATTCATTATTTGACTTTACGGCTAGCCATTAGTCTTATAGAAAAATAAATATTTAAAATAAAGTATTATAATATAAAATATAATAACGTCAATTTTGTTTTTTTCAAGCGTTTACATAGGAAAAAATGAAAGGAAATATTTATAAAGATGTGCCTGATTACGGACTGACTTATCTAGAAAGATAAAGAAGTCCTTCAACCTTCAATTCGTAAATTAAAATGAACAAGCCGTTAATAATATCAAAAAAGTCTTAATCAGTAAGTTCTTGAATTGATAGTCACTTTTTTACAGTCAGTAGTGTTTCAACCATTCTTGTGTTTTGACAAGGTTTTGATCTTTTATAGGTTTTGGAACCGTTTTGAAGTGAAAACCGTTTTGAAACCGTATCGTTGTGATATTAATCTTGAAAGGAAAATGCGACAATAAAAAAAGAATTTATATATCTATGGGATATATAGATACCATGCGGGAGTATGTGAAGAAGTATCGATAGGATTTGACGTGCGAGAGCATGATACAGAACGTAGGCAGTACAATATCATCCATAGGGATATTTATACAGTTCGAATGTAAAAATGTACCCAATAACGATTGCTCCTTATTGAAAATAGAATAAAAGAATAAAAGTGAAACTAATCCTGTTATCAAATTCTGCATAATAATTTGATAGTTGGTATCAATATCATCAGAAATAAATTATCAAACTCTAGAAATATTTGCATCCTTATCTTGCATTTCACATATTTGAGTTGTTTTTTTGTGAAAGACTATAAACATTGGCGATAATATTTCAAATAATTTAATAACTCATTGATTTGAGCTACACTTTCTTAGTGTTACAGATTTTGCCATGCCACTTAATGACTGATTTCTTATTCTTGTTCAAGTTACACTTTATGACAATAATAATGATATAAACTGTAGTATGTTTACAATTTACTGCACGATTGCCAAAAATTGTTTTAAGTTCGTTATAAATGCTTATGCAGTCATGATCATGCTGTTTGTTATAAGGGAAATAAATATATTTATTTTTTCGAAATAAAAAAATATATATGGCATTTGCATTTTTAAATAGTTAACCTTTAGGGAATTAAAAAATGAAGGTTAGTTAAATACCGTAGACAAACAACATTATTTTAACGACAAATTATACTATAGGTAGGTATGTCTGCCAACAGAATCATAATCAGTTTTGTTGTGTAATAATTTATATTTTTCATTTTATTATTCACTTTCTGACTGTATGATAGGAAGTCATAGTTTTCATGTCGAAAAATAACATTAGGATTCATATAAATCAGATACTTAACCGCGAAGTCTAAGCAATGAATACATGAAACATAAATCAGTAACAGCTTAAAAACAGCTCCGATTTCGATGTCCTATGTTATGTTTTACCTGAATTTTATTTCACGCCCGTCTGTCTGTCTTCGGCATAACTCCACAACAATTGTACGAATGTTTATAAATTTGTGATAATAGAGTTGTTCATGATAGTCCCATTTTTGAAACATTTCTTTTATCAATTATCTATCCAGGAATATAGCGCTCGAAACTTACCACTTTTTTACTTACTATTACCTCGCGAGCCTTTCGACCGATTTTATTGAAATTTAATACCGAAAATTGAAACGAATACACGTATAAATGTAAAAAATTGATGTTATATAAATGTAAAAAATTGAATTTTTCTACCTCATATCTAAATTGCACCCCATTCGGTCTATCAGTTTCTGTAGGTCCAGTCATTTAGCTATTTAAGTATATATAATTGATTATAGGTATTTTTATATAAATGACGATATATCGTCCACTATTCATCCGATTTTGATGAAATTTTGTATGTAAATGAATTATATAGTTTTACATCGCTGATTTGATTTTTCTTATTAATTTGGATATTTAGGGAAATATTTTTTACAGAAAATGGCAAAAACAGAAGTTAGTATCGTTAGCTAAAAATGAAAATGTTATATTATTGAAATGGAGAATTTTTTATCTCATATTGAAATTCCAACTCATTCATTGAAGATGTACGTGCAGGATATATTGCAATTTAAGTAAGCAGATTCGTACTGCACGTTTTGTGTGCATTATGGGAGATTGTTTTATAATATTTATAATTACAAATCGTTTGGAGCGGACAATATTTTCGAGGTTCGAGGAAAGGGCCAATTCCATTATGGAAGTAAAACTGCCACATTAAGAATGGCCACATAAATCGATAGAGCAAAATTTTCAAAACAAAAATCTATTACATTCTTAGTGTTTGTCATATTTCAGTCTCGAATTAAGTTTTTAATCAGTAAGTTATAGATTTTCTACGAACGGTTATATACATTGTACTATGTTTTATTTTATGTTTTCTTGCAATTCTACCACAGTATTTTTAGTTTTTATTTTATTCTATTAAATATTGTGACATATAATTAATAAAAAATTCGTCACGTACATACTGAAATATGAAATCGCGTATACACAACAAAGTAGAAAAAACAGATTTTTGATTAAATTTATTTTTTAAAAAAATTGCATAGTGCATATCTGTAACGTGCAACCCAAAACGAAAACCTCAAATTTATCACGAAATAAATAACTTTCCATCTTTATGAATATCTCTTTGACGAAATAATTTTAAACCGCAAAAGGAGGTCCGGTTTTGAATAGAATGCAATAGTGCACATTCATAATTAACTATATTTTGAGTATTTATACAGTTAACACTGTTAGTTGTTACCTTCATTTGTAATTTTTTATTTTGTATATACATTAGAATTTTAGTAATTAATATGATTTTACGAATAAATGTATGCAATAAGCTAGACTTAAACTATGTCATGGACTGCATTTTTGTACTAAATAATTGGAATGTGTCTTAGTTAAAAAAATGCATTAAGTGTAAAAATAACTATTTAATATAGGTGTTCCAGTCACTGCAATGATGGTCCCGTGGCCGAAGTTAGAATTGTTAACACTGCGTTTCCATATTTTTTATGATGCACAATCAAAAGTAAGCTAAATATTTTCATAGTGAACTCTAGGATTTTACGAATTCCTTTATAAAAAATTTCTTTTGTATTTTATAAAAACGTATTTCGACTACAAAGTAGTCATCATCAGTATGAATTAGCTAGTCGTAACAATTCATACTGATGATGGCTACTTTGTAGTCAAATTATGATTATATAAAATACAAATAAATTTTTGATCTAGAAAATCGGGGCAAAAATCGAAATTTGTTCAAAGTAAGATTTTTGAAATGTTATCCAATAAACTGTTTAAATCGAATATATTATTAAAATTTAAAAAAAAAAAAAAATTTTTTCAAATAATTTAAAAAAATTAACAAAATACTAAATATGTGCATTTCTAATTACAAACTTCTAGAAATAATTTCCTTGTTTGTAAATATTGTTCCGTATTATGTAGGTATATGTTATATATATATATATATATATATATATATATATATATATATATATATATATATATATATATATATATATAAATATATATATATATATATATATAAAATATATATATATATATAAAATATATATATATATATATATATATATATATATATATATATATATATATATATATAAATATATATATATATATATATATATATATATTTAATTATTGTGGTCATTAATGACATACTCAGTTAAAACGACCAAAAATAAATAAATTGAAAAAATAAATTATTTTGTGGCCAATAACCTTTCTCATTTGGCACCAACCAATCAGTTTTTTAGCAAGGATATTATTGCCACCGACTTCGAAAGGTAGTCACAAGAAAATTATTTCTAGAAGTTTTTAAATAAAATTACTTTTTACTTTTTAGTACATTTTTGGAAAAATATTTATCTTTTATTTTTAAGTGTTGTATACAAACATGAAAAATTTATCACTTGGGTGCTAATTAATAACTAAAAATGTTTCAAGTAGTAATTTAATCACTAAAAATGGATAAATCACTAATATTAAATTGATAACCGAATGAACAGACGAATTGATAACCGCTTCCTTTTTTAAAGTCGGTTAATAATCAGAAGTATTTTGTTGCTGCTGAAAGAATTAAAATAAATATTACAACACAACATTCATAGGTAAAAAATAGGTAGAATTTAAAACAGTGTACATCCGCCGGGAATCCATCCCGAGAATTTTGAATTTAAAATATGTAAAGATCATATTGAATTTTCAAATAGTTTTATTTCAGCATTTATAGATACTTATAATAATAAGTATCTATGTATTATTATTTAATATATATATTTATTTTTATGGTACGGAACCATAAAAATATTCATTTACAATTTATAACAAATTTAAATTCAATTAGCAATTACTTAACACTCTCATAAATATTTTTAATGTACATATTAATGTCTTATTAATTATTAACTGTTACTTACTCGCTTCACTGAATATTTTCATTTCTGTGGATTTGGTGATTGCAAAACTATTCACAGTTTTCGAATTTATAGCAGAAAATAGAAATATTTAATAACTGCTTTTAAACTATCAGTTGGTTGCAATCATTGTGATTGTCTATTAATAAAACATTTGATAGATAATTGTATTTTGTGAAATTGTGATTTGTTTAAAAACTAGTAGAGATTCCCGCCAACTTGTAGCATTCTTGGTTATATTGTGATTGAAATTGTAATTTTTTTTGAATTAAATAGGTTATATTATGGGCCGTTAAATGACTTACTGGCAAAAATAAAATACTACATCCAAACATTACACGGTTTTAATGATTCTGTAAAAAACCTCAAAAAAAAAAAAATGTATAATTAATAATTGGAGGGTTAGTTTTCGAGATATTGCTTGACGTTTGCTCGGAATATTGGCTTCCGGATCAGATGTCTGACCATATCTCAATAACTACAATTCCAATTGTTAAATGGATGTTATTTTTTAAATCTAATGGTCAGATTACACTTAAAAACAACATAATAACATTCACATCTAAGACAAATTAGTTTTTTCGAATTTTTGAAATTTTCTCAAGGGGTAATCTTTCCATTCGAGATAAATTTACTGCTTCCAATTTCGATAAATTTATGTTTATAATTGTAATTTGACCTGTAGATTTCAAAAACAGTCATTTAACGGTCGGATGCTTAGTTTTAGGGAAATCGCATGATTTCCTCTCTCCAGGTCAATTTTTCGGATAAATTTTAAGCAATATCTTAAAAAATACCCATCCAATCATAAAATAAGTGTTGTTTTTGGTTTTTTTAGACCCAATAAAACCTAAAAACAGCAATAATATTTTTTTGGACTTATCGTTGTTTACAAATTTTTTCACAATCATAAAAATTAGGTAATAAGTGGTAATAGATAATAGGTAGATAAAGCTCCTGTTGAAAGAAACTTCTATATATTAAAACTATCAAATCTCATTTAAGAAATACAATGAGGCAGAGAAGATTTTCAGCTTTGGAAATTTTATCTTTTGAAGCAGATATTTTAAACTGTAATGCAAAGTATCTTCTTTTTAATTTTAAACCAGGAATACAATGTTTTTTCAGTGAGTCTCGCGAAATGTACCAAAACCACATAAAATACGTGTATGGCTTCTTCACTGACAATGTCGATATTATTGAACTGTTTCGTCTCTAGAATGGACAAACTTACACTTGAATCTTTGCAGCATATACTACTTTACAATCTGGTGGATATAAAACTAATATTTCTTCTGCACAGGTATTTAGAACAATTTCTAACATGTCATCCCTAATATTTACAAAAATAGCAAATTTTAAAAGTGTCATATAATAACGAAATGTCTAAATATATATTTTTTATCATAAAAATATCTTTTTTTATTTTCCAATTGAATTGCATATTTTAAAATTTCTCATTATTTTTAATTGACACATTTTTAGAATAACTACTAAATAATTTGACATATTGTGGGCCATATGCCAACATCATTCTTTTTTTTTTATATAATCAATTTTATATATACCATTTTCAATAATAAAATCAAATGCCAAATTTGAACGTTAGATCTAAACTTAAAGAATGTGCTGTGAACTGTCTCTACATATTTATTAGAGATAATTGAATGTTTTATTATACCTATGTAAAATTATAAAATACATTATTTTCATACTTTATTTAGATGTTTTAAAACATATCCTGCACGTTCATAGAAAATTTTATCAGAATCGGATTAACGTTTCAGAAGCTAATGATATTTGATTGAAAAATTAATCAAATTAGTCAATGTGATGATTGTGACAAGAGACAATCCCGAACACTTCACTAGACTTTACATAAATTCTATGAATATCTATTCAGTAATTTTGAGATTTTTATGTGTTCGCCTGAATGAGACTAAAACCCATCCGTTATTAGTGTCAGAGGACAATTCAATTGAAACACTTTAATAACTTCGATTCAATGCGAGCTAGAAGAATTCGAACCACTGTGACGCACGAACTAATTTGAATACGAAACGACATCAAGAAATTTGACTTAAAATATAAACAATTACTGTGTGTTTATTTTATCCCAATTTCACTAAACGATGCATTAGAAATAAATTGGAAAAAGTATTCCTATTTTTTTAGATTCAGAACTGGAGAAAGGAAAAAGTACTTCCTCTCTAAAATTTCACTACCCTAACGCCAACCGATTAGTCAAAACTTTTTCATACGTTGATTACTTCCTAAGAGCGAATCAATGAATTAAAGGACAATGTCTCTGTTCCTTTTTCATATAACCCTGCTGAGCAACTGTTTAACATGTTACCCTATTAATTTAATTACAGCCGACATCACTTGTAATCCAATATTTCAATTTTCTATTTAAGAACGGCTGCAAAGCTTTATTAATATATACTTGCATAGGTTACTACTTATTTTGGAGTTTCATAAGGTGTTAACTTGTCGGATAAGATACTTATTTTAGAAAAATTATAATTTTAAGGAACGGTAGAAGAGATCTGTAATTATCGAAGGTCGACTGTATAATGCTCTTTTATAATGTAGGCTTAATCTCCTCCCAATGAATCCGGGTCATTGTAATTGTATAACTAAAATATGGTATATACCATTATGTTGGTTTATCTTATTCTATTTTTTTTTTTTTACATTTCGGATGGTATCAAATTAGACACCTCCACTAAACTTTGTCAGTACTAAATTCTATCAAATTAGATACAAAAATAAAGATTTTATAAAACAAAAAAACAAAAAAATTAATAATATTTTTAAGAATTATTATTCACTTCTAATTACTATCCACGTATAAAATATTGCGATTAAACGCTTTGATAATATTTGGCATCATATATGACAAACAATATCCGATGTTATCGACCTTAATGTTCTTCTATCTATACTGTTTAATTTAAAATTAATAATCAGTTAATAAAAACAAAATAAAAAAAATTAAAAACTTTTAATTTTATTTATAAACCGAACCGGACATATTTAATAGGTAGTACATCATCCAAAATCTATATTTAGAGAGTCACTTGATAAATTTATAATATTTAAATAACTCATGTGACATAAAATTATGAATACATATTATGTATTTTAAAAAATATGGATGAAAACTATTATGATCGAAAAAGTTTTATTACAAGGAATATGATTTTGGCTTTTTGGAGGCTCACATAAGAAATTGACTATACGTAACTGAATAGAAAAATGACAGTTAACCGAAATATGTATCTAGAATTATTTTTCCGGGGATAAGTAACTGAGTAATTGCAACTGTATAATGAAATTTGTTGTTCAATCAGTACAAAGAAAAAAGCAAAAAAAACATTTTTCTATAAAATTTTTAAATCCAAATTATTAAGAGAAAGCCAAAAAATATAGCGAAGATATTACGAACATATGAAAATTAGATATTGCTTAAAAATATTTCGGAATTTTTGTTTGTTTTTTTAATTTGGTGAATATTTGGAAGAAATAAAATTTGTATAAGCTTATAAATATTGAATTTTTAGTATATTTCGGAAAATTATTTCCTAAAAGTCGAACAATGATTTCGTTTAACCTATTCGTTTAGTCTATTCATATTTGGGTAATTTCTTGGAGACCCCACAGCGCAGTACACGATAATAAACCGTATTGTCGAATATTGACCAGCTACTGCTCGGCTGGAAGGGTCCCATTTTATAATATGGAAAATTAAATATAAACAAATAATATTTGTTTGTTTGTAATCGCAAAACGTGGTAAAGGACCATTTGTACTTTCTGTTTTAAAACAAAATTTTTTTTTTCTATAACTCAAAGATCAAAACTGGGGAAAGTTTATTTGAAAACAAATAACGACAATTACAAAAAGTTAGCAAATATTTTACTGTTTCCGTTATCTTATTGCAATAGTTACTCGTTTCTTTCAAGTATTGAATCTAACTTGAGGGCCTTCTATGTATATCGATGATTCTATTACAATCAATTTGAGGCGAAGCGAGAGTATTTTAGACATCCTTTTATCGTATATACTATTTTATTATATGAATAGAATTCTATGATAAATCGATAATTACATTTGCAATTAAATTTTGGCGTAGTATCATAAAAATCCTATGCTGAAATATACTTGTGCATTACATGCCTGTAGTCTAATTCTATATCATGTGTCTAGTCTATGGCGTATAATCGGATTTTATATCTATAATCGGATGTATTTATGAATATATTTTGTATGTCTATATCATAAAAACATGAATATTAATAATAAATAATAGTAATAATTATAAATTTGACTATAGGTAAGCTATTATTTGACAATTATTTTTATAAAAATTTATCTACTCAACATCATATGGTGTTTTGTTATTATTATCAAAACTTGACTTTTGACAGGAAGAAATTATACATCTATGGGTTATAAAAGAATTAAAATTACTCAAAGATATTAGAAAAATCTTGAACCTTAAAAGTACTGTTCATTGTACTTAAATATACTGTTCCTTCGAGTACTGTTCATTGTGCTATAAACATAGTTAAATATTTAATTCTACAATAAATTTTTTTAATAAAGTTTTTCAAATTTTTACATCGTGTTGATATAAAAAGTGCACCCGTTTTAGAACGGAGCCCTTTGGCCAAGAATTCAATTATCAAAAACAAAACAGAAAATATTTTTAAAACCTTGTTTATTATTAACATAAAATATATTTTTAAAAGCTAAAGATTGATTCAAATGTTTTGAAATTTATTTTATATTTTTTAATACATGCAAAGAAAACCTGCTTTTTAAGCTTTTTAAGCTAAAATTTTTAATGCTAGCAAATATTGAACGCAGTATTAAAATTTTGATATAGCTGTTCATAGAATCACATAATTAATCCATTTTCTTTAATTTATCCGTCCACCTGTCTGTCAGTAAGGTAGTTGGCTTATTATAGCTATCTTCATTTATTTAAGTCAACCAATATTATATTATTAGTTAAAGATAAAAAGCTAACACCATCACACACATTAACCTTATAATTTCCCATACCCTCCACCGTTTTAAAATTTCTTCTTGCTTCTCCATTCATTTTATCAATTTAGGGCATAATACTGAACCCTGCTTGTGTTTGCTTCATATTTACATGAACAGCTAAAACTTTAAATTGGCTAAATCCCTTTTGATCAATTAGTTAAATAAAATCCAAGTTTCACAATAATCAAATAGACCTTAATAACTTTCCTTTATTAAATTTTAAATTAAAAATATCAAAAACTAATTTATCAACTCCACCCACAGTTCCTTCGTTCACAATAATCTTAACTACTTCCCCTATATATTCTATAAAATAAAAGAATAATTTATTCATTACTCGATAATGACTTTACAAGTCGAAAGTGAACTCATAATTTTTAAAATTTGAAAATGAAAGATGAAAATTAGACAAAGTTACAAGTTTCCATTATTATTTTATAAAAATGTATTTTCGCAAAATGAATAATACATCTAATTAATTTCAATATATATTTGGAAGTTAATAGATTAGTAAAAATTTGAGATAATTTTGACATCATGTAATTGGCTTCGCCAACTGCATCTCTAAAAGGAACTTGATCCCGTTTAATTTTAATTCATATTGTACGTATATGGATTTGCAATGTATATGGATTCGTATAGGGATACTTAACATAATCTAAGAGTTCAAAATTTATGCACCTACAGTGAATATTCTCTAGCATTACTGTTATCATTTTCCGAATTTGAAGGATCACAGTCTGCACTGAACTTGGTCACTTTACAGTTTGAATCCACCTCTGTAAAGGTTAGAAGTTAGAAGTACGCACACTTGACCCGAATAACTTTACTATCAAACATGGTAATTATAAATAGATTAGTATTACGGAAAACATTATACATCCAATTTTTTTTGATGCACTTAACATATAACTACAACAGAAAAATAAAACAAGTGATGGAGAATACAGCTTTTAGAGGCCGAATCCATAACTTTCAGATTCACAAAATTATTATATTAAAACTATCTGAGACTCATCTGAGATCTTCGTAAGCACCAGGTTCATAATTTCAGTAGTTACTTTTATTTCTCCGTAAATAGATTCTTCTGGAGAATATGTAATGTCATATCATCACACTATCTGAAGTCTGAAGTAAGAAGAAAAAATAACAGAGAAGTAATAAACAATTTAATATTCTCCCCACGGGCTACTTTTTAATTCCCACGTAATTGCCAATAAATAATTTCAATCGTCTCGTTAAATAATGTAAGTCCACAATGTACTGCATAACGCATTTGCATTTTCCTAGTACTAATAGTTTATAATTACCTTCTCCATGAAGTCATTTATATTCACAAATTGTTTGCCAGCTTACTAAGACTGAAAAATCTGTTTTTACAATATTTAAGCTTATATCAGACTGTGTGTTTGATTATCTCCGTCGAATATTAGTCCCGCAATAGTTCCTGTGCAAAACAATCCGTTAATTAAAAAATGTAATTTATTGGGTTTCAGGATTAATCCAGATTGGTAGTCAAATTTGGGCGAGGTTATGTGTTGTTTAGAGAGATGGGCCTGGCAAGGAATTTCTTGTAATGGTGGAAATATTTTTTCGCACAAATTTCGAGTTACATCTCCACGTTTTAAGATTTAAAAACTATTTTCGTTTTAAAAACATCCGAAATTGCATATGTACTAAAAAAAAATGAATAACGAATATATTATGGTTGGCAAAATCTACTTTAGGAATATTTATTAAGAATTAGAGGAAATATCGGTGAAAACATCAAAACAAAGCTTTAACTTCGCAACGTTTCTTGTTCTTTATTAACACTTCATCAGGCGGTTTACAAATAAAATATATAAAAATTCATATTCATTTTACTTGCATCTTTTTTAAAATGAATAATAATATTTATGTATTTAATTTGTATACCACCTGATAAAGAATACGAAACGTTAGGAAGTAAATACTTTGCCTTGCTCTTTTCAATGATCCTTCATCCTCTAATTCTAAATAAAGATTTTAACACACAGGAGCTTCAATCAGTATTTAAGGAAGCTAAGAACGCGTAAAGAAACTACAAGAATTGCATTGCCTAGGGATTCCGCCATAGTAAATTCCGTCTTGCGAATGTACAGAGATTGTTTTTAGTGGAAATCACTAAGTTATGAGTCCGCTAAATTATCTCGTAAGCCCGCTAAATTATCAAATTTCGCTTTTCAGGGAAAAGATAAACAATTTGTATCAGAAGAGTAAATAAAGGCAGTTGTAGAAACAATCATCCGTTTGTTGCAACCAAATACTCATGCAGAGAGAGAGACGTTCACTAGGTGTATGTACACACATATTCGTCGTCGTGATCATCGCCGGTGTATGTTGTATATATAATATGTACACCGTGATCTTTAAAAAACTGAGACAATTCAAGTTGTGAGAAGACTATTTTATCGTATAGTTTTGTTGTATATATATAATATAATAATATATAGTATATGTTTATAGTATTCATTGTGGGCACCATACAACTTGCTTTTGGTGCTCAATGTGCCTCCACATTGTAGCCGGCTCAACAGTCAGTCTTGATCGTGATCCCGCCGTGTACAGAGGCCGATAAACCAACTTATTATTATTATATTTATTTATTATAACATTTACAACATCAATTTTTTTTTTCTTTTAATATTTCTCGTAAAGATTGTCTTCTCTTCAATAATAATAAATATATGCTTAAATAACAGAGAACTACTACACGCCGAAGAAGACTTCCATATCTTTTGTTGACAAAATACAATTATTCATTCCGCGTGTTACTCTTTTATTTATTTTTTTTTTTTTTATTACATAATTTCATTGTAGTATTTTATTCTATATACACTTTTTACAATAACATTGAGCGGTTGCATTGAAAAGTTTGTTTTCGCGGTTTCATCTTAAATATAAGACTTTCATTGGTGTTGCACACAAGTGCTGAAAAACAGAAACTATTTTTTTTATTTTGGTCTTGAACGACGGGTAAATTAACACTGTGAATTCTGGGAAAATTTTATTTTAAAATAATTTGTGAATTTAGTGAAATTTGTTGTGTTTAAAATTTTTTTTCCAATTTTTATTTTATGTAGTTTTTTTAAATAATTATGATTTGAGGTACATATTTTTCAAATTTTTTTCATGTAAATTTTTTAATAACTACTTGTTAAAATTATAACCAGTTACTTTGGTGTTCGTTTAAAAAAAGTTTTCAAAAAAAAAAAAAAAATTCAATGTGGCTATTTACACGTTAACGTGTTGATTTACACATTAAAGCTCATTTATTTGGTAAGCTTCTTTAATAAAATTAAGACAGTTTCAATTGTAAGCTAAGGTAAATAACTCCTTATCTTTCATAAAATTCTTTAATTTAGTTGACAAATATTGAATTAGAATAATTTTTAAGTCATTTTCATTATTATATTTATTTTTTTTTTTAAATTTAATTCATAATATTTTTTATTTTGATTTTATTGTTATTTTTTAAATAGAATAAATCTTTTAATTCTGTTTTAATCAATTTTACGTTAAATAAGAAAAATGAAATATAAGAACATTTACGAATATAATAATCAAGTTATTTCAAAAATCAGTTACAGTATACATAACTTTTTTCTGAACCGAAATAGACATATGGAACTTTTTCGAAAACAATTGTCTGTTAATTTCCTACATAAAATTAGATTATTTACGTTGCTCGTAATTTTTTACATCAGTTGTTATCTATCGAAGATTAAATTACAAGTTGTAACCGAAGTAAAAACTTTGGAACAATCAAAATAAAAAGTAAATTCAATCATATCAAATTTAATTTCAAGAATTCTACATTAGTAATTTGAATAAGAAATATAATAAAAATCAAATTATTGCAGATAGTTAAAGTATTTTAATTATAAATTAATTTATACTTATTGTATATATATATTCTTTAAATAGGAATCCGGAAATGCTTTATTTTCGGGATTTTATTTACCACAAGAGGAAGTTAAGATCAATTCATAAAAAAAAAAAAAAAAAAATTGTTTGTCAGGTGTTTATATTTCTTTTTTTTTCTTCTTTTTAAATCTCTTGAATAATTTTTATTTTAATAAATAGTGAAAGAGTAATGATATTGATCAGGTCTAGTATCTAATATTCTTCTTATTTTTAAATATTATTGCAATTAAAAAGTCGGTAGATTGGCCATAAACTTAAATAAGAAAGATAAGAAGCGTTATTTGAAAATTTTTTCAAAAAATCTATAAAAACTATGAACAAATGTATATATGAGCAAATTTTTTAAGTACATTAACAGAAAATTTTGAAATTTTTCTCGAAATGTTTCTAACGTTTGTGATAAAACTCAATCAAAAATGGTACAAACTTTTCTTTTAGAATTTTTATGAAAATGTTAACGTGCAAATAGCCATGGTGATTTTTAAAAAACCTAAATCAATTTTATTGATTTAGATTTATTTTATTTCATAAATCAACTGTGATTTTTTTTTATTAAATTTCTTTTTATTAATTCATTATTCGTTTGTCAATAGTGAAGATTTATTAACGATTAAAATTAATGAATATTTTTTAATGGAATTTAAAAGTTGACCTTAAGCAACTTCTGCTGATATTATTAGTATATATAGTTTTTTTGCACTTGACTAAAATAATTTTTGGTGTTTGACATAGCCTAAACATTAGGGTGGTACCCATTATCAATGTTAAACTATTGGAGTAAATTGTGAGATAGACAATCAAGTGAGAATAGAAGTTATCAGGGATGATGTTTTGCGCAGCCCATAGGGTTGTCTCATGTTGTCATTATTGTTGGTTACCACCAGAATTCAAACCCATGTTAGATTTGAACTATTCCTCAGCAACGATTAGAAGATATCAATTTTAAAATAGATATTTTGTGAATCGAGCTATTTAGTTATTAAGGTGCAAACGTGTGGTCTTGTGTAGACAATTTTGTACATCGACGCAATGTATGCGGTCGTCAACTCTAGAAGCAGCAGCTACTTTTTCAAAAACATCTGGTGGATATTGTTCTCTTCGTCAACTGCAATCCAACGATATTTAAAAGTATTTGTTGCTATTACACGCAATAATTGTTTCAATAATATTAACAATAGTTTTGTGAATATTGATCAAAATAGATACAATAGAAAGTTCGCGAAAAGACATTCTTCGACAATCGTACCTTCGTTATCATCACCTTCTTCTTCGTCTACATTTTCTTCGTCTGTATCGCAAGGCACAACATATCAGTGTCGTTCAGTTCATGTGGCTGTTTTATGTTTATTCCTCATTTTCATAACACCTGTAAGTGGTAAGTAAAGTTTTATTCATTCAATTTTTAAAAGTAAGGAGCAAACTAAGTAGGGAATGAAATGCTTCTGGAATAATAACTCTTGTTCAATCTTACTCAACCAATTTTTATACATCCATTTAGTTAGAAATAAAAAATTTTTTCGATGTGCTCTCTTCAAATTCAACAGCTAAGAAAATCAGAAATTTAGTCAGTAAATGGTCAATATTAAACAATCAATTTCTAGATTATATTATAAATACGAATTTTGGCCTCAATGTAGTCTTAATAAGCATAAATTATACAGTCGTTATTACTTTCCTAGCTATTAAAATTGTCATTAGAAGGTATAATCGTCGCTAAATCGGTGATTACCTGTCACCAAATGCTTTGATACTGATACTTAGTTAGAGACGAATTACATTTCTATCTGTTGTCAATATAGTAGTCTTCAGTATGGTTTGTTACGGCTTTCGGAGCCTGTTTATTTTCGATTACGCTCATAAGCTGTATATTGACGTGAATTATGTTACCATTTTAATTAAGGAGTGTTCCATTATAAATTCAAAAACTATTTTGCTGATACTTGATAAAATTTGGAGTCTGCCGTACACTAACCTCAATTCAGGATAGGCAAAATGGCCTTTTTATTACAAAAGCATAAAAGCAATTATCCGCCAGATTAAAACTTGTTGACACAATCGAAAATTTTATGGACTTCCAAAAAGTAAACGTACCACTTTTCGTAAAATAAAGCAATTATTTCGAAACTATTCCTGAAATTTCAGCTTATTAATAATCAATCATCATAAAAATCACACGCTTTACTGTAGAATGAATACCAATAATTACAACTAGCTAATTTATACTGAGAAAGACAACTTTGTGGTCGAAATACGTTTATCTATAAAATAAATAAGTGATTTAGACGAATAAATTTGAAAGTTTATATCAAAATTGTTGACAATTTTCTATAAAACAAGTAATTCGTTTACTTAACAAAGAGGACACAAGTCCTTGAAAAGGGGGCAAATCGATGAGAAAAAAAATTATTATAAAAAATCAATAAATATTAAAAAAAATAATAATAATAAAACACAAATAAAAAACACAAAAACAAATAACTTTTTTTTCATTTGATTGGGTACACATTTTTGTGCTGGAAAACCATAAATTTTAAAATATTTATTTTAAGTTTGAGATTTTTCTGGTTTAATGTAGTGAAATAACTTTGTGGTTATTCTGCTACATCAGGTAGAAAAAGTTGTAACTTTATGGTTGTAAAACAATACCCCGAGGTTCTATACTTTTAACTGTTTTCAAAAAAACAACATGCACATATTTTCCAAGACCATAAAAAATATTTCTATTTTTCGAAAAAAAAAGAAAATTATCTAATGGATTCTTCGTTATGTGTGATGGTAAGCCTGCCTGAACGTTATTAAAATCTTTTTGATTTCATTCTGGTGGGAGTGCAAGTTAATGAACTAAACATATCAATTTGTACCAAAATTAAATGTAACCACTGCTTCCACCAGAATATTGGTCTTTGCAAATGAATAATTTTTCTGTGAATGATTTCTCTATTCGAATAACAGCACAATATTTTGATTGCCGTTTTAAAAGTTTCATTTATAAATTATACATTATAAAATCGAAATCGTTAATTAATTTCAATCTAATTATTTTATGCTGCCTTTGTTCAATTAGTTATTCAAGAAGATTTAATAAAAATAAAATATTTATTTTAAATAATCGAAAAAAAAAAAAGAATTTCATAAACATACAAATTTTATTAAAAGTAAACATAAAAAAATCGTATCCATAAATATTTGTTCTTATCATCTTGAGACATGTATAGATTAAATATCTCGTGTAAACTCTTTTCCACAGTGCGGTCTGCAATGTTTACATTTGTTAACTGGCAAGTTTATCCAAAAAAAAAAATACCTACAAAGTCTTATCATATTTAAAATAATAATAATAATAAAATACAAAACAAATTATTATTCTCATGTGTGGCTTTGTTGTAATAATAATTTGTGTTTTAGTTGATCATCGGAATCAAATTACACATTTGAAATCAATAATATAATTTTTAAGGTTGTTGAGAAGTAAATTTAATTTTTATGACTTCAGTTAAATTGCATGGACATTCAAAATTCCAAATTAATCATAAGATAATTTTCCCTTCTAATATGGATTGAATATCTCCATATAAATTACAATTTAAACATCGTTTTCGAGAAAGATATAGAAATAAAAGAAGTAAATTTTGGTTTTTGAATCAATTTTAATTTAATTTTTAAGTTTTGTCATGGTATTAATTCTTGTTTCGCATTTTGATGTGAAATATAGCAAATTTAGAATTAGTTCGGATCGCTTTTGTTCAAAATTTGGTAACTCATGATGTTAATTCAATTCAAACCACACTTATATAAAAAGTATATCTGACCAACCGGAAATGTTTTTAAAAAACAGTATATTAGTTATCAAAGTTTTATAAAAGTTTCAAAAGAGTCTTATTTTTCTTTTATGTTAAATATCAATATAATATTTAAAAAAATTCAAAACTATTTACTGGCTTTCTTTACCATAGATTTACTATAATCACTAACTTATCTTCCTATTAAATTTTGAATTTCATTCTTACCCACCTTAAGAACAATTTGTATATCTGTTGGTTTGAAATGAATCAGCGATATCATAATGGAGAACATAAATGTTTTTTGATTGAACGAAATAGCGAATCAAATTCGCGTCTAGAGTATTCTGTATACGTTTGAGAACTTCAGTGTATCTTGAGATGATTTTTTATCAAAAATCTGACGAGAGTCTTGGTGAATATTAAATATCACACGAGTTCTACATCGCAATGGAACATATTAACAAAATTATATATTATATATTGGAGTGTATTTTATCACTTCCGTTCCAGAAAGGCGCTTCACCATCCGCTTCGTATCCTGAGCTTAGTTGACAATATACTGGTATTTAGTTGACAGTTGGGGAATACTTTGGGCGTTTCTTTATAATTCTGTATTGAAACTCAATCGAGTTAACACTTATTTCGTGTTACCATTTACAAAGAGAAGGGTTTTTAGTTCCCTCTTTGATATGTGATGTTAACACAAAATTTCTGTTAAATAACATTTTTGTGTGTGTTGATAATTAACATTAAGTTTGTGTGGACCGTCTCTAATACTTAAAGTTTGTTGATTTTACATAAAAATTTTTTATTGTGTACCCTCTATCGTCACCCGAAGAGCTACTTTCTAAATCAACGCCAGATATTTAAATAACAATTTTGTACGTTTTAAATTAATTTAAAAAAACAAAATGACTAAACAAATAAACCCACGCCACATAACGATTTTTTTTTTTGGCGCTACATTTTGACGCCATGCGCTTCTTCTTAATTCATAAAGAATAAATAATCATATTTAAAAATAAAACATAAATAATAATTTTAAATGTTAAATGTTAATAAAAACGATTGACCGATATTTACATAACTAAACAACTATTTAGATATTAATAGAATTATTTTATTCATAGATTTAAACTCAACTGACAAAAATATACGAAAAATAGTATGAAATGTATACAAAAATATGTTTTTAGATTACCGACCAAAAATATTTCTGTGTATATAATTAGAATATATGCAAATATTTGTGTTTATTACAAGGTGACACATTTTAATGGGTGCATTTCTTAACATTCACTTAATAATATGTGCACTTTTTAACATTTAAATTTGATTTCGTAGAATGATTTAAGTACACAGTAAAAAATTTTTGTAAAATTAACTATAATTTAAGTGTTAAAAACGGCTAACACAAAATTAATGTTGACTATCAATACTTAATAATTAGAAATTTTAAAAGATGTTAAAAGTCTTACTTAATTGGTAACACAAAATAAGTGCTAACTCAATTATTATTTGAGATTTAATATAAACGTTAGACAACTAATATAGAAATATTTAATGCTTATTAATAAAATTAGTTACATTATTAATTTTAGAAATCACGGAGAATATTTATACGTTTCTAACACTCTGAATTTAGCCCAGTTGCTATATTAAAAATTTCCATTTCTGTGGAATATGTTAATTGGGAAACGAATTTTGTGAGTGAATTAGAAATCGAGATATTAATAACAATCGTTTTAAAGTTTCTCTATTTGCCTTCAATTCCAAGCCACATTTTTAAGAATTTGCATATTATTTACAAATAAATGAAATAATATTCGGAAAATTAAGTACCACAGTCGCAAAGTTGCATTTTTGACATGTTTAGTCCCTAGATGAATGTAATAAAAATATTTATTTTTAACGAAATTTTGAATAACAAACTATAAAGAAAACAAAAAAAACAACGCTGTTCCCGCCAAAACAATATATATTTTACAACTTGTTTATTTGTTTAATTTGACGTCATTTAAATTATCGTGGGGGGTATAAAACAATCACCAAATAGTGTTTCTTTTAATAAAAAAAATAGTACATGCGATAGATAATAATTTATTGGAAATTCAATGTTTTATATGTAAATCACTAATGTATCACAAAAATTAAACTCATCAACAGTTAATTGCTCACACACCAGTTTAAATATTGAATTCTTGTTAACTCAATTCTAAAAGTCTTTTGAGTTTATGAAGGCACGAATTTAAATCCACTTTTTATGTATAAAATACTCTATACCAAAATTAGCTATAATAGAAATCACTTTTTTATCGATGACGAAAAAACGGAAATAGTCAACTTAAGTGATTTTAAGAATACATTTACCAAAATTTATTAATTACCAAGTGTATATTCAAAAAGAGCATTTCAGGAGCAATTTTTTTAAAATATAAACGATTAAAATATAAAAATGTAAACAGATTTAATCGGAAATTCAAATTTTTTAAATAATAAATTACTATGAATCATTCAAATCACACATAAAAAGGGGATGAGTGTGTATTGTGGTCTCAACAATCTCCAGTCCATCCAGTAGCTCAAATGCCATAGACATAGATAGACATTCAGTCACTGAGTGTTCTTAGGCCAAATTATTTAATATGCATTTCTATAGGATGTTTCTTTTTTTCTTTACGGTGTTGTGATAATTTTGTATCCAAAAATCTCCAGGTATAACGAAGATATTCTTTTTGATCTAAGAACACTCATGATCTTTCATTTGAGCTATTAAGCCCCAAATTTGATGAGAATGAGGAGTGCATGGCCCGAACATTCAACTTTTCATCATTGTTTTAAATATATAAATTAGCACAGTCACGTACCACAAACCATAAAATTTTACGAATCGTTATAAACAACATCAGTTGATCAAGAAGCTAACTGCTCTTCCTGCAACCTAAACTAAAAAATGGATCCTGCTTCTTTGTTTAGTATCTACCCGGTTTATAATTACGAGCGTTTCGATATTACAGGAATTGATCATTGCAAATAAAAAAGGATTTTCTGGTTTTGGAGATCAATATTGTTGATAAAATCCTTTCTATTAAATCAATAGCACTTTGTTTTGTAGAAATTAATTAATTTTTATGTGTTATTTTTAACGTATACTATCCATTTTAATTAAATACTTCCATTTTTTAAATACTTCAATCTTATTTATAAACAATTATTCAAACAATATTCTAAATAAAGTATTATTATTAATTATTTAAGTGAGGGCCAATTTAGATTCTGAGGGAGCATTTCCGCAGCAAAATTTTGTATATATAATTTTATCTGAAAACTTAAAATTTGGCGCTAACTTGTTTATGATTAATATCTCGTATAAAAATAAATAAATTTTTGATTATATCGCATGAACTATAAACATCTTAAAATATATTATGAAAGAATTTCAACTATGTCTTGATAATAAAATTCACAAACACACAAACTTAATATGCGGAGATTTATGAGTCACATAATATACAAAAAAATAAATTTTTTTTTAATAAAAAATTGTGTGTGAAACGTTTGACTGTGTGCGTGAATGTGCGTGTTTGTGTGTGTGTGTGTGTGTGTGTAGGTTGAAATCACACGAACAAATAGTAATGTTTGTGTGTGTTTCGTATTCGTATTATTATTTTTGTTTCTGTATTATTTTATTGTAATTTAAGTCAATTAACAAAATTATTATCTCATTTATATTTACAAACATGCTTACAAATATCATACAAGAGTCTTACTTAAATACATCCGTTTTAATATGTTAATTAGTGTGAGAAGAGATGTTTTTCAAATAAGGAAGTTAAGCATTCTATGATTTTACTTCAATAATGTTTTTTATTTTATAAATTCGTCACACAGTAGTATGTATGTTTCCATTTAAGAATATCTAAAAATAAGGAATAACCAAAAAAATATATGTAGTTTGTTCAATTTTGCTGAAATTTGTTAAACAAAATCTTGCATATCTGCCTACAGAGACATTGGTATTTTGGGGTTTTAAAAATCAGTTTTTCTTATTTGATCCGTGACATATTATAAATATGTGAAAAAAACCTTATGTTCTCTTCCAATGGTTTATTTGATCATAGAATTTCGGTTATTTGGCTGTTGAACTTAAAGCGCTTGTAGAAAATAAAGACATTTTCGGGTCCAAAAATTCTTCGTGTTTAGTGATTTCGTCCTTTAAGCGATTCAAAAAACATAAATAAAATGAAATAAAAAATAAAATGGCTTGTTTTGTCCTGTACGATCTGAATCGATTACAGCCCGAAAACGAAGCTTTTTTAAAAGCAATACAAGTTTTCAAAAGTTTTTATTTATATTCAGTTTACATTAATTTAAGCTATTCTGAATATAATTCCATTGACAGAATTGAATGCTAATTTTCGCACACTCAAATCCATTCAGGTATAAGAGTTTAATCTGAAATATAGAGAAACTAAACTGTTGGATATCGATGTTGTGTACTTTAAAGCTAGCCATGAAAGTTGTACATTTTTTAGTTTTCTTTGAATATCTTTCGATTTTCTATCCGATTTAAAACAAACAAAAAAATAATATATTTGAGATAAAATTTATTTACAAAACCATGTATTTCTATATGATCCATTTTAAAACTGAACTCATTTTTAAAATGTTGTTTCCTTGTTTAATTTTGAAGTAAAAATAATAGTAGAACTTAAAAAAACATTTTCAATTCGTATATTTATAATAACTAGATCCCCATTACAATGGCCGAAATTCGATCATAATCATTCAAAAATAGATCTCACTACAAAACTGTTTATATTCGTGCCATTAAACAAAACAGGTTACTAAACAAAAGAGTATATATGCGTGTGTATAGAAGTGTGTGTAATATAAGCCACACCTCATATATATCTGTGTGGCATTGAGTGTGTAATGTTTTTTATTGATTTAATGTATTTTTTATGCATAATTAAAAAAAAATACTAGCATTCTCCAATCCTTCTCTATATAAACTGTAAATGTTCCAAATTGCATACTAATTTCATAATGTATAGATAAATATTAAAAACCTCTCCTAAAAATCACAAAATTCAACTTGTGTTTCAGTACTTCTTCCGTTGAGTATACAATTGAAGTAAAATAACAGTAATTACATAAAAACCAATTTATTTACAGTGTACTGCATTTCCATGTAAATTATTATTATTATTATTATTATTATTATTATGTTATTGAAATAAATATTGTAGTATGTGTGAATGTTACGGGTCAATATAACAATTAGGCGTAACTCCAACTTATAAATAGTTGTATGAAAATTGGGATTATCTTATATTTAAATGACTCATTCCACGCATTCACAAATAATAATATAATAACAATTATTATGTGTAAATATTTATTCAATGTCCAATGGCCGATAGTTGATATAATCTATAATATTTCTACAAAGTTTATGAATTGATGAATATTATCCGGAAATGTTGCTTAATTTAAAATTCTTGTAAAATTTGATTATTTATTACCTAATTGTAATATTGCAAAATTAATGGATATTTTATTCCTCATTGAACTAGACGATGATACGTCCTGTCCGGGGTATGATGGGTACTCGAAGCATGATCTAGATGGTACATATAGTTCCGTTGATTCAATCAAAATGGGGGAATTTCATGTTGAACAGATATAAAAAAGACGGGAAGTTTGACTACCGATTATAGATCTAAATGAATGCTCCAGGTGTGATCATTGGTAGAAGGTGGAAGAAAAAGTTGATTAGAAGAACAACAAAGATATACTACCGTGGCTTCTGAAGCCACTTCATGCTACTACTATTACTTGTGTTTTTAAACGTAACGTGGATCTGTGCAAATTCTTAGAAATTAAAAAAGTTTTTTTAAACGTTTTCTAGGGTAATTTAGGTCTACGAAAACCAAAAATATCACCTCTTTTACGATTGGGTGGCTAGTTTTTGAGATATCGCTTGAAATATATCTGGAATATTAACCTTATCATCGGTTTTTAGGGTATATCACTAAACCGATACATCCAATCGTTAATTGAGGCTATTTTTTGAATCTACAGTTTTGAAATCGATAATTCGAAAAAAAAAGGTTATTAGTAGATTTTAAAAAATTCAATATACTCAAAAAAGCGTTGTTTTTGGACAAATTTCAAGCGATATCACAAATCCGATTGTAAAATAAGATTTATTATTGGTTTACCTAGAACTAGATTACCTGAAAAAACCAAAATATAGTAATAACAAATGTTGTGAAGTTTTAGGCAATTTTAAGGGTTTTGTATATATCGGTTCGAGTTCGGTACTAGAAAACAAAAATTCCCTTGAAAACGTGTTTCATATGTTTTCCATTCTTGAAATATTAATAATAGCATAGTTAACCAACACACATTATTTCATTGCATACAAACAAATAGATTTATTTGTCTGTTCATTATAATTTAATGTAATAATTAAACGTCATGTCACTCAAATCAACTGACACACAACAATACTTATGTCATTATGATCAACAAATAACACCTAATGATATGCAATTCTGAAATCACGTTGAAAATCAAACAGTATTCATATTTCTGGTTTAGGTTTTCTAAAATCACATTTTTCCGAAAAGAATGTCTTTAAATGGAGTCAAAAATGTATACAGGTTCGTTTTTTTAACAGGCTAGTTAAATTTTGACAAAAAAAATTGAAAAAATTCCTATATAATATTTTCAGCTTAGTTTAAAATGACTACTTGTTTTTGATTGATTTAGTCCCCAATGAAGCTTCAATTTTTAAACTATCAAGGATGAAAAATTTTTATTTGAAAAATAAATTAAGGTGCGACCCGAAAGTCCACGCGAAGGTAAACAACTAAAATTTGTGTCTTATACAGAATAAGGATACTTTTTGTCCTTCTTATACTTTTTTATCCTCAAAAAAAACCTCTAGACTACTTTTGCTGAAAGCTATGCAATTTCGAGTCGAATGAAAGAAGTTATCCCGTCGATATCATTATTTGTTCTCTAGATAATCGAGACGAGAAAATTTTCGAGATTTTCAAAATCGACCGCACTACAAGTTAAAAATTATCAAAATCGCAGTAGTTTTGACCAGTTTCAAGATAAGAGTTTTGTCTAGTTATTAGTAGAACTGCAATCATTTAAATGTGAAAATTAAATTAAAAGTTCAAAGAACGGTTTAGATTCAATGTCCTAATTAAATCACTTTTTGCATGCTGTATTTAGCAATGAAATAAAAACTCACAAAATATAGTTACATTAAAATTGCATAAATTGCTGCCTTTAATCTTTTGAAATAATAATAATAAATAGGTTAATTTGAACGATATATCTAATGAAATTTCACAATTTGTATAAATTAATAAAATAATTATTTAAATCTATAAATAAATAATAAACAAAATGTCATTGTAACACTGTAACAGTTGTAATACAGTAGTCCATTCAGTTTTTTGATTTACACAAAAAATTAACTTTAATTTGCACCTTATGTTGTTTTTAAATTAAATGACTATTTTGTTTAGCATTCCGTAGCTAATAAACACAGGATTCACTTCAGAAATGTATTTCGAGAGTAACACAAATTTTTATTTAAACACCATACATATTATTACGAAATTATTTATGTATTTGTTCCGTTTTTAATGAAAAAAACCTCAACCGGAGATTACATTGCTTTTATTTCAAACATGGAATCATTATATTAACCCTTTTTTATTTCGAGGTTAAAGAGAATCTTTATTTTATTGAGCTTTATAGATTTTATCACAGTTTGATGTAAACCTTTGGTAAAAAAAAACCTTATTAGGATTTCAAACACTTTCACAAATGTTCACCACAAATTTATATATATTCGTTCTGTAGTTTAGAAATAAATCGATAATTTTATAATTATTTTAGTAAAAATATTCGATAATAGGCATTATCAATCGTTTTTTGTTTCTTTTAAAGTATGGAAAACATTGGACTCTCCTTAGCATCGCCCTAGATTGGACTTCCACAAACATCAATGTATTTGTTTAAATATTTTTATCTACATATGCATAAAAATTATAATATTCTATATGAGTATATTTAAACATTTGTTTCCCTATATTCATGAAGATAAAACCGATATGTATGACTATGAAAATAAACTCGTACATTGTCAGGAAATTCTGGGTCCATTTTTGGCAAGTAGTTTTAGTTTCGAAGCTAGATTGTTTTATACAGCATTCGACATTTTCTCAAATAAGCAAATAACCCGACGATCTCATTCTTCCACACTATCATTTTATAATTTTTACAATTTAACATTAATGTTTCAGATAGATAAACAAAATTAATTATGGTAAATAACTAAACATAACATAACAATCAGATATTTAATGTTATTAAAAAGGTATAAAAATTCGCTTTTTTGAGTATAGGTACATCTTAAAACATATTATACCATTAACAATTTCAATTTTTATGGTGGAAATATGAACTTTCTATCAGTAATTTATAATGTCCAGTCTAGTCTAGTCTAGAGGTATCCTAAAAATATTCATACCTAATTGACCAATTACATAAAATAAAAATAAAAATTTGCATTATATTTCTCATACAGTGATTTCCATATTCATTGTTTGGAAAGTGAATATCATTTGTGTAAAAAAAACTTGTTTAAATTTCCCAATTTCTGATTTTACAACAACACATAAATTTATTGAAATCTCTCATAAAATTTTTATTTTATTTTATAATTGACGTATCATTGCAAAGGTTCATTTCATATTTATGACAATTTATTATACATTTTATAAACAACATTCATTACTACAATGTATCATCGTATCACAGTTTAATCATGAAACGATGCTGTCTGTATAGACTAGGAGCTTCTGTCTGCTTTCAGTAACACTCACTGTCTGAAAGGTTGTACATTGTTTTAGGAATGAATCATGGTGTACAGAGTTCACGCTTTGATAGGAAACACCCCTGCACATCAACTCAGTCAGATTGAGCCAAGAGTAATAAAAAATAAAACAATATGCGAGCAGTTGACCGCAATAAAAGTGAAACCTTCAAAAATGTGAACATCAAGGCTAGGAAACAAATATAGATTTTCAATTGTAGGGTTTAATTCTGATGATATTGGTACCAACATTAAAATTATTGTGCATTTAAATTATTAAAAAAATGAAATATTTATATATACAATACACCACGGTTGTTCTGATGCCTTTACAAATACATGTATAGAATACATGTTTTTGATTCCCGTGAAGATTTCCGTTAAAAAATAGTTTTTTGTAAAAAAATTTAGTATGTACTAACAGAGTCTCTTTTTGTGAAAATATTTTTATACGGTAAAACTCAACTTAGATAAGGGTATCAAACGTAAGTTGCAAGGACGAATCTGAGGAGGCAGCGAGTGTCAGCTATCGATTGTCAAATGTTTTCTAGTTTTATTTTTTTTTTTAAATGTATTTTAATTTACAAAAATGTCTAATAGATTTTATTTTATAGTTTGTTATTAAAATCTAAGACGTAGCCAGTTTACCTATTATATCAGTGACCTGTTATTAAAATCGTTAATTTTTTTTTTTTCAAAAAATAGTTACACGATACATGAAATGCGACGGTCCATTGAATCGTTTCCATCTATATCACAAGGTCTAACAAACTTCTTCAACCATTTCAAACAAAAATAAAATGAATTATCAATTCCTACTTTTCATGGTTGAAGAGCCAG
This sequence comes from Chrysopa pallens, assembly GCA_020423425.1. Lineage (NCBI taxonomy): Eukaryota > Metazoa > Arthropoda > Insecta > Neuroptera > Chrysopidae > Chrysopa > Chrysopa pallens. The sequence goes on from CM035594.1 coordinate 15,878,662, forward strand.
AAATGAACATCCTACAATACATAGAAATAACATACACTTATAGAATGCTTATATAATTCTCTTAATCATTCCATGTGCGATGTTCATAATTTTATCGTTTAAACGTTGGCAGGTGTCTTACTCTTGTATGAAAAAAAAATCTTAAAGTGAATAACTATTTGGCACACACAGGTGCATTAAAATAGTAGAAACAGTTGAAAAAATCTCACAGTAGCCGAGTGTCGATCTTCGCATTGTCAGTCGGACATGCGGTCGGCAGGAGCTGTGAACAACACTGATTACGCTAAAGAGGTGTTGGGTATATTGCCTTCCTAATGAAAACTGGGTGTAACCCTTAGTGAAATCTTCTGTTCAATATAGCTACTGATATAGCGTGACTAATAAATTCTTCAAACATAAGACAAAGATATTCCGTTGATTTCTGTTGATTTTTAACAGGTATTCTATTTCGTACATAAATAACACAATGATTAGAGTTATTATAGTGAGGAAATAGTCATGAGAAAATATTTGCCAAAGAGTAGTGTGTCTTGAGAATAAACAAACATAAAATATCTTCTAATATACAAACACACAAGCAAGCATAGCGCTCTCTTGGTAAGTTTTTATTTCAAAATTATGAACGGAAGCTATCCATCTATTATTATATAAGATATTATATTTATATAATATATGTGTTTTATATTAAATTACATAAGAAAGCATACAAAAGCTTTGAAAGCTTTGTGTAATATAAGCTTTACCAAATATTTTTAAATTATCACTTGTATTTCTTATTTATCATTCGTTTTAAGTGTTTCATATCACTTCCTTATGGTAATTTTAAACTATGTACTTACAAGACTGTTTCAACAAGAGCTTTCATGTCAATTTATTAAAACAATACCAACATTTTTCTGAGAAAAATCCAAAGTACAAAATGTGCGATTAATAATACAGTTTGTTTATATACAACAATGTTTCGAATATGAATTGGAAAATCACCCCCTTTTTGGACCTATAAGTACAGTTAATCAATTGGGTTCGTAGTTTTGATCTCTGTAATTCCGAAGTAATGTAACAGTTTTCCTTTTAGACGAATCTTTGGTTATTCATTGTTAGTCGAACAGCTCGAAATAATATTTGTTTGTCCCAGTGTGAAATTCTCGTAATGGAGCCCGTTTTGTGAACCTCGAATTTTCATACAGTTTTCAGTTTCAAGGCCACTACGACCCAAATCCAACGTTTTTTAGAGAGATGCCCTTGTGTATGTATTTTCGTTTCGATTATTTCGAGTACAAATCGTGATACCGACGTGGAACTATTTCCCTTTGACGCGTAATTACATAATTTTAATTAAATGAATTAGCAATTAGCATATTCGGTCCTGTTGTGTTTTGTTAAGGATATTAAAACTACCATAAAGGCATAATCATATTCATAATAATAAACAAATTATTGTATAATTAATCCCATTATTAGGAAGTTCGCGGCGTCGACCTTGCGGGTCGCACCTAAACCACTGGTTTTATTGCTTCCGTTTTCTGGGGAAAGTATTGGAATGTTGCTTATAGTGAGCTAGCTTATATGCGAAAGAGTTGAGTTACCTTTGCTGCCTGCTCAATTAATAAGATGCTTAACCACCAAGAAGATTACTGCAGTAAATTTTATAAAAACTTCGAAGAAAAATATTAGAAAAGATTTGGGCGGGATTAACTGTTTGATAAATACCAACTATTTTAATTTGAAAAATTTTACTTTTTTCTTTTATTACTAACTCGTTTTGTTGTTTCTCAATCTGATTCTCATAGCGTTCAGGTAAGAATTAAGAATTTGAATACAAATAAATTTCAATAAATTATGTGAAATACTAAATCCGAGTTGGATCACAGTCAATACTCGTTTAATCAATTAATTTTGTCTGTGTTTGATTTCATATAAATTGACTGTGCTATTTAGTTTCAATATGTACATAATTAATCAACAACAAATTCTTTGGTGGTTCACCATTAAACATAGTGACGTTATTAGTAGAATTAAAGAGACAAATAAACCGAAACTAAAGAACTGTCTCCAATACCAAGTATTTTTGCATGAAAAAGTACTTAAGCATATTATTAAATGCGGTTAATTAAGTAAGAAAAGTTTAAAACAAAGTTGATAGAATGGTTTCAAATGTAAAATATGATATGGTTGTGATTAAATGACATAAAAGGAATTTTGCATTTATACAGGGTTATTTGATACATATAAATCAGCGAAGATAAATTGTAATTTACTCAAATTCGAAAAAAAACGCTCCAATCTTTCATGAATTAAAATTAATTACAATTACAAAACACACGATTTTTATTATTTGTTTTTTTTACTCGCCATACATAATATGTATATGTATATAATATATCTGAGTATATTAATTTTGGTCTAAAGTTTGTAACGCTAGGAAATATTGACAGTACAAACAAAATTTTGGTATAAATGTTCATAGAAACACTTAAAAAGTCCATTTCCGGTTGTTTGTCCGCCCGTCGGTTCGTCATCATGGTAACTCAAACACAAAAAGAGATAACATGTTGAAATTTTGGTGACGTATTCTTAACTAAAAAAATGACTTTAAGTTCGTGAATGTTAGGATTCGCCACAATTGAATTCGCTCAAATTTAGATAATTATTACATATCGATAACTATACAATACACATTATTATGTATAAACTGTATAGACTCGATATTTATAGTATATAATGAATGCTAATTAAAAATAGTCTAAATAATGATATTCATTCAAATATCGAGTATCTCAACAACTAACTTCGTTAGTTGTGAATTTCATTTGTTTTATCTATTCAGTTTAAAATAAAAATTCACTTGCATAAATAAAATTAAATCTTATTTAATAAAACTTTGGATCATCAATGTCTTAAAGCTGGAATTTTTTCTATGCATTTTCAAAAGTGTAGCGAACGCAGAAAACGGTTGAAAAAAATGTATAGTATTAAATTATACATGAGATTTAGAAGTTAACACAAATATAATTTACATCTATGTAAAATGTATGTAAAATTAATTTTCAAAAAAAAGTATATTTATTTCGTTAATCTTTGTTAAAGTACATACAGTATGTTTAAATTTTCCGTAATATATTACATACTTTTGCTAGTTTTCATACATTTGTATTCAACTATAATATATTCTATATTCTATTACAAATTAACCTGTACATTATTATTACAATATTATTTTTTTATTAAATATCTGTAAAATATATCTAAAGTGAGTGAGTGAGTATTTTTTCGTATGCGGGGGTGTTGTGCAACATGTTTAGTTGGTTGCTGCTACCTTAGACTTACAAACTACTAATATGATGTCCTTTATAGGTCATTTTAATGACCTTGTCTGGACCACTATAAATGTACACAGAAGACATACCACATTTATATACATATGTGCAAGTATTGTATTATACAAGCGAACGCATATGGTAACGGATCCAAAACTTGGATTCACTTAAGTAATATTAACTTGAATCAAGTGAAAGTCTGGAAAATTTTTATTTCCATTGGATCGTAATATGTAAAAACTACAGTGGTTTAAAAAAATGTTTTCTCTTTTTTATGAAGATTTCGGTTTTGTAAAAATTGAAATAAAAATGTAGAGCATATAATTAATTACATTTCATATGAGTGGTCTACGAAGTTTTGCGACAAATACTTCTAAAATTATGGACAGTCAAATTCTTAAGTTAGTGTTAATATGTAACTACTTGTATTCATTCTTTTGAAATACCCATTAAGTGCAGAATACACTCGAAATTTTCATGATTTGGAAATATTACACTTATTTTTTTTGCAATCTTCAACTTAACGTTTTTGGTTGTTTGGTAATCCGAGTTGAAAATAATGCAATTTATAATATAAGTGATGTTGTGGTAGTTTAGTATCGCAATATCTCCAGTTCTTATGAATATAGTGGGATCTAAGAACACTACCTGGCTCAAGACCTTTCATTTGAGTACATCACTCATATTTGTGTGATTTAGATGATTTATATTGTCTGGTGTGTTTGAAAAATGCCACATTTGTTTAGATTTTAATATTGAAAATAATTTTATTTACCGAGTTCTTGATTACTACGGCAGCGGAGCTCCAGGTACAATCTCGTTTTCCTTAAACTGATTTTATTTATTATATTTATTTTGTTAAATTTTCTGTCTTACATAAATTGTGCGACAAGAAACGAAGACTTAATAATTTTCTACAACTTTTGCACTAACAAATTTTTTGAAAAAACGAATGGGAAAGAAAATATAATACAATTTGCGTTTTCTAAGATATCGACCGCAAATCAGCAGATAGATTCCCGAATTTTTGTTTAAGACTCTACTCATAACCTTCTTTCATCCAGGAAAAAATCTCCAACGTTTTTCGAAAACGTTATCGTACCTACCCTACACTCTACAGTATAGTGTCCAATGATCAACCCCAGCCACCCTACATACTATACAAACCAAGTATGGAATATAATATAATACAAAACCACAATCATAGACTCAGACATAATAAACCCCGCGAACTGTCCACAATACTACTTGATCAAAACATTCAAAATTCATGATGCATTTCACTCATATGTTACTTACACTAAACCTCCTCTGCTGCAATCAATGTGTGCAACCAACACAACATCATTAGCGGACTGTATTTACTTAGTTAAGTTGATGGAGAGTTATGGAGAGAGAGATAATATAGTTTTCATTGGAAATCACCAAGGATGAATCATCAGTAGACTAAAACTATAGACTCATAAAAAAATAATAATAATAAAAAGCCTACACATATTATATTATTATTCGTCTTCTTTTACCTATCATTTACTCTATCCGTATATATCTATAACTAGGGGTCGGATTACATGTGTTTTCTTTTGAATTCGAAAGAATTTTCTTTTTACGGTTAAAATTGAAAACGAATATTTTTTTAGGGGAGAAACAAAACAAAATTCTTTTACCGTTTATTAAACTGAACAAGCAATAATATTTGACGTCAAGTTAACACGATTCTGCTTATTTAGATTTAAGCTAGCACGGTTCTGCACGTTTTGTGGCCCTTGTGTTCACCCGGTGACAAAATTACTCAGGCGATATTTTGAGTGTATTTGATTCTATAGTGGAATCGTTTTCGTAAGAAAATTAATTGTTTTAGATTTTGATAAAATTATGTTTTTAAGTGTAATTTGACCAGTTAATTTCAAAAATAGCATCCATTTTTCGATTGAATGCATAGTTTTTGAGATATCACTTGAATTCCGATCAGAAGGTGAATATTTCGGGCATATATCAAACGATATCACAAAAACTAGCCATCAATTCATGAAATAAGCTTTATTTTCAGTTTTTCTAGACATAAATTACCCCAGATAATATTAAAGCAGCATTAAACGTTTTTTTGAATGTCTTGACTATTTTTAACGTTTATCACAGAAGCACAGTATGACCACGTTTTAAATTTTTATTGGTCCAATTCAGAATTTGTTGTACTGGAATTTCTAAAAAGACACCTGACAATAATTTCTATACGTATATTCATTCATCCAGAGTAGCATATGTTTAGAAATGTTTCAAAATTATGAATGTCCAAAGTTATATTAATAAAATAATAAATGCCGCAGATAATCCGACCTCTATCTTTGGTCATTGAGCAACAACAGCATCATCTTCTTCATCATAACGTCATAAGTGAATTCTTTCTTTCATAATAGTTCGTCTTACATGTCTCGTGTGACTGTTCAAACAAGTTCTATATAATTATTATAAACATATATTGTACACTGTGTCCAATTTTTAATAATATTACACAAATGCCATCATTTCTATACGATTATTTTACACAATTGTGCTTCATGTGATATGATTCGTTTCTATTTCTCTTACACAATCGTATGATTTTGTTTATAAGATATCAATATCAAAAATATAAGAATGTATTCGTCGAGAAAAGATTTCTTTTATACATTGGTGTATAAAATTCAATGGTCCAAAATCTTCAGCTAATAAATTTTATATATCAAAGAGAATAAAGAATAAACTTACAGTTTACGAATAAGCTAAGTTATCAATAGTTGATTGGCCACATATGTATAGTCAAATCGAAAGACGCACCTAAAACACTATAAAAATCTTTCATTTTTTAATTATAAAAAACATGAAAGATTCCGGTGCTTGTTTCTGGATTTGATTAATTGCGTGTTCTAACATTAAATCTTCATCTAAATATTATAAAATTCGAAAATTTTCGAAAATTACGAATATAGAAATGTTTTTTAATAATATCGAGATAATTTTTATTGTTCTAATATCGAAACTTTATTCTTGAATTCTTCCCTACCTGGATTCACTCATCTCAAAATCAATAAATAACCGATCAAACCAGAAAATTAACACATCAGATTATAGGACAACGTTTGGTCTTTCAAATGTAATATACTGAACAATATCCGTTGAATTATTTATAAGAAAGAAGAAAGGAAATACTTTTCTTTTAAAATACTTTCAGAAATTGGCAATTTTTCAATAAAACAGAAATCAATATTGAGTCCTTGGAAATTAAGGTATCTTAATCAATGTTTTGAATGCGAATAGCGGTGTATAGTTTAAAATATATATATATATATATATATATATATATATATATATATATATATATATATATATATATATATATATATATATATATATATATATATATATATATATATATATATATATATACCTTCGGGCTTTACGGACAACCTTGAAATAGTTTGTAAAAATCAAAACATTTGGAGATAAAATTCCTTTGCAAATAACTTTTATTTTGTATAAATTTAAGTAAACGGTATATGTATATTAAATGACCTCGAAAACTAGTATCAAGGGCACATAGCTGCGTAAAAAGGTATCAAAATAAACATTTTAAGACTGTTCGATATTGAAATATAATAAGTCTGAAAATATGTATCAATTTTGCAAACACGTTAAATGTTATACACCGATTTAAAAGTATGCATTTGTATTATTGGACGTTGTCATTTAAATATATTATTTGATAGATTAATTATAAAAAATATTCACAAAAATTAGAGCTGACTTCTAGAAATGATCTAAAAAGTAAAATATTATTTTTAAATAACAAGTTAAAATAGCAACTAACAGAGTTAACTGTTTAAATATTCGGCATATGGTTAAGTATCAATCTTTGAACAATTTTTTTTCATAAGCATTCATAAAATACTCTAAATATACAGTCTATACAGTTCTAAATACATATATAATAATATGTATTGTAATTATATATGTTAACTAGTAGACCCGGTCACGCGTTGTTGTGACAATTTTCACAAGTTTGAAAAATAACTTTCCCATTTATTACATCGATTGCATGTAAAATTTGAATTCGATTGATTGAATTAAGAAATCACGTTATTCCATACAAATTTTATCCTCGTTTTTCACCCCTTTGGGGGTATATCTTCGGAAAGTCCTTTCTTATTGGATGATAACATTATACAAATAAGACACCCTCCAAGCTTCAGGTCTCTATGCAAAGCGTTTATGACGGTGCTTTGATCCGTCAGGAATTCACGACAAAGCTTTTAATATGTTTAAATTTGCTCAATTTTAGCTAAAATTGTGGCGGATCCAAATATTTTATGAAACATTTTATCAATAAAACGTTTTTCATTTTCAGAAAACAGCCCTTTTTTGCTCTTTGAATTTTTTCTTCTATCTTTTATGGTTTAAAAGTTCAAAAGTTGATAAAATGAGTCATGGATCCATTCTACAAAATGGACCGATTTTGTCATTCTATATCTTTTTTCGTTTTTAAATTACGTTGATTACGATGAACGGACAAACGGAAATAGACTAATAAGATGATTCTATGAACACCTATACCAACATTTTGGGACTTTAATATTAAGAAAAAAAGTTACCTTAAATTTCGAGGTAATTTATTCTTATTATATTCGATGTCTCAAGTAGAGTCCAGCTTGATATATATGTACAAATTTTTGTGATTATTCTATGAAATTTTTGTGAATACTCTGTGCCATTTTGGTGATTTGGTAATATTCGTTGTACGTGCATAAAATAATACAAAAATAAATGAAATCCAAGCCTGTTTACCAAGAATGCTGTCGATTAAGATAGAAATATAACATATGACAGGATGTTTATTGTTGTTTTTGTCCGCATAGAGAATCATGATGACATACATTCTCCGACAAACTACTCCGTGCGTACCAGACTTTAAACAGAAGAATATATGTGCCATGGTGGTGATACTCTGATATTTGAAAGTTTCTGATTTAAAATTAACTCTTTTATTATTTTAATATTATTAGTTTTATTTTAATGCGTACATAATAATTGAATCAGTTGACGCTTTTCTAGCTCAATACTTTTTTGAGCTTTCTGTATCGAAATATCCGACGCGTCACCAAACTTCCTTTAACTTAATTAAGAATATATGTATTTTTTTTTGTAAACAAACAAAACGAGAAGCAAAATTAATAATAAACACAAGTGAAGTTAACAACGAAAAGTGTTAATTGCTTAGATGCTCGCATTATAAATAAGTATCAATGTTTCAACTAATTTTAATCATTTTAATGTATTAAAAACTCTAAATCCCCAGTAGTATAAACTAATATATACATTTATAAGTATCATATGTTTTGAAATTTTACATAAATTGTTTCAAACAAATGTTTTTTATTTTATAAAATTAATATTTGTTCTTCTGGAATTTGTATTCTATCTGTTATGGTTTAAAAGTTGGAATATAGACCCAATGGACCCAATGATTGGACCGATTTTGGTCATTTTCGAACTTAAACTCACTTTTTAGGTCCAGAATAGACCATCGAATCGATTTTATCTCTTTTTGTTTTTAAGTTTTTCTTGATGACGGGCAGATGGACAAATGAAAATGGACTAATATAGTGATGAGCACCTATATCAAAATTTTGTTATACGGTCAATATTTACTAATGTAACAAACTTAAGATAGAATATAAAATTAATATACTATGTATATATGTCGAGTATAAAAGCTTTTTTATTCTCTTGGATTATGAAAGATAAGATTCAGAATGATACTTTGTTTTTGAGTTTTTTAATAACTTTTGAACAGGACACTTTAAAATGATTAAATTTCCTTGAGGGTTGAGTTTAAGTTTTTTTAATATAGTGATTTAATTTACCTAAACCTATCCATTCAATAATAGTCCTATTTACAAAATTATACATTTTTTATTTATATTTTATCTAAGCTCCTTAACTATTATGTATTACATTGTGATAATGTTTCAATTACTATGGTTTGTTCGGATAATGGCAGAATTTAAATGTCGTAACCCCTTTTTTTTCAAACAATATTCAAAATAGTCAACAATTTAATTAAAACATAGTCAGCTTGGAATATGAGTCTGCTTATTAAACAGTCGCGCTGCAAAATAATTATTTGGTCAGCAAAATTGCATAATTCTTTATTTTTCTCTGTTCATAAGAGTACATTTAAAATTATAACTTATATAATTTTTGTTCAATATTAGTTTTGAGAAAGGAATCACAAAAAAATTAATTTAACACGTCATTTCATCCTTGATACAATTTTGTGTCTTACTTCTTTAAATATTGAGTCTTACCAATATTTTTGACTTTACATAACACTTCAACCGCATTACAACCCCAAAATTTGCTTACGGGGACTTTTGTACACCTAAGTCACGCTTTTTAACGCCACTGTTCGGAGCATAAGTTGTAGTTATTATTAAATTCATTAAATATATAATATTTTTTAATATTTATATGAAATATATTTCATATATTTCAAGTGGATATAAGTAAATTCTGATTTATAGTATTCTATTTACACACAAGATTATCTCGAATATTGTTAGGGTAATCAACAAGCATTGTGTTTGGTAAAAATAAATAAAAAATGTATGCATTTAAGTCTAAATTATAAGAAAGGCTTACAGATTATTTCAGTGAAAGTATCAGAGATATTCAAAATTCAATGTTAATCTTCATGTAATATGCATACAGAATGATTTCTTATAGTCATGTTTGTTTAAATTTTTTTTAAATGCGAGATAAAACGGTTTAATAAACAAATGACGAAAATAACTATCAGTATTAATTGTTTCGAATAATTTTTAGTATTAATAAAACATGCTAAAAAAAAACATAGCCCGTACATTTATAAACGTTTGTTATGTCATAATAATAAAGATATACTAATTATATTAATATATAAAATTCCCATGTCACGGTGTTAGTTCACGATGGACAGAGAAACTACTGAATCTACATTAATGTATTTTCCCGTGTGTAAAATTTGGTCGAACTTAACAGATAGTGTAATGTTTAAACCCAATTTTTCACATTCCAGTGAGCCATGGGGAAAGACTTTTTCCTATGGGGATTTTATATGGGAAATGATTAAATAAATGGCAATTAAATATGTTCGAGACACTGTGTAAAGATTCGGCTTTTTTGTATTCGATGTGAAATGATTCGGGTAAATTATTTCTTACTCGTTTTTCTTATAGAGTCAAGTGGACAAAATAACAATAACTTTTTTCTATGTAATCTAGATAGATACGGTTTATTGGATCGATATAAAATCGTTTCATATAATGGGAAAATTATTTTTCGCAGATTTTTTCTGCGATAATTGTCACAGCAAAGCTTGTTTGATGGGACTAATCACCGGGTTAATTAGTAATATAAACTGTGATAATTAATGGATTTTGTGGAAAATTTTTACGGCTCTTAGAAGTTTGTGGAAGAGTTTTATTTTATTTTAACTTTTCTTCTGTTTTTTATGGTTTAAAATATGTGTCAACGATCCACGGGACTCAATTGTCCGCTCTTCTGAATTACAAACTTAGTTTTTAAATTTGGAATACACTATCAAAATTTTTGCTCACTGTCACAAAATTACAATTCAATTAAGATGTAACGCAATGCTGATCGCCTGTGTTAACCAAAAGCTACACCCAGTTTTGTACAGCGGTATTTATGTTATCAATCTAGTTAAGATTGGTAGTTACAAAAATGAATTAAGTCCATAACCAAAAACTAATTTAAAACCATTTCGATGAAAAAAAAATATTCCCTATCTTATTATAAATATCTCATTTTCTGCAATTCTACTCCTCAAGGTAGTCACAATTTTTGGTCAAAGTAAACTATAATTAAATTCGATTTTTTTCCTATTAATACTCGAATGGTAGGGCGACGAATGACATTTTTTAATTTTTTTATTTTTTTATTTATATTTATATAATTGTTTATAAACATTGAAATGTATCATTTAATAATAAAGCAGCAAAGAGCAAAATCAAAGCAGCTCGTTTCGTTTGAGCGTACGGTCAGTGATGTGTATTATTGATGGGGCATGGCATGGTTGGCATGCCTGATGCGGTCGGTCGCGCACTAGTCTAGACATCACTATAAAATAAGTAAACTTGTTTTTGATAACGATGGGATTTACGGCTGCATACAAACATGTATTATTATTACTAAGTACATACTATGTGTCGTATAAATATACCATATGCTACACATTAATGGAACACTATTTCAAAAGCTCTAATGATAGCTAAAAGAAAAACTTGTGTGCTGTTCTCAGGAGAAAGAAACAAAACTTGAAGACAAATATAGTATTTTAGAAATAGGATAATTGTAGGGTTTATTTCTTATGATATTGATACCGAGTCTAAAATTAGTATGTATTTGATTCACATATATATTACATACATTACACACGTCATATACGGTAATTATTCATGTGAAGTACAACCAGTACCTATTAAGGATGAAATCTGTTGATTGGGAAATACTTAAATACTTTTAAGTCTTGCTTTATTCTGTTTTTTTCCAATAACCATATTCTGCACTCGTTTTCAACATGCTTAAAAAATATCAAAATAATGAAATATATATTTATAATGTCTATACCATAAAGAAACATGACAGCATGCTTCGCATGTAGGCGCACGCACGCGTGTATTAACCGTGTAATAAACACTGTATAATGCATTGTATCTGATTCTCTCGCTCGTTAAATCTTGTTCAATTTTATTTGTTGATACTTAAACCTAATTAAATCGTTGACACTTCTATTTCATTGTCGAACATGTTTTCTCCTTGTCGAACATTGTCGAAAATGTATGTGGTTGCCTTATTTTACTGATGGCTTTTTTGTTTCCCCAAAGTAAAAATTTGTTTTATTCATACTTATTACTTATTTTCTCTTAGCAATAATTTGTTTTAAATATTAAAAACAATTTTTTTAGGAAGTTTTCCCAAAAACTATATAGGATATCATGTTTGTGTCTATCAAATTATATGAAAATCAGATAATGCGGTAAAAAGCTAACAGCCGAACAAACATAAATGCATAGGTAGAATTAAACAGACAAATACATAATCGTTTATGTAAATCAAAGTGTTATAAAAACAATTTTATTGATTTTAACGTCATTTTAATTCACCGATTAAGATGGTTTAACTAGGAATTTTGTTATATCTATTTATGTTTGATCTCATTTAATTTTCAATCGTGTTCTTTAATTTAATTTTGATAAAATTACACAGGTTTATAGAGCATTGAGGAAATTTACTGTTTCCACCTTTTATTTTGTTTTTACCTCCCACTGTTTGAAGAAAACTTCTCTTCTAGCTAGGAAGATTCGGTATTTTCTATTCATTGTGAAATAATGAAAGCACATAGAAAAATTACAAATTTTTCTGATTCTCCTCTTAGAACACCTGATGCTGACAGTAGGTATACATTTAAATGTAATTTGTAATCAGTTGGTAGGTACTTTTGTTGTTACCATTCAGTGCATACAAATGTATGTATATAACAAACATATATATATATATATATATATATATATATATATATATATATATATATATATATATATATATATATATATATATATGTATATACATATATATATATATATATATATATATATATATATGTATATACATATTTTATTAAATCATTTAAATGTAAACACAATCAAAAGTTCATTGGAAAAAGAATGTCACTTACCTCTTTGCTGCCTTTCTTTTTATTATAAACATTTTATTTTATTCAATTCATACCATATGTTTGTTATTATAACTATAATACTAACTAAAGAGCTCTTATAAATTGATAATATAATATACAGGTGATTACCAAATTTGTATACTGTATTAGCTCAATGAGCTTTAGATCTCACTCAGCAAATTACTTCTTCCTAGGATGTACAAAAAATAAGGTAGGGGATTCAAATATCATCAAATATTTCCTATTTATCGTTCGATTGCAAAAATTCCCATCTTCCTAGTAAGCATAGATAAAATGGTCTATGTTTTCCGAGAATCGTAAAGGGACCTACTACAAAAAGAATACTTTTCTTAAGTTTTCACATCATTTCAAACCGTTTGCATAAAATCATAGGAGTGATGGAGAATTCGGAAATTCGTAAAATAAGTTTTTCTTATTAAATCATTTACTTTCACTTCCATTTGAATAAAAAAAAATTTTTTTCAAGCATGTTTAGAAACAAATAGGTATTTTTTTGCGAAATTTTTTTGCGAAAGATATATACAGTAAATTTTCTGAATATGATTATCAAATTTAAAATCGAACAATTATCCAATCAAACTACGTTCGGTCAATTATTAAAAATTTCTAACCAAATGTAATGTAATCATATAAAATTCATCATAGTGATATAGAGATAATTTAAAATAAACACGTGATGATGGCAATTTACAGCATTTCGCTTTGGCCAATGATTGTGTAATCTTAAAATTTTTGAAAACAAAAATGATTAAAGTTTTGTTGTGAACATTTGAAAATTTCAAGTATATTAATTACATTATTCAGTCATCATAAGTAATCGGAATTTTAACACGAAAAATAAAAATTTTGACCGAATACCGTTTATAAATGTGCCAACGGCGGCACGTAGCTCAAATCCGTCCTTGACTACAAATGGTTAAGATATCTAACATATGTTTGAGTTCGATATTGGAACTGTTCCTTATTATAAACATTTATGTAATACCCTAAAAACAAATCCCTTTGTAATAATGAATTGTTTGTGGAAAGAATATTGATATGGAATTCTGGAAAGTTCTTTTGGTCACATAAAGTTATAGAAAGTTATGAAGTTTGAATTATTTATAAGAAAAAATTAAATTTTAGCATATATATTTCTATAAAATTATTATTCAAATAATCAAATTAATTTACTTATCTAAACATAAAAATTGTATTAGCATAATTGGATTTGTATATATTTGCTGTATCCTATAATGAAATCAGAATCATATAAATCGCGTGGAAAATTTTAGTTTTCCTGAGAACAATTATTAGTTTTATTTTTAAAAAAAATAATGGAAATTTTGTAATATTGTTTTTGAAAGTCATGGATAGAATAGAATCTTTTTAAGGAAAAAAAACTAAAAAACACCATATGAATGTGTTAAACAGCTGTATTCAAGCTGGAATCGTACCAGACCCATACAGCATATATAAAAAATATATGTTTAAAATAACTCAAAATCCACTACGGAAATGAGCTCTTAAAATACGTAACAAGCAAATATTTTTGTCCGAAATTAGACGTAAGTTTTATAATAGTAAAATACGTCATCTTTTACATAAATTTGCAAAAATTAGTTTACCGCTTTTGCAGTTTGAAGAATTTATTACTAGCCGTATGGCGGAATCATTGATAATGTAGCCTGTATATCGTGATTGACTATTCGACAAAATTTTTTAAAACAATGAATCTGTGAAATTTAATTTTGAAAACTTGTCTTTAGTGTTTTGGTGGAAAATAAATTGCAAAGGTAAATTGCAAAATACCTTTTGCTAGAGTGAAGTATTGCGTCACAAAAGTTAGAAAATTGGCAACTGCTATTAATATTCTGGCAAAATAGTCAGTAAATGCGATTAATCGTGCTGGAATTGAATACTTCGTTTCTCGATGATAGTCATATATTTTGTAGATTAACAAAAATTTTATTTGAAAGAATGATTTGTAGATTAATATGACCCAGATTCGTTGTTAAAATTTTGGATATTTGAAAAATATGAAACTAACGATATCCTGGAAAAATAATTCCCCTAAACGTTCAATTAATCTGAGAATTTTATACTAACTCTTTAATAATTATTAAATATGAATATTGTAAAGGTCTTTGACCCAAAAAATTTTTTTTAAGAAAAAGTTATCAACAAAATTTCAAAGAAACAGAAATAGTAATTAAATTTTATGATGTAATATGAAGTATTCATATAAGTAATATAAATTCTTTAACTAAAAAAATGATTTTTAACGATTAATGTTATCAATTAAACCGTTATTTATGTAGAATTCTTATACTAAAAAAAAAAAAAAAAAAAGTTATATAAAACACAAAAAAACGAACCAAAATTCTGTAATATCCAATGCAGCAGCAACATGTAATATGGAATAGAATAGCATGACGCTGGTATATTAGAAATTACTTCGCAATGTAAGTGGGCATTGTATTGTCGAATTCCATATTTATTTGGAATCTATTGCTTATTTCAAAGTACCATATTGAAGAAGGTTTTCATATAGGCTTCAAAATCATTTTAATATAAATAGGAATAAAAAATTATTAAATTAAGTTAGAATTTTTCTAACGATAAAAAATCCACAATTTTATTATTGGTCTTTAAAAAAACAAATTATCCACTCTGTCAATAAACATTTAAAATTTAAAAGAAACATTAATAATGAACACATTAAAATAGATAAAATTTTATAAAATAAACACAATTTCTCAATATCCACAATAATTTCAACAAAATTCAAAACACTGATTCAAAATTTAAATGACTGTAAAATTTTACCTACAAAATGTCAGGTTCTAAATGTTATATATGGCCTTTCTTATTTCTACGCGTATAAACCGTGGACTATGCCAAAAATAACAGAAAAATATTTGGAAACAGCAGATATGTAGTTTTATAGACGAAGCTCTTAACACATGACAAAATGCTAATATTGATTGAGATTAAACGTGATTTACTAAGAAATTTAAGGAAAAGATAACTGAATTTTCTGGGGCATTTAATGCCATCTAGGCAGTTGTAGTGAAATTTACAGATTGAAAAAAAAATTGCGGAATCAAAAACAAGGACATAGTCAAACTTCAATCATACAACATGAGAAAAGTCAAGTCCCTACGTCCTTCTGATGATTAGAATCAATGCTAAATTAACGCATGAGAAAACATGGTACTCGCTGCTCCGTTTCATACTGGATTAAATTTTTAAATAGTTAAATATAATTTACTTATTATTTGTAATTACTTTTATTATTATTTTTGACCGACTTCACAAAAAAGACGACAATCAATTTAGCTGTACAATATTCGTGTATAAGAGTCTACATTGGCTTCTAAACAATGTATCAAATTATATAAATGTATGTATGAATAAATGCATGTATGTCTTCATTTATTGTTCAGAAAAAGAATTGAACTGCAATGATTATTAATAGATTATTTATCTTTCTACTTTTAGTTCAGTGTAACTTTCAGCAAAATCGCTTGAGTAGTATTCAAGATATGGCCTATTTTCAAGTTCATAGCTTTATTTTACTGGAACAAGAGAACTCTTGGTGTAGTCATATAATAATTTTAACAAAAAAAAATTAATATCAAAATAGGGAATGTGTTTTAAACTAACTAATCGACCAAAAATTATTTTTTGATGAACACTAAAAAGTAACAAAAAAATTATTTAACTAGAACAAACTTCAAAAATTGAACTGAAAACAAAAATTTCTACAAATAATTTTCTTGTGACCACTTACCATACGAAGTCAGCGCCAATGAACCTATTTTTTGCTAATCGACTTCTAATGGTGATTGGTCATAACGAAATTATTTGTAGATGCACTTATTTAATTTAAAATTATTTTTAATTTAGTCTTTTTGAATTTGGTTCTATTTTTTATTTATTTATTTTTTTAATTTTTATTATATGTAAGTATTGCTTAACCAAAGTGATTGGTTTTTATTTATTTGAAGTAGACAGCGTAGCAGCAGCATTCACTCATAAAAATAAAAAAATATTCCAACATATGTCATTAAAACAAAAAAAAAAAATAAAATTAAAAATCAACCAAACCAACAAACTATGCAGACATGATGCATTTTAATAAGGTAATAATAATAGTGATATCAATAATCATTTATTTTTATTATTCATTTTTTTTTTTTAATTCTATTTCGAAATGAATATCTTATATTCAAAATGTTGAAAAAAATCGATTTAATCATTTGAAGATCGTGATTTAAAGATCTACAAAGGTTAGTTAGTGATGAACAAAACAAGACAAGTACCAAATACATCTAATCTTGATCTTACTTATACAGTCTTAGTCTTGTTTATTTGATATCATACTTACATTTTCGTATTAATTTTTCTATGCATTATCAATATGTTAACTATAATAAGTATAAATAATTATTAACTGTTTCTAATACTAATTATTTTGTATTAAAATACTAAAAATTTCAAATACTAAAAAGATTTTATTCCTCGAAAAGCACATACTGAAGTTCCTACATATATTTAGACTCACGTATTTATCGGAAACTGTTATTTTTAGCTTAGACTTGTCCATTTTTTCTTGGTCTTGCATACTCGGTCTGTGTTTTGGTCTCGGCCTTGCTTGTTTAGTCTGGGTCTTGTATATAAATAATATTGGCCCTGATCGCGATTTCTTTTTTGCCAAGACCCAGGATGCCAGACCAAAACCACTTTTGTTCATCACACATGGCCTGATTTCATTAGATAAATCTGGAGTGAACCATATAAACTTGAAAAATTGTTATGTCAAAAGATCACCTGCAGGTTCAATTGTAAAACGGCCAATTGGCTTTGACGCTCTATTCAAAGCAGCTGATTTTTTGCTCTGGGAAGCCCCATAATGAAAAACAGCGACGTTGTATAATTTCATGGAAAAGAGACCGATCTTTAAAACATATTTCTAGTCAATAGAAGCCATTGAAAAATTTACGCCTGTACCATTCCAATTACAGAGTATTGATAGCAGAAAAATGAAACATTTTAAAAATTAAACGTCATAAAAACATAATTTATTTTGCAAAAGGCTGAAATAGACAAAACATAGCAAAACATCGAAGATGGGCAGACCCATTTAGATGTTGATGTTTTCTTGGTTATTTTGAATTCAATCATTGCCAATAAAACATCCTTTATTTTTTCTAGAAGAAATGACTAACATTTTAATGTGACCTACTTTGAAATTAAGTAACATATTTGAAAACTTTTTAAATTTTCGGAATCAGGCAGATTTTCATGGTGAAGATTTTTCCATCAGAAGCTTAAAAAATATGATATTTCTAAGTAGTATATTTGCAAAAAAAAAAAATAATAATTCACCACTCCAAATAAATATCGGTACTAAATTTCACATATGTCATAGAATTCAAAGAATTTCATTAAATTATTTACATTTGCATATAATAATAAAAAAATTTTATTTATAGAATTATAATAATCATAATCATCATCATAATAGTACTAATAATAAGTATGCGGTTTGTTTTTTTTTTTATTACATACTTTTTTGTCAAATACAATAAATCCATAACAACTTAATAAATATAAATGTGAAATGAAGTATTGGTGAATACAGTGAGCTCAAAAAACAATTAGGAACCAAAAAAAAAAAATAAAACTGTTAAAGTCAATCGAAATTCATCAATTATGGAATAATGATTTGTAATCAGCTGTCATCAACGTTCTACGAGACTCATTCAGACGAATGTTCCAGAGTTCCATTGTTCCAAAACTACTTTACCAATATATTTAAATTTGTGGTAAGCAATAGTGGAGATGCTCGGAGTAGATACAGATTGAAATTAATATTTATTTTATCGTCATGCCGATTTACCGATTTTCATGGAATTGTATGTAAATGCGTGTTATAGGATGACATTAGTCATTTAATTTGTGATAAAATTCAATTATTCTGACAAATCATTGAAATCACAGAATGAAGATATGTGAGAAAATAAATTCAATTTATTGTGCCAGAAAATTTTATATAATAAAATGTTGAAATTGTAATTTTTTGTCAACTCAAATGTCAACTCAATGGGCTCAATGGGCTAAGTTATATACGGAAAATGGAAAGATTTGGCGGAATTATTTACCAATGACATGTATTCTTGATTTTTAATTGATGATTGAAGAATAAAACATATATTTGAAAATATCAATATTAAAAATAAAAACAAAAAGTGAATATAACAACTGACAGATTTAATTGTTTAGATACTGGACTTCTTATTTAGTATCAATGTTAGAACTATTTTTAATCATTAGTATTCATTTAATAAGAAGCTTTTGAGTTATCTTGGTGATTCTATGAACATCTATACCAAAATTTGATCCGTCAATATTTTTTAACGTTACAAACTTTAATAATAAAAATATAAAAATTAACATAAAGTTAGTTTTCTTTCGGATTGATATTTGAATTCTATCTATTATTTTTAGGGACATGATTTGTCAGTTTAGTAAACGCTCTGTATAATAAATGATTGTGATATACAAATGAATAACGGCACAAATTTCATAAAAATACACACGCACAAACAAACACACAGTGAAGTAAAAGAAATTAAAAGAAGAACGAACAAAATAAAAATAGGAAAAGATGCATATGAAGTATATACAGAATGGTTCACCTAAAATTATGAACACAAAATTTTAACATATCACTACTTCGAAGTTTAATATTTGGAAAGAAAATAATAAAAAGTTGAAGTATGTTTTTGTCATTGTAATCATTATTTCTTGAAATAATTTCTATTATTACTAATACTAAACATAACTAAACATAGACCGTTTATATTGTGCCATGATTATTTAATTTTACAAAAGAAGCTAGTTTAATTTTTTACGCGCCTCCCTGTCTGTTAGCGGTAACCTCAAAAACATCTGAACGAATTTTCATGCGAAAGATAATTCGGTTTTTATAAAATGTCTGGGTTGTTGAAATACAAAGATAAAACCAAACAAGCATTGAGGATACCAAAGTCTGCAAAATATTTCACCTAGCGAACAAAGCGAACACTTAGGAAGAAGGTCGGAGGTTAACCCATCTCTTTCTAGAGACCGCAGATTCCTTTTCCCCCATTTGTATCCTGTATAAACGTTCAAGGAAAAAGTATAAAAAGCGAAATTAACAATAAAACATTATTAAATTTGATATTTTATCATACGTCTACGGTAGCGACACGGCGGATATCAGCTAGTATTCAAATAAATATAAATAACAATGAACGTGATTATAAGTAATTGAAATATTTTGATAATATACATACAATTAAATGAATGCCATTGAATAAATTAACAATCAAAATGATTTCAAAAAAATTTCAACTAAGCAAATTCTCTTTAAATAATAATTCAAAACAACATTTTTACAAAATAAAAAAAAATAAAAATTGATTACTTTTATCATATTCAATAAGTGGAGAATATTGTTAAAATACATTGTTAAAATATTGTTTTGAAATAATAAGTAATTGAATAATAAGACTTTTGAAAAAAATATTTTATAACAAAACGATTTTTATTTTTATCGTTATAATTGAAAAGTTATTTCAAATAAAATAAAATAACAATAGATCCAGTACGGAGCACACGCCGACAGTTGAGACGTCCGACATTATTACGTCCCACTTTGATAATGTTTATTCATTAACACTGTCTATGGATATAGCAGACATTTTTATTTATTTTAACAGATATTTTTACTTATCAAGGAAAATTCATAAGATACATGATTTGTTTTTTTTCAAAAGCCCAATTAATAACTTATTTTCTTTTAATGATATTCACTCCTTTATTAGTTTATTCAAATTTCGAACTTGGAAAATTAAAAAATTCAAATTTATTTCTTTTAGTGCTCTTACATTTAAAGAGACAATAAATTCTATGTACATGTATTTTTGATCGACGAAAAAAGAGTTGACCCGCGTATATACATTTTAAGTATGACCTCACAACCATTTTTAATGATTCCTTCCGATTTGATTGACACCTCCGACCAGTTCAAATAAATCATTTTTTATTGGATAATTCCGAAGTTGGTACCATTTTTTTATTTGATAAGCTACAGACCTTGAATAAAGTGAAAGGGGGGTGGTGGTAAATAATCGAACTTTCCTTTCGAAGTGTGCGTCAATAATCTCTCATTTTAAAATGAATTCGTTTTTAATTTAGAAAAATTTAATAGCATTTATATTACATTTAACAATAAGATGAAGGTTTTATTTTATTTTTTTCACACGTGGCGCTTCAATCGATTGAGTTCCCACCACATACTTTCAAAATGCGTTGTAAGGGGACACACTGTATATAATATACACATATTGAAAATGTGAAATTTTTTGGAATGCTGTGTTGCTGCATTTGTTTGTTTGTTTATTTGTTGTTGTTGTTGTTGTTTGTTGTGTTGTTGTTTTGGTGGATAACGTTGAAGAAGGCGCCAGGCGCATTCCGCACAGTGACCCCGTCCTCTTTTGTATGTAAAAGATCACAGATCTGCACTGCTGTTGCTGTTACATTTATTGGTTTGGTAGTGTGTACGTTACATTATCAACTATATACAATCATATGAACATATATAAGTAAGTATGTACTTTGGACATAGCTTATGGCACTCTCAGGAAACTGTATAATATATATTACAAAGTGTACCATATACATTCATATAGGTATCAACAGTCTATTTACTTAAATACCAGGAAATAAAAATGATGATCTAAATTCACTTATAGCTTTTGTTGCAAAATTAATGCAAAACATTATACAAATCCAGCTAAGAGAGCAAAATATTCAAAATTAGGTGCAAAATTGAATTTAATATGCTCAAAATTAGGTGCTTTTCAGATGATATTTAGGTACTACAAAAATAAATAATGTTATCAAATTTATAATTGTGAAAATTGAGTCATTATAATGCACTTTTGACGTGATATCACGCTGACAGATCAATTTTGAAATGAAAACTATATTTATATAATGTAAGTACTAAAATTGGATGCTTTTTAGGTGCTTTTATGGAGTGCCATGTTACTATGTACAATCCATGTAACATGTTAGCTTAACACTTTTCTTCAGTTATTCATATTGGACGGATTTTTTTTGCAATTTTGTTTAAATTGATTTATTGAAAATCTCATAATTCTGATACTTATATCAATTTATAAAAGTTATTTTTCACATGACTCTGCCAGCGCAATTTCACGGCAGAATGACCCAATTTTCTTAAATTACTATTTCAGCTCTTAATTTAAATTAGCAGCACCTATAAAGCATCTTATTTTGAGCATATTTAAATTTAATTTTAAATAATTTTACTCTGCTAGCTTGACTAGCATAAAAAAAGGTTAGTTATATTTGAACTAAAAAAAGAGAGAGTTGCAGTCATAAATTCAGGAATTTTTACATTTCACGGTATTTACGTACTTTTACTAAAGTTTTTTTTTTTAAGGGTGATTTAGATTATGTCCATCTTGGTTACAGTTGTAAATGTGTAGATCTTGGACTTTGAAAGAAGACAATGAGTGTCTATAGTAAATTTTCAAATTGTAAAACAATCAGTATTATAATAAAGATCGAGTGTTTTGACTGCAGTAAGAAAACATTTATTAAATGCTTCCCCATATCCATTTGATGAAATTTTGCTCTTCCTTCGACAAGATTTTTCGTTTCTTTAAGATATTTAGACAATCAAGTATTCTACTTTTTTCCCTATAAATTTCTAGACAGACAAGTATTCTACTTTTTTCCCTATAAATTTCAACTAGAGTTGACTCAATACTAAATAGTGTACAGGTTAATCAGGATTTTTGAATGTCCATACTTTGCTTATTTTTAATGATTAAAAAAAAGGAACTTCAAATCCATGTTTCTGAAGTAAAAACGCTCTAAGTGCAGTACTCTCTTATTGTGTTAGAGACGGTAGTTATTAAGAAAAATAATTATCTATCTATTTATCTAAAAATCGTGGAATAATTTATTTATGAAAGTCTATATTATAGAATCGAATATAATACTTAATATTACATGGTAATTAATTAAACGCTATAAACTTACTCTAGACAGTATCATGTGGTATGTATTTAATTTTGTCGTAAATAACTTTAAAAATATGTGAAATAATTGCAGGCGATGACCTTGTGTGCTTTACTACGAAATCAGTTAACCACGCACTATGTTAAATAATAACTAGTAGTTTGGTGAACTGTAGGCCTCACTCAGAAGTAAATAAAAAGTATACTTACACAAATTTACAAGATATCTGACACAAGCCTAGTGGTGAGCTGCTATCGAAACATAAAGTCCCATGTTCGAAACCGGTTATTAATTTTTTCTTATTTTTTTAGAAAAAAAAACGATTCTTGCCGAAGTGGAAAATAAAAATTTTTACAAAACAATAATTTTTGAGAATTTACTACTAAATTTCGCCACAATCGAACAAGGCGTTCGAAAGTTACAGCGAAACAAACACAGATAGGCAGAAACAGATAAACAGAATGCAATATCTTCTATTTATACCAAAGAACCCAATTTGTTCGGTCAAAAAACTGAAGTATACATGGACATAAAATAGAGAATCTGTCTCTTATACAAAAAGGAGTTTTAAAGAGAGGATTTCAGGATTGTAAAAGCCTTTTTGTATAAATACGAGTTAAGAGGAATTAACAACAACAAATGAGACCTCTATAATAAAGATAATATTATAGTGTAATAAATGATGATATGAAAAAAGTGTCGAAGAGTTTTTTACGAAATAGATTAACATCAAAATATTTTAAATAAAAAATAAGAACCCTACTACGGTAATGTGTTCTAAAAAGTACGAATACGCAATTTTTAAGTTCAAAATTAAATAAAGTGATGTTCAAAGTACGCATGTCATCTTGTATTTTTAATTTTGCATTTCTTATTATAAACTCTACTATGGCGGTTTATCAACAGCTATTGTCCTAACATGTGCTTCTAAGCCGTTGTTGCCTTAAATAGCATGTAATATACATTGTATTTCTTTCAGTTTTCCAGCACAAATAGCTCTAAACATTCTGATTCAAATGTTATAAACGTATGCACAATATTGACATGAAAACTTAGTGCTTGTCAAAGAGTAGCCGAAATGGCGATAAATCGTCACATCTGGCAATCCTGTTCACCATAGTCGTGACTAAAAATGTGTGTGTGGTGTTCAATTTTATTGATTCAAAAACAATAATAATTGATGTGACAATTGATCGAATAATATGTAAATAAAATGACAACATAAATTCATCGTTGTGGGTCTAAAACGAAATCATTGTGTAAACAGAACTTTTACTTAACTATGCTGCATAGGAGAACTATTTTATTTCATTACAGTTCTATGAACACAACATTGTAAAGTCTACAATATGTTGTTATTGTTTTCATATTTTCTGATCTAGTATTTTTCTAGTTGATTTAACTATTTATTTATTAATCATTAATTTTATATATGGCGACACTTGGTCAAGATAGCAAACTTAATGGTGATTTTTATAGACACATATGTATGATATATATGCGGGTATATCAAATTTAGTTTAAAGTTTATTAACACTGGGAAATATTGGAGGCATTAACAAGATTAGTACTCATAGTTTTGAAAAAGCTTTAATAAAGAATTTACACAATTAGTGGTGTAGGTACGATCCGAAAGGTCCACACGATGATATTCCCCATAAGGATAATAAAAAAACAATAATTGGTTTATTATTACGAATACCGGGATTTTTATCCTTTTCTTTAGTTGTTTTATCCTCAAATGACGCCTAGACCAATTTGCTGAATAGTCATTCAGTTTTTAGTTACGTAATTTCGCGTGGAATCGGTTCCACGCCCATTACATTAATTGCTCTCGCGATAAACCAGGCATTACACACACAGTAATCTCTATAAAAACTATTAGCCATGAAACATTAAGATATGTCAAAATGCGAGATTCACAAAATCAACCCCATTGCAAGATCTTGGAATCCCATTGCAAGTACTCCAACTGGAAAATTAAAAAAGTACTGGTTGTTACTACTAAATAATTATAACAAAAACATTCGTACATTTCCATCTCTCTAATAATCTATAATCTGTATGCCGATTTTTTACGATGTTTTGGATTAAAAAATAAGTAAATTATTTGGCGAATAATCCAGATTGTCCAATTGTGTTCCACGCATAATCCATCTTATAAAACGCAAACCTATTTAAATGGAAATATATTTCATGATTGTTCTTTCAATGATAAATTTGATGTTAAAACTATAAATATTTAAATGAGAAAATTCAAAGACTATTAAGAGAAAACTTCTACATTAAAACTCTTAGGTCAACTTTTATAAGTACCTGTATTAATCTTCATTGTATCTATTGGATATAACTTTGTAGATAAAAGTCCAATATATGAAAGTCAAAGGTAAAAAAATAAGTTGATTTTTTTCAAATATGTTAGTAATTATAGTTATTAATAAAGTTGTTATTGGAAAATTTCAAAAAAAAAAAAAAAAAGGAAATATAATTTTCAATACAATGTTACATGTGATTAATAGTTTTCTAGAAAACGTGATCTACAGTTTTGACCCAAGGCACTCTGCAGCGTTGAACATTCATAATTATATTACAAGTTGTTTAATTTTATTATTAGGTGGAGAGGCCATCGTGATAAAAGATGCATGGTCGATGTAAGGGTTTACTTTATTAGGAAATATAGTAGCCATTTATTTAGTTGAAAGACATACCACAATGATAGCCTTACACACAAAAATTTCTTCCCTAGTTTATAAAGATTGTACAAATTACGCTCCTTGATGCCACAAACTAAATCCTCCAAAGAACGGCGTTAGCTATTAAGCGGGAAATTTAATCAGTTTTCCACCATATAATTAGATTTATTGTATATCTAAAAAAACGGAAATAACAGGGTCGTTTATTATGTGTAACACGTGATAAACCCAAAAAAATGAAAAATTGGAATTTCTTAAAACGGTTAAGAAATAGTGTATTGTAATAGAAAAAGTAATGTATTCGATATTTATCCTTGAACACTCTGTATACCAAATCATTTGTCATGAGTTATTATCAACGCACAGTCAAAACTACTAAGTATACAAAGCTGAAATTTTGAAAATATGTTTATATGTTTATACTTCAACCATCCGCTAATTTGGGCACGGGGTGTTATGATGAACAGACGTCTAATATAGGGAAGTTTCACTACAGATTGGTACAGAATGATTTTAAGGAAAAAACTCAAAACCACAAAACTAATATTTGTTGATTTTTTTAAATATTTCCATTAAATAATAAGCTGAAAATGTACGCAACCATGACAAACTGTGTTGATTATGCAAATATCACTCTTAAAATTAAATTTAAAAAAATAATTTCAAAATATTATGGACATTAAAAAAAATGAAAACTTTCTAATTGTTTATTTTCAATCAGGTGTCATTTCCCCAAAAACAAATTTGTTTTTTTTTTTTTATTTTACGTATGCTTTAAAATATCTAACATTTCTAAATAAAAATTTATGATTGTGCTAAACGTTTCTTTTTTTAAAATTAAATAATACGTGAATGGGAAAATATGAAGACATGGATTCAAAAAGTACCTTAATTTACGTTTAAGATTCCGAACTTCCAAATAAGAATATTCTGTGATGTCATTTTAATTTGTTTGCAAGGTCTTTTATTTGTGCAGAACAATCATTCAAAAATCATTTATATTTTGATTACAATACATAACACACCTTTTTGTATGCATAATATGATAATTATTTTATATACCATTTTCAATTTTGTAAAAACAAATTATATAAAAATGTTTATAATGATTAATAATAAACAGAATGTATAACATCTGGGCTAGATTATTATGATTTTATTTAAAATTGTTATTTTGTAATGCTCATGTTATTAATACCAGTAAAATAAAATTAAATAAACTGTAACGAATATGATTCTTAGATGCCACACTTATAGTATTCTGTGATGCATGTATGCACTATTATTATTACAAAACAATTTATGTTTTCCAATGTGAATAGGAAACATGCAATGAAAAAATTTGCTATTTTACCCATCAAAATGTGAAACTAGGCTCAATACAAAACAAAATGCGAAAATTAAATTAAAATTGACTCCAAAACGAATAAGTTATAAGCTCATAAAGATTTTGTTCCATCTCTTACTTGCAAAAAAAAGTTTTATAGATAATTCTACGATAAGTGGTCATTTTCTATAGAAATTTTGTAGGAAAGTTTGTATAAAGTACCATGGACATCGATTGGACCTCTTACCGTATAATCACTTTTAGTATTAAAATTTGAAATTAAAATTATCAACATCAATCGGATTTTTACATCAATTGACCCTTCGAGCCACAATTATAAGCATGTTTATATGGTTTTTTATTATTCAAATATATTACGAGCTGTACAACATCATGACAAAACAATTTCACTCATAAAATATACACAATACTAACTTTACACAACATGTCAACTGTATATAGCTACAGATCTATAGACATACTGCTTTAAGCATATCGGTGACATGAACGCACGAGATTTCTCCCATCCAATGTCAGCATGTCGGTGCCGCGAAACCATAAGATTATTTTCCCCCATCAAAAAGAGACCAACGCGGCTAATGAAGTTTTCACTTCAAAAACGCAAAAGTTTTTTTTTTTTATTCTTATACAAAATGTTTCACAAACTTAATCTCCAAACAATACAAAAGATTATGAATTTATGGTTTTTGAGTTGAGTATCATAACTTTCTATCATTTTCTTCTATATTTATAGGTAGTTAGTTATATTAGATATATCTGTTGAATGTGCATATTATAAGTAAAGTATAAGTAATAATAATTAGATAATAATCATTATTAGATATAATAACTAATATAAGTATAACAAACAACTCATACTTATATGTATATATATATATATATATATACATATATATATATATATATATATATATATATATGTATAGATATTTATTTATATTATATTATAATATGAATAATTTGTTTGCAACTAACTCTAACATATCCGGGTTTTAATTCTTTATGCAACAAATAACCTTGACTATATCTGATAGATAGATAGATAGACATTATTAACAATAAACTAAATTAAATATACACATATGCTATGAATTACATTTAATAAGACATAATGCAACACATATTATGATTTGTAATTAAGAGGTGTATTGCTAGTCTGTTACCTCTATTAGGACCCATACACTGTTGCATAGTTTGGTCAAATTATGTGGACAGCATTCCTAAGCTTTGCTACACTTTGATTGCTATTTATCTTTGTATTCTTAGTTCTATATTTTCTATCAACTTGAGCAAAGTGATATGTCGCTTATTATATGTTTAATTATCAAATAATAATACTGAAATATTTTATTTATAACGATTTAGCATATAAATAAAGAAAAATTAATATAGGTCCTAAACAAAGCTCATATAATCAAAGTAAGATTATAAGAGAATTCTTTATACGAGAATTTTCTGATATATTTGAAACAACTCTATTTTTGTCAACTAGTCGAGAATTATTATTATAAAGCTTTACAAGCAGTTATAGCTTTGCAGTTTTTGAAAAATTTTATGAGTTCATTTTGATACAATTTTTAATGGAAATTTGAGATTGGGTAGCTAGTTTTCGAGGCATTGATTAATTCCAAACAATATCTCAAAAACAATCCAACCAATTGTTAAATGAATGTTATTTTTTAAGATTTTTCAATAAAAATTTTATGGGAAATTCCCGTTGAGCAATGTCCATTAAAATAATGTTAATAATAATTTCTTAACCTATTCAAAAGTTGTAGGGGTATTATCTAGAATAAAATACCAAATTTCTATACAAAAACGGCTGAAAATGCTTATAATTCCACAACAAATTTTGTTTGAGCACTCTCATAACTTGTAAGAACTTTGTGAAAAATTTTCAATGAATTCGTACTGAAAATTTTCTTAAATGAATTCCCTGTGATATCACTGTTTATTTTTAATGATTGAAAAAAATTCAATGAAAATTTTACTCAACATCTTCTTACAAGTAATGCAAGTGCTCAAAAAATGTTTGAGGTGGAGTTAATGAGCGTTTTCAAAGCAGTTTTTGTTGAGAATTTTGGAAATTTTTTAAAGCATGTAGTCCTTAACTTTTGATCGGGACAGAAAATTATTACCAACTTTGATTAATAAGAGTTCAATTGAGATTAACATTTGGAAAGTTCTGTGAGCAAATATATCGAATATAGGTCAATCAGGATCGTTCGGTATTTATTTTAATTCGGTATATCTTTAATTAGCACATTTTGAACAAGAATACTAGACTATAACCAGGACAGTCTATGATGTCGGCTCTCCTATACTTGCCTACCATTACTAATGTACATTTTCTAATATTAATTATTGTACTTAGAGTAATAAACATATGATAATTAATCAAAATACATAAAAATTACCAATTAACCTTGAGTTTGCTTTTTTTCCGCATACTATGAATAAGTTAAGAGGATTTTATTACATCATGTTTATTGAAAAATATTGTTCTGCTTAAATTTTATGTACTATCTTCAAAGAAGACATACTGAATTGAAGGAATAAATAAAATTGTGAATCCTAAATTTGAATATATATCCAATTCTCATGGTCCCTTTATACGAATGTTACAGACTTTAAAATTGAAAAACCATATTAACGTAAAACCAATTTCATTCTACGCATATTTGCGTAACGTCAATTGATTAAGTTTTAATCAAAATTAATCCAACCATTTTTGTACTGATTATACTAATAAAAATTTTTGTAGTCCATTATCTCGACAATAAAAAACGATTGTACCGTGGTACCAATTTTAGCTTTCAGAAAAATTTGACCAACCAATGTTTTTGGCTAATTAAAACAATAACACGAAGACAAACTAGCTCTTAAGAACCCCGATACATTTTTACTTTGTTTTTCTATATATCTATTTAAAATAGTGGATTTTATTACACATAAACTTGCGTCACTACACTGTTAAAGTTTAAAAAAGAACATACCTAATATATTATATCTTTTTACTCTATAATGTTGCAATTTCTGAAAAATAAAATTACTTAGTAGTGAATTGGTAATTTATTACTGTAATTTAATTACCAAATAAATAGTAATGTGCATTATTTACAAAATCCAAAGTGTGATGATCTCTATTATGATAATTTGCATATGCAGAAATTTGACGTTGTCTGACTAAATTGATCAATAAAATTATTGAAATTTTTTTTTATATACCATGAAAAATAAAAATATTTTAAAGCTAAAAATTAATCTTTTTATTTACTTGTTTTGCGTTAAAAAATTATTAATGGACTCACTTTAAACTTTATTGTCATGTTTCATAAATTTTCCAAAATTTAACACTCCATCAAATTATTATCTCGCCGACTTTAATCTTCATTTTCCCGTGCTAACTCACTGAGTTAAACTAGAAATGAGCTGTCTCTTCTTTAACAATTCCCGTTAGTAGATTGCAACTATGATGGAATTGGGTACTTTCAATTCCCTCTAATTTTGAACGAGTGTTGGCAGACGACTCAGTTTAACGATTTTATGTTTATAACAAGTCCTTTATCATTCCATATGCATCTGGTATTTCAACTTTATTTCATCTAGAACTGAGTTCCATCTGTAATTTCCCTAACTGCGAGATTGATTATTTTTTTAATATTATTTCTGACGTAATTTTGTTTAAAACTTGGCTTTACGTTAATATGGTTTTTCAATTTTAAAGTCTGTAACATTCGTATATAGGGACCATGAGAATTGGATATATGTTCAAACTTGATATTTTAAACACGAGAAAAAACCTGGATAAGCGATATCTGCTCAAAATCGTTATATACTTGGCTTGTAGGGTAATGAATATAAATAAGCCATTTTGAGTACAAAACTTAATATATCTTATATTTTGTACTTTTTTGTTTGTTTACTTCATTGGCACTATATACCAATCATTATATTTTGTATTCATATTTATTTTAATTATTGTACAAAACTACATTCATTTATTTGGTTAAATGATCGTAATGTGTATTTTTCTAAATACTTATAAATTCAACAAGCTCCAATTTTTATTTGAAATTAAACTTATTTTATAATATGTGATCTTCTGAACATCACGGTATAAAATCGATAAAACAATATTTCAATAGTTCATTTATAAATGTTGATTAAATTAAAAACTATGCAACAATTTAAAAATGTATTCGTAGAAACCATTCATTCCATTGACAAATAAAAATTATTTTATAATCATAATCATAATAATAATAAAAATAATATAAAAATACTTATGTGGGATTTCATTCAAAATTTTTTTATATGTCTGGCCATGAAATCATTTGTTTGACTCACACTATATTTATTTATTTATTGAATTTTTTCACCTCTATATATAAAATAACTCCTATAATATAAAATATAATAAAATAACACTGAAAACTTTTTGATTAGTAATTTTCACTTCACTACAAAATTAAAAATTATGAGTGCATTTTCAACTCATTCAGTCATTATCAGGTAATCAATACTTCCAATTTCGAAAGTATTGTTTTTCTGATTTAAAAAAAAAAGTTTTTTTACTCCGAATTCTGAAATTATTATGTTGAAGTCTTCGACAATCCTCGTTACGTCTGTTGTCTGTGGCACTTTTTCAGACGATCGAGTGCAACTTATGAACGAATATTTATAAATTTGTGATAAACAAAATTGCAGATTTTCAGAACGATTCCATTTTAGAACCATCTCATCTATGAATTACCGTTTCAATGATATAGCGCTCGAAACTTAGGCTCCATCTAGTCTTACATTAGTAGTTTAAATTGTGTCAATCGATTATTCTTGAACAGTTTTCTTAAAGAATAATTGAAAATCGAAACGAATAAACGTGCAAAAAATAAAGTCAGATTGCGCTCATAAAGAATTTCTGTAATATAAAAGTAAAAAAAGTACTTTTACCTTATATTGAAATTGAAATTCATTCAGTTCCAAAAACAAAACATTTAAATGCCGTTATATCGCGTTTAAAATTTTAAAATTTTAGAGATATATTAAGATGGGAACGTCAACCGCGTTCCTTATACCTAGACCTTTTGGTCCTCTGTACACCCTTTTACAACACACTCCATCACCTGATGGCTCTGATGCCTTCTATATATTGTGATTATATTGTTATTGCACCTTTTTTATAATAAGTGATCAAACTGGCGCTGCTTGGATTGGAACCCGCAACCTCGAAGTCTAAGTCAAAAAAAAGTTTGTTATCGAATTACCTATCTGTACCATTCAAAACAATATCGCCGATGTACCTATACCAGGAAAGAATGTGCAAGGGAAGGGACTTAAGGAGAGTATTTTATTTTCTAAGTAATGTATAAAACGGGAGACACAGATTCATTGATAAACTAAATTTTTATTAATAAGTTTTTTTTATCATACTCAATATAATTTTGATTTCAACATCTGTAACAGTATATATTGTCTAGTATAGAATTGGTGTATCTTCTTACACTATCTGTATATAGAGTTCATATAAGATTTTTTTCCATATAGTATACATTTTTTTTTTTTTAATTTGAGACAAATATTTTACATAAATCATGGCACCTTTGATTCATATTCTGATGCTGTTGTTGTGGTTTATGCCATATTATCATATATAAGAATTTTAACTAGCTTCTATAAAACTGAAAACGAGGAAGTTTTACTATATGACTGTAACTAAAAAATAAAATATTTTACAACGATGTCTACCAAATATTACCAACGATTTCGGTAAACCTACAGAACAAATAGTTATTTTATTAAATTTAACTGTTTTTTATTGAATTTATCACATTTGACAACTGAAATTAATTTACAAAAAATTTAAAGTATATCTTGCATCTATAATACCATTTTAAATATTTTTATACTTACGTTATATCTTAATACATAAATATTAGCACTTAGTGCACCTTAATTCGATGGGGGATTAGTAGCATTTCATTTGTGATACAAAAAGATATACTTTCAAAAAAAAGAAAATCAATGGATTTCCGCTTTAAATTGCATTATTTTTTTATTAAAGATAAATAAATGTAAAAAAGCCGTACAAATTAAACAGACATTATATGAATGTTTTGAAACGTGTATAAATAATTTTTCTAATATTTTAATTATCTTCCTTCTGCATATTAACACTGCACATCAATTATTTATATTTATTTTAATTAATAATTTGCAAAAATCACTGATCATCCCTAATCATGAAATTAAATTTTATTATAGTTCATAAAATCGTCGTTTAATTATTTAAGCTTAATATTTATACTGCCATTTCAAATACAAAATTTATTAAGTAAAAAAAAAAAAATTAAAAAACATTTATTTTAAAAATATAAGTGCAAAACATAAAAATATATTTTATGTCCAAATATGGTGGAGGCGCAATGAAATTAAAAATAATTTACTTTTACAACACTACTATATTATTATCTTTATTATTTTATGCAGAATATTATATTGTCATACGATTTAAATATTAAATAGTCGAAGCTTAATTTAAAGGTAGGGGAGGAGGTAAATTTAAATAGTAAGATTTGATATCAGACAGATACCAGGACAGGTGTAACTAAATAAAAGCGTGTAAAAATGAAAATTTTGTATGAAGAAATGTTGAGAAAAAATAATTTTTTATCTCCAATAGTATTTTATTTTCAATCATATTTATGAACTTTTTAGTTTATTTTATGAAGTTGGTTGTATTTTTTTCAAAAATTTTATTATATTTAGATTAATTTGGAAATTTCAAAGGTTTATTAAAGAAGTGTAGAGTGTAGCAGATTTTGTCTGCTCCCAATACATTTTCTGAAAAAATACGTTTTGTTGTTAACGTGATCGTATAACCTTAAATTCCTTACAATAGAAAACAAAGCAATTTTTATATAATAGATAGTAAGTAGGTAATAATAATAATAATAATAATATACATTTGATTTATATTATTTGCTTTAGGAGGCAGTTGTTGGTCTTCAATGATGCGGAACGGCCGTTGTACGGAACTGTTAAGTGAACGTGTATCCAAAGAAGAATGTTGTGCATCAGATAGTGTCACAACAGCATACAGCAAAGAAGATCTTGATCCTGGTACATTATTTTTTTGGCGTGTACTTGGTGGAGGTGTTCCTTGCAGTACATGTAAACGTAAGTATTTTCATATAAAGCACATAAATATTGTTTTAGAAGTTAAAATGATTTTGAAGAGAATAGTTAAAATTATCCAAATTTTTTCGATTATAATCCAGTTCTAGAGTTCCCTACGTTCCTAATTAAGTCAAATGTAGTCATATCGGAACCAGAGTTTTAAAAAGATAAGATATAAGCCAGATAAATTTATTCTAGGTTGAAAAAGATTCGTGATAATTTAAAATTTCATTTTACCATTTTAGAAAATGTAAATTGTTATTTGTTAAGTGTTCATTTTCAATTTATGGCACCAGAATTGAAGAGATGCAGACTTCCAAAATAAAGATTGCCTTTTATGAGTCTATGATAACTTTTCATTTCAAAGACCAATAAATTATGGATTATCAATTAAAAACTACAGAAAAAGAATATAGAATCCGAACATACAAACTAGTCATTTCTAGCTCCTGTAATTTGTATAAATACCCTATTTGATTGAAAAGTTATTCATGAAACTTCATAATGGATGTACTGATTTGTGTATCAATAGGGTACCAGACTAATTCTAAATTTTTTTATTTCACTTCAACATAAACCTAGACTAGACTAGACTCAATATCATAACAAAACTTGAAAACGATGTTTAACATGAAATTTATTTGGAGAAGACACTAACAGTTGACGGTAGATATTTCCGTCTTTGTTTAATTAGGAATTTTGAATGTCCATAACTTGCTTATTTCTAAAGATGTTTAAAAATAACTGCAGATCAATGTTCGTGAAGTAAAAACAATTCAATTGGAGTAATAAAAGAAATTCAAAATTTTTAATAACAGTTATGAAGGTTTCCAATCTCGTTCAGAACGATTGTTATCAAGTTTGAAACATGTTATTAAAATAGTCTCAAATTATAAAAAGCTCAATTTGTTTCATGAAAATAATTGTTCATATCAAGAAATTTCGATTATTAAAGTTTCTAAGTTACTTACCATTTTGAGTATTAGTTTAGTTTGTCTTTCTTTTCAGAGACTTGTGCTGGTGTGCAGTGTGGGGAGGGTAAAAAATGTGTTCAAAGAAAAAGTGGTCCCAAATGTGTGTGTTCACCAGAATGTAAATCGAACAATGGTGGGTCCAAGGGACCTGTATGTGGTACCGATGGACGATCATATCGTACATTATGTCGACTTCGTAAACGAGCATGTCGACGAAAAAGTCATACATTATCTGTAGCTTATTATGGACATTGCCAAAGTAAGTAATAAATCACATAATGATCTTTAAATAATTGTTTACTAATTAACATTCATTTTTATAACAGGTTCCTGTGACAAGATTGAATGTCCAACAGGGAAACATTGTTTGGTTGATCAGAATCTAAGTCCACATTGTGTAAAATGTGCGAGAAATTGCACGAGTCCTGCGGGTGGAAATCCACGTGGTCGGCAAGTATGTGGAGCAGATGGAATTACATATCAATCAGCATGCCATTTACGTGAAGCTGCCTGCCAGAAAGGGAAAGCAATTCCTGTTGCCTACAAGGGACGCTGCAAACGTAAGCAGACCGGACCCGATAGTGTGTGGTATTTCTTTATTGTGTTCATTTCATTTTTTTTCTTTTTTTTTTTTTCACTTCAGTAATTTATTAATTGACATTGTGTTGTCTAAATCATATTTTCGTAGTGGTTAATTAGTATATTTGTTGTAATTAGTTGCTTTTTATGGTATTAGTAGCCGAATACGTATTTTACAATTATAAACATTCAAAAACTGTCATAATCCTTGTTGAAAATTATCATAAATTTTAAATATTATAAAAACAATTGCTTGCACTCACAAATCCGGAGATATTTTTGTGCCCAGTTTGTGAATACAAAATGCTTCCTAAAAAAGGGTTACCATTATATAAAAATGTAAAAAGACTTAATATTTGCCTTATAAATATTCCGCTTTAGAATTAATAATAAAAATAAAACTCCATTTTTTTATATCTATTTATTTATATCTATGAAGCATTGGATAATTAGAAATAATCTTTGACTACCGTGCAAATATTTCACATATTTCTTCAACATTTATCGGAGAGCTTTAGTCTATTTTCGGCATAACATGAGGGAACTTTACGCGCTTTAGAGTAACGTTTCACATTACAATAACTATTAACTTTTGCTTGATTTATTTTAATGTCAGCACGTGAAAAAAAAAATTGATAGTTTATATAGATTAATTATCTAATACATCGGAAATAGATTTTGTATGATATAATTTTGTTTATTTAGATAATTATTTATTTCAATAAATAATATCACCCCACTCTTGATGTCGCTAAATTACTAACCCACCAAAAAGTAAGTTTAATTTTAGTTTTCTAATATTTTAATTCATTTCAACTTTCTTTTACCGAATAGAAAATCTTCAATTGATTCATGTGTAATTTATTAAAATCTATTTTTAACTTTCAATCAATATCCGGTTTATTTGAGGAGGGGGAAAAATACTTTTACGAAAAATTGCTTAATTTCATTTTTAAAAATTTGCTGCATACTGAAATCTACCATATTTGTGTTTAATAAATCTGAATTGAAACATCAAAAATGGTAAATATACGCTATCTTGTCGTAATATCGAAAAATCAACCACGAAAATGTGTCTTTTTATGATCGAGTTAAAATGTGCGAATACCTTGTGAATTAAAAAAAAGGATTGAGTTTTTAAATTTTCGTGTATGAAGTAACGATTTTATCATATCACACTTACTAATAATATAATCGACATATTTTCCAATCAATAAACAAGTCCATTTTAACCAGAAAGCTATTGTTCTGATCCCTATAAGCCATATTCACCAAGAATTGCCTTACATTTCATCGTAGTCAATTTATACCGTGGAGTACAACAGTATTTTTTTAAACTGATATATTTGGTAAAGTATTGTTTATTTAATATGTAGAGACTTTAATGCGCAATAAAGAAGGCATGTCAAGTTATATGTATGAAATAATCTTGAAATTTGAATGTCTAACAAGTTAAAGATTCTGACGCGACAAATTTTTGCATATAATTTGGTATTTTACGTCTAATGAAAATATTGGACTTCTTGTCGAATTTCGGAAATTGCAGCTTGATTTTTCGAATAATTATTTCTGTTTTTTTTTTTTTTTTATATCAATTTTAATTAATATTTATTTTTAACTATAGGGCTAGTTATTTTTTTATTTATTTGAAATTTATATAAAACAAAATTTTACTGTTTATATTTTTATTTTAACTTTAAACGTTATATATTTCAAAGGATTTCTTATACATCATCAGACGTTTATATTTGAATATAAAGTATTTATTTAATATCATTTTTCAAAATAAAAATAAACGTCTGATGATGGAATAATTCTTTGAAATATTTTAAGATAAAAATTCAAATAAAAATATAAACAGTAAAACTTTGTTTAATTAAATGTTTTATATAAAAATAAATTTTTTAAGTGGCAATTTTTAATTTGGAATTAATACAATTAACTCTTGTAATGTTTTACTTCAAGTTCTATAGACGATTGTGTACAGAAATCATTCAAAACGACTAGAATAGACAAGAAATCTATTCTATGTCATCGACTTTATAAAGAAATTTATAAAAGCATTTCATCATAAACAAAATAAATTATTTTAAATTAGAAATACCAAATAGTACAAGCAATGTAGATAAAACTATGACTCAATAAATATAATATTTTTTTAATAACAATAAATAATTTCAATAGTCACGATACAAATTCATAGAAATATCTTCAAAATTGACTACTAAAGTTTCGGAAATTATATCCATTAAAACAAATATTGACAAAAATCAAAGTTGTAGTTACTCAAAATGAGACTCATTTCAGAAAATGAGAGTACTTATTGTTAAAACGATATTTTCTTTGCCAATTTGTCAAAATTTCTTCATCATGAATTAAATCAACTACCCGTCCTATATTAAACCTTTTTTCGTTTTACGCATATTTTCAAACTATTTATGGATCTTTATATCTGACGTATATTCTAACGTTTTTAACTAAAAAGCGAAAAGATATATATATGAGTTGAAATTATTATTCTAGGCCTAACAATTGAGTTTAAGTTTTTGGAGTAACAAAATCGGTCTATTGAAATGAATCCATCTTTTAAACCATAAGAGATAATAGAAAACTTAAAAATAATATTCGTATTTTCAAGAAGACTTTTGTTTACAAATTTTTCACCAGTTTTCACAGTTTGAACATGAAATCAAAAATATCGTTAAGAATCTTCCAATAATTTTTGAATTTTAAAATCTTTATATCTTGTACTAAAAGTTGTAATACTTATCAATAACAAAAAGTAAAAAATAAGAATTGATTGTGGGTTAAAATTGTATATATGCGTTAAATTGAATTGACCACAAGTTAAAAGAACTATACATAGGAAGAATTACACAGTAGATACACTTAAGCACAAACCTAAAGTGAGTGAAGTAAATAAAATTATTTATTATGTAGTAGCTGCGTAAAATACGCGAATTCTCTTTTAACATTAATTTAACAATAGGGAAAATGTACAAATTACACTTCATTTGATCACTTCATTTGAAGCGTCGTCAGTTCACAAACATGAATTTAAAATGATTTTTAAAAATATAGCCAAAATAATGGATGTTAAAAAATCTTAATTAAACGAAGGAGCTTTCAATAAATGACATCATACATGTTGTCCCCATAGTGATTATACGTAGGGTCTTATCTCTCTACGGTAAGATGTCTTATCGATGTCCATGAGACTTATATACACTTTGAAATGATGTTATATAAATTACATAAATATTCAGAAATTTTTCTGTGCAATTTTTCTGTAGGCAATGACCCGCTTATCGAAGAACCTCAAAAAAAAGATCTTTTTCTCAGAAAGAGATGGACAACAATCTTTAAGAGCTTATAGCTTGCTGCAAATTATTATCAAATAGCAAATTTTTTCTATTGCATCTTCCTTGTTTTATCGATTCCATTTTTTGTTAATATATATTATATTACAAATATATAATATATAATGTGCCGTAGTGCTTACTATAAATAATAATGAACTATTATAAATTTTTTAATAACCTCCAAAACAACCAATCAAATCGTAGAATAAATACAATTATTAAAATGTATGATTTGTTTACATAGAGCGGGCTCCAAAAAAAGTATGTATTAAATCACCTTATTATTTATCTATTTCGGTATAACCATCCGTCCGTCTGTCTGTCAACAAGATAACTCAAAAATGAAGAGATTGCCAGTTTTCGTAAAAAATATTGGTTTAGTATAAAATTTTTTTGTTCATGTTTGCTGGGAGCATAATTTGCTCTGAACATATATATGATAAAATAATTTAATTTTTATCATAAATTGTTCTGAGCAAACATTAAAATTATATAGAATATGTCGAGTATAAAAATTAAATTTTTAGAATATATTGAAGGCACAGAATCACTTATTTGGTCCATTTCCGTCTGTCCGTCATCAACATAACTCAAATAAGAAAAGAGATAACGGCCTGAATGACATTTTTTAGTAAGCAATTTAGATTCGCAACAATTTCAGCTGAAATTTAGTTAATAAACAAATACACAATTACAATATATTTATAACTGTATTTGTTAAATTTGTAACGCCAACGTATTTATGTCATTTTATATAATTAATGCGATTTTTTTCAAAAAATTTCACCACTCGTGTGCAAAGCAAATAGCTCTTATTTTCGATGAATAGGGAAGTCGCTAATAATAATATGTGTATAGCTATATTTACAATTTGGAGGTGTTAGTGGTTGCATCGCACGTTTTTATCTTCATATGTTCAATACATTCATACAATATACACCTGCAATCAACTTTAATGTAGCGTACATACATTGGTATATAGACTTATAATACATAATAATATAAAATACATATATTCATAAGTATTTATTTATACACCAATACAATATATATGTATTACTTTTACATTAAGAATGTACCTTGTGTCCAATTCAATGTTCACATTCATCAAGCTATAATTTGGGGGAAGCTTATCATAAAAATATGAACAATGGTCGGTCGACTCTCTTGTGTTGTACAGTACCCATTTTAAATTATATGCTTTTTAACTCTTATTTTTTCATTCAATTTTTGTAGAATAAGGAATCGGACTAAAGTTTTTGAATTAAATCAATTGAAAAGCCTCCTTGCTTCACGTATATGAATCTGAAATTATTTAATAGTGGGATACCTACGTATCAACTGTGAGGTTTTCCGAATAAATTATATGATAAACATCGTTTTCAAAAAAGATACAGATAAGAAAATAATGTTTGATAGCTTCCTACTTTTTTGTTTTTGAGTGTATGTTAATTTTCATTATTGTATTATATATAGTTTATATATTGTATTATACATAGTTTAAAGCAAATTTAGAATCAATTTATTATGTTAAATAATTTGTAAAAATTGATCAGGCAGTAATTCATTTGTGATAAATCTCTTGGTTTGCAAAAAAATGTTTGCAAAAAAACTTGTCAATAACCTTTTGTTGAAAATATAATTATTTATATTATTTATATTAATAATTATGAAGTAGTTTAATATACTTTTCAAGAAGTAATCGCAATCTTCATATTTTATAAAAATTTAGTAATTGACAGTGAATGGGCAATCTTTTAAGCTCTTCGTTGCCCAATTTAATTACTAATCTTCACCAATATGTAATCAACAAATATATGTATTTGCCAAACATTCCGTGGCAAATCAAAAGTTTTCCAAACTTTCAGGGTAATCCAAGTAAAATTAAGATTGCAGTCGCAATGCTCATTAACATTGAACATTGAGTTTACTAAGTCTTTTTCCTGCCACTGAAAACATCGTCATATTCAGAATTTCCCTTACATTTATTTTACCGAAAGAAATATTGCATTCGTTTTTTTATACTATTTGGATTTGAGGAAATATTTCGCACATTTTTTCAAAATTTTTTTCTATAGTATCGAATTCTGAGAGCTTTCATGTAATCCCTTCTTTCAAAAGACTCGTGACTAATTTTCTTCAGACTTCATTTCCGTTCACTTAGTATATATATTCATTAAAGTTCATCTGTGATTTATAAGTCTTTGAAATTAAAATTGTTAAAAATCGAATTATTGTTCGATTGTCAAATACCTAACTAGTGTAGAGAAAATTATTTATTATATTTGACATATATTCAATACGTCAGAGTATATTAATTTTAGTCTAAAGTTTGTAATGCTTGAAAATATTGAAGCCTTAAAAACAATTTCGAATAGGTGTTCATAGAATCACCTTATTACCCCATTTCCCTATGTCTCTCCGACCGTCCGTCACCAAGATACATCAGAAACGAAAAGATATAGCAAGATGAAATTTTGATGACGTATTCTAGACACAAAACGTGTTGTCTAGCCATAAAAAATTTTCCTTAAGGAGATATATAATTCAAAAATGAATTTTTAACTCACAGAAATGCTCATTTAAATCTAAATAACTATGTTTACGTGAAATATTCGGATTCGCCACAATTTTAGCTCAAATTTAGATAATTAACACATATAATTACAATACATATTATTTTTGTATATGTATGTATACATTAACTGTATAGACTCGATATTTAGAGTATTTTATGAATGCTTATGATTAAAAATAGTTCAAATTCTGATACTTAACCATATGTTGAGTATCTAAGTAAGTTATTTATCAAAACAATGAATATACTTTTTGCTTCTGCGTGCTTGACGAAACATTTTCTGTTATTTTCTTGCATAGTAATTAGAATATGTAGTAATATTACCAAGAAAATTTATCATTGCAATAAAGTATGCAAATTTGTGGGATGTATCGTAAAACTCTTGTATTCTTTAAATCCACAATACAAAATGTATACCTATATATATATATATATATATGTAATTATAATTTTTACTTAACACTAAAAGTATGATGACTTTGTGCAATGTACAAAATAAAACCAAGACATAAAATGTGCAATGAACGATAAGTTAAGCAAGTAACTACCTCTTCTTCCCGACATAAATTGTAGAAAACAAAAATTGTATAAAATATTCCTTGTGACATCTATATTTTGAAAACATTTTTATGATTTGATGGTGTTGGTATGTGATTTTTAGAAAATCTATATTATCTGTCTTCAAAGAATCAGTTCAATGATGAAGGTACAATTTCGTAAAAGCAATTTAATTTTGCTCTAAATTTAAATTATTTATACTTAGTAATGCCGCACGTCGTCTCATTTCTATTTTTGTAAAAATACGCAACAGAAAATTAGTTGTTATTAAGTATTTAATAATAAGTAAACATACGAGGTAACGTTATGTGTTAAAAATTTCTGCGGACATTTGGAAATCAATATTTTTACTGATTGCTAAACTATCCTGCAATATTTTTTTTAACCTATGTATGTATCCTAATAAAAAAGTCCTATTCAAATTGAAACGGAATAAATTGTAAATGAATTGAAATTAAATAGGATATTAAATTACCAGAAGAGGAAGCAGGTAGTGTGATGTTGCGGCCAATAGGTCCGGGCCATGTCTTATGCCAATGGTTCCGAGTTTGATTCCCGGTATTAAATATCCGGTGAATTTTTGTTTCCAGCTCTATCATTTTATAGATCTTGATTTCATGCGCTCTTTGGGTTCAATTTTCCTCAAAATAATGGATCCCTCTTTGATTGGGTAAAAAGCTAGATGACCATGGTATAGTGCTGACCACACTTAGTCTCTATGTATAGTGGTCTCCAAATTGCAACAGTGCATCGAATCCTTGGACCAAAATGGCCTGTTGCGACTCTAGTAATGTTAAGAATTCTGATTTTTAGACAGACTAGTTTTTAATCATCATAGCACTTATCTACAAAACCAACGAATGGAATGATTTAGCCCAATTTTAACATATTTCCGCATTTGTATTACTTTGTTAATACATGCACATAGAGGTAAAAAATCACCACGAAGAAACATTACGACGGAGACGATACTTTCGTATGCTGTACGTACTTTAGTCAGTCAGCCAGCCAGCCAGCCAACAGCAGGTCTGTTGATGGTCTGTTGAAATAAAGAATATATACGTATGTACAAGTATTATATCTATGTATGTATTTATTTGCTTGAATTTTTTCATTACTTCATACATTTACTTACTTCTGGCTAGAGAGTTTAACTAAGTTTATAGCGAGAATAAGAAGACGATGACGATCAAGAAGTAAGTGGAAGAAGACGAAGACGAAGACGAAGAAGAAGAAGAAGTAAGTGATGTTTGTTGTTGTTGATGATGACTATAATACGCGAGCGATGGTCGATGTACTTGTTGTTGTTTCACTGTAATAGTGCAGTCAGCAGTCAGTGATCGCTGGCGTTGCGTTGAGTTGTTGTGTTTATTGTGGATTTAGAGAGTCAGCAGACGACGTGAATCAAATGGTGAATGACCTAGCATCAAGGACGTATCAAGGACATGCACAATACATACATATACATATTTCATACAGGGTGAACTTTCTCATGTCATATGCTGTGCATAAGTTCCCATTTGAATCACCAACAAAGTATTAAATACCATTTTAAGCATAGTTTAGACTTTTAGTTATCGATTAAAAACTAAAATCGTCTTGCTTCATTCAAGAAAAGGGAATGTCAATTCAAGGAAACAGGTATATTACGATCTGTTTTAGTTGCATCACACACATCAGTTTCAATTTTTCCTACTTAAGTAAATGAAAACGTAATTTTTACTTAGGTACTCTTTATATAATGTAACTCAGACGTAATTGTTATCAAAATTTTCGCACATACACGTATCCAAATAGTCCGAGCCTCAGTAGGGCATAAACACATGAGTACCATGATAATCAGGAATTGCGTTTAAGTTGGACAGCATTCCTTAATTAGCCCCCATCAAATTAAAACTTTGCCATTCCGTTCTCACTACCGATGTATTGTCAAGTTTCTTAAATAATACAACTTAGCAATTTTGCAATTCGTTTGTCTTTATTCATCTTACTATCGTCTCTATGTTTGTTCCGCTAAAAATTTCGTACCTGAAATTTGTACTTAAGTTTAGAAGTTTCAGAAACCATAAGAAGTTTCAGAATAATTTCCTAAAATTATTGGTGTTCTCACTAACGGTATGTCGATGTGTATAGTATAACCAATAAGGATATAGGGATGTCACTTATTTAGCCGTTTGAATGTGAATAGGGAGTCACCGTGAGTGAAATTAATTGCTCAATAGAGC
The DNA here is from genome assembly GCA_020423425.1 of Chrysopa pallens. Lineage (NCBI taxonomy): Eukaryota > Metazoa > Arthropoda > Insecta > Neuroptera > Chrysopidae > Chrysopa > Chrysopa pallens. The sequence goes on from CM035594.1 coordinate 15,923,357, forward strand.
TATTAGTAAGAAAGTAAGATGTAGGACACTCAATAGATATGTGTACATATGTATATACAATGTTATTTACGTCTGCAACAACAAACTTTTAATACCACAAAACATGAGGCAATTTCTTATGTAGCAAAAGCAATAACACTGGGACACAATACACAACAGATCACTTTTTTAAATGAATTTACATTCATTATAAGTTGTTATTTATTTATTTTAGGTGCTATACTTACTGACTTCTTAGGCGTTTTTTTTTGTTTATGATTATTTATATTATTTTAACACTTCGTCCGTAAACGTTTTTTCGACACCTTCCGTCGGTAAACCTGGGTATTTCCGGTCGTTTTTTCAACCTGTTAATGCACTCAAAAAATTTCGTAAAAATTCATGCTCATCTGTGAAACCTTCAACTTAACATATCAATCATAAAATTGTAGAAAAATTCATTTTTGCATATATTTTTTATTAAAAAACTGGAGCAACTTGCTAAAAAAACGGAGGTTTACTCAAAAAATCGTAACTTTATGAAAAATTAAGATATTGTAATTTTAAATAAACCAAATTAAAGGTCAATAATGCAGTTTTCAGGAAAAAAATATTTTATTTCATTTTTTTATCAATAAATGCTTAAGTTTGGACAGGTAAAACAGGCAATGAAAGATGTATCAAACATTAGTATAAACACATTTAATTATCAAAAAACATTTTTTTTTACAAACTAAATTATTTTTAACTTATATTCGTTACATCTAAATTAAATTAACTGCAAAAGTATTTTATTCTACACAATCTACACAACACATAAGACGATGTTCTTCACAGACTGCTTTTTGACACTTCACGCAGCAGTACTGCGTTTTTCTGTCTTTATCGACTTTACAAAAATAACATCGCTTTCTCTTCTCTAATTTATCCTTTCCTAATGTTGGTCTGCCAATTTCATCCGAAGACAATATTTCTTTGAGGTTGTTTACTAACGATTTATGTAATCCTGGTCTCATTGCGCGATCATGTAAATGCGGTTTTATAAGAGAGAAAGCGAGTTCCTTCAAAAATTGTCTTCTATTTTTATTGTCATTTTCAGGCAAAAAATTGTATAAAATACATGCATTAACACTGGCCTGATCTAGCATGCCTAAGAAAAAACGCATTGGCCAGCGGCTGGTTGCACGGGCGCAAGAATAATTGTTACAGAGCTGGTCAAAAACATCTGTGCCACATTTATTTTCATTATAAAATTTAATCATTTCTGGCTTTCCAGTCTCTTCACATGCTTTTCCGGTTTTATGCATTGATGATAACAACAGAACCACTTTACTTTTCTTTGGGCAATACGAGAGTAGAATGTTTTGCCCATCGTAGCCGTATCTCACAGTGCCCATTGTAGCATTTCTTTTAAATGACTCTGGAATCTGGCGCTTGTTTTTTCGTAGCGTGCCGACCATTGATAAACCAAATTGTTGTTTCATTCTATTAAAGAGCTCAACTGAAGTAAACCAATTGTCACATGTAATATATCTATGAGTGTGATAAATTGGTTCACTCAATTTACGCACATAATAGGAAGGAATATTTTCACCTCGCTCTGTTGTCACCTTTCCAACGTACGGTATGGCGTTGTACATATAAAAAGTTTTCGCGTCATTCATGGAAACTATTTTTATTCCATACCGCGCTGGTTTTGACTTTATGTAGACGCGTGCTGAAAAATGACCACGAAACCCTAACAATTGTTCGTCAATTGTCAAAAACTGACTTGGAGTATAATTCTTCTGGCAGTTCTTAATGAAAATGTCCCAAATTTCACGAATTGGTGCAAGTACGTCTTCGGCGCGTCTTGCATCTCGTGTAGTTTTGTCATCGAATCGTAGCCGGTAACTAATAAATTCGAATCGTTTTTGAGACATTGTCACTTTACACAGTGTTGAACCAAATTCGCGCGCCCAGATCTCTGATAGATTTACCCGGTTGCTGTTTTGCATGCCGCAGAAGTATAGAAGGCCTATGAATGCTTTCAATTCATTCATTGTAACATTTCGAAATGATGCTGAATCATCTGCATCCTTGTTTGTTACGTATCGTTGAATTTCGTCATTAGTGTATTTCAAAATTATCTCCAAAATGTCCTGAGTGAATAATGCATTCCAAAATTGTAAAGGTGTGCGTGAAGAGGCAGCTGCACCAATAGCTTTAGGCAAAACAATTATAAAACTTGACCTGCGGCCTCGGGTTTCTGGCGCGGTGAGACACCATTTATGTTTGTCCTTGCCGTAGACAAATTTTGGGCGTCTGATTCCTTCTCTAGTCTCCGGCTCTTCTTCGGACTCACTTTCATCTTCTAACGATTCTAAATCGGAAACACTAATTTCACTGGCTTCACTATCAGCTTCTTCCACAGCATCGATTTCTTCTTCGCTGTCGTCACCTCCAAAATAAGAAATTACTTCTCGTTGGCGAAGTACACGTGCCACATGATCAGCCGACCGTTGCTCCATTTTGTACTAACACTGAGAAAAATGTATGTAATTTAAAAAAAAAAATTTTTTTCTCATTCTGTACTTTTACTCATGCGAAAAACAAGTTAAAATGAAAAAAAAAATTTTCAATTACCTGCAAGTTCAGTATACGGCGTCGGTAAACCTGGGTATTTTGTGTTCCGCTTCGATTTTCAACTGCTCACTGTTACTGCATAGAAGGGACTGAGACCTTCAACTTTAGGTGTCAAGTCCCTTTCCTATTTAACTTTTTTTAGGTAGGGATAGTAGCTCTATCTATTCACTCGTTAGAAAATTATTGACCTAAACAGTTTTGGCTCGGAATACCCAGCCTAAACGAAATACCCAGGTTTACCGACGAAGGGTTAATATTTACATTTAGTAGTGTCAGTCGATTGATACTCAAATAATTCATTTCTTGATACTTTGTAAGGTCATATCGATAGTGAATTGACAATATTGAGACTTCTTAAAATTTAAAAAACTGTGATTTAAAATTGTCAGTTATGTAAATTTAATAACTAGTACATCTAAGACATGTTGCAGACCTGGAAATAAACAAAAAAGGGCATCTTCCTTGATTGTACAAACCCAGGTTTACCGACGAAGGGTTAATATTTACATTTAGTAGTGTCAGTCGATTGATACTCAAATAATTCATTTCTTGATACTTTGTAAGGTCATATCGATAGTGAATTGACAATATTGAGACTTCTTAAAATTTAAAAAACTGTGATTTAAAATTGTCAGTTATGTAAATTTAATAACTAGTACATCTAAGACATGTTGCAGACCTGGAAATAAACAAAAAAGGGCATCTTCCTTGATTGTACAAACCCAGGTTTACCGACGAAGGGTTAATATTTACATTTAGTAGTGTCAGTCGATTGATACTCAAATAATTCATTTCTTGATACTTTGTAAGGTCATATCGATAGTGAATTGACAATATTGAGACTTCTTAAAATTTAAAAAACTGTGATTTAAAATTGTCAGTTATGTAAATTTAATAACTAGTACATCTAAGACATGTTGCAGACCTGGAAATAAACAAAAAAGGGCATCTTCCTTGATTGTACAAACTTCGAGGGGAGTGGGAGTCAAAAGAAAACTTAACTTTTTCTTATCTGTACTTATCAAAAAACAAACGTTTCATAAGTTAAGTATTTAGGTATGTTGAAAAATTTTTCAAAATACGAGGGGATTCAAAAAAATTTACAGTTTCCCAATGTTCCCTCATCATTTCATATCGATTTTAAAAAAACGCAGATTACACCTAGTAGAGAAAAATGTTGATATTTCTAGAAATTTTATCCAAAAAAGGGGGGCTCTGATAAAAAAATAGAATTTTCCTACTTCTTCCAAATTTATTTCACATAAGATGAAAAACACTTAATCTGCCTAGCTTCCATAGAAGCTAGAAAGTTGACATTTCTTAAGGATTTTCCTTAGAAGGAGAGGGATTCAACAGACAAATTAATATTTTAAGTTTTAAAAAGTAATGAATCGTTTTTTACTAATATGCACTGTTTCATAAGTTGAAATCTGGCGACTGACTATTACAAATATTGTGCAATTTCAACAAAATTTCTAACGTATGAATCGAATTGATACTCTTTTTTTTATTGTTGATTTTTTTATTTATGAGCGATGAATTAATTGTTTTTTTATAGTTTCGTTTTTATAACTCACATTTTTTAAGAATTTTTTTACTGGAAAATGTATATTTTAAATCAGGATTAATTCTTATTACAAAAATCCTTATATTTTATTTTTTGCTTAAAATATATTTCTGAATTAATGTCATTATTTTTAACGATTTCATCACACAAAAGTGAACCGCTTCAAAAAGTTTCTAATTTTAATGAATTGTGTATTGACGTGACTATAATTATTAAAATATGATATGTTACAAAAATTATTGTAAAAATAAATAATATAATATCACAAAAATTCATTGCAATTTTTACCATTTTTTATGTGACTGTATTGGTGAAAATAATTAAAATAAATATATAGAATTGAGAAAACTATTGAAAGAAAATATACAAATTGCTTTAAATCAATTCTAATTAACTGAACTAGAATTATATATATTATTACATAATAAATTGGCATATAAACTAGTTATTCAAATTATAATAAATACTGCTAAAACAATCTATTTATATTGACAAAAATACATTATATAGAGCAGGATATGAAGATACTTTAGAATATTATGTTAAGAATCGCTCAAATTTTCAGGATCGGGTGTTGCAGAACAAATTTTTGGTCAAATTAAAGACTCCTTGTTTTCGATGGCCTTTCAAGTTAGGGTCACCAATGAACAATTTTTTGTAAAATAAACACTTTGAACTCCAAAAATGCTTTGTTTCCGTGAAATAGGCGATTTAAGATCTAAAAAAATCAAACACACTATTTATAAATATGACATAATTTTCTTAATTTATTATATTCGGCAAGTTTTACCATAAAATTTCAATTTATTTACGATAGTTATATAAGGTATGAAAACGCAGCTTTTTAAAAATAATCAGAATAGTTAAAAAAAAAATTAAACTCATATTGAATATAGTTTAATGAGGTTTTACTTAATTGCGATGAACAAGCTGCAGCGTCTCAAAAATCGGGGTTTAATTCTCACACGAAAAAGTGATAAGCTCTCAGAGATTAACGTCCATCACTTTCTTGTGAAACGAAGTTTTATATGAAGTCACTATGGAAATTTATAGAATGTACCTCATGTCTTTATATCTTCCGAATTTTATTAATTAGAGTTTTTAACATCCCTATTTTGATTCAGTCCCCTGTTAGTGAAGTGAAAATGCTTAAATTGTGTAGTAATAAAAAAATTAGTAATTTATATTATTTAATTTAATATATTCAAATTTTTATGCGTCTTCTCTGAGAATTTTATTATTTACTAACTTTTATTACCCATATTATGTCACATTATTTCTTATTCCAATCCATTGGCTGATGTGGCAGAGTCTATGTCTTTAGACTGTCGGTGTATGGATAAGAATGGAATACCTAGCTATGCTTCTAGAGGTTTTCTGTAATTTTTATTCTGCAAATCCAGATGTATGTTTACATAGTACCATCCAAAAGACTGCTGAAGACGCACAACCTATCAAATCCGAGTCTCCACTCAATATTCTTTCTTATAAAATAACAATGGCAACTTTAACTTCATCTAAATTTCATTTTAAAAACTTTATAATTACGAGTGTACTTTTGGCTTATCAATTCATTGTCAAGTAATGAAAAACTATTCTTTTATATTGGAAATATATAGGGAAAGTAGGTAAGATTATTGCGAATGACGAAACTCTGAGTGGAGATGATAAATATTTTTTCTATATTTATAATTTCATATTTAATAAAGGGTACTTATAAAGATCTATTTGATTTTTTTAAATTGTATTTTGGGTTTTATTCATTATATTGATCTCAAGACTTCTTTCAATTAATATTTTATCTTTTGTCGCAAATATGTAACACCTTCGGCTTGTGTTCAATATCAATTTTATGATCTGAAATGGTTAAATGAATGGAGAACTTAAAAAAATTTTTGTGGTTTATCTTATACCCGCACTAACTTATACCCGCAGTAGGAATTTAACGTATCGGAAGTAGTTTAATAATGATTAAAAATGATAAAGTGGTAGACATGTATTATAGACGTTTATATCTGAGGAACGGAAGTTATGCTCCATTATTAATTTTATTCAAGCAAAGTCAAATTTCTCGATGTATAACCTTTCTTCATTTAACACAACGATTGCATAATCATTGAAAAATAATTAACAAAATAGTTCTAGGAATTGTAAATATTACATAGTTTTTATACTAATAATAATAATGAATAATTAGTTATTATGTATAATACGAGAGGAAATGTATTTCTTCATATAACATAGCTATTGCTTTGAGATTGAGAATTATCATTAAAATAGTTCTATATGCAATTATTTCACTTATAATGTTAGCAAAAATTGTAGTTAAATGAATAAAAACAAGTTTTTTATGCTTAGTTACGAAAGTACATTCCAATTGAAAATAATCGAGCTAGGCATCCAAATTTTTGTTATACTAAATTTTGAAATAACTTATCAAAAAAATAATAAAAAATTTTTTAATTTCTTGTTTCTCTTAAAATCTGGGATATTGAAATTAGTGAAAAACTCATGATTTCTTCATCTACTTTTAATGATCATTTGTTGTATATAAATATTATTTTTGAAATTTTATGTGAGACATTTTGTAGAAAATGGATATTATAAAATTTTCTTCAAAAATAATCTGTTATGTGCAAACCTTTTTCGAAAAAACATGAAAAGGTTGTCTAAATTTTTAATCAACTCTAAAAATTAAAAATATAACTTCTTAAATAAATGAACTAAAAAGTAAAAATAGTTTTAAACTAAATAAATATTTTTACAAATAATTTTAAATTAAATAAATATTTTTACAAATAATTTCTTTGTAACCAAATCCATTTAAAAATCGGCGCTAATCGTTTTATTATCAAAGATTGTTGTGGTATACTGCCTCACTTGTCGAGTTCTGCTAATCCGCTTCTGGATTAGATACCAAAACCTATTGAATTTTTCTGATTATAACAGAACGGAATTACAACACTAAGTCGATTAGTGTAATTGGTTGTCGATTTATTGATATTATCCTTTTACAACACTTTCTTCTTTATTAACAATTTCTAATTCACTATATAACACTTGGCTTGGTTCACAATGACGATGACCATTAATAACTGATTTCTTATGCTGGTAGCTCTGCCTTTTATACCACAACCGATGTTTCTAGAATGTGTTGTTTTTTTCGATAAATTATATAACCGAATCATCAAGTATTTGTGCGGGTGGAATTTTCTAGAATTTTGTATTATTTATTTTTTTTTTTTAATATATATATCGTCTTAACCACTGGTCTACCGGGTCTCATTAGTACAATTGGTTTTGGAGTCATATAATAGACGCCCATCAAGATAGATTTGTTAGTGCCACTTCTTTCGATTGGTACCTAATTGATTATATGGAAATTGTTTGTAGAAGTATTTATTTATTTTAAAATTAATTTTTACTTTTTAGTCTTATTATCGTTCAATTTTCGCGCGTAAATAAAAATTAATTGAAAATCAAAAAATAATTACCTAAATTTGGTATGCACACAATATTGACATTTGGTATTCACTCGATATATATTTAGAAATATTTTTCTTTAGAAAAACTCTTCGACAAGCCCTCCGTTTTCATGTTAATGTTATGCATAGCAAATTTTGTAACGTTTGGATAATTATGTTTTTAATTATTTTTACAAGAAAATTGAATTGACTGTTCTTATTACTGATGTAGTACAATCCTCCTTAAGTCGGATCTATTTTTTTCTTGAAAAATTATTATTTGTTTGGTTTGTTTCATTTTTTTATATTTGTAATGTATGCACATAAATCTAAAAGTAATATCAATCATATGTGCTGTTATATACAAATCGTTTTGATAAATCATATATTATTAACATTTGTTACGAATGTAATTATAAATTGCAACTGTAATGCATTTTTTTATTTAAATATGTTTTTAGATATGTGTATAAAATTCAAATTGTCTGAAAAGTTGACAGCGAGACAGATATCATTATTGTCTGTCAATGTCACAATCAACACTATATATGACTTATGTGATCGAATTGAATCTAAACAGGTGGTTAGAAGTCACCTTCAATTTAAGTCATCAAACAATTTTTACAATTTGTACTGGCAACAAATAATTTAATTAATTCAATAAATAAAATTTTAATTTGCATCACACCCAGCAAGGAGAAAACTTAATTATTTATGTATTTAACTCCGGTTGTCAAGAAACAAATACTGAAAACTACCCCAGTCTTCGGGATCTGTTAAAAAAAGTCTATTAAAATATTGAAATGATAACTTCGTATTTTTACCAATTTTCTGTTCCATTTTAATATATGTCTTATCCATGTTCAGGAATAATCGATTTTAAATTACAATAATTTTTTACATAAGATAATTTATGGAAAAGAGTTCAGCTGCGTTTAGCGCCATCTATGGCGAAGTATACAATAATTTAATTTATATCATAAAAATATAAAACTCTTATACAGGTTTATAGCCTCTTAAAACTTGCCCAGAATATTTATTAATTTTTACCATTCCAGGAAACATCGGCAAGATTTAAAACTATAACTTAGAACCAGGACCGGATTAACATATTTCAAACACCGGGGTAGAAAGTAATATGGGGAAAGATTTGAAGCCGGTAAAACTTTCAGAAATTATTATTGGTACTTAAACGAAATAAACGTTGCACGTGTTATGCTTAATTTCAAGTTTGGAAAAACGTCATTGATTCAAAACTGATTTTTGAGCTAAGTGAAACCGTTTTATTTTCATTAAACTCAATAACTTTTTGACCTGAGAGCTTGTTATGTTATTCAATAAAAATGGTACTTCTACCATTTTCCGCGAACGAAACTTTTACAAATTATTGGGTTAATCTTGAATCTTCACAAATCTATTATCAAGTTTTTTTAACTATACTTTTTTTAAACGCAAGTCTTTCGAATTATTCGTGAAAAATCAAGCATTTTTCAGTAAAAATTGGACATTTTCAATTAAAACAAAAAAAAAATATTGCCTTTTATAAAAAAAACTCTACAGTACATTTTCTGCTTAAAATTTGCTGTTTTATCGCTTCCTGTGACTATTCTTTATAATACAATGTCTGAGTCACTTGTTTTGTCTAATAATTTTGTACTAGAAATATACTGGTGAAATGCTCAATTGATAACGCTTAATTGGTATATCAAATTATAAATAAGGTCTATCTATCAATGCAAACAAACTAAACTGAACAACACGACGAATCAACCAACCAACAACCACTCCTTAAACAAAACAATGTTAAATAAAATTTATTTAGTGTTCGATTAAGTGAACATGTTAAATTATGTTTGAATAGCATGGATGGTATGCCTCAGTTAACTTATTAGATCTAATTATATTACAACAGTCAGTTAGTTTTAGTTAGTCTGTTTGCTAGCAAAGTGTGACGAAAATGATATTCAATACTGTTGATTTACGTTTACGGTCATTGATCAAACTTATATGTTCAATTACAATAAATTGGATAAACCGTAACATAAATGTTCCACATCTTAAATGATTTGTAACATTTGACGGTCATAAATGTGATACTGTCATAGCATCGCACCAGCCAGCTAGCAGCCAGCATCTACAACCATGACAGGCAGCCACATTCATCTTTTTATTATTACTTATTATTATTTTTTTTTTTTTTAATAAAATTACTAAGCATAAATTTTATTGTAATGACGTCAATGAGTAGACTATCATGCAAAGTAATTTTATTACAAAAAATTAAGTACATAAACACAGTAAATAAGCCGGAGAGTGTAGAAAAGTTGTGGAACAGCTCCGATTAAAAAAATTATTGTTTTTACGTGTTTTTTAGACATTCAAGAACGTTAAACACAACTTACTATTGCCTCACTTTGAAAATTGAGAAAATAAGGGTAGTTTTGCCATACAAAATATAAAAAAAAAAAAACTACTTTTTTTACCCACGAAAATCATCTCTTAGAGGCTTTTGGGGTCGCTGATCACGAATCCAAACTCAAGAAGCAACTAAGGAAGGTTTCAACCCCATTAAATGTTCTTAGAAGTGAAAGAGATAAATCATAATAAAACGTAAATTCAAAATATCGCTTCGGAAATCATCTCTCGCGTGTTTAGAGGCCGGTAATCATACATATAAGGTATAAAAGCAACCGATGATTGCAGCAATTTCATAAAATCCCTAGAATCCCTAGAAGTAACTGAGATTTAAAAAATTTTATAGTTAAAATGTCAATTCTAAGGGTGGTTTTAATGGGATTGCAACCATTCCCAGTTGCTTTTAGACCTGAGATTTGTAATGAGCGACCTCAAAAATCTCTGAAAAACAATTTCCGAAATGAAATTTCAAAAAAGAATTTTCAAAATTTTTTATCGTTTTTGATCATCTTATCGTATTAAAACCTTCCTCAGTTGCTTTTTGAATTCGTGATCATCGATCCTTAAAACTCCCATGAGACAATTATCGTAGTGAAATTTGTAATTTTTAAATTTTTTTATGACTGTTACTTTTTGAGGTGGGAAAACTACCTTAATTTTCTTAATTTCCAAAGTAAGACATGTTTCGGAAGATCTAAAGAAAACGTACAAACAAGAAAATCGGAGTTGTTCCGCCACTATACCTAATTTCAACATTTTTTCCGACTTATTTACTGTGTTAAAGTTTATTAGAGTTCATATTGAGTGCTTAAAAAATTGTAAAATAATGGAATATTACATAAAAAAAAATTTGCTCATGTAAAAAAAAATATAAATGAGCACGAATCTATAAATTCGCTGCAGAAACTTCATAAGAAAGTTGCATAGAAAATAAAGTGAATTACAACTATGATTACATTAATAACAATATTACAGTGACTTATTTAGGTCAAGTGCATCCCTAGACACATTTGCCAATACCACCCTATTCACATTTAATTAATTTATTTTTACTCTCTTAATTGATCGGCAAGGCACCCAAATTTTTACTTTTTATAATAATATATTTCGTTAAATATAACATGCTAAAAACTCGGAGCATTGTTTATTAATTTATTTTTTCTATACTACCGAGGAACCTACCTTAAAAAAGTTTTAATAAAAGGAAATTCAAAACAATTACCATGCGTTGAATCTAACCACTAGAAGATCTGTAAACCTGCTGATCCTACCCGTATACTTTTATGTTTTAATTTCTTGTTTTATTTTTATATTCGAAATCTATGTTATAAGTGCGTATATGCGTACACGGAAACTGCGTGGCCTTCAAATCAAGATTTTTTTTTTTTGTAGATCTATTAAATAATAGATAATGTACCTACAGAACACTAAAAAGTTATTTTTATAATCATAATTTATGATGTAATAAAAAATTATAATGATATTAAAAAATAAACTGATAGATTATGAGACAATTATCATTAGATGTTATATTATTATTTCTGTTTATAAGAATAATAATACTCTGCCAGTATTATAATGGAAATGTCGCTAACGGGAATTGACTATGTTAATATATTTACTGGATTTAGAACATATCATGGAAATAGTAAAAAAATGTGTGTTGCTACTTTGCTACTGTTGCATGTTCTTAATATTTTTTTCATTTGCTTTCTTTTGTAATTATAAGCAACCCAGAGAGAGCAGCAATTTTCTCAAGTATCCGCTGACTGTCAAAGTATGTGACACAACTTCATTTATATACATTCAATTTTTTGTTTTAATATTCAGAATCTTTCTTCGTTCAATATTAAATTAACAAACGTTCAATTTTTTGTATTACCCACAGCACTAGGGTCTGAAGTTTTTAGGTCGGAATAATAGAAGCGTTAAAAACTTTAATTTTCAAGTTCCACGGAATGCTGTTTTCATTATATGTCGTTAATATCAATATTTCCTTCAAACGTTGATTATACCTTTGGTTTATCTCTCAGAATAAAATCTGATATATTTAATCTCTAGATATTTAAATTAATTGACTTTTGACTCGAATTTTGTGCCACATATTTTGAATCGAGAACACTATTTGCATTTAACATACTTTTGGATTTCATTTAATTTATTTCAAGCCTAACACGTTTACTTTTAAATTCTAATTATCATTGTTGTAATTGGTTTTCTAAACTTGAAAATAAAACTATATCACTATGCGGTAAATCATAAGAATTTCGATAAGAAGATGTCGTTAATTTTGATGCTATTTTCATGCTAGTTTCAAGATTTTCAAAATTTCAATATTCTTTCGTGAAATTGAGCTTCTAGAAGTAATTTCAAGATATATAAATGTAATGTAATGCATTCTCTAGTTTTTTTCCATTATCTGATCACATATGATCAAAGGCAGAAAAACCCTTTCGAAAATCTACTTATACGTTGAATGAAGTCAAAGTAGTTTTTAATTCTGTCCAATATTAGTTTTGTGAATATATATATATATATATATATATATATATATATATATATATATATATTTGTATATATATTTGACGACAAACTAATAAGTACAGTTATTAAGTTATTATTTTCAATTTTCAATGCTTTTTCATTTCTCGTAAAATGGATTAAATTTCATCATACAATAAATTGGAGTAAACAATTTTTTTTGACGAATTTTTAGTCTGTGTTATATAATACTTTAGTAAAAGAGGTTTGATTTTAATGAAATTATAAACCGTATGCAAAGTACACTATACTCATCAAAAGATAATGATAAAACCATACTGAACCTGAATTAACAAGTTATTCGACTCATGTTTATCTGAAAATGTTTTCTAAAAGTAAAAAAAATTTTTTTCTCATTATTGGTACTATTAGAATGAATTCAGCTATAATTTTGTTAAAAAAATCAAAGAATTATATTTGAAGGTTCAAAATTTAAAAATCTCCACTACAAACAAAGTTAGCGGTTTAACGGTTACATACTCACGAACGTATTGAACCTACTCTATTACTATTAGGCATTAATCTTGAAGTTAGCTGTAGTCCTGTCCTGTATGTATGTTTAAGTAAAATAAAATGGTTTATGTGGGTATTTTGTATGTATTATGCACGCAAGTCGTCATTATTATCATCGGCATTATCAACTTCTAAACATGAAGTGACCAGACAATGACTTCCTTGTTAGTTTGTTGTCTAAGACATTGTATAGTGGGCGCAACCATGAACTGCACATTATATTTATTATACTAATCATTTATATAGATTGTAAAAAAACTTGTACAGTTTTTACTGGGGCGATTTATTTTGTGGAAAAAAACCATTAACAACAAACAATTGCAATATACATAGTAGGCATACATTTTATATAAGGTACGACTCACTTGTAAATGTTGTTCTATACCAGTCACATAAATGTGTTAATCTCGATTATCGATAACAGCTTAAGAAATTCGGAACTTTACTATATTAAAATTGAAAAACAGTTAGATACAGACGTTTCTGAAAATAATTTTTGAGATTCCATTAAGCCACAATTCTATCTTACTCCAATTAGTTATCTTTATCAAGAATAAATAGAGAATATTTTTTAAAAACAATTATGCATCGTAAAAAAATAACAATTTAATAAATAGAAAACGAAGAGAATTCAAAATATTTTATTTTTTCAATTAATATAATATTAATACATTTGTTTCTAGTAATAGATTTAATTTTTTACATACACTTAATTTAAATAACTAATTTTTGTTGACGATTTTTTAATCTGTGTTATATAATACTTTATTAAAAAGATTTTAATTTTAATAAAATTATAAACGTGCGTATGCAACTTTTTAAAAGTAAATTGAAGTACACTTTACCCATACTGAACCTAAATTCACAAGCTATTCCAGCCATGTTCATCTGAAAATTTCGAAAAATTTTTCTAAAAGTGCAAAGAAAAATTATTTTATTATTATAAGTCTTAGGATTGCATAGAAATCGTAAGCTTTAATTTTGTTAAAAAAAATTAAACTTGAAGCTTCAAAATGCTTTTGTTGTCATCCCGATCCGGATATTTTTCACTGAGATATAAACGTTGTTTCTCTCTCTTCAAACTATGTTTACCCACTACCAAAAGAAAACCAAAAAGGAAGTATATGAATATATGATATAATTATTGCTTGAAAATCTACAACTTTATATAGAGAAAACTACAGATTGAAAATTTTTTAGTGGCTTCTGTTTCTTCCCGATTCCCAAACACTTTGTAAATAATCGCCAGCGCCGACCATAATTGTAATATTTCTACTCGAATCACGATTATGACACAGCTCTTTTTGTATAATAATATGCACAGATCATTTATACGATGTGAAGGTTGGTGCCCTCAACAAATTGACTAGAAAATAACAACAAACAACAGTCATAACAGTTATCACCAAATTCATGCATCAGAGAAGTTCTTTCATATAAATTCCTAATACTTATTATATATTATTTGCAAGCAACATACAATTACTATAATTATGAAGGTCATATGCATTTATATTTGATATTATCGAATATCGAATTGCTGATAATTAAATCGAATGTTTTTGCTTTTAATTTTTTGTTTATACAGGACGTCCCAGATTCCGCGTCAATTACAGAACATGACTGAAAAATATATATCATCTACAATAAAGACAATCTCTCACTTAATATACATTGTATATTTTTATTATTTTCACGCATAAATAACTCCAAAAAAATGTAATGTAATCAAATGTTATGAAGCTTTGTATGTCAAATCTTGACGAAAAAGAGATGGCAATGGATTTAAAGTGAAACTAAAATTTTTATTTTATATTTAAAAACATGTTTTTGAGAAAAACTCCTCGTTATGCATTCCGTTTCCATGTCAAGATTGTGCATACCAAATTCATTAAATTTTGATAGAAGGGGTGGCAAGAATTCAGTCTTATATTTAGAAATTTATTTTTGCTAAAAGTATTCAACACGCCCGCCGTGTTCATGTCAACATTGTGCATATCAAATTTCATACCACTTAATTGTTTATTTTTTGAGTTATTTGTGCGCTGAAGTTGAAAAAAAATAGAGGTCTCATTTTTTGTGTTAATTCTTCTTAAAGCCATGTAGACTTTGAACAGATGTCGCACTCGTATTAAGATAACTTTTTGATTGCTTTTGTTTTATAAATCGTAACCAAGAACTTATCGTTGTATAATGGAAAAATGAATATTGCCACCAAGTAATGTGGCAGGGTTTATTTAAAAGTGCTAGCAAATAAATCATTTACATAAGAACTATGCCAGCGATGATTGGGGGGCTGGCATGGATATATGAATTTTGAATTGATTTAGTACATGTCTACGGGTTTTTCGGGACTTCGTTCACCATGTGCCATTTCACCATTTGTAGTGTCAGTTCTATTGCCAGTTTTTTTGCAAAATTTTCATTTAGTTGTGCATAAGAAATTCCTAAACACCACTACATAAGATAACATAAAATATGTTCAAAATAAAAATGTATTTTTATTCGCAATTAAAAGTATAATAAAATAAAAAATTCCACTTAATTAATGTTTAATTAATTGTGAATTGAAATCCTATTTTGTACATTTTGTATAATCATTAAAACAGCAGAGAGTTTTTTTTTTTTTTTTTAATTAATTAATTGATAATTTATTAATATGTATAAATATTTTAAATAGTCAACTCAACCGCCTGGGTGCATTTTCTATCTTACCTGTACTATCTTATCGTTTCCATATATATATATATATATATTTTGATTTTTTAATTTAATAATAAAGTAAATGGTAGTTTTGCAATGTTAATTATCGTTTACTATTTCATTAGTAAGAAATTAATGTGGTTTACGACACAAATATATTCTGTTTTTATATCGTTTATTGCTAATAAACTTAAATGTTTTAGATTTGTCTGTCGATATTCTTTTATTGCAACTTTGTTGAGTTTTTATAGGAAACTTTTAACTAGTATCTCTTACACTCGGAAATAAACCAAAAACCTTATCTGAACTCATTCTAAGTTGGCTATATTTCACATCAAAATGTGTAACTAGACTCAATACCATAACAACATATGAAAAATAAATTAAAACTAGTGGACACGTGTGGTGCTACGCAGCATTAATTGATGATTATTATTTAATAGCTTAAAATTGAATCGTAAATTCTAAGCAACTATGGCATTTTCCTAACACATCTGATACTATTAATCATTCAAATTCATCAATTTTTTTTTAAATATATATTTTAATATATAGCTTAATTCAAAAACAAAGAAGTTGTAAGCTATCAAAGATTATTTTCTTTTCAATCTGTTTCTTGAAAACGATATTTAACATGTAATTTATATGGAGATACTAATAATTTAAAAATTGTTAAAAAACATCTTCCGATCCCTGTTCGTGAAGTAAAGACACTCCAATTAAAATAATACAGAAAATTTAGTCCAGTCTTTTATTGCACAAAATATGGAGGGAATCGGAAAAAAATACAAATTTTTCCTATTTCCTGAAATATCTTCATTTCCCAAATTTACTGGACTAATTAAGCTTAAAATGTGCCATTAATTGCATATCGTGTGCAGTTGAAAAAATCGATCATAACTAATTAATTCAGTGTCCTTTTTATTCACGAATGGAGAAAATTATGAACTCATGAAATTTGAATCATTTAATTAAACATTGAAATGTCAATAATTTTCAATTATGATTTACTCTTATTATTATTTTAAAAAATATTGCCTCGACCCTATTATTAATCAATAATCATGATTTAAAAAAAAAATATCAAAAATATATTGATTACGAAATCAAATGACAATGCGAAAAATAAATTATTATTGTTTCAAAACAAAAATTATATAGCAATAAATACAATGGTTAAAATTGCTAGAATTGCAGCCATTGTTCCAATTTAACAATGGCTCCAATTTAACAATGCTCATGGTTTTGATTACCCACTGCAACTCGTTATACTAGACGAAGAAAGTACACACTTTTGATTGCGAAGAAAATTCTTGTTTTAAGAATTTAGTTACATTAACTTTTTTCCCATCAAGCAGAGATTTACAATTTGTTGAATAAATCAATTTGACCTAGAGCCAATTTGAAAAAAAACTGAAGGTATAATTATGTTTAATTAACCTAAATGAAAACACATTTTATCAGAGAGTGTGAGAAAATGTGGATTTTGAATTTGACCTTAGAACTACTTAGTCTTTTAAAAGTCTTTTTAAATTTGTCTTTAAGGAGGAAATTCGTCTTTAATTTCTTCGCGATGTATAATTTATTTTACCAAATGATTAATGGCATCTTAAAGAACAGTGAGGTTACCCCGCAAAATTTATTTTGTAATGTTCCAATTTCGTAGAATCGAATGATGCATTTGCCTTTGGAAACTTGGCAAATAGTTTTGACAAGTTTCCACTGCGAATTCTATAGGCCAATTCTATAGGCCTTTGTGTCAAAATTTCGAGTCAAAACTCTTTTCTTTATACACTCGTAAACTACTTTATAAATTCAAGAAACTCTAACTTATAAGATTTAAAAATCTACTGCTTTTACTATTAAAATTTAATTTCTTTATATAGAGCAATTATACTGTGCATGTATCACAGAAATGGATTTTAAGTACACACCAGTTTATTCCAAATTGTTGCAAAAAAAGCGACGACCTGAATCTTCAATTAAAATTATAAAATACTTCAAAATTAGCAATAAACAATTCAACTCAACACAAAATTACTATCGAATAGTTAATGTTTTTAAATAAGTATAAATAATAAATCAAAAAAGTGTGGGATTTTTGAATTTACTTTTCGAAAAATTTGGTGCACTTTCCGTGTCACGGTCTCTCGTGAATATTGTATGAAGACGGGAAAAAACAAGTGTTTAGCGGGTTTTCATTGGTTCTCCGATCCGAAGAAGTAGAAAAGCATAAATTTTGAACAGTAGTTTGATTATAATATAACACATTTTATAATATGCTTCCAATATTTACACAGAAATACGTGTATGTTTTTTATGTAGGTATATAGAATTCGAAGAAATTTGCTTTTGTCATTAAATTTTTTTTTTTTACATTATAATAATTATGTGGCATCCGGTCGAAAAAAAAATTATATATTTGAAATAACATCTCACGTTTCACGCATCTACCTACAATTTTATTTAATAATAATTAATATTTTTAATTTTACATTAAAAATTCTATAAATACTTGCGTAGGAAAAAAAAATTAATAATAAGATGAATTTTCATGAATGAATCACTAAAAAAAAAAAAAAATAATAATTAATTAGATACGCTTGTCAAAAATTAAATTTAATCAATTGAAAAAATATCACAATAAATTGAAAAATAAAAATTACATAATTGCCAAAATTATAAGGTAATCACTATTAATAATTTACATTAAGTCAATGTTTTTCATTGTAGTTATTTTGCATTTATTATTATTATTATTTTTTTTTTAGAGTTTAATGGAAGCTAGATATTAAAAGAATTTAAAGGAAAATTATTAAAAATTGATTTTCCAGGTAATTTTTAAACTGAAAATATTTTGATCTAGGAAATTGAGATAAAAATCTAAATTTATTCAAAAAATCTCTTCATTTACATATTTATTTTTTTAAATTAATTTCCTAGACTCTAAATTCAAACTTAAATAATTGAGTTAACACTGATTTTGTGTTAAAGATTCAACATATTTTTGTGTGTGCATCGTTTGTATAAGCTAAATTGTGTTGATTTTATAACGAATGTCATAGTAGCAATAGAGTTCGGTTCAATAATCTGAAGCTAAAAATTAATTAATATCATTACTACAAGACAAAACTTTCTGAAATTTTTTCCATTACAAATTTTTTTTTTTTGTAGTCTGCAAAACTACTAAATAATAAAACTTTGAATTGTGTTCTAACTTTCAACGTTTCTATTTTTATATTTTTTATAATAAATTCAAATAAAATATTTATTTTTAATTTTTAGTTCGTTTTTAACAGTATGCATTCGTTTTTTATAAAATTATGCCCTCATTTTTAATCTTATTTTCTTTAATTAAGCTTTATTTCCATAAATTGTGAATTATAAGCATTGATATTACACGAAGTTATTTAAACAATTAACTAAGTAATTATATATACTGTGAAAATAATTAATTTATATGCAATATATTTTATAATATTTGATCTGCAATATTTTTTTTTTTTTATAATTCGAATGACGATGCGAATAATAGTTCCACTATACGTTGTTCCAATATATTTTAATACAAATTAAGAATAATGACAAAGCACATAATTTCAGGCCCACAAAATTTAATGTTATTTATACAATAGATATATATATATATATATATGCAGCAACTCAATTTTTAAAATCCACTGTATGTACTCCATGAAACGTCTATATACACGCCAAACGCCCGAAATACACTTACACTTCTACACGCTAGAAAATCATCCCAACTTTCAAATCAAAACCATGCAGGATATACGCCTCCTGGTAAAAATGTTTACCGATTATTGCATACTCATGGGACATCTATCCCTCATCGTACTGGAGGATTAACCGGCCGGATTAATCTTATACTTTGTGTTTGACCAGATGGGTGGAATATCATGTCCAAGAAGGGTCTACTTGCTAGGCTTCTGCCTCCCGCCTGCTATTACTACTAATATTAAAGAGTGTGTTTATAGCTTCTTTTTTTTAAACTATATATTATTTATATATGGAGGTATACAACTTTTTATTTTTGACGTTCGACTAATGAAGTGAATTTAATAGCAAATTTCACCTGTAAATGTAATATTTTAAGGTATATATAATAATTATTAGGGTATGTGCATGTATGCAATATGTTCCAATTTAGTATAACGTTAAACATGTTTTATAGAAAGTTAATTTTACCAGTAACTACCTTTATTGCAATAAAGAAGCACACCAGAACTTCAACTGCAATATTCAATATTTCCTAGGTCTGTACTCTTTGTATCTACATTATGCGAACTTTTATAAACTAGTGAACTGTAGAACTCATTCTCACTCTCATTAACTGTAGAGAGAGGTCAAAAGAAAACATAAACATTTCACAAAATATAATATTAACCATTTAAAGCTTGACATTTTATTTAAATAGACCTTAGTGAATGAAAGTTTTACTAATGTTTTTACAAATTTTGTTAAAAATAGCCAAGCTTGCTTCTATATGAAAATTATTGCATATTTACGTGGCTTTGTATAAATTTTTGTATATTTGCACGTTTTCACGTATGTCGTATCGATGGTCATGCATAGTACTCTGATACTCAAATGTCGTCACAGACTAAAAATAACTTGCCAGACATTGTACACGCAAGACAGGTATGGAACAAAACATTTTAAAAATAAAAGATCTGATAAAATCGTTGAAAAACTTAAATTAAAGATAAAATTGCTAAAAAATTAAAAGGAACTTCTGCTGGTCTAGTGTTGAGGATGACTGAAATTCCTTAGCCGTAAAGGATACCTGTAAACCCGTTTAATTCTGGACTTTTTAGAGAGGCCATTCTCAAGTACTGGAGAATGGATTTTAACATGGCTAATGGCAATAAATGGATACAAATGGCCGGAGATCATGTATTGTGCTAGCCGATAGAAGAGCTATTATTATTGATGTTATTATTATATATTCCCGTTAAAAGCAAATTAAGTCGACAACAACATTGTCGACGAGAATATTTAATGGTGTATGCACGATAATTTTACAATAAATATTTCTTATGTTTTGGAGAAGAGATGCCAAACGGTTTGCAAATGTTAAATGGGATGAAAATTTACTTCCTACCTGCTGTTATTTTTTCTTTGCTGGTATTTTTGTTTTCTACTATCTTTAGACATATGCAACACAATCAAAAACTGTCTCAAATTGAAGAAAACAATTCAATAATCAAATTCCTTTACAACAATATAAAATCTCTTCTCAAAATCACAGTTTTCATTATTAACAAACTTACCTCCAAAAAGGGAGCGTTGGTGTGAAATTTTTTTGAAAATCTTTATATTTTCGGATATTATATATTGCACAATGATTATAATTAATTATACACACATTATATATAAATTAACGTCACATTACATCGACTGCATATTTGTCTAGATGTAGGCGTATTACAATATATATATATATATATATATATATATATATATATATATATATATATATATATATATATATATATATATATATATATATATATATATATATATATATATATATTTCATAAAATTCACCGTAAACTATTAAATATATATCGAAAACAGTATCGTTATTTATTTTGATAGTTGCAAATTTAAAATTATAAGTAATTTATATTTAAATAATAATATATGAAAATTGAATAAAACTGCGTCATTACATTTACACCATTTTAATTCTGGATAATATATTATTATTTATTATACTAACAAAGTAACAACGAATATTTTATTGAAAAATACAGTTTCAATCAAAATATATTGAACGCTTTTTAAGAAAAAATATTATTAAAAAATATTCTTCGAATAAATTACAATAGTGTTTTGTTGCTTGGATAAGAACGACGCAACCTGCTTGATTAGTATTATT
Organism: Chrysopa pallens; assembly: GCA_020423425.1. Lineage (NCBI taxonomy): Eukaryota > Metazoa > Arthropoda > Insecta > Neuroptera > Chrysopidae > Chrysopa > Chrysopa pallens. The sequence goes on from CM035594.1 coordinate 15,945,066, forward strand.
TTAGTTTTCTCCCTAAATTAAAGTTATTGTGGAGGAGCTGGTTAGTCTGTTCTTATCCAAGCGACAAATATCCTATTGTAATTTATTCGAAGAATATTTGATATAATTTTCTTTAAAATCCGTCCAAGATATTTTTTACAAAACATTTCTTATAATCCGTCAAATTCGAGCCCAGGCGAGTACGTCTGTTTTAAATGTGGGAGATGCTTTATCCTTTGTTGAGTACTTCCACCAAATCTTAGCTCTCGATAATTCGATTTAATCCAGCGCGTCAGATCACGTTATGGTAAGTTGATTACGTATTTAAAAGTGTACATTTTGCTAATCTAACGATTTGAGCGTGGCGCAGATAGCGTGTCTTTTTCGAATGTTTGTGGAACTACCATTCTCCTGTGTCATGCTCAAATCGTATTAGTGCAAAATTTTACGTTTATAACATGCGCGATTTTTATGATTTTTGGAATAAAATATTGTTTTAGATCCAAATTTGTTATTTACGAATAACTTCTGCATGTAAACCAGGCCTTGGATGGCCTTGAGTGTGCAGAAATTGAGAACTGCATTGTGTCTATGGAATTGTGTTAAACATAGTTCAAAGAATAAAGAGTCGGATGTTGGTGGACCTAGTTTTGGTTCATATTTTTTAGGAACCCTCTATTTTTTAAATTGGGTAATTGGAGAAGTTTGAAGCCATTTTAATACCTATCTTATATAAATTGGGAAAAATAAACAATTTTGAGCTCTTGAAATTTTTTCCCATAACGCATCGTTTTCATACTATAAGCAATTTAATTTTGAAAAACATAAAAATGTATAAAGCCTAAAAAAATCAAGTCAAAAAGTCTTTAAGGAAGAAAAACTGCATTTATTGCATGAAAGTATAACTTTTTACAAATAACTTAACAGTAGACGGTAAGCTATATTTTATAATCGCGTGTTTTGGCTTTTTCATCTTAAATCGATTATAGCACAAAAACGAACTAAAAAAATGATATTTTAAAAGTGTTTTTTTTTGTCGAATTTACTTAAATAATTATTAAAATAGCTCCACACGTTAAATGCGCCTTAAAAAGAGATTTTTCCAATTACATCCGGATCCTAAATATTTAACCTATTCTGAATACAATTCCATTGACACAATGCTGGAATAAATATATTCCCACTCGAGTTTATCCAGATCCTGGTCTAATATGAATAATTCAGATTATCACATTTTTTTTGGTGTCTAGTATATAGGTGCATACCTTTCATCTATTATTAGAAAACTGAATAGAATCGTGTAAACAAAAACAACATTTTGATTATTTATAATCATATTTCATTCAACCAAAAAAGCCATTGATAAAGTGCATGCTTTAATTTAAAATTAATTATTATTTTAAAACATTTACTTACATCGAGAGCTGATGGATTTTATAATTTATTGATTTGATAAAACGATGTTGTTTATTATTATTTTTAATAAGAATGTCAGCAGTGCATTATTCAAAAATATTATTGCCAGTTAACATTTTTTTTTTAAACATCGGATCATCATTCTTTTATTTTCAAAATTTCTCTACTTATTTCAGTTGTTTAAGCTCCAATAGAATCCAGCAATTATTGAAGGGAAAACTTCTTTAGGCGGGCTCAGATATTTTTGGAAGTCGATAAACTTGTGCGTACGCTCAGTGACACATTGTATAATCTTCAATTATATTTTTCACAGTGCAGTACAAAACTGAGTATTAAATATGTTAATATTTATAAAAAATAATTAAATGAATAAAACCTTTATTTTTTAATGTTCGTTAAAAATTTAAACAAACATTGTTATTTTATAATTTTATTGAAATTCCTTACTTTTGATGAAGAAAACACTGCCAACTTTTTTGTCTTCTAAACATCTATTTTTTAAACAATATGAAAATTGTATTCTTAGATTTAAGAAAAAAAAAACAAGTTTTCTCTGGTATTGTGTCGAAAAAGTTTACATTTTACTTTTTAGTTTTATCGAGCCTACGAAAGACGAAAGCTCCGCTTTTATTTTAAACATGATAATTTATACAGATCGTTAATATGCCTTATACGAATTCAATGTAATATTGTGTGTATGATAAGCTGTTGGTAAAGATAGTAAAAGCTTAAGCTGTTCATGCTAAGATACGTAGTGTTTACAGAGAATACTACTTAAGTTTAAATTCGTATAAAGATGCTTTTATATTGATATTGATATAATATATTGATTTAGAAGTATCTGAATAGATAGATACTATAAAAAGGCTCAAAGTGGAAATTTATCAAATGATAATTATTGCCATCTTAAATACAATCACGATATTAAATTAGGAATTCAATTATTTTTATTAGAAAAAAAACTTATCTATGTAGGTGAGTTACATTTCTTTAATAATACCTAGTATATGATTAATACAAATAGATGGCATGATATTGCATATTTTTATATATTTAAGGGGAACTGTTACCTTTATAGTAGTCACTCCAAATATTATGAAATTTGGTATGTTCAGTATTGACACAAAAACAGAAGAATTGTCGAAAAGTTTTTCTCGAAAAAACATATCAAAATATAAAATGAAATTTTGATTTTTACTTTAAATGTTTTCGGGAAAACCTCCAAATAACCCCTCCGTTTCTATGCTAATATTGTGCATACCTACCATACATAAGATATAACTTTGAAAATCCGCCAATCTGGCATGTGTTACGATTGCACAGTATTTTCGATAAGTGCTATTTTCCAAATTTTCACAAATACAAAATTTAGGCGTATCGTCGAAATGAAGCTACTTCAAAAATTTAATTCGTATTTCATTCCGAAAAAATACCTCGGGCCCATGGGCTAATAAGAAGAATTATTTAGCGTTTTTAGATATGAAATATTACTTAAGCAGTTTTTGAATGTTTATTAAAAAAATATTATGAAGTTTCGTTCAATGTTTAGTTGCTTTGTTTGTCATTTAAATTGGAATATTCAATTAATTATTAAATTTCTTTAGAGGCGGCAACATGTGGAAATGTTAGGTGCAAAGAACGACAATCCTGCTTAAGCGATATAAATACGGGTTCACCCAGATGTGTAACATGCAGTGCACGATGTCCACGAACACGATCCCACATGTCACCAAATGGAGGACTTGGTGGTGATTCGTCACGGCGAAAAGGTGGTAATAATAGTTCGAATGATATGGGTGGTCCAATATGTGGTTCAAATAATCGCACATATCATTCCTGGTGTCATATGTTAAAAGATGCATGCGCAACTGGGTATATAATAGAAACAAAACATTCAGGAAGCTGTCATCAGCGCTCATCAAGTAAGATTTAATTTTCTGTTTTTTTTTTTTCTTAATTTTTTCCTCGAAATTCCCCTTTTTTGAAGTATATTATTCCGTACGTGTATTGAGTTGCATTCCTTAAAATTATATAGATTAATTAACCAATCATGTAATGACATATTATTAGCTTTTACAGGACCTGTAGGATCTAGAATTATTAGGAAATTAAATCTCACATAAAAATAGCATGGAATTTACCGAGAATTTTTTTAAAAATGACGGAAGTAAAAAATGACGTTTTGAATCATGAAATATATATTTCTTTATTAATTAAGAAATGTCTTCAATCTTGAAAATAAATTTTCCAAGCCTCATAAGTTAATATTTTGTTCTCTAATATTTTTTTTTTTGCGACTTTTTATCGCTGAATTATTAATGATTCTGTGACATCACCTTATTTTTTCCATCGATATTCATAGACAAGCTATATACAGTTGAATCGCTTTCGTTAGTATACTAATCACGCATTTCTTGCGTACATCATACATTGTTTTATCGAGTTTATTTTGTTGTTAATATCCAACTTATTATAAATATATAATATGAACTGCACCGCATTGCATAATATAAATAATGGTGAACTAATATTTATAATTGAATATAATAAGCTTAAAACAACCAATCAAATTGTATAATACTAATGTTCATGTGAAACTATTGTTTACACTCAATGGACCAAGGAAAACGATTCAAAATAGGCCCAATTCTGTATTACATAATCTGTTTATTTCTACAGTTAAAATGGGCTGATTATTAATACAACCAATTTGATTAATAAAAATTTATTTTTTTCAGGTGCAACAACCATACAACATCATATCACAACTGTTGCCAACGTAATTTTAGAAACGGATCCAATATCATAGTTGTAATTAATAATCTAAAACAATAAAATAAATTGAAATTTTAAACGAATCTAAAAAAAAAATAATAAATTATAATTTAAAAAATTAAAATTATTATAATTTTTATATATTCCAAGCGTATCTACTTAAATAAATTTTCATAGTCGTAATTAATAAAGTTATAAGCAAATTTATGTAATTTCTAGTAGCGTTGAAAAAAGGTTGATTTCGGAAGGGGGGAAGTTAGGTTAATAATCGATATTCCTCCCTAGATTTATGTAAAAAACATATTGCACTTTCAATTTTCGATCCAACATAAAGCTAAAATTCTATTGCCAAAATTATTTATCACGATAACCCCAATTTAATGGTATGTTCTACCTATACGGTAGATCTTGACTGCAAGTCATTTACAAACGGCATATTTTTTTAAATCTTGGACTTGTAAGAAGAATATTTGTAATGAGTAATAATTTATTTATTAGTATACTTTGGATAATTTTTCCTTGTTTCTTTTTGGCACTACATACTAAAACTGGTCATAGCCGCCCCAGTCTGCTTCCACCATCGTTGCTTATCGGACTATACACTTCTCTAATTTCTGGTTTGCCAACAGTTAATTTTCTTGTAAGATTAGCGTGTTCTAGCCTGTGAAATTGTCCATCTGAAACGATAAACTTTAGTGACTTGGGCAATATTAGTTGTGGTTATTAAATTTGTTTAAAAATTCGAATATTATTATAGTTTGATCAAATTTAGGAATTGAAAACAATCCGATCACTTAAATTACCCAAAACTATTGTTAATGAATTTAAAATTTAAAATTTGGTGAAGGGGCCTGGTATATGGTTTAAAATTTTATAAAAAGTCTTGTTCAGTCACTTGCTAATAATTGTATCCTTTATTAGGCCCCACCATTTTCACTGCAAGTGACGTAATAAAAGTTACTGGAAATGGAGATTAGTAGTTTGTGTGGTGTTGCAGTTGAGTGCGACGTCTGATTTGGCCCTCGCGGGGCCCGTAGCAAATATAAAAATCGGGGCCCATGAATGGCATTACTTATTAATACTCAGAATGTAGATAAAACAGAACATTTTAAATCATGTTTATTATTCATTATAAGTAAGTCAATCAAACTTTCTTGTCTTCTTATGATCCTGAATGTAGCTTTCATGCGCACAGTTTCAAAAGCGTAGCATTTACTATTTCTGCTACGTGGTTAATCAGGTAATCGTCCCCTACCTGTATCATATATAATACTAACGAATATAATAAATTGTAACATACAATAATTTATTCATCATCTCACTTTCAGCTCGGAATCCTTAGTAATAAACATCGACACGCATACAAAACTTCGCATCTCACTTCCTACTTACCTCTATGTACATAAACTTTCATTAATTCAGCTATGAGTTAGGGAGCTTACCTTTTATGGGGCGCGCCTATGTCAAAAAATTCAATAATGGTGCATTTCCAAAATTGAATTACATAAACATAAATGTCATTAAAATAGTTTAATACACATAAATAAAATTAATAAAAACAAAATAAAATAAATAATATCAAATAGTTTAGCTAAAAATTGTGTAAATATTTACATGACTGTATTTAAAATTTTAATAATAAATTAAGATATTTAAAATACGATAAATAAATTTGTATGTTGCAAAATATATTTATATTTATTTCATTCATAATAAATAATAATAGTAATAATACTATTATTAGTAGAACAATTAACACTTGTTATATTTATTACTTCATATAAAAATAGATACAAATATTACACATGATTCTCGAATTTGTCAAAATTTCGTGTTATAACAGGATCGTTTTCTGTCAATGGAATTAAAAATAGTTGGTTTGGAGAAGAAAGGAAGATTTTGCTGAAATTGAGAAGAAAAATAAATAGAAAAATAGAAGAAAATAGGTTTTAATAAAAATCTAAAAAAAAATTTGTCCTTAACTTAATTTGACCCAAGGCTACACACTTTTTTTTCGAAATCATTCAATAAAATGTAGAAATTGAATTAAATGAAAGGAACTTCTTAGCCAATTGATGCGCTACGAGTGGCTAACATTTGTAATAAAATATTCATTTTTAAAAAAATATAATCATTTGTTCAATTTTTTTTATGTAAATAGCAAATGTCAAACAAAAATTATTGGATAATTAATGAAAAATAATGACATTTCATTGTAGTTATTGGGTTGAATATTGTAAAAATAATCGAAGAAATTGCGTCAGTAATTATTTTTAATTCGAAATATAAATTATTATTTATTTAAATTTATTAAATTTTGAAAAATTTCCTATGTTTAATCATATACCAGACGAACAGCCGATAAAAAACAATTTAATTCACGGTGTCCACATTAATAGTGTCATGAAGTAAAAATCTCAAAACCACATCTATCGAAATTTGACGCTTTTAAATTACCATAACATTAATTTCATCAAATTCCAGCAAATAAATTGTTTCTTTTTTTTTCAGATGAATTTTTTAGATTAAAATCTGTATAAAAAAATAAAGTAATCATTTTTATTAGTGATTTAAATAACCCAAAACATTTTAAACTGCAAACATGAAAAAATAAAAGAATTGCACATTATTATTTAAATATATAGACATTAAATAGGAGCATATAAAAATATTTCTTAATTAAAATATTTGAAGATTTATTCATTTTAGTTATTTTTATTTCATTTAAAAATAATACAATTTTCAAATTCAAAAAGTTTATAATTTGAACAAATATCAAATTTACGATTTAAAAAAAAAAAATGTTTTATAGTTAATATAAAATATATTTTTGAAAATTGTTTCTAAACAGAAACATACTGCACCGTCTCAACTCAAATGGGGCATCATTTGTGTAAACAATAACAATTGTAGTTAAACACATGATAAGTTGTTTATAGTTTTTATTTCTATAAATTGATGTAGACATAATTTTACTTAGAGAAATAATTTATACATATTTACATACTTGAAATAATTACTATTTAAAAGAAAAATAAATGTTTCAATATTAACACAATCGACGCCTCATATAATCAACTTATACTTAACTGTAAATAGTACATAAAATATATACAACCAATAATTTTTTTTTTTTTTTTTGTATATTATTTTTATTCAAATTATTTTTTATTTATATTATGAGATATTTTTGTAATAAGTAAAAGAAAAAAAATCACATTATATTTTAAAATAATATAGAAAAAATTTTAATATTTATTAAAAAATTTTATAAATTATTATTTTTTTAACGAAGAATTAAATCTTTTTTTCAAAAAAAAAAAAAAAAGGAATGTATATAATATATTTTTTTCTTTTTAAAATATTGGAGATAAAACAAAGTTATTTAAATAATTTATTTATTTTATTTTATTTTTTTTTTTTGTTCATATTTTGTTCCTACTCAATAATTAATCATCGCAAAATATTTGTACTTAATTTGGTTTTTTTTTTTGTTATATTTATTTAATCATTAAATCAGTTAAATAAACCTTTATTTTGAGTTTTATCATTTTATGTTCTTCTCTAACTATACATCGAAAAATTTGGAAGGTAACTATCAGAATTGTACAAGATTTCTTAAAAACTTAAACTTTGCAAAAATAAATCGAGTAATTAATTAAATAAAAACGAAAATCGTTATTTTACTAAAAATACATCGATTATTTTAACAATTTTAGTAATGATTCGGATTATTAATTCAAATTAATAATGAATTTTTACAAAAATTTTTGGAAGAAAAATTGAATCGTTGAAACATCGGGCAATAGTATTATGACTAATATAATTGGAAGACTGTTTTTATGTTTTTGATGTTGAATTATCTAATGATACCTGTGCCCAAAAATTGTTTACTGTTTGACACATTCTGTCAAATTTTTTTTAAACTAAAGTGCGACGAATTCGTCCAAAACCACTTAAAAGTCTATCCTTCTTATATATAAATAAAGTCCATACCTCTTCAAAATAAATTGCATAAAATACAGTAATTAAACTTCAATACTTATAGTACCCACGTCAACATACCGCAAGTGAGAGAAACAATGATTTTAGAAATATATTATTTTGAAAATTTGAGAAAAATATAAGGTTTTTACTAAAATATTTTATTCGTAAAACTCGTTTAGATCCATACAAAAAAAAAATTGATAAACAGAGAAGAGAAAGGGGCTGCATTGTTTTCTTCCTCTTTGTCTACAAATATGTAGTAACCTAGGATGGGTTACACCATTCCACTAACATAGTGTTAACTTGGAGTTAATTCAGTTGAAAATGTATTAAACGAACTGTGGTTAACGCTAACTCTGGGCTTAGTGCAAATGGTGCAACCCAGTGATAGAATTTCTATGTCGTTATCTCTTTTTACCGAACAGTTTATGAAGAAATCAAACTAATAATGGCAATATACTTTACTAGCATAACATTAAAAATTGTTTATATAAAATTCAATAGAGATTGTATTATTTGTACTCTTTGTTCATAATGGGTCATCTTTTAGTAGTAAATTTATACCAAAAATAAGTTACAATTCTGATAGTACCGAATATTAATTGTTATTAATTTATGCATGTATACGTAATTAATCAAACAATAATTTATAAATTATTGTATAAAAATTTATAATAATTAATTATATAAAACTGAGCAAATAAAAATTCTAGCAGTATTAATATTTAGCTGGTCGTATACAGTTTATGTGTTTTATTTATTTTTTATTCCACTATTCAATCCCTATTGTCCTTTCAGTATCGAATATAATTATTGGATCTTGGATGTGAAAATTTGAACGTTACCGTACTAATAGAACAAAAGTTGTTAGTAAAAGAACCCCACATTATTGTCATATTTCCCATTCATTAAATGCGTCTTAGTACATGACGCTCTGAATTCTCTTGAGCGCTGTGAAGTTGCGCAAATCTTTAAATACCATAAAAAAATGATGATCCATGAGTAAAAAAGACAGAACAGGAGCTGAGATATTGGCTCCCAAAAAAGGCTTTTCCTTGACACTGAGCTAGCTGTGGGAGTAGCAAACCATATAAAATGATATTTTGTTCGTAAACAGATGAGAAAGAGAGCAAGAATATTGACGAAATAAGAGAGTTTTTTCAAAAAGAATCGATTCTAAATTATTAATTCAATCACCAACGTTTATAGTACTGTTCTGTCTGGGCATTCTTTACCAGGTATGTTACTGGCTCAGTGGCCAAGTGAGTAAATGTATTTGACTATTTAGACTGGAGGTTACGGGTCCAGGGAGCGGCAGTTTGATCAAAAATAATTTAGAATAAAAAAGGAGGGTGGGTGATTGATCACACTGGCGTCCCTTAGACAAGCACGAAGATTAGTGGCGTTTGCTTTGGCTATTTTTAAAATTTTATGTGATATTCAATATACCAAAAATAATAATAAATAGTACCTATCTTTATTGAAAACAATGACCACCAATTTCGATTTGTTATAATTTAGAAATTTTTTTAATTTTTATTATTTCTAAACCATCTCTGAAGCATTCCGAACCAATCAAAAAACTAACCAAATCGCTCAAATCGTTTTGAATGTATTAGCGATACTAACGTAGAATATTTTATGTTTATATTTATCTTCTCAATATAATAACTTTTACACAACATTGTTACAAACTTAGATATGTTCCTTAATAAATCATATAAAACGATAAATTAATTTCTTGAAAACCATTACGATAATAAGTGTGTCTTTATTGAATATAATTCAATCGAAAAGGGGTTAGTTAAGCTCTATAGTATAATTATTTACAAATTAAACCAGGTCGATTAATTAGTGTCTATTTATATTGTTTAATTGACTGGTGATTTGTAACTCATTATATGTGTCTGATAAATACACACTCATATACTACTAGATATAAACCCCATACGTATGCATTTACATTGGGCGGAATGTATGTTCATAAAGATAGCAGTGTCATGATGGTAAAATAAAATAAAATATTTTTTATCTTAAGTTAAGGAGATTTCTTCGGCAGTAATAGAAAAATAAATTAGTAGATGCTCCGAATTTTTATTCTGTTATTGTTAACGAAACATGATATACAACAAAAATTTGGGAACGTTGTCGATCAATTCAGAGAGTAAATAATAATAAAAAATACACTAAATAACCTTAAAAGAAGTTTGTTAAGGTTATTCCTGGTACTCTTACTATGACATACCAAAAATTCGAATCATTATCTACTAATTTATTTTTTTCTATTACTGTCGTGGGAACTTCCTTAGGTACTTATTTATTACTGAATTCTGAAGGAAAATTAAGTAATTATTTCTCGAACAATTCTATCAGAACATGTTTACTTAAATTTAAAAATTATGTATTAAGTGAAAAACTTATTTCTGTATTTTATTAACACAATAATCCGATTCTATTCAAATCCCATCCATTCTCGGTGACATTAATCACGCCACCCCCCCAAAATTTTCTCCCAAAGAGGAAACGTGAGGATAATTTTTGTGACAACCTTGAAATAATAAAACCTGGAGAAAATATTTAAATGTAAAAGTGTTATCTTAACTACAACTGGAATATTACCATAAGTCATAATTCACACATTTCTTTATAATAAATAATTTTAATTATTTACTAAAGTCATGGATAGGTGGAATTTAAAAAATTGTTGCATTTAAACGATAACAATCCGTTGTATTGGAGACTCTTAGGTGCGGTGCACACCGGTGTCATGTAACGGGTTTCCAAAAATTGTTTTATTTGAACGTACACTCAGAAGCAACGGTTTTTCACCAGTTTCTTAATGGATTCTGATGCCGATGTTCTAAGAGGTAAGAAAATAAAACGCAACTTCTGGGTTCATACGTTGATCAAGGATAGGCAACAGCTGTAACCGATGTCATAGCCACTCATTTATTTTATAATAAATTAAAATACACTAGGACAGATGAAAACTGAAACTGAAGCAACAGGAAACCTATTTAACAAATTTCATGAAACCCAGTTTCCTGAAATCAATAAAACTACAGTTTCATTAAACGGTGAGTGCACAAACCTATGTTAATTTTGTCTATCTATTGCAAGCAACATCGCGCCAGGGATTGTATAGTTTACTCGAAGTAAATCATTTTGTTCTTCGATAGCAATCGAAATGACATCTTAATTTTTAGTTTTCAAAAAGAAGTCTTTCTTAAGACTTCTTTTAAGAATTATGTGCTCTGTAAGAAGTCATTTTTCTAAGTTCCGTAGGAAGTCGGTAAAAATTTTGTACTTATTTTCGTAGTCTATGAAACGAATTTATTTAATAGACAGAATAAATAATTATTAAATCGTTCTTATTTAAGAAGTCTCAAGGTGTTCAATACATACCACATTTGACGTCTTAATGCCTTGTTTTTTAGGTTAATTCTGACTTCCAAATCATAAATAAAAATTCTTAAGGAAATCTTCCTTAAGAATTTCATATTGCTGTATGGGTAGACTTATCTATAATCCTTAGAACACGATTTATGAGGTTTTGAAGATGGTTAGATATATTTTAGCAATTTGGAGGGCATTCCCAAAAAACCGCTTATTCTGGCATTTTAGAGCCCATCTATACAGTTCCTCCAAATTGAACTAGAAGTTTTCCAGCATAAATTACTCAATAAGTACTTATTAACATATATGAAATTTGGTATGCACAATATTGACATAAAAACTGTTTATCGAAGAACTTTTCTAAGGTAAAAATCTAAAAATTTCTAAAGTAAAAATCTAAATTTGATTTTATATTTAGAAATGTTTTTATAACAAAAACTCTTCGACAAGCACTAGCTTTTCAGGTCAATATTTCATAACATTTGGATAATTATTTTTTGAGTTATTTGTGTAAGAAAATTGTATGCTTCTAAGCTGTTCATAAGCCCGCTTAAAATCTTACAAAGTTACAAACATTACAAAAATAAACGTTTTGGACCAAATTTTAATAAAATAAAACGATTAATTAGCTTATTAGACAATTCCAAAATAAAAAGATATAATTTTTTTTTCAATTTTCTAATTACAAACAATAACTTTCTATCAGACAATTAAAAAAAAAAAAAAAAAAAAAAACTATGTGTACTGTTGTGTGACTAGACTGATTATTACCTACCACAATAAATTTAATATTATATTTACATTATTTTATGAAATATAAAAGTAAAATATTTAGAACATATGTTGGTTATTTGGTATCCGTGTATAGTTCGTATATTATATGTATATTATATGTATAATAACATATAGTATTATTATTGTCATTCATGACTGATTGATTAGCATCTAAATAAGGTATTACCGCTACAAGCGTATTAGCATTTGAAATTATTATTTTGTAGACAAATATTAATTGTACAGTTTAGTTGTTTATAAGTGAACTATAGTAGAGAAGACCAACACCAATACACTAATACTAATACTAAAATTAACATTGTATCCCACCTATATATTGAGCTCAGCTCAACATACAACTCAACTAACTCAGTTGTTATTACATACATAATCATATCTGTCTAGACATGATTAAATTTATATGTATACTTCGTATATATAAATATTATGCATATGTATTATACGGATGGATATGGTTATATGAATGGATATTTAACGTAAATTTACTAAGCGATACAAATGTAATATTTCTCATACAATATATTCAATTGTATATTTGATTCGAAATTTGACATATTTCATATCAAAATGTGAAACTTAAATCAATAACATAATTAAATTAAAAAAATTAAATTAATATTGATGCAAAAATGAAGAAGTTATAAGCTATCAAAGATTGTATATGGAAATACTAACAAGTGACGTCATTAGCAAGTAACTATCACTTTGTTGAATCATGAATTTTGAAAGTCCACAGCTTGCTTATTTATAAAGATATTAAAAAAATCATATCTTCAAAAAACTTCAAATCTAAATATCCTATTCCATTTTGTTAGTAGCTCAGTATCTATTTTTCCAAAATCATCTATCACTTTTTTTAATTTGACAAGATTAATGTGGTTGTTCCGGTATTTTTAATAAAATCGTAACAAAAACAATATCTAACAATAATTTATAGGGTAATTAGAGTGTACATAACACTTATTATAAGATTGGATGACTTGTTAACCTCTGGATTCGATTTCAGGCGATATCCTAAAAACTACCCTCCGAATCGATAAATGATAAATCGATAAATTATTTTTGAAATCTTCAGCCCAAATTGTCCTTATAAACATAATTTTATCGATATTAAATGTTAAAATTGTCATGAAAACAAATGTTAAATTGTCATGTCAATTTTTCACAATTTCCTAAAGGAAAAAATCCATTATAATTACTTGTTTTCGATTTCGCTAAAATTATGTATATAAGGCTAATTTGATCTGAAGATTTCAAAAATAACGTCTATTTTAACGATTGAACGCATACATTTTCAAATAGCACCCGAAATTCGATCCAGAGGTCAATATTCATGATCAATTTATAAATTATAAATCCCCATGTCAATTATTATCATTTTATATCAAATAATATTTATCACTTTAATGCTATCTATACATATATTATTTGTTTGTTTTATGTCAGATGAAACTTTTTCGTTACTATTCCCAGCTATTAAGTTACCCAAAAAAAAAAAAATTGAGGTGATTGGCCTCTCGAACCACCCCTTACGTTGCCACTTGTTACGTTTACATGTTGAAAGAGGCTTCGATATTAAATTCCTCCCTCTTGTTACTGTTTGTTACTTTTTAAGAGAGCTATAAAAAATAATAAAAATCATAAATATTTGTAATTTCTATGATTTTGGAATGGGCATCAATTCCATTAACTTCGACAACATTTGATCGATGTAATGTTTGTTATTAATAGGGTATTTGGCTAATTCTAAATTTGTTATATTTCACATCAAAATAACTCAAGTCAATATCATAACAAAACTTGAATTAAATTAGATTTAAAACAAAGAATTTATAAGCTCAAAGATTATTTTACATCTCTATCTTAAAAACGATGTTTAACATGTAGTTTATATGGAGATCCGAGCAAATAACGTCATAAGCAATTATTTTCTTCTTTATTTAATCACAAATTTTGAATTTCTTGCTTATTTTTGGAGATTTTTAAAAAATAACTTAATATTCGGGAAGTAAAGACACTTACTTCAATTGAAATTATAAAAAAAAATTGAATGTGGTCTCCTATTGTTCTGATTTAAAAACAATAAATTTAACACATCTTGTATATTTATGTATATAAATTTGTACAACTGGTGAATAATATAAGTCCTAAACCGTAACCGACCGACATGCATGTATCTATCTATCTATACATATATACATATACAAATTGTATAGCTAATATATCACCCATTTCAACACCAGAGTTTAGTATTAGGTACTTGTTATGCTATCAACTGTGTGTTATGTAGCTAACAACAGTACTATATGTACAGCATTCACATCCACCAAGCACCACCAACCAACCACCCTAATTGTTGTCCGACAGAAATAAATCAAATCAACACAACAGACATATTATGTATATATGTTTGTGTTGTTTATTTGTATCAAAATGTTCCTATTTGTCAGTTGCATTCAAATTCATTATTATTTCTATTTAGGTGACTTTATTATAATCATTATTTGTTATTGTTGTTTATTATCTATTGCGACTATTTTATATGTCACGATAATTACCCACCAAGTACCTCAGAACGTAACGAACGAAGTATTCAAGTATGCAGTAGATCTCTTTACCCACCCACCCACTTCAATTCAATTTTATACAAGTGCTTTATATTTAAATTTATTACAATCAAAAGATTATGTTAAATAAAAACTTAGTTCAGTCTGTTTTTAGCAAATCTATCTAATTCTATTTAAATAGAAAAGTTTAATAAAGGACTGAGAACATTTTTCTTTAGCTACACAAATTATATGCGTAGGTAGTGTATAACTTTATCAAACTCCACTAGATTCAAGAAGGAAAGAACTAAAACATTTAAAAGAAAAAAGACTCCAAAAAAATGAACTAAAATGTTAAAAATTATTTTAAATTATAAACTATTATAATTTCGTTGTGGCAAATTACCTTTCTCAGTCGGCGCCAACGAATCAATTTTTTAGATAAGGATTTGATAGATAGCGACTTCAAAAGGTTATAAAGTATTAGTCACAAAAAAATTATTTATAAAAGTTTATAATTTAAAATAATTTTTTACTTTTTAGTTTATTTTATATATTTTTTAGTTTTATTTTTTGAAGGCAGTTGTTTTTTATTTATGCAAAATGTTAATTTTTTGTGTTGTATACAATACAACCACGAAAAATTTTTGATTTGGATGAAATTTAATCACTATTTAATTATTTTTGCCTCTTCTCTCCACTTAGGGTTCAAATTTGTCTTCAAATTAATGTAGAATTACTTTGAATATGTACTGAATCCAATGCAAAAATAATTTCTGAAATTGGTCTATAAACAAAAAAAGTTATGCGCGAACAAATATATTCAAAAGTTAAACAAAAAAAAAGACGATTTGATGGATGACCTCTTCCATTTTGAAGTCGATTCATCTTACAACTTACCTTAATAAATAGTTACTTCATTTCTTTTACACAGTGCTGACTATGGATCAACTTACAACTTACCCTTGAGTCTACTTTAATAAATAGTTAATTATTCCTTATACGCATTTTGATGCATGGGGTCTAGGCGAGAAAAAATGTTCAAACAACACTTTTAGTTTAGTGAATTAGGTATACGTAATTTATTTATACATATTCAAAATCATATTCTCCTGATATAGTGTAGTAATTAAAGTTATTCACTCTCGTTATTTCTAGATGCATTAGAGTGATGAAATAAATAACTACTATTAAAATCTGGTGAAAGTGATTTTTGAATTTATGAAATTAAAATATGAGTTCCTAATAAAAATTTCATAATTTTTGTTGTTCTTACGACCAATTTATTCTGTCTAATTTATTCTTTTGGTGTTTTTTCCAACATTTTTGGAGTTTTCTCATTAAGTGGATTTGTTGTATTTTTGATAGAGACAATTTGGTAGATACAAATTTTAATTAAAAAGTAGAAACGATTGTAATAATTTCAAGCGTCTATTCATATTTTTGAGGAGGTTTTTTCAAGGAAGAAATGAAATTTCTTGAATATAAAACAATGTTTGTTTATTTTAACAACTAAAATTTAATATTGTTTTTACAAATTATCTTCATGAAGAATTTCCTCTATTGACGACTCTACATTATCTGCTGCATCATTCTCATTAGAAGGAATGTTTTGGAATCGTTCTTGCATTTTCCGCCATAAGTCATCTTTCTTTTTCTCCTTCTTCGTTAATTTTTTAATAGGAATGTCAGGTTCAGTAGATCCAAGCCCACTATGCCCAATATTAGAGACCAAAGGAATCTGAAACAATACAAAAAATATATTAATGAAATTTCGTCATTAAAGTCATTTATTACTACTAGAAATAAAAGCATGTATACAGTAAAAATCATTTAAGTTTATATTTTTGGAGTATTTGAAAATTAAGCGTTAATATTGCATTTTTATACCATTCAAAATCATTAAGTTGCAGTAAATAAATTAAAATTTCCACTCCTAAGAAAATTTTTGTGGTTTAGTTTAAAGTATGTAACACCTATTAGAGATAGTAAAAGTTGTTGATATAGGTGTTCATAACAAAAACTCAAGAATGCAAACACTTGTGTGTGCTGAATTTTAAAATTGTGAATAAATATGCACTTAAATTGAAATTTATAAAGCTTTTAAATGATGTTTTCCTCTACCAATATTCTATACTTTGTGATAAATTAAAAAATAAAAATAAATACCACAATCAGCATTTTTTTATAAATGAACTTTCTGGATGAATCAGAGAGGACCATTTTAATTGGTATTGGATATTAAAAGTAATGTTTATTGTAAATATTTTGACAATTTTAATATTGTAAATAAAATAATAGTTGATACGAGTATAGATTATACACTGAAATAATTTTTATTTTAGTCTGGGTACCCGTATTATGTTATCCTTTTTAAACGCATTTCTTGGGACAGAGTAGGTTAACACGGAAGAAGCGAGGTAAAATAGATAAAATTTTTCATATCAATTTAAAGTTTCAACTAGATAATTATTGATTTTTACAATTTATTTTAAGTGTGTGTTATTATTATCAAATATTGAAATTAAATATAAATTAATCAAAACAAATAAAATATAAAAAAAAAACTAACCGATTATAAACGTTTAACATGACAAATTGTGTTATGTTTGAAACATGATAATGTCAATATATATATATATATATATATATATATATATATATATATATATATATATATATATATATATATATATATATATATATATATATATATATATATATATATATATATATATATATATATATATATATATATATATATATATATATATATATATATAACCCCGTATAACATCATAATTTTAATAAAAGGATTACAATTTCAATGATAATAATTCAAAAAATTTTTGTATACAAATTATTACGTCTTGCACATGGTTAATTATTATGTGAATAATTTTTTGCATTTTTTCCTGTTTATTTAATTGCATAAAGCTTGTAAAACAATGTTCTTGTCAACATTCAATTGAAATAAAATATAGTTTTTAATCAACAATCCAAATATCAATCAATGACTGCGTATAAGATTGGGCGGGCACTCGGATTAAAATTCCAGAATATTTAAAATTTGAGTTGTATATTCAAAAAATATTATACTTTTAATTATAAACTTTTGTGAATAACCAGTGTATACATAATTTACATAAACATTTTACCATATGCTTAAAATTTGAGGTTTTCAGTATGCATTAAAAATTTAAGAAGCTGTAAAGAAACAAAAAAGCTGATTTTTGAAACAGAGGTGATAAATAAGTAAAAGTGACAAATCGATTTTGGTGATTAAAACAAAAATAGAACATCAACCGAAAAAATTTATATTTATAGTACGAATTAGTTTTCTTTTTTAATAAATCGAAAAATTCATCAAAAATAAGTATTTTAACCTATTTTTTAATTTTTTCTGAAATTATAATTTTCAAGCTCACAGTGGGTAAATATTTATTTCATTGTTCGACAATCTAAAATGAAACGAAAATATTAAAAAAAAAAAAAAAAAACTGTTACTTTTGACCTTTGACCTTTTAGTAGCAAGAGTGAGTTCGATGTGGGGCCTTTGACACTTAATTTGTAATACTTTACTTGCCTATTTTTAGCTTTATGAACATTATTGTAAATTTTAATATGTTTATTTAAACCGGACTAATAATATTACATAAAATTATGTATACTGATAATACAGATTTAAGTTCAAGGTCGTAATTAATAACAGAGTCTGGTCCATAATTAATTATACACAAAGATATTATAATTTAAAAGATTATAATAAACTTTATTTCTAATATTATTAATTTTATTTACGACACTATTTTTCATACAATAATTTTATTAGCAACATCAATATTTTCAACCGAATTAAATATTTTTCTCCTAGGTTAATAGACCAGGACATGGATGGACTTCAGTGCGCAAAAAATGAGCATAGCACATCATTCTGTTAATTGGATTGTGTTAAGAATAAGTAATAGGCTGGCTTTTGATGGATTATAAGGTTTGGAGCTATTTTAATGATATTGTAATGGAAATTAGGCAAAAATAATCACTTATGAATTCTTAGAATTTATTCGAAAAATACTTTGTTTTCATGATAGAAGCAATTTAAGATCGAAAAAAGCCAAAACACGCCATTTTTAAATATAATTTACTCTGATTCCAAGCTTTGCAATTTTTGTTGCAATACAATAATGTCGGTTTCAAGCAAATTTTATTCTTCCTCATAGAGTTTGGGTTTTTTGGAAACTGTTTTTCAAAAATTACTTTTAACGTAAAAAGGAATAATTTTTTGAACAAACGATTAGAGTTTAAAAATGTTTATTTTTGTGCAATATATATAAAACATATACTTTTGAACAATTGTGATAATTTCGAAAAAATTTCATTTTTGAACTATAAGCGATTTCACAGAAAGAACTTTGTGAGAAAATAGTCAGTTTAACAGATAATTTGAAACCATACTTTAGTAGATAATTAGAAAAAATCAGAAAATAAACTCTTTTGCATTACTTAATAATGAAGTGGTCAATGATTTCAATAACTTTTTGTACGTAATTATTTGGTGCTAAACCAGCATTAAAAATTCATTTTGCAGATGATTCGTTACAGCACTTTTTGTGGAATAATATTTACGTTAAAAGCATTCTTTCAGACATGGTATTTAGATTTTAATTACGAATTCTTTATTGACACAAACAATAAAAAATGAATAGTAGTTAGTGGCTACTGGTTTTTGGAGTCAATAAAATTGTTTAAAAAAATTGTTTTTTTTAAGAGTAAATGACATTAAAAAAAACTTGTTTTTCAAATCGATTATCCATTTAGACATCTTTTTTTATTAAACATAAATATTTAAGTAGACAGAAAAACCATCTTAGCCAAAAGCCAATCATTAGATATAATCTATGATTACCGTAAATATGATGATACTGTGATGATGTGCTTGAAAATCCAACAAAATTCACGATTTAAATAATTGTCCAAATATGTATTTGGTTTTTTAATTATAATTAATTTAAAATCTTATTAATCTTCCAATCATATTTTTTTTTATAAAAATAAAGTAGAAAAATTTTTTAAAGCTACAGTAAGGATAAATCTTTTTTATTTAAAAAAATTCAATAGATGACTCCATCCCAACGGGTAAAAGTATTTTAAGTTACCAATTAACAGCAATTTTAAATGTTTTACGTAGTTAAATTGAAATATTTAATTTTACCATTGAATTCATGTCGAAATAGAAGT
The DNA here is from genome assembly GCA_020423425.1 of Chrysopa pallens. NCBI lineage: Eukaryota > Metazoa > Arthropoda > Insecta > Neuroptera > Chrysopidae > Chrysopa > Chrysopa pallens. The sequence goes on from CM035594.1 coordinate 15,965,198, forward strand.
CTTCAAAGGTAAAATGGATATTTCAAAATTAAAATCGGACAGTCTCGAACTAGGGGAATTCAGGTTAATGAAAAGTGTCTTTTTAATTAAATAAACAATCGAATTTCTCAGAAACTATTTATTTCTCAGAATCCCGGATTTAGCCATTTATTGAGCTTATTTAGTAGCCTCTTCTTGAAAATTATTAAAAGTTTCAATCGACGATTGCTAAAGTTATTACAATTTGAAAAATTTCAATATTTAAATGGCTTTTCATTATTTTTGAGACTTATGAATCAATTTTTATTTTGCTTATGTTACTTTGTATGATATGAACACATACAAGTTTTTATAGAAATAAATAGTTTCTGAGAAATCCGATTGTTTAATGAACTGCAAAATTAGTGCTTTTTACGAATGGTAATGAATAAAAATGTACATGTGTGTACACATTTGAATTATCTGACAACTTGAGTGTGACGATAAGAGGCAAGGTAACCCCTGTTTTAAGTAAAGCCCTTTATGTAATATCATTCAATTGTCGCGCACAAATAACTCAAAATATAATTATTCAAACGTAATGAAATTTAATATACACAAATATTGACATGAAAATGGACGGCTCGTCAAAGATGTTCCCGAAAAAAATTTCAAAGATAATAATAAAAATTTGATTTCACGATTTCCGTTTTCATGTCTATATTGTGAAAATTGAAAGATATTACATTAAGAAGTCTGCTTATTACAGATATAATAATTCCTTTTAAGGGGAGGGGTTTTAGAAACTTGAAAAATAAAAAATCAACTTCTAGAGACATTCTGAAACAAAAACCAAATTTTTTTATTTATTTTGTAGGAATAAATTCAATAATAATATTATAAGTCTTATTATTATATATATAAAAGCTGATTAATTACCAAAAATAAATAAAAAAATCAAATTTGCCACTAAAAGCATTAAAAAACACGATATTGTTGAGAATATTTTGTTTAATTTGGATATGTTCCACTGATAGTGAACTATTTTAACCTCAAGGTCATCGTTCTTTGTCTAAGCATATTATATAAAAAGAATAATTAACATTTTCCAAAGTATATTTTCCTTGAATATTCAATTACATGTATGTACTACCTATATAAAATAGTAAGGAAAATATTTTTCATAAATTTCCCATTGTTTATAATTTTCATAGAATTATTTATAAACAATACTTACTGTATGTTTTTATTATTATACTAGTTTTGATAAGAATTTGATAACAAAAATGTAAATACAAGTGTATTACATATAACCTTCGGAAATCGAGCCATTACGTTTCTGGTTAAATATACTTATTATATATTACGTCCAAGTTCGGAAGTATTGTTTGCTGGCTTTAAAAAAAAAACAAGTTTTGCTTCGATTTAAAAAATTTTGATATACCTATTTTCTGAACTTCTTGAGCAATTTCCATTTTATGCCAGTCTTTGACATTCTGTCAGACGATAATCGATTTACGATTATCGACTTTTATCGATTGCCGTTCTAATTCTCGATATCTCGTCAATCTTTAAACATTTTATAAGTCATGAACCAGATTTATATGAAACAAGTGAATATAACAACTAATAGTGTTGATTGTTTAGATAGTCAATATATGATTGAGTATCAATATTTGAATTATGTTTAATCATTAATATTCATTAAATACTCTAAATATCCAGTCTATATAGCTACAAAAATATAATATGTATTATATTTATATATGTACTTAATAGCTAAATTTGAGCTAAACTTGTGGCGAACCTTTACAAAAACCTTTACCTTGGCATTTTACAAAAAAAAAATGTAATACAAAAGTTGTTTTTTTTTTAAAAACACAAATTTTTTTGTCTTTTAAATTTTCTTTTATGGTTCAAAAGTCGTATCATAGACCCATTGAGTCCAATGAACCAATTTTGGTAATTCACGAAATTAAACTTTATGTCTAAGATACGTCACCAAATTTTCAACTCCCTATCAATCCTTCGTTTTTAAGTTTTTTGATGACTATCCCAGATAATGTATTTACTTTCTTATAAGAAATTTCGTGGCACAACTTTGTAGAGTAGCACCCATTTCAACTTGTTTTAATAATTTGTTTATGATTAATGTGTTATCAAATTTTGTGGCATCCTGTTTAATATTTAAACCAACTCTTTCAATTAAATTATAATTAACGTATTATTATTAATTTTTCCTTGTTTTTCAAAAGCAATTAATTGCGATCCAACTGTGTAAAATAGGTCAAATAATATATGACTATAAAACGACAAATTTGAAATATTAATTTTTATAATAGGTATTTCTTAATTTAATACTACCCTGGTTTTTTTAAACAACTTTGTAAATATATGAAAAAATTTACGAGTGAAACTATGAATGAAAGACGGAAAATTTGTCATATGATAAAGATACTAAAATTCGTAAAATATTTCATAAACTCAATACATTTAAAATTGTTATATAAAATTTTTTAATTGCTGAATAATTTAGTAAATGCAGTTTTTATTGAATTACAATGGCATTACGTTATTAATTATTTCCGCTTAAATTTTTTTTTTAATAGCTTGTAAATTACTGTTTTAATACCTATTTACAAAGTCGTAATAGTTAAACCACTTATAACTCAAGAACAGCTGAACCGCTTTTTAAAATTTTTGTGTTTTAGGATTTATTTTCGGTATAGGAGATAAGTTTTAGATTCATTTTCTACCTTTAAAAAGGGGGGAGTTTTTTTATTGCAAGGTCTCTCTTGATGTATGTTACAAATTCTTATAGCGTCATTTCCAGCGAAACCAAAATCTAAATTTGATATTCAAAATAAAATTTACTTTTTTTCTTCTCACTGGCAATATGCCGATCAGACAACTTTTTCAACAATTTTCGATGATATTTATTTAAAATTTTTCCATTTTCTAAACAATGTATTAAAAATTGTAATCTCGATGTAACTAGTTTATAAGAAGATGTATTATAGATACAGCTTAGGTTAGGTGCTTTAATTTTTAAGTTGACATGTATTATTATTATTATGTAAGTAAAGACGAATTTGAAAAAATTGTAATTGTAAGTCAAGATTAATTTGAAAAAAAGAATCATTTTTAATTTTGGATTTTCACATTTTACAAAAAAAAAAAAAAAAAAAAACCCAAAATATATAGAGCAAATTATTGAATATCAAACATTTTAAAAGGTAACGGGGAAAAACACACTTTTAAAAAAAAAATAATAAAGGAGTTTAAATTAATTGAAAAATATTTATTAGATAAGCACTTAAATAAAAACTCTAAATTTTGGATTTTCACATCAAAACAATAAAAAAACATAAAATGAAACTTTTATATTTAATTTGTAGAGCAAATTATTGAAACATTTTAAAAGGCAACGGGGAAAAAACACATTTTTTTGTAACATAAGAATAAAAGAGTTTTAATTAATTGATAAATATTATTAGATAAGCATAAAACCCACAAAAAAATACAAACTTCCTTGTTTAGAAATATTTTATAGATATAAAATCTGAAACATAAATCTATCCACATTCAGAAATAGTTGGATATTCAAAGAGAAAAATATGGGTGTTATCAAACTATTGATTTTATGTACAGTATTTTACACAACTTATGGTCGTGAATTTCAATTACTAAATAAATATGGCAAAACATTATGGATTGGAATTCAAGGTAACGCTGATAAACCAGCACTAGAAGGTGGCGGAGTTGTTTTGAATGCAGGACAACGGGTAAGGCAATGTCTTTTAAAACTTTCAAACTTTTCTACTAATATTTAGGTATTTATTTCTTCTATTACTACTTTTCAAGAATTATACTTTTAAAAAATTTTAATTCAAAAGAAATTTTTGTATATTTTTACTATAAAATAATTTTACTTAAACAGTACTCGTCTGTAAATTTTATGGGAAAAAATTGAAAATATAAAAATATTCTGAGCCGACACAGATTAAATCTTCCTCATTTTCAAATACTTTTCGAATATAATGTTTATCATCCCTTAAAGCTTATTCTTTTTAAGAAAAACTAATAACCTTATTGCAAATCGTTACCGTAAAATATTTAAATGTCTTCAGATTGTTTTGTGATGCCCTAAAAAATTTATGAGAATTTTAGACATGAAAAGTAAAATTTTGTGAAATTATTGTAAATTAAAATTTGAAATTAGAAATATAGAAAAATAGAAATTTCTATATTTCTAATGTAAAATTTTACTTTTATTTGTATCATCGAATTTTTTAAAGTGAAATTGATTAAAAGTATAATTATTGAAAAGTTGAAATATATTATAGTAGAAATAGACTCAAAATAGACTCATTTTTGCCTCAACTATTTATATTGCTTTGTTAAATATAAAACTGATTTAATTATTAAATAACATGTCAATAATTCATCAAATTAACATTTTTTGTTTAATGTTAAAATAATAAAATATTAAGAGAAAAACTTTGAAAGATAATATTAAAAGAATTACTTTTATTGCTCGAATTTCAAAGGTTTATGAACGATTTTCTTTGTAACCATAAATACCTAATTTTGCGTGCAGCAATATCAAAAACCAAAAATTGTACTACAGACATTTTATTGCCTTTAATTTTCAGATCCATTATTGCTTATAAAAAATAATAATATATATTTTTTTCAATTTTTAGCTATCCATACACAGCGCAGATGATTGGGCTGGACGTTTTTGGCCAAGAACGGGATGCAAAAATAATAAATGTCGTACTGGAGATTGTGGCAATGGTTTAAAGTGTGGAGGCAATGGTGGTGCACCTCCAGCTAGTTTAGCTGAAATAACATTAAAAGGATGGGGTGGACTCGATTATTATGATATATCATTAGTTGATGGAGCAAACATACCTATTTCTGTAATTAATTATCTTTTATTATTTCATTTTAAAATTTTATAAATTAATTTCACTATATAGGCCTGTCAAATGAATTACATATAACTAACAGTGTTAACTGTTTATATACCCACCATGTCCTTGAACACCAATTTTTAAACTATTTATAAAATGTACGAAATACATAATCCATACAGTTATGATAAACATCAGTGTTAATTTTCTGAAGGTGAGCTTGATTTGTTGCGAATCTCAACAGTTTATAAAAATGTGTTTCAAACTAAAGTTGTTTAGTTTTATCTTAACTTTAAATCATTTTTGCAATTAAATTTCTTATGGCTTCAAAGATAAATATTTTTTCTATCTCATAAGGTCATAGATTTATGAAATATAATTTAACGATTTTGCTCATTCACAAATTTAACCTTATTTTTAGGGTAAAAATTAACAATGATCTAACCATCATATATAAATAAAATTTCACTTGATCCAAATCCGCCCCTGCTAATCATTGAGTTGACTCTGTTTTTCTATATATCAATATTGTTCAAATATTTATAAACAAAAAAATATAAATAAATAAATATTTTATTTAACAAATAATTATATTACTGATTAATTAAAAAAATATTTTTTTTTATTTATCAATAGATGAAACCAATTGGAGGCCGTGGAGATAATGGAAAATACAGTTGTAAAAAAGCAAAATGTACTCATAACTTCAACAAAAGTTGTCCAAATGAATTGCGACAAAAAGTCAATGGACGTACCGTCGGATGTAAATCAGCATGTTTAGCATTCAATACTGATCAATATTGTTGTCGTGGTGCTCACAACAGACCAGAAACATGTAGATCCACTGATTGGCCCAAAAATTATCCAAAATTCTTCAAGGATCGTTGTCCAGATGCATACAGCTATGCATACGATGATCATAAGAGTACATTTACATGTAATGCTCCAGCTTATTTAATTACATTTGGTTAAATGACCAAAATAATTGTGAACCGTTTGTGAACGTTTTATTACCAAAGATTTTCCAACAATTAATTTATTGTAATTATATTATTAATAATAAATTAGTATCTATAATTATTTTTATCGTAATATGACACTTTAATTATTTTAACAACATTGACACAATTACCAACCCAAAAAATTCCTTAATGTCAAAAAAACATTATAATTATATTATTATTCATTTTTGTTTAAAAGCGTGTTGAAATTTATAGAAAACTAAATATTTTGAAATTGTTATTTTAGATTCGGTTATTTAGAAAATAATATCTCGATTTTAAAACGCAGGTCGTACAGACATTCAGTTTTGCTCGAAAATGCATTAGGAAAAAAGTCTACTAATTATAATTCATTGCTATTTTAATTTTGCGTTTAAAATGCATAAAATGCATAGAAAAAAAGGGATAATTTTTTTAAAGTCCCTAAAAATGAATAAAAAATTATGAAACTCAGTATGTAAGGTTTTCGACGTCACTGATTACGATAAAAATGTTAATTAGAGCCAAAAATTATTTTAACTGCTTTTATTATGCATTTAAATATAAAATGCATAAAAAGTGCATAATTTTTCTAAAATCTCTAAAAATGAATAATAAGAATTTGCAAAACACAGTATGTAAGAGTTTTCGAAGTCGCCGATGAGGATTAAAAAGCCAAAAATTACTTTAACTGCATTAATTATGCAGTTAAGTAAAACATTTAAAAAAAATGATTTTAATTTAGTGTAGCATAATTAAATCCAAAAAAATGTTAAGTTTTGACAAAAATATAAGAGTAGAGATTTTTTTCTTGCTCAAAGAAGGTTATAGATAAAGTTTGCATCTAGAAAAACGCAAATGATGCTATATTCCTTTTTTCTTTTTTTTTTTAAGTGAAACTAATTAAAAGTAATTGAGATAATCTATGAGTTATGCAAAAATTTTATTTTTCTTTAAATGCAATTTGCAAAATGCAAAAAGCAATTTGCATTAACAGAAATTTATGATTTTTGACGTCCATAACTTCGAAATTATTTCTTACAGAAACTTTGTAGGCAATTCATACGAGTGCCAATTATCAGTGGTGGTTTAACCAGCAGACTGAGTATAATGGAGCCTAGGGCGGCAGAATTTAGCGGCGACAAACTTTAGATAAAATCCAAAATAAGCTATTTTTTATACAATCTTAACTAAATCGTGTAGATGTAAAAATAGCCTATGACACATCAATCTCCTCGTTCCAAATAATATATTTTTTTTTAAAGAGCTATAATTTTTATCGGTTCTGCAAATTTGTCATTTGCACCTCCAGTATGAAACTCTGGATCCATCCATTATGGGAATAATGGACGAGAAGCTGTTGGCATTTTGCGTGGCCACTGGTTTCGATATGATCCTACAACATCATCTGCTCTGGACTTATCTTTCTCTGTAACTTGAGCCAGAAGGCATCCATGCCTTCAAAAGATGAAGTGTTTTAAAAGTGGGTAGGGAAGCCCAAAAGTTCTAGATACAAGGGACACCGGTGCAGTTTCTATCTTATTATTATATCATCTTAATGTGCCAATTGTAATGATTCCAAACAATTTAGAATTTATTATTAAATTATCTATTTAGCACAAAAAAATTGAATCACCAAAAACGTAAACCAAAATAATAATTATAATTTGTTGTATATTTATTAATCGCTGTTATAATAATAATAATAATAATAATTAAATAAACCAACAGGAAAAAATTATATTTATAATCAGTGGAATGTCATCACCTCTTACAAAATAATATTCCCGATGTTTGTAATCTTATTTATTTTATTTTTTTCTTTTATATTTGAATTGATTAAAAACGGTGTTGTTCAAAAACGTTTAATGTACTCCCTTGCAAAACAAGACATCATGTAACAACCATTATTATTATAATAGATATTAATAACGGATTTGTCAAACAATATTGTATTTTTAATCATTAGCATTCGTAAAATTCTCTGAATATACAGAGCATTTAATTATAAAAACAGAATTAGTTAAAATAGAGATAAAATTGGTGCGAATCTAAGCAGTTTTCAACTTTGCTCTTATGGTTTGAAAATCAGGCAGACCTTGAATCAATTGGACCCAGGGGAATTTTGCTCATTCACGAACTAACACTCATTTTATAAATCTAGAATATGCCACCTATATTTTAACTTGCTATCGCTTTTCGTTTTGGAATATACTTTTCAAATATGGCGATTATTCTAATTGTAATTACTTTTGCAATCACGAATTGAAATTTTTAATAATTACAGAAAAGAAGCTACTAAATAAGCTCAATAAGTGGCCAAAACCTGGATTCTGAGAAATTCGACTGTTTTTTTATAAAGAAACTTTCCATAAACCTGAATTCTTCAGTTCAAATTGGTCCGACTTTTACTTTGAAATGTCGATTCTACTTTTGAAGAGTTCTATTTTAATAATAACTTAATAGTTAAATCATTATTTTAATTTAATTGCTTAATACGTATATTTAAAATTTCTGTTAATTGGTAACTCAAAACACTTGTATTACCTCCCACCCCGAGGTGGTGCCTTCTCATAAATTTCCACGACAAAGTCTAATTTTTCTAAGAACAATTATACTAAAATTTTGATTGATGCTTCAATATTTTCAAGCGTTTCAAACTTTAGACTAAAATCAATAAACTCTGACATATTATATATTTTCTCGAGTATAAAAACCATATATATATACAAAATCCTAATTGAGCTAGGGCCTTCATAGTTTTTGCACAGGTATGTAAGGTTGTCAATATTATGAAATATAATATTTTTTTAAATGTTTTTCCTTAACATGAACTGTTGTTTATACAGGTGTCAAATGAATGTGACATCAATATTAAAATAAGTTAATGTGTGGAAAAAAAATTGAGTAATTAATATAGAAAACATGATTTATTCAAAGTACAGAAATATAAGTTAAAATATATTTTTAAAATCAAGCTTTTATTGAAAATGACTTAAGTAGAAAATAAATCCAATCTTTTATATAAAATAGGTGGATGCAATTCCAGTTTTGGATGTTTGCAACCATAGAAATTAGACAACAGTGAATACTGGAGTTCGTTTCATTGGTTTGAAGCAACGCATTTACAGACTAGGTCTCAGCGATTGAAAATTACAGTTCTTCTACAGAAATAATACTACTCTAAGAATTGTGTAGAGACATTTACGGGAAGATTATAATCAATTTAATCTCCCTACTTAGCAAATAATTCACGACATTGAGCAAAAATTCGAAACAACTAGAAATATCAAAGAAAAGTTCACGTGGAGACGTGATCAAGATCAAGCATGATCAAGGTCAAGATAATGCGATTTGACTCGAATGAATTTTTTATTAAATTCCCAATGGTAGGTTTTTGTACTGGAGATGATTTTGTGATTTTCAAGTATGTTTACGTTTACATATGTTTACGGACAAATAATGCTATCGACGTAAAACTACTTTCATTCGACACGTAATTACGATAGCTTAAACCGAAATAACTTCTCAGTAAAATTGGTCCAGCCATTTTTTACTGGGTGTAAATAAAATTTAAAAAATTAAAAATTTAAAAAGACAACATATAACTAAGATAACTCAAAAACGAAAAGAGATAGTGAGCATTTTATGGCGTAGTTTTTGAACCTAAAAAGTGAATTTAATTTTCTGAATTGTCAAAAAATCCCAAAACAAAAAATAATTGTTTTCATTAAATAAACAACTTTTGTTTGAAACAGTCATCAAATGTTTGGATTAGACACAATTTTAGCTTAAATTAAAAGTATCTAAACCATTAATTCTATAAGTTGTTATTTTCACTTGTTTTAAATAATTATGTATTCGAAAACGATTAGTATTTCAATGTTATAACAAAGTGTAAAATATCCATTTAATGTATAGATAATAGAAGTAAAACCCACAATTATTAAAATTTCCTCGTTACATTTTTTTCAATAATATTTGTTCAAAGTTACAAAAAAAAAAAAAAAAAAAAAAAAAAAAAAAAACAAGTTTAAAATTATTTTATATAAAAGGCCATAATAAAAACTATTCACAATCAGAAGTATTTGAAATATCAAATAATATGGCGTTGATTAAACTTTTACTGGTGTGTAGTATTTTTTACACAGTCTATGGTCGTGAATTTCAATTACTCAACAATTATGGTCAAACATTATGGATTGGAATTCAAGGAAATGATGGTAAAGCTCCATTAGAAGGTGGTGGTGTTGTTTTGAATCCTGGACAACGGGTAAAATGTTATTAAAATCTCATAACATAATTTTTTCTATACATTTTTTAATATTTGTCTGTATTTTAACAGAAAATATTATATATATTAGTCAAATATCTAATTAAATCTCAATGATAGCCAATTGGAGTAAATTTAAGGTAGTTTGGTACCCAAATGACTTAAAGTTAACCCAATATTTTTTGTGTTTATATCTCAAATATACTATATCTCAAATATACTATATCTCAAATATACTATATCTCAAATATACACTGAAAAAATTTCAGAATAATTTACCGCGTACTTTCCATGTAATTAATTTTTCAATATTGACGTGTGGCTCCGTTAAGCGCGCCATTTTCAAATAGTAACTAGCGTTTTTAATATAATTATAAATAATATATAACAAACAAAGGATATTGAACATTAATAAATATAAAAATTATTTTTCATAATATTAAATTTATTTTCTAACGAAATTATTTATTTATTTATATTAAAATTTTAAAAAATAATAATAATAATAATTCACGATAAAAAAAATTAAGTTAACAGTTCAGGGTTATGTTTAGAAAATCATTTGGTATTATCTAGTGACAATTGAGTGCTAGTCAAATAATATTTTATTTATTACCGTATTTTAATTATTTAATTATAATCCGTGTTAAATAATATCAATTAAATTATTATGTGAATTTTTATTAATTATTATAGCATGCTTCGTATATTTATTAGTAAAAATAAATTAAAAAAATAAATTAATTAAAAGTCTTTTATTTGATTTCGGATAGCGGCTACCAATCTACCTTAAGTAGCTTATTATGAAAATAGGTTGAATGCCCAAAAGCATATATATCATTTAATAATACTCATAAAAAAACTTTTACATAGTTTGATAACGATTAGTACAACATATTTTTTCCTCTAAGAAAATTCTAAAAAATTGGGCATTTTCTTTTTCGGAGTCCATTTTGTTTACATCCACAAGCTATAAATTGACGGCCGTTCGTTTATATTTTCTTTGTCGGACAAACTGAAAATTCTGAAAAGCTTGTTGGCCTAATCAAAATCATTATGGGCACCGAAAAACATCGTCCTACTTTTCAGAATTTTTTAGAGGAAAAATTTGTTACACTAATCATAAATAAACTATACAAAAAGTTGCATATACAGGGTGGTGCAGAGGAAACGCATGTTTTTCAATATTGCATTACTGGGACACAATGGGTTGAAAATAATAAAAACAAGTATTAAATGATAGGATTTTTAATGCCGTTTTTGAAATTACATAGCATATTTAGGTTTGGAAAATAATTTCTTTGAGATTATGACTTCTTTAATAACTTCTTGCTGGATACAAATGTGGATCCTCTTCTGAAAATTACGAACGGCTCTCTCCAACATTTCATTCGGCTTCAATTTCCTGACGAATGGAATTCTTAAGGTCTTCGAGTGTGCGAGGCTTGTTGATGTACACTTTTGATTTTAAATATCCCCACAAAAAGAAGTCACATATCGACAGGTCGGGTGAGCGAGGGGGCCAGTGAACATCGCCAAATCTCGAAATCACTTGTCCTGGAAACATTTGTGGAACCACTGCCATGGATGCTCTCGCCGCGTGAGCTGTGGCACCATCCTGCTGAAACCAAATGTCTCTCATGTTCACTTAACGCCTTTTAAGTTCTGGACGAAGGAAGTTGTTAAACATTTCAACGTATCGAGCTGATGTAACAGTAATTGCAATTCCTTCTTCTTCAAAAAAATAGGGTCCAACAATCCCCAACTTTGAAATGCAGCACCACACTGTTACCTTTAAACTGTGCAGAGGTCTTTGGTGTAACTGTTGTGGGTTCTCAGATGCCCAATACCGACAGTTTTGAACATTGACGTAACCGCCCAGATGAAAATGTGCTTCATCACTCATGAAGACTGTAGCATCGGGATCTTCCGTAAACGTTTCATCCATTATGCGACAAAACTCTCTACGCTGGACAAAATCCCCTTCGTTAAGCTGCTGGACGATCATTATTTTGTACGGATGGAACTTGAGGTCATCATGTAAAATGCGGTGAAGCGAACGACGTGACATACCCATCGCTACAGCATGCCGTCTAGTCGATCGTCTAGGACTAGCAACAATTGCCGTTTCTTTTTCATCACAGAACCAGTACTTCTAAACGTTGCAACCCATCGGAGTACGGTATTTCGATCAGGCACTGCACCATGACGTCCAACTCTAAAATACGGACGAAAAATACGTTGCACTGTGACTACAGAATCATTGTTTCTAAAAAACTGCTCTACAACGAACACAAGATGTTGTACGCTACAACGCTCCATGGCGACTGAAACGGCATTGCATGGGCTGTCTGCTAACATTCTTTCAAGGTCAATCCCCCTCCCGTCGCCGCGTACTAGCGGTTCGAAAAACATGCGTTTCCTCTGCACCACCCTGTATAAGTGTATATCAGTGATATGATATGTTTATGGACACCCAGCCAATCCGTACCGTGCGCAGTACGTGGAAGAGATTTCTAAATCAAATGATGCGCCACGAGTAACTAAAATTTGTAATAAAACATTCAAATTCTAGAAAAAATATAATTATTTGTTCAATTGTTTGTATGTAAATTATTTAGAAAATGTCAAACAAAAATTTTTGAATAATTAATAAAAAGGGCTTTCAATTGAAGTTATTGGATTGAAAATTGTAAAACTTATGATTATTTTTAAATCACACACCATTAACAAACTTATATATCATTTGATTGATAAACTAGTATTTCATAATCATATAGAAATGGTAGAAGCCAATTTGCCCATAAGGGATTTTGCAAAAAATTAGGTGCTCACAGTTTTATCAGATAAAAAATTAATTATCTGATGTTGGGTAATTAAGAAAATTATTTAACTCTAGATAAAACTGAAACACTCCTATGGTTTACTAAAAATTGAAAATTTTAACGTTACTTATGAAAAATTAGGTTTAATTGTTTCAAAGATTTAAAAAAAAAAAGAAGGTTTTAGATTCCAAAAAATAAATTTTTTTATAAAATTTTTCCAGTTTTCAACACACAGTGCTGATGATTGGGCAGGACGTTTCTGGCCAAGAACTGGATGCAATGGAAACAATTGCGAAACTGGTGATTGTGGTAGAGGTATAAAATGCGGAGGAAATGGTGGTGCACCTCCAGTTAGTTTAGCTGAAATTACATTAAAAGGTTGGGGAGGAATCGATTATTATGACATATCAAATGTTGATGGTACAAATATTCCAATTTCTGTAAGTTAATTTTTAATTGAGTTTAATTTTTACATTTAATTTGCCTAAATTCAACCGTTTTTGTACGTTGAATTTACTTCTAATCTGTTCTCTTGAAATATTAAACGAATTTCGATAAATAAGGTATCGATAAAATAGTTTTCTATAGTTCCAGTAAGGGTAGCACATATCCTTAAAATTTAAATAGCGGACTTCAATCTCGCGGTCTCCTTCTTTTATCAAGAAAATTTTTTCGAAAATTTCTTAATAGAAGGAAGGAATGTCCAATTTTAATGAAATTTTGCAGACACGTTTATCATATTTCTGAAAATTGAGCCACCGTAGGCTCCGTGCGGTATTTAAATGTTTAAAATTAATATCTAATAAGGAAACATTCATCGTTTAAATTACTTCTGAAAGAGATCTACAGTTTGAAGAATTACTAGTTGATAGAATAAATTGTTGCCATTAGATATATCTCCACGACCGGCTAACGAATTTTTATACGTATTAAGTGTGGCTTTGTATGCATCCTATAAAACCAGGTGTCTACTATATCTCAAGAACGAAATTACCTGAATGTTCCATGTCTGACATTGACTCTAGACCATTTTTTGTAAATATGAACTATTATCATTTGTCATTTTTAAAATGATTTCCAATTCTAGGCCTGAACACTAACTTGTTCAAGAGTGAGTATTATTATCGGATATACTATGAGATCCAAAACTCATTAATAATTATTACGATATTTAAAAAAATACAAATCTAGAAAACTCCATAAAATGAAACTACATTTTGTCTATAGAATTCTATTTAAATTCGCATAAACCAAAGAACTATCTATTTAAATTGATAATATTATTTGTTCTTAGATGGAACCATTGGGTGGTCAAGGTGATGGCGGACAATACAGCTGTAAAAAATCACAATGTGGACATAATTACAATAACGATTGTCCCAATGAATTACGCCATGTAGTCAATGGACGTACTGTTGGTTGTAAATCAGCTTGTTTAGCATTCAATACTGATCAATATTGTTGTCGTGGTGCTCACAACAGACCAGAAACATGTAGAGCCAGTGATTGGCCACAAAATTATCCAAAATTCTTTAAGGATCGTTGTCCAGATGCATACAGCTATGCTTACGATGATCATAAAAGTACATTTACATGTAAAGCTCCAGCTTATTTAATCACATTTGGTTAAATAAAAGAAGAAATTGTGATCAAAAATTTTAATTTTGTTAAAAAAATTATTTACGAAATTTAATAAAAATTATTTAATATTAAAAAATTTATTTTCAACTGTTGATAATAATACATCAATTTTTTTCCTATTCAAATCCATTTAGCAGCAATTAGCACAACAAATTCTATGTATTTGTGTCAATATCTGGATCACTGAAGTAATTTTATACGGATTTACTGCTTCAATTATCCTCGAACGAAGCGGGATTTTAAACTAACCTTCTTCATTTTGCTAATATTGCATATAAAGAAATTAAACATAACTCTTTCTCTTTTTTATTTTATAAGCTTCTTTTTCTATACTAACAAATAAAATAAAATATCAAGTTTTCGACTTTTTTATGAAAAATCGTTATAAAACTTATTTTTTTAATGCAAACCTTGAGTTATTCACGATTTGTATCGGACTTGTCGAAAAAACATTAAAGATGATTTTTTATTTATAATTTGTTAATCTTTCAATTCATGTAGTTATTTTTGACGGTACAATTTTTCAGTCCTGAGATGGGGTGGCATTCCTCTACCCGATAATTTCCTCACTTCAAAATATTTAAGCAATTAAGGCAACAAAAAACAGTACAATCCATAAAGTTTTCCATTTCACAAATTATTAGCGTTGGCTTGGTATAAGAAAAGCCCCTTCCACTACTATCAAAGTATTCTTATTTGTTTTATGTTGATAAAACAAATAAAACAATTCTGAAAACTAAACACGATTGGCAAACCTTGAAGTTTATGAATTTTGTTCACAATCATTTTTAAAGAGCGAAACGCATTTTATATAGAGTTTGTTTTGGTATTTAACTGATTTCATTGTGTACGTTCGTTTACCTTTGTATTTTGTTGATTGGAAAGCCTATCAAATATTCATAATTATTTACATAATTTTTAATTATTTGGATAATGTGACACAGTAAATGCTAAAAGTCCACGTGCCGATGTCAGGTCGGGCTTCCAATAAAATAGTATTATAATATACTAATAAAACAATAAAAATTAATAAAATTTTATTATAGTCTGTATATCCACAAATACAAATATTTAAGGTAACACAATAACACAGGGCCGGATTTAATTTAAATGAAACCTTAAAAACGATACAAAAAATTCAATTGCCATATATAAATAACGTAGTTTGCTGGATTACGAACATACATTGCAAGTTCAAAATAAAAGCTTTAATTTTTAAAAAAATGAGAGAGTACGAAGAACAACTTATTTAAAAATCAAAAGAACAACTTACAGAATTGTTATAATTTAGATACTCGACATATGATTAAGTATCTTGTATAATAATATGTACTGTAATTACCAATATGTGATAATTAGCTAAATTTCAGCTCAAATTGTGGTGAATCCTAACATTTTACGAAAATATTTTTCATAGAACAATTGTTTCATTAGAAATAAACATTTTGTGTATTGAAATTTTTCTTTTATCTTTTGTAGTTTAAAATTTAGGTCAAGGATTCATTTGAACCAATGGAGGACCGATTTAGTTCATTCACGGACTTAAACTAACTTTTTATTTATTTATTTTTTTGTGCAAACCGTCACCAAATTAGCAACGAGTAACATCTCCTCAGAGATCATTACAACTAACTAAGTCATACTGATGATGACTACATTGTAGTCGAAATACGTATTTATAAATTACAAAATAATTTGATCTAAGAAATTGGGGAAAAAATCGAAATTTAACTTTTTATGTTTAGAATACGTCGCCAGGTGTTTCTATGAACACCTATACCAAAATTTTGTTTGTACGGACAATATTTCCTAGCGTTACAAGCTTTAGGCTAAAATTAATATATTCTGACAAATTATATATGTCTAGTATATGTTAGCACCACGTCGGTTTGTTCTCGATATATTCGAATTTTTCTTTGTCTATATTTTCCACTCTTAATGTTAATAATATTTAAAAAAAACACTAAATGTTCTGTGTATATATCAAGCGATTTCATGAATGTAAAAAAATTTACAGGCGAAAATTACTAATGTTTTAATTATTTTTGAATAACATTTTTTTATGATAAAGATATGATAAAATTATAATTGTATTAATTAACATTAATGAACTAAAAAATATACTGACGAACAAATAAAACAAAAGTTCAATTTTAAAATGAGGAAATTGTACTTCAGAATTGAAAATGTATACAAACCAAATTTGTTCCGATTGGTAAAGCCGACGATCCGGCCACTTTCATTTCATTTTCGAATTCAGTGACTAATCGGTAAAGAGCACCGACTCTGGCTTCTAACTTTGTATGAATTTCTTAATAAAATTTATTAAGGAAGGTAAAATTTATTACATTTTAAATTTTTCCTTGTGAAAATAATTTTAAATTTTTTTCTTGTTACCAATTACCTTTCTCAGTCGACATCAACCAATCAATTTTTTAGCTCAAGGAAAAGATTAAAATCATGTTTTACTTTTTAATTCATCTTTTTATAAATGAAATTTAATCAATAAAATAGTTTTTGTCCCTAATCTCCCCGAAGAGGCATCAGATCTGGAATGAAATAATACCACACAGAGAGCACCAGCTTTCAAATAAAAAAAGAATCATCATCGGTTCTCCCAGTCAAAAGTTCTGAGATAACAAAAATTTTAAAAAATAAATTAAAAAATGCA
Source organism: Chrysopa pallens (assembly GCA_020423425.1). Lineage (NCBI taxonomy): Eukaryota > Metazoa > Arthropoda > Insecta > Neuroptera > Chrysopidae > Chrysopa > Chrysopa pallens. Next base: position 15,982,465 of record CM035594.1, read on the forward strand.
GTCGAATTGAGAACCTCCTCCTTGTTTTTGAAATCAGTCCCTGAAATTTTAAACTACTTAAAACAAAATAAAAAAGTATTTTATGAATATTGTATCATTAGAGAATTTATGAGCTTTTAAGTCTAAATCTGGTAGAATGACCCCTAAACTAGAAAATATATAATAGTGAAAAATTTTGAAGTACCACTGACTTGGTCTTGGAAAATTTGGAAACTTGAATGGATGGACTCAATGAAACTACTAGTTTTAACATAGTTCTATGTGAATACACGATTGATACAACAAAACAAGTCTAGATATTGTTTGCCTCTTTCGTTTTCCAAACAATGAACATGTCATGTCTTTTAAGAGTTAGTTTAGGGTATCGAAATAAAGGACTCTTATAGGTTGAAAATTAGATTTTACTTAAAAATTAATAAATTTCACTTTTTAGTTGAATTTTATTTTCATATGTTATCCACATTTTTAGAAAATTAAAATAAAATGATTAAGCTTCGTTGTCCGTAAGTGTATTAATTAAAATGTAGCTTTTTTTTAAATTAATATCGTTGATAACATGGAAAATCCCCGCTCAAATACTTTCGTTAGTATTTTTTTTTTTTAGTATAAAAACCCCGAACTTGAAACTATTTTCATTCACAAAAATTTTGATAGGTAAACATGGCTGTGATCAAATTGTTATTAGTATGTGGCATTTTCTATACCGCTTATGGACGGGAATTTCAATTGTTGAATAATTATGATGATACAATATGGGTAGGAATCCAAGGAAATGATGGCAAACCGCCATTAGAAGGCGGCGGTGTTGAATTAAGTCCTGGGCAACAGGTAAAATATTAAATTATTATTTATTGCAAACTTTTAACTTTGGCTACTTTTCAATTAAATTTTTTTTTTAATTACGGGTGCACTTATAAAGTCATTATTAAGTGTATGTAGATTATCATGGCCAGGAAGGAATGCAATGCCGCTTATGTTGATCAGTCAGGTAGATCACTTTAAACCAGATACAAAAAGCACATAAATTGGACACCAGCCGGGGGTGTAATATATTTGCGATAAAAGCCAAAAATTAAATTTGCTATAATCCCTTGAAATCAATAAATTAAATAAAAAAACAGTTGTTACATTTTTAAATAATCAAATAGGCCTTAATAATTCCCCTTAATTAAATTTGAAAATATAAATATCGAAAAAGTATTTGTCAAATCCACCCACAATTTCTTCATTCACAATAATCTTACCTACTTTCCCTATATATTTCCAAAATAAAAGAATAATTATTTATTACGTGATAATGCCTTTCTTTATCAGTCGAAAAAGCAATCGTAAATCAAAAAAAAAAAGTGAAAATTAAAAGTTAAAGTTTTCATTATTATTTTATAAAAATAGATTTTCACAAAATAAATAATACATCTATTAATTTTGTAAAGAATTAAAATTAATTTTTAATCTTGGCTTAAGTTCGTTTATTCTTAATTTTGTTATTCTAATAATAGACTTGTCCAAAATTTTGTTTATGATATTAAAATAACAATAATTCAAAAGTGTTAATTTTTGTTCAATTTACGTAAAACACAAATTATTAAAATGACTTCAAGTCCATTGAAAAAGAAGAAGAGGGCGTAAAAAAATTACAGATTCGTAATATTTGAGGTATTCTGGATTTTTGCATACTCAAGTACCTCTATAGTCTGCTCTATAATTCCAAGTATCTCATTTTGTCACAGATCCTTCTATTATTATTACAACTTCAGAATCATATTTTGTTGTATGGACTTATAAAAATGGCGTGTTTTAAAAATCAGAAAAATTTTTTGAGACTATGAATAAAAATATTAAATTAGCCATTTTTCTGAAAAGTCAAAGTTTGTCTTTATTTATGACAGTTCAACAATGAAAGGGTCGAAATATAAAACTAATTTTCTAAATATTTTAATGTCATAACTTTTTTTAAATTTTGATATGAATATTTTCAGTTATCAATATACAGTGACGAAGACTGGGCAGGTCGGTTTTGGCCCAGAACTGGATGTAATGGTAACACCTGTGAAACTGGCGATTGTGGTAATGGTTTAAAATGTAATGGAAATGGAGGTGCACCTCCAGTTAGTTTAGCGGAAATTACATTACTAGGAAATGGTGGACTCGATTATTACGATATATCAAATGTTGATGGTGCAAATATTCCAATTGCAGTAAGTTGTCTCACTCGATTAGAGCCGAATAGAAGCCTTTAAAAATGGTAAAAAGTGAGAAAAAAAATTATAGTAGGATGAAATCCATTTAAAACGGAAGAGAATATAACAAAAATGGAAGGATAAATAAATTACGGGCGATGTGAGGTCGGAAAGTGGAAGGACGTGAGTTTTTAAGGTTAAAACACGGTTTATCTCGATTTTCAACAGAATTTAAAAGTTGTAGATCTTTTTATTACCTACAACTTTTCCATTTAACTTTTATCCGTAGGACTTATAGTTTTACCGGAAATCGAGATAAACCGTGTTTTACCCTTAAAAACTCACTCCCTTACACATCCCGACCCCAGATTGCCCGTAATTTATTTATCCCTTCATTTTTGTTATATTCTCTTCCGTTTCCAATGGGTTTTATCATACTATAATTTTTTTTTTCAAAAATTACCGTCCCTGATCTAGATAAGTTTAGAAGAAAACAAAATTTTGAAAAAATACAATTTGGCGCGAAAAATCCGCTATTTTTGTTTTTGTAATTTTAATATAATTTATCAAAATCGGTTCGGTCCTTTAAATCGCTATCACCGTAATAAAAGTAGTTAACGAAATGTAAAATCATGTGGAATTTTTTAGTATTAGAAATTTGTTTGGACTAGTCTCATTAGTGTATTTTATTTGCTAACAGATGGAACCATTAGGAGGAAATGGTGATGGATCCCAATACAGTTGTACAAGAGCAGCATGCCCTCATAATTTCAACGATGACTGTCCCGACGAACTACGATTAGTAATTGACGATCGTACCGTTGGATGTAAATCAGCATGTTTAGCATTTGATACCGATGAATATTGTTGTCGTGGTGATCATGATCAACCAGAAACATGTAGATCTGAAGATTGGCCACAAAACTATCCAGCATTCTTCAAGGAACGTTGTCCAGATGCATACAGCTATGCTTACGATGATCATAAAAGTACATTTACCTGTGTCGCTCCAGCTTACTTAGTTACATTTGGTTAAATAATTATGTTAATAAAATCTCTCATTTCCGGAGAAGATTAAGATTAATCCATAATGTAATTAAAAACTTTAACAAAAATATTTGTAGTCATTTTTTATCACAAAAGTTTAAGGTAGTTGTGTTGCTGAAGTCATAGCGTCAGAAAATTCTAGGTTTTAGTGTTTGTATTGCCATTAAAATTTGAAGTCGATTGGTCGTCTTAATTTCGAGTTATTTATAATCAAAGTTCATATAGTTTACTCAATACGTGAAAAAATATACAAGTTTAACAGTATGTGTGTATACGCAAATATGAGTACTGTAGTAGTGTGTGGTTAACCTATACAAAAAAAACTCAAACAGTACACACAGACAGTACTGCTGTACAGTATCAGCAATTGTAGCAAAACAACTACCTTAATAACCAATATTCTAGTTTTCCAGTATTTCTAATCTATCTTAACTATTTTGATAAAATGTTTGCTTACTCGGAATCTTCCCATTTTTTCCCAAAACGTAAAATAACTTACAGTACTAAACTATTGCCTTTTGAAAAAAGGCTTGTGTAATAGGTCTTCTTAATCAATACATCCATTGAATTACCCATTCTTTGATAAATTTATTTACTACTAGTCTACTCGGAAATAGAAAAAAATGTTTGAATTTGTCCTAAATTGTGAATTTTATTCAGCACGATGATCAATCTATAGAAAAAAACGGCCAAGTACGAGTTAGGCTGGCGCACGAAAGGTTCCGTACTAAAGTAACTAAATGTAAAAAAAACACTTTCTGGATTAAATTCGTAGCGAAAAGGAAATTTCAACACTACAAAGTACAAGAAAGCATGAAACAAATAAAAACTGCATAAATAAAAGCTTGTTACAAAATTTATAGACATAAAAAAAAACTACAAAATGACAATCTACAAAATCAATATAGTTTCATTAGTTTTTACGTAAATAAGAAAAATATCGTAAAAGTTTCAAAATATTTTGTAAAATAGCAATAGTTAAAAGAATAATGAGACACTATGTATTGCATTATTATGAATTCATATAATAATTGATCATTTTTAACACTTTTTACGAAAATTTGTTGGTCAATTAATCAAGAAAAACATGTATGCAAACAAACAACAAGTGGTAATAGCGACATATCTCTGATATCAATCACCTAATGAGTTTAGTTTTGGTGTACGTAGAAAACTTTTTATAACTTGTCCAAATTTACGTACTGTCACAAAATAATTACCGAGATTGTGTGATTTGAAAATTTATTTATTTGCGATTCAAAACTGTTTAATTGAGTTTAATCAGTTTTTTTGTATGTTGAATACAATTTGATCCAGTAAGAGTAATGGTTTGACCGGAAGCTGGTCACCCAACGGCATTACAGGTCTAGACGGTTTGAATATCTGATCATTAATCATGACGCAACTCGACTCGTTAATAACAGAGTTATATATTATCATCTTTGTTATTGTTTACACTTCTATATACAGATTCAAATGATGTTTTATGTATAGAACGGTCATGTTTTCAAAGTACACACAATTTGTGTTCAATTTGAAGTCTTTTGATGCCAAAAAAAACAAACAATTTTGATCTTTTTTTTTCTGGCTTCAGCTACTTTCACCCATATAGCTATTAATCACGGAGGATTATTATTTTTATACAACAACAGTACACAGTACTGCTAGGTGGTCCACCCATCCAAATACTGACTGTTACTTTTGTACTTAATACTGGCTTACTTTATTGATTGAAAAAGGTCTGTAATTACGTTACGTCAGTCCGGGGTCTAATTTTGATCATTGCTAAGTAATTTATATAGACAATATGTAATCAAAATTTGCTATTTTAAGGATCATAATGTCAAACTAGGCTCAATACCAAACAAAATTCGAAAATTAAGATTAAAATTGATTCAAATACGAATAAGTTATAAGGTCTTAAAGATTGTTTTCTATCTCTTTCTTGCAAAAAAATGATTTATGAGTGGTAATTCTTGGGTGATATGGGGGAATTTTGGAATATGAATGTAAGTTATATAACATTTTTATTCAAAATCAACTGATTTATGCTTACTAACATTATTTATATTAAATTTTGAAGGAACGTGTATATAAGTGCCATAGACATCGATAGGACTTCTTACCGTAGAATGACCATTATGTATGATCACTATAGAGATAGACATGTATGACGTCATTTATGTAAATCTCCTTTATTTAATTAAGAATTTGAACGTTAAAGTGATAATGACTTCAGTTAAAGTGATAAAAAAATTTAAGCAACTTCCATATTTATCAAGCTTAGCCTCTAAATAAAAATACCTATAGAAAATATAAATTTTTAAATGCAACGTAGAGGCTAATTCAACTATTTTTTTTAAATAAATGCGTATATCCACCAACAAGTAGTCATCATCAGTGTAAATTTGTTAATCCTCATTTACTCTTCTGACTTATAAAATTAACTTTATTAAAATTACTCTTACATTAGATGAGGGAAAATAACAGTAAATAACTGAATATTTAAATAAAACTCGTATCATTATGCGATTTTTTGCATATTCAGAATTTTTTTCAATCATTTGTACCAATAAATAATCCTGGCTCACTTAAACACAATGCTTTTTAATAAAATATCCAGATTGTGACATAAAATGCTATCGTATTGAATAAATTATAATGCCTTCATATATTACGCTGTTTTAGTGATTCTGAAAAAATCCTTATAACTCGCCAAAAAATCTAAAAAAATTTCAATTATTGTTTTTTGGATTTTTAGAGTAATTAAGGTCTGGGAAAACCAAACATCCGATCCAATGGTCAATATTTTGGATAAATTTTAATCAAAATCTCGAAAATTAACCATTTAATCGTAAAATAAATACTATTTTTGATTTTCCCAGACCTCAATTACCCTGGAAACCCTGAAAACAGCAATTCAAAATTTATTTGGATTTTTTAGCGATTTTTAAGGATTTTCACAGAATACATTTTGTCCGCTATTCTTCAATACTATTCAATTAATAGAGAAATAGCTATGAATTTGAAGTATATCAATAATTAGCAGTTTCTGAGTTAAAAATTAATAGTGTTAAAGGAAGCATTTGAGGACAATATGGGTAGCCATAAAAAAAAATTTAAGATTTTCCACCGATAAAACTTTAATGGAATATTCCCCCACAGGTTAGACATAATAATAATAAATTTACGTCTGTACATAGATGTTGTGTGAATTTCCTAAAGAATGTTTCTTGTAAGACTGCTATTATTTTCTTCAACGAATTTAATATGTACGTGTATACATAGGTGTACATAGAAAGTAAATAAATAAATCGTTGTATGTAAATTCCATGGTAAAGTAAACGAATTCATGAGCGCATTTTCGAAGTATATAAGTCAAAAGTTTTCAATTTATTTTTGTTGAATAAAACAAAATGTAAGACATCTATCGGTTAAAATAAGAACTATATGACAGATCACTTCATAGACATAAAATATATTATAAATAGACTGTTTCATAATACAGAGTGTTTCAGGATGAGTAGTAAATATTTAAAACAGATGGTTGTAAAAACGTATTGCAATAAAACATTCCATGTAACATGTGTTAAAATTTTTATTTAGTACAAAGATACAGTAACATACGTAACCCAAACAAATTTAAACCAAAAAAAATGAGGACGTTCAAGGTGGATTTAAAAACATTCCACCATTGATTTGAATGCATTTTGGTTCAGTCTGTGTTGCTATGGGTTTCTATGGGCGTATTCATTTATTGTCAATAAAAGCATTACAATAAAAAAAATTTACTATTCCTCCTGATGCATCCTGTCGTGTGTAGTTATTTATGTTATAAATTCGTTATATACGATTTATGAGATTTTGGAAATGTCCGATGAGGTGAAATTCGTTATGTAAATTTCACTACCAGGCAGAAAAATATTATTAATGTGGGAACTTATTGCAGAACTTTGAAGGGGAGTCCCAGGGAAAAACCGCATATTTCAAAGTTTTTAAAGATTTTCGCATCTGTGCAATCCCTGAAAAATGAGCTAAGGGGTTAACAAACTTTAAGTGGATTAAGCTAGTATCAATGAAGTGCCTTTTGTGGGTGTCAACATTCCAGCCTTTGGTGGGTGGGAAGCTTGTACTCCTCTCTTTTTTACGTTCGATGTATCATTTTGGTGGTTTGTTATGGTTTACGCATTCCTACATCCCACCCAAATTAGAGAATTGAAAAATTTTTTTGTTTTAGTTTGTGTATACGGAATGCTTTTAGAGTGTGTCAAATCTTTAATTTCCCTTTCAATCCTCAAATCTTTAAGCTCTGCTGTTCATGAATTTAAAAAAAATTTAATTTGAAATAATTTTTTTATTCACTCATGAACAGTATTTTGAACTTATCACAGTGTGAATCAATATTTGTATAAATATACTTATGCTGGTACATCAATGCTCGAGTACCATGCAAAATAAAAAAAGGAAATCAAAACTGTATAGACCGTTCTAAACCCTGCTGTTTTGAATCGCAGATGAGCTATAAATCATACTAATCTATAAACTTGCTTTACTTTAACCTTGTGTTCAAAAGTCATGAAATTGTCATACTGTTTCGAAAATCTTATTATAGAATAAAATATTTAAACTTTTTATAATTTATACATCATTCTAATAATATAATAAAAAATATTTAAGAATAAAATTACATCACAGATAAGAAAAAAAATATCATTGAAGCTTGCGACGGTTAGAATAACAAAAATATTATTGTTTTAATAAGGTAATTAAATAATTGACTAATAAAAAAAAATCCACAATTAAAAGTTAAATGGGTGGCATCTGGTGTTCAAAAAGCCTACTAACGAAATATAGTTAAAATAATAGATTATCTAACCTCACTAAATGGAAAAAATCAATCGCTCTAAGTTGTCATTTCATGTTTCTTATACTTATTAATTTGTATATAATCGGTTTAAACTAGCATAAACGTTTGAAGTCTTGACATTTACATTTGCTTTTAATTGCGAACATATTTAATATTATATCATAAAATTATTAGTCTAGCTGTGTTTTGATAGCATCCATTTGGAGAATATACCAAAAACATCTCTTAAATCTTTTCATGCCTAAATGAACATATTTAGAGTTAACTAGACTACTACTGGGATGAATTAGACTCCTATCGCCTTTCTGACCTTTGATATTTTTTATAAACCTCAAATTTGATTTTTCTTTGGTATCATTAAGAAAAAATTATAATTTCAAGCTGTTCAGAGATAGAATAAGTTTAAAATAGAAAGTTATTTTTTGTTTTATTCGCATTTTATAAAAACTGAATAAATTCCGGTCAAATTAAGTGTAAATTTCAAATTATTTTTCATTGAATTTTTGCTTAACCTAAAATAATGAATAGACCAGAGTAGAAACCTTAAAAACTGATAAAAAGTTGAAGAAAATTATAGAAGAATGAAACCCATTGGTAACGCAAGATAATATGATAAAAATGAAAGGAAAAATAAATTACGGGCGATCTGAGTTCGGGAAGTGTGCAAGGGGTGAATTTTTAAGGGTAAAACACGGTTTATTTCGATTTCTGGCAAAAGTGCAAGTCCTGTGGAAAAAAGTTAAATGGCAAAGTTGTAGGTAATAAAAAGATCTACAACTTTTGTATTAACACTTTTTTCACATATCCTCAAAATTTTTCGATTGAAAATTAGGGTGCTTTTCGATATTTATTCAAAATAAGATGAAAAAATAAATATTTTAAAACAAAAAAATTATAGTGTATTTGGAACATAAAAAGGTAAGTTTTCACCAAATTTCGGAGAAAAAAAATAAAATACCTAAAACTTGGTTATTTTAATTTTCACATAAATTTTGAGGTTATGTGAAAAAAGTGTAAATACAAATGCTGTAGATCTTTATATTACCTACAACTTTGCTTTTTAACTTTTTTCCATAGGACTTGTAGTTTTGCCGGAAATTCAGATAAACCGAATTTTACCCTTAAAAACTCACCCCCGCCCCTACTTCCCGAACTCAGATCGCCCGTAATTTATTTTTCCTTTCTTTTTTATTATATTATCTTCCGTTTCCAATTGGTTTCATTCTACTATAATTTTTTTTTGTTTTCAAGAATTATCAACCCTGGTATAGAAGTAATAAATAGTTTGTTGAGTTTTCCAAAAAAATAATCATTAGTGAAAATTCTCATTCAATTTTTGTCGATCGTATTAAATTTTCATAAAAATATTTCTAATGAAATTTGGTTGAATTATAATTGACACTGAAGATCAATCTAATAAAAATGTTCCTCAAATTTCTCTCTGCAAACCAAAAATTTTAGAAAGGTCATTTTCCTCAAACTCCAGAAATGAAAAAAGAATCACTCTGTATAAATTAAATATATAGAGACACCAATTTTGTGATCCTAGGTAATTTAGAATTCGAGTTAATAAAAATATAATTCAAATTGGCCGCTTTAGTCTCCCAAATAATCGGTGGGGAAGTTAGCTTCTACGAAAAATTGAAAACCTAGTACATGGTAAAAAAATAGGGTTATTATTCCCGATATGTCCACTTAACACGTAATTCGATATTATCCTTCCAAATGAAAATCTAATTGACATAAAATTTTACTCACCGGCTGAGTGATACCAGTACCATCTTTTCCCAATGAAGTTCCTTCGGTCCAACCCATTCCTTTCAGTAGTCGAAATCCTTTATTTTCCGATGATATCGTTCTAAAACAAAAAATGACAAATTTGAATAATTGTCTTAAAAATATTTTATTTTGCAAATAACATACTGATCAAGGGATGCCGTTTCTGTTTTTGCATTGTGATTAATACTGCCAACTTTCTCCCTACGAGTTTGTGCACGATCTTTATACCCTTCAGGTAATTTTACTTCAGGAATTACAAAACCATCAATTCCAAATTTTTTTCTCAGTCGTTTTAGTTCACTTTTATGTTGGTTTTTGTTAGTTTTTGAAATTAATTTTGGTTCAGCTGAAATAATCTTTTTATATAAACCTGGTTCACAATCTTCACAAGTTTCATTTCCCGAATGAATGTGGCAAAGCAATTTTGTAGCACCGACCTAAAACAATTTGCATGAAATTAACATTAAAATACTTGATATCCAATCAGGGTTTGGACTATTTGGTCAAAAAAGAGAGCCTTTTGTGATTTTGCCAAAAAATTCAAAAAAAATTTATTGTCGTTTCTCGGGTAATTGAGGTCTCCGAAAACCAAAATTAACACTTATTTTACGATTGAATGGATAGTTTTCCACATATTAAATGAAATTTAGCCGAAATATTGACCTCCGGATCGGAATTCAGGCGATATCTTAAAAACTACAATTCTAAACGGCAAATTAATGTTATTTTTGAAATCTACAGGTCAAACTTAACACCCATTTAACGATTGGATTCGTAGTGAATATTTCGAACAAATTTCAAGCTATCCTCATTGATATCCCGAAAACTACTAATCCAATCGTAAAATTTATATTATTTTTTGTTTTCCTAGACCTTAATTACTCTAAAAAACTAAAAACAGAAATACAATTTTTTTTTTTTTTGAATTTTTTGGGCCTTATAAGATTTTTTCAGGATAAAAAAAAACACGTAGTTGAATACAAAAGTAGAATTTTTTTTTCTGTTTCAGAGTCTAAGTCTAGGTTCTACTTTTTATTCATAATTATCACCTGAATAACAGTCCCATGGGGAATAGCAGTTGGTTCACTTTCTTGTTTGGCAACTGACAGTCGTTTACCATCCAATAATGTACCATTTCTGGATCCCAAATCAACAATCATATAAAGACTCGTTTCACGATTAAAAGAAAACGTAGCATGATGTTTGCTAACATTTATATCAGGGATTAGTACTGAATGACTCCCTTCTCTGCCCATTGAACCACCATCACAAGTAATGATAAATAGAGTTCCGGTTTGCAATTTTTCTAGGCTGGTCTCTTGTACAATTAGTCGCATACAAGGTGGCCATGCTTTGCTTATTTCTGAAAATAATTAATCAATGAAAATCATTTAATTGAATAAAACTGAACAAAATTGATTTTTTAAATAAATCACTATTTTCATATATTTTGATAGTGGACGAAAAAATTGGATCATTAATATCTTTTGATATATTAAAAACATACATGTCTCGCAAACTGTAGCTTAATTATCGAAGTGTTCGAAAAAAATTTTTTTTACCAAGGTATTTGCTAAAAGATGTTATTCTAAATAACATCGCCTAAAAAGATGCTATTTTAATAAAATTACATATTATTTTAATAAAAAGCTACTTTCTACGAGATTAATTTATTTAGAATACCACCTGGCGGATAACTTTTATAACTCGGTTTGGTAAAAAAATAAATATTTTCGCATAGGTTATCATTTGATAAATTGGAAGCAATTCATTGGAAAGCCGTGCTATGTTTTGTTATTTTTATGATTCAGAACGTTAGTAGTCCAGAGAACCTGTTGTTCTTTAAAAGTGCTTATTTAGTGGTAAATCTACACAAATACGCAAGTAACAATCCTTTAAAGTCAAAAATGCATAAAGTAAAATATTATATCAGACTAGAGATTTTTTTTCGCAAGGTGTATTCATTCTTATGTTTCTAATATAACCCAATTTTTTTTATCAAATAAAAAACAATATTTAAAGCTTAAATTAGCACCTTGATGATTTAAATCAGACTCAGGGTATGATGAAGTTTCAACTTCATCATTATTTTTAAGTCTGAGATCATCATTGTCGGTATCGGATGAATCAGTGCATTCGCCCTCCTCAATGACCGCAGGTACGGATGATGGTTCATCGTCAGTTATATCTGGATCTTCCTTAACATCTTCATCGCGTTTCACCCGTTTGAAATCCTATAAGAAATAGGAGCAACCATTTTTATCTAAATAATATACGTACCAAATGCTGTTTTACGATATGAGTCAACATGAATTTGTGATAATTTATTAGTAAGTCCATCAATGTCGAATGCATTTACCTAAAACACATAAAACAGATATGTGAAACCATATATCTATGATTTATTCGAAAATTAAACATAAAATAAATTTACTTCTCTATTTTTGATTTTTTCTTTTCTTTTGGCAGAAGTTCCGGCTTCGGCTTCAGTAGACGATTCTGGTAATTCTACTTTTGAATGAAATTCAAATTCTTGAGAGTGTTCATTATATTTATAATATATTCCACTATTTCCATCATAATATAGACCATATTCCTAAAATTAGAATTGCATTGAATTTACTTTTAACAATAAAAAACGTTGGTAAACTTAAGATATTTTTTTTTTTTTTGAAAAACAGAAAATTGATAGTTCGTTTCAACAAATGAAATATTACCAAATTTGTTTTGGAGATCGACAATTTTTTTCATTTCACTCAAGGGTCTTAATAATATTTCATTCGATATTTTGTAAAATACACATTTTTCGAAATGCTAATCATATTTTAAATTATTAAGATTAAATAAAACTTTATCTTTATTAATTTGTGTTTTTATAATTTTTTAAATACATAAATAACTTATAAATAAGTACACCCTACTTTGGAGAAAACTAATTTTTGGCTTTTTTCTATTTAATATATATTTTAACTATTATCATAACAGTCGTGCGTTTATGTAATGGCTTGCCAAAGGAAACTTACAGCGTTATAATAATATCCAGTTTTATAATCATAATATAATCCTGATGTAGTCTCATATACAAATCCAGTTTCTTGTACAGCATTCGTTGCAGCTTCAGTAATATCGTCTACAATACTTTTAACAATCGATTCATCATTCAATTCATATTGAGTACTTGCATCATGTTTTTCAATTTTCTAAAAACAATCAAAACACAAAAATGTTAGCTATGTAACCAGACATCATTATGTTGCCTTACAAATTCTATTTTGTGTTTATATTTTTCCAATTTTCTTCGAATTTTGCGTATTTTTTTATCTTGTTTATCAATATATTTAAATAAACTGTCAACATATTTTTTGATTTCTGGATATTGTATGAAATGTTCTTCAAAATTGTGGTTAGTTTCGATAAGTTTGGTCAGTATATTTTCTTCTTTGTCATTATTATCAGTCTCTGATGATTCTAAATCATTGCTACTTAATTTACAAGAACACGAACTCATTTTACAAAACAAAACAATAATTTTTTTAAAAAACACAAATGAAAATTAAAAACAATACTTCAGTTTATACTGTCATTTGAAGTAGAGCAGGGCAAACTGGCGCTTTTTCTTGAAATGAAAAAATAAGAAGTTTTTCGTATTTATTTTGCGGAAGACTTCATTATTATGTATCATATGCCATTAAAAAAACAAGGCGAGAAAACTTTCTTTGAAGAAAGGTCCCTCAGGGGTTTCCTGGAAAATTGAATATGAGTTTTGTCCCGCCAAAAAATTTTAGCTAAGAAAGCATGCAAGACATTTCAAATTTATCTAGTATTTTCCGGAAAAAATAATTTTTGTCAAACTCTGGGGAGGTAACAGGTCAATCAGCCCAAGCAAATAAAAAATGTTTTGATACCAACTACAAACAGATACTAAATTTTATTAGTTTCAGAGAAATTCGGACTCGTTTTTATTTTCAATAAAAATACGCATCCAGCTGCATTCAGTCACCAATAGATGGCATTGTTTTTGAATATTTTTATATTTTGACATTTCAATAATATCAATCTTCGTAATTTTAGAAAAAAAATCATGTGAAAGTTTTATACATATTATTTATATGAGAATTGTGGTAAAAGAAATGTGATACAAGAAGTGATTTTTTTTTAACATAGTGTGTCTATAATAATAATATTATTAAGACATTTTTTTAAATATACAAAATGTCGAAGTAAGAATTGTATTTTTATTAAAGAATGTTATGTTTATGTCATAATTATAATTTATTATAATTTAATTTACATACTTGTACCTATATAATTAATGTTTATATAATCAGTACATAAATGGGAAAATATTTGTAAAAATAAAGTTAAAAAACAACTTTGTTGTATAAAATTTAATCAGTTATTAAGTTAGTTTTAAGTTCTCAATTTAACTAAAAATTTGATTTTAGTTTAAATAAAGTGAATTTATAAACAAAAACTATTTTTTAAATAATTACTGAATATATGAAACAATATATTCAGTTAAATTCATACATTTATTATTTAATAATACGATACGAAATAAATCCTTGACCTGAAATTATTAAATTCAATTTAAAAAATGATTTCGATGTGTTGCAGGGAAATGATGATAATATTTGTCTACGACACAGAGTGTTGCAAGAAGGAAGAAGACGATCCTGCTTCAGCTGTCGTATATTTTCATCCAAGCTGGGTTTCGGATCATCAACGACTGGAATTAGTTGGACAGTTAATGGGAACAACACATTTTTTATCAAATGTTTTTCATTCACCTAAAATGATAACATTAGAAAGTGGAAAATTTTCAATAAGAAGATTTTCTAGATACATTCTCGCATTGGGTACAGATAGAAATATTGCCGATTGGGTTATTGACCACCGAGCGGATATTCTTTGCTCACTGATATCGATATTTCATTGTAATATTGATACAATCAGTCAAATTACTACCACAAATACCGAAAATAATAAAAAATTTAAAGAAAAATTGTATCATATATTTGAAACATACTTACCAATTTTGCAGTATGGAGGAAATACGTTTTCGAATGCTCCAATGATGCAATTACCAAAGGTAATTACCAATATATTTAAAAAATAATAGTAATAAAATAATATCACCTTGGGGACTAAAACTAAATGGATGAGTTGTTTACTGTATTGTTATATTGTAGAATTTAATTTTATAAAATCGGCTTAGCGTATCATGTGATTTATCCACATGCTTGGCACGCTATGTTAGACAAATAATGTAATGATTATTAAATTTGTTAAGCTCAAACAAATTTAATAATCATTACATTATTTGTCTAACTTTGGAAATTCATTTTATGTGATAATTTAATGGCAAATATTCAGTTACTGACATAACTAATAACTTTTGAAAACGAATAAACGCTAACTTATGTGATATATATTTTATTCTTTTCTTATATATTTTTGTCCATATTTTATTATTAATATTGTTCTTACGTAAATATTATATTGACTTTTTTTGTACAAAAAGTGCACAAATAATTTTTTTAACGATATTTTTTTAAGAAAAATTTTTTTATTATTTTAATCGAAGTGTAATAAATTAAAAAATATTTGTTCATGGATAAACGTACTTGTTTAGCAGTTTGTGTTTTTTCGTTGACGTATGCTTAATCGGAAGATTTCTCCAAAACAACAATTTTAAGTTTTTGTACCCAAGGAATCATTGTAGTCTTTAATTCGATTATGATATTTTTTCCAGAGTGCAAGTAACGTTTTTTTGGAAGCTATTCAAATATTACAATGTTGTCAAGATGTCAATGGAGTTTTGGGCGGTGTGATGTTTTATCATAATAAGTAATTACAAATTTTTATCACAATAATTATCTATTATACAACTAATAACTAAAAATTTTACCAGTGTTTAATTTGTGGCAGGGGCCCAAGAAGAGATTTTTGGATTTACTCGAACACATCACTTTAAGACATAGGAGATATCTTACACCTTCTTGAGTACTTCCAATAAATGTTAATCCTTTAAATAGGGGGCCGCCTGTGTAGGGATGCCGATCAAAATTTTTTAAACATGAAATGCCGTTATATTAATTAATTAGCTGTTATATCTATTGATTTGAAAATATCATTTCTACTTCCGTAAAACGGATATAAAGTATTAATGCAAATAAAAAAGTTTTTAGAAATATCTAGGTTAAAGAATCTGACAATGGCATATAAAATGAAACAGTTTGCCTGTCTTCATAATAGTAATAATCATTAATATGCAATCAAGAAACATGATTGGGTATAAGTCACGCTATACATAAAAACAAAAAAATTAAATGACTGAGAATATTATACATAAGATTAGGTTCATAGCTGATTATCTAGTAAAAGTGGTGACGCTGGTAGCATGCCTGACTAACAATTGGATGGTATCTGGTTCGATTCTTGGTAGATCTGAGATACAAGTTAGGTTTTATTTCAAAATTTTGGGAAACCGGTTGAAATGATCCTATTTCACCTACGTTTATAAGATTGGTATCAAAACAACATAGTTTGAATTATAAATTTTATTTTAGGATTGTAGCAACTCAACTTGATTCTGAAATAACAAAAATGTTAATAATGACTGATCCTTATCGAATTAAATGTACAGCAGAGACTTTAAATGTATCATTTGAGCTTCCTGAAGGAGTTCAATTATTACAAGTATACGTTAACAAAAAAGAATACAATCGACTGAAAGTTCTTTCGAATAAATGCAGAAGTGCTTTTGAAAATAATAATAATAAAAAATTAAAAAAGGTAAGTTAATTATTAGTTTTTAATCTAATAGAAATCTCACAATAAAAAATCACACCATTTCCACTCTGTTTTTTAAGCAAGTAATAAAAAACACATAATACAAGAATAAATCATAAATTTTCAGTACATTATGGGTGTTATTTTGTGTATTTTATTTATAATATATTTATTATTGGCATGCTTTACAAGATTTTAGATTAAATAAAAAAAAAAAAAAAAAAAAAATCGGAAAGGATAAATCTCATCCAAAAATGCTGATGGTAATTAATTTTTAAGAAAATCACAAAATGACGGAGCAAATAGTAATCGAACCAAGCTTTTTATGAGATATTAAAAGTTACTAGTTAACTATTAAATGCCTTGAATGATTTGTTTCTATTATTTCTCCGATTTTCTAAATGTTGTTGTTACTCATTAACAAAAAGTAATAATTTTTGTAGCCATTTTCATCAAAACCACCAAGCTCTACAAAAGATCCAGTATTTACGGCAATGAAACGTGATAAATCAATAATATTCTCAACAGTACCAGAAGAAGATGTAGAGCAAACATCTCCCCCTCCCTTACAAAATAATAAAAAAAAATTCATCGAACGACCACGTTCGTTAAGCTTATTTTCAACGACAGCAGATGTCATTAATAATGAAAAAAAGAAAGTACAAACTCCATTTCGAAGTCAAGCTAGTGTTTGCTCAACGCCATTAGCGGATAAAGTTTTACATGGTAATGTTATGTCAATTTGTTGTAATCCTGAAGAAGATATTAAACCTGTTGAAAATATTGAAAAAGAAAAAACAACAGACGAAAAGTTCAGTATTTTTAAAAGTGTTTTTAACAATAAAAAATTGGATGATGTAAAACGATCATTTAATTTTCAAGATATTAAAAAGAATATTAATCAGTTATCAAGGAATGTCACTATGAAATACTATGGAATTGGCTTAAAAACAATGCCAACAACACCGTTAGAAGAAAATGATTCTTTTAAAACAAATGAGAATAAATTATATCATTGTACCACGATTACGGATCCATATTTTCCAGTATTTGGTAATAATGGAATGCCAATTTCAAAATATTTGTATGATACACAAGTCGTTGAACAATTGGAATCGATGTGTAATGAAAATCAGGTTAGAAAATTTTTATTTAAAATACCCATTTAACATTAATGTTTCATTGTGGAATAACGTTTCTCTTCTTTCATCTATTTTAAATGCGTATAGTTACAGAGATTTGCATATTTTAACCTCATAAGGATTAAAAATATAAATTAACGATAAGAGTATTACGCACGCTAACTAACAAACTTTGAAATTTGTAATATTAGTAGAATTTTATTTTTGTTATAGATACAAAAGGATATTGAACCTGAAGATAATACCAAAGACAATATTTTTAAAAATTTCGATTCTGATTTCAAAACAATCCCACAATTAACAGAAATTGTATCAGAAATAAGAAAAGATCCAAATGATACGAATGATTCGAATAAAACCAATGAAAATAATGATACGGAATTTAAAAAACGCCGTCATTCATTAAATTTACCTTTAAAATCATTAACATTAGATTCTGTAACGGATAATGAAGATGATAAAAAATTATTTTCACCAATTCAAAAGAATTTAGGTGGTGTACAATTAACACCACTTTTATCAAAATTAACCATTCTGGCCATGGATGAAAAATCAAGTGGGATTGGTAGTCGAGATACAACACCAAGTGAGAATCGTGATTTTAATTTTGATAAGAATATTTTTAATATAAATAAGAAAAAAGATAACTTAGATGAAATCAACAATGATGAATTTAATTCGATGGATTCGGAAGATCTAGAAAAAGTAGCATTGTTTATTTGTGGTCAACAGAACATTGTTCTTATGGTTTTAATTGAAATGGATGTTGCACATGACGCAGAATTAATTTTAAAATTGGTAATTACAAAATATCACTTAAATAAAGATAATCGATTCTATTACCTTGTGGTATGGGAGAATGATACTTCTTCCAAAATGATTTGATGTCTTCCTTTTCTTTTTTTTTTTCTCTTTTTTTCGTATGAAAAATCTATTTTTTGTCCAATGTTTCAGTGGGAAATATGCTATAATACGTTGAATCAATTAGAATCACATTTACATCAATGTATAGATCCATGTAGCAGTGCAACAACGGACATGGGTGTGGATCCCTACAGTTACATGTGCTTAGACCAAAAATGGGACATTGTACAACGTGGGGGTCCTTGGGGTGTTCCAGAATTATCAATAGTAACACATTTACATAAAAATTTTATGGAAGTAAATAATCTTTGTGAGATTATTGTGAGGTAATATGTTTTCTTTTATTTTAAACAATATATGGGATATTGATAATGAAAAATGAGGCACTCGTGGTTAAAAATTTTAACTTCGTTCTTAAAAATTAATTATTATAATTTTTTTTTTTTTTCTTTCGGCAGGAACGATGATAGTATTATTTACGGTTATAAACATAGTCAGACTGAATTATTTTACCATCAAAATTCAACAAGTAATGTTGGATTACCAACGCCTGCCGATTTAATGGGTACAGTTCCATTAAAAGCAAAACGTAGATTGGAGCGTGACCACGCTATAATTTTACTATAAGTTGTATATGTTATTTCTTTTTTTAAAATTTTTTATTTGAATATTGCTTCATAGGTGCCATGATATCAATATACAAATGACAACAAAATTTAAGAAACATTTAATATACTAGTAACTTCGTTTTATACAGAAAATATCAAAATCTTTGGTTGAAGCTCACTTGTCTTTATCTTATATAATAAATTTAAATGTGCTCCTATATAGCAACGGATCTTGTAACAATTTCCATACAAAATAAATTCTACAATATTTTGATTATTGTTTCTCTAATTTTGTCGGTGTGTGTATATTTTTTTTAGTATTATACTAATTTTAGCTTTTTAAATAATATTGTTTATGAAATAATGTTTTTTATGTTATTGTTGAATCGATTCAATTCGAGATGTACAAACTACAAACATCATAGTGAAAGTTGAGTACAAAAATTTATATTTCCACCGTAAAATAATATCTACTCTTATTAATGATTAATTTATTCTAGTCGGTTATTTATTGAATAAATCTTGGCTCGATTACTAGATAACTGATTTTGTAACATACGGCAATAGACTACACAAACTGTTAAGCTCATATTATGAGTTGATTTAAATATTGTTTTAAACATTTTACTCTTCCGAGAGATAGATGATTAGGTCTTCAAAACTAGTAACTTCGTCTATACATTTTTAACTGGTTAATTGTTTAAGGCAAATTTATTAAAACTAAAAAAATAGAAAATTAATCACATTGTTTTATTAAAAAAGAAAATAAATTGGCTAACTCACCGCAAAATTGGCTAAAAAAATAAGTAAACATAAAATGTTATATTAATAAAAAATGATTTACCGTTTATAATATATTAATTATTATTATTATGAAAGTATTAAGTTTAATAATGAAAAATAAATATTTAATTGTCATATTTAAAAAAAAAAAAACAATAGTAAAGTTACTACACATTTTAGTAAATACAACCGAAATTGATAATTCAATTTTTGAAAAAATTATTTAATTTCAAACCTGTTTTGTTTTTTTTTTAATTTTTTCATTCAATTTAAGATTATACGTTCTCGATTAAAGTGCTTTTAAATCTATAACAAAGCCTAATATAATAAAGCGCTCAAGAGTAACAACACAAGTGAACTACTTTAAAATTAAGGCGTTATAAATGGCTAACGCAATTTTGACTTAAAAAGATTTATGAAAATCTATGGAATATGGAAAACAAATTATTTAATAAATTACCGTACTTATTTTGTATACAATCTATAAATTATATTAGTTTTTTTAATACTACTTTTAATACTTTCGTCTATAATAATAATTATAGACGAAAGCTTGCTTTTAAAAATATTTTTTACATTTATTTAATGCAAGCGCACGTGAAGCAACATGTAACTGGCATCACCACTGTTTCCTTACACGAGACAATGTTTTAGCTTACCATTTATCTTTTTTAATATTGGGACCGGAAAAACATAAAATACCATATCCGTGACCAGAAACGCAAGGCGGTGCATATAACAACTCTTCCATAAAAGAAAATACACATAAAATTTTTTTTTATTCTTAAAATCCTTCGTTTGGTAAAAACTTACAACGTTTATGTAGAACGAGTTTTATAATTTACTATAAACGACTTAGTTTTAATGTTGCTTCGTGTTCGCTTGGCCTTTAAGGGAACATTTATCAATAATCTAAAAGCGTGATTTATTTCTGATACGTTAATTATTTTGCGTAATCAATATACACTGCTATTTTTCAGTATTAATTAAAGTGAGAAGTTGTTAACATATAAGATAATAATTTTTATGTGTTTTTTATTAAAGATTTTTTTTTAACATTGGAAAACATGACCAAAGATAAGTCGAATTTATTCACTCACTTTTATAAAAAAAAAAATATATGGACGTGAACCCGATTGCTATGCTGTGTTGAGTTATTTATCGGAATTAATTTTATGTATTTTTGAAAACAAAACAGAATGTTCTAGAACTTTATGGAATTTTCCTCTACAACGTTGGGCATCACAGCTAATAGTTTATAAAATGTTTTTTATCGTAAAAAAACTCGAATTAATCGATTATTGTTATTTTAACGCGATGAAGTCTCAATAAAAGACAAAATATAGTGATTTAGTAGTAACATGACTTCTTTTAATACTTAACCTGTCTAACTACCTAATAAAACGTTTTGAATTCCATACAAAAAAAAATCATAGATTTTTTATTTATTTATACATTTTTTGTTGAATAATGAATTGAATGACTTATTTATATAGAAAATATAATAGGTGTATAGTATAAAAATTATAGTGCCAATTCAAGTAACTATAATCTAAATGTATATTTATAAAAATAGCCAAGTATTCAATCCAAAAATAAATTTTATTTCAAAATCATACAAATACATTCGACATAGCAAAGTTATATCGCATAAAAAGATTTTAATAATTTTTAATACATTATTTTTCTCCTAAATTAGCAATACACATGGAAAAAAAAGTCAAGATATTTAATAAGTTTTACTGTGTATTTATGCTTTTATATGTTTTTATTACTCCTCCAACTGTAGTTTTTACTCCAAATGCAATAATTACAAGCGACAGTAAAATTAAATGTTTTATTTCCTTTTTTGTATTATCCATTTCGCAGCTCTATTTCGAGTGTAGTAAAGCTGTATGTATTTATGATTGACCGTAAATACTACGGTAACTGTCGTTTTTAATTCAATGATAAATTGTATTTTTTCTTTTTTTAAAGTAATTTATACCCAATATTTTGTTAATTATGGACACTTTTAGTAGCTTTAGCGCTGACTTATCCAAGAAAATTTAGATGCAGCAATTGCTATTAATGTTAAAAATGTTTTGTGAAATCGGAAAACTTAGCGACAAGAAGTCTTTTCAAACAGCAATGTTGGTTCTATCAATGGGCGTATTTGCTGCGATTACTGAAATTTTCCCCAGTAATTCTGAAGTACTAAAAGTGACCATCATTTTTACTAATCAGATACTATTTAAACAAAATAAATAAATACATAAATAATTAAAGCAGTTCAAAATAGTATTTTAAGGTCTCATGCATTGATGATGGTTGATTCGGCATTTTCATTGATTTTGAAATTTACGTCTTCCTCTCTGTTTTCATGTTCATATTTAAAATATCACTACAATTGGATAATTATTCTTCGACTTATTACTGTTAAATTAGCCCAAGTTGTTTGAACTGAATAATGATAATACAAAATGCTCCTATCATCAATGTTTGAGTAGCCGTAAAGGTCTATAATCGCAGAATGAGGCATCTACAAAAAGAAAAAACTAATATAATGTTACATTTATACTTTTTTTTCAATTGGCGCTCTCAAATTACTCAAAATACAATAATTCAAATGTTATGAAATTTGACAGACACAATCTTTACATGAAAATGCAGGGCGTGTCAAACAATTTTTGTCTAAAAACTGTATGTAATATTTAGAACCATTTCTTCGCGAAAAACATTTCAGCTCGCTCTGCTTATCAAGATTGTGCATGTCAAATTTCATAGCATTTGGATAATTAGTTTTTGAGTAATTTGTGAACGAAAATTGAAAAAAATACAATGTGTATTACACTATAGCTAGTACATTATACATTGCCTTTTTGTAACTGTCTCATTCTGTATTTTAAAGATCCTTAAGTACAATTTTAGTTATGGTAAGTTTTTAGAAATAATTATTTATATTAATTGCAGTTGTAAGATGTTACGTACTTTTTTAGTGTAGATATTTTTTTAATAATTATCTCATAATATTGTTATATATTTTAATTTTTTTAGTTACTAAGGGTGCATTTTATTCGGACGCTTATTTTTTTTAAATATCATCTCGAAACATTGTTAATTATTTTAATTTTTTATTTACTAGAGATATGTTTAATTGGACGTTTACATGATTTAAGTGTTTAGAATAATAAAAAGAATTTGCTTTGTGTTTGTAAGCTCTCTTAAATACATTAAATACTAAAAATATAATTATTTCCCGATTATTTATATATAAATTATAATGCAAATATCACTTTAACATTATTAATAAATAACAAAAAAGACAATGTTACGATAAAAATTGCAATAATAAGTGAAGTAAAGGTATGAGTAATATTTTTTAAATGTAATTATTAATAATGACTTATTAGTTGATAAATAATGGAAAATTTTCAAAATAAAATAATATATCATCTACAGACTTCTATTATATTTGATTTTAACTACTGAAAATATAGACCCCGGACTGACGTAACGTAATGGCAGGCTTAGACCAATCAATAAAGTTAAGCAACAGCAGTCACAATCTGTATTAGGATGGGTGACCACCTAGCAGTACTGAGTACTGTTGTTGTATAAAAATAATAATAATAATCACTTTTGGTATAGCTGAAAGTAGCTGAAGCCAGAAATTAATAAAAAAATAAAAAAAATTTCTGAAAATAAATGTATACACAGTGATATTGACGTAACACAAGGCCCAAAACAAACTCTTTTTGTTTTTATCGTCCAAAATAAATGCGCTTTACGGAGATTACTATATTGGTGGTTGTGCTAATTTAATCCTATTTTCAATGATTTTGATTTTTGTTTATATTATGTTTAAAAAGTTTAATTAAACAATTTTATTAATTGTTGATCAATTTAATTTTTTACGTAGGTGCATTAGTTATAAAGCAGGAGATCACCGTATAAAAAAATCATTTGCTCGAATATAGATTCGTAATGTTAAAGCCCAGAAATTAAATTCTTTGTTAACAAATAATATATAATTTTTTGTCTGTAATATCTCAGCTAACTATACGTAGCATTAGTGAGACTTATTGTTATCGCCTAACGACTACATTCGAAAGTAACTAAACACAATACGAATTAAAATTTATATTTTTACTTATATGTACAAAGTAGAAAAAGTATTCTAACTGCAAAAATTGTTTAACTCTTTTAGATCTGAGAATATACAAATATTACTTTTAGTGATTTGAAATTATTCATTTCAAAACGGACATTTAACAATGTAGAAAAATTGTTTTCCATCGAATTTTAATTTATCTGAATATACTTTGAAACGGTGATATTTCTCTATATGAAATATTACAAACTTTTCATATAAGCAAATGTTATATTGTTTAATACGGTGAGTTCCTGATGATTATTAATAATTTTATATTTTATTTAGAAATATCTTATTACATAGTTTGTGAAACAATAAAAGTATCTCAATATGAACACAAATACAGTACATTTTTCAAATGTTTTATTTATTTTTATTTACCTGATCGAGCAAAAGCAGTGTAATTTTTTTCAGTGACATAGATTATAATTCCTAAGACTGTGTTCAGTGATTAATCATGGTATGTGAAGTGCGGCAACCATGTTCTGTTAGAAATCAGCCCAACAGGCTATCAGCTTTTTATATATTTGAAAGGCGTGAAAATGGAGCTGTGCCAAAACTGTAAGAGTTGGAGAAAATAAGTTTCAAATTGCTGATAATTAAATTTTACTTAAAGATTTTTTATCTGTTTTGGATATTATTAAAAAGAACGGAGCGAGTATATTTTACCCTGGGTGTATATTTTTTCAAAACTATAAATTTTAAAATTATTTCATCTTAGTTTGAGAGTGTAGATATCTATAGTCTACTGTACTCTATAATAGTGTAGTTATCAATAAAAATGCTATCAATAAAGAAACAAAGTATGCATTTATACTTTTTGTAACATTCAACTTCCCATGAACAGACGAAATTAATTGCTACACACTTTTGCATTTGAAAAATTATAATAATGCAATTATGTAATTTTTTTTCTGGCTTCAGCTACTTCAGCCATATAGCCATTAACCAAAGGGGATTATTATTTTTATACAACAACATTACGCAGTACTGCTAGGTGGTCACCCAACCAAATAGCGACTGTGACTGATGGTGCTTAACTTTATTGATTAGTCGATGTCTGTAATTACGTTACGTCAGTCCGGGGTCTAATCTAGTAATATATCGATAAAAAAAATGGGTATAAGGTTTTCATAGAAACGAAATATTTATAATATGTCAATACGAAGCATGTAAACTTAGTCAAAATAAAAATAATAAATATGATTAGAAATCGTAATAAACAAAAATTATCTTTCGGATATAAATTACTAAAAGTTTTTTTAAAATTTCGTGATGTTTTTTATCAAAAATAAACAATTATAAGTACTTATTGTACTAACATTAAATTTCATGGTAATCTAATCAATACAACTTTCCTTCAGGCAAGAAAATAATTTTTATTTTTTCCGTTTTCAATAATGGAAGATTCTGTAACGTATTTCAGAAGTTACTAACTAGATGGCACATAATGTTTCTCATTTTATATAACTTAAAGTCTAATCTACATTTGCATCTTGATAGTGTTATCGGTTATTGTATCGCACCGTAAAATTTTCAAAATATAATAAATGCTGAGATAGCAAAAGTTACAAGAGGTTAGTTTTGGTAGAAATATTCAACTTAAAATATTTATTATTACTTATTATTTTTCGTTTAGGTGTCTTTTTTGTGTAGTGAATTCATAACATGATTAATTATTACTATTTTAAAATATTACTTTTATTATACATCAACTTTTCACAGTGTAAATTATATCTATGATACACAAGAGTATCAAAACAATAGCCTGAATCGAGCCGCCTGAATAAAGCAAGTGCTCAATATTTTCTTTTTCCAACATTACACTGTTCGTGTTTATCCATTCTTTGTTTCCTATTTTTTTAAACTAGATTTTGTTTTTATTTGTACATATTTGATTGTAAATTATTTTGTCTAATTATTTTTTATTAATATTTTTTCATAAACTAATTAATTTTTTTCCATTTTTATTAATATGGGGATTTAATTAAGGGCTCTGTGTACGTCCAACCTGACCCAGAAAAAATGTTACTTTAGGTTTATAAAAATGATTTAATACGATACGCGACAAATAATACACGACCCATTTCTTGATTGTAGACTGGGCTTTATATTCTATATACAAGTGGAATTGTGTTGACAATATGAGCCTTTGAGGTTAAGTAAATGAATGTTTCATCATTTTTAACGATATTATTGCTTCTTTCTAATTAAGAAAACCACTTTAGACGCTCAAATTAAAAATGAATAGTATTGGTTCTTCTTGTAACGAACTAAAACAAAAATACGATGATTGTTTTAATGTTTGGTTTGCTGAACACTTTTTGAAAGGAAAAACTGACGATTCAATGTGCGCCCCATTTTTCAAAGTGTATCAACAATGTGTGAAGGTATTTTTTTAATTTTAACGATATTTTTAATAGTATTAACTTAAATATTCCTGTTTATTTTACAGAAAGCCATGAAAGAACATCAAATTGAATTTAGTGAAGTAGAGAAAGATCTATTAGGATCTGAAAATGAGTGTAAAGTTCCACCAAAATCAAATACCAAAAATAGTTGATAGTGTGAAAATTTTATGCGTGAATCGTTAGCATTAAATGTAATTATTTTTATTTGTATTATAATTTTTTTATTATCTTGTAAATGACAAATATGCTTCAGTTTTTAATAAAATTAATTTTTAGTGTATATTATTTGCATATTGAAGAAATATTTGATTGAGTAATCAACATTTTAAAACGATGAGAATTATTGTTTGTTTTTGGATTCACTCAATAGATGGCAGTGTAGTAATAAAGAAAAACCACAATTTATGTTCAAGGAAATGTATACTTATTCATTTTATTAATGTTTCGTACACTTTATTAGACATTTTTTTCACACTCCACTTGAAATTTATAATCCATCTTTCTAGAAAGGAATTCATTATATAAAACTAATATAAAAAATGCATTTAGGTCGTTTTTAGTTGGGTTTTATTGGGTTTAGTTAATTTTTGGACATTATTTATTAGAGAAATCATACTTGCTATAACTCATAGCTTAGATACTTAGACTAAATTGAACATAATTTAAAGTTCATAACGTATAAATGTGTAATTTGATATTGAATAAGAACTAATACAATCGCCTTTAAAATTGTTAGATACTGAATATTTGAGCACAATTCCATTGACAGTGTGCGATGTTTGTTTTGCATAATCAAGTACATTTAACTCCTTCAAAGAATGGGATGTGTCATTAACAATATAGGACTATGTTTTAATGTTCCAAAACAGCAAAAAATTATTCGTCTTAGAATTTTATTTTATCAGTGATCTCTATGAAATATGAATGCAATAATTACAGAAAATCGCATTAACGTATATCTAATAATTTTAAAACCAATTGTATATAAAATTGTATTACAAAGTGTAAATTATTGTTGTAAATGTCAAAATAAATAAAGTAGAATATATTTAAATTTTTTTCTTTAATTTTCCCAAAAATGAGACTGCTGCGATGAAACACACAACTGTACGAATTTATAGTCGTCATTTTTAGCCAATTGGAGATAAACAAACCTGTTCTAATTTCGTTATGTCTGGTATGCAAGATCCACACTAACGCGAATTTGTTAGGTAATACACTTTGTTGGCTAACAATATTAAGACCGTGACTGGAAATAAGTTAACCATTTGTATTTAAATGAATTTAGTATAGTAGAAACGTACTGGTTTAAACTTTGAATAAAAATAAAAGTAATTTAGTTTCGTGATGTAACGATAGATGTATATGTGGTATGTCTATTGAAGCTATAACACACAAACAGTAAGGCAAGGTCGACAGACAACGGCCTCGCGGTCCGAGGAGCTTCGTGCTTTTTTGAGTTTTTTAAGTTACTTAAAAATTTCGGTATAAAATGGTAAATAATAATTGACATGTAGATTTTCCACCAATTAGAGATAGAGCCATTAATACACTTTTTAGATTCAGTCAAAAACGAATGAAAAATTCGTACCTAGGGTACTTGAGGTTGCTGAAATACTTTAGAAATTTAGAAATAAAATTAGCATAAAATATCTTGATTGCCATAAAAAGAGGCTATCGTAGATAGTTTAGTGTATTTTTATTGGCTAAAATAAAATGTATTCATACAGTACGTGGTTTTTGTAATTTGTTTTTAGGTTTTCTAGGTATATTGAGGTCTTAAATAAATAATTATAATAGTTTAAAAAAACTAAAAAAACACGCATGCATGCGTAGTTCGCGCACTAGCTCTATCTTTATTACTCTCATGCAAAGGATCCGTTCAGATGCGTTCTGCAGCCAACTTCAGAGAGTTACCTACAGACAAACAAACATACGAGTGAAGCTAATAAAAGCGTGTTAAAAACAAATTGCATGGGTAGTTTTCGAAATATCATTTGAAATTTATTGTTTGGAATATTGACCTTCTAATCTTAAAATTAGTTTTATTTTTGGTTTTCCTAGTTCTCAATTACCCTAGAAAAACTTAAAACAGCAATAATTTTTTTTTTTTTTAAGATTTTAACAGAATCTCAAAAACCGCTTAATTTATGAATGCATTTTATTTTAGCCAATAAATTTACTAAACTTCCCACGATAAAGTGCAAAAAAAATTTAAAAATTACCTTATACTTCCTTTAATACATTACCGAAATCCTCGAAAAAAAAGGTAACAAAATGGTAAAAATCACGTACATAAATGTTTTGATTTAAATATAATAAATAAGCAATCTATACATATAAATTGCTTTGTCCTGAATCACTGATTGATGGATCAACATATAGCCTAAGCCGCTGATTGTAGAGACCTCATATCTGGAGGGTGTGTTCATTGTATGACGTAGGCATACAATAAAAAATAATTTTCCAAAATTCTAAAGGGGGTGAAAAAACGGGGGCAAGGTTTGTATAGGACAACATGATTCCTTGGTCCAATCTAACTCAAATTTTGTATGAAATCGATATAATATCGTTTCTGGAGGATGTGTTCTTTGTATGACGTAGACGTACAATAAAAAATGATTTTCCAAAATTCTAAATGGGATGAAAAACGAGAGAAAAAATGTTTGTATAGGACAACGTGATTCTTAAGCCCGATCTATTTCAAATTTTCAATGAAATCGATGTAATATCGTTTAATAAAATGGGAAAATTGTTTTATGAAACTTTTTTTCAATGAAAATTGTCACAACAACGCATGACCGGGTTTGTTTGGGTCACACTAAAAAAATCGTATTTTTATATAAATATGAAAGGTTCAAATCGTCGGATTTTAAAAAAGGATTAAAAAAATATATCACGAATATTTATCATTTTATAAGTATTTTCAAAAAATGAAAATTAAAAAATCAGTTAAAACCGAAAAATACAAACGCCAATAATTCCAAAAGCTCATTCAAGTCCAATTTTAGTGTATAAAAAAAAAAAGTTACCCTGACCACCAATTTATTAGCTATAGATGTTTAATTTCGATATTTAATGCGATTACTGGAAGTGACCAAGAGATGGCTATAGCTGTTGAATGTTGGCAAATAATGGGCAACTTTCATAAAGCGCATGCAATAATGATTTCGAATTTCGTGATTTATGGTTTCACATACAGTTATGCGTCCATTATAATTTACGAGACAATAAACATGTATGTCTAGACAAAATTTGGTGATCAGCGAAAATTATTCAAGACATTTTTCAATTAATTATCACCGAAGTCATTTTTCGATGTTTTCGAATACAAGTTCAATGGTAATAAAGAAATTTAAAAGGTTTTTAGTTTAGAAGTCGGAAAATTTTTATTTACAAACTTTTGAAAAACTTGTATTTTATCTTTTTGCAGATTTGTTAAAAATATCAATTATATATATATATATATATATATATATATATATATATATATATATATATATATATATATATATATATATATATATATATATATATATATAAAAGGTCCTATCCCATTTGATATCGAGATAATATAGTGGGCTTTAGCGGGATGGCTATATCTTAAAAAAACCGAAAAAGATAAATTAGTATGAATATAAATGCAAATTAATACATTTATTGTGCCCTACAGTTCCATAGGGTATATTATAAACAATAACTTTTATGTTAATATAACAATTATTAAACTTTAAAAGATGCGGTTTTAGTTTTTGGACCTGAAATTTTGAATATAGGTCTTATTATCTCCTGGGCGTCATTTGCCTCAGATACCTTACTTAAATTTAAACTCAATAATTTTGAAATAAGCTACAACTTTGTTATATATGCTTTAAAAAAGCTATGATTTAGCTTTGAAAATTATGCTTTAAAAAGCTATGATTTAAGTTTAGTTTTATTGAATTTTTTCTTTCTTCGTCTATTTAAATCAGGTGTGTGTTGGATATCCGTATCCGCGGATATCCGCAAGAAAAAAAAGATCCGCATTCGTATCTATTTCTTTTTTAGCGGATCTTAAACGGATCTTTTGTATATTTAAGTTTTATTCCGTACATGAATTTATAAGTAAAAGTAGAAATAAAACACTGATAAACTATTAAAATACTTTTTTTTAAATAAATTTCGATTTTTCCCCAATTTTCTAGATCAGATTATTTTGTATTTTTTAAATACGTATTTCGACTACAAAGTAGTCATCATCAGTATGAAATAGCTAGTTGTAATGATTCTCTGAAGGGATGTTACTCGTTGCTAATTTGGCGACGGTTTGCTTTTTTTTTCTTAAATATTGCATATTTAGCAAAATTTTTGATATTTTATTGTAATAGGGTCAGTTTGATACGCTATTCCAACCATTATTGTAGTGAGCTAAGTGCTAGTACAGCTGATAGTTTTTATCATTATACTTCTAAAATTAATTAGCGGTAAATTGTACTGCAAAACGAGTAACTTCGCAATATTGTCTCCCAAAAGTCTAGTACACATACTAGTTTTAAACTAGTCTTAAAAAGTAACTCCTGCAGTACTAAATTCAAATCACAATAAACTTAAAAACAAAATAAAAACACGAGCAGTGTACTTGAAACTAAACTCGTTTCGATTTGCAAAAAAATTACTAACAGTTTGTAAACAAATAAGTAATAACAATATTATAACAAGCCAAAACAAGTCACAAGTTTAGAGGAATACACTGCTAGTGTTTTTGTTTTGTTTTTAGTTTAGTGAGTGTTAAAATTTACAAGACTAAAAATTACATTACTAACGCAAAAGCGTCAACTAATTTCAGTGTCACGCACACGGGCACCAATTGCTTGAGTTGAAAGATCCCTATCCGTGAATATGGAAACTAGAGTTGCCACCCGTACTTTATAATAAAGTACGGGTACTTTATAATAAAGTAATAATTGTACGTTATTTCAGGTAATTTTACTTTATACTTTATGAGAACAATAAAGTACGCGAAAATACTTTATTTTGATACTATGTACTTTTTTTTCTTACCTATAATAACTAATGTACTTTAACTGCAAAAAAAAAAGGTGGCAACCCTAATAGAAACTGATTATCCATATCCGTAACACGTAGCAATTTTTTTTGAATTTTGTCATTTTGCCTGTTTGTATGTTCGAAAATCACGTATAAACGAATTATATCCGTATAATTTCAAGAAAAGGTAGTGTTATCTTCTACGTTATACAATTGAGTATATAAATTCCAATCAATAAATTTTGCATTTAATTTTTCTACCCTACCTATTTTAATAGATAAAATTACCAAAGAAAGTCTTTCAAGGCCCATTATACTTCTTAAATAAATTTTTGTTAGGTTTATTTTGAAAAGTTCCATTCAGCGGTTATTCTGTACTGGTATTCTTAATAAAATAAAATGGATTTACCCATTACGTAATTTTTGATCCGATTCAGAGGTCAATATTTTAAATAATTCTCAAGAAATATCTCAAAAACTACCCGCCCAATCGTAAAATAAAATTTGATTTTCCTAGATCATCAATTACCCTTGGAAACCTAAGAACAACACTAAAAATTTTTTTTGGATTTTCTTTCAATTTTTAAGATTTTTAACAAAATCACAAAAACCGTAAAATATAAAAATGCATTTAATTGAAGCCAATAAATGAACTAAATTAACGACTTTAAGGCGCATTTTATGTCACAATCTAGCTCTAAATCTAATTTGAGTTCGAAATTCGCAATTAGCGTTCTCAAGAACCCCACGTAAGAATTTTCAGACTTTTTGGCGGAATCTAAAAAATCTTTTTAATTGCACCCCAAAAATTTGTGCATTTTTCCCCAATCAACTGCATATCACAAACTTTCCGTATTAATGTCCTTAAAACATTGCCGAAAATCGCAAAACTCTTGCCACTTGTATAGTTTAATTCACAGGTTTTGAAAAATTGGTTTAAAAATATTATACTAAGCGTTAACAAAAAAATCTTTTTAATTGCACCCCAAAAATTTGTGCATTTTTCCCCAATCAACTGCATATCACAAACTTTCCGTATTAATGTCCTTAAAACATTGCCGAAAATCGCAAAACTCTTGCCACTTGTATAGTTTAATTCACAGGTTTTGAAAAATTGGTTTAAAAATATTATACTAAGCGTTAACAAACCCCAAAAAGAAAAATCTCCACCTCTCATTGGTGGTAAATCACCACGGGAATTATTATTGATAATCTGACATTGAATAATATTTATGACATAGGTGACATGTTAACAAAATTATAAAACAAAATAATCTTTATTTCATGCGTTTAAAAATTCTATGGATAGAAAATTTCTGGGTACCTTTCAATAGAAAATTATTGTAATTTAGACATACACATTATTGAATTATAATATTTTCAACATTCAATTTTTTTTATACACCTGAGGAAAATGCATAAAGGTCGCGGATGGTACCTTAGATTTAACTCTATATTGTGTAAAACATCTAAATTTTGAGCCGAATTGTTTTCATTATAATAAAATAGGGAACAATTGAAATAGATATTTTTCGCCACCTTGTAATTTTCACAGCGCAGTTAATTAATTCTTTAAATATTTTAATTTTTTTAATATATTGCATGAAATCGAGCTTTGAATCAAAACTAGTTCAGTAGTAAACAATTAAAGATAACAGCTTACATTGTTAATTGTTTAAATACTTGATGGTACACCCGACAAAAGTCCATAGATGTATAAATGATTCCGAAGTTGGGTCATGGATCCATTGGATTTTACATTTTATGTCTAAAGTACGTCACCAAAATTCCAATTATCTCTTATCGTTTTTAACCAATTATCTCTTATCGTTTTTAAGTTATGTTGGTGACGGACGAACGTGCAAGAATTAACTAATCAGAAGATTCTATGTACATCTATATCAAAATTTTGTTTGTGCGGTCAATATTTTCTAGTGTTACAAACTTTAGACTAAAATGCTTACATATTGTATTTATGTCGAGTATAAAAGTTATTTTCTTTTCGAAGTTTTATGCTTTCACTTTTAAGGTTTAAAACCGCTTTCTGTTTCTGAAATTAATATTACAAAATAAACTTATTATATACCCTTGTATGTATTATATATACAGAGTGTGTTGATAATACATAAAAACTGTGCACAATATGTTTACACAACAATCAATATTTCAACAATTGATAAGAATAAAATGAAACAACAATATCAAAACTAGACAATAATTACTATATTAAAAAATAGAAATGTATCACTAGATTTCAAATAAAAAAACAACCGTCAACTACCGCCAATCGGTAAGAATTTGATCAGAGATAAAAACCGACGATGTTGTTGTTACAGAGCAAAAGTAAGCAGCAGCTTACTCTCGTCGGAGAGGACCTAAGTAGTAGTGTGGCGGCATTGTGAATACCGAAGAGCGCTCGTGCGCAGTCGACACCTATTCGGCTGACGGCTGCCATTACTGATGTGCCGCCTCGGCAGATCAAATAGCCCGGTGATTGGTTGATGCCGCTTGCGCTTTCTGCACAAGTGCTCTGAGTTGTATGTGCATCTATCGTCGGCCGCCCCTCAGTTGAGTTACAGCGTTCGTCTTAGTATATACAAACAACACAACAGTTGTAGTTGTTACATGTTATACCGCATTACTGTTAACAGACTACAACTATTCTACTCACATGTAGTTGATATTTAGATGATACAAGGACTCGAACACAACACACTAAGTTATAAAGAAGAGAGTTCATTGTTTTATTATTATTATTATTCTGTTATTATAATTCAATTCATCACAATATCATTATTACTATTAGTATAATTATTTATATTTTGTGTTCAAATGATTAATAAACAATATTCAATATTTATTCAACACCAAACAATTCATTATTATTTACTAAGAGAAGACAACAATTAAAAATAGAAGAGTGCGCGGGCTCAGGCTGCGTATTTCACACATGTGTTTACATACAATAATATTTAAGTGATCTATCAAAATGATTTAACTTTTATAGTGCGTTTTTTTTTGTTTATTTAATTATGAACCAAAGTGCGTTTTTGTGTGTCATCTATCATAATTATGTTTTTTTGTTATTATTAAGTGTTGCACGTGTTTTTGTGTGAGTAAAAGAGAAGTGTGCGAATTATTTTCGGTGTGTTTTTAGAAATGCCTCACGTGTCTTCAGCTAGTGGAGGCGATGATCTTGGTAGTACTGATGAAGTTAAAGTTTTTAAAGACGAAGGTGACGGTGAAGATGAAAAACGTTCTTCGGAGAATCTTACCGAAGAGAAAAGTAGTCTTATCGATCTCACCGAATCTGAAGTAAGTTAATATTTTCATGTGATTTCCGTATTTGTAAGGTTAAGTTGACGGCGGGGTTATCATAATTATTTATTATCAATTTTTTCAAAATAAACACGACCCATATTTTATTATTGAACTTTCAACTAAGTTTGTTTGCGTTTGTTGAAATTGTGATGAAATACAATACACCGGTCATATAACAATCTTTCTGTCTTCGTATTTTGTTAAAAAGTACCTGAGTGTTATTATCTTGTTAAAACTTTAACATTTTTGTTACAAATTATCCAGTCAATATGAAGATTAACTACAAAATATATTCAAGTTTATTTCTTATTTTTCAAAGAATTACTTACTTACAATTAAATAATTTTAAGTCATATATTCTCTTTTTTTTTGTTAAATTTGTATTTAACAATCCCCCAATTTGTTAATGAGAAGATAATACCGAGAAATTTCAATTGAGATTAAAACAGAGGTTTGTAAGTAAATTTCAAATATTCGAAATTGCATGGAAACTTTAAAATTATTATTCTGTCAAACTGTTAATTGTTTATTTTGATCAACCTGTCGCATTGAAACTGAAATTAACCCCCTAATAAAAATTTACTATAAAATATTCGAACACAAATTCAGTTCAATTCAGTTTATCAAATTGAGTAATTGATTTCCATAACTCTGAGCCCCGGTAATTATAAGAAAAAACTAAAAATAAGTTAAGCTTAATTTAATTGCGCAATTGCTATTATTCAAATTTTGACCTTTGAAAAAATATCAGGCGAATTATTCTCAAAACTGGCTCCTTTCGAATGAAAAGCTTCTTACTTTAAGTTAAATTATTGTAAAGGAACCAACAGACTAAATTTGCACTCTCGTGGTTTTTTCCTATTTACAATTTGGCAAAGCCCACCAATTTTAAAGTGTAACGCTGCTCTAAATTACAATCAACGAAGAAAAAATATAGAAAATCGATAGCTTTTACATTGCTTAATAAATCTGCCTTTTTAGCATTTACTGATTTAAATAACTAAATAATGACAGTCTTATAATAGAGACAGTTTTTACTAATAATACCTAATTTTGAGTTTTCCAACAGGGACTATTTTAAATTTTAAATCTGGAACTGTCATTTTTCTTATGAATGTTAATACTTTCTTCATAGTTTAGTACACGGATATCGAGGCGATTACATTTGGGCGGATATCGAATTGCGATTCCAATTTTTGGCTACATAACAAAATAGGAGGAATATAAATTTGAGAAATATTTTTTATAAGACATTTTAAGCAAAGATTCGGAATTTTTTTCAATAGTAAATTCAGCAACATATGTTTTCCTCCATGCCGCCGGAGTGTCAAGGCTGCATGTTATCGTTAATTGAAAGAGCAGATTGTAATGCATTCTTTATAATTACATTTGATTAGTTCTAATGAAATATGTCACATTGCTTGTGACTAAAATTTTGGTCTGTTTAGTCTGTAGTTTAAAGTTTCAAATTCAGCTTGCTTTTTAAAGTATTTTTCGAAATAAAATTTATTGGTTTAATACCATTAAAGCCATAATTGTTTTAATTTTCCATTATTCTCAAGAGATTATAGTGTTAGTCCACACAATCTCACTGCAAACGGTAGAGAATTCAATAAGTAATTTGGAAAATAAAATTTAATTATTCAAGTTTTTTTGTCAAGCAAAATTATTCAAATTAAGTAAAATAGAATTGAGTTCTATAATAGATATTGTAATGAAATTGTGTAATTTATGTTTATAAAATCCCTAATGAAATCGCAAAACCGGACGATTATAAAATAATTTTTAAGAAGTTGTTTTCGAAGTAAATTTTTTTCAAAAATACAAAAGAAAACATTTATATAAAATAATAATTTAAAATTTAAATCTAAAACTATATTACGATATTTAATTTTGATGTTCGAAATTGTCTTTATGTCTGAAAACCAAAAGTAACTTAGAACTAATATGAATACATTCCATTTTGGTGAAACGAAAATGACATCTGAATGAGAAAAAATATTCGTGAATAAATATTAAAAAGAGTTTGATTTTCCTAAAGAAACGAGCACGTTTTGTACGCGATCACCATCATACAATTTCGAAACAAAACGTTAAGGCCTTTTAACAACAGCTATTGTCCCGATATACAGGAGTGTGCTTCTAAACAACTGTTGACTTAAATAACATAAAATATTCTCGAAGAGTTTTTCCCAAAAAAAATCTAAGGTAAAAATCAAAATTTGATTTAACTAGATTTTCATGTCAATATTATATCAAATTTCATAGCATTTGTATAAAAAATTTTTTAGTTATATGTCCTGTAAAATGGCTTGTCCGTCTTAAATCGTGAATCTAAAATAACGCAATTCTTCTATCATTCAAGTATTACTCAATTCCGGTGAAAATACAAAACATTTAGTAAAAAGTTATTAAATTGGTTTCTTACTTACATTATGTTTTCGTTCTTCAAATAAGCTCTCTATAATTTCTTTTATTTTCCCAATTTATAATAAAAATTTTTCTGGACAGAAAGCGGTAAAAATCACGACAGCTTTTTTCATATCACTAAATAAAAGTTTTTTAAATAAAATTTTTGGAATAACTTTGACATTCGTTACATTTAAGCAAGAGAAGATAATAACTAACAGCGGTATTTGTTTAAATACCCGGCGTATAATTTTTAATTATTAGTATTCATAAATACACTAAATATGCAGTTCATTTAGTTACAGTAGTTTTTGTTTTTGTTATATAGTAACTGAATTTAAAATTTGGTCGAATCTTAGCAATTTATGAATAGCAAAATTTTTTTAAACTAAAATTTTCTTCTACCTCTTTCGGTTTAAAAGATGGGTTATGGATTTCGACCCAGTTTAGCGATTTTGTTCATTCAAGAACATAAATTCTAATTTTTAGTTGTTAAATGCGCCAATAAATATTTTAACCCGTTATCTTTTTTTCGTTTCTGAGTTATTATGATGACGAGCAGGCGAATTGAGCGATTCTATGAACGAAAACTTAATTTTTTTGAGTTCCTTCAAATTTAAAACTAAATTTATCACTCTCTTTATCAAAGTTCCATTTGATAGGACAACACTGATTAAATAAAATTTTTGTTAATGTAGAATTTCTTTCAATTTGCAATTTTTTGTTGAAATTAAAAAAAAAATAAAAATAAATTTGTAGATAACAGATTATTACATAGTTTGAAAATTGATAGCTGTGAAATATATTGATTGCATTTTGATAGTGATGATGAGATTATAACTAGCACATCGATATATAAAAAACTTACACACTGCGTTAAAAAACAAGAGTTGATGTTAAAAATTATAAATAAAACTGTCCATAAATGTGTGTTGTTTGTTGTATTCTGTTTTGTTTGGTTCTGGTCTGTTGTTGTTCAGTGCTCATTATTTAATAAAATATTTTGACAATGTAAACATGTTAGCATAACAAGTGAATGATTTGGTAGATTAGAGTATTTTTTATTTTCTATCTATATTCTATGTAATTATTCCTGTTGGTACATATAATATAATATTATTTGTGTATGTATATTGCCGTCGGCACTATAATCGTTTAAAAAACTTATGTATGTGTGTGAGTTTTGTTGGAATAGGGCTCACAACATAACACCAAAACTATATGGGCTGATTTATTTGATTTGATTCATCATTTATTCAATTATTAATTCATTCATTCTTTTTTTTTAAAACAATACATAATTGTACAGAATAGGTTAAAATGATAGGATTGGGGGGCATATGAACGGGAAGGGGGAGGTAGAAAACCATAAAAAAACAATTGGTAAGAATAACCGATACTAATGATCAAATGCCTCCCGAATATCACTGAGGAAGTAATTCGGTTCAGGATGTGGATTATTTTCTTCGATTCATCATTTATTCAATTCAATTG
The DNA here is from genome assembly GCA_020423425.1 of Chrysopa pallens. NCBI lineage: Eukaryota > Metazoa > Arthropoda > Insecta > Neuroptera > Chrysopidae > Chrysopa > Chrysopa pallens. The sequence continues at coordinate 16,021,325 of CM035594.1, forward strand.
TATATTAATTCTTTTAAACAATACATAATTGTACAGAATAGATCAAAATAATAGGATAGGAGGGCATATGAAGGAAAGGGAAAGGTATACAGTATTTATTTAAGTATTTACTTTGTGACAATCAAACGGAAAACCATATAAATCATCCTTTTTTTTTAACAATATACAATTGTAGAGAGGTCAAAATAATAGAATGGGCCATATGAAGGGAATAAGAGGGTATGCAGATATGGCTGATTTTATTAGAAACTATCCTTGTAAATTTACCTTTTGTAAATCAAATAGTAGAAAACCATTAGTAAGGATATGCATCCGATACTAAATGATCAAATGCCTCTCGAATATCACTGAGGAAGTGATTCGATTAAGGATGTGCAAACAATACTAAGTTGAAGTACAAAAAACGATTTAAAATTTTTGTAACATTATAGAAGTAATAAAATTTAGTTTCCAAGTTGAATCGATGAAAGTGAAACTAAAATAATTAAAATTTAAATCGACTATTTATTATCGATTCGCCTGAGAAGTCAAATTTGTAGAGAAAAATATCCTTACAGAATAAATATAAATACTATACATAAATCTATTTCTAATACAATTTTGCAAAGCACATTGTAAGTCACTCTGCAAACAAAGAGTGCTTGTCTATAATTAATCCTAAAGAAATGGAAAATCGTGTCCAAGGCTTAGAGCAAAATTTCTTTTAATGAGTATACAGACGAATCGCATGACTACGAGGTCCAAGATCTACATATTTGTAACTGCAACAGGGGTGCAAATAACCACGCTGTTTTGTAAAAGAAGTTTAATTTTTATTCTTAGAAGAAAATTTTACAATCTCTCTTATGTTTGTATAAAAAAATTTATTTTTATATAAAATTTGTCAGAGAGTATTAGTTTTAGTCTAAAGTTTGTAACGCTAGAAAATATTGATATAGAAAATTTTGTTTATATAAAAGTATTTAAATAATTTAAAACTTTATTTTTTCGGAACCGAACCGAACGAGGAAAGGTTTTTGGCATAAGACCTAGACGATTTTGTATTTCGCTTGTTATCTATTTATATGCTTCAAATCTATTTATGTTTATTTTGCTGTAATTTTCGAATCTCTAGTTCGATTTTGAAGAAATTTGATGAACACGATCAGGACCATTATACTACTTTACTATGTATATATACTAATATTCTTATTATATAATACATTTTTTTGACATAAAATTTAATCTGCCGAACTAAGATTCACAGATTAAGGTTTTGGATTGTGCCAGATATCTTCTAAATTTTGTGTACGTATATACTTTTTATTTACTTCTGAATGAGGTCTACACAGTTCATAGAAAACTACTTTTTTTTACAAATGAATTAAATCAACTGGTATAATAAATATGAATGCTATAATATATCAGCTTATAATAAACGAAGCAAGCACCTTTTCAGTTTCTCTGATTACAAAACACACCACCATATAATAAACTTCTTCTTGAATTTGTTACCTTCCATCAACAAGAAACAATATTACCAAGGAATCAGGTTATGGATGGCTATAACTATGGCTCATACCAATCTATATGTATTTTTGTAAAATATTTATATTGTTAACAATCGTACTATATAATTATTATACTTGTTTTTTTTTTTGGGTTTTTGAAACGGGATTTTTTTTTCTTCACTTCAATATTATTATTATAGTTAAATAAATCAGGATTATTATGTAAATCTTATTAGTATATCGGATACGTATCTAGGAAATAGTTTTTTGATAGGTGAATTTAGGGTTAGTTATTTTATATGTAATATTGTGTTAATTAAATTATTTAATTTGAAGTTTTTGATTAAATTTGTTTATATCATGTGATGATAAATTGTTCAAAAGTTTTTTTGGTACTTACAATTTATACAAAATTTATAATTTAGTCAAATTTCCATATTTTTATTTTGATTCAAAGTTTATTCAAATTTATGTACAAGTTGATTTAAATATTTCCAAAATTTTTCACTAGAAACTATTTTAGTTATTTAGTTGTGGCTAATATTGTAAGAGTACGATTGCCGAATTTTTTTTTACTAATTTTAGCTATTTACAATTTAGAAATTTTACTTATAGTATTCTATAAAATAAGCAAAAAAACAACCAGATTTTAAAAATGCGTAAATTTGTCGAGTTTTCCTTAGATGCAGATTAATTCAAAATTTTGCAACGAACAAAAACAATGGTTAGAAATTATATTTTGTTTTAAAAAAAATGGGTGTGTGTTCTTATGTACATGCGTCAGAAGTCAACTTTTTTGGCATCATTAAAAAACAATTTGGTAATTTAATGCAAATAATTAATTACAATAAATTAATAAAAGGACTGGACAAGGATAGTCAACACAGTCAATAAAGCTCAGTTTAAATTTGAAAAATAAAATTAACAAATATATATTTTACATTTAGTGTAACATAAATCATAACAACAGCTTCAACCTGTGAACTTTGTGTGACGGTGATGCGCACGCATCTTAAAATTTTGTGAAACATCCAATATAAATATTTGGAATTAAAATGCAATTTTTTTGTTGTATTCAATAAAAAAATTAAATAAATATTTGTTGATACGTAAATTAAACGTATGACAAAAAGCCAAAAAAATTAAAAAAAATAAAAATTAAAAACAGAACAGTTTTTAAATAAATAAATAACACAAAAATTATTTTTAGTAAATATATTTAGAATTTATTATACCTTCTAATTCTAAGAAAGTGCATAGGGCGGGCCCTTAAATTACTTCTGAGAACATCTTAAAGAGTCATAAATTTCCCTCTAAACATGTATATAACAACACATATACAACTACAGTTCTATTTGCCTGCCTATGTATATATATATGTGTATGTGTGTATTCATCATCTGATGTGATCATGGTGTGCCTTCTTAACCTGAGATGGAGATGATATTAGAAAGACGATATATATTCTATAAGTTTAAAATTTTATTTATTTACAACATAATATAGTTTTTATGGTTATGGATTTAGTTAACAATACCTAATAAAAATTTGGAAGAAAAAAAATTGTTTTTTTTTTTTTATTGTATAGTATTTTGAATTGTGTGAGAGTTATTTTCTGATTCTCATTTTTTTTTTTTTAACTACTCACTTCAAAATTGAAAGCATATTATATGTGTATAATAAGTAATTAAAATTGTATTATTCGACTTTTAATTTCAATTTAAAAAAGTTTTTGAAATTTTTTCTTATTAATTTCTTTTTGGATCTGACTTTTATCTGAATAGTTTATGTATTTCCCGAATCCTGAACAATTTCGATTAAATTATTTCTTTATGATAAATATTGACCCTTAATGTTTCATAAAGAGCTTTACATATAAATTTTCTTTAGCAAAATGCTGTTGGATCTGATTCTACATAAAATTATAGATGGCTATCGCTTATTGGTTTATTTTAATGTTGTATTAATTAAATTACGCTGTTAGAACTTTTCAAGATATCAATGGTGATTTAATGTACTAAAATCCAAGCGAAGCCTCGATCCGAACAAATTATTTCGATATCTTTTTAGTAATGAAGAAAATTACAAAATAAAATTTTTGCTTTTGTGTCAAAAACGGGTTGGGTTTAAAATTTGCCTGTAGATTTTTGTATGTAAATTTTTATAGTCTTTTTTTTTTTTTTTTTTTTTTTTTTTTGCTTCAGTTTTTAAAAAGGTGCTATAATTATATAAAATGGTTAACTAACCTCACTTTTTTCTACATGAAGTTTGGTACATAAAAAATATCTGCTTTTATTGATGTTTAAGACTGTTGGTACTTGACTGAATTTTAGTTAAATGAATTATAATAATTTTCCTAATAAGCATTAAATATATATATTTTAAATGAATTACCTAACCTCTGTATTGAAACTCAAATAATAATTGAGTTAACACTGATTTTGTGTTTAACAATCAACATAATTTTTATGTGGATAATCCACATTAATTTCGTGTGGATCATTTCTAACACCTAAATTGTGTGAGCATAAAAAACCTATTTTTTTATGCTCAATTAATTCTAAGCGAAAAATTCAAAATTTTGGTTTTTGAACTTTCAAATAGCAAGTTTCTCAACAAATATTGGACTTAATGATTAGGTGATAAATTCTAATGAAAATATTTTTCTTCTTTCAATGTTGCTAGTTGCAAGTATTCTGAAAAAACTTTTTTTTTTGTAAATTCTATCATAAAAACTCATGTTTTTGTAATAAACATATTATGTACGCGAGTCAGAAGTTATACTTCTTTGGTATCATTAAAAAAACAATTTTTAATTGCTTGCAAATAATGATTTACAATAAAATAATAAAAGGACTGGAGAAGGATAGTCAACACAATCAATAAAGCTCAGTTTAAATTTGAAAAATTAAATAAATAAATATATTTTCTTACATTAAATGTAACATAAATCATCACAACAGCTTTAACTTGTAAATTTTGTGTGACGGTGATGCGCGCGCATCTTAAAATTTCACTCTCATCATTTTTTCAATATCGCACCTAAATAATTAAATCTTCAAAAAAAGAGTTTTTGTTAATATCGTAAGATTGCCACACAATCAGAAAATCATATCGTGTGCGCCAAGCCTAATACTACTTATCGACAAAAGTATTCAAAAAACAATGAGTTATATAATAAAAAATAACTTACATAATACCAGTAAATAATAAAGTTATATAATTAAAACCACTGGAATTATATATTTTGATCTTTATATATATATAAAATACTCTTATATCTATTAATAATAATAATAATTTATCAATGCAACAACATACAAGAATTCTATTTGAACTATGTTTTAAAACGGAAGTTTTGTAAATGAACTTTGTTTTAAATAGTTCGTAGAATTTTGTGTTTTATTTTCATTCACATTTGTGTGTGTGTGTGTGTATATATGGTATTACTTATTACCAACATATTACCACCATATAGACATCTCTTTCTAGTTCTTTAACAAATTAATTGTTCGTATATATAATAACTATAAATACAAAAAAGATTTTTTTATGGTTTTAAGATTTACCACCACCATACAAACATATTATTACAAATGTGTCTAAATTTAAATCAAATACAAAAGTCAGAGTTAGTTTTAAACAAAGTATGGCGCCACCATCATATAACAATATGTTTATTATAATGCTGAAGTTCCTTGGCTCCCTGGAACTTTTTATTTTAATTCGAATTTTATATTGTAAGCAAATAAGAGTTATGACATGCACTTAAGATATTTTAATGCTGTTTAATAATTAAAGTTTTTGAATTTACGGAAATGGTTTGATGTATTTCAAAGTTTCGGAGCGAAAATGATCTTAAATCTATTAATATTAATGATTGATTAAAGGAAGAATGGCCAAAATAATGTATACAAAAACCTTTTATTTTTTCGCCAATGTGTCAACAACTTTGTTAATTTCTTTAGGGCTCAAAATTACACGTTTTTACATATTAATCGAAAATACATATATTTGTGATTGAATTAATATATTAACATTATTTGATAGCAAAGATTTATTGCCTAAAAACGGATTTTTCGCGTTTTTTTTTCAAATTTTTAAACGAAATTTTTAAGTTTATTTTTTACAATTTCCAATAGTTAAGGTACAAAATTGACACACTTTTATTCTAAATTTTCATGGAACTTCCAGTTACAATTAATTCAAAAATATTAAAAGGTTCTGCCGCGATCCAAAATGAGTGCCAAAAATAGCCAGTGGTGAAATACAAATAGATGAACAGGCAATTTTAAGTATCTTTCTCTACTTTCATGTAATTTGTCTCTAAAATGAGCTATTTACGTTATAGAATTACGGTATAAATTGTCTCCTATATTTAGTTGTTGGTACGTCAATTTTCAACAGTTTTTTTTAAGGATATCTTTTTAAACTAGTCTCGTTTTCATTAAGTCACGATTTGATGATGGAATCTCTGGAAAATCGAAGAAATTTTGTTAAATATTTTAACCAACTTTAATAAAAATAGAGAATGTTCTTGATTCGGTTACAATTTTTTTTATGTACGACACATCATAGAAACACTATAATTGTTTAGTGCTTCAAAACACCAATCAAAAGTAAAAAATACAAATTTATCGGCAAAAATAGCAAAATTTAGAAGCATACTTAAATAAAATTTGAAATACTATACGATTTTTTAAAAGTGTAATTAAATTACTTTTCCAAATTCATTTTTAGTTGGTTTCTAATGTAAAATTTTGTACATCACTATCTCTATATTTTTTGTGTGTGTTTCGATTACATTCTATTAAAATTCAAAGAAAGCTATTGTGTTTTATTAAGTTACTCTTATTTGTAGAATTCTTCTATGTTTATTTTAGCTTACAAGTGGCATCGTAATCAATCAACATATATATTTTATATTAGATTAAGAAAAGGGTGCTATACATTCGTATTCGCGTCTGTGTAAATAATGATAGAAATTCTAACATAACAATTTGAAAAGAGATTCATATTATATTCATTATATGTCTGTCTATGCTTTGTTTTAATCAAATCAAAAATATTATTATTACTATTATTTTACACCGGATGTGATATGCTTTGATAAAATCTTCCATATTTATTTAATACGTATCAAATCAATGTACAGGGTGTGTGTGTATATCTACTTAAAAGTTCATTGATTAGGTTAGGTACAAACACACATATGTTGTAATTAAGATTGTTTGATGCACATTAAAGTTAATGAAGGGGGAGTTTTGTAATAAAAAATGTAAAAAAAAGAATATTATACCGTGTGTAATAGGAAAGTTTAGCATGTTTAAAAAAATACTTCAAAATATTGATTTCTTAATAAAAAGTCACAAAAATTGAAATTTTTTATAATTTTAATCTTTTTTATAAAAGTAAAAACGCTGTCTGTCTGTTTGGTGACGCAATATCTGTATTTAATATTGGGAATACTATAACACTTTGAGAATTAACTACAACTTTACATTATTTCAAATAAGTATTTACTAACTTAGATAACTGTTTAGACTGAACTGACAAAGACAACTACCGATTTTATTTTACCGAAATGATGTCACACTATGGTAGCCTAGTGTTTTAGGTCACGTGATATAATAATAAAAATATCGAATTTTAACTTTTAGATAATAAATTAATTAATCATGCTTTTATGGCTCAAATTTAGAATATTTAAGATTATTTCTACATAAATTATAATTTTTATCAAATTTCATGCTTTATATTTCTCAATCGAAACTATCCTGTTATTTTAGTTGCACATTATAGTTTAATATACATAAATTTGACGTTTATTAGACAGAAAATAACTGAGTAAATTTATTACACGAAAACGATGTGTGGGAGTTGTTATTTATTTCTTAGAATTTAAAAGCAAATAATTTGATTAAAAAAAATTATTTTTGAATAATTTCTTCAATTTATTGCAACAATATAATTTTTTAAATATTTTTATTAAAAATTAAAAAAAATAATTTTTAATATTATTTGGAGAAGTTTTTCATAATTTTTATAGAGAAGTATTCATAATTTTTATAAACTATATTAAATAAACTTGTTTAATTATAATTATTAATATATGAGTATGCAGTTGTCCAATAAACGTCTTAGCTCCGCCTTTATAAATTTTTTATTAGCAAATAACAATAAAAATAAATCCTAAAATTTACACAAAATTAATTTTCCCATAAACACAATTCATATATATTTACGTGGAATATAGTTTATATAAATCGTGGTGAATATGACCTTTAAATGGGAGACCATCAACTTTCTATGAAATAGTTTTACCAATAAAAAAATGCACAAATTCCAAATTTTGTGTAATTTTATTTCATGTAAGCGCTTATTATATATACGTGTAATGGCGTATTATATTTGAATGGTAATTTAACCTTTTTATAGTTGATAATTGAAGTTAAAATACTATGAACAAGATGGCACAATGATATTATTTTTACGTTTTTTAGTCAAATCTTGAAACATATTTAGGGCCACCATATACGATAATTTTGATGAAACTTCATAGAAAGCAATTTGATGCATCTTAAAATCGAGTTTGCTATCATTCTTCAAAGCAATTCTTTTCAGTGATGAATCGTAGTATGTAAAGTACATAAACCACGTTCTGGCAGTTATCAGCTTTCACGCATTTTAAAGGAATGAGAATCGAAAACGGAAAGAATTGGACAAAATTTTTCTAATAATAGTTTTGGAGCAAAAATTACGTACAAACGGTTTTTCGCTTTTTTGTTTTATTAAAAATAAGACAGTCCTGAATCTTTTTTATGTAAAATTTTTTAATCTTAAAGTTTTATGTGAGAATCTCTTACCGTTTCGATCAAACTCAATTATCACCATTTTCAAACGCTTCCAAAACGTCTTTTCTTTACTTCCCATACCACAATTAATCTCCGAAAAATATAAATAAAACATTACTCAAATCTTCCACGATCTCTTCGACTATACCATTTGATAAAGCTAGCTTCTTCGAGGAGTATATTCTAAAAATTATTTAAATTGTCCTTTCTACATCTAAATTAAAGAGTGGTTACCGTAAAACTGGCACACACTGTATATTGCTAATAACATCCTTAACTATTTTGTATAAAGTTTTAAAATTTGATAATATGATTTTAGTTTTTTTTTTTTTACACAATTAATTAATTAAAATACTAAAAACATTTAATATTTTAATATTTTTTTATCAGTTAATGTCATATTTATACAATAAAATGATTATCATATCGTTGTGTTCTAATATCAATATCAGTGTAACTGATAATATAAACCTTTATTATTAGTTATTACTCCATAAGTTTTTTTTTAACAAAAATAATATTAAAAAATATTTTTATGCAATTAATTAATCCCAAATATAATAAAAAAAGTTCCGCAATTATTATTAATATTATAGTCTTTATGTATTTATAGAGTGATTATTAAGTCTGCTTTTTTTTTTCTTTTACAGGAAAAATCGGGCGGTAGTTATTCATCGAGTAAACATGCATCGAGACCGGATCACAGTCCCGTTTTTGGTAAGATATATTTATTTGGATTTTTTCAAAAAAAAAAAAAAAATGTAATTTATTTGTCTTTATTAATCAAGGTTCATAAAATCGAAATTTGATTTTTACCTTAGAAATTGTATTCGAGAAAAACATGAACAAGCTCTCCGTTTTCATGTCAATATTGTGCGGCCTTACGCTTTGAGTTTGTCTTGGTTGACTCAATGCATTTAAATAATACAGGATGTCTATTAGTCAGGGAAAATCTGGAAAACCTGAAATGGTCAGAGAATTTAAAATTTGTTGAAAAAGTAAGGTAAAATGGCAAATTATGCAAACAGCCAGAGAATTTTGAATTTTTTTTCTAGATTTTCCTAACATGAATTTAATTTTTTACCTATTCGTAATAATTATTACTGAGTTCTTGATCTCATAATATATTCGATAATGATGCTCACTCACGAACAAGTCACTGTCCAGGCCTAGAACTAAAAATCATTAAAAAAAATGACGAATGATAATAAATAGTAGATATTTACAAAAAAAGGTCTAGAAAAAGTCAATGTGAGACCTGGAAAAGTCAAGGAATTACTTTTTTTGAGATATAGTAGTAGACACACTGTAATAGGAAAATTGGAAACAGTAATGTAACGGTTTCACAAAATTTCGCATTTGAACAGATTTTTTATAAACCAGTATAATATTGTGTTTTGAATCCAATTTTGAAACAGAGGTTAAGTGTATATTAAAAAAGTAACCCCTATCGTGTCCGTTGTACCCAACCCTTTTGGTTCTCTGTATCCTCTTCGAAACACTACATCACCTGAAGGCAAAGCTGCCTTCTAGCACAAGGTGACAATTATATTCTTATATAATTGTTATTGTTGGTCGTGCCGGTTACTTCGTTCTTGTCCAAGCGGCCACAGTGTTATTAACCAGACACCCTATTTTTTATTTATTATAATTGATCAAACTCTGTCGCTGCCTGGATTCGAACCTGCAACACCCAGCCTAAGTATTGAAATGGTATTAGCGCCTTTATTTATTTGGCCACTGAGTCGGTCAACACAGAGGCTAAATGAAGTTGAATTTTTGTTGAACTAGAAGAAACGATTAATTTACTTATTCACCTATTACCGCCAAGAAAGTATATGTATTGATATTAAAATCGTATATCAAATAATTTTTATTTAAATTTAGAAATATTCTTAAAATATGTTAAATAAAACAAAAATATTATTTTTAGGGAAAGTTGAACCAACCCCACACACATCCTCATTTAATATGGGATATTTGGTATCACCATATGGTTACGCCAATGGAGCTCCTGTCTCAATGGTAAGTTTAACAAATATTTATATTTTTATATTGTGTTTGTTTTTTGTATATATAAGTAAAGTAATACTTAATTTCTTGTGTTTTTGTTTTGCTTATTAATAACATTCAATTTATCGACAAATGTTATCAGCTGTTTACATTTCAATATCAATTTTTATTCAATTATTATTTTTATATTATTTTTTACTTAAGTTGAGATTCTCTGATTGTTGCAATTATACTAAATCGTGTGGATATGACATTTAGTTATCAGATCAATAACATAATTAATTATATTGGAATAAAATTATTATGTATGCAATTAATTCCTATAATTAGCATAATAGAAATATGTTATATAATTATCAAATATAATTTTGATTAAAATTTATTTATTAATTCTTACATGAAGAATCTGTTGAAAAATCATAACCAAAAGCAAATGGGAAAATATTTTATGCTTTTAATATAGTGTGGTGGTGAGGCCCTATCGATGATTCCTGCAGTATTTAAGATAAATAATGTTGGTATGCACAGAAGAGTTGATTGTGAATAAAAATATTTTATAAATTACATTAATATTCAAAAATTTTGCAATTTTTCTATACAAAAAGGCCACTTATCGTAGAATCACTTATAAGATTTTTTTTTTGTCTGACAGAGGTGAAAAACAATCTTTAACAGCTTATAAATTATTCGTTTTTGAATGATTTTTAATTTAATTTTCGAATTTTGTTTGGTATTGGACCTAGTTTAACATTTTGGTGGGTAAAATACCAAATTTTTTTATTGCACCTTTTTATTGCAAAAAGCTCTAGTTTTCGTATAAACAAATCTGTAATTAAAAATACTGGACTTAAATAATGAAATTTATCATTATTTAATTGATCGTCTTTCTAAAAAAAAATCATGGATTTGAGATGAATCGGACTTTCCAGATGATTAAACTTTTGTTTGAATCAATATTCTCGATTCACCAATTTTTGTCAAAAATAGATAATTTCAAAGTAGTATTATTGTCACTGGAAAAATTGTATTTTGAAGTTTTATTTCCAAAAACAATAACTAACAGAAAATAGTTCATAAATGAAAATGAAGTCTATTATAAAAGCTTATATAGAAAACCGGAAATAAAATCAATGTAGACGGAAAAATCATCACTCGTATTGTATCAAGTTGAATATTGTATAAATAATAACATTCTAATTTGATTAAAACAGTTTTTTTTTTTTTTTAATGGACTCTATTATTACTTTTCCCTGTTTATATAGGTTTATATAGTTTACATTAAATAAATTATTATTTAATGTTAGTGATTTAAATATCCCGCGCTTATGTTGTTGTACTTAATCAGACTAATGTAATGTTTTAGTCGAGACGAGAATATAGAATGAGTTGAGTATGATGGTGTAGTATATATATGTATGTGGAGGTAATCTAACCAACCGTCGCTCCATGTCAAACCTAGCCAAGTAAATGTACTACCTTTACCTATATATATATAATGTTAAGTTTGGTTTAATAGTTTGAGTAATAGTATAAGAGTGACTGAATAAAACACTGTGGTGGTGAGTGGTAAAGTCACGCAACAAATGTTAACAGAATATTTATGTCAATAAAGTTATAGTCACAAACAAGGAACAGGAATAGTAGTTTAAAACAACCTGTCCGTGGATTACTAATTTTAATGATTGAGTTTATCGGCTGGGAATACATTTATTTAACCGAGGTTAATGTAGGAAAGAGGTGCATCGGATAAGCGAAAACTTCTAAAACACGGAAGAAGTAGCATGCTCTATATCTTGTCATAAACGAGGCTTGAGAAACTTCATCTTAGTCTGGAGTAGTTCGTTGTCTCGAATAACGTGGAGGAATTTTTATTGGACGGTTAGATTTTGTAAAGACGTCTTGGATTGGAAGTAGGGAAAGTGCAGACAGTTTAAACGCGTTTTTCTAAAAACTCTGTTTTCCACTTCGTCGATGATAAAGATTTCTAAGGAACGGCTTCACCGATCGGTTTGAAATTTTAACACAACTTTCTCAGATATATTCTCCAGGTATTATTCGAAGCAATAAGATTGCGGATAATAATGCTATTTAACCTGGCAATTTTGTGCAAAAATTCAAGTGTTTTCTTACGCCATTATGTTAAAATCGAAATTTCGTTTATTCCTTTGGCCAATACGTAGTTTAAAATCCCCATAATACTAATTGAAACTGTTGTAAACTTAATAGATCATTTTTTCTATAGTAATATTATACATAACATGCATTGTCGCGCTGTTGTAATTGCTGAAGAGTTATATTATTTGCAATGTGCGAGCGCACCCTCTACACACACCCTGAGAGCGTCTGGAACACAAGTGCGAATCACATCCTCAGTATGTTTTTAATCAATAATTAGCTGTACCTATATTACTATATTCATCTATTTTATTACTATGCGACTACTACTAAACAATTATTTATTATCTGATGCAAGTGATGATGTTGTTCGTTGCTGCTCCCATCAACAACCTCAGCCTAACATCGTTTCGTATCGAACCAACCGATATAATAATTTTTCTAAGAATGTTACAAAAATGATTTATGTTTGCATGTTTACTTGTATTTCAAACTTTTTTTTTTTTACTTCTATTTTAATGTTCGTCGCCCGCACTTCGGGCGTGTATGTAAATTGTGAGTTAAATTACATTTCCTGTGAAACGATACAAAAATGTTCTAACTAATTTATTTTAGTGGAAATTGACATCTTTTTTATTATTAATATTTTGAAAAAAAAAAAAAAATTAAATGTTTGACGAAAGTTGTGTGTGTGTAAAATTGGCGTTAAAAGATCTTTTGTTAGAACATTCTTTTAAAGCAGGGCGAGTATCATCGTATTTATAATAGGGAAGATGCATATATTTTTGTTATCACTTCAATTGAAGTGTTCTTACTTCACGAACTTGAATTTTGATGTTTTAAAAAATAGCCAAAATATTACTTTCCTTCAAAATTTAAGAAAAATAATGTTAGTATGAACTAATAAGTTGATGGTGACTAAAAATATTTTATAAATTACATTAATATTAAAAAATTTGGTTGTGTGATTTTTGTATAGAAAATGATCGCTTATCGTTATCACCCATTAAACTTTTTTTAGCAGGAAAGAGATGGAAAACAATTTTTAAGAGTTTTTAATGAATCATATTTAATTTTCGAATTTTGTTTGGTATTGAATCTTCACATTTTAATGGGTAAAAAAGCAAATTTCTTTTATTGCATTTTCCCTATTGTTAAACAATTTTCATTCAATTCATGTTTCAGAAAATAACCAAAAATTTCCTAAACATTTTTTGTTTTGTTTTAAATACAACAACAATTTGTTGTGTTATCACCATAAAATAAATACAAATAAGACAGATATTCGTAATAAATTTATTGTGATTATAATTTTATTTTTTATTTGTTTAAAATATTTTTAATCTGTGTATTGCAGTCAGTTAAGTTACTTAAAACATGTTAAACTAGTATTATTATTATTGTATTGGCTGGCATTGCATGCAATTATATCAAAAATTTATTATTATTTTTTTTTTTTTAGTCATAATTAATTAATTGATATTTATGATAGTTTTAGTAAAAACATATCAAATCAATTTAAACAATCATTATTGTTTTATAAATCAGCTAGCTGGGTGCAGTGTTTTTGTTAGAAGTGAAAAACGATAGCGAACTGAAATTTTGTTGGCATATTCTAGACCTGCTACAACAGTAATTATTATGTTCACTTGTTATGTTTATTACTTAGCGCTCTGCCACACGAGTTTTTTTTTTACCAACGTGCATTAAATCTAACGTCCGTTCTAGCTATATATTGTTCTAAATACGAGCTGCCACACTAGAGTTTATAAAACGTGCGTTTATCTCAGCGCACATCGAACGGACGTTAGTTGAATTGTTGTGTTTATAATCTGTTGTAACATGATTCAAACTGGTCTGATTTTTATTTTGTTATTTTCAAAAAATACATGACTCATTTGCAAATAATTTTTCTTGTATTAAAAAACGAACTTTTCCAATATTAAAAAATCATTTCAGGTATTTTTGAAGATTTTCCCCAAAAACGGAAATGCAATAAAGACGAAAGTTTTCCTATTTTGTTTCACATCGATTGCCAAATAATCCTATTTTCCTAATAAGTACAGAAAAAATGTTAGCTTTTTAAATGTTAGGTTATGTTTAATGCATGGTGGCACACCTTGTATTTGCAAAATATATTTCAAAAACATATCATATAAATATACCTGCGAGCTTACCTACATACAACCAAACCGGGAATGACAATTTATTTACACAATACACAAATTAAACAAAATGAAACTAATACATTTATAAATAAATAAAATTTTAAATAAATTGAAGATATCTAAGTGTGAAATACAATCCCAGGGTGTCAAGCTATACTTAATTTCATTGAAAGCTGCACCGTCTGTTCGACGTGTTCTAAAACTGACGTCCATTCGTCTTCAACGCACGTTGAAAATAAACTCTAGTGTGGCAGGCTCCATTTATCTAAATGGAAAGATGAAAGGCACGTCGATTTCAGCGTTCGTTGCGCCATTGAAAAATGGTATAGTGTGGCAGAGCGCTTAATCAAACATAAAAATATTTTGTTAGATTTAGAATTTAAAATATATCAGTAATAAACATAAAAAGTGAAGATACCAATAAGTGTTGAACCAGCTTTAATATCTAGCATATGGTTGAGTGTCAACGATATAATTATTAACATTATTAAAATACAAAATTCACGAATTATAATGAAACTGTGTACATGAAACTCTCCATACTTCAATTCGATAAAAAATTTTGTTCTGGTTATAACTAGAAAAAAAGAATATTTTTGACCTTTTTTTTTTTTTATAAATTATATCATATGCCAAAAAGTGGGTTAACATCAAATGAACTTTGTGTGCGCAAAATATTATAAATTATGTTTATTGTGTACAAAAATATTCCAATGTAGTTTTCCATCATTGATAATAAACCCAATTTGCTATTCAGTTATTTTACTTAAATTTTTTTAGTATGTATTTACTTGTCATTATATTTCTATAAAATAGTTGCCATATATAAATAATTATAGTGAATTTAGTAAAAATCTTTGTTGAAAAGTTTTCACATAATAGGGAAGGTGAAAAATGAATAATGTTTTTAGATCGCATTCACCTTCATGAATAATAATCCTTGGACGAAAATGGAAATTTCCATATATTATTATTATGCATATGTAGGTAAAAAATTTAAGTTTATAATAAGTATGTTTTCTTCGAAATTAGAAAGAAATAAAACTAATTGTTTTAAATATAATGCATATTTTTACTTATAGATTGTTTATAATTAAGATTGTTAAAATACACAAAACTCGCTCATACAACTACCTATAATATATGTTCAGTCTATCCTAAATTAAGTTTGAAATTATATTGTTAATTTTATAAGGAGTTTATGTAAAATGTTTTTAACTTTTGCCTGAAACAAGTAAACACAACATTTAAAAGTGTTAACTGTTAAGATACTCGAGATATAACGGAGTGTTAATGTTTGAACTATTTTTAACTATTAACATATATAAAATCCTCGAATTACGCAGTCTATACAGAGTTATAAGTTTTTTTTTCTCTAACTTATAACAGATATGAAAATTATCTATGTGTTTAGTACCTAAATCTGAACATATGAATTTAAACCATTTATGAAAAAATGTTTCATACAAAAGTAGCTGGTTTTGAAAAACAGGCTTTTTTGTATTTGACGTTTCCTTTATATTTTTGGGTTTAACAGATGGAGAACCTCCCATTAGGTCGATCAATTGCTCCCATACGCTTGAGATTAATGGACGTTTTCTTTTTATTGTTATTGCAAAATAATTTACGTACTGATGCAAAACGATTATATATGACCAAACGGGATGTCATTTCGTCATATGTTTCAGGTTGTTTAAAAACGAATTTCTATTAATTTGAGACCTGTGGGGAAAATCGAAAAATTTACGCGCTCCGAAAAAAAAATTTGCTCCTTTGCCTAAATTTTTGCAGACAAAAACTTTGTTACATTAATAATGACTAATTGTAAGCCAAATGCAAATTTTTAAAAGTGTATTTATCAATAGCTTGATATGATAATGGGCACCCAGTCAGTCTATTAGGAAGTTAATGGTCTGTTTGTTATAATTATAGACACCAAAACTTGTTAAATTATCATATCTATAATAAATTCTAAAATTATAATTTTTTTTTTTTTGTTTTCAATTTGATCAGAGTAAAAGTAATTATTCAATGCAATTAATGAATTATTGATTCGTACAGATCATGAATATATACAAAGTTGATGAAATATGTAATAAAATTGTGGGCTTATTATTGTCACAAGTGAGTTGTTGTTTGCTAAACAACTAAACCACCTATCTAAGTATATAATTTATTTATGTATGTACCTGTTTCTGTTTGTTTTATACAAGTATATATATATATATATATATATATTATTTTTATGTACAACAGCATTTTATTTATTACTTCAACAAATTCAAATGACTTTGTGAACATCAAATTATAATTAATATTTATAAATGAAATATCAATAGAATCTTAATCTAGTATCACTTGACGACACGTTCAATATATATTTTATGCTTACTGGTAGCATTCACGTAATTCGTCACATTTCTTAGGCATTGAAAAATGTTTCGAACAAAAGTTGTTTAATTATAATAAAAATTCAAACATTTCTTGTTTTCGAAGTATTTATCCTCTCTATCTATGGTTTAAGAATTGGGTGATGGATCCATTGGATTCAATAAACTGATTTTGCTCATTCACGAACTTAAACTCACTTTTATAGGTCTATATTACAAAATTTCATATTTTTTACGCTTGAATTAATACCAAAAAAAAAACAAAAAATCCGGAATTTTTAAACCTATTTAAAAACCTTATATAGTCGATTATTATGTTGTGTTTAGCTGTTTATCAGAATTAATTTTGTTTATCTACCGAAACCAAACCTGAAAATATTATTAAATACAAAATTAGCGTATTTTATAAAGTAAGCCTTGAAAATGCAGGTCGTTGTGTTTTTTGTTTATTTTAGTATACTTCTCATCACTTAAAATATATTTTGATACATTCCATTCTCCGCAGATAGAAATTTCTTCTTTATGCAATTTATGGAATTATAAGACACCAACTTTCCATAGGAAAAAATAGTCAAATTATGCTCGAATACTGATAAAAATTAACTACAAGTGAATTTTGAACATCCTTGTTTTTGAAGTCAGTTAAAACAATATGGATACACAATATGCTATAAGTGTTTATGAACCTGGATTGAAATTTCAATCTTAATAAAATGGCCAATGTAACTGCAATATTTTTAACCATATTTTTTTTATTGCTGATGTATCAATTTAAGAAACTATCGTATAAAATTGACGTGAAGAACATTTTCAATGAATGGTAAACTCTTATATCCTGTACTAGAATCAAATATCGATGTTACTGGTTCTTGTAAAGTAAGTCTTTCACACTATAACTAAATTTTCACACCTATTTTTTAAAAATAAAAACATTATTTATTTAACATCCTGAAGGTTAAATGCATAAATTATTTATTATAGGTCTCGCAAACTTGTTTAAATTTCTTGAAATTAATTTATAAGCATATTTTATACTCTGGATTTGTAAACTAAAGAAATTATATTAAACACTAAGCCCTCAGATCTGTTTTTCAGCATATGTGTTTTTGGGAAATTCGTCTAAAAAATCACCCTTTGATTTTGTTAAAAAAATTATTAGGTTCCATTTTTCAATTCCATTGTTCGTTGTTAACCAAAATCACCGCCACCCAGAACATGTATCTTACCGTTTACTTATGTAATATTGATTACCATACTTTTGAAACATTATTATCTGGTTTTTAAGAATAAATAATAAATTATTTTTCGGAATTCTGAAAATTTTTTATTGTGTTATAATAGGAAAGAATTTGCTACTTTACCCATAAAAATGTGAAACTCAATACTAAAAATTTATCCAAAAACGAATAACTTATAAGTTCTTAAAGATTGTTTTCCAAAAGTTTTATGGGTGATTCTACGATAAGCAGTCATTTTCTATAGAAAAATCGCACAACAAAATTTTTGAATATTAATGTAATTTAGATAACTTTTTTATTTACAATTCACTAACATTAATTATCTTAAATTTTGAAGAAAAATGTATATAAGTGCCATAGACCTCTTATCGTAGAATGTCCCTTATGTATATCGCTATAGAGTTGAACATGTATAACGTCATTTTTGCGCAAATCTCCCTCTTTGTTAAATTAAGTTATTTTGTAATATTTTTCAAAAATCATTTAAAATTCATGTTCGTGAAGTAAAGTCACTTCAATTAAAGTGATAGCAAAATTTGTGCATCTTTTGTAAATAATTGTTTATATAGCTAACTGTTTAATTACAATGTTGCTAACATAGGAAGTTCAAATTGAATCTTGCAACTTAATTAAAAGCAGATAAATTGCCATATATATGTTATACATAAAGTCTGATAACACCAAACGATCCGATTCGGAAGTTTACAAAACACTCTAAAATTCTACAGTAAAAATAATTTTGTTTGAACTTTTTGTTTTGTATGTCCTTATCTATATTATTATATTGATAAATGTAATTTGTTTTTATTTCACCGAAGTTGTTGTTATATCAAATAATGATTCGTAGAATTGAACAACAATAATCCTACATGATTCTGTCTGTGTATATATATGTGGGTGCATCTAAAATCGTTTATCTGAAACGACGTAACTCGTCAAATATATATATTCGTATGTGTGAATAATTAACAAAGAAAATTATTGAAATACAGTCCAGTATCTACATTCAAAACGAGTTATTTCTAATGTATTAGAATAATGATTTTTATTATTATAAATTTATAACAAAAAGGTGATTGAAAACACGTTGAAATGAGTATTCATCAGTAAAGTTTGGTTTCCCACTCATCAAATGCATCTAAGTACAAGATAGTTTTTTATCTGACGCTGAAATCAATCTCTACTTTCATATGATTTATTTGAGCGAAAAAGGGCTGTTGGAAATGCTAGAAAATAACGGGATATATATTTTAGAGGCTAAAAACGGATTTGTAACATAATACCCCCATCCTCCCCAAGTTGACTTCCGGTTCAGTGCTCTAGTCTATATTTTCTAGAAAAATATGAATAATATTAAAAAACAATCATATTATTAATTTATATTTCGGATATGCAGTAGTCACTGCAGTTAGTATGAATAACCGAATGAACTCGTCACCATTACCAACTTCCGAGACCTTATTATTTTTTTGCCTATCAGGTGATAATTTCATTCCAAATACTACGGTATGTTTATCCCTCCGTTGATGTCGCCACAAGGTATTTAGATCCAAGTATATCGTTAAAACAGTGACCCAAATTAAATGCTAAATATTCAGACCTCGTGTGCCGCCTCAATTTTTTCTCTAGTTCATTTGACGTTATATTTTCTTAAGATGCTAAAGTTAGTGGGCAGTTTTATCTACTTAAATGCTCAGTTTTTGAATCTGATATTTGCCGTAAACTTTTAGAATTTTAACCCTTTGCACAACAAATTATTTTTAATATTAATTAACCAGCTACTCCATAGATTTTAATGCAAAAATATTCAGTTTTCACTACCCGCATGTTTCAGCCCTTTTTGAGCAGACCACATAGTTTTCCTTCGATCCTTTTCTCAGAATATATTTTCCAAGAAGTCTGGTCTCTGATGGAGTGGGAATAGAAGATCTACTTTGAGACTGTAGACATTCACTAACCAATATAATAATGTTTTGATAAATTTTAAATAGATTTTTCGTTGTTATTTTTTTTCTTATAGACCAAAAAAAAAACTGTACGCCACCATTTCAGGGATTTTCTTAAAAACCCTTTTATTTAAATAAATGTAAGCCTATTGTTTATGTCGACGTAAATTACAATTGAATTTAACACATCAAACATTCTACTAAATTATTTATGTTGCAACTATTTAGATGTAGTTTGCCTGTACTTGTGTCGTTAGTTATATTATATTATGTCGGATCATTTATCAATAAATAAAATATATATCATACGAATAATATTATTATATTATAAATAAGTATATTTTAATTATATAAATTTAATAATAAATAATGTAATTAGACAAGGATATGAAAACAATCATATCATATATCAAATATTAATATAAGCAACAACCAACAACCACGTATTATTATTAAGAGTTCTTTTCTTGGTAACAACAGCATAACATACATAACATTAGTGGCAGTCACTGTTTAGAAAATACAAAAATACATATATTTACATATTAGGTATACGTTTTGTATCTTTATGAGTATACGAATTACTATTGTATATAGTGTTTTAAATATGGAGGTATTATGTAAGTTTGTTAGTATGGTAAATAATTAGTTATTTACGTGAGGTATTATGTAAGTCTATTAATATGATAAACGATTTATAACTTACTTGGATTTAAAAATAAGTTATGCTTCTATAAAGACTTATTTTTGGTTCGAATTCATTTAAATGTGATGAATAAGAATAGAAACATAGATGTGTTCTTTGTGCTGAATGTTGTAGAGATGTTTTTAATTTAAATAATTTGAAGGATTTTGATAATTAAGATTCGTCTTGAGAGGGATATTAGGAAAGGTGTCTAAACGAATCTATTTTGAATAATAATTATGTGTGTTTCAAAGGGTTCTGGAATCGGCCTCCCGGTCGATGAAGATACTGACAGTTAATGCCACGCGTTGATATTTCCCTCTTTGTTGAATTGAGACCTATCAATGTCTATATATCACTTATTTTAAAAGATTTTTAAAAAATAACTTGTTCAATGTTCGAAAAAAATCACTATAATGGCGTATTGACAAGCAGTTTCGTGCTTTTTGTCCAAAAGTGTGGTATATTATTACGAGAACAATTAATTGCCCAAAAAATCATAGCTCAGTAAAAATACGTATAAAAAATTTACAAATAACATCCGACGAGACCTGCGTGTTCTTGTTAAGATTGTTAAAATAATAGGGTAGCTTAGTATGTATAAAAACATACTTCAATGTATTGATTTCTTAATAAAAGTCACAAAAAATATATATTTTGTAAAATCAACAAGATTCTTTGTCATAAGATTACATTTAAATTTTGACCTTCCTTATAAAAGTAAAAAATGTTGTCTACCATTTTAGTGACGTAATATCGGTATATAATGTTGAGAATACTGGAATAACAACACATTAGGTAGTAGTGTTTTTGGTTACATGATATAAAGATAAAAATATCGAATTTTAAATTGTAATTAATTAATCATGGGCTTTTATGATTCAAATTTACAATATTTCTACATAAATTTTAATTTTTGTGCACAAATTTCATACTTTATTTCTCATTACCAAGAGTACTCTATTATTTTTTTGTTCTTAAAAATAGTGTCTCATTTTCGGTGATTCACGCATGCCCTTAAATAATTATTTTTTTGTAGCATGAATGAATTTATTTGTGATTCACACACTTGTTAATAGACTGTAAAATTAAAATGTATTGATAACAACGTAACGTAAGGGTGGTGGTTCATATACACAATTTAAACCACACCACCACATACATAGAATAATAATAATAATAATATTTAGTTATTATTATGATTATGATTATAAATGGACCTGCTGCTGGTTATATAAGTGTTAATTCATTATAAAATAAACCAAACAATATCAACTCGTAACACCACCAGCATTCAATAATACAATACACAACTAAACTCCAACTATTATTAACAAAGTACCTAATATCTATCTATCTCACAATTATAATGTGCATTTGGTTAAACATTGTTAACTAAAATGACGAGGGATTTATATTATTATTATTATTATTATTTAAAAGTTGTACACACACCAGAGAGCCAGAGAGTCAATGCCAGCCAGACTGAGTATATTGGTCTGGTGGTGTTTGGTTTTATATTATTTTGGTGTTTATGTTGTGTGTTATATATAACCGAGTCTAAACCGGCTGGTGTTTGCAGGCTATGGCAAAAATCAATCAACACATTTCTATTTTTTTTTCGCACCAACCACAATTTAAATAATCATAAAAAGAATACCAGGCAGCTTGAGTACTTACTTTCGTTAGTGGTAAAATATTTTTGAAGTTCATGTTTTAGAAATACAAATAATTTCGAAATATTCGAGTCATAATATAAATTTTTGAATTATACGTTGCGTGTATAATTAATTCCCTTAGTACATAAATGATCATAATTTTCGATATATGATTGAATTTAACTGTTTGGACTATTTTTAATCAGCATTTATAAAATACTATTAATATCCAGTCTATACAGTTTTATATATGTGTACATGTATAATAATAATAATAATAATAATAATAATATGTATTGTTATTACCTATATGTGTTTATTAGCGAAATTTGAGCTAAAATTGTGGTGACCTCAAATATTTAATGAAATTTCAAGTGAATTACTTTGATAAGTCTATTGGGTGACTTTGTATCTGAATTCTAAAATTCAGTTTTACGAGAATTGAAGAATGGTTAAGCAAAGCTGATTTTCATAGTGGCCCTATTAATGGAAAACCTGAACATGTCAAGGAATTCTTAATTTTTTTTGGATAAGTTTGAAACCAAAAACGTTCAAATCCTGGCAAAGATTAGTGAATTTTTCCAATAAACAATAAAATGAATTGCTTAAAAATGAAGAAGATGGGAAAAAACCGTGAATTTCTCAATTATCGTCCTGGATAAGTCATGGAATTCAGTCAAAAATATTCATGGTTACCATGAATAATGGTTTTTAGACAAAATGACACACAATGAAAATTTATTCTTTATAAAATTTTACCTGAAGTTGGTCTGGTAATTTCGCAATTATCGTTCTGAAAAAGTCAGGGAATTTAGTGATAAATATTCATGACCACCATGAATAATGGTTTTTAGACAAAATGACATCAATGGTTTTTATTTTATCCATGTATTTGCAGTTTTTGTAATGATATTGAATCTAGTATCACATTTTATGTGTAAAATAGCAAATTCCGTATCAGTCAACTACCCTTTTTTTTTGTATGTGTGATATAATTACAAAAACAAATCGATACAAGTTTCACTTTTACTTCATAAATAGTACCTATCTACCACAATGGTAGATGGATGACATAAATATTTTGTTTTGGAACATCAAACGAATGCATAACGTAACGACGATCCAAACAAATTTGTTATTATTATTAAAAATAATCAAAATTAAATACATTTCATTTGGTTGTTGGTATTTGTGTATATTTGTTTCTGCCCAATTTATGTCAAGTTTGTTTTGTTAATTTTACACAAATATATTTTATTATTTATATAATAATATTTTAATATAATCGTTTGATCTATTTTTATTATTATATATTTTAAATACACTCATTTTTGTATTATTTACTGTTACTAGGGATTGTATGTGGCAGTCTATTTGTTATCTCTCTCTCGCTTCGTTCACTTTGCTACACAGTTCATTATGACATCTTTTATTCATTAAATTATGCTCGAAGATTGTTAAACATAACTCTAATAACAAAAAATTGGTAACACCTTCAAAATTTGTGTACAAAATAGGAAAAAAATGATAGAAGCTAGACTAATAGAGGCAAACATCAGGCCACATAAGAGGAATTGAAACAAAATACTGTAGCACCCTTCAGTATGTAAAAAATCTTTCAATTTTCTCGCCCAAATGCTTCAAAAAAAAAATTATTAAATGTTTTAATATGCACAATATTAACATGAAAACAGGCGGCTTATCGTAGAGCTTTCCCCGAAAAATATTTTTTAATATACAATCAAATTTTGATCTTTGGAATGTTTTTTTGAGAAAAACTTTTAGATAAGCTCTCCGTTCTCATGTCAATATTGTGCATACCAAATTTCAAAACAATTTGGATAAGTATTTTTTGAGTTTTTTGGGCGCAAAAATTGAAAAAATACAATGCATGTCACATGTAATTTAAGTCATCAACCTGTTTCGAAGTTGTACAAACCAACTATGAAAACATAGGATAAAGAATCTATTGTTTTATGCGTAAAATCATTTATTCATATGATTTTCAAATCTTTCCCATCCTACATTGTGTCTGCCTTTCTAAAAAAAATGGTTTGCTGTGGAATTCTTAACGAAATCTTCTATAATTTATATTAAAAACTTGACATCCAATTAATTAAGATCAAAATCATACATATGGCACCCATTTACCGGGATCTTTTACTATACATAAATAATTCAGAATTTGATGAAATAATAAGTGTTGAAAGGAATAGTAATTTAAAGCAAACAGTATACAGTGGCAGTTTTTGGCAGAAAATCGTGTTAGTAAGCGCATTGTTCTGCCAAACTAACCTATTATATTTGGTAGCACTAGTACACACAATAATAATATTTAATTGATATCAATTTTATAACAGAATGTATAATTTGACATGAAAACTGATCAAATATAAATCATTTAAAAAAATATGGTGTAAATTGACCTTTTATTATTTGAAAACACTCAAATTTATCCATTTGCATAGTGTGAAATATACAACAAAAAATAATTTAAAAAAATAATATTTGCCTATATATATATAAAAAAACAAAAAAAATGTTTTTATATTTTGTTTAATGAACTTTGAATGTCTCCTAATGATGTGGAACTAAAAATATATAAGACCACTTTTATATTTTTTAAGAATTTTAAAATTGAATTTTAATTGTTTTTATACTACAATTCATCAATTCGAAAAAAAGCAGATGTAGTAAATATTACTGAAATTAAAAGTGATTTTTGTGCAGATTTTTTTATTCATAATTATTTACCTTATATGAATATTACACCGATAATGGATTATCCTAATGCTTTTGTTACCTTTGCTTATTTGTTTGTTATTGTAATAAATATTATTATTTGCTTATAAACAAAATAATATATTTGTTATTATTTTTATACACGATATACATTCTATGTCAGAGTGTATTAATTTTAGTCTAAAAGATTTTAACGCTATCTAATACTGACTGCACAAAATTTGCTATAGGTGTTCATAGAATCATCTAATTAACCAATATAATGCAGCAACGAAAAGAAATACCGAGTAGAAATTTTGGTGACGTACTTAAAAAGTAAGATCAAGTTCGTGAATGAGCAAAATGGATTGAATTGGTCCATGATCCAACTTCTGTACCATTAATGATGGAAGAAAAGTCCAAATACAAAAAATGAAGAAACAACTTTTCTTTGATACATTTTTTCATAAACTGTTTAGGTTCGCCACAATTTCAGCTCAAATTTAGCTAACATGCACAAAAATGTATTTGCAATACATATTGTTATTATATATGTATTTATAAATGTATGGACTGTATATTTAGAGTATTTAATGAATGCTTATCTCTAAAAATAGTTCAAATATTGATACTGAACCATATGTCGAATATCTAAATAATTAACTCTGTTAGTTATCTCTACTTGTTTTTAAATATTTACTGTATTTCATCGGCTGATATTTTTTTCACAATCGTAAATTTTCCACATTACTGAATGAAAATTCTATTCGATATTTCAAATTAATACATACGAAAGATTTGAACAGATTTATTTGTTCGATTTGCGCTTTTCGACATTCGACTGTGTCGTACTCTCTTTTTTAGCGAAATGTCTGAGGCATTACTGTTATTCTCGTCACTGATTTAAATCTTCAACTACATCCTGATTTTTAGAAATTTGTTTTTCGTACAAACAAATTTCGAAAAGTTCGAAAAATAATTTTTTGTAATAACTTGGATATTTTGGGTTTTCCTGTTTTTACTCTTGTTAATAATTGTTTATTACAACTGTGGCTACTAAACTGCAAATATTATTGTTGAATAATCGGTTTTACAATTTTGAGTTCATCGGTATTGAAGCAAAAGGGAATCCCGAATTCAATATTCGAAAGCTTAGATCAAATAATAATGCGCTGGCAAATTGAACTAAACTGTTAAAATTTTTATGTTGATTAAGAACCTCTTATTACGAACGAAATATCATTTTGATTGATTTTAAGAATTTGGTCACTTCCACAGATAACTAAGCCTCTTAAACTAAGATGCAAATAGTTTAATTTTTATAACCGCCAATTAATATTTGGTATTCGATCCAATATTTTTTGCCCGAAAAAATCCCAAGTCAATCTTCTTGTCTATTTGACGGTAATTAAAATAAAATTTATTTGCTGTGAAGTGTTACAATACTTATTATGTATTTAAAAATAAAAAGAATTTAAATCCAGAATTTATTCTGTATATTAAAAATTATAAACGCCTTCTTTTTATTATTATTATTTTAATATTTATTATTATTATTAATAATTTGGTATGTTAAATGGAAAAGGCCAACAACCATTCCACTCGTCATATTACACAAAACTAAGTTAAAAAGCAACAACAACACACACACACAATAATATGGCATGGCATGGCATGGCATAGTATGGCCAATAAATAAATATATTTTGAGTTTAGTTTAAAATCCATTTAGTTATTCCGGTCCTGTCAAACAATATTCATTTACACAACCAGTTTTTCAACCGACTGGCGAGCCACAGCAGACGAAGTTTTAGACATTCATACATACACACATATACATTTTATAGTTACATATGTGTGCATTATATAGCAAACAAAACTATAATCAGGTATACCCTACGTTTGAAAAGTTCCCGATGCTCTTTATTACCAATTTTCCATTCTTCTTCTACGCTCAAAACTCTCGTAGGCAGCAAATAATTAACAATTTTGACATGATTTGCTAATATTTGACCAGGGTCGATAATTTTTGAAACCAAACAAAAATTATAGTAGGAAGAAACTACTTGGAAGAGAATATTTCAAAAATGAAAGGAAAAATATTTTACGGGCGTCTGAGGTCGGGAAATGGAAGGGGTGGGTTTTAAGGATAAACCACGGTTTTTCTCATTCAGTCCTATGGAAAAAAGTTAGATGGCAAAGTTGTAGGTAATAAAAGAATCTGCAACTTTTGTATTTACACTTTTTTCACATACAAGCGAATATACGTTATTTTAAATGATACTTTTTCAGAATTTTCGTTAAGAAAAAAATTGCGAAAGTAAGCAAAGCCACGTGCAATTGTTTCGAGCAATATTTATTAATTACAGGACATGTTTATGGCACCTTTGGGCACTGTAAATCCTTGTGTCTTATACTAGTCAAGCTAACAGTATTCCACATTGAATATGCTGAAAATTAGGTGCTTTTTAGGTTAAATTAATTTATTGAAGACACATCATAAAAGCACCTAATTCTGCTACTTACATTATATTATAAATGTTAATGTTGCACATTGCTCTGCCAGCGAGATATTACGGCAGTAATAGTGCAGCATAATAGCTCAATTTTCTTTTCAAAAATTTGAGCACCTCAAAAGCACTTAACTTTGAGCAAATTTAAATTCAATTTTAAATACTTTACTCTGCTAGTTTTGACTAGTAATGCTCTCTTGGTAGACACTCAGATCAAGGATTGAATGAACTTTCCAGGATAAATTTTCCTATTCTAACACAAATGTCGTTCGTTAATTTTTCAAATACTTTGTACTTTATTTACACAAATACACGTGTATTAAATGTTTCAGTTTTGTATGTGTGTATGTTTATATTATATGAGAGTCCAGTACAAATATATTCTCTCGTAAAAGCAGCAATGGAGAGTTTTTTTTTTATATTTTTTTTAGTTAACTACATACCCAGGCTAGAGCAGAGCAAAGCATTCGTAAAGTTACTTGTCTTTTGTGTGTATATATTATAAAAATATTCAACGTATGCACAGCAACGCCCGCATCTTTAAAATATCATTAAATTATTTTCTGTAAAAAGACACAAAATTTATTTTACAAAAAAAAAATTTATTATTCATTCAAAAAATTGTTTCAATCAAAATTCACAAATTTTTCTTTATTTTTTTTTTAACATCCCACAGAATTAGCTATAAAATTTCTTGTATTTTTAAATATGTTGGTGGTTTACATTTAAAAAAAAAGTTGTTATTCTTTTAGCATTATCGGGATGCAAACCAAAAATATGATTACTCCAAAATTTACGACTCAAAAGTGGATACAATGTGGTATAATATTGGTATTAACTTTATTACCGTAAAATATAATGTCTAAAAATAGGCACGGATTTTTAATAGAGTGAATGAACTCTTGTTAGCCATCGTGGTTGTGCCTCGGATTTATTCGATGCTTCTATCAAATAACGTCAATTAACCCAAAATTTTCGTAATTTCAAAATTTCATCAGTATCATAATTTTTGTATATTTTAAATAAACATTTTTTGGACTATGTGTTTGTTAAAATGAGTATTAAATCAATGCAAGGCTCAACAGATGGTTTCAAGCGAATCAAATATACTTCTATCAAAAATATAAAATTAAAAAAGAAATAAAATTCGTTAGCTTATCGATTCCAATGTGCGCCTCTTTTCTGGTTCAGTGCTTCCAATAAATTACGATATAGAATCTTCACAGTATTGGTCAATTTCATACTAAACCGATTCTCGTTTTGAAAGATGAATCTATTGATTTTCAATACAAAATTATGTATTCGGATATCATATTTTTAAATACAATTAACACTTTTACATGACTCGTGTGTACATGTGTGTGTGAGTGAGTGAGTGAGTCTTTGTTTAATAAATAAATAGTGTGAATTATTATTTTTTTATTGTTTTCATCTTTTCATCAGCTCAAATATTTTTAGATACCATATTGAATACATTTTTGTTTCACATACATTTTGTTACTTTAGTTAAATGAACCAATCAGAATTATTAATTATGTAGCATTAAACTATTTTTGTTTGTTTTAATCTTTGATTTAATCATGCTTAAAAGTATTATTTTGATAATTTACTGTAACGTGAATAATCTGTTTTTATGATGTTATCAAAACAATGTCAGTTTCAAGTAAATTTCACTTTATTCGAAAATAGTATGGTTCGATCATAAATCATAGAAACATAAAAGTTTAATTTTCTATCGACTGAATCATGAGCATGCTTTTTGCTTCCACAGAAGAAATAATTTTAGAAATGTATTTTTTGACGAAGTAATGATTGAAATAAATAATTGTACCAATAAACTTCGAATGAATTTGATGTTTGCTTTTTGTTTTTTGCTCATTGTCAGCTGTAAATTTTGAAATTGTTTAAAAAAGAAAGAAAATTAAGATTTACAGACGTGGTCTTTCGAAAGCATTACCCAGTGTCACACTCATGTCTCTTACCTGTGAGTTAGTTTGACAATAATCTTTACGCAAGTGTAAGCAATAAATTGACAAATTTTTATCGCAAGCGGATGAACGCATAAAAAAACCACCAAAGTATTGATTTTGATACCCGATTAATATGAAATATATGAGTTTTCATTGAATAAATATTTAAAGTATATGAAATTGCTTTTAATACTCAATTAAACGCTTAATTTTTGTAACAAAACACCATTTTCTGCGTCTTCTATTTGCCCAAATTTTTTAAAAACCATTTTAATCAATTCTTTATTACTTACTGGCTAAGTAAGTCAGGTCATATAAATACAACAAAACAGTATAGCATCTGTCAAGGCATCCTTGTTTCAAATAATATATGCATGTAATATATTCTATTGTTTACTAGTTAGTGACGTCACTAGAGCTGTCACAAATCACAAAGCGCTTCCGTGCTGAAGTTACGTGATGTCAGATAAAATTCCAACAATTTTTACATTTTATTTCGTGTAATTTGCAAAAAGTTAGTTAAAATAAACTTAAATATGTGTTTTTTAGGCTTTATCTTATAGGATGGTAGCCATATTTTGTTCGAATTTAATTTGTGTACGTATATTTTGTATTTTTTTTGAGTATCGCTAGAAAATACTGCTATTTGTCAGCGGACATTTTTGAATAATTATGTCTTAAGTTTGCTTACCAAAACAAAAAAATTGATTTGTTTGGCATGTTTTTATTAAAGAAAACAATATATTTTTAGAAAGATAATAATAGAGTTATTAACTCTAAGCATTAATTACATATTGGTAAATAAATAAATTTATTATGACAATTTTGAATGAAGTTCATTTACCTATATCGTCGAACTTAAGTAAGAAATTTTCAAATTCTATTTGATAAAATTTTCATAAAACAATATAAAGTAGGTCGATTTTCACACAAAACAAAGTTTTCCATCAATTCACATAAATAATAATGGAGATAATAAATAGTTTACAAAATAATAATTACTTGTACCATGAAATAAATTTACAACTAAAATAATTAGTTACCTATAATAACAATTAAAAGTTTTCGGTTTATCTAATGTCCGCGTATTAAAAATATAATTCATATAGCTACTTACACGTTAACGTTAATTTTTTCAAACAAGGCTGTTTTTTTTTATACGTGGAGGAAAAAGTTGTTTCGTGGGAATGTTGTGTTCATTAAATTATTAATGTTTTCATTAAATTTTCTATTATTAAAAAAAGAAGCTGGTTTATAGATGAAAATGGGTGCGAATACTCTTGTATGCGCGTCAGAGATTTTACTTCTTTGGTATCATTAAAAAAACAATCTTAATTGCATGCAAATAATTAATTATAATAAAATAATAAAAAAACTGGAGAAATACAGTCAATAAAGCTCAGTTTAGTATGCGCGTCAGAGATTTTACTTCTTTGGTATCATTAAAAAAACAATTTTTAATTGCATGCAAATAATTAATTATAATAAAATATTAAAAAAACTGGAGAAACACAGTCAATAAAGAAAGCTCAGTTTAAATTTGAAAAATTAAATAAATAAATATATTTTTTATTACATAAGTGTAACATAAATCATTACAACAGCTTCAACTTGTGAATTTTGTGTGACGGTAATGCGCGCGCTTGTTTAAATTTCTGCTCTTATCATTTTTTCATAACGCGAAGAAGTGTAACTTAAAAAAATTTTTTTTATACTAAGTATTTAATAAAAATTATATACAAAATTCTCGTAAGTGACTCGAATTTAAAAAAAAAATTTCAGATGAACTTGCTGAGATTTTTTGAAAGTTATGGCAGAGAAAGATATTTGGAATGTTTTTCAAACAAAAACCCAAAGAACGGAAAAATAATAAAATGTTTGTTAGATCTCGAGTCATCTGAGAATATTATATATTAGAGAATCTTATAATTTACCCCATTTACTTCAAATACATATGATAAAGATGAAACTAAAAATGTGTATATGACCTTATTCTGATAATATTTTGCTCGTAAATTCTAAATAGTGAGCTTTTTCGGAATTTGTAAAATTTTCGATTGGATCCACTAGTAATGGTATTGGGAAGATTATTGGATAACAAACTAAAAAATCATTTTGTCCGATAAGATGATTCTTCTGCTCTTTGCAAAATGATGAATCTGTTGCCCGGCAATTAGAAAATAGCAATTTTTGGATTTGACGACAATATACCCCGATTATCATCAGCTATCGCATAAAATGAGTCTTATACATATAATGTCAGAGTATATTAATTTTAGTCAATGATAGAAAATATTGACCTCACACACAAAATTTTCGTATATATGTTCAGAGAATTACCAAATTTGTCCATTTCCGTTTGTCAGTTGGTCCTTCTTACACAGTAAGATCAAGATCGTGAATGAGCAAAATCACGTCATTGCATCCCATGGATCCATGAACCAACATTTTAACCATAAAAGATTTTAACATAAAAAGTGTGTGTTTTTGTTTTAAACAAACAACTTTCGTTTTAAACTTCGTAAAATAATTGGATTCGATACAATTTTAGCTTAAATTTAGTAAATACATATATATATAATTACTTTGTTAATTATAAGCTTCTCATTGTAATAACAAATAACGAAACGATATCATACTTTACTAATAATAATTTATTTTTTACTGTAAATATTTAAATCATAATTTTATATTAGATAAAATCATTTTTGTATTGATATCGTGCAAATAGATCTGTTTTTTTTTTTTTACATAATATAAAATTGTATGTTATGATGATTGATTGTGAATTAACTGAGTGCAATTAAATAATTATTATTGGTATTTGTTTAAAATAACATTTTTATGTGTGTGAGTGTGCGTTTAGTGTGTAAATATAACGATCGATCGATCCGTTTCGATTTTAATATATAAACTGGTTAGATTAGTTCTGATCTGATTATTGCATTGTTTTAGTATACCGTATCAAATTTGAAATTGGTTTATATTGTCATTTGTCATTACACACACATTTGACAAGTTCATTGTTTTTGGATTAAATTAAAATTTAATTCAAATTCTGTATCAAATCAAATTATTATTTAAAACTTTTACTTAAAATTTTTATTTGTTTTGATATTCTAATATTACTGATAGTAACTAATATTTTATAAAATTCTTTTG
Organism: Chrysopa pallens; assembly: GCA_020423425.1. Classification (NCBI taxonomy): domain Eukaryota; kingdom Metazoa; phylum Arthropoda; class Insecta; order Neuroptera; family Chrysopidae; genus Chrysopa; species Chrysopa pallens. Next base: position 16,054,248 of record CM035594.1, read on the forward strand.
AATTAGTAAACATGGTTACAGTGGTACGCGTTTCGAGGATAATCTGATCCGCCCAGTGTTTCCAAGTATTGGACGACAACCATTAATTTTACGATTTTCTTTATGACAACATTAATATGGCGGTAGTAAAATATTTTGGAAATATAAACACGATTTCTTGCTATAAACGCTCTTGTAAAAACGATGTCTGCTATTTTTGGTGACGTACTACTTGTATGACAACTAAGTAGTTTTTATCCAGTATGACGTCACGCCATGGCAAATCGTGTCACGCTAAATAAAGATTAAAAACATTAATAATGTGCTTTTATGACTTTATTCATATTATCCGACTCAAACTTTAATTCTTGTAAAATTCCATAATTTATTTTTTACTACCAAAAGTTCATACTATATTCGTGGAATAAAAAAATGCGACGACCTGAATCTTTCACTAAAATTATAAAATACACTAATTTTATGGTATAGATAAATAAAATTAATTCAGATAAACAACTCAACACAAAGTATTTACCGTTTTAAAATAGGTAAACGTGTTGCATTTTTTGATTCCACAAGTATACATGAGGAGAAAATTCAGTGTCCATGATTTGAAGTGTATTTGTATTTAGCCTCTTATTGTACTTCAAATCAATCTAGTTTTTATTTAGATTGCAGAATAGAAAATTGGGTGTGGCTCAAAAATTCTACATTCAATACGCATAAAATAAAAATTAGCAACAGGCTTTGATTCAACAAGCTTGCAACACATAAAAAAAACACTGAGACATGTCTTTTCCAATGTATTTCATTAATTGAATTATGTTAAAATGTTTGTTAGAAAAACTTGTTCATAAAAATTATTCTGTTTGGTGATTTCTTGATGAATTTTCGATTTAAAATTCAACACTTGACTCTTAAAATTATTGATTAACTAATGTGATTATCTTTGATATCATTTATTGATTCCGAATACGCACCGTACCGCAGCATCGTACAGACTGTAACATACTTGATCTTTTTTTTCTGTCGTCTTCTCTGTTACATAAAACTAGAAATTAAAAAAAAAAAAAAAAAAACCATTTTATTAAATTTGTCACGTCCGTTTTTCAAAAACTTTGAAAAGTAATCATAATTATTATTATTACACAGAAAATAATCATTTTGTATTATGAGAGAGTATATTGTTTCGAGATTAAAAAAAATAAAGAATATAATTTGTTATCGATTATTTCGCCGGAAATATATTCAACTTTTTCAATTTCAACTTGATTAAAGGTATGATTTATAGCTATGGGATTTGTTAATACATGTGTGTGTGTGTGTGTTGTGTATTAAATCAAAAAAAATTAATTTTCTGTATCAGGTAGAAAAATTGCAAATTTATAGTCAAACTTAACTACTACAAGAGAAACATGTCTAACATCTAATGAAGCCACTTCTAACACCCACCCTTATATTTATTTATGATATGACCAAACTGAAATATTTAAAGTTATAAACATAAAATAACCAATAATTCGTATTATTCAGATCTGAAGAACATCAGAACATATTTTTTATTCAACTTCAGGGCTCATTCAAATTTTTCTTCTTATCTAGTCAATTTAAGTCAATGTTGTTTTTCTTAAAAACTGTGAAGTAGCAGATAAATAGGGAATATCTGGAAAACCTGGAATAATCAGAGACTTTTGAATTTGCTGAAAATGTCATGGTAAATTATGGAAATAGTCAGGCAATTTTTTTTCTGGATTTTCAAAACGTGGATTTGATTTCTTAAATATTTGTAATACATATTAATTCAAATTTTTGAAAGCATAATATACCCGTTAATGATGCTCAATCATGAACAAGTCACTGTTCAAGCCTAGAACTGGAAACCATTTTAAAAATGACGAATGATAGTTCATATTACAAATGGCCGAGAAAAGAAAATGTGAGACCTGGAAAATTCCTACATGCTTATCTATAGTAAATTAGGAAAATAAAAAATAACTCTTATTTTACGATTGGATGACTAATTTTGCAAATGTTTAAATTTGTCCGAAATATTGATCTCTGACCATTAAATGAATATTTTTTTGCAATCTACAAGGCAAATTACTCGTACATTTATAATTTTATCGAAATCGGAGATAATTTCTTTCTTGATTTTGTCGATTTTTTCTAAGGGGTCTTCTTTACACCTTAAGAAAATAAAAAAGTACATTCCTTCCAGTTTTTGACTTTTTCTCCCCATTGTCTTATTTGCATTATACTTAAATCGCTCATTATATCATCTATCCACCTGCATGATTTTCTTGAGCATACTGTCGTCTTCCTTCCTTCGGTAGTATTTGAGCTGTTGCATGAAATTTCATCTCCAATATTTTGGACCTATTTGAAGTGATGATATCTTGAAAACTAAACATTCACTAGTAAAATTAATGTTGTTTTTGGTTTTCCTAGACCTCAATTAGAAAAATTAAAAAGAGCAAAAAAATTCACTAGTATTATGTTGTTGCATCTCACTAGTAATATGTTGTAGTTAACTAATATGTCAATATTATACTCAAAATAAACAATGCGTTTTCTGCTTAATGAAGTTTAACTGTAGAGGTACTATCTTTAAACAGATTTCTTTTTTTGTTTTTAAGTCGTCAATGTTCCAGTCAATATAAATTACTTGCTTATACTTATTATGTAAATATTTACATAGATCTATTTTGTGTTAAAAAAAACATAGAAATATTTTTTTTAATTAAAATTTTTGTGAATTATGAGTTCATTTTTCTTCAATATCCTTGAATAATTTTTTTTTTGTTTATTTAAAAAAAAATATTACACAATTATTTAAATTTAAAATTTTTATTGCATTCTTGTTTTGTATGAGTTTATCAGCTTATTACTGCATTAGCTATAACTAAATTCATTGGTTCATTTTAAGAGAAATTTTATGGTGTACATTTTCTAATCTTAGATTTATTTTTCCATATGAAGGTCAAATTAATTTGAATTACGGATATTAATCAATGGTCATAAAATCTGGATGTAAAATTGTATATTTTACTAAAAGTTGATTTTACTAAGGAGCATTTTAATGGTTTGAATGTCTAATTTAGTCGAAAAAATCAACAAATCAACAATTTTGTAGAATAATCACAATTCTCATGTTCGCTAACAATTGTTAAAATACTTGGTTGAGCACTAATGTGTAGTATTTGTAATTATTGATATTCATAAAATTCACTAGATATGCATCTCACACAGTTGAAATAATTTGAATACAGTGATAATATGTCTATTAGTTAACCTAAGCAGTTAAACAAAAAAAATACTTCAAGCAAAATTTGATTCTTTAAAAAAATGTGTAATTTCGTGGATCCAGTGGATCCAATTGACTTGATTTTTATGAAATTTTGTGTGTTTATTCGGTAGGTCTGAGAATATGACGCAAACTATTTGCTATACCCTTGAGAGATAAGAGTGGCCCATTCCAAAATTTTTTTTAATTTTTGGACAACCTCTATTTTTTAATAACGATATTAATACTGTTATAAACTTCAACTTTCAGTGGTCGATAACTGATCAATTATCAATCGATCAGTTATCCCCGCCAGGTGTCTACCGATCACTTCTCACAAGGGTAAATCATCCAGTTTGTGATGGCTAAAGACAAGTACTTCGAGATTGATATTGTTTAATAGACCTTTATTGTCCATAGCGCTGCATTTCTCATTCAGTCATAGACCACATCCCCACAAACTTACAAATAAGTCAGTTATTTTTGTAATAAAAAAACGTTGGCCGGGTCAGCTAGTTTGAATAAATAATTGAATTAAATTATTATCTTCACTTACTAACGAGACTATTTTTGTATTCTAAATTTATAACAACTAATTTAGTTATCATCACAAATTTCTAAGATATTTTTTTTTTACCCTTAATCATTTTGAAATCACACACTTTGTTGTAAATTAAAAAAAAAAAACAAAATTCAGCACATCATGTGTTAATGGCATTGTAATAATAGGCTATAGGCATTCCTTCATCACTCAAATAAAAAATAAAATAAAATAATTATACGGTCTGTACGTTGGTTGACGTTGAGGACTGATTCGACTCGACCCCGTATTTGTTTTTGAATCTTGACATTATGAATGGAATTCCATGGGTTTGAAAAAAATCACCACATGTTTCGCACTTGTCTGCTACTGGTGTGTTATATTATTATAGTGTGGTTAGGAGTTTTATATATATAATGGTAAAGACGTCCATGTCCGCGTCGCCCATTTCTTCTCTTTCTTCTTCAGCTTGTTTAGTATGTCTTCTTGGTTTCTGTTCGTCTATATACTTAACGTTTTTAACACAGTGGTACACTCATAGGGTCATCGATCCATTATATGGACGATACATTTTTTATTGAAACTTATAATTAATTAATGTGTAAAATTCATTGTATATGAATATAACTCAAGTGACTGTTTAGTTAGAGCTCAGTTTTCTCTAGGCAAAATAACGTAGGTGCTTTAAGTTCACAGTTTTGTAATTATAGCCTTTAATTTGTTGTAGCTCTAAACATTTTGAAATAAACAATTTAAAATTCGAATATAATAAAATATATCGATTAATTAAAATTTGAGTTTGACATTTCATCATTAATAATTATGATTATAACTAATGATATTATTTCTCAAATGAATTTTTATCAATGTAAATATTTGTAAAAGTTAATGAATAATTAAAATGTTAATGGTAGTCAATATGTATTTAATTCTTTAATAAATAATACTTTACTCTTTTTTTACACTTTAAGGAATAATTTTTTGTTCATTTAATCAAGCCAAAAAATTGCAAGTCGTATTAACGACATATCTCAGATTTTGCCGATATATCCATTTGCTGAACTCATAAAATACTTTTTTTCACGTATTTTTAAAAGATATGATGAAAAAGATTCTTCCACCATTAGATTTCGATTCTTCTATTAAATAACTTCAATGTTTTTGGCAGTTGCAAATTTCCTGATTGCATCGAATGGCATCTGCACAAAAAAAGTTAACTCAGTGTGTCAAATTTAATGTGAAGTTGAAGTAATCAGCGGATAGTTACTTGTTATATGAAATAAGCTTCTAGACTTGAAGTAGATGCAGATTCGGCCAACAAAGCTCGTCAACTTAATCGACCCTTAACTTTTATATTATAATGTTTGAAACACTTTCTCGGATATAACTAGAATGCATGTTGGCCACTAGAAAATCTGGTCCGACAATATTAAATTTTGAGCTTAGCTACTGAATTTAACGAAAAAGGGTCAAATTTTACCAAAAATCCGAGAATTTGGCTAATAAACAATAAAGTTGGTGAGTTAAAAATCGGTAATATTTTATTTATTTGATGATTATATTTATATTTTATAAAACTTATATTTTCCGAAGTAATTTATTATTATTATTCATCTTTAAGAAAGTAAATAATAAAAACTTCTTAAAAATTTCTTAATTATGTTCCTGGAAAAGAGAATTTTATTTCCAAAATCTGTGGCAACTATATAATGTGACAAGCAAAGCATTTGTTCACATTAAATTTCTCTGGAAGAACTAAGTATGCATTTTCTTATTATCAATGATTAAATATTAACTGAAAAGTTTACCCCTAGAAAAGCGGTCCCTCCTACAAAATCGGACAGTTGAAAAAGCTACATGTTTTTCCAATGTTTGATAAAGTATCCATGAAATAGAACAGTTTACCGTAGCCGTTCATGTACAACTGATATTGGTAGAACATAAAGAACAGCCTTGCTTTGCTTGTGCTTACTTCTTCTCTTATTCTTTTGCCTATGCTCATTGTATTCATCATGTGTTAAGCAGCAGGTCTGTGATCATCATCATCAGCAGCATCTCATTCTAGTTAACTAAAATGTATATTATTGTACCCGTAAGATAAAACTTTTGTCCGTTGCTGTAGTTAGTTTACTTATACATACATATACAACTCTCAACTCAATAGCCTGCTATTGCTTGCTATATAACTATAGCTGTTTTGTTTTATTTTCATCACTGGCTTGGATCTCATTTGGGCGTCCCTTGTTCTTTTGTTTAAAATATTTCTTGTTTATTATTTCCTACCATACTGCCTATAACACGTATTTTATATTTTTACAGTAAAAATGGTCCATAAATTTGTGTTTTTTATGATTTATTTTTATTTTTTAACCAAAAAAAATTATCTTATTTCCTTTAATTCTTATTTTTAATTATTTCGATATCACGTATCTACTAAAGTTGTCCCTAGTTAGACAATGGATAAAAAGTACTTGGGAATAATGATTTTTGTAACTCGTTCGTGATTTTAATAATGAGTATTTTGTTTATAAAATTCTCATAATTTATGGACCCAGCGTCTTTTTTTGGATGATAAGCGTCAAGGTAAAAATTTGCTTAATGATTCGTGTCACAATTTTTTCTTTGAATACGTTTTCATTTTCGAAGCCCGTTAAATTTCCCACAATCTTCGAAATTTATGGATATTCGTTTTTTTTTTTTGGTTATTGTAGGAAAATCTTTCATAATTGAAAATTTAACGGGCTCCAAAAAAAAGACTCACTTTTCAGTATTTTCAAAGAGAAAAGTTGCCCCACACTACACAGTAAAATTAATGTTGATTATCAACACCAACAAAATTTTTGTTGAATTTGTAACAGAAATTTGGTGTTAAAGAGGGAGCTAAAAGTCTTCTACTTTTAAATGGTAACACAAAATAAGTGTTAACTGAATTATTATTAGAGTTTCAAATCAGAGGTTTGGTTATTAATTTAAAAAACAAAAAAATTTAATGGTCATTGGTAAAATTATTTTACTTCATTTATTTAAATTTTAGTCAAATGCCAACATTTTTAAAGTCCAATAAAATCAGACTAATAAGGTGTTTGTTTTCTCGAACACCTATACCAAAATTTTGATTGTGCGATCAATATTACGTAGCGTTACAAACTTTGGACTAAAATTAATATACCTTGATTTATTATGAATGTCGAGTATAATATATTACTTTTCGTAAAATAAAATTTTCAGTTTTAGGAGTAATAATTTATCATAATTAAAAATAAATTATTGCGAGTGGCGCCTTTAAGATTTGCTTCAAATCTTCATCGCAATAAATATTTTATGTACGTGTGTTAAAAATCAATCTGAATAGGGTAAATGTGGTATTATGGATTTAATTTTGTATTTCTTTCATATAGTTGATGTAACAAAATTCGGAATTTTTTAGATTTCTAGGCTATTAGAAGCCTGCTTGTACGTATGAGCGATTCTTTTTTTGTGTGTGTCGATTACCTCGAAAACAAATAATGATACTGACGTGGAATAACTTTCGGTCGTCACACAATTAAATCTGAATGACTTCAGTTTCGTTTCCATTCTCTTTATTGGGAAGTTCGTCGTTCGGATCTTGTGAGTCGCACGTAGATAACTTGTAAACTTATTATAGTAATCGACATTTTAGTTTGCATTCAGAAGTTCTTGAAAACTGATCTCAAATACCATCTCTTTTTCTCTATTTAGAATCTTTTGCCTATCTATTGCTTTTCGTTAATTTACGCAGACTTTTTCTTTTCTTTTTTTATATAAATACCAAAAACCTATTTTACCATTTTCGAGAAAGAATTCTCGCTTCATGTAAAATACAAACGTTATAATCACATTGATAGATTTAAAACATTAATTATAACCACATTAAATGTCAAATATATTGATAAAAGTTATTAAAACGCCAATCAAAATATTTATATAATACATGGTTTTATAAAGTCGTGTATGTATGTGTGCATATGTAAGTAGTAATTATCAAGTGCAATTTTAAATAATAGGTAATAAGAAATGCTATCATTAAAAAAACATGCGAGAAGATATCTGGTAATGAGTATCCAAAAGTCGAAGAGTATTAGATCTGTATTGTCACTGAAAAATCTGTCTAGATTTTTCTTTTTATTCTAGTAATGATAATTAGAGATGAAACTCCACTCTTAATATTATAGTCCTCAGTACGTACCTCCTGATTTTGATGATTTTACTAAACTGGAACTACGTTAGTGCAATAATTGTTTTCACCTGAGATAATTCTGAAAAGTGGTCCATTTTCTCTTTCAAAGCCTATAAGATTTTCAATTACGAGATCATCATACAATAACGAAATAAAAGTAAAAACTAATTTTGCTTGGTTCTTAGTATAACTGAAATTAAGAATGCCTGAAAAACCTCAAAATAAGAATTCTTATGTTGTCGAACAACCGAGAATACGTTTTGTATGTTATGGGATAAAATGGCTCCCTTTAAAATACACAAAAGTGTATATTCGTAAATTTGAATGTTGTGAGTAGAAACAAAAATTTTAGCGGTACCAAGAACTAACATGGACCATTTTGGAGAATTTTCGTAGAAGAGAAAGTCATTGCGTTAAGCATAACGAAGACATTTGTGAAATTTTATTTTTTAAGAATTAATTAGACGACATAAATCATTATAATCTTCTATTACTGTTTGTGAAATATTTCGATGTTTTATTTTACAAACTATCGTATTTATATAATTTTATAAATTATTTTTCTTGGTGACAACAACCCTTTTCAATAATATTTTCTCTTTATGTGGTGTAAAAAAGAGGATAAAAAGATATTTTTGTAGCTTTTGAGAGGAAAAAACAGAAAACTGTAATCTATTTCTCGGCATATATAACCTATTATTTGCTCCATATATAATATAGACTCATAAACGACTACTCTCATTTGTTTGAATAACTTATAATAGCTGGAATACACACATCAATTGATTATTATTATTTCGTCGAATTTAATAATGTTTGCGTTTCTATTTAACCCATATTTAATTAATTGAATTTATAAAGTTCATAAATTATAGTTTTATTGTAAATACATACACATTTATGCACATATCATACACATAAATGAATGCATCGTTGATTTATAGTTTACTATTAATATTGTACTTACAACTTACATAATTGGTAGGTTTATACTGTATATTCCTCAAATTTACAATTAGTTATGGATAGGCAGGAATCAACCAATAGATTCATAATTAATTGTTAATTATAATTCATTTTTATCTAGCTATTATCCGATTTAACTGTAGTTTGATTGACAATTTTATATTTAGTACATGACCAGTATATGTGCTAAATTTCTAGTCATTATCATTGGGATATGTACCACATAGTTTTTCAGGATAAGTTCCAGCAAATATATACAATTGTTGTGTATACATCGGGTGGGATTTACTTAAAAACAAAATAAGTTGGTCAATAAAAAAACTATTTTTATTTATTTAAAAACTTTCTTTTACTTAAAAATGCACTTCTTTATAAATCTTTATACAGCCTAATAATGATAAAATTAACTATTGCTTTTTGCTTAAAAATAGTTCGTAAAAAAGCCGAATTGTATTCAAAATCATATTTCAAAAAATATCTCGTCCCTTGCCTGGAAAATTTGAAACTTTCATGCCTTTACGACTTTAGCCACCACTAGACTCAATACCAAACCAAAATTCGAAAATTGAATTATAATTTATTCAAAAACGAATAAGTTATAGGCTCTTAAAGTTTGTTTTCCATCTCGCAAAAAATTAAAGTTTTATGGATTCTACGATAAGCAGTGGTTTTCTATAGAAAAATCGTACAACAAATTTAAGAACCTCTTATCGTAAAATCACTATAGAGATGAACATGTATGACGTTATTTATGCAAATCTGCTTCTTTGTTTAATTAAAAATTTTAAATGCCATATTTTGGCTATTTTTTAAGATTTTTAATATTCCCTATTATTGTTTTGTATTAACATTAAGTTTCATCTACTCTAACAGAATTATAATTAGTAAACTCAAATTGGAAGAACCTTTAATTATATTTATTTAATATCCTGTACATGATTAACACAGTTTGACTGTACTGATTGTAAAAACATAAAATCATATGTTCATCTCTTTTCATATATGATTACAAATATAAATTCATCAATGGTTTTTATATTCAAGTTGAATATAACTAGCTATTGCTATCTTTGTTCTCTGTTTATAAAATATTAAGAATAATATAAAGAAGACTATAAGTATAATGTTTTGTGTGTATAATATTATGTATTTTATGTGTATTCGAAGACGTTCTAAGCTCTATACTATAAGTATAGTTCTACTATACTAACATATTATAAATACTTGTGGACAACGAAATGGAGTCACTAATTATAAGTTTATTCATCATTTTTATATCATATTTATTTATTAATCCGAGTGTAATGGGTTTTTATTTTTCACATATTTAATTAGAATTATATTTCTGGCAAAATTTGGATGAACTTTTCTTTTTGTATTTTTAAAACTCAACATCTTTATTTTATTAAACTGAAATGTAAAAATTTAAATCTCATTATCAGTATCTCTAAAATTACAAAATATATATTTCAAACATTATATATAGTTAACAAATATAAAATAAATAAAATTATGAAATTTACACATTTTGTAAGACAATAGTTATAGTAGGAAAGCCCGCCGATTAAAATTATGTGTACAATAGGTTAGATAAGAGGAGTGGAACCGCAGCATCGTTATTTGCACTTACATAGACCCTATGTACCTCTGTGTCCTGTTTTAGAACACTCCATTATCTGATGGCCAGGATGTCTTTTGGCTCAATCTGCAGTGAAAGAATGATCAAACGCAGGTGATGCTATAGGATCTTATCGAGACCAGAGGCTATGCCAAAAGACCACAGCTTATCTGGTGGAAGTGTTACCATAATGGATGGATCTAAAGTTTTAGATTTGAACATTCTAAAAGTGAAAACCGGGAAAACATTCATGCGGTTAAATTTTGACCAATTCGATTGTGAGAAGTTAGAAGGGTTCTTCGTATCCTATCTTTCCAATTTTTTTATTGTACAATTAATATAGTATGTACAATTAATATTCTATTACACTAACTCAAACTAAAAATGGGTCAGTTTCTGTGTCCGTGAGTGTTTTGTTTTAAATTTTATACATATTGGATTCGTTTGTTTGCAGAGAATAATGATGGTGATTCATGATAAAAAGAGTTTGCAGTAGGTACAACACAGCACATTGTACACTGTACACCACCATATGTAGATATTTGGTGGTATTTTATTTTAAATGTGATATAAGAATACTGATAATGTAAAATAATACGATTTTTTATTTTTATTTTATTTTTTTCCCAAAAAAAAAAAAAATTATATTTGGAACTTTATTGTTATTTTTAGGTGAAATAGGGTAGGTGATATATTTTATGGACATCATACAATTTTTCATATAAAATAATAAGTGTAGATAAAAACTAATAGGGTTAATTGTTTGGATATTCGACATTTGGTTGCGTACCAATGTTTGAACTATTTTTAATCATTAGAATTAATAAAATACACTTAATATTTTGTCTACATATATAATAATAACATGTATTACTTATCCGCATCGTCTGCTGAACCACAGTCCATAAGAAAAAACGTGGGAAACAATATTAAAATACACCTATATAGAATATACACCCAAACATTGATAACCAATTCTATAGTAATTTCTTTCAACACAAAATGTGATTTCATTATTATTTGATAGAGGGGAAATCCTGATTTTATTAATCAGATGTAGAAAATTTGGATCTTTACCGTTATCGGCATTATTTATCATTACAAATGTTTTTTTTTCCAATCCAAAATCCGAGTTTTTACATTCCGAGGACGAAAAGTAGATTTTTTTGAGTTATTTTCTGAATATTTCTAAAAGAGTTTCTTTACCTAAATGATCTAAAACTCAGCGATTTGAAGAAAACATTTTTCAAGAAGCTTTATTTTTATTGATTTGTTAATTAAAATGAAATTTTTTTATCTGAGACAACTCGTCCTGTTTCATTATTTCTTAAAACTTACTATATTCAATTAGTAAACCATTTGAGATATCCATTTCCTGGGTATTTAACCCTATGATGATATAAGTTTTACAGAAGAGTGATTTAATAGGAATGATAAGCAGAACAATCCTATTAACCATAATAAATCTAGATATATTTAAAAACAAAATTTGTACTGAATTATTCAAAAAAACAAACAAAAAACTATATTGCGATTTCAAAATAAATATTGGTTAGATAACGTTTTTTATTTACAAACTTGCTTAGGTAATGCTATGTTTTTGTTGACAGGGACGTTCAGTCATATGTAAAAACGACGTAAAAATTTTAAATTTAATACCCTAGAATCATAATAGCAAACTAATGGTGGCACTACGAATAATTCTGGTATCGATTTCTGGAACTATATTTTAAATAGTCATCGAAAAACGAAGAAAGAGATTTTAACAGAAAAGCTTGGCTTGCATACAAAACTTCGCAACTAGCTCAAATCTCTAAGTTCAAGTACCAAATATAGATAGCGTAAATACGTGTAAAATTCTGTTAATGACACAGTAAGAATTTTGTGCAAAATTATCACAATTTAAGTATAAGTGTTGGTTATCTACACAAAATAATATGCTGAATTTTTAACACAAAATCAGTGTTAACTCAATTATTATTTGAGTTCCAATACAGAGGATAAGTAATTAATTTAAAATGAATAAGCAATTAATGGCTCATTAGGAAAATTAGTTTACTTCGTTTATTTAATTTTCTGTCAAATATTAAAAACAGCAGATATATTTAGCAAACTTATTATGGTGATAAGATGAAGTAAGTTTACCATTTTATATAGCACTTTCTTTATATTAAAAATCAAGTTGTAAAACGTCACATTTTTACTACAGTTTTTGACACAAATACACAAATTTTGTTGAAATGTGTGAAAATTGATTTTAAAACAATTTAATGATCGAATTAACTTAATCCTAAAAGGTAACAATTTTTAAATATGATAAAATTTTATCTGCATTCTGCCATTATAATTAAAAAGAAACATCATATTACAATCAATTAAGAGAGAAACAAAAACCACTAAATATTGATGTTTTCAGACAAAATACGATGTTCACTTTTTAAATATTTTAATCAAGAATGACAATCTTTCTGTTCTAAATTAGATAAGTGTGTTTTCAAATGTACATTTTTAAAGTCAGATATAAGTCTTAAATCCTCGATTAAATAAAAAAAAAAGGCATCATAATCGACTTGGTATAATAGAAGAAAAAAAACACAGAAACAAAGGATTTGGATTCTATGTATTTTAAAGGTTTTTTTTTTGGTTTGGCTTTCTAATGATATAATCTTAAAAGAAGTTAATTTATTCCATTATTTTTTAAAACGATTTATAGGTATGTTTAAGCTTTTATTATTAGAATTGATCAATAATTTTACAATCGTTTAAAAGTGCATTTAAAAACAAAAGACAAAATTCTTTTGAAAAATTTTTTTTTTTTTAATATTTATTTCCTAATTAATGAAATGAAGTGATTAAATGCTTAAATAAACTAGATTTTATAATTTTAGTCATAAAACTCAGTTGCTCAATTTGTAATATACGCCCTGACTATAATATGCAACATAAGGATTAATTCTTCTTATGAGCCGCCATAGTGCAAGGTATAAATCCACTTAGCCCACACGTGTAACTGAATCAACAGGTAATTTAGGGGATAGTAAAAAGTCCTAGAATCCATTTTTCGGTAGACTTATTTATCAGGGTGTTTAATGATCAGGGAAAATCTGGAAAAGTCAGGGAATATTAATTTTGTGTAAAAAGTTATGGAATATTCAGGGAATTTATAACATTTTTGTAAAAGCAGATAATTTTTTTAATTTACTGGAATTTTTCAGTATTTAAGAAGGATGTAAATAAATATGTATTTTTACAATGTTTTACAGAGTCTTCTGCATAAAAACAAGAATTGCCAAAACCATCCAATGTTATGTATAAACAATTTTGTAACTCAATATTACCTCACTTTACAAGTCGATCCATCCTTTTTTTCTTTTTCAAAAGGCCAAAAACCTCCAAATAATTAATTAAATATGAAAAACCATTGTTTTTTTTTTTCAATTTTCTTAATGTTAAGGATTAAAGCTATGTTTTCTTATACATATGACTGAACCTAAAACTTTGTTCAGGACTCAATTCTGTTCAAACTCATATAAAAAATGATCTGGAAAAATTGAAATCAGTGTTTGGAAAACCTGGTAAAATCAGGGAGTTTAGGTTTCGTAATAGATTAGACATTAGTTTTTCAAAAATAATAACCGAAAAATTTTGATGAAGAATTCTGTAAAAACTGAATACACTGAAACTACAATTTTGCTTTAGCTGGTAAATATTTTGATTATTTGTTCAAAATGGGTGGTAGCTCGTAATAAATTGCAAACAATCCATTTCCTTCCAAAGCGAATGCCATTGAAGCATCTCTTTCCATTGCGAATGTCAGTAATAATTGGCATTTCATTAACTGGTAATGTGTAAGAAGGAATTATCCATTATTATCAGTTTAATAAAAATGAATGATACCTTAGAGAATTAACTAACCCTAATGAATATTAAATTAATACAATAAAACAAAATTTAATAAGCAATTTAAATACAATCAACCATCTTTTGCGAGCTAAAACACATCATACAAAATAAGCACTTGAATTAATAATATAATCCAAACATTTGGTCCAAGATGACGCATTTCCGTTGTTGTTTTTTTTTCGCATGAATTTCTCTTACAATTCCATGAAATAATCTTATTAATAAAAAAACAAAAAAAAAAACAACAATAAAACGTATTTATTAAAAAAATATATTCTTGGAACAATATCGCCCAATTTAAACAAAAATAATTAAAAAATTCATAATGAATACACACTAATCTAAACAGAATGGTTAATTACGATAAAGTACTCAAATTTCATTAAACAAAAAATATATATGACAAAAAATATAATTTTTATTTCGAAAATATTCACTCACACACGCAAAACATAAATAAAAAAACAAATGAAAACTTTGTAGTGTATTCGAAGCGAAAACATTTGATGAATACAAAAATCCTCTGAATGAAAAGAACTTCTCTAATAAAGGATGTTAATTAATATGAAATGAATGTTGTATACGAAAAAAAAAAAATTATTTAAATAAAAAAAAAATAAAGAAGCATTTGCGAAGTGGATATTTCTCAGGCGGAAATACATACGAGACCATGCGACGTGTCCTTTTAACAAACATTGCACAGACCTTGATGTTTGCTGCTACTTCTTCATGACTGTTCTCTAAACTATTCTAAATAGGTAAAAATGTCACTGAATATAAGTATTATGGTTGGAGGTAAATATGGCACTTTTTAAAGGACTTCCAGAATATGAATAATAAAATGTGAACAGTCGTTGTGACGAAATTTTTTTAATGAATCAAATAAATAATTTTTGTAAAAGTTTCTTTCCTTTTGTTTTAATTTAGAAGTACAATTTTGGAAAATAAATTGGAATGGAATTTCTTTAATTTTTCAAGTAAAACTTCTTTACGCACGCTTGACTTAGGAGTAAGCTGCTGAATGCGTTATGAGAGCGTTACGAAAAGTGTGATCGGGTGTGGCAAATGGAAGTTGAGACATTGGAATACATTCCATTCTTATTTTTTCAATCATTATTGGTTGTTCTGTTAGCTTGTTAAGTGATTGATCGCCGATTATAAATGGATAAAGAGAGTATGATAATATCTTTTTAAACAATCTCACCTTGTGTCTGATTTTGTCACAGTTTCTTTACCCACCGCCCCTCTCTTATTTGATGTTACATATATATATATATATATATATATATATATATATATATATATATATATATATATATATATATATATATATATATATATATATATACAAATTTGTATCAATAATTTTTTATTTTCCCCTGCACAAATTCTGAAAAGTGGCTCATTTTCGTTTATGAGTGTGCGCTAGTCCGACTCGCATCTGGCCTTTTTTTTTGAATAAAAATATACAACTTTTTCGAAATTTTTACCAATAATATAATATGCTAATGGACACCCAGCCTTTTGGTCATACATTACTATGAATTTAACTTGTGAAATAGACAATATCTGAGTATAAGGCAGACAAAATATAGTGTGGGCGCCATAAAGTGGCCGCCATATTACTAATTATATTTCGATTTTCAAGTAAATACAATCTTAAAATTTTTAAACTTTTTTCATAAAAATAAATCAAATTTTCTGGTTTAAAAAAAAATGCAAAATAATTTTAATAGTGCTCAATTTACATATCTTTCGAAAAAAAAAGGGAAGAATAAATTGTGAATTAAATAAAAATGAAAAATGAGTAGAAATATTTGTACACACATCCGTACATTGTCTAATAATAAACCAAAGAAACAAAATCTGTTGTATGTTAGTCAAGTGCTTCGCATTATTTTATGCATAATATTAAATATTTATATGCAAATATGTATATTAGTTTTTTTTTTGTGTGTGTTATTTTTACTGTATTGTTTATTTTTTTCAATGTGGAGGACAATAAAGGGTTTTTAAAAGTCCTAATGTGATTTTATCAGTTAAATTTATCAAACATCGCAAATTATGATTCTATGAACATAAACATACTTAAGTCATGATATATGATTAATTTGTTAAGATACGCCAAAGATGCACACGAATCCATTAAGGCTGAATGCATTGATTGATGTATGTACACTTGTGGAATAAAAAAATGCGACACTTTTACCTATTTTTTTTTTTTTTTACCTATGTAAAAACAAAATAATCGATTGTAATGTTTGGTTCAGTTGTTTATAAGAATTAATTTTGTTTATCTATCGAAAACATTCAGTTTAATGCACTAAAATTATAAAATACACTATAAAATTAGTGTATATAGAATTTCTAGTAAAGATTTAGGTCGTTGCGTTTTTTGATTCCATGAGTATAACTCTGAAATTAAATATTATGCTTTAAAACTTAATTATTATTTGAAACTAATTTTTTTTTCCTTTTTTGTTACAGGTAAGCTTTAACAATACTTTTTGGTGTCATATCTACAAAAAATTGGGTTAAGTAAATTTTAATTTTTCATTCGTATCAGGAGTTATGTTAAATAAAATTTTCATGTTTTGATTAATAATTATTATTAGAAGTCTATATATGCAATTATTTTTATTCCTTATTGGTATAAACTTGGAAATTCCTGGTTTCATTAAATTATATTTTTATAGTAATTTGAAGTTTTCGAAAACTAAAAATAAAGCTTTTTTATCCGCAATATTGACTTGAGCATCGGATTTCTGGCGATATCTCAAAACGACATATTCGATAAAATTATGTTTATAAAGGTAGTTTGACCTATAGATTTCAAAAATAACATCCATTTAATGCGTAGTTTTTGATATATCACCTAAAATCTAATTCGGATGTCAATATTTTGAACAAATTTCAAAAACTAATAATCTAATCGTCAAATATTATTTTTGGTTTTTCTACACCTTAATTATCATAACCAACCTAAAAACAAAAGAAAAAATATTTTGGAATTTTTTGTAGATTTTTTGTGTTTATTCATAGACTCTCTAAGCCCACGTAATGCATATTTATTGTAGCTAATAATTACTACCATCGACTACCATCGATAAAATATATTTTATATCACAATTTAGATATTTTCTGTAAATTTTAATTTTAAATTCATTATCAGTAACCTCAAAAATCCCAAGTACGAATTTTTTATCGCAAACACGATACAAAATCACAAAATGATGTTCGTAGTTATAATCAATTCAATATTTTAAATATTATAATAAAGAACTATAATCTTAAATTAAAAAAAAAAAAAAAAAAGATTGCAATTGAAATAATATAAAATATATAACAAAATAAAATGAAACATATGTAGAAATAATTTAATAGATAATAAAAATGCTGATAATGATTTATATATATAAATGTTGTACTAACATTATAAGTATTATATATTGTATATACATACTTACATGAATCATTTTCCGTTTAATCATCCTTGACCCTAACTATTTGACCGAAGCAAAACATTTTATAATACTCATAGTCATCATATATATATATATATATATCAACTCTAATACTAATATACCTACTTGTATAGTAAGTAAAGTAATACAGTAAGTACAAACATTAGAACACATATAATATTATTATTAGATCAACTTAGTGAGAATGTTTTAGAAGCAACCAACAACTAACTAACTAACTTACTAAACTTTGTGGTCTAATAATATTTATAACAAGTATAGTTTTGTTTTATTTCATTTATCTTTATTCTATATACATCATGTTTATTAAATACGTTTACACCTATTTATCCTATATTTATTGGGACTTAAGGACGTTCTCAAGAAAATCTTTAAAAATGATGAATGATAAAAGTTCATATTTACAAAGAATGGTCTAGAAAAAGTCAATGTGAAATCTGGAAAAGTCAGGAATTTGGTTCTTCAGATATAGTAGACACCCAGTTACAAGTGTCCTCAAAATGTATCTTGCCAACGTAGGACTTGAAGGAATATAAAGTATCGTGCCAGGCATTTGTCACTAAAATAGAAGTGGCACTAATGTATTTTCTTAGTAAGAAATGTTTAAACTTCAATTTGATAATAGTTTGAAGCGGTTACTCGATAGGTACGGTAACACAACAACAACAAAAAATTAGAAAAATGTTTCGTGGCATGGATTTAGCACCAGATTTCACGAGGCACTTGGTCATAATTATTTTCTACTCACGCGAAACTAAATTTTAAAATCAGTTTCATGCGGTTACTCAATTGGTACAGTTTATGTCCAAAAAATGTACCGTAGAAAAAATATAGCAATGTTATGCACCATATTTGCCCTGACACTAAATGATTTTTTCAATAGTTACAGTGAAAAGTATCATTTAAAAAATAGTTCATCCGGTTACTCGATAGGCCAGGTTTGATTGCAGCCAGCTCTCGCTCTATCCCTCCTATTCTAGTCGATTTTTAAGTGAATGTTTTATTTGATAACAAATGCATTTTTTTTCTTATATGATAATGTGTTTATAAACTCAAAATATGCTAGGTACTGGTGATACAGCTTTTCATGTCGTTGAAATTATTTTCAATTTTTCCTTTTATCTTACGTATATCTATATATTAATAAGATAGAAAAAAAATTTTGTACCCTTTTTTACGAAAATTGAGAGGGCGGAGAAGTATGAAATTTGGCACACTTATAGTTTATATAGAGACGGACTGAAGAATGCTAATATTTTTTAAATTTTAACATAAAAAAATATATGAACACAATAAAAAAAAACATTATATACACTAGACACAAACATATATAAGAAGTGTTGATAAGATTACACACACTACCATATACACGCCTATATACTCTTTTGTTTAATATACTGTTTAAAGGCACGCATCTATACTGTTCTGTTTAAAGGCATTGAGATTCACTTTTGAGTGATAATTATCCATTTACGACCACTGTAACGAGACTCTAGCTCAAATAATCAAGTCTAGGATGAAATGTTATCATTATGAATGGATCGCATTTTAGAAAATTTTTTATATCATAAGTGCTAGGATGAGAATGATATGCCATAAAGCCACAATTTTAGCCTATATTATTAGCACAGTACAAATGAATTTTTGTGTATTTTATTTTATACAACATTATTTGATATTTAAACATTTCTTGCAGGTATTCAAACAATTTACTGTATTGATTTTTAATGGTAGTGCATTTTTTTGATTTTTAAGACTCATTAAAGTCTTACTCAAATATTCTCGAATGCATATAATGAATTTGATGGAATTTTAATTGACACATACTATACTTCCATAAAATATATTATTTAAATGATATGATGATACCAAAACATTTATGTATGAAATCACAATGTTGATGAACAAATATGATACAGCATACAGCATTGAGCGAGCGTAGAGCACACAGCAGACAATCCAATCGCACGAGCCACACATTTTGTTTACATTGGCATGCTGCAATCCTAAAGACTATAAAAATTCCTTGTTCACAAACTGTCTACGTTTTAAAATATTTATATATACAATACAATAATATACATTATATACAAATTATTATTATTATTATTATTATATTGTTGTTGTAATACACATTTTTACATTAGGAATTCACAATTAACAATCTTTAACTAAAGATATATAGATAGGTACTATGTGTTTCAGTAAGTCTATTTTATTAAAAAGAATTTTTAATGGCAACCTCTGCTCTGACATAGGTCTTTAACCTCATTGCTGATTTCGCCCTCAAGGGAGATTAAAGGAAGATCGTTACTTTAAAAGCACACTGTCGGTATTTAACTCTAAATACAAACATATTTCGTTTCGTAAATTTATGTACGACTGTCACCTGACAAGTTTTATACTGAAAGGAATCACGTACCTGAATTTAAAAGTTGTCATTTTCAATGCTTGATGACAAATTTTTGCATCAATTCCTTTCATTTAAAATTAAGTAAATCGGTTTGATAGATTGGCTGGACGGACGGATTTCATGGAAAATATAAAATAATTATAAGAATACAAATTTATCGTGTGACCATTTAGTGAATAATTTTAAAGAATAGATAAAAATGTTTCTGAACAGTTCAAGCATTGATAATAATTCATTTATTATATATTGAGTATTATATTTGACACAGAAATGAGATCGTCTAAGAGAGAGAGTAGTATATATGTAACCTATATATACATCTACTCTCTCGTATGAGTGGCATCATTTCAGTTTTTACTATCTCTTCCAATTTATGATTATAAAATTTCTTGTTTAATGTTTCGTATTTCTCACAAACTCAAGGAAATTAACAAATTTTGTTAAACGTTTCAGCCTTGACTTTTTGAATATATGTCTTCTACTATATAAAGCATCACCATCTGAAACACTCAGTATATAATAGATTGTGGTATTGTTCTGTTATGAACTAAATGCTTACTTAGTATACTTAAAATATATGATGCGCATTCATCTTATATTTGTAATTGTAATAATGTGTTTTAAATAAATAGAAATGTTTTATTTTATCATAATATACAACATATACATATAATAAATATTAAATAAATACTAATCATATATTTATTAGTGTATTTCTTTGATAATGAATCAAACATTTGTGGGCTCGTGATTGACTGAATCATACAAATTCTATACGATTGTAAGGTTTTGAATACATTTTACATATTTTATTTCAATTCTAGGTCGTAAATAATATTGAAATATCGACAAGAAAATAAACATTTTAAAAGCTTTAAAAAAATATATAAAAATATTTTTAAAAAAAAAGCGTGTACAAAATAAATAAATGTATATATTATAAACGTTTTATAAGAAATAATGTGCTATGTTCGTGGTATATCAATGGTGTATATACAATTTTTTAAATGCAATATTTTGTAAATAGATAATCTTTCTTTTATGATTCATAATTAAACATAAATTTGTAAATATATTTTACAATTTCCATGTCACGAACAGCACACACTTTGTCCTAATAAGTGATATGTTTAGAATGAATAAGTGGCAGCCCGTAACAATTTTCAATTACATCCACAAGTTCTCTTCTTTTATTGTTCTAATAAGAACATCATTCAATTATCAATGAAAACATTATTTTGGATACACAAAATTTCCAATTAAATAATTGTTATACAAACCACATTTAGTCTCTGTACCATTTGAATAAATAAGACTAGTTTTTTAAAAGGAAAAACAGATCTAGTTTATTAATTTAGTTATAGAATAAAAAAGTATTCATTATATGATAGAAGAATTTCATTTAAGCAGTTAGAAGAACAACAACATAACCTGTTATTTTGTATTCTAATATTATTTTTAATTCATTGATATGTTGATAGAATTGTAGAATTAATAAAATACGAAATCAGAGACGACAAGGAAGAAGGCGTGTAACACTATTAAAACATAATTAAATATTTCAAACAAAAAAAAAAAAAAAAAAAAATCAAATCTATATAATTTGAATATGTAATATTGACATTGGGATTGTGTCATACACACATTATATAGCCGTGCACGTATATATTATTTAAATATTTGGGTGTATACGATGAATATTATGGTTCAGTATCGAAAATGAATTTTACGAAACTGTGGTTTGGCCCCATAATTAGCAATGCTTTAATACTAAGATATCTTTTTATGTCTCGCAAAAATATAATTGCTAAAATTGCTAAAGTAAAGCAAAAGTTTAAGATTCCTAATTTTTACCGTTTTGGAAAAACAGCTATGAGTATGGAAAGATTTTTATCACTTAATTTTGTAATTTTTAGGTTAAAATAATTTAGGTTAATTATTAAGTATTTAGGTTTTTAACATAAGTTCTACATTTTGAAACCAATTAGAGCTCTGTACCTCTCCTATTTCGAAATAAAAAATTAATGAAAAGCCAAATTTAAAAATGACAAACTTTTTAATTTTTGAGCTTACTCTCTAAATCTTAAACAATGGAAATCACTGGCAAATAATGTATATACACTATATGGAATTTATTAGGTCAACGACTTAAACTTGTGAAACAATGGATAGTCACTGTTAGATTTAGAAACTACACAAAATACATTATAGGAAGATGGTCGTAAGAGAGATATGACCAGTGTAATTATTTTTGGAACCTTTCTAGACTATTAGTGGTGCGTTGACAGAAGTAAACTTAGCTTAGAGAATTACCACTTAGATATGGGTTCTGAAAAAAATTGGACTGGTTATCACTCCCGTATAGCCTGCTCCTCCCAGACTTACCCTATAGATACATTATTTTGTACAGTATTTTTTCCTAAGCATTCCCTTTTTTTGTTTTTTAAATCGGGTAGATATATTAAAAGAAAACTAAAAAATGTGGCTATCATGTTGAAAAAATTGGCGACCAAATAAAAAGTTCCAACCGAATTGAGTTAATACACGTTTTTCGCAATAAGCTGGATATATATCATAAACAATATTCAATCAAATAATCTTACTTTCCTTTATTTTCTCCCTACTACTTTGGCTATCTTTAATTCATGAGCTTCGAGCTCCAACGAACTTTAACATATAAAATATTTTGTATAATTAAAACATAATATACAATGGAAAATATTTTGTAAAATAATTTGCTAGGGTTTTATTTTTGTATAGAGCCTTTAATATACTCAGAGAATATGACTTGACGAATTTAAAATAAAAAAATGAATTTAATTTCTTTGTATAACAATGTTGTTAAATTACAATTAATTATTTTTAAAGTGTTTTTTTTTTTTTACTATCGATAATGTAATGTATAATAGATTTTTATAAATCTAATTATTATTTTTGTAATCGTATGACATGTAATTATCGATAGAAAGTTAAAGAATTTTATTTATTTTTTATTTCAATGAATGTTTTAACACTGACTAATATCAACCATTTTATTTAATCATTATTTCGATTCTAATGTTTAATGTTATAGACCAGGACAGTTATATATTAATAATTAAATTTAGGAAATAGAAGGTAGAATCGATGGGTGAGTCTTTACAATATTATTAAAACCAAGTCTCAACAACGTTATTAAAATTTTCATTTCATGCTATCTCTTTTCTTCCGATTACAATATACAGTAATTTTTTGATGTGGGTGAAGTTTGTGGCTTCAGTGTGATTAATTAACTGTCCCGTAAATATAATTGATCAACTTCATGGATTCGAATCCGCAACCTCCTTGTCTAAGTAATCAAACATTTGAAGGTTTTAGAGCCTTTAATACCTTAGTCACTAAACCGGTTATATTTTTCTAAATACTTTAAATAAAATTTTCTTCAATATCATCATGCATAACAAATCTTAGACTAGATTTAGTATACCCTAATCCACAACTACACACCTAATCTCTACAATCTATGGGGCAACGAATAAAAATATTTGTTTGTCGTAAGTGAATTAATAAGAATAACCACAAATCGTGTTATTAATAACTATATTAGTTTATGATATAAAAATGAAAGAAATAAATGAGTATGCCAACAAAGAAACTTGAACTTCACACTTGATAATAAATAAACTATTAAAATTATTATACAAATAATAATAACGGTATTTAATTAAACAATAAAATCAATTATTAATTTATAAAATATTATGATTATAATAAATAATAAATAAATTATTTATCATTTCACATTGATTCATAAAATAGATTGATGAATGTGTTTTGTTTTTGTATAATAGAACAGTCAAATAAATATAGATAATAATAATAAATATTTAGTAAATAAACTCTGTATACAGTGTTAAGAATTCATATATAAATTATTATGTGTTGGTGGTTCTATTTATTATGTACTAGCTGATACCCGCAACTTTGCTATATTTAATTGTTATTGATCTCTTTAAATATACTAAAAATGATTTGTTATTATGTCGTGTTGAGTTGTTTATCAGAATTAATTTTATTTATTTATCTCTAAAACTTACATTTGTAACTGAAAATATTACAAAATATACCATAAAATAAGTGTATTTTTTTAAGAAAGAGATTCTGGTCGTCGCGTTTTTTTATTACTTGAGTATATACACATATTCTAGTATAGTATCAATTCAATTTTTGTACATGAATGAATCCTATCATGCTTATATAAAATTATAAAATACTCGATTTTCATGACATCGTTCATAATTTTACGTATTTTAGTTTATAATAAATATTTATGATAGTCAATTTCAAATACAAAAAAATGTTAATTTTTTTGAAACCAATATTTTCTGTTTTAAACAATGTTTCGTAAAATTGTTCAGTTCTCCTACACAATTTTAGCTCAAATTTGGCTAATAAACACATATAGGTAATAACAATGCATATAATTATTATTATACATATATAATTGTATAGACTGGATATTTGTAATATTATACGAATGCTAATTAAAAATAGTCCAAACATCATATGTCGAGTATCGGTTTGTTGTTATCTTCTCTTATTTAGCTTGTGTAACAAATAATTCCGATTAAAATTTATACTTTCATCAAATTAGACAAAAATTTACAGTAAACAATTTTTGTCTAGTCGCTTTTTTCTACTAAACAATTTTGAATTTATATTTACATTTTTCCAGTTTCTTGTAACATATTATTTCTTTTTTTTTAAGTAAATATGATCGATGAGTTTTTAAAATAGTGGAGTAACGAGAGAGAAGAGTGTTAATTCTTAAAATAAAATAAAAGTAAGAATTAATAGCTCGTTTCATACACTATTACTTTACCTGTGCACATGTAGTTAATATTTGTTGTCATTGAGCAAGCAAGCATGTTACAGTTTTGACATGTTTACAAGTGTGAGTGGGATGGATATATAATTAGATTCTATTTTAATAAAGTAGTTTATTAAAAAATGTGTAATGTATATCGGTGTTTTTAAATGTATTATTATTGCTTAGATGATAGCAGTTCAGTTTTTAACGTTATCAACTGCATCAATTATTATATTCTGTTTTACATGTAGGGTTGTCATTTCCTTATCCATTCCGTTATTTTTCCACGTCACTTGCTTTGTAAAATTGTAAATTAAACGGATTACAAGAATCGAGATTAATACAAAATGAGTAAATCAAAACTGAACTGAATTGAAAATTAAAAGGTATAAAACTTTAAAAATAATATTTTTTCTTATGTGATCGATTTTTTCAAATACAAATTTTGATCTTCACGTTTAAAAGGAATTTAACTCAAAAATGAGACCTCTATTATAAAGACAATCTCTATTACAATATGTATTTTTTTCAATTTTTAAGCAAAAATAACTCAATAATTAATTGTTTAAATGTAACGAAATTTGGCCGAAGGGGTTTTTTTTTTGAGTAAAAATCTAAATCTTCCGTTTTCCTGTTAAGATTGTGCATATCAAATTTTATTACATTTATGGTATTGAGTTATTTTTGCGAAAATTGACAGAAATAAATTTGTTTTGCATCAGATTGTCTATTATAAAATGTTATTTTTTTTAAATATTTTTTTTGGTCAATTTCTCTTCAGGTAGTTGGATCATGAAAAATCTTATGAAATCTATCAATGTTTGAATATAAATAAATGCATAATACACACGCAGTTAAAATTTGAACATGATTTACCGTACCTTAACGTGAGATAATTAAAATTAAAAATCGCATTTTTTGTGCACGTAGCATGGTAGAAGTGTGAGAAAATGATGAAGTTCTAGAGAGAATATTACCGTTTTGATGAAAAATTTGTATTTGCTAGAACAATATGTTTTGAATAACTAAAAAAAATGGAATGAATTGACAACGTCGTTTAAACAATTATAATAACTAATCATTTAAAGAATTATTTTCATGTATGAATACACTATAGTGAGTGAGTGTATGCGTGTATATACTGTAGTGTAAGTTATAAGCACAATTCGTTGTAAAAATGTTGCTATCAGATTTGGTTTTGTATGTGTATTATACATACTTAGAATGTAGATACTAAGCAAAATACTTTTACCGTTGTCGGGAAAAAACTACCTTTAGATCATTAAGATCAAAAGTATGGAATGCACAAATAAAAATGTGTCATATTATCATTCAGCACACAATCACAAATTTTCATTGAATAAGTTTTTTGAAAAAATCGTTAATCAGATAGATGCAGATCAAAATAGAATAATATTTGTGTGGACAACCCTAGTTTAAATAATAATATTGTGTATACATTTTAATATGCACTATATTTTCAACCTACGATTTCCATATAATGGACTCACCTTTATTTCCTTTTTATTTGTGAATTTTGTAATGTAGGTACTTTTAAAATTGCAATTTATTACATTATTCATAAAATGCTTCCTGCTGGAGTCTTTTTAAATTTCAAACATATTTAATTTCATTTAAACTTTTTAGTAAGTATTGTAGTTTTATAAATAGCATACATAAATCTTGAAACGTGAAACTAGCGAGCGCACTTCAGATCAGTTTATTGTTTTGAACCACTCCTTTTAAAAGAAGTCTATTTCGTTACAGATACGGAAGAAACCTTAACAAACCGTCGTGCAGTTCAAAATTTATCAAAACCTCAATCATTCTAGGAAATTTATAAACAATTAACTAAAACTTTTTGTCGGTTTTTTATGGTTTTCTTATACAATCGCAAAAATTTCGGAAAATTAAAAAAAAAACCAAAAATTAGTTTTTTGATAAAATTTATCATTTAAAATATAATTACGATTAAAAAATAAACAAGACTTCATTAATTTGACCACTAATTTAGAAAGTAGATTTTTCTTCTATTCCCGTCCATCGGCAAACGCTAACGAATCAGACTGACAGACAGCAGACTTTTTTTAAATAAATTTGAGATGCTGAATTTTCATTTGATATAGAATATAAAAACGACTTAATGAAAATATCTAAACAAATTAGATTTATCAAATCCAGTAAAAAAAAGTAATTTTAGAAGTATTAAAAGTGAGGTAAATTTTCTGGAAAAACTTGAAATTATCAGAGAACTTTATTAAAATTAATTAAACATTTATTTAAAGTTAAAGCTCTGTTACAGTAAAACCAGTTCATTGAGCACTTTGCTCACTGCCACCCACAGTTGCTTAATGTTTAGTGCGTGAGGTCATACATTACATTGAAATACTTTCAGAGTTTCATGAAATCCGTATCTAACATGACATAATTTTTTTTTTCATCTTGTGATCAATAGAAGTTAAAAATGAACAATATTATTGATAAGCGTTAAAATTGTACAACAAATAACAATAATTGTAATGGTAATTTTGTATATTTATTTAGGTAATTTAATGGTAAATAATAAATATAATATTGTTATTGTATCTGTAATCCATCTATGTTATAATATAGATAGTCTATAATAATAGTAATAATAATATAGTAGACGACATGCAGAAAAGAATCATAGAAAAAGTTATTTAGACATGCATTTTAGTTTAGAATGGAGTGGCACTGTTTGATCGAAAAATAATAGATAACTACTTTAGTATATTGAATCACTCAGTATTCTGAGAGAGGTGAACACAGTTTATGATTCACAGAGCAATTTGGGTTTAATTTTAGCACATTGAGTGGAAATTTTCAGACGAAGCCAAAATTTGAACATGCTTTTTGTTATAAACAAGGCTACGAGCAGAATAATACTTTTAGTTTTAGTGAATTCATCTGAGGAGATAACAATTTGTAACAATTAATCGACAACTATTTCTAGTAATTATACTCGACATAATATATAAATATGTCAGAGTATATGCATTTTAGTCGAAACTTTTCAACGATAGGATAAAATTTTGGATTGGTATTAGTTGATAAAGGTGCAAATTCATAATTACTCCATTTCCAGTTGTTCGTCCGTCATCATGATAACTCAAAAAAAGAGATAACGGGCTGAAATTTTGGTGACGTATTCTAAAAATAAAAGTGAGTTTAAGTTCGTAAATTAGCAAAATCGGTCCATTGGGTTCAATGGATCCTTGATCCAACTTTTAAACTATAAAAGATAGAAGAAAACCCTAAAAAATTATATTTTGTTGAAACAAACATTGAAATATTTATATCTCCTCCACAATTTTAGCTCAAGTTTTTCTAATAAACCTAATAGGTAATAACAATACATATTATTATAGATATATACATATATAACTGTATAGACTGGCTATTTATAGTATTTGATGAATGCTAATTAAAAATAGTTCAAACAATGAAATTCAATCATATGTCGAGTATCTAAACAATTAACTTGTTATGAATTCTTTTTTGTATCTATTCAAGCAAGATTGGCCAATAAATTCAATAATAGAACCGGATCAAATTGACCAATTGTAGTTGGGATGTACGAGTGTACCTAGCTTTAAACTGAATTTCATTCGAATAATATTCAATATATCATAGTAATTTTACATTGGCTTAAGAATTGGTAATTTGTTTGTTTATTTTTTTTTCCACAAAAAAAAAATGGTAATTTTAAAATAATAATACTTTAATTGTATTACAAACATCTCAATCCCTTTTGCTGTGAAATTTTTTACACAAATAAAACAAATTTCTCAAATATTAAAGGGAGTTTTTTTTTTGTCTATTGACTTTATTCTGTTCCAATAAGTATTAGTTTTTTGTTGAAATATTAGTGATAGTTATTTTTTGTGTGTGTACTTATTTACAGAACTGGAAGAAGGTAGCAACAATTTATTTAATTTTTTTGTGTGTATTTGTATTGGCACAAGGATTTTTTTCTTTTTTTTTTAGTGTATTGAATAAATATTTTTGGTTCTGTGTAAAAAACTAATATATTTATTTGTTCTGTAATCGTTTTTTTTTTTAACGTAGTGATGATTCAGAAGCATTCAAACATTTCATTGAAACAAAATCAATTTTACATAGTCAATGCAAAATAAATCATGTGATCTTTAACTTGGCTTTAATTTAACATTCAGCAAGCTTTTTTACAATGCATAGTTTAGATGATTGAAATCTATGTTAGCGGAAAAAAAAATTTAAAAAATGAACAATAAAATGAAAAAAATTTCAATTTTTATCACACTTATTAGCTTGACATCTATGTGTGTTAAGCCTGGTTTACACGATGCTAGTTTGCCCGCTGGACTACTTGCAGGATGCTTTGATGGCATCAATGATTGAAGTTGTATTTCCTCTGACAAGTTTAGTGGGTGGCTATGCAGAACAAATTCTTTATATTATTCAGTTAGTTTCCAGCAATGATGATTTCAAAATTTCATTTTGCGTTCCCTATGTAATTTTATTAAAAAATTCCTTCACAAATTAAGTTGATAGTAGCGAAAAATCCAAAGACCCATTCTGCTACGTGTTAAATTAGTTAATTCGCCTTCTTGTTGATTAAGAACCTACCGTAAACAGACTTTAAGGTTGTTAAGCTAGGGTAGCGCTTCTCGATAACTGATTATGGCCACTTGGATGGTTTGAGTACGACTGTTGAACTGTACAGATTCTCGGCTATAGTATAATGTAGCCCAAGAATATTCTGCATCTGTGACACCTTCGGGAGATTGTGTTAGAATTACAGAGACAGGGCATACATTGATATTTTAAAATTATATTTTATTTTAAAAACTTTAAAATTTTTAATCATGACAATTGGAGAAGAGAAGAAATATTCATGGGTAAAATGTTTTTTGGTAACTGGTTCTTAATTATGGGCACGTAAACAAATTGGATGTACTTAAGAACGTATCTAATATAATAAGTCAGTTTTTGGTTATAAGGAATTTTGGAATGCATATTTCTTTTTTTTTGGTTTGGGGCGTAAACAAGTGGCTTTGTTTTAATCATTATTCTAACAAATTTATGGTTGTAAATAAATGTTTGTTTAACACCACACACACATAACACACATCATTCTTTTATTTACTTTAAATACCATAACATAAAACACGCCATTTGTGTAAATTGTTTTAGAATCACTGCATTCTATATATATATATATATATATATATATATATATATATATATATATATATATATATATATATATATATATATATATATATATATATATATATATATATATATATATATATATATATATATATATATATATATATATATATATATATATATATATATATATATATATATATATATATATATATATATATATATATATATATATATATATATATATATATATATATATATGTGTGTGTATGCACCTTTCCTGAAATCATAGCTAAATTCTTTTCAAATTTGGTGGTGATATTTACATGATAATTTTTTACCCTACCTGATTGAAAGTCTTTGTTTTTATTCTGAAAATAGAAATAAAAATAATTGTATGACATCTTGGATTTATATCTATCTTAATGGAACAAAATCTTTAGAACAAAATTATGTTTAAGTTTTCATATCTCAAACATCCAACATAAACTGAATGCAAATGATTATCGACGAATTTTACCACTCAATTGTTTTTCATGGTAGTAAAATTTTTTCGTACCCAGTAATTAAAAAATTAAACACTAGATAACGTAAAGATCGCATGTCAAAGATACTTGAATATTGTATTATTTTTGGACTTGTTTGCGTAATTAATTGGGCTGGACTAAATAATTTTGCCGCTATTTTTTTGTAAAAATTCCAAAAATTTTTGTGAAACATTATAAACATAAAAATAAATTTGCCTTTTATATATATTATATAGATTATTGATTTACTCAGAAAGTAATTTGTCTGATCCAAAGATCATATTCATTCCTTGTGTTCTATCTCAATATTTACAATAGCATGTAACAGGTATGACACTCATATAATAATGTTTTGGGAAGGGTCTTTTGTAAATGTTGATTTGATAAAGGGAGGTTCTACCTGCTCAGTATTTTTGACATACAAGTTAATGGAAGTGGCTAGCTGTGGTGTGTTGCAGTGTATATATTTTTGAAATCTTATAAATAATATTTTGTGTTTTTTTTTTTTGTTATAATCATTTTTTTCTACCTGTAAAAACACATTAAATTCTGTTATTCACAGTCACATTTTGTAAATAGAAATTCAATTTTATTAAATGAGATAAGAATTTTCATTATCTTTTTTTTGAATCATAATTTTTTTTTTTATAATGTGGGTGAATACAATCAAGTATTACGTTGAATGGGAAAGAGATTGGTAGAAATGTTAAGATGGGAAGTAGATTTCTGCATACTTTTTTTTTCATGTTAATTTTAATAATGCGTAGAGAATATATTTAATCTGACATAATATCTTTAAAGGTGTGTTAAATTACAGAGACGTCTATATGATGTACATCTGCCCGAGTGATGAGCCAAGCAAGACCAAGACCAACATCGCGACAGTCTTGGTTTCTCTTGC
This sequence comes from Chrysopa pallens, assembly GCA_020423425.1. Lineage (NCBI taxonomy): Eukaryota > Metazoa > Arthropoda > Insecta > Neuroptera > Chrysopidae > Chrysopa > Chrysopa pallens. Next base: position 16,086,086 of record CM035594.1, read on the forward strand.
ATATTTGATCTGATACTATTTTTCCTAATTAATTTTTCTATACATTATCATTTTGAAGATTATAAAACGTAAATAAAATTGCTCAAATTTAATAATTAACTAATAAATTACTATATTTCATTGCATTCATATTAAGCTGCATGATTGCAACTTTTGGTGGAAACCCTATACAAATAACACGTTTTACTCAATTTGCTACAGTCTCTTATATCTTGTTGCATGTTGCAAGCATGTTGCTCTTTTGTTTGTTATGATTTTGGACAGAACGGTATATTTGTAGTTGTTTTTGTGTGACTCGAATGTAGCTAGTATTTATCGCAAGCTGTTATTTTTAGCTTAGTCTTACAATTAGTTTAGGTCTTTCGTACACAGTCTTGACTTTGGTCTCGGTCTTCGTACTTGGTCTTGTTCTTGCGGATATATCACTAATATGCGTTTCTAAATTCAAAAAATCATTTTTTATCTGTTGAATAATATCTAAGATTTATCCAGGAGCTGTATTATAATAAATTTCCATATTGTTCTTCGCGTTGATCTGGTGCGTTATCATCATGTATTCCTTCTTGGTACGAAAGGGTGCTACGTCGAGTGAAGAATCCCACTAACGGAACTAGCAGTATATTACCAATTACCCTAACGTCGCCAATAACCTAAAGTGTGTTATCAACTTATCAAACACAGGTTACAAAAAAAAAATCCTGATTGCATTTTCCATACCAGTTTAGAAATAAAAAGATATTCCAAACAGCTTTTCAACTGGTATTAAATTAATTTTAATACAATTTTTAGATTAATATGTAAAATAATGAAAGTCTATCAAAAAATAATAATTGAAATGTTAAATTTGATTTCCATTTTATGATATTACTTTTCAAAAATAATTTCTTAATTAAATTAAAGTAATTTTCTAATAAAAATATTGATATCTTGATTTATATAAATAATAACTAGTAAAAAAACAACATACAGAAATATTAAAATGTTTAATTGAGACTGGTTTCAAACAATAAGCAGTTAGTTGTAGTAATATTTTAAAACTAAACTAAACAAGTGTCATTGATTAATTCATTTGATTGAATTGATTCATATAAATAAATTTAACGGCTATATAACAAACAGTTTATTAATATTATTCGTGGTATTAATAATACCAGTTCGCTTGTATTGAATTCTAAAGCAGAAGGACATTGTATCGACAAATACTTGAAATTATTTTACACATATTTAAAGTTCAAAGAAAGAGCTTTCAAGGCGATTTAATTGACAGGTATTTTAAATATTAAATTTAGATTCATAGCGGATGAGTGTTTTGAAATTCTAATTTCAAAGTTTTTAAAAAAAAAGCTGTTCATCATTTTACTGGAAAAATTATTAGGCTATGAACTTCAATTGAATAATAAAAGATTCCAGTACAGTACACGACGGTCAACTTTAATTTTTTAAAAAATCCAAAATATTTTTCATAAAACCATTGATCATTTATCAACAAAAAATAATAGTTTTAATTTTCACGTGCAGATCTTGTGGTTGACAGTGTCTTCAACTATTTTTACCTTAATGGCGAGTTCGATTACTACAAATATCAATTGTTACGCTTGGTTGATGTAGAGGTGGATTCTATATCGGATGATATACACATAAAATAGGAGCTATCAGCCTCTCGCAATAAACTAAAAGAAAATAATCACACAAATATTCTCGAATGTTTTTATAGAACTATATGAGCAAATGATTCTTTAAACTGGTTCGATAATACCCTGCTCTTTTTTTGAGTGTAAGTCCTATTATACTTCCCCTCTCTTGTTATAAACGATTCGCCAGTTATATAGAAATCAAAGAGAAACATGTTTGTTAAATTAATATTAATTAATCTATTATAAAATTGTGTATTTATTTATAAACCAATCATTAATTTTAATACTAAATTCATATTAATAATAATAATGAATAAATATTATAATAAAAAAAAATTGTTTAACTGTTTTATTTAGAGAATAAATTAGAAATAATTCCGGGTAAGCTATGATTTTACCAGACGTTTTATAGTATTTTTTTGAAAATTAGGAAAAAATGAAATAAAGATAATAAAACTTTTATTTATTTACCGGAGACCCGTTACACTGAAAGTGCACTTCGATTTTCATTTTCAAATTTCGCCATGTCAATCGGTAGGAAATACAAACAACATAAGTTTGATATAATAGGATGTCTGTTTGTTTGTCTTGCTAAAAGTCGAGAATGGCTTGACAGATTTTGCTAATTTTAATCTTGAACTATTTTGGGAATGTTTAAACGGCGAGAAACATTAATTATAAGTAACGGAAAATATGAAAAACGACAATTTAAATCCTATTAGCATCATTTCCATCGAAACAAAAATCTAAATTTTTAAATTCAAAATAAAATTTATTTATCGTTTTTCACTAGCAGTATGTCGAACTGTGAACTATATAAAGTGTGCATAGCGCATCGTTCAATTATCACCGGAAATATTCGTGGCTCTGGATATTCATATTATTTTCATAAAGTATATGAAGTCCACAGTGCAAAGTACTGTGTGGCTTAATCAAGTATGATGTGTAAATGTATCACCGGGTGATTCACACTAGATACCCGAAAGTGGAACTCGAAATTGTGAATGTTTGAGCTTGATTATCTCGAAATCTGAACGTTCAAAAATTCTGCAACTTATGAATCACATGTATAACGTTATTTCGTGAATTCTTTGTTTTACCTCGTGTTCCAAATTCCAAATAATACGAACAAACATCTAAATCATATTTAGGTCAAGTACAAGTATCGAACGGTATTAGCAATATAATTAAAATTGCATACATTTGTATTTATTACTAATGCAATCATGATGAGTAATGAATTCCAAATTGATATATTTAAATAAAATAAAATAGATGATGTGTGTGTAATTATGTAAAGAAAGACTGACTAGACGTGATTGTTATTAAATACCATTGACCACATTATACGATGCTGTTTATATCTATTAGATATTAGATTCACTTTATAAGGTATTATTTAACTTAAAACTTGTCTGTTTATACAAAAAAAATGACGGTGGTGTTAGAAGCTTCTGAACGTCTATGTACAAAGTTGATTCAAAGTATAAAAAAAATGAAAATTAATTTGTTTGGAAATATATTTTTGTTGATGGACAAGTTGAGACAATAAAATTGTCAATTTTGTTGAATAATCTATTATCGGGGTATTTACACACAATTTTGAGAAGAGGTCCAAAAATTCATTAAATAATTATCTGACAAAGAAGCGAAATTTAAATAATAATAAAATCAGTGAGTCTTGATGCCAGTAATTGTTGGAAACCATATCTGGAGTTCGATAGTTGATGAAGTACGTTTAAATTTAAAAAAATTTTAGTCCTGGGTGCAGTCAAAGAGGTCAAAATTAGTTTTTGATTATTAGGTATTGGAGTGGTAACGGAAAATCTGGAAAACCTTGAATAATCAAGGAATTCTTCAAATAGTCAAGGAATTTTTAATTTTTTTTTTGGATTTTAAAACATTAATGTAATTTTTTAAATATTCTCAATACTTATTCTTTATCTCATAACTATCAGATAATTTGCTCAACCATGAACAAGTCACTATTCAGGCCTAGAACTGGAAATCATTTCAAAAATGACGAATGATAATAGTTAATATTTACAAAAATTGTCTTGAAAAAGTCAATGTGAGACTTGGAGAAGTCAGGGAATTTGGTTTTTTTAGATATAGTAGATACTCTGGTGATTTTATATTAGAAGATTGAAAATTTTTAATGGTTTTCTTGAAGTAAAAATTAAAAGCTTTCAAAACAAAAAGAAAATTATTAAATCCTTAATAATAGGAACTAAAAAGTTAAAAATATAAAAATGAAAAAAATTCTTCAATAAAATCTATTCACTAAAAACTAAAAAATAATTATAAATTAAAAACATCTAAATACCCCGACTACGAAAGGTTATTGGTCTCATGGAAATTATTCATAATTTTTAATTTATTTAAAGTTTTTTTGATTTTTTAGTACATATTTTATAGTAATTTTGTGAAATCGATTCTTGGTTTTCAAAATTTTTTTTTTTATGTAATGATAAATTGTTGGTACTTGATTGAACAACATATAGAGGTAAAAATTAAAGATACACATAAGCAAGATGTCTGATGATTTATGATAAAAATATCATTGTACTGTCATTAGTTTATTGTTTAGTTTAGTTGAAACGAACGATGTTGTTGTACATAGAAGACTTAATAATTGTAATTCAATGAAATGTAATGTAATGTGTAGTTCTTGTATAGTTAAACCAAAGGATTGATTTTGATGTTGTTATTGTCTGTCTAGAAGTTTGGAGTATACAATACGTCTTCTTAACGGTTATTTGCTTTCCAAATAAATAACTTCTTTTCAAAGATATTCAATGTCAAATTTGTTATTATTATTATTGATTTCTATCGAATTGGAATTTTATTGTTTTTTTTAGGTCAAATTTTTAAATTTTGAATATAACTTTTTTTAAATTCGGTTTTTCGATTGTCAAATTCGATCTTTTCCAAACAACTTTCGGGAAATGGAGGGAAAACTTTCTCTAATGACGATTTTTTATATGGGTAAAATTTAATGATAATAAAAATTATAATAATAAATGAGAAATATTTTCATAATATAGAGATATCGTTTTTATATACGTTGTGGAATAATTAAGGAAAATGGGAAATTTGCTTTTTATTGTTTTTTTATAGGGTCAAAAATGAAAACTATTTTCTATGTAGATTTTCATGGTAACTGGAAGTTTCTATGTAGTTTTTTATGGTAACTGGACGTAATAAAATTAAAATAATATATATATTAAGTTTTTTGATTGGCCGATTTTTTATGACAGTATGGTTTTTTTTTGAAACAATTCCAAACAATCCTTAATAGTCCCTTGAAAATATGTTTTACTAACTTTTCAAGTAGAGGTGATTGTAATGTGACCGTTTTTATGAATTTCGACTTATCTTTACGTTTTAAGATTTAACGTTTTAATAGAGTTGCCTGTGTGTATATGTGTTCGTTTTTTTCCGTCCTGATTATCTTGAGATCAAACATTGTTATGCACGTGCAACTGATCTCATTCTATGCATAATTACGTAACTTTAAACAAAATGACTTCAACTAAATCGGTCCAGTCGTTTTCTTTTTCTGTTGAGGATAAAGAAAACTAATCAACATACAAATTTTCGTATAAATAAACGAATTATTGTTTTTATTCTCCTTACTGGGAAGTTTGTCGTGTGAACCTTGCAGGTTGCACTTAGATCACTTGTTCTATAATGCTTTCTCCCTTCCGTATGTAGAAAATATATAAAAATTTAAAAAAAAGTAAGCAACAAAAGCATCTTTTTGTTGTTGTTGTTGTTATTTATAAGATTATTACAATATAAATATTATGTATAATATTTTAATAACATATATTAAATTACATAACATTAGGATTCTAAATATAATCATATTATTTTAATATAAACAATTTAGATTTAAATCAACATTATATTTTTATAATTATATACCATTTTTATTATTATTATTATTTTATATAATTTACACACTCTACGATATAAATAATAATAATCATCACATTCAAATATCCATGTAAATAATTCTTTTAAAGTACAGCATTCAAAACTGACAATCAGTGAATACAATCGATTCTCAGATTGTTTTTGAACTAATAAGATTTTGAAAAAATAAAATAATCATCTAATGTCATTTGTATAAATTTTTCTGAATATTTTTATGTTGCATAAATACTTCTGCTTAGCTAAATTTTATACTCGACATACATAATATGTCAGAGTATATTAATTTTAGTGTAAAGTTTGTAATGCTACCCAATATTAACCGCAGAAACACAATTTTGGTTTACGTTTTATTGAAACATCTAATTAGTCAATTTCGTACTGTCTGTTCGTCTTCACGATAACTCAAAAACAAGAGGAGATAGCCAGCGGAAATTTTGGTGATGTATTTAAAACATAAAAAATGAGTCTAATTTTGAATATGCAAAAATTATAAATGTAGTTTGAATGAATTTTGAATGAAAGTTAACGAGGATTTAATACAATAACGCGTATTAAAAAATTGTTTAAATTATTAAAAGGACCGATAATTAAGTTTTTTTTGAGTGTATTCAACGAGTATATTTAAAAATTATTATTGCCTTGTTCATAATTGAATATTTTTAGGAACGTCTAATCACAGCCATATAATGTTAAAATAAAATAAAAGAATTATAAAACAAAAATATTTATATAAATAGATAAGATGGTAAAACACAGTGTTTTTAAAACAAGACTTAAAATATAAAAAAAAAAACATGTTTCTCATGACTTAAATAATAACCTTTACCTTGATAGTATTATTACACACATACTCATAAAACGTATTTTAATGTATGTGTATATTATATTAATATTATGTTATGATGAGGCTGTTCTGTAAGTAATTTGCTCATATTTAAATCAAGTTTAATAAATTAATTATAAGCTAGCGATATAAATATATGTATCTATTCTACATAGGAATGTATTGTATGTATATGTTTATTATTCTACTACATATTAATAAAATTACAACAAATATTTTGTTATATTTATAATTACAACTCATTAAACATATCTATAAATGTGAGTAAAGGCACTAGTATCTTCATCCATTTGACTTATTAGACTGAAGGTTGTGGGTTCGAATCCTGACAGCGGCAGTTTGAACAAATATAATAAAAAAAAAAGACGGTGAATGATTGATCATACTATCGTCACTTGGATAAGAACGAAATAACAAGCTCTAACAACAAAATAATAGCAATATAATTATCGCCTTGTGCTAAAAACCATACATTTTGGTTTCACATATCTGTCATTTGTAATTTTTTATAATTGAAATACACCCAGTAACATTTATGCAATAAAGACAAAACTAATGACATATTATTTATTAAAATTGGTTCAGCGGTTTAGTAGTTACGACATACATTCATGCATACAGATCAAAGATGCGAGTCTCCTTTTTTTGACTTGAAAAATAATCATCAAAATCTTAATAACATGATTATTATCGATGTATAAAGAATATGTCGGGTTAAATTAATTTTAGTCTAAAGTTTGTAACACTTGCAAATATACAAGGAAGAGTTTCGTTTATAACGAAAAATCTTGATATAGTATATTAATTAGAATCACCTAAATAGCTCATTTCTGACTGCCCGCCTGTCATATAGATTATTGAAAAGCGATATGTAACTGAAATTTTGGTGACGTATTTTGGCGTAAAAAGTAAAGTCGTAAAAATCGATTGATTGGATTCATCATTTAAACCATCTGAGATAGAAAAACAAAATCGAAAACAAAAATTATTTGTTTTGAAAAACATTTTTTGATACATTCTCAGTTCAAAAAATTAATTATCAAATTACAACCAACACATGTTATTATTATGTTTGTATTGATAATTATATAGACTGCATCATTCGTTGATACTGAACTATGTATCGAGTATATAATGAATTAACACGGTTTCTTAGTTACACGTTACGTATGAGTTAATGTATACTCGTGTAATCAAAAACTTCGACACTTTTATCTATTCTCATTTTTTACCTATTGAAAAAATATTATCGATTGTTGTGTTGAGTTGTTTATGATAATTAATTTAGTTTATCTATCTAAAAAATTCATTTTAAACTGAAAAAATTATACCATAAATTGAGTGTATTTTTTAATTTTAAGTAAGCGTGGAAGATTCAGATCGTTGCGTTTTTTGATTTCTTATGTATACCTCTATTGATATAAGTACATTGTTTAAATTGTATTAGATTAACAATGTTTCTATTATTTAAATATTCAATAATTAGTATGGCAGTTAAAGCTACAATTGTTAGCAGTAAAAAATATGAATTCTTTTCATATTAATTAAAAATTATTTTCAATATTATTATTATTATTATAAACAAGAATGCATACAAAATTCATTAAGTTTAATAAACTAATACATAAATTATAAACATTTTACTTACTGAATTCTAAATTTTTAACATTTCTAATTTTATTCTCTTGGTTTAAAATAAATTTTATTATTCATAATAAACATTAATGATCTGTAGAAATTGTGCGATCACTACTTATATTTATAAAATGTTATTTTTCTTAAGCTTTTAGTTGTACAATCTTAAAATGAAATAAAATTAATTTATTTTATACCAACTAAACTCGGCCACGTTTCGCTGTGGCTTTGTCTTATAATAATTGATAGGGTAAGTAAAAGTACGTACAATAACGATGGTCTTCTGTGAGCTTGCTGGCTGGGAAGATTAGAAAAATCTTGCATTTTGTATCGGTATCCAATCCTGGCTTCGGCCCTCAAATCTCGCATAATTTACTGGTAGAGAGTCATGGACTATTGAACACAAATGACCGGTTTTGCTCGTTCAGAAACTTTTTATGTTCAAAATATGCCTCCATAATTTCAGCTCGTTACGAACAGACCCAAGTGGAATAAAGTACTAGAGTAGAACGATTCAGGATGTATTTTTTTTAAGACACTTGTAAATTATTTAAATTTAAAAAAAAAAATATTATTTTGAATGATTTATTAATATATGCAGTATTAGTGTTTTTAAAATTATCAAATGTTAATTAATAGAAATAAATAGATTACTAATTAGAAATAATAATTTGATTGGACTGTTTCCAAATTTTCTGACAACCAATGCACACATTTTAATTTATAGATATTTATCCATGTCTACGGTCATTATAATTTTTTTTATGTTGCAAAAATTAAAATTTATTTACAGGTTTAAACATGTTTATTTTTAAAAAGTACTGCAAAATTTTTTGTAAATTTACCCGAATGTACAAATTGTTAAGGCGTTTAGAATGGTAAATGAAAAATTCATAGCTAATGCCAAATTGATTTAAACTTATTTTTGATATACCGCAAACGGATTGTTTTATTTTTCCACAATTATTATGAATACTCCGACAAAAAAACAAAATTGTGTTTCCTGGCCATCATGTCACCTCTATAATAAGGACATCCTTTCAATTTTGAGCACAAATAACTATCCAAATATTATGGAATTTGGTATGCACAATATTGACATGAAAACGGCTTTCCTAAGAAAAAAAAAAAACATTTTACCTTAAAAATTTTTGGGAAAAGCTCTTGGGCAAGCCTTTCGTTTCCATCTCAATATTGTGCATATCAAATTTCATAACATTTGAATAATTTATTAATTTCTGATTCATTTTACGCGAAAATTGAAAGATAATAACGAAAATTACAGAGGTAACAAACAATACCTCTTTATATTTGAAGCCTCTTTTTAATACTTGATAGTCTACTGAATAACTAATTGATCATGTGGGCTTTTTAAATCTAATAAATATTATCACTAGGTTAAAATTTAGAATAGTAAACCATTTTATTCATCTTCAAAATAAATTTAGCTCCAAAATTTTTATCGACTTTAAGGTTTTGTGAAATTTTTCATCTGCAGTCATAAAAGTTATAAAAATGATAAAATAGTAATTAAAGATGTTCCTTTTTCAAAAATAAATTGAAGCATTTTTTTTGTAAAAGTAATAAATTGATGTGAGTTTTAAAAAGAACTTGTCAATAAAAACAAAATAAAAATTAACAATTTCATACATATTAAAATTCAAGTATAACATTAACGTGTTGTAGATAATGTGTAAATAGTTGTGTGTTGTGTGTTGTGTTTGTATTTGTGTATACTCATAGATAGTTATTTATATTATGATGGACGAGACTCAAAGAATACAATCATATAGATATATTATTGTATGTTAGGGTATCTGAACCATTGTATGGACAATTAAAAATGATTAGAACAAAGTTTAATTGATTAATCCAATATCAATTGACGCTAAATTTTTATCCTGTATGGTCTTGACTTTTCATATAAGGGTTAAAGTAACCAAATTATTAATATTAAAAATAATCAGTTGGTTTCAAAAAAAACGACCAAAAATCAGTTGGTTTCAAAAAAAGTTCACTCAAATTAGGCCAAGATAACAAAAAAATTAATTTTTTCAATTATGTGACGTCACAAAAAACAACAAAATTAATTTTGCATTATTTCGCTCAATTTTTATCCAATTTTGGCATATAAAGTATGTAAATCTACTAAATTTGGGTCAACGTTTTCAAATTCTTGGTTAAATGAAACATCTATAATAGATTTCAAGATAGAAGCTGTATGGTCATGACATTTTATATAAGGCTTAATGTTAGCGAATTATTTATATTAAAAATGAAAAGTACGACTAAAAAATAGTTGTTTTCAAAAAAAGTCCACTCAAATTGATCAAAATTAGGCCAAGATAAAGAAAAAGTTAATTTTTTAAACTATGTGACGTCACAAAAACCAAAATAAATTAATTTTGCATTATTTTTCTCAATTTTTATCCAGTTTTGCAAATAAACTATATATCCCTCTTAAATTTTGCTCAACGTTTTCAAATTCTTGGTTAAATTAAACATATCTATAGTAAATTTCAAGGTAGTAAGAGTCTGGCCATTACTTTCATATAAGGGTTTAAGCGAATTATTAATGCTCAAAATGAAAAGTGCGATCCAAAATTAGTGGGTTTCATAAAAAATTTAGTATATTGATAAATGCAATTAATATTAGTGTATTGAATATTATTAATGAGAAAGAAAAGATGAATGGGTGTCCATGATATAAAACAGTGACCCAACTGATACTATATATTATTTTGTGAACTGTGCTTATTGTTTGGAACGAATTAGATAAATTAGTGTATTAACTGGTTTTCTATGTGTAGTAATAATAATATATCCACATATATCTATAGTTTAGGTATATATGTGGATGGATTGTGTATGCGTGCGTGATACACCTTAATGGATGATGAGCTTATAATCACTGTAGTTTATGTTCACACTAATATGATTTAATATATATATTTTTTTAATGCTTTTTTATTTTTGTTTTTAAAATTTAATGGGATTTAAAATTTCAATAAATGATTGAGCTAGACAGACAGGATTATGTATTCGTTTTCAATATTTAACCTTATTTTATTTGAATGGTTATTGTTAAACAATAGGTGGCAAAATACTTTTGTGATATTTGAATTATGCATTCAAAAATTCTATGTTAATTGTTTCTTGAATCAATTTTGATGGAATTTTCTTAAATAAGTTCGCATTACTCTGAATATAATTAATGCGTACTCTTTAATTATTTATTAATATTATAAATACGTATGTCGACTACAAAGTAGTCATTATCAGTATGAATTAGCTAGTCGTAATAACTCCGAGGAGATGTTTCTAGTTTCTTGACGGTTTGCATACCGTCTGCTAATTTATACGATTTTGATGAAATTTAGTGTAATTTTTTACTTGAATTTTAAATGAAAAACAAAATCTATGTTGTATGATAATATTGTAGTGTCACCCATAAATATTGAGTAAAAAATTGGTTCCATAAATGTAGGGTAAGAAATTTCAAGGTAATGTTGTAAATAAGCAAGTAAGGTTTTTTATTTTTTAGTTTGAATAAAAAAGTTGCACATTTTAACTTTCATGAGTTAAACAGAAAGAATTTATATAAAATTGCATTAATAAATAAATAATATGTACAAAAAAAAATCATTCGTAAGTTTATTTCTCCGTAAAAAAAAAAAACACTTATCTTTTATTTCGATCTAATAATATAAATCGAAACACTTCAACTTGTATTTATTAGATACCGTGTCATTAGAAATTTTCAATAATTACGTATTTATTTTTAGGAGTATAAAAACAATGGATATTTTATCAAAATTATAAAACTGTTTATCTATAGGGGAGGGGGGGGGGATTTGTCTACTCGAAACAAACGAAAAAGAATGGTTTTCTTTAATGAATGAGTTATATTCCAAAGATCACTTTTCAGTTCCTTTTGTGTAAAGTTACAATCTATTTGAAGAAAATCCATAATTAATGAAAATTATAATTTTTTGTGTATATTTAAGGATTTTCTTCAACTTCTGACTATTACTACAATAACAAGTTACATAATGATTAAAATTCTTTATGGTTTCTGTACTTCATTAAATAAATATATTTTTGATAAAATTTACTAAAATCATAAATTTTTCAAACAAATTACATCTCAATAAACTGTTCAAAGCAAATAATAAGTTTTCAGATATTATGACAGTTATTTGATGTCAAAAACATTTTAACAAATTATAATATTTAATTGAGTTTTTATATTTGAATTAATAAGAAGCATATATTTCCTTAAACGGTGATTTCTTATTAGTAACTCTAATTAAAACTGATTGTTCTTTTGACATGTCAATTGTTTGTTTTGAAGTAAAAATAAACTCAACTCATTAATTTTGACAATGTATAATTAGTTTTTTTTTATGAAAATTATACACAGAAATTGGATATAAACGTTACACATTCCGGTACGCTTGTACGGTTTTTATCATGGTGTCTACTGATCAGAGAAAAACTGTAAATCCTGGAATAGTTTGAATTTTTTTTATAAATTTTCAAAATACGCATCTCCTTGTTGCTTGTGAGTTCTTAATATCGTACCATATCTTATTAGAGTGCTCACTCATTAACAAGTCATTTTTCAGGCTTTAAACTGGAAATCATGATCAAAATGAGTAATAGTTCATATTTACAAAAAATGATCTAGAAAAACTCAATGTAAGCCCTGGAAAAGTCAGGGATTTTCGTTCTTCAAATATAGAAGACAACCTGAAAATTGACAAATCGAATGTTTGAATAGAAGAAAAATATCTATAAAATGCGAGACAAATATAGATTCCGTTTATGTCAAAAAACATTATCAAGTGAAATAACTGTAATTATGTATGTATGTGCTTATTATATTAATTACATTCTTAATTTATAATAAATTATTAGACAAATTTTTGAAATTGTTATCAATTAACACTAATTTACGATTATGTTGAGCAATGACACCACATAGACCAAATACAATTTTATAGTAATTATTGTATAATACATACTAAAATATATTTATAACTCTTGGTGCTTTTATGGTGTGAAGGACTTGATGATGTCTTAAATTTTAATTACTTATGACCCTATTATTAATAATATACAAGGAAATTGTATTGTAGGCACTGTTTATGGAGATGTTGAAAGATTTGAGTCGTTTAGTATTACTTCTACTTTAATTTTCAACCATAAAGGTAAATTTATCAAAATAATACAAGTGAATGTAACAACTAATAGTGTAAATTCTTTAGATACTCTACATATGATTCAGTATGAATATTTGAAGTATTTTTAATTATAAGCATTCATAAAATACTCTAAATATGCAGTCTATATTGTTATAAGCTCATATATAATAATAATATGTATTGCAAATATATATAGACTTATTAGCTAAATTTCAGATGAAATTGTTTCAGTTTACCAAAAAACTATTCTTGTTTTGAAAAAACAAACATTTTTTCTTTCTTTAATGGTTCAAAAGTTGGGTCATACATCTTTATGGATCCGCTGGATCCAATGAACAGATTTCACAGCTCATTCACGAACTAGATCTTACTTATTATGTCTAAAGTACATCACCAAAATGTCAACTCGCTATTTTTTGTCTCTTTTTGAGTTATATTAGTGATGGTCGGGACGGACATGTAGAAATTAATAGATGATTCTATTAACATCCATACTAAAATTTTATTTGTGCAATCAACAGTTCTCTGGTGTTTCAAACTTCAGACTTAAATTAATATACTCTGACATATTTTTGTATATGTGTCGAGTAAAAAAATTATATTATATTAGCGAAAAATTTTTCCGGAAAACCCCGGGCAAAATCTCTTATACAACTTTTATTTCTACTTACGACTAAACGAGTTACACTAAAATTAATAATTATTATAAAATATTTTTTAAGGATTTTATTGTAAACTTTTAAAAGTACACATTTATTATAAAATAAACAGAATTGAATAAATTAAAACATTTATATAATTGTACTTTTGTATGTTCATAAAGCCGTTGACAGATAGTAATTAATTAAATTTTAATTAAAACTACTTTACTTACGAAAAATATATAAAAAATATATTAGAATAGTTTTTGTTATTATTATTCATTGTTTCTTCTTGTTCTTTTTCAACAAAACTTCAATCTTTCTATCTCACTTTCAAATCATTAAATTAATAAAAATAAATATATATAAAAAAAAAACACAATTTTGAATGCAATTTTTATTATTTAATTACACATGTTGTTAAGTTTAGTTGTGTGTTGTTGTTTTTTTTTTTCTTCTTTTAATATAATTTTTACTTACTTCTTTTAATTATGTTTTTACAATTAGTTCTGCAAGACTTGTGTTCATAACAATTGTTTTCTAGTTAATAATAGTTAAGTATTACCACCGTATACAACAAAATACTATTATATATTGTACACTCACTCAAACGTGTTTATTATGTACTAATAGTTTTATAATTTATAGATAGTGCAAATAGTTTTCAAAATATTATAATAAATTGATTTATAGTTAGAAAAAATTATTGAATAACTAGCAGATCCGATCATACGTTACTGTGACAATTTTGGTACATCCGGTATTTGGTGTGGGACATCCGTTATTTATTTTGAGACATCTGATATTTAATGTGAACATCCGGTAGTAGGAAACCCGTGATACTAAAGCTTTTTATATACCGGGAATTTGGCATGGATTATCTGGTACCTCGTATCCCTTGACCCCCCGGGCCAATATCTTTATAAATAATAGCCTTTGTTTTATTCTGATGTGTAAGCATCATTTTAAAATTTCATTAAAATCCATTAAGTAGTTTTGTGTGAAAGAGTAACAAACATATGTACAGACATACTTGCATGTTTATAATATTAATAGGATAACAAAAAAGACATTTAATTGTAATTATTCGGTCGAAAATTGTAAGAATAAAAATTGACAATATTAGATTGTCAATTTATACGAAAATTGTCTATTGCCCATTCTATACGAATATTTAATATTGCCCATTTTATACGAAATATTAAATATAAAACCTTTTTATAAAACATTTCAATATTACAAGTATATGATGAAGTCATGATTTTTTATAGATAATGAAAAATAAAGAAATAACTTTTTTATATAATATAGCAAATAATTTAAGTATATTACTTTTATTTTTTTCAATAATCGTTTACTACCCAATTGATTTAATTTCATATGATAAACAATACTTGTTTATTAATTCGTATTTTCTTTGTTGTTTTAGGTAAGTCAACATGACAATTCTACTACAATGGTCGACTATCTAACTCAATTCAACGATTGACAATAACGATATCAACAAACATAGCATCATCATCCACTGATTGGTCGTTTTATTTTGTTTATATTTGATTTTCCTCTTAATAATAATATTATACCATACAAGAGGATTCTTCTATATACAGAGTCATTCAAAAGATAAAAGCTTTATATAACGATCGAAATGTTTACGTGGAGCTAGAAAATTAGGTCGTTTTTTATTATTGATTATTTTAAATTCTTCTTTTCACTTAACTTTATTTTACCATGTAAAAAAAAAAAAAGTTTGGTACCAAATTACCAAGAGTCGAGTTATTACAGTAAGTACACGCTTTGAGGTCCCAAGAATCAAAAAAAAAAAAAATAGAAATTGGTCTGTCTGTGGTCAAGATTATCTTAAGCATGTAGAGTAAAGTTAACACTTTATTATTTTAAACAACGTTTCATAATTTATTAATTTTTCTTCAAGCTTTCATAATACAGTTTGATTTTATGTTGCAAAAACCTCGCAACCAAACAAAAAACTACTGTAGACTGAATTTTGTTAAAACAAGTTTTTCAAAATTCAGATAAGTTTCAAGGTACAATCATTTATTAGTTTCTCTTTTTCGAATGACACAGTACATGCACGTACGCCCATAATACTTTTATCCTTTTGTGTATCATTATATTGAGTAATAAATATGTGACAAGGATAAATATAGGTATAAGTTATTATACACTGTTTTGTATGGTTGCTATTGGTTTACTTACTTGCTTACTTACTACTTTGTGAATATCTTCTGTATTCAAATTAATTAAAAACAAGTGCTAAAGTACATACTTAATTAGTATTATAATTACTGGTGAGTATATTAATTGAATTTTAATATAACAGTATTGATTGGTTCGTTCAACATTTATACCATGTTTTTTTAATTCTTTGCGAGATTTTTACATACTACCTGAAAATTGAAATCATTTCTTTAAGTGTCTACATTCCTTAAATCCATTTAAAACAAGTGGTTATAGTTCAACCCTCGAGGTAAACCCGACTTATTTTTCAATTCAATACAAAAAATACATCGATCAATTTTGCGAAAAACTCATTACGTTTTTAAGAAGCTGGGTAATTAAACTTCGAATAAAATTGTCATGTCAATATTATTATTTGTTTCGATCTAATTGGCAAAAACGAGGTAATATAAGGCTTAATTTGTACTAATTTCAAATGCAGACTGTCTCCAAATAAGCAACTCGTAACATCTTCTTGCAGAATAGTTACGATTTGCTTACACTTAATGATGTAGCCAAAAATATGGTCTACGAAATATGAGAATAAATCGCAATTTATTGGAAAAATCCTAGAATTCTCTTGGATAATATCCATATTATAGGGGTAGTTTAAAATCCCAATATTATCCACCTAATTTTAAATCATTATAATGTTTCATTCTTTTTTGTTATTTTGAACACAAGCGAATTGTTTCTTATTTTTCTGAGCGAATGCTAAATTCTTCAACTTCAATAGTTTTTAGATTACTTTTGTTTTATTGACACATTATATTACCGACATTATAATTTTAATTGATAAAGGTCTATTTAGGTATTTTACTGAAAGAAGTGCAAAAATTGTTCATCAATCGGGTGTTGAACCCAGGACGTTCCAATTACCGACCAGTTGTTAGTGATATTTTGTTCAAAGCATGGAAGGCAAATTTTAATCTGACTCTACGATGTCGAAGTTTTTAGCTGCTAATATTAGATGGACCTTAGAAAAACAGGACCAAGAAAATTTGAAAAAAATCAATAGTGTTAACAGTACAATTATTTCACTTGTTTGTCTTTTAAACATAGGCATATTATTTCAATGTAGAATATTTTCCATTTTGATTTTACACCCTCAAAACTGTATTTGAAAGGTTAATTGCAATCTTAAAAAGTAATCGTAATTAAATTTACATTTCCTTGAAAGGTCATTCATCTCAAAATATAAAAACGATGAAAATTACTTGTAATTTTTCCTATTGTATTTTTGTGGTCATTCTACATTTGAAGTATCATCTTTTTATGATAAAAATTTGTGTGAAAATACGGAAATAGTTAACAATGTGAATGTAAAACTGTAGAAAATTCTTTTTTATTCTTAGTAGACTTGGTTTTTTTAAACACAATTATAAATATATGCTGGTTGTTGTATGGCCGAATTGAGTAATTGTCCACTTAAAATAAAAATAAAATTAAACATAAGTGTAGATTTTCTTATGTATTTATAGAGAACTTTATTCCGGTAAGTTTAAAAATAATGACTCAAACGGAGTCATTATTTGAATAAGCGGTAAACAAGCTTGTATTGTCAAGGCGATTCAGGAAATAATATATACTATTTTTCTACATTCAATTATTATAAAACCGAAAAATATAATCTTTCTTTTGTTCTTTTACTTTAAAATGTGTCAATTTCACATTTTTCTACTACAAATTCATCTACGTATTTTTAATATTTCTACTTTTTTAGGAATTATGCTAATTAAGGAATCTATTTTAAAAAAAATTAACTTTTATATTTAATGTCACATTAATTTCTGTGTATTTTCGAATATCAAGTTTAAGATTCTGTAAAACTTACTGATTAAAGATGAATTTTTAACGGTACACATAAAAGAATACTTTTGAAGTGTAATTCTTTATAAGTAGAATTATTAGGAAATATTTAAATAATTGTAGAAAAATTTCGAAACTGTGTTTAACTTCTTATGTCAAACTAGAAAAATATAAAATATTCTAAGCTTTCAAAAATTTTCACAAGAGAAACTTTTCTAAAAATTTCTCAAAGTAGGCAAGCTATCCTTAAACTAATTGTAAAAAACCTAGAAATTAGTATTAATTATGATACCGTCAAGAGAAAACGAATCAAATGATTTCCAATGAAAGTGTTGCTTTAGTCATTTTGGGCTAAAACTGAAAAAACTCTAATTTCTTTTTTATGCTATAAAAATATATAAGGCCGATATGCATCAAAATATAAAAATCTAATGAAATAAATTTTCCTATGTTAGTCAGTGTTTTCCTGTTTTACTATCAATTGGTATAATTTGCTTCTCGTCCTTGGAAATTAAAAAAAAAAAGAAAGAGAATACAACAAAATTGCCTAAAAAAAGATAAAGTTTATTTATGAAAACTGTTTTATTATCTTGGAAAAGTTTGGAATTAAATTAATGGCATCATAAAAGTCTACTATGTAAAACAACCAAAATAATTTGATTTATAGAGTTTTAATCCAACCTTTAATAATTGCGAAATATACATTTTTATCTCGAACATAGTCCAAGTTATCTAGACAGATAATATTATTTAGAAATAAAACCAAATTCATCGATTTCTGTTCATTTCTATTCATCTTAAATGTTGGGAAATTTCTATAAAAATTATTTATTTCGAATCTATGGGTTATAAAATGGTATTATTTTTTTATTTAAGAAAAATGGGGTTAGTATTTGTAAAACAAAAAAAGCTGATTTGAAAGAACAAAGTTTTTTAAATTCAAAATTATTCATAGATAACCTCACATTGTACAGCTAACTTCAAATGCAACTATAGAAGGTTATATATTTATGACATCTCATTTACATCATAGATTCTTTTTAATTTGTCACGTGTTTTAGTGTAAATTTTATTTCATTTTAAAATTTATTAATAATTATTTTTAAATGTATTTTGTGTTGCAATTAACTTTAAAAGATTTTTTTTTTGAAACTGGAGAAATGTTATCAATGAAGATTGTTATGGTGTCAATTATTATTGAGTTTACAATGAGTGTTTGTTTAGACCAGAAATCAATAAGGTAATTTGTAGGTTAATTAAAAAGTTATTATCATTATATGTTGAAGTGTAAGCATTAATTGAATTTTTCAATTCAATCACTGCCATAATATTTTTATGGCACTATTTAATAGTATTTAATATTCTATTTACGGTGCTTGAAAAAGTTGGGAAACGAAAAGTTGTATAAAAATTTTATAAAATAAACATATATTAAAATCATAATTATCAATCCATAAAACTATCAATCAATATTATTTATGGCGTGTAAAGCTTGTACCATAAGAAAATTTTAAAGAGGTATTCATAGGATCACCTAATTAATTCAATTTTACCTGTCTGTCTGTTTCTGTGTCTTTGTATGTCATCTAGGGTAGATTACGATATTCGTTTGGCCTCGATTTGACGATTAATTTTATCAAAACAAGCCAAATTAAGACGAAAATGTAGAATACCAATTTTCAAGTTATCGATTCTTTTTTTTTGTAGAAATTATCGTGTTTATGTCACATAAATGCCACAATTTAAAAAATATCTCAAGATTTAATTATTATTTTTTTATAATTCAAGCACAAATAACCGAAATTTAATTCGTTGAAAAGAAATCAACACTTGTATATTTAATACAACTATTAAAAATACATGTACGCAATTTTCGACTGTAATTAATTAACCCATTTGTGGAGTGTAGTTTGCACGAGTCGACTTGGTTTTTGGCCCCTACGTTGAACCTGTGATTAAACTACCAATGTATAAATAACTCGACAAATTGGTGAAAACTCGAAAAGCCGTCATGTAGATAACCCAAAATAACGAGGTAAAATTTTTATGGCGTATTCTAAAAATGAGTTTAATTTTGTGATTGTGCAAAATTTGTCAGTAGATTTCTCAGTTTGATACCAAAGCATTTGTGGATTATTGAAACGATTAACTCTTTTGGTTCTTATTTTTACACGTATTGTGTTACATTTATTAGATGCATAGGTGTTCGGACTATTAAAATTTAGTTATGATAATAAAATACTAGGCAATATAAATTCATTAAAAATTATTTTAAGTAAAAAAGTAAATATTACATACACTCACATCATATGAATAAAATAAAATCTTTTTATTATATTAAACATACCTAATTGTATTTAATTATATAGTTTAATTAAACCACACAAATAAGTCTAATCTAATTAAAATCATATACTATTATTGTTGATTTTATGACAAAAGATAATATTTACTTAAAAACATATACAATATAATAATTTTATGTGACGTCATATACATTACCATCTAAAATGGGATCAATTCCAATACAAACACATTTTATGGTGTGAAATTTTAATGTTCAAAATAAATAGCAATTTTTATATTTTAACAAAACTTATAGGCTAGGAGTTATAGCAACATTTATGAGAAAGAATTTTTAGATATCTGAATATATCTTTCCTTATGCGCTCTCGAACAGCGTGCGGACGTCTGCCAGTCGGTAGTTTTTGGGTTTACTGCCAAGAATCAAACATGTACAGTTGAAATAACTTTGAAAATAATAGAAAAAAAAGTTTCAAATAAAAAATGGTAAGGCTTTTAAAAATACAGGAGACAGTCTAGAAAGCCACATGCACAAGTGCAACATTCTGATGTAACGCAACTTTGACGCGTAACAGCAACCGTTGTATGGGCGTATACGCGTAATACCGT
This sequence comes from Chrysopa pallens, assembly GCA_020423425.1. Lineage (NCBI taxonomy): Eukaryota > Metazoa > Arthropoda > Insecta > Neuroptera > Chrysopidae > Chrysopa > Chrysopa pallens. Next base: position 16,106,949 of record CM035594.1, read on the forward strand.
CGTGTAACAAAAGTTAATACGCGACAATGTAACATCGCGGTCCACAAATTGTCGATAAATTTCATTTTCATTGGCACTTAACAAAAGATGTTGCTAGATGAGGTTACGAATAGTATGAACGCAGCATTTGCAAAGACAAGACGTAAACATTATTCTTTTTCATTTTAATTGTATTTAAATACTTCGATATAGAGTGTATCGAACAAAATACACTAAAATTTATTGAAATTTATCGACATAAACATATACTTAAAGTGGAAGATACTCTGCTTGGTAAACAGATGGACCGCTAAGCAACACATAACAACATCGTTAAATCGCAACATCTACAAATTAATGGTCTCGTAACACGTAACTTGTTACACGTAACAGTACAGATTTGCGATATGGTGTTACGATACGGACTAATGTTGCTCATGTGTTCGGTGCTTAAGTCTCAACAAATGTTAGATTACTTCAAAATATTTCATGAAGTATTTAAAGTTTTCCTTTTTAATCAAAATTTTTATGAATATTTGCCAAGGACAAAATAAAGAATCAGTTATTTATTTATTTTTTTTTATAATGATTGTACACAATTTCCAAGTAGACAATCGTTGTGTTTATAAAGACTGAATAATACGTGATAAAATCTCGTATATATTTTTGGGAAAAGGATAGATATATGTTATAAACAAATATCTAAACAAAGAAAAAAACAAAAATAAAGATAAAACTTTTTGTTTGTTTGTTTGAGTAAACGATTTCTGACTTACCTTGTAAAAAGTTATATCAATACGAATGTAACTTATCGACTGTAACATAGTTCATTGTGTTTGTTTTTATTCCTAAATATGTAAACGTAGTCATCATATACATGTTGATGGTTGTTGATTTATTTAAATATTTATACAGTTTTCATGTAGAATCGTGTTTAGAATCTAAGTGACCAAATTGAACGGGGTTGGTGATTTTGATAGACACCTCTTTAGTAAACACAATCAAAAAAAAAACTTATCCAATTGTAATGGAATTTGGTATGCAAAGTTTTAATGTCAAGATTGTGCATCACGTTACTGAAGGTTCCTGTAACTTTTTGTTTGTTTTATAACTACAAAAATTCTGATCGTTGCGTTGATAAAGGAATATGAACCTTGTAGGGTGTTCCAGGGTCATGATAGAAATTTGGTTATAACTGTTTTAAAATTTCATTTGGACTTATGTATATATAATTTGCGTCATATGCATATATAATTTGACTTTAAACAAAAGAAAACTTGTTTTTCTCAACATCTTGTCCAACTAAATTATGTTTCAATTTACGTGGCAAAATATTAATGTTCAATTAATCTTAAGTAGTTTTAATTTTTAAAAAAATTTTTCTCGTTTAAAGTGTCTAAATTATAATATAAAGTGAATAATGATTTAATAAGCAATACTAAGATGTAATTCTGAATTACGTTTGTCTAGATAGAATAATTTTCTATTTGATTCTAGCATGCAAAAATATTGCATATCGTATATTTTTCTATGTTTCCGACTGGCGCCTATTAGGATATTTAATTAGCTGTTTAGTTCTGATTTAGATACTCATTATAGACGTATAGTTAATTCGTTCTCAAGACAATATTTATAAATCACCGGTCAACAGTAAAACCTGGTTTTCACGCGCTAATATTTTAATTTATGAAATAATATTTTTTTTTTATCAGTTTTACATTTTCTTTTCACGGTCGTAAAATTAGTTTTATTATAATTAAAAAATGATATCAGAAGATGAGTAGTAGATGTCTACTAAGGCGCTTTATCCGAAATATGTTTGGCTTGTGGTTTGTTGTGATATGGTAACCAAAATAACCAGAATTTGATAATATCACAAAAACAGGAAATTAAAATCTCATAGTAAAGACACACCGATTTCTTCCGGGATAACTTCCTTTCAGATCGGAATTTTGTAGAACAAACCACAAACTTTACAAATTGTAAAATCCAACATGCAAAAATTACGAATCTAGAAACACACATCGATGAACCGAATGCAAATAAATGTTTCAACTTTCAAAAGCTTCAAATAGATTTTCAGCTTATACAATATATTACGGCATTTTCCCTCAAATTTTATAAAATATTCTTTTATTTTAAAGCACAGCAAGCTTATAAACACCCTTGTCAGGTCACGAGAAATTAATTGAAAACAATTAAAAGTGCCTATGTTTTTTCATTTTTATAACTAAACATCGCTTTTCTATAGATAATTGTTATTACTTCAAATTAATGATTTTCAGTTTTTTAAGACAAATCGTAAGAAAATTACTTTTGTTATCTAATAAAACGTTCGCTTCAATATCGACCAGAATAGGAACCACGTGTTACATATGCAATCTTTAATAGACACTTTTTCAAAAATTAGTACCGCAAGATATGAAATCAAATTTTGTACGTTTAGAGGACACTTCTAAGTATGTGCATTTTCTAAAATTGATTTTCTTAGGAGCGAATTTAATTTTTCTGAAAATTCTTACGTACAATATGTATATATTTTCTTTCAATGAGCTTTCTGCATTTCAAATATATTCGATTTTAATAGTGTGTACACATGTCGCTCCATGTTCACATTAAATTACCTGTATTGTATATTTTCATAGGTTTTCCATATATGCATATAATCCGATGTTTAGCTCTCAATATATTTTTATTACATTAAAAATATAATTGCAAAATTGAAGGAAATATTATCGATGTTCGGGGGAAAGCGGAGCCTCTTATGCCTTATACAAACAATTCATATAAAAAGTATGATTGTTCCCAATAATTCAAATACTCTTTAATCTCATTTCCGGACATAATTAATATAATTTTTCTATTCTAATATCGTACTCCGAACAATAATTACGATAATTTCATAGAAAAAAAAACAACCATACACAACTCATAATTAAAGACCAGCATAAGAGAAATTTTTCATATTGTAGCTAATAATTTATTTAAAATAGAAAAAAAAAATTATACATTGAATGTTGAAAACTGACTCACAACAGTGATAAAATGGTTAATTTAAAATTAAACTTAAAAAAGAAAAATTAATAAGAGACGACATAACTAACTAACAAGGCTTATTATATCTGTCCTTATAATGGTAAGGAAGGCATTAAATAAGTAAGTCAATGATATACAAACACGTACATTATACATATATATTATGGGAGTATATTATCAACTTGGGTTCTTAAATCAAATTAGATGGTAGACTTTTCTCAAAGTAACTCTGTTAAGGGGTATGAAAATACATTTTGTCTCCAGAAACTGTTCCGATTTTCGTTTGATTCAATAATAATTGAATGATTTCCCATTAAGGATGATGTAATAATAATTTCATGAATAGCCATCTTGTGTTATTTTTTGTAAACAGTGGTTCCAAAAGAGATAGTGATATATTTCTAACTTACTTTAATTTTAATATCAAATTAGAAACAAACACAAATTATTATAACATAAAATAAATATTTAAGATTTTAATAAAAATATCTGTGATTTTTTTACTGAGTAGTTTTCACGAAATTCAATAAGACATTTTTCGGAAAAAAACTATTTCTAAAGGAGCAAAATTATCTTCAAGTTTTCATGTCTCAAATGAAAGCAAGTGACGAATTTTTGAGATAGTTTTGAAAGAAACACCAGGTCCAAATAAAACATAAATTATTATTATAAAATTTTTTTCATGGTAGTGTGATTTTTAAATAAAACACTAGATAGCGCAAAAATCGAATGTCAAAGATACTTGATTAGCGTATTCCCTAGTTAATGAAAATCGATCCCTTTAATAATATTTAACGCGGTATATCTTAAAATCTAAATTTATTTTCATTTTCCTCTTATAATATGTTTGAATATAAAAAATAAAATAATTTAAAAATATTGAAATTATTTAAGTTTTTCTATTAGATGTGCAGTTTTTTTCGAGCCAGTTGGTGGTATAAAGAAGGAAAAATGACATATACTGCTAAATAATAATAACATACATAAAATAAAAATGAATAGAAAAACATGAAAAGGAAATTAAAGATGTCAACAATAAGTCAAATAACAGAGCGGTTTTATTCAAACAGAATCAAATAAAAAAAATATATACATATACATTTTATATATGTATCTAGTCTGCGTAATACGGGGTGTTCTGAGCTATCTATGTAAACCACCCGTTCGGTTTACATGTAAAAATGTCTTTAGAATTTTCAAGTAATCAGTTTCAATTTCATCCATAACATATAGTCCCTTATATTACGATATGCTGTATTTCGTTAAAACGGCCCTCCCTCCCAACTTTCATACCTTAGATATGATATGATGCATTCTAGAAAAATTTCACAGGTTGTCTATTGATTAGAGAAAATCTGGAAAACCTGGCATAGTCAGGGAATTTTGAATTGACTGAAAAGGATAGTCAGGTAAAATGGCAAATTATGCAAATAATCAGGAAATTATTAATGTGTTCTCGATCTCATAATTGTCCGATAATGATGCTCACTCATGATCAAGTCACTGTTCAGGACTAGAATTGGAAATCATTTTAAAAATGACGAATAATAATAGTTCATATTTACAAAAAAGGGTCTAGAAAAATATAATGTGAGACCTAGAAAAATCAAGAAATTTCGTTCTTCAGATATAGTAGACAGCTTGAGAGAAAAAATGTCAATTTTAATCCAATATTCAAGAAGAATTTGTGTGTAGAATTACATCAATTCTAAAAAAAGAATATAACGACAATAACGAATGTTGGACACCCAATATGTATCTGTATTACCCCATTTTTTTTCTGGAAAAATGGGAAAAACATACGATGACAAAAAAATAATATATGAAATGTTTGTTTTTGTATTTAATTTAATTATTTACTTGCAATATTTCTTTTTTTTTTTACTTGAAATTATTATTTGTATTTAATTATTTTTATTTTTTTGTATAATTATGTGTACTTATTTTATTTTATTTGTATAGGAATTCTGGGCTCCTATTGGTTGTTAACCTGACAATTTTTTTTTTTTTGTATATTAATTTTTAGAGGTATTTCTTTTTTTTAAATTTATTTTGGTGCTTTATTGATGTGGAAAATATACACATTTATTATCATACGTTGTGGAAAATTTAGGTTATTTAATTAACAAATATCATTAACAGGCAACAAACCAAATCATTAATGTTTACAACAGTAACCGTGTCTTTCAAAAATATTTTCTATTTGTTTCTCTATATTTTTCTAGGTCTAAGTCAATATTTCCAAATATTTGATAGTATAATATCATTGCGCCAAATTAGATATAAGATAATTTATGGTGAATAGAAAAATTAACAAATTCTTTTATAGTAGAACCAAAATCTACCAATTGTAAAAATTGTACAAAAACCAAAAAAAGGTAAAATAAATTTTATTAAAATAAAAGAACAGAAAAAATGCAAAAAAAAAATGTTAAAAATTATGTTAACTTTGGCTCTGAGCGTAAAAACTATGTATAATAAGAACGTTTTTTCAAATGACACCGTTCCAAAATTAATGTTCCATAAAAAAAAATCATATTGGCCTTCAATAAAACCTTGAAACTTGATCTTCAGCCGAAAACTAATAATGCATGGCTCCTATTATTCTGAACTACTTTTAGTTGAACAATTTTTTTAAATACAATGCATACTTTTAAAGATATCTGGGTAGATCAATTAAAATATGGTGCACCCGAAGTTAAATATTGACAGAGTAATTCAATCACTTTATTTTTTTTTTTAAAACTAATTTTACACTTTTTTTCAATCATTTCTAAGTTAATTAAGATTACGCTGACAAAATGAAATTTATTAATTTTTTTAGCGGATAAAGTTATCTTTAGTTATTCGTTCAAAATTTCCAAACCCCTTGAAAATCACGATCAACTTTGTAAAATTCATAATTTCATGAAATTTTAAAATTGTTTATACCTCAAAGAGTCAAAACGTTAAAAGCAGTAATATCCTTCGATTTAAAACAGTAAGTACATACATAACAAATCAATAATAGATTTTTTAAAATATCTCCTCATGAATTTTTAATAAATTATTGATAGAAATACATTAACGTTATACACAGATAACATTAACGTGATAGATAATATATTCGTTACTTATCGTAAATGTATAATACTTTTATTTTGGCTTCACATTGATGATAACAGGATGTTGGAGAAAAAATAGTACAAAAAAAAGTTAGCCATAAAATATATATTAACGTGTTTTTGAGATAAAGGCAAGAAATAAATTATGATATATTTTAAGTGTGCGAATGAGCAAAATAGGTCCACTGGTCCTATGGATCCATGATCGATTTTTTAAACTAGAAATGGAGGAAAACTTCAATTATAAAAATGTTTCTTTTTAAAACAAACAACTTCTATTTGAAACATTTTGTTCATGGATTGTTCAAAGTCCAGTCACAATTCACGCTCAAATTCACCTCAAATACATATAATACGTATTATTATATAACAATGTATATTTATTTTCCTTGTTTACATTGAACATTGAACTAGAGTCCTGATACAGCGGTCTTAATTCGACCATAATCACAAAAAGTTGAATCTAATTGCCTTTAAACGAATATATTCATGCCTTTAAACAAAACATTATTTTAAACAAAAAATGTGTATATGCGTGTTTATGATAGTGTGTGTCATATAAGCCAATTTAATGTATTTTTTATGCATCATTTTAACAAAAAATTAGCATTCTATAAGTGTGCCAAATTTCATACTTCTCCCTCCGCCCAATTTTCGTAAAAAAGGATAGAAAGTTTTTGCTTCGCGTATTAATATATAGATATGTGTTTTTCTATTATATTTTTGTAATATTTATAATTAAGAATAATTCAATTATTATGGATACTAGACCATATGTCGTATATTGAAACAATTAATTCTGTTAGTTGTTTTTCATTTATTTTGCATAAATTTTCCAAACATTCAGTATTATTTAAAGCAAACTCTAATTTAGTATTAATATTATAGACAGATGGTAATAGACATACATACATATATGTACTAAATATTCAATATATATTCCCAAATGTAAAAGAATTACCACTGAATTGATTTTAATGGTTAAAAAAGATATTTGTGATCCGTCGTCTTACTTAATACTTACTTACTACTCCTTAGATATTTATTTGGTATAAGAAAGAAGTGATTTCTCTGCTAATACTGGTGTAGTGTAGTGTAGTGTTTGGTGTTGTCTTCTTGTGGTTGTTCTTTATAATATAAATCTTGACTGAATCATTTATGACCTTTTAGATGTCACTAAAAGCCAATGCGGGTGAATAAAAATCTATTGGATGAACACCACCACACACACCATCTATAGTATCAACATTAGTCTGTTGAAGATTGTGTTGTAGATGGTTCGTTAAGTATAAAAAGCTTCAAAAAAAATTCAGGGTGATTACATTTATCATTTTATAGATGAACATAAAATATGTCAGAGTATATTACTTTAGTTTAAAGTTTGTGACGTTGGAAAATATTTTTGACCGAAAAAATAAAATTTTGTAATAGGTTCATAGAAACTCTCCTAATTAGTTATTTCCGACTATCCGTCCGTTGGTCATCACGGTAACTAAAAAAACAAAACGAGATAGCGAGCTGATATTTTGTTGACGTATTCTAAACATTGAAAGTGAGTTTAAGTCCCTGAATGAGCAAAATCTGTCCAATGAATCATTGGCCCAACTTTTAAACTATAAAAGATATAAAAAAAGTTCTAAAACTTTTTCTTAAATTTTTAATTAAAAATTACGAGTGCACTTTCGTCTTGGAATTCATAATCAAGTAATGATTAAAATTATTCTTTTATTTTGGAAATAAATAGAGAATATAGGTAAGATTATTATGAATGAAGAAATTGTTGGTGGAGTTCAAATAATTGTTTTCATTATTTATAATTTCAAATTTGATAAATGGGAGTTATTAAGGTCTATTTGATAATTTAAAATTGTAAAATTTGGCTTTTTATTTAATATAATGATCTCAAGAGCTTCGAGCAAATTTAACTTTTTTTTTTCAAATGCGATCAGATAGACCTTAATAACTCTCGTTTATTAAATTTGAAATTGATCAACTCCACCCACAGTTTCTTCATTGAAAATAATCTTATCTACATTCCCTGTATACTTCCAAAATTAAAGAATATTTATTATTGCTTGGTAATGACTTGTCGAAAGTGTAAATTTTAAAGTGAAAATTAAACAAAATAAAAAAGTCCCCTTTACGAAGTTTGAAATTCCTTGTATCAACAAACAAACATTCACCTTATATTGGTAAATGGTGTCATTGCGAATAAGAGATTGCACTATCTTCATGGTATCTTTTTTTTTTCATTTTAATTTCTATTTTTGCTTTTAAATTCTCACTACAGTCAAGATAGTAATTTTTTTTAGTCTCTCATAAAATTGATTTTTATCTCCTATGTTTTGGGTTTTTATTGGTTGTAATAATATAACTAACGGGTGGTATATTTTAAATTTATGATAGTGATTTTTAAACAATTTTGAATAAAAAATAAAATAGGGGTCAGTAAAAAAATTGGGCTTTTTAAAAAATTGTAATAAAAAATTTTTAATATCTTTACTTTTTAAGAAATGTGCGTATACAATTTGGGAAATACGTTTTTATGCCTAAAAAATCAATGTTTAACTTTAAAATCTTTTAGCTAGTGCACATTATTTATAAGAGTATTGTTCTTACTCGATATACATAATATGTCAGAGTATATTAATGTTAGTCTCAAGTTTGTAACGCTACATAATATTGACCGCACAAACAAAATTTTGTTACAGATGTTCATAGATACTCTTAGTCTATTTGCGACTGTCCGTCCGTAATCGCAATAACAAAAAGGGATAGCGAGTTGAAATTTTGGTGACGTATTCTAAACATGAAAAGTGAGTTTAAATTCGGGAATGAGCAAAATCGGTCCATTGGGTCCAATAGATCCTAGACCCAACTTTTAAACTATAAAAGATAAGCAGAAAAGATCAAATCCAAAAAGAAATTTATTTTTTTGGAAACAACAATTGAAACATTTTTTCTTGAGTTTTGCACAGTTTTAACTCAAATTTGTTAATAAAAATACTTATTATTATTTTTATTACACATATAGATTAGATATTTATAGTATTTTATGAATGCTAATTAAAAACAGTCCAAACAATAAAATTCATTCATATATCGAGTATCTAAACAATTAATTGTGTTAGTTATTATCTGTACTTTTTTTTTCTTATCCAGAATGTATATTGCTTATCGTAATTCGCTTATTATAATTGAAACTAAAATGGTTTAGAACTTTGAACATATTGATTGTATTTGCGATCAAGTGCTATTATTATTTATTTTTTGTAGTGAAATAAAAACCTACAATACAATGGTGATTTATTTTCTATTGTATAGGTAAATTAATAATTAGTCGCTCATGTGAAAAATGTATATTATGTGATAACGACCAAAATTGATTTGATTTTTATTAAGTGTGAAAATTATTTTCACACGTTAACACAAAATTTATTTCTTATGGTTTTTTTTTTTGATAAAACAAACAAAAATTATTTCTGTAGTCATTTGTTTTTGTTTAATTTTTTTATTTGAATTCATACTAATATCAAGAAATTGAATTTACAAGCACAAAAGTTCGTCACACTAAAGATTTTTTCTTAACAAGTGTAAAAAACAACAAGCAGTGTTAATTGTTTAGATAGTCGATACATATAGTTGAGTATTAATGTTTGAACTATTTTTATTGATTAGTATTCATAAAATACTATAAATATATAGTCCAGACAGTTATAAATACGTATATCTCTATATATTGTTAATACATGAAGCAAAATGTATCTGTTCTTACGAAAATTGAGTGCATGGTGTAATATGAAATTTCGGACACCTATAGTATATAGAAAGCGACTGTTTTTTTTTTAATTATATATAAAAAATACAATCAATAAAAAAAAACATTACACACACATATATAAGAGGTGTGGCTTATATTACACACACTGCCATACACATACACACACACACACATAATATATATATATATATATATATATATATATATATATATATATATATATATATATATATATATATATATATATATATATATTTTTTTTTTTTGTTAAATAAACTATTTTGTTTAAAAGCACTCATAATTATCGTTAATGTTCAATATTTTGTCCCCATAACTTCTCCATAATAAACAGAGGCCCTCGAAATGACAAAAATTCAAAACCTCATATCTGAGTTAAAATTTGAAGCTTCTTGTATTCATTATTTTATGATCTCTCTGTTCAATCATTCAAAACTTGTTGTATTTCTTTTTGTATGAAATCAGCTACATTTATTTATACATTTTGCTGTTGGATGAATCATAGAACATAAAATCTGTGTACAAAACTCATCTTTTTTTTTTTTTTTTTTTTGTTGTGTCGCATATTATTATAAAAACCGCAAATGCTAATGGATTTCACGCCTAAGCTTTTATCATTGAATGTGATATGATATTCAATTAATATTTTATATTGCATTTTTAGTTTAAATAAAAATTACACAATATTTTGTTCATACATATATTTTATATGTCTGTGTTGAAATCAATGTCTTTTTCTCTGTAAACTTTTAGTTTTTTTGTGTTCTGTGGAACTTAAGCGCTCAAATTTATTTATTTATTTGTTAAACAAAACTAAATTAGTTTTAGTAAACTTATGTTTTGATAAACAACGAACAATGAGTTTGCAAAGTAATGTATTATAAAAAAGATTAAAATAGTTCCACTAAGAACAAATTTACAAGTTAAAAATAATCAATAATTGATAAAATTTTACTGCAGAAAAACAATTATTTATAGTTAATTCACTGTATATACAAATGAAAAAAACTGACCAAGTGCGAGTCAGACACGCGCACGAAAGGTTCTGTACCATTTCCTATGAAATTTTGTGTTTTAGTATTTGTTGTTAAAGCGGCAACAGAACGCGGTTTATGAGTTACAGCCTAGTGGTATTGCCCTTTGGGTACGGAATTCTAAAAATCAGACACTGCCGATAATGAACATAGAACTCCTCGTGATGTATGAACATATTTAATTGCTATGTCAGGACCGTTTGAGTTGAAAAATGAAAATGTGTATATTTAGTGAAATAGACTCTAATTAGTGGTGATTCTATGAACTCCTATACCAAAATTTTGCTTGTGTGGTCATTATTAGGTAGCATTACAAACTTTAGACTAAAATTAATATACTCTGGCATATTATACATGTCGAGTATAAAAACTAAAGTAAAGTTTTCATAAATAATTTGTTGGTAGATAATAAAAGAATGATAAATTGCATTTAATGAAGTCATATTATTATTACACCTTCTCATGAATCAATCAATTATATAGAATAAATAGTGTTATATCCACAAGTATCTGTATGAAGCAAATTACACATACATACAAACATAAATGCTACTTGTGAAATAATATTTAATATATCTCCCTTCATGTCCGAGTGTTATTGTATTTGGTACCCACCGTTTAATAATTAAGTGACATGTCCGTCCTGCTTGTATCGCTGTAACATTATAATAAAAAAAAATTTATCAAAGCAATTATTTTCTTGTAATCAAAATTCAATTTTTACTACAAACATTCTGACTACACTTTTAACATAATTTTAAATGATGGGACATTATATTTTTGAAAATTTCTTTTCTGAATTGTGGTATTTAAGTAATTCATGGAAACTGTTAAATAGTGGTAAATAGGAAAAACATTTGTCGGTTAAATATTGTGGTTGAATAACTTTTTTAGATATATTGTAGACTCTGTATAATTTGTAAAATTTCTGAAATTTTTCCCTCCATTTGGTTTATACGTTACATCGCACAATTTCAATCTCGCCATGAAAATTTATATATGGTGTGACTAAGAAAAATTTTAAAAAGTTTAAAATGGGCCCGGCCCGATTCACCTGTTATTAAATATCTAGAACACGACAATTTTAAGATTTCCAAGAACCCCGAAAAAACACGGGAAACTGGTTTCTAGTAAATAAAATGAAATCTGGAATTTTCTCTATCCTTATTTTTTGCCCATTAAAGATATCTAAAAATCTGTACAAATTTCAAATCAATTAAACAAGTGAGGATAACAACTAACAGTGTTAATTGCTTCGATATTCGACATATGGTTGAGTATCAATATTTGAACTATTTTTAATGATTATCGTTTCTAAAATACACTAAATAGTTGTTCGTACGGTTATAAATACATATATAATAATATTATTATGTACTTTAATTGTTTGTATGTTCTAACTAAATATGTGATGAAATTGTGGTGATTCTAAACAGGTTACAAAAAAATGCTTTAATCAAAAGTTTTAGAAAACACATTTGAATTATTGTTCCTCATATCTTTTGTTGTTTAGATGTTGAGTCATGAAACCCATGGACTCATTGGAAAGATTTTAATATTCACGAATTTAAAGTCACTTTTTGGGCCTTGAATACACTGTTAAAATTTCAACTCACCATCTCTTCTTCGTTTTTTACTTTGATACATATCAAACAACTATAATCTATGATATTATTATTTCATTCGTATTATTCCAATAATTAGTTTTCATAAAATATTGAAATATAATGAATTTTTAATACAAATTAAACCCTCATAATAATTTATTAATTAAAAAATTAAAAAAAAAAACATGCCATAATGTGAAACAACATACATAACTTTTGGTGTATATATTATCGAATAAAATATTTATAAAATATGTCATTAAAGGGTTAAATTTAATAATTAGTTAAAAAAATATGTATTTACAAAATACATCCCCATATATTGTATATGGGGAGGGAACTGTACGTAATAGCCATAAGGGTGCCACAACATATTTTTCTTTGAGGCATATATTTTCAATTTATACTATTTTATTAGAAAATTTCTACGAACAAATCTATTTTGGGTTCGTTAGTGCATTCAAAGAAACCCTTCCTACCCTACACTAGCATCTCGTATTCCTAAGGATTTGTACCCATAACTTCAATTAAAAGTAATTTTTTGTAATTACACAATAATTTTTGGTTGACATTTGCTATACAATTCACATGCTTACAATTGAACAAATAATTAGATTCTCGTGGCGCATCAATTATTTATTAAGTCCCTTCAACGTACCTACCAACAACGGTATGGATACTATAATTTTAGTTTTTAATTATTTTATGACATAGTGTCTAATTTCACACTTTTATATAGCGTATAACAAATTTAGTATCAGTTATCCACATAATTTTAGGATGAAATGACCGGGTATCATGAATACCATACTATTAATTCAAAGTACTTAAAAATACCAACCCGTATTAACTCAACCCAAAATATTGGCAAAATGTTTGATATGTATATTCTTGCAATAATAGATGCACAAATTTTATCTCTTCAATTGAAGTGTATTCACTTCACGAACATAAATTTGATGGTATTTTTAAAAAATCTTAAAAAATACCAAAAATATGGACGTTCAAAATTCTTAATTAAACAAAGAAGGAGATTTGTATAAATGATGTCATGCATGTTCATCAACATAGTGATTATACATAAGGGCCATTCAACATAACACTTATTACACTTTCCTTCAAAATTTACGATAAATAATATTAGTATGCATAAATGAGTTGATTGTGAATATAAATGTAATATAATTTACAATAATATTCAAAAATTCTGTTGTGCGATTTTTCTATAGAAAATGACCGCTTATCGTAGAATCACCTATAAAACTTTTTTTGCAAGAAAGAGATGGAAAACAAACTTTAAAAGCTTATAACTTATTCGTTTTTAAATCAATTTTATTTTAATTTCCGATTTTTGTTTGATATTGAGCCTAGTTTCACATTTTGATGGATAAAATAGACAATTTTTTTCTATGCATTTTCTCTATTATCTTTTTAATTTTATATTTCCGCCAGTTCCGATATAGTGGTAATAAATCTTGTAACTGTTGAACTAATTTCTCAAAAAAAAGTTCAAAATTTCATAAAAATTGGTGACACCAATGAATTTAAAATAAAAAGACAAATAATTTGATAAATGAAATTGACATGATATAATTTAAATTAAATAACGAGTGAGTGACAATTCAACCCTACATAGTCGGGTCGTTCTTGGTGGACTGGACAACATAATAAAACAACATTAGATGATCGTTCAACATTTAACCCCTTCATTCATTAATTACATGTTAGATACAGGTACACAATTCATGTGTATAATATTAATATTATTTTATAATTTACATACATCTAATATTCATGTAGTTTTTTTTTTATGTCTTTTATTAGACAACACGAAACATTATCTATTATTATTTATTTATAAGCTTATTATTATTATTTTTTTTTATTAATAAAATTGATTCAATTAGTTGCAATCAATGATAAAAAGAAAAATGATTAAATATTAAGTAAGTCTTGTTTTGAAAAAATTCTAAAAATGAATCATATCATAATTGTGTGATGTTTAAAAAGCTTATGTAATTTTCACAATCGATGTTGAAAGTTGAATACATCACTAGTGTATTGGGAAAGCTCCAAAAAACACTGAATTAATTGTAAATTGCTATAATTGTATAATTGAAGTGCAGTGGCAAGGAAATGAATCATTTTTAGGAAGTTCAGCTTGGTATTTGTCTGTTTATTTGACAAAATTTCTAATTAAAATTGTTATCACTTTGTCACTTAGAAAATCAAGGTATATGCTTATATCATAGAATGTTGTTTGAAAGTTGATAAACTTTTATATTATTCGCACTTGGTATATATATATGATGGTATATTAAATTTAGGTTAAAGTTTGTAAAAAATTTTGAATATACTGACAAATAGGTCATTTTACGTAAAGCGCCCAAGAAAAAACATAAACATGTAAGGGTAAATTAAAGTTTGGTTAAAATTCGTAATGCTAAAAAATATGAAACTGACCAACGGATTATTTTAAAGTGTAAAGCAGGCAACGGAAAAACAGTTGGTTCTGGAATAATTTTATTTTATGAACATCCACATACAATTTTCTTTAGTTTTCAAATTTTTTGATTCAAAAGAATTGGTATAAATTTTTCAATGTGTTTTTTGAATCAAGTAAATTTACTATTATTTAATTTAAGTTTGTATTGAATATTTATAGATCATTACGTCTTTCTAATTTTTAAACCAAATTCAAAATTAAAATTTGGTTTCCAGTTCAAAACCGAAAGTAAAATTTTGTTTCCTAATTAAAAAAATTTCTATCATTTTTTTTTTATAGCAAAATGCTAAAAATATTTTTATTTTATCGTAAAATTTTAAAAATGGGTTTTTTAAATTGTAATTTCAATGCAACTATTATGTAAGATCATGTATTATCGATAAAGCTTAGGCTAGGTGCTATAGTTTGAAAGTTGACTTTTATTATTGTTAAGATGTTATTAAAAGACTTATTAATTTGAAAATTTGACAATACGCTTGTGTACGACTATCCGACTACCGACTTTATAGAATGGTTCTTTGACCCGTCTTATATAGTCGGTAGTCTCTTGCCTGCTAGACGTACGAAAGCGTATTACAAACCATTTTTGATATTTATTCTCATGTATGTCAAATATAGGTTCAAAAGTTTTTGCGTACGTCTAATCGACAACCGACTATGTAGAACGTCCCTTATTCAAACTTATCTCAAAGACGGATAAATTGGCATAAAAATTATGCTTAAGAATACAATAATAATTGTGATCTACAGAAATCAGTAATATGCATGGACTAAAAAAAGTGCTTGAAGAAAACATAAAAAATATTCAATAAATTAGTAATATTGAATGTAAAATCCATATGTATCAAAGATCATAAATGCCTATTATAGATTTATAAAAGACTATGATTATTATTTAGTTGTAATAATATCTACTAACATTACTAATATAAATAAATAGTAATTCATTTAATAGAATCGAATAGAATACATAGATAGTAGTACTTATTGTACTTACTGTATATTATGTAGTATAATCGTTTGTTAAATGACGACGAACATAACAAGACAATTGAATAAAACAAACATTTTATTTTTAATAATTGATAATATTTTATATATGTGGGACACGTAATATGATTGTGCGCCTTCCACGAATATGGACTCTCTATCTATCTAAGCTAACTTTATCATCCATATCCAGTCTATCCAATATAGTATTACAATAGATATACAGTCAAAATGAATAATAAAAGCAACAAGCAAGCAAGCAAGCAAGCACAGCGCACTTTACTCGAACTGCTTACTATAAATGTCCATATGATTATTATTATTATTCAGTTTATGTATATTGTGTACATTGAGTACAGGGTGGTCTTTTTTTTATCTCATTCTAAATAATGTGTAATAAACAGATACTAATCCTTACAAAAAAAAAAAAAGTATTAGCAAGTTTGTAGTACAAATTACGCTGGTGGTCTGAAAAATTGGCGGCTGCAACGTGAAGATAACAGCATTTGTCAATGAAACGTAGTGAAAGTAGTTATGCATCTATTGCCATTTAATTACCAACATTTCAGCCATTTTGTGCGCGTACTGGTTATTTGACAGTCATTTGAGTGATCGGTAATCCCTTATACGCTATTTGACTACTTTTTGGAAATCTTTTTCAATAATTCATTATTACGTTCGTTATTTATTTTGTGTAATTTATAAAATGTAAATACAATTTAGCTTAAATAATGTGAAATATGTTTTTTAAGCTATCCATCTAATAGAATGACCATATTTTGTAGTATATTTTTAATGTTATCCAAGAGCCAACCTATTGAATCCATTCCCTATTTGAATTAAAAATCATTTATATTATATTTTATTTATTTATTTATTTATTTTTTTTTTTGTTTCAGGTAAGTTCAATTAAATCGCAAATCTCTATGGCATAAGGTAAAATTTGTAATTATACTTAAACTCAAAACTCTACACAGAATTAATGTAATATTTTTTTATTTGGCTGTTTTGTTTTTCTGTATTATTCAACTCAAATATCGTTTATCTTAAAACAAGGTCTTCAAGCAAAAAATAATTTTTTATATTATTTAAAATTTTTATTAAATCTCTTAACTGGCTAATGATTGACAAGATTTAAGTGGGTTTTGGAAAACAATTTTATTCAAATTCTTTATCATAAATAAATCTTATAGAAAATTCATTTAAAATATATAAACGATTAAATATCAACAGAATATATAATTTTATAAAATATTCAGAAATTACAAATGAATGTTTTACAGGATATTGTGAGCCATGTTCGTTAGTATAAATATATAAGATATTAATTTGCAAATTATAATTTTTACTATTCGTTATAATAACCTTGTAAAAATTAATATTTTTATAATATATTCAAAATTATTGTCTTAACAAATGCCACACTGTTTCCTATAATACTTTTCTAATTTGTAAATATTAAAAAAAATTATTCATGTTTATTTATTTGTATATAAGACTAAGACAATTTTCTTGCTTTTAGTAAACTATTAGTTTTTCTTAACCCAATTACTGAATATTGTTGCTATTTGTTGATATAATCGTCGGCCAATCACAACATTATTTTACAGTCTAGTTTTTAAATATAATTTTTGATTGAGAATATTAAGAATATTTTTCGGATGGAATTTCGTTAATAAATATTCAAAAATTTTCTATTTTAAATGGGGTGAGGTGTTCCACCTTGTATAAATGTATAATATGAATCACTAAACAAGCAAGCAAACGACAGAATATACATACATACGTACGTATGTATGTACATACACATATGAATACATATACATATATAGAAAATCAGACATCAAAGGATGCCGACATAACTAACATTCGCGCATTGCGTTTGATTAGATACAGAAAAAATATACAGATAAAACATTTTATATACTTACTCATAATAATAACAAGAGTAACGTTTTGAACTGAGCCTAGCTAGCTATAGAAAGAGCTACAGTCAGCCTAGCTAGGCATACAATACCATTTTAAATATATTACTTATACATGGTAATGGTAATGCTTGCTTGTTACTTTGCATTGATTTTAACTTTGAATTGGTTTTAAGAAGTGACTTGAATATGTTGTTTATATTTGGTTTATATTATTTCAATTGATTGGGACACAACACTATAATTGTTATATTTTATGTAAGCACAGTATGAGACGCGACGAATGATATTGGTTTATAGGATTAAATTACTCCAATTGAAGTGTGTTTACTTCACGATCATGGATCTTAACTATTTTTTAAAAATAATAATAAATAGATGTTCAATATTCTTAATTAAACAACGAGAAAATACCTTCGCATGACACGTTAACTGTTAGTATCTCTAATATAAATTACATGTTAAACATCGTTTTCAAGATCGAGTAGATAAGAAAAACATCTTTGTTTTTGAATCAATTTTAATTTAATTTTAAATTTTGTTATGGTATTGAGTCTAGAAATATAGCAAATTTAGAACTAGTCTGGTACCCTATTCGAAGTAATTGAGTTTCGAAAGGTTCAAAAATTCCCATCTATTTCAAATATTAATAAAACATTTAATATCAAGTACTTTTGAATCTCGAATATTAGTTTAAGGCCTTCAAACTTTTGGTTTTAATCAACAAATATATCCACGCCTTCACTAATCAAAATTGATTTCACCGAATTCTACCAAATGAAGTTAAGAATACTTCATTGACTGAACGTACTTCGGTTAACGGTATAACTAGACTATTTTGCATTTTGTTTGTCTTTATCTGTCTATATTTGTTCGGCTGTAACTTTCAAACGAATTTTTCGATTTACATGAAATTTCCTAGACAAATTAATCATTAAAAACTACATCTCAAAAATTGTAGTTTTTAAGTTTCTTTGGACCAGACCATCAAGGGCTTTGTAATAACGTAAATTTACTTTAATAGTATATATATTGGAACATATAAACCAATTACGATAAAGAGGTGTGGCCTATATTGAGAATGGTGTGTCATCGTGAGTGAGAAATGCTGCTAAACGGAGCTATAGTGTATTAAATATTCAAAGGTTGCAATCACAATTTGTATGCAACTACTTAATGAATCCCGTTTCTCCAATTTTTATGTTCCAAAAACAATGCTTCGTTTTCGTTATAAAAGCTGTTAATAATCATCAAAACACGCCATATATTCAATAAACCTGTAGGGTATTGAATGTTTTAATTACAATAAACTATAGTTTTCCGAATCATCGGTTCCATCTTAAACTATACTAAATGATACAACCTTAAAAAATAGTCTTATCAAATGTTTTAATCTTGTTATAAATAAATTTATTAAAATTATTATTATTATTATAACTTGATATATATTTTTTTAATGTAGTCCCGTTCCCCCGTCAACATATGATATCATTAACAAAAAATGCCCTTGTAGAAATTTTTTGTTTCTTATAATTATGCGATGCTTAGCAATATTTGTTTTATACGCAATTTTTTGTAATCGAGCTCAGAAAATTATTCGACATGCTTAATTAGCGTTTGGTTCTAGTGTACTGCGAATTTTATTATACTCGACATACAAAACACGTTAGAGTATATTAATTTTTGTCTAAAATTTGTAACGTTACCTAATATTGACCGCACAAACAAAATTTTGGTATAGAAGTTTACAAATATTTAATTTTTTGAAACAAACAACTTTTGTTTGAAACATGTTTTCGTAAAATGTTCTACACAATTTTAGCTCAAATTTGGCTACTAAAAACAATACATATTATTATTATACATGTATACATATATAACTGTATAGACTGGATATTTATAGTAGTTTATGAATGTTAATGAAATTCAATCATATGTCGAATATCTAAACAATTAAATTATTTGTTATCTTTCATTGTTTATAAATTTGCGTCAATGATTATAAAAGAAATTATTTGTTTACTTTTTTGTTGTCAAAAAATACGTTGTTTACAAAAAATGTTTCGTTATAATTTTTTTTTTTTGATACATAACATTTTACGTCTTCTACTCATTGACAGCACTTTCCTGCAAACAGATAGAGAATCAATCAACTTATGTGGCCATTTAAGAAATTGAATCGGATCTATTGTTACATTACTTTTTATAAATGAATTAAAAATTTTTTTTTGTATAAAATTAATTTATATTATTTATGTAGTACAAGTAATAAAGTAATGACTTAAAGTTTTTACATTAAATTGTATGTTGTTTTTTAAATATAGACTTTATATTAAAAAAAGTATACAATATTAATTTATTTGTATAATTATGAATTCATTTCACGTCATAACGTATATTTGTAAGTCTAATACAATTAAAGAATAAAATAAACAAACATTGTTCTCATGTATAAAAAAAAAGTAAAACAAAAACTATTGCAGTATACCGATTGTTTTTTGTATCTATTGATGTAGGGAAATTAATGTTAAATATTGTATAGAATATTTAACATATAAACTGGGACTGTTTTTGAATATATTTACATATATGAGTGCGTGTACGCGCGTCAGAAGGTATACTTCTATGGCATCATTAAAAAACAATTTTTAATTGCATGCAAATAACTGATAACAATAAAATAATAAAAGGACTGGAAAGGTATAGTCAACACAGCCAATAAAGCTCAGTTTATGTTTAAAAATTAAATAAATAAATATATCTTTTCTTACATTAAGTGTAACATAAATCATAACAACAGTTTCAACTTGTGAATTTTGTGTGACGGTGATACGCGTGAATCTTAAAATTTCTCTCTCATCATCTTTTCATAACGCGTCTAACGAAATATAACTTCAAAATATATAAATAATAATAAACACTCCCAACATAAAAAGTAAAAAAATTAATATGTTGTAACTGTTATACATATTCATGATGTTTACTTTTTATTATCCCTATATATGCAAAAGGTACAAAACAACGAACGGTATATGTAATAATTTTTTTCGTTTTGTGTTACATGTGTAAAAAAAATCTTATTAATAAAATACAAATTATGAAAATTTATATCTAAACGACAAACTTTGAATTTCAATATAATGTTTTTTAATTGTAAATGTTATCTTCAGTCCAATAATATTTTTAATATTTTTTTAATTTAGTTGTGCAATATCATTTTATTCGTATTGAGATGGGCACGTTATTTCAAGTTTTGCAATATTATAATTATAATTAAGTTATGATTGCAGCTGTCATTCGATAAACAGTTGTAACTATCATTATTGATTTTTAGCAAGGATCTGGCATAATAAGGAGAATAAACAGTATATGCATTTGTACTGTATAGTAATTTTGTGTCCTAATAAATCTGCCGAGCGATTAATTTGTATTTACCGCCAGGTACCACTCAAAACGCATCGATTGCATTTGTATGTTTCGAAACATGATGTTGTTACTGGGCAGTAAGGTATAATGTCAACCATTTGACAAAAATATACTACAAAATATGGACATCCATTAAGATAATAGCCTAAATAAACATAATTCACTTTATTTAAATTGAATTATATGTACTTTGTTCACATTACTCAAAATAAAATGTAATAGTTTTTGAAATTTTATCTGCCACAGAAATGTCCTGTAATTGATGACAGTTCTGATGATGTCACTAGCTAGTAATTTATAGAATATATTCTATACATATATTATATTAAACAAGGATGGCATCACAGATGCTATACTGTTTTGATGTATTTTTATGAACTGGTCTACTAGCATACTACGTCACACGTACCACGCGACAAAAATCATTACAGAAACATCGTTTTTCGCACTGTTTTGAAAATTTAAACTTTAACATTGATTTCCATTGGTAATACTGTTGAATTTCAGAAAATATCAATATAGTATGCTTATTATGTAATAAAGAATTGTTTAAAATGATTTCCAAAAACTAGTCAAGTAGCCTATTTTTGAGCTTTACATTTATGTATTTAAAAAAAAAAGAAGAATCGAAACAAGCCCTAACGAAAATGATTCAACTTTATCATTGTTCATCACCTTATTTGATGACATCATACCTTACCATCTTGTACCAACACCGAAAGTTCGGAACACAGACCATATTAATCAGAATTTTCCGCATAATTCGAAAATATTGCGTTAGAATATATAAAGGTGCCAACTGACATAAGTATTATTATGTAGAAATAAAAAAATATTCATAGATGATAAAATACCTCTTCATTTTGATTAAACTCATTATAAAAAAAAAGAAAAATCACACTCTCATAGGTTATGTAATAATGATTCATGGAATGGGACGTAACGGATGAGTTTCGTATTTAAGGGATTGATATAGAAAAAAGAATATGTGTGTGCTTCTATAATAATATTAAGAATGAATGTAAAATAGACCAGGGTCGATAATTTTTGAAACTAAAATAAATTATAGTATGATGAAATCCATTGGAAACGGAAGAGAATATAACATAAATGGAAGGAAAAATGATTTACGGGCGATCTAAAGTCGGGAAGTGGAAGTGGGTAAGTTTTTAAGGGTTAAACTTTGTGTATCTCGATTTCCGTCAAAATTACTATAGAAAAAGCCCTATAGAAAAAAGTTAAATGGCAAGGTGGTAGGTAATTAAATGGATAAACTGTTTTAAACTACAACTTTTGTGTTTACACTTTTTTCACATTACTTCAAAATTTTTGTGAAAAATTTTCAAATATCCAATTTCACGAAAGTTGGTGAAAACTTTCCTTTTTATCTTCCAAATACTTTGTAATTTTTTTGATTTGAAATATTAATTTTTTCACCTTATTTTGAATAGTTTTTTCACCTTATAATCGAAAAAGCATCTAATTCTTTTTTCCAATGTTAAATAAAACTTGTAGATCTTTTAATTATCTACACCGTTGCTATTTAACTTTCTTGCATAGGAATTATAGATTACCTGGAAATCGATATCGTGTTTTACCCTTAAAAACTCACCCCCTTACACTTTCTGACCGCAGATCGCTCGTAAATAATTTTTCCTTGCATTTTTGTTATATTTTACTTTTATACTTTTTTTTCACTTTTTACCTTTTTCAAACGTTTCTACCTTGGCCTATAAAGAGTACACCAGAGAGTATATTCCTGTATGATTATTATTATTATTATTACAGGAATTCAGTTATAGGTTTTAATAATAATAATATTTCGGTGAAAATACCATCTCGAGTATGTATTTTTGTGTTTTCATATAAAAATATCGTTGTGGTGTTTTTATTTTGTTCTGAAGAGTGTATTATTTTCATCTTAGGGTATTATAGTTCATATCCTGGAATAATTTAATGATTTTCCACTAGTCAATGTATATATATATTCATGATCTCCGGTCGCCTGTGCCCACTTAACAAATGTAAAAACGTAATATCAGAACATTGCGCGCTTGGTTAACTGATAGAGTTGTAGAGTTGTTCGTATATTTCCATATGCTTGCTCAGTTTCAGTTGGCAGTTGATGAGATGATGATGACGATATTCCCGAGGACTCATCCAAGTGAAAGAGATGTGCTCATGCATTCACCCATTTTCTTGTTCGTCTTCAATCATCACAATTTTTATTTTATTTTATTCGACTGCTTTATGTGTATGTATGGTATGAATGTCGCCATATTTTACAATACGAATATATTTTATTATTATGTAAACTCTTAAATTCGTCGTCGTTGTTCGTCTTTTGCACCGGGAAGAAGTAAAAATAATAAGTATATTTTTTTTATACTCATGAAAAATGTATATTGGAAGGAAATCATTTAATATCTGCAACTATGTTTTGTGTAAGCTTTTTTTTTTGCAACGAATTGATTTGTTCTTTTATCATAAAAATGTTTTTTTTTTTTTTGTTCAAATTTATTGTTACTGACTTTCTTAATTAATTAAAGTACTTTATTTACCTCTATATTGGTTTGTGTTTGATATCGTATGATTCTTTTCAAAATGGCTTTGATGGAGAGTTTTTTTTATTAAATTTTACGATTTATAAAAAATTAAGTACAGTAGTTTTTTAGTCGAAATTTTAGAAAAATAAAAGTGATGTCAAGAATTTTTGATATTATCTAGAAGGATATCGTTCATCATTTGAAGTTAATGGGTATTAACCGATGAAATGATATACTTTGTGATAATTCTTTATTGATATTTCTAGAAAATGTCGATATCGAAATAATGTTGGACGCATATACTAAAACGACATTAAAATCAACAAAATATAGTGGTTGATTTTTACTTTGGATGATTTAATCTTTTCTTTTTCGAGTAACCATACCCAGGATTTTCTGATTTAAATTGCTCCCAATTAATCTCTTTCGTGCCTTAGATCATCATTCGGCACACCTTTATTTCCGTCCAGACAAAATAATAATGTTATTATATTTACGTAGACTTTATTAATTTCAAACCTAATACTCCCAAAATGACTTTGCTAGACAACTAAATTTGGTAATAATTTTATTATTTACAAAAACTTGGATACTCTAATGTTTCACTTCCGACTCAAATTATTTATCTTTGTGTAAATGAACAAAAATATTGATTTTATTTTTGGTCATGTTTGCAAGCTATGCAAGCGAAACTATATAATTCCATAATTAACCCAAAAAAAAGTTAATATAACATCCAAATTTTACTCTATTTGGGATACAGAGTACATTAAGAGGGGAACCACAACCGCGTCCCTTGTACCTAGACCGTCTAGTCCTCTGTACCCTCTTAAAAACACTCCATCGTCTGAAGACAAAGATGCTTTTTAGCACAAGGTGACAATTATATTGTTATTATGTTATTGGTGGAGCTGGTTACTTCGTTCTTATCGACGACAGTGTGATCATATAACCGACCCTCTATTTATTTATTTTTCATTTTTTTCTTTAATTCCTCCAGTCTTAAGTAGTGAAATCGGTACCTCCTCGAGTCTAAGTAGTGAAATGGATAAAGGTGTTAGTACTTTTCCTCACTTGGTCACTGAAACGGTATTTGGGATACAAAAAAACTGTTTGACTTTTCCCTCAAACACCCTGTATGGATATGGATGTAGTAAATTTGAATGATGATAATACGAATCATACATGTATTATCATTATCATTACGATGGTGATCAACATGGATAGTAGATGATGATGGAGTCAGATGTAATGGAGACGACATGAACGAAGAAAATAATAACACCACAATCCATTTATAACGAGAAGATATATTTCCTGTCCATTAATCGTCATAGTCTTTAGTACTTACTGATGAGAGTGTTGTAAGTAAAATAGACAGAGAGAGAGAGAATATCTTCATTTCTATAATATTACATGCATGTATCTTTCTCTATCTATGACATGACATGCTCTAGATAGACATAGATATAGCATAGATAATGCTTTTTACACATTCACAAAACTCTGAAGCTTTTTTTTTATAGTGATTTATTTTACATGTAAGTGTGTACACTACAGATACAACAGAACACTACTATACCTATTTTTATTTTTTTTTGTATTCAGAAGAGGAGCTTTAGATGAGAAAGCTTTACAGATTATTATTATTATTATTATTTAGATATTTAATGTAAAGATTTAAACTATTATGTTATATTTTTTAAATATGTGTCTAAATGGATTCCAGTTCGTACTACACTGTCATTCAAGATAGTATGTGCCTGTTTAAGGTTGTTTTACTGTCTAATATGTTGTCATTTCTGAAAGCGTAATATTTTACTTTTCTTTTACAAAAATTACGTATATATAACACTCAATACATTACCAAGACTAATGGCAATATTGTACTTATAACTAACACCATAGTATATACACACATACACTCACTCACTATAGTAGATACATAGATTAGGAAATAATCTTTCAAATGTTGAGTTATTTAAATTGTTTAACTAAATTGATGTCTTCAATTCATCCCATTTTAATGCTTATTTAGAACATATTATTCTAAAAAATACTAATTTTTCATGAAAACGATTACATTCTCTCTAAATTAAACTACTTCCGATACATGATATCATGATGCGGAAGGGAGAAAGAATTTCGTATGTAGGACACTTGCAACCTGCCAGCTGTATTTTTTCAAGGGATCTATGCCGATATATATATGTCTGGATTTGTGATAGAACAACCGCAAAAACCCTTTTGAACCATAGCCAGCTACGTCGTTCTTATTGCACGATTTGTGACAATCATGGAACAATTTGTCTAATCAATTAACCGCCCAGAGCGGTATTGAGACAAACGCTTAGACAAGGAAAAAGATGAGATGTCGAAGGCATTCTCGACCACTAGCTATAAAAGTTATGCTAAAATGAAAGATTAAGCCTACTTACCAAAGAAGGGATACAATTAGACGTAACGTCATCGATATTTCGACCATTAACTAAAAAAGTTATTCTTAAATGAAAGAATAACATTCGCAAGCAAAGTCGCCAAACTCTTAAGACCTAACGCCTTCTATAGCTGGCCTATTATCTAAAAAATGTATACTTAAATGAAAGAATAAAATATACTCACTTAGCCTTTTCTAGGTCTGCTATAAAAAATAACATTATATAAAATTTAACATTCATAAATTACATGCATTATTGTTTACAATAAATTTTAAATACATTACGCAAAATGTTAGATGTACTTTAGAAGAAGGAAGGGTGATATCTGTTAAGTGTAAGAAATATGATGAGTGTAAAATATTTATCATTATATAGCAAAATGTTGAGTAGTTTGAGCACTTTAAAAAAAGATATTTATTATATACAGATAGTTAAAAACGCAACGATTATAATAATATCGTTTATGTGTATATTATTCGAGCGTTTTACAGAAAAATTATAAACTCAACTCAGTCTACAAGCAGATAAATCTTTAAATAGATGTTATTTCTGAACTCTACAGGTCAAATAACTTTTATAAACATAATTTGATTAAATTTGGAAAAAAAATTTTCCCTCGATTTTTAGTTTTTGAGATTTGCTTTGAAATCCAATGCGGAGAGCTCAATATTATTTTCAATTATATTTTACGATTTCATGAAATCGTAAAATATAATTGTTATTTCTGGTTTTCTTAGACATAAAATACCCTAGAAAATCTAAAAAATTTTTTGTTTTTACTCTTTGACGATTTTGATAGATTTTGATAATCTCTGTTTCAAAAAAACAAAAAAAAAAAAAAAAAACGTTAATTTTCGTGATCTATTTAATATTACAATGTGGGTGGCTTTCACATAAAATAATTGTAGTGTTATTTATTCCCATTTTATGGAATGTATAAGAAGTAAATTGATATAAAAATTTAAATACACGTCAATTCAGTCCACTGTATAATAATATAATAATATACATAAAAATGACTAAAATGATTAGAAATTAACTTCTATGAATAATTTTTCGGTGTATTTGATATATGAATAAAGAAAACAAATAAATATAATTGACAAGTAATTTACTTGTAATCAACATTTTAGATGTAACTTGGCTGACTTGGCTGGTCTAGTAGTAATTTAATAATAGAACTAAACTCGTTACTCATTCTGTTTAAAATATCAATAATAGCGTCAATATAACGAGTATGTCAAATATTATTCAAAGAATATACCTAATTTATTGAATATCGTGTTTATGATGTATGTATAGAGCACGATCTAGCGGTACTTGAGACTACGTAAAATTTGAGTTTCTGTTAGTGAAATTGTGTTAACAATCGCTCATATATTATGAATCCGAATAATACCGGATCAATTTTTTCACTTAGAATTTCGTTTTTCGAAAATGACAAGAGTGAAAATTTTTTATTTTTGTACAATATACTTAAAATAAATATTTTAGAATTCTCAGGTTATTTCGAAAAATCTTCGAACATGTTCTCCTACTACCAGCGATTTTCGTATTAAAAGTTCGAAAAAACAAATTTTTCTAAATATGAGGAGAAATTTTTGTTGGAGAACGAAGTATATAACTTATTTCGAGTAATTTCAAAAAAAAATGGAAATTAAAAATATCCAGTAGTACGAAAACGAACCATTTTTTGAAAAAATTTTAATTGTTTTGTTTTGTCGATTTTACTTAAAACAATCATTAAAATGAACCTAATTTTATTGTTTTTTCTTATTATATCACATTATCAATAATATAGCGATCCAAACCCCTATAATTTATCAAAGAAGAGGAAGTGGTTGCAAAAAATTGGACATTTAATATTTGTGTCATTCTTAACACGATATCATTAACAGAATGGTGTGCTCGATTGCGATGACTACTCTAGTAAGTACATCCCGATCCTACTCTGTATTTTAGGATATATTTTTAAAAACCATTATTATATTAATTTTATTACAAATTTAATATGTAAATTATTTGTGTAAATATTTTTATATAATAATATCAATAATAACATTCAAATAACATCTTCAATAAAACAAATAAAATTAACTAATGACACACAACTCACACCACATTGACACACACACAAAGGATTTTAATGTGACAATATTATGACTGTTTATATTTTTTTACAAAGAAAACAAAACAAAAAACACATAATAATAACAATAATAATATAAACAAATTTGATGTTTCCGTCTATCACAAAAACTATTGTCAATTTACGAACACGCAACAATTTGGTAATTTTTTTTTTTTTTGTGAAATTTAAATTGTATTTGAATAATTTTTTATGTGGTAATGCATTTTACGTATTTTATCAGAAAAAACTATATTTGCCATATATAGTCTTTTCTGATTCCTTGAGTATCAAATTATCTTATCGAGAGTCGACTGCAATTAATTTATTTCAAAAATTACATACTGGTGGATTGTTTTTATTTAGAAAAGAACATGTAAAAATAACAACTAATATATAATTGTTTAGATATTCGACATATGATTGAATTTAATTGTTTGGACTATTTTTAATTAGCATTCATAAAATATTATAAATATTCAGTCTATACATGTATTTTTATTATCTATATGTATTTATTAGCCAAATTTGAGCTAAATTGTTGAGAACTCAATCATTTAATGAAAAAATAAATAAAAATAAAAATTTTTTGTATTTGAACTTTTTTTCTATCTTTTATAGTTGAAAAATTGGGTCAAGAATCCATTTGATCCAATGGACCGATTTTGCTCATACACGAACCTAAACTCCCTTTTTTTTTGTTTTGAATACATCGTCAAAATATCAGATCACTATTTGCTTTTGTTTTTGAGTTATCCTGATGCCGGACAGTCCATTGAATTATCCATCCATCCGGACAGTAGGAAATCGACTAATAAGATGTTTCTATGAAAATCTACACCGAAATTTTGTTTATGCGGTCAATATTAGGTAGCGTTAGAAACTTAAGAGTAACATTAATAAAATCTGATATATTATGTGTGTCGAGAATAAAAATTAAAAAAAAAAAGAGAGTAAAAAAACTTTAAAATTCATGTAGAAAATATTCTAAAACATTTTAAATTTGACTCATAAAAACACATGATTAATTTATTATCTTAATGTTAAAATTCGATATTTTTATCTTTATATCACATGACCTAAAACATTAAGCTACCACGATGTGACGTCATTTTGGTAAAATTATTAATTGTCAGTTCAATCTATCAACAGTATCTTCAACAGTATCAGTATTCTCAATATTTTCTACCGATATTACGTCACTAAAATGGTAGACATCATTTTTGACTTTCATAAAAAAGGTTAAAATATTAATGTAATTTTATGGCAATGAATCTTATTTAATTTCGCTAAAATATTTACTTTTTGTGACTTTTTATTAAGAAATCAATATTTCATACATACTTCAAGTTTTTAAACATGCTAAACTACCCTAATATAGTGAAAAAGATAAAACAGACCTTTAGGACACTTGTTTGTAATTCATATAGTTTTGTTTGACTTGATGATGATGATGTGACATGATATTTTTCAATCAGACCTCCCAAGTATTCTGTTGGAAAAATACTGACAACTCCAATAACATAAATATTATTACAAAAGTGATAGTGGACGACACATTATATGTATATATTTATTTGGTTGGCCATTCTATTCAAAATTCAGGGACATTCAGTTTTGTTAGTTATTACTACAGTTTGTTCGTTTGTTAGAGTGCCTTCTTCTCTAAAATTACTTAACTAAAAAAATAATATTTGTCACAAAATGTTTTATGTATCAATGTCAAATGTTCTAACAGTTTAAATAAGAGTCAGCAGCCAACCAGTGAAGTGGGTTTGTTTGTAATAATAAATAAACGAACGAATTTGTTTGTTCAATTTAAACATAAACAATGTTTTAGATAAACGAAATTGAATTCTGCGAATTTCTTGTTCCATGTATTTCTCTAAAAATATAATATACGAAAATAAAATCCATTATAGTAGGCTAAATGAACTTCAGCCTTCCAAAAAAATCAATTCAGCGTGATTTATTTTGTTGAATAATCAAAAATCATGACGCGTCCGTAATTAATAAAAATTTTTGAAATTAAACAAAATAAAATTTTAATATTTTTAAATTTTATTGATTTATATGGCTCCAACTTCGCGTTTGACATTTTATCATAATTACGACGATTTTAATTAATGCAATCAATCACTTCCCAAATTTGAATTAGTATAGCGGAAATTTAATCAAGAAAAAAATGTAGGTATACAAACAAGTTATGATGACATATCTCACCCTTAGCTCAATCTCATCTGACAAGCTACGGGCTTTCTTTATAAGTTTTTATAACAAATTTTTAAAATTATAAAAATTATTATTCCGCTATATTTTTATTAGTTTTCTATGCATATGATAAGTAAAAAATTTCAAATTTTTTATTTTAAAACTCAACAAAATTTATACTAAAATCTTTAATGGCTTTTTAAATATTAGGTTGGTAGAAATAAATTTTCGAATAATTAAAATGGTTAAATTATAGTAAAACTTAATTTTTAAACTCGATATCATAAATGTTGACCAAGAATTAGGAAAGGATAAAATACTTAAAAATTATCAAAACCGTTTAATATAACATTAAAATTCTAAATGTTGAATTATTGAAATATTTTTCATTCTCAAAAGTATTCAAATACCTACCACTAAAAATATTCATATTTGGTAAATAGGGCTCTAGAAGATTAAGAGTTTAATCTTCCAAAATAGATTTTCTACAATTTGACTTATTCAATCACATTTCAAATCTATTAGAATTGATTTCTCTGAGCATCACTTCAAATTTTAAAATCCTCATTTATTTTCAGTATAGTATGTATGTATGGTTGATTTTTATTTTCGGGACTCAATTTTACCTGGGACTCAATTTTATCGTATTTTTTGATATGACTTTATATTTTTTAGAACATATGATACGGTCGGTATACATCATTACGATATGCAGAGCATCTACGAAGCAGAATTGTGTATAAACTATTAACTAAACAAATAGACATGAATATGTTAAATCAACTTTTGGTGTAAAATCCTAAATTGTTTACATTAAAATGTAGATAAGTATAATTATTATACACGAGTTATGTTTTGTTTATATGATAAGAGGAAACGCGTTGAAAAATAGTAGCGCAGTCTTAGGTAGGCTACGGATAGAATATATTCATGGTTAAAGCAACATCTCATATCCTTTGATATCACTTGGTTTTTTTCATCGATGTTTGGTCAATTTTCAATTATGTTTAGAATTGATGTGTATTCAATTTGATTTTTTATACTAATATTTTA
The DNA here is from genome assembly GCA_020423425.1 of Chrysopa pallens. Lineage (NCBI taxonomy): Eukaryota > Metazoa > Arthropoda > Insecta > Neuroptera > Chrysopidae > Chrysopa > Chrysopa pallens. The sequence continues at coordinate 16,138,731 of CM035594.1, forward strand.
TATTTTATCGGACAGACTCCAATTCGGGTGAAAAATAGTCCATTACACAGAAATTATCATTTTGAACCGTAGAAACGCGTTTTTTCGAGTGTCAGAATGAGTTTTGTCGAGTGTCAGAATGAAAACCGCTTTTTCATGTAATTTTACTCTTTTATTAAATTATTAAAGTCGGCAACATAGTTAAGCATTTTCCACAACCTCCTATTTAATAAAACTGCTTTCCTAATTATGTTTGACTCCCAAAGTAAATATGTTAATAATTATGTTAATAAGTACTATGTTAATAATTATTTCGAAATTTATAATTTATAATTCAAAAAATAATGTGTACTTATGGAATCAAAAAATGCGACACTTTTACTTATTTAAATTTTTTATCTATTTTTTGAATACTCGGATGTTGTGTTGAGATGTTTATCATAATTCATTTTATTTATCTATGCAAAACATTCATTTTAAACTGGAACAAATAAAAAAATACACCATAAGTTTAGTGTATTTTATAATTTAAAGTAAGCGGGCAAGTATATTCGTTTATAAAATGTTTTTCAGTAAAATTTTCTTTTAACAAATATCACACGTCTTCTATTAATTGGTTAATATTTTTCTCTGTTCTCATTTTGAACATAAACATAATCCGCAAATGCAAAAAATCTTTTTTGTCCAATTTTCGTTTTTCATATTTATTAAATAAGCTTTTACGTGTAAGTCGATTTCGCTTGAAGAAGATATTCAATAGTATTCGACAATTTCTTTAAGAAAAGAATCTAATTTCTTACAAAATTTTTGAATCTGCATTCATACTAATTACTATATTCGTTGCTGTAGAAGTTTTGGAGATCGGTAGATCATGGTACATGGAATCGGACATCACAAAATATTATGTATATATGACATATTTAAAAAAAATTGTAATCAGCGTACGGAATACCTTCGTAATATATTTTTTTAAAATCCTATTTTATCTACCTTTACAAAAAAAATTGTTACCATTATATAACTAACAACCTAATCAAATATTTAAATATAAATTTCAAAAACATTATGTTTTATTATTGTTAAAAAAAAAAAAAAAAATTAAAGAGAATAGCAACGAAGCGCTTTTTAATTTATTATTGTTTAAATAAATAAATAATTATTATTTTATCTAATAAAATAAATACTAAATAAATTTAAGACAAATCTTTTACTGGGTCAGATGTATATAATAAATTCAGTTTCACAGAACGATTATTTCTTAATGGCTTGTAATTTAATGAGCTTTGTATAATTTATTAAATATTCAATGACTTATTAAGAAAGAATCTGGTTGTGGATCTGATAATGAATTTGCAATGTTACCTGGTATTGAAACAGCCTGTTATTGGTGACAGCTCTGGTGACGTCACTAGCTAGCAAACAAGAATTCCATGACAGATGCTGCACTGTTTTGTTGTATTTATATGAACTGGCTTACTAGCGTGCTACGTAACAAATTTGATTACAGAAAATTTCGTTTTTCGCTCTATTTAAAAAATTTTAATTTTTTACATTGTTTTTCATTGATAATAGTGTAGATTTCACAGAAATATCAATTTAGTGTGCTTATTATGTAATAAAGAATTATTTAAAATGATTTCCAAAAATCAATCAAATTGTCTATTAACAGGGAAAAATCTGGAAATTCAATAAGTAATGTGGTTTAATTCTATTTTACTTAGTTTCTGTCGAACATATTTGATTTAATGTAACTAGTCTTGATTTACTGATATTCGTATCTGTATTGTATATAAAAACGCCATTACAACCTGGTCAAATTTGATCAAAAGATCATATTTTACAATATTTGATCAAAAGATCATATTTGATCAAGTTTTGAAAACTGATTCATAAGCGCAAAAAAAAAATTAATAAAATGGTATTTCTGAACGATGCTTCTTCTGAATATTTTTTTAAAATAATTTTTAATTAGAAATCCGTTAAGCAGTAATTATGAGCTTGATGGACGTAGTACTCTAGTGATGAATAAAAATATAAAAGACCGTTGAAGAGGTAAAGGGATTTGCTGTAAAAAACTGTATTGTGAGTAGTTGATATAAATAATGAAAGAATTATAATATTTGTTACTATAATTACAGTAACCAAAACCCCATCATAAACTACTTTAAAATATAAAATATATAATACACATATTGTTTGTGTCGTAGTATTTGTAAAATCATTCAAATTATATTAACACCAACAACGAGAGTGAGAAACGCTAAGAAGAAGATGATGCCTTCAAGCTATTATCATCCAACAATCTTATGTAAAGTGGAGGAGAGTCTTAGCAGTAACAACAACAACAAAAATAGACTTAAAAAAACCACATTTGTGCAATGGATGTTTGTTGAGAAGATGATGATCAAGTACAACATACCGAGTCCAGTATATAACGGTATCGACGTATTAGAAAATATTTAAATGGAAACCATTTTTATATGGTATTTGGCGACATACGTTGGCGATAAAAACTGCCATTTTCTCTGTAATTACACATTCGCTAAATTCCCGGTATAGCTTTTATTTGTTTTGATATATTCAAAGTTGTGTAAAAATTTATTTTCCGTATGCCGTGTCCATACTTTTAATCGCGAAGATTTTTAAAGAGTAATATACCTTCTGCTCCGTTTCTTCTAACTACACACGTAATCACTCTCAATCACTCTCTTTTTCATTGGAATTTTTCCACGTCCATAACATTTTTTTCCAAAACAACATTTCTAATTTTTGAAATTATATACTTACCACACAATGCACTGTGCGCTGGTTCTTTTATCCTCCTAAGATAACAAAATTACAAAGTTGACAAATTTTAGGTTCTATTTCTATTTAATGCATGTACAATTTCTCGAATATTGAATCCTAATATGTAAAAATCATTGTTTCTTCTTTAAACGCTGCCATATCGTTCGTCGGATTACGGTAAAACTTCATCAACTTATTGCTTGTACGTGCTCGAAATCTATAGATTATAAAAATTTTGCATAACAAAACGTGTGGTAGTTACTAAATTGTCATTAATTTAAGTTTGTAAAAATTTAGGCCCATATACACAGTTTCAGTAGATCTCCCTACGAGTACAACAATATGGTATTTGGCTGATTCTAAATGTGTTGTATTTCACATTAAAATTTTAAACAAGACTCAATACCAAAACATGGAATTTATATAGAGATACTAACAAGTGACGTCATAAGCTTGTATTTCCCTCTTTGTTTAATCAGAATTTTGTCCATATTTTTCTTATTTTTAAAGATTTTTAAAAAATATTTTTAGATCCATGTTCATAAAGTAAAGACGCTTTAATTGAAGTAAGAACAAAATTTAGTCTAGTTTTTTATGACTATCGACTACTTTATTAATATGATCTAGTCTGTTTTCGATTCGCAAACAATCGTACTGTCTTAGACCAGACTATCCAGAATACACTATATACAAACAAGAATCCAAACGATATGATGGTTGTTTAAGATGCATTAGCACCTGCCTCAGCTGTTATGGCAATTGTGTTGTCGACATTCTAGTTTGAATTGAATGCCACACTTCTCATCAAATATAACTAGGGTCCATCTAACAAGTCAATAGAATGAGATAGCTTTATATACTTATTATATACTAATTAAAGTACGTCTTGATATTAAAGGTATATCCACCTATTTATTTGTTTTAATTGTAGTAGGCAGTCATGGTGCAATGGGTACTCAACTAAACAAGATGATTAATGTTGATTTGTGTATGATGAAAAAGAATACTAAATTGTTTACGTGCATTAATTGAAGTGAGATAGCTACATATATACGTATATTATTATTATATACGTAATATAAATATAGAATCATGGATGGATTGGGCAGTGATTGGACTGACCGCCTGTGGCGACCAGGTAAACTGATTACCGCATGTGGTGCAGAGTCAGCCGACACAATCAGACACCTATGTAGTGGTGCGTGTCACCTTTGACGCGCTGTGAATCACTTGTTGGGCCGACTACACCTTTCCTAAACTTTGCATTCCTACTATTATTTTCACTATATTATATTATATACATATATAGTTTACATATATATATGTTTATATTTATAAATATTTGTTAATCCTTGTATCAATGTTTGCTAGAGAAATTATTTCTATGGTTTCACCTCCTCATATATGATTATTTCAAGAATTTCTTTCATTATCAGTTTGATGCATGAGGATCCAACTTTTGGGTTATGATAATTTAAATATCGTCCTCGGAACGAAATTAATTGTCTTAAAAATACATTTTAAAAAGTTTGTTTCAAAGAAACAAACTTTTTTTTAGAATATGTATCAAAGAAACGAGTCTCTGATTATTTTAACAATAAAAGGGCTATTTACACTTAACAATCACGACACAGTTCAGTCACCGACCAGTCTCAGTCAAAACTAGTCAATCAACAAATGTCTGTTGGCACAGCTCAGTATTCGTGCTATTCTTGTTCTTTCAATGGTTTGTGTATTCACTTAATAACACTCAAAAAAAATTACGTCAGTCAAATTGTAAAATATCGTTGGCGACGAATTTAAAAAAAGTAATGGATCCGTTACTGAAGACAGTGCGGCATGACTGAGACTGAACTGTGATGGGCAAGTGTATATACACTAGATTCAACAAAATAATATTATGGACTGAAACTAACCGGTGACTCAACTGTGACATGACTGATATGTGTAAATGGACCTTAGAGTACCTCTTTCACATTTACACAAATATGACGATATTTGGCGACTTTACCTTTATATTGTTAAAAGAGGGTAATTAATTGTTAGTTCGATAAATATAATGCCATATAACTGACATACAACAAAGCTGTTGAATTATTACTTTCTTTAACTACTAATAAAATGAATTATTCTAATCCTACCAAAATTTCGATGTGGAAGTTTTTCACCGAAAATACTTTTTTGAGGTGCCCTGAGTACAAAAATGTGGTTTTTAGAAATAAGCCTGTGTGTGTGTGTTTGTGTTGGTGATTTTTTGTGACGATTTTACGTTTTTCTCGAAAATAACTCAATTTTCCTTAAACTGACTATGTTTATGGAACATGTTAATCTCTATAACTTTTAATTGAGACATTTCTCTGGTAAAATTCGCACGTATCAGATTTTAAAAAAATAAATAAATAATGTTTATTTTATAGTGTTAATTAATTAAAACATTGTAAATGATTAACCTGGACAATATAATATGTAAATTTGAAAGTTTAATAATTTTGTTAAATTTTTTTAATAAGATCAAAAATATATAATTTGTTTTATTGAAAATCAATTAAAATGGTAATCAAAAAATAAACAATGTTTAATATATTATTATTATTATTATTATTATTATTAATATTTACATAGACATAATGTATTTATATGTTAATAATAAATAAATATAAGTTAAAATTAATTTATCAACGTTTGTAATTAGATCATTTTAATTAATGATTTCACATTATTGTTATTATTCATTACTATATGTGCTTGACTATATTATAATTACAATGTGTTTCATAAAAAAGCTACACTATTTTATAGACCACGAAATAAACACTCTTGATATAAAACGTGTATCTGACAAAATTTGTCCGAGGGGAAAACCCGATACAATTTAAATCGTTGAAATCGTCACAATTCTATCTCCAAATCAGAATTAACATTTACATTATTATATTATAATAAAATGTGTATCAATTCATAAATGTAAGAATTATGTATTTAGCGAATTTTATAAATGTTAATAATTATATATAGTTTTTTTTTTTTTAGTATCTTTTTTACTATTAATACTAATTATTTTATTTTTGTTTTAGGTAAGTCCGATGAAAACTTCTTTTACGCTTTGTAAGGTAAAAAATCTAGATATAAATTTCTAATTTTATGAAATTTTAAATTTCGTATGTTCTGAAACACTTGGCTAAATGTTATTCTAGAACATACGACTCATTATAAATATATAGAATTACTCGTGCAATCCAAAAAGTGGGACACACTTTGTATATATTCATTAAAAATATCCTTTGATTGAATTGCTTCTAAACATCTCAAGAAAATTGCTATGAATCCTTCGATAACCATCCCTAATACACTCCCAATAAAACTTATATATTTTTATCTTAAGTAGACAATTAATTTGAACCATATAATTATCAAATTTCGCTATATTACATTTTGGAAAGCCTTATATTTTAATATGTTGGTGTGTATTATTTAAAACGTTGGTATTATAAATTATAAATATAATGTTTGTAGTATAGAGGCTAGCGGGATCAAATTTGTACTTTTATTCTGCATCAAATGAGTTTCGAAGTAAACAATTATTCAGAAAAATAATTCTTCTAAAATAAATATTATGCTTAAATTAATTGAAAATTTAATTATATTAAAATTATGTATTTTTTAAACAGTGTTTCAATAATCAATTGTTTAATGTGGTTTTCTTTTAGTTTTTATTTATAAATCTTAAAATGTTGTTTTTATACTCGACATACATAATACGTCAGAGTGTATTACGTTTAGTCTAAAGCTTGTAACGCTAGCAAGTATTGACTGCACAAACAATATTTTGGTATAGGTGTTCGTAGAAAAACCTAATTAGCCCATTTCCAACTGTTCATTCGTCCGTCCGCTGTCATTACTATAAATCAAAACCAAAAATAGATACCGATCGAAAATTGGTCCATTGGGTTTAATTCTTTGAAACAAACAACATTTGTTTAATTCGTAAAATGTGAGAATTCGCCATAATTTAAGCTCAAATTTAGCTAATTATCACTTAGAATACATATTATTACTATACATGTATACATATATGAGTTGTATAAACTGAATATTTTATGAATACCAATTAAAAATAGTCCAAAAAATGATATTTGAGTATTTAAATAATTAACTCTGTTAGTTGTTATCTTCAATTATTTATTTTATGATTATCTGATTTTTTAAGCAACAAATCAATGCTCAAACCAAAAAACAAAGTAAAAGTCTGGCCGCAATACTATATGGCATTTAGTAAAAGTGGTTTGAGGTTTTTTCGGGTATTACAAAATAATGTATTATAATATATTGTAATATGTAATGGTAACCAGTTGTAGCTATTATCGAGTCAAATACAACATGATTTCAATATAAATGTAATTAACGTTAGGAGGTAGTACTGTGTATGGATAGTATCGATATATTGTAAACCTAACGCTGCTATCATCACATATATAGTTCAATTTTAAAATCATATTAATAATTTCATTTCATTATAATTATTTAAAGTATCGATATATAATAATAATCAATTTATAATTATATTTGATTATCATCTCATTATTTAACAAATTATTTATTATTTAACATTTTAAAAAAAATTTTTTAACTCTAGCTTGGATTAGATGGATTAATATCTTTGAGATTCATTATCGTGTTGTTATCATTTGGTAGAACTCTTTTTACCTTTCAACTTTCTCCTCAAACATTTCATTCTAAAATCATTAATTTTACCTCACCAAATTGTGAAACACATGATGGACCCAAATTCCTCCGCTTATATGCAATAAAGGAACCGCAAAAACAGTTCAGACAAAAGTTGTTCAGGACAAAAAAGGAAGTCTATCCATGCAATTTGTTTTGACCTTGAGCTGAAATTTCAAGTTTCTTAAAGTCAAAACAAATTGTATGGATTGACTTCCCTTTTTGTCTGTTGCGTTTTTCCGTACCACGCATAGAAACGAATTTGGGCCAATCGATTAAAATGAGTGACCTTGTATATGACTTAACAACTTTTCCTAAAAATTCTGAATTGTATTTTGTGATTGTAGCATGAAGATTATTCAACAAAAAACCATTTTGTACGACACGAAAAACGAAATAAAACGAAATGCCCGTTGTTCCACAACACGAAAATTTTAAAGTTTATTCGGACAAAGTATATTCCGTTTTACCACATCTTTGATAAAACAGTTTTTTCACTTTTTATTTAATCAATTTCTAACTACAATAACTAGAAAACCGGATGCCCTCCAATTTCAAGCTTGTACGATTACCGAATGATTACCAAATGATTCACGGACTACGAAAAGGAAAACCGAATTTTTAAATTTTTGTTGGAAAAAAAGTTATACTAACCATAATTTAGCTATATACAAACTTTGAGATGTATAATTATTAACGATATTATGTTTATGGGCACCGATACTATACTATTTGAGTAATTGACTAAAATGTTTATGGTTTGTTTAAAAGGGTTAAAAATATCTATTTACACGCAAAGAAGTTATAAAATATTATCTATCATATTTCATAATTTTTTTAAATGTCTTTGAACTACTAGGTAGTATAGTTAGTTAGTTAGTTAGTTATAGTTAACTTTACCTGGGTTGAGTGAATACCTATGCCTACTAGGTAAATATGGGTATTATTGCATATAATTAGTCTAGACAGATTAACAAGATTTAATTATATGTCAAATATAAATATTCATTCTTTGCATTGAATAAGTATTTAAATACAGGTGTTCCTTTGATTTTAGTCTAAAATAATATCTAACAATTATTTGAGACGGAAAGCAAAATGACCAGCTTAATAAAAGACAACAAACAAGTTAGAAATTAGTTTATTGGAAAGTATTTAATTTTGAAGCTGTTATAAAATCCCGATTCCCAATTTAAAGACGATGACTAACATTTGAATAATTTCACAATATTCCAAGCTTCATTCCCCAATTGGTGTACATTTGACACCTTAAATGCTCAATGATTGCTATACAATATTGATTAAATTATACGATGCCACCGCAAAATAAAAAGCACTAGGGACCAAGCTCCTTCGTTATTTTTTTAACATTTTACGCCGATACGCCTACAAAATTATAGTAGCATTTGAATGAGATAGTGAGATATAATATAACCATAATTATATGAATAAAAAGAAACAAAAACACTATAACAATGGCCTCCATATATATACGAGAGTGAAATATAATCGTAAATTTATTACTTATAAATTAAGAAATTACTTTGAAAGAGACGCCTACAAAATAATAAAAAGAGACAGAGAGAAAATAATGTAAGGAAGAAAGACAACAGACGTAACCCGCGTAAAAGCATTATACTTTATTAAAATACTTATTTTATAGTTACCTAAAATCAATAATTGAATTACGCCTATTCTGGATTATTCAAAAAATTTCGTTCAATTTTATTAAAATAACAAAATAAATAACCAGAAGATAATAAATAAGGATAAAAATACACTAAGTGCTCATAAAAAAACGAGCTCATTTGCAAGAAAGCTCTAATAAAATAAAATGTCTTATAATCATGTTTATTTATTTATGAAATTTTGTTTCGTTTCACATATAACATTCGTTCCGTTCCGTATAGCCACATCATGCTCAATAATTCTTATTTAATATGCCATCAAAAAACGTACATAAGTACTACGTACACATTTACGATATTCATTTTGTGAGTAAAAAATAAATGTATCACAAATTTTACTTATACCACTAAATTAGCATAATAATATTATTGGAGCACCTGCTGTCATATAAAAAGCAATCACAAGTCACACGTCAAGTGTCCGTTCCTGGCGCTTACACTTGCGTGACGTCATATTTATTATATAATACATTTACGATGTCAAGATATATATTTATTTGGATTAGGTATGTTCATGTGAAGATTATAATCATTTCAATCAATAATTTACAGTGTGTTCTAAGTTCTTATGTTTTATTGGTAACTAATTAGAGACAACTGACTGACTATTGTATATATAGTTAAAAAATAAAAAATGCAACACTTGAATTTCATAACTATTTTAAAACATTAAATACCCAATTATTATGTTGTGTTGAGTTGTTTACCAGAATTAATTTTATTAATCTATCTACTTTTTGAAAATTTAAAATTCCTGGCACATTTTTCTGTATTAATAAAAATAAATTTAATCTGTTCGCTAACGAATTTCCTTAAGATTACATATAAAATTACAGTTTTTTTTAAATTGAAATAAATTTTTGAACAGTTTAGTGAATGGGTTTGTAATCTATACAGGTGATTAAGAATGAAATGATGAATGTTTTACTAAATTTTCATTCGTCTTGTATCATTTTTATACACCGCACGAACATCAAAATTTTTATACACCTCCAAAACATCCTTAATGTGTGCAATAAAATGTACAATAGGTGATCTGAACTAAACGATCTTTTAATTTATTTATTTATTGACTGATGATGATGTTTATTAAACAAACCACATTTCAAAGAATTGTTTGTTTATATACTCTAAAAGAGTCTCATATTTGCGAGCAAAATAAAATTAAACTTTTGATTCTAGACATAATATTAAGGTCATTTTTTATGAGGATGGTGACATTGCTTTGTATATATTAGACTGGGCGCTGAATGACAAAGTGCTTATTTAAAAAGTTTTAGGATCTTTAGATTGAATTTTGTTGTAAAAGAGAAGTTTTCGTGATTTTTTTAATAAAAATCTAAAAAATTGTTTTTGCTGTTTATAGTTGTTCTAGGTTAATAAGGGTCAACGCAAACAAAAAATTATACTTATCTTATGGTTGAATAGCTAGTTTTCAAGATATCGCTTCAAATTAGTTCGTAATATTGAACTTCAGATCGGATTTTATGTAATATCTTAGAAACTACACATCCAATCGTTAAATGGATGCTATTTTTGAAATCAGACCGTCACACTCACTATTCTTATGTTTCTTTATCAAAATCGAAGACAAGCAATTTTTTTCGAAGATTCTTTGAAAAATACTACGAAAAATCAAGAATTTGATTTCGAAAAAATCATGTTTTTAGGGGTATTTTGACTCAGTAGAATTGACAAATAGCTATTGAAAGATTTTATGCGTAGTTTTTAGGATATCAACTAAAATTCGAATCGGAGGTCAATATTTCGGGAAAATTCCAAGCGATATCTTACGACTAGTTTTGTCCAATCGTAAAATAAATGCACTAAACGAACTACCCAATCTGAAAGTAATTTTTTATCACAATCTAGATATTTTATGGTAATTTCAATTCTAAATTGGTAATCAGCGATCTCAAAATCCGCAGATACGAATTCTCAATTCAAAAAATGCATGCATCAATGCCTCCAATCAAACAGTATATCATTAAATTCCCGTATACTACCCTAGCTTAAAAATTGCAGGCTAAATATGAATGCTACAAGTATATTCTTTGCAAATTCTTTATTTTATTATTTATTTTATGCACTGCACAAGTAAATTTTTATATGAATATTTATAGCAATATGTAAAAAAAAAAAAATTATTTAATATTCCAACATTGTTTAAATATCTTTTTAAAGTCATAAATTATATGTTTTAAGTATAACGTATTAAATATACATTTATTCAAAACCCAGCACATCACCATAAAATATCGTCTATCATTGTTTAAACGAAGAATTATCTCTTCCTCAAATTCAAATTTTTGTCAAACATCGAATACTGCTCGAAAATAGTTTCTCATGCGAAATTAACACTCAATGACAGTTATGAAATTGGAACTTAAACTTTTTAAAATTTAGGGAAATTTAGTATAAATATTGAAAGTGAATGAATAAAATGGCTATTTAGAATATTTAAGCCAAATCAGAAATAACTTCCGGAGTACGTACACGCTTTTATGATATTTTTGCGATGTTGCGATTTTTTTCAATGAAAATTTTATGGAATATATCCGAGGCCTCAAAAAAAATTTAGTATCATTTTGCCCTCCCGCTGCTTACCAATTAAAGAGTTTTATGTTCAGAAAAAATAAACGCAACAAAATCTGGTATAAGTTTTTAAAATTACCAACGTTCAATTTTATGAGAGCTTGGTTCACTGAAAATTTGCATTAAATTCTGATGTTGACATGAGAAAATTTTCACAACATTTAGAATTTAATGCAAATTTTATGCCATATTCTCAAAAGCTGCGGTTAGATGAACAAAAATGGTTAGATTCCTAATCATTTTCCGAAGCTATCGCTATTTTTGTTGAGAAATTTGGCAATTATTTAAAACTATAACGTATATAACTTTTAACCAGGAGGGTAAGATGCTACCAAATTTGTATTTTACTTCGATTACCTATTGTCCTTAAAAAATCATTAAACATTTTAGAATAAAACAAATTTATTTCATTCATCTAATTTTAGTTCAATTTCTGGTCTATAACTAAGATATTTGTTTAGATTTTAACTGTTCAGAATTTTTGGATAAATTTTTTTTAAATAGTATCATCATTCAGCTCATTATCACCAGATTTAATAAATAATTTATAATATCTGGATGATAAAGAGTGTAAGAATAATAACAGAACTAGAAGAAGAGAGGGTGTAGACGTCTGAGTGAGTTAGCGTGCGTATTTATAAATATTGAAATTGTAATTGTTATTGTATGATATATATATAGTTTTTTATTTTTTATATTTATTTATTTATTTATTTGCCAAGAGGCATCGTTATTTTGTAATTACTCTATAATTATGAAACAACAAGTATGATAAAACTGTCTTAAATCATCATATATTACTTTAACTTATATTAACAATAGGTTTATTTATATATTGGAGCATACACAACATAAAGGCTCAAATAAAAGTCATATTAATAACATTATCCAAAAGTATACTTAACTCAATTTTTTATTACTTCGATTGAAGCATCTTCATAATTCATTAATATATATCTGAAATTATTTAGATATTCAAAAATTCTAATTAAAAAAAGATGGAAATACTTGCATATGATGTCACTTGCTAGTATCAGCATATATATTATGTGTAAATCAACTTTTGAAAGGAAGAGATGAAAAATAATCTTCACTATTTTGTAACTTCTTTATTTTTGAATCAATTTTTATCCGAATTTAGCTATGATATTTTTCGTATAATGACGGTACGATCTTTATACAAAAATACAATTTAACCCTTAAAATCATCTTTAGGCGCAATATTCAATTATTGATCGATTCTTGTCAGATGTTATAAAAGAGATTTTGAAAGTCGATTCCAATGTTATTTGTATATATTTCCAATATTATTTGTGTAAGGTATACTTAGCAATAAAAAATGCACCGACCCGAATCTGTCATATATATTTAAAATTATAAAAAACACGATTTTTTATGAAGTACTTGATAATTTTATCTATTTAAAATGAAGATCTTTATAAAAAAAAAATTAATGTGGAAAATAATTTAACACACTATACAAATTGTGTATTTGTAAAGTATTTCATAATCTAAAAAAATGTTTTATTAATATATATAATATAGCTTTAACTTCCTTTTTAGGTAAAATATCCATTATACGCTTAAAAAAAGTTGTAAGTTGTAGGGACTGCCGATAGAAGTGAAAACCTAAAACTATATAAAAACAATGGTTTGTTTATATTTGCTTTATTTATTTATTTATTTATAAATGTTAACATATTTAGTACTCACTGTTGTACTACACAATGAGGTAAAGAAGTTTTCAATTATAGAAATTATCATGTGTGTTTTTTTAAATTTTTAATAAGATTTAGAGCGTCGCATTTTTGTTGTTGCTAAGTATTTTTATACTTGTGTATATTCATTATTACATTATTATGTGTATTTATAATAATACAAAATTATTTGTAATTTGAAATTTACACAATAAATATTATACAATGCATTATATTATTCTATTTATTTGTTTAGTTATAATTTTTTTTTGTATAATCAATCATTATTATATTTATACAAATTACATTCAAATAAGTAATGCATGCAAATATAATTACTTTTTAAAAATACCCCATTATTTATAAATAATTTATTCATTAATGTTTAATAATTACAATTATTATAATTTCTTTTAATGTTTTATTAATTTGTGATGTTTTAAAAGTAATCTATTTTTACAAATAATTAATAACAACATATTATAAACTATTATTAAGAAGATTCATATCTGCCTTGGTGTTTACCTGTATTCAAATCAAATGAATTAAATTTTATCAATTAATTGATAGACCTCAAGTTTTGTATATGTTCTTTGAATGACTATACAATATTAAATGACATTGTATTTTAATAGAAATATTACGATGGTGGTTTAATTTTTGTCTTTCATACGCTTTTACCACCTTTTTTTACATAGGCTTTTTATATTGCAATTTGAAATAGAAAATGAAACACTTTGATTTTTGTAACTAGGAAAAACCAAAAATACATTAGCAATTAAAATTTTACTTTCGTAGTGTTAACAAATCTTTTTTAGGAGTCATAATTTCATATTAAATGTCACGGATATGCATCAGAATAATATTTGTAAATTCCACACTTAACCATAAATAGAAAATCAAAACATTTTTTATCATTTCGAAATTAAAATTTTAATTGTTAATAATTTTACCATTCAAGTAATTTGTTTTTAGTAACAAAATTTAAAATAGTAATCATACAAATAATTTATATGGCAGTGACAACGGAAATTGTGATAGATATAAAAGAACAGGTATACGACGCGTGACTAAACACTTCGTCAATCTCTTCTATATGTTAATTTTCATATATTAAGACTTTATCATTTAAATGGCACCTAATTAATTGTCCAAAGAATGTCATTTAATTTATTTTACATAATTAAAATTATTTTCTGGTTGATTAATTAACGTTTATTTACTACATATTCATACACACAGATTATAAAAATAGTAATCAAACAGCTTACTCACACGTAAAATATTATCCAATTCAATTCATTCATTCAAGTCAAAGTAACAGAAACAGATTCATAATCAGACCAACAACCAAATCAAATGGTTCTGTAAATATAAAGAAGATAAACAAACAATTTAATATCAAGTCTAAACGAATAAACAACAGCATAATGACCATAGAGTAGATGATATATTTCATCTTAATGAATATTCAATGTGTAATATCCTCGTTTATTTACAGTAGAGTGATTGAATAAAAAATAAAGGGTGAGGGGGTATCTTTTTGATATAGATCTCTATCGTGCACAAATTACTGTAAAGATACTTATCGAAACATGAAATTTGGTGCGGGCAGTTTTGATATGGAAATGCCTTACAAAACTTGAAACTTTTAATTTACAATTTAAAGATTTTACATTTTTTTTTACTAATAACTCGAAAAATACTTTTAGACATATAATGAAAGTTGGTATACATAAAATTGACATCAAACCGGAAAGCATGTTGAAGAGTTCATCGAAAAAATTAAATTTTATATTAAAAAATGTTTTAATGAAAATAAAACTTAATTTTTTATATCTAGAAATGTTTTTTAGCAAAACACTCACTCTTCGACATGCCTTCGGTTTTGATGTCAAGATTGTGCAAATCAAATTTCATTAAATTTCTATAAGTATTTTTCGAGTTTTGAAGCACGCGAAAATTTCTAAGAAAATTGTGTATTATTGAAATTGTAGTCAGTAAATCTAGCAATTCTATAACGCACACTTGCACATTATTGCTCATCTGTGCACACTGAATGTTGTGTAGCAATAAGATAATAGCTATCATCTGTGCTCGCTTGTACAATTTAGTTCTAGATTATACTAAATATTCGTTAAAAATTAATCTTTGTTTACTGCTTTCACGCAACCGACATGGTTAATTACATGCTATTTATGATCCAAACATCTCCAACTTCCCTAATTTGTTTGTTTACATAGAGTTTTGTTTGAAAAATCAAAATTGTCTACTAATAAATATAAATTCCAACCCTTTAAGTGTTAAATATCGACAACTTTGAACATTTTTTTTTAACTTATAGAGACGGTAAAAGCATCTACATTGTAGTATTACAATTTCTTAATTGTATCATTTTCATAATTTTTGATCATTGGGAAATAAAGCTGAAAATAATTTTGAAAAATTTCATTACATTGATTGATGCTAATAATATAAAGCGTTTATTTAAATGGCTACTGTTTTTCAACAAGCTATCTATATTTGTACAGCAATAAAGAGAATGAAATACATATAAAGTGTATAATTACGAATGTTTTTAGTTCATATTTTAAAGTTATATTTATTAGTAAACTGTCAGTTGAACTTTTGCGCGGCATCTTTATAAATTTAGTCACACGTATTTGTATAGTATCATGCTTTGACATCTATCTCTTTTTAATATATACATACTGTGTATAAGATGAGACATATATATATATATATATATATATATATATATATATATATATATATATATATATATATATATATATTTACAGGTAAATAATATATATGTCATTAATACATGAACCATAGAGAAGATTTTAATAAGAACCTGAACATTCTATGTAGAGGAGACAGTGGGATAACTAATAGAAATGATGACCACTCGAAATTTACAAGCACATTTTTATACTCAATAATTTGTACAAACTTTGAAAACGAGTTTTCATACAATATAAGACTTCTATTGTCTATTTAAGGCCAATTCGATTTCTATTTTGTATACTCTTACGATAAAATTCCTTCTAGGAAAAGCGATCATGTAAATATGTGATTAAAAACTGTACAAAATATGGGAATAACATCTCGTGATATTCATCAGGAGAAAATTCTTTAAAATAAATTCATTGAAATAAAGACAGTTTTTTTTAATTAGAAATAAATTTCCAAAGGATTGAACGAACGTCCGGTAAGCAATCTGTTTTAAATAATGTAAAATTTTTTGAGTACTTATTTTATTGCAGGGTTCAAATATTTAATATAATTATATTCACTTAAATCTAAGATATGGAAAACACGAGCTTATATCCAAATAATTAAAATTGCAAATTTCTTCGTTATTAAAAGTTGAAATATACAGATTATTTTAAATAATGATATGATTATTTTAAATATTGCTTCTATCAAAGTTTTTTTCCCGAACAAATGTTGTGCTTACACAGAAGTAATTAAAAATAATATTATTATATATAGGAGGTAATGTTTAATAAAAAATGATAACTAGACTTTTCTAAGTCTTCTTTACCGAACCCTAATAATGACAAACCGATTATTTCTCATTTATTTCAACAGGTTGAGAGCACCTATTAGATACATTTACTCATCCAAAGTAGAGAATTACTCTACAATGATCGTTTTGCTTTGTGATGACGCTGGGACATTGGGATCGAATCTATCAAGTTAGCATAGTAATTCTTAAAAAAATTCATTTTTCAAAATTGTTTAAAATTAAGTTAAAGTTGAATTGAACAAGAAGTGTAGATAATAACATTGTTAATTGTTTGAATACTGGATATATGATTAAGTATCAATAATTGAACTGCTTTTAATCATTTATATTCATAAAATACTCTAAATTATACAATACTATATATTATAAATAAAAACATATTTGTGTTTATTTAGTGAATTGAGCTGAAATTGTGGCGAATCTATATAGTTTCAAACAAAATGTTTCAAACAAAAGTTGTTTAATTTGAAGAAATAAAGAATTTTTATAATAAAATTTTTCTTCTATTTCTTATTGTTTACACATTCACAAACTTTCAACTTTTTATCTCTTTGTTTTTGAGTTATGATAAGAAAATCGCGGACGGAATTGAATTTATTAGACAACTCCATGAACACTTAAACCCAAATTTCCACTATTTCATATGCTTTCAATATTTTCTAGCGTTATAAACTTTAAACTGTTGGAAGCATAAGCGAATATTTGCATTAAAGATTTTCTAACTACAAATTCTAAACTTTGGAGTAGAATGAATTTATATTTTCGAAAACGAATAATTGAAGCTTGAACACACAAAATGATACAATGGAACCCACCAATTATATAACAACAATCCCATTTTCCCCTAAATACAGTAGTAAAATACATATCATCGAACAATATAACAAACATACAATTTGAACGCATTTAATAATAAATACCTTATAAATTCATACACTTTACCACAGTCGTTCTATCTTTACTCATTTCCACAAAATAAATAAAGATAAATAAATGTTTCGTATGTGTGATATTAAACATAAAAGTGTTTTTGTGTGTGTGTGTGTAATATTTTAATGTAGAAAGTGAGATAAATAATGTAGTTTTATGAATGTTATGAAATGAGATACATTTATTTATATTAAAAAGGGCGGCATTTTCAAAGCTTTTTGTTGTTTGTTTGTCGCGTGCCAACTTGTTAACTACTAGAATTACTAACTAGATAGCAGGTTATGAAATTGTTTAGCATCTTATATTATGGGTATATTATTATTATTAATAGTTTATAACTTTTTAATATAAAAAGTTTTGTTCTTTTAATAATGCTACTAAAAAAACTATGTTCAGTTAAATAAACAAAAAATGATTTACATTATTTAAAATGACTGTGGCAGTTTTATACAGATTACTTACTTCAATGCCTAAGGTATCAACTTTTGTCTAAGTATTTCATAATTAAAAGTTTTAGTTTAATAGAAAATATCGATATTAAAATCATGTTAAATAAATAAATTGTGAAAAGAGGAAACTTGGCAATATGATTAAAAGCCATATAGTTTTTTTCGTCATTTTGAGCTTAATTTTAATAAACCACAATTAGAATTTTGAAAAAAAAATTATCCATTTTTTTAATGATTATGGACACTTTAAAAATGATAAAATTAAAAAAAAATCAATAAAAACTTCTCTCAAATCGATCAAAATTGGGCCAAGATGTAGAAAAAATTGATTTTTTGAACTTTGTAACGTCACAAAAACAAAAAAAATTAATTTTGCTCAATGACACTCAATTTTTATCCATTTTTGACAAAGTATGTAGTCCTGCTAAATTTGGGACGTAGATTTCAAAAATTTGGTTAAATAAAATAGAATTATAATAGATTTCAAGATAGCAAGGGTATGATCATGATATTTCATATATGGGTTATGGAAGCCGAATAAATAATAGAAAAAATGAAAAGTTTGACCTTAATAAGGTCACTCAAATTGAGCCAAAAAACAATGACCCAAATATAACAGTTTATGTTTAGTAGATGAATATGTAAATAAACAACATATTGTTTAATAAACATAAAATTTGTTAAAAGTGACATAATCGATTAATTAATTCCATCAATTATAATATCATAAATTTTTTGTGATTTCTATTTTTGAGAGAACAACCTTAATCTTGTATCATCATAAAATGTATAAAAAATTAGAATTTATATAAGGCCTACATATAATTATTGTTGTTCGTTTGTTGGTATCGTAAAAGATACATTTTTACAACAATTGTATTGTATAATATATTATAATTAGTTTATAGCTTACGAGTTTTATATATATATGGACACAATTATTGTATTTAGGTAATAGTTATATGATCGTATATGCAATAAATAACAACATTATCCCACATGAGTCGGTCGGTGTCTAACAGGTAACTAAAGTTCTGTTAATATATTATTTATAAGTCAATTTTTCCTTGAAAAGTCTAAAATAGGCTCTTTAGTGTAATTTTTTTAGATTCCGTGAAAAGTAGCTTAAACTTTTGTACACGCAGGGTTTTACGTGGGGTGATTACAAATTTAGAATAATAAGTATCCAGAATATAATTGTGAATTGTGATAGCGTTTATTAAATTAAAAAATTTTTTTTACACTTTTTAGAGATTTTTTTGGGTTTTTTTTTTCAATCATAAAAACAACGGAATGAAGTACCAACCTTTTTTATTCTAGGCAATAAATGAACTTCCACAAAAAACGCATTTTAGATCACAATCTAAATTATTTTTATACTGATTTCAATTCAAAATTCATATTGAGCTTTCTCAAAACTCCCAGATACTAATTTTTTAGTCCTACCCGAAAAGAACATTGCTGAAAACCACAAAAATGTATCTACTTGTAGAGCAGATATTAATCGGATTAAAATTTCACACCAATTTACCAAAATACTAGCGGACCTCACACAATTTTACCCGCGTAATTCTCGTCCCCGTAGGAACACTGGGAGAAAAAGTAGCCGATGTCAGTTAAGGATAGTGTAGCTTCCTAACGGTGATGGATTTTTTCAAATCTGTCCATAAGTTTCATTTTTTTAATATTAGTATAGAATTGTCTAAATTTGATTCTTTATAAATGTTGAAACATAACCGTTCTTTGCTATAACTTGGATATGATTATATAAGGTGAATAAATAATAAATTATAATTTTTAAATATTTGATTTTTAAATTCTTTTTGTATTTGTATTAATTAATTATATTCATAGTAAGTACACAATATATAGATGATAATGATTATTATTTTGATGTCATGAATACTTAATGAAAATAATTGATAATTATGAATATTAATTCATATTAATATGAATACACAGGTATATAATTATTTAATTCACAGATTTTAATTTTAAACATTGATAATTCTATATTTGAATAGCCTAGAGACCTTTTTAATATTATATTTAATCATATTTAAGGTAATATGAATACAATTGGTATTAAAATATTTAAGACTCTTTAAAAAAAAATTTGATTGTGTAATCGACTGTGTAATTTATGTCGAAAACAATAATAATTCTACTTAGATTGCGAATGAATAAATAATTCGCCAAAATCAAAACACATATCCTGACGATGCTTAACAAATAAGGATTCGAAAAAAGGAAGACGAATAATTTGTTAAATACAAATTGTTTTCGTAATCATCTGTTAAAATAAATTAAATTTCGTTTTAATTTGAATGTCTATTTCTGCCTGTCCATCATACAGATAACTCAAAAACGAAAATTGACAGTGACCTAAAATTTTAATGGGGTATTCTAGACCTAAAAGTAAATGATCACAATCGGTCCGATAGATTCATGATCCAACTTTTAAACCATAAAAGATTCAAAATCTGACGTTTCGAAATATTTTTTCGTAAACTATATTATATAACAAACTGGTGTCGTATGTTTAAACAATTAACTCTATTAGTTGTTATCTTCTCTTGTATAGGTTTTCCGTTGTATCTAATTAAGTAAATACATATATGGATTATCTAATTGCTAATCTCTGTTTACACTTTTGATAAGAGAATTAATTCAAAATAATTTTTAATTGAATTTTTTTGAAACTGATTTAAATAAAATATTGATTAGCATTAAGATAATTGAATTCAAGGATAAAAATTAACTTTGAAGTACGTATTTGAATGTAGTATTAGTCGTCTCTGATTCTAGTGGTAACAATATGTTTGTATCGTTTATAAAATATTGACATCAATGTATTTATTAATTCAACATGCTATATTTACAATGATATTTGTATTGCGGCATCCTTTTCTTTCGTTATGAACTTATTTATCATATCTACTTACAGATATAGACACTTAGAATATAAATTTTATAGAGTGGATACACAATAGTCATGTAATATTTTATAGTAATGTTACGCGTGTCATGTACTCGATCAAGCGCGAGCTTGGCTATTGTTTGCGACCTTTAACTATTTACACATTCGATGATACCTACAGGACATGGAATTGAATGTTTGGATTCTAATATTAAGATGTACGCATTCTGTGAACGACTTCGACATGAGAAAATAGAGGGCTGTTTTTCTTCTCTGTAATTACTGTGATTTCCTTAGAATTGTATATGGAATCCTCATGTTCTTGAAAAGGGTTTTAGACACGTTGGACATTTTTTGACATGGGAAAAAAACCATTGAACTCTGCGACGCTGTTACGACACTCCTGTATATAAGTATCTATAAATATTACATATTACATATATATATATATATATATATATATATATATATATATATATATATATATATATATATATATATATATATATATATATATATATATATATATATATATATACATATATAGAGCAGCAACAGCCAGACCTATGACTTGTATAATTGGCTTTGTAGTCAACGGACCTCGAATCCTACTGTGTCACTAGAGTTTTTTATTTAATATTTATACCCAAATTTCATTTTACTAATTTTCAATGAACGAAACATCTTTGTAATTTAAAATGTTTTTATTATAAAATACTGTTTACTTGTTTTTCCAATTTTAAGATAAAAAAAATAATTTCCAAAAATATCATACGAAAGTTGATTGTAAAATTGTCATTTGGAAAAATTATATTACCAAAATGTAAATAACAATTTTGATGAATATGAAATGTAGTTAATGATTTGGGAAGAAAAATTAATAAAATTTTCTGAGAATTATTTTATCCCATCACTATTATTACATTATAAATACTAAAGTTAGTTACACGGTATCAACTAGTTTTTTTTTGTTTTTGTATTTTATAGTGGTAAAAGTTTTTTCGTATTGAGATAAAATACATGGAAACTCTTTGCTTAGACCAATTTAAGATACAGTTGAGAAATTTTCTAATTTGTGAACCCGTGAGTTCCATTTGATAATATTTCAGCAAACGGATTTGTGAATTATTATAAAAAATAGTTTTTTAATTCAAACGAATAAATGTTTTAAAAGGCTATTTGACTAATTTTTTAAAATCATTTTAAATAATTCTTTATTACACTATAAGCACGCTATATTGATATTTTCGGGAAATCTACACTATTTCCAATAAAAATCAACGATATCCGTTTCACACCAGTGCGGAAAACGTTGTGTCTGTTATGACGTTTGTCACGTGAAACGTGTGACGTGGCACGCTAATAAGCAGTTCATATAAATACAACAAAACAGTACAGCATCTGTCATGGTATCCATGTTTAATATAATACATGTATGTAATATATTTTATAGTTTACTAGCTAGTGACGTCACCAGAGCTACCACAAATCATAGGGTAATATGGTTTTTTTATGTTATTATATTATAGGATAGCGCATATTTTATAGTATATTTTTAATATTGTCAAATAGCTTATTAAAATTGTAAAAATATTCCTAGAACAAATATAATTTTCACAAGATCGTTGATAAATATCTTTAATTTATTCATATTGAATGATTTTGATTCTCGCTACTAGCTAGCTTGTAAATAGACATCTTAACTAGTTACATATAGTGCATATAAATATGCAGTGCATTGCATTGCCATTCATAGATAGATATTATACATATATAGAATATAATAATATAAAAACAATATGACTGTGTTTTGAGACACAAACAAGTGTACACGTACTATAATTTATATATGATATTATTAATGTGTAGTCCAAACAAACAAACAAACAAACATTGTTTATATGATTCATTAAGTAATAAATAATCATCGTTTGTTGTTTGTATTTATTTATATATATATATGCATGTATGTATAAAGTTCTGTTGTTTTTTTAAATTCTGTTTGTTTTAACTGCATTATTCTAAACATACACAACCATATTGACTTTTTATGTACTCGACATACATAATATGTCAGTGATGTTAGTCCTAAAGTTTGTAACTAGAGCAATGACATATTGACCGCACAAACGAAATTTTGATATAGGTGTTCATAGAAACACCTAATTAGTCCATTTCCGTTTGTCCGCCTGTCTATCATCAAGATAACTTAAAAACAAAAAGAGATAACTTTAAAACAAAAATAGCGTGCTGAAATTTTCGTGATGTTTTCTAAATTTAAAAAAATTCATTAATTCAGTCCATTGGATCCAATGCATCCTTGATAAAAGATCAATTGACATACTATAAAATATAGATGAAAAATAAAAAAAAATTTTTTTTTGAAACAAACAACTTTTGTTTGAAACATTTTTCCGTATAATGTTTAAGATTTCCACATTTTTAGCTCATGATTGGTTAATAAAGACATATTGGTTAATAAACACATATCATTCATGAATACATATATAACTGTATAGACTGGATATTTATAGTATTTTATGAATACTAATTAAAAATAGTCCAAATAATGTAGAGTATCTAAACAATTAACTCTGTTAGCTGTTATCTTCAATTGTTTTAACCTAAATATTATATACATATATTACGTTTAGTTACTAGTATTAGTCCGAAATTTAAATTTTGAAATTCAAAATTTTTTGTTTTTGGAAGTTTCTTAGAATTATTTTAAACGTAAATTGTAATGATTGTGGATTGTAAAAATATAGAACCAGTTATTTCTGTATTAATATCACTTTTTAGCCATTTGTGGAATTTTTGAGGTAAAATTATGACGAATCCAAACATTTTATGAAAAACGTTTCAAACAAAATTTAATGTTTTAATAAAACAAAAATTACATCGATTATGGTCATTTCATTTTTGTTTTTAGTTATAGGAACAATCCAAAATATCTGTTTCCTGTCTCGTTTAGTTTTTGAGTTCTTGATGACAGATGTACGTAAAGTCAGAAGGAAGTGGACTAATTGGGAAATGGAATAAATTTTGTTTGTTCGGTCAACATTTGTAAAACTAACATTTTGAGCGAAAATTACAGTTAGACCAGAATTTGGTGTTGTCCTACAAGTAACATTCATTTTAAGGTTTTCTTTTGTGCTAAAAATTTATTTTCTTATTTGGCACATAATATAAATTCAGAATATAAAATGAAAACATCAAATCAAATGACTTTTTTCCCATTTTTCTGGGGCGGTAATGACGCCTTAGTGTTACCCCTCCTATCTCTTATAATTTATAAGCTCAAAAATAGTTTCCGTATTTTAATCCAAGTTGTATATTTACGGAAACAAAACTATCTACCTGAAATTTACCTTTTTTTAATTTAAGATTATCAAAAAAAATAAAAAATTTAACTTTTCAATTATCTTAAGTAGATTGTAAAACTGTTCCATGTCTTTCATTTTTAAAATTGCAAATAAAACAAAAATTAAATGCAATTATCTCTACTCATTATGAAAGTTTATCAGTAAAATACTCCTAAAAATTAAAAACCCAGTACACTTGACTTTTAAAAATACAGCAGTATGGTTGGTGGTGCTATATTGAAATATAAGAAGTTTTAAGGTAACTTGATGGTACCATCCATAACAGACTATGGCAAGAAACGACAGGGGTTCGGCGACAGCCCCTATATACAACACATCTCTACACACACACACATTTTAGTAGAATTTTTTGGGTGCACAATGAATAAAATATACATACAAGGTCATGGGCCCCTTGTTCTTGTGTTCAGACCATCTTTCAATTCACTCCTTCACTTCTTAACAAAAAAAAAAAAAAAAATAATAATAATAATAATAATAAAAATAAAATCTATCCAAATGTACAACACACACATGCACACACATACACATACATATAACGAACGTTGTCTCACCATGAAAGAAATAAACGATCCACATACATTACCCGAGAGTTTCTTATTTTGTTAAATAGGGAAGATGCACGTATTATTTTTGTTATATTTCATTGCAGCGTCTTTACGAAAATACATTTCTTTAAAGTTCTTAAAACATAGCCAAAATATGGAAGTTAAAACTTCTTAATTAAACTCTATAGTGATTTTATGTAAGGGTCATTCTATGGTAAGAGGTCCTACCGATGTCCATGGCTCTTATATACACTTTCCTTCATAATTTAAGATAAATAATGTTTGAATGTACAAATGAGTTTATTGTGAATAAATAATGTTATATAAATAACATTTATATTCAAAAATTTTGTTGGTCGATTTTTCACCCATAGAAATATTTTTGCAAGAAAGAGATGGAATGCAAACTTTAAGAGCGTATATCTTATTCGTTTTTGAATCAATTTTAATTTAATTTTCGAAGTTTGTTTAGTATTGAGCATAATTTGTCAATTTGATGTGTAAAATAGGTAAAACATTTAAGGATGTGTCATCGACAGCGGGACAAGGTCGCATCGCAGTTAAAGAACAGCATACAGTTTTAGAAGGGCTTTAAATCTTCATTTAGCATCATTTCCATCGAAATCAAATTCATTATTTTTGAAAATAAAATCATTTCTATAAAAAGGAAATATTAATTTATACCTCTCCTAACAATGTTTAAAATTTTAATACTAGGCAATAAAGTTATAACTTTTTTTATTGATTTTTATTTAGAGCATTTAATATGGCTATATTATTTTGCTTTAAAAAAACAAAAAAAAGGATACTTGAAATATAGTTGACAAATTAACAGAAATATGATGGTACCGTAGTTTTACAGCACTTCTATGCTCCCCTGTCATTTCTCAAGCGTTAAAAGTTTTTTTAAAATTCAGTTCCATATTTTCGAAGATCTTGCTCACTATACTGAAGAAGAGTTATGTTCTTTTTTTATTGATTTAAATACAATGGTTTATTATTATCAATTTTTTAAATTTAATAATAAACTAAAAAACTGGTTATGTTTAGCAGCATACTTACAAAGTTTCATTTTTTTTAGTATTATTTACTTAAGGATGTGTCATGTAGTTTGTTATTGTTAACATTAGTAAAATATTTAAATAAATGTTTTTTTAGTTAAATTAACCAAATTTTATGATTTAGAATTGTTGAAGTCAAAAAACTGGGATGCTTAATGGACTATTTTGTAAATCATATTTATAATGACTTCAATTTTAAATTTTGATCAAGAATGTAACGTAAAGCAGGTGGGATAATCAGAGAGATATTCTAGAAAATTTAATTGTTATAAATCTGGGTATGACTTGGTTATCTATACAGCGCTACTTGATTGTGGGTTCGATTCTACACTCCTCATAATTAATGAAAACTTTATTTTGATCCAATATCAAAATAAAGTTTTCATATTTCTTTTACTTATATTATTTTATTGCACGTTGAGTGCAAAAACCGACAAATTTCAAATATGCATAGAAAAAAAGTCCTTTTTTAGATTTTTCTCTTCGTTCTGTCAATAAAAATTTTGAAAAAGATTCGTGAACAATTTTAAAATGAAAATTACAAAAGATTAACAACACCTTAAATAAATTCTAAACATCTCACTCATCCATAACATTTAAAACGAATTCTTCTCTTCATAAATTAGAAGTGTGTGGGAGCAAAAAAAATAAAAAAAAAAATAAAAATTACAATTGCGTATGAATTAGGAGGTAGTAAATAGTATGTCGACCGGAAAAATTTAAATTTCTACACCATAAATAGCGCCAGTTATAACAGCAATTACGATTTGCATACATTATAATTTTTATACGTAACCAGTTGTTAAATGTTATAATAAATTATCAACGCTATTATTTAAATTGGTCTCAATTAATATTAATAAGATGGAATTCATTAATTAATTAAGACTTATTTATATATATTTAAAAAAAAAATTATACTTATTCAAACGAAATTGTTCAACGACGCAACGAGTCGTCCGTCGTATGCAAATCCAAGAAAATGTATAGTTGAATATCATTTCATTTTGTTGGCCAAAATATGTTTTAATTGAATTGCATAAACTTAACGAGAATTGATTCACTTGCCTACATCTGTCTAAATGAAAATTGCCTACGACTCAAATGAACTCAGATTTAATATATGCTAGTTGCCAAAATTTTTTGTAAAATCTTAAAATGTTTAAATGATACAGTTGACTCTCGATAATTTGAAATTTAAGGGATCAAAGAAAAAATTTAAATTATCATGGGTTTAAGTAACCATGAAGTGGGGAGAACAAAAAATGAAGTAAAGAATAACTAATAATAAAAAGCGTGGTTTACGATAGGTCTGTACGTATGTAAACAAACAACAGACGTTAGGTCGGTGCTTCATAAACTCTTCAAATTATACAGAGTAGAGAAGCTAAGACCTCAAGGGACCGATAAAAAATTCCAAACTTATGAGTTTCAAATCATCGAGAGTTCGACTGTCCTTTTTTTTGCCTTTTAATGAACGCGCAATGCCGTGAATGAACGCCTGTTATTTCAAAATTATGCCACATATCATAGTTTTAATTTTAATTTTTTTTTTTTTTTTAAGAGTGTTGCACTTTTTCCATCGCTTTTGCAAGTTATGTGTTATATTTCATTGTAGGGACTGTAAAACTGGCTGATGTGTTTTGGAAATCAGAAAAATGAATTATATTTTTTGGTAAAATAAGATTCCAATAAAATTCGATGTATTATTTTATTACCTATCGTATGTTTATAGTTTATAAATTAATTTTTATGATGGCGTATAGCCTATTATATAATTTTATTTTCAAAATTAAAGCTTGTACACTAATAAAGCTTGTACGTAATTGATCAAACATTGCGAACGCATTTTGAACATTTATGTACATATATATAAAAAATAAAATGCGCTTACTTTCGTCTATTTAGTATGTAGAACGGGTTTTATATAAAAATGATATCGCAAATTGTTATAAGATTTTAATTTAAAATTGAAAGTCTGTAACTGGCTGCTACACAACACGCAGTGTGAATTTCAAATCAAGGTATCATTTTTCACATAAGTTAAAACAGACTCCTCGTATTACACACCAAAAATTTTTTAACATTACTACGTTACGTAGAATTTCAACTTTCAAGTAAAAAAAATATATATATTAAAAAAAAAAATAAAAATAAAAATAACACGATACGAAACGAAACGAAACACTAGTCAATTTATTCAAAAACAGAATATACATAAGAAAATTGTTAAAATCAACAAAACATAGTGAACATTGTTTTATTTTTAGCAGACAAACCATAATTATTAAGCTTAACTTGGTAGTCAAACAGGTCCTACGAATATACAGAGGGTTCGTTACATATTTTGTTAAATCACAAGAAAAAAAAATACCTAGTATATTTTTATACTCGACTTAAATATAATATGTCAGAATATATTAATATTAGTTTAAAGGTTGTAACGCTACCTAATAATGACCGCACAAACAAAATTTGGTATAGGAGTTCATTGAAACACCTATACCAAATGTCTACGCGATGTACTTTCCACTGAGGAGAATTCACATTTCACATTCAGTTTTTACCCAAAGCTTCCATTATATTTGCATACAAACCCTTTTAGTTTCATCTTAAGAATTGAAGTAAATTTTTAGCACACTTTTAAACAATACGAAAGTTTCTATTTTAAAATTTCCTCGCGTTTTGTTGTTTAAAAACAGTAAGAGAAAATACAAAATATCTTATGGGCTAGGCCATAAAAAAACTATCTTTCATTTTACGGGAGCTTATTTCAAAGACTACGTGAAAGCTAGATGAAAGAAGGGAGGGATTCTAAAAAGGTTAGACAACAAAAAATAAAAATAATTTGTACAAATTCGTCTTCAATATGTGATAAACACTAGACGAGTTACATAGCTTATTATTGACCATTCTTTCATTCCACCCACTAGAAATTAATTTATTTATCCATATACAGATACAATATTTGGCATTCCATTCTGCTTTGAAATACTTCCTGGAAGGACTACTGTTTGTTAGTTGTTGTTCTTCAATTTATTTTTACCTACTATTATCATTTTGTGTGGATATCTACTCAATTCTCATGAAAGACTATTCAAAGCTGTTGTATAATATTTATAATATTTATATATATATATATATTGTTTTTTATATAAGATAACTTGAATGTTTTTACATAATATTAACATAATAACATAAATATCATTTATGTATTTTTTCTCTTTTTTGATTCTACTAACGGCCAGTCAAAATTTTTGAGTCAAGTTTCTTATCCGCATCCGTCGTATATAGATAGACTAACTTTATTTAAATTTTTAAAAATTTTGTTAATTATTGTTCGATATTTAGAGAACTTTTTGGTTGCAACCTAATTTATTTCGACATTTCTTTCGATAATGCCCGCTTGTGGAAATGTTTCAATTTTCTCTTTATTATAATTTTTTTTATAATTCTAAATGATTTTTTTCTTTTTGTTTTAGGTAAGTGCCATTTCGATTTGTCGATCTTAAAATAAAATGTCCAGTATAAGGTAAAATACTTCTTTTAAAAAGGTTTGTACTTACTTAGGTCTTACTCATATTAATCATGTAAAATCACAAGTGTCACTATTACAATTTGTCAAATCACAAGTAGTTAACTAACTTAACACTTGTTGCTTTAAAAAGCTTAAAAATTTCCAAACTATCAACAAAAAAATGTCATTGCTGTTTTTAGGTGTTCTAGAATAATTAAAGTGTAGGAAACCAAAAATAACACTATTATTTTATGATTGGATGGGTAGATTTCAAGATATCCCTTGAAATTTACCCGAAATATTGACCTCAAAATCCAGTTTAAGAGATATTTCAAAAACTAATCGGAATCGGATCGTTAAATGGATGTTATTTTTGAAATCTACTTTATCTCTACTCAAGCTACCCTTATGAACTTAATTTTATCAAAATTGGATAAAAAAATATTTTCTCGATTTTTCTAATCTTAATCAAACTACCCATTTTAAAAAATCGAAAAAAATCAAGAACAAGTTTTCTACTCCGATTTCGATAAGAATAGTTTGACTTGTAGATTTCGAAAATAATATTCATTTAACGATCAGATTCGTACTTTTTGAGATATTGCTTAAAACTGGATTCAGAGGTCAATATTTCGGGATAATTTCCAAGTGATATCTTGAAAACTACTCATCCAATCGTCAAATAAATGTTACTTTTTGTTTTCCTACACCTTAATTATTTTAGAACACCTTAAAACGGCAATACAATTTTTTTAGGATATTTTTCAGGTTTTTAAAGAATCACAACAACTGTTAAAATTGGAAGCATTCTAAGATATCGCCTAAAATCAGAGCCTGAGGTCTATTTTTCTGACAAATTTTAAGTGATATCTTAAAAACTAATAAGTGATATTTTTGGTTTTTCTATCCTAAAACTACTCTGGGAAACCTAAAAACAGAAATTAAACATTTTATTATACATAATCATTATAATAGGTTTTATACAGAATCACATGCA
Source organism: Chrysopa pallens (assembly GCA_020423425.1). Taxonomy (NCBI): domain Eukaryota; kingdom Metazoa; phylum Arthropoda; class Insecta; order Neuroptera; family Chrysopidae; genus Chrysopa; species Chrysopa pallens. The sequence continues at coordinate 16,169,542 of CM035594.1, forward strand.
ACCTCGTACTAAAAATATGTCCCTCATTTCTTCCAATCAAACAACGCATATCACAAAATTTTCTTACGCTGTCCTTTTAAGATTGCTGAAAATTTGTGGAGCCTAATTTATAATTTTACTATAAAAATGTCTTTTAAATCTGAACTGTTTTAGAATTAATAACAAGAATTAATTAGATACTTGGCAAAGATTTGGAATAATATAATTTTAATTCCTAGACATGGTGAAGTGGTTTTTATACATAATAATTAAAAAAAAAAAAAAATCAAATGAAAAAAAATTGTGTTTTAAAAGGTATCAAATTCACTTACAATTTTTTTTTTTTTTTTTTTTTGTTATTATAAAAAAATTAATGAACAAATATTTTTACAGACTGTACACAAAATTAGTTCAGCATAAAAAATGATTATTTGTTAAACTAAATTACTAGAATTAAGTTTAAATTGAACCAAATAATTCATCAAAATATAAATTAATTAAAATTGTCACGCTTTAGAATGATATTTACTAATAACAACAACAAAAATCAATTAAGTGTTAATCTATACCGTATCATAAAAGATTCTGTAGTAACAGGTTGATGAACCGTTTATGACTTCAATTTCAGATAGAGTAAAAATTTATTATAGTACTCTTCTACTAATAAAGACAATAAATCATATTAACGTATTGAACCAATTTTATATAAGATTTTACTTTTTTATGAAAGTTCCGTAAGAAAACTTACGAAATAGACTTATTACAGATAATTATGACTTTCATCGAAAATCGGAAAAAGTGTTTTTAAAAAAATTCACAATTTTGACTTTTTATTTAGTTGTAAAAAGGACTTCTTAAACTGCTAATAGTGTAGTTTATAGAATGTTTAAAAAAGTACTTCAAAATCTTGATTTAATCAAAAGTCACAATAAAAATAAAATTACATTAAAATTGTAACGTTTTTAATAAAAGTAAAAACGCTGTCTACCATTTTAATGACGTAATATCGGTATGTAATGTGGAGAATAACAACACAATGATAAAAAAACATAATCAAATACTTTCAAATTTTGTTAACTAATTAAGAAACTGTTGATAGATTGAACTGACAAAGGCAGCTAATAATTTTACCGAAATGACGTCATATTGTGGCAGCCTAGTATTTAAGGTCACGTAATATATGGATAAAAATATCGAATTTTAACTTAAGATAATAAATTACTCATGTGCTTTTTATGCCTCAAATTTAGAATATTTAAGAATATTTGTACATAAATTTTAATTTTTGCCAAATTTCATGCTTTATTTTTCACTGCTGGAAAGTTCTATATTCTATTATGTAGTATAATTATGAAATACTAATACCTATATTTATATTCAAGCAGAATTAACTCGAATGAGGTTTGAAATAGAATTTCTTATGAAAGTCCAAAAAAAAAAAAAAGATAAAAATTTTTTGTGAGTAAAACAAAAAAGTGGTATTTTTAAGATTTATTTGATGAGTTTAATTTTTATTAAAGATTGATCAACATTATCGAAACAACGCAATGCATCAATTTCTATTATTTTTTTATTGACTTTTAGCTGCCAGACTACGATCTTAATACAATAAAATTAAAGCATTAAATTATTTCAAATTAATTTAGCAAATTTATGAATCACATAGAGTAGAAGTATCATGGTATTTAATAAAAATAGTAGCTTTGTCAATCTCCTATGGCTTGGCTTGATGGTATAACAACAAAATGATATTATAATAATATAAAATATAACAAATATATTTTTATTTTTAAATCTAAAGATAATTAGCGTGAAATTTAAAATACACACTTAATAAACTAACCGTGACACCTAGAGTACATATAATAAATATAATACGTTATAAAACTATATTATATTGTATTTCATATAAACACATTTGTGTATAGAATAGAATATTCACTCATTGAAAAAGATAATTATAACTAAAAATAGTGAAATAGAAATCATTCAATCAATTTATTATGAATTAAAAACTTACTTTTTATTTTATTTAATTTTTTATTTTACAAAATTTATAATTTTCTTTGTTTATTATTTTTTAATTACGTCTAATACAAACTACAAAGTCCTGCAAGGTTTGTTAAACAACGCTACGTAATAAACCTTGGCGCAATCAAGATCTGATTTAATCGAAGCTGATTCTGATATTTAGTTTCATCAATAAACAAAATTTGGAAGAAATGATCCACACATCAAAATTAATGTTGATTATTTACACAATACAATATGTTAAATTTTTAACACAAAATCAGTGTTAACTCAATTATTATTTGGATTTCAATACAGTGGCTGGGGTAATTATTTTAAAATAAAGAAAAATGCTTGTTAAGAAAGTTAGTACACTTCATTTATTTCAATTTCAATATCAACAGTCTTAAATTTCAATAAAAGCAGACTTTTTTTGTTTAGCAGCAATATTTATTACGTGAAAAACTGAGGTTAGTTTTTTAAAAATTTATAACATTTTTTTCATGTTTATAATCGGGTAACCTAAGAAAAACGATAAATTACCACACAGAAAATCGATATGCATATTTTCAACTAATACAGTTTTTGGCGCAAATACACTAATTGTTAAAATTTATTTTAAGTAACTTTTCACTAAAACTTGTATTTATAATTGTGTAGTAAACTATTCTTCAAAAAAGTAGAAATGTTATATTTAAATTATTATTGAATTGATATAAAAATATTTATAAAAGAGAAAACTATTTTATTTTTCAATAAATAAATGAATAAAATGTAAATTTTTTTTAGTATTCAATTTTTTATGGATTTAATTTTCGCTATGATATTTCATTTAAATAGACAAGTCAACTTATTAATGGTGAAACCAAATCGTAGGAATTCGTTGAATATCAAATCATTTTTCTTCTATTGATTAAATTTAATTTTACTGATATAATTCAATATTTTAAAGTAAAAATTTTTTTGAAAAATTAATCTTAGTTTACGCAACTCCTGCGTACAGTTTTTTTTGTTTTTTTTGTTTTTGTAAATATTGACAAAACAACATACTATTGAATAAACATATATCTTTTAATTATCTACAAATATGGCTTTATTAACAACAATTACTCAACTATGAGTAAGTATAGAGTTTGTAAGTACTTTTTGTATGGAAAGAAAGTGAGAACATGACACAGAAGCTACACTTTATATAACCAGTTTTCTCTGTAATGTAATGTAAGAGACAGTTAGACGGATAGACGGAGTGTACACAGGTGACAGGTTTAACGCAATCAAATACATTCTTATGCATATCATATCAATATTATTTTAGACATTAAAGAAAATTTTATTTTTATTTATAAATATCTTTCTACAGTGAAATGTCGTTATACATACACTGTACTATGCGCATAACAATTGATGAAATACGTTTTAATAAGGGACCGGACTCGATGTAACTAGTATATAAGATGATGTATTATAGATAAAGTTGAGGCTAGGTGCTATGGTTTGTAAGTTGATATTATTATTATGACAATTTGAATTTGAAAGAATGTTTTTTTATTAATTCAATTGAAACGTCTTTACTTCTTTATCTAAAGTTATTTTGTAAGCATCCTTTTTAAATAAGCAGTATATGGACATTCAAAATTCCCAATTTAAAAAAAGAAGCAACTACCTACATATGACGTCAACTGTTAGTATCTCCATATAAATTACCTTAAGAACATCGTTTTCATGAAAGAGATAATCTATGATAGATTATAACTTCTTTGTTTTTGAATAAATTTGTATTTAATTTTCAAGTATTGTTATGGTATTGAGTCTTAATTCACATTTTCGGAAATATAACAAATTTTGAATTAATCGGGTATCCAATTTGGATATTTATAAGAATCCAATTTAAAGTAAAGAAAGCATTGTAATGATTAAAAAATAAGTGGAGTGACGTACGTACATATGTATACATATATATATATATATATATATATATATATATATATATATATATATATATATATATATTATGTATATATATATATATATGTATATATATATATATATATATATATATATATATATGTCTATATATATATATATATATATATATATATATATATATATATAAAGTCCGTAAATGTTGAGATTATGAACTCGGAGCTATTAGGAGCATGTTGTTGCAAACCTCGTGCACTTTTCATATTTTTCACGTATTTTAAAGATTTTGCTCAATTGTCTGACCGATGACATTCCATTTTTGCACTTGTTGGACAAAATGATTTTGGCATTTATTTTTGAATAATATTGCTATAACAATTTTTAACAAAAGAGATGTTCGTCAATATGAAGCTTATTAAAATTTTACAGGCTATGAAAAAGAAAACGACCCACTTTTCAGAAGTAAACTTATCAAAGCTCAGGGACACCCGAACTATACAAGTTTCTACAAACTACAATTGCTTTTATCACATGGTGTACAGGAAAATTGTGTCTCTATAGCATGTTGAATTTTTCATGTACTCGTGTATTATTGATTTCATGGTAAAGTTATCAATAATTATGATAAAGAAGTTTCAATGTAATTGCAACAGTTTTTCTGAATACATCTAACTAGTCTGTGTAAATCAGTAAGTTTGTATAATAGACATCTGTTTTGAATGTAAGACGTATTATATATTATTAATTTTTTTTTTTTTCTGCAACAACAAAAAAACAAGCAGAATATTTTTCTCTTAGTAAGTTAGTTAGTTTGAAACAAAAAAGAAATAACTTATACTTACTCACCTCAATTCAATTATTATGGATGTTATTTCCACAAATATACAATACAACATTAAGCAAATAAACGTTAATTATGTGTAATATACTCTTACTGTTACTGGAATACCAATACCAACCAATACAACAAGTTTTTTTTTGTATAAAGAGTTCTCAAATTATTCAAAGCTTACCATTTATTCATCCATCATTTTTAGTTTTACTTTTATGGGTCTTTTGTAATAACCTATCATTTTATCAAATTTTGTAAAAAATGTGTAAAAAATAATACATTTTGCAGCGGTTTTGGATTTTTGATAGTTCAAATTTAAAACATCTAAGTAGTGAAACAATTTGAGATGATTTCTTCATCCACTTGTAGTATTCAATCATTTCATACAAATCTTATTTATTAAGTTTTATGTGTGACATTTCGTATGAAATGAACAATATAACCTTTTCATATAAAAATCACAAAATAATAATTTTAATATTGCATTATATTGAAATTCAATAGGATAGACGACTGATACTGAATTTGCTATACTTTCACATCTTAATCTGAAACTAGAGTCAATAACATGACAAAAAATTTGAAATAAGGTTATTTACCATCTGTTTCTTGAAAACGATGACATACAAGCAATCTTTATGAGAATACGGAATTGTGACATCACGTCTAAATTTGGCTATCTTTATTCAATCAGAATTTTTGAACACCCATAGCTTATGTTTAAAGGTTTTTCAAAACTCTTTTCACTATCTTGTTCGTGAAGTCAAGACGCATAAAATGAGATAATGAAGTAAGTTCGTATCTCATCACAAAGTTTCTTTTGAGCAATATTTTACTATCCAAGGCAGAAAAAGGGTGTAATCATTAAAACACGTGTACATTACAAGCTATAATAGCTCTCAATATTTCACAAACTCTTTTTACAAGACTGGTCGTTCTTTGCATATTATTTTTTTGTTATTAGTAATGTAATATGTATGAAATAGTTTTATGTGTACGAGGCGAAGAAACAATGCAAATTTTTTTTTATTTTTTAATATTTTATTTTTTATTAATGATGCTGCATTCGAGTCAAATCAAAAATTTGCAATGATACAATATAAACAAAAAATATATAGCTATGGAAACTAAATCTGGGTGTCTACTGGTCAGGGAAAATCTGGAACAGTCAGAGAATATCGGATTTGCTGAAAGTCATAGGCTAGCCTGAAAAAAAGGCAAATTATGCAAATAGCCAGGGGATTTTAAATTTTTTTCTGGGTTTACCATGAATTTAATTTTTTTAATATTCGTAATAATTATTCTTCTTAATGTCATAAATATCCAATAATGATGCTTACTCATGAACAATTCACTCTTCAGGCCCAGAAGTGGAAATCATTTTAAAAATGACGAATGATAATAGTTTATATTTACAAAAAATGGTCTAGAGAAAGTCAATGTGAGATCTGGAAAAGTTAGGGAATTTCATTCTTCAGATATAGTAGACAACCTTGTTAATATAATTCATTAATATTTAATAATCTATGCATGGTTTGATGCTTTATGCAATTAATTGACTACACCCTTTTTTGTCAAATTATTTGCAGTTTTTTACATATAAAATTATACACATACGATATTTTATGAAATAAAACATCAATTATTGGTTAGTTTCCCAAAAAATTTGCGTTTAATTTTTTTAATTTTCCAAACACGTCTGGTAATTTGATAAATCTATACATTATGATTTGTTTTTTTTTTAATAATTGAAAAATATTTTTGCTAACTACCCTATTGTAAAAACGGTTAAATAATTGAGTCTAAATAAAAATGTATTAATAAAATAAAAATATTGAGTTGACAAACATTTTTTGTGTGAATGAATTTCATTTTTAATTCATTTTCATACAATGGCTCTGCAGCTTGTATAAATAAGTAAAGCTACGAACAACAAATCTCTAGTTATAATTTGTTACACAATTAAAATAAAAATGATATACAACAAACACAATATAATTAAAATACAAAATAAAAATATAAATTTATAAAATGTAACAAACGCAACGAACGATATATAACAACATAGAAAATTGTACTCAAATTGTGTTTTCGAAAAAAAAAAAATTATACAGGTTTTTGCGTTAACTCATAGCGTAAATTCTGTAAGAGAAGATTGGTAGAAATTAAAAAAAAAAATTTATTATAGTCTGAGTACAATGAAACCTGGACAAAGAAAAGATTAAGGTACAACTATGCCTTTTTCACTTTTAAGCTCAAGTAAGAGGAATTGTAACGTAAAATGAAACCTCTATAATAACGATACTATCTATTGCAATATAAGTATATCTTTTAATTTTTGCGAACAAATTACTCAGAAAACAAGCATTCAAATGTTGTGAACATTTGTATACCAACTTTTGAAATGAAAACGAAAAGAGTTGCCCCAAAAAAATTTTTAAAGAAAAAGTATAAACTTTATTTTATTTAAAAAAAAAAGATTTTTTGAGAAAAACTTCGATACGCCTACAATTTTCATGTCAAATGCATACAAAATTTTATCAAATTTTGATAGTTATTTTGTGCCAAAAATTTAAAGAAATACAATGTATTCATTGTTTGGACTATTTTAGTTAGCATTTCTTAAAATACTATAAATATCCGGTCTATACAATTTTATATATGTATACATGTACAATAATTATATGTATTGATATTACTTATATGTGTTTATTAGCAAAATTTGAGCTAAAATTGTGGAGTACATTTACGAAAAAATGTTTCAAACAAAAGGTGTTTTAGAAAAATAAACTTTTCTTTTATTGTTTAAAAATTGGGTCAATGATCCATTCGACCGATTTTGCTCATTCATAAACTTAAAATACACTTTTTATGTTTTAAATACGTCAACAACAATTTCAGCTCGCCAGCCAGCTCTTTTTGTTTTTGAATTATTGTGATGACAGACAGACGGACAATCAGAAATGCACTAATTAGGTGTTTCTACGAACACCTATACCAAAATTTTATTATTGCGATCCATATTCGGTACGTTACAAACTTAAGAACTCCTAACATATTATGTATGTCGAGTATAAAAATGCATCTAGTAGTTTTTGAGTTTATCGTGCGACTTCGTCTGAATTTTAGTTGATAGCCTGTCTAGTAGAACGAACACATGATATAAATTCGTATGTACAACCAATTGGAAGTGCATTCCATGTTTACCAAATCTTTTTCATTCAAACTTTGTGTATGTATTGAATCATCCTCTGCCTTTCTTTTGTTATTCACCTGTCAACATATCACCCTGTATTAGTATTAGTGTGTATAATTTGAAAAAAAAAAAAAAAAATTATAAAAGTCATTTTATTCATAAAAGTTGTATAATGTTGTTTTGTGTTACCTATGTTATGTTTAGTTATGTTATTGCTATGGCTATGTTGTTATATTCTCTATGTGTTTAATAGAATTTGATAGAGAGTTCTCTCAGTTATTTTTCTGTATATGGTTATTTATTTATTTTCTGTATGTAATAGAAAAAGACTTTGTTGACGACGAGTCAAATAAAAATCAATGGATTCAGTCAAGTGTGTAACGTGAAATAACAAACAATTTTTATTATACAAAAATATAATATATATATATATATATATATATATATATATATATATATATATATATATATATATATATATATATATATATATATATATATATATATATATATATATATATATATATATAAAACTTATTAGAGGTTTTTAAAATATTTTATTATTTTGTTTTACTTCCAATTTACTTGATTTCAATCAAATATCAAATCAAATATCAAATCACACATTGTTGTATTCATCCCTAATTTCTTACGTAAATTTTGATGACGTATTCTAAACATAAAAAAATGAGTTTAAGTTTATAATGAGAAAAATCGATCCATTGCAATCCTTGACCCACCTATAAAAGATACAAATATTAAAAATGTTTTTTTTTTTTTTTTGCAACAACTTTTGTTTGAAACATTTTTTCGTAATGTTCTCGACAATTTGAGTATATATATATATATATATATATATATATATATATATATATATATATATATATATATATATATATATATATATATATATATATTTATATATATATTTATATATATATATATATAAATATTCTAACTATGAAATTCAATTATATGTCGAGTATCTAATCAAATAACTCAGCTACTTGCTATCTTCACTTGTTTCTTCCAAATTTTTATCTTTCCCTCAACTCGAAACACAACGACGCGCTTATATTTGGGTGTTTTCGAATAATATTTACTTGCTTAAACAACGATTAGTACCGCTGCGAAATTTTTATTATAGGTCTAGGAAAACAAAATATATATATTTATTTTACGATTAATAGTTTTTGAGTTTGTATGAAATCGAATTGTTAAATTTGAAATCTACAGGTTACGCTACCCTTATAAACATAATTTTATAGAAATCAAAGGAAATAATTTTTCGGGATTTTTTCGATTTTTCAAAAAATGTGTTTCTGATCGAATTCCAATAAATGTACTAAAATGTCTTTGATAAATGTCATTGTATATCAAAATCTATTTTTCTAATTTTAATTCGAAGTTCGTAATCAGCGTCCACAAAAAACCCAGGTATGAATACGGTAAGCAATTTTTGATGGAATCCTAAAAATATAACCATATTCCAATCTAACGCATATCACAAAATTTTCCTATACTCTGTTTGTAAAGCTTAGTTCAAAGCTTTTGTAAATATTGGATTTAAAAATGCTATTAATAATATCGGAAGTACTTGTTCTGATTCAATACAATTTTTTAAATACCATACAAAAAAGTATTTATTAAAAAAAAAAAAAAAAATGGAATAAAAATGTTTTATATATTCGTTCCAATATATATTCGAACTAAACGATTATAATAGTAAAAATTGTTGTTGTTATATATTTCTCATTCAGCACTCTTGTAAAGTAATTCATCCATGGTATTTTCTCTCGTAGCCAAAGCTTAGAATATATAAGCAACAACATCGACTGTATATTACTATATAGTCCATATAAAAATAAAGGATAGCATCATATATATTGTAGCACTTTATGTAATAACTAAAGTAAAGCTAACACAGTAATAGTTCTGTTCTCTATTGTTGATGGTTTTGTATTGGTTCCAGTCAAGGTAAATTTAAATATATAAATAGGCTACATATTTTATTGAAAAAAAAATAAATGTTCCAGTGGATATTAATCAATGGTCAATCATTTCATTTGTTACGTCTGTGGTAAAAGATGGCTCTTAAAAATATACGAATTAAAATATTCTTTTGTATACTCAAAAGTTAAATTAATTAAAACACCAAAATTTTGTAATTATATTTTGCATACATAATATGTCAGAGTATATTAATTTTAATCTAATGTTTATAACGCTAGGAAATATTGACAAACAAAATTTCGGTATAGGTAGTTCGTAGAAACACCTAATTAATCTATTTCTGGTTATCTATTCGTCCACCCGTCATCATGATAACTCAAAATCAGAAAGAGATATCGAGTTAAAATTTTTGGTGACGTATTCTAACCATAAAAATTGAGTTTAAGTTCGTGAATAAGCAAAACCGGCCCATTGGATCTAATAGATCCTTGACCCAATTAAAAAAAAAAAAAGATAGAAAAAATGTTCAAATATAAAAAATATTAATTTTTTTTTGTTTGAAACATTTTTTCGTAAAGTGTTTAAGTTATGCACAATTTTTGCTCAAATTTGACTAATAAACACATATAGGTAATAACAATACATATTATTTTTATACATGTTTACATATATAACTGTATACATTGGATATTTATAGTATTTTATGAATGCTCAACACATATTTTTTTTTTTAATTTTTACAATTAAAAAAAATGATGTTTTTACATATTATATATTAATACTGAATTTATTAAATACCAATTTTTTGTTCTATGGTATTAATTCATTATTTAGTTTACTCAAAACTTTAACTGGAAAACTGTAAATCTTATATTTATTTGTTTCACCAGTTTCACCATTACTTGAGTGCCGTCAATCCATTGAGATTCTCCTAATATTATCCTCTATAAAATAATATAAAAAACATGCTGTATATATTATATTTTATATTATATATGAATAAGTATAATTTATTTATGTAATACCACGATGCATGTAAAGTTAAATTAACATTAATCAAGTTGTTAAAAAATAATTAATTTTTGAATTTTAATACTTTTTTAATAATCATCACATGTGCATGCAATAAAAAAAAAAAAAAAATTAGTACGCTATCAGTAGTACCTAGTAGTAGTTAACATAGCTGGGGCTAATAAAGTTATAGCTACGTACTGCTGGCTGTAACTACAATCATAATGCCTTTTTTTTTTAATTTGATTCAATGTTTATAATTTTATTTCCTAAAGATTAGACCATGATTTTTATATTTTTATTATTATTATTTTATATATATTTTTATGAATCACCACTGATTTCAAAATATTAAGTTGATTACAGTGTGCGTTAAAAGTATTTACACCAACTGCACTTCTAACATGCTGTGGTGGGCACTTCTATCAAACGTAATTGAAAAATTTACCACCTCTTATGTGTAAACTATTAATCCCATGAATTTAAATTATATTAATTTAAATAAAAAGCAGGAATTAATAGAGAAATGAAAAAATACACATTATCCAGTAATTCGCGCTAATCGCCTTAACCACTATGCTTTGCTAAAAAATTTACCATTTTTTTCAACTTAATAACTCACTTTGGAGTTACCATAAAAAATTTGTAGATATCTGTTTCCAAAAGCAATGTTTCAAAGAAAATTTCATGTTTTATATCAAAGAAACCTAAGATTTGATAAAAATGTATAAAATGTGAAGTTGCTCTCAAATAAACAACAAATCAAGAGATCAAATCTAAGTTAACTTCTTGATATAACCCACAAAAAATACCCAATTAATTTTCATTTAGTTATTTTTGGTTAAATAAAGTTTTTTTAAAAATTTCCGCATTGAAGATTTTACACTTAAAAGTAATATTACAGTAGTTTTTTAAATTTTGAATTTGGTTCCCAACTTTTGATTCACTATGCATATCATAAGCGTAAGTATGTTTCATATATGTATATGTTACAGTTACAAGACTTTTTGAATGTATGCCAAATCCGTTATCCTTAATTAATAGTTTCTCTATAGCTTCCAAAAGTTTTTGAATAGAAAAACTTGTTAAAATGTGTTTAAAATTAATATTTATATTATGGCTACATTAATTAACTAGTGTAGCAACATTGAGCAGAAGACCTCACTAACACCTCTTTATCGTAATTGTTTTATATGTTCCAGAATTCATACTATACACAAAAGCACGAAACCTCTGAGGGCTGAATGAACCTCAAAAGCTAGTAAATTTCCTGAATGTGATAAACATATCTACCAAAGTTGATCAAAATCGGAAAACCTGTTCGAAAATTAAGGCGGAACAAACAAAGATAAATTGATTGATATAGACAAACTATATACAAAATCGTTTTGCTATACCTTAGACCTCATTTCGAGCGGTCAATAAATCAATGAACTGAATTTGATAGTTTAACTGTAACATATACAGATTTAAAAAAATGTTCTAAAATGTGAATTTCATTTACGTATTACGTACGTACTTCGTTTGGTACGCACAATAACAACAAATCTAGATATGAATAATATAATATAAAATGGAACTGTCTCTATGACCGGCGCCGGCAATGAATATCTTCAACAATAAACATAATGAATTCAATATAATAATACATTATTTTAGTATTGAATTATTCAAATTTGAAGACTGTAATGACTCTGGTTTTAAATATAGAGTATGTTTGAGTTCGAAAACCTATCTAATCTGTCATACGCTGTTCTAAATATTGGCCATTTGATATGCAGTATTTTTACAGTAGGTACTTGTTTTTTGAAAAACAAGTTATTACATTAGATACATTAAATATAAAGTGCTCTGTATTTATTATACAGAATAGTAAAATCAAGTTAATCATTGGGATAAGACGTTATTACTGAAGATAGATTACTTTAGAGTGATAAATATTGAAAACAATAAAAATTATTCCAGTGTATTTAATTTTTTAGAAACTTCCATACAAAATTAAAGCAGTCATCCAAAGTTCATTGAAAGTATTTTTATTATAAATCAGGAGTTTTTCTATTAATTATTCAAAATGTAAAATTTTTGTCTAATTAATGTCATGTTGAAGAATGATTATTTTTATCAATAATTATCGTTGATAATATCAAAAAAAAAATCAAATTAATACAGGTAAAAATCACATTCTTTGTAGATCTGTCAAAATAAACGGTATATCACAGATTGTGATTACTATCAACTGCCGATTACTAATATAATGACCGATGCCGATATTTATATTCAAATATTAATTTTGCCGACGTTGGCATTATTAGTTGCAAATATTCATTGGCAGCGCCGGTTACGTAGACAGTTCCAATACATTACACATAAAAAGTAATAAATGAATCTTTTTAGAATGATCGAGATAAATATCTCGTATAAAATAATATAAAAGATTGTGTTTATATATACATTCATACATATGCTTACTTTAAACTCTCCTCTACTCTGACACACACAAAAAAAACACACACACACATTTTTTATTATTCGATCACTATGATAGTTAAAGTTCAACGGACTGTTTAAAACCGTCCGTATTCAGATTCAGTCAGTATTCAGAGTACTACTCCTTATATATATATATTCATTCTATCTACACAATAAATATCATTCATTGTGTGTAATATGATGTTTTCAGAAGTCCATTTTCTTTGTATCAACGAACGATTTTGAATTTATATATATGGTGAAATATTATTTGTAATAATAAAAAACTGGGTGTATGAAAAAAGATTGAAACACTAGTACTGGATTTAATACACGTGAACCCAAATATGAATTAAAGTGGATTTAGTACCAGATGATTATCGATTCTGTATCGATTTGAGAGAAATTCCAGAATCACTAGTATTTTAAAATAAAAATCTCCAAAGTAACTTTGACGTGAAAAATTCCAGTGTTGAAGAATCATTAAAAAAATAATGGTTTTAGAAAAAAAGAAAACAGTTTTATTCAATGGTTAAATATAACTGATGACCTTGAAATTAACATTGAGTTTGTATTGAGGTTGCTTTTTATCAAACTTGAAAATTTCAAATAAAAAAAATGCATTACATTTTTGATATTAGTTAGAAATTGTCCAAAAAATTCTATGTTGAAAGAATATGTCATAGAGATATAAATAAGTATTAAGGGTATTTTAAGTTTAAATATAATTTTTTTGTATTTTGATTTATTTTGTTTTGATCTTAATCTTCAATATCACACCGCTTTTAATCAACCTTTATTTAAATCCAAAATCATTATTTTTCTAGTACGTAGATATACCGGTTCGATGTACGTACACAAAAATTATATTTAACCTTAAAAAGACCTTTAGACTTTTATCCTAGAATTTGTATACATCTTTCAAACTAAAAGTTTTTTGCTTGATTCATTATCAAAATAGCAAAGTAGTGGTTACAATGAAATTTCAGAATCATTGAATTTGGAACAAAAAATCTTGAATCTTTATTCCTGGTTTCTGTTTTACATCCAATCTATACAATGACACTGTGTGCAATGTGTCCATCCATCCAACCATTGAAGCGATTTGTGATCATATTTTCACAACATCAATAAGAAAGAGCTTTCTTTGAGAATCGAATATGTTTTTATTTATTTCTTACATATAAGAATGTATAAGAACAATAATATGCAAATATTTGCATCAGGTTGCTAACATAAGTTATAAGATATAGAGAAAATCATTTAAAGGTGGTCTTACACGATGATGAAATTTGTCAAATGAAATGCTTTATGCAAATTTACGTTATGCAGTTTTTCAATTACAAGAACAAAATTTGTTCATTCTGAAAAAAAAAATATTATTTGTCTTTGGAAAATCAAATCAATTCAAATGGATCATAGTTCAAAAGTTGGATCGTCATGTATCCGTTGGATCCAATTGGCGATTTTGCTCATTCATCAACTTGATAATTTTTATGCCTAAATTGAAACTCCCTCGTTTCTGAGACGTTTGAGCTAACGGACGGACGGACTGACTTACAGAAATTGACTAATTAGATGATTTTATACACACCTATAGTAAAATTTTTTTTCTTTTGATCAATGCTTACTAGTGTTACAAACTTAAGACTAACATTAATCTGATATGCTGTGACAGCGGAATTAATTGTAGTTAATATAAAAATTATTTATAGTAAATTCTTTAACTTAAAATTTTGACGTACTTAGATTTTGACGTATTTTGACGTAGCAATTTATTTAAACAAAATTTTTGGGTGCCATAACTGATCTTTATTAATAAGTGACTTTTTGGTTAAAATAGAACTGTGATTGATCCTGAACAGGAAACAAAAAAAAAAAAAATATTAAGACATAAAATAAATATAAATTTGATGATATTTAGTTGTATGTATCGTTCTGAAATAATAATGTCGTTAATGACAGATAGATAATGCTTCATTTATAAAATGTACCGCGTCACACTATTTGTATGTCAACAAATCATATTAATAAAAAAGCGCGCTCAAAATCGTTCAATAGTTTCTTTGACTTCAAAATAATAATGTTTTGGAATTAATGCGTGAACAAATATTGTGATAATAATAGTTGCTTAAAATAATTCTATTTGGCTATTCTTGACTCATCAATGTGCGTTATACGTTATACAATGAAAAAAAAAAGAAAATTGATTTCGTGGCGCCTTCATAGTTTTTTAATTTATTAAGTTCACGTTTTTCTTTTGTAAATCATTCTCATTTGGTGTAGCGTTTCTCCATTTGTTGACATCATGGTACCGTGTCGATAACGCGGCAAAATTTAAAGTTCAATTAAAGAGACACGACACATTACAATGTGTCGTGTTTTTCTTTACATTCATAATATTTGTTTAGCAAATTTTTGAATTTTAAACGATTATGACAAAATAGAAAATCGTCCCATTAAGGTTGAATTATTAAAATTGAAACGAAATCAAAACCTCGCCAAATTAGCAACGAGTAACATCTCCTTGCAAGAATCATTACAACTAGCTACTTCATACTGACGATGACTACTTTGTAGTCGAAATACGTATTTATAAAGTACAAAACATTCTGTCTATAAAATTGGGTTAAAAAATCGAAATCATTTAAAAAAAAACCTTGTAATTATGTGGATTTAAAAGTATTAAATAATTTTAATTGTCATGTTAAAAAGCGATATATTGATTTAAATGAATGTTATAAACCCATGCTTTGTAACAACAAATTTTTATTTACAGTAAAAAATGATTAAATTAAAGAAAGCGTTTATTCATAGTTTTCCAAAATTCTTATGTTCTTAATATTTGGGAATGAAACGTATGAATAAACAAAATATTTAATTTTAAAATGTTGAATATATTAATTTATAACTATGGTATTTTGTGTATAATGTATATATGTAGAGATATGTTTTCAATAAGTGAAAAAAGAACATTGTAAACCATTATACTTTCTGCTTAATAAATAAAACATTTATATTCTTGATTGAAAGGGACACACACATATGTTTTTGATAAGATAAACGGCACACACATCCATGTTATTTTGGTTGTTTAACACTAAACAAATAATTAGTGTTCAAGAGATACGGGATATTACTAAACTTTAAATGTAATCAATTGACAAATTATATTCAAAAAAAAAATATATTTTTTTAAATAAAAAATTTACTAAAATATTTTTAATATACTTACTTTAAATATATTATTATTGTGAATTTTAGAAACATTTTAAGACATGTCCAACAAGGGTTAAAAAAGCAGAGAAACTTTTGAAATTTTGACTGTAGATTATTTAAATACACAATCTCACTTTTTGGTCGGTTTTTCTTTTAATTAATTGATGAAGTTGACAATTCTCAGGCAGGTTATGCACTTCACATAAATCCGGTTTGAAACTTTATGGAAAAGTACATAACATGAAAGAGACGAAAGTTTTAAGCTATATATGAAGAAAGTTTTTTGAATTGATAAACTCAAATTGAAAATATCGTAAAAATCATGTTTTATGACCTATTGAGAAAAAAAAAACATTTTCTCCACGACATTCTAAAACGAGCGTTGGATATGCCTTATGTGTAAAAACATTATTAGTAGAATTAAATTGAGATTAAGAAAACAAAAAATATGAATTGAATTTTATTTTGATTAATGCTACTGCATAATTTTTAATTAAAATCAGAATTTCATTTACACTCCGATCTGGTCAAGATATTATTTCTGACATTTATAGTAATGAAATGATAAATTAAAAACTAACATTAAACAACACCCAATAAACAAACAACCACAACACGGTCGTAGTTAGAGTTATATAAACTAGTTTAATGAGGGCAACATGCAGTAGAAATTATAACTTTTATTTTAGTTTAAATATTTCATCAATTGGTGATTCTTATTTAAAAATTATGGTTTTTTTTTTTAGAATTCCAATTTGTGGCTTCTTTGTGCATATTAACAAAGGTTATTAATTTAATTATTATTTATTAAAGTACATTATTTTTTAATTCTTGATGTAACCGAGTTAAAAAATTTGATTGAGACTGTTAATTTTTAAATCGTGTCAAATTTAATCAATACTAATGAAGCTTGGAAATATGGATAAATTGATGATTTCCTCACTATCAGGGGCAGATATTCTCTAAAATCTATAATATTTTTTAAAAATTTTTTCTAAGACATCTGTCACAATAATGCCTAAACGTACACCAATGGAAATTTGTGTTTCAGTATGGATCTTTTTCGCTTGGATCCAACCAAAAGCGTTCATGTGCATGTGCGTTATATTTGTATGTAATTCTAAAAAATGTATGACTAAAGTCCGTAAAATTTCCGTGCAAATCCACGATAGAGGGTGGCTACAAACTGAGATGACAAATTCTAGTAAAAATTATATATCAAATATTTCTATTTTTCTATTATTGATTGCATAAGTATGCGGGCATTTGGGATCGTATCTAATAAAATATACATTTAATGGCAATAAATTATTACTTATCTCGAAAAATTAGAATATACCATGAGAAATACACTTCATTTATTGATTAAGATTCCTTACAACAATGCTTTGATTTTATAATTATTACTGAGAGATTTTTCGAATATATTTCGATTTTTTCCCCAATTTCCTAGATCAAATTATTTTGTATTTTATATATGCAAACCGTCACCAAATTATCAACGAGTAACATTTCCTCAGAGAATCATAACAACTAGCTAATTCATACTGATGATGACTACTTTGTAGTCGAAATACGTAATTATAAAATACAAAATAATTTGATCTAGGAAATTAAGGAAAAAATCGAAATTTATTAAAAAAAAAAAATGCTTTGATGATTAATTCCATGTCATTTATCTAACAAATACACAAAACGTGAAAATAAATTTGAGAATCGGAAAAATTAAGCCGTCAGTTTTTTAAAGTAAACTGAATTTAATTAATTATATCGTAGTTTCAAGCTTTTAGTTTCAATAATTAGAATGATTCTTTCTATTGCAACAAACCACTTGTGATTTATTTACGCTGAAACCTTTTTAACATGAACTATTTTTGAATGTATAATAATATTATAAAGAGGCAACATTTGTATTTTTATAAGTAACAAATAAACTTAAAAACAACTGAACTGATTTGAGAAACTTCTGAATTGATGTCGGGAAGCTACACTATCCCTGGGTAACATAGACTACTTTTTATCCCTGTATTTTCACGGGAACGGGAACTACGTGGGTGAAACCGCGTAACGTCCGCTAGTATAATATAAAGTTGTACCTTCTTATGCCTGTCTGCCTGTCTAAGGTATGATTGTAAAATTAATCATATACACACGTCTATATGATACGTAACATTGATATCCTAAAACACAATTATGTAAATAAAGGTGACTTTACCAGCAATTACGATATGATTCTGATCTTTACGACATAATTATAACGTTAGTGTTTATATTACTATTAGTTCTTATTCTGCTAAAACTCGACCACCACATGATACTAAAAAAAAAAAATCAAGCAATGTATTCACGCGGCTACAACTGTTGTAAATCATATTTGTTTGAACATTTAAAACATAAAATATATATATGTTATTACGTGACTTGGTCAAGTTTATATATAGTACACGATGTACGCGACACAAACACAGGCTAAGGCAGGCACTGTCACACCCTATTCGTGACATTTTTAACTAGAAAAAATAAAAATATAAAAAAAAATTAAACACATATAAAACCAACACAAATATAGATCAAAATCTTTTATTTTAATGTGCTGAGTAGTTGAATTACTTTAACATTGACGGACACAATTTACAAATACTATTTCTTTTTTTTTTTTCAAGTTATAATTTTTCCTTCTGCTTGTATTATAATCCTCTGTATATTGTTAGTAAGTTGGATCAATTCCAAACTAAAGTCCAAGTCGATATTGACTTTTATTTTATTAAAAGAATTGATCCTTGTCCGTTGCGTAAATTGATTTCTCGCTAATTATACATGCAATTAAATTTCTCAATTGATTTAAATTATTTTTCGCCGTAAATGTAACGATCCCATTATTCCGAAGTAGAATTTTAATTTTGTTACACATAGAGCTTGCTTGATCCGATGGTTTTAATATTGAATATGACCTTTCTTGTCTGCCTACGAGTAGAATTATTATAAAAAATAAAATATAATACGACACTGTAAATTATTTTGAAAAATGATAACAAATGATGACAAAATTTCTAACACACTATTTGTGTGAGTGTTTTGCATACTTGAGATTTGAACAAATCGTTTTCTAGTATTTCTTGAATAATCTCAATTGCAGGAAGTCATGAAACAATATTTTTTTGTCCACTCTTGACCTTTCAATTAAGGCCTTTAATTAGAAATACATATCACTCAATTTCAAACTTAATGTGTAAACATGAAATTTCCAATTAATTCCTGTGTATATTTTTAGTCTTATCAAAGAATACATGGTTTTGTCATTCTTTCATATCGGAGCTAGATTTCTTAATCCAACGTCTTAACCGCTATATTATCTTAGATTAAATCATTATTAGCACATCAGATATCTATTTTTACATGAATTAATGGTTGTTGCTCGGGTAAACTCCATTAATTTTTGTGTTATCGGCAAACAAAAGTACCTATGAGTTACAAAGAATTTGGTATATCCTTTATGAATAGAAGACAATAGACCCATGATTTATCTTTGAGGCATTCCAGAACTACTGTCACTCCATTCAGACTTGTATGCTGAACCTTTAACTTTTAATTTAAATTGTTGTAATAGTATTTGATTAAAATAACGAATTCACTGCGGTAGAAGTCGTTGATGGTCAACCCTGCCAAGTCAATTCCTACTTAGAGGCCACAGTTAATTTTTTTCCAAATTGGATCTGAGACTGTGAGTATTGTGTCTACACTTGACTTTTTTATTTAATTTTTTTTTTGCCCAAAATTCTGTTTTAAATTATCCTGTCTAGAATTATACTGAAAACTGGTAAAAACCAGCTTGTTAAAATAAGCACAGTCTTTCAGAAATCGTTATTATTAGGTGTGGAGTTTAGGTGTTCATATAATTTGTTGGTGTAATTTTCCAGATTTTTTGAACAATTAATACAAAGGACATAGAATAATGATAATTTCAAGAAATCACTTTTATTTGCATACGCGACTAGGAAGTTCCAGGATGTATACAATAGATTTTAATATTAGAAGTAATTTTTAAAATAATTAAAAATATTTAAAATTTAGAAATAAAAATAAAAATACAATAAAATACAATAATTTTTTTATGATTATACTTAATAAAAATGTTAGTTATTTTAAAGTACACTAATTGCTTAAAATATTTATAAACTATTTTAATATAACTATTTTATAACTTCCTGTTAATATGCTTAACAAAAAGAGAGGTATTCAAGTTTCTTGCTATAGTTGATCATATGTATAATATAATGCTCATATTTATTAATACTCATAAATTTTAAGTATTCTCATGGAAAAATAATCATAATTTTTATTTTATTTTATTTTTAAAGAAAAAAAAATGTTTAAATTTACTATTAAATAAAATATATATATGTTTATTGCGAATAATTAAAATATATTTATTATAAAGTCATGGATGGCACTTTTATACCAGTTGAGTCATGAAAATTATGTCTTATGAGTGAGTGAGCATACATAATAAATTATAATGTTAACTATTACTTGTTTTTCAAGGCGTTTAATAGATATAAAATCTTAGACAATTGATAAAATCTGAATTAACTTCGTAGATATGAATATTATTAAAGAGAACTAACTAACTCTAAGATTTTTCGCATAAATTTCGATTATTTACCCTTATTTCCTAGATCAAAATATTTTATAAATACGTATTTCGACTACAAAGTTGTCATCATCAGTATGAATTATCTAATAATGATTATTTGAGGAGATATAACTCGTTGCTGATTTGGTGACAGTTTGCATGGCGGTGCAAAACATAATCACTTGATTGAGTCGTATTGGACAGTTTGTTTACAGATAAATTACTATACACTTTACCTACATACTATACCTTTAAAACCTTTTTTCCACATACTAAACCTTTACATATTTTTAACACTATATTTTATTCTTCTCTGATATTTTATTATTTTATATATATATATATATATATATATATATATATATATATATATATATATATATATATATATATATATATATATATATATATATATATACCATTTATTGCGCTTTATTTTAGAACTACTGATTGCGCTTTATTTTAGAATCAAACTTTACATTTATTTATGTACCTTATTTATTAACTATTATTAATTTTGTATTTTTTATTTCAGGTAAGTACTACTTTGAAGTTTCTAATCAAATGCTAGGAATGAAGGTAAAATATTTTCAAGCATCTACAATTTTCTTTAAATAATAGTCATTATTTAGTTATTCGATATTTTTTTTACGAAAATGGCTTTTTTTTTACAAATTTAGTAAATTCACAAAACATTATGAGATCTACAACTTTTGTTTGAAACATTTTTCTGGGAAGTCTTACTGCTTCTCGTTTTGTTTGTTTACCTGTGTGTTGGTAAACAAACACACTCACTCGTGCGATGTCACTCTCGATATATTTTAGATAATGAACTTAGTAATAGAGGAACGGATAAAATTTTTTTTTATTACTTCAATTGAAGCGTCTTTGGTTCACGAACATCCATATAAAGTTATTATTTTTAAATTTAAAAAATAAACAAGAAATGGCAAGTCAAAATTCATTATTAAAGAAAGACTTAAGGAATACCTTAGATAACTTTTAGTATCTCCAAATAAATTACATGAAATTCATCGTTTTCAAGAAAATTAAAATAATCTTTGATAGATTTTAACTTTTTTTTTTATCAATTTTAAATTTTAATGTTTAAGTTTTGTTATGGTATTGAGTATAGTTTGATATGAAATATAATCCGCCCGGTATCGTATTTTTCATGAAACATTCTGTATTATATAATATTTATAAGTACAATCACACCTAATATAATAAAACACACATTATTATTTTTTTATATTTAGAAGCATCAACTTCTTATTCAATTTATAATTACAATATAAAATAGATAATAATTATTAACATATTTAAAAAAAATAAAAAAAATACTACTACATTCAAGCAGTACATTGGTCCGTCTGTATATAACACAACTGTAACTCAAACAGACACAACATAGACATAAAATAGTTCTACAGTGCAACTTCTTATAATAACGAACCTCAGCATAGTGACGTCCTCGATTTAATATAATTCTTCGTAATCCCTTTCTTGCGAACAACCTCTTTCTAACGAATGTTCAACTATTAAATAAAAAGTGTAAATACCTCTAATTAGTGAATTTTGTCAACTCAAAACCTTTATATAACGTTCCCACTAATATGACCCTTAATCCCATAGTATATGATTCAGTCGCGACAGGTTTCAATACGTTTTATTTGTAAAACATTGTTTTTTTGACGGGGACGTAATGTAAATAGTGCTCCTCGTCATTATTGTTAAAGATTCTAGTTGCAATGGTTCAGAAATGCGAAAAGGTGTTCTTAATCAGTCACAAAAAAGCGAAACATCATTAATTATGTTGACGAAAATCCCGCGACGTGAAAATTAGACATTGCTAATAAGTTCGGGATTCCCGTAAGTACAACGGCTACAATTTTAAATTTTAAAGAGATAAGTTTTCGGAAGAAATTGGTTTATCTGTAAACAGAACTGTAGATTAAAAGAATGCGAGTACAAAGACGTATAGAAATGTGTGATGAAGTGGCTTAAACAATGTCGAGGCAAAAACGTCGCTATCGGAAATGACCCTATCCTCCAGGAAAAGGCTCAGCAGAGGTTGATTTTTACCCTTAATTTGTGAGTTTTTCTATGCGAATCTTTGAAATTAACATTAAATTAATTACCTACATAATGTATAAACCCACATTGATACTTTTACAAACTTTACTGCATTTAATTTTGATTATTGATCTTAGGTAAAAAAAATTGTTACTTACCTAATTGTTTTTAAATAGAAAATACATACAGTAATTTGATACAAATGTGTTATCATTTATTAGTAGACGTTGTTCGCTATAACAAGATGAGTTGAATGTTTTATAAAACTTCATTATAACAAATGGTAGACCAACCTAACCTTAATATAACAATACCGACTTATTTGATATGACGAATATGTACTTGTTCCCTTCCGATTTGTTATATCGAAGTTGCTCTGTATTATGTAAGGTGATGGCTAGCTTAGCTATATGACTTGTGAGGTGTATAGCTTTATCTATTTAGTAAGTTATACATGAAACTTATTAAATACCAAAACTAATGTGTGTTATCTGATGTTTTTATATTGTAATATATGATAATTAGATACTACTCACACAAAAAAAAAAATAAGGAAAGTTATTTTTTTTTTTTAATAATCTATTTTGTTATTGTTTTACAACTGAAGAATATTATATAATATTTATATGCATTATTTATAAAATGTAACTTTGTTCTTTATGGTCATTTAATTCAAGTTCAGAATTGGAAAAACTGGCATAAACATTTCATTTCTAATAAGTCTTTTTATGCTCAATATGTATATAGTTTGGGAACCTAAACTATCCCTGCCCACAGTCAAATTATTTGTTACATTTTTTTTGACAAACGTGTTTGTCAAAGTTTCTAATGTGCGCAAGCTTATTTGATGTATTTGATGGAAATTTTGATTTAAGATGTGTTTAACAAACCTGTTTGATAGTGTGCAATGGTTCAGTTATCGTTTGAAACCATGGGCAAAATAACTGCGATGAATGACAGCTTTGTTTGAGAAACACGTCAAACAAGCTTACCTACTTTCAAAAAATTTGACAAACACGTCAACGAAAAATTTTTAAACCGATATTTCCCACATTAATTTTGATGAAGGATTAGCGGAGAAAGATGGGGGGGGGGGGAGTTAAAAATATAGGAAAAAAATGCATTCTATATTTCTGGTTTTTTTTTCATTAGTATTTTTTTCAATATAAAATAATATACATTTTTTTTTTCTAACCGTGTAAAATGTTTAGAATTTATTTGTCGATATTAAAATAATGTTAATAAACTAAAATACTGTTGTCTATTCAACACAAAACAAAAATATTTTAATTAACTACTGCAATGTAATACTTAATTACGTGTTATTATCATTGTGTTGCGTTGAATGTATCTACACTTACATAAGTCAGTCAAGTCCAAGTCATATCATACAATTCATCCAACGTTAACTTTTAATACAATCTTTTCAATTCGTTTTAACTATATTTGTTATTATCCATAGCTTTGTTTTATCTATTTTTAAAAATATTGTAGAATTTTCTTTATCGATTTTAATTACTTGATAATTATCTTTATCATACAACGGAAATGAAATTGAATATGTAACATTTTTATTGAACAAATTATAAATTCCCTACTATATTTTTTTCTGATCCACAGATTCGCGATAACTCAAGCAAAAGTATGTAAACATGTTAATTCAATCCCTTTTCCTTCCGAGTCTCCAAAAATCTTGCTGAATACTTACTTTTTGCATATATAATTGGATGTATCTGAAAAGTTCCAAGCGAAATTAAGAGTGCGAGTACTTTTAATATATTTAAAAGTTTAGAAGAGAAGATATTTGAGACGTGTCTGCGTATTTGGAATCGAGTTTTCACGTGTATAGATGTATTTTCATTATTTTGTTTACTCGGTGATTAAAACACTTAGGCGATATTTGTACACTAATTAATAGGAATTTATATTAATATCAATGAAATTCAGACAAGGCATTATCTTGAACCGTCTTATTTCTTACATTGAATCTTAATTATTTATATGTTAAAACATTACTTATTAGTATTTTTAAGATGATTTAAAAACGAAAAAAGTAATCTAAAAATTACGTTTAAATTCATAAATCTAAAAATTACGTTTAAATTCGTGAATGTGCAAAATTAAACTACTAGATTCTATGGATCCATGAGTTCTAATGGAAAAAGTATTTTTTTTCAAAAAACCTATAATTTTTGTTTGAAACATTTAGATTAGCCACAACTCCATCTCAAATTCAGGTAATATAGTTATGATACTATCTATAATATAACAATATCATAGAAATGTTTTGTTTGTTCATTTGTTTTTTTATCTATACTAATATTATAATGAGAAAACATTTGTATGTTATGAATTAACTTTAAAACTACTGGACCGTTGTAAAGCTGCAATATTCCCGGGAAACATTGGCCACCTATCTCTATATTCCCACTGAACGGAGATTACGCGGGAGATACCGCATGACGTCCACTAGTTTGTTTATATGTTAATAATAATCAGTAAAAAGTTCAATCATTTATTCACAAAAATATGACGGGTATTGAAAGAATTAACTGTGTTAGTTGTTGTTGTTGATATACAATATCTCAATAATCATAATTGTACAAATTATGAATGGTAGAATAATAATCTATGATAATATTTTCAAAGTAGTTACGAAATAATTAAAATCAACCATAAATTATATGACTTATTATTATTTCTACTACTAGTCTACTCGACCAAGTCCTTGCCACTCAATTCATATAACATTTTACAACTACTCGTATAACAACATATAACATTCATATACCAAATATACACCGTGTATTTGTATTGTAGTGAGTAGGGTCACTTGTACAATTAATGGACATTAATTTATATAGGAATCGGCGTCAAGAATGTCTAATATATGTTATAAAACATTCTAGAAAATAGAATGTCTAAGTTGTTTTTTTACATCACATTCTAGAAAATATAGTTATTTGTTCAATTGTTTGCATGTAAACTGTATAGCAAATGTGAAACAAAAATTATTGAACAAAAAATTGACATTCAATTGAAGGTTTCATTTTTATACTCGACACACATAATATGTCATAGTGTATTAGTATTGAGTTTGTAACGCTGGAAAATATTGACCGCACAAACTAAATTTTTGTTCATAGACTAATCTAATAAGTCAAATTTTGCATGATCCAACATTAATTCCGACAAATACAAAAGTTGGAGATCTTTTTTATTACTTTTTCTTTTAACTTTTTTCCATAGGATTTGTAGTTTTGACGGAAATCGACATTACCCTTAAAAACTCACCCCGTTCAACTTCTTGATCATAGATTGCCCGTACATTATTTTTCCTTTGATTTTTGTTATATTCTTTTCTGTTTCTAATGGGTTTCGTCGTATTATAATTTTTTTCACATTTTACCAATTTTAAAGGCTTCTACCCTGAGTCTATGAAGAAGTTAAACCCTAATAAGTTTATATGTCCATCTAATAGGTATTTAACCGAGTCATATACATACAACTACATTCATATATACATTTATATAATAAACTATTATTCTTACGAAGTTTTTTTTTTCAACATACACAAAACTACTTAGTACTTCTCTACGCTGCTTGGCTATATAATTAGAGAGACGAATATTATATTATGTGATGACTGTGGCTGTGGTGGCTAAGTGTATTTTTTTATTTGGGTTCAACAGCCTTTTTTTTTTGTAATTTTGTTAAACGCTTATTATTAACGTTTAGTCCCCCGTAACCTTAGGGGGTGGTAGTTAATTATTATAAACGGATTATTTGTTTTTCTTTAAATCAAATCTATTTAAATTGTTAACACAACAATTTTTTTTTAAATTTATAAATTGTTTTTTTTTTTTTTTTTTTTTTTGGGTTTGTAATAATTGTTTCTGTATTTATTTTTTTTCTTTATTAAATGTAATTATTGAATTGTTTAGATGTACTTCTGTTTTTTAATTATTACAAGTGTGTTTGTGTTTATTTTGGAGTCTGAATAATTGAGTGTTAGTCTATATGAACATCCGTTTCAAAATAATCAAGGTTGTTAATATTCATCTCTTCAGGGATTTATCATTTGAACATTAAAAGAGATTTGAAAATAAGTATGATATTATTGGAAGTTCTTAATTAATATACCTGTTGGTCTATTACATACATATTTTTTAACGAATGCGTAGTTTTTGTATGAGAATAACTCTCCTGAAATTGTCCAATTTTGTTCGAATGTAGACTCGTGAGATAAAAAAATGCAACAACTTGAATCTTCCACACTTACTTAAAATTATAAAATATACTAATTTTCTGCTGTATTTTCAGTTTAATGTTTCAAATAGATAAATATAATTAATTCTGATAAACAACTTCTCAACACAACATCCGAGTATGTAATATTTTTTAATAGATTAAAAAAATGCAAATAGGTATAAGTGTCGCATTTTTTGATTCCACAAGTATATGTTACTTCCGATTGGTCCTTTTTCGATATTTATAATATATAATCGTATATAATGGACTCATTTATTTATTTACTGTATTTTATTAATGTTATTAATTAAAAATAATTGAAGTATTGATACTACTTAATCATATTCTGGGTATTTAAACAATTGACAGTGTATATTTATATTGAAGATTCAAATATCTTTTATCTTGTTCTGATGTCCTTAAAAAGGAATATTATGCTTATGTAATTTAATTTTTTCAATATGCAAATTTTAAATACATCTTTGACATTGAACTGACCCTTTGAGTTTTTTTTGCAAATCGTTTCTATATAACGGTTGTAAATGATTTTTTTCATAAATTTAACTATCATAAAAACTTGTACTTTAAATTATTAAAAAAAAACCCATTGAAAAGCACAAAATATTCAAGAACTATTTATTTCGATAAAATAAATATGTTGTATGAAATTCATCTCAATGACAGTTGAATTACTGTCAAACTATTCCCGAAGAAGGGTTACGGGAAAGAGTTTGGACGGCTTTCAGAATCTAAACTTAGATCACGCAAACTAGCTGAAAAGTTTTTAAGAACAGGTGGTCATTTGGTTTGAAACCATCATCTCGATAATAATTATATTACGTGACTTTAACCTCCACACATAAACTATTTCTCGTTATTTAAGGAAACCGTTTTGAATTTATTCTAAATATTGAAAACTTAAAAAAAAATTTGGTTTTGATGTTCACAAATCGATTGACCAAATTAATGAAGTTTTCTTATGCTGGTCTGTTGTTCATATCATGACGGTATTTCAATAATTAACAAGTGAAGGTAACAACAACTATAGTTAATTGTTTATATACTCGACATTTGATTGAAATTCATTGTTTGGATTATTTTTAATGAGTATTCATATAATACTATAAATATCCAGTCTCTACAGTTATAATACTTTTATAATAATATTTATTGTTAAAACTTAAATGTGTTTATTAGCCAAATTTGAGCTCAAATTGTAGGTGCTTAAACTCAAATATTGAGCGAAAAAATATTTCAAACAAAAGTTTATTTCAAGATGAATAATGTGTATATTTGAACTTTTTTTTAACTTTTATAATTTAAAAGTTGGATCTAGGATCCATTGGACTCAATGGACCAAATTTGCTCATTCACGAACATAAACTCACTTTTTATGTTAAGAATACGTTTCATAAACTTTAGCTCACTATCTCGTTTAGTTTTTGAGTTATCGTGATGACGTACGGATGGACACTCGGAAATGGTCTAATAAGAGGTTATTATGAACACCTCTATCAAAATTTTGTTTATGTGGTCAATATTAGGAAGTGTTTCAAACTTTAGACTAGAATTAATATACTCTAACATAATGTATATGTCGCGTATAAAAAGTGAAAACATACAAACGAAAAGTAAATTAAGGAACGGAACGGAGTAATGAAACAAAGATCATTGGATATACAAGCGAATGAACAACGTACAAAGACGTATGGTAATACATGTAATTTAAATTGAAATATGTAGTATTTATTTATGTATTTCTCTGTACTTGCAATTGTAATAAAAATTATATTTATTTAATTTTTTTTTCTTTTATATATTTTATCTTACAAGACTTTGGAAATAAAAAATTTTAAAAAATATCAGTTGAAAGAAGGATTATTATTAATTGTAAGTTCACATTATGAACTATACAAGTGTACAACTATACACAGTTACGATGTTTAAATAATAAGGTATTGAATAGCCTTAATTATGAATAATAATTTTTAACTCTTATTTTTTGTAGTTATTAAACATGCACTGCTTTGCTTTGCATTGCACTTGTTGCAAAGAGCTATACATATGTAACATACAAACATTAATTATACATACATATATATTTGTTATTTAATGTTTTAATACTGTTTTTTACTTCATCATGATTTAAAAAAAATTAATAATATGTACGTAAAAGGTGATTGATCCTAAAACAGTGAGTTTCAATAACTAAATAGTTATAAATATTATCAAAATCAATCAATCATTATTGTTTCAGTGTTAGAGTATATTCAGAGTGGAACCGCAACCGCGACCCTTATTCGTATTGGGTCCTTTGTACCCTCTTTTAGAACACTTCATATAATCCGAAAGCAAAGATGCCTTCTAGCAAAGTTTTTTTTAGCAAAAGTAGAGAAACGCCCGTTTATATCGAATACTCCAGCAAAATTTGGAAAACATAGGTACCCAAATTAATGTAAGCGCTGTCTATGCTTTTTCGTAGTAAATTTGAATATGAAGCCAATAATTCTTAAACCAAATCGTAATTTTGATATTTCTATTGACAGCCACGAAGAGACAAAACATCAACTTTTTTGTAAAGAATTCAATAAAATTTTGTTATGATATGTAAAATCCTAATTTAATTTATTCATTTCTTTAGATTTTGTGAATGTTTTTAGAATAAAAAGTCAGACATTGATTTTTTTTCCTTAAAAATTAGTAATTTAGAATACCGATAGTATTTTGTATTATTGTACTCATTTGCAGCGTATTTATTTTACGAACAAGAACGGTAGTTATGTTTTTAAATCTTAAAAAATAAACAAGATCTGACATTTAAAAACTCTGATTAAACAAAAGAATATAGAATGTTTTGACGTCACCCTGCAATATCTCCATATAAATTACATATAAACCATCATCAAAAAAATAAAAAAATAATGATCTTCGATAGCTTATAACTTCTTCATTTCTGAAACAATTTTAATTTCATTTTCGAATTTTGTTATTTTATTTACTCTATTTTCGCGTTTTGATATAATATAGATATAATAAGTTCAGTATCAGTCATCCCCCCTATTGTTAATTTTATGTCTCTATGAATTATTTGAAACAATGCGAATGTGACATAATTTTTAGGTTGTGTCGTTTGAAAATGACAGGCGCGTTTATAAGGTTTTTCCAAAAAAATTTGACAACTAACCTATCTAAAAATTTTGACAACTAACCTATTATATAATTATTGTTCATCATGATCATAAAAATTATATTCTACGCTCCTGTAATTTACTATCAAAATATTAATTGCATGCATATTAATTAATAATAATCAATAACACAGTTTTAAATTTAGAATAGTGGTAAAATAAATTTTAAAATAAAAAATAGATAAATAAATAGTTATAAATATATAAATATCAGATAGACGTATTTAATATATTATAATATGATATTATTATTAATATGATATTAAATGAATCATATAAATTTGTAGCGTAATATTTAATGTTTTAAAAACATTACTATTACTATTATTATTATTAATGTTTTAAAATTTTTCATAATATTTATTATTATATTAATTAACTATAATCATTATTATAGTTAACATAATTACGTTTGGTATAAATATTATTATCATAATAATAATTATATTATCAGTAAATAATTACATTTTACGAACATTTAATTACAATTTTTTTTATATTTTATATTTAAAATCAAACAAAACAAACATTACATATTACATATAGGTTTTGACTTCAACTAACTAGTTTTTAATAGTTTTCA
Source organism: Chrysopa pallens (assembly GCA_020423425.1). Lineage (NCBI taxonomy): Eukaryota > Metazoa > Arthropoda > Insecta > Neuroptera > Chrysopidae > Chrysopa > Chrysopa pallens. The sequence goes on from CM035594.1 coordinate 16,200,865, forward strand.
ATATAAAATACTATTGTATGGGTATTATTTGATGCGTTTTGTAAACATTATAATTAAATTTAATATCTGTAAAGTTGAGTCAACTAGCTAGCTAGTAGTCAATCAGTTACTTTACCTAACTGCTTTTTGTTTTTAATTATTTTTCATTCAATTTATTATATACTAACTAGTACTCGACGCTTCACTACAATTCAAGTACAAAAAGATACAGATGAGTTTAATTATCAATTTCGGTTTTTTTTTGCTATTTCTTCGAACTTTGATACAGGATATAAACGGGAAGAGAATCTTTGTACTCCATTTGAACATGTGGTGGCCCCCGAAATGGCTTCAGTCTTTGGTCCCGTTGCTCATTTCACTCAAGTTAAAAAGGCTTTGGCCTTATGTTAGGCTTAGGGGATGATCTTTTACATAGGGTATAAATCGGTTAGAGAGAATCTTTGGTCTCCAGATAAACATGTTTGGTACCCGGAATGGTTTCGGTCTTCGGTCCTTATGCTCATTTCACTCAAATAAGAAAGATATTTGACCTTGTGCTAGGCTTACGGGATAGACTCGATCTCAGTGCGTGAAAAGAGAATTTTTATTCATTTGTGTTATGTCAATAAATCAAAATGACTTTTAAATAATTACTTCATTCCTTTCGAGGAGGAATTTTGTCTTCAAATTTATATATCCACATCTCAAGTGAAATTTTTAAATTTTTATTACAAAAAATCGTAAAACTACGTTGACTTAATGTTATAGAAAATTTTTTTCTCAAATCCAAACAGCAAGTAATTCGTTGAAAACGTATGGGAAATAAAGTTATTTTAGTCAGCATATTCGTACATTACGAGGTAGAATTGTGTCCCCTATCTGCATAAGAAGAAAGACAATATAAAGGATTATTTCTACTCATTTTATTATTACTCTTACTCTAATCCTTTATTTAATTCTATTAGATTTTAAAACATTTCATGAATTTATTTACCATGGAGAAATCAAAAATGATTATTTCTCCTACATTTAGAAATAAATAGAAATGATAAGCATATAAAATAAAATTCATCATAAAAATGCAGAAGAGAATGATGAATAATAAGAAACCACAAGATTATTTGTTGTAGAAATATGAAGAAAAAGAAATCAAATAAAAAAATAAAAGAACAACCAACACACACTATATAAAGAATTAAAATTAAAATGATGATGTTTACGTTGATGATGATAGTTCAATGCCATTCTCTTGATCTTCAAGAAAAGATATCCATCCATAATGATTATGATGTGATGATCAGGGATAAAAATAATTTGAAGTTCGAGGTGTAATAGGTACACGATACGATGCTGATGTACCAATGGTATGACTAGGGCAGGCGCTGTAGGTATTTGAGTAAACAAATAATACACCTGTTGTCGTAGTCAATTTTTTCACAAATTCTCCTCCAACTTCAATAATATGCAGTTATTTTATCGATTGTCTTATGAATATTGGATGAAAATATACACTTAATTTTTTCGATAAAAGCTTCATTTTCGTGATACTCATATCACCAACCGATTTTTTATTAGAAATAAATTTTATAATATCATAATAATAATAAATAACTGTTAAAAGCTGTGTTCCATACATTACATTAATGTTCGATTTTTAAAAAAAATCCACGAGAGTTATTTCATCTTCAGATGCTTATTTCCAATAAGATGATCATAACAAAATTGTTTCTTACGTTTTAGAGTCTACGGTGTTCCAAAAATATCAAGAATAATTTATTTCAAATATAAAATTGTAATGTAAGCATTACAAATATTTAATTGTCATTTTCAACTGTAGTTTTAACATATAAAACAGCGTACACACATGCAAAATTCGTTCTTAACGTAACAACGTATCGTAAATATGTCATGTTGCGAGATACATGTTACCTGTTACGAGAGCAATGGTTTGTACATGTTGCGATGTTACGATGTGTTGCATAGCGTTCCATCTGTTCACCTTCACTTTACGTATTTGTTTATGTTGATACATTTCAATAATTTTGTATTGTATTTTGTTTCGTTCCACTTCATATCGAAATATTTAAACACAAAATTAAAATTAAAACGAAGAATATGTACGTCTTGTTTTTGCAAATGTTGCGTAATTCAGTCCATACTATTCGTTGCCCCACCTATTTTGATTCGATTTAAATTTACCGACAATATGTGGGACGCGAAGAAACATCGTCGCGAATCAACTTTTCTTACAATACGGTGTTACGCGTTCGCGATCACACAAAGGTTACTGTTACGCGTCAAAGTTGCATTACGGTGTTATGTTTCATTCGAATGTTGCACGAGTGTACGCGGGTTTATATGAGTAAGTAACATAGTAACACTGATATTGGTTAATTGATATTATTATTTATTAATAACTTTATCATTAATGTTGTCAATTCATTTTCTAGATTGCTCAAAATTTCAATTTTCCTGTTGGAAAACTATAAATTTTTATTTATTTCTTCTAGTTTTTTTTACAATCAATGTACAATGTTCAATTAGATGTAATACACGCTGCCCATTATTAACACAAATTGACAGAACTATTTTCATTATTATGAATCTGCAGCGCCTGGTCTATACTTACAATGATATATATTGCACCAAACCAAACCAAGTTCAATTATAAAAATTGATATAATGCCTATAGTCAAACAATGTATTACAACATACGAATAATACTTCCATAAAAAACTTGACTCAATACGTTTTATTTTTATATGGATATCATAACAATTTATTTTCTCATCAGTTTGTTGATTTTAAAAATCATAACTATTTATTAATATTCTTGTACTAATTTTTTAATTAAACTTATTGTTTTTATCACAACTTACAACAAGTTATTACACTTTTTAAATGAGCACAAAAAATATTGGATGTAGACAATTAGTCGTTAAATCGATAACAATTGTTTTTAAAATCAGGTGCAGCTGAATTATAGTCCATTTTTAATTGTATTATTTCTAGTATGAAATACAAAAAAAAAAAGCTTTTTTAAATTCATAAACCTAAAAAAATTTCCTTTTTAGAATTTTAATCTAATTTTGTGTCAAATATGATGTTTTTGCATACATAAAAATAGAACGGGCAAAAAAGTGGCCTTACTTTACGAACATGGATTTGAAAATTCAAAATTCCTTACTAAATAAAGAGGGACATACTAAAGTATGACGTCAACTTTTATTATCTCCATATAAATTACATGTTATACATCGTTTTCATGGAAGAGATAGATATAAAAAGAAAACAATCTTTGGCAGCTTGCCTTTTAATTTAATTTACAAATTTTGCTATTGTATTGGGTCTAGTTTCACATTTTGATATGAAATATAGCAAATCTATCCGGTCCATTATTGTATGAGTTTAGGACAATCATTTACAAGAGTCGTTTAGGCTCGGTTTTCTGAAAGTTCTGTTTTTGTGGGATACTCAAGCAGTCTTTTATATTAAATTCTTGAGTAGAACTAGTATTTTTGCGATATTTGTGGAATTAGGATGATTCCTGTATGTGCAAAATTGGTAGACACTTTTTTAATATTATGAAATTAACCTCTTTGAATCGTTAGAGAGCAATTTTTTATCTTCTTCAAAATTACTTTGGTAATGTATTTAACTATTTTCAAGAATAACAAGTAACAAGTCTAATTATCTGTTTTTTTTTGTTACATATTTCCACTCCTTGTTTTTACAACTTCAGCGTGTTGTTTCAACGTACAGATTCATAAAAATTGTTAACGTGTTTTAAAAATCAGCAAAAATATTTAACTCAATAAAAATATAAAATTAGTAAAATATTTTTTGACAAATAACTTATTAAAGTATCAATGTTTTGTTTTGTAAGCTATCGTTTTAGTCTATGAACATATTTTCAAAAAAAGACTGGTGATCCATAGATTCTCATGACCCTGACTGATGACCGTGTGAGGTAAATGTTTCTAAAGTTTGGCAATAAACATAATTTTTATGGTCATTATTTGATAAATTCTCTGTACTTGTATTGTATATTATTTAAAGTAATCATTTATTTAAGTGGTATGATGATTGAAAGAAACGATACATAACCTATACACAAATAATAATAAAAAAATAAAATAAAAAATATCCACCTAACATAAGTACGTGTTTCAACCGGTACGGTGCGGTGCTGTGGTGTTGAAATGTGCCTTGTTTCTGATTCTCAACTCAATGCACGGTGTTGATGAACGAACAATAAGAAAACACAACAACCACAACTTACCCATTATTAGTAGTATGTACCTACCATAGTGGTGGTGAGGTTTGGAGGAATAAAAAAAAATATCTTACTGTATTACAAAATTATTGAAGACGAGATGATTATTGTAAATAATATAATACACACCATATATTATTATTATTTTTGATCAGTACACTTGCATGGAGAATAAGTGTGTAATTGATTTTTGGCATCATTACACGCTCTATCAAACCTTGCACTTTTTTTTTTTCTGAAACTATAAAATATTTAGGAAAGTTATCATAATTTTGATAACATATTTATATTATTTAACATATTAACATATTTATTTAAGGAATCATAATTTTGATAACATATTTATAATACAAGTGTTATAATAATTAGTAATTATTTGTAAAATCTGATTTGCCACATTCCCAATACAGCTCGTTGGAACATAGTTTGAAGAAATTTGTTGGAACCATTTTCGAGAAAAACTTAAAAAATCTGAAAATCACTAAAATAAAGTGGGAAACCTGATTATTCGTTTTTACACAAAACCTACTTGAGGACAGAATACTTTTTGGTCAATTTTGGGCAGGTACGATACCTAATAAAACTAATTGATTCGATTGGCTGGTAAAAAAACAAGAGTTCTTCACTACTATTTTTAGGAGCAGAGATGCAGACATCATGTTTTATAAAGAATGTTCAACGAATTATGCTTTGTAACTAATACGCAAGATAACTTTGATTTGATGAATTTCCAGAGGTGTCCTAAAAGATTCAAATGATTTTTAATAGTTTTTAATCAGAACGGACCTCTGGCTAATTTTCATTATAGATTCTTCTGAAAAAGAAAATAGTTCGAGGAATTATTGCTGTGAGATATAAATATAGCATTCTATAGTATTTTAAGAGGGGAACTGAAACTGCATCTGCTGCATCCCTTATCCTTGACTTTTTGGTTTTCTGTCAGAACACTCGATCACCTGAAGACACAGATACCTTCTAATACAAGGTGACAATAATATTAATAATGATGGTGGAGCCGGTTTCTTCGGTCTTATTCAAGCGACAACAGTGTGATCAACCAACCGCCCCCTTTTTTTATTTCATTATAATTGATATAACTTCCGTTGCATGGATTTGAACGCACAAACTCCAGTGTAAGTAGTCAAATGGGTGAAGGTATTGATGTCTTTACTCACTTTGCCACTAAGCCGGTTAATAAAGCTAATATAGCATTAGTATTGTATTGTATTATCTATACCCAAATATTCAGATCACAACCTGTAGTTATTATTATTATTTTTGTTATAATAATAGGTACCCAAAAGGTGTTGTAATTTCGTTATGTATGTGATTTAATGTATTATATGATATGTAATCGAACGTATAACAACACTATAGGTTATAATAATAACCATTTACTTGTTTATAACCGGTATCGTTCGTTCAACGTCATCCGTTTCTTCAGAGTTCTTTTACACTACACATCAAATTGATCAATTTTTTTTTTTAACAATTTTGTTTTGTTGAAATTCATTCGAGATTAAGCATTATCATATTCTAGTTAGAAAAACTATTTAAAAATCATTAACTATAATTTTCATAAATTTTCCAAAAAAGAAAAAATATATATATATATATATATATATATATATATATATATATATATATATATATATATATATATATATATATATATATATATATATATATATATATATATATATATATATATATATATATATATATATATATATATTGATTATAATCGTTATTTTCGATTATATATACCTCTTTGTACCATTCTTATTTGAGCTATTTCAATCCTTTGAAATTATCTGGCGATTTTAGTTCATATAGAATACGATAAATATGTTTATACAGCTATGAAGAATTTATTATGTTATAATGTATTGTATAACTATTATAACTTTAATTATAATACATATCACACTATTAATTACATGCTATATTTGAATTGAAACTGTGATGAATATAATCAGTTTATTAAATTTCATTCTAAATTTTTTTGCCTTTAAGAAAATTATTCATTTAAATTGTACGTCTCTTATCATTTAAAAGATGAATCTTGAATACATCGAAAGTAAATTAAAAATCTGTCCCATTTAATCACGTGTTAGGACTAGAATACGCCATGAAAATTCCAGCTCGCTAACTTTTTTCATATTTACGTTATCTTCTTCATTATTTATTAGCTGAAAATGGAGCGCAAATTTTGTTAATGCCTGCAATAATTTCTAGCATTATAAACTCTAAGCTAAATTTAATACACCCTCTATTATATGTGGCTATTTATATTCATATAAAACAATCTGATTATGATTAAACTGGCAAAAATATTGAATTACAAACATTGCACTGATCTAAACGCATACTAAAGGTAAAGAATTCCAACTAAACAATAATATGATTGACAATACAATAAAATCAATAAAATTTAATTAAATGTAATAAAAATACCATCGATATCAATAATAATTACCACTGAAAACTCTTAACAATGAGGAATGTTGTAATCAACACCTCTATGTTCAGAGTACAAGCTGATATATGATAATTTTTTCATCACTTCAATTGAAACGTCTTTACTTCACGAACAAGAATTTAAAGTTATTTTTTATTTGAAATCCTAAAATAACCAAAATATGAACGTTCAAAATTCTCAAAAAAAGAAGGAGATTTGCATAAATGACGTCATACAAGTTCTTCACCATAGTGGTTATACTTTATGGCCATTCTGCGATAAGTGGTCCTATCGATGGCCATTGCACTTCTTATATACACTTTCCTTCAAAATTTAATATACATAATGTTAGTGTGTCCAAATGAGTTGATTGTAAATAAAAAAGTTATCTAAATTACATTAATATTTAAAAATTTTGTTGTGCCATTTTCCTAGAGAAAATGACCGCTTAACGTAGAATCACTCATAAAACATTTTTACAAGATAAAGATGGAAAACAATCTTTATAAGCTTATTATTCGTTTTTTAATCCATTTTAATTTAATTTTCGAATTATGTTTGGTCGAATTTTCGAACTTAGTTATACATTTTGATGGGTAAAATAACAAATTTTTTTTATTGTGTCGTAATGCACTCTCAAACTTTACTAGATATATTTAAATCATTTTCGTTAAACACAAATCGTTTAATTCGTAGAATTTCTAAAATGCTACGAAAATTTTTGTGAAATGTAAGCTTCTTTGAATTAAGTGAATATATGTATAGAGGTTTAATAGCGTTTACTGAATAGATGATGATGGTACAACAGCTCGGATAATGGATGCCAAAAGCAATAATAATTTTTCTGGATATAATAATGATTGTATACATAACAAAACATTACATGTTAGTTAAAGAACAGAATTAGTTTATGTTACATATATCTTCAGTAGTTAAATAGTTCTCTTAAACTTTTAAAAATGTTGCTTGATAAATGAACATTGACAACAAATCCAAGATAATCCAATCCAATACAATGTGCAGCAAAGCAAGTAAGCAACAAAAGCTGTGGTTTCTACTACTCTACTACTGTGATTGTGTCAAACAAAACTCACGTCGCGTCTAATGTTATTTATACACCTAATTGTTTCCTTACCACTTTAGATTACCTTTTATGATTATTATATACCATTGTGCATATATGGTGGTGTAGTTTTGCTACTTACACCTATGTGTGTTTTACTTTAATCTAGTGTAGAAAAGTGTATATCTACAGAGTTACCGAGACGTATTCAAAACAGTTCATCAAATAAATATTTTATAGAATAATTATTCAAGAAATGTCAATATGAAGCAAAAATATATAAAATTATACACAGACTAGATAGCTTATAAAATAAAACATTCATTACATATAATTTCAAAAAATTTTTGGTTAATTTATTCAAATTTTCAAAAATTTTTGCTGATTTTCAAAACTCTTCAGTATTTTTGAAAATGATGCTGACATAGAAAGTATATAAAAAAACAAGATTTTTTAAAAGCATTTAAATGAGATCCACAATTTGATTTCAAAAAAAATTTTAAGTAATAAAAAAGTTTTCAGCAACTATGTCATTGTCGTTTCATGGCCTAAAACAAAATATGTTTGTTTTTATTATATGTCAAAAATCAATGATCATAAGGCTTTTAATTAAACTTTCGATTAATCCGCTTTTACAAAGATAAATACTTATAATCGATAATAATATATAAATAAACAAAAAATTGTGGCGATCTGAATATTCCACGCTGAGTTTAAATTACAAAATACACATTTTCTGATGTATTTCGTTATTTTTATGTTTAAAATGAATATTTTAACTATAAAATACAAATGAATTCTGATAAACAACATCACAATATGTAAATTGGGAATTTAATGTTTTAAATAGGTAGAAACATATATAAGTGTTTTTTTTTTAGTATACATGCGACTGTTACCCATCTGTTAGAATTGAGATATGTTAGTATTCTTGAATCTCATTATTTTAAGAATTGTAGGTGATGGTAATTCTAGTTATTAAATATATGTACTTTCAAGAAAATCATTAAAGCTATACAAGTCGTGAAATAATAAGAAAAAAAAAGCAATCAAATTTATTCCTCTCTCCTGGAACAGACCTCTGGTTTTTTTCTTTAGTTTATTTATGTTTAATATTCGATGAGACTGGAATATAAAAAAATAATAAAAAGTTTGATATTTCCGTTTCCCAGAAAGAAAAGGTTGTGACTTATTATAAAAATTGAAGCGACGTAAATCGTTTACTAAAACTCACTCACAGGGTTTGTAAATTGTGTTTAGAAATGGAAAATAAATGTGAACCACTTTGTATTATCTCAGTTGTATTTACTATTATTATAAATATAAATAAATTCACATATCGCGTAACTTTAGTTACTCATTTAACAGCCAACAACAGTGAAGCGAATTCAAACGCAAGCAAACGTAGTAAACTCAACAAGCGTGTATTATACACATAAATTTGGAATGAAGACTTTACTTTACCAAATGTATATCTACAAGTCAAGAAAATAATTGGCTATCTTATTATTAAACGTAATTTATCCATTAAATGACATTTTAAATATATGGATAAAAATAATTTAATTCCATATATGTTTAAAATTAAATTAAAAAAAAAAAAAAAAAACTACGTGATTTTAAATAATCACTCGAACTATGCACAATGAATGTTTTTGGTTCGTAATCTTTGTTGATTGGATGATATAAATTTTATTTAACAGATTATCAGTAATTAAAAAATAAAGAATGGTATGCTAGCTAAGTTTATAATAATTGTTGATAATGGTAAATATTTTAAATATTTAACTTTTGTCTTTTATTTATCAGTTTTTATTTTATTTTAATTCCTTTTTTTTTATACGCGACATATGCCATAATATGTCAGAGTATACAGAGTATATTAGTTTTAGTCTAAAGTTTGTAACGCTATCTAATATTGACCGCACAACAAAATTTTGGTATTGGTGTTCATAGAAACACCTAATTAGTCAATTTCCAACTGTCCTCCAGTCATCACTATAACCTCTAACTCAAACATTGTGAACATAAAAACTACGAATGCGCAAAATCGGTCAATTGAGTCCATAGGATCCCAACTTTTAAACTTTAAAAGATGGAAGAAAAGTACAAATACAAAAAAATTTTATTGAAACTAACTACTGTTGATTGAAACATTTTTCCGTAAAATGTTTGAGTTCGCAACAATTTTAGCTCAAATTTGGCTTATAAAAACAAATTAATAACAATACATTTACATACATTATACATTTATACATATATAACTGTATCGACTAAATATTTATAGTTTTTATGAATGCTGATTAATAATCCAAATAATGAAATTCAATCATATATCAAGTATCTAAAAAATTAAGTCTGTTTCTTGTTATTTCACTTGTTTTTTAATATATATCAGCTTTTTTAAAAATATTTGTAAAATGCTCATCCTTTCCGTGTAAAATTTGACTTTTGGAAAATATCCCAATTCGTAACTGATTTTCGAAGTAATAACTTACATTGCACCCGGTTTTATGAAGATTGTTTTTTAAAACTTAAAGAATTTAGTTAACTTTTAAAACATTCTAAAAGTAATGAAAAGGTTATCAGAAAAGTTTTTATTTTTATTTTTTTATAGTAATTTAAAATTTATTACAAAGTCACGCATAAAACAGAAATACATTTTTTTTTTAAATTGTAGAGATTAAAGAAGGGACAAGGAAGGGACGTGAGATGGGTAAAGAAGGTGGAATCATATTATTATATTAAAGAAACACATATTTATGCATACAAATATAAACTTAACCTGATTATAATCTCTACTAAATAACAGAACAGAGAGATTCCGTGACCTATGTGTGTAAATAGTTGAATACCTTCAACTATGAGAGTTAGTTGTAACTATAAAAGTCTAAATAAAATAAAAAAATCACTGAATCTTCTTTAAAAAAAATGAGGGTGATTCCAAGCAAAGTATGATTATTATACAGGATGTCCCTTAAATAATCCCACTAAAAGGTTAATGAACTTTCATTGCGTTTTAGTTCTTTATGTTAATTTTATATATTTTGGACATAATGCGATTATCCTAAAAATATTTTTATCTTAGCGTGTATCGGCAGCGTTAAGAAAAATAGAAAAGAGTCTTCTCACATCTGTTATTTTACAAGAAAGATATGGTCTATACGTTTTAAAGATTATCTTCTCGACTAACACGGTTAACGGATAAAGCTACTGGAGGAACTACTGTGGAATATCTTTTACTTTTATTAAGGAACGGGTAATGTACAATCTACAACAGTTACAAATTTTCTCAATAATCACTAATCGATGGGGCTCGCTGAAATAGACTCTATATTTCCTTAATCACTTTATTATGTTATGTATTTATTTTCGTATAGCAGTCAGATATTTTTATCAAAATCTATGAACAGAAATTAGATAGTATATTAAAAGCGTAGAAAGCTCTGAGATTTGAATGGTTGCTTTGACATGTCGAAGAGATGATGATAATAAAATATTGTGTGCTACATACATACACTAAAAAAAATTTGTGGATCTGCGTCCAAAACGGTCTGTGCTGAAAATAAGTGTGATTTGTGTGTGTTAATAAGTGTTTTTCGTTTGTTATATGATTTTTAGCATGTCAAATAGTTAAAAAATTATTAACTAATATCACTTTTTCACATTATAAATTTGCTATATGAAAATGAAATTAAGACGTTGATACTTAAATGAAATTTAAATAAAATTTTGAATTCGTATTCATTAATTTCTACTACAAAGTAGTCATCATCAGTATGAATTGTTATTCGTTGAAAATTTGGTGATGGTTTACACCAAATTAGCAACCAGTAGCATCGTCTCGCCGCGAGTTACTAGCTAATTCACATTGACGATGCCTACTTTGTAGTCGAAATACGTATTAACAAACTAAAAAAAATTTTTGATCTAGGAAATTGGGGCAAAAAATCGACAAAGTTCTCTTTGATAATATTCACATATTTTGTGTGTTTTAGGAACACCCTTGCCAAGAAAAAAAAATATCAGTAATATAAATGTAAATAAAATAAAAAAATCACAGAGTCACATCATCTGTGAGGGTGATGAGTGTGTCCAAGCAAACATATATCTATTATTTGTTTGTGTCCATTATATTATGTATGTTAGTAAGTATGTATAAGTAAGGGATGAAGTTGGACAGAAGAAATGAAGCGTCAAGTAATCGGAAGCCAATGTTGTTGACTGCAATAAACATGTTGTATGATACACAATCTTTATAGATAAGCTTTCTTCCTATCCCATATATATATGTAGGTATTTTTATAATGTTTAGTAAGTAAGTACCTCTATGATGCCTTTATAACGTGACTATACATACAAATTGTGGCCTAACAGAATATAAATATATATCTATCTATCTATCAATGTGTAGTTTTGTAACATTTTTATTTTTATTCAATTGATCACCTTCATATCATATCAACTAACTATCAATACAAATACAAATAAGTCATTCATATCGGGTGTTTCAAAATTGATATATATTAAAACAAATTATGACATCTCTTACGAGTCCGTCTGACCATTCTATCTAACCAATTTGCTTCATTTTAAATGAAAACTATTTATGTACACATTAGTTGGCAAGCATTCAAAATCACTATGCTTTCAATCATCTTATACTCGATTTTTTATACCTTTCTTCGGTAATAATAAAAGATCGAGCTAAATTTTTTGTAGCCTCATTACTTCACGGAAATGGGTCTGAAGTTATTTTTTTTTAAATCGTTTAAAATATGCTACGTATGGACATTCAAATTTTCTTACTAAACAAAGATGGAAATACCAATGCTATTTTTTTATATCTCCATGGAAATTACATGTTAAAAATCGTTTTTAAGAGATTAAAAAAATCTTTGATAGCTTATAACTTCTATGTTTTTTAAATTAATTTTAATTTAATTTTTAAGTTTTGTTATGATATTGTGATTAGTTTCATATTTTAATGTAAAAAATACCAAACTTGAAACAGTCCGATATCCTATTGATATATGAATTTCTTTTGGTCTAAGAACTCTCTCCAGAACGACCTCTTTCATTTGAGTATTTCTCTACCAAAATCGGTAGGGAGAAAATCCAGATTTGAAATTCAACTTGACTTTCAATAATGCTTTTCACTATTTATTACTTATAATGTTTCATCGATGTTTTATTCAAGAGCAAATGATTAAAAGTCTGTGTTGCTGCATGTAGCTGTTACGTGTGCTACGTGCTACGTTTGCTGTTTGTTTTTTGCCGATTACCAGTTGTTAAATTTCAAATTATGTTGAATCGAATTGTAAAAATAATCTTTCAGATTTATAACGCTCGTCAAAAAATAGAAGTTAATTTGTACTATATCCACAATCATTGCGCAAGCGCTTACAATATTTTATAGCAATCGGATGGCACCTAATAATAACAAACGAATTTTGATTCTTTCTATATTAAATAATTACTAATTTGACCATTGAAAGATTGTAATAGTTTTGAAACACCTCACATAAATGTTTGTATAGAATAAATAATACGTTATTGTTGAACTACCATGATCATATATCCTCCAGGAGTTATTCGTGCAAATAAATAAATAACTACTTATTCCTTTTTCAACACATTTCAAATAAACGATCGTTGAATTTACAAATAAACATTATGATACACTGGATGCAATTGACCCCACATACTATCTCTAAATTGAGAGGTCAACTTACTTCCAATTCAATTCACTTTAAAACGATAATATCGGTAATATTGATTTAAGAATTCTAACGCCTACGATTAAAGGAGAAATCAAAGAAATGTCCTTCCTGTATCAGATTGACATAAAGACCGAAACTCGGTTCTTATTCGAACGTTTAAATTTTGCTTCTGTTTCTAAAAGCTCTTTTGGTAAGCTAATTTTTTTATGCATGACTTCAGTCATCAATAGCCTGTTAATGTTTCGAGATATTGAAGGAGCTATTCTATAACTATGGATAATTAAAGTAAAGATCATTAAACTGAATCAGGATATAATATAAACACAATTAAATCATAGTTTTAATATCTAAATTGACTATCAAATTTTGTGAGAAAATAATAATCTTAAGTAACAATAATGCATGGAACTAAAACTATTTACATAAATAAAACAATAAACCAACTTGATTTTAATCATACACTAAATTATTATTGTTTGTATATATATTCATAGTCTTTTAACCGAGTGTTTCAGGAGATATGCAATGTATTTCAGTTGATAATTAATTATATTTCATCAATAAAAGACTATTATTAAGTTTGCCAATACATGGGATAACACGAACACACAAAAACTCACGTCCATAAAGTACATTTAATCCAACGTACATCATTTTTGACGCTATTATTTGTTTTACGCAAGTGTCAACGCCTTCATTTTCTGTATAAATACATTTCTAAATCGGACGTTAATCGTGTTTAAACGTTAGTTTGAACACATTGAAATAAAAATATTTACAATAAATTCTTTGTGAATAGAATATTTAGATTGTGGTTATTTTCCGCTAGACACGCATTTTTGATTATATTTTCAGTTTTCTCGCTCAAATAACTCAAAAAATAACTATCTGAATGTTTTCAAATTTGGTATGCACAATTTTGACATAAAAACAAAGGGCTTATCGAAGAGCTTTTCTCGAAAAAAAATTTTCAAATATGAAATATAATTTTGATTTTACTTTAGAAACTTTTTTTCGAGGAAAACTCTTCGACAAGCAAGCCTTCCGTTTTCATGTCAATATTTGGAATACCAAATTTCCAAACATTTGGATAAGTATTTTTAGAGATTTTTAGGACGTGAAAATAAGAAAAAATACAATGCATGTAATTTAAGTCAACAGTTTGTTAGAAGCACAATCCTGTATATCAATAATAGCTTTGGATAATCGCTCATGAAACATCGTGTACATATTTGTATACCGCACTGCAAAACCATCATACACATGTGGTTGTTGGTGATGTTATGTCTGATTGTTGAATCATTATTTCAAATCACCTTTGACATTCATAAATATGAAGACAATAAAAACCCATTTTAAGATTTATTTGGATAAGCATTTATTTGTATTTCAAGTATCATGTAAAAATAATGTAACTATCTTACTTACTTACAATTAGATAATATTTAATTATTCATTGTATGTTTTTGAGTATGAGATAGATTACTATTTTGGTTGTATTTTAAATTATATGTAGTCATCTTCAGTCATAATACAATAAGTTTTTTTTTTTTTTTATATATAAATAACTGTATAATCAAAAATAGTATGTTTGAAAAAATATTTATTTAATTTGTTTTTTTTGATAATCATGAGAAAGTTTTCTATCTATAAAAGAATGTTGTTGAATTAAATCATCAATAAATATTTATTAAATGTGATCAATGGATTATCATAATTTTTGTTTTTTTTATGTGTTTGAAATGTAGACGATTGTAAATACAAGAAAATAGTAATAATAAACAAGCCGTAATAAACAAGTGTTGACAACTTGCTTCAGAAATTTCCATTCATGCAAAACTTTTTAGAGTTAGTAATTTTAGAGCATTTTTCTGACAACTCATGTTTTAAAAGTCATAACTATTTTTGTATATAATTTACGAGGTAAAAACAAATAAACAAATATGCCCAGTAAACGTACATAGTCGTGAAATAAAGTTCTAAAACTCGCCGTTGTATCAGATTTTTCTTGTATGAATTAAGTAAATTTTCAAACTTCTTTAAACAAATTGATATATTAATTCATTTTACCTGTGTTCTAAATATAAATACTCAAATAATATGAATATCCAACAATAACTTCAAAATAAAATACATCTTCTCAATATATATAAATAACAATGATTTTGGTAAAACTTCATATTCAAAATATACAAAACAAAATATTTCAGAATCATTGAAGCGATATTCTGTTCGTTTTTCTCTCATGTATATTATTTACTCCATATAAAATATTTCATGTTTTTCTTTTATTATCTCTCTGTCTATTCTCTCTCTCTCTCTCTCTCTCTTTGTGAAAATAGAATAGTAGAACGACAATTTATCTGCCGCATTGTGTGTTATTCAAGATATGTATATAATTTTTTTTTTTTTTAATGTCTATATATAACATATATATATATATATATACTGTACATATTATATACACAATGCTCTCTTCGAAAAGCGAAGTAATTACCTTCGCTGAAATGAGAATACACTGAGAAGGTGGGTTGTGTTAGATGGTAGCAAGGTTGGATTAACTAGAGACTGTAAAATATTGTTATGTAGTAGGTAATAGGTAGTAAGTATGTATATATTATACCTTATCACAGAGCATCCATATCAGAGAGGCATCCATATTCAGTGGTGAATGTAAATTTTATAGTAAGCTCCAACTAAAAACATATCAACAATTGCTATTCGAGCTCTCAGTGCCAAATTTTGATATAATATATATATAAGCTACTATATAGAAACTGGAACAATAAATGACGCCTCTATAATAAAGACAATCTCTAATGTAATATTAAATCTCTCATATTTTCGCATAACTCATTAAAATATTTATTCAAATGTCATGGAGTTTGAAATGCAAATCTTTGAAAACGGAGAGGTTTTTGGGGAAAATATTTCTAAATAAAAAATTTTGATTTGGACTTATAATTTGTTTTTCGGGAAAAACTGTTCTGTATGTTGTCTATTTGCATGTGTAGATTGTGCATACAAAATTTATGTTATATTTTTTAATTATTTGTACATGAAAATTTAAAAAAATAGAATGTATATTACACTTGATATTGTCTCTATTATAGAGGTCTCTTGTTTTATATTCTAAACTCATAAAGCATATTTTTATATACATGAGCTAAATGATTCGTAAATTTTGTATTGTTAATAAATTCTGTAGACATCTAACATTAAAAATAGCTTATGTGTTTTAAAATATTAATTTAAAATTTTAAATTAAAATCTTAAATTTATTACAGATTATCATCTGATTTTATTTTAAGGTTTTATTTTACAAACTATTGTATGTATATAGTCTCGTAGTTTATTTATTATTATGGCAAATACCCTATAATATTTTGATTAATATGAATTTTTTGGTACGCCCATTCTAAATTTATATTCATGTAATTTGACAGAAAAGTCACAAATAATTTTCGTCCTTATTAATTCATTAGAGTATCCGGGGTATCCCTTAAATGTGTAAAAACATAAATTCTATTATACTCAGAATAAAATTTCTAATTCGTTGATAATATAATTTATTTTCTGTGAAAATATTCCACTACAACTTTAAAAAATACTGATTTTTTTTTTACTAAATTTATTTATTTATTTTGTTTCAGGTAAGTGTTTTGAATACATTTGATAATTTGGTCTGTCAAGATTGGGTAAGATAAATTTAAAATACTATAAAAGACACTTCACACTTGTAATTTTCTTCTAGATTGTAGTATATTTCTAGGAATTGTAGAGTCCATACTACAATTTGATGGTTTGAAGCCATATCTATAAATAATTTGTGTGGCTGTCATAATATGGATTCGCATTTTATAATTTATGTATGGTATATTTCTGTCTCCATTTAATTTATGTAAATGACCTGTTTGTATGACAAAGATGTATTTATTTCATATCGTTATACAACTACGAATATCGTTAGTGTGATCTCTTATTATTATGTTATTATAAAGGTTTGTTTTAAATATCCATGTTCCAAAGAATTTTCGAATTTTAATTTAATAAGTAAAGATCTTTCTCTAACTGATACTTTTTCATTGCAATCTTTATTAAAATTTGTTTTCACATTTTAGTTCCATTTCTACTTTGCGTTGAGTTTTCGACAATTTGGCGAATGTTTACTTTCAAATGTTCCAAAATAAGCCAGATATAGCATTAACAAAAAAATCACAAATGTTTAGTCAAAAAGCAGATACTTTCACAGTTGAAGTAGATAAAAAAGATATTCCAAACTGGGTATAAACTTTTAAAATAAACCATGAGATACCCTTTACAATCAGATTACATTGTTCTTCGTAATCCAAGTGCACATTGGCAGTTCAATGATTGCACATATTCTAACGTTAATTACAAAACATATGCTTTTAATTAATAAAAATACGATTTTCACTTAACTAGTGCTTCAATAATGCTTTAGATGGAATAAACAACAAAAATTGAAGTCTTTTCGATTGTCTTCAGTAAATTCAACACCCGCATTGTAAAAATAATTTTACCTAAACATATGAAAATCAATTACAGAACAAAATTTATGTACGATATTTCTAAGAAATAAGTTTTCGAAATAATTTATGAATTTTGATAATACTCCGTTTGACTCACAGTATTTGTTTCTGGTCTGTGTTAAAAACGGCCTCTGCTAAAAATTTGTGTGATTTGAGTGTGTTAATTTGTCGTTTTTCTTTCGTTATTTGATTTTAAACATGAAAAAATGTTTATATAAAATGATTAACTAACCTCACTTACATAGTAAATTTGCTGCATATAAAATAGCTGCTTGTATTAATTTCAAGACTGAAATTTAAATAATTGAAGTATAATAATTCTCCTTATAATCATTAAGTATTTCTTTATTTTAAATTAATTTCTAAACCTCTGTATAATAAAATTCAAATTATAATTAGGTTAACACTGATTTTGTGTTAAAAATTCAACATAGTCATAGTCATTTATTATTAATTTAGTCAGGACAGTTTCTAATACCTAAAATGTGTTGATTTTACACAAAAATTGATTACTGTTGATATTTAATTTTCTTTATGAAATGGTCGAATAAAAACAGACCTAATTTTCATGGTTAATGATGATCATCATCCCTGGTTGTACGAATGATAATAATGTTTCATATTATAAAATATGAATGTATGATAATTCTAATAATAATAATAATAATAATAATAATATCAGCATCAGAGAGTCATCAGTAACCACAGAATATGAGTTACTTGAAATACATTGAATATTTTATTATGAGTTGTTCATCAGCACCAACACTCACTCATTCAGTCAGTAGTAGTAATACAAATACAAGTCCACATAATGTATGGATGTTGAGTATATAACCACATATAAATAATATACTTGTCATAGAGATATCATTCTTCTTCTTCTTCTTGCTTAGCTCTACAGCCCTTGGTGGGCCTTGGCTTTCTCTACAATAGAGTTCCACGTTCCTCTCTCCTGTGCTTTAATTTTCCAGTTCTTTATTTTTAATTTTGATAAGTCTTCCTGAACTTGATCGAGCCACCTCAATTTGGGTCTACCTCTTTTTCTCGTATTGAATAATTTTCCCTTCATGATTTTCTTAGGCATGCTCGTTTCTTCCATTCTTTCAACATGTCCAATCCATTGTATTCTTTTAGCTTTTATGAATTTTATTATGTCTTTTCCTTTAATTTGTCTATTTCAAAGTTGTATTTTTCGCCAGATGTTATTTTCTTTTACAGCCCCATATATCTTTCGAATTATTCGTCGTTCAAAGTTTCTTAATATATTTTGGTCTCTGTTGCTCAAAACCCAGGTTTCTGATCCGTATTGGTCTTATAAGAGTTTTATAAATTAGCATTTTACAACTTTTTGAAATTAATTTACTTCCTAATAATCGAATATTTGCAAAGACTGCTGTGTTTCCATTTTGAATTTGTTTATTTTGAGATATCATTCTTAGTAAAATTTAAATATAAACTTTGTCTTGTAACAAAAGTTAAAACACGACGATATTATATTGCGTGGCGACAGTTGGAATTAAGCTTATTCACTTAAAATTATCCTTAGTCTAGCGCTCAAAGACTAATATAATTTAATGCATTCACGCACGTTAATTAGGACGTGTGTTACATGGTTTAATCCGCGCGTAACGTAAACGCCGTAGCGCAAATTTGAAGCGAAGTAGCAATCTTTGTGTGGGCGTGAATGCATAACACCAACGTGTAACAAAAGTTGATACGCGATGATGTTATATCGCGTCCGATAAATAATCGGTAAATTTGAATCTCATCAAAAGATGTTAGATGGGGTTACGAAGAGGTAAACTTTATTCATTTTTATTTTTATTATATTTAAATATTTCAATATGGAGTGGAACGAACAAAATACAATTCAATTTATTGAAATTTATCAACATAAACAAATACTTAAAGTGCAGATATTCTGCTTGGTAAACAGATGGAACGCTATGCATTATAAAGCAACATCGTAATTTCACAACAGAAACTATTGGTCTCGTAAACATTACTTTCAAGTTTTCATATTAATTCCAATAAATTACTTGATAAATAAGTCTGTTTGATAAAAAAAAAATTGTACCAATTCTATGTGTAATAATTCTATATAATTAATGTATGTAAAGCATAACCAAATACTAATATTATTATAATTATTATCGTAGTTATTGCAGATCGTAGAGATGAATGTTATTTTCTAAAAACTAGCAAACTTTTTTTTGTATAAAACAGTTGTTAACTACAAATAGTAGCGACCGCTAGCTACACCCTTAACATAATAAATGCATTCGTTATATACTCATCACTTCAATTGTGAATATGTATATAATTTGTATTATGCAATTCTATAAAATACTTTTGGTAAACAAGATATTCAAAAAGTTTCGGACGGCAGAAGATTCGTGGATGTAGAATATAAAAAAAAAAACATATGATTATAGAATTGAAACTACAAGATAAGGAGGCAGATATAGAATTTTAGGAGTAGGATAATTGTAGGGTTTATTTTCGAGGATATTGATATCCAGTGTAAAATTATTATGCATTTTATTCAAATATACACACACATATAATACATATGGACAATAGACCACGGTTGTTATGATGTATTTACGCATTCCAATGGTATTGAAGTATTGGTCACGTAGTTTTGACAGTTAAAATTCTCAAAATTAAAATTAGAAAAATTACATAAATTTCAAATTTTGTTTCACTTCTAATAAGTTAATCTCAGTTTTGAAATATTCTTTTGATTTGCCCATCTAGTTCTACTAAATTTTGTGCGTGTCATGCGTTTCTTGAGTCTTACACCAAAGTTGCCCGGATTTTGGTAATTTATTTATGTAATTTTCATTTGGATGAATCGAGTAGGAAAAATTCATTTCTTGTCTTTGAAATATTGAAATCTCTTTAAACCCTACCAAAATGGTCTATGTCCCAAGAGATATTTTCAATTGAAAAACTGGCATATATATAGAGGCCATGTGAGTGTTCATAACATATTTTTCTGGATGTGAGTATGTGTGTATAGATGAGAAATTATTATGTATAAATACAGATAGAAGAACAGAAATCTAAATGACGTCGATTGATGATGGTAACATATTCGAAATGAGGTGAGTGTGTGTGTATGAACAGATGTGTGTGTGTGGGTGTGGGTTTGTTGTATTCTTTTGCCATTTTCAGTTTTGCAAAAGCACTTCTCTCATTTTTTTTTATTAACTTCTGCAAACAAATGAGTGAATGCGACTTTTATTTTGTTTTTATTTCAAATATATATTTTTTTAAATTACTATCCCTATAAAATTGACGTAGCTCCTATTTATAAGCTCTTCTAGCATGCTTAATGCGGTTGATACATTTTTATGTGAAAAGCTACAACAAAAATAATCGTATGTTTCTTGTACAGTAAAATTGTACAATTGTTTAAACAAATAAATACAATTAATCATTAAATGCGAGAAAAATATCCTCTTTTCACACGTAGATTTTTGTACATTCATTACGCCTTTTGTCGTCTTCAAAATTGAACCTTATTATTTGCGATTTTTGAGTACTGTGTTCAGTTCGTTAATGACTTGAAGACATGGCAACTTCTCTAATTTTTATGTAACTTTAATCTGATTATTAGTGTTTAATAATGTGATCGAATTAGTTTAAATTTCAAAAAACAAATTTTGACATTTTTGTATTTAAAAGTTGTACTGAAGCTGAAATTTTAATTATTTTCATCTAAACTAATTGAATCATATATTTAATATAAAAAACAAATGAACAAATCAAAAAATATAAATAAATAAAATGTCTTAACTTCGCACATTTGAGGTACCAATTTTGGCTTATATAAACAGTTTATGAAGAAATGTTTCAAAATTACATTTTTAGAATAGAACAATTTTTGTGCTTGAACTTTTATGAATTTAAGAGATTGGCCATGGATCATTGAGATGCAGTGAGCGAATTTTACTCGTTCACGGATTTAAACTGACTTGTTTGGTATACAATGCGTCAAAATAATATCAGCTGTTTCTGTCTTTCCAATTTTTATATGTTTTTTAAAGTTATTTTGATGGCGGGCGGTATTCATTAGATATTTCGAATAAATATTTTTATGATGAAATCATTAATATTTAATAACTATAAAATGCATTATTTTGTATTTGATTATGTTTTCTTAAAATGTTATTTATAATCTATATAAATCTGCCCTTTTGAATAAATTCAATAAATCTTAAAAAATTCAATTTCAAAACGATTAATAATAATTGCTCAATAACTAACTCATACTTTTGTGTTGACATTAAGTATAATACGAATTAAATCTTTTGTACTTAAATTCTTATTTTGCTAAACAAAACACCATGCCACGCCTTCAATTGATAAATAATCCATTTAGAAAAAAAAAAATTATAAACGTTTTTTTTTTATATATATATATACTGAGTTTACACAAGTATAAATAAAAATCACATAAATAATGAAACGGAAATACGAAAATCAAATTTGTGTTTTTTTTTGTAGTAGGTATAATTTTTATGTGTGTGACACTTGATCCCATCATTTTGAATTTCAATTATATTCATTGTCAAGTTGGATATAATAGAATAATACAAAAAAACGTAAATAATTCATTTTTACAATTGGTGTAATATAATGCTGTTCAAACGCCTTTCAAATTTTCGTATTTTTGTAGATTTTTTTTTTCTGTTTTTTTTTTTTTTTTAAGGATTGTATATTGAGATATTTTTTGTATTGTATGTTTGACAATGTTTTGAAGTATCCTTATATTTTTTACTGCCATGTGAATTTATCTAATGCTTAATTATTGGTAGAGATATTCCAAAGTCGTTTGATTATACTTTCTACTTTTGCGAATATCTGTGTGGAAAAAATTTTTGATGTATATCATTCTCAATAATGGACACCATGCCTCAGACTTTCTTAATTAGCTATATACCCGGTACGGCCTCAACGAATTAGTTGTAATTGGGATACAGTTGCAGTTGCAGATGTAATACAGTTTCTAGATTTCCATTATATGCAATTTTTGTATCATTAAACTAACGAAGTTAATTTATTTTTCTACTCTCCCCAAACAACTCGAATCCGCTCTACCTACGGGCACCAAACTAAAATTGGTAACTCATAAGTAATAAATGTAAATATATTAAATCCAAACACAAAGGCAAGTTTGTTGAATTATTATTTATTATTTAGACTTCAAATTGAGAAGATCCCATGAATCCATGGCCCATCTTTTAAACAATATTTAAAGATAGAAGAAAACTTCAAATACACAAGCTTGTTTAAACTTTAATAATAAACTTTCTCCACAAATTAAGCTCAAGGCTTTCTAATTAACACAACAGTCATATGTCAAATATGTATACAATTAACACTGTTTAGAATTTGCACGATACAAAACAAAATTTATATATTGGATTTATAACTGATAAATCAATCTGGAATTATACAGTTAATAGCAAATAATCCTATTTAAAGTGTTTTCATAAATAAAAAGCAAATTTTGTAAATTGTGATTAGCTTATTTTTAATATTTTAAAAATCATATGAATGGAAAACATATTTTCATGGAAATAAATATTAACAAATGAAAGTACACAACAGAATTAGCTAGTAGAAACGTTACGTATCAAACTGTAACTTTATTAGAGCTTTTGAAAAAAATTTAATGAAAATTGAATAATACAGTTTTGTTAGTATGAGACGGACTGACTCCATGTTTTGAAAATAATTTATAGTTCTATCATAAAAACGATGTTCTTTATTTAGAAGCGTATCAACTTTAGAGGGTCATTATTATTCGAACATTATTCGAAGATTATATAAGTATAGGTTGAAAAAAGGCAATAAAAAAAGTTTTTAAACACACTAATTAAGCAAAATAAATAATACTCAACTTTTATAAATTAATTTTTATATTATCTTATTTGTTTTTTGAAATAAAAGGTAGAAAATCTGAGATTACAATACGTAAATACTGTTTGTGCTTTAAAATAGCATGATGAACTATGGTATGCTTAAAATTGTTGCACAATACGTACAAATAACATTGCACAATAATTTTTATAAATAGTGGCATGTTTGCGACAAACTGCTTAGAAACAACCATAGAATCGGGGCAGCAGTGGCTGGAGATTTTTATAATTAGTATGTCACCAAAAGTCGAAAAAATTGGTAATTTAGATCAGAAAGTCCTGTTATAATTTCGTCGATTCCCTAATTCGAGTCGCTTAGTTCAGATTGGAATAGATAGCCTGAAATTTCCAACAGAGAATCATGTTATAACGCAGGTGAGTTTTGTAAATATAAACACCAAAAGGAAGGGTCGATTAAGGCAGAGTGCAAACTGTAAAGTCAGAAAATTTGTTAAAACACTTTTTGGCTTTATATTACTTAATACTCAATTTACGAAACCGGGACAGGGGCTGCTAATATTTAATAAATATTTATTTATTCATATGGATATTTTTCTATAAAGCATTACTGATAATTACTGGACTAAGAGTCCTTTATAAATTTCATGTATACACAAAATACATGATTCGATGACGACTTTGACGGTAAAAACCTTTTTTCATATTATGATAAAAATTTTCAAATCGAATGCACAAAAAACTATGTACCTACTGTGTGGAGAGTGAATCTCTCTCCCAAAGTAAATGAATTAAATGAAAATCAGTTGGCCAGCAAGTGACACTACCAACCAATAAATAATAAACACAAATCGTTTGAATTTTTATATTTTTTTTTTTTTACAAATATTATTTTTAAATTTTAACTGGTTGAATGGAAGTGATTGACAGCGTTGTTGTAACAAGTTGGTTTATGTTCAATTAGATTTTCGGATGTAATGCAACACCCACCCACCCATCCATCCATCCATAATGTATCACCCACCCACCCACCAAACAGTTTGTTCCTATGTGTTGCAATATTATATTTTAAATATTTTTTTTTTTTTAGTTATAAAGGATAATTTTTTACATGAACATATTATAAATAGCAGACGGCTTCATTTTGTAATTGTAAATGCATTACTTGCTTTGCTTAGAGTTTTTGTTTTTTGTGGTAACTAATTTTTCATACAATTTTCATTACTTCATGTGAAAATTTAATCAATTGGAAATCTATGCACTCATTAGATGGAAAATTTTTATTAGTAAAAATAATATCAAATGCAATTTTTTTTTTCAATTATTAATAATTTAAACGTAAATTGTTGAGATAGAATTCAACGGGAAAAACTTCAAAAACTACCAGTGTTAAAACCAATATTTAATTATAACCTAACTGAATTGTTTATACATAATTAACTATAAATACATAAATAATTTGTAAAATTATTGTTCGATTTTACCCCTTGTTTACGTGATTAATTCGATTTCTCAATTTCTGCGAATCTTGAGAATCTCCATTGCCATCTTATGCATAAAGAACTTTGGATAAAATTAGGCTTATGAAACCGTTAAAGATTGTTAAGAGGTTATAGATATTGAAAATATTTAAAGAAATTCTTTTAAAAATTATGTCATTGAGAAAATAATTTTTATTGAATAACCTTAGACAGAGTTTTAATTTGACAAATCTTCTAACTTAAGGCCATGAAATAAAAGTTGTATCTTCAGTCATTATCAAGTTTATAATAGTTTTCTGCTACTGAAATTTCCAACCAATTAATGTGCATAGTGAAATAAATTTTCTATTAAAATTGTTTTATTGATTTTAATAAAATTTCAGATTTATGTTCATAATGGATAAATTGTCGTAGCACGATATAAAACTAGTTTATAGCGTTTAATTAAAAAATAATTGGATATCAAGAAATAATAATAATAAAAACAACTGATATAATATAAATTGTCCCACAATTCATTTTACATGAGACTTGTTTTATATATTCGGTAATGAAATAAACATGAGATATTCCTTTTCGTTTTCAATCTTTATATATTATAAACATCATAATGTGCGGAGATCCGATTATCGATCATTTGTGTTAGAATAAGTCAAAAAATATATTTAGAATTCATCTTAAATATTGATATAAATATTTAGATTTGGTAGTTGTTAATCTGATAATTTATTGAATTGACGTCTGATTTATTTGGGAAGCATTGTCAGTAATAATATACATAAATAGTATTACCTCAACTTCTTATTCGTGAGACGAAGAAAAAAAAAATGAAAAACAGCCAACTATCTGATAGCCATAACAACTAAAATGATAATGTTGTGTGAAGCTCAAAAATTAGAAGTTGAATTGGTGTTAGGATTTTTTTAATAACTTGCCTGGAAATTAATTTGATAAAATAGATTTTATAATATAAGATGCATTATCTATTGGACAATTAATCATGTTCGACATTATATACAACTATGTCCGTCATACAAAAAGTTTTTTTTGATAAAACAGGAGTTTGAATGAAATATTAAATGAAATTTAAAAAAACAATATTCTCACAATACGAAATGTGTTTCTAAAAAAAGGTGACTACTGGACAGGGAAAATCTGGGAAACCTAGTATAGTCAGGGGATTTCAAAGTTGCTGAAAAATTTAGGAAAAATAGAAAATAATGTAAATAGGAAATTTTTAATCGTGGATTTTCAAAACATGAATTTAATTTTATAAAATATTTGTAATAATGATAAAGGAGTTCTTGGTCTCATAATATATTCGATAATGATGCTCACTCATGAACGAGTCACTGTTCAGGCCTAGAACTGGGAATCATAATGACGAATGATAATAGTTTTTGAGATATAGTAGAGCACCCTGTAAAAGTCGTAGTTCAAAATTTTTGTTTTAGCAACATTAATGTAAATTACGTTTTAAACTTTTGAATAAAAATAATTACATCTGCGATTTAATCGATTGTTACTATCTGTAGTTATGTGTGATTTGTGCGTCTCAGAGAAGATAATTAGAAGAGGCTATAAAGTGCTCATCTATACACTTTTTTTCTTTCCAGTATATTCAAACTGCCTGTAAGATTTGAGTATTTATTTTCATAAAATTGTACTATTAATTTTTCAACAGATTTCAGTTAATTTATTAGATAGTAATAAAAAAAATATCATTAAATATACGAAGAAGCAGACAGACACACAGTGTATCAGAAGAATCAGTTTGATTGAAAGTCAGTTGTGATAAATGTCATGATTAATTTGATCATAATATTGTAGAGAATGATAATGCAAAGATAATTTATGAATCATTATGATCATAAACAATTGTTATTTCAGTTTAAAGTTTTTCAAATCACTTATTAGTTAAACGAATACAACAACGATCGATTGTCGATCGAATATCGTATAATTATATGATCACAGATATAAATCGTGAGTTTAAATATAAATTTCTGTACTACGAATGCAGTAAAATATTAATGTAACAATGAAAGTTATAATAAATAAAAGAATTTTATTAAACAAGCTGAGATTGGAAAAATTTGTATCAATATAAAGACAGGTCACAGGAACAAAATTTTTTATTTTAGTATTGGTATAAATTTGAAGGAAACTGTTGAAAAAATTTGGATAGATAAAATTAGGATAACAATTTTTTTCTCTTGGAAAAACAAAGGGAAGATGCAATGAAAAAAATTTGCTATTATATTCATCAAAATGTGAAACTAGGCTCAATATCAAGAAAATTCGAAAATTAAATTACAATTGATTAATAAACAGGTATAAGCTCTTAAAGTTTGTTTTTTACTTCTTTCTTTCAAAAAAAGTTTTATGGGTGTTTCTCCGATAATTTTCTATGGAAAAATCATACCACAAAATTTTTGAATATTAATGTAATTTATAAAACATTTTTATTTACAATCAAGTCATTTGTGCATAACATTATTTATCTTATATTTTATGACCATTATGTGTAATCACTATGGTGATGAACATGTATGACGTCATTCTTGCAAATCTCTTTCTTTGTTTAGTTCAGAATTTAAATGTCCATATTTTGTCTATTTTTTAAATTTTTAAAAATAACTCGTAACCTTTGAAACGAATGAAAACATTTTGATGCATGCTGCCGCCCTATAAACTTCAAGAAACTCTATATAAATAAAATTAATGTTGTCAGCAATCATGATTCAATATGAATGTCTATGTATATAATAATAATAATAATAACAAGTTTGTTTTGAAACTAATATACAACAACAATTGATTCGAATCGAATCGAATTGAATTGAATATACATAAAATGTCAACTGAACAGTGATTGAATTGTTTTGATACAAGTCTTTAGATAAAGTATATCAATCATGAAATACTTCATCATTTATATTGGAAATTACTACTAGTAAAGTAAACTGATGATGATCATCGATCGACTTCATCTGATACACGTTTATCAAGAAGTTTACTACCTAGGTATGGTATGATTGGTGGATAGATAGATATTAACAATAGGGTTGTATGAAGTTATACAAGTAAGTTATTTTTAAACAGCAGGTGTATTTATTTATTTATATAAGTCGTCGTGCACACTTAATGAATTTGTGCATTTCATAAAAGAATGTAATACTAAATCCATTACTTCGATTTGTAAAATATTTGAAATCGTGGCTACATCCCTCGGAGAATAAATAATAATAATCTTTCAATTGGCCAAATTTACAAATTTTTGCATATCAATAAGTAGACAAATACTTTATATTTGAAAAGTGTTTTTCACTTCAATTTTAAAATTTTTGTAAAGATGATTGATTTTCAAAATAGGATATTTAAGTTTCAGAAATGATGTTCAGAAAATTTGTGGATCAATATTACATATCTATTTATGAATTTTTAAAATTGGCTAACTATGCGTTGAAATTGCGGCGAATTTAAAGATATTATGAGAAAAATTTCAAATTAAAGTTGTAAGAAACGTCACAAAAACATTTTCTCAAGGAGTTGGTGATAGGATCAAGCGGTCAGAGTATGAATCAACAAGACCAAGACATCAAGCTGGACCTTAAAATGAAACGATCCCAATTTGACGGGCTCTAGGCGGGCAATTTATTTGAAGTGTTTCGAGGAAATTTTTTGTATTTCCATGTAATTTCCCTTTTTTTCCATTTTATTAGTCGTTAGTCGACACTCGTCTCACCGATAAAAAGGTATACATCAAATGTATTTTTTTCTGACTACCATTAAAAATTTTCAAGATTCAATAGGTCCCTATGTAGCTTAGGTTAATACTCATTTTACAACGTGACTCGTGAGCTATTCATCTACTAATTATTAATTTAATGAATATGACTTAAAACTCTTCAAAAATGTCTAGAGAATTTCTCAATTTAACTCCAAAAAAATTTGGTAAATTGAAGAATTTTATTTTTATAAAGCTGTAGCCACCAAAATCTATGAGTCTTCCTAGACGAATAAGTGGCTTTTCTATAATAATGTAGAACATCCCTACTTTTAAACAGTTATAGATTCTCTAGGATATTTTAAGATAGTTCCGGCATTAAACCACTATATCAAAAATTAAAAAATAGTTTGCGTTTTACTTAGGGTTGTATCGTCTTAAGGTTTACTATAGTATTAATATTATTAGCATTTACTAATATTATAAATGTTGGCAAATATTGAGCTTGAAAATATAAAGAGAAATTGGTCTCAATTCGAAATTATGGATTAGATGTAAAAATTGCTTTTGTGTCATTCAAGTTATGATAGGAAAAATGCATGACATAGATAAAAATTAATGTTTTTAATTTAATTATCTCGGAAACATAACGACTTGGTGCTATTTTTTTGTGATAGAAAACATTTGGGAGGAACAACAGTTATAACATGCTTTAGAGACTTGATTTTCTTGCGATCTTAACGGCCAAAAATTCTAGATCGCATAGATAACGATATTCGGAATCCATAATAAAACAGATAAAAATGGTAGATAAAAATGGTTTTCACACTGGAATAACCTTGAAGACAGTGATAGTGGAATGGAGGAGGCGTTATGTTATTACGAACAGCACTTTGATATGAATGATTTTATTATTTATTTAGTCTACGAATTAAAAGTTTATTCAGTCAGTCATTTTAAGATAAGTTAAGAAAATAAAATATTTTATGAAATGTTTGTATTTTGTTTTCACAAGTAGTAGTTGAACGTACATACATATATATAGCTCGTGGATTATGTTATGCCAGGCTTAGAGCTTGTGCCTGTGTATATTTCCATTGAATGAGCTGATGCTGATGCTGATGCCTTTAGGTGGTAAGCATGTTAGTGATTGGTGGATGTTAGTTATATTTTCTAGAGCTATGTTGTTGTGTTCAACTTACTACTTCCCAATAAAATCTCTTATTTATATAGCTAGCTATATAGCTCCCATTGTTCATTCACTGTTTATGTTTTGTTTTGTGTAACCGAGTTAAATGGCAGTCAGTTTCATGCTGGGAGCGTCTATTGCACCTGATTTCAAAGCAATTCGTTCATCGTTCTGCTGTGTTGTACTTCATCTAGAAAACCCTTCATCGTGAATATATATATATATATATATAAAATATTTAATAGAAGAACATTCAACATCTCCTTCCTTCCCCTATATTCGATTTTGATTTTAATATGATTTTTTTTTTTTGAAATTTACATGTTTTTATAATATTGAGACGTTATTTTATTATAACTTATGCTGTTACATCCATATACATACAGTATGGCTTCAGCTTCTCGTTCAATAAACGGTGGTCTATAAATTAATATTTTACTATTGGACAGTGAAATTGTAAGGGATATCAATGAGTTTCTGAAAAATTATCGAAAAATAACTTACTTTTAAATTCGACATGGCAGTATTCTATTTTTAGCCTAAATTTCCTAGCACTTGTTTGAAGACACTATCAGAATTTTGATATAGTATTACCTAATTGTTCACCCATATCCGTCTGTTTGTGATGAGGATAACGGTAAAACAAAACGAGAATGCGAGCTGAAATTTCAATACTGTATTCTTGGCCTAAATTCAGTAAGTAAGATTTAGTTCGCGAATGAACAAAATCGATCAATTGGATCCAATGGATCTATGATATAATTTAAAATCTAAGCCATGGTTTTGAGATCTTCAAAGGTTTTTCCTGTAATTCCCATTTATTGTCCCTGGTGCTTCCAAAACCAAACCTGTTTTTACACGGTATATTTTCAAAAACAAAGAGGGTCGGAAAAGCAGTGTACCATTCTAAGCTAGGGTCTTGATATCTTCAAAAGTAATTATGATTAGTGTAACTTTTTCCTCTATGAATAAAACCCCATATTTGGTGTCGCCAAACTGAAAATTGTGGACATAACAATTTTGATGTTGTCGTTTGAAAGAGCATTTCTATTTGTCACATGTCACACGAAGAAATGGTTTTTGCATTTATTTTTTAATGATTTTCCTATAACAATAACAAAAACCAGATACTTTTTTAGGCCCTCTTTTCAGAATATTTATAGAAGAAAAAGATATACTAATCATACACAAATTTTGCAAAGTATATTTATAATTTGATATGATATACTTATGGGCACCGGGACTATGAGTGTGCTTATACAAAGTTCTTCACAGGTATTTTACCTCATAAAACAATAAATTTACTTTGGTGGTATTAAAAGTTTTTTTTTTTTTTTTTGGAATAAACTAAGATTGTGTAACAATGTTGATAATTGAATTTCAGGAAACTAAAAAGTGATTTTCAAAATACAATTATCTGTTAAATAATATAATAATAATACTAAAGGCACTAGTTTTAATTAACTTTAACCATATTAGTGTTTGTTGTATCGTGAAACTTAATCATTGAACATTAATTTCAACGTCTCTTTACTCGTAACAATGGCATTGTTATGACATTTTTTTTAAGATATTCTTTTGAAATCATAAATTCATTTAGAACAATATAATTATTTAAAATTTTTCTATGTGATAATAAGGTTTTAGGATTAATACTTTATAAGACCATAAATAGATATAGTGCATTTATTTACATAAAATTATGGATAGTAAAACTGCTGTAATTTATTTTAAAGTTCATTTTATATTTATTTAGTCTTCTACTTGTAGAGACTGAGAGTACGAAGACTGCTTGAAAGTTATTTCCGTAAGACTGTGAATTTTTTCTGTGATGAATCTAAGTATGAAAGTACGAATCAGCCCTGCAATTTAGGTGGGAGTTGAGTTGAATCACGAGGATAAAAAAACGTTGCAAATAAAAATTGTCAAGTAAAAAATTTAAAAAAAAAAAATTTTTTTTGCATTTGTTGTCTATTATTAATAACCTGTGAAAAAATTTACAGCGTTACAAAAAAGAACTTTATTCTATTCAAACCACCAACGAAGTCCCAATCTATAATGCGATTAATTTATTACACAATATTTCAAAAGCCGCTGCGATTTCTTGTTCTTCTACACGAATGTATTCTTCTAAGGTATTAAAACTAGTTAAAATAAAATCATTAAACAAAAAATTTTGCTTTCTTTGATGTTGTATTTAGATACAAGAATATTTCAAAAATTTTTGTTTTGTCTAGCTACGATTTCTTGATTTATTATGAATGAATAAAAAATACTGTAAAATTATACACATACGATAGGTGATAGAATAAAACATCGAAATATATTGCTTACTTTAAAAACGAAATATATTGCTTACTATAAAAAAACAATTTTTTGGTTAATTTAATATTATAATTTTAAAACACGTCAACCATTAAATGAAATATAATGCTAAAGATGCACAAACAATGATATTATGTAACAAAAAGAGATACTTGCTACTTGTTATATTTCTTTTTCTATTGCACTTTATTTAAAATTATTAAAAGCATTAAAAGTGTCACGTAATTCTGATATATGGAAAAATGACTGGCGCTTTTTTCAGGAGTTTTTCAAAAATCGGATCTTTAAACATATTTATATTTTGCATGAGTTTGTTAAAAAAAAAATCAAAAGTAAATATTGACATCTAAAAATTCTAAGATAAGAACAGTATTTCCGGCAACTAGCCTATTAAAGTTTAATAATTTATAATGTGGTTTCACTATAAGTTTTTAACACCATATATTTATCATAACAATAATTCTTTTCTATTGTCTATTGTTGTATATTAAAATATGTACTTATTAAACATTATATGTCTCATATTATTTATTTATAATAATAATTGTATAATGTTATTTATTTTAAAAAATAACTTTACTACACATATAGTACATACAGTACGTGAATCTAACATGTATGTGTTTAGAGCTGTTGAAAGAAGTACACGGTGTGTCATTTTATATTACACTATCAAAAATATCTTACATTATTAATAACTTAATTTTTTATTCGACATAAATAATATGTTAGAGTATATTTTACTCTAAAGTTTCTAATGCTAGGAAATATTGACCACATAAGCAAAAATTTAGTGTTCATAGATATACCTAATTAATCCATTTCCTATTGTCCGTCCGTCCGTCATCACGATAACTCAAAAACAAACAAAAAATAGCGAGCTGAAATTTTGGAGACTTAGTCTAAATATAAAAAGTTTGTTTAAGTTCGTGAATGAGCAAAAGTGGTCCATTGGATCCAATAGATCTTTGAACCATAAGAAAGAAGAAAAGTTCAAATACAAAAAATATTTATTTTTTTTTTGAAACAAACAACTTGTTTGACATCACCACAATTTTTGCTCAAATTTTGTTAATGAACATATATAGATAATAACAATTCATTTATTTATACATATATATGCTAATTAAAAATGCAATAATATGTTGAGTATCTAAATTAACTGTATAAGTTGTTATCTTCACTTATTTTAAATTAATAAATGTAAAAATTCAGTGGTGTTTGATAAAAAAAAATAAAATTATATTTCTTAAAAGTATAAACAGAATTCTATTTTTTACTTCAATATTTATCAACTTTTTCTTTTATTATTCATCTACTTTTATATATGTCTACTTTAATATTTTTCAATAATTATACTTTAAACGAATTAAACTTTAAAAGCATTTTAATTGAAAAATAGTAATCTTACTTAACGAATAAAAATTAAGTGAATAATCAGACATCTTGTACATAATATGAATGTGGTTTTGGCTGAGTCTGAGTAATGTAAGCACAAATAATAATAATAATAATAATAATAACAATAATGATATGGACGATTATACAAATAAGTTTATGTAAAACATTAAATATTAAATACAAAAATATAATAAAAGTTACAATTTCCATTCTTAGAGTATTTATTATTTCAATGTAATATATATTATATTTTATTTATAACAAACATGGTTTTACTATAAAACACAAATAAAAAAAAAACTTCATTTTAAAGTTTTGTATTTGTATGTCGTCTATGTGACTTTTATCATAAGTTTACACACATTTATTTATTCGAATTGTTTAAGAATTATTTGTAATGTGTGTGGGTACCAAATAAAATATTTGTATATTCGACATACATAGTATGTTAATTTTAGTGTAAAGTTTGTAAAGCTACCTAATATTTGACCGCACAAACAAATATTTTGATATAGGAGTTTATAGAAACACTTAATTAGTCCATTTTCGGTCCATCCGTCCGTATCATGATAATTCAAAAAAAAAAAAAAAAGAGATGATGGAGAGCTTAAATTTTGGTGACGTATTCTAAATATAAAAAGTGTGTTTACCTGGAATATCCATGATTTTGATGTTATACGATTGGATGGCTAGTTTAGGAATTATGGTTAGAAATTTACGTGGAACATTGACCCCTGAATCGTATTTCATGCAATATCTTATAAACTATGCATCTGATCGTTAAATGAATCTGTCTTGATTTTTTCCCTTAAGAAAACTGCGATAAATCGAGAAAAATTTTTTGTGTCCAATTTCTATAAATCCAAATGGAGTTTGGTAGATTTCAAAAATACCCATTTTACAATCGGATGCATAGTTTTTTTAGATATCCAATAATATCCGATTCAGAGGTTAATAATCTGGATAAATTTTAAGCGATATCTCAAAAACTAGCCATCCAATCGTAAAATAAATGTTGTTTTTGCTTTTCCCAGAACTTAAAAACCTTAAAGTGGCAATAAAAAAATTATGAATTTTTAGTGATGTTTTGATATTTAGAAAATCATCAAAACCACGTAAAATTTAAAAAATCAACCTTTTTTTAGTTCAATTACATATTTGACACCAGGACCCCAAAAATGTATTTGATACTAGTTAATAAATGATCGTTATGCCACTGATGATATTTACTGTTTGAACTGCATTTTAAAATGCAGTTACCCATTTTTAGACATACAATTTTATAATTTTAGTACTATCATTACAATTATATTAAAAACAATGAAAGTCTTCTAATTAAACATTCGATAATCCATAAACTATTAATTTTATAGAAGAATAGTATAGATCTAATCATGATATCTTTGGCAAACATAACAAATTGTGAACACAGCTCAGGGGAGGTTTGAGAATATCAGTGTAGATGATACACACTCCTGCATTCAATACCCATCACTACAACGTAATATTATACATTTAAACCCTATTTACTTGTATATTTATTTATATTAAAATAAAAAAAAGATGTTATCCTTTTTTCAGCTGATTGATAATACGGTAGGTACTACTACTTGTATGGCATAGATGATGTACTCCTGAATGTATGTGACATTACATATGTCGTGTATATTGTTTGTGGCTAATGTACCAGAAGTTTTTTAGTCCTGTCATTCATTTTAAAACAGGAGATATTTTGTGTATTATATAGTCAATGTGTATATATATGTCGTAGACTTTTCCCTTTTTCCCTTTTTTCGTTTTGATATTTGTTTTTTTTTTTAAACACAGTTTGGTACACAAAAAAGTTTTCGGAGCATATATCGTATAAGAAAGATGAAACTCAATCGACTATAAAGTGAAAGTAAATTTTAGAAAATATTGCAAATTTTATAGTTTTCCATCAGCAAGTTGGAAATTGTTAAAATTGAAAAAAAAAAGTTAAGAATAAAATTATCATATTATTCAATAAATATCTGTTTTATTAACTACACACAATATGTCAAAATAACCTTGAAAGTGACAATTAAATATTATTAATGTTTTTATTACGTTTAGATATTTTTATATATGTTATAAAATATTCTTGGTATTTCTGATAGCAAAGCTTCAGAAGAAAAATTAAGACTAAATTATATTCTAACCTTATACCTGTTAGTGTTTAAAAGATCGAACATTAATGAATCTGTTGCTTTATTACTAGAATGCTCTTATTAAATTCATTTTTATACACAATATATATAATTTCATATATAATTTGTCAGAGTATATTAATTTTAGTCTAAAGTTTGCAACGTTACCTAATATTGACTGCACAAACAAAATTTGGATATAGGTGTTCATAGAAATACCTAATTAGTCCGTGTCTTGTTGTCAGTCCGTCATCACGGTAACTCACGAACAAAAAGGGATAGCGAGCTGAAATTTTCATTACGTATTCTAAACATAAAAATTGAGTTTAACTTCGTGAATGAGCAAAATCGATCCATTGGTTAAAACAGATCCTTGACCCAGCTTTAAAACTATCAAAAATAGAACCAAAGTTCAAATAAAAAAAGTTTTTGTTTTTTTGAAACATCTTTTCTTAAAATGTTTGAGTTCGCTATAATTTAACCGCAAATTTGGCTAATAAACACATATTAGTTATAATAATACATATTATTATTCAAGTATATATAACTGTACAGATTGGATATTTATAGTATTTCATGAATGCTAATTAAAAATAGTCCAAACAATGAAATTCAGCCTTTTAATCCTTTAAATAAAACTATTAATGTTATTTATTAAACAACTGATTGGCACAAATAAATTATCGATTGCAATCTCAATTTTTTCCATAATGTAATGTGTCACATTTATTTGAGACAACTGGTGAATATATTAAGCTGTATGGGTTAACTATCAACTCTTTTAAATTCAAATAGAATAAAATAATTCAATATTTTTTTTATTTGTACAAAGATTATTATTGACAATTCTTTTTTATTAATTGAATTTTTTAAATTGTCATTTTGCATGTTTGTTAATACCATATTTATTAATTTCATTCTACTGTACTCTCAATTCAAATACTAATATTATGCTTATCGTAAAAAGTAAATATCAAATAATTTGTTAAGTGGAATAAGACTCATAAAAGGGACGTCTATAATAAAGACAATTTTTAATATGCATTGCTTTTTTTTTTTCATTTTTTGTCAAAATTAAGTATCCAAATGTTGTTTGTTTGGCATGTAAGATCTTGACGTGTAAACGGGCAGCTTGTTAGAAAAACTATTCTTCAATCCATCCGTTTTCTTCAAACTTCTATTTTATCCAAATTTCATAACATTATTTTTTGTGTTATTCGTACGCGACAATTGTAAGAAATACAATGTATATTATTGTATTCAAGATAGTCTTTTTTATAGATATTATTTTCTACTCTCCCTTAAATCAATATCAAATCCAATTCAAATTACAGTAAGTGCTTCTTAAATTCAATTTGAGGTTAACACCATGCATTTGTTTCTTCACTTGCTTGTTTTTGAAATGCACAATAGGGACAATGCACACATTTTTTTATCACTTCAATTTAAGCGTTTTTATTACTTCACGAACATGAATTTTTTTTTTATTAATATATAAAAAGAGCCAAAATAAGAACGTTTAGAATTCTTAACTAAACATAGAAGGAGGTTTGCCTAAATGACGTCATATATGTTCATCTCTATATTGATTATACATTTGGGTCATTCTATGATAAGAACGTTAAGAGTGTTTTAGTTATTCCTTTTTGAATGAATTCTAATTTATTTTTCGAATTTTGTTTGATTTTGAGCCTATTTTCATATTTTGATGGATAAAATAGCAAATTTTGTTATTGCATCTTCCCTATTAAACAATAGGTAATTCAAATAAAAATTTTTTTTAAAAATTAATCAGAAAAAAATGTGTACTCTTTTCTTATTGATAATTACATAACATTATCATTTTTATTTTCACAGTATTAAAAGAAATTGTGGTCAGGATTGCGAAAGGAGTAGACGAAAGGATTTAAAAAAATACCGTAGAAATATTGGAAAAGTTGTAATTCGTTTTAAATCAACAAACAAATAAATTGTTTTTATTCAAATAAAAATCCTTAACTTGACTTAAAATTTTTGACAATATACATATTACACATTCTAAGAATAAATACAACTGGAATGGTAATTTTTTTAGCATAAATAACATACAAGCTTACTAACACATTCCTTTAAAAATGAACATACAAATATCATCGCATAACATACGTTATGTTTCGTTCGTTACATATAAACATAGTTTGAATTATTCGCACTTCAAAAAAGGCTGTATGCTAAAAAATATAAGGTGGCCAATTTTAAGCATACCAATTTTTAGAGTCATATATATTATCATCTAAATAAGCCCATTAAATTTAATAATTTCAATTTTTTTGTTCTAAAATTTAGAGTTTAAAATGTAAGAGAATTTTCAAATTCTTTTATTTTATTAAGTATAAAAAATTGATTTCAATTTTTTATAAGTAGCTTTGTAGTATCATCAGTTGGTTAAATATATTGTAAGGGTGTTCTTCATGCAACATCAGAGTTGTAAAATCGATTAAGATTTGAAATTGTAAATTTACACATCCTGTATATATCTTAAACACGCATTTATGTAAATATTTTCTTGAAACTTTGTTTTTATTTTGTTCTTTCATTCATACGTTAACTCAATTTATGTGAGAGTATCTTTGTTTCTTATTTTGTACTAAATCGTTTAGTTCTATTGAATATCTTGTGCCCAATGTTTTGAAGGAAGCATGATTTTAACATAACAAAAATGGTTATAAGCTTCTGAATAACTTCAACAAGCCCATTTTTTTTTTTCAAAACCTTTGCGAACTCACTGCAGTTCATTTTTTCACTTTGGGCATTTTAATGAAGAGAGACAAAACAAAAAATAATGAGAAGCAAACTGGTCACACTAAAACCTAAAATGGGCAGTATTGTGTGTGTCTCCAAGAATCCAAATGCTCAAGTAGCTTATAAGTCCAATTTTTGTGCATTTATAAAAATTTAGTACTTACCCTGACCGTCAGTTGGCTATTAGCTATTCAATGTCGGTATTTAATTTACCAGTAGTGCCCAAGATAATTTGATATATACCCCCCCCCCCCCCGCCATCCTTATTTTAATTTAACTCGAGAAATGTTACAAATAAAAGTTGTAAAGCTTTTAATGTTTTATGAATATACTAAATTTGAAGTAAAGTGTTATATTTTGGCGACTACTTAAAAATCCTCAAATTACTGGAGTGGCACACTCGGTAGGTTCATTTTAACGAAATATTTATTTTCCTGTTCTTGGATCATCCAAAGCTTAGATAAAAAATTTGTTGATTGTAGTACTTTTGACTCGAAAGATATCTTTACCACAGATAATTAGGCAGACTATCGTATAAAAAAGAAATTGTATTACAAATATGATGGCTGTAAATTTATAGCTGTTTTTTTTCAACAGGTTTTTATTATACCTACAAATATTTTGCCGTAAAACATATATATTATTCAATAGATATTTGTTGGTATTATTGGTAACGATCATTTTAAGCGAGAATAACGTATTTATAATATAAAAAGGGGTTTCAACAAGAACTTAACTCTCGGATAATAATATTGGATGTGGAATTGAAAAGATATGAATGTTCACATAAAAATACAGAAAAAAAATGGTTCAGGTTTATGTGAGGGAGTTTATATGTGTGTGTGTATCTGTGTTTAAGAAAAATAAACTTAATAGTGGAGCGCCGTAAGGTTTATACCTCGGAATCCAGGGCCAGTAAATAAATCTTTTTATAAACTATGGCAATGTGTTTTTAATAGCATATAGAAAAATGTTAAAAAAAATATTTTGTCCGATCTTAATTTTTTAATAATTATTATAAATAATTATTATTTTTTTGGAGTTTTCCTTAAGTTATATTAGTGTAAAATTAGATTTTAAAAAGAAGAACTATTACAAACTTCATGTTGGGTCTCAAGGGACTGCAGGTATAACGATGAAGGGTGGGGAGGGGAATAGAGGGGGCAACAGCAGCTGTTGGGTGTTGTTAACGCGGGCCCTAGCAGAATAGTACACGTGACAACTTACTAGGCTTCATATGTAGTTGTTGTTTGCTTCGAAAAAAAAAAAAAGAAAATAATTAAAAAATAAATATATTATTGTGGAGTGAGTGTGATAAAAGTTAATTACTCATGAGTTTTACAAACTTTGAAAATAGTGGCATAAATAGTAAGTATTTGTTTATTATTTATATTACATGCTTTTGAAAACAACTGTGAATATCCAATAGTATATTTTATAATAGATCGATCTTAAAAGTTCGAATGTAATGGTAAAATTTAATATATATTTGGAATCTGCATGAAATTTCCTATAAGATAGTGCTTACGCAAACAGTTGATTTATTTTTATGTATTTTATGCAGAAATAATAATTTAATTTATTGGAAAATAGTGAATATTCCGATTTTTTCACATTTTTGTTTAAAAAAAAAAAATTTCCAATCCTTACATCTGAAATTTTAATTAATTGTGATATAAAGGTTAGTTATTGATATTAGTAATATTTGTTGTTACAGCCTCGTATCAAAATGGGTGAACCATGCAATAGTGATAATATAAATAATGATTGCCTCATTTGTGACAAAATTGGATGTAGCTCTGAATTAAGCTCTGAGCTAAGAGATATTATAAAAGTCACTAGAGGAATACCAACACTGAAAGCTGCTTCTGTGGAAAGAGGGGATGGACTTTCTCAGTATTTAAATACTTGCGAATTTGTTTACGTGCATTCAGTATGCAGACAAAAATATATCAATAAAGGATGTATTAATGCTTATTTAAAAAAAAAGAACACCACATCAACATGTTCTCCACCTAAAAAAAAACTGCGAACGGCTACTTCTATTGATTTTGATTGGAGAAATAAGTGCTTTTTATGTGAAAAAGAAGCGGATGAAATGAAGGAAAGAAGAAAGTCCAAATCGGTAAGACAGCAAATCAGCTACGTAACTACTTCTGAGTTCAAGCAAACTATTTTAAATTTGGTAAGCGAAGAGAAAAGCGAATATTGTCGCAATATCCATAAAAAAATTGTAGGTGTGTTAGATCTAGTAGCTCAGGACGCTAAGTATCACGCGGATTGTTATATGCGTTTGAAAACTACCGTAAAACAGACCCAGAGAGATAAAAAAATTCATCCAGTCACAATACAAGTAGATGCAGCAATGGAGCAGATTTTCAAATATATTGAAGAAAATGATGACTGCCAGTTTTCACTGGCAGAATTAAAAAGTATTGTGACAATTGATCATATTCCTGATGATAAAACGATAAAAAAGAGGTTAATGAACCATTATGAGGATAATATTGTATTCTCCAGTAAATTTGGATCTAATACAATCATATGTTTTAAAAAACAACAATATGAAATATTGTCCGATAACTGGTACAGTCAGAGGTCAAAAGATGATGAAGAAGAAGAATATCGTATTTTGAAGGCTGCTGGTGAAATTTTACGACGACACATTCGGACGCAGGTTTATGATAATAAAATGTATCCGGCTAGTGATAAAATGTTTAACCATGTTCATGAGACAATACCAAAATCTCTGTCATTTTTGTTATCAGAAATAATTTTAAATGACAAAAGAGGTAAACCAGAGTTTATAAATCATTATCAAACGAAATGCGCCTCAATAGCTCATGCGATAATATCTGCAGTAAGGCCTCGTTCATTTATATCACCACTGCATGTGGCTTTAGCTGTTACTCTTCATAGAAAATTTGGCTCCAAAAAAATAATAGAAATATGTAACGCTTTAGGCTTTTGCGGATCATACAAAGAAGCAATAATTTATGAAGCTTCTGCAACATTCACAAGTCCTGTGAAAATAAAAGCAGGTACTTTTGTACAATTTGTGCACGATAACGCAGATTTTAACGTCAACACACTAGACGGCAAAGATACTTTTCATAATTTGGGTTCGATTGAAATTGTAACTCCGAGCGATCAAATAGAAACCAGGGAACCAATTAAACGTTTAGATAAGATTCCAACAGAGACAACTATTTCTGATCAAGCTCATGTACCTCTTCAAATATATCCGGCTGCTGCTGGTGAAGGATTGAAAAAACTTCAAATAAAAATTTCGGAGCAAGAGCCCAATTTAACCCCCACAGTTTTTTCAAAATTGAACATTCTCTGGATGTATCTAAAATTCAAAACCAATAATGACTTCCCCGGATGGAACGGATTCATGAATTTGTTAACAAGTACACATGATTTTGATACTTCGTCAATAATATTCTTACCATTCATTAATGCATCTCCAAGTGATTATAACACTTTGTATACGGCGATGAAAACATCAGTAGACAATGCAAAATCATTAAATATGAAGACATGTATCGTAACATTTGATCAACCTCTGTATATAAAATCGCGCGATATAACTTCAGCTGTATGTTTATCAGATGAGATGTTTACTGTTGTCCGATTGGGCTCTTTTCATACGCTAATGTCCTATATGGGATCTATTGGTTATATAATGGCTGGAAGTGGAATTAAAGAAGCCCTCTCTACGGTTTATGCCGAAAATTCAATCGATCATATCATGTCTGGACGTGCATATGCTAGAGCGGTACGTGCACATATACTTCTGCAGCTAGCTTTATCTAGATTAATTTTCGATGATCTATTAAAAAATAATTCGGAATTCCAAACTTTAATTGCTGATGAGACGAATGCTAATATTTTTGAAATGTTTAATTACACGGAAATAACGGAAAATATTGGATTTCAAAGTTTAAATGAAATTGTTGAAAAAAAATTACATGATATAGAGAGTAAAAATCAAACGTCCAGATTATGGATCAGCTATTTTCGAATGGTATCAGTGCTAAAAGATTTTATTGCAGCTGAGCGTATGGGTGATTGGAATCTGCATTTACAAACTATTGAGAGGATGATCCCATACTTCCATGCATCAGGACATTTTCCGTATGCAAAGTCCGCGCAACTGTACTTGCAAGACATGCAGGAATTATCTATCCAAATGGACCCAGAAGAGTTTCAAAAATTCACAGAGGGTTATTTTACTGCTAGACGTTCCGATGTATTTTTTTCTGGAATTTCCACGGATCAAACCATAGAACAAACATTAATGAAATCTATGAGTGTTGAAGGCGGACCTTTTAAACGTGGTGTAACGAAAAGTATTGTCTATAAATGGATAAAAGGTGTTATTTTTTCAAAAGATATAATAGAAGGTATAGAGGAATTTTGTAATATATCTTTTAAAAAAAGTTATCAACACGCTGATTCAACCGATGCACGAATCAAAAGGGACGACATTG
Source organism: Chrysopa pallens (assembly GCA_020423425.1). Lineage (NCBI taxonomy): Eukaryota > Metazoa > Arthropoda > Insecta > Neuroptera > Chrysopidae > Chrysopa > Chrysopa pallens. The sequence goes on from CM035594.1 coordinate 16,244,385, forward strand.
ACGTGAAAAAATTGGAAGAATATTTTATTCAACATCCTCCATTCCCTGATGTTGGTGTCATTATGTCTATTGCAACTGGAATAACTGGGCAAGAAAACGTGAATTGCTACGCAGCTTTTGAGCAAGGTCTAAAAATAATGAAGAAAATTAATGGAATAAATTTCAAAGAAGTTAAGTTATCAAGAAAAGACAAGATCATTCCTTTGTTGGCATCCACTAGCAAAATCAAAGTGAATGATGATATTATTCCAATTGATCCGCTATTATTATTTCAGCGTATATGCGTATTAAAAAAATCTGATGAAGAACTAAAAAACTACTTGACTTATGAATTAGCTCCTTATCCTCTTGCTCTCTTTGAAGATGGTGAAATACGAAAAACAACAAAATCTACATTTTATGACATATTCCCAGAAGTGTCAGTGGATGTGAACGATGTACGAAAATTTTCCTACGTCATTGATGGAGGGATGTTATTACATCGTTGCAAGTGGCAATTAGATGAAAATTTCGGTACAATTTGTCAACATTATGTCAGATATCTACATAATAATTATGGACACAACATTTATGTCGTATTTGATGGTTACAAGAAGAGCTGCACAAAATCAATGGAACGAACGCGTCGCTGTAAAAAAAACGCATGTAATGACATAATATTTGATAAAACCATGCCACTAAAAGTAGCGCAGGAAAAATTTTTATCGAATGCCAAAAATAAGAGTAGGCTTATAGATATGCTACGAGAAACACTCACAGAAAATAAAATATTTTCTTGCCAAGCAGAAGCTGATGCCGACAGACTAATAATTGAAACTGCTGTTAATCTGCAATCTGAAAACATTGCTGTAGTGTCCGAGGATGTAGATGTTTTAGTTTTATTGACTGCGCTCTCACCACCAGACCGAGAAATTTATTTTAGAAAACCATCCAAAGGCAAAATACTGCAAAGAGCGTACTCTTCTAAGAGTTTAGAAAAAATATTACCAAAGTGTAAAGAGCATATTCTGTTCTTACATGCATTCACTGGATGTGACACGACGTCAGCTTTTTTTAAACGTGGCAAAAACGTGTTTGCAAAAAATTTCGAAAAACGAACGGACTTGCAAAATGCTGCGACAGTTTTTAAAAATGAATGCAAAGACATCAATGAAATTTTTAAAGCTGGTGTTACATGCACTCTTGCTTTATATAATGCCCCCCAAAAAATAAAAGATCTTAATGCATTGAGATATAACTCTTTTTTGAAAGCAACTGCCAAAAATACCTGCGTTAAACTGCCGTCTTTACCACCTACTGCAGATGCCGCTTTTGAACACTTCAAAAGAGTATATTTACAAGTTCAAACATGGTTCGGAAAAGAAATATCACCAGAAGAATGGGGTTGGAAAGATGAACGCGGAATATTGATACCGCTAACAATGACGCAGCGACCAGCTCCAGAATCTTTACTAAAAATTATTTTTTGCGCATGCAAAACAGGATGTGGAGCATCTTGTGGGTGCAGGAAAAGTGGATTAAACTGCACTGCAGCTTGCTCAGAATGCAATGGTGATAGCTGTACTAATCCTTTACCTACAATCTACATCAACGAAATCGACGACGACGACGACAATAATGAACAATAATGTATATAGTTAAGGTTAAATTTTCTTTTGTAAATAATTTTTTTACGAAAATCTAATAAATTAACATTGAATTTACTCTGCAAACATAATTTATTACATATAAAATTAATATCTTTACTGTAAACATTTTTTCCCCCTTGCGCCTTTCATTTTTCAGTAAATTGTTTATAAAAATTGTTGTAATCGAGATCGGCCAATTTTTTTTTTTTAACTTTTTTATTTGCGGTTTTAATAATGCAGTCAAACACTTGTTATACAGATTCATTGACTGGCCCTGGGTTCCGAGATTTTACCATTTTTATGTCTTACGGCGCTCCACTATAAAATAAAAGTGGAGAATGGAAAAGATCAAGAAAATACTGAAGCAAAATGCTGCATGCTTTTTATTCTGATTATAGGACTATTTTGTATATTATTTATATTCGTAACACTACTACTACTTAAATAGGTGAAATATCACCAGGTCTTCATACAAAATGTTCACATTTAAAAGAGCATATATCATCACAGACACGTATTGTAATTTATTTATTATAAGCCAATCATTCAAAAAAGGTGTGAATGGATATTTACTTCATTACACCAAACAAAAAGCCATATTTACTTAATTCTCACATCATCGTTTAGTAAATGCAAATTTTTTATGAATCAGTGCCTGAAAAATAAATTTGATTTCCATATCCTATAGAAACGAAATTATTGTGGGCAATAAATATTTCCAACAGATAAATACGAATTGTCATTTTACGAATTACTTAAACTATTTTATTTAATTTAAAGCGTGGGTCACATGATGTTGGTTCACCCGATGAATTACTTGCAGGGTATTGTGATGGCAGCTATGATGGAACTTGTGGTGGAAAAAGACTTTACTGCTGATTTTTTTGCGTGGGCGCTTCTTGGAATTAGGCGATAAGCCAATTTCTCGTATTTTTTCCTCCGCTAGTTTTTCATGTTAACCAATTAGATGCTTGTATTTACATCACTGGATTTTTATTTCCATAGTTATGAATTTTATGAAAAAAAAAAAATCATATAGGCTTTGTTTGCGGCGACTGCTGATGGTCAACTGAATATGAAAATCACTCAATTCGAGCACCGTGTGAAACGAGCATCATATAGAAGCCATCATAACGCCCAGCACGATAGCTAGTTACAAAAACAAGCAAGCAATCCAGCGGACAAACCAGCATCGTATGAGCCAGGTTTAATTAACTTCTCCGCAATTATGTACCAAATGAAAGTGGCAAAACACGTAAAGGTTAGAAAAGTTATGGAAGATGGGAATGAGTGATCTTACCACGTGGCGTGAATCTGTCTGACCCTTATATAACAATTCTGTTAATTCTTAGCTTCAATCATCCAGGGTTGTACTTTTAAGTAAGGACCAAAACATGCGTGATTCTAGAGTTTAAATACGTGTTTTCCGAAATACTGTCGAAGCATTTTAAAATTTATTTTATTTTAGATGTAATTATTTAATTAGAAAAAAACAGTATATAACTCGAGTATTAAAGCATTGAAGCCATTAGAAACTCGCTATGTTTTCATTTGGTATAAAACATGGCATAAAAAAAAAATGACTGAACAAAAAAGATTTGAGTAAGACCTTGTATTTTGACTACCTATACAATACAAATATAAATGTATGTACTTATGTGTTGACTGCTTAACGTTCGATTCAAATTCAATGTTATCTCGGTCACTGACTGCACCACGACTTCTGATGTTTGTCTGTTTGTCTGTGTGTCTGTCTACATTCAAATACAGAAACAAATATAATAATATAAATAGTATTTATTCATACATATACCGAACTATATAAACCGAACAAAACGATCCCAAACTGACTTTTTCTTTTCTTCTATTTATGTTTCGAACATTTTCTTTTTGCAAGTTGATATTTTATTCATTTAACCAAAAAATTTGTTCCTTGTATTTTATTATTTCATAAGTACTCAAATAGTTTTGAATGGAAAATAGATTGGCAAGTGGGATAATAGAGAACTACAGAAGTCAAAATTTTTCATTTGAAAATGTTTAAATGACAAATGAGAAATATTTGATTCGTGGATAAGAATAAAATTGTTTTTAAAAAATTCATTATTAAAATGGTTTTCGAGTTTTAAGACTCGTTTCAAATTCGAAACTTTGAATTAAAATATTAAGAATAATTAATTATCGTTTGTGTATATACTTTTATAAATTTTTTTATAAATAAAGAAATATAATATTCAAAATGTACTTCGTAAAATTCAAAAATATAGGCATCAAGAATTGTTCAAAAGAATATTTATGTTTTTCAATTTTATAATAATTGTAATCAAACTAATAAAACTAAAAAAGCCGAAATTTTTTTTCAAAATTATTACAATTGCCAGTTGCCTTAGTTTTATATTTTACATATAAAATATAAAAATTTCTACAAATACCATTTTTAAAGTGTAACATTATACAGTGTTTATTACTGGGTTAGTATGTACCCGCCTGAGTAAATCATAACAACTGTAGTGTGTCGTACACATGCATTTGTAAAGGCATCGTAACAACCGTGGTGTATTGTACAAGTGTATTGTTTAATAAAAACATTTTTCAAGTATGCTAAACGAATGCAGAATATTGATAAACTAAAGTATTGCTTTCATAATTCAGTTAACATAAACGTCCCGTATCATTTATCGATAATTCAAACTCGGAGTCTGGACAAGTGTAATATATGTATAATATATATGTGAATAAAATACATAATAATTTTAAACTTGGTATCAATATCATCAAAAGTAAACCCTACAATTATTCTATATTTGTCTTCTTAAGTTCACATTTTTGAAATTTCCCTTATATCGCGTATGAAACTACACAAATAATTTTTTTTTCATCATTAATAAAAAATAAATTAAATAATAAAAAATTGATAAAAATAATGGAGAAATTTTAAAAATGGAGCACCTATAAATCATTCCATATTATAAATCTTAATAAGGCCTTCTTTTATTTTTTGTACGTAGTATGTTTAAAAGGTTTAAACATGAATAAGAGAGCTATTATTAAAATTATTGTATAGAGAAATAATATATATATAGGGCAAACTAGTTACGAGTTAAAATCTACTTGTAAAGTTTATTAAGAGAATATAAAAAATATAATATCGATGTTCGACTATGTCCGTTATATGTTGTTCTGGTTTTACCCCTTCTAGAGATAAGCACACGATCACAGCAGGTTATTAATAAAGGATTTATATATTATAATATACATCATATATATATATTTTTTTTAAATGATGAATGAATATGAAAAAAAAAAATTAAATAGGTGTATATTATTGACTATGATCTTATAATGAACTTATTGGTGATGTAATATTAAACCTATTTGAAAAATAATAACGGTCCTCATTCAGATTAATAAACCGTGTGCAATTAATGCCTTTTATTATTGTATTTGAATTCGAAATTAAATCAAACAATTATATTACTGGGAACATTTTGTTCTTTAATTAATTTTAAAATTTTCTCAATGATTGAATTTTTATTTTGTTTAGTTTTATATATTTGCGGTTGATTTTTATATTTTTATTTTTATTTCATTAACTTATTAGAGCATTTCGCATGGAAATGTATTTTTCAGCAAAAAAGAATCAAGATGAATTAACTCCGGATCACTGATTATTGTCTAACAGGAAAATATTAGTAAATAGATTTAAAATGCTTATGTAATAGGGTAGTTGCAAATATAAAAATAATTTTTTAAAACTATGTACAAACGATAGATAATATAATAAAACATCGATATTAAATGGTTATTTTTCCTAAAAAATACATATTATTTTAATATGTTTATTTAAAATTTCAAAAATTTTATATAATTTTCAAAATATTCAAATGAAATATAATGCTGTAGTATCGCAAACAATCATAGAAAGATATCTAACAAAAACAGATACTGCAATTTACTAGTTTTATGTTTCTATGACTTTGTTTTAAATAATTAAAAAGAATACAACTGTGGCGTAATTTTTTTGCTGCGAAAAATTGAATGTTACAAACGCGTTATTAAGTTCTAAAATAATTTAATTTAAGTATTTTTATGCTTATCCGTGATTTCGAAATATCAATCGAAAAAAAAATTCGATTAGTAGTACTATGTATACATTTTTTGGAGACTAAACATTTTTGGGCCTATTGAGTATATTGATGTATTTTTATCTGAAAAATAGTTTAATCAAAGTAAAAATAGAATTAAATAAAAAATATTGAAACAAATTTGGTTTCATTTTATATATAATCAATATATTTTTTTCAATTTTATCCTGAACTAATTTCAATTTATTAATTTGTAAGTGGTATTTGAACAAATGTATTTAAAAAACATTTATCATTTTTGTAATGATATTTTAAATACTCTTTAATGAAAACTATTAATATTTAAAGATTCATTTTATAAATTTTTGGTTTTACTAAGAATAATATTTCAGTAAAAATCGATCTATATAAACAGGATGTTTTATTACAAATAACAATTTTGAAATATGAAAATGACATCTTAATAACATTCGGACAATTCTTTAGATTCCGAGTATTTAAATCTAAATGAATTTTTTTTAAATAATATAATATAATTCTGAATTTTAACTAATTATGGTTTCTTTTATTTTTTCAGGTAAGCTTATATTTTTAAATATTTTCTTCTTCATGATTGGGTAACGTAAACTTTAAATTATTTAAGGTTGATGAATATTGATTTTGGGTTGGATTGCGATCATTTATGATCATGTTGACTCTATGAAATATGCGAACACCAGAAACTTCTAATATAAAATTAATATTGCAGAAAATTTGTGTATTTTCTCGGTATGGGACAAACAAATCAATATGACATCTTACTAAAAATTCTCAATATATGAATATCTTATATAAAATCTCATTGTAAGTGTAACATTAATTTTCAACCGGCTGTCATCTAATATTATTATAATGTTTGAATATGTGTTGGTGTTGAATAAATTCAGTATAATTTGTAATAAGATATGCGCTTTGATGTTGTCACAATATAAATACAACAACCAACACTGTCTCTAGATACAACAAACACACAGTACACCGTAATAATATTGCATTGTTCGTTTTGTTTGAATATCCGTATAGATGTGTATCATTCTTTCTCACTCCTGTTATAAATTTTATAACCATGTATGGCCGGGCCGGATGGATGTATGTATCTATCTATGTATATAAATGTATTTACGGATAAAATATATATATATTTACTTATTTTGCAAAGAACATGTTATACAAACTATGTGTAAATTCATAATATATAAATTATACTGAAAAATATTCAGTGTTTCTTGCAAATGCAAGAAATTCATACAGAAAATCAATATGGAATCAGTAATCAGATCGCGAGTTCCAGAATAAACTGAAACCTTTTACTAATTCATTTATTCTTAGTCGTAAATTTTTTAATAAAAATTTTTAATTTTTTTACAACAAACGTTTTACAGAACTAAGTACGCAATGTTATATATGAATACATATTATTGTTTTTAATTTTATGTATCAATTAGTTTTACCTGTAAAAAAGATAGATAAATAATATTGAATACTCGTTATTTTGAATTTTATACTTAAACATGCAATTTTTTTAAAAAGAGTTTTGAAGAGTTAAGAATATTATAATGAAAATATGGCGAAAAATTTTGCGTGGAGAACGGTTTGTATTAAACATTTGTTTGAAAATTTTTGTGAATAAATTTGACACTTTTTTTATGTAACTTAGTTTTTAACATGCAAACAGTGTTACAATTATATAAAATCTAAACTCACTTTTTCACATAAAAATAATATCTGCTTTTGAAGACTGTTGATATTAAACTGAAATTTAAATAAGTAAACTAATTTTCCCAATAATTATTAAATATTTATTTATTTTAAATTAATTTCCAAATTTCTGGATTGTAACACAAATAAGAATTGAGTTAACACTAATTTTGTGTTACCATTTAAAATTGCAAGACTTGTAGCTCCCTCTTTCTGATGAAATTTTAACACAAAATTTTTGACTGTATATATTTATTAATTAACGAATGATATTTATTAACGAATCTTATCTTTAATTCATTTTTTTAAAAATAAAACCATTGCAGTGTACGTAAAATTATTGTATCTTGTAAGATTATTCATTAAAGAGCTTAATGTAACCATTGAGTATAATTATTATTAATTGATAGAGCTCTCTTATTTCTCATATACATACAGGTAACCTTTTTCTAAAGTTTCACCAGCAGCATTCAATGGTAGTGAATCATAATGATTCTGGCCTATTTAAATATAAGGATACTTCATTCACATATAAAACGTTGCACAGCTAATATATACAGCATGTTCAAATTTATCGTGTATTTATGAAAAAAATAATCAATACTGTACGAAAACTCGAAAATCTAATTAAAATTGATTCGAAAATGGAAATTTTAACAAGTATACAAAGATTATTTTCAGACCATTTCTTCGAAAATTGAATATTATATACAGTGCCTTTGGCGATTACGTCATTTCTTTATATAGCTATCTTTGTCTTATCAGGGATTTTCAACATTCATATTTTGTATATTTTTAAAAATAACTTCAGTTACTTGTTTGTGAAGTAAAGACGCTTAATTTCAATTAATGTAAGAAATAAAAATCGGTTCAATGGATTTAAGTGGAATTCAATTTGATGCGTTTTCATTTAGTCTGACAAATAAAAGATTTGTGGAAACAGATTTATTATAGTAATACAAAGTTTTCTTCTTATGAACAATATTTCTTTTCAGTTGTTTTTTACACTATAAAGGTCTTGTTTTTTAAAAGAAAATGTAGGAAATAAAATTATTTGAAATATTGTAGTTTTTTACAGTCTTCTGTCAATTTAATTTGTTTTTATAAATATATAGACTGCCACAAAATAATTGTAGATGTTTAAATATTTTAGACACGACTTCAAATATTAAATGTTAGAGCTAAACCTAATTTTCTTGCAAATGAACTAAAAGAATATTTCATTATTCTAAAAGACTTCATGTCCGAATATTTGTACACTTTCAGTTTTTTTATAACACACAATAGACGAACTTGCATAGTACGTGGAACGGACTTCTTAATCTATTTGATGCACCAAGAGTATCTTAAATTTTTAATACGTTCTAGAAAATTTAATAATTTGTTCAATTGTTTTCAAGTAAATTTTTAAGCAAATGTTATTAAATAATTACAATGACAATAACATACAATTGAAAGTATTTGATTGAAAATTGTTAGAATAATCATCGAAATTGCATTAGTAATTATTTTTAATTGCAAATATAAATAATCTTTCATTCAATTATTAGAAATTTCATTTGATTGATAAACAAATATTTCGTAACCATAGAGACGAATGAAAACATTTTGTAGCACGGTGCGTATAATGTATTTGAAGAAATATTTTAAAATTTCAATATTTTGAAGAAGCAAAATGTTTATAAAATTAGTTGATTTAGCTTAAATTTAACCAAAATTTTTTTGGCAATTTTCATATCAAAATAGAACTAATCAATTTGATTTGTAACACTTTGTATAAATAATATATAATTTATAAGATACAGATAGAATTCTTGTTAACGAGGTCTTGTATGTTATAACGATCTATCTATCTGTCTATCCACCAGCACCACCAGTTTCACACACCACCAATCATCTCATCCCTTTGTTCTTGCATGTTCACAGTACGTACCATCCATCGTTTGCTTGGTTTGTCTTACATAGTGTATAGTTTTGTGAATATATCGTACACAGATTCATAGATGTGTTGTATATTATGGTATGGTATAGTGTTTAAACAATGCCAATTAGGCCATTCCTTGACGCTGTACATGTCATTGATATTTATATATATATATCTTTTGATGTTTACCATCATCATCATCATCCAAAACCATGTTAACATTCTCAAATGTTTTAATGTGACATGATTATAATGTTTTGATAACATAACAACATATTTTAAACATACCTTTTATGTTTATCATTATTATTATTACTTATTAACTTTTTTTAGGATTCCGCATTCAACTACTATCTTTTACTATTAATTAATTGTAAAATAATAATAATTTCAATTATTTTTTGATAAAATATTGAATAAATAATAAAATAAGAATATATAAGTTATAAATTGTCTATAGTAATCGACTACAGAAGTCTTGTTCACATTAATCAATTAATTTAGTCAAGTTGATTAGTACTAAATAGTTAAAACTTGATCAATAATACTTATTCACACTTATAATTTGATAATTTAGACAAGAAACAAGTCATTTATTAAAATTATGTAAACATCCACAGTCATGTAATATAATTTCATATAACAAAACTGTTTATATAACTGTGGCTGGAACAACAATTAAATGCCAAGCAGATAGATTCTTTCATTTGCACACAAAAATTCGAATTTAACCAAACTACTTGACTAAAGAACTTTACTAAACATTTGACTAAATTGTAGCTGTTCACACCCATCAAGTAACGAAAAACTATTTGCTACTTGAATTTAGTCAAGAATTTAGCTTGATGAATGTGAACAAAGCTTATGAGTTAAGGCTCGCCAGACCTACATCGTAGTATAAAAGCTCAAATTTTTTATTTGTGTTTAAATAGTAATGTTTTGGGGGTTATAAATTTTCAGACCCTCGGTCTTTCTTTGGAGTTAAAGACAAAAATTAAAATAAAGTATTTTTTATAACAGAATTAGAAATATTACAATTTGTATTTACAATTTTATGAGCCACAATTTTCATTTGAAACTTTTTTTCTTACTTTTGCAATTTTTTTATATTCATTTTACAAAATAAAATGAAAATTTTTATATAATAATCAAAACAAATTGTAGAAAATTTGAAAAAGTGCATTCTAATTTCGGCGTGGAATAATTGGTTTTCTTAGTATTATTTTCATTAAAACCCGTTGTATAATGCGACCGAGGCGACCCTTGGATTAAGCTAAAAAGGCAAATGAATAAGTTTATGTATTTCACAGTTTTGTATATCTATGTTGTTTATTTTAATATAAATTTATATAGTTTTTGTAGAATGTTTAAATTGCTCTGCCAAGCGGGCGGGTATCAGCTAGTATATTATATATGATTCTACTTTATATAAAATATATTTATTACTTTTTAAAATCTATTGTCTGATAAAAAAAATAAAAAGCAGATGACATGCTTAGATTACATTATGTCTATAATGTATGGTTGATTGTGTTGTGTGTTCATATATTCCCCTTAGTTGTGCTCCATAACTAACCTCCATCATTAAAATTTATCTATAACGTTTTATCAATCAATATTACTAATAGCTTCTCAATATGCATTCTTTAAAAACTAATCTGATGTACATGAACATAAGCCAAGTATTCGTTATAGAAAATATTTTTGACATTTCCTATATATAGTAGGGAATTTGCATTTCAAGAAATAATATCGTTGATATCTCTGCAAAAAACAATATATATAGAATAATAAATCTTTCAGTTTAAAATTGAAAAACATTTATGAAATATTTTATTATACTCCCGTTACAGCGGCCGAACTTCGACCATAATCAATCAAAAGTGAATCTCACTTTAAACAAATCAGTATATATGCGAGACCTTAAACCACATAGTATATGAAACAAAAGAGTATATGTGCGAGACCTTAAACCACATAGTATATGAAACAAAAGAGTATATGTGCGTGTGTATGATAGTGTGTGTAACATAAACCTCTTATATATGTGTGTTTCATAGTATGTGTAATGTTTTTTTAAATTGATGTAATGTATTTTTTATGCAAAATTAAAAAAATATATATATTAGCTATCTCCAGTCCTTCTCTATATAAAAAAAAAGTGTGCCAAATTTCATACATCTCTGCCCGCGTCTAATTTTTGTAAAAACGGGTACACAGTTTTTGCATCACGTTTTAATATATAGATATTCGTATAAAAAATTTAATAAATAAAATCAAATCTGGTAAACAATTTATCACACCATACAAATTTTGTGTTACAGGCTTCTTAATGTCTTTCGATATCGGAAGTGTTCTGTTTCTGTTTTCATTGGTCTGATTTCAAGAATGTTTATACATTTCAACCTTTTGGAACACTCTGAGCAATTTCATTTCGTGTCTGTCTGTCTTTCTGCCAGTCTAAAAATTTATTAAATGTATTTAGACGAATGCGCAACAAGTCTAAAACTACTTGTACGAATTTGAATAAATTTTTGGTAAACAATATTGGAGATGTTTGGCCTTTTCTTAAAGAACCTATGCATTTGTTACTATGAAATAATTATATGGATTCGTATTAAATAGATTTGACTGTAGTAAAGAAACTAAAATTCTTTTTCATCTCACGTCGTAAGTTATTTTATTCCTCTTATGGTTGCATTAGAAAGTTCATAGATAATAATTAAATATTCAATATAGAGTTGCAGTTATTCGGTCAATTATTTATTTAAATAAATTTTCACAATTTTAAATAAATATCAATTTTCAATTCAATAATATTGATTTGCTATTCATAAAAATAACGTTTTTGTTACACTTATCGTTAGGTTAAAATTTAATTAGTAAAAATATTGCAAAGCAATTTTTAGTCTTTCCTATTATTAATATCCGGAGAGGTGTGCATAAAAAATGATGCATTTCCGAAGGGTTAATTTTTTTACATTAGGACACATTTTTGGTGTAGAGAAATAACCTGCTGTTGTCAGTTAGTCTGATTCGTTAGCCTTTACCGAGAGCCAGGCATAAAAGATTTTAAAAGAAACATTTACGTTGCAACTACTTTCTAGAAGCCAAAAAGTGAATTGCAAGCAATATATTAAAAGTGTTCGAATTAATGAAGTTCTGTATTTTTTAATTCTAATTATATTTTAAATGTTGAATTTTATAAGAGCGGATTTATTTATACTTTTATTTGCCAAAAAACCGACAAAAAGTTCAAAATTTTTTATTCTTTGTTTATAGATTTCCTAGGATAATTGAGATCATTCAAAAATGACCTTTATTATACGATCGGTCGACTAGTTTTCGAGATATTGTATGAAATATATGCGATAAATCGGCCTCTGGGTTGGATTTTTTGTGATATCTCTTAAACTACATATCCTATCGTTAAATAGATGTTATTTTTGTACGTAGTACACCTTTTTAAATCGAAAAAATTTTTATCTATCCCATTCGAAAAACCCTAAGAGTATGTTCCTAAGAGTAATTTGACCAGTAGATTTCAAAAATAACATCTATTTAACGATTGGATACGTAATTTTTGAGAAATCACCAAATTTAAATTAAATGAAAATAACGTAGTCAATTCTTTAAAACATATTTTTTACAGAATTATAAGCATAAATGGTTCACGAGTGATAAGGTAAAAATTGATTGGTTGGCGTCGACTGGGAAAGTAATTGGTTGGTCACAAGGCAAAATTTAACATTATTTTTTAGTTTGAAGTTCATTTTTTTGAAGGCGGTTCTTTTCTGTTTAAAAATTTTTCATTTGGATGAAATTTAATCACTTAAAATTATTGTTGCCCCTTTTCTCTTTCAGTGTGGTACCATGATAAGGAAATCAGGATATCGGATCCTGATTTCCTTCTCATGGTACCACACTTGACATACCTCCTTTCCAATAAAATAAGAATCGTCAATATCAGTTCACATACCACTAAAAAATGTTTTTTTTCCTTCTCTGCTCTTAGGGACATCAAATTTGGACCACGTGGGAAATACCATCATTCAAATAAAATAGAATCATCAAAATCGTTTCACCCAATCAAAAGTTCTGTAGTAACAAACATAAATAAAAATACATTTGAATTGAGATCCTTCTTTTTTGAAGTCGGTTAAAAATGTTACTACAAAAATAATGATTTAATTTTAATATAAGTACATATAGTTAAATCAACAAAACGTAAAAAAATAAATTCGTATAGCATTTTTTTTTTTGTGTGTAATTTTCAATGAGCAATGTAGTGGTTGTATTACACAAAAAGGTATATTAAAAAGTTGTATTATACCTAGATAGATAGATATATATGTATAGTAAAAAAAAAAAAAATTAGGGGAGATAAGCAAAATAAAGGGTACATATATCATTATAAATTTGTCATTCAACCATTCTATTGAATAATGTAAATGTTGGAATAAAAATAAGGTACACAAGATGATGACTATGACTATGACTCTCTGATGACAACAATGTCGAATATTATGGAAATGTATATTAACTGAAGAGTTTACAATATTAGATAGATGGCTTACATACATACAACTAAAGTCTGGCTGGTATTTTGTTGAGAATGTATAAATAAAACTTGTATACTCAATATTTGAATATCTGTTTCTTTTTTTTTTTTACACACCATCATACAGAAAAGTAAGTATTCACTATCAATTTGAATTTAAAATTTTTTTCAAATATTGATGGGTTGTTTTGTCTTAAATTTGATAAATGAAAATGCTTTTATTATAATAAAAATATTCGTAAAAGATTTCAATAAATTTATTGATATTAGAAGATCTGAAATGTTTAACGCTTATTCTTGCATTTTCTACTCAAAATGCCTGTTTTAATTACCTAATGGGTTAATAGATCAGAGTAGAAGCATTGATAAATGATAAAAAGTGGAAGAAAATTATAGTAGGATGAAACCTATTGGAAACGCAAGATAATATGATAAAAATGAAAGGAAAAATAAATTACGGGCGATATATGTTCGGGACGTAGAAGAGGGTGAGTTTTTTAGAGTAAAACACGATTAATTACGATTTCTGGCAAAACTACAAGTCCTATGAAAAAAAATTAAATGGCAAAGTTGTAGGTAATAAAAAGATCTACAACTTTTATATCTACACTTTTTTCACATAACCTCAAAATTTTTCGATTGAAAATTAGGCTACTTTTTCGATATTCATTCAAAATAAGGTGAAAACTAAATATTTTAAATCAAAAAAATTACAGTGTATTTGGAACAAAAAAGGGTAAGTTTTCAACATTAAAATCATCAACATTAAAAAATATGTTGAATTTTTAAAAGAAATTTTATTTTAAAATTTCATTTTAAAGTTATAAATCTTACTGTTTTAAATGGTAACAGTTTTAAATGGTTGAGTAAATAAGTGTTAACTCAATTATTAATTGAATTTCAATACAGAGATAAGTTAATTAATTTTAAATAAAAAAATATTTAATAATTATTGGTAAAATTACTTCATTTAAATTTCAGTCAAGTATCAACAGTCTTAAACTTCAATAAAAGCAAGTACTTTTTTGTATGAAAAAGTGAGGTTAGATTTTATATAATTGTAATTGGCATATTCAAATCAAGTAACATCAGAAAAGTGTCAAATTAACACAAGCTCAAAAATACACCAAATTTTTTACTGTGTACATACAGAAGTTAGATAAATATTTTGTATGATATTTTTATGCAACTAGACGATTACAAATAGCTATCTGTTGAGAACATGTTGCATAAAAATAATCATAATCATACTAATAGTAATAATAATAAATATGTACACAAATAATAGAATTCATGGTTGTTGTTGTGCGAGTCGTGTGTCCTCTTGGTATTCATCTCATTCCCAGTACCCTTTTTTTGTAAACCCGGTTCACTCCTCATCATCCTTGTAAATCATCATCTCTTCAACGAATGAATATATTATAAAAAATTTGTATGTATTTTGTCATCATTATCCGATATAAATATATGTATGTACATCTCTTTTAGGGTATTAAAATTAATATTAACGGGGGTTAAAGTGAATCTTCTATATATGGGTGATACTGTCACCCCTTTTTTAAATTTTGTATGAACCGAAAAAAAATAAAATTACAAATTGTTCATTCATTCATGTCACATACAATGGACGGATATTATCTGTACCAATTACATTCACATTGGTTTTTTTTTTTAATATATAAAATCAATTTTTTTTTCGTTAGTTCTAATCTTCAAGAAATGTCCAATTATTAATTTTGATATCTTCTAAGTTAGAATATAATTAAAACGCGTCGATGTAAATCTATTGATAACTTTATGGAATTTTTTGTTTTCATTGTTTGTCAATGATTCTTTAGCCTATTGTAATCTTTAAATTTTCAGAAAATAGCTCGTCCTATTTTTATATTTGATATTTAGTCTAAAAATTTTAAATTAAGAAAAATATTGAAGCCACAAACAAAATTAATTACATAGAATTAATTACAAAACTATCCCATTTCTGAATACCCGTCTGTCGGTCGTCAAGATAACTTAAGAACAAAGACAGATAGCAAGCAGAAATTTCATTGACGTATTCCAGGCATTAAAATGAGTTTAAGTTCGTGAATGAGCAAAATCGGTTCACTTTAAAACCATAAAAGAAAAAAGAAAAATTCATGAACAAAAAATCTTTATTTTTTGAAAAGAAACAAATTTAGTTGTTTCAAATTTTTATTCATTTTTTCATAAACTGATTAGATTTACCATATTTTGAGGCCAAATTTTGCTAACAGACCCATCAATATTTAAAATATATATGTTTGTGTCTGAACTGTATATTTAAAGTGTTTTATGAATGTCAATAAGTAAAATTAGTTCAAATATGAGCGAGTATATAAACAATTAACGCAGTTAGTTGTTATCTTCACCTGTTTAATATATTTTATCCTCATCATGTCAAATCGATTGCAGAAAACTCCATATTGTTACTTACTTGGTTTAAAAGTTGGTAGTTTTGGAGTTTTCCTCCCCAAAAGCCCTCCTAAGTCTGGAGCTGATGCTTATTTAAAATGTATTGTCATCGATACTGAACCAAATTGTAAAATTTCTACTCCGTGAGGTAAAAGAAGTGGTTCGAATTAGGTTTGTAAGATTTAGCCCTAACAAAGATACATTTCAAGTTAAATAAAAGCTTGCCAAAAAAGTTATTTGAATTAAATAATTTATTTTAGGCCATACTTCATTTAAAACAAATATCGATTAGAAATAAACGACTGTTGACACACTAAGAAGCCACATGATGCGACGAAAGAAATTGATTATGCTATTGTTACGTTGTATTTGTTATTTTATTTAAAAATTGAATAAATGGTAAGATATATTATAATATTATGGTTAGCGTGATGTTAAACTTCTAAGTTAATCGTTTAATTTTATACCAAACACGCAAAACGTTACATCCAATTTCATTTATCATCATCAGTCTATGTCCACATTCTATCCAAGTACTTAGTTACTTACTTACTGTTTACTTGCTTGCATTGTTTGCATAAATAAAACAAAAAAAAAAAAGAAATTTATTGTCCACAACATTTATTTATTATTAATCTCTATTTATATGTTATACTTCGTGAACTTCAATATCCTCTGTCCGATATGTTATACAATCTCCAAAATCATAAGTCCATTTATCGTGGGCGTTAGAGATCATAATACTTTTGGTCTATGTTCTTTATTTGATCTTTATTGGATGGATGACGGTGACTAGACGAGAAAATGTGTCCGACCAACACTTTAAGGTCACGCCTTTAACATTTAATAAGTCACAATTTTCATATAAGTATAACGGTTTTTGGAGCATTTGAACGTTTTTCTTTGTCACATATACATTTTTTTAATAATTTCATAAACAAAATTATATAATACAATTGTATCATGATTCCTCCATTGTGGTTGTTACGTACGAAAGGAACATAGTACCTAGTTGTCATTATATTCAGAAATATCTTGAAATATTAATCCTGCAAGCATCTTGTTGGCCGTTTGTTGATTTAATTTTTTTGAAAAAAAATTGATTACTTCATATATTTAAACACTTGATGAAAAGTAGAATGTCCGCACCTAGCTCTCCTTCATGTTACCCAATTTGACTGTTTTGTAGCTAAAAAGACAAGTCTTGAGCCAGTCACTATTCTTAGACCAAAACTCTTTATCTTCATTAGCACTGAAGATATTTGGATACAAAATTATCACAACATTTGAAGAAAGCAACGAACCATAAGAAATGCATATTATATAATAATTTCGCCTTAGAACACACAGTGACTCAAGATCTATCATTTGAGCTATAAAACACTCAAATTGGATGAATTGGAGATTGTCTAGAGCACAACATACGCTCATCACCTTTTCTAAGTGATTTGAATGAGTAATAGTATCAGATATGTTTGGAAACTGTCACTGTCAATTGTTTAGAATTTAATATTTTTAAGATTAAAAAATCATAATAAATATGTGATACATACATACCCTATAAATGATTTTCTGGCCACTTCTAAACTTGTAAAAATAGATTAAGGGATAATCAAAATGCCGAAACAGATAATTTATTCGCTTTTACAATACTATCTTTATTTTTTACCGAAAATTTACTATCCAAATTATTAAAAAGTACCTTTTTCCCAAGCCTTGTGTGTGTCTTCAATGGTATACTGGAGTGAAAAAGTTTTATTTTTCAATTGGTTTTCTATATTGAATTTAATGATAATTTGTGAAAATAAATAATCAAATATGCAAATTACAAATATTTTATTGTATTTAAAGTATTATATTTTTTTCGTGGACAAATCATCATGTCAACAAAATTGACAATAATTTTTGTATTTTATTTTGTGTTTTTTTATTTTTTGTAGGCAATTATTGTGGACGATATCAACAATTTATAATTAAATTATTTTTTCTCGATATCCAATAATAAAACGTGCATTTTGTTGAATATCAAAAAAATTGTAAGATGCAAGTAATTGACAATTATTGAACAATTTATTGTCTTATGCAGTCAAAATCATGACATCTGCAATCCAATTGGTGTGTATTATAAAGTAATATGATACTTTTTTTGTGGTAAACTAAAATTCAAGCAAAAATTTAAATTCTTTGTTTAAAACTGTTTGTAGACAGAAATGTACAAACAACTTTGCTTTTTCATTATGGAAATTTAATTTGAATAAAAATCGTGGGTTATATACTTAAAATACCATTTATATTTTTCCTTCTCCTCAGAATCTTAAGTAGCGTACACACCTTCAACATTTGTTCGCATTGTAACACCGTATCGTCATATCGTATGTTACATGTTACGAGACGAATGGTTTGTAAATGTTGCGATGTTACGATATTGCTATGTGTTGCGTAGCATTCCGTCCTTTGACCAAGTAGAGTATCTTCACTTTAAGTATTTGTTTATGTTGATAAATTTTATTCGTACCACTCACTCAATATCGAAATATTTAAATACAATTAAAATATAAACGAATAATGTTTACGTCTGCTCTTTGTAAATATTGCGTTATTGAGTACACACTATTCGTAACCCACATTTACCAACAATTTTTGGAACCCGATGTAACCTTGTCGCCTATCAACTTTTGTTACACGTCGGTGTTACGCATTCTAATCCACTGTTACGCGACAAAGTTGCGTTACGGTGTTACGTTTCATACAAATGTTGCACGTGTGTATGCGGTTTTAGCTTATTCAATTTCAATATTTAACGAAAATATATCACGTTTTTTATGGTGTTTTAAAGTCTTTAACATATTTAATTTTGCTTAAACTAAATAAATTATCAAATCCACCATAAAGATGATGTTTTTTTTCTTGGATTTGAGTATTTATCCTGTCAAATAATCTTAAAAATTCAATGACTTTAATATAATTTGGCATTAAATATCAATAATTTGCACTTTTTAAATATAAATAAAATGCCAACAAATTCCAATAGTAATTTACACTTGATTTAACAGGTTATTTATTACCATTTAACTTTGCATAACAATTGGCCACATAAAAAAATTTAGATAAACATTTCAATCACCACAATAAATACCACTGAGATATTATTATTAATATGGGACCTAAGTATCGAATAAATATATAGAGGGGTTCCGCTTACATGATAATGTTTTTATATTAAACTAAAAGCCATAATAACAACATACTTGTTAGTTATGATATTAATAATATTAACCAAATATTATATTTGCCAAATTATTAATACATTATTATTATTATATATAAAAAAAAAATTATTTATTATAATAATCTATTATAATAAAAGTCTCACCCCTAAGAGTTAACTAAATTGTTTTTATATTTGAAGGGTGGTTGATTTTGTAAGTGTATGTTGTTACACCCTACATGTATGTATATATATATGTATATATATGATGATCAATTCATTCAATTCCCGTGTGTATATTAAATATTAAACCATAAAATTATTATATCATATTCTTATATTATAATCCAATAACCCATTTTAACTATTGGTGGTTATCCGTTTATCTGGTATATTTTTGGATTTATAATTTTCGTTTGGCAATATTTTCAATTTTGAAAAATTATATACAAAACAGTTGAAAGTTAAAAGAAATAAAATATTAGCCTAAAACACAAATTTGAATTAAAATTCTAAAATTTGATCCTTAATGAATATTCATTTTTTTTAAAATTATAAATAAATATTTAAATGAACAAAATGCACTGAGTATCTTAAAATTCATAGATTTTTGGCTTCAAAATTGGAGTTTTTTCTTATTTCATACATTTGAACATTTGAAGTATTTCAGAAGTTCAATACGGAGTTCAGAAGTTCAAGTCATATACGGACATAAATTTTTAATTGTTAGTATTTTTAAAATGTCGAAGAATATTTAAATATGAATAATTTTTTTGTGTATTTTCATTTAAATTAGCTAATAATACCCGGCGCTCTGTTAATCTTAAATTCTAAACAGCATTTTTCCAACCAGATCCGATACTATGAATCATTAAAATCACCCAAAAAAAGGTAATGTGTGTGTTTTGTGCTCTCAACAATCTCCAACTCATCCAATTTAATTGTTAAATAGTTCAAATGAAAGGTCTTGAATCACTGAGTATTCTTAAATTCTCTATCTTCATAATAATTGGAAATATTGGGATACAAAACTCCCACAACATCGTGCCATAACTTGAGAAAGGCTAAAGATAGATGTAATCCAATGCTTGATGCTTCTTTATCTGGACACAAAAAACTTGCATTTTTTTAAAATAATTATGCAAATCAGCCGGAATAAAAAGTTAATTTTCTTAGTAATAAATATATATTTACAAAAACAAAAAAGAAGAGACTTGAAATGTAGTTGAGAATTCTAGAATAATACAATATTTATAACATAAAGTAATAAAAATATTGTGGTACTGTTGCATTGGAAGACTCATTAATTCTTTATAATTATTAATAATTATTTCTGGATCTTTCTGACATTTTTACCATATTTTGATACATCTATAAGTTTTTAGAAATACAATTGATTAATGGAACATTTAATTTAATGTCTAAACTCTAACACCGTATAAAGATAATGTAGCTTCTTAAAAATTTTTTGTTCGGAGTTTTCAAATAGCTATAAAAATATTTATAAAATTTAAAATAAAAAAGTTGTGTTACGAAATTAAAGTTTTTTCTTCTATAGACAGTGTCCAATGACTACCTATCCATTTTTTTTTTTTTATTTGGTTGATTGTAATTCTTCATATATATAAATCACATAAGTCAGAATCTAACATTAATATTAACATGTATATATACGTATAATATTTTTTAAATGGTGTTGTTACTTACTTATTGGCCTATTAATATTTTTCACACATGAATTATATATTTATAATATGTGTATTGTTTGGTTGTTGGTACCATGTTAACATAATATTACATGTAATATTAATCTAGGGCCATACAAATAATAAATGAATTAATAAAAATATCAAATACATTTTATTTATTATTATTAATATTTATGTTTATTGTGGGTTTATTTTAATATTTATTTTCATATTTATCCGGGTACAAACTTATTGTTTTCATCTGGAAAAATGAAATATAATTATTGTTAAATCTAACTCCAAAATCTAAAAGGTGAGATTCTCTGAGGTATTAATCGTTTGAGATTGATGGATAAATCTCATTTCAAGATAGAGTAAATTGAAATATACATTATAAATTGTAGAAAATACATTTATAATTTATATTCTAAAGGTTGCTTACATACTTCTTCGACTAGCTAATTCATACTGATGATGACTACTTTGTAGTCAATATACGTATTTATAAAATACAAATAAAATTGATGTAGGAAATTGGGGACAAAAAAAAAATTAAATTTATTTGAATATCAGGAGTTTAAAAGTATTTTCTCTTGAAACGTTTTATAAAAATTTTTCGAGCATCTTGATCGAGATTGGTTGATGATACAAAGCAAAATAAAAAATTGTTCGCAGATTTAGACCTAAATAAAATTTTTCTCGACAATACTTCTAAATGTTTGGTCTTTTCATTTCGATACTGATATTTTTCGAACTACATGAAGTCGAATATTTGACTTTTTTGACGTTTTATTTGTTCCTTTTATATTTTCGTTAGATCTAAATAAAATTTAAATATTTATCGGATAGGTGGATAAAATAATTTTAATTTGGTAATGGATATTATAATTGACTGAATCATTGACTGAAAGATATTGGCGTGTCTCCAGAAGCCATATCCAGCAAAGCTCTCATGTCTTTTGTTTAATTTTGATGATAGTATATATGTTATGTTTGTTAATTTACTTGTTACATATATTTCAATTTAATTTTATTATTTATATTTATTTATTTATTATATGGTTTTTATTTCTATTTTATATCATCTTTTAAACATGAGGGTTTAATTACTAATAACACTGATAGAAACGTAACTATATTCTCCTTGGTTGATAACAAATTATTATGATTATAAAAGTTCATACAGTTACAAGCCTTGTGAAAATAATTATCTTTTTTTAACGAAATTGTAGTTGTTGCAAGTTCTAATAATCAGAATTATTTTAAATTTGTTAATGAGTAGTCGCAAATTAGCAATATAAAATAATCTATGATCCAGAAACTGGTGTAATACTTGATTCGTAAAGTATTACGACGATTTCATAGCAACCGTATAAAATTCTAAAAATGGTAGCGACGGGCGGTGCAGATGGAGAAAACTTAATATTAAAGGACATTTTGTCATTTTACATTTCAATAAAATTATGTTTTTAAATCCGAATTTGTAACTTAAGGTAGTTGTGCTGCTGAAGTCATAGTGTCACTAAACTATAAAATTTATTCTAATATTTAATATTCTAATATATAAAACGTTCGAGCGTCTTAAATTCGAGTTATTTATAAACAAAATTCGGATAATTTACATTGCGAGTAGTGTGCGGTTTTTGCAACGTCCGCGATTAAAACTAACAGTCAAAAACTTTTGAAAAACTAATAGAATATTAATTATTCCTGAAATTAAAAAAAAATATTCACCGTTTTCTTATTTAGATATAGCAACTAAAAATTCAACAATTCGTGTGTGTATACGCATATATGAGTAGTGTAGTAGTGTGTTTACCTTTACAAACAATACAGCCAGCACACACAGACAGTATCTGCTGTACAGTATCAGAAAAAAATTATATAAATTTCTTCTACAACTTAACCGTCTCTTATATGATGCATAACATTTTAACAATATTGTAGCAGTTACAATAAATTGCTTATTTGCTTATTTTCGTGCCTTCGATAGACTAAGACACTTACTGAAATTAAAATAAGCGCCATACTCTTGTAAAAAAAATATTTGTGCGTGCTCAAAAATATATAAAATTATTGTTAAAAATAAAATTATATGTATATTGAATAAATGTAATTTATTCGTCTCAATATGGGAGAAATATTATTCATTTTCATTTCACAGCTTCTGTCCGTTGTTGTGTTTAAAAAAGATGCTGTTTGTATTCAAACAACAAGCTATTTATCCATTCTAGTTAGCAAGTTTAGTTGTTTTTTTTTATTAAATTTTATTTTGTTAATAATTATGTATGTTTTTTTTTTTTTTTTTTTGTAGCTAGTTATAATATATTTATATTCGCGGTATCGTCGTCACGCAAGTGCTAACAAAAGAAACCGCATACAAATATAAACACATTGTAATAATTTGTTAAAAATGCTAACTTATAATAATTTAAGCAGGTTAGGTTATACTTTACTATATAACCATTTACATTGCTTTGGGTAGAGGGGGCGGTATGTGTAGACATAACACATATTATTTGAAATCAATGTAGTCTACTGGAGAGCGGAGACAGGGTGGTCCACTCACCAACTAACAAATCAAAGTTAATAAGATATGGGTGGCGTATCATTTGGATTATGTCTAAAATATTAAAATTTTAGTTTCTAATAAACGTTCTACTTTACGTAATGGGTCATCTTATTATTTATATTAAATAAATAATTCCAGATAAATTTAATTTTTAATTAAATTGACTAACTTGATATCTCTAGTAAATAAATTTTAATATAACTTTAAATCCGTATCGTGCATTGTTCGTGCAAGGAATGCCTTGATCGATTGAGGCGCAACGAGTAGCTTAAATTTTTCATAAAACGTATTCATTCTAAAAGATATAATTATTTGTTCAATTGTTTGTATATAAATTATATAGCAAATGTAAAATAAAAATTATTGAATGATTACAAAAAATGACCGAAGAAATTATAAAAGTATTTATTTTTATTTGCAAATATAAAATAATTTTTTACTTTGGGAAATTTTGTATGTAAAATCATGTACCACTCTCATACATATTTGATCGATAAAGTAGGATTTCGTATCCATAAAAAAGAACGAAAACAATTTGATGCGCGGTGTCATAAGGCGAAATGGTCCTTCCTGCAAATTTAAATTATTTGTCTACATATCCATGATTCAAGCAGGTTTTTTCAGGATGATAAGCATTTTTTTAGCTTGTGACTTGCTTGTTTTAGCTAGTGACTTAATTAAGATTAGTGTTTTACAACTTTTTCCGCATCGATACTTCTCAGAAGTGAGATGTTTTTGTTTTCGAAACCCATAAAATTTTTGGATTTCGTCCACAATCTTTAACGGATATTTTTTGTTATTTTAATGGGAATATTAATTAATTAATTCAATGCTGGTTATTCACTTGTTTGATTGTTGATAAATACCAGCCTGTAAATTGTTTTAAAGGCGTGTTGGTATCAAATTTTATTTCACCATTTAAATGTTATTTAAATATTGTGTATATTTATAATTACCTTTGCCGTTGGGATGCCCTACAACCAGTAAATTTTTAGTGTTTATTTTAAGTCTGTATGATGCGTGATGTATTTTTCGTGCGTTACTTTCATTACTTCATAAATCATCTTTAAGGGATATCTTGAGAAGATAATGGCTAGTACAATACTGTATTGATTGATAATTCATTGGCAAGTCAAAGTGCATTATAGTTGAATATGTTCTGAAATTATGAGGAAAAGTTGGATCATGTATCCAATCTTTATTCACTTTTTTTTAAAACAATAATATTAAAAGGAAAAACAAAAGAAGTGTGTTTATATAAAACATGTTGAAGTGTGTTTCGTATATGTAAGATAACGCACAGCTAATTAATAACATATTTATATCAAGCGTTTATATCAATTGGTTTTAACTACAAAAATGTATTATATAAATTTTTTTCACATCAAAAATCGAATTTTTTTATATTGTATAAAATGAGAAAATGCATTAAAAATTTTAAGTAAAATAAATGGATGGACCTTTTGAATTGAATAATATTCAAGTGAATTGTTTTTTTGTATAAATATAAATCTAAAACATTCAATTCAATTCAATTTCACACCAATAAAATGTTTTATAAATAAATTCACTTGAACGTACGTATATATATATAATATATTGGAATCTAATTAAATACACATTTATATGCATCAAAAATGTGTTCATGGGTGGTCACATTTAACAAACAATATGTCATACATTAGCTATTAGTTTGTAGCCTTAAGCTATTTTACTAAATATTATATGGTGTATTTTTTTTTTTTTTTTGTAAATTTTTATTCCTAAATCAACACATTATAAATTTATATTAATTTTTAATTAATTTATTATATACTTTGTTTTGTGTTTGGACCTTATATAAAATGATGCGACTAAATTCCTAGAAATTTAACGAAAATATTTTGTGAATGATTTTTTTTTTTTAAATTATTTCTTCCCCTCTTCTAACCACAACCACTACTTACGGAAATGAGTTAAATTCTCAATTTGGAATTATTATTAAAATTATTTCTATATCACCAGAGGCATTTCAATTTTTATTATACTTTTATATGCTGTTACCCACATGGTTCTTGAAAGACCAATGAGCAAATTATACTCTAAATTTTCTATTTGCGATATGTCTAATAAATTTCATCAAAATCGAATGACGCGTTTTTTTTTAAATAATTTGTGCAATATTTTAAAAATATATGACTGTTTTGAAAATTGTACGTATTACTGTGATTGATACTATAAACTATATTTGTATTCTAGATGGCTAATGGATAAAAATTAGACATTTAAATTTTTATCGTAATGAATTTAAAATTCCAAGGTTATTTGTAATCATAATCTTTGATAGACAATAACATCAAAATAAAAACTGTAATTGCTGTAGTTGCAATACTTATAATAAAAACTAATATTCAAAATACACAGATATTTGTATTCAACTTAGATCGCTTATCTAAACAAATATATAATTGTGTGATTTTCTGGTGTTAAACAATTATTTACTACATTTACTACCTTGGTGTTTCCGGGTGATCTACACTATTACCAGTGAAAATCAATTTTAAATTTCGAAAACAGCGCAAAAAACGATGTTTCTGTTAAGACGTTTGTCACGTGGTGATTGTGACGTAGCACGCTAGTAAGCCAGTTCAAGTAAATACTACCAAACAGTACAGTACTTGCCATGGCAGCCTTGTTTAATATAATATATGCATGTATAATATATTTTATAGTTTACTAGCTAGTGACATCACTAAAGCTGTCACCAATCACAAGGCGTTTCCGTGCTAGATAAAATTTCAAAAAGTATTAAATTTTATTTCGTTTAACTTGCGAAAACTAAACATAATTCAGTTTAAATAAAGAGAAATATGTTTTTATAGGCTATCAATTATCTTAGAGGATGACAAATTTTATATTATTGCGTTATGTGTAGTGAGAATTCGAGCCACGTTTTGAATGTTTTATTTATTCATATAGCTATCGTATGGCTATTTAACATCAATGGTAACAATAGTAAAATAGTAATAATACACAATTATAATTCGAACTTGTCATAAGTATATTGTAAATGTTAATAAGATTAACATGAACACAAAAATAAACCCACCTTGATTGTATTGTGTGTGATTGACATGAAATATTTTTGGTGTCATTATTGTGAAATTATCCATAGAATTAGAATATAATATCAAAAATACCAACGAATCATTTGAATAGAAGAATATTTTTATTCTTTACAAATAAATTTTTATTTCAAGGTGGATCCAAAATTTATTTTTTATTTCAAATTTTATGAACTTATGGATTATTTTATAAGCTATTATGAATTATATTTAAGAACTTCTGTATTCAATATTTGACATTTTGAATATATATTATGAAAATTGAAACCTTCTTATTGCGATATTTGAGTTGATCACAATAATATTTGGAGAAATTGCCCATCTTTTATACAGGAATAAGTGTTTTAAAGAAATTTTCATCAATCAAAAATTGATATTCTGTTAATGATACTTATGGTAGGGGTGCCCAAACGGATTTTTGGATTTACTTCACACCAAATCTTAGCTGTCTTTTTGGTGCCATTTGTATAGGATAGCCGATCAGATTATTGAAACAAAAAAATCAATGGTTGGAATTAATCGAGCACGTCAGTTTAAGATATGGGAGATATTTTATCTTACCCCTTGTTGAGTACCTACACCAAATCTTGGATCTGTACATACTGCCGCACGTAAGTTGGATATACAGGAGTACGTCAGTTTAAGATGTTGATTACGTGCTGAAAGTGTAATCTGACTTATCTGACGATTTGATCTTGGCGTGTCTTTTTTGCAAGTTTGTAACCCTCTCATCCTCTTGCATCACGCTCAAATCTTCAGATATTGTCATATAGAGAGCTAAGATTTGATGGAGGTACTCAACAAGGGGTAAGGTATCTCCCATATCTCAATCAGACACACTCGAATAAATTCAAAAATCCCCGCTTGGACTCTCCGATCATTCTCATTATTTTCTCTAGAGCAAACTTGCAAATGTTGTCATATTATATTTTCGCCTATTTATTATTAATATAATTCAGTGTTTACCAACATAACATTTAGAAACATAATGACTTATGTAAATGAAAACATTATAATTGATTTAGTTTCATGTTTCTAAAATATGTTGTTAACATAAATTCTTTTATAAAATTTGTAAATTTTAATAAACATAAGTTTTAATAAGTATATCATATATTTGTGTTTATTTTATGATTTGCATGATGATTTCAATATAAATTTTAAATAACAATTTGTTTGTTCCGTGTAGTATAAACAGTCAAATAGTTTTTAACAATGTTCAATTTATTTGAAATAAAACATCTTCATGTTTCGTTATAAAAAAAAAAAAAAACATGCATTCTCACTCATAAAACTAGAAAAAAAAGTGGTCGTCACATCAACATGATATGAATGTTTAATCATAACATTTATTGAAACCAATTGAAAAATCAACTGTGATGCAATTCAAGTCTAAATTTTAAGTAATAATTCAAAAACAAGCTATCATCATCCTAACTAATTTGTAAAATCCCAGCTCGAGTCGTTAAAAAGACAAAAATAATCGTTTGGAAAACTGGTAGAAAATACATTTCTAAAATTCTCGAATTATATTTTTACATTCTTTTATTATTTGTCTAAAATGAGTCTAAAAGAGTGGTTTTTAAAAATTCAACTACCTGTCTGTCAAAAAAAAAGTTGCGTGGTCAGGGGACCTCTTGTCAGAAATGAAGTTACTTTCAAAACGAAGTTCTTTTTAAGCCTCATTTAAGATGTTCTCTATTGATTATATAGAAATATCTATACGAATAAAAAGAAACAAATACACTATAACAATAAGAGAGTGATATATATATATATATATATATATACGCAAATAATTTGTTTAAAAAAGAGACAAATAAATTTTTAATGGTATATCTTCATTTTGTAGGCGTGTCTTATTTATACAGTATTCTTAAGTATTATTTGATTTTTTTTATACGCAGAGTATACGTTTTTCGTGACTTTTTTTCTGTCATTTCAGTTACTGAAAGCCACCGTAACCGACCTTCGTTTTAAACATTAAATATTCCTAGTAAAAGAATGGTATGTGAAGTTGCAGGAGACTTTTAAAATGTTTTCAAAATGTTAGCAATGTTAATGCGCTGAATCAAAAACAAAATTTTCGTTTTTGTGAAATGAAAATTTATACATGATCGAATATAATAATTTTACCAACATATTTTCAATTCAATATTCGATTTTTTTTATTCATTAAGCATACTATTTAGAAAAATATTTGCGACCTCAAGAATTATATGACCAAAGAAGAAAGTTTTATGGAATATTTTCACAAGGAATTTGATAAATAACATATTTGAAAAATTTCATGTTTCGGGTAAAACAAATTTTTATCAATGTTTCTACATAGAATACCAAATAAATGAACGTTTCATGCAGTGAAACTTCGGCGTAGTGGACAGGGTAACCAGCATTCGAAGCTAAGATAAGCTCGATTTGAATGAAAATTATTCAGCTATTTTTTAGCATTACAAATTTAAAGATAAAATATCCTTAAAAAATGACAAAATCTCCTTAAAAGGGCGAAGCTCGGTCGCCTGAATACTTTTGTATATAAAATGAAAATAATTTAATTATAAGTTTGTTTTAACTATTTTATTTATTGTGTTAGCTATTTTGATAGGTATTTAATAAGCTAAGCGTGTTTTATTATTGTCTTGAAGAATGTTTTTTTATCATAAATGTGTATCTTATTTGTTTGTTTACCTTATTACATGAGAACTATTACTACTTACTTACTTACTACTCGTTGTTGGTAGGTAAATTCTACCACTGTATTTAGAATTGACACGCTATTTATTATTATGTTTAATTTGTTCAACTATTTTAATTTAATATGATTACTTATTATTATTTAAAAACATTCAACCACAGTGTAGTAAACACGATTATAAATTATTTTGTTGGTTTTAAAATCATGAACTCTATGTTTTATTTAAATGTTGTCCAGAATAAGTTCTTAAAATTGTACAAAAAACGAACACTTGATGTTTTTTGTTTTCCAAGGTCTGCAGTATTATGACAATTTAATTTTTGCTAGTATCCATAATTTAATCTTAAAATTTTTCCGAAATTTGTACGGGATCCATAAAATTAATATCAATTTATTTGTCTAAATACTTAGAAGTTTATTAGTTAGTAATTACACGATCAACAATTGCATATATAAATGTTCACAATATAAATGAACCAACCATTTGTAATTGTAAGTTGCGTGTATTTATCTAATTTGATTGCAATTGTCATAATTATATGCTATATATGTTTGTTACAATTTTTACAATTAATTATAAATGTTATTGCAATTATTATATTATGTTAATTAATGTATATCGACTTTATATATCGACTTAGGCTGGGTATGCTAAAGAATTACAACTTCACAATAGATATAATCATAATGCTTTTTGACTATAATAAGGTATTAGTGTTCTGTCATAAGAAGCTAATTGTTTTCATTTTGTGTGTGATTGTCAGGTTCTACAACTTAGATAGTCTTAACAACTTTTGTTGTATTAACATATTGTATCAATTTATTGGAAGTAGAAATGGCATTTTCATCTCTATAAATAAACGTCTAAATTCAAAACGGGAGTCGAATTCGGATGTACTACCAACTTCAACTTCAAGCCAAAATAACCAAATATTTTTGTAGTCAATTACAGATTTGTGCAATGGTTTCAATCTCGGCAATTGTATAATTTTTTCAATTATTATTATATACGATAATATACGTTTATTTATACGCTAATCATATCGATCTTTGACATGCGATCCTTGCGCTATCTAGTGTTATATGATTTAATCTCTGGGTACATACAAATTTTACTCAAGATCCTTTAAAAATAATTTTTTATCGAAAAATATTTATTTTAATTTCTTGAAAACTACAGGATAATGTTTTCAGACATTTTTTTTTATTAAAAACGTGTATATTATTTGTAATTATAATTTATGTTTGCTGTCAAAAAATATTTATTTATTCTTTTAAATCAATGCTGTCCAAAACAGTTAAAAAAATTTTTTTACATGTATAGGAGCTTTTTGGTAAAAATAAAGTAAATTATGTATATCTATATCTTTTTTGGAACCGTGGTTTACAAAGAATAAATAACACAAGATAGCGTACACTTCGTCGTATTAATGTGCAAATGTCGTTTCTACTTCCATAAAACACTACAAGTATTTGGAAATCGCACATAAAATGAAAACAATTCGGTTGCATTCACATTAATAATTTAAGTTTATTAATTGTGATTATCTCTGATTCTTCGTGCAACTCAGCCTTATTCTTCCAACGAAACTTTAACTACAATTTAAAAAAAATAACACTATAATTACAATTTTAAAAACATAATGTTTATACTACTCTAACAAAATGGTAAAAAGAAAAACAATTAACTGAAATGCATATACACATAGATTAGGTATCTACTATGAATAACGTATACATATAAAAAACATAACATTACAGAGATCTTATAGATGGAATGGGGGCCTAAGTAAAGTAATTAGTTATAAAACAAATTATATGCGGTTGTTAAAATTTTTTTGTATAATGTAATAGATGTAGAAATATATTATAAATAATTATTGTTCAGTTTTACTTGGTGTTTTGTGTGTTCGTCTGTAAAGCTAAATATTATGAAGAATACAGACAGACAGAGACTTCTCGTCAAGTCTACGACTTAAGCTTATCCTATTATTTAAATACACATATAGTTAGTTAGCAATGAAAAAGACATTTTTATCTCAATAGATAGTAGTAATAATAATAACAAGTTTTCAAAAAATTTAATAAGCTTTTAAGAAGATTATTTTTATGTTAAATAATATAATTGATAGTTAAAGATAGTTATTTATTGTTCGAAAATATGTTTATATTTAATCTTGAAGCTAATTGTTTGTCATTGTAAAACAGTGTTATGACTATGGAATAAATTTATTTAATTAGTATTCTATTAATGAGTTTCTTTTGTTGCAACCACTATTTTTTTGGCTAATCTATTAATTAAAAAAGGGGATATAAATATTTTTAACAAATTCATCTTAGTTTTTATATATCCTAGTAATTACATTTGGTGGGAGCGGAAGTAAATTCAATTTTTATTTTATAATTATTTATTCAGTTTAAAATCAATATAATATAATGAAAATGAAATCAGGAAAATAACTTAATATACCATAAAAATCGTATATTTTAAATATGCACGAAATATTCATATTTTGGTTTTTATTTTTCCGAAAATACATCACTTATAATTTAGAGCATTCGTATTCACTCTTTTTAAGTATATATTACAATTTTTTATACCAGATAGCGTTGTAAATAGGTACATCAAAATTCAGTTTTATGTGTTAATCTTAATATTATATTAACGTATTTTTTTATTCACGACATTATATAAAATGTGTCAGATTATATTAATTTTAGTGTAAAATTTTTTTTGTAACGCTCAAAAAAATTGAAACCACAAATGAAATTTTGATAAAGGTGTTTATTGAATTGCGTAATTAGTCCATTTCCGCATCTCCACCCGTTCGCCTGTAATTAAGAGAATTCAAAATTTGAAATTGATGGTGTATTCTAGGTCAGAAAAGTAATATCAAGTTCATGAATGAGAAAAATCGGTCCAATTTGGACCCAAACCTATGACCCAACTTTTCAACCATAAAAGATAGCAGAAGAATTCAAATAAATGTTTATTTTTTTGAAACAATCAACATTTGTTGGAAACATTTTATCATAAAATATTTGCATTCGCTACAATTTTCGGTCATAAATACTTATATAATTAAAATACTTCAGTTTGTTATTATATATGTATTTATAACTGGGTATAGACTGGATATCTAGAGTATTAACCTTTCTGTTAGTTATCTTCACTTTAACCTGAATTTTTAAATTTTTGGAAAATACTAATTCTGTATCAGATTCGTTAATTTTAAAGGCGTTAAAACATAAGGTTATAATTTGTTCTCATTGGTAAGTAAATTGGCAGCAAGGTTCTGACGGTGACATCTAGTTGCAATTATGGGAACTTATATGTTTTCAAAACAATGATAATATAAAAATGATTGATTGTACTTAGTTTGTTAGAAGATGTGAATAATGTTTATTTTATCTACCTGTAGTTGTTGGTCAGTACTATTGGTATATTGCTTGTTGCTTGCTGATCGATGTAAATAAATGAAGAATACTACATGTGGATACAGTCTGACTGACTCAACAAATAAAACAAGCTTTACATATATAATACTTATATTATTATTATTATTATGATTATAATATGTTGTAGGTTTTTATAATTATATAGTTGGTATTATTGGATCTGGTCAACACATTATCAACATCAATGATGATGCTTGTTTCGTTTCTTTTCTGTTGCTTAAAGGAGCTGCTTTTAAAAACTACTGACTGGCTCTTTTAAAATAATCATGCTACTTATGTATATAATAGAATAGAATATATCAGTGTTGACGTATGGAAATTAAGAAGATTTCGAAAAGTTATCATTAAAAAATAATTTACTTCTTGATTTTGTGACATCATAACAAAGATGAAATTTTATTTTTCTGTATTTTCTATTAATATCGATTTTAATTAAATTCTAATTTTTAGAGAGAGTATATTAAGAGGGAAACACAACTGCGTCTCTTGTACCTAGACATTTTGGTTCTTCGTAACCTCTCGTAGAATCCTCCATAACCTGAAGGCAAAGATGTCTTCTAGCCCTTCTAGGTGACAGTGGATGGATTAAGACTCGAGTCCTGAAAAATAATTTGTTAAACGTTTAAAACGAAATAAAGTAAAATATTTACTCAGTTTGGTTAACACTTTTTTTTTTCATTTCTTTCGATAGTTTTTTGTGAATAGTGAAATTCTTGGGATGACAGTATGTTTTACATGTTTTGAGTGGGAAGTGACCCTGGAAATCGCCAACTTTAAGCCTGATTATCTAGCTATCTTAATTACCAAAAATTCTGAAACTTAGATGACAGCTGATTTAAATAATGGACGATTTTCCTAGTTCATTAAATCGTAATGTAATTATTAAACGGTTTCTTATATCCAAATATTTTTCTTAATTTTTCATACTCAAGATAATGTTTACAGACTGTATAAATTTTTTTTTTTTCACTTGCTATTATTTCAGATACTTAAGCCAATATTATCCTAGTCTATATTTATTGTATATGACGTGATCTTGCCTGTTTTTGTTGTTGTTGTTGATGGTGGTGTTGTACACACAGGAAATAACTATTTGACTTGGTCTGGTCTGCCACAAATAGCTGCCCCGAGAATTCTTAGATGAGTCTGTAACATATTTTGTAAATTATAACTATATGTAAATATTTAAGGAATGAATATTTAAGGAATTTATTATAATACATTTTAACAGGGTTGTTATTTACTTAAAAATTTATTAACGAACACAGTTTTGGCAGTGTTACGTTTAGATACCACAAAAAAATTATTCTTCCGAGAACTAACAATTCTTGGTTTAAATTTTTTTACAAGCTATTTCCAAACTATTCCATATAATATTAACAACTAAATATATAAAACCGTAGTAATTCAAATAGATTTATACTCAACTCAGCATATACAGTGTTTTATTTACTTGACTATTTTTCATTTTCATATGTTTTATAACCTTATCAAATTTCTATCATATATTATAAAAAATAATTTCGATTAAGAAAGTTTCGAAATGTAAAAAAGTCTATTACACAATCGGACATCTTATCCTTTCTTGAGGATTAAAAATATTAATATAAAAATACTATAAAATTTTTTTTTATCTGCTTATATAAATGTTATTAATTGTAATTTTTTTTATTTTTAGGTAAGTTTCCTGAAAATTTATACAAAAAAAAAACGTCTATTTGGTAAGAATCTACATTTTCATTTTTCTTAAATTTCATGGATGATTTAATATTTCAACCGATTGGCTTGAAATAATTTGTAATATTTTATGTTGAAAATAATGAGTGACCAAAATTAGGAAGTATAAACAACTTGTTGTTTAATTTTTGTTTAGGCTACTTAAATCCAATTGTGTGTCAGCAACCAATTCTAATTCAAAATAATTCTTTTTTATTGACCAACAGCCAAATAATGGGACCTGTTTGGAAAATTACAATAATTTATTTCGACAAAATTAACTAATTTTAAAGATATGTTTTGATTTTATCTTGCATATGACTATGTAGAAGACTATGAATCTAAATGCGAATTATCTATAGAAGGTACTATTAACTTTTCAGTAAGAAGTTTTTGGAATAGGACAGATTTTGTGCATTCAGAATTTTGACATATCTTTGCGTTTCAAGGTCACTAAAACCCAAAAACTTTTTACAGAGATACTTGTGTATGTATGTACGTTCGTATTTTCATTCGATGCTGAATCAGCAAAATCAGTCCATCCGTTATTTTTTGTGGTTAAAAAAACATAAAAACGAAAAAAAAAAAATATCCGTATACATAATAATGAAAAAATTATTATTTTATTAATCTCGTCATTGGGAAGTTCGTCGTGAGGACTTTGCGGGTCGCTTCTAAACCACTTGCTCTGTTAGCTTATATTTTTGGTACCACAAGATCTTGCAAATGTAATGATTTGGCGAATAATGAGCACACATTATAAATTTTTAATGTTTATATAATGACGTTTAATAGCCTCAAATTTGTCAATACTTGAACAATTTCTATTAGCTGTTTGTCTGGTTGTCCGTTAGTTTACTTGACCACACAAAAACGACAAGATATAGGGATTAGAAGTATTCGAGGAGTTTAAGGAATATTATCTAAATTTAAAACGCGTCTTCAGTCTGGGAAAAATGGTTCTTTTATATGGTCAAGTTTGGAGTTAGTTAAATTATAAATTATTCATTCATCTTAACTTGATTCTACATGGTTAATAATAAAAATATTAAGTGTTTAAAAAAAAACGGTTTATAACCATTTAATAAAACGCTCGTTAACATTATCATGTTATAAAAAACCACTTTTGGGTATAAAAGAATTTGAATGAACGAGGAATTAATTATGATAGAATTTAAAGAAGAAAAAAAACATCAACTTGAAACATGATATAAGTATGTACTGGTTATGTATAGAAAATGGATAAATAATTATTAAAATCATTAACCTGCAAGGGAATCTTTAATTACCTTCAGTTTTAATTATTTAACATCTATGAATGTTTTATCCCTATTTGTAAGTTCATTCGATTTTATTATCTTATTATTTTCAGCTGTAAGCACTGTAAATCAAATTGTTTTATTTCATTGTTATGGCTACGAAATACTACTTTGTCAATCGAATGATATATATCCCAATAAGTCTGTAAATGGTATAATATAAAACATTTCTTAAAATTTATTAATAAATTTAAATTATTGTTTATATTTGCAATTAAAAATAATTACTAATTAAATTTCTTCATTCATTCGTAAAATTTTCAACCCAATAATTACAATTAAATGTCATTTTTTGTAATTTTTCAATAATTTTTGTTGAACATTCGCTATAAAATTTACATGCAAACAATTGAACAAATAATTATATATTCTGAAATACGAATGTTTTATTTCAAATTGTTTACACACGTGGCGCAACAATCGATTCAGAAGACCCCTTTCACTTACCATGCACGGTACGATTAGATTCTATTTTTGAATGTTATATGTAACTAATGAAGTTTTTTTGTTTGATGAGTAATCAACTTTGATAAAACATAAGGCATAACTGGATTTTAATGAAAATTCAATTAAATGGCTAATGGTATATTATTTTATATATAGTAGCGATAATTATATTTTTACTAAAATTAATATTATTGATTAATATAATCTACAATATTGCGTATAATTAAATTTTAGTTATGTGTGAACTTATGTTCAAGTTCATAAATCGAATGTTAAATCATAATACAAAAGTTTTTATTTTATATTTTAATTAATAAAACATTTATTTTCTACTAACGGTATTCCTTACCTAAATATTCGTAGTAGGAAGAATTAAAAATTTGTCATACAAGTTTTTTTGTGATTAATTATATGAATGAAATTAGCGAAGATTACAACGGTAGAGTTTTAATTAAAATAATCTTACAAATTTACGAATAAAATTTTCATATTTCAAATAGGTTTTTATCGATTTATAAAATCATTCATAAATTGTTCGCTACTATTTAATTCCTGTAATAAAACTCAAAGCCAAAACATATTTATATTTTACTAAGAAGTAAAGAAAAAGGTTATTTAACGACTTGAGTAATAATCGTTAATAAATGTTATTAAAAATATATAATAAAAAAAAAGGCCTTTTATGATAATAATAATATTCTTATTAAAAGTATTTTATTCTTTTGAAAAAGAAAATGAAAATCAATAATAATATTTTATAACTAATTGTTCGATTCAATATTTATTAGAGATCGGATTATATTTAAAAAGATGAAGCGAGTTTAATTAATTCGTTGCAGAATGAAATCGGTGTTTTTCACCTTTAATAAGATAATTTCACCATTACTAGAGGAATTAAATTAGGTTAAAGTTTTTATGTTTTTAGTAATAATTCTAAACATTTGAGCATTTATTGAGAATCGAAATTCTCGAATGTGGTATTACACACAAATCAATTTTAAAGAAAATCATTATTGAAATTTTCGAGAAAATTAGATAAAACCAATTAAATCTACACGTCCAGAACCTCCCTTACTTGAATTTTTTCCAGGAAAATGTTTCAAATAAAATTTGTAGATATTGATAAGATTAGCACTTATCTTAAATTTGAAGAAAATGGTTTTTTGCCTTTTTTTGTAATTCACCAAAAATGGAATTTTCTTTAAATAATATCTAGTTTAATATTTCTAAATAATGAGTAAAATTTTCACAGACATTTCTTGTTAAAATCGTAAATATTTATTTATAGTTTTATTAATCTGTGTTTTTTATTCAAAACAATTAAAAATATTTACATGTATAAGTGTTTGTTGCTAAAAATATAGCAGGCTAGTAGTATATCTTTATCTCTTTTGGAACCATAGATTTCAAAAAATAACACAAGATGACATGCAAATATTTACTTGATTATTGTATAACATGAGTAATTCGTTGCCTGGTTTTTTTTAAAAACTAAATTTTTGTTGTATTTCTTACGGTCTTAAACATTTTTGTGATTTTATTGAAGTATGATTGAAAGAAAATTTGCCTTTTCTTTTTTATAATCGTTGTTTTTAACACTTAATTTATTTTTGCAACGAATTAAGCATTTTAATGAAAATATTGATTATTTTTGTCATGATGCTAAAAATCCGATCTCTACTAATTATTAGTGACCATCAAAATGAATAAAACAACATTTATATTTAAATGTGATTTACATTAAACGAAGATATAAAATAAATTTATGTTTTAAACTCTTGAACGTAATAAACATTTTATCCGTAATTAAGGAAGACTTTTATTTGAAAATATTATTGTTTATTAGCAGTTAAAAACCTTTAGGTTGTTGGTTGGTTGTTGCATTGCATTGATTCGACAAGGAAGCTACTGTGAATCAGACAGAATAGAGTCCAATCTAGCTTGTCTAGTCAAAACGTCATGATTGTCAATAAAGATTGAGTTATGTGCAATAAAAAGCAAATATAAATATGCGCATTATTATTGCAATGTTATTTCTAAAACAATTGAAATATTCTTCTTGGTTTTGACATTCGTAAATCGTAATTAATTTATAAGAAAACAACTGAAGATAACAACTAACAAAGTTAATTGTTTAGATACACGATATATGATTGATTTTCATCGTTTGGAATATTTTTATTTAGCACTCATAAACCACTGTAAATATCCAGTCTTTACAGTTATATATGTATTTTAATTAACTATATGTGTTTATTAGCCAAATTTGAACTAAAATTGGTGCAGAACTCAATCATTTAACGAAAAAATGATTCAAACAAAAGTTGTTTGTTTTAAAAAAACATATTTTGTTTTTAACTTTTCTTCTATAGTGTAAATAGTTTATATTGTTTTAAAGTTGGGTCACGGATCTATTGGATTCAATTGAGCGATTTAACTAATACTCAAATTTACTTTTTTTGTTTAAAATACGTCACCAAAACTTCAGCTCGCTATCTCTTTTTATATTTGAATTATACTGATGACAGATGGACAGACACGGGAAAATCTTATACTCACATATATAAGCGGTGTGGCTTAAATTACACACACTACCATATACACACATATATATTATTTTGTTTGAGAGTAGTGAGATTCACTTTTAAGTAATTATGATTGAATTTCGACCGCTGTAACAGGAGTAGTTTTTAATACCCGCTACATTCACTCGAGGCAAATTGATAGATATTTGAAATGATTTTTGTGAGATTTTAACTTCGGTATGATAATTAAAAACCACAATATTTTTGTCACACAATTTGATTTTAATAATGATATAAGTGTCCACCATTATTGTATAACAATAATAATATTTAATTAAAAGAGTGTGTTATATAATTATTTATATATATATAATATAAACCTGTCGTAGTGTGACCAATTAAGACAAATAGCTTGTTATTTCATGTAATGGTAATTAATTTTCAATTAATTACCTATTGATTTATAACATATAACATTCATATTCTGCATGTACATACATTACCTGTTCTATTATTACTATCATTATTATTATTTATCATTGTGTAGTACTTTATGTGGGTACGGGTAGAACAACGATGCATTGATATTGTTGTTAATTTTATTTTAACACAGTTTTCATTATTCAATCGAGCATTTGTGTCAAAACGGTCTATTTTTAAAAATAAGTGTGTAGATTTTTGATTATTCATTTGTCATTTTTCTTTTGTTTCTTGATTTTATATATTTTAAAAGTGTTATAATTATATAAAATGCTTAACTAATCTCACGTTTTTCACATAATATAAAAAAAATAATCTACCAATAAAATTGATATTTTACTATGTACAGAGTGTTCTAGTGTACACCTATTCAATAATGTTTTACCGACAAAAAAAGGAAAAGGTAGTTCGATTAAGAGTTTTTTTTTTTTATTAGTTTTGCGTTAGTTAATTTGAAAAGAAAAATTCCATCCGATTTGGTTGATTTTTTTTGTGTCGCACTTAATCCAATATAAATTTGGTAAGAGCCTAAAAGGAAGAGCAAGCAAAACAATTTTTCAGTGTTGGTACATCATCTATGATATTTTTTATAGAACAATCAAAGATAAAAAATAAGACCGATTTAAAAAAATAAAATAAAAATAATAATAATAATTAAATAAAATCTCTATTACCAATAATTAACAATATTTATATATAAATTTTTTTCTCAGATCAAATTTAAATCCACATACAAAAAGAACCAATTAACTTTTTTTTTTTGTGTAAAATTTTATATGGCATTTGAGAAAACTCCATTTACAATGCATTTATAAAACAATAATTTCTATTTCTATATAGTAAATAAAATATCTACTATATATTCTATCTATTCTCGTGATATTAATTATTGTCTCCTCCCGGCCCAAATAACTATGATTTGACAAAGAAAATTGAATAAGGATGTAGAAAATTTTACTATAATTTATAATTTATTTTTACTCTAAATCTTTGTAATTACATCATAAGCTTATTTACAGAAATATGAAATACTTATGGAAATATTAAAATTAGTCTGAATGTTTCTTAAATATATTGAAATAATATAATTTTTTTATTTAGGTATTTATAAAAACACCGTATTTAATTTAATTTTCGAAATAATTCAAAAGGTTAAAAAAAACGCTATTTTATTCAGAAAACATTATATTTTCAAGAAACAAGTAGAAATTTTATGAATTTTGAAAAAAAAAAAAGTGTATTTTGAAATAATAACCCCTAATACTAAGTTTTCATAAAAACCTTCTATTGGAAGAAAATGTCAAAAATTTTAATATATCTTTTGAGAACTTGGCACATTGTAATTTTTCTCCTGAGAAATTTATTTTATGTTCTTACTAATTTTGTATTATTTAAATATTCTTTTCTGAATTATGGAAGTAAATGTGAAGTATTACATAACAAAACTCATATTAAATACAAATACTA
Organism: Chrysopa pallens; assembly: GCA_020423425.1. Lineage (NCBI taxonomy): Eukaryota > Metazoa > Arthropoda > Insecta > Neuroptera > Chrysopidae > Chrysopa > Chrysopa pallens. Next base: position 16,285,433 of record CM035594.1, read on the forward strand.
TGGTGGTGGGGGCATACATTCTACAATTACAAAAATAAAATAGCGTCGTCTTTTTTTTTATGATTCCCTTTTTCTGTATGTTTCTCCATAACTAACCAAGTAAAGAAAAGTATTATTATATAATAAATAGCGTGGACGCGACTATATATTATATATATATATATATATATACATATATATATATATATATATATATATATAATATATATATATATATATATATATATATTTATTATATATATATATATATATATACATATACATTGCATATTATATATTGTAGTATATGGTTGGGTTGTATGTAGTAGCTCCGGGCTTCTTTAATTCGCTGATTAGGCGCGCCCGGAATCCGGAGTTCAGTATAGCATAAAGGAGCAGCGTATAGTTATGTTATGCCACCACAAAAACGAATCTCTTCATAATATATATATATTTTCACAATATATGTAGATGATGTGTATTATAAATACATTGATATGATGATCTATTACAGCTGATGCAACATTTAAATGACGCTTTGGTTGTACAATCGATATTTTTATAAAATAATCTGAACCTGTCTTTAATCTACTTTCAAATTCCATGTTTTCAGTTCCTTTTCTTAATATACCCTTAAGCCATGTGGATCAGTTCTCTGTCATTAATGTCTTATTCTCCTTATAACAAGTTTAAACCACCAAAAAACACATCGCGGGCCCTAAGTATTACTTACCACCTACGACATTTCATCTTAAATACTGATTTTCATTCTACAAGATTCATTTGGAGTTGAGGGTTGAAAACAAAACTAAAACGGAGGAAAGGAACCTAGAATAATTCTTAAAGGTAGATTTGATACTCAATCAACTTATATACCAATTTTCCACCCTCTAGTTAGGAGAAACTGTGTAGATGTGCAAAGCGAGAAAAGGATGCTGAAAAATTGGTATTTCAAAAGAAACAATGTTTAACCAATTTTCAACCTCCTGAATTATCAATTTGGGGTAGATAGGCAAATGTGCATAGTCCTAAAAATGTCGTAAAAAACGTTTTCTTGCCCTCATCCAAATTGTGGAAATCGAGCGCCTATATAATCTCAATCACCTTCATATCGAATTTCAGTTTATATTAACAAAATGCCGTTGGAGAAATTGATGTGTTCTGGAAGTTAATATACAGGCTGTCTGTGAAAGACCGTAGAATTTTTCATAAATCAGATAGAGAATACATTTCTGAGACAGGAAGGAAGTCTTTGATCTGACCCATAGGTAATAAGTCATTCATTACAATAATTAATTAATAATGACCAAGGTCGAGTGAAAAAACTAGAATTTTTTTAACAATAATTATTTTAATTTTAAGCAGTCTCACGCATTATTTCTCTCTCGTAGTAAACGCACTCCCTTCACGCTTCTTCTTTCTCTTATAATGGATTGGTTACTTACTGTAATTAGTTACTAATTACCTATGGGTGATATCAAGAATCGATAAGGACTTCCTGTCTCAGCAGAAATTTAGTCTCTATCTGATCCAAAAAAAATACGCTGTTTCTAAGCTTATACCTTAACTAAAAGTTTCGTTCCTCAAAAATATTAACGAAAAACATTTATACTGAAGTTAGTATAGTTGAAACGATGTGTAATGTAGTACATTCCACCTGTAAAATGTCCCAGCGTAGTAAAGAGGTTTTTCGAAACATCTTGTTTGGAGACCCCATGCAGGCTTGTAATAAACATGGTAAGTTGTGACCATTAGTCAATAAAAATAACATATTACATGCTTTTTTTTCATATTGAAGTTGTTATGTTGGCATTACTTGCAAAATATTGAATCTTGTGAATGGTTGATTTATAACGACAAAGTTATGTAAGATTTTTTAAGATAAGAAAAATTAATAAACGTCATGTAATGCCTTCTACTGCTTTAACCAATTTATGGGTAATGTAAGTTCGTTGACTCTTATTTAATTTGTTTTAATTGTATTTTAAAATTTACGTCCTTGTTCTATTAATAATATTTTACTAATCGGAAATTTGGTTTACAATAAGGCCCATTGAAATTTGGTTAATTCATAATGTTGACCCCACAGGGTTACAAACCGTATATTACTCTAGTCTAGTTATTAAGGTTTTTTCCAATGCTACATAAAGGTATATTCACACAAATCAATCACGTCGGTGATTCCATCTAAGTTAGAAATAATGTTCCTCTGTGGAATGTTATGGAGAGTATCTTAACTTATCCGTCAAAATTCATCTTATGTCATTTTTAAAGATGTCGTCTATGATATTTCATAATTTGACGAAATTTTTCTGTTCCTTCAAGCCATTGAAGGATCAAGGATAGCACGAATACTGAACTGGCTGATACGGACTGGTTATTTCTGACTGAGATTGACTGAACTGTGACACAGCTGATATAACATATGGAATAAACCTTTAATCATTTAACCTGGGTCATATTACAGTAAATTGAATAAGTTGATCTAAAGTAATCCTAAAAGTTCGAAAAGGTCTAAATCTATATATTATACGTGAAACAAAAACTGTGTATCCCTTTTTACGTCAGGACGGAGGTGTATGAAATTTGGCATACTTATAGTTTATATAGAGAAAGACTTTAGGATGCTATTTTTTTTTTTTTTTTTTTTTTTTTTTTTAATTATACATAAAAAATATAATAAATAAAAATAAAAAAACATTACACATACCATGATATACACATATATAAGAGGTGTGGTTTCTATTACACACACTACCATACACGCGCATATGTGTAATATACCGTTTTATATACTGATTTGTTTAAAGGCAATGAGATTCACTTTTGAGTAATTATGGTCGAATTTCGACCGCTGTACCTCTAGTAAATATTTAATTGATAATTTTATTGAACGATTGATAATTTTATTGAAAATATTTGAACAACTATAGTAGATCTGCTGTTACATATTTCACTGTGTGGGAGGGGGAGGGCCTCATATCAACCCTCTTGAATTTTACTTGATATCATATTTAGTAATTGGTTATGTATGTATAGGGCGGTGTGGATTTTCATAATTGGTTTAGATCTGTATAGTACTTCATATTGAATGTGTAAATTAATTTTCAGCAAGTAAATAATTGACTAGACTTAACTTAGAATATCCTGGAATGGAAAATATTTAACGCAAAATTTACGATTCTGTATGCTAATCAAGCTGATATAATATCAAAAAGAGTAAGACGGAGTGATTGAGCATGTCAAATATTTAACTTAGATACTGTCAATCCAGCCCCTGAGCTGCAAATGTGATTTTAAGGGAGGGCAGAGGCAAAACATTTTAAATCATTTATCAGGTGTTTTATATCAGCAATCGAAGTTTTTTTGATAATATGCAAATATTATTTGACAATCGAATATTATTCACAAGAGCAAGAAAAATACATTTTTAAAATTTTACATTGTGATTAATCAAATAAGTATTTGACGAAATTACTTTATACCTTATTTTTCTGTTTCTCTCTAACTTTCATTGTTTTATAGAATATGTATACAATAATTATAATCAACTTATAAATTTAATGAATAATTTTTGTAGTTTTGTAATCGGAAGGACAATTTTATAATACAAAAAAAAATTTGTACATCTCTCGAATGGTTTTCATTATATATTCTTCCAAATTCATGAATTATTATTTATATTTGGGGTCGTTATGCAACTCCATTTCAATAATATTAATATTGATTGCGCATTCAGTGTATAGGAATAATGTAACTCCTCCCTTTTAGATAGTAATAATTTTATAATATACAAAGATTTATATCGAAACTTTGCGAAAGTCTAGAATTATTTATTACATAAACAAAATAAAGTTATTAAACTCAAAAAGTAATAAAATTTGTATATACCTCGTGCGTTGCAGAACTAATCAGAAATTTTATACACTTCCTTTCGACCAGAATCTGGAATACTTTTTCCTATATATCTCTTTACTGGTTCTCTTTGCTTTATTTTTATGATCGAGTCTTGATCGCATTCACTATAAATAGTGCTTTTGTCTAATTTACATTAAGATTTGAAATTATTCTTAATATGAAAAAGAGCTTTGGATGAGAAGTGCTATAATAAGCTAACAGAAATCTTTTCGTTAACATAAGCTGTTATAATTTTTCACTGATATTTATTTCAGTTGATTTTATTACTATTTTCTTAGGGGATGTTATAACACTTGAAAGGAATTATACAGAGAAAAATGATTCCCCAAAATTATGCACCATTGTTCGTCCGTCTCCCATGGTTGATTAAAAATTATTTCTTCAATCATTTCACTTCGAAAATATAGAAATTTTCTTTGCAAAAACTCTCATAACAAGTGACTATAACAAATAACAGAGTTAATTGTTTAGATACTCAATAAGTAGTTTTTATGTTTGAACTATTTTTAATTATATGGATTCATAAAATACTCTAAATATCCAGTCTACACAGCTATAAATATATATTACAATCATATGTATGGTATTTATTTAATGTGCTTAATTTGAGCTAAAATTGAAGCGAACCTAAGCATTTTACAAAAAAATGTTTCAAACAAAAAAAAAAAAAACAGTTTTGGTGCTTTTATTTTTCTTTTATCGTTCAAAAGTCTTGGTTCCATTGCACCCAATTGATGTACCCAAGTTAACCAAATTTTTGTTTAAAATACTCTGACATGTCGAGTATAAAAACAATGATTTTGGGGAACGAATGTTTGTAATTTTACGAATAGAAAAAATACAAATTATTTAAATTTAATTTAATTTAATTAAAGATTTAGGATATAATTAAACAGAAGAGACTATGATGATGACCTTTGAATAAGCTGTAAAATCGTATGGACAAATAAAAACAAAACGAATATTTGATTGGAATTATGTAGCATGAAATTGGCGTTAAAACAAATCTTAATATTCTTATAAAAATAGATTTACAAATCAAATAGCAAAACGTGGACGGACGCGCACCACAAATACGATTGATATGTCATTATTGGTAAAGGTTAAGCACACAACATATTAATGCCAACAATTTGCCAACATTTAATAAAACAAGTAGCGTACTATAATAGTAATGTGAATTATTTTAAATTTGTATAATATTTTGGCACTCAACCGCTTTATATAAATGGAGTTATGTTACTATCTAATGATACACTGTTATGATGTGTAACATGTAGAAGTAGACGAAGAAAAGAGAGGTGGTGAACTTCAATGATTATGCTGATGTTGGTGGGCTGAAAGGGCACATTCAACGTCGACTCCTCAACATACAACAACAACAACAACGAAACGATGTCGACGTCGTATAATGGAGTTGGTGAGACGCCGGCAAAACTGCTACCTAATTAGAGTTATAGCCGTTGTGTTGTTATATAGAAAGTTTCTTGTCTTTCTTTCTCTTATATATTTAATATTATCATATACAGAGTGTTCTAAACAAATCGGAGACATGGTCCCTTCATGAAAGTTCACTAAACTTAAAATTTACCACTGCCAGGTCCGGATTTGCCGTTCAAAAGTTATGTGGGGCTTACATGAATTCACCATATGGAAATGGTTAGAAATGGCTTAAAACGCCGATATCTGATGACAACCTCTTTCATCCAAATTGGATGGAAATCAATAAGGGAAGTTAACAGAAACTGCAATATTTATAATTTTGAACATACTCTTGATAATGAACAAAATTATTTTATTATAATTTGAAGTTTTTAACACGATGACACTTTTCAAAGTATTTTCCATAAGGCAAAAACAATTTCTTTCCTCACTCTCTGATTTTTTCCGTCCCTAAAATTTTTTATGGTTTTTCATAAGTTTTCCATATAACAGGTGCTGAAGTGGAGTCCAAATTGTCAGCGCTGATGGCAAATCCAGGCTTCTTCTTATGCATAGGAATTTTTTAATTTTAAATCCAATTTTTTTTTTGAAAATACTTTATGATTATTGTGTATTACTTGATAATTTGACTCCCAATACCTTATTAAAATGCTGGATATATTCACCTATACCGACACCAAGTAAAGAGGAAATACATCTTCAGTTTTGATATGATATATGTAAAAGGTATTTACACTGCAGATCTTATATATATTTTATTGTCCTGCTACATTTGAGAGCACGGGGGCATAATAAATAATTTTTGATATATATTATTTAACATAATTATTTATTACATCTTAAATATGTATGACGAAATTTAAGTGTTCCTTTTTTGCCATTCGGGTTATGAAACCCTAAAAATTACTTAAAAATACTTTGAGCGCCAAAAGTGTAAGAGAAAACCGACGAAAAAGTCTCGTGAACACATTTTACAGTTTTTTTCACGTGATTACGATTTTCTTATTAGTATTTTTTTAACATTTTGATTGTGGCCAATTATGTTTAAAACACTCTGTGCTCATAGAACTGTAAATGATTTATCATCTCCTTCTCAAATAGTACGCCAGAGTATTGTTGTAGATGCCTTGGGCCTTCCACGTCGTATGCCATATACTACATAGCTTATTTCATCATAAACTACTGTAGTTACTTACTATATGTGTGTACTGTGTACTCCTAGTGACACACAACATTGAACCATTACTATGGTTAGCTGTAGCTCTAGCTCCAAGCTTGCTATTATTACATCATACATCATCTGAGTACGAACTAGAAGGCGAACATGAGGCGAAGGAAATAAGACAGAAGTATTTTGTATCAACCAAACTCGAAAGTACTGTATTATATATGTTGAGAACACTTGCCTTCTCTGAGTTCTTCATAAACTCCACTATAATTATAAAAACTATTTTCCTTGAGGATGTATTTTTATAATAATTTTCATTGATTTAATACACTTGGATTTATTTGCAGAATTGGGTGATACTAAATTTACTATATTGTGGCTAGAATCTATACCTTTATAAAACTCGGAAATTGGTTTAAAATTTGATTCGAAAACGAAGAAGTTAATAAATTATTTTTTGAAAATAAATTTTTAATATATAATCACTATGCAAATGAATGTCATTTATTCAAGTAAATTCATTGGCTTATTTGCAAAAGCAGTGCTTGCGTCTACTTACAAAATTTGGTTATATTTTCATTTTTATAAAAAATTAAATGAAAAAAAAAAATTCAATATATCTTAATATAATATATCATTCTCACCATAAATTTACATAAATAGACACGTCAAATAATTGAGATTAGTCGTCATTACCACATGTTGTTTTCACATGCATTTTCTACTTGATTAAGTGAACAAAAAATTTACCTCTCAAAAGTGTTAAAAAAGGAAATTATTATAAATTAAATGATAAAATATAAATTGACGCACATTAAAATCGTTTTTACAAAATTATAAGAACGAAAAGGCAGCAAAAATTATTAATTTTTAACGTTTGACATTTTGAAAATATTCTCATTGTAAGAAAAATGTTTATTTTCATAAGAATTTATGAATTTATTTATGAAAAGAAGGCTTCTGAATAATGTCATTAATATGAATCGTATTAATTTTTTGTTTTGTTTGTTCACTTAAACATTTTTAGGGCTATAGTGTAAGGAAGGGCTATAATTAAAAAAGAAAATTAATTTTTCAAATTGCTGCGATATTTTTGGTTAATTGGAGAATAAAAAGATGAAAATTCAGATAAAGAATATAAAATTTATTGACCGAACGAAGTGACGTCTATGGTATAACAACGATTTTGCATTTCGTTTGTATATATCTATGTTTGTTCTACTGCAACTTTCGAGCGCCTTGTTCGATTTTGACAAAATTTGGTAAGTACATAGTTTTCGGAAAAAATTACTTGTTTTCTAAAATAAACTTTTTTTTTTCTAAACAAATATAAAAAAAAAAAAGTTATGGTTTCGAACACATGACTTTATGTTTCGAAAGCAGCTTCTTTCACCACTAGGTTACTGTAATAAGTAATTTTGTACTATTTTTATTTATTAGTTGTAATACTTAATTTTTTGACATAATATTCAGTTTGTCTAAGATCATGTTTTGAATTGTGTCAGATATTTTCTAAATTTTGTATACGTATTATATATACTTTTTTTTATATAATAAATCTTACGAATACATATAAAAATCCTGTTAATATGGAATTTTTCAGCAATTCAACAGAAAACATTGGTAACAAAGTAATAGGAACTAATCCTTAACGGTGTGTTTAGTTGAGCATAAAAACAAAATGGGAAAATGGTTTGGTTTGGTTTGGTCTTAATACCAAATCATAGCATCATAATAATACACACACATACGAGTAGTGAGTGTAATGTTTGAATCCCCTTGTGTGTTCAAATACTTCTGGACATCATCATCACATATAACACAAACACAAATAACAATATAGCTCTCTTAATCCCGGTAATGGGCTGGTAAACGAAGTAAAAGCATTTTGGTTGTGTTATTTTCCATTCACTATAATAATAATAATAATAGTAATAGTCCATCCCCATATATATTTTACCTTCTCTATTGTATGGTTTGTGTTTGCCTGTTGACCACCAATATAAACATATTATCTCTCTTCGTGTAGTCGCTTTTAAGACTATTATATATAATTTCGACTTCTTGAGTGCTTATAATAGAATATTCTTCGACCACAAAATCTCAGAAAATAATGTTCATAATAAATGTAGAGGTATAGATATAGGTATTGTTCTTTTTTCTTTTTTGGTGAATTTTCATTTTAAGTAAAATGAGATACACGTTTTGGGATTCTACACGGTTTAAGGTTGTTGTTCTGTTACAGTATTGTAAAAATGTTATGCTTTATAATATAAGCCTTAAGGGAAATTAGAGCTTGTTGTAAAAATTAATATAAGTAAACCTACAGCAGATACTGTCTGTGTGTACTGTTTGTAATGTTTGAACAGGTTATCTAAACATTACTACATTACTCATATATACGTATACACACATACTGTTAAACTTGTATATTTTTACACGTTTTGTTGAACTTGCTATATCCTAATAACAAAATGTTGAATAATTTTTTTTTTTTTTTTAATTAATTAAAACGCATACTGCTCACTCGCAATGTAAATTATTCGAATTTTGATTAATAAATAATTCTATTTTAAAAAGGTAAATTGACTTCAAATTTTAAAGGTAATTGTCTCATATTACCCTTAATGACTATACAAAAATTTATAGTTTTCTGACACTTGGCACTTTGAAATTATGCTAGTTTTGGTACAATTTTTAAACTTCTACAATTTTATAGCTTTATTTAAAATTTTTGTGTACTTTTGTGATATTCCGGAGGCATTTGATCATTCGTATCGGGTTCTGACTGTCCTTGCCTAATGGTTTTCTATGGTTTTCCATTGTACATCCCTAGACCTATTTTTGAAATAGTATGAATGATTTATTCTTAATGTCGGTTAGTTTTTCAAAGCTCATATAATAAAATTAATTGTCTTGGTGTTAAAATAATATGTAAAAATAAAAAATTAAAAAACTGAATAACAAAGTCTCAACTTATTTTAAGGTTACATACCAAAACAAGGAATAATTCTTATCAAATTCTAATTTTTATCTAAAAAAAATTTGTTTTTGTAAATTTGTCATCTTCTTTTAAATATACTCCATTTAAATATTTCTAAGAAAAAAAAATATTGTTAAACATTGCACGAAAATTGTATATGGAAAATTGAATTAAAGGAAATCATTATATAATGCGAATAACATGAATGAACATCATCTAATAAGTTTTCGCAAACATTCCAAACTCGTATGTTGTTATATATATATATGTATATATATATATATATATATATATATATATATATATATATATATATATATATATACATATATATATATATATATATATATATATATATGTATATAAAATAAATAAACACAGTTATACAATTTATCGTTGTCGATCGTCGAAAACATAACGATAATACAGTTAAGTAGAAAGTTATGCTATAATTTGATAAAGCTTGTACTAAATAAGTTATAAGAACTTTATAATTGTTAACAATTTAACAAGTGAAAAAGAAGAGAACTATATTTTCTTGAACGCAGTCTGTTCTACAAGCATGCTATATATACGAACTGGTAAGTCCAGTATTAAAACTCACATACATATATACATATATACTACATATTCGTATATTCGTTATACGTCGTTAAGTTCGATATCATCGAGAGAAAACTCCGCCCACGACGCATGTCCCGGAAACTCCTGCGCTAAAGGAGGCTGTAGAAGCGACCGACCGACCGACAATATTATTATTTCTGTATATATATATGGATAATATTCTAAGGGTTTGAGATCTCTCCTCAATATCTACATGGTAGTTACAAAGAGGTGGCACCCCATCAGTTTATAATGTTCTTCCATATATGTATGTATATATATTTTCTATATTCTCTCAGGCACCCCTACAATAATGATGACATCTTCTAGACATGCGCATTATGTTCGAAATTTTTCCATACATGTTTTATGAATGTTTTGTTGTGTGTGTGTGTTCGAAGAACGTCAACTTAAATTCGGTTTTAATATCCGATATATTCATTTTATTTCAAATTTCTAAGTTGATATAAAAACATTTTTTCATATCTGTTTAACAATAGAATTTTGTCGATTATGTATATAAAATTATAATTGATTTAAAAGAGACCTTGCATGTTTTGTATGTTTTTTTAAGTTTAATGAATGTTATTAAGCGAACTTATTGGAAAATTAATATATTATTCATTTTTCAAGTAATTAAAATTCAAATGCTAATTTTATATCAGAGAAAATCATAAAGAATGAAATCCGGTGACCACTTCATACGGATTATCCAATTTTTATATTAATCAATAATATACAGGCATAGAAGCAATATAAGCTCGATATTGACTTGATATTTTTATAAACTAAATTATTATTATAGAACATTAATATTTTGTTTTTATTACAGAAATTAATTTTGGTAAATATTGTATAACTAAAATTGGTCACAGGGATTCAGGACGATAAATTACTAACTTAATCGTACTACTTATATAATACAGTATAAAATAAATTATTGTTGAAACTTATAAAGTATTGGTGTGTGTGCATATTATAAAACCTAACAAAAATTAACTATTCCACTAATTTTCAAATACGAAGCAGAAATAACCGCGGGTACGAAGAACCTTACGCAGAAATAACCGCGGGTACCTTCTACTCTATAATAAAAAAAATAAATTCTGTATTTCTGAGATATACATGTACAAACAAAATATTTACATTTATCAAATTCGGTTTACTTGTTTATAAGGCTAATATATCCTCATTTTATTGTAAGTCGGTTACAAATGAAAATCATAAGAAAATTGTTACAGGAAAAGTATTATGAGAATTCAATTTTAAACATATATATATTATTTATATATATTTTTCACCATACCTATTCGCGGTCAATTTTCCTCTCTATCGCACATGACTGCAGGCTCCCGCCCCACCTCCCATCTTTATAAAAGACTCCATATAATGTGTTATTTTAAGTTTCCCTTTGATATTGAAATTAGTTTTCTGACGCTTGTTGTTTTTCTTGAAACATTACATTTTCTATACTTGACATTTTTCGTTATAAACACAACATTGGTTAATATTTATGCGAATGATAGATGTCTGATGGAAAAAAGGTACTCATTTCGCTGCGTGTGTATTCGGCAGCTTGCAAAAATAATAATAACTGGGATGTTATAATGTTATTTTATCGTTTTATTTACAGTCAAAGTTGTTCATTTTCGTATTACGATTACGATTATGATGATGATTATTATTAAAAGGCTTTTAATAATATATTAGCTTCATTTCATTCTATTTAAAATGGATAATTTAAGGGTATATGAGCACGTAACCGATGTTAACATTAACTGTTGTATGATTTCATTTCAAGTTGAATGATATACAATTATCTTAAATTTTTCAAAAATTTTCTTACTCGACATATATAGAATATATGAAAGTATTTAAATTTGTAATGCTACAAAATATTGAACGCACTAAACACAATTTTGGTATAGGTGTTCATAGAATAACTAATAATACAATAACTCAAAAAACGTATAAAGATATCGAGGTAAAATTTGGGTGACGAATTCTTGGCCTCAAGTACGGGTTTCAGCTTGTAAATGAGCACAATCAATTAATTAGGTCCATACTCATTTTTTAAACCATACTAGAGAAAAGTTCGTTTCTGTAAACGAAAAAATTTTTTAGATTTGATACAATTTCAGCTCAAATTGAGCGTATAAATATTATTGATTATAATACATATATAACAAACTCTTATAGCTGTATGGACTGCATATTTACAGTATTTTATGAATGCTAATGATAATATATTGTTCAAACCATGTTATCAGATATTTAAGCAACTCTGTTAGTTGTTATTACATGTTTCATATCATTTTTTATCGGAAAATTTATTAAAATAAACAGTAGAGATACTTTTTTCTACTTTTCTTTTCAGGTTAAAACCTCAAAGGTAGATGGCATTAGGATACCGGATTGAATCTAAATTTGCTACATTTTAAATTTGAAATAAGATTAAATGCCTTTTACAAAACTTGAAAATTATATTAAAATTGATTCATAAACAAAGAAGTTACCAAGCTATCAAAGATTATTTTCTATCTTTTTCTTGAAAACGATGTTTTTTAACATGTAATTTATATGGAAATATTAACAGTTGACATCATTCGTAGGCATTTCCTTCTTTGTTTAATAAAGAATTTTAAATATCCATATCTTGTTTATTTTTAAAGATTTCTAAAAAAAAAAAAACTTCCAATTAATTTTCATGTAATAAAAACGCTTGAATTGAAGTAATAAGCAAAAATTTACTTCGTTTCAGAATTTTAGACTATTTAGAGATACTCGGAAATCAGTACAAATTAGTTTTCATTTAAATTAGTTTCCATTACATGGATTAATTAACCTGTATAAAGTATCAAAGTTTTAAAAATTTTAAATATTTTCCATCAACAATTATAAATTAAAACATGCTATTGAAAATAACTGAAGTTGTTAGACATATTAGATCATCAAATAATGTCTACTTTGATAAGAGGGTGGGTAGGGTGATTAATATGAGACATGGAAGAAGACATTTTCCTTGTTCATAAAATATATATATTCAAATATATTTTAAGTTAAAAATCAACCATCCGATTATTATCCATTCATTCATCCTGCTGTGATGACGTATACTTCCCAACTCATTTGGTTTTTAATTGCTTCATTTTAATGGAAAATGATATTGTGTATAAAGTCACCAAATAATATGAGTATATCTATCTACATATATATATATATATATATATATATATATATATATATATATATATATATATATATATATATATATATCTATCTACATATATATATACTGTTTTTCTTTCTTTTCCCTATCTGAAAATGTAATGAATTTTTTATTTTTAAATTTTAATTTAAAGTAAAAAAAAAAAAAATTGTTTTATCATCCATCGTTTTTTTTTTTTTTTTTTTTATTATTATATTCATTTTTCAAAACTTCGCAATTTTAATGGTTATTTTTTTCAATTGAAAAATGTTCCATTTACAATTTGGTCAAACGATCTTTCTCTAGATATTAGGCAAATACATCATAAATATGTTAATGCAATAATTTGTTGGAAGAACCTCTTCCCCATTCCCTCTGACTATTTCTCCCCGATAAATGTAATGAAGTTAAGAAAATAGTTGTTTTGTCTTTAAAACTTTAAAATAACAAAAATAAAGTTTGAAAATTAGAAGGAAATTATTTTTTAAAAGTAGTTTAAATTAACACGTTTTTAATTTTGGCATTGTTTATTTACTCTTTTTGTTTTCTAAATGTTTTAACTCAATTGTCCGATTTGGTTCAAATATACTAGATATTTTTGTCACATTTAGAAATTTAACTGTATAGTTTTTAAAAAAATTGAATTCCTTTCCTTTGTCTCAAAAATATTCTCTACAAAGGCCCAAAAATAATCTCTATACATACTAGAAAGATGTAGATGTTTCCAATCGAGTAGGGGGAATAGGAAAGGCTGAATTTTTTCTACCTGTTGGAAAAAAATTATAAAATTATTTTATATACAATCTGAAAAGATACGATTTTTTGACATCGATGTAAACTGATAGTCCCATAGTGGTAAATACTTAGAAATACCAACTTTTTTATTTATACTGATGTCTGCAGTTCACAGAGCTGTTAGTAGTTAGTACTCGAACGATAATTGCAATTTTCCAATAAAATTTTTAGGAATCTTGCTTTAATATCAGGTGTTTTGATATTTTAAAGTTTAGTATAGAAAAATTTTGTTTACTGATATTTATGCTAAACGTAAAAAGAATAATAGATATAATATCAAAGTACATACAATCAGTATTCTCCCATACATGATCATTCAATAACGACCAAACCCATACTAAGAAAGTTTTAACAACGCACATGCCTGCGTCTAGAGAATGGATAAGACATTCCTGATAAAATTCATTCCTTTTTTTTTCTATAATTCATTTACTTATTTGAATATTGTACAGATCAATGTTATTGATGATTATGTCACATATATAATTATTTAAAATTCAATCAATGTTATTGAATCATGAATTGTGTATAGGTGTGGTAGGTAATGCGATGTAGTCATGTGATTGATGGTTCTCACGTCTTTTATGATTATTTGTACAAAATTCCGATCTAATATTTGGTGTTAGATGTGTGTTAGAGGACATTTAATGTTTTGCATTTGTAATTATTTGTGGATTTAAAAAACTAATAGTTGTAGTTGTAAAAAATAAATCGATGTAATATTTTTGGGTTAAAGCAGATTAAAACAGTTCTTATTCCAACGACAGTAGAGAGATTGTTATTGCATTATTCAAGTTATTTTATGGGCACTAACCAGGCGATTTGAGCGTGACGCAAAAGAATAGGAGGGTCATAAACTTACAAAAAAGACACGTCATCTGTGTCAAACTAAAATCGTCAGATTAGTTTAATGTACACTTTTCAGTACGTTATCAATCTACTATATTTTAATCTGACGCGCTATTTAAATCCAACTATCGTTTTTTTCGTTTTAATATTCTGATCGGTTACCCTATACGCGCGACACTATAAAGACTGCTAACAATTGGTAGAGATACTCAACAAGAGCTGACCTTCTCTAGTAAATCCAAAAATACCCGTGTATGATCAATAGAAATGGGAAATTTGTATTTGTATTCTTGCCTAATAATTACAATTGTTTTGGCATTTAGGATTTATGGCCTGACCAAATGGCATTACAGCCCTGGAAAATGGAGGGGCCTTGTTCTAGTCAATTGACCGCTATAGAATACTGTGATATTGTTATTCCATCTTATATTGAGTCTCCCTATTCTCCTTTTTGTGTAAACCTTAACATTGAGTTTATTTAGGCTGCTTCGTGAGTTGTATGTGGCGAAATCTTCCAATTCTACGTGCTTTAATGAAACGAACAATGTCTTAATTTTGCAAGATATCATTTATTTTTGCATTATTTCGAATTGTCTTTTACTCCGCTGTAAATCTTTCTGATCTTCTTGTCGAATCTTATTCTTTCCTTGATATCAAGCTCAGCGTTTCAACGCCTTATGTCACTACTATGTATGCATTTGTGCTTATGGAGATTAATATTTGAATAGTAGGCCCAGAATTTATATATTGTTAGAAGTTGTTACAATCAGATTTCTAAAAAAACAAAGTGTTCTTTGGTAAAGGAATGTAAGAATATAAGTTTTATCATGCGTTATAGATGCGTGTATGTAACCGACAATTTGAACCATATTGTATTTTATATATATAAATAATATATGTATAATTGTTTTTTGTTCTTAAAATTACATACACACAGTTGCTATTACAACAACAGCACACAACAACAGACTTACAAACTTACACACTCTTGTATCCACATCCACTGTTGTTTTTCAAGTCTTCAATAATACTTTTCATCACTTAAATAATAATTATAGTAAAGTACCGAATATAAAATCATAATTTTATGTATGCGTTTGCGTTATAAACCCTTTTTACTCTATTATCATATTCATAAATACTTACAATACATAATATATACATGTGATTATTAAATCAGAAACCATTTTTCGAATTATCAAAAAAGATTCTTTGTAATCTATCGAATAAATTATAAATAATATTAATAAATTTCTTTTTTTTTGTTTCAGGTGAGTACACGTGCTGGATAATTCCTTTTTCGATATCTGTAAATTTATAAAACGGTAAGAAAAAGCAAGTTACGCCATGGTAATTAATTTTATCATTGTGTAATTCGTTCCAAAAGTGTAATTTATTTTTTATTATGTAACAATGTGTAACTAATTATTATAACTTTATAAATTGGCTGAGAAAGGTGAAAATAAAGCAGCGAAACGTCGTAAAAATAAACTAATTTATTTGTAATCACAGCGAAAATATTACTACTTATTACCTATTAAATATTACTAATTATTACCTATTTTAAAAATATGTTTATGATGTGAAATGTGCACTTGGCTTATGGGCACTAATGGTCGTATATATTTTTTGGATAAATAATCATTAAATTCGATGTTTTATTTTGTAAGCTGTCTTATATATATATATATAGTTTTTTAAATTATTTTCTGTCTGTTGAATAATCGAATCATTCTGTATGATGTTAGTAAAAATATTTACGTATGTAATACTTATATAGGATACATTTAAGAATGGAAAATAAGGGAAAGAAATAAAGAAAAATAGGTATAAACAATTGAGTTCAGTTCGTTTATAATAATAATAATAGTAATGTGTTTGTTATTACTTTACTCAATGTATTCACTCACTTACACACACATTCGCCCACATCTACTCTACTGACTAGGTTGGTACTGTTTGTTGCTCATACCCCACATCTACTCTATACGACTGGGTACGTTCTGTAGCTGCTCATACCAACAGTTTTTCTTTACACTTATTCACTTAATCGGTCGACGTACGTTATGTAATATTTATATTTTCTCAAAATGTAATTGTATTTTTTTCTTTTCTGTTTTTACAATTTTAAATTGACTGTGTATACATTAAGCTTGCCTCCCGCGCATTCCCACCCACATATATGTTATGTAATCTTTTTTATTTTTTATTTTTTTATTTTACATTTTCTTTTTATTAAGTGTGAGGTGGGAGTTCTGTGAAATATTATTGAGCACTATTTTTGTATGTTATAAATTTTATCATTAAAAATTTCGATAATGAAAAAATTGTTATTTTTCATTTGGAATGGCCAAATTTTAATTTAATTTAATTTTTACTATTAATCATTCAAATTTCACAAAAAACTTAATGAGTGTGTATTGTATTCTCAATAATCTCTAACTAATCCAATGCATTTCTTATATTTTGGGGCATTTTTTCTCCAATTGTATCCAAGTATCTCGAGGTCTAATAAACGTAGTGAGTTCGGTCTAAGAACACTCAATGACCTTTTATTTGAGCCATTAAACACCCAGACCTTTTATTTGAGCTATTAAACACCCAAACCAGAAATAGGAAAGCAATGCGCGGAATTTCAACTTTTAAGCATTTTTTTTAAATATTTAAATTTTTAAAAGACAAGTAAAATCAAAACTTAACTTAGTTAATTGTTAAGATATTTGTCATATGGTTCATTATCAATGTTTGAACTATTTTTAATGATTAACATTCATAAAATAAAAACGTCTATACACAATAATAATTTGCAAATATATGATCTTATTAGATAGTTTTGAGCTGCAAATGTGTCTAATCTAAACAATTTACGAAACAATGTTTCAAACAAAAGTTGTTTGTTTTTCAAAAACAAACAACTTTTGTCTTTGAAATTTTCTCTTTTATGGTTTTAAAATTAGATCATGGATCTGTTGGATACAATGAACCGATTTTGAACCGACATGCGAAAATCGACTACGTGATTCTATGAACACTTGTACCAAAATTTTGTTTGTGTTGTCCATATTTTCTAGCGGTACAAACTTAAGACTAAAATTAATATACCATATTTAGGTATATATTATTTCAAGTATAACTATGTATTAATAACTTATTTCAGTTTAAAATGAATGGTTTAGGTAAATACAATTTATTCTGATAAACAACTAAACACAACATTACAATCGAGTTTTTAATATGTTTAAATAGGTATACAAATTCAGTATCAAATTTTTTATTTTTTATATTAAAAAAAATTTTTTTTTTACTTAAATACATTTGAAGAATGGTTTTAAAAAATTTAATTATTTTTAACATCAATGATGTATACAAAAAAACATTTCTTTTTATTATTATTATTACTATTATTTTA
Organism: Chrysopa pallens; assembly: GCA_020423425.1. Taxonomy (NCBI): domain Eukaryota; kingdom Metazoa; phylum Arthropoda; class Insecta; order Neuroptera; family Chrysopidae; genus Chrysopa; species Chrysopa pallens. The sequence goes on from CM035594.1 coordinate 16,303,788, forward strand.
TAATACAATAGATAAGAGATAGATATTATGAATGGATACGATGTATATAAATTTGTTTTGTTTTGTGTCTAAATAAAAAAAAAAAAAAAAAATACTTTGAAAATATTAAAAGAGACTGACTATGTATATGTATATGATGGAAAATTATTCTTATATGTTTTTAAATAATATCTTTAAAAAACCGTACCGATGAATATTCACAAATGTCATTAAAATACATAGATGATCTATTTCGTAGAGCTTAGTAGTTCATGAATATGATCGTAGGTTTAAAAAAAATTATTCGAACCATTTTCAAGTAAAGTTTTATAATTTTTTTTTTTTTCGTTTAACTTTTTTTCCTTTTGTTTAAAAATGACTATTTATTGCCAGCCTACATATTTATGATATATATTAGGGTATTTTAAATATAGTCTAAATAACTAAAAATATAGAAGATATAACAAAATTTTGGTATGCATAGAATCGCCTTATTGGTACGTTTATTTTCATCTGTCAAACTATTGTGATGAACGACTGTCCGTCATCGTCTTGTTGTAATTCTTCAAACTGAATAAGCAACATTCTTTTTAAAATTTGCGTCTTAAGAACAAACAACTTTTGTTTGGTACATTCATTTTGTATAGAATTTTATAGTGTTAATAATTATGAGTAGTTTCAAATATTGATAATCAGTCATTTTCTGACTAATTAAACAACGAACACTCTTAAAACTTGGTCACATTGATCAAGTAATTTAGTCAAGTAACAAGTAGTAACAAGTAGTACTAAGCACTTGATCAAAATCGTTCACACTTATAATTTAATAAATTAGTATAGTAATTTATTAGAACTGAAGAAACAGTCACAGTCATGTGGTATACAAAACTGTTTAAATTATAATTTAAATTATATGACGGTGACTCTACAAACAAAGAAATTTCAAATATATTCCTTCATTTGTTTTTTGTTATATGTTTATGATATACGAGCGGAGCGGTAGTGGTAATACTTGCACACAAAAAATAGAATTTAACTAAACTACTTGACTAAACAACTTTACTTATACATTTGACTTATATCTTACTATTCACACACTTCAAGTAACTAAACTACTTGGCTAAATTACTTGATCTATGTGAACAAAACTTAAGTCCTAAGGTTGACTAGTTTTTTATGATTTTTTTATTTTAAGCTCCAAATGTTCCAAATTTAAAATTGTTAAAATACTTTCATAGTTAAATAGAAATAGTTGTTAGGACATTCATAAAAATGGGAATCACTACCATATTCTGGCATTATCACTACAGTGATTTAGAAAATAATATCAGAATCACCTGGCATTGTATTGAATTCTTTAAAAAAAAGATCTCTTTTGCCTGGTCATTCATGTTTTCTTGGTCATTCTGTATATTGATACAATACACGTGTGCCATGTGATTCGCGTGTTAACATATACAGAATGCGGACACAAAGCCATTCGTACAATAAACTTCGTACTTAAAAGTAATGATATTGTGATGTGCCAGAGATGACAAGTATTGTGTATTATTATATCAACAGTATATAGTGTACACCTTAGCAGTGTCATCACAATGAAAATCCATTAATGATATTGAAGAATTCTGCTTTTACGACATCTATTTAATCTGTGTTTTGTATCCATCCACTTCCTATAAATTGTACAGGTTTCATTTACTGGAATTCAATCTCGTTCATTTATTCATTTCATTTTAAATATAATAACAGTCAAACCATCATTATTTTGTTTGTCTGTCTGTCTGTCTGTCAGTAGTTGAGTTTTTCCCTTTTACTGTATACTGTTTTATGTAACGTTGTTTGGGCATTCACTAAAAAGATTCCTCTTTCTTTTGAAATTTTCACTGTATCCAAAGACAAATGGTCTAGATTTTTAGACGAAACTTTTAATTCCAATGTAGAAAAATACTAACTACACAAAAATCTATTTGTAAAAGTTTTACAGAATTTTGTTATTTATTTAATTTTATTTTTAATCTTTGATAGTTTCTATTTTTTGTATCAATATTTATTAATTATTTAGTTTTGTTGTGACTTTCTGATATTTATTAATTAATATATTTAATAAAATAACAAGGTTTTACTTTTTATAATGTAACATATTTTTATAGTTTTATTTTAAACGTTTCAAAATATTGCTCATTCTTCATCAGACGGTTTATTTTTAGGTATATGAAAAAATAAATTATATTTAATAAATTTTTTGATATACTTTCTTATCAAACGTCTGATGAAGAATATAAAAATATTAGAAATAATTTTGAAATAAAAATACAATAATTATAAAAAATAAATCCTGGTTGTTTTATTAAATTTATTAAATAAGAGTCAAAAAATCTGAATGAAACTAAATAAAATATTTAATCTCCGATATTCTACTATGGCTGGGCTTTGACTTTTGTGTAGTGACCTTATGATTTAAGATTGAAAATTGATTCATTCTATAATCAATAATTAGTACTTAAACTTTTACAATTAGTAAATAATTGATTTTGTTTATGGCTGTGATTTAGAATGTAAAATATAATTTTGTTTTCAATAGAATGATTTATTAGTATTTCAACTTTTATTATTTATAAAACAAATGTGACTTAGATCTATAATCCAAAATAATTTTTTATTTAATCAAGACTGAATATTTTACAGTTGGTTTGTAAGAGCTTTATAGAATTTTCTTATTTTTTTAAATTATATTCGAACATTACATTAAAATCATGTATTTGAAGTACGAAGCCCTAAACTAATTATCCAACCACCTTTAAACTGTTTAAGTATGATAATTTTATTAAATATACAACCTTTACATTTCAGATTATCTTATACATACAAAAAAAAAATGAATTATCTTTCTAGGGTTAAAAGAAAACACCTTTGTTTTGCTTGAAATATTCTTGTATAATCTGGTTAGATTCGGTGGACTTTCATTACTAAGCTATCTAATTAACGCATTAGTTATAATACCCATCATTATATAATACGTATTGTAATTAATCTAATAATAGTCATAATTGTTAGTGTACTATATTGTACTTATATAGTGTCTTCCATTAATGTTAATAATTAAAAATAGTTCAAGCATTGAAAAAACAAAGTTCTCAAATCGGCCGGCACGTGTAATTATTTTAATGTATGATCACGCATAACTTCTTACAGAGTAATCCGATTTTGATAATTATTTTTATATTGTATAGGAGGTTATACATCCAAGTTGGTTCCATATAAATTTGGGAAAAAAATTCCTACCTTAGGGGTGGTAAAATACAGTTGATTTATCTTTATAGATTTTATTAATGAATTATGTTAATCAAATTTAAGCATGTAATAATTAGTAGGTTATAGCCACAAAAAAATTTAAAATAAAAAATTAAAAAAATAAAAATAAACCGGCGCAAAAACTAAAATGCAAAGAATTGCAAACCATTTTTATTTAACTTTATTAATTAATGTTCTCAAACTAATGTAAATATACCTTAGTTATTTTAATTAATTAATTTTCTTGTTTGGCGCCGATTCAAAATTACTTAGGCATATTTACATTAGTTTAGGAACTTAGTTATTAAGATTAAATAAAAAAGATTTATTATTTGTCTGCTTTTCAGTTTTTTCGGTGAAAATTTTTTTGTTAAAAAGTTTTTATTCTAATTCTTACTGAGTACAGAATCTGTAGGGCTCACTTTCCGTTTTTTCTCATATAATATGTATATGAATACACTGATCACCAAAAAATTTATTTTTGTAGCAACACCTTTTAGACTGGAATATTTTTTTAATACTTTTATGGGATCAATCTAGATAATTCCTTCCATTAAATGTTCCAAACCCAGGTAACAAACAGTTAAAAAAATAACAAACGAATTGATATATTAACCTTTTCCTTTTTTCTAGTAATTTGAAAATAAATTAATCTAAAAATTTTTCCTTAAAAAATTATTATTACAATAATTATATTCATATTTGAACTTTCAATAAACACACAAACATTAACTCTCAATACAACAAGTTACGCATTACGCATACATTAAGTCGACATATGTTTAACGTATAATTACAACCATTATTGGCATGCCCAAAAAATATGTATATCTCTTAAACAAAATAATAATAATAAATCCCTATACAAATAAATAAAGGTACAATTTTATGAAATATAGAATATATTATGTGTATATTTATATTTATACAGTGCAGTGCAGTGCAGTACAGTGGGGGTTGGTGAATTTTATGTAATAAGAGGGTTGTAAAACGTTTTTACTTGTTCACAAAACTGTTGATAAAATCATATCGAATTCGTTCATTCAAATTCTCATTCATTGAACTGAATCGTAACGCTCTCGACTCATGTATGTATGTATTATTTATATAAGAGTTGAGCTAGTTTTACAGGGTACTTCCAGAGTGAGGATTTTTTATCGATATACGAAAATAATTCTTCTTGCTGTTCTTATGGACGAAAAATACGTGTCTAGAGTGTCTACAGGTCGTTAATTTCGAATTTTGAAATAAAATGTGTTTTATCGTGGATATCTTAGTGCCGATTGGATTGCTAGTTTTTAAGATATCGTATGAAATGTTGGTCGAAATATTGACCTCCGGCTCATATTTCAGGTGATATCTCAAAAAGCTCGAATCCAATTGCTAAGTGGAAGTTATTTTTAAAATCTACCGGTCCAATTACACTTTTAAACGTAATTTTTTCTCAAAATTGGAGATAAATAATTTATCTCGATTTTTTTTTTAAGAAAATTGCCAAAAATTGGTTAAATTTTTTTGTCTCCAATTTCGATAAAATTATGTTTATAAATGTATTAGGTTGGACGTGTAGAGTTCAAAACTAACATCCATTTAGCGATCGGATTCGTGGTTTTGGAGATATCGTCTGAAATATGGTTCTGAGGTCAATATTTCGAATAAAACCCATCGAATTAATTTTATTTTTCATTTTCTATACTTGTTCTATACAAACCTTAAAACAGAAACACAATTTTATTAAATTTATAGTGACTTTTCGGATAATTTCTAGGTATGTGTATGTCGTAGACCCCCTATATATTCGTACACGAGTAATAGATTTTGATAATAGTAGTTATTTGAATGGTAAAACGTTAAGGCGGGAACTTGTATATGATATAAATATATGTCAAATAAAACGTATGATATTATGCTTTATGCAGACATTTAAATGCTATTTTTGTATGACATAATGTTTTTAGTTTAACCCTCTATAAATATTTACTAGGTCCTGCTACTGCCTTTATGTATTTATAATACAATTCATCTTTTAGTACAATTTAATCGATTTCTATTTTTTAACATGTATAATTATTTTCTAAGCATTAAATGTGATATTAGTCGACATATATAGGCTGTATAAAAGAATACTAATTTTAGTCTTAAGTTCGCAACACTATCAAATATTGAAGCCACTAACTAAATTTTGGTATACGTGTTCATAGAATCATCTAAATAGTTCATTTCCGCCTTTGAATAAGTAAAATCGGTCAATTGGTTCCAATGAATTCATGATCCAACTATAAAAGTTTAGTAAACTATAAAAGTAAAAAAGTTCAAATAAAGTTCGTATCTTCAAAACAACTTTTGTTTGAAACATTTTTTCGTAAACTGTTTAACTGAAATTAATTACAATACATATTATTCTATAACAAACTCGTATAACTCACAATTCTATATTGGGTATTTAAACAATTACTATTGTTAGTTGTGATCTTTATTTTTCTATTTTTTTTTTTTTTTTGCTTTAATGTTCTTTGGGATATGTATTAGAATATAGCTTTTATATAATTAACAATACAGTGAAAAAAATCATACGCCTTATTTGATTTTATATTGCATTCAATAGAAAAAAAGTTTCATTCGAGAAAAATATGATAATTGTTGACCCAAATTTCAGGTCTTTTCTACCTTAAAGTAACAAATCGCTTGAATAGACATTATATTAATAGGATATCAATTGTATATAAAAAAATTGTTAAAATTTCTACATAATAGATATTTAATTTAACTATCCGTATTTATTGCTATAAAATTTACACCAAATTAAAAGAATAAAATATTTTTTTGTCATTTTTTATTTGTTATAATAAATATTAAAAATAGAGTAGATATTAAATTTTAATGAAATGTAGAATTAATTATTGCTGTGGCAATATGGATAAGATATTGACTAAAAAGTTCACACAGTTTATATTTCTTTCTAAAAATCTTTTCTATGATTAACCCTTATAACTTACTGTTCTTTAAATCAGGCATTACTGATTTTTAAAACATGTGAGGTCCTTGTGAATTTTCGTTGTAAACAAATTCATACTCCAAAATCAAAGTTTCTCATTTATTTATATGGCAGCAATCAAATGAATAAAATAATAAAAGTATTTTTGAACGCATTAAAAACATTGCAAATAAATATGTTTATAGGATACAATATAGTATGAGTGAAATATGATTAATTGAATATGTGTATTAGTTTTATGATAATTCTTATCGAATATTTATTAGTTCATAAACTTTTAAAATGACTTCAGCTGTGATATTGAAATTTGATAAGAATTGATAAGGTATTAAAAATATTATTTGAATTTGATGATAACAATTTTAGTAAGAGAGCTGGTAACAATTTTGTGTAGGTACATATTTAAGGCCAAATGAAAGTTTGTAATTCATCGTAGGTACATATTTAAAGCCAAATGTAAGTTTGTAATTCACGTTTAAATTTTTAAATGGAACATTATAAAAGCTATCAACTGAGGTATTTTGAAATTAAAATAATGTATTAATTAGAAAAGAAATGAACCATATTTTGAATTGACCTAAACTTTGATCAATTTCAATATTTTATTTTGTTATTTCGCAAATATAATTTTGTGGAAAGTTACGATATAGAAAGAAAATACAATTTTGAGTAAAATCAAGTATTTTTATACGCAAGGGTCAGTGATAACTCTTTAGCCAGATTTTCAATTTGTCTTTCTCAAATAACTACTAAAAATACTACATAAAATTGTCAGCCAGCTTTTGGACTAAACATACATTAATAAAGTGTTACCTAAACCTATTTGATTATTTATTATTTTATAAATATTTTTTATTATTACTTTTAATACCCTGTTGTGAAATATTAACATGTTTGTTAAAATAAATATTATACATTTCACTATCGTTCTATCATCCTAAACTTGATAATTTGTTATATTTGTTTATTTCAATAATAGCCAGTCAAAAAAATGAATAATCATTCATATTTTTAAAACTATTTGTGTAAATATTTGTTCATACAATTTTATTTGGGATGTCCGGTTTCTAAAACAAACACTTAAAGAAATTTGTTTACAAAAATTAAAAAAAAAAAAATTGTATCATTTTCTTAAAACATTACTAATTAAAATACACATCCTAGAACTTGTATCAATCAATAGAGAAGGATTTAAAAAAATTTTACGTATTAAAATATAAAACTTCATTCTTCACTTCGACAAGATTTTATAAACTCAATCAATTATAAATTTTTAATAAACAATTATTAACTAGAAATTTTATCAGAATAAATTTCTGTTGACGAATTTCAATGCTTGTTATATAATCATTAGTAAAATGATTTTTTATTTTTAGTCAAATTATTATCTGTGGCAAAAGAAATTTTTAAAAAGCGAACTAAAGCAAATTACGTCTATCAAGGTATTGAATTTTGACGATGGTTTAACAAAGTCCGTATAGTACAGTAAATGAATGCTTGAAACATGAAACTTACGAAGCTGGGTGGTGTATAAATACAAATCTTGTAATACAAATCTTGTAGGGTATAAATACAAAACTAAACAACAAATAAAAATCTTTGAAAACGTGTTAATTTTATTGTTATCGCATAATCAATACCATTGTCATAATAATACTAACATTTTGACAAATTGATAATGAACGCTAAAAGTTTGACAACAACATCCATACATATACTATAGAAATATTAATTTTTACACTTAGCCCTTCGATAAAATTTAAATATAAGCAAAGCTTATTATTACATAAAATGCTAGATAAAAGATAACTTTTAAATATTAATCTAAATATCTCAGTACCTAAGTGAATAATAAAAAAAAAAAAAAAAAAAAAATACATTTAACATAAAGGCATATTATTAACCTTATGCCCTAAGTATATTTATTATCCCTTCCTGTTATGCACTAATATTTATAGTGCTTATTATATAATAGCCATACTTTATATATTTTTTTTTTGTCAAACAATACATTTTTGAGATGTTATCTGTTTTCGATATATATATTTTTTTTTTTACAAACTTGTCCATCAAATTTGTTGTTGGAGGGTAGGTAACCTTTTGTGTGTATATATATATGGCTTGAATACTCACTCACTGTTGGTGATTCCCTACAGGACAACGAAACCAGATGACATTATCCTTCAGAACAAAAGATTATTTTTATATACAAATAAATTGACATGCTTTTAAATAGATGAGGTTTAGTAGTTATTAGTGGAGTAGGCTGCTTGTTCGTTCGACGTATGTTTTGTTTGGATTCATATATTTATTTATATATGAATCGCTGCTGCTCGCTCACCCTTCTTACATCAATATCATCATTTTGTTTTTTTTTTTCATATTAATAATAATATTTATGTGATTTAGATAATGTATCCTTTTCATCCGAGCAAATATTTTGAATTCAGATTAAATTTATTAGAATTACTTTTTATTTGTTTTGCATAAATAATATTATTCAATTTCTATCAAAATTCGTTACTGTTTTATTTAAAAAATGTATTGTTAGAACAACGTTGTAATTAAGGCAAAATGGAGTTTTTCCAGTTTAGTAAAATAGGCTGTAGAGATATTTGTCACTAGTGGGAAGTAAGTTCTTCTAAAATTTTGCGTTGAAATAATTGTCGTGTAAATATTACATATATTTAACATAATTGTGTTTTCTGTTCTTTTTTCTTTCGAAGAAATTTTTGTACTTAAATTCATATAATATTATATATTTAAAAAAAATATATATTTAAAAAAAAAATGAAAAAACTGTTCCGAGTCCGGCCGTTTTATCCAATCGATATTCTGCACTATTTTTTTATAAATGAAAGATGTTTGTATCCCGATGAAGCAAACACGATGCTGTCTTAGTTTTGTAATCCAATATCTCTAGTTTTATGGAACATAGAATATTCGTTTTGGTCTATGACCACTCAAGGTCTTTCATTTGAATTATTAAACAGTCAAATTGGATGAATTGGAGATTTTTGAGAGTATAACACCCACTAATCACCTTTTTTTTGTGATTTGAATGATTAAGAGAATCATGTCTGTTTAAAAATGATTAATAGTATCAAGTTGTTTAGAATTTAAGAATCTAAATAATTTATTTAGTAAATTCACTAATTACGCGATTCGCCTACAAAAAAAAAAAAAAATAATTATATAAAAGTAAAAAACCTTGTAAAGTATTGAAATTGGAAAAGCGAGTTTTATAGCGAAATATGTGAAAATGTCATAAAATTTATATCAGAAAAATATACCCATTATCAGTTACTATAAATTAGAGAATCCTCGAGCAACGGGGAATAACTTTAATAATTTTTACGATTTTTCAGCAAGTTATTAAAGCATATGAACTATTTTTATAATGTTAATAAACATTACTTTTAGTTGAAATCTTTAATCTTTACAAATCCATAATTCATCATAGGTCAAAATTGGAAATCAGTTTGTATCGCTACCATTGGAAATCAGTTTGTAAATACCTTAAAAAATTCATATTAATGAAAAATTAAAAAATCGCTTTAGAAATGTGTTTATTACGACGTCCTATTTCCATTCCTTATTTTTCTTGTAAAAATTTAGTTTTTTTATTTTTCTTGTAAATTCTAAAAAATTAAATTAAAATTTCTCCCTAAGTTATATATTTCAAAACAGTAGTTTAAGAATGGTTACAGAATGAAGAACGTGTATGAATAAAAACTATATAAAAATATTTAATTATAATTGAATTTAATATAAAATTAATTTGTTATTGATGTGTTCCATTTATCGAATGAAATTCATTGATTTCACAAGAAAACTTTATTGGTATTCAAATAATATGTGGAATTCAAATTATATACATAACAATATTATTCATATAAAGATTATATGTGTATATATAACATATTATAACAGAATGGAATGAAAATTTTACTTTGTGTTTCAAATAATGGCCATTTAATATTATATATATATATATATATATATATATATATATATATATATATATATATATATATATATATATATATATATATATATATATATATCTACTATATGGTAGTGTAGAGTCAATGCTTTATAACAATTCATGTCCATAACCATGTCCGTCCATGGGTCCACCTTATAAAATGTGTATAAAAGCCTGGCCTATTCCATCTATGTGTATGTAATGTATAAGAGAACAGAACATTCATTCAATAGCTAGCTGCTAGAATAGCCATCGTAGACAATAAAATTGTGTAGGGTAATTTATCCTGTAAAAGGACATTCAACTCAAGATCAACGTTTTAATTTGTTTTCAAAAAAAAAATATTCATCAGTCAATAAACATATTTATACAATATATTGGAAATAAAAATTTGAAATTAGCTACGAAAACTTAAGACGGCAAGTAAAAAATATCCGCCTATGTGACACATAAAAAACTTTATTCGATCGAAGCGCCATGAGTTGCTCAAATTTACAATAAAACATTCACATTCTTCAAAATATTCTTATCTTTCAATTGTTTGCATGTAAAAATTATTTATGCCCCTAAACAATTCCTGGTTGGTTGTACCCTTGATACGTCCGTTAGTTTTACATGGTAAGATTTCATACTTACTTCGTAGCCTCATGCACCAACATATCGCGCTAGGTTGTCGATATTTTATATCTCAGGATTACGGATTTCGGTCCACTTACACATCAACAGATAACGTTAGTGTCCTTCTCTTACAAATTGTCGATTATACACGAAAACCTAGATGCATCCACGTCAAATTACAATTACAATTTTTAAAAAATTATAATTAATTGAAACTGTACGAAAATTGTTCGAAAACTGTACGAAAAAGATGAAAATGCAGAAAAAAAAGCCTCTTATCACAATAAAATGCAATGACTATATTCTCATTCAAATTAATTTTTATAAATTAATGGACTTTCTATCAGTTTGGTTAGCGCTTGCTATTCAAGAGTAATTATTTTACACCTAATTCTCAAATCTTATACTTCGTTAAGAATAACTTTTTAATATTTTACATTTCCTCAATCGAAAAATGGTATACCGTTAATAATAGACAAAATAAAAAATGATTAGTTCGTTATCAAATAAACACGGTTCGTAATCAATTGATTTAAGTGTCCCAAAATAAGATGAATTACCCTTCACAAGTGGAGTATTCGTCCGTTATTGTGAAAGCAGTAGTCGATTCGAATATTCTAACACATATATACAAAGCAATATTACAATAGCAGAGCGGAGAGTAGTAATACCATGTACACACACACACATAAGCTTAAATCATGATGAAATTCCAAGCGTGCAATCACTGGCCGAATTCAATATATACCCCACACATTCATCGTCTAATGTGAAACATAGAAATATGTAGGCGATGTTGTTATGTATGCCTCCTTGTGAAACATCATACTACCAAGTACCAATCCAATCCCAACATTCATCACAGCCGCCCACCCTCTAAACAATTTCTGGAGCTTAGAGTATAATACCACCCTTAACACAACCAACCCCAACCAACTCTCCTCGAACATATATGTATACTGCAATGAATATGTATATACTTGCTGCTGATAGATAGATAACTGAAATAGTTCACTCAGGAATTTAAATATGGCGAATTGCGACCATTCATGCGAAATTGTACATCATCCTAGATTGCTGTAGTGTAGTTGTTTGTACGTATACGATAGATACCATACATTTATCGTGTAGATTGTGTATAAGCGTTCATTTATTTGTACGTCCAATTTTCGTCGGCCTAATAACATGTATGTATATATGTTCGACTTGGTCCTCATCTACAATCTCTATGTTATTGCTTTTCTACTGGGTTAGTATCTATACCAAATTAAATTGTTTCATAATAAGTGAGATTAGTAACCGAGCCGAATAATAGAATTTCAATGTTTTATCATCCATCATCATACTGCAGTGTTTGGGAGGAAAACTCATCTAGAAAATATTACCATATTACAAAGTTATGTATGGATGCTATAGGAATGTTGTCGTAGTTTTGTATGCATTGAACAATTGATGATAACATGGAGAAATCCTTCTGTATGGATAATATTTTAATCTGCTTTCCTTTTTTTTTTACTGTTTTAGCACCAGCTTTGCTTAAATGATTTTTACCACTAGACGAATTTTGATCAATAATGATTATATATATATATATATATTATATATTCATAATATTTCTCACAATATTCGATTGTGAATCGTAAGAAAATCTGGCTTCAAATTTCAAGTTTTTAGACAACCAAATTAAAAATAAAAATGAGTGAAGTTAATAACCAACAAAGATAATTGTTTAAATACTCGACATATGGTTCAGTTAGCCATTTATAAAATGCATATATAATAATAGTATGTATATTGAAATTATATATGTGCTTATTACGTACATTTGATATTATGAAAGAATGTTTCAAATAAAAGTTGATTATTTTAAACAAATAATTTTGTCTTTGAACTTTTCTTCTATCTTTAATTGTTCAAAAGTTGAATCATGGATCTATTGGATCCAATCTTACTTTTTATGCCTAAAGTGACGTACTTTAAATTTCAACTCGATATCTATTTTCGTTTTTGAATTATTGTGTCCACAGACGGCTGAACAGACAGACAGGCATGCGAAAATTGAATATTTCTATGCACACCAATATAAAAATTTTATTTATGTCTGCCAATATTAAGTAGGGTTACAAACTTAAAACTAAAATTAATATACTCTAACATATTATGCACGTCGAGTATAAAAATTTGTTCTTATAAATCATAATTATTCCCAAAAGTTAAATGAAACTATCTGAAAAGACTACATTCTACAGTTTATTTGTGTGGCAGAACTATTTTAGTATGTACTTCTAGTTTTAACTTCAACTCAGCTTAGAGAAAAAGTAAAACATTATTAGCTAGATCCCAAGGGATAATAAAGGCTTGTTAAAAAATAACTCATATCCACGAAAACTGTGTACACTACTAATTAAAAGTATCGAATCATATGGTACACAATCAATAAATTTTGTGTAAAATTAACATAATTTTAGTGTTAAAAAAGGTCCACCCAAATTAATATTGATTATCAACACATAAAAAATATGTTTGATTTTTTCACCTAAATTTTGTGTTACAATTTCGTTTCAAAAAGGGGACAGAAAGTCTTAAATATTTAAATGGTAACACAAAAAAATGGTTACTCAATTATTATTTGATTTTGAATACAGAGATTAGCTAATTAATTTAAAATAATTAAATATTTAATGCTTATTATGAAACTTAGTTTATTTCATTTATTTAATTTTTAGTCAAGTTCCAATAGTTTTAATTAAGCATTTTATAAAATATTAAAGTTGACTGAATTTTTTTTTTTTATTACTTCAATTAAAGTTTCTTTAAGAAAATGGATTTTAGAGAAGTTATGTTTAATAAATTTTTAAAATAAACAAGATATGGACAAAATTCTTAATTAAACAAAGAGAGAAATATTTACATATGACGTCAAAAGTTAATATCTCCGTATAAATTACATTTTAAAGAACACTTTCAAGAATCAAATGGATATCTAATCTTTGATAGCTTATACATTTTTTTTTTTTTTTTTTTTTTTTTGATAAATTTAAATTTAATTTTTAAGTTTTGTTATGATATTGAATTCCACATTTTGATTTGAAATATAGAAAAACTTAGTATCAGTCAACATCCCTTTTTGACACAGTCCATTTTACAAATATACAAACTTTTTTACTATGTTATGAATTAGGAAAATCTAATTTTAATTGTCGAATTTTGATTACGAGAAGTAATTGATTAATAAAACAAGAACAAATCTTTCATAGTGGTGTCCTATACTTTTATATGGAAGTGTATAAATTCTCCGTATTTATGAAATACTTATTGGTTTGTGTTGCTTTGGCTTATTGTATAAAAATTGTTATCAGTGCAATTTTTTTTTTTTATATTTCTTTATTACTATTATTTGCAACACACAGGGATTTAACTTTCTGTTATTTGTAATTTTTAAATCCGTATTCGTTTTTTTTTTTTTTTTTTTTTTTTTTGTTCTCTTCCTCTATCCTTTTGTATGGATTTATTAAGAATTTCTAATAAAACAATTGGGAAAAAATTTATTGTTTATTGGTAATACATTTTTGTTTAGTACGTTCAATTTAGCTAGGATTAATTTGGTCATTTTGCTCAAAAGCAATAACTCCCATCTAAAAACTGAATCTACACAGTAAAATAATTTGTGCTTTTTTTGTGTGTTATTTTGTCGTTTTTCTTTTGTTACATGATTTTTAATTCGAAAAAAGGCATTTGATACATATTTTATAGAAAATTAATAGAGGTATTATTTATTTTGGAAAATCCATTTTTATAAAATAATAGAAATTATTAAATATGTCTAATTTACACTTAAAATTTTTTTTTAACTATGAGTACACTTTCAACTTATCATTATCAAGTAATGGATAATTATTGTTTTATTTTGGAAATACTTAAGGAAAATAGGTAAGATTATTGTGAATGAAGAAACTGTGGGTGGAGTTGATAAATATTTTTACGATATATATAATTTTAAATGTAAGGTCTATTTGATTATTTAAATTTGTAAAATTTGAGTTTTTTTAAATTTATTTATCTTCAAGGCTTTTAGCAAATTTAATTTTTAGCTTTTGTCGCAAATATGTGCATCGGCTTCTGTTCACTATCAATTTTATGTCCTGTAAAGGTAAGGTGAATGGTGAAATTAGAAGAACTTTTATGACTCTTTATGTGCTCTTTGTATCTGGTTAAAAATGATCTACCTGACTGACTAACATAAGCGGAGATAATCAATAAACACCACTTTTATTAAGAATGGGGTTTTTTTCTTTAGCATTAAAAATTAATTTGCTTAAATTACCATTATTATTATAAGCTCTATTATATTTCGTAAAGAGGTTTCCAATTTGTCGTGAGATATTGCCTACATGTGTGAGATAGATGCATAAGATATTTAACATACATAAGATGTAACATATATAAGATATTTTATAAATATTCTAGATACCAATGAAATTTAATTAAAAATAAAAATTTATATGAACGATTTAATTTATGTAGCTCCCTACTGCTCGAAGTTCGATTTCTATACCAATTTGTATTCATTCCGTCTATGTAGATATTTTAATATGTAAAAATTTTTTTTTTTTTTTAATTTTAAAAGCTACAGAAAGAAAATGTGTCACAAAAACAATTTTTTAATAATATTTTTTTGATAAATGAAAGAAATGAAACAGACTAAAAGCAAAGCATCATTTATTACACATATAGTCAGTCAATCTCTCTCTTCACTCATATGTAGGCAAAATAAAAAAAAAACCTGATGAAAATGAATGATTCACGTTTTATCATTAATATATAGATTTTCCGGTATATTCGTACTTAAATATGTGTGTATGGAGGTTTTTCTGTAATATCGTCATATCATATATAGAATGAGACATTAACTATATCCCTTTTTCTACCTATCGTATTCAGACTCATCCCATCCATACAATAGAATGAATAATATCAAGCAAATATTTTATATATGAGGTGAAAAACCTATTAAAAAATTTTCAACGATGAGCCATGCCATTAGAACTATCTTTCGCTTGGAATATTTAACTTTATTTAATTATTTTTTTTATAAACAAACAAAACGAGATGCAAAACTAATAAAACAAAAAATAATATATAACAATTAGCCTTTTTCCGAAAAGATTTTAAAAAAATTCACTAGATAGCACCACATCTGTGGTACAAGTGTTTTAAATTACCGATTAACAGCAAATTTTATATGTACGTATTAGTATTAAACTATTTGATTTTAATATTATAATAAGTTCATTATTAGTAGAAAATTACCTACCCGACTAGAAATTTTTGACTGCACCCATTTGGGGCCCAATAGGGTTTCCCAATTGGGATTCTACGTTGGGATGTAACGCAGATACTACCTTGGGCACCAATCGGGAAATCCCAATCTGTTCCCTGTTGGGCTAAACCTGTGTGTGCCACTTAGGGCAGTCCCGATCTGTTCTTTATTGGGTAATACCTATGCGGTCCCACACAATAAACTCGTAATAAAACAAAGTGCAAATTGACTTACAAGTATTTTTATTAATAATTTTTAATATAAAAAAAAAAAAAAATTGATTTTCAACAGATTTTTCGAAACTTTTTTCCACGAATAAACTTTTCGTTGATTAATTTAATGAGGTATCAACAACACAATTTTTTTCGGAATCAGAACTATTCGGTCTTGTTTTTTTGTATTTTGGTTTAATTTTTGTATTTTCGTATTTTTCATTGAACTTCCTTTAGAATCAATCGATGAAGATTTATGTTCATAGAAGAAACGCCAGTATTAGAAGAAATCTTGCTTTGATCTTAGATGATAATGATGATCCATTAATTTAAATTTTTTCTAGCTTTTTTTTTGGAGACTCAATCTCGTTCTTAGTTTCTTCTTCGCAAAGCCCTGTAAAAAATAACCATATTTTGTAATTTTCGAAATTTCGGCGCATCATAGGGAGGTGGCATGTATTTACAATAAACCGTTTGGTCGTGTTTGTTTCATGTCAGCCAAGAACTTCGAACAATATCGATATCATTATCGGAATTTTTTCCCAAAAAAAGCATTAACTGTTATTTAGATTTGTTTCTGAAACAAAACAAAATTCAAAAGATTAATATATCAATTACAAGCACTTTAAATGGAAGTAAAAAGATTTCATTTTTTGCAATTACTTACATAGTATCAGAAGATATTGAAAAAGAAGTTAACACAAAATTATTTCTTAAACAATCACTAATTTTTTAACTAAACGTTTAAAAATAAACATCAATTGATTCAGAACTTATTATATATTTAATGTCGAAATAATCAGCTTAATTTTTTCGTTTTATTTCTTCACATTAATATTTAAAAAACTTTCACATTAAAATACACATAAAGATTTATTCAACAATCTCAATTCAAATAATTAATTGCTATCGCTTCCCAAGTTCTGATAATAAAACAAAATTAACATTTTAAAATGAATTTATGCAAGTTCGTTCACTGCACTACGACGTACAATCTACAGATTTAGACTTGTTAATAACTTTTTTTGTTGGAAGTAAACATTATTTTTAGACTAAGAGCCCGTGATCGCCAGTCCTACCACATAGTATAAAGGCTAAAAAATTTTCTGTGCAAGTACCCTACAGCAGGTAAGAAGGTTTGGATATTATGAATCTCGAACCGTGGTGGCTTTGGCAGGTAACAGTTAGCAAAGGTGAGCATAATTGCTGCCCAAAAACATAGCATAATGCGCAATTTTTTAGTATGTTCTACAGGATACTATTTATTAGAATATCCGAACTTCAACTATGTCTGGAAGAATGTTAGAACTTTTGAAACTGTTTGGTCGTTTGGAAAACATCTTTGAATAGTTGATCAAGTAACATACATAAAAATCAGATTTTATATTATAACGTAAGTTGAATTATTATTTATTCAAGGCATCTGGCAGGGGGTTGCCACCCTACAAAATGTCTGGCAACGGATGGTATGATATTCTAATAGTATCCTGTAGAACATACTAAAAAATTGCGTATTATGTTATAATGTTTTGGGGTAGCAATTATGCTCATCTTTCCTACCTGTAACCTGTCAAAGCCACCACGGTTCGAGATTCTTATTAACCAAACCATCTTACCTGTTGTAGGGTACTTGCACAGAAAATTTTTTAGCCTTTATTCAATGTGGTAAGACTGGCGATGACGGGCTCTCCCTCTATTTCTTTTGGGTGACGTCACTAAACACGTGTGACAGTACATATATTAACCTTGAAACTATATCACTGTAATGCTTGTTAATCATCACTATGTTTTATACACATCACATAAAAATATATATTTTTTTTTTTTTTAATTAAGACATGTCTTTTTTATTTAGCATTTTAAGAGATGTGCATTTTTTTTTTTAATAGAGAAAAGTTTGTAACTATACAACTCTCAATATACTCCCGAACACTATCTAATGAGTAATTTTGTAACAAAACACTCTATTCAAAATATTCAAAATATTCAAAATAAAAATTATAAAAGAAAGGCGAAAAGTACAAAATCTTTCACATTGGGCTATCCCATTATGTTCCCAAAAGGGTCAGAGTACGGTAAAACCAAAATGTTGTCATTAATTTTTGCATTGGGTTTTCCCAATCAATTCCCAATTATCGCCCAGACAAAAAAAAGAACTATTAGCATTACTGATTTTTACTTTGGGCTGTCCCAATAAGTTCCTAATTGAATCCTAGTGCAGTAAAACCTATATTAAATTATTTTTCTGGATTGGGATTTCCCGATCAGTTCCCAGCTAGTTACCGTTAAGGACAAACTCACCTCCAATTATTTATTTTTAAATTGGGCTATCCCAATAGGTACCCAATTAGATCCCAACCGGGATAAGCCTTTTGGGTAAGCCCTTGCATTTCCCAATTGGGCCCCAATATAAGTATTGGGATAATTTCTAGTCGGGTATGAGCCTTATGAGACTAATGAACCGATTTCTATTTTGCGTATGGTGTTTTGTAGGCTTTTATAACACCTAAAAGCTTTGCATAATGCTTTCTTCGATGAAAATATCGGATTTTGGGCTCGAAATAGTTATACGTTAACAAGTTAAGATTAACCAAAGTTAGCTACACAAAATAATCAAAAAACCTACTGCATAAAAATAAATTTTAAAGTAATGCAGTTACTATTTAATTTTAAAGTAAAATGACCGAAACAACACTGATTAAATTTAAATGAAAATTTAAAGCCTAAGTTAAATAACCGCATTACTTTTAAATTTTATTTTTTCTAGTCGGTTTTTTTATTTTTCAACTTCAAAAATTAATATAAAAATTTTGCAAATTTCACTTGAATTTTGTGAAATGAAAAGACATCTAACTGTTTATATTCAAGAACATTGTAAATAGATTGCATAAACCTAGAATCTAGCAAGTAATGGATAATGTTGATGACGATGATGAACATACGACATCTCCTGCTAGTATCGTTAAGCCAGTGCGGTACCGCTTCTGCTGTTGCTGCATCTCTTTCCTCTATCTTTTATACGCTCGATAGATACACATATATTATCTTCTCTTTTTCCTTCATGTGTGTGTGTGTGTGTGATTTTGTATGTATATGGATAAAACAGTAGATTGCTGGTATAGCACTCGCGGGGCTTTATCGCTTCTGGATTATTGTTCATAGTAGATTGTAAAATATAGTATTCGAACACAATTACTATAGAGTGGTTTCTTTCCATTTGTGAATATTAAAAGTAAAATTTCTTGTCACAATATCGTTAACAGAAATCTGATCCAAATATTGGTACTAGGCGATTTCGAATTGATTAAGAATCCTCAAATGAAGCTTCCTTTTGATTGCCAAAAATCATTGATATGCCAAAAAAAAAAAAAAAAGTAGTTGCACTTTCCAACTTTGGTTATAATGATTGAAATTTCCATTACAAGAGTCATTATTATTTTTGTCAAATTTTCAATTAAAAAATCTATTATTAAAAGCGGATTCATTAGCGTGAGAAGAATCGACACACCCCTCTCACCTCAATTTGTTATTCCTATTGCATCAATGTGATATCACGTATTAAGGACTGTGTCCGACAAGCGCACTTAGTTATGTATTACCACAGCCAAACCATATAACTGATCCAGGTTGAAACTGACCAGGATTTAGTTGAGAAAAATAGCGGGTCTCCCGAGAGGGCATTACCGGTTGAACTATCATCTTTATAGTTAAGGAATCTAAGTCGATCCTACTTCTTGTAGGTTGTGTCTAAGAGAAATCAATGTGTTAGATATTGAATGTTGGGGTCTGAAACTCTGGATTCATCCATTATGGGAAAAATTCCGGCGGAGAAGCTGTGAGATTTTACGTTGCCACTGGTCTCGATAACATCCTATAGCATCAACTGCTCTGGCAAAGTGTCAAGCGTGACTGGGAGTCTTTTCGTTATCAGATTGAACATTTGGTTAATTAAAAAAGAAGAAAAATTGGTTATGTTTTGATTTTTTAAAACGCCGCCAGGTTCATTTTTCTATAACTTCATACGTGAATCAAAAACTTTGTACGCCTTATTACGAAAATTGGTCGGACGGACGAGTATGAAATTTGGCACACTTATAGTTTATACAGAAAATTCTAATATTTTTTTTAAAATTATGCATAAAATTACATTAAATCAATATTTATAAAAACACATCACACTCTATGACACACACATATATAAGAGATATGGCTTATATTACACACACTACCATACACACTCATAGGTATACTTGTTTAATATACTTTTTTGTCTTAGGGAACGCATACACATTGTATAGTTTAGAGCCTATAGTTAATTATAAATATTTGTTAATTATTTGAAAAGAATAATAACAATAGATGTGAATATGAATGAATTCGTATTATTAAAAAAGTTTTTTAGGTAAAAAACTAGGATAACAATTTGTCATAACATTTTAAATTAAAAAAAAAAAAAAAAATTAAATAAGAAAAATATATAAACTCACCCACAATCCTGAAAATATTAAAGTATTTAAGGAAAAGAAAAATGAGGATAAATATACTTTAAAAAATGTATATATTATATATTTAGTTGATATAATTCAGGATTCAAGGATTACATATAAGTAAAATCCTTTTTAGGCCGATCAAGTTTTGTTGAAAAGAAAAGCAAAAAAAAACCTGATATTTATAAATCTGAATAAAACATGTAGTTAAAGAAACAGCCATATAAATACTTTGAATATGTATGTTAAGATTTTACCTTACCTCCTCCATAGTTACTTACCCTTATCGTAGTGGTGGCAATGCAATACGTACGGTATACCTACTACCTATCTATGGTGGTGATGGTGGCTTGTGTTCGTCGTTCTGAAAATAATAATTATTGTGTACCTGTTCTACCTGTAACCATTTACATATTTACCATCTTCGTTACACTCATTTGCCTGTGGCGAACTTCGGTCTAGAGAGCAGATTAACTCTAAAAAACGGAACTTATCTGTATAAAAGAAAACGTTAAATATTTAATGTATTCATAATACACAATTTTTTTTTTTCTTTTAAATATATTTTTCCTAGACTTTATTTATTTATTTTTTTTTTTTTTATAGAGGAAAGTATGTTTTTTTTTTGTAACTTATATTTTCATTTGATGGCAGTGAAAATTCTTGCTTGTGTTTTAATTTTAAACGGAAAAATTATGAATCTTTTTTTTTGTATTGTAGTAATATAACACATTTTCAATAAATGTTTTTTATTTTTGGTTTTCTTATATGACGGGCATCGATGCTCATCAGTACTGAAAATTTTTAAACTATAAAAATCAAAAAAATATATTTTAGAAATTTCCTTTTGGAACTGTTTCTTAAGATAAGTACACAATTTTTTTTTTAATTTTTAACGTTAAACTATACTTATAGGTTTCCTATAATTATAAGTATTGTTAAACGTTAGTCTTTCAGTAATAA
The DNA here is from genome assembly GCA_020423425.1 of Chrysopa pallens. NCBI lineage: Eukaryota > Metazoa > Arthropoda > Insecta > Neuroptera > Chrysopidae > Chrysopa > Chrysopa pallens. The sequence goes on from CM035594.1 coordinate 16,325,641, forward strand.
TAATAAAAAAATTCAATTAATTGCTACGAATAAAAAACTCATTTTTCCACCCTGTTTTCCATCCTGCAGTTTTCGTGAAACGATTATGAAATTTATGGAAATAAAAAAAATGCACCTCAATATTTTCAATAGAATATATAATCATTTTCAATATATAATATCATTTTTTTAGACTTATCTCAATATGTTTACATGCCTATTTGAAATACAAGAAGTATCGTGGAAAAATTTGGTTTTTGAATTGCACGGAAAGTATCCAATATAAAATAATTTTACGATGTTTAACTAAGAATTCGTCGTCGAATCGTTTTTCCATACACATATGATTTTCTCTATATAGATTTTAAAATTTTGTTAGTCTTACTACTTTTACATTCGCGTTCAAAATAAAAAATATTACAGAAGAAAAATATTGGTTTATTAATGAACACCTTTGACAAATCGTCCGACTGATTTGTTTTAACCTGCTAAATTTATTTTGGACTAAATTGAATTTTTTGTACAGGCTAGAAAAAGTTCAACAAATTATCTACTGTTTGGTATAAGGAAAACGACGATATTCACTTATATTTTGACAACTAAATACTGCTAAATCCTTAGTTTTTCCCACTGTTATTGTTCCCCCACCCATGTGTGAGAATGTTTCTCGATTTAGCCAAATATATAAAGATGTAAGCAATTATTTCCTTATTATGGATTATTTTGATCTATTCATTTAATGCATAAGACTAATGTTTTTAACCAAATTTTCAATTCTTTATCTGAACAATAAGAACTGGGCAGTTTTTAGCTTCATATTATTTTCTTAAGAGAAGAAGAAAGCCGCATAAGTTCCCGATATTAACACTATTTTCCTGAATTTTTTAATATTAGTATAAAATATATGGTACTAGTTATACTTTTGAAATGTTAAAGCAAAATTAAAACAAACCAATGGAATTCAGACATATTAAGAATTAGACGATGAAGGATCGGTGAAAAATAAAATTTTATGGTTTGTATTAATGTTGTGAATTTACTTGCATCTTTTATAAAATCAATAACAATATTAATGTATTTTGTAGAACGCCTGATGAAGTGTAAATAAAGAAAACGAAACGTTGTAAAGTAAATGCTTTATTTTGATGTTTTTCACCGATCCTTCATGCTCTAATAAATATTTCATCACAAAGGATCTTAATCAATATAATTATTCAGATTTTTCGACGTCCTTTAAATTTTACAAAATGGCGCTTAGCAGGTTAACGAATCAGGTCGACGAAATATTAAATAAACTTCTGTGCCTATAGCAGTGACTAATTATTCATAATTTATACTGTACAACAAGCGTATTTTATATAAAGAACACATACATACCCCTCCCCCCACATGATGCAGGGTTAGTAGCTATATATATATATATATATATATATATATATATATATATATATATATATATATATATATATATATATATATATATATATATATACAAATATCGTGTAGAAAAACTAATATAATTTTGCTTGTAAAGGAGCATCAATTAAAAATTCTCAATCACAAAGGTATATACGACATACGTATATATAAAAAAAAAAAGAAATCCAAGTTATAAATTTCCACTAAAGGTAATTAACTTTTCTGATAGTTTTTTTTCTCTCTAGATTGTAAACTGAACTAATGTAATCTCCCTTTATGTTCTTCTTTTAACAAAATGAAAATTCATTTTGATGAAAAAAAAAAAGTGTACACACATAGAGAGAGTATCGAATAGCGAACGAAGCCTCTTTCTGAATCATCTAGTAATATGTTTATTTTTTACTTCGTTTATAAAATATATAGATATATTGGTACCCATGCATTCTTTTATATCATCATGAAAAAAATATGGCGTTAAAATCTCGATTGATCTGCATATACAGTCCAAGTCAGTGCTTACTAGAATCTATATATTAAAAAATTGTTCCGAGTACGTCCGGTCGTTCTATCCCACCGATTTACATAATTTTAAATGAAAAGTATACGTGTCCAGATGAAGCGAGATCAACTAAAATTGAAAAGCAATAAAGCTGAAATTTTGAAACAGTGGATCCATGACCTGTTTCTTACATCCTAATGAACAGAAGAAAATTACACAAACAAAAACATTTTATGATATTTCCCATGAAGAGCGTTATTTCGCTCCCAGTAAGCTAATTAAACCCAAGTGGTCAGCAAAAATATAGATACGATATCCTGAGACATTTATTCCAATTTAAACCTGTATTTGTGAGCCTTGAAGGCGTAAAATATTTTAGGACCTTAAAATCGTACGTACCCAGTGTTTAACCATTACGTAACCATTTTTGATAGCTATAATGATTCATAAAAGCTCTACCCCTCAGTTGTGTCAAGGCAAAATTCTTTTTATTTCAAAAACCAGGCAGAAGTAAGTTGTTTTGTTTTTTTTTTTTAATTTAACCAAAAGTGTAGTAAATCCATGATAAAAAGTTAAGTAAAATATCTCAAAATCAAACGCGACCGGTGAAAATTTTACATTTCTTTTATATATATATATATATATATAGAGGTATATATGTATGTATGCAGCATATTCATTTGGCTATTTGTTGAAGGACTTTTACATAATGTTGAGTTAATTCTTTTAATAGTTAACTTTCTAGTCCTCTAATTACTTTGAAATAGTCAGGTTATTGTTTCACACAAAAGCCTTCTTCGTTCATTATCTAAAAAAATTTAATAAGTGTCCTATCATCATCATTGTTGTTGTTTTAACTACATTTTTTTTCTATTCTTCTTATTCCATCCACTATTGTGTTCCACTATTTTTTTTAATATGTTAAGTTGGTAATAGTTACATATATAAAATACAGTATTGCAACCATTGTATGCCTTCGTCGGTGTATAAACATTTTATTAATGTTACTTTGTGTCCTCATATTAATTAAACAATATTATGGTTTCACATCGTCTATGTGTGCTCATTTTCTCAATGATTTTATTTGTAATTTACTTATAGGAATTTTTTGTCTACCTCTTATATATACTCAAAAGTTCTTGAGTAGTGTTTGGTTCTAATTTTCTTTTTCATATAAAAAATCGATTGACTTTTTTTAAAAATAAAATCACATGAAAATTAATCATTATTTCTATTAGATATCACTTTAATAATTATGGGGTTTTACCTCCATTATTCAGAGATATCTCCGTATAAGCTATCCACATTTAATCTATTTGACATTCACGCTAAGATCTCCAACTTAAACAAAAATAACTACTCATAATACACTCAGATGATTATATTCCAAAGACTACCAAAATATGTGATTAGTTATTATATTAAACACTATACATTATTAAAAGTTTTATGTCTATGGTGTTTAAATATTGGTTGTTATAAATAGTTCATAATTACACGGGTAGTTAGAGTCTTCGATACCATGAATGTCGAATATTCACTAAAATTAAATTCACGGTGTGGATGGAAAAGGAAACTAGGTGAATACTACATATTTAATGGTAGTGTAGTCGGACCTATTTTTTATGCAACTATGCCGATATTGAACTGGAGCTTTAAGAGGGAAACTACAGAAAGCTTCCAGAAGCATAACTGGTGATTTCATTCATATTAATATAACGGTAATTTGATCAATGACCTATCCCGATGGCCCAGTCATTTGTAATTGATTAAATGCCTATGCCGGAATTTGAACTCCAATTTTATATTCCAATCCATTATATTAATAATATTGAGAATTAAATAGGCATATTTATAGGCCAATGTACAATTTTTTGCCTGTAATGTCGACCCATATCATTAATATTACATATAACCAGTGAATTTTTCACCTTAGTTTTTACATTTAATTCCATTTTACCTTATCGATAGTTAACTTTACATTATGCAAACTATCTAAACAAATTTCAAAAGTGGAATAATTTTATTTTTCTTTATTTTAAAAGAAATAAAAACTTCAAACAGATTTGTACCAATTTTCCTCATAAAAATTGCACAAGAAATAACATCTTAAAAATCTTTACAAAACATATAAATATTTATGAAAATATAACAATCTGTCATTGCTATTGACTGTCAATAGCATTGACACCTAACCTAACTCTAAACTCATTTTACTTATTTTTTAATTTTTCATATTTTATAATTATTGATTGTTTGAATTCTTGACGTAAATAATTCAAATTAGTTCTTTACGTGAAAACTCACATCGCTTCATGTAACTAAGTTATATTTTATTTTTGAATTTTATATATATATATATATATATATATATATATATATATATATATATATATATATATATATATATATATATATATATAATATATATATATATAATATATATATATATATATATATATATATATATATATATATATATATATATATATATATATATATATATATATATATATATTAATTTTAATCGGAAGTTTGTGTCGTTGGTAAATATGGAACAAAATTTTGGTTTAGGTGTTCATAGAAACACGTAGGTAGTGCATTTCCGGCTGCCTGTCTGTCATCACGATTAGTTAAAAATATAAAGAGACAGCGTGCTGAAATTTTGGTGACGTATTTTAAACATAAAAATGAGTTTAATTTCGTGAATGAGCAAAATCGGTCCAATGGGTCTAATGGATCCTTGACCCAACTTTTAAACTGTTAAGGATAGAAGAAAAGTTCAAATACAAAACAGTTTATTTTTTTGAAACAAACAACTTTTGTTTGAAATATTTTTTCGTAAAATGTAATTCTCTACAATTTAAATTCAAATGTGACTTTTAAACACATACAGGTAATAAACAATACATATTATTACTATACATGTATACATATATAATTGTATAGACTGGATATTTATAGTATTTTAAACAGTTAACTCTCTTAGGTATTATCTTCACTTATTTAATTAGGATTTTTTTAATCATTAATATTACATGTTAAAATTTGTTTTAAGATATTTATGATTCAATATTCACCAGGATGGCAAATTTACTCCACCAGAAAATAAATCTTGTTGCCTTAAAAAATAAACCAAAATAATTAAAAAATATTATTTAAGACACAACAACTTGGAATATTATATAATTGAACAAAACAGTTTATAAACGTTAATGAAGAATAACTGTTCCTGTAGAACGAAACGTACGTAGCATTTAGAAAAAAAGTAAAAAAAAACATAAAATACTATTATAAAACGAAATGAGAGAGCTTGGATGGATGTAGTGAAACGAGCTAATAGGTGTGTATGTTAGTGTGTATGTATTTTTTTTTTGTTTTTTGTTTTATAGGAACATTTTTAATTAGCATTTGATGACGCTGACAACATATATATTATTTTCATCGAAAAACGCTACTCTAGAAAACTTCAGAAAAAGAAGTCCATCTCCGTAGGTAGGTAGGTACGAGTTGTGATGTGTTGTATAGTTCTCTAGCTGCTTCGTTAACTCTTCTCTCGACCATTCTGATCTTTATGTCTGCAGTGCAAATTTTAATTAATGGCTAAAAGCGTACTAGTAATATATGTATGTGTATGTATGTGTATATATGAGTGTGATGACTATATTATGTATGTTTTGAAAGACGATTTCATTTATCCTAGAACTGTTTTCTCTGCAGTTTCAAATTGCAATCCATAGTTCTATGTGTTACATTTATATATATATATATATATATATATATAAATATATATATATATATATATATATATATATATATATATATATATATATATATATATATATATATATATACAGTCTGTTCCATAAAAAGTTTCCCAATAATACAAAATTTTATAAAACTTTATAGTATAACGGATAAATTATTTTCAATGCGTTTTTGAACAATACGTGAAAGGGACTTCTACATACCGATTAGAAGGGGCTAAAATTTGTAATAAAACATCTTCAAAATATGTTTATTTGTTCAATTGTTTGCATCAAAATTGTATAGCAAATGTCAAACAAAAATTATTATCAAAAATGACATGTAATTGTTTGTATTGGGTTGAAAATTATAAAAATTACTGAAGAAATTACATTACTTATTATTTTTGAACTGCAAATGTAAAAAATAACTATTAATTTAAATTTGTTAAAAAAAATTTGGTATGTTAAATCATAAACCATTCACAGACATTATTTGATTAATAAAGTAGTATTTCGTAACCATGGAAACGAATGAAAATAATTTGGTACACGGTGCCAGAGAGCAATGTTTGGAGGTTTGCAAACTAAAAATTTTAGAGCATTAATTTAATAATAAAAAAAACTTTCAATGTATTTTTTCGTAATTTGATTCGCAAATATTGATTCACTACACTATTGAGAATTGACATGGAAAAAAAGTCACACCAGTGAGAATTTATACTATGACGTGTAGGTCTTGCGGTTCTTAGCTCTGACTTAGTCCACTGTCCGTAACATTCAAAATTGCCACTATTTACCATTTTCACATATTTATATATATATATATATATATATATATATATATATATATATATATATATATATATATATATATATATATATATATATATATACATAAATATTTATGACAGCAAAGGAAGAACTGAATAAATAAATCATTAGGAAATTTTAGATGGAAGTTCTCCGAACAGTAAAAATAAAAGGATACTTAAACTGAAAAATGTGTTCTTAAAGTATGAAAAATACGTAAATATTTCTTTGTCAATTCTGGAATAGAAAAATGAGGTTTTTGTTATTGATACCAAAAAACGTTTTCCTTATTAGATTACAATTCCTTAAAATTTACGAGCAAAATTCAAACTATTCCATATTATATAATCCCATCTATTTTTCTTCACTTAAGTACTTGATGAAATTGTGTATTACTTAGTTTTACATCATCAGTCAATCATTATATATCCCAGAATATGTCTGTATACCCACCTGTGGAACTTGTATCTGGTGTGCCAAAAAAAAACCTAAAACTGCATCAAGTTTAACGCTATTAAAATAATTTTTTCACCATTTTTTTTCAATACTGAACCAATCAATATTTTCGACAGTTTGAAGCTACCTACCTAATCATTCATAAAAAAGAGTGGAATCGGTAACCGTAGTATCTGATACACCCGATATTACTGTAATATTCAGCACATACGTTTTATTCCACGATTATTTCTTCAATTTAAAACTCTATTTGAATGAATGATAATGACGGACCATGATGATGAGAATGTATCACACACACTCACACACTTGTACACACGCACACACACCCACACTCTGATCATGATAATGTATGTGAAGAAGAGGACGTGTCAAATGAAATTCTGATTGTCGCTCCCATTTTGTTCGTCATCTTCATCATCATCAGCAACATTAGTATTGGTGATATGCTGGTGACTGCTAGTTCTATGTTCGTATATGATAAGGGAAAAAAATATGTGATGATTTTTCTTTTTTTTTTTTATATAATTTAAATTTTAAATGAACCTACTATGACGTTTCTCCTCCCCTCTTCCATACATTTTTCTTCGTATTATTTACCTGCTTGCTGATTTGTTTGCTGCCTCATGGATGCTAAAAATGCAGATCTGTTGAATCATTATTTTTTATTTTATTTTATTTAATGGTTTGTTTTTTAATAATTATTTTCGGTGTAATTTTTTTATTCTAAATGAAGATAAAATATTTTAAATGAGTTGACTTTGACATCAACGCAAGTTTTAACGACAGTTATATAACTGCAATAGACAACACCAGATATATAATTTTGATATTGTTTACCAATATCAAACTCATTAAAATAGCCAGAAGTTTTGAAAAAATTTATTTGTTACGTTACCGGAATACTAATTCAAGGTTTTATCGGGTGTCGAACAAAATTCTCTCTGCGTTTGTTATTGAATGAACTTCCTATTAAAATAAAAGACAGATTACTATTAAATTAAAGAATTTAAAATGAAAAACGGATTTTCGTTAGTTTGAATCTTCAAATTTTACGGGTCCCGAAAAAGATAACGACAAACTTATCAAAATTTTATTAGGGAAAATGTTGTTACACTAAATACTAACCTAAAATTTTAGATGTATATTTATAAATGACTGTAATATGATTTTGGGCACTAGGAGAAATAATTTCATTTACTCAATTAAATGTGAAAAATTGGACACATTTTACTATCGATAGTATTAATATCTTATAAGAAAATTTTCGAAATATTTTTATTTTACTTTCTTAGTAAGAAGTACAATTTAAAACTCCCTCTTACCTCTGCTTTGTTTGATTTGATTTACAATCTGAACTAAACTCGAATTTTATTGACATGACCTGAAACGGTTTTATTCCGAATTTTAATATAAAGTTTTTCATTTTTATGGCTGAAATCTTCTTTATAAATAGTAAATAAATTTATACTTAGAAAAATTTCTAATTTTAATTTTTTTTTTTGTCTGTTACAGGTGAGTTAAAATGCTGTCAATATTTTCAAATTTTCTTGTTGGTAAGATTTAACTTTTTAGCATTTTTGACGTCCATTTGTCAGTAGTAAAAGTAATTATATACTTATACTGATTAAATTAGATTACGATGGAATTGTAAAATTAAAATTTTTATAAATAAAATTCTTGTCATCAAAAATATTTATATAATTAGTTTTCATGGAAAGTAGTTTTTATTTTATTCAATGAATGTCGTTAATAGATGTTGTCTTCCCGCTTAACATGATATTTGAATCTTATTGTCTGAAGTAAAAAGAAACCTTCATCGGATCGCAGGCTATATAACAATTAACTAAAAGAGAATTGGGAAAAATACTCATAGTTCCAGAATCGTTCACAGATTTGGTGTACACACAAATTCTTGACGAGACGACCGTACTAAATCTATATTACTTCAATTGAAACGCCTTTACTTGACAGGGGTGGATCTGAAGTTATTTTTTAAAAATCTTTAAAAATAAGCAAGATGTGGACATTCAAAATTCCTAATTAAACAAGATATGTGAGCTTGTATCTAATTTCTTTATCATTTCTTTCTATTAAATACATAACCAAAATTCTCTATTTTAAGTATTTGTATAAGCTTGACTATAAACCAACTCTAATCATTATAATATCATCTGTAGCTACAAGCAATGCTTCTAACAACTGGTAATATTTTTGTAGTAAAGCTCTGATAACCAAACTGCTGGGGTATTTGTACGTACGTATATAATAATAGTACATACTTACTTACCTATGTGTGTATTGTATAGCTCTTAAATATATACAATGTTTGTTATATATGTATGTAGAATATGGCATGCTCGAGGGAAATCCCCATTGGTTTGCTGACATTTAATATATGTGGAAGATTAATTGCTTTGTAGATTGAAACAGGCAGGCATGCCCATTGTATGTTTATTAGACCTATTCGCGTTGTATTGTGCGCATTCCACCATTGTACTCTGTACCATTATCTTCTTATTCTGTGCATAAACTATGTGTATATCATCTGTATTTTACATTCTCTGTAGTGATGATGTATGCGATAATATTTACAGTCATATTCAAAACTAACGAAAAATGCCTCAGTTAATATTATATCGCTTTAAATCTCCGTTTCTCATAAGGACGCATTACCTTAAGGTATTAATGTTCGCTGATAATTTATCCAATTGTATCCATTTGTCCGTTTTGTTGGAAAATGTATTAACTTGAGGTTTTTTTTGGATGGTATAAGAAATCTTAAAAATCCGACGAAAAACTTTATGGATCTTCTAGAGTAATTAAGATCTTAAAATTCCAAAAATAATATTTATTTAACGATCAGTCGGTGTTTTTGAGATATTGAATGAAATACATCCGCTAAATCAGACTCTGAATCGGATTTTTGATGCTATCTCAAAAACTGCACATCCAATCGTTAATTTTTTAGAAATCTACGGGTTAAAATACCCCTTTGAACATAGTTCTTTTCGAAATCGTATAGAAAAAATGATATCTATTTAACAATTGAATGCGTAGTTATCGAGATATCGCTAGAAATCCAATCGAGAGGTCGATTTCTCGGATCTATTTCATACAAAACCTCGAAAACAAGTTGACCGATCGTAAAATAAATATTATTTTTAAAGTTTATAAGACTTCAATTATCCTAGAAAAACTATAATCCGCGAAGAAAAAATTTTGAACTTTTCGTCGGTTTTTTTAAGGTATTGTTATACAATAGCAAAAATTTAAAATATCCACAAATACGTAAACATAAAATTCGTCATATAAAATATAATTAGAATCTACAAATCCATAAATTTCGGGACAGCCATTTACTGGTACAATTTTGTTTTATAGTTACAAAAAAATTGACCCTACTTTAAGCCTTTTAGGAAATTTTTCCAAATTACTCGTGTTTGTTCTACATCGGTTTTGAATAAACGCGAGGAATCAAGAATCTGTCTTATTTTTCTTTCGTAAATGTTGAATTTTTCGTTTGTCTCGTAGTTGCAAAACCAAAAATTTCTAAATGAAAACAAATTAAATTATGATATCGATTCCTTTATTAATACAAGCAAGTGTGGAGTAACTGTTTTATCTATCTAGGTATTGATTCAACCCACCTACCTATAAATAGCACAGTTACAATTTTTGTGGCTTGTGTATGTATATTTCAAAGTTGAGTTTAGGAGACTCGATATGGTTATAGTAGTTGTTGCATTCTCATCTATATTTATATAAAATGATCCATAAGCAAGTAACAAAGCAAATGTCACTCCTTCTATAATATTGAACATAACCTAGTCTAACCTCACATAACCTAAACTAAAAGGATGCAACAACAATATATATATAGTTTAGTATGTGTATATGATACGAGTTTATTTTAATGTATTATCCGATATAATCATTTGTTTGTATGTTGTTGCTTGCTTGTATCTACGGATGATATCTATTGATATACTCGAATGTATTGACAGGTATTATTTCTAATAAATATACATAATACAGAGAGAGTTTATGCATTTGAAGAACAAACTTATTCATTCAATAATTATCATAATCACTTAATACGATGCCACAAACATTTGATTCATCCAACATTGGATCAAAAATTCAATGATTGTTAATACCATGTATTACACGATCGGGCGAATGTTTGATCCAATACATCTGACACAAATAGTTTCTGGGAATTATCATAACCTTTAAATTTGCTTGATATTGATTATTACATTAATCTTATGTATTATAAACATGGAGTATAAAAAAGGAAATAAGCGCGACAATAAGAAATAACAGCAAAAGGAAATAAATAAAAATTTAATAAACCTAATTGGACACATGGTGGATGAGCAGTGTGTCAAACGTTTATCAAATGTATATTTGAGTCCAACAAAAACATTTAAGTGTGGGGAAAAACATCGACAGTAGCCCGAACGTTGGCAAGCACGAATGTTGAACGCTTTACATTTGACACTTATAGTTTGTGTTTCAGCAACATGATACGACCCACCATCAAGTGTCCAATGTTGGACAGTGTTGGTCGCATCATGTGGCACCGACTTTACAAACCAAAAGTTGTTTACAAAAACTTTTAACATTTAGTGATCGACCAAAATAAGGTCTATGGTAGACGATTTTGCATCTATGTATGTATGTTTGTTTCACTTTCGAACGTGTTTTCCGATTTTTATGAAATTTCCAACATGTTTATCACATTCAGGAAATTTATTGTATAGTATATTATCATATACTATTTTTTGAGTCTCGTTGGCTCATCAGGAACTTAATAATAAATTTCCAAAAATTATTACTCTTCTCACTAGCAGTTTAATGAAGTTAATAGTAACATAAAACCAATTACGAAAATGAGTTGTGGCCTATATTTTCTTTGTAATAAGATTTGGATTTCACCGTGAGTGAAGTCTATAGATCAATGGAGCTATTAGTTTAATTGATTGATAATATAATTGTATGAAATAGTCTTAGTGCTCATTTAAAAATTGCATATGATTAGTATAACTTTTTCCTCTACGAAAATTCTGAAAAGTAATCAGTTTTCATTAACGGAGTCGGTAAAATTTTCAAATATAACTATTTATTTACATATTACATTTTCGTCACAATAGCTTATAATTCGTAGAATATTTCAAAACACCTGTAAAAATATTTCTACCAAATTTTTTTTTCAATTATGAACACAAGCGAATAGTTTCATATTTGTGTGTGCGATTGTTAGATTTTACATTTTATAGATTCTATTATTTGTTATAACACATTATATTAGTTACAGAAGTACAATTGACATTTGAAAAACAAACAAAACAAAAAAAAAAAACATTATTGAAACCATTTCATTTTTCTACACACATAAAACACCTTCAATATTTTACTAACTCACCGTATACGAATATCATTATCTCCTGTATATATATGAATGTTATTCTAATATTGTATCACATAATATTTTAAATATTATGCGGCTAAACTTAATAATTAATAGATGAAACCGAATGAAGTCGTAACTAATATTGTTATTATCAATAAGGTGAAGTTTTTTTTTTTTTTTTGTTCTTGAATGATGAAAATTGTCATATTCAATTTTAATTATTATTATTAATATTTGTAGTAATATTGGAAATATTTATTTGTTTGTTTTGAATTTAGATCAATTTATTTGCATATTATGTAAATATCTATTTACTTCTTATGCAATCATATCAAATAGTTTTTCGATACGTAATTCTATTATTGAAAGTGAATAAATAAATCATACACAAATTTCTATTTGTTTTTTACTTTCTTAGTGCAAGAATTATATTCGCCTACTTGAAATGCCATTTATAGTGAGTTTACGTTTGCCCTGTTTAATTTATTCGTCAATATATATCGATTCGTCAATATATTCGGATCTATATCGATTATTTTATCGATTTCTGATTTATTGAAATCAAATTATACTCTTGCCTCCAGGAAAAGTAATTCATTTCACTGTTATTTATTTGATCCAATGAATTCGTGAAATAAATTTTCGTTTAACTATTATTAATAGGTGATAATATTAATTAAAATACAATTAATAATAATTAATTGTATTTCTTTCAATTTTCGCATATAAATGTGAAGTTTGTTAGAGGTGTTCATAGAATCATCTAACTGGCTCAAAAATGAAAATAGATAGAAAGTTAAAAACTTAATGACGTAATTTAGACCTGTGAAGTATGTTTAGGTTATTTGAGGAGTAAAACCGGTCCATAGATACAAGACCCAACCATAAGATAGGAAACATTACAAAAAATCTTCTGCCTTCAAAACAATCAACTTGGATTAAATTATTTAAAATCACTTATATATATAATTATTGTGTTTAGTTCCCGTTACAGCGGTGAAAATTTGACCATACTCACTCAAAAGTGAATCTGACTGCCTTTTAACAAAACAGTATATATGCAGTACTGTGTGTAATATAAGCCGCACCTCTTATATATGTGTATGTTATAGTGTGTGTAGTGTTTTTTTAATGTATTTTTAAGCGTAATTTTTAAAAAAATTTTAACAATCTCCAGTTCTCCTTTATAGTTTATACGTGTTTATACGTTGCTTCACGAAATGTTCAACAAAAACATTCTCACTATTTTCATCTCCCAAGCTCACTATTTTCATCTCAAAATCTGAATTCTCGCATGACAGATTTATTATTCCATATATATTCAATACTAAGCCTTTTTTTCAATAAAAAAGTTTAATTATTAGTACAAAATCAGTACACGTTCTCAAACAGGTAAAATACTAGTAGAAACAAGGTAGAATAGAAAATATAATATAACAAAATTGTTTGTTTTTGATGGATGCACAAACATACATAGTTCCTAGTATACACTTTTTTCCATATTATATACACAAACCTTGTGTTCTGTTCGTTCACGTATTATTATTCAAATTTGTAGTTCAGTTCAGTTCATTTCGTTGTTGGTACATCGCACATGTGTCAAATGCAAGAACGCATCAGAGTCATAACAGAGAGGAACCCCGTTACAGTTCTGTTACCTACCTACCTACCTATGTGATATATATCCATGCATGGTGTGTAGATACGATATGACAAAAAAAAAAGTAAATAAATAAACATTCAGGATATAGAAAATTTTATATATTTTCGAATGATATTCTCTTTTTTTCACTTACATGATATATATTCAAATGTGACAGGGTTAGCTAATAAGTACACAATGTATGTTATTACGTTCAACAGACAACGACACTGACTGTATTTAGGTGATTGAAGAACAGGCGTATCTAATAAAAACAGTTCGAGCTGTGTATGAAGTGCAAGTTCCACACAGTCAAAATTTTTATTTTTAATATATATGGAAAGAAAGTCTTAAGCTGTCATTCCGAAACTTTGAATTATTAATAATCTATTCTATTTGAATTATCAATATGTTAAAATAATAGTTTCGGTAAAAAAAAGAAAGAAAGTCTGAAAATAGGAACAATCGAACATAAAAATGAAACAATTGGCTTGTGATCATCAATAAGATAAAATCTATTCACTCTAGAAATCTAAGATTTTTAACTTCTCGATGGGGAAGCTATTGTAATGAAGGTCGATTCTGTGAATCTCTAAATTATCATGAAAAAAAAAATTATATCGACGCGTAATTTAAAACTAAGTGACTTATCAGTAAAATTGGCTTAGCGTTTTTTAATTGAGGATAAAAAAACTTACGCATAATCGTAATAATACACAAATTATTGATTTTTTTATTCTCTTCGTTGTTCGGCGTGTGGACCTTGCTGATCTCGTTTAGACCACTTGTTTGTATTTTGTACCTAGGCAGATTTTTTATTTTGCCGCGTTAAGCTGCCCATACTCAATGAATTTTACCATGGTGATGTTTTGAGAAGTTAATCTGAGAATTTATACCAAACCAAAAGCTATTTGATGCCAAATTCCAGAACTCCCCAAATAATAAGGAACGCAATTTAAAAAAATTAAAAAATTACTAAAAATTTTAAACGAACATTTTATTGAAAAATACAGTTTTGATATTTAGCAAATGTAAAATTGTATAAACAAACAGTATTTTTTTTTTTTTTTTTGTATAAACAAACAAAAAAACAATCAATTTATTCAAAACTAAAAATCTTTATTTCACAATATTTCTTTATGATTTTTTGTTCCAAAACTAACTAAATCCTTTGATGACACCAATAACAAAATTTCTTGTTAATTTTATATTCTTATAATAAATTTAACGATACTTTAAGATTTTGCCCTTTCAACAGGAAATAATCAAAATTATAACTAAACTGGTCGTAAAAAATTATCAAAATATTATCAATATTCAAATTTTTGACATTGATATACAATTTTTTTATATGAAAAAAAAAACTGATTTATAACAGAATTATCAAAAGTGCATTTAATATCATATTTCATTTCGAAATACTTATATATTTTTTGAACAACGTATATTAACCGGTTTTAAAAATTGACAATAACAGCAAAGAATTGAAAAGCGAATCTTGTGTACAGTAAAAAAATATAAATATAATTTACAAAATTAAAAGTTTCAGTTAAATTTTTCAAAAAATAGCACAATATTTGAAGATTTTAACTGACTTTAAAGAAACTTTATTTTAGAGACGAATAATTATTATCACTTCAAGAATAATAATTTTTCACACATGAGGGGAATCCCAGTTATGATATCAACTACAATAATTATAATTATGATAATGAGTACGCTAAATGTAAAGCTTCATACACACACATTAAGTGTGTTGCTGACAATACAATTTTTTAGCATAGAACACAACTCAATGTAAACAATGTTTGATGATGTTTGCATTATATGAAGGTAAACGATGACATATAAGCAACGCAACGGCGGCAAGTAAAGCTAGAAACGGGGGGTGGGAGATCCAAAAGGAGGTGTGGGGAATATAGAAGGTGTATAGTTCTATGTGTGTTTAGTAATAGTAGGTGGAGAAGTGAAGCGTAAATCTGATTTGGCACACGTCATAATATATCTCGCTCTAACAACATATACATATTTGGCGGCATACAAGCCTTTGATCTATCCTAGTCATTCTATATGTATATATATGTGTGTGTGTGTGTGTGTGTGTTTGTATATTGTCCCTATGGAGAGAAAGAGGAGAGTCCTGGATCTAAACACATTCACATGTATTACCATATAGATTTATATCGTTTTCTTGAATATTCGATGCTTGTGAAATATTCCAAAAACCTATTTATTATGTATTACATTAAACATTTTTCCATTCTTAATAATAATATTCCACCCAGAAAAAAGAAATATCAACATAAATTTTAAGTCAAATATGGGTATAGAATATTTAAAAGTAAGAAAAAGTCTATCGAAATATTAACAAAAAACAGTTCTATGGATATATTTATTGATATTAATTTAAAATTCATATAGTTAAATTTTTAGAAAGTGCTTACTTTACTAAATCATTCTCTTTCCTTTTGGGAGCAGATAAAATATTATTTTAAACATTAAAAATATACTACTCTATAAATTTGAGCTTAATATTTTAATTTTTAAAACTCAATTAATTTGAAATTACCCCATTTATTTCACGTAAATTTGACCAGTTTCTGTTTTTCTTTTTTTAATTATCTCAGATCTTACGTTCTTTCATTGTACCAAGAACAAAATTATAAGGACATGTTCTTTCAAACATCCATTAAATGTAAGAATTGCCCAATTGTGCTGTTATGTCTATTTTGTCGATTTTTCTATTTTTCGACTTTTCTATCGGTTTTTCTACTACCGATTTTTACAACATGATACTACACAATATTTGTAATCATAAACTCATTAAAATTCATTAATATTTAATACAAATCAATTAAAAATATGATATTAGAAAAATCAGTAACATTTCAACGAAATTTGACCCAATATGCTAGTCAAATATCTTTGATATAATACATGCCATCTAGCGTATTAGTTTGTTATCACTGAGTAATTAAAAATTTTACTACCATGAAAAATAATTCAGTGGATTTTTAATAAAAATGGTAAAATTACATTCTAATAATTTGTGTTATTTTTTGACCTGGTGTTTGTCGGAAAAATATCCCAAAAATTTGTCAAGATTCATTTGCATCAAATTTTATCTTGAACATTTGAGACATGAAAAATCTTCAATATAATTTTGTTTCTTTGAATTCAAGTATCTAATTGAATTCCTTGAAAACTACTGAGTAATATTTTGAGTTTATTGTTAAAAAAAAAATTATTTGTTGTTAAAAATAAAGTAGGTTAGTAGTATATCTCTATCACTTTTGGAACCACTATTTACAAAACATAACGCAAGATGGCATATACTTATTATATAAATAGAAAAATCAAAAGATATGTACTTAATTGTTCATACTATGGGAATTTTAGATTTCGGCAATTTTTAAATTTATTAACGATAAAAAAATGTTTTAAAATTTTAAAACAATAATAATTTATGGTAAATACACTCCACATCAATTATTCTATACCTAATATTTCAACAAGCTTCATTTAGTATATTTTTTACTCATACCATTGCGAGATTGATAGACTATCTGTTTTTAATATGTATACATAATATAGTTTTGTAAGATGGGTAAGATTATATTATAAGAATACCAAATTTAAAACTCTTGACGATGAAAATCTTATGTATTTGACGTAATACGTAAATTTCTTTTCTCAATAACAACAATATATGTTATATGTATAGAAAATAGATATATATGTAGGTACGAACGAATACATAAACCAGGAGTCGCTATGACGATTTGTATTCAAAAACAAAATATTTTATTCGATATCAAAGTTATTTTCTTCTCTTTCAAATCAATAACGTTATTTTCTTGTATAAGAAAATGTTTTTCACACATATATAAGTGTCAAATTATGTAAAGAGTATTAAAATTCAAGTTTGTTAATAACATAGTTAAATTTTATTTAGGAAATGGTCGAATTTGTTCGCTTAGTTGATAAAAACGTTCATTATAATATCTGGTATAGTTTAATTGTAATTGAAATTTTGACTGTGACAAATTATTTTGTTTAAAACTATTTTTTATTGTCTGCTAAAATAGTTTATCTCGGTTAAAAAGACTCTAAATTCATTTTCCATTTCATACCCAAAAAAAAAAGTATAATTTAAGCTTCAAAATAAAACTCATTAAATTTTATGAAAATGACTGAACAATTTCTATAAATTCAATAGAATTATAATTCGAATAAGAGTTCTTATGAAACAAATTTTAATATAACAATGAAGGACTTGTTTAAAGGGGAAATATGTGCTTATTAATATATGAAGGTATATTAAATTTAGACACATTTTTTAACATTAGAAAATTTTGAAGACAAAATTTCAGTTCAGATTTTTATGAAATATTGTTAGTCAATTTTCGTTTGTTTGTCTGCTCATCAAATTAATTCAAAAATAGAAACTGATAGCGAACTGTACTTTGATGGCGTATTCAGAATAATACATCAAGAATTAATTGAAATTCGAGTTTGAAAAAAAAAACAATTAAATGGGCATGAATAAAAGAAAGGTTCAAATACAAAAAATATTTATTTCGGAAAAATAATCTCATCAGATTCAGCACTTATTATTATAACAAACTCTTTAAACTAAATTATTTTAAGTATTTTAATAATACAAATAACTATTACTTTATTAGATATTCATCCATATCTCCAGTATTTATTCAATTAAAACGGTTAATGGTTATTTTTATGTGTTTATATTAACTTGAATGTATTTTTATATCAATTAGGAAAAAAAATGTCTAATATGCGACCGGATAGACAGAAAATTATTAATAAATACCTTGCTAATAATGTTTGTTTAATAAATAATGTTGTTTCATGCTATATTTAGATTTGAATGTGTTTTTTTTTTTTTAAATGGTAGTCCTATGTTCATTTATTTAATTAGAAACATGTTTGGTCGTTAATTTTATTTTGAAAAATAAATATATACATAAAAACGCACATATATTTATTTATTCTACATATACAATCGTAAAAAAATATAATATACAAATAAAACATTATTTTTAATATTTTATGTCAATTAATAATAATATGGAGATGAAATCCCTTTAAAGAATCTGGTATTTAATAGTCAGCCGTTTTGATACCCTTTCGTATACTCGACATATACATAATATGTCAGAGTAGGATATTAATTTTAGTCTAAAGTTTTTAAAGTAGAAAATGTTGAAGCTACAAACTAAATTTTCGTTAAGGTGTTCATAGAATCACCTAATTCGTCCATTTCCGCATGTCCGTCCTTTCATCATCAAGATAGCTCAAAAACAAAAAGCGATCGAGCTGATATAAAGTTAGTTCAAGTTTGTGAATGAGCAAAATCGGTCCATTGGATCCAATGGATTCATAATTCTAAATTTAAACCGTAAAAGATTTTTGTTGGAAACATTTTTTTTTTTTTTTGTAAACTGATTAAATTTGTCACAATTCCAGGTAAAATTTTCGCCTAAAGTGTATAGACTGAATATTTAGAGTATTTTTTGCTAATAATTATAAACTAGTTCAAACATTGACACTGAACAATAAGTCGGTTATCCAAACAACTAACTCAGATATTTTTAATTTTCAGTTGTTTATTTTACTGTAAATTTTTCTTAGTTTGCTTATATTTTATATTTTGAAAACCCTACCCTGAAAGTAGAGAATATATTTTACTATGGTGAAAAATTTAAATTAATTAAAAATAAATTTTATAATTCATGACAAAAAATCATTTCTATAATCAAACTTCAGGTAATTTTAATTTTCATAGCATAAATCTATATTGGATAATCGCTATCAAATATTCAAAATTTCCAACAAAAAGGAACTATAATTTATTCAAATTTCCAAAAATTTTTCGACTTTATTCTTTATCGAATAAATATTTTTATTACAAGTTTAAATGTAATAAAATTAATTAAAAAAAATTTGGAAAGTGAAAAAATCGATGTTTACATCAAATTTATCCATTTACACTCTAATAAGCAAAATAGATAGGTTATTTGGCATCAAGGGACTTCAAAAATTACAACTTTGATTATTCAACACATTAAACACGTAAATCATACACACATTCCCAAAGTAGGCAATATTGAGATAAAAATTTGTTTAACATGAAGACTTTTTTTTTAAAAGTAAATTTTGTCCTTTTGATAAAATATGTAAGTATTTATTATACCATAAAACAAAATAGAGATATGTCAAAATTTATGCCTTTTTTTCGAAATGTTTTGGATTTTTGGATTTTTAACGAAAAAAGTATTTCGCCCGCGAATAAACAAAAAAAATTAAAAAACGGGTATCTATAATAAAAACAATCTATAATGCATTATATTTCTTTTAATTCTTGTACGCAAAAAACTCAAAAAATAATTATTCTTATGTTATGAAATTTAACATGCACACTCATGGCATGAAAATGAAGGCCTTGCCAAAGAGTTTTTCTCGAAACACGTTGTTAAAATAATAATAAAAACTTTGAATTAAATTATTTTTTTGTGACAGGTACTCCGTTTTCGTGTCATGCCAAATTTCATAACATAAGGATAATTATTTTTTGAGTTTAGTCCCCGAAAATTGAAAAAAATGAAAATGTATATTTGAGATTGTGATGTCTCTTTTTTGGGTTCTTTAATTCCCCTGAAGGGTAAATATTATGTTATAAGCAATGAAATTATTATTTACTGCTTGGTAATGTTTTTATTTTAATATATATTA
The DNA here is from genome assembly GCA_020423425.1 of Chrysopa pallens. NCBI lineage: Eukaryota > Metazoa > Arthropoda > Insecta > Neuroptera > Chrysopidae > Chrysopa > Chrysopa pallens. The sequence goes on from CM035594.1 coordinate 16,346,370, forward strand.
AGCAATATTTCGGTCGATGAATTACGTAATTCCCTAGTTAATTCATAAGCAAAGTACATATTACCCAAAAAAAAAAATGGATTTTATAGACTTATTATACACAGAATACTCACAGCTAAATAAATATAAATATATAGCAGTTGATAGGAAAGGCGCACTAATGTTGATTGGAAAAGTGCTCATAGTTCAAGAATGGTATACGAATTTCTGGTATACACATATTCCTTAACCAGGGGACCGAACTGAATAAGCAATACTTCAATTGAACCGTTTTTACATCACGGGCATGGATCTGAAACCATTTTTTATAAATCTTTAAAAATAAGCAAGAAATAGATATTCAAAATATCGAATTAAATAAAGATAGAAATACCTACATATGAGGTCATATGTAGGTAGGAGAGTCAACTGTTTGAATCTCCGTGTAAATTACTTATTAAACATCGTTTTCAAGAATGAGATGGATGTCTTATCCTTAATATCTTCATTGTTTTTGCATCAATTTTAATTTAATTTTCAAGTTTTGTTATGGTATTGAGTCAAGTTACACATTTCGATGTGAAATATACATAATTGAGAATCATTCAAATATCCTATTCTTGATTAATGTTTTGAGAACTTTCTAAGAATGCTTATACACAATTTCTACGTAATGATTTGTACAATTTTTTTGGCTCATTCACAATAATACGAGTTTGTTTGTAGTAAAGATGTATCAATCTGATTGTAATATGTCAGTAGATTATAAATTATAGACAAAGACACACGTATAATATACTTTCACTAAGACAGAACGGGATGGGATGGGATGTAGGTGAATACTAGGTTGGTTTAGATTTATATACACAGAATAAATGATTATAGGGACGTGTGGTGTATGGTGGTGCTAGGCAAGTACACACAAAACACATAGAATTTTCACCTTCTACTTTAATACAATTTACAGATTCGTTTGCCGCGCGTGGCTCCTCTATAGTATCTATCTAGAGTAGTAGTAGTAGTGATATTAATGTAATGTGTTTTTGTAGAAGGTATACTAACTACACCTCTCCTGTCCGCTGCAGATTGTGTTATGTTATTTATAAGTCTCTTTGAAGTTTTACCGCTTTGGTGTTTGTGCTCTTTCCCTACTTTTAAATGTCCATACAACTCCTCTTAAATGTATATATGTGTTCTGTACGTTCATATGTTGTAGGTGTTTGTCGAATTAAAGAAAATTGTTTGTTGTCTAGAATAGATGGAAAGTTCGAAAATCATTTACTGGAGGAGACTTCTTAATCGATATATCCGCTACCAGTGTCCAAAATTTATAATAAAACATTCACATTCTAGAAAATATAATTATTTGTTCAATTGTTTGCATGTAAATTGTAAAGCAAAAAAAATTATTGAATAATTAATTACAAACAAAAGATATTTTATTGAAGTTATTGGGTTGAAAATTGTAACAATGATTGAAGAAATTGCTTTAGTAATTCTTTTCATTGCAAATATAAATAATTACTCATTTAAATTTTGAGTAATGTTAAATCATAGATATCAATAAAATTTATATACACTGTGAAAAATTTTGTGTAAAATCAACCAAATTTCCGCATTGAAAACGGTCCATACAATATTATTGTTGATTATCTACACACACACACACACAAATGTTTTTTAACACAATATCGGTGATAACTATTATTTTTGAGTTTCAATACAGAGGTAAGATCATTAATTTAATATAAAGAAGTATTTAATGGCTTATGAGGAAAATTATTTTACTTCATTTTATATGTATTTATATATACTGTTTCCTGCTTTAACCGTGTAGTAATATAAAAATTTGATCGGACTCTAAATCACGCTAATCAAGATTTTTTCTGCGGAGTTTTTATAAGTATTTAATATTTTAGAAAATAAATTTATTAATTCTTATCCTTAATACTGTTTATACACGGCATATATTATGTCAGAATACATTAATTTTAGTCTAAAGTTTCTAACACTAGTAAATATTGACCGCACAAACAAAATTTTACTATAGGTATTCAAAGAATCAACTAATTAGTCCCATTTCCGTTTATTCGCCCGTTCGTCACAAAAATAACTAAAATAAAAAGGAATAACTAGCTTAAATTTTGGTGATATTTTCTCTATCTAGAAATTAAGATAAGTTCTTGAATGAACAAAATCGGTCCATTAAATCCCATGGATCCATGATCCAACTTTTAAATCATAACAGATAGACGAAAAATTTAAACACAAAAAATGCTTGTTTTTTAAATCGAAAACTTTTGTTTGAAACATTTTTTCATAAAATATTTCAAATTGCCTCAATTTTACCTCAAATTTAGTTAATAAACGCATATGTAATTACAATTCATATTATTATTATACATGTATTTATAATTGTATATACTGGATATTTATAGTATTTTATGAATGCTAATAGAAAACAGTCAAAACCTTATTTTCCACAATCAATAGTGAACTGTTATGTCTAATAAATTGAAATTTGTACGTAATTACTAATTGGGCTTTAAGACACACATATGTGTGGATGGATATGTTTTAATATATGTAATGTTTTAAGCTCGTATAGTAAGAAGGAACAAGGCAATTAACTTATTATAAGATTATAACTAAGTTAAACAGTTACTGTAATAATGCTTGCTATATATTTTATATAAAATAAGACAATTTAATACAAAAACCCATTCACAACCATCTTAAAATAAGACGCTTCACAATTACAGAGTATTTGAAATTATTCAATTATCAAGTTGAAAATTATAAAATACGTTTATATGAAAATGGAAAGAAATTATTTGCTCGTCAACGAAATACTAGTGTTTTGGAATCCGATATTATTAGTATTTTGGAATCCGATTTCATTGAATGGACTTAATTTGAATGGACGTAAAAATAACTGACATGTTTTAAAAATTAATACAAAATTTTGGAAAATTGTAATTGCTATTTCTAAATTAATATTTAATTTTGATTTGAAAAAATCAAAACTAATATTTATTTTGCGATTGGGTAGATAGTTTTCGCAATAGCGCTTGAAATTTGTGTAAAATATTGACCAGTGGATCGAATTTCAATACAAGTAAGAATACAAGTCGAACTACCCTTAAAAACGTTTATCGAAATCGGACTTAATAAAATTTCCTCGATGTATCAAAATTTTTTAAGGGACTACGTAACCTTTTACAAAAATCATAAATAATTGCATTACAAAAAATTGCACTCCGATTTCGATAAAATTATGTTTATAAGGGTAGTTTGGCCTGTAGACTTAAAAAATAAGATTGATTAACAATCGAATACGTAAATTTTGAAAGGTCGCTAGAATCCGATCAATTGTCAATATTTTGCACAAAGAGATATCTCGAAAACTAGATTTCCAATCATAAAATAAGTGTAAGTTTTTATTCCTAGCAAATACCAAAACTTTAATTTTTATTTTTAATATTCCTCATTCCTTTTTGGCAAAATTATCTAAAAATGCCAATATTGTACACGCAATGGGTGTGCAATGAGATTATACGATCACGTAAAATAGTATGACAAGAAGATGTAAAACAAATCAATATAGGTATTATCAACCTGTGTTAGGTTTTCAGATTGCTTGTACAGAATGTCAAAGGTCATTGGTTCGATTCATGCCTAGGAACATATATTGTCGTCTTAATTTCAAAAATACTTCAAATTTTAGTTGAAATATATTCAATTATAGCGACCTCACAAATGGTAAATATTAATCATATCTTATTATTTCTTTGAATTGGACAGCAACTATAAAGAAAATAATAAATAAATAAATAATAATAATTTCATGGTTAACAAAATATTTTAATATGTAAAATAGGTATAATTTTAATAATTTTAAAGTAATGCCTCATTAATAAATATACAAACTACAAACATTGTTAGCAACCAAAATATATCATCAATACAAATGTAAAAAAAAACAAAACGTTAACCAATTAGAAAGAAGAACACATCACAAAGATCAGCATCCCATCTCATTCACTTGTAAAAATCTACACACATAAAATATATAGATTGTAGATTTTTATATTCATTCAATACACAAAAACAACTATGCGGCTTATTAATTGAAAAAGCGAAAATAACACGAACTTTGATTCAAGCGCATACGTTAATAAGTTCAGAATATTTGAAAAAAGATAACTTAAGAAGATAAAAGTAATTCAAAACTTAGATTTAGAGATAATAAGAATTAAAATCTGTTCGGGATCGAACCCGGGATCATCTAATTGCTTGACAGATGCTTGCTGCCAACTATTTCTAAATGCTTGGTAATCAACTACCGATATTTTGTTTTATGTGCAATGTTTCCAAGCACATTATTTTTTGTATGTTTGTGTCATACTTGTTCCTTGACAATATTATCGATTATTAAACTACTTAAAATTATAAATCTTAGGGTCTTGACATTTTTTAACTTTTGGTAGATACAACACTTTCGGGAGATTTAAAAATTCGAAGTGTCATAGATATTAGGACAAATTCGCATCACTGACAGTATATCATTAATATAAAATTTCAAGTCTTCATTTAAAATCATATTCACCAAAATTTATAAATTTTTTTAATATTTTAGGTATACGTTCGTACCACTAATTATCAATTGAAATATTTATACCATTTTTTTTAAAATAAATTTTAAAACATAAAAACAGAAGAGACTTGAAATATAGTTGAGAATTTATATGATAACATAGTACCAATATTAATTGTTTTTATGCCTTGCTGTCGTTTGCACCATATTTATTAGATACACATATATTTTATATTTTAATTAATAATTATTAAAATAAACGTTTTAATTTAAGCTTACGATTAAATAAAGTTTTTGGTCTCTTAAAACTTGTTCTGAAAAATAATCAGAAAAGCCATGAAAGTATATATTTATAAGACTTAAAATAAAAAATGGTATAAAATTCATGTAAAGTTTAAAGTTTTCAAGTCTTTGAGACTGCCCTAATCTTTTTTTTTTCTTTTTTTTTTTAAATTTTTCCCTATTATACAATACCTTTTATGGTTATGTATAATAGGTACCCATAGTTTGTAATTGCAAAATATAAACGTAAGATCATTTTGCAACATAAGGCAAAATATAAAAGTAAAATTTAAGTGGTGACTTAGTTTGACAGCTAGTATTTTGCGTAATTGATAAAGATATATATATATATATATATATATATATATGGATAAATGCCGTGTTCCAAAATATTTTAACATAACAAATTAAACATGCAACAAGTGTGTCTGTCATTTACTAAACGAAAACTAACAAACAAACAAACGAAATAAACACTACACTATACAAAATAGTGATATGATATTATTTATAGGCCAACTTTTACTTTTACAAAAGTACCGCTCTGTCATTAACGTAAAGCATTGTACCGCCCATGTTTAATGCCACATTATGCTTTGTGTGTGTATGTGTGTATTTTAATAATAATAATGATAATAATAATAATAATAACATAGTATTTATCATATGTGTCATATATTTTAAATATACAATATATTTATATAAAAGGTGTGCGCATGTGTCACAATAATCAAGTTAACTCTCTATACAAATAAAAACACGCCTACTAGATTAGCGTGAACGTGAAAATTATATATTTTACGGAAATAATACTTACCTGATTGAAAAGATAAATGTGTTATTTCCTTTTATATACAATAAATATTTTATTTATTAATTTTATGAATAAGCATATCTAAATCGAAATATCTCTAGTTTGTTCAACGGAGATGTTTAGTTTCTAGTAATTCTGCGACCTTTAGATCCAAGAATACGAATTTTCCAATGAGAATAAAAAACAAAAATTTTTTTGTCATAACGAACATGGGTATTTTTTTGTCTAGATTTACTTTTTATATCCTCTACAAATAACAGCTACAACGAATTTGCGAAAAAGTCATTCAGATATAATAAACCTGTCGATAACAGTAGTCCCACGTCGATATCATAATTTGTTCTCGTGATGATTGAATCGAAAAAATTGAACGCACATATGTTTTGGATTTTGGTTCAAGTAATCTTGAAACGTGAAGATATTAAGTTAAAATTCGTGGGATTCACAAAATCGGTAACATTACCAGAATTTTCCAATGGGAAGTTAAAAAATCGCATCTTTATTATAGAAAATTTTCATACTTAACCTGATAATTTCACATCGATTGCTAAATGCATTTTTCTAGCTTGCATAGTAAAAAATATTGTTATTTTTATAAAAAATGGGGTTCAAAAAAAAAAAAATTCCTTATTTTCCTATTTTCCCTAATTACAAACATTTCGTATCGATTAAAAAAAACTCATTTCTTTTATATATTTATTGCAATTGGTATTTTTGAAGACTTTCGCCACAGGTCAGGTTCGGATGAAATTTCCTCAAAAACTATGCAGTTAATTTTCTGAATGGGAGAAACATCTGTTTCAAATTTTAATATCAAAATCGAAATCCTTGTTCGAAAATTTCGGCGGACCCAACATAGATAAATAGAAAGATAGGTAAATAGTTCTGTAAAATTTAAGTTTCTAGTCTGTGACCAATTTTAATACTAGACACTGATTTCGTAATTTTGTAATTCTGCTACAAAATTTTAGAGTACTTAATAGGTACAATGCTAAGACTTGAACCTTTTATTAATTTCAGGATAAATAACAATGCTATACTCGTAGAATAAAAAAAAAAAATGCAACGACCTGAATCTTTCATGCTTCCTTAAAATTATAAAATTCACTAATTTGATGGTGTATTTTGTTATTTTTCAGTTTAAAATTGTTATGTTTTCGATAGCTGAATAAAATAAATTCTGATAAACAACTCATCACCACATAATAATCGAGTATTTAATATTTTTAAATCGATAAAAATAATTAAATGTGTCGCATTTTTTGATTCTACAAGTATACATTGGAAATTTGGTTTTTTGTAAAAATTTCATTTTACAAACCTTAAAAGAATGTAGGATTAAAATGAACTAATTGCAAATACCTTAAAATATTTATGACCAAAATAATTAATAGCGAACCATATAATTAAATTTTTTTTTAATTTACACAACACCAACTCATTGAGAAATTTTACTAATTACAAGTTTTTTTACTGTAACAAAAAAAAAAATGAAATAAACTAATTTAAAGTGTTAATATAAAAACAAAAAAATAAATTAATTTATTTAAAAAATAAAAAAAAAACTTGAAACATTGTGTTGGGGAACCTCGAATCTCATTCTACTTGATAGTACAAAATAAAATCCGCTTATAATTATATTTATAATTTTACGTGTATAGAAGAGAAGTTAGTAGGTTTACGACAAAAACGTATAATAATTATAATTACAAACGCTAATAAACAAACTTTTGGGATTAAAAAAAAAAAGAAAAATAATTTGAGTCAATGTACGCAAATGACGTCTATATATAACACATAATGAAAAAGTTTAAAAGATGAATTCCATAAAAGGTTTTTATCAAATATTATATCGCAACATTCTGCAATATCTTTTATACAAAATTAATTTTTTACTAAAGAAATAAAATAACCAAAACTTTTAACCGGTTTATAAAAATTCAAATTCCCAGCTGGTTCCTTTCTTACTTTCTTTAACTACTATAGTGATTCCCTGATTCCTAAAAAATGGTTTTTAGAAATTACCAGCGATATTGTATCTAACCTTTACCCAAATTCAACAAATTGGTCTTCATATTACCACTAGTTGAGTCGCGGAGCTTTTGGTTGAAATCGGACTACCGAATGTCTAATTTATTTTAGTTATTAGATTTTCAGTTTTTTTTTTTACTTTTTTCTCCAAAATGGCTAAAACGATTGTCTTCGAATTTAGTATGTTTGTAAAACATATTAAGCTCTACTACTTTTATTTGAAATATTTATCTCAGAAAATTTAAACATACACTATACATACTAAGCAAGGATATGATGCCGGATCATTAAAAATGGGGTTCCTCAGTTATAGATACGGATAAGAGTAATCAGAGACCAGATACGCGGATCGGTATACTTTTTTGGGATGTCCTTAAAGTGTGGCTATTTATTGTTTGAAATGTGATAGTGATTATTTATCACTTAGCAGTATTATTTAATTTGAATACTTAAGAATTTGAATTTACATAGTGTAGTTACTAATTGGTACCTAATGAAAAGCTAGTTATAACAATTACCACTTACCTCACTTAAATAAGGGCTGAAATATTAAATTTTTGCCAAATGTTTAATTTTTTTTTTTACTTAAAACTTTTTGAATAGCATTTAACAGTATTTTATTGCTACCATTTATAAATTAATATACGTAATGAAACTTCATAATGAAAAAGATCCGTTTAAGATCTGCTAAAAAATAAGTAGATACGGATCTTTCTTTTCTTGCGGATACGGATATCCGGCACATCTCTGATACTAAGTATATAATACTAAGAGAAAATCCTGTGACACATGGTAGCAGATATTTTTTTTTTTTTTACATTTTACCCCCATCTTGATATTAAATTTTATTGTAAAAATATTGTAAAAATCCCCTTCTCTAATCTTATCTTTATCCTGTAGTAAAGCAGCAGTCTGATGTCGACGGACCGTTTTTGGCGAAGTAGGATTGAAATTTTTGTTTTATGTTTATTATTGAAATGAAAATATTATTTTTTACTTTCTTTTACCTCAAAGATTTTACAAAATCCCATTGATCTACGAATATTAATATCTGAATTTGAACATTTTTGTATAACATATAGAGGTTGATGAAAAATGAAAATTGTGTGACAACAAAAATGGAAACACAAATGTTTTTTAAACATTTTCAAATATTATAATGAAGAATTTTTGTTCGTTGTTGTTAAATTGTTCTCTCATTATATTTGTTAAGTGAGAACAGAGAAATGAATAACTTGTGTGTAAACTCGAGAAGAAGTTGATGATAAGAAGAATAAGGGAAAAGTCATCATCATTTTCATATAACATTAAGGGCTTCGTCAACGTTCTTCTCTTCTCTTGTTAAAAGGGTGGAATATAAAATTAGAAGAGGGTGTTGTATACATTGTAATAATACAAGATGTACCAAAACAACAAATTTTAATTAAAAATTGAAATATATAATTCGTATATTTTTGATTTCACTTTTTTAGATCAAAAAGGTAACTTAGGTAAATTAACTTCTAATGCTTAAGGATAAACACCCATCATTAATAAAAGTGGTGTATATAGTTTATCATGCCCACAATGCAATTACGTTGGTCAGTCAGGTAGATCATTTATAACCACGTACAAAGAACACATAAACAGTCATAAAACTTCTCCATTCATCCTACCAATACTGGACATAAAATTGATATTGAACACAAGCCGGAAGTTGTTATATGTTTGCGACAAATACAAGAAATTATGCCCTTGCGATTAGTAAATTAAATAAAAAAATTCCAAATTTGACTATCTTAAATAATTAAAGAGACCTCAATAACTAACTTTTTTTAAATAAATTTGACATTATAAATATTGAAAAAATATTTATGAACTCTATCTACAGTTTTTTCAATCAAAATAATCTTACCTTCTTTTCCTATATATTTTTAAAATAAAAGAATTACAATTATTAATTACTTGATAATGATTTTATAAGTCGAAAGTGCACTCATAATTTAAAAAAGGTCAGAGTTTCCATTATTATTTTATAATATACAAATGCCATCGTTTTTGACCCAAAGCAGTCGCAAAGACGCATTTTGTGAATACCATTGGTTCAAGTGTGATTGTCATTTGCTAAGCTCGTGAAATTTTAGACTGATTATTTCAAATGGTGATTAAACGGACTTTTCCTTACACACACACTGTTGTTGGACTTTTGACTAATGTTTGGACATCTTTCAAGTTGTTGACAATTAACACCTGTTAATATAAGATAAAAACACCTATATCAAAGTTTTGTATGTGCGGTCAATATTTCCTAGCGTTAAAAACTTTAGACTAAAATTACTAGACTCTGACATATTATGTATGTCGAGTATAATAAAGTTGATCACTGAAATGGAGTTAGTACTTATTTCATTGCCAGAATTGTTATGACATACCTAGTACAAAATAATATATTGTGCTGAATATTGAGATGAGTTTTTCGCCTGTCGGAATTAGCCCCCTTATATACATATCATTCATCTCTCGCGTAGCTCCTTCAACGTTTGCAACATAACTACCATTACCAAGTGCAGTGCAGTTACACCAGTAGTAGAATGGCACCTCTTTCAGTACTTATATTAGTTAGTACATGTACACAGTGACTCTGTGACTGTCATCATCCATTATATTTTGCACCAATACATTCTAAAATGGTGATAACTCACCAACACCACCACCAACCAAAGCACCCACACACACACACACAAGTTGTAACAAACAAGCCTACTCCAAACTGTGTGTATATAATGTATACCATCGTCAACCAGTTAGACGAAGGAGATCATCATATTTCTTGTATCCTTGTTGTGTTTGTTCTGTTTATTCGAACATGGAGCGAGCGGAGCTCAATGTATATTTTTTTTTTCTCCAACTGTGCATTTTATTTTTACAAATAATTTATCGTAAAAAATATTATACGAAAAAAGAAAACAACTTATTTTCGTTTTGCTTGAATGAATCTCAAAGCGTAATTTGTTTTCAGAGACTTGAGAGGATAAAAATAATAAAAAAATAACAGCGAAAAATCAATAAGAAAATATTTCAATTGAATAAGAAGTATACCGAATTTAAAAGGTTATGAGTTATTAAAAGATATAAAATTTATAATAAAATTCAATAAATCGTTCATAATGACCTCCATTTAACCTCTATATCAACAACCTTCTGATTATTGAAATTATGCTAAATTTTTCCAAACAAAGAAATTTCAGGTTCAGAATATCATTTTCATTTATAATAATCTGAAATTTATAATCTAAGCTTCAAGCTAATTATTTCCTTAACCCTAGGCATATAACCCAACTGGAAACGACCAAAAAAATTAAATGTTCCAAATCGAACTATGTCGATATTTTTTAGATTTCTTACTAATTTTCATATCTTTAAAATTTATCGATGATTTTTACTTTAAAATTGGAGTTTGATATTAATTACTATCATTATTAATAGCATCATTTTTCAAATTTGAGTTTTTTAAGTAATTAAAATGTCTAAGCTTTTCATCAATTGTTGTGGAAATATTACATAATTAACTTTTATTACAACGTAAACATTCGCAAAATGGCAAAAAATATTAGAATGTCTCCTATTTTTTCGTTTAATTTTGTAAATACCATCAATATATAATAAATGATCCTTTTTTATACTAAATTTTACCAACCAATAAAAATGTATGTAAACAAACAACTGGTGGTAATGACCATATTTCTGTAAACTTATAATTTATTTCTGTATACATAGAAAATGTTAAACAAATTTAATTTAAATCTATGAAATTAATTCTTCCACTACTTGTTTAGTTTTTTAAAAACCCAATTCGCGATAGTTGGAAATAAATGAAATAATCACGCAAACCTCATGAGAATTTTTGCTTGGTTATCAAAATTTAGTCTATTAACCGAATACCCAATTTATGTTAATATAAAAATTTTCCTGTCAAAAGATGTTCAATACATTTTCCAATATCTTCCTGATTTTTGTTTATCGTTAAATCATTTTTCAAAATGCCTCTTGTTACACCGCAAAGTTCAAAGTAAATATATTCACGTATTAAAATAATAATAATTTTAAAGCGATAAAACATTCTAAATATTTAAACAATTAACTCTATCAGTTAGTTTCTTCTTTCTTTTATTAAATGTATTATGCATAAATGTTACAAAATTTAAGTTAAGGTTTATCTTAAAACATTCTTAACAAACTATTTAAAATTACTATAATAATAATAATAATAATTCAAATTCCTCATTATCCATTAATATCCTATTAAAAATTATCTAAACGTACATTTTATTGGTAATTAACGCCACATGTCATGTTTCAAAAAAAAAAAAAGCTAATAGCAAATAAACATAAATATTATGGACATTATATTAATTTAAAAAATATTTTTTTGTTTTTTATATAATTAAATAAAACTTGAAACTATAGAATTTAATGATGTTTATAATTGAATAATAAAAATCACATTTATACTATCAATTTGTTTAATTTTCGGACTCATCCTCTGTTCAAAAATATTTGGAAAAAAAAAACAAAATACTAATATTTAATAGTTCGTTGTCAATTTTGAATAGTAAATTTTATATTTCAATATGTCAATTTTGTATTTCAGTCTGAAAATTTATAAATTTATTTAAACCCAAATTTTACAATTTTAAATAATCAAATAGACCTTAAAAACTCCCCTTTATTAAATTTGAAATTATAACCATCGGAAAAAAATATTTATCAACTCCATCCACAGTTTCTTCAATCAAAATAATCTTACCTACTTTCCCTATATAATTCCAAAATAAAAGAATAATTATTAATTACTTGATAATGAGTTACTAAGTTGAAAAGTTAACTGTTTTCATTATTTTATAAAAATTTGATTTTCTCAAAATAAATTATACATCTATTAATTTTCAAAATTTTACTCAATTTAATAATATGTCTTCAAAAAATTAAAATTTATACCATAAAAATGTATTCTGTTTTTTCAACGGGTTTTGATTTCTGTCTTCTAAAATAAATTTTATTAAATATAAATTTTATTAAATATGAAGAGACATTGTTTATTGTTTTTCGATAATTTAACATTTTTAATAGTAATTTGAGCAACTAAATTTGTGTCCCAAAATATCTCTTAAAAATAATAATTTATTAATAAATAATTATAAAAGAATACGTTTGATCTGTTGCCGACGATACATTTTTGTTTAGGAATATTTTTGAATCAATTTATTTTATAAATTATGTTTGTTTAATATTATTTATCTTTTTTTTTTTTTTTAAATATTATTATTGTTTTTTTGTTTTTAATGTAAAACATCTTTTTGTTAATCATAAAATTAGTAAATAACAGCGATGCGATTTTAGTGATGATGCAACAAATTATTGGTTTTTAAATTATGACTTACCACACTAGTTGAAACCCATTGAAAATTAAACAAAATATTACAAAAATATTAGACAGAAATTATATTATTTCTTGTTTCCTTGTTCGATTTTAAAAGTAAAAAGTTTGAAAAAACAATGTTCCCATTTTATCAAACGTTATTATATCGATTACAAACAAAATTTGAAGTAGATTGAACCAAGGAATTACGTTGTCCCACTCAAACTTTTCCCCTGTTTTCTGTCCCTTTAGGTGTACAATTTCGAATCTTTCTTCTGAAAATTTTCAATATTGAAATAAAATAATTTTTACAATATAAATAACATAAATATTGAACATCGAACATTCCACAGATTTATTTAAATGCATTTATAATTAATATTTTCAAAAGTGATTCAACAAAAGATGAGTTAAGAATTGTTGTTTTTTTTTTATAATTAATATGAATAATTTATTTTTATGTGGACAGAATTAATTAATTGATTTATAAATTAGTTTATGCAAATTTAAAAGTCCGACAATTGCTTTTGAACTGAAAGTACCATAATGTATTATGACAAAGTATTTTGTACCTTTTTTAAAGATTCCAACAAGATCTGTTTTATAGATTTTTCCAATTTATAAACAAGCCATTAGAGTCTAAATCTATGACATTTTGATTGTGAAATGAATCATAATAAATTATAGATAAATTTATTTTATATTATTTTTCATACGATAAATATTTTCATTGTATAAATACCTATAATTTCTACAGTCACACTGTGGTTTGCATATCCAATTTTGTTTGCAAAACTTAAACAAATACATAAACAAAATATTACGCCATAAATTTTGACTCATTAGTGAATTTCATTTCATCATTTTAGTTTTTTTATTCATAATAAAAAAATGAAATAAAATCAATTCCTAAATTACAGTTTTTACAACTCATTACGAAAAATCATGATAGTAAAAAAAACATAGGCTAAGTTTTGAAAGGGAAATTGATACAAAATGAGATTTCAATAAAAACAAGCCACAATATTAAAATATATACAATATTTACACACAAATAACTCAAAAAGTTATGAAATTAGGTATGGTCAATCTTGACAAGACAACGGAGAGCTTGCCGATGAAAAAATTGCGCATGCCAAATTTCATTTCATTTGGATAATTTGTTGAGTTATTTAAACGCGGAAATTAAAAAAAAAAAAATGCAATGTGTATTACATTAGAGAATGTCTTTATTATAGAGGTTTTCATATTTATTTCTTTTAATGCAAAGCAAGTTTTCATTGCATTTTATTTCCGACTTCTTCAATTTGTGTTTTAAATTAAACTATTCTTAAACTTCTTGCATCCACGTAAAATAATTGATGTCATATGAATCCACTTATTACTTGGATAACCAGAAATAAAATTTATAATTCTATTAAATTCATGATTTTGATAAATTGTCTTCAGTAAAATGGATAATTCAACATAATTTTTGTATAAATTTTTTTTTTTCTGTTTAGACATAAGAAAACCGGTAATAAAATATGTTTTAATATACGAAGCTTAATATCGTCTTGCAGTCTTTTTGATTCTTATCAATTATAATTCCTATCATACTAAAAAAAAACCATGTAAGAATTTCAACAAAAATTCTGTATAAGAAATCTTTATTATCGATACATTTCAAATATCCATAATATTAACATATGTTTAGAATCGACTTTCATGTCAATGTTTTTATATTTTAAATTCCATGGGAAAAAGGTTTTGAGTCTTCAATTATCTTTGATTTTTATACTTGACATACATTATTTGTCAGAGTTTAGTAATTTTTGTCTAAAGTTTATAACGTTCGAAAATAATGACAGCACAATCAAAATTTCGGTATAGGTAGGTGTTCATATAATCAGCTAATTATTACATTTCCGCATGTTCATCCATTTGTTCGTCATCAAGATAACTCAAAAAAGAGAAAAGTGAAGTTTTGGGAACTTTATGTTTAAGATATAAAGATTTTAATTTCTTAAATCATCAAAATTGGACTATTCGGTCCGATGAGGACCCACCTTTTAAACCATAAAAGAGAAATTGACTTTTGTTTGAAGTATTAGTTCGCAATAATTTTAGCTCAAATTAAGCTAAAAAGCACTTAATGTATACAAGACATAACATTATAATACACATATATTTATAACTTTATATACTGGATTTTATCAATGCTAAGATTAAAAACAGTTCAAACATTGATACTCAATCATATGTCGATTATATATACAATTAACTCTGTTTGTTTTTATATTCACTCGTTTGACTTATTTTTTTCTAAATCAAGGTTTATTTATAGACTAACTCTTTCCAATGCTGATATAGCTCATTGGTGCCTCAGGAGCAAAACTTAACTAGTTTAGTTTTGCTAACTAAAATTATACGCAGTTCACCCATTCTGGGTAATTTTTAATATCTTCGCATTCGAATCAATCGAAATCGTCTGTCTGAGCGTAATTTGAGTCAACGCTTACATTTGAAATGTCATTGTGGTTTCTGATGTTTCTGATGTAGTTTCTGAATATTATTTGATTTGAATAATAATTAATTTGAAAAATAAAGATGAATTTAGATAGTGTAATTACTAATTAGTATCTTATGATAAAGTAGTCAGCTATAAGAATTACCACTTAGCTCACTGCAATAAGTGTTCAAATAGTAATTTTTTGCCAAATATTTAAGAAATAAACTATTGTAATGGAATTTAACAGTATTTTAATGCTACATCTACTTATAAATTCATATACGTAATGAATCTTAACAAACGGATACGAATCTGTATTTCTTGCTGATGCGTATACGGATATCCGGCACATCTCTGTTGCAAATCAAATTTATTTCATTTTATTGATATTACGGGTCACGAAATTTGTTTTTTATTTTTATTTTGATTTTCGTAAAGTTAACGTTTATGCTCGCTCGTTATATATAATATTTATAAATATGTAAACCGGTTCTTTAACTAAAAAAAACACATATAAAATTATTATTATACCAAAACATTTTTAATACTCATTTAAAAGAGTTAAGAGCGTCTGTCTGTCTGTGTTACGTCTGTGAATGTGTATGTCTATCTATACACGTATATACATACATAAAAACATACGTACTCTGTATACGGTTTTATGTATATGTGTTAATGTCGAATAGAGTTTAGTCCACCAAGTGCTAACATTTACATTTATTTGATAACTAGTTAGTTATTAACTTACAACTACTGTAACTAAAGTTATGGGCAAAACGAATTTATAAATAATTACACAAATTATCATCACTTCTTTAATTACATTCTAGTCAACATCGTATTTTTATTATATTTAAATATTCATTCTTTTTTATTTATTTATTTATATCTATCTTTGTTTTTTATACCCGACATAACAGAGTATATTAATTTTAGTATCAAGTTTGTAACGCTACCTAATAATATTGATTGTACAAACAAAATTTTGGTAAAGGTGTTCATAGAAATACCTAGTTAATCCATTTCCGACGGTCCGTCATCCCGATTACTAAAAAAGAGATAACGAGCAAAATCGGTCCATTGGGTCCAATGGATCAACTTTTAAACTATAAAAGATAGAAGAAGAGTACAAAAAAATGTTTATTTTTTACAACTTTTGTTGGAAACATGTTTTTAGTGAAATGTTTGAGTTCTCCACAATTTTAGCTAAAATTTAGGTAATAACAATACATAATTATTATTATACATGTAACTGTATAGACTTAGTATTTTATGAATGCTAATAAAAAATAGTCTAAATAATGAAATTGAATCATATGTCGAGTATTTAAACAATTAACTCTGTTACTTGTTTCTGTTTCTGCGGCCGTTTATTTAAGAGTTTATTAATGAGATCTTCTCTGAAATATTTAAAACAATCGATAAATTCTTGAACAAGTAATTGCAATGTGTAAAAATTGCCGTATTTTGAAAGTTTTTTTACTGTTTTGGGCAAAATTTATGAACCGGTTTTAATTTTTCGCACGTTATTTTATAGGCTTTTGTATGAAGCTTTTTTCTCTTAAAAGCTTTGTTTAGCAGATAATTTGAAAAAATCGATAAAAAACTGTTTTTCGCAGCTTTAACCGACCGCTGATTTATTATTTTGTTAAAATTTGGCTATACTCTACCAAATGTTCTTGGCGTATTCAGTCATCAATCCAGATTGAATGAATTATTTTTCACGAATAATCGTGTCCCCTATTCCCGTATACTCACAAATTTTTCTGAAAAATATCCGGACTATCTCAAAATATGTTACAATGATGTCATTCCCGGTTCTGTGCGATCCCAGTAACTTCCTTATGAGGCATCTAAAAATTTCCCAACATGAGTTTTGTAATATGAAACAGTTGAGTGAGGTACCAACATTTTTTATAGATCCAAATGCCTTTTTTTCCAGTTTATTGCTTGCGCGGATCTATGTCATGTTCAAATTTTGACCAAATTCCTTTTTTCTTTATTGTTTATTCCTTCAGGCGGTCATTAAAAAGCATTAGGATTTACTTTAAACGTTATATCGAGTGTTAAAAATTTTAAAGTAAATTCATCAAAGTTTCTCTTTATCTAAGCAGGTACGAAATTATCATTCTTTTATGCATATTACAAATCATGTTTTTTGTTTTCAATCAATTTAGATTAAAAAAATTTTCAATTGAATTGTCAATAATGATACCTACAATATTAATTTAAAAATGACCTTAGTTGATATTCTTCTGAAATCATGACCAAAACCTTATTTTAAATTCACAAAATGTGATTACTAAACACCTATTTCACATTTATTAGTAATATTTGTTCATTTTTCATTAACTTCCATATAAACAAACACATTACTACAATATTTAAAAAAAGGGAGGTACTATGTGTATGTGGAATCAAAAAGTGCTAAACTTTTACCTATTTTCGTTTTTTTACTAATTTAAAAACATTAAATACTCGAATGTTGTGTTGAGTTGTTTATCAGATTTAATTTTATTTATCTAAAACATTCATTTTAAATTGAAAAAATTAACAAAATACACCATCAAATAAGTGTATTTTATAATTTTAAGTATATTCGTGGAAGATTCAGATCATTGCATTTTTCCACGATTATACAAATGCCAAAACAAAAGTGTTTGGAATCACGTCACAACGCCTTATCTGAATTTAATAACCGAATTTCACCAAAAGATAATTTAACATGGTAGATTAATGGGTGGTGTATAACAAATTTCCATTTATTACAACTTAATTGTTAGAAATATAGAATAACTGAAAATACAAAAAATTTCATTTTTATAACAAAGACAACTTTTGTTCAAAAAATTTTTTCGTATAATTAAACTATTATAAATAATTAAACAGAATGTGTATTTATGTTCATATTTGTTCAAAATTGAACGATTTTTTTTTGGTCAATTGAATTTGTTAATACTTGACACCATTATACAAATTATTTGTTACCTTTACCTAGTGGTAAGATATTTTAAAAGCTTATTTTGGTCAACACATTATTTCTAAATGTATTTTGGTATATAAACCGTCACTTTTATTTCTTGAATGAGGTGAAAATTTAAACAAAATCATTGACCGTTGATTTCTGGATTCCAACCATACTAAAGTCTCTTCATTTGTTTTCTTAAAATTCCTTATGTTATTCGAGTATAGAAGTTGGGGTGGGCAGAAACAAGATGTTAAATGAAGAATTTGAACCATTTTTGAAGTCTTTTATTATTTAATTTATTTTAACCTATATATAGAAGTCTTTTAAAAAATATCACAACACCTTTTTTTTTGTATTTTTTTTATACTGAAGCAAGTAATATTTGTTTTACATTATAAACAGTTTTTTTCTTCTTCTTTATATACGAAAAATACGTTGTTTGTATTCAATTTATGTGCCCTATGAATAAAAAAAATTTGAATGACTGAATATGATTTGGGACCACCCAGATTTATCAATTCAAAGTACGATATTTTTCAAACCAGTAGTAAGATTGTCTGCTATTTTAGTTCAATGTAAATTCGTGGCTGTCATATTGAAAATTGTTTGAATAAAATTTTATTAATTATGATCGGACCTACCTACATAATATTTTATACTATAAATATATAATATAGTATATTCATTCGTCACTTTTAAACTGCTCTGGTCATCAGTGACTACAGTATTCACTTACAATAACAGAACATAGCATTTCCAGCCGGTCACCCATACAAGTACTTAACTTTGAATATTGTACTATTATTTACAAGTACTTGATTTTGATATATAGTTTTTTAAATGCGTATAACAAATGCAAGTGTCGCGTTTTATTTTTTTATCGTGTTGTGTTTGGAATGTATAATATTAGTGTATACTTATTTAGAAGACTAGCATTTACAAATATTGTACAATTTCAATAATATTACCTACCTATGGAATTGATTACCTTCTTTTCTTGGAGGTCACTTAAAAATAACACTTCAAAAATAATAATAATAATTTTCAGCTTAGTAGCACAAATCTTCGTTTGTTTTAATATTTTGAAAAGCAATAAATTCAAATTTCTGGTTAAAAAAAGCTTTACTTCGATCAATTAATCACTTTCGTATACTGTATACTTCTGAACTATTGATATCGAAAAATGTAAAATTGAAATCTACAAATTTTAAATGTAAAAAAAGTAAAAATTTATGTTTATTTTTATACAAAAACGATCGAATGCCTAAAAGTTTTTTACTTATAATATAAAGTTTTTTACGTATAATATAGCATGCTCTCACTATGCTATAGATAAGGATGTACCGTGTCATACTGTACTATTATTGTTATAGTTAATATAATTTTTGTTTGATTGCATAAAATTGAATTACGTAAATAAATATAAAAAATTATAAACTATAAAATTGTATATTATTAAAATAGTGTGATAATAATACTATTTATTCATTATAATTGAGTATGAAATTTTTTTTTTAAATTTATTATAATTAAATGAATATATAATATGAATTTATTGAAATTATTATTATTATTTATATTAATTATCTATATATGTATTTAATAATTAATAAATGTAATTAATTCGCTGAGTGTTATTAATAAAGGTAAATATAACAAACAATAAAAACAAAAAAAGAATCGTTTATAAATAATTTTTATTGAATCAATTTTATTGATTATATTTTAAATATTAATTTTATATTCATTTTTGAGTTAATTTTAATTTATACTTTGAAACGATAATATAATTCCAAATTTGAGTTATTTTATGGTATCTTGATTTTTTAGCTTCCATTCAGATAACTTTCTTAATGTTATCAGCTAAACTGTAGATTTCTTAATGCCAACAGCTAAATTTGTGTAAAGATTTTTATTTAATAAAATTTGAAAAGAGAAAGAAAAACATTTGTTATTTAAATAAAACATATTAGTCATAAAACATCAATTTTATTAAAACTCAAATGAACCAAATCTCAAAAAATCCTAATGTGTTTCAATCGTTGTGAAATACGTTTATGATGCATAATTTTTACAGAGAAGTTCTTACAAATGTTTAAAAAGATAGTTAGAAATTGTATTTTTGTGTATATATTTGTAATATTAGTAATAATTGCAACTTTTCGATTATAAAATCCAGTAACTTATAAATAAAACTATATAACATTTTTGATATTTCGAACTTATCTTGGAAATTGAAAAAACTAGCTGAAAATTTTAATAAACTAGGAAAAACTCGAAATTTATTTTATATTTTCACATTTTATTTTAAGTAAGCTCCCAAATTTTCACATAAATAACACCAAGTTTGTAACATAAATTCAATATTTATAACTATATAACGCTCATAAATTTATTTAAATATAATATGCAATTTTGGTCCTTCAAGCCGAATTTTTATAATTATGGTCGTCCCATAAGTTTTTCTTCTATATAAATGTTTCATAATCAATATGTTTAACATCTGAAACGAAAAATCAATTAGTTTTTCGAAATACTTTTCACAAATCCAATATATTCATTAAAAATTTCTTTCATATATATCATCCTATCCAGAATTTATATTTAAAAGCCATAACATAACGCTTTTATATAAAACATATATTTCTAAGTCTCTTTTTCGTTTGTCCGTCTGTATGGCCTCGATAATATTTAATAGTTGCAAACGATTGTTTGTTTCTGTTTGCATCGATGAAAACAGTGATTTCATATAAATTATGAAAGTATGTGTCTAAAAATTTGATTCTTGGGAATTTTTTATACTATACCAGACTTATTATGATTTAATATAACAAATACACGAAAACGTGTATAACATAAAGCCAAAAAATGTTGGCCTTAAGTGTATTGATAAAAAAGTCAGCGACACTATACGTTTATTCGCAAGTGCGAAGATGAACGAGACTGCTTGAGATCAATTTAAACGAAATTTTCTGTGTATATTCGCTGGGTCTGAGAATAGGCCTCAAACTATTTTTTATACACCTAAGGGATAAAGGAGACCCATCCCAGAATAATTTTTTTTTTTGACAAAATTATTTAGTTTTTTTATAAATACATATAACCCTCAATTTTCATCCTTTGACCACCAACTACTATTTCTGCGATATTAAAATACTAATCAAAATTATCAATGGATCAATTATCTAGACGTGTACCGGTGTGATTCTTCTCACGTGAATAACCAATTCAGTTTGTTTGTGTTGGCTAAAGACGGACCTGCTTGTCTGCCTGTCCCTCTGCCACTAGGCTGTATCTCATGAGCCGTAATAGTTAGACAGTTGAAATTTTCACAGATGTATTTCTGCTGCCGCTTTAACAATATTTTCTAGAACACTAGAAATAATTGATATGACAAAACAATGTTGGCCGGGTCAGCTAGTAATCATATATATTATATTATATACACATACTTACATATATAAACAGTAGTTAGTTCATTTTTCTTTATTATCAAAAATGATCAAAGTAAAATTTGTGGTGACATACATTGCTTTGATGTTCTATTTTTTTTTTTTTAACCAGATAAAATGTTCTCTTGCAAAATGTTTTACATCTTTTTCTTATTCTTATACTCTTAGCATCAATCTATCTCATTTACTTGCTTGCCATCACCACATATCATCATCATGTATGTTTTATTATTTATTTATTAGTATGTATATATCATCTGTATATATATATATTGAGGTATTTCGAAACGTAATATGTAGAATAAAACATATGCTCGTTTCTTTTATTTTGCGATTCGATATTTGATGTGTGTGAGTAGTGGTGTATGTGGTAGTCATGATATAATCAAAAGAACAAAGAATATTGTCTTAATATACAAAAGTATATTTTTGGCTTCTAAACATATCTTTAAAATGTTTACTACCAATTATTGATATTTATTTTTTTTTACCTAATTTTGGATTATTATTCGTCCAGAAACTATGAATAAATAGCATAATTTTATATTACTACTTACCGGATTCGATGACGGATTTCGAAAATACGATTCAAAATAGAAATATGGTTAAGGAGGATATTGGAGGATTATTGGTCGAACGAAGTGAGGTCTATGGTACAACGAAACAATTTTAAATTTCGTTTATCTGTATTTATCTATCTATGTTTATTCTGCTGTAACTTTCGAGCCCGTGCTCCAAATTTTATGAAATTCTGAATAAATACTGCACCTGCGAACGCACTTATAAACGCCGCAAAAGTGAACAATGCCGGTAGTGGTTTTTAGGAGGTAAGCTTCCTTGGAAATCAGTTTAGAAGGTAATAAATTGTAAACTATGCTCATAATTTTTTTAACTGGCCATGAACCAAGTGGTAGACTTAACCGCAATTGTCACTGTCTATAATAAGAAATATTCTATGCACGTAAAATTATTCGTATATTCTAGGAAATGTGTGTTGTTTAAACTAGTCCCAAAAGAAAAAATCTTGATGGTTGAAATTCCGCAGATAATTACTCAATTTTAAGATATTCCGGTTTTTACAAAGGTTATTGAAAATTGTTCCAACACTGTTTTAAAATATCTGTGTTTATGTGGCTCCAATGGTGTTTTAAAACATCTGTAACAGTGTCTTCGAATTCTCATTTTAAACTTTGAATTATTAACCTAAATTAGCTTTAAAATCAACATATTTAATGGACAGTCCGTAAAAAAATAATTTTTTTCCACGACCTAAATGTTGAATATATTTATATAAATCATATTTCCTTTGATTTTCTTGTCTGTCGTTCAAAATTACCCAGCATAATTCTACAAAATTACTTCATTTTCCAAAATACGATTAAAAAGAACTATACAAATTTTACTGTCCTAAATTGATTTATATAATTAAGCAAACAATTAATGTAGATAATTTTTCACATTAGCGTTTAAATAAATAGTTTCTTGAACTATAAGTTATAATATTGATAAAGATTTTGAAAACAGTATAACATTTCATTTTCTTATCATGGGTGGTCATATTAATAACAGTTTATTAATTAATAGTATACAAATTTTTATATAAAAATTAATAGCAAATTGAAAAAAAAGTTTATAAATAAAAAATAGTTTATTAATTAATGAAATATATCTCATTTGAATGATACAAAATGAATATCGTCTTTACAAAAATTGTTGATAAGAAACAAAACGTATAAAAGACTTAGTTATATAATAAATTAAAACAATTTATTATTTGTATAAATAAATACAATATAAAGTTTTGTCTTTAATCGTTAAATATGTCTCACTTACATTGTAAACAAAAAACTATACTATAATACATTTATATGGTCAATATATTGTTTGTATGCAATTATAATATCCATCAGGTCTTATTCGTATCGTATGTGAAGGGACTTCTTAATCGATTGATGCGCTAAGGACATTGAATTGAATTCTTAGGTTGTAAAAATGATTGAAGAAATTTTATTAGTAATTATTTTTAATTGAAAATATAAATAATGATGCATTTAAATTAGTTAATAAATGTTAAGAAATTTTGACGTATGTTAAATCCATCATTCACACAGTTATATTTATAAACTATTATTTCGTAACCATAGAAATGAAACAATTTTGATGCACGGTGTCCATAATATTCGTAGTTACGGCTACGAGCTATTTCGGAACAATCAGGCATTAATCGTCAATAGGGCTTTTCATTTTAATTTTCGATTCGTTTTTGTTTCGGACAGAATGTCAAAAAACTAATGTAATAAAATGAGAAGCAAATATTTTCTATCTTTGTCAAACTTATTGTCAACAGTACGAAACAAATTTTAAAATGAAAAGGTCTATAGAAAAATCAAAATATAATTTTGAATCAATATTTATTTCTTTGTATCAGCTTTTATTTAGTTTCATCTGTCCCGAAGTTTGAAATCAAATCTCGCAAGTTAAATTTGATCCACTACACGTTTATCGATTGGACAGAAATTAGGCATACATATGTAAATTGGATAACAATACAATATTATGTCATAATTGAGTACAAAAATAATATGACAACGCTGGAAAAATTTGTTCTTCTTTATTTCATTGCGATTCCGCCATTTGATATTATTAAATAAGCCCTTAATTTTCATACTAAAAATTCATGAAATAAACGTTTTTAATAGCTCTTTTACCACTTAATACTATAAAAGCTTGTGTTACTGTATAAAAATATAATGAATTCCATCAAAAACGGATTAAATTCCATCAAAAATTAAAAGCACAGCAAAGATAAATCTCACGACCCATAATTTATCGAAATCGGTTTAATCGTTTAGTTGTTACTAGGAAGCAAGAACATACAGACTTGAATATATACAAATAGGTTAAACTCTTCTTTGTTTTCTTCACCGAAGTCGAGTGAAAAGTCTCTTCGAAAATTATGGTCTTAATCATTATATAATGGAAGTAAGCATGATATACTTGAAAAGAAGCTCATTAATATTATTCAAACAAATTGTGATAATAAAAATTAATTATTTTTATTATTATTATTATTATTGTATTGAATTTTGTCTTTGAATCTATTGACCCTAATTATAACATAAGTTGACATTATATAAAGTTTTCTTTGTATATTTTAATCCTAGTAGTTCTGTGAATTGTAGACCTCACTCAGAACTAAATAAAAAGTATATAAATAATACGTACACAAAATTTCGAAGATTTTTGACACAATCCAAAACATAAACAAATTAAATATTATATCAAAAAATTAAATATGATATGTATTACATAAAAAGAAACATAGTATGTGATTACACAGGACAGTAGACTAATGGTGAAAGGACATGCTTTCGAAACATAAAGTCCCGTGTTCGTAACTCTTGTTAATTTTTTTTTTTGGAAAAAAGTTTATTTTTTTTAAGTGTTTTTTTTTCCGAAGTAAAGTTTCTGAGTATGATCAGTGTGCCTGTCGAATTTCATCAAAATCGAATAAGGCGTTCGAAAGTTATAGCGGAACTAACATTGATAGATAGGTAGATACAAACAAACAAAATGTAGAATCGTTGTTATACCATCACTTTGTTCGATCAATTAGAAACAAAAATAAAACGATGACACAGAACTTTAACCAAATAAAGTTCGAGATAGGTGTTCTGTACGTACATACATTACATACTATTTATGTATGGTAAACATTATTGTTGTAAAACTTTGAAGTATATATACATACATAA
The DNA here is from genome assembly GCA_020423425.1 of Chrysopa pallens. NCBI lineage: Eukaryota > Metazoa > Arthropoda > Insecta > Neuroptera > Chrysopidae > Chrysopa > Chrysopa pallens. Next base: position 16,372,137 of record CM035594.1, read on the forward strand.
CATCACATATATGATAAACACGTGTGTGTGTGTATAATGTTGCTATGTTTTATAAACATACATCAAAAATGTTCTTATTGCTTAGTTTTCACACATGCCACATATGATGATACTAAACTAAACAGTCGACATAGAACGACGAATCGACGCCCGACTTGCTTATATTGAGTGTGCGCTAAATTCAAAACCATTAGAATATATCAATTATTAATTATAATTCGATTATAGATACAGTTTTAAATGTTTAACATGTATTTATTTATTGATTTTGATACTCGTTATAGGTGCGTTTTAAATTATGGATAATTGGGTAGGTAGTAATAACAGTGTTTTGTTTAATAGAGTCAAATATGTGTTGACATCATGAAATTTTTGAATTCAGAGAAAGTGATCTACGTTTTAATCAATTTGATTACTTAATTATATTATAAATTAATTAAAGTAAAAAATCTTAAATTTAATGCTTTTATTTAGATGACTTAAAAAGAAAAAAACGTTTACTAACAACTTATAACGTGATTACACAATTTATGATTAAAAGCTTGTTGCGATATTTGAAAATTCACAAAAATTGAAAGTGTATACAAAATTTCAACTAAATCGGTTGAAGATGTCTACTTCAAAATTGAGTTGTATAGTTCCACATTCCGTATATGATTAACATTCTTTGCTAGTTAAATAAAAGCTTTAACAGACTGAGGTTTTCATCGTGAACTCAAAATCATAGAGATTTCCGTCAGTCCAATTTACCTATACACATCCCTGATTCTGACTCTTTACGGGTTCTTGTGTCGAAACTATATTTAAATAGCACGAAAGGGAAGTAAAATTCGAATAAAAAAAGTTCCTTACACAAAATAGGTTTTTTAATTTTCAGAATTTTGGTACGAATATTTTCTAATCAGAATAGTAAGATATCATGCCAATAAAACTGCGGTCTAGATTTACTTCCAAACATTTTCGAACGATACTTTAAGCTCTTTTTATTATTATTTAGTTATCCGACAATCTTGATCAGTTTAGACGCCCTAAAATATTAAACATTATATTTACCTTCCACTCTGTATCTTAAAGATATCACTTGATCAATAATAATTTAATATGATGGTGAATATAATATGATGTAAAAGGTACACTTTGTACTTTATAAAACGTTCAAAACGTTTTCACTTTGTAGTTCATGCAAACAAATTTATAGGGTGATGCTTAATTAGAGTGATACAAAATAACTTAAAAAGACATTATGAGTTGAAATTTTTAGGCGTCCTTTCATTTCATCACTGAGGCCAACCACATAAAAACTATTGAGCTTAATAAATAAAGAACGTATCTCAGGTTTTTGGATATTGTTATTTTATGGAACGGATGAATATTTTATTTATGGATATCCAAATTTTAATAACATTTATTTTAATGAAAAATTTTTATGATTAAATAACAGATATTTTATCGTTAATCGTTATTTCAAATTAATTAGTATTTATTAACATCATAACATTAATACAAGTAAACTTAAAAACTATTGGCACCTAACCTAAGCTTTATCTATAATATACCATGTTATAAGCTAGTTACATCCAGATTACAATTTTTGATACACCGTTTAGGAAATGAAAAAATCATAAATAAAAACCATTGAAAATAAAATCTATGTCGATTGATAAGCCATTCCTATATCTTAAAAAAATATATACAATTATGATTACACCGGAATTGGGTGCAATCGAGATTGTGTGGCATGTGAAGTCTTTTCCTGAAAAGCAGCGAACATGTGCCAAATTGACCCAGTTCGCTATCCTCCCAAAGATTTATAGACATTAAGTGGTAACGCATCAATTTATATGTAAAATTCGAATTCTTTCGAGAGTAACTGACGGTTATTGAAAGTACTCAAATGAGATCATAAATATATGAAACATTAACAATATGTATGTAATTAGTTATTATATATGCACTTATAGATCATCCTATATATGTATGTTATAAAGATAGGTACATTACTATGCCTACATATTATTAAATATATAAACGGTGGAGAAAGCTTTAGCGGCGGTGATGCGGTGCTTTGATGCAGTCAGAATTGCGAGCCCGCTTTGATGTTACGAGTTGTGTGTCGGTCGATGTGTACTTCTCTGTCGCACCAAAGTAAAATGTTCGTTTTCACTATATAGAGGAATATATCCCTTTGATATTGTACCGCCCGTTTGTTTCGTGATCGTCGTCGGCAACATCAAGTAAGCATTACTGCTGCTATGCCTGCCTGGTGATGATGGTGAATTCACCGCCCGTTTTGTCGACACAAGTTTAGTTGTGAGACAAGAGTCATCCTGATAACATTACGACGTTCTTTCTATATACTATTATTATTATTATTACCTTCAAAATATTCTACCCAAAATCCATTTCATTTTGTATATATGTTATGCTGTATATAATATACATATACTACTCAATTATAAACATCATATGCAAACTAGCCGAGCTAATATTGATTTAAATACTTCAGTCATTCGGTACCTAGACGTCATCCGGGATTGTGTCATCAAAATTAAATAAATGTGTTTAATATTACCTGGATAATGGTCACATTACTAGTTAGAATACAATCTCATTTGTGATTGAATAACAAGTGTCTCAAGATATTTTATACAGAAAAATGGATAAAAGTGTTGCTGAACAAGACGACTCACCACTACTCTTGGATATATTACGGCACACAAATCAAGTGACGTTCAAATGTTTAGAAAGCAATACACAGTTTATTGTAACAAGTAATAAAATACTATTGTTCATATGCACATGCGCATAAATCACACATATGTAACGACAATACTTTATTATTATGGGTCCAAAATCAAAACGGCGCCTAAAAAAATCCTTTAAAAATCATCAACATCATCAGCATCATAATGGAAATGACGAGTCTTCATCGCCACAACAAACGAAAATTAGTGAAGAAATGTTGGAAAGGATTCTTTTTCGATGGTATCAAAAGTACCAACAGAAAAAGAAACGTGTTGATTCGGTGGAAGCGGATATGGAAGTGACAATTGTTTTACGATGTCAAGATCTATTAACAAAAGCACGATCGATTGTTGATAAAGTTGAATGTGTGGAAAATTTACGGGAGAAATTGAATTTATCATGGATTCAACGTTGGCAAAAATTGTATGGTATATTTAATAAAAATGAAATTCATGAGGAACCAACAAAAATTGAGGAAACATCTAATGAAGAGATTGTTGAAAATGATGTTACCTTATCTGTTATACCAACAGAGCAATGTCAGTCAATGGATTTAAGTACAGCAAATAAAGAAACCCCATCTGCTGCAATCGACGATTACGCAAAACCGGAAGTAGCTGAAGAATACACTTTGGAACAAATATATTACGTCTATTGTTATACATTTAATTTAAAAAGTCTACCCGACAAAAATTACCAAAATGATAATGAATATATAACAGTGTTAATGGCAGCAAATCAAAGTGGCACGCATCGTACGCGTGTACTTGTCACTGGTAAAGAATGGCGGCCATATTGTTTAAAACATGTTAATATGGTGACGCAACCGGTAGTGTATGCAGGTGGTGGAAACGGTACTGTGACACCGGAATTATTTAAATGGTGGTTTTATAAAGAATTCGAACCGGTTGTATCAATGCTTTATCCAAAAATTGTACTTTATTGTAGTGATAAAGATTTTGTGCAATCGTTAGAATCATCATATGACAATAATAGTCGTGTTTCAGTGAAATTAATACTGGATCCTAATCAATATAATTTTAATATTGTTTTATGGGAATTTCGAACTTTATTTACGTCCATGTTGTTACGGAATTATCTAAATTTTAAGGCAGACGATAGTACTTTTAGTAATTATTTACAAGAATTTAATTTAAAAGATGCTTTTCTATTAACACATCGTGCATGGTTGCAGATTCGGGCCGAAACATTTCAACGATCTTGGATGTTAGTACAAAATAGTATGAAAGGTGATGATGATCCACCAGTGAATGGTACTAAAAAACGTAAATTAATATTTAGTGTTGAAGGGACGGATGTTGATTTACAGGGTGATAATAATTTGTTATTAGAATTGCAATGGATGACCCATGATTTAGGTTTAGAAGTTAGTGATGATGATTTATTAGCGTGGGTCAATCAGATTTCTGATCGACTGATTAATAATATTAAAACAGAGGATTCTGTCAATGATGATGTTAAAGATTATAGTGAAAAAGTACAAAATGACAATAATAAAATTGTGGAACATTTGGAAAAAGTTATTTATTGGATGGAAAGTGAACCATTTAATTCAAATTTGTTATTGTGTATGCAAGATGTCTTAACGTATGCAAAAAAGGTTATTGTTATTGTTTATTATAATATTCATGTGTTATGTATTGCGCATGCGCTGTTCTTATCATTGATCTAACTGCGCATCTGGTAAAATATTTGAATATATAAATTATGTTAGAGTAAATTAATTTTAGTTTACAGTTCAAATATTGAAGTCTAAAACAAAATTTTAGTATAGGTGTTCATAGAATCACCTAGACTCGCATAGTTAGCCCATTTTCGCATATCCGTTCGCCCGTCCACATAGATTACTCAAAAACGAAAAGATATAAAAAGTTGAAATTTTCGTAGCGTATTCTAAACATTGAAAGTGAGTTTAGGTTCGTTAATAACCAAAATCGGTACATTGGATCCAATGGATTCATAACCAAACTTTTAATCCATAAGATAGATGAATAATTATTCAATGACAAAATTATTTACAACTTTTGTTTGAAACATTTTTTTGTAAAATGTTTGGATTCGCCACAATTTTATCTAAAATATAGATAACACATATAATTGCAATGCATATTATTATATATGTATTTATAAATGTATAGCTTGCATATTTAGAGTATTTTAGGAATGCTTATGATAGATCAAACATAGATACTTATATGTTGGGTTAAACAACTGTATTAGGTATTTTCACTTGTTTTTTTTTTTTTTTTTCGTTTTGAAGGATAAATTATTACTTATTCGATTTCAAATAAATAATTTCTGGATATCAGGGACGCGTCACAGAATTCTTACTAAGGTAAGGTAGGGCGATTTTGACGAAATTTCAGATCATTTTAAGCTAAAATATATTTGATAATTCTAGTTCTTTTGTTTCCAAAGATATCTTGACCTTAGACAGGCAGATCAATTTCCAGTATCCATTTTTATGGATTTTGGGAACTTGTAAACATTGATTTCCATTAAAAACTCTATATCAAAATTAGACCCTGAAACATTACTTTCGTTTATATTGTTATTTTGATAATTTTTTTTAGACTGAATATCGACAGTTAATTTCTGCATTTTGAAGACATGTTTAAAATTTTTAAATTTACAATTTATATCAAATTTTATTTTATTTATCCTAACTTGGTTTCAAACTTCCAATGTTGTGTTTCTTATCCCACTTGAAACATTATAAAATTAGGAAAATGATTATTATTTTTGTAAAATGACCGTAATATCCCTATTTTTACCGCTTTATATCTGCAAAGTTCAAAAAGCTTGTAAATTTGTAAATATGATGCATATAATTGATCTTAAAAACAAGAAAATATATCTTTTTAATGAATTTTAAAACTTTATAATAAATGATAATAAGAAAATAAGTGATAGAATGTACGAAAAATTATTTAAAAAAAAATTAATTATGAACAATTTTAAAGTACATAGATCTACCACTTTGCTCCCGCCGTTTTTTTTTTTAATTTGAGGCTTTATTACAATAAAACAATTACATACATTAAGTTTCAAAGTATTGTCCATCGTACGCTACCACTTTGGCCCATCTCGCGGGTAGCAGGCGAATCCCTCGACGAAAAAATTCTTCATCTTTCGATAAGATCCATGAGTCGATCCGATTTTTCACTTCTTCATACGAGCTGAAGTGCTGGTCAGCCAGGTCGTGTGCCTTTGAGCGAAATAGGTGAAAATCAGACAGAGAAACACCTGGAGAGTACGACGGGTGAGGTAAAACTTCCCATTTCAATGTTTCGAGATATTATTTCATCACTTTGACAACGTAAGGTCTAGCATTATCATGCTGTAAAATCACTTTATCGTGTCTCTCGTTGTACTGTGGCCGTTTTTCTTTTAAAGCACGGTTCAGGCGCATAAATTGCGTTCTATAACGCTCACCTACGTAATAATGTATTTTAAAAATACTAAAAATGCGACATGATTTAACAATAATATTAAAATAATTACAGTGTTTTCATGGTTTCTTTATTTATACATATAGTATACATTTATCTGTTAAATTATGACGTAACAATGGTAACTTTGGTCCAGGAACTGTCTACGTGTGCTCCGACTGAATCTAAATATTTTTTTAAAACTTTTTAATTTTACCGATAAATAACAAATTAATAAAAAATTTTTATTATAAATCTTAAACATAATCTTTTCAATTATTACAAAAAAAATAAATATCAATAGCTTAATTAACTAACAGCTATACGAATATTAGTTTGAGTTGTCATATTGGTTTCCAGGCCATATTAATGTAAGATGAAAAGAGCTACTATTCATTTATTTGAGTGCACACTTATATTTGAGTTGGAAATATTTGTGTCAAAATTTATACTTGACGGTTTGATTCAGTCAACAAACCGAATACACATTCAACGGTTATGTATATATATATATAAACGTTATCAATCTTATATATTATACATGAAAGTTCTTGTTATTCAATACGATTGTAATTAATTGATTATCATTCACTAAAAAATTTTATTATTTAGAAAATTATATTAATTTGTTTTATTTTTATTTGTTACAGGCCAGCAAAATGGGCTTGGGGCCAGGATCTCATCCAGGCGCGGCGGCATTACCATTCTTCTGTCATAATGGAGAACATTTGGCTGCGCAACCACCACCAGCACATATGGGAATTCCACCGTATCAATTGGACACGAAGGCCGCCGGCATGGGTGAGTACTGGCGGCCCTCCGCCGCAGTCAACCACGCCGATTGGAAGCGCATCGGCCCGGCGCTGCTAGCCGCCTCAGGTACCACCTCCGCCGCTTCCTAGGGCAACTACTTACTACTTCTATAGGATAATTATAATTATCGAAACATAGATAAAACCTACTTTTGAATACTTATTCCACAATTATTTTTTTAGTTTATTTTCAAAATTCAATCATGTTTTTTTTTTTGAAATAATTTTTTTTTTTTTTTTTAAATTTGAATCAAAATTTAAACTGGTTTAAAGTGTGTAAAAATCGTTAAGCATATGTTGGGTTTGATCATACTAGAATTTAAACTTTTTTTTTAAAGCTACAGATATCATAATTTAGGATGCCCAAATTTACTAGACGATACAATTTGTTAAATTTACACAATTAGATGAACTTTGTACGAAGGCGTGGAACATTATTTTAAATTGGCAAAGTAGAAAATATAAAATAGAGTTTTATGTAAAGTACGAATAAAAATACACCAAAACTAAGAATTACCTTGATTTTATCTCTGAAACAATGGATATGAAAATTTTCTAACGATACGAAAAAAAGTCCGTACGCTATTATCCATATTTTACAAATAAACCTAAATAAAATATTAATTGTTACATTGTTAAAATTTAGGGTATTAACAAATAATATCCTGTAAATTCGAGTTTGCCTTGGGAAAAAATAGCTTAACAATTATTATATACTATAAACACGTTTTGATATTTTTTGCATCTAATAAACACATGTGGAGTAAGTAGCCCAATTTGGTTTGGTGGTGGGTCGATTCGCTTAACTTTATAAAATAATTGCATTTTATTTTTTAATATTAAGTTTTCCCATTCTTGCGTTCTATGTAGGCTTATTCAGCATTTGTCATTTCTACAATTGAAAATTTTTAATTAAATTTATTGAAGTAAAAATAATGAAAAATCATTCAGAAAATTTAATCATAATAAAATATTTTCCATTCACATATGTAGCTGTGAGAATATTTTATATATATGATGGATAAATTCGATTGTGTTTATAAATTTAACGATAATGTTTCGATAACAACGCATGCGTGAAAAATGTATTTATGGGAGGAGTAAAAGTATTTTGTGAACGTGGGAAATGTTATACAAAGACGTTTGATTTTTCTTTTCTAAACCAATCAAAATACTAGTGGGCTTTTTTTTTCAATGATTGATTAGAAATTTTATATCTACGTACGTATTCCATATATGTATATAGTTTCAATACATTATATATTAAATTTCAGAAAAATATCTTATTTCGATATATAACTTTCATTTTAAATGTATTCATAATATAATTTTACTCAAAATCGCATGTTCTTTTACCTATTTTTTAAGAGCGATTATCCACAACTGTTATTGATATTAAGGAGTGTGCTTCTAACAAGCTGTTGACTTAAATTACTTGTAATATGCATTGCAATTTCTTTCAATTTTCTCTTTCTAATATATCAAAAAATACTTATCCAATTGTTTTGAAATTTGGCATGCACAATATTGATATACAAACGGAGACCTTGTCGATGAGTTTTTATGGATTTTCTAAAATATTTTTTTGATAAAATCTCTTCGATAAGCCTTCTGCTTTCATGTTTATATTGTGCATACAAATTTCAAAAGATTTGGATAATTAATTTTTGATTTATTTGATGGCGCGAAAATTGGTAGTTTTATATAATGAAGGATGCTTGAGTATTATGTCACAATCCCCCTTAACTTTCTACGTCTAATGTCGTTTTAATAACAGGTTGTGATGTCAAAGAATATATATAACAAATTTGCAATTATTGTCTGTTTGTCTGTTTCGAACAACACACCTAAACAGCTTATCCGATTTTGATACGGATTTTACCAATAGATTGAAAATAGACCAGAACATGTTCATTTTTCAATCATGCTACCATAAACAAATAATCCGGATTTTAAACATACCACTTCTAAACGATGATATATATAGAAAAAATGTGAATACAAAAAATTATCTTTTTTTTTTTTGTTTATAATCAATAATTTGGGTCCAATTTTGAGTATACCTTTCGATCAATATATTTTACAATAAACTTAGAACGTATTATTAATTTTACCATGATTATAATAAAGTTTGCTAAATGTTTGTTGATTTTCGCCTTATATCATGATTTGGTCTTTTTTTTCTACCCTACAGAATTTCTTACGAAATCATGAATCTAAAAAAATTCTAACGGTTTTATTTTCAAAATGTTTCAGAACTTTTGATTTAGGTTTAGGTATAAAAGATATTTTTCTTATTTTAATACCTTGAGTTATTTTAACATTATTCAATGACGAATTATCTAAAGCTCATTAGAATAAATAATTAAATACATAAATTAATTAAAAGAATTGTACATACAAAGGGTACTTAACCAGAGTTTTACCCATAAAAAAATGACAGTTGCTGAACAAGTCTAATAATATACAGAGTGATTTTGAAACATTCATAGTGGAATATAAATAATAAGACACAAGTCTTTTATATTTAATAATTCTAGTAGTATAATTGCTCGTTACTAAAATCTATACTAACTAAAAAATTGAAGCCTGCTGATTTCCATGGTTGTCTCTTTTACCTGCTACTAAAACTTCTACACGAGTTCTTACAACATTTGGGTCTCTATTAATAATAAATCTGTGTGTCTGATAATCTGAAATTCTTATTGGCAGTTATAAGATTTTTTAAAAGAACGGAGACATTTTATACCAAAAATCGTGCAAGCAGTAATATAAAGGATGTAAACTTTTGTGGTAATTTACTTAATTTTTGAATTTAAATCATGAAAAGTCTTTTTAGATTTATAGGCTTCGTATAGTGTTGCCTATTTATATATGGCTAAAGTCACATTACCTATAGGAAAGATTATTATAAATAATAGGTATTAATTTTCCAATTTTGAGACGATTTTAGAGAGCTGTTTGTGCGTATGTAAATATACTTGCGGAATCAAAAACGCCCTGAATTTTCCACGCTTACTTAAAATTATAAAATACACATATTTTATCGTATATTTTATAATCTTTTTTTTTTTACATTTTTTTACTTAGATTAAAAAAATTCAATAAATACCCATGTGTGAAGTAGCGAATAAATAATTGTTTTCTTATGCTCTTTATTGGGAAACTTGTCGTGTGTACTTGTGGTTCGTACTTAGACCACTTGTATATTATTTAAATGAGCTTTCATTTGGGCTACAAAATACTTTTTTTTTAAATGAATTTAAAAAAAGTCACAGTAAAAATTAAAAAAAAAAAAAGAAAAGTATTAAATAATTTTATTTAAAAAATTGATATTTTTGGACACTTAAGTGGATAAAAATTAGTTATCTCTTGTCGTTTGTTTAACTCCTTCAATAGATATACAACCCTAATGCATTTGCATATTAGGTTTTTATATAACATAAATTGTTTTGTATTAATAAAAGTATATTTTTTATTATGTGAGAATTAAATTTCTTAAAATTTCGCATTATTCCACCTTTGATTAGTTTCACACTCTCTGTATATACACGATAGATAGGACGCCATACATATAAGTATATTTAGTAGGTAATAAAAGTTAACATATAAAAGTAATTTTATTCCTATTATAAAATTTTCATTTATATTAATTTATTTTTTTATTTTTTTTTATATATATATTTTTTTTTTTTATTTTAAATTTTAATTTAAATTAAATGGTATAATATAAGACAGTGGTTGGTTGTTTGGTTGTTCGTTGGTGTTGGGTATTGAATGAATAAATGTTTTTAATTTGCATGTTTAGTATTTAAATTATAAATCTTTATATATATATATATATATATATATATATATACAGGTGAATTTATTTTTTAATTTTTGAACGGAGCTCTATCATATAAACCAGAAAAATTGAATTTTTTCTATATAATTTTTAAATATTTGAATAATTTATTTCAAAAAATTTTATTACTTTGAAATCGTCAACATGTTTTTTTCTGAAAATTGATTATATTTTTTTTTCTTCCAAGAATACCTTTTATCACTTTGAGTATTTAGAAAATAAGAAAAAAATAATAACTACCAAGAAAATCAACTTAATTGAAATCTGAAACGTTATTAGTATTTTCTACGTTAGATGAAAGAGACCATAGACTTAGTATACAATTGATTACTGAGAAATCTTAAAAAATTATTTAAAAATTGTGTTATTCTCTATTCGGTTTTTTTTAAAATAGCAGGGATCGTATATATTATTACTATAAGCTTCATAATTGCTGCTCTAAACGCAGAAATTCGAGGAGTCAATAACAGCAATGAGTGAAGAATCGCAGTTCAGTCACCTTGAGGCATGAATTATGTGGGATCCAGTAGTGAAATTGTAAATAAGCAAATTAAACTTTAGGATCCTATCGAGGGCAAACGCTTCGCAGAAGTCTTAAATCAACCATGAAAATAATCCAATATACAAATTTTCACACATATCTGCATACGTTTCACATACATATTATATGAATGCAAATTCTTTGTATGTATGTGTGAAAAATTTTAATAGCTCTAGCTGCGTTATTTTTAATAATACCCAAAAATAACACAGATCCCTTGTAATGTACAATTTTATGTTCTACAATTTTAACTTGAAACTTTTTTTCTCATTTTCCATTGGACCCAACCCTCATACCTTTCAAATAAGCTGATTTCAACCAAAACATGGATTTTCATACTTAGTATATTATTCTTCTATCTGAAAAAATTTATAAATTTACAGTAATGTACCGTTGATATATAACAGCTTGTTATTTTAGTTTTTTTTCACCATTTTTTTTTTTACAATTACAAAATGAAAATTTCACTTTCATTTTTTTGGGACGACACTGTAGTATATCTTCATTCACAACATCTTAAAATACTCTTAATACAATTTTTTTTAATGAATAAATAATATAATAATATATTCTTTTATTTATTATTTATATAAATAGCATATTTAAACTTATAATTTTAATTTGCAAAGATACAAACAAATGTTTATAAAAAATAAAAATAAAAACTAGCATACACATAAGACAAGACAAGACAAGACTACTGCACAATATCGTAAACTAACATGAGATGAATTTAAAAACATTTATCTTACTTAAGAGTTGTTAGTTTATTATTAATTATTTATTTTATATTTATAAGAAGAAGTTGATCCTTTTTTTTTTTATTTGAAACATAAGTATTAAATAAAAAGAAGCTTTGCTAGTGCATAAGTAAGCGTGGTGGTGACGACCGGTAAATGCTGACTGGTGACTCTAGTACTAGTGACAATCATTTTAAAAAAATATAAGCCATAAATATAAATACCATCATAAATATCAGTCTCATTTATGATTACACTACACTATATTTTATTTATATAAATATTTTTCTGGATATCCAGACATTTCTCTTTAGGTTTTATTCATTTCCTTTGTGAACATTAACGTTATACACTTGATTATTCTTGCACAATAAAAAATAAACATAGTTTGTGCTAGAAACGGTTAACACATTATTAATTTTCATTTTCAAAACAAAAACAAAAAATTATTACAGAAATTTTGTGCTAAAATTTCGTCTCAAATAGAGAACTAAATGTCTTTGGTACGTTTTTAAATGGTAGCAAAAAATCAGTTATTAGTTGAGTTAATAAATCCCCATGATGACACTGTACTTTTAATTTTTGTCATTTTTTTTTCTATTTTTTAATGATTAAAACTATTTCAAGGGAAATTTTGTATTTTTTTGGTTTCCCAAATTCATGGGCCAGTTTTTTCTTTGCAAGTTATCTTGTCAATCCAAAATATTGATTTGCACGTTTCAAAATTCCTGGAGTTGAATTATTGCAGCTCTTAAGATGCCTTTGTTTGTCTTTGAACGTTTTTGTATACGTTGCGTCAGGAATTTTCGTATCATTACATCTCGAGAATCATATTTACTTGGGACGAATTAACTGTACGGATAGAATTTTATAATTGATTTAAAATATGTTCAAAAAGACTTCTTACCACAATTTTTTAATTGAATGATTATGCAATAGTATATATAATTATTTAACTTAAAAATTTGCATTTATAGCATGTACAAAATAATAACATTTTAAATAAAACCCCTATCTATCATCAGTTAATTATTGACTAATCAGCAATAATATTCCATTGACTTAAAAATTTCAATCATTTAATGAACACAAAATAATAACATTTTAAATAACGACTCTATCTCATCAGTTAATTATTGACTAATCAGCAATAATATTCCATTGACTTAAAAATTTCAATGAACACAATTTGGCTCGAGATACTCAGCTAAGATGAGTTATGCATTTGGGCATCCCGGGGTTGAACACAGGTCAGTTGTAACCAATAATCAAAATAGTTCTAGAAGTCGAATATTTCTGATTAAACAACAGGTCTTATATGGAACGATCCGACTAGTTTTAATACAAAGCGCAAGAAATACCCCAATATTGATTAAAGTTGGTTTTGTGAAATGGATTAACGTCATGAAACGCAATTAAAATAATAAATATAAAATTTAACAAAGGGGAACTTAACTTGTTCGTAGATAAATAATTTCAGTTAATTTTTTATTTTATTTGTTTAATGAAAATAAATAATGTGTAAAAATAGAATAATAATATATATATATTATATAAGATAAATTAGCCATTTTAAAAAACTATTTAATTTAAATCAATTTTTATATATAATTAAATTCTATCTATTTGCACATAATGTAATATACATTATACCTCTACACTTGTACTACGTACATGAATTAACATCATTTTAGTTGAACTGAACTGAACTGAACGTATGTATGCGTAACTGAGCGCAGCGTGACCATTATTATATTCATTTTATGTAATTTAAATAACTAATAATAATACATCTTTTTGATAAATAAGAACACCCAAGTATACAGAATGCATCTAAAAATTACACCATAGAAATTACAGAGATATTTTAAAAGACTAATTATAACACATTTAAGTGAAATCAAAACAAGTGAAGATAATTAATACCAGAGTTAATTATTTAGATACTTGACATATGATTGAATTTCTTTTTTTGATTTTTTTAAAATTAGCATTCATAAAATACTATAACTATCCAGTCTATACAGTTATAATAATATATGTATTGTTATTAATAATATGTGTTTATTACCCAAATTTGAACTAAAATTGTGGAGAACTCAATCATTTTACGCCAAAATATTATAAACAAAAATTGTTTGTTTCAAAAAATAAAGAATCCATTGGATCCAATAAACCGATTTTGCGCATTCACGAACCTAAACTCAATTTTTACGTTTAGAATACGTCACCAAAATTTCAACCTTCTATCTCTTGTCTGTCGGTAAATATACTTTTAGTTCAAAATAATATCGAAGTCGACTTCGAAATGCAATTAGTCACTAAGAAAATATTTCTAGAAGTATTTATTTAAAATTATAGCTTTTAGGTTATTTTTTTCGAATCGATTCTATTTGTTACGAAAAATTTCTAGTTTTTGTATTTTTGTATTTTTTGGTTAAAATAGAGTCTTTACGTATTAGTTTTGGCGTATTACCCTCTAGGCAATTTTTACCATAGTTATCTAAAAATATAAGTATGTTTTCAAATAACAAACAAATTTCTCTAGTTAACATATAGTTTTCATGACATGATTTGTTTAATTACTTTTAAATTTATTAACGTATATTACATTATAGATTGTCTTTATTTTGGAGACCTCATTGTTTGCGTCAATTCCCATTAAAGATATATTTAATATATCGTGTCTGAACACAATTAATAATTCAAAATCTATCGACTATGATGATGGATGTTGAATGCTGTCTGTGGTGTTGATATATACAATTGAATAAAGACAACAAACAAATAAACAAACACACATATTACAACAATTTTACATGCAAAGTTAAATTATAATAATTAAATAGGTAATATTTGCAATTATTAACACTATTTATTATATTATTTATAATAGGAAATGTACATCCTTCATTTGCAAATCCATAACCATTAGATACAGTTGGTTGTTATGTTGACTTGTGTTATGTTCATTGTTCATCATTCATGTGATCATATTTTGTAATGAGATACATGCACGTATTTTTACAGAATGATTCAAAAATACTTCATAATATTCATCATATTAAACTATTTATATCGAACTAACAATACGATATGTGAAGCGTAGCAGTCTACCTACATTCATCTGTTATCTTATACAATTATGAATTGGATTAAATATTTGTCATAAAGAAATTTTTATTTATTGGTTTTTCCTAAACGAATCATTTCATATTAAATCGATTTTGATTTAAACAAATATTGAACTTTTCGTCAAAAGAAAGAAAATGACTTTGTTTTTATTGTTCTTTACGTAATAATACAGTGGCGAAGTGTATATATGAAAAAAAAAAACAATTTTCTCAACGTCTTTTTGGTTTGCTTAAAATTTTTTCATTATTGAAATGATGTAAATGGGATTTGAAATCTATATTAAAAGGCTTTCTTCAGAAGGTATTTTAAAGAACGTCCTACTGACTTGTTTCGTTATTATATGGGAGCTTTTCGAAAATATAATTTCTTTAAATAATTTTTAACGTCTTCCATTTGGTTAATACCTATGGAATACCTTTGTTAATACCTACCTCGATTAATAAATCCAGTTAAGATTATATTCATAATTCTCGTAATTTCTACTTAATTTCTAAATCATTATTTTCTATTCGTAAAATCACAATAAAAAAATTCGTGGAAACAAAAATATCTTCATGTTTACAAATTTTTTTATGCATAGTAATATTGAGGTGATTTATTTTTTTTTTTTTAAACTTTATTAGCATTTGTTTTTAAAAAACGCAGGCTCAAAATATTTACCTTCAATCGGATTATCTTGCTAGAACTTATCTTGCTAGAAGACTAGATAAAAATTTGATCGATATTTTTAAATCATCCTGTAATCATATTTTATAAATATACAATTCATCGTTTTAAAAAAATTATTCAGCATAAAAAAAACATTAATAGAGCAATGATTCCAATTATACGCATATTAAAGTTTTTTTATTGGCACTTATTTTCTATTTTGTATCATATTAATTTATTGAATAGATGTGCAAAAAGGTATACAAAAGGTATAACTCATAATATAAAAGTATATTATGAGTTTGGCGCCCATGTAAAACAATTCAATAATAGTTCGTTTGAACTTCGTAATTTTTAAGAATTGTACACACAAAATAAGAAATTCATGTTCTTTTCAAAATTCTTAGTTTCTAACGTATTATTTGATCTTATTTGTCTCACAAAAGTACTTTGGACCACAGGCAATGGCATTAATTCTTTCTTTTTGTAGGAACATAAATTATGTAGGGTAGATTTTAAATTGAATGTATAATATCTCAAGATTATTATGTTAATATTTAAAGTCGATCGGAGCAAATTTATCGACGTTATGAATGTTTAAGCGTCCGTTCACTGTTTAACTCTCGTCTCCAAGTGGACCAGAAAACTGAAAAACAGACTAAAGAAGCATCGATGATTCAAAATCGATGCCCCTCATCACTTTATGAGTGCTGTTATATCCTTTTGAAATTTTAAACACTATTTCTGTATATAGTGTTTACGAAGTAACGCCGAAGAAATTTAAATTTATTAATAATTATAAATAACAAATAAGCCGATTTTTTTCATCGAAAAAATCGCGTGTTTCACATAAAAGTGTTCCCGAAAAGTGAAAACTTGAAATTTCGAATAATTCTCGGTGGTAGAACTTAGGGAAAACGATTATCTATCGAAGGAACACTTATTATACTTTTTTCCGAGACATTTCTGAATAATTACTGCTGTTGCCATATAATTTAATATTTCTTGTACCATTCGTTTTAAACTACGTGGTCAAAAAAAAAATCAAAAAAATGTGTCTTTTATGTACGATTTAAACCAACCCTTCCCAGAAGAATTTTTTATAAGAATTCGTTTTCGTATATTTTTCAGTTTTTCCGAAAAATAAAAACTAATATAAATATAACAATATTTATATGCTGTTTTGTTCATGGAAGTAGACCATCTAAAAAGAAAAAGAAAACTGATTTAAAATAACTTTTTCAAGAAACTTGTATCAACAAAACATTCCCCCGTTCATTTAAGAAAATTTTAAAGAATAAATAAATAAATTGAGACAGGAAAATTAGCTAGTCTATAACACATAGCATTTTAATTTCCGTGTGTGTCGTCTACTAATAAAATCTAAAAGCGTTAAATAAAATACGAAAAGGAATACTGGGGACCTACTGTGATGTGAATAAATAATATATATTCAACCATACCAAATAATGATTATGAAAACAGAGAATATCTATATAGTTTTCGATTTGCACAACAGTCTATATCTGTGTTCGAGACGTGCTGCTACTGAAATGATCAAAGGAGATTGTGTCATGGAGTTTTGTTTTACGAGACGATAGCGAATGCGAGAACGTAACGATTTGTGTGGGGAATAACATTTCTTGTGCATAATATCTGAATGTAATTAACTACTACCTCTTGTTATCTGCATTGCTTGCTATGGTTAAAAAATAAAAAAAATATCTACAACGAACAATATTTTATTGTATAAATACTCTGAGCACGCTTGGATATTAACATTAATCATTATTAAATTATACAAAATACTTCCTTAGATATACAAACAAATGAATCTATGATATTATTTATCAAAGAGAATATTTCTAATATATTTCGATTTATTGCCACTATTTCCTTGTGGTTATGGCTCCCATCTTAATAGACTCTCAGAATTTATATATGTTTGTATTAATAAATTTTACCGAATTATCCAAAATTAACAAATAATCGATTTAAAAGATAGAAGCCATAAAAAAAGTATTATATTACAATAATAACAACAACAAACAAGTTTAGTTATTTCTGGGCAGCTCGATATATTTAAAAATAAAAATATCTATTTGATTGAATTGCAAATAAATTTCTTATCAATAAACAAACTCATAAAGATTGAATACAATAAAAATTCTTCTAGAAAATGGGTATTCTTATTCAATGACATGAAAAGTAATAAATACATATTCATCCATTCATCCTAAAGAGAGTTCCATCCGTTGTCGTACTACACATCAGATCAGATCAGATCCATATAAAGAAAAATATTTGGAGTGAGTGAAAAAAGGTATCCATTGATATCCATCCATATATCATCACATCCATCCACTCGATTTTCTATTCATAATAGTTATATAACAACATACCAATACCAGTCAGAGTATGTCGTCCGTGCGTCCATGAAGCTATCTAATAAATACAAAAAAAAGGGTCCGTTCATGTAAAACTTTAATAAAGTTTAGGGTAACAACAACGAAAGGTATACACACATATTTAAAAGGTAAATGAAAGTATGTCTAATATATATTGCATTGTAATCTTATCTGTGTTTCCAAAATAGTATAGAGTGGCCTATCACAAATTGAATCGGTCATTTCTAAAATCTCTGTTACTTTTTTTCCGACATGCTTTATTTTATCTGAAAAGGAATGAAAAGTAGATGAGAAGTCTGGATATAAACCACGTCAATCATTACATGCCTTCCTCTTCAAATAATACCGCGTAAAAGACATTAAATACATAGACAACATCAAGTCCAGCTCAATATTTAAATTCAGAGAGCTATCACTATGGTTCAGATAATAAAGATACAATCATATGAATAATAAGATTAGTCATGCACATTTATTCTGGTATTTTTCATTATTAATAATAAATAAACTGTGAATCTTATTCGACATTTCAATTTTTTTCAACTCAAAATACTAAGCATATTAAAGTGCATTGAAACTCGTTTTTTTGCATAAGAATAAGCTGTTTGTTCTTATTTTGTGCGCCACCATATCCCGTTAAAATTTCTTGCTTGAGACTAACATGAGATGACATTCCAGTCGATTTTGATAAAGCATTTCAGAAATTCTACATTATTTGCTTATATTTAAAAACTGGCAATTAGCAATCAACGATAGACAAACAGTATATCTCAAACGGTATATTATGACATTCGCAGTTTATCGCACACATATGTTAAACAAAATCCAATTATTAGGAGCGATATCGGTAACACCGACTTATACTACCCCAACCAATCATAATTTTTGTCTAGTGTGAGTAAAATACTATAAAAAGTATCAACCTTTTTCCTATGACATTTTCTAGTATATCTCTTTTTGTAAATTAATAATTATTGTGCAGAAAAAAAACTAAAATGATAATGACTCGTAAATTATGGTTTTTAATATTTCTCGTATGGTTTTTAATATTAAAATGACAATCTGGAGGTAAATATTCTCTATGGCCTTCCTAATAGAATATATTTACCTCAATTAATCATCTGAGCGTTTTTTTCTTCTAATTTTAAAATTAACTAATGAAAATTGCAATATTGTCTACATGCATTTTTTATAAGGTGAATCAATACTAAAATTTATATCATGATTATATTATCGTTATTTGATAGTAACAACAAAAATGTGGACTATTTCAAAAACGTTAAATTTCTATGAGTTATAAAAGATATTTATACCGACATTATTTTTGATGAATGTCGTCGCGTACAATCTGTTATTTAATTACCTAAATTGAACTAACATAAAATTCTACTAAAAATGATGTAAAAGGTTAAATATTAAATATTAAATATAAAATTATACGAAAATACAAAAAAAGTTTTTATATTTGAAATTGAAATTGTATTCAAATAATATTAAGTTGATAAATTTGTACTTCTGTTTGTAGGACCATCCTGTGCTTGTGAGATTATTATATAAAAGCTTATGTACATTAGGTTGATTTTTAGTCAACATCGTATACTGTCATCTGCATTGATGATGAATCTAAATGTAGTATTATTATATGAAAAGAACGAACACACAAATAAACAGCATAGATAGCATAGCAATAACAACATTGCAAGGCATATCATACATAATATCTATCATATCATTCAAATTGACAACAAAAGGATGCTCATCTAGTTGTGATATAGTCAGTGTACGTACTATCAATGTTATCATTCCATTGTTAATAACACAGATCATTGAATCTTGACGATATTTAATAATAATAATAATAAATAATCAAATATTTTATTTATTATTATATTTTAATATTTTATATATTATTAATATATTTTTCTATATTAATAAATTTTTATTATTATGTTTTAAGATATCCTTATGATATTTTTTAATAGTTTGATATTTAATTTGATGTCTTCTGTCAATTTGTATCTGAGTTGCTCTTTTTATTAAATCAAAAAGAGGGTAAAATTTGGTTAAATAAAATATTAAAAGTTGAACATGTTCGATTTAAAAATTTCGAGTTTTGCAAATGTTTGTTTATCGTATCGAAAATTGATCTAGATTTCTGGCTTTAGGATATTCTCAAGAAAATTTGTTTTCTTAGAATCTTTTCGAAAATATAAACATTGTGGCATTATTTTATTTAACAATTGCGTGTTAAAGATTGCATATTTAACCCGTGGTTCCTAGTCTAAAAAACTGAAAATCATTAATTGAAGGTAAAACAGTTATATATCTATAAAAAAAATATGCCAAGCGGTATTCGTTTAACTTAAAAATGAAAAATGTTAACTACTTTTGATTTTTTTTAATCGTGACCTGACAAGTAAAAGATAACGAATCCGTAAATTGTGGCAATAAAATTATTTGGAAAATTAATAGAAGAAGCTCAGTGAATCTCATCCAGTTTCAATTATAGTTATTATAATTTATATTTAGTCTCTTGGGAACGTCCGAAACTCTGTATGTAGTCTAATATGATAACAATGTGTTAAAAAAAAAAAAGTAAAAAAATATTTTTTGAAATACAAGCTTTTTTAGTATTAAGAGATAAAAGAGCTATTTAATAAAGTTTTTTTCTTGAATTTTTAGTATAATAATTAACGACGTATTTTATATCAAATGGTGGAACTGCAATGAAATAAACAAAAAAAAAAGTTTTTCAGCGCTATCATATTATTTTTGTATTATATTATATTATAATATTATATTGCCATTGGATTTAAAAATATTTCGGCTCAATCGGCAACCGAGAAGTACGTCAAATTTAGCTAGCAAGAGTTGATTACAAACAAATGTCGAGACAGGTGAAACTAAGTAAAAGCTTGTAATATGACATTGATGAAACAGCTTTTCTATCGTTGTATGAACTTTTAAAATCCATACAGTAGTCGTAAAGATTATCTCTTACAGAAAAAAAAAAAATAATAAAATCTTTACCTTTGTAATTTAACGTAAATAAGTAGCATTTATTAACATCATAAAAAATTTTTCATTTAAAACATAATGTGTAATATAAATTTCATAAGCCAAGTCTATTTTTAACATCCACATTGGGCATTTGCCTAATTAAAATGACCAATTTTGGGATGCAAATTTAAAAAAAATTAGTCTTAAACTATAGCCTCTTACACAGATGAACTAAGTGGACGAATCTCTGCGACAAAATTTTATTAGTACCTTCAATATTTGCTAAATTTAATAGGCTCTGTCATATTCTATATAAGTCGAATATAATAACCAATTTGTTTCTTTTTTTTTCTCTTATTAGAAATAATTCTTTTTTTACAAACAGTGAAAATATTTTTTGTAATATAAAAAATCACCTAAGATGAAACTAAACAGCTAAAGGTTCTTTTATGATAGACTCAATAAAATTGTTAAAAAGAGCAAAATACATATTTAAAAAGGATTGATGATTGACTTCAGTCAAAAATGTATATTAAAAAATTGTTGAATTGCACATTCGAATTCGAACAATGACCTCTTCTTCTACATTCTCTCGAACAAAACATACAAAAACGTGGTCTTGTATTCTTGTTGATCAGTGAACATAAATAATGGTTTGAAGGATAACAATAATAATGCATGCATGCACCCAATCTATTATCTAACTAAATAACAACCACCCCTATCATAATAATTTTCAAATGCTTCAATTAATTTGCACAAGCATTTCTATTTTATGCCAGAAATAAATAGAACATTATTATTATTAAACTTTTAGCAAGTAGAAATAATAATTAATATTTTTTATTTTTTTTGTTAAGATTGTCTAATCAAATATGTCAGATACAATAGGTTAGGATATTTATATTAAAAACCAGGAAATTGTATGCTCAAATTCCTAATTTTACTATTTATGTTTAAATGTTAAATCGATTCTTTATACCCGATATCTGTATGAAATATATGAGGATATATTAAATTTAGACTGAAGCTTCTAACGTTAGAAATTATTGAATGCATGTACAAAATTTTTTGTAGGGGTGTTCATAGAATCACTTAATAAGTCCATTAGTTCGTTCGTCGACGGACCGATCAAGATAAATTCAAAATAGGGAATATCCACAAATTGTTTTTATCACTTCAATTGAAGCGTCCTTACTTCATGAACATGAATTTAAAGTTATTTTTTCAAAGCCATACATGTTTATCTCCATACATAAGGGTCTTTTTACGGTAAGACATCCTATCGATATCCATGGCACTTATATACAATTATAAATTACATTAATATACCGCTTCGTAGATTTACCCATAAAATTTTTTTTTTTTTGCTAGAAAGAGATGGAAATCAATATTTAATAGGTTATATGACTTATACATTTTTTAAACAACTTTAATTTAATTTTCAAATTTTGTTTGATATTGAACTTAGTTTTGATGGGTAAAATAGCAAATTTCATTCTATTGCATCTTTCCTATACAGCGAGCTGAAATCTAAAAAAGAGAGTAAAATCGTGAATGAGATTTTATATGACACGCATTCACCAAAAATTGATTTTGTAGAAAGGGGTTGGGGTTCTTTCTCTTGAGGCTGGAATTTTTAAAATTTAAGTGGAACCAATAGTCGAAGTATAGCTTTTCCAATAAGAAATGAATCACTCAAATCGGATTACTTTGTAAAATGCGTGGTCATATGTAAAAATATGCGATTCGACTTGTATAGAGATTGCGTAACTGGACTTGATGTCAAGTGCAAGCAAATACTTCAAAACTACAAATTAAAAAATTTAACCGTGATAAACTTTACGATGAAATTTTACCAAAATAATATTAATTATTTATACTATGTTTCGTTTGCTATTTAATAGAATTGCCCAAGTACCAGTAACTTCAATCTAAGTAGACTTAAATAGCTCCATTGAGCAATCGATCTCAATCATGGTGAACCCCAATTCTCATTAGAATGATAGTAGGCACACCTTTTTGTGGTAATTGGCATAGATTATAAGTAAGCAAAAAAAGTGGTAATCTGTCCAATATTTACTAAACACATTTTTTTAAATTATTCCGGAACACATTGAGCCCAAAAGCGGAGCAAACTCAGATAGATAAATAGTTACAGACAAACGAAATAAAAAATCTTTTAAACGTTTTACATCCTCAAGATGAAATTTTAAACGGAGATGGTCTGACCGAATGTTTAAACGTAGAAATTTCAAAATATATATTTCAGTATTTATTATATTTTTCATGCAAATATTTTTTCGAAATTTCCATTAAAGATACAAATCCCATAACGAAATCGAAATCTCATAAATAGAAAATTCGTTATAAGTATTAAATAAGTGGTGGTGAGTAAGTAGATGAGAAAAGCACTTATTATTATACAAAGCAGAAATAAAATAAAATTACAAAACTAAATCCACTAAAAAATAAATTAAATTTCATTTCTTTTTATAAGATCAAAATAATTGGTAATTACTTTTTTTTTTTTATCCATATTACGTAATGTGACACTTGTACATTCATTTGTCCGCGAATTACATAAAAAAGGGGTGAATTTAATAATGAGAAAGTAACCCCATATAATATATATATATACTGTTTGAACTTTCTTTGATAGGTAGTCGTTGTTTTCACATCGACAATCGAAATCATTGAGAATTTTTATGATATTTTTTACATTTTGAAATTGTATATATTAATTTTACTCTTAAAGTTTGCAACGCTAGCCAATATTATCTGTCCGGCCGTCATCAAAATCTCAAAAAATGAAAAGCGATAGCTGGCTGAAATGATGTATAAAAAGTTCGTAAGTCGGGTACAATGGATCCCAACTTTTGAAAAATCAAAGAAAGAAGAAAAATTAAAAAAAAAAAGGGTTTTTTTTTTAATAAATAACTTTTCTTTGAAATATTTTTTCGTAAAATGTTTGGATTAGACTGAATATTAATGGCTACTAATGATTATTATAGAAATTTCGAGTATCTAAACAGTTAATTATGTAGTTGTTATTTATTTTTTGTTGTTGTGGTTAAAGCAAAATCATAATAGCAAATATAAACATTTTTTGGTTTAAGATGTAATAAAATGGAATGTCTTTCGTTCGACAACATCAAAATTGCTATGTTTCACAATTTTCAGCTTGTCGAAGAGATTTATTGTTTATGTAAAGTTGAACTTTTTGGGAGTTATCGAAACGCTACACTTTTCAGAATTTTCATAGAGGAAAAATTTAATACACTAATCATTTTAAAGCCATATATAAATTTATGCCAATTATAGGTTACATCTCCTCGGAGAATCATTACAACTTGCTAATTCATACTGATGATGACTACTTTGTAGTCGAAATACGTATTTATAAAATACAAAACATTGTGATCTAGGAAATTGGGGCAAAAAATCGAATTTTATTCAAACTTAAGAGTTTATAAAACTTCACAATTTTACAAGATATAAGGTATTTCGATATACCGATTCTTGTGTTGTCTTTAATATTCCAAAAAGTTATCCTTAAAGCTCATATTTACCACGACTTAGTTTTTTTTATTTTTATATAATACACATATAGGACATATGCATTGCATGTATACAAATATATATACAGAATAGAAGTTCATCATCGCTTCAACATTTATATGATTACTCAGAGAGAATGGATGAAGGTCGATTTAATTGGTTTGTCCATTGGGTTATAGAACACAACACAACACAGTACTAGTACTATATAATATACATATAGTAGTAGTACTATAGTACTATTATAAGTATTAGTTGAGTACTTGATGAAGTGAATTAGAACTGTAATAAAAGTGGGTACATGGTCGACATCATTCTTTAATTTGTATATATATATATATATATATATATATATATATTATGTATACAGAATACATTTAAATTCATATAACAGTCAGACAGACGGTTACATAGTAGTATAACAGGTCACCAACTTTATTCGGTTACAATTTTCCATCATCGAAATATTTATAGTGTGTCTTTATATATTTTCCAAATGATACAAGGGAAATGTTTTATAGTGGTCCTAGTGTCCGTACGCGGATCATATCGTTTTATAAAACCCATTGAAAAATTTGTATATGACATAATTGGAAAGATGCATAATCATAATATGTCAGAGTGTATTAAGTCTAAAGTTTGTAACGCTACCTAATATTGACAGCACAAACAAAATTTTCGTAGAAACACCTAATACGTTCAATTCTGACTGTCCGCCCGTCATCACGATAACTCAAAAACAAACAGAGGTAGGGAGCTGAAATTTTGGTGACGTATTCTAAACATTAAAAGTGAGTTTAAGTTCGTGAATGAGCAAAATCGGTTGCCCAAATACAAATTGAAAGTCTAAATACAAAAAACACTCGTTTTTTTGAAACAATGAACTTTTGTTTTAAGCATTTTTTCATAAAATGTTTGAGTTCTCCACAATTTGTGGTTCGAATTTGGCTAATAAACACATATAGGTAATAACAATACACATTATTATTATACATGTATACGTATATAACTGTATAGACTGGATATTTATAGTATTTTATTAAAGCTAATAAAAAATAGATCAAACATTGAAATTCAATCATATGTCGAGTATTTAAATAATTAACTCTTTTTTCTTCATTTGTTTATTAGGAACGTAAACTAAATGTTTAATTTTCTGTGTGCGGTTGTTAAATACTACAAAAGTTTTTTTAACAAAATTTGTGGTATACTTTTTTTATAAGATCGTGGACAAAAAATCAAAGATACAAACAAGATATGTGTATGAATAAAGACAACCTATATAATAGACTAAATATATAATACAATATATAATAGCTCTGTACATTACACATACAGTATAAACTATTGTATATAAGTTGAATATTTGATCGTGTATATTTCAATCTATTCGCATAGAAATGATTCGCCCATTCAGCTCCAATTATTTATACATCTCATGCCCATATGCACTCACATAGGTACATACTAGTAATAGAGTAAGTACTACTATACTTCAATATACTCTCATAAAAAAAAAAAAATAGTACAGACTCTGGGACGATGTGTATTAATATCACTAGTTTGGTATTAAAGGTTTAGTGAATATCTCATATTCATAAGACTAAATAGGGAAGATGCACTAATTAATTGTTTTTGATCACTTCAATTGAAACGTCTTTATGTAACGGCCATAAGTTATTTATAAAAAAATCTTATAAAATAGACAAAATATAGATTTTTAAATTTCTTAGTTAAACGAGATTTTCATAAATGATGTCATACATGTTCATAGCCATAGTGATTATACATAAGGGCCATTCTACGGTTAAAGGTCCTATCGATGTCCATGGAACTTATATACACTTTTGCATCAAAATTTAAAATAATTAATGGTTGTATGTATAAATTGTGAATATTGTGAATAAAAATGTTATATAAACTACATTCATATTCAAAAATTTTGTTATTCGATTTTTCTATAGAAAATGACCCCTTATCGTAGAACTGAAAAAATTATGAAAAAAAAGTTATACAATTTGAAATTTTCTTTATATATTCTGAAATAATCTGCCTACTAAGAAAATATATTTTTAGCAAAAAACATAAAATTAATATTACTTGTAGAACGCTAAATTTGGGCCAAACTGTTGTATTTTCAGTAGCATTCCAATTATTTTTATATAGAGTGCATACAAGAAGCACCTTCTTTTTTATCTTATTTTAATGTTTCCATGTTACTTTACTTAAAAATTACATTGTTTTTTGTATATCGCTCTAAAAAAAAAAGTCGAAATATAATATTTTGAGCGAAAATTACATTTAGGTTCAAGTTTGGCGTCTACAAGTAATATTAATTATAGAAATTTTCTAAAAATGTATTTTATGTAAGCACACACTCTAATTTTTTGAATATATAAAGAAATCATCAAATGATTTTTATCGTTAATCTGGATTGGAAATGAATCTTATCGATACACCATGCCTTTCATAGATTCAATGAATTCTATTATTTTATTAATTACAGTTGTGTATATTTTAAATGTATTTTTATAGGAATCCTTTTCTTTGTCTCCGACAATATTATTTTGGTATTCAAAGACAAATAATCTTACAATATAATATACATATCATATACTGATATGCAGTCTTTAATTTAGTTCAATAAAGTCCTGGAGCAATTCAAATTTTATACAAGAGAACGAAGGTGAAATATACAATTTCCAAGTTTCTACATGAACTGTTCATGAACTTTATGAGTGTATGTATATTGTATGAATGCACTATTCTGAGAACCAGAACAATCTATCTATCTTCGTGTGCTATACCTAGAAATTAAACATTTACTTGTATAACATATATATATATATATATATATATACATGTTTGTATGTGTGTTTGCATGTGTATAGTAATGAATTCATCAGACAGGTTGCCGTTGCATATGATTCGTCTTTTCCTGTTCACTCAATCGCAACAAAATCTCAAATTAGAACATTGGCCAGAATAGCAACGGGTGTTCTCTTCTTCTGCCCCTATAATATATTATCATCATTTCTTCCTATTATTTACACACATTCACACAATATAAATATATACACACATAAGTAATGGGAGTTTGTTAAATAATGATAATTAATTTAATTACATGTTTAATAATTTTTAATTTTATGTAAAATTCATCTTTGAACTTTACTAGATTAAAAAAATTATATGATATACTCGTTTTTTTATTGCCATAAGATAACGTTAAAATTTCAACCTTTTTTATAAAAGTAAAAAGGGTCATTTTAGTGACGTAATATCGGTATATAATATTGAGAATTCTGGATTAACAAACAACACATTCATAAAAAAACACTTTTAATTTTTTTTTAACTATTTTAGATATTATTACTATTTGAGAACTGATAAAGGCAATTTTACCGAAATTATGTCACATCGTGGCAGCCTGACAAAGATATCGAATTTAAACTTTAAGATAATAATTTAATAATGTGCTTTTATGACTCAAATTTAGTATATTACTACATAAATTTTGGCTTTATTTTCAATATCGAAAGTACCCTATTATTGTACCTATAGTTTAAAGAAAATGAAAAATGGTAATAATTTGTCCGTCTATTAAATGCATAAATAGAGTTCTGAAATATAGTGTTCTGAAAATGACTTAAAGTCCTTTAACAAAAAAATTCACTTGGAACGCTGTATGCTGTTATTTTATACTGTAGTCATTAATAACCTTTGTAGTTAAAAAGTGACAGATTTAAAATAATCTCTCAAATATGTTTTTTGTGGTAGTTTACGATAATAGTTTCAAAACTGCCTGTAAATATATTACATCTTCGCTCTAATGACTGCTTCTTCTATGTTTAAATATAATCATTTTGTGTACAATGTTTTGGTTATCTGTTGCTAGTCCCAACAGTATATCTATCTATGTTTGATTATATTAATTTTACATATAAATTTTATGTTCATTGAGAAGAGAATCAAATATAAGTAGAAATAAAATGTACATTTTTAAATAGTTGTACGTCGTCAGCAGCAGCACACTTTATAAAGATGATAATCGATCGATAAAAAACAATTATCATAAAGTTGATTATGGAAATTTTTAAGACCAATTAAATTTATTGTTTTATTTTAATTAAATAATGTTTAAATTTACATTTTAATTAGTTTTTTGGTTTTACAAATTTAAATTATATTGACCGAGCATGGTGAGGTCTTTCATATGACTAGATGATTTTGATCATCCTAGCTATGTCTTTCGACCATGTCCTAGCTATGTCTTTCGTTGTCTAGTTTTGATGAAATTTGATAGACACGTTATCACATTATTCATTCATGTTTATCAGATTCATTATTGAAAAAGTTTTGGAAAAATTATACCTTCATCTTTGGGGAAAATTATTGGAATACTTTTTTTAGTTTTTTGTACTAATGTTAATTATAAGCCGAAACATTTGTATTTTTGTATGAAACAAATAAACTTAAAAACTATTGGACTAGTTTTGAAAAATTATTTCACTGTTAGAAAGCTACTCAACCCCAGAGTGTGACAATGACTACTTATATCCCGGTATTCCTGCGGGATCGAAAATTACGCGGGTGAAGCCGCGTATGAAAAAATTTCTAAAATTACTTTGTTTTCTTGAAGAATCTGGGAAGACAGGGTTTTTTGCAAGATATAATATGAAATTATTATGGGAAAAACTATGGGAACTAGGGGTAAAATTGTATCTTTTAGTTTGAATGCCTTGCCCCTCATTCTTTTGTGTAATCAATTGTAATCAAGGAAAATGTATTCTTTTGTTTATTTTTCATTAATGATTTCAGATATATAAATCGTAGGACCACCATATTTCGGTAGTAAATACGCCTTATATTTTTATTTTATTTTTTTATAAATGTCATTTTTATAATATTTTAAGCAAAAATCGTTTTTAATAGCACTTGTATCTCTTAATATCATAAAAACTGATATTACTTAATCATAGTAAATTTGTTATTGAAGTATCTAAGTAGATATGAATGAATTAAGGCACGAATTGTTGATTGAAAATTATTTGAAAAAAATGAATTAAAAAAAATGGAAAACATATTATTATTCTACCAATCAATTCACTTGCAAATAATGTAAACGTTAAGAAAATGAGTTAATGGAAGTCTTTCTTTATAAAATATATATGTATAAGAAAATTTATGCAAAATTGGTTTATTCAATTTTCAATACTTTTGATCATGCTCTTCTCAGACAAATTCCGTTCGTTATTATATATATATATGATCTGATCAATACAATATAGCTAAAGTATCAATAAATATATATATATCTATAACTTATGAGTATGGGGTGATTAACAAATGTTGAAACGTGTTTTTATATTCGACAAAAGACCAGGGTAAAAGCCTTTAAAAATGGTAAGAAGTTAAAAAAAAAATTATAGTTTGATGAAACCCATTGAAAACGGGTGAGAATATAACAAAAATGAAAGGAAAAATAATTTGAAATCTGAGGTCGGTAAGTGGAAGGGAGTGAGTTTTTAAAGATAAAATACAGTTTATCTCAAGTTCCGCCAAAACTATGTATTAACAATTTTTTCACATAATCTCAAAATTTTTTCGATTGAAAATTAGGGTGCTTTTTCGTTATTTATGCAAAATCAGGTGAAAAAATAAATACTTTAAATCAAAAAATTACAGTGTATTTGCAACATAAAAAGTTAACTTTCGTGAAAAAAAAAATTTGAAATAAAAAACCAAAAACGTGGTTATTTCAATTTTTCACATAAATTTTGAGGTTATTTGTTAATATGTTAATTTTTTTGTAAACTGTTTAAATTCGTTAGAATTTTAGCTAAAATTTATCTAATAAACACATAATTACAATACTTATTATTTTTATATATGAATTTATAACTGTATAGTCTGGATACTGTATTTTATGAATACTGTAAGGTTTAATACTCAACCATATGTCGATTATCTAAACAATTAATTCTAGTAGTTGTAATCTTGACTTGTTTTAATTTCAATTTTTTGTTTTCAATTATGTTATTAATGTTCGATAAAGTTTCTTTGAATATGAGAGCTTCAATATTTATATTCAATTGAATCAATAAAAAATATTTTAAGTTTTTTAAATGAACATGATGAACACACATAATTAAGTAGTAAATTGCCTAATTTTTTTTTTTGTATCGTATAAAAAAACATATTTATCGTTTTATATATATATATATATATATATATATATATATATATATATATATATATATATATATATATATATATATATATATATATATATATATATATATATATATATATATATATATATATATATATATATATATATATATTATATTTAGATATATATATATATATATATATATATTATATTTAGGTATATATTGTATAAACATTTACGATTCTTTTGACAGAGACGATAAGTGAAATAATATTAAAAATTTAAAATCGAAAAGTTCAAAGGCAAAATACAAAAATCAACATACAAACTTACTCAACCACCATCATACAGCTACACAACACTATATAAGCGAGCGACAAATATAGAGAACAGATGAACGGACGGGCAAACGGACGGACGGATAAATAATAACTAACTGACTGACTGATGTTCAAGTGTTTTTCCTCTTGAACCAATTATAAAAGAAAACACCTCATCTCTTCATCCGTTTTATGTGTTCCGCCACATCATACATATATTGTACAGCGCCGATACGATACATGTATTGTCAACTACAAAAAAAAACGTACCGACCTGAATCTTCATTTTTTTTTTATATTACAAAATAAATTTTGATGAGGTCTTTATCGGATATAATTTTGTTTATCTAAGTAAAACGTTCATTTTAAACTCAATTAATTAAACCATAAAAATCGTGTATTTTTTAATTTGAAATTATCAAGAACCATTTAGGTGTCGGTGCGTTTTTTTAGAGTTGACTGTACATGTAGTCTGGATACAAATAGTTTTATTTATTCGTTATGTAAAATCAACTACCTACCGGGCACATACCAAGTTTTCTAATAACGTGTATCGACCAAAAAACTCAACTCAACCTTCTGCCAAAGTACACTTTTATTTCGAAAATTTTATAGAAAAATAATCATTTTATTTGTTGTCATACTTCATAAAAAAAACACATTTTCATTTTCCATCTAAAAGTAGTGATCGAAATCGTGATAGAAAAAGTTGGACTATATCTGTACACACATTTCGAAAATATTTTGTTCTTAAATTTATACAGATTTATTTTTTGGTTACTACATATTATGGTTTTTAAAAATTTTTTAAAAATTAACTTTCCAAGTGCGAGTAAGAATTTTGAGGTTATGAGATAAAATAAGAGTATCCACATCTTAAAAAATTTTCTTTTATTATAATTATATAATTTTTTAATGTTCGTTTTTTCCAATATTTACCATGTTTTTTTTTCCAAACATTTTTTTTTTTATTAATTTAAATTGGATAAAAATTTAACCACAGATTTTGAAAGAAAACCAATTAAAAGGTCCACCTTGTTGGAAAAATGATTACCAAATGAAAAACTACAAGCTGGTTGTTATCAAATTTCGTTTTACTCCATTAAATATGTATAAAGAACGATATTCCCTTTTTTAAATTTTTTTCACCTTGTTTTTCCAATATCACCTAAGGCCTAAATAAAAAAATAGCTTGACCACAAATTGTGTCAAATTTAAATTCTCATCAAGACGGTAAATTTTCATATTTATTTAATTTCCAAAAATTGTTGTTAGATTTTTACGAATTTTAAAGTTATGAATGTTTTATTCTTAAAGATAAAAAATTTCTTGATATACAATATTGAATCAAATTTTTTTGAAATGCAAATATTACCTTTGACGTACCTACGTATTCGTGTACTTATTGAAGTAGGCGATATTGTATATACCACCCATTCAATTTCCACATTTATTTTTTCCATTCCATGTTCCTATATTAAATGATTTGATCAGTGCCTTTAGAATATACACTACAATACTTACACACATATATATTATCGTACTTCGTTCGATTCGAATCGAAAGTTCAGTGAAAAATCGACGACTGTTGTATATATTTATTTTATTTATTTATTTATTTATTTATATATTCAATTTGAATATTTTTAAATTTCGAAGTGTATATAAACGTATATAATAAAGAGATGGTGGTGCATTTATCCAAACATTTTTTCCGTATATAATAATTATTATTTATACGATAATTGGCTATATAAATTGTAGAGAGCTAATAATATTGGAGAAAAAATATTCAAATCAAATTCAGTTTGTTAATGGTTGTTATCTAACTGTATGCTTTTTATCCGATTATTATTAAGATGTTTTTTTATTTTTATTTATTCATTTATGAACAAATTTTCAATAGTTTCCATTTTTTTATACAAAGAATATTTTCAATTTCTTATTATACGTATCGTGCATAGTACGTGGAAGAGACTTCTTAATCGATTGATGCGCTACGAGTGTCTAAAATTTGTAACAAAACATTCACATTCTAGTGAATATAATTATTTGTTCAATTGTTTGCATGTAAATTGTATAGTAAATGTCAAACAAAAATTATTGAATAATTAGAAAAAATGACATTTAATTGAAGTTATTGGGTTGAAAAGAATGGTTGAAGAATTTGCATTAATTATTATTTTTAATTGCAAATATAAATAATAATTCATTTAAATTAGTTAATAAATTTTGATAAATTTCCTATGTTAAATTATACACCATTCACAAAGTAATACATCATTTGATTGATAAACTAGTATTTCGTAACCATAGAAACGAATGAAAACATATTGATGAACGGGACCCACAATTTAAACACATGTATCTATTAGTAAAGAAATTAGAAATTATTCGAAGAAGATAGTCTCATTTGGAGCTTAAACGATAAAGCTCTAAAAATGAGTTTTTTTTAACTTTTTAAGATTTTAAAATTAATTAATGAAAACTCATTTGAAGTTATGCCTTTAACTACGTTAACAAGAGAATCTGTTTCCTTAGAATATTTTAGAAAATTTAAAAACACATACTTAGAAGTGTCCTCTAAATGTAGAAATTTTTTTGTTCAAAACTTATGGCACTAGTTTTTGAAAAATTGTCTGTTACAGATTCTATATTTAACACGCAGTTCCTTTTATGGTCAATTTTAAAGTAAATGTATTATTAGATAACAAAATCAATTATCTTTCGATTGTTTTAAAAAACTGAAAATCAATTGAGATGCAAATATTTTCTAAAAAAATTACGACGTGACCTTCGTTTAATAATAAAAATTTAAATAAGTTAGCAATTTTTGAATATTTTTAATATTTTTTTCGTATCCTGACAAATGAAAGATATGGAACCCGAAAAATGGCGCTTGAAAAAGATATGGAAGGAGCTCAGTGAATCGCGCCCTTATTCAATTGTAGTTCTCATAATTTTCATTGGGATTGTCTCTCAATCATGTGATCATGGATCACCTTTGTGATAACATCTTAAACTATGTAAACTAGTCTTATAAAATAATATGTCTTTAAACAAAATATACTAAACTCTGATGTGCTTTTCTATCATAAAAACAAATAACATAAAATCTTCTACTGTATAATATAATGTTAATAAGTAGCATTTATTAATATCATAAAAATTTGTACATTCAAAACATATAATGAATTTTATAAATTCTATTTTTACCTGTAACTTTTAAAACGTCCTGAAACAAAATTTAAATTTTTTTTCACTTTTTTTTATTGATATTTGTAAGAACGTGACAACAGAAATCAGTGTCAAAAACTTTGATTATTATTCTTTGTGTATTCAAAAATTCATTCATTTAGTTAAATTCACATACATTGAATGTATGTCTTTATGGCATAAAAAATAATGTGTACAGCATTCTAAATACATTAACTTACGTTAACAATAAATAAAAATCCTTTTCAAATAATTCCACAAAAACTTCTCACCATCCGCCATACGGTTTGTTCTTAGCAAGTATAGACCAGAGTAGAAGCCTTTAAAAATGGTAAAAAATAGAAATAAATTTAAGTTGGATGAACCTCATTGCAAACGGAAGAGAACATAATAAAAATTAACGGAAAAATAATTTACGGGCGATCTGAGGTTGGAAAGTGGTAGGGGGCTATGTTAATTTCCGGCAAAACTGCAAGTCCTATTGAAAAGAGTTAAATGACAAAGTTGTAGGTAATAAAAAGATACACTTTTTTTCTTGCGTTTCCAATAGGTTTCATACTACTATAATTTTTTTGGTGAAAATATTGCCAATTATTATAATTATTTGCAATAATATCTTGCTAATTTGATCTGTAATTGTGACAATTCTAATAGTTTTCCCAACTATGATTACAATAGTTTATTATTATCATTTTTTTTTACAAAAATAATGTTAAAACTAATATACAAATTATTTGATACTTAAAAAACGAATACTTAAATATGTTCAAGTCAGTGATAATAAGTATGTGAGTCTTCTCAAAATATATTAAGTAATAATAAGGATTGAAGAGATGATGGTTAAATGGACGCTAGAGACGAGTTTATAATACTTAATGATGCTTTAGTTGTATTCATGAAAAAATGTACGAGTATAATGACTTTGAAAGAAGAGTTAAGAATACCAATTTCCAGTAAATATGTAGGTGTTTTACTTATTATAAAGACTGTGTTACATGCGTATGATATCGTCAAGTAGTAGTGTTATCAGTGATGTTGAAATTTGTCCGATTTTTGTGTTGCCTTCTTCATAAAATGTTGTTAACAAACTTTGATTGTAACTCTGTATTACATTATTTGACAGGCTTACAATAATTTTTCCACGAAATGGCTTAGCTTTTCTTAATTTACAATAAGGAAGGGAGGAGGTTTTAAATTTCTTATTTTTCTGATGAATAAGCTTGTTAAAAACTGGTTTTTTTTTAGATAAAAAAATGAATAGATTAAAAACTTACTCGTAACAATTAGTGAAAATCTTTTAAAATACCAAAAATTAAAAATATCAAATAAAAACATTATTTTTCTGAAAAAACACCTTTAAAAAATTATATAACTGTATGACGAAAACAGTTTCAAAATGGTTGTACCGATCAAAACTTGTCACCGCTTTATACATATATATATTTTTAAATGTGAAATAAAAGCCGAATTATGCTAAATAAAATTTCGAAACTTCATTTATAATCTTAGAATTCCTTCGTGTCAATATTGTGCATATCAAATTTCAAAAAATTTGGATAAGTATTTTTTAAGTTATTTGGGCACGAAAATTGAAAGAAATATAATGCATGTTACGTGTAATTTAAGTCAACAGCTTGTTAGAAGCACACTCTATTATGCCAATAACAGCTGTGGTTAATCGCCCTCAATCAAATAATTATGTATTTTATTTTTTAATTTAATCATTAAAAACATTATCATAATGCGGGGGATGTTGTTCAATATTTTGATTTTCGTACAAAATATCAAAATTAATTTTCAACTAAATATCACAGTGTTAGAAGTTGAATGTTGTAGGTAAGAAAGAAGTAACACAACAACAACACAAGATAGAAAACTTCCCGAATGTAATACGTATTAATTTGCTTATAAAATAAACTGATTTTTTATAATATTTATGGTAAAATATTAGTATTAAACATGCTCCTGCAATTCAATGTCATGTTCGTCTAATGCAAGAGTTGTGTTTTACTATTATTACAAAAACTTACTTGAGAACGAACAACACACATTCATACTAACTAAATGGTTAAATAATATATTAATACTACACATATTTATATGGAGTGTTTTAAAATATTGTCTTGTATTGAGTGTCTAAAAATATTAGAGTTATTTATGTTTTTAATACGCAACAGTGCGTATTTTATTAAAATAGATGCGGAGTACTTCAGATAAGTGTGTGTAGTTGGTTTGGATACTCGACACATGATTGAATATCATTCTTTGGACTATTTTTAATTACCATAAAATACTTTAAATATCCAGCCTATAAAGTTGAAAAGATAATAATAGAATATGTATTGTTATTACCTATATGTGTTTATTAACCAAATTTGAGCTAAAATTGTGATTAACATTTTTTGTATTTATACTTTTTTTCTATCTCTTCTAGTTTAAAAATTGGGTCAAAGATCCATTAGATCCAATAGACCGATTTTGCTCATTCACTACCTCAAACTAACTTTTTATGTTTATAATACGTCACCTACATTTCATTATCACTATCTCTTTTAGTTTTTGAGTTATCGTGATGACGTACGGACGGACGGAAATGAACTAATTAGGTGTTTCTATGAACACCCAACCAGAATTTTATTTGTGCAGTCAAAAATAGATAGCGTTACAAACTCTAGACTTAAATTAATATACTCTGACATATTATGAATATCGACTATAAAATGACATATAATAATATAATAGCAGATTATTTAGACACTCGATAAAATAACATATGAGTAGGTTGTGCACTAACTCTAGTAGTTGGACTACTATTACCATCTACGATCTACGAAACAATCTTATAATATGCATTGAATTGCATATATAGCGATAGATTACATGGATATGTGTATTAAAAAAATACAAATCGTATGCACATTAATATACACGCACATATGTGATCAATGTCCGGTTCAGAGTTTGCTAGTGCTTGTCTTGTCTAGTTCATTCATAACTAAGTGGATATTTACATCAAAATCAATTAGGTTGGGTGCCTGCAATCATATCTAATCATTCATTGATAACACACACTTTTAAAAATTTGTGTATGGCTTAGTTATCATCCACTTCCACTACAAAAATTCTGAAAAGTGGGACGATTTCTTTTCGAATCCCATAAAATATACGATTATTCCCACAGGCCTCAGAAGATTATTCTACAAGTGTAAAATCTACCTTTGTCCATCACGTAATAAAGCCAGATGTCCGTTGTCAGACAACTTGAAAATTGTTAAAAAAATAGCAATTTTGATGTTGTCGGAGGAAAGGAACGGACATCTCGTTTTGTCACAAAAGATCCTTCCGATAACAATAACAAAAAACATGTTTCTATCAATTTCAAGTTTGTGGGGGCATTCGAATATTTTACGCTCTTCGAAAAACAAAACGGTTCATTTTTCAGAATTTTCAAAAGTTGCTACGCTAACTCAAAATTTTTAGAAATGTATGTATCAATGACTCGATATATGATGAGAGGTACCGGGACTAAAAAATGTCCGCATGTATATTTATATGGCATTTGATATTCTTTTATGTGTCTATGAATAGAGTTCAATTCGAAGTAAATCTGACTACATTTTTTGTACAAGGTGATAGATAATTTATTTGAAACTTTTTGAGAAAAAAGA
The DNA here is from genome assembly GCA_020423425.1 of Chrysopa pallens. Classification (NCBI taxonomy): domain Eukaryota; kingdom Metazoa; phylum Arthropoda; class Insecta; order Neuroptera; family Chrysopidae; genus Chrysopa; species Chrysopa pallens. The sequence goes on from CM035594.1 coordinate 16,410,405, forward strand.
TTTAATAAGAAAATATTAAAATTTTCTTTTAATGAGAAAAAAAGATTTTTATTTTGAAATATTTCAAAAAATACAAAAAGAAATTTTTTTAAGAAATATTTACCAAATTTTTCATAGAAACACGTAATTAGGCCTTTTCCGGATAATTCAAAAACTAAAAGAGATGGCGATATGAAATTTTGGAGACGCATTGTAAACATAAAAAGTGAGTTTGAAGTACGAGAATGAACAAAATCGAAGAACAGTTAATTACAAAAAATGTGTTTTTCTTAAAAATTAATAACTTTTGTTTGAAACATTTTATCGTAAAATATTTGAATTAGTTAAAATTTTAGCTCAAATTTAACTTATAAATAGATATAGATAATAACAATACATATTACATTTATATAACTGTATAGACTGGATTTAGAGTATTTTATGAATATTAATTAAAAATAATCCAAACAATGATATTCAATCATACGTGGAGTATCTAAACTATAAACTCTGTTAGTTATTATTTCCACTTTTTTTATATATATAATCCAAGTAACATGTAATTTTTATACCACAATAATATTAAAAATAATACTAATAATAATAATAATAATAATAGTAATGGATTTTGTTAAGTGAATTTCCTAATTAGGATCGAATTTATAATGCTTTGCAAAAATTGTCGTTGTGTCTGTCTGTCTGTCTATTCATTGTGTTGAAACAATTGCAGTGTGTCTGTATTAGATAGTCAATATTATATAAATACAAAAAATATTTATTCTGTTGCAGTACAATATTGTAATGTTTTGTTTGCAACATTGTAGAAAATATTTACTACTATTCTATGTCCATTTCATTCATACGTACGCGTACAAATTTTTATTATTATTATTATTACACGTTAAAAATAATATAACTTTTAGCTCTAAGAGCTGTAAAACTCACTGAAAAATAAACACAAACTTGCTTGATTCCATACGTGGGGAGGACATTTAAATCTTATTTGTCTTGATCATATCTTTTTATATCGATTGTAGACAACCTCGTCTCGTATTCCTAGCTTACATAGAAAAAGTTATTTTTGAAGATTTACCTTTAAAGGGAGTGGATGGAATTTTCCATAAACTAACAAATTTCTTGGATGTAATAACATGCCTACCAAATATTTTCCAATTCGTTTAACTCGCATCATTCTAGTATGTATAGAAAACAACTTGGTATTTTTAGATATCTCTTCCAAAGGCGTACCCAATATTTCCATACTTATGGTACAAAACAAAATTTAAACGACACGTCTTTATCGCAATTGGTTTATATTTCCAATATATGATTAGTAACAATTATTTTAAATTATTTATAATTAATTATTGTTATTATGAATCCGTTGATGGCCGGATTTTGCTCAAAAACTATACCTGAATGTAATAAAACTACCCAACATTTCATTAAAATTGGAACACGGGTTCGAAAATTGCAGCGTAACAAGCATGGAAAGTTACAGACAAACGGAATGAGTAGGTCAACAAGTGTATACAACAACTAACAGAGTAAATTGTTTAGATACTCGACATATCAATGTTCAGTATCGATGTTTGAATTATTTTTAATGATTGGCACTCATAAAATACTATGAATATGCAGTCTATACAGTTGGAAATATATTAATAACAATATGTATTGCAATTATATATGTGCTTATTAGCTTAATTTGAGCTGAAATTGTGGCGAATCTATACAGTTAACGAAAAAAGTTGTTTGTCCTTGGATTTTTCTTCTATCTGTAATGTTTTAAATGTTTAATGACCGATTTTGTTTATTAGGTAAATCGCAGCTCAATTTCGGCGAATATAAACATTTAGCTAAAAAATGTTTGTTCTGACAAAACAACCATTTTTACATCTTAATTTCGTACCAATTTCAATCAACTGTAGATTGTTTATTATCAGACTAGTAAAATTTAATATGAATTCATCTTTATTGTTTTTTATTTACCTTGACAATCGAATAACCTTAAAAATAAGACATAAATGTTTTGGATAGATTTATGTATACGTAATGTGAAAAAAGGGTTAAAATTGATGTTTTTAAAATTGTTAAAAGCTTTGTGTGTTGGTTGGTTGAGGTTTATGTTTATAATAAGATGAAAATAAACTTTGTGTGTAATTTCTAACACTAATTGACTTAATAGTACAACAGTTATGTTAATGACAGCATAAATTAAAGGGTTAATACTTAATGATGGATGTCATAGTCATAGTCATCGTCAGCGCGTCAACAACGTTTCTATACTAACAACATATACTTACTATAAAGCTAATGACGACGTTCAGACATTATTTTTTTACAATGAAATGTTATTGTTATATCTTTTGATAAATTGTTATTTGAAATTCTTTGAATATTTCTTTTTTAACATTTATGGTTGTTTTTTTTTTTTATACGCACATATAATTTAATGAGATTTCTTGGTAATAATATTCTCTTAGTGATTTGAGTTTTTTTGACAGTTTTAATTTTTGTATAATTGGATCTTGGTAATTAACAAAAATGATTTTGTTTTATATTTAGAAATTTTGTTTTAGTAATAATCGGATTATTATTTTTTTTTTTTTAACTGTATAAACCATTTTGGCTTTGTTGATGGTGGTGTAATAGTCAAAATTTGAAATTATATATAATACGATTCGTTACTTTTCGGTTACAACAAGAGTATATTAAAAGGGGAACTGCAACCAAGTCCATTGTACCTAGACCTTTTGGACCTCGGTACTTTCTTTTTTACAAAACTCCATCACCTGATGACAAAGATACTATTAATTCCACTTTCTAATTGTAATTACGAAAAATTTATTCTGAATTTTCCATATATATCTTTTTCAAAGGAAATAAACTTTAGTTTGAAAGGATTTATTGGGAGGTACCCTTAAGGAAGAAATTAATTTTTCAAAGTGAATAGTACTTTTATTTCTTCCGAAATTTTTAGCCTTCTATTAAAATTCCCATTATGTTATCGGCTGTACTTAGACTAACACTTGTTAAGTATTTCCAAATATTTTCTTTAAAAATATATTCATGTAAGCTACGTTATTCCTACAATCAGTAGACTTGAAAATTTATAAATATTTTTATTCAATTCTGAAAACAATATGCTGTTAAATCTGAAAAGCGAATAGCCCCATCCTCCCTATGAATTCCCAAAAAATTGACAAATGAATTTATCATTTCTAGCCATTCTGTTACCGAATTGTCTCATTGACTACGAATTTTGCTATTGCTTGGATTCCGAAGAATTAATTTAATTTTTTATCAAATCAAATACAAAAATGGACTACATAATTTAACTGGTGACCGTCAAATGTGGCACACCTTTCCACATTAATCAGGGTTAACTCTGAGCAGCAACTAAAAAAGACGTATACTTGTGAATCAATAAATGCAACACTTTTAGCTATGTTCATTTTTTCCCTCATCATTTTAAAACATTAAATACTCGATTGTTATATTGTGTTAAGTTGTTTACCAGAATTCATTTTGTTTATTTATCTAAAAGCATCCTTAGACTGAAAAACACCATCAAATTAGTGTACAAGTAAGCGTGAAAAATGCAGGTCGTTGCGTTTTTTAATTCCATGAGTATATGCGATTGAAACCATAAAAAATTTTGAAAAATTGGAAGGTTTTTCTGAAAAGCCAGTGACTGGTTTTTTCATGACAACTTTTTTAAATATTTCATAGCAAGTAAAGATAAACATTTTGCAAGAAAATGAAAAGTGATCCAAGAAAATATATATCACGATACGACTTATTACAATCCAAATATTGTATACAAATGACAAGAAATATAACGTTTAAATAAAAACAAAAAGGAACACAATGTTAAATTCCGTTTATGAATCTCGTACGTCACATCGCCGTCGGAGAGTTGTTATAATAATGGTTCTAATTTGAAAGTATTTTTTTTTTTTTTAATTTTTCACCAAATTAAAATTTTTTTATAGTATACCTACAAAAATATGATATACACAAGGAAAAATCGTTGCTTTATTTTATAAGTAAAGGTAGAGATAAAAAATAAAAAGAGAGAGAGAGAGAGAGAGATAATCATGATACAACACAATATACATATTTCTCACTTTTTTGAAATACTTTGTCAGTTATTTCAATATAACCTCATGAGAGAATCTCTAGCACTTCTTAATATTCATTTGGTACCCAGAGCTACTTAGGTTTTGTATTATTGTACATAAAAATATACAGAATGCTTTACAATAATACAACAAATTACCTGGTGTTCGTTAATTAGAATACACGGACTAATTCTTATGAATGGAGTTTTTGAAAAATTCTGTTTTTTACGTATCGTAGTTTTTACGGGAGCTCAACAAAGCCATTGAGTAAAAAACAATGTTTTTTTTAATCCTTTTATGATATTAAGAGCTATATATTAAAAACGATTTTTATTGAATTTTTATTATAAAAATAAAACGCTTATTTACTATCCTAAAATGGTGGAAGCGTAATGAAATGCAAAAGAATTAAGTTTTATAGCGTTTTGTTTTATTATTATAACATTTGAATATAAAAACAAGCATTGTTAATTCATTTTACAATCGACATGTGGTTGAAATTATGGCAAATCTAAATAGTTTACAAATGTTTCAAACTAAAGTTGTTTGTTTCGGTTTATTGTCAAAATGTACTACATTTTTTCTGGTCGATTACTGGTAAGATAAGAGGGTTCTCCAGCTCTGACCCTTGTTTTTTATCACATGTTTTTAGAAAATTTTTAATACAAACAACACTATTTTTTTGTTAATATTAACTGACTTTGTACGCATGTCATATTAAGTATAATATCGATAGAAGTAAAATACGAATTATAAGGCGGGTATAAATAAAGGCGGGTATTTTTTTTTATTGATTTATTAATAAAATCGTAACAGTAGAACATAAAGCCAATAAAAGTGCATTTAAAAAGTAGTGGTTATTTTTTGTGAATGTGAATAGATCACCATGTAAAGAACGATGATACATATATAAGAATTGTATATAACTCATATACATTATAATAGCATAGGTATTGTATGCATCAATGTAATAAAAGTACCTAAGCAGTTCATAATATGGAGTCATCACCACGAACGAATATATATGTTTGTATGTATATCTATCTATATCTAGATGAGAGAAGATGAGATGAGTTTTTCCTCTGGCTTCTCTCTATGTGTTAATTAGAAGTGCACAAATGAAACGAAACTCACTAGTATTACACACACACACATGTTTTGCTATCTTTTTCTATATAATTTATTAAAAGGTAATATATGTACCATCCATCTTTCTCCTTTTTATTATTCTATGTTGTGTTCGTTCGTATTATATATGTTTTGTATTTTACTTCGTTTTTTTTTTTTACCCAGTTTTGGATACATGTAATTTTTGCGTTGGTACTAATTTATACATATATACATGATGTTTGGTATATCATTACCCTTTGTAAATTATACAAACCAGAGATGTATCGGATATCGTGTGTTCGTATCCGCACATATCCACAATAATAAAATAGATCCGTATCCATTTCTTGTCAGTGGATCTTTTGCATTATTAAATATTATTACGTATATGGATTTATAAGTAATTGTTGCAATAAAATACTGCTAAATGCCATTAAAATAGTTTTTGTTTCTTAAAAATTATCTATGTGTGTAAAAATTTAATATTTCAACCCTTTTTGTAGTCCACTACGTGGTAATTCTTATATCTGACTACCATCACATGATATCAATGAATTCAAATTCATTATTCAAATCAAATAATACTGCTAAGTGTTATCAAAAATCACAATTCATTGAATTAAAAAGTAACTTAATCTTATATAGTAAAAAAAACAAGTCAAACTCAAATTTTTAAGCCATTTAAACTAGAATTAATCCAAGATATAAAAATTGGGTTGGTTTACTTTGTTCATTAGAAATTTTTTATGCCCATAAAGTGAAAATTTGAAACTTTCCCATTTTTAGCAATTACAATATTTAATCCATATTTTAATGAAAACTAATTAGATTTTATTGAATCCTTTTTGACCACTATATTTACAAAGTGTTAATATTTTTATTAATCTCACTGTAGTAAATCATTTTTTTATTTTGTATAAGCAACAGTAAAAATACTTTTCTATCCAATGTAATATTTTTTTAACATTAGATGGATGTTGATGGATCTGTGGACTAACAGACTATACGTATAATACCTATGTATATATACTTTAAAGTATCATATATATGTTTTATTAAGAGACATTTCAATATATCCATGTATATGTGTTTACAATACACCTATATATAGTCAAAAAGCACGTGGAATAATTTGAATTTCTTTTTTGTATGGCTGTTTTTTTGTATTATGGGAAGTTCAGAAACCACGTTTTGGTAGAAATCAACCCTTTTTTGAGTATTAGTAAAAATAACGGAGCCAGAATGTCTAAAAATTTCACATAAACATCTATAACTTTCAATCGTCACAAAATAACTCAGTGTGATGAAATCAGCTTGGTAATTTAATTCTCAGTTTAAACGCTAGCGCCTAAAAAACCGTAGACCCGTATTAACTCGACCCCATATATCATATGGGTAGTTTAATGACAGCTTGGACGTAACGGCTAAAAAATCTGCATGCCTGTACAAACTTGACCCTTAATATTACTTGGATAGTTAAATCTCATTTGGAGGGTAAAGGCTAAAAAGCCGCAGGCCAATACTAACCCAAACCAAATTAAGGCAGTATAAACACAGGTTGGACATGAGGACCACAAAATCCCATACTAACTCCCTCCCAGTTATCACTTAGTCAGTGTAAATAGTTTGTACGTAAGAGCCAAAAAAACCGTAGAACCAAATCAAATCAACTCCGAATAGCACTTGAATAGTTTAATCACAGGAAATATATAACCCAAAAACACGCAGACCGATCGATCCCTAATATCATCCGAATATTTTCATCAAAAGTTATAATAACAAGGGCAAATAATTGTTAATATTTATCACGAGAAAGTTCATTTTTAATCATGAGAATGTGCCACGCTTTATCAAAGGATAGTATTTGCAACCAATGAGAACTGTAAATACAAAACAAATTGACTTACCGACTTACAGCAAGAATCAATAATGGATTAATTTTATATTATTAACATTACAGCCAGGCATGAGCGTTTTAAACATAACTGCTTAATAGCTTTTTTATGGAGTTGTTTTTGTAACAAGTAGTTGTATGCCACTTGTGCTTGTAATTGATTTTTTCCTATATCATTTTTAATAATAGCTAATAAAGACAAAAAACTTTTATATAAAATTATGTAATTTTTATTTGAAAAATTTTTTTCTAACTTGCCGATTTGGTCCAACTTAACTCTTACTCCCTTTTAAATACGTAAAAGCTGATGACGTGTAGGTATAAGTCCTACCAGAACTTTATTTATGTACTTTAGATACTACGAGTCATCACTGAAACAAATAACAGCCATGCAAAAAGAGCTTGATTGAAATCTGGCACGAGCTCTTAGTTTAAAATATAAAATATTGTACCATCATACATGTATGTGTATATGTGAACACTATATTATCTATTCGTATTATAGATGATGATGAATATGACTGTAATGCGTTGCACTGCACGGTGTGTTATTTATTAATAATGACGGTTTGGGAAATTCTACTACTGTTTATGTAGGAGGAATATTTTCTATATCTAGTTTTTTGTATTACCAGAATAGTTGAGCTACTTTACGTTTTCTATACCCAGAGCAATATATTCATTCTCTTCTATTAACAAAAAAAAAAAAAAAAAAACACCAAGCACTCATCTAGTATAAATACAGTGAAGGATATTTATAATGTCAATCGTTTTTATCGGCTTAAAATTTATCGTTTGATATGTCCGCACTAAACGTCGTTATATAAAACTCATTTGTTTGTTCTGCAAAATGTTCTAAGAGTTTAATAAAATAACAAAAACAACTATCAGAATTAATTGTTTAAGCTCCTGGCATATGGTTGACTTACAATGATTGAATTATTTTTAATTAGTAATATAAAAAAATACCCCAAAAGAAAAACATACATATTCGTTACAAAAAACACAAATGAACAATCAAGAAATATTTTAACTGACGTGAAATTGTTGCGAATCTAAACAGTTAAAAACAAAAAAAATGGTTACAAACAAAAGTTGTTTGTTTTTTACGACGAAAATAGTTTTGTATTTGAAGTTATCTAATTAATTTTGTTCTTTCATGAACTTAAAAGAATTCATCGCCAAAATATCAACTCTCTATCTATTTTCTTTTTTTTAATTATCTTGATAACGGGCAAACAAATAAAAATGGACTAATTAAGTGTTTTCATAATCCCCATACCAAAATTTGATTAGTACTTTCGATATTTTTCAGCGTTTAGACTAAAATTAATATACCCTCATATATTTTCATTGACGCCGAGGATAAAACAAATTTTCAAGCAACCAGAGTCACATATTATAAAAGACGTAAAAATATTGTTTATGTTACAAGAAAATATAATATGAAGAGCAAAAAGTTCATTTTGTACTCGGCTTTTCTTTAAGCTTGCTTACCTTTGACTTTTACTAGAAGGTACAAGTCAAAGTAGTACGATATACTACCATTTGTAAAAAAGTATAATAACAAATAAAACCATCTCAAATTAGCCCCAATCTGGTTATGAATTTTATCATACTCTACAAAAGAAAAAATGATTCAAATTATTAAATGCTTGAAGAATCCAAAAAAATATATAAAAATTCGTAAATCATTTTTTAATTATTTCTGGTATCCATACCATGCTTAGTACGTGGAGTGGACTTCTTAAGCGATTCATGCGCTACATATATCGAAAATTTGTAATAAAACATTTTCATTCTAGAAAAAATAATTATTTATTCGATTGTTTGCATGTAAATTGTATAGCAAATGTCAAACAGAAATTTAATAATTACAAAAAAAGAGACATTTAATTGAAGTTATTGGGATGAAAATTATAAGAATTATTCAAGAACTTGCATTAATAATTATTTTTAATTGCAAATATAAATAATTATTCATTTAAATTAATCAATTTTGAGAAATTTCCTACACCATACACAGACTTAAATATTATTTGATTGATACATTAGTATTTCGTAACTATAGAAACGAATGAAAACATTTTGATGCACGGTGATCATAAATAAAAATCCAATTTATCCTTATGGTGATGTCCATAGTGTTTTAAATCACTACTGAAAACTTTATTGTTCACTTTTGAATGTAGTACGAATAATACATTGGTTTCGCAGTCTTAATGAACATAATATTTAACTTAAACTATAAATATAGCAAGCAGATAATATTGTGATAATAGAAAAGAGTAATATCATCTCTCTGTTAATTTTGAAACACAGGACTCGTTTCATTGTAACAACAGCATAGATAGATAGATCTTTTTACATAATATATAAAATGAATGTTTATTTATATTTATTTAATGCTAATGAAAATAATTTTTTTTTTTTTTTTGCATTTATGAGTATTGCTTTTGTTAATATTTTGAAAGAAATATATATATTTTTTTTTAATAGTATGGTTTTTATCTGTGTGTTGTGTGTTTCCAATAATTTATTTTGATGGTTATATTTTTGTAATTTTATTTTTAAGTTTTGTTTTTCACATTATTTTTTTTCCAAGAAAAAATATTATCATAAAAATGAAATATAAAAGAGTATATTATTCATAAAATTGCTAATATCCATGAAAAATTGAATAAAAATTATTATTTTTTTTTTGATTTTTGATTTTTAATAAATAATCTGATAAATACTTGACACATGACCAGTGAGTTTTTGATAAAATTTAATTATGAATAAATCATTTGAGGGTTTGTAAATTTCGTGTTTGTACTTAATTTGTAAATAAAATTTCTCATATGACGTCAAGTGAATACTATTAAGTTTTATAATTCAACCCACGAAAACGGTTGAAATGATGTATTTTCATTAAGGTACTGTCTAAACCACGAAATCATTATTTTGAACACAGGAACGTGATTTAATTAAGACGAGTACTAAGCAATAAATTCTTAAAATTCAGTCCCTCAATAGAGAAAATTAAACTTTTGATTGTTATATAGATCAAGGGATAATCTAGCTCACTTAATCAAAAAGCTTAAAAATATTTAAGATGAGTTATGTTTTTGATGGAGACCACTATAATAATGACAATCTCTAATATAACGTACATTTTGGTACTTTTCGCGCACAAATAACTCAAAAAATACTTAAATGTTAAAAAAAAATGTATTCACAAGCTTAGCATGAAAGCGAAGTATGCCAAAGGGTTTTTTTCCGAAAAAAAGGATTCTAAAGTAAAAAACATGTAAAAATTGTGCATACCAGATTTCATAACATTTGTAAAAAAAAAATACAATGTATATAACATTACAGATGGTTTTTATTATAGAGGTCTCTATCGTCAACAATAAACAAGAAAATAATAGCTTTAAATTCCAACAAGTTATAAAAAGTTTTATTTACATACTAGAAATCAATGTTACATTAAAAATTCAGTACATAAACAATTTCTGAGATATGTCGTCATTATCACCTGTTATTAGTTTACATACAAATTTTTTGCTTGAATAAATGAATTAAAATAAATTTTACCAAAAGTGTTAAAAACGGTTAATTATTCTATATTATAAATGATCAATTATATAAAATAGTCACATTAATATGGTTTTTACAAAATTATTTGAACGAAGAACACACAGAAGTCAGAAAGCTTTAACATATTTAGTTTAGAAAATACTTAAAAATATATCAAAAAGATAAACATAAAGAACCCGAATTCTTTTATTGAAATTCATTAATAAAAAAAATTCAGAAGTTAGTGAAGAATTAGGATAAAATTAAAATAAATCACGTTTTTTGTTGATATCCTCAAATCAATAAAAAAAACATTTCTTAATTTAAAGTATTGAATAATTATTATATATCGATTCATATACATATCAATTAATTATATTTTTAGATATGTATATATATAATGTCTAACAGGTTCATTGACGCATGAAATTATAATATTTGAAACTGAAATGCCTTCTCAATGGTTGGTTATACAATAATAATGAACAACTAACTTATTATTATTATTATTATTAATACACAAGTAAGTACTTTACCATACTCTCCAGATCTCACCAGGAGAAATATAACTATATATCGATTATAATTTATATATAAATATAATGTAGTGTATATTATATAAGTTGTATATGATTACATGATGTAAAATATATTTAGGTAATGATTATATAATAGATTTGTGGCCACGTGTATCATTATCGTAAAGCCACGTGTCAACTTCAGTGTTGGCCATTATCGCTCTTATATAATTGTTTTTGAGGGGTTCATACAACTAAATAATATACATACATATATATATATATGTATATACATATATGTGTACTTGAACATTTCTATAATAAATATGACCCTATATTTATATATAGGGTGTAAGATTCATATTGCAACGGAAAAAAATTTATATGAGAAATGTCTTGCACAAAAATCAGAAAAATAAAAATCTTTTTTAGACCAGAGTAGAAGCCTTAAAAAATGATAAAAAGTGGAAGAAAATTACAGTAGGATGAAACCCATTGGAAACGCAAGATAATATGATAAAAATGAAAGGAAAAATAAATTTCGGGCGATCTGAGTTCGGGAAGTAGGAGGGGGCAAGTTTTTAAGGATAAAACACGATTTATCTCGATTTCCGGCAAAACTAAAAGTCATATGGAAAAAAGTTAAATGACAAAGTTGTAGGTAATAAAAAGATATACAACTTTTGTATTAACACTTTTTTCACATAAACTCAAAATTTTTCGATTAAAAATTAGGGTGCTTTTTCGATATTTATTCAAAATAAGATGAAAAAATACATATTTTAAATCAAAAAAATTATAGTGTATTTGGAACATAAAAAGGTTAGTTTTCACCAAATTTCGGAGAAAAAAAATAAAAAACCATAAACTTTGTTATTTCAATTTTTCACATAAATTTTGAGGTTATTTAAAAAATGTGTAAATACAAATGTTGTAGATCTTTTTCTTACAACTTTTTTCCATAGGACTTGTAGTTTTGCCGGAAATTCAGATAAACCGAAGTTTACCCTTAAAAACTCACGCCCTCCTACTTCCCGAACTCAGATCGCCCGTAATTTATTTTTCCTTTCATTTTTATCATATAATCTTGCATTTCTAATTGGTTTCATCCTACTATAATTTTTTTGTTTTCAAAAATTATCTACCCTGGTATACTTCTAACATTTTACACTTTGACAAGATATAAAAAAAAAATCTCATAAGGGGAGGGCATTGTACCTCTATATGGTGATATTCAATTTTAAAAATAACATGCAACTCAATCGTTTCGAAGAAAATGGTGTTCGAAAATTTTCGTTTCACCTTTATAAACTTTGTATACTTATATGGTATTTTAATTCTAAGAGGCGAGATAGCCTAGTTGGTAGAAGAAGTATACTTTTAAATAATAATGGATATTATATCCATTATGGCTGGGAATCGAACCTCGAATGCCCATTCCAATTGAATTTCCTTTACCACCTAGACTGTCTCGGGTCTTTATATTACAATACCATATTGGTATATTAAGTATATGAGGCTGAAACAAAAATTTTTTACGTCATTTTCTCCGAAACGATTGAGCGTTGCATGTTATTATTCAAAGGGAGATAATAAAGTTTATTCTCATAGAAATGTTCGCCATTGAAACACCACTTCACAACTGTCAGTGGTATATAAGAATACTCATTTAGTATGTTAATTTACTGCGTTGTAATAACTTACGTATATTTTATTATTATCCTTACTGAATCATCCTGTAGTACATACATATATATAATAAACAAACCACTTGTTAATTCAACATAATATTTTATTTGAATGGTATAAATATAATAAATATGGGTACAATTATAATATTTAGATGCATGTAATATGTTCTAATACTACTATTCATACATACATTTTTAGTGGTTGAATTGTAATAATTTTTTTTTAATTGTATCAAACTTTTAATAATCTGTACTGGATGGCACACAGTAATGCAAAAATCTTTACAGATTTTATTGTTACTCTTCAAGAATTTTTTTAAGAATTTATTCGTACACAGTTGATATATGAATATATTTATATATTTACATTATGATTTAAATATATGAATATATTTACATTACATATTTATTGGAAACGTTTGAAAAATTCTTTATGTTTCTGACAGGGTTTCCTTACTTTTATTGAAATGAAATGTAAAAAAGGTCTGCAAATTTCACTGCAAGTACTACAGCATATCAAGTCAGTCAAAAACTGAATACATCAAAAATTTGGCATGGAGCTAAAATTATAATATTTCTTCTAAGTTTGCCTTAAAAGAAATAAAATACTAAAAACTAATGGTATTCCAAAATAAATGTTACAAAAAATCTTCTCAATTCGAATATCATTTGTTTTAGATGATTTTGAAATCTATTGACCATGGAAAATACGTTTTTCCCCTCTCGGCAATATAAAACCAATCTATGAAAAATTAGAATATAAAATTTCAATTTAATTATAAAAAGTTGTCAATCATGAGAAACGGAAAATTTCATTCTTGATTCATTTTAAACAAGTTATTTTAATGAGTGGAAATTCAACTCACAGATAACTAATAAACACATTATAATTATCTAGCGGACGTAACGTAGATTCAGCCGTGTAGTTCTCGTTCTCCTGGGAATAAAGAGGTAAAAAGTAGCCTATGTTACCCAGGGTTGTATAACTTCCCAACGGTGAAAGAATTTTTCAAATCGATCCTGTTGTTTTTAAGTTTATTCGTTACATACAAAAATACAAATGTTTCATCTTTATAATATTAGTAATTCATAATATCATTATTTCATTGTCCATTTATGGCTTGCATATTTAGGTTAATTTATTAATGCTTATGATAAAAAATACTTCGAACATTAATCATATATCGCTTTAACACTGACAAGAAAAGAATCGTTGTAATACGAAAATCGCTAGTTTTATCTGTTTAATCGATTGAATAATATTGTAAATAATGTTTAATTCTAAATATGACTTTAGAAATTTCAATATTCTAATCAGATAACTTCTGTTAATTGAAATAAGAATACATCTTACTTATTTATTGTTTGGTTTTTACAATAATTGGATACTACAGCTAAAAAAAATATCTAATTCATAAATCAAGAGAAGATAAAAAATCTTTGGAGCCAATTACTTAATGAGTTGAATAATTTTTCTAAATTTAGTGTATTTAATATGAATATAATAAATATTTTATGTCCGTAGTATGTGTATGTAATATGTGAATAGACAAACATTCATATATATCAAGGCAAGCACGCCCATTTGTTCGTTCGTTAACAGTTCAAAACTAAAATATGATGTAATTATAGTGTGACAGAAGGCATGAAGATTTTGAAGATTATAATTCGATTATTTTTTAAAATACTAAAACAATTATATAACATGTATTTAATTTGAATTGGAGTTTAAATCAATTATAATTAATTTGAAAATGAGTTAAATTTTTGTTATAATACATTTCCCAATCTAAATTTGAGCTATGAAGTACTACTAATCTGAATTTCTTTACAAGCTTTTGTTTTATTTCATTCCACATTGATTCATTTGTCCGTTATTTCTCAACTAGAAATTCAATGTAACTTCGAAAAGACTAATTTATTTTCTTAAAACTGATAATAGTTACTGAAAGTACAAATTGAAAAAAAAGGGACCGGAGTAGGTCCGAGATAGTTCTCTTAGCTTACATACCAATGGTTCGATTTCGAGTTCTGAGAAATTCTCTATCAAATCCTAGCATGTAAATCATACATATATATGAACCATCCACTCTCTCGTTTTACCCAGCCCTTTTACCTAGGACTTTGGTTGGGTTAAAAACAAGGTGGCTAAAAAGTGTTGACAACACTGCCTACATATGTGTCGTGGTCTTGTAGCAAACAATGCATTGAATCATAGGGTCAACAATAAAAATGGCCTGGTGCTACTTTGTTTGAATTGATGTTTTTTCCAATGGAAAAATTTGTTTATATTCATTTTTTGACATTGTTTTTAATTTTGATACATTTTTTTATGAAATATAATCTTTGACATAATATACTTTTATTCAATAATTTTCTTCAATAATTTTCTTCCTAACGTTTTTTCTTATTTCTTCTAAAACGGGTATTGCAAGTAATTTTATTATCTTACGTATTTATTTTATTACGTACCCCGTTTGTCTTGGAGTACTTGTCTTGCAGCGTACGGATTTTTGTCAGCTGGTGAGAGTTAAATTTTAAAAACTTTATAAGCTTTCATTTTCTCAATAATTGGAATTACATATTTTATTAATACAATATTTACATTTGATTACTAATAGATTTCGATTAGTATAGATTAAATTTCGATGTCACAAGTTTTTTTATTTTATAAAAACGTATTTCGACTACAAAGTAGTCATCATCAGTATGGATTAGAGTACAGACCCTCACCAAATTAGCAACGAGTAACATCTCTTTGAAGAATTATTACAATTAGCAAATTCATACTGACAATGACTACTTTATAGTCGATATACGTATTTATAAAATACACAAAGTGTTGATGCAGTAAATTGTGGCAAAAATTTCGTAGAATTCCCTTTAATAATTTTCATTTGATTACTAAATGGTTTTAGACCTATTCGATATTAAAACAAAAAGCTTTTCAATTTGTACTTGGAACTAAACGTTAGAATGTTACATAAACTAAATAACTAAAGATATACAAAGTGAAATAATTAAATGTCAAACAAATAATAATAATTATGTCATATCAAAATTATTTGTGACAAATGTTGTTATTGGTTGATATGCTAATTTTGTAGGTATATATTTATATTATGTAGTTAGTATACAATAATATTTAAACAATTTGTCATTATTATACAAATTTGACATTCAATAGTCGTCAATATTACAAACAAAACTCATTTAGTTTAGACACAACAATACACAGGTACCTACAAACATGGTAGTAATGTATTTTATGTGTGTGATATGCAATTACAATCAAGTTAGATTATTTTATTATTTAGAAAATATAAAATTATTATTAAAAGGGCAGCTCAATAAATTTTTAGAAAAAGTTACAAAAATCTCCTTCTGTCAATACACATATTTGATGGACGTCCCTCCAACTTTTTATACTCGACGTACATAATATGTCAGAGTATGTTCATTTTAGTCTAAACTTTATAGCTCAAACTTTATAGCAAAATCAAAATTTTGGTATAGGTGTTTATAGAATCACCTAATTACCCCATTATCGATGGCCGCCCGTCCGTCCGTCCGTATGCTAAACATAAAAATTGAGTTTAAGTTCGTGAATGAGCTAATTTGGTCCATTGGGTTTAAACGATCCTTGCCCACCATTGAAACCATAAAAGATAGAAGAAAAATTCAAATTCAAAAAATGTTTATTGTTTATTTATGAAACAAACAACTTGTGTTTGAAACATTTTTTCGTAAAATGTTAGGATTCGCCACAATTTAAGTTCCATGAAGTGAATCTAATTCAGTTTTTAATTATTTTGTTATGCTTTTAAAAATAGAAATGTTTTTAATTCACATTCTAGACTCACTTTTTTTAATCAAACACAATTCAACTCATATTTTTACCATCTCTTAGATCATGTAAGGACTTATTGGTCTACCCTAGAATTATTATTATTTGCTAAATGTGTTTGCTACCTATATTATTAGCTATTCTATTTATTTATACCGAATATTCATAATAATCGTTATTCGAAAACAATATACAATATTTTATATTTAAATACTGTGATATTGTCAAATATTATACTAACTGTGGCTTTACTCGATTCTAAAACAGAATTATTTCTTAGGACCTCATACTTACTATATTTCGCAACTCAGAAAAGATAAGAGTTAATTGTTTAGATACTCAACATATGGTAAAGTATCAATGCTTGAACTATTTTTAATAATAAGCATTCATAAAATAGTCGAAATTTATAAACACATATATTATAATAATTATATACGTGCTTATTAATTTAAGTTGAGCGAAAATTGTGGCGAATCTATACGAAAGTTTACGAAAAAATGTTTCAACCAAAAGTTGTTTGTTTTGAAAAACATAAAAAAAAAAAAAAAAAAAAACATTTTTTTCCTGGATTTTTCTTCTATATCGTAGGGTTAAAATTTGAATCATGGATCGTTATGAATCCAATGGACCGATTTTGCTCATTTCCGATCTCTTTTTGTTTTTAAGTTATCTTGGTGATGGACGGACTGGCGGACATTGAATTCTTTGTGCGATCAATATTTTCTAGCAATACAAACTTTTAGCCTAAAATTAATATACTCTGACATGTTGTGCATGTCGAGTATAAAAATAATTTCCATCATAAATGTTTTCTAAACTCTATGTCTACTTTACAAAATATAGTTAATAGCCTATACAAAGTATATATTTTGTATAGATACATCAGTATTATATAATATCATTCTTGTGATATTCGCCAGTCAGTGTCATGTGCAAGGCTTAGCCTAAGGCGATCAAGGGATACATATTGTGACGACAATATTATTATTATATATATAGAGTTATATTGAATAAAATATGCATAGACATATTTATGTTGTATACAAAGAGAGACATATTATATGCACGGGGCAATCAAATTGTCATACCATATTCAAATATATATTACTTGCTTATGGATCTGTAACGCAACAACGTTGCAAAAGATAGTCTTTAGAAATTAATAAACTAATATGGCAACATCGTATTTTGCGACAAAAAAAAATGTTAATCTAAATCCGAATTAAAGGAAAACAATTTATTCGGCTGTAATGGATTTTTCCGTCTGCTGTTTTTTAAGACGAAAATCATTAACAAAGAAATATTTGGAAAAATTATAAAATTGTTGAAAAGGTTGAAATATATTTTTATGGGTAAATTTATATAGAAAACTTATCTCTTAGATCAAATGATTCTAATGAAAAGTCTCCAGTGAAATCAATGATATTGGAGCTAAAAACTTTTATGGTATGTTTTGTAGTTTAAATACATACTAAATTTTTATACCCAACGTATTATATGAAATATACGAGGGTATATTAAATTAAGTCTAAACTGTATAATGCTCGAAAAATTGCAAGCAAAAAAATCTGGATTTAGCTATTCATAGAATCACCTAATTAATCCATTTATAAGCAATATGATACCTAAAAACAAAAAGAGGTATCAACCTGAAATTTTGAAGGCGTATTCTAAAACTGTGTTCATGAATGAGGAAAAGCGATCAATTGGGTCTAGCTAATCCATCACCAAGCTTTTTTAACCATAAGAGATAGAAGAAAATTTCTAACACAAAAAATGTTTGTTTCATCAAAACAAACAACTTTGGTTTGAAATAATTTTTCATAAACTATGTAGATTCACCAAAATGTCATCTAATAAACACATAGATAATTATAAATTCGTATTATTATATAATTGTATATTATTAATGCTAATGATTAAAAAGAATTCAAGAACAGTGATACATAATCAATTAACACTGTTAGTTGTTTTTTTCAAATTTTTATAGATGCGTTTACTGTCAGTTGAATTAGTATTATATAATTAATTTTTTTTTTTATTGTGAATTTTTGAACGTAATGTCACCTAGACACAAACGTAAAATCCATGTGGGAAAGTTAATAAATAGTTATTAGAAATGCATGCAATTTCTTTGTAACGCCCCCATACTTATACAAAATTATATATTCGTTCTTTTTAATATATAGAATTAACTATGAATATTATCTGTTTGTTATAATTTTAATTTTTTTATTTTTAAAAACACCCAATTAGAAAACATGTATTATTTATTACTGCAAATTTTACAATGTTTTTTTTTTTTTTTTTTGAAATATTTTTATATAGGCTACAAAATTATTTGATGTCTTATTCAATTTGAGAAATTTTCACATTCTGTTGAAGTTAAGAATGATTTAAAATCAAAAAAATAATTTCTGAGTAATTAGAAAGTTTTTTATTTTTTAATAAAAATTTGGAAACTAACAAACAAAGCAAAATGTTCTTTAATATTTATCGATATTTTTGGGTTTTAAATTCAAAATTATTTAATATTTCGTAATTGTAAACAAGAAGACTTTGTTTTCCATAAATACTCATGGAAATATTCATTTTTCATTTTTAACTTATATGTATATATTTTCAAAATGTCAATAAATAATAATATGTCAACATTTTATTGTGTTTTTTCGTTCAAATAAGTATTTTGATGTGGGTCAATTTATATTTGATCATTTTATTTATAATACTTGCGAACACTTTTGAGAAAACTATTAGTTCATTTAACACACGAAAAATTTGTCTGTACAACAGATGGTAATGACGACATTACCACGTCATTAACTGCCGATATTTATGGCTTGCATAAAAAAGGTTTAATATCTTATACAAATTTAAAGCTATACAAATTATTATTGAGCCAAAAATTAAGTTTTGTTATTTTCTATCAAATAACTTAAAAAAATCAATAATTTCGACAGCTGGAAACTTCTTCTTTTTTGGTTGGTTTTTTTAGGTAATATTGTTTTGTTAGTGAATTTCAGTTATAGTTAACAATTTTTTTTTTTTTTTTTTTTAATATCTACCTATAATTTATTCTCATTTGTTTTCAATATTCTATGTGAAAAGAAATCTGATATGAACAAAGAAATAACTTAAATTTAACTCAAACTCAAACGGTTTTAGAATCACTGTTGAATAGATGTATTTTCCATCTGTAATGTAATTTATGTAAACAAAATGTTCATATTTTTTCATTAATGCTCAATTATGTGACTTCTCTACATTAACATTGGTCTGGGTATATTGTCATGAGACTCATATCAAATTTCTATAGCACATGTTTAGTTAGTAATTATTTATAGCATTTAAAGATATTTTATTTAAACATTTTTAGCTTATTTTCTATTTTTTCTAAAATAACATTATTTTGTTACAGGTTTAACACGACCGCCTATGTATCCATTTAGTCCCGGACAATATCCGTATCCCATGTTAAGTCCAGAAATGTCACAAGTTGCATCATGGTAAGTAATTTTTTTACAAGTATGTATTAAAATTTATAAATTTATAAAAAAAAAAAAAAAGAAAACCATAGAAAATATGTATTTGGATTAGTTTAACAATTTTTTCCTCTTTTGATTATGAGAAAATATTTGCGTTGTTTTATCCGTACCGTGCATAGTAAGTGGAAGGGACTTCTTAGTCGATGGATGTGCTACGAGTGACTAAAATTTGTAATAAAATATTCACATTCTTAAAAATATAATTATTTATTCAATTGTTTGTATGTAAATTTTGCTATACAACGTCAAACAAATTTATTGAATAATTACAAAAAATAACTTTTAATTGAAGTTATTGGGTTGAAAATTGTAAGGATGATTGAAGAAATGGCATTAGTAATTGCAAATATAAATAATTATTCATTTAAATTAATCAATTTTGAGAAATTTCGTATGTTAAATCATACACCATTCTCAGAGTTATATATCATTTGATTGATCAACTATAGTATTTCTCAACCATAGAAACGAATGAAAACATTTGGTGCACGATGCCCATAAAAATAATATTCTAGCAATACGGATAGCTAACGGCTAGATTTATTTATAAAATATTAAAAATAGTTAATCGTATAGTCAAAGTAGCGTATTTTTCTTTTATCAAGTCCAGTATATCCGATTAGAAGAACATCGTCTATTTATCTAGAAAAAAATTTGTATAACATAATACTTGCAACCATTTCATTTGCACCACTTCCTAGTGTAGATAATTAAATAAAAAAATAAAATAGAAAAAAACTAAAGAATTATTTTTAATAGAAAATTGCAATAAATGTTTTAAACGTATCTCACAACCCATTAAGTGACATAATATTCGCTTGAATTACTTTTTAACGATTGTGAGAGAAATATAATCGTGAACTAACTCACTCTATTCCTTCGTATATTCTTAACGTAGCGATAAAAATGCATCATTACACTCTCATTTTTTTTCCATTATTCTTTATCGGATTTCGTTAGGTATATACATCTATTTTTTTACCCTAAGAAAATTGTGTTATCCTATTTGATGATCCTTTTTCCATAGAAAATACTTAAATGAATTCGACCAAGTGTATTGTCACCCTCATAACAATTTATTTTTTTAATACAATATTTATATTGTCTGATTGGAATGAAATGAGTTACGTACGTATGTCGTATCTATATGTATGCAACAGTAACCATTATATATAGCTGGTGAACTTCTACGTCAATGTTCTTCTGTGGTTTTCTTCCCTTTATTTGTGTTGTGTGGGATTAAGTGGCTCAACCAGGAAATAAGATGATTGTTATAGGTTAAAAGCTATTTAAAGAAATTGTTCATATATAAATATATATAATAGTTACCTGGGATATTCTTTATTTTTATGTACTTTTATTAACTTCCTCATCCAAATGAATATAGAGTATTCTTAATGATTGAAAAATAATACTTTTTATTGTAGAAAGTATGCTAAACAAGTGAAGATAACAATTACCAGATTTAATTGTTTAGATACTCCACATATGATTGAATTTCATTGTTTGGAATATTTTTAATAAGTATTCATTAAATACTATAAATATTCAGTCTATTGCACATAACTCAAATATTTTACGAAAAAATGTTTCAAACAAAAGTTGTTAATTAACATTTTTTTTATTTGAACATTCAATAAATTGTATTTTATTTTGTTTGTTCCACTCCATATCGAAATATTTAATTACAATTCAAATAAAAATTAATAATGTTTAGGTCTTCTCTTTACAAATGTTGCGTTTTTGAGTCCACACTATTCGTAGCCCCACTTAGCAACATCTTTTGATGCGGTTCAAATTTACCGACAATTTGTGCGACGCGATGTTACATCATCGCATATCAACTTTTGTTACAAGAAGGTGTTACGCTTTCACGTCCACACAAAGCTTGCTGTTACGCGTCTAAGTTGCATTACATTGTTACGTTACACGCAAATGTTGCACCCGGCTTAATACTCTAATTTGATATAATTTTTTGAAATTACAAAAATTTTTATCTTTTATTTTTAGGCACACACCCAGTATGTACCCGATCTCAACGGCAGCCACAGGCTTTAGAAGTCCGTACCCCACTTCGTTACCAATTCCTAGCTCAAGTTTACCAAGGTAAGTTTACCTAATATCAATATTTATGACTAATCTATAATCTATTTTATTAATTTGTGTTTTTTTTTTTTTTTTTATTTACAGTGACTTTTATAGATTTTCCCCTGGATTAATGCCTCCACATCCGGGATTATCACCTCATTCACATCCGCTTGCCTCACATCCCGCAATTGTTACGCCTGGACCTAAACAGGATCTTCCACATACAACAGACCATAATCATAGGTATGCGAGGTAAGTGTCAATTTTTAGTTAATTTATTAGTTTTGTTATTTTATACTTAATTCAGGATCAAAATTCTAATTTTTTAGAATTAAAATTATTAATTTGTTTATGTAAATAGTTACTATCCAGAATATACACATTAAAGTGTTTTTTAATATTAAGATGAACAAACTTTGAAACTAATATCAATTAATATGGCAGTCATATTTATCTTCGTTTTATTATCTTGATTTTTAAAATTTATGGATTTTTTTTAAACATGATTTGTCTGAAACTTATTAATTTGGTACCGTGCCTTGCTCTCATCCATCTCATCCAATTTGAGTGTTCAAATTAATGTTCTTGAGTAACTGAGTGTTCTTAGACCAAAACTTTCAATATTCATTAGAACAGCAGATATCGAACTTTAAGTGGAAAAAATCTTCAAGTTTAATGTTTACGCTTTGGTCTAATCCATCTCATCCAATTTGAGTAAGAATTGGATCATATCTTTATTAGAACTGGATATTTTGATACTTAGATACAAGTCTAGCTCAACATTTGGAAAAAGAAACGTCCCATAAGAAATGCATATTATGTAATTTGGCCTAAGAACATTCAGCGACTCAATGCCTATCGTTTAAGCTATTAAACACTCAAATTAGATGAGTTGGAGATTGTTGAGATCACAACACACACTCATCATCTTTTTAAGGTGATTTGAATCATTAATAGTATCAGATATGTTTGAAAAATGCCACCGGTGTTTAAAATTTTAGATTCAAATTTAAGCTATTAATTCAAATTATAGCCGCACACGGATCTACTAGGGCTTTCCTGGAGTTTCTATACTTTTTCAATTTTATGTTATTATTTTAGAGAAATCATAAGTTTTAATGAATTAAAATGAAACCGAAGCTTCCGTTAAATTTACAAAAGTTCTCCGATTATGTTATTATAGTAACATACGATTTTTTAACGATTTGTGATATATGTTATTATTTTATAAGACAAAAGCCTTTTTTTTTTTATAAAATCTAGGGAAGTATTTTTAAAGAATTTTTTATTAATAATTCTTGATTTAATATAAATGGACAAGAAATATTCATAGGCAGTTTTTAATATTGCATAAAATTCAGATAGTACCACCAATAGTAAACAAAAAACTCCCATCTTAGCCTCCGAATATAATAAATAATACAAGGTTTAGAGAAGAGTTTAACACCCTTTGCATTCTTTTAAGGTTAGCGTACGAATATTTCTTTTTAAAATTAAATACGATCTCTGCTGGCTGATGAAAATGGATGCGATCGACCAAATGTTTTATAAAGTACGCATACTTAGCATAAAAATTGTGTTTTGTACTGTACACAGTATCAAAAAATCATGTATGTCTTCACACATTTGATTTGATAAAAAAATGCTTTGCTTGTGGTTGTACTAACTCTACTCCAAATATCTACGCCTGAGTATTTTAATCATAAGATGGATGTAATGGTCAAAAAAATCGAAATCCTATTCTGGCAAAACGTACAATTACGTAGATCCATGCTAACTCGACCCTTATTATCTCTAGCTAATTTAATCACAGGATGTATGTCAGAGTCAAACAACCCACAGACCCGTATAAAAAAAATCGAACCTCATACATGTTTTTTTTTATGCCTTAAGATTCATAAAACTTCTAAACTTTAATTTTTATAAATGTATCGAAACTTAAGTGACATTCCATGAAATTCTATGAAATCCAATTTTTTTAGTGATATTGTATGAAAATTTTAAATATTCAATGTATGGTGGTGGTGGTGGTATCATTATTTTGTAACACCTTGTCTACACAGATGAATTGGATTGGATCAGTGTATATTTTCCACATACAGCATACTAATATGATGAATGTGTATTGTGTCGGCCTCTGTAACTCGTTCGTAGTTGCTTAGCAACCAATTTCTCTGCTAGAAAATGACCAATCGAATTCCGAGAAAACAAGGCTACGTCCATCCATTCTTTTTATCTTATTATTGCTACATACATACATATATGCATAGATACACAGACTCAACACAGGACATGGACGAATATATTATTATTATATTATTATTTTAGAAAAGGCTTGTGTTATTGTATTATATTCGTTGTTATGGATAAGTAAAGTAGTAACCGTATAGTTGCGTTCGCTACACCCACTCACTCATGTCCACACCAACAACAATCACAAATATAAGCAATTTCTTTTAACATTTATTATATTTCTTCAAATATAAAATGTCTAAACATTATATTCCATATATGATTCCATATATTAAATTCTTATATGCTTTAAATTTATTTTTGAACAAATAAAGATATCAACTAGAGTTAATTGTTTAGATACTCGACATATGATTCATTGTTTGGACTATTTTTAATTAGTATTCATAAAATACTATAAATATACAGTCTATACATATGTATAATAATAATATGTATTGTTATTACCTAATATGTGTTTATTAGCCAAATTTCAGCTAAAATTGTGGAAAACTTAAATGTATTAAACAAAGGTTGTTTGTTTTAAT
Organism: Chrysopa pallens; assembly: GCA_020423425.1. Lineage (NCBI taxonomy): Eukaryota > Metazoa > Arthropoda > Insecta > Neuroptera > Chrysopidae > Chrysopa > Chrysopa pallens. Next base: position 16,435,548 of record CM035594.1, read on the forward strand.
GAAGTAAATAGTTTTTGTATTTGAAATTTTATGGATCAATGATCCATTTGACCCAATATAGTTTTAATTATAATAAAAATCAACTGGAACGCAAATCAGTGTTCATTTAATTCTTAGCTCTTAAAGAATCCAGATCGATTTATGATCTGCGAATATGTACTCTGATTAACTCTATCTTCCAATTCCGTCCTTTTACCAAGCATCGGCGGGATCTATAATCTAGCTGCACCTAACAAAATACTTATACCACGAGACTGTCTCTCTCTGCTGATCTAATTCCGTCAAGCTTATTTTGAACTTTCATGCATAAAATGTGTCATTTTTTACTGAAAGGCAGAAAGTCCTCAGTCGTCTACGTTGAAAATACAAAATGAAGAATTAATAACAATATTCCACATCAGTTTTTCGATAAAAAAACTATAAAAGCTCAATGAATTTAAACAAATTTTTATTCACTTTCACTTTTATCTTCTGTTTTGTTGAAAAATAGGACAGGTGTTTTTAAAAAATTAGACAATCATTATTTCCATTACGCTCTTGAACTAAATCAGAATTTTCATTTATATCACAGAAGATATATAAATGAAAGTTAATAAAAAATATATATATCAAAATTTGTTTAATTTGTTTCAAGTTCATTGAGCTTTTGTTGTTAATTACAGTATACGCATAATTAGCTCAAAACAAACATTTTATTGGACTTTAAGTTGTCCTGTTAACCATTGACTTTAAGTTGTCCTGAATGTAACCAAATATAATAAATATTAGTGCAACAATATGATAGCATAAACTACACGCAAACTTGCAATTAATATTCTTTTACTTTACATAAACAGTTAGTTAAATATGCATAAAACAAAAAAAAAACAAACAAGTGAACTCTTCAAGTTTACTTTTTTTTTTACTTGTTATTTTTTTTTATATAACCATTGCGGATAAAATTATAGTATGTAAACATAAATAAACATTGTATAAGAGGTATTTTCATCAATAATTCTATAAGACGTATAATCCGATTATAGAATAGTTCAAATTTAGGATAAAATTTGACTCTAATTACAATCCGTATCGTGCAAGGTTAATCGATTGGTGCGCCACAAGTGTTTAAAATTTATAATAAAACATTCACATTCTAGAACATATAGTTATTTGTTCAATTGTTTGCATTTAAATTGTATAACAAATGTTAAACAGAAATTATTGAATAATTACAAACAAAAAAACATTTAATTGAAGTTATTGAAAATTGTAAGGATGATTGAAGAAATTGCATTCATAATTATTTTTATTTGCAAATAATTTGTCAATAAAATTTTTGAGTTTCCTATGTTCAATCATTTTACATCATAATAATAAGGCAAGTCAGCTTAAAAACTATAGCACCTAGCCTAAGCTTTATCTATAATATATCATCTTATATACTAGTTACATCGAGATTACAATTTTTAGTACATCGTTTAGGAAATGGAAAAATTTTCAAATAAAAACTATTGACATAAAACTTAAACTATGTGGATGGATAAGCCATCCCTATAACTAACTTAAGAAAATATATAACTTCAAATAAAAGAAAAATATATACAATAAAGATTATACCGAAATCAGGTGCAATCGACTTCGTGTGGCATTGATCCCATTCGCTGATTTCACGGAAAGAATTATTACGGGAATATTGGAAAAAGGATTTTGAAGTTATTAGGATAAAGTTGTGAATAGTCGGGTCTCTAGATTCAGGGTGGAGAGGTTCGGAGGGAAATCTTAAGGATTTTTTCGAGATCATTCGAAGACAACGGTTTTGGAATTGCTGCATTTTCTCAATAAGTGAAGATAAAACATTAGTCCAAATGGGGTTTACGTACGTCAGTACTGGGCGGATAAACGACTTAAACTAAACACGTAAAGTCGAGCGTTAAATTATATACATTTCACAGGCTTGTGAATGATAAAATAGTATTTAGTAACCATAACGAAAAAGGAACAATAACGAAAGATAACAGTTTGATTCACGGTCCAAAACAACAAGGAATTTAATTCTGTATTTTAAGTATAAAATTTACTGTATACTTGATAAATAATAAAATACACCATGACAGAAAATCATGTATTTTATAATTATAAATTCGAGTAAAGGCTTAATAATATTATCGATATTGTAGTGTAACCATGTATACAGAGGTCGTTGTAAGTATTTATGGATTGTATATAAATTATTCTCAAACTATTTTCTTAATGAATATGAATAATATAAGAAATATAAGTTTTAATTTAGCTAGTTAGTTTGGTTTCTGTGTTAGGTACGTTTGGTTTTAAAACACACTTGTTTTTCACAATTAAATGTTGTTTATGGTAAACAACAAAATAATACTACATATATATGTATATTTACAAACGTAATTAGATTGAAATTCAGTGATGAGTAGAAGAAGAAGTGATGTTCGTTCAGTTTACCTACCCTACACCTACCTACCTATACAAGGACGACAGACACCACATTCTGTACTGCACTAGAGTACACAACTAATAGTAGTAGTACACGACGCGACGGACGATACCATGTTATATGCATGCTTATTAATTAATATACTTGAAATATTTGCATAAAAAATAATTAACTTACTATACTATACAAAAACATGTGAATTTGAATTCTTTCAAATGTAATACTATTTATTTATAGAAGAAATTGAATTTAAAAAATTTAAATTAACTAAAATCATTTAACATTTAAAAGGGAATTTTAGAAACAAACGCCTTTATGTAAGGAGTGTGCTTCTAACAGCTGTTTACTTAAATAATATGTAACATACGTTAATAATATACATCTAGTCGAAAAATAATTGCATAACATTTATATAAGTATTTTTTTAAGTTATTTTTGAAAGATTTTACATAAAATTTTTGCTTCTGTTTATAATACATCTTAAAATGACAGCGTACTCTCTTGTTCGACGCTCAGTAATAACATGACATATGGCACAATCATTGATGCTGTAAAATTATATTATCCGTCTGAATATCACATTGAAAGGTAGTGCAGCAATATATTGAGTTAATCAGAAAATATATATGTAAACATACAACAAGTGATAATGACGACATTCGTCAAGAATTACTTATTAATTAACCACTTTTTTAAGAAGATATGAAAATGAAATGAAACTATACGTTATTGTAAAGAAAAATAAAAATTCTGTACACACTTATATTTTGTAAAAAAAAAGTTATGAAAATGTGAGCAAATTTATTAACTTTTTAAACTAAATAAATTTTGACAATTTATTATTTAGTAAATTTATACGCTATGTGTACGGGGGTGGAGTTAGATATATTATCGACGTGAAAGCACATAGTGAACGCTATTGGAAACTTTGACCTTTATTTTAATTTAAAAAAATTAATTAAACGAAGTTAATTAAAAGTGAATATCATTATAATTTCATAAAATGTTCTTATTATAAAGAAGAATAGGTAAAATTAAGCGATCAGGAGAGATTTCTTGTGATAGTGAGAGGCTATGCTGTCATTAATTATTTATTTTACACTTTAATGAAAAAAAAAAAAGTATTCGGAATCAATTTATTTGACGTATTTTTTATTCTATTTATGAATCTATAACATTTAAATAAAATAATATTTCGTTATTTAATAATTTCGTGGTATTAAAACAATGATATACTGTAGGTAGGTCAATAATTTTTCGTTTATTCGTGCACATAGATCTATAGTTTAACATTTATAATTGAGAAAATTGTCGTTCTATTTTTCTAATAAAACTTGAATAGGTATCATTTTCTAATTCTAGCTTTTTATGTAAAGAAACTCATTTTGCTTTATTTTTTTCTCTTTAAGTCTGATGAATTATTTCCTCCATCTGTAAATGAAAAATTTGCTAAACATCAGTGAGGGACATTGAAATTCCATAAAGAGAAATCTAATTTTTGTTATATTTCTCAGAATCGAATTAAAATGAGATAAATACGTATTTTTGTAATACCGTACAAAATTTACGCTCTATATAAAATAAAAACACGAAATGATTCATATTTTCTTAGTCACTCATCAAAAAGAAAACTAATAACCATAAAAGCATCCATCTTTTCAAAAAAAAATCGGTTAATTCAATGAAATATATCAAATCGTAATCAATATTATCGAATGGCATATAATTTATTTTTGACATCGAATAAAGTTTTACTAATTTTATTCCTTAAAGGATTTGGAAGAGAGATAGTAGTGTAATACACAAATTAATTTTTTATAATTATAATTAAAGGAAGTGTGGCAGATGATAGAATAATAATTGGTTGCTTACACATAAGATTTCCAAGTGAGTTCCAATTATTTCTAACTAAATGGATTAAATTACAAACTTTTGATTAGTACAGGCTTCATATATATGTATAAAGTATATATACATACATATGTATATATACTTTATATATAGAATGTCCTTTTGTACACTAGTATATATCTATGCTAAATAATAAACCCATTTCACATACCGTTTGCATCAAAATATATTTCTCACAAATAATACTTATAATCTTATTTGAAACAAATTAAACGAAAAAAAAAATATTTTTGAAAATGAGCTTTTATTTAAATACGCTAAAAACAAGAAAATATATGAAATACAATCAAACACAATGTTCATGATGTAAAAGCTTGCCACGAGATTTTTATGTCAACTTACAAAATTTCTTCTCGAATAAATCGGTAAACTTTAAAATTATTATGATTTTGTATTGTTTTTAAATTTCAAAATTTTTAAGACTATCTTTAAGTAGAATACGAACCAAAAAAGAGCAATCTATAATATAGACAATATCTAAAGCACTATCAGGCATAAACATTTTCAATTTTCGTGGGTATATAGCGAGTATCGAAATGATATAAAATTTGGTATGCATAGTCTTGTTATGAAAATAGAGAGCTTTCTTAAGAGTTTTTCCCGAAAAATATTCTAATTAAATATACAAATTTTGTTTTATTACAGTTGATCGTCCTTAAGTCGGCAAATTCTCAACCTCGAAAAATAATTTCTTCCTTTCTCTGCAAGCCTTATACCGCCATTGATCGAAATCTTTACCCTCTATAAGTCGAAATAATCAACGAGTCCCTACATATTTTATCTCCATAATTCGAAAAAAATAGGAATGTTCGAGCAACTTTTACAAATAAATCACTTAAAACAAAATTACCATGGAACTACATATGCTGACAATGCGCATCATTGTTTTATGAAAAACAAGAGTATACAATAAATAAGTCGTATTTAGAAACGTTTTTTCGCGAAAAATCTTTTCGCATGTCCACCGTTTTCATATTTAGATCTTTTCTATTTTTTTCAAATTTATTATTTTAGGGCGTTAAAAATACTTTTGAATTCACCTAAATTCTTTTAACCAGTCTTTTTTAACTGAAATGCACTTAATACAACCACAAAGCAGAAGATTTTATACATTTTTCACCGCGCTTCCACCATATTTCTATTTTGTCACATATTTCAATTCGTATTGTTATCACAATCAGTATGCAAAATATTATGGAAACTTGTATAGGTAACATTTGTCATCGCGCTTCCACCATATTTCAATTTTGTAAAATATTTTCGTAAATACTAATACTTCATATTACAATTTGTATTTTTATCAAAATAAATTTGGTGCAGAGGAAAACGGGAAATTAAATACATTTTTCACAGCGCTTCCACCAGATTTCGTTCAATAATATATCATATTAAAAGTCGTATTGTTTTGCAATATAGCTTTGTAAAATTTGAAGTAGAATTGAAACTTCTGGCAGAAGTTAAAGCAACTTATGATACACTCAATTATTGCAATGTTAAATCGTATTAGGACAATTCAACAACTTGAATATCAGTATTATCAGTACAATCTATATTTAAATAGTGTAAATTGAATATACAGATGTACGGTATTACCGACTCTCGTCGTAAGATTATTACCAAACCAACAACAACCAACCCTTATAGTAAAAACATTTATACATACACGTACATACAGTTCGTAATAATATCTATATTTAATCATACCGTACTTACTTATATATACATAAATATGTGTATATATTCACTAGATTGCCGACGGCGAAAATTCGTATTCTCTATAATACATACCATGTTAACGTCCGTCCGTCGTCGCTTATATTGTCGTCCTACATAGTTCATACTTTATGTTGCTAGAGGGATATACCGTCGCGATAAGCACAACTTACATTTTGGATTGTATTATTATTTTGTGTGTGTTATATATATATATATATTATATATGTCCTTTGTTCTTTTGTTACCAATCAATAATTCTGTTTGAAGGTACTCTATACTCTAAAGCCAAATTACTAGTCTAATTGCTTGCTATATATGTGCATAGTAAGTAAGTACTTTGAGAGTTAGTATAAAATGTATCATCTCAATTCTATTCTAAATATATTCCGCCGAGTATGCAAATGCATTTTAACCCATTCAATACAATACCTAAATGCAACAATTACAATCTGTATACTCATATACCCATATATCTAAACGTATATAGATAGTAGTGCCCTTAACATATTTATTTATTTCGTTTTTTTTTTTTTGTATCTGTTGATTAAATTTGAATATTGAATTTTTAGGTTAAAAAAGATAAAATCATTAAATGGTTTAAATAGTTTAATTATTTAAAAAACAATTTCATTTGTAAAAAGGAATAATTACTTTCTTTTTAAGAAAAAGCTTAAAAATTACTACTTGTTTAAAAATAATTTAAAAGGTTTATTCTATTTAAGGGATATTGAATTGAAACAATAAATATATGACGAAAATTGTAATAAAATAAAATTTATTGAATCAATGGATATTTTAAGAAATTTTTGCAAACTTATATAACAAGTAATTAGCGTTTTCTTTAAAAAAATTTAAAAATTTTTTTGGTTTGTACATTGCTTTTAGAAATTAGAGTTCGATTTTATTCGTTCACTACAATATAGAAAGTGTTTTACCTCGGAGATGGTTTTTTTTAGTTCAATGTGCTGTTTATTTCAATAAAAACATAAAGATACATAGATTTATTTCCTACAAAATCCGCTAGGAATAATACTATAGATACTAACTGAGTAATTGACATATCTATGGTGCTTCCTCAAATGAATTTAAAACAATATTTTTTACTAGAATAACGAAGGATAATAAAACTTAATTTTTACAAACTATATTTTTAGAAAAACATAACATTTTACTATTGAACTTAGAGATATCTTAAAAGTTACGAGTATTACAAGCCAGTTTTTACTATCATTCTTTTAACTCGTCGTGTCTGTTTGTCTGCCTTTGGAAAAAATTTTATCGAACAATCCTTTTCCCGTGATAAAAGATATCACATTTTCATTTTAAAAAATTGTCCGGAAAAACATAAAAACTGCACATACGTATGAATATTTTACTCTCACTTGAATTATGTTACAAACCCGATTATCAATAAATAATTTCTAAAACATAATGTTTTCGCACTTACTCTATGTTTCAAGTCATAGTATAAAACCATAAAATTAATAATTTTGTATTATTAACATTTGAAACCAGTTAATTAAATGATGGTAAACTTAAAATTTATAAAGAAAGGACATAAAAAAAACATGGTTTTTTACTTTTTTTTTTATGTATATAACGTCAAATAGTTGATAATATTTGTAACTTCAATTTAGATATTTATTCATTATTAAAAATACAATGCCAATACTGTTTATATAAAATAACTGATACATCAACGTTAGCGTAAAATTTATAAGGAATATTCCATGAGAGTATAACTTTAATTTCGAAATCTGATTCCAAAAAGATTTCCGTTATGAGTTTGAGATTAATGAATGGGTTTGAACAGTTAACTATGATAAAAAATCGTCAATAATTTTAACTTGAATCGTAATAATATTTTTGACAAACTTGCTTGAAACTTTCTCAAAAATTTCTATTTACACAAAATTTTTTATAAACAGTTTTTGATAGTTTGGAATCTGATTTTAAATTTTACGACTATAATTATTTTATCTACTTTTCGACCATTTTTAACGATTTTAAAACCAAAACAAATTCTTCTTGACACTTTGAAATTTATTTTTGAAACTTTTACAAAATTAGAAAACAGTTTTAAACCAAAAATTGTTAGATTTTTAAATCATTCTTACATAATCATTTTTACATAACCGAAATAATTGACTATACTTCAAAAATTGACGATGCTAGATAGCCATCCTTTTTCTAATCCGAGTAAAGTATTCTAGAGGTATAAAAAATAAAAATTATTTCCGCGATTCTCTTGTTTCTCTACTGCATCTTGATTATAAATAATGGTTTTTGTATTCTTGATTATAAATAATTTAGCGACATCGAATGATTTCCATTGCAACAATTTTGTAGCTGTAAAAAATTATAGAATTTATTTTTTTTATAGAATTTCAATTTTACTCCAAAATTTTAAATATGTAATACAACTGCTTAAAAATTCATAAATTTCCAATCCAATTTCTTCATATCTGTAAAAAAAATTGCTATAAATTTTATTGAGGTTCCGTATTCTATTAAAAACGAAAAAAACATTTATAAATTTGTTGAATAGTTTGAAAATAACCATCTAACCTCATTTATTTGTCAACTGAAATAATCAAGAACCATTAAAATTTGAATAAAATCGGATATTTAAAATAATGAAATAGAAATGAACAACAACAACAAAAAGGTTAATTATAAATTAGGTCATATTCAACAAGGATAAATAAGGATACAAAATATAACAAAACAAAAATACCTATACACAAAATATATAAACGTACATCATCATAACATAACATAATAAACAGTACGCGAGAAGCTCACATCATCATACCGCACCGTTTTATTGTAGGTAGTTTTTGTTGCAACAAACAAGAGAATAATAAAATATAAGCTTGGAAAGCACACACACATACAACATACACAGCAATCGATTAGTATTTAGTGAAAGCGTCTCGACGCCGTATATCATATCAAAGTAACAGCAGAAACAACTGGAATTAATCTTCCTATCTCTTTTCAATGCATATCACTAAAATAGAAAATATCTGAGGAGTCATCATACAATTGCAATAACAACCATCGCCGTCCGCGCGTTTATAGTCCAACATTTCATATGATATTATGTCTTCAACAAAACGCTTGCTACAACAACCACCCCCTCCTTACAATTTGAACCCCCCAAACAAATACACACACACACATATATTACACTAGATTTATATGTGGTGGATGAATGCCTGGGCACAATTCTCTCTCTCCTACACCCCCCGTATCGTGTGTCCCATTCAATATCTAACAATAAATAATATAATGCATTCATCAAATTGTGCTACTGTCCTGTCGCCGCTCAAATTCTCATCAATATATTTTCTCAAAAAAACATAAAACGAAGTGTGTTTTGTTATTTTTTTTTTTTAAATAACAAGCAATAAAAAAGAAAACACGTGTTAAAAAATTTTTAATAAATTATTTTGTGACTAAAAACAAAGTTGATATATTTTTTTATATGTTTGATAGATGTGGTTACTTGGCTCGCTTTTTGATATTATTATTTTGTACTTGTTCCTGGTTGTTGTAATACACTAAGCGCGCGGTTATGATGATATGAAATATTATAAGGAGTGTAAAGAGGGAACAAACACAAATAGGGAATGAGACTCGTCGACCGACACACAGTGATGTTTTATTTGTGTTGTATTTAACTCGCACAACTATGTTATGTATACAACAACCTAAAATGCATATATCAGGGACCATTTGTATTGATTTTTGATTTGTTCGGGTGATGAAAACCTTTTCCCACACACATACATATATAAAATACATATATTATGTATATATTATACACTTATAGGAATCTCTGCCAGACATATTAACTTGTTGAGTGTACATCTCTTATTTAGGAATATACGCTTTATTCATAAATTTATTGTGTGCAAAAATTTGTTGTGATAAAAAAGTGGTGGTAAATAAGAAGAAGATGACGACGAGAGTGTAACACAAACTAATTGTAAATTATGTATACGAATTTTTTTGATAAAAATATTTTTTGCTTGAAAAGAGAATGATTCTATTTTTATTACAAACATTATTATTATGGATTCAGATGACTGGGGTGAACCATTAAATTTATCTATCAAAAAGAAACCAATCGCTGTTGTTGCACCATCATCAACAATGATTTTAGAAAAATTACCAGTACGATTACATCGTCCATTCGATGTTAGTGATGACGACGATGCAGATGATAATGATAATAATGATAATGATGATAATACATCGGATGTATCGGAAACAAAGAAATTAGTACAGGATAATGCAATGGATGATGATGTGATTTGTTTAGATTTAAGTAAAAATTCAAACAGGGTGAATAATAATATATTATTACAAGACAATAATAATCATGAGATCTTATTACAACAACAATTAATACAACAGCAACAAAAACAATTATTTGATAATTTTGGTGTATTTTATAATAATAATAATAATAATAACAATAATAATGCAACAACAATGACAAATGATAAATTATTAAAAGATTATTTTGCACCATTTTTTGATACAAGCAAAAATTTTACAACAACAGAATCAATTTATTCAATGATCAATCATTTAGCCGAACAAAAATTATTACAAGCATTATATATGAATTCATTAATTGTACAATCAAATAATTTGGCGGCTAATTCAAATAGTACGACCAGTAGTGGTGGGAGTAACAACAATACAACAACGTTGTTAGGCAATTATGAAACAACATCGTCATCAACGAATAATAATAACAATAATCATAATAATAATAATAATAACAATAATAATAATGCAATAACGGCTGCAACATTAAATGCTTTGAATTCAAATCAAAAACATCAATATCCGATATTGAATAATTTATTAGGAACATCACGGAAATTATTTGAGAATTCGGATTTTTATAAATCAAAAACAGAAGCGTTAACAATAACGGTACCAAATAATGAAACCGCACAAATTGGTGGAAATAAAAAGGATAAATCACGCTCGCATAAACGGTATATCAACAAATTTTTTTTAACTTTTTATATCCAATTGACACCAGCATTTTAAACCGACGGTCGTTGAGCGACGGTAACACGTTTTTTTTTTTTATGTACCCAGATATTTTTATTTTCTATATTCCAACAAGTGGTTATTTTCAAAATTACATTTATGATTTAACAAACAAAATTAATATTTTTTACAAGTAAATCATTCATTTACATTTTTTTTCTTTTAGTGGATTATAAAAAATTTTTATTATAAGAATCCGTCTTGAATAATTAAGCTATCTATATTAGCAAATACTGTTATATATTTCTGTCAAAATATAGCTTTATCCACAAAAATATATATAAGCCAAGATTGATATAAAAACAGATCAAAATTATATATATTTTGATAATTTTTTAATTATTTATTATATTTTAATAATTGTTTATATTTATGTCACCAATTAAACACCAATTACGACGCAATAATTACAATTAGTTTAAATATAGACAAATTTAACAATTTTTTATTAAATATTTAAGAAATATTAAGAAAAAATACAATAATTTTATAATTCATTATAAAGAAAATAATAATAGAATATTAAATTAAAATTTGAAAATTTGATTAGGCAAGAAATTTTAGTACCTGGTTGTATACGAAAATGAATCTTAGTCATGGAAATATGTTTACAAATTATTATGTTTGATTATATATCCCCTTTCAGACAAATTACCATCTTATATCAATTAAATGCATAATATATTTTTATGTCACTTAGAAAAACCTATTTCCGACTCACATGAGATTCTAAATAAGTCAAATTTACTTTAATTGAGTTGGACGATAAAATTTATATTTTAAACTGTAAAAGGAATTACTATATAATTAGATTTCAATATTAAATCCATTAAATTTATAAATTTTATTTTCAAATACCAGTTACTACAAAAATTTGTTTATTTTAAATGTTTTATTTAAAAAACTATAATGTTGAATTATGGTCTGAACTTAGACTACATTTCTTTGATTATTATGTGAATTTGTAATTCTTTTTTAAAGTGTTTTAAAGATTTTATCTTGAGCATTTCTTATGAATTATATTTTTAATAATTTTCAACATTTGTTTACCCTTAAACAAATTTTATTACATACCAATATCAAGTTCTGTTAAACGGCAAATATTAAGTTCTAGATAATTTTACGATACTTTAAAAGTTTTTGTTATAAACGTATAAGCGTTACAAACTTTGCATAAAATGTAATATATAAATGTTAAGCAATGAATATTTATTTATTTTTACAAATTTTTACAATTTATAGTCAAGACAAAAATCTTTTAAAGTAATATTTTATTCTCGATAATTTGTATTTGAATTTTTCCCCACTTACCCTTTTGACCCTAGTCAACTCTTTCCCTTTTTTAAATATATAAACGACTAAAACGACTCAAATAAGCTTATATAGGTTTATGAAATATTTATTGCTTCTCACGGTCTTCAACATGGTTCAAATTTGTATCATGTTCCGGATTTATTTTTTAAATAAAGTTTAGAGAACTCTTTGGCTGGATTGCGCCGTTCTACTGACCTAAAGTTAGCGCTAACTTAAAGTTAATTCAATTGAACTAACTAGCGCTAACAACAAGGTTAGTGCAAATGGTACAACTTAATATTGTATCTATAATTGAGTTCCTGTTACTAAATTATTGCGATTTATAGCCAAACTGTATTGAATATAAGTAAAATATTTATTTTAATAATGCATATTCCGGAATTTTTAATAATTATGTGATTTTTTTTTTTTTTTTTACAATTTCATAAACTAATGAATTCTTAAATATAATTTTGCAGAAGTTCAATGGACCAAAAAAATTCATCATCAGCAGATAATAAAAATAATCAAGATGGTAATAATGCAAACGATAAAAAGAAACCACATATCAAAAAGCCTTTGAACGCCTTTATGCTATATATGAAAGAGATGAGAGCGAAGGTTGTTGCCGAATGTACATTAAAAGAGAGTGCTGCTATTAATCAAATATTAGGCAGACGGGTGAGTTAATGTTTTTTGGTTTTTTTTATGTCTTTTTTTTTTATTAATATTTATTAAATTTAATACATAAACTACTAACAATAAATATATTTTATCCAATTTACATATAATACAAATTAATATTATTATTAATTAATACAAATTCTATTGGCTATGTTTATATAAACACATATATATGTTATACGTTCTATACAGAGGGTTCATTAAATATTGAAATAAATAATGATACCCAATTTTAGGAATATAAGTCATTTTCATTAATTATGACAAACAAAAATATCCAAAATATTTTTTGACAATACTTTGCTTATAATTAATGGAAAAATCAATCACGGTAAAAATACATCGTCGAAGAATACGAAAAATTTCATTACAATTTCTAACAACACAAAGGTTCTAGTCAAGGTTATTTAATTTTATTAATAAAGTGACAATCAATACTCCAAAAAGAAGAAGAAAAAAGTCTCTTAAAGGTCGAAAAGTAGTCGAAGAATTATCTACGATTGAAATTCTAACATTTCTTTGCGTTACTAAGAAACCGTATTAAAAAATAAGAAAACTTACCAAAAAGACATGAACTCACCAAACAAGATCAGAGTTTGTAAGGTGAAATAGTGGTACTATCACCACAAACATCGCCAAAACTAGACGCCGAAAATCGAACAAACTTTCCAAATTTAAATGTTTATTTTACCAAATTTTTTGATTGTTTCTAACATTAAGAGTACGTTTTATTCGAAACGAGTACTCGGTCCAAATAGTTAGGTCGAGTGCTTAGCCGAATACGCAACCTACTAAAGCTTATACAGAAATAGCGTGTATTTTTTACACACACTAGTTACTCGGCCAAATACTTGGTAACATATCCTATCGTAAAATCCTAAACAAATGTGTAACAGTCTAAATATTGCGTATTTTCCATGAATGGTGTAACGCTATGACAAACTTTTTTCAGTCATCCGTTGATTCTAGACAAATATTTTCCTTGTATAAATACAGGCAATGTTTCTACGGAGTTGATTCTAGTAAATTCGACGTTACCTATTTGCAGTCGAATTTTAAACATAATAATTCGATTTGTAAAGCATACTTATAGTAATTTAAGCAAAAGTTGCACTTACTAGAGTAAATATCCGAGAGAAACTGGAAGAATATAAATTTAGAAGTGATATATTAAAGTGAAAACATCTACCGGACTCGATCTCGGATCTTTCAATTTCCGACCAGACGTGCAACCATATACATTACCCTATACTCTGCGTTCTTTGTATGAATTCATGTATCGTCGTCCTAATAGCCTTGCCAATCTAATTAATCGGTATTTAATAATTATTCCTTCATTATTTTATGAACTCTCAGTACAATGTATTGCGATTTAATATAATATACATATGTAATTATATAATCAAATCACAAACGTTTATAGATTGTATATCCATAGCTATGTTGTTAATGTTATCATAGGTAACCAACGAAATGTTTTGTTATTATGTAATTAATTATCGTGAGATTATCACAGCTCTTAATTTTAATAATTTTATTGAATTATATCAAATATATTAATATTATTATATTATTGAAATTATTGGTGATTCATTCACAATCAAAACATTCAATATACAAAACTTATTTTGTTTTGGGATTTAATCGAAATATTTTTATTTTGAATAAAAAATTCACTCCTTTCCTTTATATTTTTTATAAAAACCCGACTATGGTAAAATCTGCTGTTGATACGATATTAATTTTGCCAATTTATCAAAAACTTTTCGCTAAATCCACAGAAGTTCTACAACAATTCAATCATTACAATCCGATTAAGAGAAAATAAAGTTAATTTTACAATACTAAAAATATTAGGAAATTTATTGTATGTTCGAAAAATGTTATTAAACGTAAAATAATTTATTTTTTTTAAATATTTATGACACGAATTTTCGTCAACAAAGATCTTCAAAAATTAAAAGTTTTTTTTTTATAAATCAAAATAAAGATTCAAACAATTTTGAGTCCAGTAAAATAGTACATAAAAATGGATTTATCTTTCAACAAACTTAGCTTTCGCTAGTGTATTTATTTTTCGCTAACACTTAGTAAAACATTTTTAATTTATCTAATTATACATAATAAATTTAAGTTAGACCAATCGAAGCCCATTTCATTTATTTATATTTCGTGAATGGTATGTACGATAGGACATAGATTTAACTATGCTCGACTTAAAGCTGCTAAAGTTTGAAAGAATAGTGATAATCTTCTAAGAGACCACGGTCTCTTACATTTTCACCTGCCATATCCATAATTTGGGAATATCAGATCATTCCACATGAACAGAGTGTTTGAGAACAAACAGATATAAACTCCTGTGGTGGCAAACTACTAGGACCAGTATTTCTAGGTTTTTGAGCCATAATTTTGGTTCTCCTCTCATTGCTTTCTCTTCTCATTAATATTGTTACATAAGACGAAGTAACTTATCTAAATATTAGTTTACAAAATAGTTTGCCTAGCTTGTAAATTTCGAAAAGGGGAAAAATCAAAAATAATTTCAAATTTTCTCATAAACTATCATTACGAAAAAATAATTTTTCGAAACCAATTATCACAAATGCAAATGCATTCACTCATGGTAAACATAATAAAAAACAATTAAAAATTTTCTTGATTTTACTGCATTAATACGTAAAATTAGTAAAATTAAATTTTTATTGATTAGAAAATGTAATACAATGAATAAATTTTTAATATTTTATGTATTGTAAAAATAGACTTATTAGAAATAGATTTAAGTAAAAAACGTATTTTAAGGGGTTAATCATTTAATATCATTGAAAAATAATAGTTAACATATTGTAATTAGTGGCATTCCTTGAGTCGAGATGAACAAGCTAAATACTACGAAAAAGCTAGACAGGAGCGCCAATTACATATGCAATTATATCCTGGATGGAGTGCGCGAGACAATTATGGCTATGGCACCAAGAAGAAGAAACGGAAAAAAGAGCGTACCCCGATCGAGGCGGGAGGTACACATTCAACAATAAAACTAACGTCTTCCCATTTTTTATATATGTTTTTGTTTTTGAAAATACGCTGCGCATAAACGTTTGTTTATGTCAAAATATTTTTCAAATCCAATATATTTTTGTTCAAATTAACATTTTTGTTATTCAAGTTTCTTTTTTTTTTTTTTTCTTAAATGAAATCATTATTGAAAAATTCAAGGATGTGAATTTGGACAAAAATATTAAAATGTTCAGTGCTAGAACAGCAGCGGATTGGCGGCGCTCTTGTGAACTTAATAAAATCAACTCAACGCGATTTTAATTGTAATGTTGTAAGGAATTTAAAAAATTTTACATTGATTTATGATGATATTTTTATAATTAATATATTCAAATCGAAGCCCCATTTTGAGACCACCCATTTTTGTGTACAAAATTTAATTTTTTTTTTTTCAAATAAAAAAATTAATAAATTGGCAAATGTAAAATAAATTTTAAATTTTCTGCAACAATTGCATATTATTATTGTGTATAATTGTTTATTCAAATTACCATACTTACTAATCAACATCTGAATAAAATTGTGTGTGCAAATCGTCCGTTTACGTAAAAACAAAACAAAAATAACGCTTTAATTAGGATATGTGGGAAAATTCAATTCCAGAAAGCAATCTAACACCATTTTTGTTTCTATCATTTTAATTCTAACTATTTTCTTTTTTATTTCCTTTGTATTCGTTTTTAATTGCATTTTTTATTTGTTTTTTGTTTATTTATTTTAATTTTAATTTATTAATTTTATTATGTTTTTTTTTTTTAATGAAAATTGGTCTCGTGAATGGGACCTATCAAAATCAAAATTAATCAGACAAAAAAAAAACAGCAGAATGGGTCTCTTTATAAAACAAAATTATTCCAAAACAAAAATCGGCCATGCTTTATATAGGTCCCAAAAAAATTGGTTTTTTTAAAATTCATTGTTTTTTTTTTCAATTTTCAAATTCAGTTTTATATCCTCTGGCTGTTATTCTAGCACATAAATGGGAAAATGTTGAAAACAAACTGAAGAATTTTTCGAGAAAAATGTTTTTTTTCGAAATTCATTTCTTTCTGAGAGGTGCTCTGGCCATAATTTTAAATAACACTTTTTTCATTTTTATTTTTATTTTCTGGAATGTACTGAAGGAACAAATAATAATTAGCATGGCTGAGCGGAGTTTTCGCATAAAAAAATTTATTTTTTTTTTAAGTTTTTTCTTTCATCACACGTTTTTATTGTTGTAATATTGTTACACTTTAATTTCTTAACAAAAAATGGATGAAATAATAAAATTTTCGGGGGTTTATATGTAAGTGACCTATAATTTTATGATTCTACGCTCAGCCTACGCAATTGTCAGGAAAATATTGCTTTAAATTTGTTGATTTCTAAAGTATGGTCGTTAATTTTTTTAATAGTGGCATGCGTTGGGCCGCGAAGAACAGGCTAAATATTATGAGTTGGCGCGACGCGAGAGACAGTTGCATATGCAGCTTTACCCTGACTGGTCATCGCGGGCCAACGCCTCCCGTGGCAAGAAGAGGAAGCGTAAACAAGAGACTAACGAAGGAGGTACACACATATAAATGCTGCCATTTACCTTCATAATTTACCCTGTATTTCTTTGCTTATACTTTAGATATTTTTTATATAATTAATTTATTATTAATAAAAATATATCAAACGATATTGATTGTAGTGTGTCCTGGTGTTGGTAATGGGAACTATATACAATTTTATTTCAACCCTGAATATTTATTATTATTAATTACTATTTACATTATGTAGGACATTTTTTACTAACCACACTGTCAAAATATTATAACACTTGTAATATCTATTTTTATTATATCTATAGATTAGGAACATTTTAAAATACATATTTTAACACATTATTTGTAAATTTTACCATAGTTTAAATAATAATACACTTACTGGCAAAAAAATTCAACTAATTCAAATACTTTAATACTTATGGCAATAAAAGGGTAATAACAATCGAAACAGTTTTCGCGTATCAAAATTTATGAAATTTGAAAGTTGAATAAATTTTTTTTTAAATTCAAAAATTTATAAGAAATAATTGATAATGAATTTTAGATTCATCTGATAAACACCGTTTCGAAAATCTATAGCGGATCTGTTAAGCGAAAAAAAATATTACTCTGGGGACCGTTCTACATAGTCAGATAGTTGTACGCTAACGTATTGCATTCATTTGCAATGCGCTTGCGTACGACTATGTGATAATCCACTACCGACTTTTTAGAACAGGCTTAAAACTTCTTGCAAGCTTCAAGATTATAAAAAAAAAAAAAAGTATCTGTATTTTTTTCTTTAATTTCTTACTGGGGACCGTTCAACATAGTCAGATAGTGGTACACTAACGCAGTGCATTCATTTTTGACATATATAGGTATAAATGTCAAAAAAGCTTGCAATGCGCTTGCGTACGACTATCTGACAATCCACGACCGATTATGTAGAACGGGCTTAAGAATTCTTACAAGCTGCAAGATTATAAAAAAAAGAAACATGTATTTTGTCTTTTAAAAATTAATGTTCTTCATTTGTTTGTGCTTTTCAAAATTATGATATACTAATAAAAATGACTAATATTTACTCTTCAAAATTCACTTCCGTTAGTATCACATAACTTATGAAGAAGCAACTTTACTTGCAATAAATCGATAAACATTAATTTACAAAAACAATTGAATATGTAAATATTTAAAAAAAGTAATAAGCTTTTTATTTATAAACTTAATGAATTGATGATGTTTGATTTTTTATTTTTCCAAGCAAATTTTTTTGTTGTTAACATTACAGTTTCTCAGATAATGGAATGTTTGTATCATATCGTTATACGTTTCTGATACCACAATGATCTAAAATTCATTATTCATAATTTTATTATAAAGATTCAACTATTTATTTCATGAAATCTGGATGTTGCTGAAAATGGAAAATTGTGTTCAACTCATTTATATCTACAAGTATTAAAAAATTTGTATAATTTAATTTTTTTATGCCAGCGAGTGAAATTCTTAATTATATATTTATTATTTGCATGTTGCTGGGTATGATTTAATTTGGGGAGGAATATATTTATATATTTTTAAAAAAAAAATATATACACATAATTGTATAAAAATAAAATAGGCTGGCCGCTTTTTTTATTACCATATTTAGCGACGACCTATTCTGCTATTGAACGCGATTTTTTACACTGGAACTGCTGTTTTATAATTTTTCTTTTTTTTTTTAATTATTTTATTTTCAATTTTAAAAATTTGTAAGAATTTTAACGAAGTTAAGATACTCCAATTGGTACAATTACTTTTTTTATTTTCACACAAATTTGAACGAAAACGTTGAGGATGGTTTTTTTTTTGGTTGTGTTTTTTGTAAGTTTACATACCAAGTAAACTTTAAGTTTTGTGATTTTGCATTAACAAAAAACACAATTCAAAATAAAATTACTTATTTACAACATAAAAAAAAAAATTTATTATATTTTCAAATTTTCACCGTTATTATTTTATATTTATTTATTTTTTGTCTTAACTTCAAACGGTGCACAAATAATTTTATTAGAAAATTGCATGTTTATTATCTATCATTCTTATCCGCTGTTGTTCTGTTTTGAGTAGTTTTTATTTTTATTATTATTTTATTAGTGCATGTTTATCACATATTTTGTACACTTTTTTATAGTATTCTTATACCTTTCTAAAGTCTAAACGATCGTTAAAATTAAAATATTTTTAATTATTTGAGTTTTTAAAATTTTCCAAAGGTGGCTTCAGATTTATGGATTTGAAATGAATTAAAATCCTTTTTTTGTTAGATAAATTCATTCGCATATTCGCATAATTCTTTGATATTTAAAAATCATAATTTTTAACCAATTTTAAAAAATATTTATATGAAGCAATTGATTCTGGAAATTATTGTGTCATCTATTGGATGTCCACCAAACCTAGCTAAGAAAAAGTTGACAGGTTATACCAAATAAGTAATTTACACTGCCATCTGTTAGAAAATGATGATACTTACATACAATTAAATACGAAACGCGAAATTAAGCAATAAAAATCGAAAGAATCGGGATAAAAACTCCCTGATACAAAAGTCCTATTCAATCCTATAGAAATTGAATAAGAATGAATAGGAAATCAATATTATTGAATGGGAAATCATTTGAATAGAAAATTTACTACTGATTTTCTTTTCAATTTCAATTGAATTGCACTTTTTTAACACGGCTATTCTATGTTTCTATGTTAACGGGAGTAAATTTTGTTTACTATTTTGTATTTTTCATTATACTTTAATATTAATTTAAGAAACCGTTTTCCAAACGAAATACTTGATAAGAAAGTTATACTTTAATCAAAATTTTACAACTCATACATCTATCTTACTTATAACATAAAAGTTGTTAAAAATTATGAATGTCGAATATTTATTTAATTAACAACATTACACCTTGCATCGATTTCATAAATAATTGACATTCCTTTTGAAGTCACTTTTGGTAAATCATTTACAATTATTTATTTAAAAATCGAATATATCATATTTAAATTCATTTTTACTATATTAGCTTTTTTTGCGGCTTTTAATAATACGTATAAATCAACATTTTAAGCTGCTTATAATTTTTCCACTTGATTAAAACCAAATATATTTTTAGTAATAAAATAGCGATCGTTTAGTAATTTTTATTTTTTTTAGTTTTTCATTTGGTTTAAGTAGATAATTTTTTTTTTTTTTAATCTACAATTTTTAGTAGTAGCTATAAAAAAAAATTTTTTAATTTGAATGCAAATTATATTAAAATGTAATTTTGTTGAAAATTTTTTTAATGGGCTTAAAATCCATCAATTTTTTTTATTTATTTCTATAAAAAAGTGTATCATAGATTATAATAAAAGTGGCACAAATTTTGTAAAAATTTTAATAATAAAACAAATAACAAATTGTTGAATTTTTATTTGTTTATTGATAAAATTATAATGACATAATATTTATAAAACATTCAACAAAAAATAATTTTTTATTTTTATTTAGATCCTGAGTAATATTCGAACTTTGTAAAATTATGATATAAATGATTTACGATTTTTATAATTAAAAAATTTTTGCTACTTATTAGTAATAAACAATTCTAATTCAGAAGCTTATGTCTTTGAAAATATCCAAATGGAGATTTCTTTTTTCAACTGTATTTATTTTTCAACGTTTATTAAAAAAAATTTCTAAATTAAATGTAAAAAATCTACAGTTTATGTTATTCGAATAATTTCATATATAAGGCTATCTAAAATTTGTGAAAAGCAAAAAATTTTAGTAAAAATTTATCAATCGAAGCTTACAAATATAAGAAGGAAATTTTCAGATAAAAGCTTCATTTCATTAATACAATTAAATTACTGATTTAGAATTATTTATTCACAGTTTCACCAACTTCGGTTAAAGTTGAAGTCAAAAATTATACATGTTACCAACATTACCAAATAGAAAACCAAAAAAACATTATACAAACATTTGTCCGAAATTCTAGAGTTATAATTTAAAGGTTGAAGATTACGTAACCAACTTCCCGGTAAAAATTTTAAATGATATACATATTTAATATATTGGTTTACTTCTTTTAAACCCCCTGAAAGAGTTGTTTTTGAAATAACATGAAACACGCGTTAATGTGTTGACAGGAGGAATACTAGAATTTCGAATTGATTTATCTCTTATATAATTTCTTCATACAAATTTTGAACATCCATTTTCAAAAATTATTTTTTATTGGATGCACCCTGCGTAATAACTATCTGTTTTGCCAAATTTCACTCTAATCATGTCAGAGGTTTGACAATCGCGGCTTTTTTAAAATATATAGGTCTATTGGCTCGCAAAAAGGACTAAGGAATCTGAATGTAAATGCTGCAACACATATCCGCCTCAATCTGATTCTGTTCCAGTAATTTAAAATTTATGCAATATGTTAAAAGCTCACTAAGTGTTTAAAAAAATCATGAACTCGGTTGCTGAATCCTGGATTCGACAATTGAGTGACCACTTTCGCAAATAATCCAATTTCAGGCATATGCTTTTATTATCTTTTTTGTTTATTGAAAGCTTAAATAGTATTTTATGCCAGTACCGAATCTCAAAATAGAGTATCTTGCAAAAAATATTTGAGTTGGCAATGAATTCTCATTATAAAAATTAAACTTTAACCTAAACGGAAGTTTGTGAAACACATCACTATTTCTATCACTCGTAATTATTTCTTTAATTTTCCATAGTAGATTTCTTTTAAATATAATCTTTCTTCTATTATTTTTAATTTCAAAATTTTATGAAACATTTAATTTAATATGATATTAAAATTTTACAGGTAATAGTATGAAAAAATGTCGAGCTAGATATGGTTTAGAACATCAAAGTCAATGGTGTAAGCCTTGCAGGTGTGTATTAATTATCAAAATATGGTATTGACAACTAGATTAACCACCAATCATAGTGAATTTTCTAGTCTCTTTACTATCAAACACAAACATATCAACAAGTTTATGACGACAATGAAATGTTGAATTATTATTACCATGTTTTTGTTTTGTTGAAAATTGTTTAACAAAAATGATAGTAAATTGAAATGTTTATTGGAAAATGAACTATGTTTTATACATAAAATAATATCATGAAAATTAAAATTATTAAGTTTAGTTATTTAAGAGCATAAAAATGCAATCAAAAAGTATTCAAACTTATTTGTATTAACTTCATTTTTTACCACACTATTTCTCTTAATAAAAGAATGGCCTCTGATAATCCAGAAAACAAACTAGAATTTTCTGACTCCCCCTCCCCCCCAATATTCTGTTTCTTAAATCTAAACCGTAAGTTGAAATCTGTACTTATTTGCTTCGGTAGAAAAATTAGTTTCAGTTAACGGATCTAAGTCTCAAAATCTTAGCGGTCTCAAAGTTTACATATTGGATGTATTGTGTTTTGAGACGTTTCTCAGCTTTAAGGATACTAGATTAATTATTTGTAGCTTCCATTAATCTTTTAAAGGTTAATGAGACCATTAATGTGACAAGATACCCAAAAAATAATGTTTAAAGTCCTTTAAAATCTTCCTGTAGAAATAGATGCGATTCCAAGTTTGAACCCAGGGCTCGATTCCGAATGTAGCAGAATTTTTTTTCAAGCCCTACTATGTAAAAGATATAATATAGTCCATGCGCTTCCTGGGCTCATCCAGTTAAAATTGGTTACCCGATCGTTGATTGGAGAAAAGTCCAAGCGGCGGGGTCTAACCATACTTCCCCTATACATAAAATGGTCTCATAATTATGCACCACTTTAGTGAATCGAATCCTAGGGCAAGTAAGAAAAAAATGGCCTTTTGTAACTTTCGTTTATTAAATTAAATATTTTATTATGGGCAATATTGTGGAATTACTAATAAGGGGCGTTTTCATAAAAGTATTGTAAGAGACATACTCATACAGATTAAGTACTAAAATTATAAACTGAGACCTAAAAAGCTTCTTCAGGAATCTTGATTTTGTTAAGATTATAAAGAAATAAGAAATGAATAATTTTTGATTGCAATTTTTGTAAATAAAATTTTTATTTAAAATTAGATAATATAGAGAGCCAGAGATTTATAATATTAATCATACTGTAGAAAAATTAATCCGAATGTAAGATTAATAAATTAGATATAAAAAGAATTTTTCAAGTTTATTAAAATAAAGAAACTGATGGCAGTTTATAATATCGACAATCGTAATACACAAAGAAGATTGAATAATGATTGCACTTGGGCTATAGGACCTACAGTTACTAATAGAAGAGATAAGCATGCGTTATTGATACTACGCTTACGTTGATGAGAGACCGTTCGACTTGATTAAATTAACCACCTTTCAAAAATAAGAATAGTAGTCGCATATGCTGTCATTACAAAGCTGAACGAATTAAGAAAATGAATGCATCATTTATCCACTTAAAAGAACAATATTTAAACGTAGAATTTGCTTAGTTTTTGGCGAATGCAAGTTATGTAAAAATCTTAGCGCCATTATGACAAAAACAGAATCCACTTATGTCAGAAGAAGTCTTTATATGGAGAGTAGAAAAAAGGAGAACTATTTTTGTTGATTTAAACTATCCTTCAAAATGATATAAATTAGGATGGCGCAACAGTATATAAGTTCAAAAAAAGAAATAAAATAAAATAAAAACTTTTTACGTCCACTAGTGCAACTTTTTATACGTAAACCTTAATCACGATTGTTAAAAAGTATTTTACAAATCAACACTTATTATACTTTCAAACCTCTACGTTTTTTGACAGCAGTTATTTTAGGTTATAATTACTTAAATATTTCGGACTATGGAAATAGTTAAAGTTCTATATATAAAATACTCTAGTCACTAAAAATAACAAATTTTCTAACTCGCAGCCACACTTCAATATTTGAATAATTACTATTTGCATATCACACCCTTTGCCTATGCTAGCGGCACTTATGGCGGATTTTTCAACTGTTATTTACTACTTATAGTAAATAACTTTTGGACATATTAACTTTGGACTAAACACTGTTGATATGTCAAGTAGAACGCCACACTTCTGCCATTAATGATATTATAATAACTGTAATGTTTGCTTTTCGTAAATCGTAAAATTTAGTACAATATACAGGCTAATGATCAAAAACCAATTTTATCCTGGTATCTATATAGGGTTAATTACACTCTTCGGTGACCTGGAAATAATAAATTGAATGGAAATTGAATATACGTTTAACACATTGGAATGAATGCAACTCCGGGCGTTCATCAAAAATTGCCACCAGATTCCTAGCAACGATTAGGTTCAAATTTATTAGTAATCAAAAAATTCTTGATGTCGATTCTTTTTTTGATGACCAATATATTTTCATACCAGAAATATAGTTTTAACAAAGATTAATTATGAAAAATTCTTTTTATTGCCATTCCAATAGGAATAGTATGTCTGTGATATTGTGTACGTGGAATTCAAGCTAAAGTTTGTAATTCCTGTATTTCTTATCTATGTGGAAAGACTGATTTTTTTTTGTTAATTGTAATTTTTTTTACGTTTTTAATTAATTTATACAAAGTAACCATTTTTGTTTGTATAAATATATGGAAGACACGACGTCATATAAAGTTATGCATCACAACGGCTGTGAGTTTTCATCCAGGAATCTTGAATTCAGATCTCAGATGAATTAGAAAAAGCTGTGTAATCATCAACAAAACTATCAAGAAATGAAAATTCAATGAAGCAGTTTTTACACCTTTTTAAAAAAAAAAAAAAATAAGTTGTAAATTTGTCACAAAAAAAAAAAAACTCGAAAGGTGGAAAAGTGTATTCGTTTAATATATATAATATCAGAAAATGTGTCTTCCCACAAAGACAGGAAACTCATATATAATATCTCATTGATTGGCTTGGTGATTTTTTAACTTTTACTGATGATTGATAATCAATTATTATAAATATTATTGAGTAGTGTTAATTTTGTTTTTATTTTGCACATAAATTGTGTAGAGTGCACTATTTTTTTTATTAAAACTAGAAATCCTGTAGATTTTTTTTCTCAAATATCTAGCTTCTTTTCTCTAAAAACAAAATACAAAGATTTTTTTGAATAATTGTTGAATGTTGACGGAGAGGCACCATTTTATAAAAATCTATGAATGGTTTCATTAAATTTCAGTTTAGAAAGAAATTAATAAATAAAAATGTCAATTATAGACACATTTTCTGAAATTATAAAAAAAAAAAACGAAAAAACGAGAAAACAAATTTATATTATTGAATTTCTGGCTCAATTAAATAAATAAATAAAAAAAAAAAAAAAAAAAACCAAAAAAAAACTTTAAAAATAAGTTGTCCAAATATTTTTGTTCCATTACGTACTGGCCATTGTATTAAAACGCAAAATCTATTTAAATATAAGAAAATATAAATTAGATATAATTTTAAAATTCGCGCGCGCAGTGGGTGGTACGTAGTAATTAAAACATTTTTCATATTTCTGTTTCTTTTATGTTTCTTTCTAAGTGTGTCTCTCTGTACAATTCTAACAATTATTCCTCTGCAGCCCGGACACAAACCTATCTGTGACGCATGGCAGCACAGGAGGAGGCGCAACAGTAGTGTCTGGGGGTGCAGCAGCAGCCCTGGTGCACGCTAGCATCATTCACCAAGCCGGTGGGGCGGGCGGCGCACCTGGTGGGGCACCTGGTGTCGTATCTTCAGTGGCGACCGCCCCCTCACCGCAGGAACCTACATACGTAAATCTATAGTCATGCATCTCCTCGCCCGATCGCCGCGGACAATTACACCGTGACTCGTTTATATGCGATTATCGGGCGGTCAGTTTTTTCTCACATCTCTAATACATGTTTGTATTCATTTACAAGCATGATCGTTTTGTATTTTTTTATAATCGTTTTGTTGCTATATTTTTATTTTTGTTTATTTACAACAATTTTGTTTTTTAACTTAAGTTATTGTTTTCCATCGTTTATATTTTTGATGTGTTACGTTTTCTCAATTCAATTTAGTTTGTGTCAACGATTATCAATCGCATTTATTTTATTCTAATTTTCATTCCTTTTTTTTATCATTTTTTCCCTGATTTAGCATGTACTTATACTTTGTGTACAACCTTATGACTTTGATAAAATAAATACAGTAAGATCTAAAACTAATTGAATTTACAACGAATTTCTATATTATAAAATCGAAAAAAATATATTCTAATTTATTGTCAATTCAATCCAATTTAGATGTTGCTTTTTATTCAACGTCATAAATTAGTTCACTATGTGTATTTTTTATAATAAATTATTTAAACATCATTTACAATTAATAATATTTTTGTAGTGAAATAATATTTAGTGCTATGTTAGTTGTAAATGATTTGCTATCTGTTTACGTTAAAGTTAACCTAACCTCAATATGTGAAGTTAACTCTTAGCGTTATTTTTTTTTTTAACATTGTGTGTGAGAGTCTTGCATGTGAAATATTCTAGCATGTAAAGAAAATAAAAAAATTTTATTGTTATAGGACATGAGATACCAATAGACCCCCCACCCCTGTAAGGGTATGTAGGAAGTTACTTTGTTTAAAATTTTAGTTGTTTATCTCTTCTAATGACACTATATCCCCTAAAACTTTTTAACTGAGATTTTTATTAATAAGAACTTTTGTTTGAAACATTTCTTTCAAAATTCGTACAACACAAATCTAATGAAAAAATAACTATTTCATATACAAGAAAGTTCATAAACATTGACATACGTAAATCAGGTTTTTGCATTCATATTGGGATAAAAAGGAATGCGAACAAATTCTCCAGAGCATTATAAAAGTACCTTTTTTCCAAAACATGATAAAATTAACAAAATACAAACAACTAAAGTGTTAAACTAAATGATCAAAGTAACAAAAATTGTACATTTCATAAATATCCAAGTAGATGAAGGATTTTCTATTAGAATCTCATGATCTAAGTATATTTGTTAAAATATGACAAAAAAAATAAATATAAATAACAAATTAAATTAATACGATTTTAAATTATTCTTTCCAGACGCAAGAAGAAATGTATCCGCTATATGGAAACTGGGGACAGTAACGATGGTAACCATTCTGATGATAACCTAGGCAGTTGTGGAAGTGTTGGTGATGCACAATCACCACCCGAGGACGATGCAGAAAGTATAAATCAATCATTATCAAGTCCTGGTGGTTTATCAGGATTATCAAGTTTAACAAGCCCTTCAATGATACTTCCAAGTCCATCAACAAGTCTTGCTAGTCCATCAGTTAGTTTAGCTAGTCCATGTATGTCATTACAAAGTCCTTTAACACCACACGATGGTACATATGATATAAAACCATTGATATTATCAACGACTAGTAGTTTATCAGTGCATCAACAATCAACATCGAATGGTAGCAACAATGGTAACGGTAACAGTAACAGTGATGTGAATAATTATGATTGTAAACCAATAAATTTACCAACAACAAGTTCATTACAAATTACATCACATTTAAATCATCATCAACCATCTTTTCATAATAACACACCACATCGAAATCCAGTTGGTACAAATCCCCATGACATCAATAATCCATTAAGTGTGAATCAATTAACAGGACAATGTATTAAAAACTCGAATTCTAATACAAATGTTGAGAACTCACAACAAAATGGTAATAATAATAATGAGTCATCTCGACCAGTGATAAGCGTTACGTAGCGAACTTTATTAGAATACTGATTTATAATTCTATAATATGACTGATATATAAAATATTTTACTTTAATTAAACAAGAAAAAAAAATATAAATTGTTACTTAATTGATTATTAATTATACAAATGTACATTTTGGTTCATAACTCTCCTCTCCCCCACCCCCTCAGTCACTTTTGTAAATATAGTTCATATAAAATATATGTAAATGAATTTTAGTATTAAGGTATACAAGAAGAGTGTGATGTATTCGAGATTATTTCATAAATTTCAATTCAATTAGGATTGGGAATTATTAAAAAATATGTCAAATAAAATTTTTTTAAATGCATACATTGTTTGGTGTTACTGAAAAATAACAAAATAACTTGTTATTTTAAAAATAGATTTTAATTTAGAGTTAAAGGTGAATTTAATTTTAAAAAATTTGATACTAGCAATGGAACACATTTTAGCAATCTTAAATTAACCATTTCCTTTAAAACCCCATTCTCCGATAAAAAAGAAAACGAACGTAGAGTTGTTCCTTGTAAAAAAACGTATCCTATATTAAAGTAGAAATTTTTCCAATAAGAACTGGAAAGTATTTATCAAACAATTTTTTTGCAATTTGCAGTAATACTGGTTATGTTTTTTATTTTTGACATATTCTTTTGTAAACTGTCAGTTTTGAAAATAGAATAAACTCCGAAATAATCCAAATATAAGTAACGTAATAAATTACAATTTGCAAAATAATTGTTAGGGAAATACTGATTTTACCACTTAAGTAATATTAAAGTATTATTTTATGTCCCAGCAGTCCATGTAATATGTCCTTTGGACCCTCAAATTTTAGTTTGATATTTGTTCTCAATAAAATTTATTTTTCGCAATCTTTAAGCTAAAAAATCATAAATTAATTATGTATGACCTTAATTGGACTATATAGAGAAATTATGAGTAAAGAATTTTAAACTGTTTACTGAAAATTCCCTCCCAATTGACTATATATTTTTTTCTATAAAGTTACCACAAAATAGTTCCATTTATTAAAAATTACGTTTTATTTGACATATTCTTAATTCTTTATTATTGGATTGGATCTCTGTGAAATATACGGAATCGTTTGTTTTCTTATTAAAGAAAACAAAAAGCCGATTTGCATTTGATGTAACCAAAATGTACGTTTATTTAACAAAATGAAAGTGGTTCTATTGTTAGAATCTTTATTATTAATTAAAAATCATTTTTGAGTTTTCATTTCAAATTATGAATGAAATAGATGCAAGAAAAACAAGAGTAAAAAATTATTATAATTGAGTGGAGAAACTTGAGTGTGTACAATAGATCCACAGTAAATATTTTATAGCTTATAAGTAAAATTAATTTTTTTTTAAATACTCAGGACTAAAGTGTCAAAAAAAAAATTATTATGAAAAATTGTGGCATAAACAATACACAATTATACGCGAAAGTGGAAAAGTTGAATGTACCTTTTTTTCTTTACAAAAGAATAACTTTTATAATTTTTTTTTTTCTATAAATATATTTTATTTATTTATTTTTCAATAATTATACACAAAATAAACGGGGCCTAAAACGGATGTATTGGGAGTCAATTAAAACACTGTTGAATCATATTAAAACACGATATTCAGAAGAATAATATTAAAATAAGAAGAATAAGACAACCCATACTTTAATATTATGTTCACTACTAATCTGAAATAATTAAAAATGAATAAAATTTAATCGTAGATAATTTCCAATTCATACTGAACCAAAACATTAAATTGGTTAAAATTGAAACTTATTGTAATTTTAATTCTTAATTCAATGCTATCCATTCCCTTTCAATTTCGATTGAATTTAATCGGACATTTTTTTTTATTAAAAGGTATTAATTTGATTTGCTCGTCTATCTAAATTTTTGACCGTCAATTCTGTAATTCTAATCCATTTGGTGGAAACTAAATGGTTTTTCCTACTAAAATAGAATTGAATATCAATTCATTGCGTCTGTTTATATTTTTGATATTATAATTCATTTATTTTGTTTAAAACATCTTCGAATCAAAATCTTAGAATACATTTTTTTAAATCTTGATGAAAAAATAAATTTGATTTAATTTTTCTAAGATAATCAATTTTATTTTGACACAATTTATTAAAATAATAATTTCTGATAAAAAATTATTGAAAAATAAATATAATTTTTAAATCACAATTATTTTTTTTTTTTTAAATTAAATGACATTTTTAGTTACTTTTTTTTTTGAACAAATGGAGCCATAAAACAATATAATTTAAGCCCACAAACACTATTATTTTGTTATTTTTTTTAGTTATTATAATTATAATTAAGCAAATGTTCCTTGTGCCAGATTATTTAAGATTCTTTAGTACGTTCGTTCACGCTTGCAATATTATTACGTTATTTTTCCAAAGTTTAAATAATAAATACAATGGCAATTATTTACAAAATATAATAACCAGTTGTTTTATGTCATAGAAGATTGTCTTATTAATTTTTATTTGCCTTGAGAAAACTTACAAAACTCGAGACATTTTATATAATGTCTCGTATTTTCAAATTTTTTTTTTCCACTAAGTACTGCATGTTATTTATGTACAAATAGATATGTGGCTTAATTATGGCTAGTTTTACAAGTTTTTCCTGTATACAAATTCTGGGAAGTTGGACGTTTTCTTTCTCTAAATAGTATAATTTTCCATTACGCCCACAAACTTTAAATTGATGAGCATCCATGTTTTTAGTTAATAGTAAGACCATCGCTTAACAAATCGAGGAAAAATTTTGCCCAATACGTGATAAGCTGATTATCCTTTATCAGACAAAATGAAGATTTCAATTTTGCGGGTTGTTATTGAATGATCTTATTACAAAAACAAAAAATGGATATTCGCCTGTTTGATGCTTTTGGGCGAAATCGAAAAATTTTATGAACTTCAGAAAAGCAAACCTCCCTGTCATGGCAGCATATGTTTATGGGTCCGGGGCTATTTAAAAAATATGTTTCATAAAATAAACTCAAATTAATTAACTGCTCTTAAAAATTTATTTTTATTATAATTCCATTTAATCTATGAATGTATTTGACAATCTGCTTGACACAAAAAGTTGAATTAAGCGTCTATATATTTTGTAAATCAAATATATTTCTCGGTGTAATAATTATTTTGTGATAATTCACACAAAAGTTTCTTTCATTAAAAATAAAATAGCATTTTTTTCATTTTGTAAATATATAATTATTATATTAGAACACAAAATTTTTATTCGTTACAAAAAATTAAAATAAAAAACAAAGTTTATTTATATTATTATTTTTTTTTTTAGAAGAAGAAAATTAAATTTAAGTTAAAAATGATTTTCATTGTCAATAATAAATTTAGGTTCTTTTCTTTTCTCTGTGTAATTTTAACAAAGATTTGTGATATTTTAAAGTTTAACTTACAATGTGCATAATACGTTTTATTGTAAAGTTTTCCGTAACTAATTTTTTCTCAGGTTATATTTTTAATTGATTTTATTGTGCAAATATGCAGACGTTCATTTACCATCATATTTTTAGATTTATTTAATTTAAATTATTTGTCATTTTTTACTAGTTTGGAAAGATTATAATTCTATAATTTGTAAAACAAATTAGGAAAACTGTATATGGAAGGAACTTAACCAAACTTAGAGATGTATTATAAAAAATTTATAATATTGATATAGATATCAGTTCCATCTCAATTTCTATCGACCAAAATCTTTGTGAATGATAATAATATTTATCCTAAAATGATTCAATTATCAAATTTTCTAATTTTATAATGCGTAAAATAACTCGGTTCAAATTTAAAAGTGACGTGTCTTTAATATCCTAATCACAATTAAAATAATTTTATGGTTAAATTTAAAATTTTGTTTACATGTAAAATTATTAAAGAAAATAATAATGTTAGTTTATAAAAAATGAGTCCGTATGTTTGTTTTATTCAATTTCTGAATAATATTCTTACTTTAAAAGGAAGATAATAATCTAGACTAGTAAACTAAAGTTTCACAAAAAGCTTATTTCAGTAAATTCATAAACCACTCTATCTTATTGAAGATATTTTCTACAAATTAAAAAAAAGTTGGATTTTAGTATTATTACCTAAGAGTGATAGAGTGATTTACTACGATTAACTATAAACAATCCTGAAAAAATTATTAAAATAAACTTTTTTCCGTGTAACAAAGCCAAATGTTTAAATTAAATATATCAAAAGAAATATGATGTGTATTAATCATGTCTAATTTAATAAAATAAATGCACTGAGCACGGTTCAAATCAGTAATTTATAATTATATTAAAATAAAAAAAACATTTTTTGTTTATTTTTATTTTGTAAAATAAAACATATTGTGTGTGAATTAAGAATCAATATTATTTTTGTAAAGTGTTCTTGTATATTTGTAAATATATTGATTCTTGATTTTTGATAATAAAACGGAAAAAGATGAAAAAAACAATTTTACCGAAAAATTTATAATAATCAATTTTATACAAATTTTATAATTATTATTATAAAAAAAAATATTATTTTTCTTTTGTCAAATCTATTAAATTTTGTTGTTGTTACTCTCCCGGAAAAATTTATTGTGCTTTTTTTTTATATTTGATTTTATGAATTCTGGGAATGTGCAATCTTAACGCGTTATAAAAATTTTGCAATTGTTATAAATTAGTTTTATCATGCATTTTATTTCTATGATTTATACTCATAAAATATACAGAATATTTACTGAAATATACTATTGTAGCTTTTTTCGCTACGATATTTATGATAAAACAAATTAATTTTCTCTCCTATTCATTTCGATTCAAGATATTGATGGATTAGCATAGCATCAAATCACAAACTTTCCGATTCATTTGTAATCATAATCTAAGTTTTTTTTTAGTAACTTATTAAAAAAATTTGTTTTTTAAAACTCTAAAAATAAGACTTTCCTTTGGGATCATGTGAAAGATAGCAAAACGTAAACTCTTTGATTTAAAGTTTATAATTCGTGTTTCTATTATTCCAAGTCTTTCTTTATAGAATATGATTTTTTTAACTGTCATACACTTTGGATCCTTATAAAATGTAATATTTCAAATTGATAGATTCAATGCTTTTACGTTCCCAAAGATATTACTAACTGAACTTAATATGAATCTTAATTAAGTACCATAAGGCAGTTAGTGTCTTTTAGATAAACTTTTGAAGTTATTATGCAAGGAATTATTATCTTAAAATGTTGTCGATACTTACATAACCATTGTACTTTGATTAGAATTTGATCTAATTTACAAAATACCACCATAAAAGAAATAATATTTTTAAAATAATGTCTGTATATTTTGTGTGTATCATAGGGCCAGTGTTGAGAGCCAATTATATGTGGATATGGGCAATATCACACAGAAAAATAGTATAATTTTTGAATTTTTTCTAAAATTTCCAAATTTACTATTTCTACATATATTACTTGAATTAAATCCTGTTTCAGTTTAAAAAACGGCATATTGTGCTTAGAATAATGTAAAAAAAAAAAAATATTTAATGAAAAAAATAATTCTGTAAAATAGTAAAAAAAAAAAAAATATTAAAAATAATAGAAACAAAAATCAAATCATATTTTGAATGATATTGATTCAAAGATTAACATTATGTATATTTCTTACGAATTGTATTCCAAAATGGTGATTAACATACATTATGTAATAACTTAACCGCAATTTAGACATAGGAACGAACCAATCAAAAACGATACATATTGATTCTTTTGTGAAGAATACAATATTGCGGTTATTAGATTACATCGTGTATTATGTATATATTTATAGTGTTCCGAATGAAGTGTTGAGAATTTTATATTACAATGAATCCAAAAAACTTTTAAGAAAGTTGTTCGATCAAATTCTAAAAAGTAGGACACAAAATAAATACAAAAATTTTGAAAGAGAATATGATAACGGATTTAAAAATAAATTTAAAAAAAGTTCAATTTTTTATAGAGATTTTTTACTTAGCTTTAAAACGAAGTATAAACAAATCAAATTTTGAGAGCTTTATGATATGTAAAAGAAAAAGGTCTAAGACCAGTTAATTTCGTCACGTATATACTTTTTCTTTCCTATTTATCAGAATTTCCGTTGCTTTAACTTACACATTGTTTTATTGTATGATTATTACCTTCAATTTTTATACAAGTAAATTTTACTATAAGAAAAATATTACGTCAAAGATAAAATCATAAATATTTAAAATTTTAATTTCGAAGTGATAAAAAAACGTTTTTAATATAATTAATATTATAACACAAGTCAATTTTGTAAGTTATATTTTGATTTTCTAATTATGATAAGTGTGAAATTTGCAAACATTATTCTGATGTATATTCGTGCTTAATGATAAATATTACCACAAATTTGATATGATATTTTGCTATTAAAAAAGACTTGTTAAACTTCGAAAGAAAAATGTTAAATGATTATGGATTATCGTGGTATTTTTTTTTTTTTAATAAATTTTACCTGTATAAAAAGGTAGAACATTAATCATATATTAAAGTAATGTGTACGACAAGGATAATGGAAATTCTGAGTAACAGAAAAGAACAAGTATGCATGCTGATTCAGTTACTTTGCTTGTATATTATAGTTCAATCAAAATGTTTAAATAAAGCGATAAAAAAGATCGCTTGAATTCTTTATTTACGAAACAAAACGTTATTAAAATATTAATAACAATTTTATAAATTAAACAAACAAATTCAAAATACTTTACTCGAAACACCGACCAAAATCTGTATAAAATAGAGAAAACGAGAAAGTGAGAATGTGCGGAAATGTGAAAAACTAAATATAAAAAAAAAAAATTTGTGTGTGCATTACAAATGTGCATATTATTATAAAATAAATAATTAAATAAATAAATAAAAGGTATGTTTCTTATGTATATGAAATTAAGTATAAAAGAAGAAACTAAAAAAAAAGTGGAATTTAAGTTTTTTATAAAAATATATTTTTGAATATAATAATTATTCTTGTCAAGTGTATAATTATTTTATATACTTGCATATTTTCTTTTGTGAATTTCATCACACCATATTGTAATGTATATTTGAAAAATTTACTTGTAAAATTAGCTAGACAAAACAAAATATACCTAGTTGTTAATGTCTTTGTAAGTAGCAAACTCTTATCGTATGAACGTACATACTATGTCATTAAATACAATCAAAACAAGAATTAATATTGATGTCGTTTTATTATTTTTATTGACCTTTATAGATACATTTCTTCAACCATCGAAAGTATTGGTTTTTGTAACGTTATTTGATAGAAGAATCAAAAAAAAAATTAATGGTGATTACTTTAAAAGAAAATAATGATATTAATGGAGTTTTACCACTGTTTCTCAGACATATAAGTTCATAGCTGAGGCCAGCCAAATCATTATGTACTGCACAATGAGACGTTCTTGTAATCAGCTAGTTTTTATGAATTTCAATCATTACAAATCTTTTCGTTTCAAAGTCACTAGAACTAGAATCCAACGTTTTTAGAGAAATGCCTGTGTGTGTGTAATTACGTATGCATGCCTGTAAATTCGTTTTTTCGTCTTGATTATCTCGCGAATAAATAATCGACGTGGAACCACTTTCATTGGACGCGTAATTACGTAACTTAAAGTTGAATGACTTCATCGGTCAAGCCGATTTTTGTTGCAGATAATAAAAAGATAAAAATACCCATATTTGTAGTAATAAACGAATTTTTGTTTTCATTATATCTACTCATTGGGAAATTCGTCTTGTGGAACTTGCGGATCGCACCTAGACCACTTGTTTATAATCATTAAACTACTTTCGATTCATTAAATTTCTATTGAGGATGGAGGAAAAGATATTGAGTGAAAACTGGGATTTGGTAGAAAGTCAGTGTCTGTAGTCATGTTTTTTGAAAGGAGCTATACACTGTAGAAAAACAAGTAGAGCCGCCTACCTTTTTCTTATCCATGCACCGATAGTCTAATAAATTAACCCCCCCACCTTTAATTATAATTGACAAACTACCGATGCCGGGATTTGAATCCATAGCCTTCTAGTAGAAGTAGCCAACCACTTAGAAGTAACGCCTTAGGTATATCGGTCACACAAAACGCTTATCAATGTGTAATTAAGACAAAATATCTCTTGGTAGCTATTAAACTTTCCAAAATAAGTTTAATAAAAAGCTACTGTCAAATGATCATTGGGGTGCAGCTAAATCTCTATAGTCTAAGCGTGCAGCACTTATGGTGAGTATACAAGCATTAAAAGCTTGAAGTTTCATAAAATCTTTTATTAAAAAACTTCATTATATTTGAAAATATACACCTTACGCATTTAAGTAATTTTATCTTATAGCGCCTTATGTACCATGAATATTATTTTCGCTCAAAATGGATTATAAATAATTCATTATTTCAATGTTTTTGATTTGAGCTGCTAATTTCCGCAGATAATTTAAAGTTTAAACTTTTAAAAATTCAATATTTTCAAATTCATTTTTTTGGCACGAACTCCCCGTTTTTTGAACACGATAAAATATATAGCTATCACAATAACAAACAGTTTATTATAAAAGAGACTACTAAAAAATATTTTAGACCTAGTATTTTCAAAATGCTATGCATTTAACAATTTACCATTTCATATTGCATTAATCAATCGATACCTTGCAATAGATAATAATATTGATTGCGAATATACAGAAAATTACCTAGCGATTTGCATCAGTTGGAGGTGAGCTCGTTGGTATGGGTTTTGTTTCTTTTGTTATAAAATTGAAGTGATTTACTTATGAGAAGCAGAACGCAAACGGTTATTCCTTGGATGCGTTCCTTGGACGTTTAGTTTAGTTTTAGTTTGATAATTCTTGATTAGCATTATAATATAAATACAAGTTGGCTTACAACTATAGCACCTAGCCTTAGCATTATCTATAATACATCATCTTATATACTAGTTACCACGAGATTACAATTTTTGACACATCGTTTGATAAATAGAAAATTTAAAATAAAAAACCGTTGAGAGAATACGCCTCCTCGTGTGCAAACGCTTTACTTTTAAATACTATATGAGATATGGATGATAGGTACTGAAGATTCATGTTAAGATTTCAGCGCCAATATAGAAAAAATATTTATTCATAACACACTCATCTGACTATTTTCCATAGACTACAAAAAGTTGATTAGTTATTTTATGTATATATTATACCCTATACATTATTATGACCACTCCATCTATTGCAAGTTTTATGTCTATGGTGTTTAAATGTTGGTAGTTCTAAATAGTTATACAGGCATAGTAATTATACAGGCAGTTAGTCTTTACTAGCATGAATGTCCAATAAAAATCGTCCATACTTTATGACCTTATTGTATCAATGTAGGAATAAAAAATTAAATTGCTAATTTACTTACTAATTGACGTTTTTATTAATTAATAAATTATTTATAAGAATAATAATACAAGTAATGATAAATCAATAGAATGATGTATTGATAAATCACAAAATTGTCCAAAATATATATATATACCTAATTCAAAAGATATGTATAATATAAATTAAATTAATGTCTTCTTAATTACAATTAATAATAATACAAAAAGGCTGCCGTGATCGTCGACAGGTTTAATATAAAATGCACCATCCACTCAGACGAAGACGTGACTGATGGCTTGATGACAGTATTCAATTGATAATATTTGTACAGGTCGATGTTGTTTGAATTGTAATGTTTGATGTAATTAATATTACAAAACAAAAACTTAATATTATGTATGATCTTAATGTAATAATGAATAAAATTAAATATTTTAAAATATTTAGAAGCATTTGCGGTGAACGATTCCTGGGCCGGATTCGTCGTATTCTTGTTTTGAGATCCACATTTGTTGGAAAGTAGACAAAGAAGCTAAGATAGAACCACCGATCCATACGGAGTATTTACGTTCTGGTGGAGCAATGATCTTGATTTTGATTGTAGATGGAGCTAAGGCAGTAATTTCCTTTTGCATACGATCAGCAATACCTATAATATTATAAATAATGTTTGTTAAATAGGTTAATATCAATATATTGAAATATAAAAAATATGACAAATTAACTTACCTGGGTACATGGTGGTACCACCTGAGAGTACTGTGTTAGCGTACAAGTCCTTACGGATATCTACATCACACTTCATGATTGAATTGTAGACAGTTTCATGAATACCACATGATTCCATACCCAAGAAGGATGGTTGGAAGAGGGCTTCTGGACAACGGAATCTTTCATTACCAATGGTGATGACTTGACCATCGGGAAGTTCATAAGATTTTTCAAGGGAGGTTGATGCAGCTGCTGTTGCCATTTCTTGCTCGAAGTCAAGAGCGACATAGCAAAGCTTCTCCTTGATATCACGAACAATTTCCCGTTCAGCGGTGGTTGTGAAAGAGTAACCACGTTCAGTTAAGATTTTCATGAGGTAGTCAGTTAAGTCACGTCCAGCCAAGTCCAAACGGAGGATGGCGTGGGGGAGAGCATAACCTTCATAGATTGGGACAGTGTGTGATACACCATCACCAGAGTCAAGTACGATACCAGTGGTACGACCTGAAGCGTATAAGGAGAGGACAGCTTGGATAGCTACATACATAGCTGGTGTGTTGAAGGTTTCAAACATGATTTGGGTCATCTTTTCACGGTTAGCTTTTGGGTTCAATGGGGCTTCAGTGAGAAGGATTGGATGTTCCTCTGGTGCGACTCGCAATTCATTGTAGAAAGTGTGATGCCAGATTTTTTCCATATCGTCCCAGTTGGTGATAATACCGTGTTCAATTGGGTATTTTAAGGTGAGGATACCTCTTTTGCTTTGAGCTTCATCACCTACGTATGAGTCTTTTTGTCCCATACCGACCATGACACCTTGATGTCTTGGGCGACCAACAATGCTTGGGAAGACGGCACGTGGTGCGTCATCTCCAGCGAAACCGGCTTTGCACATACCGGATCCATTGTCTACGACAAGTGCTGCTACATCATCGTCACACATGTTTACGATTTATTTGTTGGATCTAAAGAAATGTAAAAGTATATAAGTAAATTTTTCAAACAGTTTTCAGACTTGCAGCAAAATAACTGAGTATATTAAGACGAAATTTAAATAATTAATAAAAACTCATTAAAAACATTTTTAATATGGTCAATTTTTGTATTTCGTCTCGACTATTTTGCACATAATTATTTTTTTTTTTTAAATATTTAAATAATATTTATTTTTAAAAGCACAATTATTTTAAAATTATCACTACGGATCGCATATTTTTTACATCGAATTGTCAAATTTTCTGTTATTATTAGATCATCGCATATTTTTAAAAAAATTCAAATTATTAGAAAAATTTTGTAATGCATTTTGTAATATCTGTGGTTAAGCAGGTGCAATTTTTTAGCCACAAAATATTATAATCGCATTGTTCTTTTAACATTTCGGCTATTATTTTTTACAAATAAAAATTTTCAAATTTTACAGTGATTTATGCAAGAGTTAGTAAAAATGTTTGATCAAAGTTTCAATACGAATTTTACCGTAAACAATATATAATTTTAAAGAACTTTTACGCGTATTTTGTATTTTTTAAATATTTCTAAGAAATTAATTACGAAATCGAAATTATTTTTGTATACTCTTTCAACAATTTTAGTATAATTGCTTGCAACAATAGAAATAAAATTATTGTTGCACTTTTAACGGTAATCCAATCAAATTTTCACTAATAAAAATTACACAGAATCTGATTCACTTGTAACGGAAAATAGACCGCTTAACGATTTTTCACCGATTATTTAAATTTTCATTAACTTATATTCTTAATGACTTTAAATTAAATTAAAATAATACGATTATCATATTATTAAAATACTGTGATTTTCTATTCACTTTTCAAATTATAACGGACATAAAACAGCCGTTAAACGACTCAAATTTTCACCGTTTTTTTTTAAATTCATTTTGGAATGCATTGTAATTTAATTAATCCAATTTCCACAGAAAAAATTTTGACAAAATAAATCACTCAAAAAAAATTTATTTACACTAATTAATGAAAATTTAAATTAATGAATTAAAAAATTTTCGAACATTGCACCGAATATTATTTATAGTTCAAAAAGAATTAACTCGATAACACACGACCGCGACGCACCGAATTGCATAACGAAACACAAAATAATGTATGTAGGTACTAACCCTGGCAAGACAAATGGGACTCAGCTGCTCAACTAACTGTGTTGCGAGTGACTGCGTCTATTAGGTAAGGTACCTTATATACTCTACTATCACGACGCTTAAAATAGCATGTGCCGGCCATGTATGGGTACTGTGTGGACGTCGTCTTGGGAAGATCGACGCACGCGTCCTTTATGTCATCCTTATATGGATACTCTAACTATTTTAACTTCAATCATGCTTTCTCTTACTTTATCAAACTACTTAATTTTTTTTTTTTTCGTATGCACTCTTTTGGCTTTTAAGGCATTAATCAACTCCATATTAAGTCATATTTTTTATCATTTAAACTTTAAAGAAATATTTTTATACTTACCGTTGTTTAATTATCTATTTATAATTCGATTACAAACTTTACACAGGGTGTTTAAATAGTATAAAAACTTAATAACTTGTGCCATACAATTCAGTTGCATTCTAGTTTCAAATGTGAAAGAATCTTGAAAATTTTGATTTTGGAGAAAATCATTGTTGAAAAAAAGAATCAATAAAGAGTTTTAAACGGAAATTCATTGGAATAATTTGAAGAAATTCTGGAATTCCAAAGCTGATATTATTTCATGTTGAAATAAGTGGTAATTTATTGATTTCCACGGAGAATTTTTAACTCATAAGAAAATATTCGAAACCATCAAATTAAGCAATTTTGAAGTTTTGATAAAAAAATTTCAAATTGGCTGATTTGATAGTCTTAACTCTTTTCTGTGAGTTAATAGTTCAAGGAATCAATAAATCTTGGAATCCGATTTTTCAGTCGTTTCAATTTCCTAATTCCATGTCCTTCATGACGACTCTTTGCTGAATTCTTTATTCAAAATATAGGGAAACATTCATGATATCAAATCCCAATTTTCAAAAAAAAAAAAGAAAATAGTCCCCTGACTAGCAAGAAAATTACCCGAATTTTAAAAGACACATTTTCATTTTAATTTTTGAGTTAAAAATTTTTCCTTTTTTAACTTTTTATAAAATAAACTTGACATTATTTAAATTTGTTTATAAGAACTATTTAAAGAAATACTTTAGAAATTTTTTCTTGATGAAATCTATCGAGCTTTACATTGAATTAAAAAAAAAAAAAAAATTAATTTTATATTATTCGCAAAAATTTTAAAATTATTTTAATATTTTTAAAAGTCTGAATGTAAGTTTAGTTGAAAATAATCATGTCCAAATAAGGTATCGTTGAATTAAAAAAACAAAATTTAATTTTATATTAATCCCAAAGTTTTTTAAATTATTTTATTATTTTAAAATTCTCATAATTTTTTTTTAAAATCCAAGTTTAGTTGAAAATATTTTCACTAACTAATTATAAACACGTCCAAATTAGGTATCGTTGTTGGTAAAAAACAGTTTATAAATAGATTTTTAAATTTATAAATTATTTTAACATCAATCCAAAATAACTTGTACGTGAAACCCCCTATTAAGAATATATCGTTTAAAATTATCATTTTAAAAGTTTAAAATTTCTATTAAAAATTAAATTTCCATTATATTTATTAAACATTTTAAGTTTTAATTTTAAAAATGGAAAAATTATTAATTTTAGTTGTAAAACAAAATTTCATTAAGAAATTGAAATTGTTTTAGAATTTTTGTTCCGATGTTAAAATTGAATTAATATACGGTTTAGAGTTTAAACAAATTTTTTAAAATATTAATTTAAAACCGATGAAATATATTAAATTAATTTTTTTTTTTAACTTTAAATTAATATCCACGTCTTTATTTAGATTTATTGAAATTTTTTTTTTATTAAAACAATTCGGAAGTTAAATTTGAATTAAGATAGTTGTAGTTAATAATAACTTAATTTAAGACTTTTAAAAAAAAAAAACATTTTAAAAATTGAATTAAGATTTGATTTAAAATTTTCAATATGATTTAATAATATTATTTAAAATATTCATTCAGGTCTCCATTTAAAATTTTTTAAGTAATTAAACGTTTAATTTCAAAGTTTCACTATGTTATTCATTAATTTAAAAATGTTTGGTTTTAGATTAAAATCGTTGAGTTAAAAATTTTTAAGAAAAATTGTCTCACTAAGTTTTAAAATTTCCTGTAAAAAAATTTCAAATTATTAAGTATTCAAAGAAAAAAATTAAGTTTCAATATTTTTTTTCTATTATATTAAATCAATTTTTCCCCAAATTTTCTGTAAATATGAAAAGATTTGAAAGATGTAATTATTATATAACAAACAAAAAGATTTAATAATTAAAATTAATGTATTTATTAAAAAATTTGTGTAATGATTACAATTGATTTAATATAATAATTATATTTTAAATAATTAAATTTAAAACGAATTGTTTTTGAATCATTAAAATGAACACAGAAGGTGTTAACACTGTGTCAAATTAAGCTGTTTGTTTCAGGAAATAACAATTAGTAGATATGCATCAATTTTATCCATTGGTTTCACTTTTATTGAACGGCCGTATAGTTTAAGGCTAAACCATTGATTTAAATTAAATAAATTCTGTATTTATAATGATGCAAATATTACATAATTAACAAATAAAATGTTATGTATGTGTAGATCTTAATAGTAGACATAAATAAATAATAAAGAATATTTTGTAATAGGAGAAGAACATTTAGAAACATTTGCGGTGGACAATTCCTGGGCCGGATTCGTCGTATTCTTGTTTTGAGATCCACATTTGTTGGAAAGTGGAGAGGGAAGCCAAGATGGAACCACCGATCCATACGGAGTATTTACGTTCTGGTGGAGCAATGATCTTGATTTTGATGGTTGATGGGGCCAATGCGGTGATTTCCTTTTGCATACGGTCAGCAATACCTGTGAATTGAAAAATAAAAAACAAAAATTAATTGATGTGAAGGTAACTAATCGTTTTTAGATATAACAATAATATTGTTAAGTACAATATAATTGTTTTTAATTTGTTTTTTTGCTTACCTGGGTACATGGTGGTACCACCGGAGAGGACATTGTTGGCGTACAAGTCTTTACGGATATCTACATCACACTTCATGATTGAGTTGTAGACAGTTTCGTGGATACCGCAAGATTCCATACCCAAGAAGGATGGTTGGAAGAGTGATTCTGGGCAACGGAATCTTTCATTACCAATGGTGATGACTTGACCATCAGGAAGTTCGTATGATTTTTCGAGGGAGGTTGAAGCGGCGGCTGTTCCCATTTCTTGTTCGAAGTCAAGAGCAACATAGCAAAGTTTTTCCTTGATGTCACGAACAATTTCCCGTTCAGCGGTGGTTGTGAAAGAGTAACCACGTTCAGTTAAGATTTTCATGAGGTAGTCAGTTAAGTCACGACCAGCCAAGTCCAAACGGAGGATGGCGTGGGGGAGAGC
The DNA here is from genome assembly GCA_020423425.1 of Chrysopa pallens. Classification (NCBI taxonomy): domain Eukaryota; kingdom Metazoa; phylum Arthropoda; class Insecta; order Neuroptera; family Chrysopidae; genus Chrysopa; species Chrysopa pallens. Next base: position 16,479,743 of record CM035594.1, read on the forward strand.
ATAACCTTCATAGATTGGGACAGTGTGTGATACACCATCACCAGAGTCAAGTACGATACCAGTGGTACGACCTGAAGCGTATAAGGAGAGGACAGCTTGGATAGCTACATACATAGCTGGTGTGTTGAAGGTTTCAAACATGATTTGGGTCATCTTTTCACGGTTAGCTTTTGGGTTCAATGGGGCTTCAGTGAGAAGGATTGGGTGTTCTTCTGGAGCGACTCGCAATTCATTGTAGAAAGTGTGATGCCAGATTTTTTCCATATCGTCCCAGTTGGTGATAATACCGTGTTCAATTGGGTATTTTAAGGTGAGGATACCTCTTTTGCTTTGAGCTTCATCACCTACGTATGAGTCTTTTTGTCCCATACCGACCATGACACCTTGATGTCTTGGGCGACCAACAATGCTTGGGAAGACGGCACGTGGTGCGTCATCTCCAGCGAAACCGGCTTTGCACATACCGGATCCATTGTCTACGACAAGAGCTGCTACATCATCGTCACACATGTTTGCGGTTTATTTGTTGGTTTCTGTAAGGAAATTAGAAATTAATTATTTCCTAAAACAATTATTTCGCGAAATGGTAGTGCACTTTATCTCGACGTAGAATATGGTAACAAAAATTAATTAATGTTTTCAAAATTTCCGGATGTCGATATTTTAATGAAATTTACTACCCACAAAGCGGCAATTTTTCATTTTTTTCGTGGTAAATTTACGAAAAATTCAATTGTTTTTAATTTAGATAACAATTATTTAGAATTTACGATGAAATGTAGAAAACAATTTTAGCGCATTAAATATCTTTTAATTTTTGTTTCCGGATTCTTTTTATTAAATAAAATTCGAGATAAAATATTTGACTTTGATTTTTTTATTCTAAAATTAATAAATTAAATTTTTGATTTTTCGGAAATATAATTTTCATAATTTAAATATCGAAAAATATAAAGTATTCGAAAAAAAGTTCCCGTATAGTTAATAAAATTTCCTAATAATTGATAATAAATTTAAAGTCTAATGGAAGTCGCGATAATATATTGAACAGTCACGAAAAGTGTTGTAATTTAATCGATTAATTAATTACATCAATAAAATTAGTGCCTATCAGATGCACTTTCATTGAAACTACATTAATAAAATTTCACGAATGCAAATACTTCCGTAACTACAAGTACAAAACCCGCATGGTAAAATTTAATTAAAAGAAATAATAATAATAATTCATTAAGTATTATTCAAAAACTATCAAAAAATTCACTAATTCACTATTTCCAAAAAGAAATTTGGAAAAAATAAAAAATAATTAAAAAACACTTGTATTAAAAATTTTCACAAACTATGAAAATTTATATAATCCAACAATCGAAAAATAAAATTATAATTTTTTTTTTTTTAAACAAACACAAAATTTTGTAAAACTATAAAAATATAACACTAACCCTGGTAAGACAAACTAGGACTCAGCTGCTTTGCTTACTGGGCTGCGAGTGACTCTTGACTCCACCGGAATGTAGCTTATATATACTCCCGAAAAAATTTACACTATTACGTTGACAAAACGTTGATGGGCTACCTATATCTCCCACTACATTTTGTGGTACATATCTGGAAACACAAAAATTATTCAACACGGGGACTGACGCTTATGTTTATTTCTGCGCAAATTTCTTAATAATACATCGCATCAAATTATTTGCTTATTTGGTAGGATAAACGAGGAAAACGAAAATTATGTTTTAATTTTATTTATTTTTTAATATTACAAAAACTGTATTGCTTATCGAATAATCAAATTTTAAAATAGTAAATTTCTCATATAAAAAAATATAATTTTATTAAAATTTCAATTTTATGATAGCTTCTTTTTTTATTGAAATTTAATTAAACCCATTTTTTGACTAAACATATTGTGAATTTTTTTTTTTTTTTTTGGGTATGTAAAAAAAAAATAATACTTATCATAGAAATAATAATATTTATTAAATTGCACAATGCTTCCTAAAAAAAAGATCTATTTTAAGAAATCTTCGTGTATATTTTTAGTCAAAAAAGTAAAATATTTTTATATATTGAAAAAGTTGAATAATATTCAAATATTATTTTTGGGTTTGTATTGAACGAATATTTTGAATCACCATTTAAGGAAAGACGATACGGAAAACAGTTGAATTCTATTTATAATAAAGCATGTCTTTGAACGCTGTACATCTTTCGAATAGAGAATTATTAAATTCAAACATTAATACATGATTTTTTAAATGTACTACAATGTATAATTTTTATAGTTTGAACAAAAACATTTATTTCTTTACATGATAAAGAAACAACGTACGGAGTTAAATATTTAGATCCTCGACATAATATTGAGTATCAATATTTGAATTATTTTTAATCATTAACATTCATTAAATATTCTAAATTTCCAAACTATACAGTTTTAATCCATATATATTTATATATGTGTTTATTTGCTAAATTTGGGCTAAACGTGTGGCAGTTTGGGCTAAAAATTTAAACATTTTACGAAATAAATATTTCAAAAATATGTTTTCTATAAAAAAATAATCATTTTTTTTCTTTGAATCTTTTATGGTTTAAAAGTTAGGTAATGGATCCTTTCGACCCAATAGATCGATTTTACTCATTCATGAACTTAAAATCACTTTTTAGATACCAAAATATCCACCAAAATTTCAATCTCTTTTTATTTTTGAGTTATCTTAATGACAGACAGACGGACGGACGAGCAAACAAAATTGAATTAGATGAATATATAAACACTTATACCAAAATTTTGTTTGTACTCTGACATATTCTAAATATGTCGAGTATAATAACAGCTATACTCTGACTAAAAGTCGAAAACGGCTTAACCAATTAGGATAATTGTTGTTTTGTTTTGTTTTGTTTGGGAAGATTCAGAGATGGTTTAGAAAATTGACAAAGCCTAATTTAGTCCTTTTTGACACTTCAGAATAGTAATAGATCGCATAAGAATTACGATTTGAATATTTTTTACTCGGGATGGTTTAACAGAAAATCTGGAAAAATCTATAGCAACAGCTGAAAAATCCATATTGGTAATTTTGTATAGGAATAATCTTTACATGCTCTTCAAAGAGCATTTTCAATAGCCAGGAGAATAATTACGAATAGCCAATTTGTAATGTGCTCAAGGACCGTATAAGATCTGATGAACCTTGTACTGCTTGACGGAGAACGAGAACCCTTTGAAAGTTGTTTGTCGAAACTCTATGTTCTTCTAGGGATTAAAATAAATAACTTATTTTTACTGATGGTGACAACAATCAAAATCAAAATACATATTTATAATTGTGGTGAATTTGAAATTTTATGTCAAATACCTCTCAGCTCTCATTAACACTAGCATTTTTGACAATTTAATAATTTCAATTGAAATTTACATAAAGTAAAAAATTACCTACATAAGCAACAATAAGCCTACAAATATTTTGATGTAACAATCGTGATTAAAGAAGCTTAACTGCCAAAATAAATGATTAAACATATTCATAAATACAATTAGTATTATTTTGGTGGAAGCACAAATAAATCATATATTGTTACAAATTGATATATTTAATTCATTTATCTGCGCTTCCACCATAATGAAGATTTTTGAAAAAAATTACAGATAATTTTCAGATCGATGGGAATTAGTGTTCATTACACTGTTTTGTTAACAATCATCCGAGTTAAATTATCTATCTATTAAAAAATCACCCGTGCCTAAGTGAGTTATTCCATTTGAAATTAAACTATTGATAGTCCTAATTTATGAGTTAAATTTTTGTTGTTATAATCGTTATATTAAACAAATGTACTATAAATAGTTCGATATCAACATTTTAACTATTTATAACTATTAACCTGATGAAAACATACAAAATGCGTAATTCATACAAATATATTAACTTTTTATTACATGTATTATTTTATATATGATATGTATGTTTTTAAAAAAATGAAACACGGATCTATAAGATCTTTTGCTCAATATTGCAAGCTCACAAACTTTTTTTGGAGCTAGAGTATTACGTTTTGAGTTGCCTGTATTTTCACCCTCAATCAAGGGAGACACACAGTCAGGCAAGAATCTACTATGTGATTCAATAAAGACCAAATTTTCGTCACCAGCTTTATTAGATATCAATTTATGTAGTGATATAAATGTCAATGATGTCAATTTATACAGGATATAAAATATTCAAGTTATACTTTTTTTTCCAAATTTGGTACTTAAAACATACACGAGAGAAATTTGTAACAAAAATTAAACTTCATTTCCACGTCTTATGATTCTCATAGGCTGGATACCCATAAAATTTTTCCTCCACAAAAATTCTAAAAGGTTTTCTTTTTCGGAGTCCGTAAAATTTTCGATTGTCTCTACAGGATTCAAATTGACAGATAGCCGTTTTTTGTTATTGTAGTAGAAAGATTATTCAATGAGAACTATAAAACGAATTTTATCCGCCACTTGATAGAACCAGATGTTCGTTATCTGACAACCTGAAAATTATGAAAAATCGTATTTTCGATGGTGTCGCACAAAGAACATTCTATTTTGTCACATATTGGATAAAATGGACTTTATTCAATAGTTCTTTGAAAAAATAAAATTTATAAAAAAAAATTAAAATCTATAAAATTTTTAAATAATTAATTTTTATAAATTATATTTTTCCAAAAATTAAAGCACACATCAATTAATTACATTTATTTGTTAATAATCTTCCGACAACAATAACTAAAAAATAGATGTCCGTAAATTTCAAGCTTGTGAAGATAATCGAAATTTTTCGAGGTTCGAATAAAAACGATCCACTTTTCAGAATTTCCCAAAAGAAGAAAGTTATTACAGTAATCATAATTAAGGCATATACAAATTTTTACGGGTGTATTTATAAATTATATGATATGCTTATGGACTCCAGGATTATTATCCAAACCCATGAATGGCAAACGGAAGTAAATTTAACAAGACGTTTGAGAATAAAATATAAATATGGGAGTCATGTCGTATTCACATAATATTTTTCATCTACAAAAGTCTATAAAATTTACAATTTTAATAAATAAGAGTTTAAAAAAATAATTTAATTTCTCTGATATTATATTTAAATGAAATTTGGATAAAGTTTTTATTGAAAATTTGTATGAAAGGCCTTTAAAGGAAAGAACAAAATCAAAATCGTTTGATTTCGTGACGACATACATATATGTACATACATAAAACTATAATAATTATTAATAATACAAATTTTTGGCATCACTTAATAATGACTAGCGAGCAAGCAAGCATTAGACGACGGAGTCCGAGTATTCTATCCTAAATCTTCGTATATGTGTATTGGATTTAACGGCGTTATACATGTTGTGTTGTATGATGATACCTTTGATAGGGTGGTCTTACTTAGCGTTGTTGTACAATTAGGCAACATTGTATGGCCGGACTATTATACACAGCATAAGTAAACATTTGAAACATGCCGTATTTGAATGTGGATATCGTAAATTCGTATAACGATTATATCGAATTTTTTTTTTAACTCAGTCACTCATAACGATGTTGAATATTTTTTCTTTTCAACATTAATTTTGCGTTTACTTTCTTCATATCAAACTTTTCTTTCATTAATGTTACGTTAACTTTTTTTATTGTTATTTTCATAAAAGTGTGAATTTGAAAAATATTTCTTGGGAAATTCCGGTGCAGAGATTAGATTGTAAGTAAAATAAATATTTCCTGAATTCTTGATTTTCAGATCAAGTTTTATTTGAAAATTTCAAAAAAATATGTCAAGGTGTACAGATTTTTCTCAGGATTGGGTGTTAAGTTTTTTAAGTCACTATTCTGGAAAAATTTTATACTTTGATTAAAAAATCTACAAATTCTAGCAAAAACAACAATATATTTTTTATCTAACGTGGTGCTTATTATTGGATTTCTTCTTAAAGCTTAGATATTTTATTAAAAGAAATAAATTTTTGCTAGAAGATATCCGGAACAATTAAATTCAAAACGAAACGAAATATTTATAAAAACATTATTTGTGTGTAAAAAGGAATGCAAAGAAAGATATTCTAATACTGCAATGCATGATTGAAATTGTCTCAAAACTAATGCTGAGCTGAATTATGAGTATAAAAAAGTTGACTTTAATTATATTAAACGTTTAATTTGTTATAATTTTGATCAGCTTTTGTTTTGTCCACATTTCCCATCATGCATTGTAGAATTACAATATCGTATTATTATATTATCTTAAGCAGATCCAGCGCTTTTCGATTAAAATATTTCGGGATACTAACATATCTAACGGTTATGGATTCTTTTTAAATTAAAAAAACTAGATTTTTTAATAATTCTCGATAATTTATCATCGCTGAGACTATTAAAGATGAATTTAAAGTTAATTGTAATTCGGAAATCTTTTTTACAAGATGTTTTACACAGATCTCCGACTTAGCTAGAAGTTTCTAACTGACAAATCAACTTCCATATTCATAGAAAATGTTTATTTATTTAAATCGATTTTTAATCATTCTTTTATAAAAACAAAAAATCAATTTTTTCATACCAGACCTACAGAAAATCTTTTTTTTTTTTATTTAAGCGTTTAATCTCTAGTACGAAAAATAAAAAGAAGTCATTTGAAAAACCTAGATTTTTCATTAAAAATCTAAACCCGTTTATCTCTTAAATTAGTTTGTTACAGAAAATAATAATTAATTATTGCATAATATTTTTTCCCAGTCATATCCCTAAGAGTTTAGAAAAATGTGTAAATAAAACAAAAATTTCTGAAAAATATTTAAGTTTAGTATCTGACAAACGCACACAAGAATATAATTAATTTTGCTTATGATAAATATTTTTTTAAGTTTAATAAATAATTTAAAACTAAAGTTTATCTTCAGTTTATAGCTTGCTATTAAATCTTATGGACTCTTACAATAAGCGGAATCACTGTCAGTAGCGGTTTTAGGAGTAACAAACCTGTGCGATCACCCAGGGTCTTTCCCTAAAAAAACTTCGGATGAAAGTTTTACAAACTGGGTTTTTCAATGTCTTTATAGATGATGCTTTATTAGCGGTTATCGAACTATGTGAGCAATAAAAACCTCTGAAAGTACAAAAACAGTAAATATTTGATTTGTCGTTAAGTGAGGAATCTGGTATGGTGAGCTTTTCTCAGAAATCAAAATTTTAGCTATTCACTTTCTTTAATTTCCATGCTCGTTCGATAGTACCTTTCTGCATACGATTGAAGATTATATTTCCTAACTAAAATTAATAAAAAATTTCTTGATATACACTATGGCTCAGAAACGCTTGAAATCACTTGCAACTTTGCCTCGCGTCTGCTAACACTAGGAACCTTAAGCAATGACTGAAATTGTGAAGTCGAAATAGACAATATTACAATAAAAATAAAAGAATTGTTAATCAGGGTGAAGGTTATAATAAAGTGCAAAGTAGACAGACATTCTCATAATACAATAAATAATATGTTTTTTCATTTGTTTAAAGTGTGTAGTTTGTATATCTATTACTGTTGTAGAATGGTAGACAAATTAGACACAGGCTACAGTTGTAAAAATTAGGACATAAATAATTATTTACATTTATAAACAGTATTTTCTTGTATTTAAAAACACATGTATGGCTTCACCATAGCATTATATACAAAACCTCTTTTACCCTCTGGTCACTGATTGCGAACATTGAACGAATATGTTGTCGGATTAGAAAAAAATATTACTATATATGGGCATAAAAATTATTGTGTTTTATCTATTTCCTATTTTGCAATTGTTTCGTTTTTTAAATAGCTTTCTAATAAGATGGGGTATTGAATTAATTTACCTTTTTATATTTATATATTTGTTTCGTCATTTTATAAGCGTAAGTCATCCGGCTAATAAGGCTGTCTATAAACGTGTGGGGATCTTATTATATCGTACCTCAAAACGTATCTTCATTACTGGAGCATCACGTATCGTATGCGATAGGCTGTATATTACTGAATCTAAACCATTTAGGTAACTGTTACCCGTTGAAACTGATCCGGGTACAGTTAAGAAGAATAGTGGGTCTTCTGTTTCTGGAAGACAATGAAACCTGTATTCACGTCATTTGCACCTGTAGAAATCTTCAAGTTGTTAGATATAGAGTGTACAGGATGAAAATCTGTATCCATCAAGGGAACAATTCCGGTGTAAAAGCTGTATCCTTTTTGCATGGACACTGGTCTCAATAAAATCCTAAAGCATCGCCTGTTTTGGATAGTTCTTTCACTGCCTTTAATCCAGAAAGCACCCTAGCCTTCAGGTGATGGAGTATTCTAAAGGAGGGTCCAGAAGGCCAAAAGTTCTAGGTGCAAGTGACGCAACTGCGGCTGCACTCTTATTCCCTTGTCTTATCTTATATCGTACCTCAAAATGGACCGAAAAATTCTATGTTTAGTGATCGTAGAAAGGTAGAAAAAGGTAGCAACTTGCTGTAGCTAGAAAAAACCCGAACTAAAAAAATAACTAAAATGTAAATAAACAATTTAAATTTTAAGTTTCTTCTATATTTTCTCATTCTTTCAGTATCATGCAATACAATTTCAATTGTACATTTTGGATAGCTACATCGAATATTTGATACATGAACTAGCTTTTGGCAAACAACAAACATAAACTATCTTTATTTTGGAACATAAGGTTTTTAAAAGCACTCAAGCATTTTACTAATATTATAAGTCAATTTTCAGGCTCGAATTTCAGCTCAAAGTTTTAAAGTGGAGAACTTTTACAAAGATAAATGCCTTGTAGGAAAGATTTCCGTTTCAATGGGTATATTATTTAATTGGATGCATGGTTAATATTGAAAATGATTTGAAATTCTATTCTATAACCGCCAGATATGGTCGCATCGAGTAAAAATTTTGATTAATATTCGTATAATCAATCATGCATGTAAAAAATTTCAATTGTACATATTAAAACAATTTAAAATTACTTTTTGCAACATATTTGGATAGCTACATCGAATATTTGATACATGAACTAGCTTTTGGCAAACAACAAACATAAACTATCTTTATTTTGGAACATAAGGTTTTTAAAAGCACTCAAGCATTTTACTCATATCATCAATTATAATGAGTGGGAATATTTCAATATTTAAGTTGTAGGTAAAGTAAATACAAAATGACACATTTATTTACATAGCGAATTAATGTTTCTGGCAAACAATACTTTTAATTGTAATTATCAGATTTATAATTAACACTTAAGAGAGGTGTTTTACATTGATTAACAGTTTTAGAATTTTACTAAGATATGTTATCTATTATTCCTTGAATTTAGAAATAACTTTAGTATTTTTGATAGAATGATTTCGGACATAAATTATATAAATAGTAGTTTTGTTATTTTTTAGGCACTTAATAATAGGAAATAATCCCAAATTTTATTTAAAGCAACAATTATAAAGGTTTATAAAAGTTTGTTCTGAATTTTTATTGTACTAGCTGGTACCGGGTGCTTGACGTTAAATTTTGATTTTGTTTGTTTTTTTTTTCGATCCCTTACGGATGTTACAATGAGGAAGGAAGAATCTTTAGCCTCCAGATAAAAATGTGTCGGTCTCTGGTATGATTTCGGTTTTCATACTCAGTGTTCACTCTTATGGTAATCAAGGCATTTGGCTAAAAAAGATCGCTTCGTGTGAAATGTAAGAAAAGCTGTTGGTCTTTTTTTAAGCTATAGTCTTCGATTTCAGTACTGGCTACGTTCGCAAAGCAGATATGCTTTGCGATCTTTGGGCTTAAAATCTCATTTTTACTAATTATTCAAAATTTTATAAAAATAAATACCCCAAAATAACTATATAAAATATTCGTTCAGCTGGTTGTTTTTGAACAATAGATTTGATTGCTAGTTTTGCAATCTATAAAGTTCATTATTATTAACCTACTACAAAAACGGGGGAAGTTCTCCATTCGACTGTTTTTTTCGATCAATTTTTATTTTTTATTTATTTTTTTTAATGTTTGTTACCTCAAGACTTTTGACTGTGTGAACCGATTTTGATGATTCTTTTTTATTTGAAAGCTGGTGCTTTCCGTGTGGTCAAATTTCAATTTGGTCCAGATCTGATGTCCCTAAAGGGAGAGAAGTGGCAAAAACTATTTTTAGTGATTAAATTTCATCCAAAAGAAAATTTATTTGCGGTTGTATACTATACTCAAAATTAAAACCAAAAACTTTAACAAAAAACCGCCTTAAAAAAAATTAACTAAAAAGTTAAAAAAAAAATTGTTTAAAATTTTTTCTTGTGACCAATTACCTTTCGAGGTAAGTGCCCATCTTATTCTTAACTAAAAAATTGATTAGTTGGCGTTGACAAAGAAAGGTAATTGGTCAAGGTAAAGGAAAAATTATTTTTTACTTTTTAGTTCATTTATTTAAAGGCGGTTTTTTTTAAATTATTTATTATTGAAAGTATATGGGCACTCAATATCATCAAATTTCGTGTATAATTTGTGGATTTTCTTCTGGTTTGGTATTAGTGACACAGAGCTACATATAGAAGCTATTTTTTTTAGTCTGTGGCAGTGTTATCAAACTGTTACACCCACAAAACTACCGTATAATCGGGTACAAAACAAGGCAAAAAGCACGTGGTAGGAAAAGTGTATCTACAAATAATTATGATTTGTTTGTACAAATAGTTCCGCTATACATGCAGGTTGAATGTCGTCGTTCATTGTCTTTATAAACAGAATTGCAATGAATTGACATTTCTTACAAAAATTAGTAAAGTACAAAAACAGTTTAACACAATTTATAAAATGATGATGATAATTAAAATTAGATATAAAATATATGTTTTTAAGTATTATTTATTTAAAGTAAGATAGATACATTGTTATATATTGATCTAAATATGTAATTTGAACCCCATGCAAAGGAAATAACAGTATGAATATAATTGATAAATATAAAACTATATTTAAATCATAAGACATCAACCAACACACTAATAGTATTTATTTAGTTTAGAATTTTCTAAAATTATTATAGATACATAAAGATTTATATATATATATATACATATGTGTATGCATATGTGTTTACAAATCAACATAACTATACAAAAACCTCTGTATACAGACACAAAACTCTGACAACAGTTGACAATCATTACCATTTCGAATTTCTAGGTTCGAGCTTAGTACATCAAACACAATCATATTACGAAAATTCTAATTATTTGTAAATAAATATTGATTTTGTCTCATTTCATTCGTTTTCTCATTTCTTGTGAACAATACAAAAGTTTCGGTGAAAACTCTTTTATACCAGTATTATGCTTTTATGCTTGGCATAATTATATAAAATATATAAGGGTATATTTAATTTAATTTAAAGTTTGTAACGCTAAAAAATTTTGTTATGGGTGTTCAAAAAGTCACTTAATTAGCCCCTATTGTTGTATGTTTGTCCGTCTATATGCCTGGTTGTTCATCATCAAGATAGCTCAATCCCATACCTTTAACCACAAAAGATAGAAGATAAATTCAAATACCAAAAATATTTGTCCCTTATAAGCAAACAACTTTTGTTTGAAACATTTTTTCGTAAAATGTTCAGATTCACTGCAATCCCAGCTTTAATTCAATATACGTATTTCAACTCAATATACGTATGTATTACCATATACAACAGTCCCGTTACAGCGGTCGAAATTCAATCATTATGGTAGTGTGTATAATATAAGCCACACCTCTTATATATGCGTGTGTCATATATATTATGTGTAATTTTTGTTTATTGATTTAATGTATTTTTTAGACATAATTATAAAAAATGTTAGTATTTTCCAGTACTTCTCTATATAAATTATAAGTGTGCTAAATTTCATACTCATCCGTCCCCACAATTTTCGTAAAAAGGGATACAAATTTAAATTTTTTTTGTTTCACATATTGATATATACGTATAATTTATTATAATACATATATATATATATATATATATATATATATATATATATATATATATATATATATATATATATATATATATATATATATATATATATATATATATATATATATATATATATATATATATATATATTATATACAATATAATACGGTATTATTATATTATATAATAAACTCTTGAGTTACAAATGACATATGTGCGGTACACAAAAACAAAGCTCAAACATTGATACTTAACCATGTATCAGGTATTAAAACAATTAACACTTAGTTTTCATCACTCGTTTAAATTTATTTTTTATAGACCAGATCGTACTAATGATTTTAGTACTCATCTTAATAATGGATCGGGAAAAGGTCAGTATTGAAATATGTCGATCATTATTAATATATACTATATAGAAGTTTTTAGTCAATAGATAGAGGGCTGTGTGGCGTTAGAATTACTGAAACAAATTTATTTTTATGTATATTTGAATAAATTCATCTTTATAAATTTTGATATTAAAAATACGTATTATTTATTATTCAAGTTATATAGTTCATTTATTATTATAAAACAAGGACAAATTTGCAAAAATATAATGTTCTATTTTTATTACTTAATGGTGTGGACGGACGGACGGTCGTAGATTGCGATACTATGCGATGGTGAAACATTGCGTTTAATACATTCTAATTTCCGGATATTACTTACTGTTTTTTTTTTTTTTTTTGCTTGTTTCACGAATATTAACGAATTAGAAAATTTGATATTTATTTACATTTTAATTTATAAAAATCCAGGTGATCAATTTCTTTATATTTACTGTACCCGCAGCTTTGTATGCTAAAATTATTAAAAAGATAAAGGTACTAATTTTTAATGAAAATTAAATTTCCACAAATTTGATATAAATGATACACAATGTGAAATAGCTTTTACACTTTCTCATATCAAATATAATAAGCGATACCAAAGATTGCTTAAGCTTCACGTTTGGGGAAAGTTAAAACACCCAAAAATCAGTTTTTCTCGATCTTTAGCCAGTGCTTCTGGCGTCTGGATTATAAAAAATAATTTATATTTTATGCGTTCTAAAAACTTTTTTTTTTTAATTTCTTTCAAAACTTGATTTTATTCTGGCAAATATGCAAACGACATGATTTACTTTGTATTTTAAATTACCCATACAAAAACATTTTGGTAAGAACGCATAAAATTTGTTTATATAGATGAATTTACAGATAAACATAGGTTTTATTTCTTTATAAACTTAGAATGCTTGAAAATAGTGTAAGCCTTCCAAACACTTGCACTATTTAATCAATTTTAATAATAACTGTGGGAAAATTACTTATAAATATGGAAACTATTGAAAATATTGAAAAAATAAAGTTTTCTAGTAGTAATATACACCAATTCAATTCCCTTAAGAGAATACCCTCAAGGTTCAATTTTTGATCCAATTTTGTTTATAATTTTAATACTTACCTCATATTTCATTTTACTTTATGCCACGGACACAACACCGTTTTGTAAAGCCGAAAATTTACCAAAAAAAAGAAAAAAAAACAATTTTTGAGTTTCACTTTTACTTGTATAGAACTACCACTTTATTGTAGAGAACTTTACTTTCTCTGGAAGTCCATGTGAAAGATGTTGAAGAAATAAAACTGACAGTTTTTGAAATATAACATGGAAGCCTCATATTACACATTTGTTGCATAAAGTTTCCAAATTTCGCCTCTCTATCTCAATTAAAATCGTTAGTTGTTTTACTTACAGCTTATTTTGCCTTTGTGAACAGTTTAAGCTATATGGTATAGAGTTTTTGAATACCTTATCCATTTTATATAAAAAATTTGTTTTATGAAATTTTTATGTTGCTTATACAGTAATTTTCGAACACGTTGGTCAATTTTGATAAAACATAGTAGAAACCTTCAAGAGATTAACTGTATTTTCCCTGGCACTGACTCATCAGGAGCTACGTAATAATAAAATTCAGAATTGTTGTAACTCTCACATGCAGTATGTTGAAGTAATATAAGTATTGAAATTTAGTTAACATACATACCAAATAATATTAAAGCGGCGCATCGTATACTTCATTATAAAATGATATATTTGAATTAAAATTAGCGATACGAATTTAGAATACATATAAATTAATGAGTATTAACTGATTAACATTAGTTTTTGGCAATTAAAACATACTTAATAAGTTGTTTTTTTTTTTATATAAAAGTGGGCTTTAAAACTAATAAAATATTTTAATTGTCACATTTTAAATGTATATTGATCACAATACAATTTGTTGCATGTTATTATAATTAATTTCACAGTGAACTTTATTATATGCATACTTTAAATATCACTTCCTAAAGATTTCACAGCTAGTAAAGTACTTCGATACACAAAGTAAAAATATCAAAGTTGTTTTAGAGATTTATTAATTACAAATTTAAAAAAAAAAATTCAGTTATCTCAGCAGTGATTTTCTAAATTTTGCGTAATTATATATCAAAACATTGGGGCAAGCAATAAAATTACTGTAGATATCATGAGATCATATCTAGATGAAAAATTTGAACTATCATTTAGCCTTCGCTACTTCAAAAAAACGATGGATGTTAGAGCGATTCGAAAGTAGAAAAAAACAGTGATTCGGTTAAAAACTTCTACCTTCAGTTAATAACTAAGAACTTCACATTATTAGTAAATAAAGGTAGGCGAAAATCTGCACAATTTCCAAGAGAAGTTGACCAAGGGATGTCATAATTCACTCAGAAAAATAGGCTGCAATAAAAAGCTCAACAATGACAAGATCGAGGAGAACAATGCAATATTAGAAAGTGGTGTTCTAGATATTCGACGACAAAGCCTGTTTATGTTGGGTTTCCAGCCACATAGCTAAAAACGAAAATATGGAGACGGATAAAATAGCAATGCTTTTGGCAATTGTAGCAAAGCCTTACCGCTATCAATTGCTAAAGGATATTATTGATAAAATTGGAAAAACATAACAGATATTACAGAATCGAATTGATTTTGGAAAGTGTGTACAATTTGGAAAATCTGTGGGTTATTCTATCGTGGCAAACCAAGTCAAAAGCTTTTTCGATATTTAAAATGATCATGGCTATGAATTGATTCCAGTTAAATTGCTGTGAATGGAATTGTCAAATGGCTTACTATTAAATGGCTCGATATGAAATCAAACTGTTGCAGACGGATTGCATTCAACTCAAAACTTGTTTCTTCCTCCATGACCTTATTGAGAGATGACAGCTAGCTGATAGATCGGTAGTTTAATGGCTGCTTTAGTATTTTTTGAATTCGCTAAAACTAAACGGATTTTCAAAAATAAAAAAATAACCATGTGTCAAATAGAGCAGTATACAAATAATTGAGCTGAACAACCGTCTTTAAAAATAAACCTACACTTATAAAGTTACTTACTATACGTAAATAATGCCTAAATTAATTTAACCGACTAGGAAAAGTGTTACTAAAATATATTCCCATAATATTCCAGAAAATTTAGTAATTCATCTTGAGTACATTGATAAAATAGCATAAACACTTCCTTTAATGTATATCTAAAGATAAAAATCAGTTAGTTCATACAAAATTTATTACATCAAATAAACAATTACTTCAGTATCATTATTTTCAGTTACATGTGCGCAAAAAAAAAAAATATATATATACATAAAACAAACAAAAAATACATCGAGTAAAAAAAACAGTGTAAGTATTTAAAACTCATTGAGTAAACTATTTCTTATTCTTTTACTTTCGTTTTACTTAAATAAAAGAGGAGAGACTTTACATCTGACTATAAAAAGTCATAACTCGATTAGAACACATCTGTTTGCTAAAAATAACTAGCCGCTATATGTATATAAAACTAAAACGAAACGAAGATCAACACCGTACATTTTCGGCTCCCAACTGTGATTTCTCTCATCGTGGCGTCGTCAAACAAACAACGTACCTATAACGTATGTATGTATGTATATTCATTCGTTGAATCGTGTTTTAACGGACGGATTTTGTGTTAAAACACAAGGAGAAAGATTTGACTAAAAATAAAGTGGTAGTATCACTTAATTATTATTATGCGTATATGAAGTATGAGACGAGCAATGTTTCAACAACTTAACTTTAGTACGTACCAATTAAATTCAACATTTATTTATTAATATTTAAACAAAATTTTTAAGTGATAATCGTCGTTTTTTTTTTTTTTTTTGTTAATTTTTGAAGAAGCAGTTTACTAACGAATTATAGCAAATGGTAAAAAACAAGGATTCTAAAACTTTAATATTTATCAAACTTTTTCTTCTATATATTTATCATCTTTATTAAATGACGTTAAATATTTCTACTATAATACTTTTCAAACATTATACTTTTACAGAATTTTGTTTCAAAATAATCATTAACAAATTTACTTATGTGTATTTTGACGCTTCTACCCCCCAGGACTAGAATTTTTTCTTCAGATTTTTATTCACCCAATTCTAGAAAGATGTTATTATCCTTTTAAAAATAAAAATAATTTTCCAAACTGGTTTATAAATTATGTTATGAGTTCTGAGGTAACAAAGATTTTTTAAATTATCAGACGAATCGATTTATAACCTCTTTCTTTTTTGAAGTCAGTTAAAAATAATTAATCTTCACAATAATGTTTTTAATATATATTTTATTGGATGTCACAAAAAAGGTGAAGGTGTTCAAATAT
Source organism: Chrysopa pallens (assembly GCA_020423425.1). Lineage (NCBI taxonomy): Eukaryota > Metazoa > Arthropoda > Insecta > Neuroptera > Chrysopidae > Chrysopa > Chrysopa pallens. The sequence continues at coordinate 16,496,514 of CM035594.1, forward strand.
TCTGGAGAGAAACAATTAAGTTCTCTTCATTTACAAACACTTTTGGAATATTAAGTTAATCATCCTCTTAATCTTTATCTTTAGGAGGAATTTTTTAACACAGAACGTTTGAGTGCATAGTTAATTCAAATCGCCAGCATGATTAATCGTATTCGAAATATCTTGATAATTTTAAAACACCAATTACTCTTGGGAAAAAGGCCTATAAAACCAGATTTGATGGCGCCAAACTTCTTTATGGGCGATTTGGTTACCACAACAAGATCAATTACATTCGGTTGATAAAATAATATCGGCCAAAATAGGTGTCTTGAATTGATTTCTTCTTCAATATTGGCTTGTTTGCACTTGCAAAACTTTTAAAGTGATATTAGTGAAGAAATCACCAATTTGAAGATAGATATTTTGGCCGATATTATTTGCTCAATTGAATGTAATTAATTTTACACTTTGAAATTGTGACATTATTTTTGTCACACCTTGTACAACAATTAAACATATTTTTTAAATAATATCACTTTCAATTTCATGCGTCAGATGTCAGTCACTATGGTTTTAATTGGGAATTTTAAAATTACAACAATGGTTTGTATACAAGTATTTATAATGAAAATAATATTACATTTCCATATAAAATTTGGTTTATTACTTAAATATTAATTCTACATAATCAATGAAACATTTTATTCGATATTGAATAAAATTAAGATTATAATATTTACAATTAAATCAGAATCAAATAAAATTAATTGCATAAGTTTTTATTCTTGTGCTGCTCTCTATTCGTAGTTGGTTAATACAATAAGACTTTGATGAGTTCATTATTAGAATCTCTAGGTGTCCAACTAATGAATCCAGTTAACATTTATTACAAAAGAAACAAAAATTTAGTTAAATATTATTAATTTATGTAAAAAGTAATTTTTTACAAGTTTTTATTGCATTAAAGAAGTTTTCACTTAACTGATCGTTCATATATGGTTAATTTCTCATAGCATAATCCAATACGGATTTACCTAAACTTTCTAAATTAAACTCATCAAACAAATATGCAAGTTATTTTAAATATATTAATTAGAAAAATATATTAGTTTATTTTAAAATATTTTTATAAAAGTACAACTTAAAGTTATAACCATAATTAAGTGACTAGTATTCATTTATTTGTAGTGAAAACAATTAAATCCACATTAAATGTAATTAAAATTATAATTAAAAATGCATAAATTAATAATTAAGTATAGTAGGACCAGGGCCATCGAAGTATGAAATAGCCTATAATATAGACGGTAAACCCAAAAAAAAAATTAAGAAAATAGAATTTCTAGATGAGACCAAAATGGTTTATTAATGAAAATCGAGTTTTTCGGCAGTTTTCAACGGATATGTGTAAATAAAATTATCGACAACACAAAAATAGCAAGAAGTTTTTGCAATATCGAAAGGATTGAAAATTTATATTTTTTCCTGTATATCTCTTTTTTCAAGCCTTAATAATAAGAAAATAAATTGATAAAATGGAATGATAAAATTAATAATATCATAAAGCTCAAACTTTACTGAAAGTAATCAAGTGGTACAAACTTTGGTAAGTTTGTAATATTTAGATATTTTATTTTAGATATCTACAATTCTACAAACACAATTATTATACTGCATTTAACACAGGGTGGTTTAAATGAGATTATTATCATAAAAATTGAAATGTTTTTAAAAATAAAATTACAGAAAATGATGTCATTTTGCTAAAGTCAAATTACATCAAACGAATCAACTAACGCAGAAGGTCCAGAAGCGATCATGATATTTAATAAATCATACTAAACATTTTATTGTTTTTTTTTTTTTTTTTTTTTTTAAATCATTTTAGAAACTCAAATCGTACAGCCTTTAGATATAATCAAAGTCTTAAATTATTTAAAACACATATTAAGACATAACTAAAGCTACATCCCAGAACCTAATATAATTTCCAACAGTAACACACTATAATTAATATCAAATATTAATTGGTTCGTTCAGGCGTATTTGTTCTACTATTACTATTACTACGTAAATTGTACTGTTTAATACCTAATAAATGATCTACTGTAAATGGTTTCTTTTCATTTTTTTTATTTAAATTTTGATTTAAATTATGGCTATTATTACTAACCGATAAAATATCATTTGAATACATTTCAGAAATATTAATATTTTCTTTATTATCATTTGGTGTTTGTTTAGGAAATCGATAGCGTAAATTATCAATTTTTTCAATATTACATAAACTATTGATATCATAAGAAAAATTTTTATCCATAAATGAAGTAGATTCACATTTTGTCGAAGTATCGACTTTAGATGAATCGTTAACTAATTTATCAAGCCTATTTTTAATTATCTCATTTTGTTCTTTTAACGATACTAATATCTCATGGTTTATTCGATTATAATCACAGTAAATATATGAGTAATATAAGTAAATAATGGACATTAAACCAATTGTTACACGACGCATCCACCAAACTGAATTCAATAATAAATCATTTAAATTACCAATAGTATCATAATAACTCGAGTTTATGATCATAGTACAAATCGCCCTTTCTACACATGCATGTAGCGACAAAATAATAAAACACGAAACGCGAGCATTCGCTGTACGATTCGAGGACGTCAGCAATGTTATAACTAAAATACTACACACATAAAAAATCACCGTATCCAACCAGGATATTTCGCCAATCATCCATGATTGTAACGCTTGTAAATTTTCAAAAAGATCGAATAAGACTTGTTTTTGTTCTAATGTTGATGTACGAAATTCTGCCATCATTTCTTCGATATCCATTTTCGATTTGGCAAACAATTTTGCACTTTGTTTTTGTTGTTCAAGTATCATTTCTGTTTTTTCTTCGGCTTCTGTAAGTTTTTCACTGACGTGTGCGGAACTTGTCGATAATCTATCAATTGTTTTTTCAGTTTCTTCATGCCATATTTGATTTCGAAGAAAAAAGCACATATTTTGAGCATGTGGAAAAAATTCCCTGTAAACGCTGAAAGCTCGGTCATCTAAGCTGTTTAAGCAAATTCTTCGTAGATTTGGTTTTATATCCGTATCACAATTATGCGTTTGATGTCCAGACATTTCTAAGAAACAATTTGTAAATTTTAAGGCTATCTTAGCTTGAGATTCTTCTGAGAGTAATTTACAATTTTCGTGTAAATTATTTATTGCTGACGTCCAACATTCTCCATATTGTGGCATTTTACCTCTTTCTTGTAGAGTCTAAATAATGTTCAATCCGTTTTAAAATTAAAAACAATATTATCAGAAATTCGGTCGCAGATTATATGCAATTTTTGTGTCGAAATGTTTTACCAGACATCAGAATTGTGATGCTCATTAAAATGCATTGTGTATTTCTTATAATAATTTTTTGAATATTTTTATATGAATTTTCATAATATGCGGCCGATGTACTACGAAATTCTAATGAGAAATTGAATTTTATTTACCTGATAATGAGTTTTACCGTCTAAAAGTATATCTCTGTCATTAAAATCAAAGTTATTAAGAGCATGGTTACATGTGCATAATAAAAAATACAAAAATAAAATAAAATACATTATTTTAACTGTATATTATCCAAACTATTTACTTCACCAATAAAAAATTATTTATGTTAAATGTCAAAATTATGTTGGTTAAAAATATTCAAATGTGTCAACAACCGTTTGTTTATATTTTGATTGATCACTGATCTCTATATAATAGATAGCTGACACTCGAGCTCCCCATTGGCACTCTCATAAGCATTCCTCATTACTGAGTCAGGAACTAACAACGAATCATCATCAGTCGTATAAATGCATGAACCGCCTGATAATTTGAAAGAAAATAATCTAGTAAAATAGTGGGAAAGGAGAAATAAGAGTGTGTATAGATGGGGAACCGTATAGATAGATATATGAGCATAATAGTGTGTTTGTGCATCTTAACTTATTTACTAGTCAATATTGGTCAATATGCTTTATTTTAAATAGTGCAAATAAGCGGTTTCCCACTTATACATTGATATTTTACTATAAGAGATTCATTCTAAGATTTCAGCCACATAGTTGTAATAACTACTCATAACACACTCCGCTGACTATTTTCCATAGACTACAAAAATGTGATTAATTTATTATATACTACACATTATTATAATGAAACACACCATCTCTTACAAGTTTTATGTCTATGATGATTAAATGTTCGTAATTCTTAATAATACCATTAGCTAGAATCTTGGATAGTATGAATGCCCATACGTACGAAACGCTTTTTATACAGGAAGTATATAAACCTGTATATATGACTGTATACTCAACAACAACAAAATTCAAACCTTTGAATAACCTCTTCTTATGCTGTTTTGGTTGTTTATCAGAATTTTGTAGTATATATAGTAAATGCATACATATAGGTAAAGTAAGATATGTGCCAGTCTTATAGCAATTGCAAATTATAGCGATAAGCGCTAGATTTTTCAACTCTGATTTACCAAAGCGACGTGCAACTAGCGATTTCAGATGCATTTAAAAACTATTTTCATAAATAAGATGTATTTAGATTAATATCTATAAACTCCTTTTTTATGGTTCCAATGCGCAATAAAATAGAAGCGCCGAGCAGTGATAAAATGTGTTACAAAATTTATTTACAATATAATACTAAAGGATAAAAAACAATAAAACTACATCATCTTATGATAAGTTTTTTATTTTTTTAAAAGAAAATTCAAAATTTATTCTAAACTCAGTAGGTTGAACGTTTACTTGATAACGCAATTTGGTATTCGGTATTAACTGTTTAGCTTTAGGCATCAAATAAACACCTTGTCTGGTATGCATATCCCATGTAATTCTTCGATTTATTTCAATTTCCGATATCGGTCCAGTAGATACAATATTTTGTCTACTTCCATTTAAATCCCAATCAATCCAAAGAGCAACTCCATTACATTTACCATTTCCAATTAAATCAATTTCACCGGTAATATTATAAGATGATATATCATCATTCAAATTTAATTCAAAAATTTGAAATGGCTCACTTAGTGCTTTACATGGATATTCCCACAACGGTTGAGGTTCAACAGGATAATCACTTAGTTTACTAGCTAAATCTATCATCTTATCAAATTTGTCCATTATAAAACCTTCACATTCACCTAAGGGTGCTCGAATTTTATACAAGTCCAAAAATTCAACTGCAACAGCTTTAATAATACCTTTCATGGGTATAATAACAGCTTTTGGTAAATTTTGACGAATTTGTTTGAATGGCATATAACATTGATAATTATCCCATGGCAGCAAAGATGTTAAAAAATTTGGCTCACTAAATACCACTTGTATTTCATTTAACTGTTCTATTTGTAAATCGCTGAATTTTTCTAAAATTGTTAATCGGTCTGCAATATTATTGAACTCAGCATATTTGCGTAATAAGTTCTGACTGATCGTATCATTTTCAATACAATATAAATGCTTTGCTCCTAATTTTAACATTGCTAATGATATAAACGAACCATCGCTAATACTTAAACAAATTGATTTTGAATCAATACTTTGTTCAAGAACATTTATATATTTCTTATTGCGTTTACCATCGTTAATTTGTCCGATACGTGTTCGTGAATATGCGATATGTAATAAACAATCACACGTTGGTCGTACAAAATCAGATTCTATCGCTTGCATACCCTTTTTTAAATTAAACCATAAAGAATATTCATCATGACAACTGATTAATGATACATATTCATTTTTTTGTACAAACATATTATTTTGTGGTAAATAATAAATTGATTGCATCCAATGGTCTCGCCATGGTATTAAATCTTGTTTGTACTCAGTACTTGGTGATTCTTTTATTAATTGATTTATATCGGGATGTGCCCAGTATGGTGCACAACTCAATAATACTTTTGATTCTGTATCCATGATTAAATCCCACCATACAAAAACAGCATGGGGTACACCATCGCGTTCAGCTTTTAATATTTTTGTATCAGTTCGTGTAAATTGTAATTCTTTGGACCAATTAAAATGAAATACTGGTGTTGGAGAAATGATTGTGTTAAAAGAATTTGGTGGTAGCTGACTTAACTGCACATCATGAACATTAACTGAGCCTGGACATTTTTTTAAACCATTTGGTGTATTTAATAAAATTTCTCCATCTGAATTCACTATTGATTTTAATATATTCCAATTTTGTATAAGCGGACTTTCTACAACTTGTGCATAAATTGTTGCAGAACTTGGAACAACAATACAATCTTCAGTTAACAACTCATTTTGTGCATGTCGAAATGTACTTAATGCGCCTTCCCCAATTAATTCTGTATCAAAAACTTCTGTTACTAAAATATTTGCTCGATGTTTTAAATCACCATCTTCTCCGACTGTTAATTCAGTTGACCGTTTTGGAATGACTTTTATGTCTAAATCAAAATGATTATCTTTGATTACCTTTAATGCACACTGTGACATTGGACGAAAAGCTTCACATGCAATTACAGAATCCGCTCCTGATCTGACAGCCATCATTGATAGAAGTCCTGTACCTGTTCCAATATCAAGAACATGTGCTTTTTTACCAGCAGCTTTCATTTTTGAAACGGCATGTTGAATAGCTTGAAAATATTTTTTATTTCTCTCGGTATCATGTAACATATCTGCAAAAGCAGATCGTGCAATTTCTTGAAAATAATCATAATGTTCATCTTTTAAAACCCATTCTTTTGATCCTGTCGTAGGATTGATTTCTTGTGTAAAAATACTCATATTTCTTATAAATTTACGAAATATACGGTTAAACCTAAAATACTTATATACGTAAATAACTTGAATTAATAAATAACACTTTAAATAAATTATACATGTAAATAATTATCTGTTTTGTTCTATTAAATTAAATATTTCTTATTAAATTTAAAAATGTGCGAAGCTAGTGGGGTCAATTCCACATGGTAAAATAAACATAACTATACGAGGACAATCAATAGATTACTCTAAATAGACTGCTAGAATATTATAAAGGACAGTGAATTCGCATCAACGCGAACGAACGATAGAGCGATGAGACAGTCTCCGTTCAAGTATCTTTTTTTTTTTAATTCCAATAAAATATATTTTTTACAGTTAATTCGACATTACAATTTACGCATCATTACTGCTAGACGTTTCGATAATTTTTCTTTCTTCATCACTGGTCTATCTAGAGTTTAGTCTGTAAATACTTTCAAAAATGTGAATCAATAAAAATGTAAAATAGCCATCTTTTGGTGTAAAATAAAATATTAAACATTCATTCCGCGTATTTTAAAATATAATATATTTTGTTTTAAAAAAATAAACACAGTTAAATGAAATAATTTAATCTTTAAGTAAAATTGAATTTGTTTTGGAAATCAAATATTTAAAATTATTTTCGAATCTATTTCGATATTTTAGTGTACAATTTAGAAATCAAAACAGTACAATACATTTGACAGGAATGGTGAGGAATGACAGGTCGATACGATAAGCGATAAGAAGGATAGTTGAATTAATTGTACGATCAAGTTGGAATTGATTGTATATTTGTATTATATTATATTTGTTGTGATTCATATAAGTAAAAGTAATAAGAATATGTCTGACAGTGGAGCTGATAATTTCGAAACATTTGAACAAGAATATATACTTTATAAAGATCGTCCTGAATGGAATGATGTGACACCGATTCCTCAAGATGATGGTGAACAGCCTGTTGTTCAAATAGCTTACTCAGAAAAATGTAATTTGATTTCTAAGTTTTATTTTTTATAAGTACTTTTTCACTCTGTTTTATTATTTGTTTTAGTTAAAGATACATATGATTACTTTCGTGCAATTCTACAATCTGGTGAGAAATCCGAACGTGCTTTAGAGCTTACAAAAGATGCACTAGAATTAAACCCCGCTAATTATACTGTTTGGCAGTACCGGTAATTATTTTTATTTTAAACCTTGTAGATAAATAGTCTAAAATTAAACTTTAATGCTATTTTAATCTGTTCAATCCATTTGGTATGCTTAGCATATATTAAGCATGCCAGAAGTGTAGAATTCACAATATTTAAACGACACCAAAAGAAGAGGAGCATCATTAAAATTCAGCTTAGTTATAGTTTTTTTTAATTAAAATTTTAATATTGTAATTAAAAATTTTATTTCATTAAAAATTTCAGACGTGAAATATTATTTGCTTTAAATAAAAATTTATGGGATGAATTGGAGTATGTTAAATCTGTGGCTTTGGAATATCCTAAAAATTATCAGATATGGCATCATAGGCGAGTGTTAGTAGAACGCTTAAATGATGGATCTCAAGAATTAGAATTTACGGCATTAATATTAAAACAAGAAGCTAAAAATTACCATGCTTGGCAACATCGTCAATGGGCATTGAAAACATTTAAGTTCGTATACTTTTTTTTCATCATTCATAATTTAGGTATGGAGCTTAGTTAATTTTATTTTTATATTATATTTACAGTTTATACGAGTTTGAATTGGATTATGTAAATGAATTATTGGAAGATGATCTACGAAACAATTCTGCTTGGAATCAGCGATACTTTGTAATTAACAACACAACTGGCTTTACTCCGGAAGTTTTACAAAAAGAAGTACAATATACATTATCTAAAATTGAAATTGCTAAAGATAACGAAAGTGCATGGAATTATTTAAGAGGGTAAAGTACACTTTATCATTTTATAAAATAACCAATAATCTATTAGTTTTAAAAACACGTAATTTGAATGGCGAACTTCTTAAAAATCTTAAATACATGGATATGTTGAAAATTTTTGAGATTCTGTATAAATTTTAACTACAAAATCTTAATTCTTTAAAGCCTCAATGTCTAATAAATAATTTCTGTGACTTATACCTATCAAAATTTTTCAATGGGAATGGGTTCTATATACTTGGATTTCAGCCGTTTTGATAGAAATTCAAATAGATGGTAATAATACATTCAATTGCAAAAAAGAGAAACCAAATCTTTGATTTGATCTAGATACCTGTCCAAAACTATTTCAATAAAATCTTGTTCTAAATTATGTTATCAAGTAGTTTAATATTAAAATTATTTTCTTTATAGATTACTGCTTCATGAAGAACGTCTAATTAATAATACTACTGTGACAAAATTTTGTGAAGATTTGTATAAATCTGGAAACAAATCTGTTTTCTTGCTAGCATTAATTGTAGACATGTGTGATGAATTTCATTCTTGTGGTAGTGCTGACAATTTCTACACATTAGATCTATCATTGAAAATATGTGATGAATTAGCTGAAGAACATGATACCATACGTGAAAAATATTGGCGACATATGGCTGAAAATATTACAAAAAAACGTGAGAATAGTACTGATACTGATACTCAGAGTAAAACCGAATAATTGTCTTTAATTGTCTAATTTTAATTTACTTTAATTGTGCGCTTTTAATTGTTGTTTAATAATAGGAATTTCGATATTTTATAATTTCATTTTTTGTATTTAAACAAAAATATATACTTACATTCGTTTATTTTTTATTCATCTTAATTTTAAGTCGTTATATATTTTATTAAACTTCCATTAACATATTTCAATTCGATCAAATATTATAATATTGAAAAATTTTATATTTAGAAAATAACTAGGTGTATGCCCAGAGAGTTTAGAAGTTTTTACATGTATTTTATATAAATTTGGATCGGGATGTCTCTTGCCTGAACCTGTTATTGCTATTCCAAGATGTTCAGTGATATCCTGTATTAAGGAGGGGCTACAAACGCCAATGTGTGGATCTGTGTAAAAACTTCTAAACACTCTGGCTCCATTATTTTTAATAACTGCCAAAAATAAACAACAGGTTTCAAGTAAAATTATATACTATACAATTTTTATTTAAAACTTGTTTCTAACTTACCCTTTTTACCTAACTCAACTCTCACCTTTTTCAAATGTATAAAAACTCATGACGTGCATTGGTTGATTCCTACCAGAACGTGGTTTCCGTTTTACGTACATCTTTCCGTTCAGTATATAGTTTTTATTAGTGATTTACTATGTCACTAGTTTGTCTGCTTCGATGGATACAAGGTATTGGACGCATAAAGATTTAAAGGAATAGAGGAAAATAACTTAAAAGATAGCAAATTTTAACTAAAATAAATCAAAAATATAAAAATCATATTTAATATTTTCTTTTTAGGAATCTGTTAAAATTACAAAATGATCGTATAATTGATGGATGATTTTAAACAATTCTACTTTTACTTGTTCATGACGGTATATTGCAAGCTATCATCAAATTATCGTTCATTTTAAGCTCATAACTTACATATGGTGACCAAACGTACAAAATGTTTTTCTGAATTTTTACAACAAGCCATAAATTTAAATAACACTAAGACCAAGGTCTGGTTTACATTTAATACTGGCCATGATCTGTAATTTGCATGATAATAGCTTTTTATATAATGTTATAAGAGACTGAATAAAGAATTTCTTACTTGAATCGATAGACTGGTTAATATTTAGTACATGTTATTTGTACTTTAGCAAATTTCGTATTTTTTTCAATGTCCACTATCATAAATCCAATTTTTATTTTCAAAAAATTTGTCACAAGTATATTTTATTTAAAATAAATATAACCAAAGGTATCGGAAAACCACAAATTTTACTAGTTTTCCGAAAACAGTTTTATGTATTGAACGTTACAATTTGTATTTGTTACAAGTTTTTTTTACTAGAAGCAGTCTTTCCTTTGTATTTTGTGAAATAATAATGGACTTTTTTTTAATACTGAATATGTGAAGTAAAAAGGCATAACTGAGAAGGTTTAAATTTATAAGAATTTGTCGACTTCTAGTTTCGATCTCTGAACACTTCAATCAGATAAATAATATTAGTATTCAATGAAATTCAAATTTCTGGTAGTTTGCATAAAATATATAAGACTAATAATCTGAGTATTACGAAGGCATGTCATCTAAAATTTATGTAGAAGTATGCCTATTCGATTCCAGGATACGCTATAGCGTATCATGTCTATCTATAGATAGACATTTTTTGTTTTTTAATTTTGCAATTCTAAATGCTTTGAAACGCCTTTATATATACATTTTAACGTAGGGGCTTTTATGTTTTACGTTTGATTTAATGGCATCATTTTTTGCAAAAATAAATATGCCAAGCTAAAATTCTGTATTCAATTTCAATTTGGCATCATGGGTATTTATACTGCAATAACCTTGTAATGAACTAAGTATTTTTAACTTAAATAATAATTTATAATTACATTTTAAAGTTTGCCAATCTTAAAACTCTAATTGTAAGTAATTAATAAGTTTACAAAACTATTAAAAATAGCATATATCAGTCTGATAAACTTTTTCGCATCAGTATCATAATGTAGCAAGAATTGTCTCAATTATTATTATAACATCGTTTTCAAAGGTCTAGTCGATCTTACTTGGTGCGTTTTCGATCATAAAATTTTACAAAAAAACCCACACTAACCATGTGATCGATTTGACATCACACGACTATACTCGAAGCTTAAAAAACATAATTGATAATTTCAATTTAATCTGTGGCTACATGACTAACGTTAAAATAAAATGTGACTAAATTGTTTGATATTTAAAGTTATTTTAGCAATTTATCTAAAGAAATGACATTAACGTTAGACAAATAATACAGTCTTTTTTTATCAATTTGTATTCAATAGATTTAGAAAGTCAAACGTGTTTACAAATCTAAGACAGAGAATAAGATATTCATTAGTACTATTACGAAATATCTTCATTTACACTGAATGATATTCATTTGATTTAAACATAACATTTATGGCTTTTCTGAGCTTGCAAAAATGTAAGTTAATAAGACGTATTAAAATAATTGCATAGAAAATTTAAATGTATAAAAAAATGTACTGATAATTAGCTATCAACAATGGCGTCGTTTACTGAAAAACTTAAAGTTCTTAGATGAATTCGCAATTAAAATCAAATGTAGATGTCAGCACTGCCAATGTCTAGACTTGAATTGATAGAAGAAATTTGAAAATGTTTGATTATTTGTATTTTAACAACTAATTGAGGTTAATACCGTATGGCGTATAGTATTCTACTATAGAAGCTGCCACTTAGCTTTGATATCCTAATAAAAAGAGATAAAAAATTGCAATACCGTATCTAATATATTAAACAAAAATAGAAAACAAACCCTAATTTTGTATCCCCAATTTCCATGTATTGATGTATTACCGTGATTTACTATGGTTTTTTCTTTCCAACTCTTTATTAACAAGCTTTAATTACATTTAATAAATCTCTTCATGTTAATTTCGGATTAAAATTTTTTTTCGAACGTTTGCAGATAGGTTAACAAAGATAAAAGACTATTCCTTTTATTTCACTGTTAATAACATTCTACCCGAAATAATTTATAATCGTTTTATTTTAAACCAAAAGATCTATTCACTAAGGTGATAGGAAATAGGAAGAGAAAATGAATGATTTATATATTGTATTACGATTCTTATAGTCGAGTGAATGAATGATATACACTATATTCAATAATTTCAAAAACAAACTGTGTGTAAATATTTACAATAGCATGGATTTTACTTTCTTTTTTTTTCATGACAGTATAATCATAAGATTGAATTTGATTCCTAATTATTTTAACTTACGCTTAATACGCTCAAGAATATTCGTAGTTTTATATCTCATGTTAGTTTGGAATAATTTTATTATATGCATTCATTGAACTTCGTCCGTTACTAGTTTCTGTCTAATTCCAGAGCTAGACAGTGACATAGACTTCAAAAAGACACTGTTCAAAAAATAGCTTACATGAAACACATTTTAAAATAGAACTTTGTTTTTAAATTTTATTTGAATTTCTAGTTTCAATATTATTAAGAGAAAGAGCCGATTGTTAAAAGTAGCTCACGGACACTGGATGGGCAAGCTCAGTTCGCTTTTATGTACATTATCAAAATTCATTATTTTATGATAATTTATATATCAAATACATTTATTATTGATCTTAGTAAAAAACTACGAAATTATCTGTCATTATATTTTGTCTTATTTATTACATTGTTTTATATATATATATATATATATATATATATATATATATATATATATATATATATATATATATATATATATATATATATATATATATATATATATATATATATATATATATGTATTTTTTTTTTTTTCATTACTTATTTTGGTTTGATTAAACTCAAAAGGATAATTTAAATCAAAGCTTTTATAGGGTATGTGTTTTATAGATAAGAAATTCAACATGACGCGATGGGAAGTAAACATGATTGGTTACTTCGATATATTGCTACGTAACATATCTTGTTTCTTCATACCATGACATGCGCCTAGCTTATACACCAAACGATTACTCGGCTGAACACACTAATTTAGTATTAACTTTTCTTGACCCATACGCTTGGTATAAACTAGGTATTAGTATTAATCGATGGCGTCTTCTAATTGAAAAATGTTTATTATTTTCCAAAAATATCGTATGAAACGAACTTCAAAACTAATAAACTCTTCATTTAAAAAAGACCCAAAACATTAACTTTATCTAATATTTAATTAGTTATTTTAAATTTTTATAGAGCCAATATATTTAGAAGTGAACTAACTTTCAAGAAGTAATATAAAGCCATTAATCATCTAACATTTTTATGAAAATAATTCTAATATATAACACATAAATCTGTTAAGTCACACAGTACATCTATAAATAATTGTTTAAAATTTTTATGTATGTGTAAATTGTAATCTTTTATAAAGGAATATTTTAACATTGTTTTCCTTATATTAAAAGTTCATTAGTATATAAACAAAGAAAAATAATTTTTAATTTAGATTATTATTGGCTCTAAAAGAATATTATGACATAAAATAGCTGTTAAATATTATGTCTTACAGTACTAGTGCTAGTTATGATAAATTGATTGCTTAACAGAATATTCGAACAATATTTAGAATTGATTTAGTTATATTTTTAATCCAATTTTTTCAAAAATTGTGAAGAAACCTCCACAACAGATAGAACTTTGCGGATTTCAACAATTCGCAAAGTTTAAGTACAGCCTAAAAAGATTTTGTGATATGCGTTTGATTGGTGGAAATTATCACTCCAAAAATTACAGTCAAATGCATATCTCTAATTTCCTTAGATTTTGCTTAAAACATTACTGCAAACTGCAAAGTTCTATGTGTTTGTAGAGGTTAGTTCCATATGTTTCAGTAAAAATGTTCGACTAATATTATATTATGATATATTGTATAGACATATTAGGTGTGTTTGGCAGAAAAAAGCGCTAGAAAGCTCTTGTAAGCAAAATGGCGATAGCTAAACAAATAACTAATTATGAATAACTATTGAAGTTAGCAAATGTGTGCTAGTCGACAATTGCATAATTCGTTTCTCAGCGATAGAAAGCGCTTTTTTCTGGCAAGCACACTCATTGTATTGTAATTAGTTTGGTGAATAAATAATTTATTCTATGAAGGTAATAAATCGCTTCACATACGATGTCAGTGATATCTGGTGATCTGTACTATATAATACAGTACAAATATAATTATTATTACAATCAGCTCATGTTATTTCATGTAATATAGCAATATAATATTTTTTTTTAATATTAAACCCAACACTGCTCGGCACTTTATTATCAAAAACATTTAACTGTAGAGTGCAGTTACACTCACCAGTTTTTACACTACGTTGAATTCAATCAATATTCTTACATATTTTTTCCATCTTTTATAAGTTGTATTATTTCAAGCTAACACTCTACAATTTAAAGAAAATCAATTTTTTTTCATACATTGATTAAAAAAAAACCAGAAAAATAATCATCGGCATTATTTGCCATTATATTATAAATGTACTAGTAGAAAATTCAAATTTGCATATTGCCGAAATCTTTCACACTTATTTAGAATTAAAAAAAAAAAAACAAATTATATGATGTGTTAAGTTGTTTTCTTTCATATTATAGCAAACCTCTGATTTCAAACTGATTAAATTATAAAATACACACTATAAAAATTAATGGTTTTAATAAGTAAGAAAATTCCAGGAAGAAATTTTTGAAAAGTGAATTGCTGAGTTATGAGAATGAATACCGCCAATAATATTACGTTTGAATAAAATATGTATTATATCTATGTATAAAATATTATTATGAACAATTTAAATTATCTATGTGTGAATACTATAGAAAAAATATACATATTATGACTTTTGAACTTAAAAATGTCAAACATAGTGAGTTTCAAATACGTAATTTACGAATTAATAATTCATAATCTAAAGTTTTTTAATAAATACCAGCAATTAGGTTGATTCTTAAAAATAACCATACACTAAATTCTATAATCTTATTGATTAATTTGAATAATTTTAATGTAATGCTTGATTCAAATTATATACAATTTTAGTAAATTACGACTTTTCTCACCAACTTACAAATTTATTTTCCAAAATTCCGTTCCAGGTCATTGCATTTTTTATACGGCCGAATATTCATTAAACTTTTAGTTTTTTTTTTTTTTTTAATATTTTTATTGTGTCATACTTTATTTGTAAAACATTATAAGAATCGTTTATTTTTCGATAGTTTAGTGTAGAATGTTATCTTAAAATAAATTTCGTGTATATTCGTTTATATAATTTAAAACACACATATATTTGTGTACTGTGGCGGATAATATATCACCATCGTTCATAGAAGATGACTAAACTATCTTTGTACAGAACAGTTTAGTTTTTTACCAAAAAATTATTTACAAACATTTATATGTTAATATTAAATCAGATTTATTTTTTATTCAGTTTGTAAGCTTCAATTTACTTTAATGCACTCCATGTGATTTTTAGTACACTAAATAATCCAAATGTTTTGATAATGGAACTATACTGTTCCACATGGTAATATAATTGTGCCGCGTATATCACAGTATCATATAGTGTTTAATATTTTTTACGACAAATAATATACAAAAAAAACGTTATGGAGTTACTCCGGAACATTTGGGACATTTATATGTAATAATACTAATGAATATATAAATTATGATAATAAACATTCTGTAATAAAAATGACCGATTGAATTAATTTGTAGTTGAATCGAAATAAATAGGATTCAATCGGAATTTTGAATATTTTTTAATTTTCGATTCAATCCAATTTGAATCGGAATGAATGGGTTTTAACTGGAAATTATTCCCATTTTAAACCAAATCATTTCCAATTAAAACCTCTGATTTGAAATTAAAATTTCCGATTCAATTTTAATTGGATTTAATAGGACATTTTTATTAGGGTTATAAAAACTACTCAGTGTTAATTTGTATGCTAGATGTAATGTACAATATACTCGCACAAATTTTTTAAGATATTTTCTAGAATATCTAATTAATTTCCCAAAAAATTAAATAAATAAAAAACAGAATAAAAAATACGCATGATTAAATTCAAGCATAATATTATATTTCATATTATGTAATAACAATCAATTTTAATTAAATTTGAAAAGATGTCACACAAAATACAGTTTTTTATGAATTCAGTCAAATTAAGTATGTTCTTTTTAGTTTGGTGTATTATACTTGGTTTAAAATATTTACACTAAAAACTATACACATTCCGTAATAATAAAAAGAACACAAATTTGTGTACACCCTACATTTAGTGCAGCGCTGCATACCTATAGATGTTAATAAATGTTGAAAGCAGAAATTTTTGATAAAAGATTTGTTTGCAAACTCTGTTTGATATATTATCTAAATTAAGTCTTTTAAACAGTTGCATAGTGCAAAATATATTCGTTTTCCAAAAACGAAGCAACTTTTGTTTAAAACTTTATTTCATAAATCCCGCCATGTCATACATAACCCAGAAAAAAGAGTGGATTTTATCCTAAGCCCAACATAAAATTGATTGCCATTTAAAATTAGAATCTTCATGTACTTAATAATGTAAAATATGAATTCGTTAATATTTTCATGCGTACTCACTTCGGAACTAATCCCAAATTCAATTTCTGATTCAATCTTATTCAAACGCATTCAAAATTTTAAATCTCAACGTTTAAAATATTACGATGTTTAACGGATTTATTCTCATTCGTTCTGATTCAAAATTTTGGATAATATGAATAGGTTATTGTAAAAGATCCCAACTTTTTTTGAAAAATAAATCACACCTGAATTACAACTGAAATAACATTTTCAATAAATCGTTCATTTTTTTAACCATACTGTTTGTGCCAGAATTAAAAAAGAATTACCAAGCTCTTTTTATTTTAAAAATTTTATTATGATCGAAAACTTAATAAGTATTTATTTAAATCCAAAAAGAAAATACTAAAAAAAATTCTGGCACTTTTAATGGTTATCTTAAAAACTTAAAAGTAATTTGAAATTTAACAGTTTACAAAAACAAAACTTTGAAAAAAATACAATATTTGAATAAACTACAATAATGGACAAAAGCTTATTTCATGTTTGCTAAGGAAGCGTTCATTGTAGCATTAAATTTAACGCAGAAACAAACGTCAATTGGAACGTCTGTTTCATCATCGGCAATATATATTGTTAAATTGAACTTATGCACGTTACATTTGTATTTAACTCATCGAAATTTTAAAAACGTGCTTTTAAATCTACGCTAGTGTGACAATACACTGACTGATAAGGTATAATTATTAATTTTAATCAAGTATGCGTTGCACGTGGCATCATATTTATGTATTGTTCTAAAAAAAATTTAAAGGGGGGTGAAGAAGTGCATATGGATTGTGTGAATCGATAAAAGCTGTCAAATAGTATAAATGGGAAGACTGGGCAGCAGTCCTTGAGTAGGATATAAAAAAATACGGTGTACTACTTTATCTATCTTTTTCATGTTTAGGACAGAGTAACAAATATTTTTTAGATCTTACTCCTTCGTTGGAATTACGCGTATCTAAACGATTCAAACAAAATATATTTCCTTTACATTTTTATTATTATTCCTATTTTTTCAGTATTTTCATTATTCAGATTTTATTTATGCAAAGGTTGATAAGAATCGTCTTTCACCCATTAAACACTAAAAGAAGTGTCTCGTTCCGGTTATATTTAAATAAATTTGTATAGTTAAAAATATCTATTTTTTATTCAGAAACATTAAAGTAATAAATAAAATATTAAGTCGAAGAAATTATTGCACAAATAGAGAGTGTTTTGTCTTTTTTTTACATGTTTGTTGTTTTTTCAACATTTAAGATATTTTCGAAACACGGCGCATAAACCATATTCATATATATAACTATATACTGCTCTTAGTAAACTTTTATGTAAGTACTAATTTTGGTTCATGGAGCACATATTTAAGAAATAATAACTTACCTGTTTAATAACGACAAAAATGTACAATAAAGACAAAACTCTCTTTATTTGGGCAATAATTTCTTTGATTTAATATACAAATCCACTTAAAAATAACCGGTATCAGACAATTTTTTAAGTGTGTAATAGGTAAAAAAATGCCACTTATCAACCCTCCTCCGTTAGTATCTAATATCAGAATATTCTATCAGCCTCAGTAGGCTCTTAATCACAGAATTAGTTGTCAATAATATGTTGTAACTTCTAACTTTAATAACGAGCAACAAATTATCATATTAAACACTACTATTACATACATCCACATTTTACTTTATTCATAAAATATTTTTCATCTTCTTGATTGTTGTGAAAGTTACGTGAAATAAATATTTAACATATATAAAATATATAACTAGATACACCGAATTTCGATACTAATTTGCGTAAGAGAAAATAAGTTTTTTTAGTCTTGTTAAGAAACGTTAACATAAATTTGCTGTTGATTTGCGCAAAGAAGGGTAAAAATAAGATGAATGCTCTACATATAAAATAATATTATTCGAAATTTTCTTTATTTATAAATCAAAAGCTACACTCAGATCAAACTTCGAATAATGATCACATGTGAAAATTCGCAAACAATATCCAAACGATATAGATAGTATATTATCATAAAAATGTTCAACAACAATGAAACAGATTAAAATCTAAAAATATAATACTGCGAAAATTTTTTGATGAAAAGACCAATATTTGATGAAAATTGTTTTGTCCAATATTGTATTAAAACAAAACAAAATATTTCAAATGAAATACTAAATCTAAAATTAATAAAATTTCATATGAAAATAATGTTTTTAATCTTATTTCTATATAGAAAGTAACAATTAACAAATTGTATGCATATTTTTTATTTTTTTATTCATATGAAACTTGATTTAAATATATTAACATAATAATTTTATGTTCACAATGACCACATTCAGGATATAAACTTGGGTTAATATCAACAAAATTCCATTAATTTCACAAATATTGAATGAACTTATTGGCTAGGTAGATCTGTTTTAATTAAAAGCATTTTACAAAACTTCATAACTTTACATCAGACATTAGGTTATTGTCAGATGTAAACAAATATAATTTCTGAATGCAGCCAAATACAACACTCATTTAAAAAGAATACAGGTTAGGTTAGATCAGTGTTTATTTTATCAAACAAAATGTCGCACACTTAAGATATTCTACTTAAAATTATATTATTCAAAATATTTTGATTATAATTTATAAGAAAATAATAATAATCAAGTGAAAAACCAAAGAAAATATCATTATTTAATGCATTATTTTTTTATTATTTTCCTGTTGTTTTTTTTTTAATTTTTTTTTTTTTATGTTTTTAAATTTTTTGTTTTTTAGCCAGATATGATTGATAATCAATCCAACAAAACTTTTTTTAATGTTAAAATTTGTTGGATAAAATACAACTCCGCTAGTTCGTATTAATTTATATTATCATCATTTCTCTATTTTTCTTTTTCAGCTAGTTGATTTCAATCGAGGCAATATAATTGCTAAATGGTAGTAGCAAACTAAAGGATGTTCCAAAATTGACTTCAGACTTATTAATGTCTACACATTTATTTTTCACGTTTTCTTAGAAAGAGGCGGAAGAGCATAATTGGTGTTCTTTCCACTAGGTACTTTAAATCACTCAAATTCTCAAAACCAAATAATTTAAAAACAATTACATTAAGATCAATAGTCAATTCTCAGTAGTGGACTAAATATACAGATCGTTAATATAATTATTTGTTACAGGATTTCAATTCTTTGTAAACATGACGTATGTGTGTATGAAATAATTAACATGTTTTTCCACTTTTGATATACACAATACACGCATACACACCATACAAACGTAATGTTTCCAGATAGTAACATAAAATTATATTAAGCCAAAACCATGAGGGTTATGCTCTATATCTTCCTTCTAAATACTCCAAAGACAGATATTAGTACTTATATAAAAATGAATATATCGATTTTTTTTTTGACATCTATGTCTTTCATGGCATATTCAATTTTATATAGAAAAATTTGAGTATATAAAAACCCTGTGTACATACAAAATTTGTTTAATTGAAGCATTATGAAAAATAGTCCGAGTGATTAAAATGTATAAAATAGAGAGTTAAAATGTGTTTAAGGAATGATGTTTATCAGATCAGGGATGGGTTACTAATATAATTTTTCCATAATTTCATCATTCGACAGATTATGACAAGTTAAATAATTTTCAAGTTGCTTATTCATTCAGAACTGTATGCCGCTGTATTTACTTAAATTCGGATTTTTTTCTTCAAAATTTGTCATATAGATCTCCATTTTGTCGAAATCGTATAAATAGCTACAGAAGAAATAAAATTATCACACTGTTTTGAAAATGGTCATATAGACCGAAACATATGTCAACATTAATTAATAAAATTAATTGGTGAAAAAAAACGCAAAGTAGTTTATATATTTTTTATATCGATTTCGTATTACTCCAAGTGCGTTTGAGTTTTTTTTAATTTCCTGACCATATAAGTCGAAAAGATAGGTGACTTTAATCAGATTTTAGTGTGAAACTTATTAAATATAAAATTAATTTGAAACATAATCAAAGATTCAAGATTTATACAAATGTTTTTTTACCATTTCAGTGATATAATACAAATGATTAAATTATTTAGTAAGAATTATTTCTTTTTAAATAATTTGAATATTTTTATGATAAAAAATAAATTAAGTATAATATTTAATCAGCACCTAATTCACATTTATGAACAACTTAAAAATTATTGAATAATGATTTGTATGTATACTCAAATACAAAAAAACGCACTAACCCGAAACTCGTGTTCACTTATTTAAAATTACAAAATACACGATTTTTATGGTGTACTTTATAATCTATTCAATTTAAAATGAATGTAATTTAAAAAATAAAAAACATGAAAGATTCAGATCGATGCGTGTTTTATATTTTATACAAGGCATTTATAAACTGTCTTCAGCTCCAATCTAGTTAGATCTGTATTGGAATGCTGAAAATACAATTATTATAAATAGAATTAATGACGCACTTTTTAGGGACATTAAATAAAATCTTACAGTCAATTGAAAACACTATGTATGTATTCCAATAAAATATATTTTAGAGCCAAGAAGGTCATCAAATAAAAACAATATGTTTGTATAAAATTGAATCTTCTAATCAGATTCAATATAATGAAATGGTTTTTTTTTAATGACTTCTCTAAACGTGATTAACATAGTTCAGTGATTATTGGCATCTCAAGAGTTGTTTTGTTGAGACTAAAAATAATAGATGTTTTTTTTTAGAGAACAAATGAATTATTATAATTTATCATTTTTTTTTTTTATCTCAACTGAGAAAATATCCAAGTCCTAATTCATATATCATTTAGGTAATATATATATATGTCGCCAATTGAATTGGTGAACAAACGAAGCATCGTAAGAGCACTGGTTCATAGAACCAAAAGTCTAAGCAGATCTGGCAGCGCTCTAGCGCTATGCATTTTTTAAATATTATATAAAACAACCTCCCCTCAGTTTATTATATTAAGTCATTATTATTATCAAATAACAGAATTTATTAGCTCATAACCACTTCATTCATTACTTGAATTATCATCGACTATCATTAAACAAACACACATTCAGGCTTATCACACACAAAATCACATACATACAAACACTTTTACCTTTCTTATTAAATAATTATACAACTTCTATATTGATCAGCTCATATCAAAACAAATGCAATATTTGCAATTAAGTAATTCTGGTTTTTCTAATATTGCGTTTTACTATCAGAATATCTTCAATTATACAGAATTATAAAGATACATTATTAGTATTGGTATTTAGAAAAATTAATATTTTTTAATTTGTTAAATTAGCATTTAACATTAGTTTCATATTAAATCGACCCATACTAAAACGGTCCAAGTCTAATTCGACATCCTCTGTGATATGACATGCCAATTTGATATAAAAAAAGCTTTTTATATGTTGTTTCTTCAGGACAGAAATAGAAAAAACACCTATATCAAAATTTACCTCCCCGAAAAGATATTCTGTCCAAGCAGGTCTGTGTTATATTCGGTTTATTGATACATTAATTGAAAAAATAATTTAAATGGCTTCAATTCATTCATCTGATTGATCTATTAATTTATAAAGTTAATCATGTCAACAAAAATTAGCTTATTCGTAAAATTTGTGTAATCAAATTTAACTAGTTAAATTGCTACTATTTATCTAAGAAATCAATGTTTAAAAACTTGTTGAAATTAATTATTTTTTATTTTAAAAAACAAAGAAGGATTTAACCCAAAATTAATGACAAAAATATCTTTCTTAGAAATTTTTGCGTATTATAATGTGAAATTCAAAGAAAGAAAATTAAACCAAAAAGAAATAGTATTGAACTTGAAAAATTAACTAAAAACTTTTGATCACCTTTTGTGTAACCTTTAGTTCTACACCATATAATAATCATAATTTAATTCAATTCTTTTGAAATATGCGTTTTTGTAACATGTTCAAACGCGTGTTCGCAATATTATAATCAATAACTTATTTCAAGTTTTCAACTTTTTTCGCTGTTTTCAGTAATTTTAAATATTTCTTACTTTTAAATGTTAATGCAAGAACAAGATTTCATAGGGCATAATGAAAAATATTCCCTTGTTAATATGCCTGATAGTTATTTTAAGATGCAGTTTTAACCAAATTTTGATGGGTGTAAAACTTGAAATATGTTGTTAGTTGATGGCCAGCTAATAAAATTGATAGTATTAATGTGGTGATGACGAAAATGATTAAAAAAAAAGAACATATCATGTATGATTTAGGTGGTAATGATAGTTAATGTTAATAGAATGATTTATTTACAGAATTTAAACGAACATATTTTATTTGTAAAATAAAATTGACAAAAACAGTGATTATTAGTAATAATTAATATATAATCTAGAGAAATAATTACTTATATTGTAAGTATGCTTATTCAGTTTGATATAAGCTGATCGTTTTTTGTTTTTTTTTTTTGTTTCTACAGTTTTATAATTTATTTACGTATCCTAATAATACAAAAAGCGTAGACAAAATCAATAAACTCGATTCAATTCTTTTATTTCGAATATAATATTTGATTTGATTTAAATGACTGACAGGATGTGGATGTGAAATGTAAATTGAATGATGATCAAAATTAAATGATAAATATTTTATAAAATCCTTTTGTTTATCGTTATTCTAAATATTTTATTATAGTTTAGATTTAGTTGAATAGTTTTAAATTAATAAATACATATGAACTATGTAGACTTATTTAACACTACAGCGATAGCGTTTATGATTGATGATCAATGATCGTTGATTATACATCATACTGATGATGTTTTAAATCATAAACAGAATAGAGCATTGTAAGTGGATGTATAATACATGAGACATGAAATCAAATCAATTCAATTTGTAGTATGATGTGGCTAGTTTTTAGTTTTCTAAGCCCATAAGTGTTTTTTTTTTTTTTTTAATAATTGAATGATCAATAATAATCTACTGCACCACAACACACACACACAACCTTTTTAATTATTTTTAAATGCTATTGATCATACAATTTGAACAAAGTTTTTTTTTAATTTTTATTTTGGCACTAAAACATATTTTATGCTGCAGCTCCATTTACGAGCGTTTCTTTGGGTTTGTTGTCATTTGCTCGCCGTCCTTGTGATGGTCGTTGTCCTCGTGCTTTTTCACGTTGAGGTCGAGCTTGTGTTGTTTCACCAGTAGACACACCATCTTTGTTGTTTGAAGATGATATTTGTTCGGATGGGACCACACTCACAGAAGAAACAGGAGAAGCTATATTACCACCATTATTTCCTGCAAATAATTAAACATATTTATTTATTATCTAAAGACATCATAAATTTTTTATTTAATTAGTTCCCTTATTTATTTTTTAAGTCTATAAAAAAGGCCTGAAAAGGCCTACTACTAGACTAGTTCCCTTATTTTTCTAATACCCTTTCATCGTCAAGAACAAAAAGATAAATCAATTTTTTTTTCTTTCTTTTACAACTAGTAATAAAGGAATTACTGTGTCAAAATTTCTATTTTCATTTTTCATCAGAAATACACGTTTTAAGATATCCTAAACCCAACAAGTGGTCTTAAGAAATCGGTCTATTTGTGTATATGTAAAATTTTCAACTTACTTTTAGTGCCGCCATGCTTAATAATGTTTATCTAATTATTTAAGATAATAGATGAGTACTCACTCTAGTATTTTTCGAAATAAATTTCGATTTTTTGTATAAATTTTCTAGATAAAATTTTTGTATTGCATAAATGAAAATGAATGATGAAAAAATTTATAACAAAAGCGGTAAGCTAATAAAATTTGATCGAAATCTTTCCAGTAGTTTCCGCATGTCACACAAAAAAGCTTCTATCATTTTATTTATATACATGAATATTCTCTGTACTCATTTAAAACTTAAATACAAACACAGAGTGATTTATTATTTGACATTAATTAATAAATGCAAAGTCACCAATAAATACATCCATATTTGATGAATTTTTATTTCGATAATTAAAATATAAATAAAATATATTATATTATACGTTTAATAACAAATTCATAAAACAAGTTTTCAATTTGAATACTCACCTTTGACTTGAATACAGTAATACAAATTGAATAAAACTTACCATTAACTGGTGGTTGTAATTGTGGAGTACGGCTACGATTACGATTTTGACGATTTCGTCTTCGTCGGTTCTTGGACCCCCCTGTGTTGACCCCGCCCTCGATACTCGAAACCGATTCTATAGCAACCCACTACACAGTCAGCAACATAGCCAAACTTTTTCATAAATATATATATTTATTCACTTTGTATCCGTTTAATACTAAATAAGTTTATCAAAACAATTACAATGTATACTTAAATTTACTATTTCAATAGCAAATTACAGTTGAAGTGAATAAATATATAAAAAGTATTTAATAAAATAAGCATTGCTATTTCTACAAACTATTGATTGTTTCAATTCAACGTTACTATTTAAACACATAATAATTTGTCTTAAGAGCCATCCATAATAGTCATATAATAAATGACCCCTGATCATGATTAAGAAAACAACATCTATGACGATGTAAGACGATTTGTGCTACAGAATTACTCGAAAAATTACTTTACAATTCGAGATGCTCCACAAGTTTTGCCTGCCATTATGAAAGCATGTATTTAACGTGCCAACTATCGCCGGTCAGAATTTTTGGTAGGTGTAAAACACGACTTTGTAAAAAAAATTAAATTTACGTGGCAGAATGTAGATTCTTTACTATATACCATTCTATTTTTACATGTTTTGGTACTAAATAAAGCCTATAAACTTATCGTCAACCTGTTAGCAACCGTGCTCCCCCTTCATCAAGATGAGTTACCAATGACAGTTAAATAGTAACATTCAATATACTAGCCAAAGTTAGAGTATGTTTTTCGAGAACATATTTATAGAATTTATAATCTAATTACACAGTTATTATGATGGAATTGGCAAAGCCATGCAAGATTATCTGTTTCATTTTCAAGATATTAATTAATTAATGGAAAAAATTTTAACTAATGTGAAAAATGTCACTATGTTTTTGTATTATCAATTATTTATATGATTCAAAATAGAAATATTGTGATTAAAAACATGTATAAATTTTGTTAACCCAGCAGTATCAATCCTTTTACACCAGCATAAATTTGATATAAATTAACCGATACATATATTTTCATTGAAGGTCGAAAAATTGAAATGTCATACAAATCGTTATCTCTGATTAATCTTACATATTTTAATGATATATTGAGATTCATATTAAGAAAGTCTCTAACTACCGGTAAAAATAAGAACTATTTAATATTACACACCATAGACATAAAATTTATTATAGATGGAGTATTATCATAATATAGTCTTAATATATATAAATTACATGTCACGTTGTTTGTTGGCGATGAACTCCGAAACTACTGAACTGATTCTAACGGTTTTTTTTTTTAAATGAGTGCTATGCTCCAACTTAAGAGATAGGATAGTTTATTTCTTAATTTAAGATTTCAATTTTATTTTATTGCGAATTAATTGTTTTTTATATGACAAACAGATACAGTTCGATAATATTTTAACAGATGGTAGTAAAGTATAAGGTAGTCCATAGTTCGATAATATTTTAACAGATGGTAGTTTAAGTATAAGGTAGTCCATAGTTCGATAATATTTTAACAGATGGTAGTTTAAGTATAAGGTAGTCCATAGTTCGATAATATTTTAACGGATGATAGTCTAAGTAGGAGGTAGTCCGGCAAACGTTGTTTTGACATATCTTCACTACATAGTATTTCACTACATATCTTCACTACAAAGTCGCTTTCTCTGTCCCTATATCTCTATGTATGCTTAAATCTTTAAAACTACGCAACTAATAGATTTTAATAATAGAGTGATTGGAGAGGAAAGTTTATATGTATAATAACATCAATTAAATAGTGGACAAATACTGTTATTTTTGAGATTTCTAATGTGATGTCGTAAATAATTACATTTTTTCCGCTTTCATTGCTGAACCCTACGTGATTTATCAAAATTATGTACTCAAAGTATTGTACACATTGAAAAGGTCTACAGAAAACTCCGTGATGGTATATGTCTATCTCTTATGGATATCCCACAATAACATTTTTTTGTAATTTACTTTTTACAACAAATAAAGGAAAATTTTTCCGAAGCGATTAATTTTTAATTATTTATCTAATATCTATATAAAAATAACCGTCATCTGCTACAAAATTTCAATGATGCGGGGCTAAGGCCAAACACTGACTCGTGGGTCAAAGGGCCGAGATACCGGGTAAAAATTTCGTGTCAAGTGTTTCGTACTTTTTGCTGACGCAGAACCAAGGCAAACTCAGAGGTACGCATACTAAATACGAGGTGTAAATATAAAAATTTCGTGGCACGGGTTTCCTACACGAAATACCTGGTGACTCGCAATAAATACCGGTTGCCCCACAACAAATACCGGGTGCTTCAAATTGTCACAGCAACGCGTGACCGGGTCTGCTAGTGTTATAATATATTAAAATAATCGCATTTCCTTAATCTATGCAAATAATCAGCTCGGATTGTAATAATAATACTTAGTTTATATTTTTGCTACTATGGCGCTGGAATCTTAGCATGATTTTTCCATACGTGATATTAAATTTGAAGTTTAATAATTGAAATTAACTGATTAAATATTTAATTGAGAGATTTTAAAAAAAATTAGACATATTATACGGCATACTATAAATTTTTTCTAGTAGTGACATTTGTCATATTAGCATGCAACAATAGTAAATTATTTAAATAGCATACATAGATAGCAATGTAAATATTGTGAATTTTGATAATTTGAAATATTTAAACATGAATGATGTATGAAAATGTTATGATTTAGTACACACCTGTCACTCGGCAGCATCTGAAAACACCTTTTGGTCGAGAACTAGTATAAATCTTACTATAAATTTATACTGGATCTTTTAATTTATATAGATGTGCAAATTTAATGTTGAAAAATTAATAATTCAATATACCTATGTAATCTTTTAGAAATATATTTTAAAATTCTTTAAGATATTTATATGCACATCTATTTCGCATTGGAAATTAATCAAGCAATAATGAATTTAAAATTATAGGTAAAGGTTTTTACAAATAGAAAATAATATAGACTCTACCAGTTACTTTCACTTCTAATATAACAAAAATTTTTGAATTTACTTATGGTTTGTGAGCTTTAATTTGTCCACAGAAATCATCAAACTAATTAGAAATCATCAAACTAATTAGAAAACATCCATCGAGTTCCACCATGATAGCAAAACGAAATAAATAAAAAATTCAGAATTTATCGATTTTTCATAATCGAATCGTTAGTTATGATCTTGAGTTCATTAAGAAATCCTACAGACATATTTCATTTTCCAGCTTGTAACAATAATTAATCAAATCGAATAACTGAACTTTAATCGATAACTGAAATTTAAACACACGGCTTGAATATGTTTAAGATAATTTTTGCATAAAATGAGTTTAAAATTTTTTCAATTAATTTTAAATTTCTTTGTGTAGCCGAGAAAGCATACGTTTAATAGTTCAAACATGAGCATATAAATTCAAATAATCGGTATTAGTAACTGGTAGTCTATGTAAAGATCAGCCACTGGTTTTGTTTATTCTAATATTTTAATATGAAACTTTTCCTATATTATAATAAAAATACACGTTTGCCTATAATTCTAGAGTTAGTTATAAATGAAATATTTGCACATGCTATTTGATTTAAAATAATTTAAGATAAAAATTAAAACATACCACGATCTACACTAGACACATCATGACTATCCAAAACTGTTTCATCGTCATCGGTAACTCTTCGGCGATCGTCTCTACGCCCCTCCCGACGAGGTGGAGGACCATCTCTTCGGTTTATTGGAGGTCCTCGAGAGCTGCCTCCACGTGACTGTCGAGGTGGTAAATCACGCATTAATATTTCTTCAGTATCTGGAGTTTGTCTTCGTGAACCTTTTTACATAAATGAAATAATTTAGTAAAATAAAGAATTTTTTTTTTTAAGTATTAAACAAGAAGTGTAAATTTTAAATAAAAGCGATTATACGACGATGATGCTAAAATCATGTTCTTCATTTTATTTAAAATTATAGCCCAAAATGTACGACTTTAAACAATTAAAAATTAGTTGCTAACGAAAAAATATTTCAGGCCGCTTTTTATTCATTAAGTTTTTTGATGTAAACATGTTCTTTTGTTTGTACTTAAATTGACAATACAGCCAGAACAATATTTATATACATACAAAAATAGTGAGACTAAAAACATTACACATACACCAGCAGTTCGAAGGTCCCGGATTTAATTCCTGTCAGATGTATTCTGTTTTCAATTACTTTCTATCTTACTCTCTTTCAGCAGCTGAAAGAGCAATGTTTTATAATGGCCATAAAGTTACTCAAAACTTTAAATTATAATATCAAACCATTATAATTTCTTAAAATGTAAAAATTTTGTAAAAAAAAAACAGTTATTGTGACAGTTTTAAAAGTTTGTAATATTTTATATTTTAATACGTCTGTTCACTTCACTTTTGGAAGATAGTAAAAATACATTTTCAAAACGTCAAATAAAGTAATTAACTTATGCAAATTTTATTCAATTATCAAAATGGGGGACTCAATACCATAACAAAACTCAAAAATTAAATTAAAATTGATTCAAAAACAAAGAAATATTATTTTCCATCTCTTTCTTGAAAAATATTTTTTATATGTTATCTATGAAGATAAAAGCCGATGAATATATCATCTCTCTGTTTAATAAAGAGTTTTGAACGTTCATGATTTACTTATTTTGATGTATAAAAGTAAATTTCTAGTAAATTCATAAGGGAGACTTCACTCGCGGTAACTTAGGTCTAAGAAAAAGAAACACAACATTTTACGATTGGAGAGTTAGTTTTCGCGATATAATTTGAAATTCATCCGTAATAATAACCTGCGTATAGGATTTCTGATCTCTAAAACTACACATTCAATCGTAAAATAGATATTTTTGAAATATACAGATCATAATTTTATCGAAATTAGAAATAACAAATTTTCTCTTTTTTACGTGATTTAAGGCCTCTCTATACTCAAAAAGTAGAGTATAATTGTTTGTCACCAAATTTGATAAAACTATGTTTATAAAGGTAGTTTGATATGTATATTTCAAAAATAACAATCTTTTTTACGATGGGTTGCGTAGTTTTTAAGATATCGCTGGAAACTCAATTTAGTGGTCAATATTTCGAACAAATTTCAAGCGCCGATCGAACTGGCCACCCAATTGTAAAATAATGTTGACTTTCCTAGAGTTTAATTACTCTAAAAAACTTAAAAAACCAGCAGCAAATATTTATTTTTTTGTGATTTTTAAGATTTTTGGTAGAATTGCAAAAACCGCGTAATGTAGTATGAATACATTTTATTTTAGTCAATAAAACATATATCACAAAATTTCTTTCTTATAAAATATAAATAAAATATATATCACAAAATTGTTTATTCTTTAAAACTTTGCCGTAAACACAAAATTGTATATACTAGAAGATCTTAGTTGAACATAATTGATTGCTTCAGTTATTTACAGAATCAATAAAAACAATTTATGTTAAATTTTTATTCAACAAAAATCGTTTTATTGGTTTAATAATACACTACAGATATCCACATCATCTTTTTTTTTAAATACAATATAAAATAATTGCAGTAGTCAACCGACAAAAAAAGCAGTAGTAGTAATTATTGATAGCTGAACCCACACGAGCGTTCTTAACAAAATTCAGGACATCTTATACAAAAATAAATTGAACAAAAAATATAGATTCTATTTTCAAACAAATATTCTAGTTAAATTTAAGATGAAAATTACACTAAAAAAAACTTTTTAATAAAAAAAAAAATATTATTTAAAATATTAATTATTTGTATATTGACTTTGTTTAATCAAAATAATAAATATTAAAATACTCGTATGATCCATAAATTTATTTGCATAAAAAAAGTTTTATGAAGTGGTGAAAGCATAAATAATTCAATTGTAGGATTTAAAATAATGGCAGTCCGTCATCAAATACTTTATGATAGAAATTTGTACAAATAAAATTATATTTTTTCATTACACCTATTTATCAATCATTTTAGAGAATTAGGGACTTTGTTATCATCGACTTTAAAAGATATATTATGAACTTTCTTATCGCCATTTTCTAAGTATTTAGAATTTAATTTAAAAATCCAAAACGAATTTGTACTTCTTAAAATATAAGATTCCGTTAGGACACAATTTTAGAAATAGTTCGAAGGTTAACATCCAATGACTAGATAAAATAAATGATTAATTGAATATTAAGTTTTATTTAAAATCAAAAGTTTATTCGCAGCATAGTTTATAAATTCGGTGATAAATTTTTTTATGTATAGAATTAATTTTTTTAATTTCATGCGTTTAATCAATATTATTTTACCAAGCGTATAAAAGCTATTGAAAAATATTTTTATAAAGATGTATAACTAAGTACAACACTCTATTTCAAAAGAATGTAATAGCATCAGAAAATGCGATAAAAATCTATATAGATATTATATTTCCAGGAAAACTTGTCAAGGAAGAGAAGAGTCCATAATCAAGTCAGTATTTAATGTTCATAACATTACTTTCCAACATTTGTTTAAATGAACACATTGAAATATAAAAAAATAGAAAATATTAGAAAATGAGATCTATAATAATCTTAATATTCATTTTCAATCAAACATTGATGCAAAATTTGAATACCAAAAATTTTCTAAAATTTCAATCGAATATACTATTTATTTTCGTCCCTTATTTGTTTTTACACTATTATTTGAACGTTGATTATTTGTACCATTAACTAAACGTCCTTTATTTTTTTTCGAATTATTGCCACTATCACCATTTAAAGAAGGTTTGTTATTTGAATTAATATAATCTGATATGGTGCTACCAGAGGAATTGTATCGTGACTCCGAATGTCTGGGACCACCACGACCGCCACCTCCTCTCCCACGACCTCGTGAACCACCTCTTGAATTTCCACGACCACCATTATCAACCTCCGAACTGAAAGACCGTTCATTACGCCGTGACATTGGTAAACTTTGCATGGATCCCATTGTTGAACCATGAATACTCCTTAGTTGTTGATCAATTTCTAATTTTTCTTGCCGGAGTTGTTCGACTTCCTATAATATGAAAAAATTAGCAATGCAATTATAAAGTTAGTATATTAAATCTAATTTTTAATTACATAATCTTTCTATATATTTTCAATCCCGCTTATTATGAAAAAACATGAATAATAGAGGAGAAAAAAGGCCTTGTCTTTGCTTATTTATATATAGATATATAAATAGGCTAAATTATGTTTGAATTTTTAAATGTTGCCGCTATTTATTTTTTTAAACTTACTTTCAAGTGAGCAAGATGATATTCTAATAGAACTTTAGCATTTGCAATGCTTTCAACAGTGCCCACAAACACAAAAGGTACCTGCCCTTCTTCTCGTGGAATTGTTGGTTGTGGTTCATTATCTCCTTCAATTTTAACTCGAACCTAAAAACCATAAAATTTATTATTAATCAAAACAAATTACTATGATTATTATCTCGAATAAAATTAAGCTATAAGGTTGATGTGATTACCAGTGAATCCGGATCATTTAGATATATAATCTAGAAAAGTTCATACGCATTCGTGTATACATGTTCTAGTCTGTCAGAGTACTCAAAATCTCATTCCCTTACAATAGTGTTTAAATATGTTTAATATTTCAATTTTTTACATAAATAAGTTTTAGAAAAAGTTAAATTATTGCGATAATTTTAAAATCATAATTATTTAATTTATATTTAATACATAATAATAAATAAAAACTTACAACTCCGCTCTTGTCCACAATTTCTTGTATTATTCGACCATTTTTACCAATTACTTTTCCAACTAATGCTCTGGGTACTTGCAATGATTCTTCATTATATTCTAACATAGATCTTGCTTTCTTGACAGCTTCATCCGTCTAAATAACAAAAGCAGGAAGTTAAATCATATTATTTTTTTAAACTACTAGGCCGCCTTATTTTTCCGAAAGTTTATTCTAGATTGCTGTAAGTTTTAACATTTCAAAAAAAGATCGAGAAGCTTTGATACGAGAAACAAAACTTTTTCGTGTACTGTATACACTATAAAATTTTGAAAGTTTTAATTTGAAAAGGTTCTGAGATGAATTTTTACTTATAAAATTATGATACTCACTTCTCCAAAAATTCTAAAAGTACAAGTATTTTCTTCTAATTCAATATTAGTAATTCCTTCAACTTTTCGCGCCTGTTGAATATTGGCACCATGTGATCCAATAGCAAGTCCCATTAATTCTTCACGAACACTAAACTCAACCGAATATCTAGAAAAAAAAATGTGGTTTATAGTTGACCATGTAACTTTGAAGGTTATTGCCAAGGTCTTAATAAATAAATATACAATATAATTTAATAAATGTTGATTAGCTAAATTTGAACTGGAATTGTAGCGACCTTAAGCAATTTATGAAAAAAGGTTTTAAACCAAAATTAGTTATTTTCAAGTAATAAACAAATTTTGCATTTCTATTCTCATTTTAAGTCTAAAATATACCAATAAAATTTCATTTTATTTTATTGACAAGCTGGCAAACGAAAGTGGACTTTTCAATTAAATGAACATTTGTGTTCATTCAATAATAATTTTTGTGTATAGCAAACGTATTACAGGCTCTTGATAAAAGTAGAAATACATCTTCATAATAATATTAATAAATAAATAATTACCCGCCACTATTTTGTAATTTAGTTGATTCAAGCTGTCGGGCAGCTTCCTCTGTGCGTTTTAATAACATAACTTTTTGTGATAAATTTCTAAAATGCATATCCTGTAACATTAGTGACCTTTTTCGCGTTGGTTCTGATCGTGATACTACTTTCAAAACCCCTCTTTCAGGCACATATCGACAAATGACAGCTCCGATCGCTTTTTGAAACTCTTTATGAACATTTTCCATTTTTGCACTGAAAAATTAAAATAATTTAGTTAAAAATAGTATTCAGTAGTTTTTCTTATGTCGAAAATTAATGTGTAAATGTTGATATTTGTCCAATCGATTATGACTTCAAGTATTCTTTACAACAGTTTATATTTATGGCCATATTAAACGTGTTTCATCTTTCGAGTTTGTACTATTCAGGAGTTTTATCTTAAAGGAAATTTGTTAATTTAAAATCAACATCAAAACAAGCAGACGTTTTGGCAAAAACAAGTTATAACAACGTACTATTTAATTATTTAATTACTCCAGAAATGTTTATTGTAAAAATCCATTTTTTCAAAAAATCAATATTTCGGGAAAAGCAAAAATACTACCATAAAAACTTTTATTTGACTAAAATGTAGAAAATCTAATAATCACTATGTCAATTCTAAAAATCTTAATCTATAAACACTATACAAATTCTCAATCTAACAATCACTATATAATTAAGAGTAATTTCAATCGCCAGTCTTCTTACTATCTTTGTTCAAAATATCACAGAAGATCCATAAGATCGAATGGCATGCAAATACCGACTAACACACTTTTGAATCTATAATTTTAAGTATAGTCCACATAGTTGCTTTTTAGTTTGCATATATAAATAATTTCGATTCTTGTAATCATATATTTGAACGTATTATTTCATTCATATAATTTGGAGGCCACTATATATTTGTTTAAAATGTTATTTTTGTATTTTGTCATTACAAAAGAATTGCACTGTATTCTAGATATTATAAAAACAATCACTAGATTAAGTAAATAAAAGATAATTGGGTACGTACTACATTCTTAACTCTTCAGGCACTTCGATTTCGAATTTATAAATGCTTTTTTCAATAGATTCATTAGTATTCTTTGGACGCACACGTCGACTGTCCACAATTTCCGTGTAACTATTTTCCCAGCCTAGGTATTCAACCACATGAAAGTCACCTTTCGACATCTAATAAATAAAAATAATATGAATAAAATACAAACAATTAAATAATAATTTTGGTACTGTACCTTGATTGCTGCCTTCCACCACCCACAAGGCTCCCCTTCATTCGCTCGCGAAAATACTTCCACCTCTTGACCTTCAACATAATCGGTTTTTACATTCAATGCTTCTGGTTTTGGTGGCAATCGAACTTGTGAAAATGGAAATTTTGATTCTGGCTGCCAACTGTAAAAATAAATACGCAACTGCAGTTATTACTATATTTTTAAAAAAATGTAATGACTTACTCATTTTCAAAAGCTATTAGCACTCCATCTTCAAAAACATCGACTATGGTTGCCTAAAATAATTATTATCATTATCAATGAAGAGAATACAAACATTAAATTATTAAACAATTAAAATTTGATATGACATTCAACACAATATACAAATTAGAAAGAAACGGTGGTTAACATTTGGTACAAAAATATCTAATATATAATGAACTATAACCCTAGTAAATACGTATAGTATTACTAGCAAATTTAATTGTATTTAATAAGTTTTAATGACAGATAATACAATGAAAAATCAAGAAAATTCACGCCCTGTCAAAGTTTTATGGCGTCTAGATGTATGATTATCACATATGAGTCGTGCCGCATTGTGAGCAATTTTACACAAAAAGTACATTTATAAAAATGAAATAATTGGATAAAATATGAAATTAACATTATAAACAATTTTAAAAATATGATAAAATAAATATGAATATAATACTTTTCATGTAACATACCTTATAATAGGCACCATTTTCGCCGCATACTTCTACTATTAGGTCCTCCATGTTGATTTTGTTAAAGGAAACGGTCTTGCAAGCAAATTGCATCTACAAGCTAGTATAGAGGGGAATAATTACTACAGTTTGTTATATCGACAAATAGTCGTTTCAGTTTACACTATTCAGTTTAAAATACGCGAAAATCGATATCTTATTATAATAAAACAGAAGACACATGCAGTGAAGACTCAAGATTTTTTCTTAAAAACATTTAGACTTAGAGTAAATATGATAATTTTCATAAATAATCCCGTAGCTCATAAGGATATCAAACTCCTCATATAAAGGATAAGAATAAAGGAAAGGTGTAAGGATAAGAAACTCCTCGTGTAAAAGACAAATGCTAAATTAATGTAACATATATCGATTAAAATGTATAAACAGCACCTTATTTCGTCATATGGGCTGACTACCCATGACCTTGCGGTTCGATGTATTATGCAGAGTTACCAGAAAGTTTTTATTCAAGTCGCCCCATCTATCATCGAAAGTCGCAAAATATTCTGAAGAATCGCCCAATGAACGTTTTAAGTCTTAATTTTTATCAGATAGCAACAAAATTTAAGAAAGTCAATTGTGACATTAAAGGAAACAATAATTTTTGAAACGGTTATGTACTTTTAACCTGTTGCCAACGCTGAAAAGTAAAAAGAGCCCAATTTGCGACTTATCGCCCAAACTTAAAAAAAGGAGCGTACCTATAGAAAAAATCGCCCAATTCGCGATAAATCGCCCCATCTGGCAACTCTGGTATTATGGGGGTTACTTAAAAGCTGTGAATTGTTCGAATAATATATGATAATATTAGCATAGTGATGATTTACAACCAATTACAGGTGTGGATTTTTCATTCTGTTATATTACATTACTATGTAGTATTGCATAAACTATATTTTGTGATATGCTTTTGACTGGGAGAAATAATGATGCACAAATTTTTTCATCATTAGCACTTTAATGCATTTTTTAAATTCCGTCAATAACAGCAGAAAATTTCAGGGTTGAGGTCGCTGATTACGAATTTATGCTTAAAATTAGTATACAATATTAAGTTTATAATATAAAAAGCTTTTGACCATGAGTAGTGCATAGTGTATTTTTTGGCTTAAATGAAATGTATTCATATTACATTACTTATGATTCTATCAAAAACCTTAAAAACCATCAAAAAATCCCAAAAATTTTACTTGCTGTTTTTACGTTTTAAACGGTAATTGAGGTCAAATTATATCTTCTCATCCTTCTAAACAAAATTTTACCCAAATTGAAGACAAAAAGTTATATCGATTTTTTTCAAAGTGGTACCTCTTAATAAAATTACGAAAAATAGAAATTTTTTTCGAATTTCGATAAAATTTTTTAGTTGGACCTGTAGATTTTAAATAACACCCATTTAACACTTGATGCATTGTTATTCAGGTGTATCCAAAAGGTGAATAATTCAACCCAGACACATTTAAGCGATATCTCAAAAACTTCAATTAATGCTTATAGTATAACTATCTAGTCGTAAAATAATTATTTTTAAGTATATAAGCCCTAAAATAGCCTACAAAATGTAAAAGCAGGAATTAAAGTATTTTTTGGTGATTTTTAAGATATTTTACATAATCACAAAAAAATACATTTTTTGGTATGTTCATACATAATTTTTATGTATAGTTTTATTTATTTCAAACATTTTTATTCATTAAATCCAAATAATTCACTCAATAAACCGACTAGTATAAATTATTTTTAGTCGAGTTTATGCTTTATTGTAATGATAACAGCCAGTAGACAGTCCACAGTTCACACACACATTCAAAATTCTAAATGTCATAAGACATGGCTGTCTAATAAATCATTTCAATAACGTTTACGATTCATACTTAATGTTTATAGAATAAATTGTTATTATTATGATCAAAATAAATAAATAATTGTAAATAAATATAATGTCTACCAGTAGTGATTCGGATGAATTTTATGATGCCGAAGACATTACACCTTCTCGTATTTCCTCCAGGTAATGGATTTATTTATATAGATTTAATGACAGTTTTAAACAAAAATAACTCAATATTTAAAGATTTTATATGACTGATCCAATGAAGTACAAAATTACAAATAATCTTTTCTCAATAACAAATTTTGTTTATTATGAATTATTTACTATCCGTTGTTGCTAATCATAATACAACAGTTTAATTTTATTCATAATTATAGGATTGACCCACATGATCTCAAGTCAAAAAGTATCAAGCATTTAATACGTTCGGGATCTGAGCCTTGCATATCAATTGGAACATTCTCAACTAGCCAACAATATCAAATTAAAAACAATCAAGTTGTAAATAAAGCTTTATTCAATAAAATATCGCAGGTAATTTTATAGCTCATTAAAAATAACAAATTTTCTAATGTGCTATTTAAAAAAATAATTAATACTACCCTTTGGTGAACACACTTATTTTTATTACTTGTGGACGCGACTCCCGTTGTAACAATCGAAAAATTTTGTGACTAAGTTGTAGTACAAATATCTAACACTTGTCTCAGGCGTTAGAAGTTTTTAATTGTCGTTGTAAGATAATAAATAATTCGCAATTTTATTAAGTCCATTTTTAATTAATTAAATTATTTCATACATTATTATTTATTTATAGTAAAAAATATTAAATAATATAACTTATTTAAGGAAATCATTATTTATTTATTTTAAAAGCAATACAAATAACGGCATAACAATTCTATTGCGAAATTGGCAATATAAATAACACTGTTGCTATCTCCACTGGTTTATTAATAAATAATGTGCCTAACGAAAAATCTTTTAGAATGATGAAAATCCAACAAGCTCCTCAGAAATACGACAAACAAGGAGAAAATTGCGAGAAATACGTAAAAAAATGGAAACAGATGATGAAGATGGTAACGATGGTAATATATCACCTGCAGATAGCCAAACATCTTCAATTGAAGGTATATATGCAAATAGTGGCACTGTTCAAGGTCAAAGAACTACTCACCCATTTAGAATTGTTGAGCAAGATGCAGTTAGTTTGCAGAGCATGAATTCACTTGGACGAGTTGGAAGAATATTAAGTGGAAACACAAATATGATGAGTAAGTAATATATATGACTCATTTTTTAATGTTGTCATTCAAAAATACAAAGACCGTACAAAGAACTGACATGCAATGACCGTTTTATAATCATTTGAAGGTCACGGAAGTGCAAAAATTATATATATTTGATCTCAGTACTTCTGTCCGAAATATGTTTTAGTAAAATACTATTATGACGTGTGTGAATCCGTTCTATGTCTGCTTATAAGGGAAGATTACGATATCCGTAGCGCTTATAGCCATTTTAAAATGCATATACAAATTTTGAGAAAAATATATTGAAATGAGTTCTTATTCGAGACTCCAAATGGTCAGTATTTTTATGTAAATAATTTTTTTTGTTTTAGATGCGAATCGAAATAACAATCAATCAATGTCTACCATTTCACAGAGTTCAAAAGATTCTACATCGGAATCAAATAAGGATATGTCACAATATCCTAGTACTTTAACACTATCAGCAGAAGTATTATCAAAAATTGAAACCAGTGATGATAATAATAAAGATGTTGTTTCAAGAGTTGCAAGCCTACCTTTACAAGAACCAGATGTAGTAGCAAGTGCGAAAACTTCAACAAGTGCAAATAATTCATTAAAACGGGATGCAAATACTGAAAAAAATACATCAATGCCATGCCCAGTAGCACCACCTAGACGAAAGAAAAAAACTAAAATAGATACCAAATCTGCATCAACACTGGTGTGTTTTCATTTCAAACTTTAATTGTTATTTACTATAGAATTTTTGTTTCGGGAGATCCAGAATTTTCAATCTGTTGTGTAGTTTACGTGGGTGGCATCACCAATTATTATTATTATAGGATTGAGAGAAGAGAGGATATTGTAGGTGTAGGGGCAATATTGCAAAAGACCACCATTTCGATAAGATAAATATACTGTGTGAATTTGATCTTAATCGATCGACGAATTCGATTTTTCGATCTCATACACACATCCATTTTTTATACGCTAATAATAAAATTTAAGCATTTTGTCTGTGATATATTTAAATATTTCAATTACAAAATTTTTATGTAATTTCAGCAAGGACCTTCTCAAGAAAATCTATTTGCTTCAGAATCAGTATCACCATTAGCTAGTCCAGCCAGCACTATAGAATCTTTAACACGAGAATTTGAACATTCTTTGGATAAAACTCACTATCGCCATAGTTCATTAGATGGTGAAAATCAAACAAGAGCGGGAAAAATATGCCGTGCATTAAGAAGAGAATTTGAACATTCATTAGACATTAAATCAGCTATACAAGGCCAATTTGTAGTTAAACCTCAAGACGAAGATAAATCAAGAGCAGATGCGCCACTATCTCAAATGAAAGAAGATAGTATAGCTACATTAAAAATAGAATTATTAGATTCTCGTTTTAAATATAAACATAACGTAAATTCAGTTAGCAGTAATAATATTGGACATTCCAGTTTAGGACCACACAGGTATATTTTAATTTTAACTATGAGAATCATTACTTTGCATCTACTCACCAACCACATTTTCGTGTAAGATTTTTTTCCTGTTTTTTATTTTCAAAACCAACTTTTATTGTACAAATTTTTTTTTAACAAGTAGTAAAATCTAGTGGCCAAAAAACAAACATTAATAAATCATTCCATTTCTTAGTAGTAATCCGACCTTTTATAGAATGAATTACGTAATTATTAAAAGCACTAGTAGCTTTCATTTGGAAGAAACAATTACTTACT
Source organism: Chrysopa pallens (assembly GCA_020423425.1). Classification (NCBI taxonomy): domain Eukaryota; kingdom Metazoa; phylum Arthropoda; class Insecta; order Neuroptera; family Chrysopidae; genus Chrysopa; species Chrysopa pallens. The sequence continues at coordinate 16,537,453 of CM035594.1, forward strand.
ATTAAGCCAAATCGCATTGGAGTTCGTGTCTAATGTAAGAAATTAATATATTCTATGTAATACGGCGTGATATAACCTCCACCGAAGAAGAAAGGCATTCTAAAATTATTTTAGGAAAATATAGTATTTCACTTTCGTCGAATTTTTAAATGAAATTTTTAAAAAACCTTAATTTATCCAAGAAGTTTGATTATCGTTCAACGATTACATTCCAAACAGCGTCATAATCATTTTATTTTTAATAACTAGGTAATTTCGTAAAAGTAAAGGCTTGTGACATGAAGCTATTAAATAATTTATGATTTGTGAAACAAATAAAAAGATGATGAAAATCGTATTTTTTTAGGAAAACTTACATATGGACAATAAGGTCGTATGCATATGTACTAAACATAGACAAATAACAGTAGACCACGAGAGGGGGGGCAAAAAGCGATATACAAATAAAAAAGAACGCTTCAAGGATGTATATCTATCTCTTTTTAGTCATCAATACATAATAAATATACATGCACAAATTCTTATATCGTATCGACTTAATACTTCCATTACTAGCGTGATCTATTATTATATATCTATGGTATTGAACGTTCATTTCTGGATTGCCTATAAAAAATTTTATCAATGTTGTGGTGGTCGCTAGATCATACACAAAAATTAATAGGTTATTGAAAAATATAAATTTAATGACTAAAAAATATATGCTTTATTAATTTCCCATCTCTTCCACTATTGAAATAATAATTGGTAATCATGATTTAAACGTTATATATTTAATTTTTGCTGTCAAAAATCGGTATAGATTGAAAAAGCGTTACGCTACGTTGTCTTTGTTTCTCACATTGTTTTAATATAAGATTTATAATGTGTGTGATAAGGACAAATATATAAAATGACGTATTCAAATTTCTAGCCTATTGTTCTTTCAACAGATTTATGAGTTTGAATTTAATTAAGTTAATAAAAAATTATTAATTTAAAATATTAAAAATCTTAGATTAATGTCGACTTCAAGAGGATCCAAGCAAAGAAGGCGTTCTGCAGGTGATGAAGACATGATAAAACAACTAAATATGTTTGTACGTATGCGTAGTGATTCTGGTAAACCGTTAACCGATATGGAAATTCTTGAACAAGTAATAATATTAATGTATAAATAGAATATGATGTAGGCAACAACTATTATTATAAAAAATGTTTATACTATGTACTATTTATACAGGTGACTGTTTTAAATTTGGATACTGGTGAACGTGTGCCATTAAGTGTTGCAGAAGATAAGTTACCTCAATGTATAAACCCATTATCGTTACATATAATGCGTTTAACATCTGAATATGTTAGTACTACAAGTTTAGATAAAGAAAAAGAATCTGATGAAGAAAGTGTTGAGAGTAAACAAGCTATATTACCACAAGGTAAAATCATTTATTTGTTTGGGGACGAGGGTTGTCAAACATCTATAAGTTTCACTAATTACCTTTAATAGCCTATTACATTATTTTAAACTGAGACAGGGCAGGACAATTCCCACTATGTAAACTTAGTTTTTATTCCAGAAGAAATAGAATTAAGCCGAATGAAAAAAGGTACTGCAAAATTGAGGAGAATTTTAGGATCAACTGTAAAAAAAACAATGCATAAAGCAAAATCAATTGCTCACGAAGTTTCACATGCAAGACATAAAGAAGATGTTATGGATATTGTAGACGAAGTAAATTTATTTATATTATATTATAATTGAAATAAATAAAATTGATTGATAATAAATGATTGAATTTGTTTATTAATAGGTAAATCCTGGCGAACAAAATATAAAATTGAAAGCTTCCAATTCGCATAAAGGGCCTTATGAATTTGAAAATACACAACATGTTCAAGAATTAAGTGCAGCTTGTTCTGATGATGATGGATCTCCAGGCCATGTTGGACCTATTTGGTGTATGAAATTTAGTACTTGTGGTCATTTATTAGCTACTGCTGGTCAAGATAGAATTTTAAGAGTTTGGGTTGTTAAAGAAGCGTTTGCTCATTTTCAGGTAATATTTTATCTCTCTTAAAGTTAAACTTAATGTAGTAAAATAAGAACTTAAAATTGAAATAGAATTTAATATTCTGAGGATCAATTATTGTCTTGTCAAAAATAACAGACTTTTAATTTCTCATAAGCTATACACAAAAATTAATCAGAAATTTTTTAGAGCGATACACAGAATTTCATATTTTTTGTATTGATTGATATAAATTTCATCCATATAAATATAAAACACGTTATCTTACGACTTATTTTATGTGTTAATATTGTTCAGGCAATGAGAAACAAATACAATGCTGAAAAAGTTTCACCATCACCATCACAAGAATCATTAGCTTCTCACCATAAAGAAGAATCAAGAAATTTTGTAACAGATGATTTAAATCAAGAGGAGAAAAATCGTCATATATTTATGGAAAAACCATTTTGTACATATACTGGTCATACATCTGATTTATTAGACGTATCTTGGTCCAAAAATTATTTTGTTTTATCATCATCAATGGATAAAACTGTACGTTTATGGCATATTACAAGAAATGAATGTTTATGCTGTTTTCAACATATTGATTTCGTTACGGCCATCGTTTTCCATCCAAGAGATGATCGATACTTTTTAAGTGGTTCATTAGATGGTAAATTAAGATTATGGAATATACCAGATAAAAAGGTAAGCAAATATAAAGGGTGTTATAATATTCAAAGTACTCTTTTAAGAGGGGGTTATTTATTGTATGTTATATTTTTAAAAAAACATTAGGAATATAGAAATAAAAAGGAGCTTAATTAAATCATCTACATATTATATTACTTCAAATTTCTCGGTAATTTTTAGGTGGCTGTATGGAATGAGGTGGATGGACAAACAAAGTTAATAACAGCTGCAAATTTTTGTCAAAATGGTAAATTTGCAGTGGTTGGATCATATGACGGACGCTGTATTTTTTATACTACAGATCAATTAAAATATCATACACAAATTAATGTTAGATCAACTCGTGGTAGAAATTCTACGGGTCGAAAAATCAGTGGCATAGAACCAATGCCAGGTGAAGACAAAATATTAGTAACATCAAACGATAGTCGAATACGACTCTATGATTTACGAGATTTAAGTTTGTCATGTAAATATAAAGGTTATGTTAATGTTAGTAGTCAAATTAAAGCAAATTTTAGTCATGATGGAAAATATATTGTCAGTGGTTCTGAAAATCGTGATATTTATGTATGGAAGACAAATCATGATTATTCAAAATTTTCATCAGTTAGACGTGATCGAAATGATTTTTGGGAAGCAATTAAAGCACATAATGCGGTAGTTACTTGTGCTGTATTTGCCCCAAATCCCGATAGTATTATCAAAATGATAGAACGAACGGATGATAATCGAGGACCTGCAGAAGAACAGGTAATCTTCATAATTCTAATAATTTTATTTTTTAAATTTAATTGTACTTGCTTTACATAATAACCATTTTATACTCATGCAAATCATTTCATTATACTTGAATTTTATTCGATTGATTTGATTTTTTTCGAAAAAAACTTTAGAATGTGCTCTGTTTTCATGTCAAGATAGTGCATACTAATAATATTTTCATTACAGTTGGATAATTCTATTTTAAACGAGAAAATAGTGTCTTTATTATAAATGTCTTATTCTGGCCGATAAATCTATTTAAAATAACAAATAATTTTAACTCTAGTTTTTGTTTATTGATTTTAGGAGCAAGATCCGGTTGTTGAACAACATACAAAAGGATGTGGTGGACATGTATTGGTTAGTGCAGATTTTAATGGTTGTATAAAAGTTTTTATAAATAAGATGAAACCGAAACATAGTTCTCTACCAGCATCAGCGCTTGCCTAATTCGATAGTAATTAGTGATAATGAATGGCAGCATGTGTTGTTTGATAAGTTAATTGGGAACATATTTGTATATAAACTATATATTATTATTTAGTTTTAAGAATATATGCTATTATTTTTATGCATCAAAAACATAACAATATTGTAGATAAAATGTTTAAACATTTATTTGTACATTCAATTTTACTTTATGTTTAATTTATTTTTTGTCAAATCATTTAACTTCTCTATCCTACAGATCCACCAATCTTTATTTATTTATACGATAAATAAGTATTTAACGATTAGTGCAGCAACTCGTGCAAAACATTTGGTTTAATCATCACTGATATATTTTAAAGGAATGATAAATCACCATCTATCCTGTTAATTAGACCTGATTTAAAAATATATTTTTTTCAATTTCGACAAATATGAAGTGTATGGGCTTTAATATTAATTAAAATCCTCTTTATCTGTTGCAAGTTTACTTTATTAAATTCTTTTAAAAATGAAAATTTTTAAATAATAAAATATTTTAATCAAAACCATTTAATGTTTATTTGATTTTTGAAATAATTTTGTTTTGAAAGTATGCTCCATCGCCCAAAGTAGCAGTTTTGTTAATTTCTTTATGTCTTTTATGGCTGACTATTTCTTCAATAACTTCACCATCGCCTTTAATCAACCTAGATACAAATCAATTTTAATAATTTATCAAAACTTTTCAATTCATTCTTATTTGATGTGTTCAAATCAGATTTTTACTTACTAAGAAATTAGAATCAAAATCAATTATGGGGAAGCCCTTAATTTTGACTTCTTTAATATATTATGAAAAACCCTATATTACAATCGTGTTTTTGGAGAAGAAAAGGATCTAATTCTACGTCAAAATCACAGACTCGTTTTAGCATCATTTAAATTAACGCCCGAGTAGTTTAATCACTAGATAAACGTTAGGGATTAATTAATCTCATATAGCCTTGTTAACTCAACCCTATAAACGCAGACCCATGCTAGCTCGGCCCAAATTATCGCCTGATAAGTTTATTTACTAGGTAAACGTTAAAACTGAGAAAGCCGCAGACTCGTAATAACGCAACTCCATTACATAAGAGTAAGTATCGATAATAAAATCTTAAATGTACGGTGATATTTAATTTATTCAAAAAGCATAAAATGTGAATTAAATCGTTGTTCCATATACTGTTAAATTATGCACTACTGGACTGAATGTATGGGAAAAACATTTTTGAGGAAATAATCATTTGTGGACTTTGACAAACTGTTTCTGAAAGACAGTTATCTAATTATAACGGACAATTACCTATTTCGCCCACTTTCTTCGTCATATACTCTTCGTATTATACTTTGCCTTTTTTCCCATTCTTCTTTAGTCATTGGAGCCATTGATTTTGACATTAAGTCTAAAGGTACATCGGCAACTTCTTCTTCTGAAGTGGAATCTTTTTTAACAGTTTTTGATTTTTTATCTTTCTTTTTCTTATGCATTTTTTTCTTTTCTCCAAAATTATTTGAGGAAGTTGATTCTTTGCTCTTTTTATGTTTTTTCTTATGTTTCTTTGATTTTTTATCAGATTCAGTATGTTTTCTTTTCAAACAATGTTTGGAACTATTACGATTATCAGAATTACTCTTATCCATTATAGAAAGAAAAAATTATAACAGTAGGACGATACTACACATTTATTTTCATCTGGTAAACCCAACCATTTGGCATTAACTCTTTGCGGTTTTAAATTTACCTGTTTAATTGTTTAATAACAATTCAATTAACCACAAATAATTTGCCAGTATTTTGAATTTTGACATTCACATTTGGCTGCATTCATTAAACGTAATAGATGCCAGAATATACCAGCGTGAGCGAACCTATATCTATTGGTATGTGGGGGAGCCGGTATGTGTTACGACAAAAGAGTTCTCGGTCGACTACTCTTTATTTTTAAATTTCTCGTTTGAAATTAATTTTACGACGGTAAAAAATGACAAGACAAAAGTGAATAACTATCTTTTCTTGTTAGAAGAATAAAGATAATATATTTTAAGTATTTCAATCTTTAATCATGCATTTTATTTGAATCTCACATCGAACGCTTTGTTGTTTGTCATTCGCTTCTCTGATATGAACTCAGCCTAATTATTGTACAAAACTTGACATTTCAAAAATCAAAATACACTTTTCAGTAGAAATAGAATATAGTTTGTAATTTTTAAACGAAAACAAATTATTAAGATGATTTACATGGCTTTAAACAGAGATTGTGTCATATGAATAAATAATCTCGGACTATGATAATTTGAAAAAAACTTTATTACTTATTTTCAAATTAGAATTAGGAAATATCAAAGACTACAGCAGGAGGTTATATTAGTTTTAAGTTGTAGTTTTTCTCGATTAATAAATAATACTATTAAGATGGGAGATAGTAAAAGTTTAAAAAAACAAATTACATATTTAAAAGATGTAGAAGCAGTAGGTCAATCAATTTTAGCAGGTTAGCAAATTTTTTTCTTGTATTATTTTAAAATTTCAATAAAGTTTATGTAAAAACTTCAGATAAACAAGCCATAATTGATTTAAATAAACGTCAAAATGTAAATCGTGAAGGTTTACGAGCTATACAGAAATCATCAAGTAAAAAACATTTTATTAGTATTGGTGGTTTATTAATTAAAACAGAAAAAAAAGACTGTGAAAGAATCATAAATGACGGTAAGATTTATTTTATATATCTATGTATTTCAGTTTTAATTAAGTAATACCATGCCTGCCAAGTGCGGTGGCATAATTACAAAAATCTTTGGGTGGGAAAAGTTCCTTTATATATATTTAATACCATGACGATGTCGTTATCGTGATGGTCAGCATAACGATATGGTTTTAAAATGCAACTGTTGATGATTGTCAAGTATTGCCTTGAAGCGCCATTCAAAATCAGGAAGTAAAATATTAATTCGGTAAAAAAAACTTAAGTTTATTTCGCCAGAATTTCACAGATTGTAAAAGTATACTTAAAACGGTCAAAATTAAAACTCACTTAAAATTATCCTTAAATTGCTACGATCCAAGAGAAATAATACCAGACTAGTCAATATTGTCAACAGAAGAATTCTCATTTTTTTCTTCATTTATGAATGATATATTTAGCTAGAAGTTATAAACTAAAAGTTAGTTTTATAACAGTTGGAAGTAATACCCACGCCTAACGTGTATTAGTTTCAAAACACGTTAAACACTTGTCACAAGCTCTAGTAAACATAATACAGCTGAGTTGACTAGCTGTCTGTTTTATTTACAGATCAACATAAAATTGAAAGACAAATAAATTGCCTTCGTAGTGAATTAAAAGTAAAAGTAAATGATTTAAGAGATCTTGAATTTGAACCACCTGTACCAGGGTTGAATTTAGCACCATTATCTAAAGAAGAAATGAATGCAGTTCGACAAGTAATGGGTGGACATGCAACTTGAATTACAATAAAAACAATTATAGAAATCTTTTATTTTTTGTACAAATGATTATAATAAATGATTAAAATTATATTCTAATTCTAAATTATTTATTGCATTCCTCCTCTGATTGGATATGTACATATTGCAAATCCTCCTATTAAAATTTCTCCAGGTTCATTTAATTCAACTCCTAATTCCATAATTTTAGCTTCATGATTCGTTATTTTGAAACATCTGTAACAAATGAGTAAAATTGTTAATATTATTATACCTTGGTACAAAAAATAAAAAAAAATTCATTTTTTTATTTGTATATACGAAATATATGTTTATAGATAATGTTTTCCAAAGAAAATTCGATGATAAGTTTTTACATTTCAAGATCTCTTTAAGGTAAATTGACACAAAAAATGAGAACTCTATAATACAAACTATGTTATTTTCTTCTTCTTCAATTTTTCGCTTCCTTTATAGCCTCCAATTATGTAATATTTAAAAAGATTTCAGACTTTTTATTTTCGTCTACATTTCATTAGTATCCCTGTTTTAAGTAATATACGTGATATACTTACTTTAAAGTCCACTTATCATTTAACGGTGTATGTAATTGAAAAATTCGTCTCAGTAATATTAATTTTTCAAATTGACTTAGCAGACAATGTGTACTGTTGCTTTCAATGACATCATCAGATTGTGACATTAGCTCTCTTCGGAATAATCTATTCAAAATAAAAAATCGTATTTCAATTGCTCAATTCATTTTAATAATAATTATTGGTGTTATTTTATAGATAGACCATCAATTAACTTGAAAAAAATATTTGTATACACAAAAAAAAGATTAATTTTCAATTAAACATAAAATTTTGAATTGAAATATTAAATTATTATTAAACATTTTTTTTTCGAATAATAATTAATCAATTCTAATGTTTTATTTTACAAACTATCGTATGTTTTTAATTTCAGTTTATTTTCTTATATGGAAAATACTCTATTATGTGTTTTTTTTTACTTTTTTCGTATTGTGTATCATAAATTCGTGTAAGTTCCTCGAAGAATTGAATAAAAAATACTGACCTTCCATTGACATTTTGACACAGTAGAACAATATTAAATTTGAGTGGATTTTGCACATATTGATAAATACATGCGACTAAAAGTGTATTATTAAATGTAATATCACATGTTACAATTCGATTTATTTGATTCGGTTTTTGATAACAAATTTTTAAACCAGTTCCATTTGGTAACATATTTGTAGTCACAATTTTTTGACAATTACAATTGTCTAAATTCTTGTTATCTTCTTTTTCATTTTGATCGTTATCGCTAATCACATTGTTAATGTCATCAATTCCAAGACGTAACGAATTCATTTTTAAATCAAGACTGTTCATGTTGTAATAATTCTGTTGCATGTAAAAAAGACCAACAGAAATGAATTATTTCCAAATAATTTAGAAATGAAATGAATTTCTTTATTTAGGCTTTTTTATAACAGGATTAAAAATTACCTTAGAACATCCACTATGAAATGTTGTTTTAAAAAAATTTTTTGTTCCATGTTCATACAAATATGGTGATAAACTTTTCCAAAATTTTAGATCATTCTCTTCAAATCGTTTACGAAAAGTATCATTTGGTTCATTAGCTAATGTTTCATGAGTCCAACCGGGAGCAAATATTGCCGCCGAAAATCCATGTTCACGAATTATTTTCATTGACTAACAAAATACAATAAAATTCAATAATACATTAAGTTTAAGTTAAAAATTATCTATATAATTCCTTCACCTTATGGCTGTCCATACCGCCAAGACAATTTCGTGCAAATACGTCAATTCCTACATACACATCCAAAGTTCGACTTCCACTATTGGTGTACGTATTTAATAAATGCTTTTCTTTCCAATTATAATTCAAAAATATTCCATCACACATATCAAACCAACAACTAAAAATTATTATTGATATCACTAACAAATAAAAAGCAACATACTACAATAGAGATAGCATTCGACATAAAAAATTAGTAAATAGAAGGAATTTGGTACTCTGAACTTATAAAAAGCATTCTAAAATTGAAAATGTGCTTCGGTTGCTGTTTTAAAAAGTTATAGTATAATATCAAAATGAATTTTAATGACTAATCCCATTAAAAATTTTAATTTGGGACACTTTCCCCAAAACTAGACTGTTAAAACTGTTGAAAACTTTTGAATTTTTATATTATAATTACCTATTTTTTTCATTCAATTCATTTTGCCAGTGTAATTCTCCGGTTTCTAGAACGCTATCATACCAAATAACTAAATTTCTTGGATTTTGTTTATGAAGATCATTTGATAATTGCTGAACCAGTTTTTTTAATCCTTTAACATTTTTAACTTGGTTTTCAATATTTAAAAGCCAACCATCTAATTTAAAACATTCTGTTAAATTTACTATTGAATTTACAAATTTATTGATTTTATCATCATGATCGATTATTGAATTTAATAATTCTTCACCAGTTTTACCTTCTGTTATTATTGTACCTTAAAAACAATCATTTTATAAAAGAAATAGTTTATAAATTTCTACGGTTTAACTAAAATAGTATAATGATATATAATTTTAAAAGAAAAAGTTTAAATTTTTAGTGTTTTGTTGAATTTTATCTTGAATAATACTGAAGTAAGTTGACTAAGATTTATGTATTCTGATTCTCGGGAATTCAAAGTTTTAGGAATTTCATATGAGGTTTTCTGTTGAATAATACTCAATACTCCGCAATTTATTTGATTGACAGATAGAAGACTATTTTAATTTATCAAATTCCTCAATAAAATGGATTTAAAAAGAAATTAATACAAAGTTTAATCCCAAACATATTTGACCCTAAATGTAATTTTCCTAAAATCCCTTCTTAGTGGGTTTTACAAAATTGCATGTGGTGGAAAAAAAAAATTGTTTTATCTATCACCTAAAAAAGTTTCGTTGTTTATTAGTGAGTGAATGGTAGGTATTTCACATATACGTATAATTTTAATTTGCATTTGAGAATATTTTTTAACAGAATCACAAAACCACAAGCATAGGATCAACTATTCAATTAAGAATACTTAACCAATCTAAAAAATTTGTTTTTGTTAATACCTAAAATATAAACTCCATGACGATGTGCGGCATTAATCCATCCAAAAGGAGGTATTGTTATAAAACTATGACTAAAATAAATAAATGCATCAATAACCATCCAATGAATAAAATTGTACGATGATTCATCTCTACTTCCATGTATAAACCTAAACCAAAATAAAATTATACTATCAATCAATATATTAAACTTTTTTTGAATTTGAATCAATATTATATTTAAGTATATTTAGCGAAATAAAATGCGACGATTTAATTCTATCCTATATTCTGTTTACAATTATAAAACTCACGATTTTTACGGTGTATTTTATAAAACATTCATTCAAGAAAGTAAATACCGGTAAAAATAAAAACTACGCAAACAATTGCGTTCCATAGACTTTAATTTATTATAGATGGAGTGTTTTATAAGTATCTAGTCAAAATAATTAACCGCATTTTTGTAGTCTATGGAAATAGCCAACTGAGTGTACTAATACTTGATTTATATTTGTGGCTCTTGAAAATAACTATTTCAAGATTGGCTATAGAAATCATTAATTACTACTCAGGTTTTGGAATCCTATCAAATTGTTGAAACTGTAATCAGTTTCCTAAACAAAACTTTAAGTGAAATTTAGACAACATTTTCTTCATCGACTAGGCACATTTTGATTTGCATACAATTCTTTAAAACTGTAAAAGACGCTTTTAGTTCAATCCATAAAAAAATCTAAATAACCGATGGACGCGAATGAGAAACTAATTTCTCTGACTTGGGCTCAAAACAAACGACCTCCCTATCATGCCTCATTCTCTAAAGTGTTGCAACAAATTGAGTACGGTCTACAATGGCTAGTATAAGAAATACAAAATAAAACTGAAACAAAAATTGATTTAAGATTACCTATCTTCTAGATATCCTCCTTTCATATCATGGCAAACAATTGTTCGTGGTACTGTATTGTTTAAATATCTTGCTTCTACTTTCCATTTTTGAATATCTTCATGGCATCGAATATTATTTGTGGAAATACACCAATTATGTTTTGATTGTAATGGTAAAATTGAATTTACCCACTGTGGTTTTTTAAAACTTTCCAATTCTTCTACACTTAAAATTGGTGAGCAAATTGTGTCTTGACTATCCATTATTCACTTTGTAATACTTAATTACAACTAAAATTTTATGGAGTTAAAAAATTTATAAATTTGTTTCAATTCGAATGCCAAGTCAATATTCTGTTATAATTTATTTCTATTATCAATTATTTTTTATCTGAAGCGGAAACAAAAATTATTATGAAGGATTATTGCATCCAAATGCATTCATTATTTTAATGATAAGTTATAGTGGGATATTAGAAATTGATAAAATCTCAATGCCATAACATATTAATTCTTAGTTTTGATATTATTGAGTGCATATCACTCTTAAAAGGGTAGCTAAAATTATTTTACCAATCTTAGCTAAAAACTTTTTAAAATCTTTTTAAATGCAGTACTTCGATATGGTTTTTAGATTATCAAATACCTAGCATAAATTAAACACAATTACAATTCGAATACTTTATTAAAAATGTAATATTATTTACAGAAAATATCGAGGAAATTGCATAGATCAAATTCTGTAAAATTTTGATAGTATTTCGTGAGCGATTTTATCGTTTGTGGAGAAAGACTTTTTCTCAATTCTAGAATTAATCAGATGTGGTTGTATGAATCGTGTAAAATTTGTGTAGTATTGAGATGATCATTTTCTCTTGACGATTTTATCGTTTATGGAGAAAGATTTTTTCTGACTTGTAGGATTCATCAGGTGCAGTTAGTCTTGCTTATTAAATCAAACTCAAAGCTTCTATTTTTTATAATTTTAGAAATTTATTCATAATTAAAATCTGGCTTTGAAAATAATCTCTCAATATAATAGAAAATTTGACTCGAAAACATTACTTCCTATTAGTATTGTAGTAAAAATAAAAACTGACACGGGTTATGAAAATGTAGAATTCCTATCTCCAATTAACGTTATATTAATAATAGTTAAATAAAAATAGAAAAAAACCTAATAAGTATATTAAGAAATATACATTATCAAAATAAATCTTGAGATATAATAATTTTTTTAGCTCATATTCACCTGAAAGTGAAAAGTTGATAATTACGGGATTCTAAATTCTAACCTTATATTTTCGAACGTTTTAGAGATTAAAGAAATTGGTATTAAAAAAATATTAAGAATAAAATAGAGAAGTCTTTGAAAATTGAACGCAAACAGAAGGTATATTTCGTACTGTTTATTGCAAAATTAACTTTGGCTGAAATTATATTAAAATCCTAATTTCGGTAAATTCTATTGGACAGTTGTTTATGTGTAATTAATATTAAACACTGTTTAGGCAATAGCATTGAAAAGTGATAAATGTATTATATAGCTATTTTTGATTTTTAAAATCAAAACGCGAAAAATTTTTCATAATTTTTATAAATGAAATTTTTTTAATTATTGGAAAAAAGAGAATTAAGAGAAAATGCCGACAGTAATTTTACTGGATGTTTCCTTATCCATGTCACAACCTTTACCAGTTCCTGACACTGATAAAGTTTCTTTAACAAGGAATAACTTAGCTGTTCATGGAATAAATGCATTTCTGGATTATTTGGCTACATATTCGAAATTGGAATTTGTTGCCTTGGTAAGTACATTTTTTAAAAATTTTTGTAATTGAATATAAATTTTTTAACTTTTATAAAAAAAATTAAGTTGTAAATAGAGTGCGTTCATTTTAATATATAGTAGAGTGAATTTAAAAATTATTTAATAACTTTAAAATAACATTTGAGTAATATTTAGGCCATGGTGATATACGACCGTTTAATTCAGTCTATTATGAAGAATACGAATTCATAATAAAGTGACGAACTCCAAGACAATGAGATAATAGTGATTCATTGAACTATAGAAATTTTATGATTGCCCCATTAATTTATCAAATATAAATCATAATTTTATACAATTAATTGGAATGTAATCAGTTTTTCGCATGTCACCTATCGCTTTGATATGAATTCACCATTGTAATGAAAAAATAATTTGTTTATAAATATACACCAAAGTCAAATTTACTAGTGACAAGTAATGCTAGGGCCATAATCCAATGAATGAAATGATGGTCGATGGTTGAAAAATATATGGTTCAATTATAGATTTTAATCAGTTCATCGGAATGTGGCTCTATCATTACTTCGTTCGTCGTTCGCCTGAATTGAAAATTTCATTTATACATGTTTCTCACTTAATGGCGACTCTATACTAGAAGAAATCTTCGCTTCAAATATTGTTAAATAAATTTTTAAGGCTTTTAAGACTTACATCTGATTGTAACGAGTATGTTGAAAAATTGGATTTATCATGGATTTTAACTCAAGATTAGATAGAAACATAACGTCCGTCCCAAACGTGTATTAGATGAAAAACTAGTTGTAATGTGATTAAATCTACTTTTTAACTAGGTATGATTTTAAAATTTAATTAACACTAGTTATGAATGTATATTTGTAAATATGCATACTGTCGTGTATAAATTAGATCAATTTAATATACATAACCATTTAGGACATTTTAAACACGCACGAACCTAGCTCTGTTTAGTAAAGATGATTAATATGTTAAAAATTGTATATACTATAGAGAAAATTTTGTCTCTTATAAGCGTTTATTAGATTTGTAAACCGTATTCATACATTATTAAAAATAAGTTTTTTTTTTATAAAAAATAAATATGAAGAGAATTGATATGGATTTAATTTTTTATTTTGTTCACTCTTAATTTATGCTACTCTCAAGGTTGATTTCAATTGACAATAGATCTTCATTGACTCTATCTGTTTTTATAAATACTTTGTGAACACAACCTATTTATAATAATAATTTGGTACTTCTGAATGTAATCCATTTAAAATGTAATGGATTCTTCTCATTAAATTTTTCATGAAAAGCACACATTTTAACAAGTACTACTAATTATGTTTAAAATAATCTTGTAACTATATATGTAATAAATATTTATTTTAATTGAAAATCAGATGGTACTTGAATCTTTACGATTCAATTGTATTTTTTTGTGAGTAACATAAGTTATAAAGCGGGTTTGATACTCTTAAAAAGAAGGTTAAGTGACATTTTTTAAATGTTCGAATTTAAAAGAAATTAAAATGGGAAAAGAAAATGTAAAAAAAGAAGTACTTTTAAAAAGTGCACCAATTATAGCAAAAATAGAATGCGTTGGTTATCGTTTTTTTGAATATTTAAAAAAAACTGGACGTTATCAAAGTGACAATTTATCTGTTGATGAAAATGATTCAGAAGTGGAATCAAGTGAAATTCAATTTGAAGATGATATCAATTATTTACGTAGCTTAGATCCAAAAGAATGGAAAGATCAAGATCATTATGCGGTGCTTGGTATTAAAACCTTGAGATACAAAGCAACTGATGATGACATTAAAAAAGCATATCGACAAAAAGTATTAAAACATCACCCCGATAAAAGAAAGGCTCAAGGTGAAGATGTGAGAACTGATGATGATTATTACACATGCATCACGAAAGCTTATGAAATTTTGGGTACACCAATGAAAAGACGCTCTTACGATTCAGTCGATCCAACTTTTGATGACTCATTACCAACAGCCACAGAATTAAAGAAAAACTTTTATGATGTAGCTAGTAAATACTTTGAATTGAATGCTAGATGGTCTGAGAAAAAGAAAGTTCCAAAACTAGGAGATGAGAATACATCGCGTGAAGATGTTGAAAAATTTTATTCGTTTTGGTATAATTTTGACTCATGGCGAGAGTTTTCATATCTTGATGAAGAGGAAAAGGAGAAAGGTCAAGATCGGGAAGAACGTCGATGGATTGAAAAACAAAATAAAGTAGCGCGTACAAAGCGAAAAAAGGAAGAAATGAGTCGCATTCGTTCATTAGTCGATATGGTGTACAATGCTGATCCCCGTATCGAAAAGTTCAAGAAAGATGATAAAGATCGTAAATTAGCAGCGAAACGTGCAAAGCAAGATGCTGTACAAGCAAAACGTGAAGAAGAGGAGCGTATTATACGCGAGGCACAATTAGCGAAAGAGAAGGCAGAAGCTGCAGAACGTGCTAGAATCGAAGCGAAACGACAAGAACGTGAAGCTCAAAAGCGTGCATTGAAAAAAGAACGGAAAATTTTACGTGATTTTTGTAAAACTAATAATTATTTCAGGTAATTATTTTGTTTAGTTTCTATACGTAAGTAGTACATTATGAATTGTATATTTTACGAGACACAAACATAAGTTGATCGATGTTTTTATATTCTGGCCACTTAAATTCTGCCAATTTTCTTCTTTACTATCTTAAGATTCTACTGTTTATTCACTTTAATCATTCAAGAAAGTCAATTTGATTTATAATCCCCTTCATTCATTTTGTTATAAAGTGTTCATTCTAATGAAAATTTGAATCATACAACTATATGACATATATACAATTATATGATAATACAAATTTATGACATATTATACTATGGTAGCGTTGTAAAACTGAAAATTTTTCATTTTCCTGCCATTCAACTATATTCTGATAATACGCCTTTCATTTTTATATTATAAATTCATGCTTAGAAGATCCTAAACCGTAAAAATTCGTTGAAACATCTTTTGTGTATTACTGTGTATATGAGGTGAAAATATATACTCTGTTTTATTTCAGTACAAACTCGGAAGATACAATCACCCATATGACAAATGTTGAAAAACTATGTGAAAGTTTAAAATTAGTTGAATTAGAAGAATTAAATAAAAATTTACGTGATGGAGGCCGTTCCGTTTTCTTACTAAGTGTTAAACAATTAGAAGAAAAATCTGAGGCTGAACGTAAATCTGTAGAAAAACAACTAAATCCAACAACTCAATCAACACCTAATACTGCAGACACCAAACATAATAATGGTTTAAATTGGACCAATGAAAATGTTCAGTTGTTGATCAAGGCAGTGAATGTATTCCCAGCTGGTACAAATCAACGATGGGAGGTTGTTGCTAATTTTATAAATCAGCATGGGAATACAACTGATGGTAGTTTTACTGCTAAAGATGTTTTAGCAAAAGCAAAAGATTTACAGAAAACAGATTTCTCTAAGAATAATCTAAAAACAGATATTAATAAACAAGCATTTAATAATTTTGAAAAAAATAAAAAGAATGCTCGTGTTATGGATGAAGTATCTATTTCACAAAATCATGTTACAACAAATGGACATAATATAGTTAATGAAAATAATCAAAATCAATTAGAAACAAATAGCAAATCAACAAATGATAAAAGTACATCTGTAACCACAGTAGCATCGATACCTTGGACACCAGAAGAACAACAATTATTAGAGCAAGCATTGAAAACTTACCCATCAAATACTGCAGAACGTTGGGATAGGATAGCTGAATGTATTCCAAATAGAACGAAAAAAGATTGTATGCGACGATATAAAGAATTAGTTGATTTAATCAAAGCAAAGAAAGCTGCCCAACAAGCAACAATTAAAGCATAAACATTTAATGTAAAAGTATTGGTATTGTTATCTCAGGGGAAAAGAACGATGACGATATGTAACATGCAACTAACAAAAATTTAATATCAACTATATTTTCTTTATCATTGACTACATCAATTTTTGTTTTAGTTTTTTTTAATCAATTCTATAACGTTTTTTCTATTTGACCATCTTTTTGCATTCATAATTTATTGTTAAATATCAATTACTTGTTTTATTATATTTTTGATCTGTCAATATAATAGTTTCAACAAAACCACATGTTTTTTTTTTATTCACAAATATCCTTAGTTCATTACAATTTGTTCAAATTGTGTACTAAAAAACAATAAGCTAGTAGTTCCATTGAGTAGTAGACCTAACTAACGGTTACAGCCCATACTTAAAGTTAAATATAGCCCACATTTCTTCATCGTAATTAGTTATGTATGAGTCTACAAGTAAGAATAGTAATATTTTTTGAAAACTTATTGCGAAGACCAAGTCACTTCGTTCGGTCAATATTTTGAATTTGTTAATTTCTTCTCCATTGTTATCACTATCTAGTGATAAAAGGGAAGATTCTGTGTTTTTCGCTATCTAGTGATAAAATGGGAGATTCTCTGTTTTTAAGCAATATGTAATTTTCCCTGATAATTCGTTTTTATGTTCCATGGTTTATTCAGTATTTGATTAAATTTATAGATATGATTCCATCTTTTGTCTTTAATATATTGAATTGCTCCATTTTGACTTCAATTAATTCGAGGAACTCGATCTTATAAAATTTCTTCCGATCTTAATGAGTGATCGGACTATCTCTTATAGAAAAATTCCCTTCCCAATTTTCATATGTGACCTTGACAAGTTTTTGTATTTCTAAAATCAATACAATTATTTTATCCTTTATGCCTCCTTAAAAATTTATCATCCTCCAGATAAAGACAAATTTGATAAGGTATTGCTTTCAAAAGGCGTACCACAATTTGGAAATCTGCTCCTTAGTATGTACACTTGTAAATTCTTTGTGGTGTTCTTAGAGTAACTTAATTAACAAATAATAAAAATCGAAAATTTTTGTTTTCTAAAATCTCTAAATTAAACCAACAAACTTTATTTCCTTTCAAACAATGCTGTGGTATATGGTCCTGAACTATTTAAGTGTAATTATTTTTTTTTATAGATTGCTTTTTCGTCATTATATGAAGTAGTTTGCGGATTTACAAGAGACTACGAAACTATTAAATCAAAATTATTACAAATAGAAGAGTTTGATAAAACTTGTATTGAAACAGCTTTACATGGTGTTAATCAATTGGTATTAGGAGAATGGGGGAACAATACTCCATGTCAGGTAAATAATACATAAAATCTGAAGTGTACTATCATAGATATTACAATATGTTCTATTTAAGTTCACAACTGTTGATATAGTTTCACTATCACGATTTTAATTTTATAAAAAAGTTTTATAAATTAGGAAATTTTTGAATATTTACTTGCCAGGTTTTGGGTCGAAGCCTATCAATATCTTTCTTACGAGCAAAGTAATTACTGAGACCGAAGTCGTGGCCAGGTCGAAACTGAAGGCTTTTCTTTACACTTTTTGGACAAGACTTTCCTTACTGCCCTTACATTTTTATCTGAAAGCCTAAGGTTTCCTCACTTTTCTTTGCACACTCTGTAAGCTCTTTAAAAAAAGTAAAATTGAATTAAACTACTATTAAATCGAATATATTTTTGTGTATCTGGATAACAGCTAGTTTGTAAATAACACATTCGACTTTCCCTTTGTATTATTATTACAACCGCTTTATGGTTTATAAATAATATATATTTATTAAATATAAGAATTTTTAAAAAAATTTTAGGTTCTACTGGTTACAGACGGAAAAACCGGCGTTGGCTCATTATCTTTGAAACATTCATTATCAACTTGCAATCAACGAGATTTAATGAATCCATTTCCATTGCCATTTTCTTTTCCAGGAAAATTAATTGTATCATTTATAGCTACGGCTGATGATCCATCGATAGTGTTAAGTAAGCCCTATATTATATATATAATATTATTTTATAATTACTAAATTATTTATTTTATTATTCTTTTAGATAAAAAGTATTATCAAAGACTAGTTGATATGGCTG
This sequence comes from Chrysopa pallens, assembly GCA_020423425.1. NCBI lineage: Eukaryota > Metazoa > Arthropoda > Insecta > Neuroptera > Chrysopidae > Chrysopa > Chrysopa pallens. Next base: position 16,556,667 of record CM035594.1, read on the forward strand.
GACCTGACGGAATTTTATACACACCAGAAGGTGTCGGTTTAGAAGCTTTATCTTTAAATAACATAACAACAACTTTTCAAAAAATTGCTGAAGAATGTTATACTTCTTTTAAAGGGACGATAACATGTGGAAACTTAACGTCGCAAGTGTTTATTTCTCCAGCTCCAATGGTAAAATCAATTTTAAAATTATAATAATTAATATAATAACTTTTTCCGATAAATTCTAGCATTTTGATTAGATTTTTAGTCGATAAAAATAAAACAATAAGAGGCGAACCGCAGCTGCATCCCTAGCACCTAGTCATTTTGGTCTTCTGTACCTTTAGTCGTTTGTTTAGTGTCTTCTGTACCTTAGAGTATTCATAGATATAGTAAAATATACATTTTATAACATCCATGGAGTATTCCATTATTTATGACAGATGTTATTTTAAACTTTTTTAAACCTAGCTTACGTTAGTAGCTCATTTTAACACCAGACGTCATCCATTTTACTTTTAATTGCGAATGATTAAATTACAATTAATTCAATATAATATTATTACATATTTTCAGCCCTACACAAAAGTGACCGATTTTACAAAAGAACGTTTCACTGTATCCCATGATATTAAAATTTGTGGTTTTATATCTGTAGCAGACATTGGTTCACCAATGGCTATCAGTAGGCATTTGGTATTACCGCTTGCAATTAATAATCAAGAGGGAAATACAGTTGTTAAAACTGAATCGGGTGATACCAGTTCAGAAGGTGAAGATTGCTTAAATGACGAAGGAAAATATCCATCATTTTGTGTACTTTTACATGGTGCCCTCAAAGTGGAAAATGTCGCAGCTTTAGTTTTGCTTAATAAAAATTGGTATGGATTTCTTTATTCGTGGGCAGATACGAAAAAAAAGTCAAATTTAATGCTAACGGTAATGATGCCAGGCTCAACTACGATTCCATGGTTGGGAGATTTAAATAATTTAGGAGTGCCAGAAAGTAATAATGGAGGTTCTGACATGTTAGCGGCACCATTTCCCATCAAACCAACTGATAAAAAAAGTTATTCACAGAATTGCGTTGTATGGATTAAACAAACAGGACTTCAGTCTGATATACAAAAGATTTTACGGCATGCTCGAAAATTACCAGAAAAAACTCAGCAATTTTATAAGGTAAATATAAAATAAGGAGATTAATTTTGTAATCATAGACATAAACGAGGGTCACTATACGTTTGGAGCCTTATATCTAATGTAATAACAATACCGTCCATTTCCTGATTGGGATGAGTTCTGTATATTTCCAACTAAGTTAAATATAGTATATTTTGAACGCCAAAAGCCTTTTGGTTTGATGAATTGATTACCGAAAATAAACGCCTCCTGACTTAGAATTTAAAAAAAATGTACTGTGTAATAATTATTACTATCTTATTTCTGTAATAATATACTTTAAAATTAAAATTAATTTTTAGGAATTGAATCGAATCCGAAGAGCAGCTATATCACTTGGTTTTATGGAACTTTTGGATGGTCTAGCATTTATATTTGAACGTGAATGTACATTGTTACCTGGAAATCTTCACCCTGATTGTACAATGCAGTTATCTCACGCAGCTACTGAACTACGTAAAACTCATAATAGAGATATTAAAGTCAATGTTATGCCTCTACATACTAAATTTTAATCAATAAAATGGTTTAATTAACAAAAATCTGTTCTAAACATTCTTCATACAATTCACTTGACTGATATGATACGGCCAATACTTACCTATGTTTGTAGAATCAAAATTTGTCATTCGCTAACATTTAATCGGTGGAGATAATTAATAATAATTGGTATAAATCAAAATTAATAGACTCTAATAATATTTGGACAGTATACTTCGTATATTTATTGTTTTTACAATGTGTTTTTGTAATTAATACCCGTATCATTAATATTTATATTAATTTATTGTATTTAAGTCTTGACTATCTTCTTTCTGCTGTGTATTTTCATTGTATAATTGATCATAAGCAATATTTATAATTTTTATTATAGATTCAGCTAATAGTTCGGCTGTATATAGCTCATTTAACATTGGCACATGAATAAAAATTGTACATTTATTATTAAAACTTAATGATTTAAAATATATGTATTCGCATAGATATCTAAAAAATAAAATTGAAATTCCAAATTAAGTGAATAAAAATTTTTGTAATTATTAATAAGAAAAATTAGAAGATCTGGGATTAAAAAATTTAAATGATCTCTCGAATTACTCTATTGGTTAATACGAATATTCGTCGATATCTTGCAACTTTTGTTTCAAATAAACCATTTTGCATAAGGTTACAATAACAGATAAGAATAATATAACTTACAATAAGATCATCTTTCAAAGAAATTCCCGCAAATAACAAAAAAGTTACTTACGTAACTCATAAAACAGAACTTTAACCCAGGAAAAATAATAATCTAGACCAATGTAACAAGTAGAAACCATACAATTTCGTACACTTTATGAATTTAAAATTACTTGTATAAAAATATACATTACCTTCCTGCGTTAACTGAAACACATGCTTGAACTTGTTTTGAACTCGAATTAAATTTGTTACAAATATTATTTACGTCTAATCCAGTTTCAAGTACATCTGGTGTATCATTTAAAGTACAACATTTACCTTCTTCACATAACTTTCCACTAACATCTGATGATGCATATCCTGTTTGATGTGCTTTAGTTTCTAATGTTAATTTATCAGCCAAATGAGAGACTCCTACGTGTACTACGAGCTGAAGAAAATAAAACAGATTTTATTTTATTTAAAAAAATTCTTTTGTTTTTTATGGACATAAAAACATTAATTAAAATTGAACTAAAATAGACTATTTCGTTTATTATAATAATAATACGAGATAAAACTATGTAAACGATAAATTTTAAATATATTAATTTTTACATAAAATTTTATATGACTGTATATTTAAGATCATGGTTTCCTTTTCTAGTAAAATAATAACGCTATCAGAAATTGTTACGCAATGTTTATTGTTAAAAGACACAAACCTACAAAGATCTATTAAATAAGACCGATTCAAAATTTTCAAACAAAGAGAATTTTTTTGGCTTGGAAAAAAATGGAATTTTAATTTCGTATCGATTTACTATTTAATCGAATTTGAATGAAAAGTATTTTTGTCTATAAGAAATATTTGTCTATACACTTTGTAAGTAAAAATAAATATTATAATGTGAATTTATTTATTTATTATAATTTTTATTTACAAGTTTATAAACATTTTATTTCGGTAATTATGTTATTGTTAGCTGCTGAGTTTTTCTTTTTATAGTATTTTTAGTATAAATTATGATTTCAATGTACTGAATATGGCCGTAAAAACGATTGAAACCAGTACGGCAAAAAAATAAATAATTAATATTATTTTTAAATTTTTATTGTTAATCTTTAAGGAATATATTTTTTTTTAAATTAATTTGACAATACAAGTTATAATAAATTCATAAATAACTAATAATAATCATATAAAATAATTATAAAACAACCAAGGACGTTAAGCCCCGATCTACATAGTCAAAAATGATTGTAATGCACTTGTGAACAGCTATCCGACAAACGACTTACCAACTATATAGAACGTGCAATACAACAATTAGAATAAGCAACATATGGTAATTGAAAAAAAAACAAATGAATAACTTTCAAGTTATTGTTTAACGAAAACTGTATCTAGTACTGTTTAACAAATATAGAATAAAACTTATACTCAGAGTATACAACTTAACATAATTGTATTGATGCGTTATACATAAAACCAAAAAATAGTATACATTTACCTTAGGATTCAACTCATTCCAAAGAATTGGTAATTTATTATCAACTGAATGATATTCCACAGGTATCTGTTCCGTGATAATAGTAAATTTGTCATTATTGTAATCTTGTAATAATTTAACTGCTTCCCAACTTGCGTTCACCTCATGAAATCGAAAAGGGCCAAATCCAGTTACAAGGGCAACATCTTTTTTACTACTTTGTGAATTTAAAGTCATTTTAGACGTAGTCTGCAACTTTGATGCAATAGTATAAATTTTTATCTATATTAATTTAGCAATTAAAAAAATATATGTAATGCTAATATTAGATTTATTGCATTCGTTTTAACTAAATCTGTAGGTAGTACTTTTATAAATAATCAGTGTAATTGTTATTTGAATACAAATGAAACCTTATGTTTCTAGATGTTTGTACTTTTTTATCTCATATTGTGCAAGATAAATAGGTATACAGAGTGATTTAAGAATAATATTTGACTAAACTTTTTGTAAATATACTGCTTTTATTTGACTTTTGCGGATTTTATAATACATCTATTACAAATCATATTTTATGTTATTATTGTGTTGTTGTACACAAAAACTTTTACGTTAAAAGTACATTGATGAAATGTCAATGTAAAAACAATATATTATTTCTTTAATCATTCTGTATTATTACTCAAAATTTAAACCTACTTAAAATTATCTGCTCAAATATATTTAAAATATATAATATTGATAAATGAATGTGAATGTAAAATAGAACTCAATTAAAACGATTTTTGTAAACTTGTACAATTAAAAAAAACCTATAATCGTAATCTAAAGTATTCGTAATTTTTTCATTCTCTCACTTAGTTTTTCAGACTTAAAAAATTGAACAATTATATATTTATCGACATTTTATTAAAAATATTGTCATTTAAGATTAATGTAGAAGTGAATTGAAAAAATAAAATAAAAAGATTATTATCGAAATAACGAGAATGGATAATTCCCGCTTATATTCAAATTGGTTCCCCTTCAAATTTATATTTAATGTCAATCGAAAATAAAATCATGTACTTCGAATACTATTAAGTATATACAGACTGTGATAAATAAATAAGTTCTTCATTTTCAAAGAATTCAACGATTTATTCGTATATTATATATATCTTGAAATAAATGGCATTAAAAAAATTGTATCGAATTTTGTTGGTTATCTAATGATTCTAAAATAGTTCTATAAAAATTATGTTTCTTCTCTGGTTTGTAATTTGTATGTTCATGGCAAAAGTTTGGTAATATTTGATACTTGTTATTTTAAGGTTGGTAGTATTCTTTTAACCAATAATCATCCGGAAATTCATTTCTTTTCAACATAGTGTATGTCGTGTATACTGTGCATATTATAAATTTTGTCAAAAAATCGGAATCATTATTAATTAAAATGGCTGATCAGGTAAAGTACATTAAAAATTTTAATTTATATTTAATTGTATAAATTTAAGTAACTATTGTTTGTTAATCATAGTTTATTTTTTAAAATGAATTTATCAAACGATAAATCCACGTGCTTTATATCACGTTTATAGTAGTTCAATTTGTTACTTTTATCAAATGGTGTTTGAAAATTTATACATTAGTTAATTCAGTGAAGAAACTACAAAATGGAAAAAAGCATTTCTTATTTTATGACCAACATTTTTTTTAATCAGTTGCCTGTATTTGTTTCCCATAGTTAACTTATCTAATACTTATATTTTTATTTGAAGCTTATATTATTATAATTGGAAGTTGATTTTCAATTTATTGTTAATAACTCTATTTTGTAAACTGTATCATTATCCCCGTTTTTTGAACCTAATACATCCAAACAGATATTTAAAATTTATTAAATGACATTGGGCAAATATGTATGGAATTACTACATGCATGTCAAGTATTATCGATTACCCACTAATTAATAAATAAAATGTCGACTAAATACAGTAAACTATAAAAGAAAAAAAAACGCACCGACAGAATGGTTTATGTTTCTTAAAAATAAAAAATACCACAATTTTTATGATGTGTTTAATATTTTTTTGATTTTAAATGAAAAACAAAATTATATCCAATAAAGACTTTAAAACTCCATCATTAAAATCATGTATTTTGTAATTGAAAATAAACATAAAGATTCAAGCCGGTTTGTTTTTTTGGACTCGACGACTATACATGACGATTATTTTTGATCGAACATCGATGTTGAGGCTCCCCGATGTTGATATTACATCTTAAAAAAGTTTTTAATTTGTTTTATATAAACTGTTAAAAATATTTTTTAGAATGAACGTTCGTTTCAACGACAACCTACTATATTTTTAAATCGTAAAAAAGGTTTAGGTAACAAGCGCCGTAAATCTATGCGGTACCACCGTGAAGTGGGACTAGGATTTAAAACTCCACGTGAGGTATGTTTATTTAATAACACATAATTAATTAAATTTTTTTTACTGCACACAGACAGAAAAAGCGTTCCAGAAACAATTGAATGTTAATTTAAATCGTAAAGCAGGTCTTAAGAAGAAAAGTTTACGTTTGAGTCGAAATATTGGTTTAGGCTTTAAGACACCCAGAGAGGTTTGTTACAAATCACATTTATTTCAGACATGGGCAAAACGGTGATAGATGGTGCTGGGAAAGCTTCTTATATGTTTTGGGAAATAAAATTTTGTAATACAGTAAAACCTTGAAAAGCTAAAGCAAACCAATATATAGTTTATAATTTTAAAATAATTTAAATATAGAAACATGGAGGGTTTATGATTCAAATTTTATCTTATTGAATAAAATAGTCCATAAGATGTACAAAATAAGTGGTGTTATTCTCTCTTTAACAGTGTAAGAAAGAAAACATTAATTACTGTATTGAAGTTTTTGCTTTATCAAGGTACTATTGTGTTAAATATAAATAGGTTACTAACACTTCATTTTCCTTAAATTAAAGTTATCAACATGTCTTTAGTTTTAATTTTTAAATAACATATAAAATAACAAATAATCATAAAAACTTTTTAATTCAGACTACGTAAAATATTAAGTTTAAACGATTGTAAATTTGTTGTTTTAATCCGAAATATGTATTATATTCTTCAAGAATCTACTTTTACCAAACAACGCAATCAAATACAAATAAAATCGCCCATTTGGTCCTTTGATTTAATAACATATTTTTTAATTTAAAATTGTTAAGGAAGTACGAGCACCAAGGCAACTTTTGATAAAAGGCTTGATTTTTTTTTAATACAAAGTTTAAATATGTCTAAACAAATTCCAAAAATTTGAAGGAGATTGCCCGATCATTTAAATAAATAATTAACTTTAAAGTTGAGCAATTTAACATTGGTCTTATGGGGTAACCTTCAAACATTGATACATTTCTGTATTTTTCTCGTAAAACTGTCGGTGAATATTTTTAAAAAACTTATGGATGAAAGTAAATATATTAGTGATAAATTTAATTCAAAAACATTTACACTTGCCTGACTAATTAAAGTGTATTAATTAAAAGAAAAATAAATGCCGCCACTAGCCAATGTTAAATGTATATCTATATATTGAAAAAAATCATATGGTTACTGCGTTCCCCTTACCGCGCTAGAGTCGATACCTATCCCCACCCCGCCTGGCGCTCGTACTTCCTTAAACATAAATTTTTTCAATTTTGTAATATTAGCGAATTAAAATTATTATTTAATTACGGTTATATAATCTTGTGTAATCTAAGGTACAATTTTAAAATATTTAACTTAAATTTTAATTTTATTTTAAATGTAACAACGGCGGTCACTACATCATTTCAACCAACTCTGAATTAATTTAGATTTCCATGAAACTTATAAAATATCGTAGTCATTTATTTTCATTAAAAAAACTAGTGTAATTTTTTACATTTCAAATTATCAGTTAGTGTTAGACACATCGGTTATAAGAAAATATCAGAAATATTAAGAGTATTTAATAAGAAAATTAAGTAATCAAATACTAACAGTAACATCCGGTATTATGCTAATTTTAATTCTGAGAAAATTTAACATCGCTTCTGGATTATATGGCTAATCTTTTTCTGTCTTCTTAAAATAGGCAAAATTTTGCGTCAATCCTATAATTACGATTTTTCTAATTATTCTATTTAAAATATCAACATAATAATTAGATCAATCCATTATTAGATTTATCGCCAAATTGTGTCTAGTATATAACATTAAAAATTGAATTTCATAAAATTAAATCAACTTAAAAAAAATCTATGCATTTAAATTAATTTGAATGATGAAGAAACTTCATAGGTTCTATGCATTTCATTTCCATTGAACATTGAAAATAAATTCACAGAAAAAAATCTATATATAAGAATCCTATTAAGTTTTAGTTGATTTTAATTTATGAAAAGTAAGTTCAATTGCGTTCGTATTTTCTAAGTAAAAGAAACTAGTTGCATACAACTGGTTTTATAAAACTAACATACTTACTGAATGATTGGTTAAGAATTTAAGTAATTTGGCGTATATTTAACAAAAGCATATGCGAATAGTTTCATTTTTATTAATTTCATAATGAGCCTGTTCATATTTACCTTTTTTCGTTAGCAATTAGTTTAAAGTATAGATTATACGTAACTTAGTAAAGATCTACCCTTAACGGAGCGTTTATCGGCAAATTAATGAAAACTTCGATTCATTTCAGTACCATACTTTATTCTTCAAGAACTATAATACGGATATTTTGCATTACGAATGGTTTATTGTCAAATTTGTGATATTACTTTAAAATATAATTTTAAAAATTTTGTATGAATCAGGCTCGTTATTGTTTATTATTTTACTTCTTTTCATAATAATTTTTATTTATTTATTTTAAAATAATTTTGTATTTATTAGGCAATTGAAGGAACATACATTGACAAAAAATGTCCATTCACTGGAAATGTATCAATCAGAGGACGAATTCTTACTGGAGTTGTTCAAAAGATGAAAATGCAACGGACAATTGTAATACGTAGAGATTATCTTCATTATATTCGTAAATACAATCGTTTTGAAAAAAGACATCGTAATATGTCTGTGCACCTTTCCCCCTGTTTCAGGTAATAGATAATTTCACAAATAATTTGGTTACAATTTTAAATATTTATAAAAACAACAATAATTATTTGAACCATCATTTCTGCTATGCTTTAACATTTAAGTATTCGAACCAATAATTTTAACGAGAAAGCTAGATTTTATTCATAAGAATTTATTCTTAAATTATAGATAAAAAGTATACTATTAGATTTTAATACCGAGAAAATATAGAAAATTATTCCTCAAATACTTTTAATAGTCTGCAGTATGCCAACCACAAGGTGTTATCTTAAATAATTGATAAGATTACTTGCATATACACTTGAAAATGAAAAATAGAACTTTTTTTTCAAAGTAAAATTGAAAAACTAATGTGTTTTACAAAGGTGACTTTATGGATCATTTTAATTTTTCAGGGATGTTGAAATTGGAGATGTTGTTACAATTGGTGAATGTCGTCCATTATCCAAGACAGTAAGATTCAATGTTTTAAAAGTAACCAAAGGAACGGGAGCTAAAAAAAGTTTCAAAAAATTCTAAATTAATGTATTAATAATGTTTGTATATTAAATAAAAATTTGAAACACCATCTTGTATTATTCAATTAATTAATATAACATTAATATTTATTTAACGGACCTTAAAATTTTTTTTGCATAATTTTTGAATACTAAAAAATTCAAGAATTACAGGCATGCATACATGATAGCAGGATTCGTCATTGTTATATTTTTGTTCTACAACGTCGCAATTGTAACATTTGTGGTATCATCTGAAATAAAATATTTGCGTGTTACCATATGATTTAAAAAGAATTGTTCTATTTACAAAAATGGGTTTAATGTTTTTTCACTAATTATATTTGACATAAAAATTGATAATTACTCGGTCGAGTACATGATTCATACGCTACAAAAATTTCAGGAAGATATCTTCGACGTTGATGACATGCATGGGCGGCAGAAAATAGATTAGGTTTGAGGTGGATAATTGTGTTCAAATTTTAAGTGATACAAATTTAATATACCATAATTCAAATGCATATACATAAATAATGAAAAGTAATAAATTGAAATCCTTTTCCAAATAAAAAAAAATTTTGAATCAACTATATTTGTGGGTTGCGGCCTGGATTATTATTCCTGATTCTAGAAGGGTTTCAAATTTCAATTTTGGAACTTCATACGTCTCGTATGACTTTTGGAAGTCATACGTCGAAAAAGACAAAAAAATTATTAAAAACTTCGAGAAAATACGCTTATTAAAATATATCTACGCTTACTTTGTACAAGAAAATGTTATAATGTATAAAGTTTTCGATCGGCCCGATCGTAGGTTGCTATGAAGGTTTTATGAACGTGGTATAAAGAAATAGTTTCTCAAAATATAAGCCTATTTCAGTTGAATATAGCACCATAAATTTGAATTTTCAATTTTCCATGAAAATTGAAGATTAAAAAACATGTTTTCGTGGAAATGCATTGTTTTTCTTTAGAATAATTTACTAAAAAATCTAGAAACAAATTGTAATCGTTCAAAAAACTCCCTTAATCCTTCGAAAAATGTTACTTATTTTTTCGGGGTTTTTCGAAGTTTAACTCGAAATTTGGATTTATCTGGCAAAAAATTTGTAGTCGGTGTCGATCAGTCACTACACCTTCTCTATCACCTGTACTATACAATTGTTGGCTTTATTGTGATGACGTGTCATGACGTAATGGTAGGTTTACATGTGTGTTTGACATAAAAGTTGTTTTTATTGTAAATAATTATAATCTTTATTTTGCCGGTTTATATATGTGCATATTTTTTTACATTAATAATATACATACATATATTTAATTAAATTATTCTTATTAAAATTAACATAAGTGTTTAATCAAAATAAAAATGTCAAGTGGTCAATGGGAAGTTGTTAGTCGATCTAAAAAAGATAAAGGTCCAAAAAAATTGTCAAAAACCGAAAAGAAGGTTTTTATTGAAAATTCACCTAAAGTTGAAGATATTTGTAAGATAATAACCATTAATAATTATTTTAAATGAATTGCTTGATAATAATTCCTGCATAATTATTCAATTATAGTACCTTTGGCTCAAGTTAAAAGTTTGTACGCTACTTTAAGTAATAAAGAAAATACAAAACCAAAAGAATCACCAAAAAAATTAGTACCTCCACCACAACCAAAAAAACAAACAGCCAAGAAGAAAAATGAATCAAAACAAGAGGTTAAGAAACCCAAATATGCAAAGTCTATCGAAAGTGGCCTTAATGAGGTAAATGTTTTAATTCAAAGACTACAGAGCTCTATTAGAATTTATGGGGAGCCGAAGTTATAGTTATATTATTATTTTTTAACCAGTAAATTTAAATGAAGAATTTATTAAAATTCAGCAATATCGATGCAGATATCTCTTGGGTGATTTAGGATTGTCGTTTTTTCTGTTAGTAAATATAGAACGTAACCATAGAATTGACTATAAAAAAAATCAAAACTGTTCAATTAATCGTACATGTTATGTCAATTAATTTAAAATTTTTGTAAAAAAATGTTAATTCAATAAAAAAAAGACTAATATTTAAATATTATTAAAATAAAAAATTACAATCTCAAATTGAAAAAAAATTATTGAACCTAATATTGGTAGAACAGCATGGACATTGAATTATTAGTAAATTTTTCTTTCATTTGTTCTAAAAAGATATTCTTTGTACTTTGTACAACACCACATTACGCCCCTAAAATGAAAAATGTCAGATTGAAGAATGTGGTTTAAACAAAGTAGAATCGATAGCTTGTCTATTATAAACATATCGATGGTTTATATTGAATACAAATTAAAAAACCCTGTTAATAAAATCGCTAAAATTTATCCTCAATTTTAACGTTTTTATTTTAAGTTGCCATATCTCAAGCAATTTGAAGTTTTCACAAGAAAAGAAAGTCAGCCTTTTGAGATTAACTGCTATGAAACCTAGAACTTGTTAGGTTTTTAAAATTATTTGCATATAAAATTAATTATACCAAAATATTTTTGATTTATTTTTAGATTGATATTAATGAAATCAAGCAATTAATAGAAATAGGGAAGCAAAGATTTCCACAAGCACCATTAGTATGGTTAAAAGATTTAGCACTTCTATTAAATGCTAAAACGAATGTTGAAAATCCTAATCCAACATTTAGTAATAAACCACCCGGATACCCATTGAATATTGTTCCAGAAAATATTAAAAAAATATTGGAACAGGTATTACAAGAAGTCGGATCAAATGTGTGTCAAACATTTTATGATATATGTTTATCTGCAATTGCATTTGAAATGAGCAAAGGTAAACTTCAATATTACATTGTGTTTTTATTTATTGTCTAAACAAAAAACAAAAAATTTAAGTATTTTCACTGACTAATGCCGTTTTCCAGTTACTTACATATTTATAATAATTTTGTATCGCTTTTTAGGAGCTCCTGTTATTGGTTACAAAATATGTATACAAGTATTAACCAAGATAAATCCTTCGTATGCATTAAATAGTAAAGAAAAGTTTTTAAATTTACGTAATTCTTATCAAAATAGACAACCAATTGGTTTATCATTACTTTGGTGCTTGAATCAAACATTGGGTAAAAATTTTAACATTGGATTAAAAGGTAAAATTGTTATTTTAAAATATTTAAAAATATGATTTTGGTAATTTTTTTTCTCCAGATTTATTTCATAAGTTGACACCTAACATAACAAAACAAATTTTAATTTTTTAATCAAATTTTTTTTGTGCTCATAATTAGTCGTAAATTAATTATGGAAGTTAAAAATTTTTTCATTTATTCAACTATTAAGTCAACTATTTTATTTTCAAAAATACGCAATAAGGATTACAGCATATTATAATTTTAATCATAAAAAAAAATAGCTTCGCTAAGTTGCCTATCAACTTTGCGAAGCCTTTAATTTCCCCGTTGTGGAAAATTTTCTGTTCAATAGTTAATATATTATTAAATAGCATTTTATTATAGTTCCAATCCTAAGTTGATTAGAAAAGGATTATTTTACAGAGAGAAAAACAAATTTTGCTCATTTAATTATTTAGTGGATTTTTATGAGCCTATATAGACTTTAACTGAGAAAAGTTGTTTCGCTAAGTTTATATACATAAAAAGCTTGATAAAACATACTACAAATTTAACTAATTAAAATAATTTTGACTTTGCAGTAATACAAGAAATGATGATTGATATGATTGAAATGAAAAATTATACCAAATATATAATAAATTGCATAAAATCATTTTTGTATAAAAAATGGCCAACAGGCACATTAACATTTGAGAATTTTATATATTTATATGATTTGGTAAATGGTATTATACAAATAAATATCTCCAAAGAATTTAAGAAAGATTTACAAAGTTGCAATTCATTGTTACAATCATTAGTATTTGATAAAAGACCAAATGGAAAATATTGTTTATTATTTGAATTAATGGTCAAGAAAATACAACAAAATCATCATTCAGATGCAGTTAAAATTGATCTGCTAGATATTGCATTGAAATGTATTCTGCAAGAACCACAACAATGTTTAACTGTTTGGAAAGAAATATATACGAAAAATATCACTGCCACAGCTAGTTTATTAGCACTCATCAGTAAGTACTTCATGCTTTTTTATGTAATTTTAACTGTACGAAAAATAAGCATTTCCACGATAAGTCCACGATGTTTATGATATTTTAAGGTCTTGCATCAGATGTAATTTTATTTGAGTAAAACTTTCATTTTAAAGTAAATGAATTATAAAATATACCATGAAAATTGTGTACTTTGTATTTATAAATAATTATGAACGATTAAGTTTGATGCGTTTTTTGTTTTTGTAGAGAATATATACTTTAATTCACTTATTTATTAGTTTTGCTTCTCGTTTTGTTTATAAAAAATAAAAATATAATAAGAAAAAATATACAGTAGTAAAAAGAAAGTTAAACAGTCTTATTACAAGTACGAATAATTTTTAAATGACATTCAATTAAAACAACTAAGTAACGGGAGTAATTGTTATTATCACCTATAATCATTGATTGTTATATTACTTTTTTATGTTCAAAATTTATTGTAACTGAAGTAATTTTAAATTTAAAAAACCGATTCCTTGTTGTTAAAATTCTCTAGTGATTTTGCAACTAAATAATTTGTATATAAATATTATATTTCAAGTAACAGTAACAAAATATTATGATTGTGGCTAATCAGTGGTTATAAATGAAATATTTAATTACCGTTTGATCATTTTTTTAATCCAGTGATTTTAGAACTCAAAATCTAAGATGACTTTTCTTCTTATTACTTGTGAAAATACTATTATCATGTTATTAATAGAATATAATGGGAAAAAATATAGAAAGTTAAAAAATGTCTTAAATGAAGACAAAACAATGGGGATGTTGACTAAATTTTTTTAGAACTTTTATTGAGGCGTCTTTACTTCACAAAACTGGAACTGAAATTATTTTTTAACATCTTTAAAAATAAAACAAATTTTGGATTAAACAAAGAGAGGATATAAATAAATGATGTCATTAATATATATGTCTATAGTGATTAATACGAAACTCCGCTTTTACAAGATCCGTTATTATAAATGTATTTTATTTTAAAATTATAATGAATTATTGCAAATTAATAAAATATTGAAGCCAATTTAGTTAAGTTTTTCTCCGCTAGTTTCCTGTTCGAAAGTCTTTCAGTGAAAGTTATTTATAATATTTGATCTTATTAAAAGTTTAAAATGACTGAGTTATCCGTGGTAAATAAATAATTCGATTGTTAAATGACAAATATTTCTATAATTGTGATTAGACTTTATTTAATTTCATTGATTTATTTTTGTAATTTGGTTTTTTCTTTATTTACAGAAAGTAAATGGTACAAAGTTCACGTTACAATAGATAAGAAAAAATTTATTAATTTATTGTATTCATTTAATAATGACAATAAATTATTAATTCAAAATAAGAAAAAAGAAGATTCAATACATGAAGTTGAACGATTAAGTAAAGTAAGTTGTCTTTTTAATTCTAATTTTCGATAATAAATATTTGTATAGAGTCCATCCAGTTTTATTTGAGATTATAAAAGACACATAATAATATACACGGCCACAGTTTTTTTTACATTTTGCAGCGAAATACTTACGAAATTTTCCGTATTTATAAAACAACAAGATGTGCAAAGATGTTGTTAAGATTCCGTTCTTAAATGGTAATAACTCATGTAATTTCATAATTTTTGAACTTTGAAATCTTAAATCACAAATGCTACGTAAAAATATAAAATTTATTTAGTCGTTAATGATACGTATTTCCCACTTCAATTAGAATACGGAATTCGAAATAAGTCTTTATGGAATAATAGTATCAGATTTTTAAATATTGTGTTTGAAAATACAGAGATACAAATTTTATTTCATTTTTAAGACTTTTAATGATACATGGATTCCGTTTTTACGAATAATTATTTTGTATATTGTACCCTAAGATTTTAAAATGCAAAAACAAAAAGCTTGCAGGGTCTAAAGAGAGAGATGCCGCCAATATTTTTAAAAAAATTTGAAGATACGGATTAGGTTTAAATATAATACAATCATTTTCACCACAGATTATAATTTTCACCACAAATTAACAAAAAATTGTATCATTCATACACTGAGCCATCATAACACACGCGGTTGCTATGTGAAAAGTCACGCTTCTATTGTCAGTCGTGACTGGGACATTACTTTTAACTGTAATTGTTTAAAACCAAATTATTATTATCTATATTTTATTAGAATTAATAGGGGGTTTTTTTATACGAGTAAAAGTAATTTCTTCACTTTTTTGCATTTTTTTAAAACTAAATATTTTATAATTGTATTTTGAACGTTATAATTTTTGGAAAAAATAGACATAAAATTCTATAAATTATTTGAGTTATTTTATAATTGAATCTTTTTTTGTTCAAAATAAAAATGATGGTTTTTCAATTTATTGAAGGGCTTATTTATTGGTGATGGTTTTTTATTTATTCAAAATATTTAAGAAAAATACCTACTTATACATTTTTTACTATTTAGAACTTTTGTGATGAACCCTTTTTGTAAAATGCTTAGTTTTGCTGGTAACATTAAAAAATCATGTATACTCCTTTTTATCCCCGATTAATTTTTCTATATCTTTTCTTTTGCGTAATTTTTGTCATCTACTGTTCCCAATTAACTACCCACAACAACACTACCCACTGTTCACAATTAACTAAATTAAAAATTTATTCTTAAGAAGTTAGACAATGTTCAAATATTTAAAAATTCAAATCTTTTCTAGCATAAAAGCTCTAATTAAATAACTCAATGACATTTTATTACTTTTCATAAGGTCATTTTTTGGTGAATGAAGTTGTAACTTCACTATCGTCCTAATTTCACCACCTATTTCTCGTAAATATTATGTGATTTAGGAGATCGATGTGTCAGTTTAAGGCTTATTTTTACAATCCAACGATTTAGTAAAGATTGCACAAGAAATAGCCTACTTAGGCTTTGGTCACAAATTTTCTACCCCGTAAAATCTGTCACTGTAGGATCCAGCTTTCTCAGTCAGCTGATAAATCTACCAGTTCATATAGTGTGTTTGACTGGCGACTATAGTGCTGAATATGTATTTGTTCATTAATTTTTTCACCATGCCCGATTGCGTTATTTTATGTATGTATATATATATATATATACACATATATATATATATATACACATATATACATATATATATATATATATATATATGTATATATATAAATATATGTGAATGTATATATATATATATATATATATATATATATATATATATATATATACATATATATATATATATATATATACATATATATATATATATATATATATATATATATACATATATATATATATATATATATATATATATATATATGTATATATATATATATATATATATATATATATATATATGTATATATGTGTATATATATATATATATGTGTATATATATATATATATACATACATAAAATAACGCAATCGGGCATGGTGAAAAAATTAATGAACAAATACATATATATATATATACATATATATGTATAAATATATATATATATATATATATATACATATATACATATATATATATATATATATATATATATATATATATATATATATATATATATATATATATATATATATATATATATATATATATATATATATATATATATATATATATATATATATATATATATATATATATATATATGAAAATATTCTCAGTTCTTACTAGATATTTTTAATTGGAGTGAAATGCAACCGTATCTAATCTTTGTACATTTATCTAGTGACATTGAAAAATTTTTTAAACTGCCAAGTTCATTACCCATCTACGTCATTTTAAGAAAACATTATATATTTTTATAGATTATATTTAGGGTTCCGCTCTCAAATAGAAATAAGCAAGATCGTTTTAATTTGTCTGGCCTTCATCGTTTTCTTAATTTTAATGAAATTGATTCCTTGTATAGTATATATATACTAGCCATACTGTGCCAATATAATAGTACAACGCATCGTTTTATTGGTAATTTAATAAAAGAACCTCTCTACCATTATATCCGGCTTTTATATTTAGTAAAAATCTTTTATCAAATCTTTGATAGTGTAATACTGGCTTTACAATTTTGTTGCCAGTACTATTTTATGCAAATTATTGTAGTCAACATTTATGTATTTATTATTTTTAGAAATTGAATAAATAAATAAATTCGATCGATTTATATATTCAAATAATTAATTTTAATAAGAAAAATTAAGATTTTAATACGACTTGAATTTCCCGTCAACCTTCATAAAAAATAAAAATTTAAAACTCATTTTCCAAAATAATGATATTTTATTACTTTTCGTCTTTTAACTTAAAATAATTAAAGTTATTTTTAATTTCTCATTTTTATTCCTAGAAAATTAATAATAAAATCAAGACATTTTTTTTCAAAAATATGTCGCCACCATGAGTATACATCCATGTTTTTTCTTACAAAGAGTTTGAGGAGTTTTTGAATCTTTAATCAGTAACCCCTAGCTCACTTTGCTGTGTTAAAATTTCCGTGCGCCCTTACTTTTTATAGGACAAATTTATTTTGTCTATTTCAAGATCCGGGTATTTAATATTTAAACTATTCTTAATACATTTATATTTGCAGAATGTGGTGCTCTATTTTTTCACATTAAGATACATTCAGATCGTCCTCTAATATCTAATATGATAATTAAAAGACTTTGAATATACCTCTAGGTAAATACCTGTATAAATATAGGTACATCAAATTGTACCCAAGTACAAAGAAAGGTATTTGTATCTGTACTTTAACCTGTACTAATTCAAAAAAATATTATTAATTACTACATACATATCTTTAAATTTTACATGTATATGTAAAACAAAATAAAAAACGCACTAAATAATCTTGAAACACTTTCATGATTATTTAAAATTACAAAATGCACGATTTTTATGGTGTATTTTATAATTTATTTATTATAAATGAAAGTTTTTCTTTACTAAACAAATTTAAATCTGATAAAGACCTTAAAACACAATAAAAATCGCGTATTTTGTAATTTTAATTAAAAGTGAAAGATTGAATTTGTAATTGCCTAAAATGGAAATATAAAGAACACATTGTAGGGTTTTTGGTTTACTGGTTGTAGAATTTTGTATTTTATACGTTGAATATTTTTATTTAATTTAAATGAAACAACTTGAAATATTATGTTATTGTAACAAATTATTTGTACATATGGCGAGACTTAAAATGTACCCGTCGTACATTGTGCTGTGTTGTATAGCTACTCGTGAACTGTTCATGCAGGAGCCATGTTGTATGACTGGCTATTTTTGCACTACTGTTCTTGCATGTAATAATTCGTGTGCCACTTGCACGAAGTTTACCGACGTGTCGGCGAACAGGTCGACCAATGAAATCGCGTTTTACAATCGACGTTTTTTTGGATGATGGTGCCATGTGACCTTATATTTTTGACTTATTGGCACAATTGGCTGTCAGTTCGTCATTATTAGCTTCGGCTTCAGTCGGGGTTAGCGCCATGTATTGTGCGCAAAGCACTAGCAATACCTTATAATAAAAAGATAATTTAGAAAAAAATTTGAATAACTTCATTCTATATATTTTATTACAAAGCTGGAATTTTAATGGGATAATTTTATCAATTCATTCATAAAAGACAGAAATAAGAATATAATTTTTATCAAATCTTATTGCATTTAGATAAGTAGTTCTTGAGTTATTTTTGCTTGAAAATAGTGTGTTAGTAAATTTAAATTTTACATCGATTTCCATTTCAATATTTTTAATATGTCAATAGAATTATTATAAAATTATTGATTATAAAGTTTGTTTGTTGAAATTATTAACGTAAATAATTAAATATGATTAAAATTTCAACATAATCTTCAACTTATTATGAATTGTAAATTTATTACATTTTCTACCTATGTACCAATTGAAATGGTACAGTTCCGGTAGGTAATAGCCCACCCTATGCGCAGTCTTCACTTCATGTTAACATGTAAAAAAAATAATCGAAGTTGTTCTTATACCAACTGTAATTTATGTGATTGTGACATAGCGTTTTGACTAAAATTATTTTTTTTGCACTATGAATAAACAGTTTTCACTTTGACGATTTATAGTGAAATAATTTCATTTAATAATTAATAACATTCCATTTAAGCATTTAGTTTCGTAAAAAATTAATATACTATTAATTTAAATCAAGCCGTAATCCTATTTCAGTAATATAATTTATTGATCGAGTTTTGTGCATTTCAACTTTAAAAATTATTTAGTTTTCTACAAGTTTTAATTGTAAGTTATAATTAAATCAATGTAATTTTATTATTTTCCAAATTATAAATATTTTATTGATTATTATACAATTTTATTGTGATATACCTACAAAAAATTGTTTATAATTATGGTTTTACGTATATAAGCTTGTGAAAATTTTAAAATTAGGCTTTTAATTACTAAATTATACCCAAAAATTTGTTTTTCAAACTACTGCCTGATATTAACTAACTAAATATGACTACTTTATTTGGAACCACGATCAGGTTTTTACTTTAAATGGAAACTAAATTTAAAAACACCATTTTAAAATAAATAGAAAGAATAATTAAATTATAATTATATAAAAATTAACTTCTAAAATTATGTAATTAGTTATTGCAATAATTGTTTCTATTTATTTAAATGAATGTTATTTATTTATAAGTTTGACCCTAAAAACATCAATTATTCCACCTGAAATCTATGTTTGAGTGAAGTTTGTACTTTATTTTAATAAAGTTAAAAAAAAAAATTTTATACCATCAATAAAAATAAATAATAATTAAAAAAATAATTTTAACAAAAAATTAAAATCAAAGTTCAGTACAAAAATTTTGTGTTATCCTTATGTTTTGGCAATGTATATCAATTTTTTGTAGCGTGATAAATGCCGATTTTTTTTTTGTAGTAATTTTAAAAACACTTAAAATTTAAAGTAAGAAAGATCTAATTAAATTTTCAAACAACATATAGTAATTTAGATGTATATAAAGTTAACTCCTACATTTTGAAATACTTAAAAAATTAAAATTTTACCATAAGAGTGCCACAATGGGCTCACAGTGGAAGTTAATTTTTTTAATTGTTATGGTTATATATCTGGAAATTGATTAATTTACTGGTATTCAAATTATTAATATAATAAGAAAATTTATATTTAAAAAATGGGTACTAACTTCATATAAAAAAAAAACCTTTCGATAAAATTTGTATTTTTCGATGTGGCACATAATAACACACTTCGAACACAATTTTCTTGCATAAAGAATTCCAAAATGTGTATGCCAACTTCATACACATGTAGTTTAGAGAAATTAAGAAACATAAAATTTGAGGTGTTCTATCATAAGTAGTCCATAAGGACAAAAAGGCCTTTGTAATGGATTTTATATGATGTACAAGAATAAGACTAGCTCTTAAATATGCTTCATTCGGGGAGCTAAGATACTCTCACCCCTCTTTGTAGTACACACATATTTTTATTCTTCAAACTGTAAGAGAGCCTTATTTTATGACAGGAACATTCTGTAAATTGTTTTAAATTCTGTAAATAGGTTTTGAAATTTAAAATATATAAAAATTAGTATATTTATTCAAATAAATTGAATCTTAAAGTACCCACAATAGACTAGAGTGGAAGCCTTAAAAAATGATAAAAAGAAGAAGAAAATTATAGTAGGATAAAACCCATTTGAAACGCAAGATAATATGATAAAAATAAAAGGAAAAATAAATTACGGGCGATCTGAGTTCGGGAAGTGTGGAAGGGGTGAGTTTTTAAGGGTAAAACACGGTTTATTTCGATGTCCGGCCAAACTACATGTCCTATGGAAAAAAGTTAAATAGCAAAGTTGTAGGTAATAAAAAGATCTAAAACTTTTGCAATTACACTTTTGTCACATAATTTCAAAATTTTTCGTTTGAAAATTAGGGTGCTTTTTCGATATTTATCAAAATAAGATGAAAAAATAAATATTTTAAATCAAAAAAAATTATAGTGTATTTGGAACATAAAAAGGTAAGTTTTCACCAAATTTCGGAGAAAAAAAATAAAAAACCAAAAACTTGGTTATTTCAATTTTTCACATAATTTTTGAGGTTATGTGAAAAAAGTGTAAATACAAAAGCTCTAGATCTTTTTATTACTTACAACATTACCACTTAACTTTTTTCCATAAGACTTGTAGTTTTGCCAGAAATTCAGATAAACCGAATTTTACCCTTAAAAACTCACCCCCGTCCCTACTTCCCGAACTCAGATCGCCCGTAATTTATTTTTCCTTACATTTTTATCATATTAACTTCCGTTTCCAATTGTTTTCATTCTACTGTAATTTTTTTTGTTTTCAAAAATTATCTACTCTGGTATACAAGATAAGAACAAGATTTAGATAATTAAATGTCAAATATTTAATGATATAGATGCTTACTTGAATAAAATATTCAAATATTTAAAGACATGAATAATTAATATTCAAATACTTCTAAGAATTTGCAAAATTTTATTTAGTAGTTAAATTAAAATTTGGTAGTAGGGAAGTGGTTACGCTTACCTGCAAGGTCCAGTATTCTCCCTAACCTGGGTGAACATTGTATACACTAGTAAAATTGTAAAAATATAACGATTGCATATTATGAATTATAAACTAGAATACACCTCTTATCTTTTTTCAGTTTAAAATTATAGGCTAATATTGAAAATTTTAACTGTTTTCTGCACATCTATTATTTTTTAGAAAGTAATTTGGAATTTACTAAACGATTTTTTTTTTTTACTATAGACAAAGATGTGAAAACGTTTTTCATTTAAATACTTATAATCAAGAAAATTATTAGCCTAAGTATCGAAGGTTATACCCACCTCAATTTTTATTTTCATTTACTTGTTTATTGTTGATGTATCTTTTTTTAATTGTTTATTAGTTGATAATCTTTAATCATTATTTTGATGGTACAAAAAAACTGAAATATTAAAACCTATCGAATATTCGTATTTTACATTTATCCATTGCTTCTGGACTATGTTTAGCGCATAGTACAATGTCCTATTTTTAAACATAGTGTTATTGACTCTTTGAAAGTTTATTACCATGCTGTTTATAATACCAAACTGCATGGTACAGGATGCCAAGAAAACCATTAGACATAAAAAAAATTTGCAAACAAATATTTATTTTATTTAAAAACAAACATCTCCGGTAATCTTTAAGTTGTTTCTAATATTAAATAAATTAAATGAAAATCTAAAAGGAAATTAATATTATTGGAAAAACTTAATAGTAGGTACACTCTTAAATATTTTATGGGATGATAAACACCCGTTCAAAAATTTGTATGACATTTAATAATGGTTAATACAACTTTTTCTTCCATGAAAATTCGAATAAGTGGGCCGTTGTCTGTCATGAAACAAAATTACACTCAATTGTTTTATAAAAACCATTTAAAGCGTCAAAATAAGAAAATTTGGGCAATATAGCTCCGACAGTTGCAATTTTATTTTTGTGAGATCTTCAATTTGATGCTTTACCATTATCCAAAAAATAGAAACAATACATTTATATTATTATTTAACTGATATGAAATATTTTATAGGAAAAATAATTTAATTTTCATTATTTAACCGAATAAAATGTATTTATAATTTTATTGAAAATTTTATACAATATCACAAAATAAAATAAAATATATACAAAACTTTAAAATAAATGTAAATTTATTATTAGTAATTGAAAAAAATTTTAATATACTCCGAAACAACGAGAAATTTCTTATTTTATACTTTGGCATTCCGGAAATTTTTTTTTCCAGGATAAATTTTCCAAAATTAATCAACATACATTTATGTGATTGTACATATATATAAATTTTTATAGTCATCTAATTAATGTTATTAAACACTTAGCATAAATATAAATTGATTGAATTATATTTGTTACAGATATTAATAGACAAAATGACAGTGCCAAAAAAATTCCCATGGAAAAGATTTCTGTTTTTCTTACTAATATCAGCAGCAGTTGCATTCGTAGTTTATGATTCAAATCAACATGGAGGTTTTGCTAAAAGTGATACGAAGAAATTCCTAAAAGATTCAGGTATATGGAGTCATGGACAAACAGCATTAAAGCATACAATAATATTTAGTAGAAAAGCTGTGAAGTGGTCTCAAGAAAATGGACATGTTTATTATGGACAAGCAAAAGACTTTTTGTTACCATATGTGGAATTAACGCATAATCTCTTTATTGTTGCAAAGAATGCATATTTCGAACTTTTAGAAATTATCAAGTTAAGAGTTCCAGTTGTTGTTGCTATTGTAAGTATTATTATATCAATCTATCTAAAACAACAACAAAAATAGAGTAGCCAAAGATTTAAGTGTATAGAAGAGAAATTTTCCTGTTAGGCTTACTAGAATGACCTTAAAATTAAAATTTTGTTACATCGGACATGATTGGATTTTGATAAGAAAATATTTTGTCTTGTGGTATTTGATAAAGAAACCTCTAATTAAAAACTTTTTCGTTTTTTTCTCTTACATAATTTCCGAGGTTACAATTGAAAACCTGAAAATTATTGAAAAACTTGTCATGACCACACTGTAAAGTTACATGATAAAAGCTTCAATTTTACGAGACTTTTAGATGGTGAATAGGAAAGTAAACTCTACATACTATTTTTACCAAAATCTTTAGTTATGCTAATTTTTTTAGGTTTGTTGTATAGTATTATTTATAATCTCATTGATGTCTTTGTTCCGTAGATTGAATCATATGCACCAGGATTAGTTGATAAATTAGTCGAAGTGTCGCATTATATTGGTAATTTAATTGTAGAATATTTTGGAATTGTTCGAGAATATCTTGCTACAAAAGTATTTGTGTAAGTTTATTTTATATTTCCTATTTTGTATTCTCATTTAATAACTTTGTTTAAATATAAAAAAATTTTTTTTACAGGGGCCAGCTTTCTCCTGATAATCTACAAAAAGCAACATTAGAAGCATTGAATACAACTCAACAATATGCAACCCGCTATTATGATTGGTTCTATGAAATGATAAGTAATTTTGACTGAATAGAAATTTAAAAAATAATAAAAGACAATATTAAAGTTTAAATTGTGTTACGATGATGTGTGATCTGTTAAAAAGAGACCTGGTTTTTATCATGTTTATTATTGTAATGAAGTAAATGATGAGTTTTAGTTGTGATAGTTTTTAAGATTTAAAAAAAAAAAATATTCTGTGTTTTATTGATTTATAAATATATTTTAAAAATTTGTTACAAATTTTACAATATATTCAAGTAACAATAAATAAAACATACAATTAATTGTAAAAAAATAATTTATTGCAGTTTTCATAAATACAATTGGACAATGTATCTACATTTTCTTCTCTTACCGATGCTATTATTTCTATTACTTGTCTGTAATTAAATCATTTTATATATATTAGTTTCTGGTTTTTTTTATTAATAAAAAAATATTTTTTTTGTAATATAAGTACATAGAAAATTGTTTTATTTTTAACACTAAACTTTTTGAAGTTATACTTCTTTTGGAGTATTTGGATGAGAGTGAGCTGCACGGGATCCCTTAAGAACGACATGATGACGTTGGCTACAGAATAGAATTAATAATATATATTTCTTTAAATGACTAATAGTATATTCAGACTGAACGCAAGGTATCAAACAAAACGTGTTATTTTTAAATTCAATAACCCTGTTAATATGAAATATATTATTTTATTAATAATAACAAATATATTATTAATAATCAATTCTGAATAATTATATATATTTATTATTTCAGACACCAAAGAAGTATAACTTCTAACGCGTGTACATAAGTATACACACACACACTATTTATTTATTATTCTTTAGGGTTATCCTCACTATTTTCCGTGAAATAATTTGTTAATTAGAGCATTTAAGAAGGGTAGTTTTGAAATGAATTTTTGTATTTTTATTTAAAACGAAATTCAATTGTTACTTTTGGATTTCAATTGATACTTTGGACAAAATTATATAAATGACACGAGGACAACAAAACAACAAACGAGAAAATGTTAAAAAGTTAAAACTCAGTGAATTAAAGTATATGAAGATTTAAACTTTTTTAAGTGGTTTCAACATATTATCTATATCAAGAACGGTTAATCGTATTACGTCAGACTAGTAAAAAATTTTCTTTGATAGGTATACCTGATTGTACATGGTTCATTTCTTCCTTTAACCATGGCATCACATTTCCATTTTTCTTTTTTAACACTTGGATATTGAGTTTTAATGTATTTAAACCCAGCATGTGTTGGTCTTATTTCACACCATGGAGCATCTGTTTCTATCATTAAATGATTTACTGGAATTTTTTTTATCGTTTCTAAATTATTCTCAGTTTTTAATGAACTAAAAGTTTAAGTAAAATATGTTTATTTCTACAAAGCTATAACGTGCGTTGAAATTCAATCATACGTTGAGAATTTGTAAATTTCATACTTTATTGGATGATAGAGAGGGCTTTCGACGGAAAAAACTTTCGATTATAGTCTATATTAAAACCACGAAAAGAGTCAGTTAAACTAATAAGTTCTATGACACAGGTAAAATGAAAATTTTCGAGTTTTTTTTATTAAAGCTTAATACTTGAACTATTGTGTTTCATCAAGTTTTTTTAACACGTGAAATATTAAGTGATATTTACCATCCATTTAGTCCAATGTACAGTCCCATTTGAATATATGCATCGACATCAGATTCAGTTCCATCAAATGAATGTACAACACCTTTAATTTCTTCATATTTTGAAATTATTTTTATAAAATCATCAGAAGCATTTCGACAGTGAAGAAACAATGGTTTTTTTAATTTTAAACTTAATTTTAATTGTTCTTCGAAATACCTAAATTGCAAAACATGGTTTTTAAATTTAATAAATCTATGTAATAAATGTATTAAATTTTATTTTTGTAATGATTATAAATTCTGCCTACAAATTCCTTAACCAACCTTAAATCTTGTTTATCTTATAACAAATTTTTTGGTCAATTCGCATTTAATTTAGTAAATATAAACGAACACCAAATGATTTTATGAAGGTATTGCTAGACACAATAACTTTTTGTAAGTCAATAAATAAATGATTTAAAGATTACAGTAAATCGGCAAAGTAATAATGATGTTTTAATTTAATCAAAAACTGAAATCATCATATTTTTAACGCCGAACCGAATGTAACTCACAAATTTCCAGAAACTTCAGAAATATTTTCTAGACATATATACCAAACGAAAAAACGTTCATAAGTTAAAAAATGTGATAAATATTAGTTATTTATTCGATTAACAAAATTCATGCTTCAATATTATTTTTCTAATAAATAAATACAAAATTTGTTACCAACTTTTTTTGAATATCTTTAGGACAAAAATGTAAACGATCATAATCCAAACCACATTCACCTAGTGCAACAATTTTTTTGTCATCACTTTTTATTAAACCTTCTAAACTTGATAAATATTGTTCGGGTGAGTTATTAGCTTCAAACTCTTGGCAACGAGTTGGATGACACCCTACTGTACTGAATAAATTTTCTAAAACATTTTTTAAATTACATTTCATTAAAGAAATTATAGAACATTCTATACAATCTTAGGAAACAGTTAAAATCAAAAATTAGATTAAGGGAGAACGTTTTATCTTAATCGAATAATACAGCCAAAATTATAGCTGATAAATCGTTTGTCATAGTTGTTGAAGGAAAATATTTGTATTTTTTAGCGTTACAAACTTTAGACTTAAAATAATATACTGTGACTTATTGTATATGTCGAGTATAATATTTAAGAATTAATTAACTGAATGTAAATAAATTTACCGACAGATTTACCTTCTGTTTTAGCCAAATTCAATGCTTTTTCACTATCTTCTAAACTACCTCCAGTAATAATTATCTTTTTTAAACCTGATTCCCAAGCCCGGGATAATACATTTAATAAATCAGGTTCATGTTTCTTCGAACCATGATACAAACCCATATACATAGGATCTGTAAGATTTGCTCCAATATCTGTTCAAAATGGTATTTAAATAAGATGTTTTCGAGTTAAATATATAGTAAAATATTCTCACCAATAAATCGTGCCATTCTTTAAAACTGTAGTAATCAATGTATTTAATGTCGTAAATAAATGTGTATTAATTTATTTAGAGGTTATGTATTTTAAAATAATGAACCATTGATTTTATACCAAAATATGTATGAAAAATATAGAATTAAGAATGCGAATACATAGAAAAATGATATTATTATGTTACTTTGCGTTCTTTTTCATATTTTTACCCAGCTGTTACTATATAATGACTAAATTAAGTGCCATCAATGATAAAGTAAAGAAACCATCAGTTTTAAAACATGAATCCAAAGTGAATCAACTTGAAGAATTAATAAAAAGTAACGTTAGAAATTTATCAATTCAGTATAAAATTACAAGCACAGAAGCGAATGAAATATTAGATGACTTTATCAATAATTTAAACTATACTAGATCTATTCAAGATTATAAAAGTGTTTGGAATCAAATTAAAAATGGAATACGTGAAAATACTTTATTTAGTTCGAATTGTAATTATTTGGGTACTGCATTAAACGCTTTATCCACAGCCAAAATTATAGCGGCTGATGTTGATTCAAGAGGCACACAATTAAAACTTTTACTCACTTTAGAGGTAAGTTTTTTAAATTATTCATTTGTTTATTTATAAAAGCAGAACGTACATAATTCATTGTTTTTAGTAATTTAATTTTTGTTGCATCAATCAAGTGTGGATTAAGAAAAATTTTTTTGTGGATCGAACAAATTTTTCTTATTTTGATTAATAATTTTATTCAATTCATGCTTTTAATTTTTAATTATTTACTTTTTATTGTCTTAAGATACTCGGTTGTATATGGTGTGTGTGTCTTTTTCTTGCGATTTATTTAATAATTATTTCAAAAACTGTCTTCTCTAATTTTGAATATAGCTAGATAATACCTTGAAAGTCTCCAATCTGAATTCTGATTCCACCAGATGTGTTTTATTTTTTTAATTTAAAAATTTTTTTTTAAAATAAAATGTTCCGCAAAGTAGACCTCCAAACAATACAGTAACTTTTTAATATTCATTGTTTAAAATTCTAGGGTGAAGCAAATGCAGTATTTAAACCACAATGGTATCCAATTGATAAAATAATTAGTGGACCTGTATATGCAGGAAAAGATCGATTTAATTCTGAAATATTTGCATTCTTCTTAAGTGGTTTATTAGATTTTCGAATAGTACCATTTACTGTTGAACGTATTATTAATTTAGAAAAGGATATTTACCCTGTTGCTACTGAACGATTACGTAATACAATTGTTAAACGTGATAACAATGTATGGTGT
This sequence comes from Chrysopa pallens, assembly GCA_020423425.1. NCBI lineage: Eukaryota > Metazoa > Arthropoda > Insecta > Neuroptera > Chrysopidae > Chrysopa > Chrysopa pallens. Next base: position 16,585,717 of record CM035594.1, read on the forward strand.
GTTTATGGTGTATGCCATTATTGTAAACCAAGTGAATTAGCTTGTAGTCAAACTATTAAACAAGATGATGTGACATATGATGGTGTGCGTGGCGCTTTAATTTATCATATTCCAAAAAAATTAAAATTACATCGTTCACCATGGCAACGCAAATATAAAGGAAATCAACCTATGCGATGGCAATACCAAAATGATTATTGCGAGTAAGTATTGCACAGTTTAAGTAATTATCTCACTTAGGTATTGCTGTAATATCGAGTATTAGATTTTAAGTTGCTGACACCTTAGATCACATATTGCTGTTTATGATCTTAGGCGAAAACACTAGCAATATGATGCAGGGACGAATATGAATTAGAATGTGAATTGTTACTAGCGGTCAATTAAATGCACGAAAACGCTTATTTTTACGAAAAAATATTAGGAAATGATTTGCATTTAATGTTCTAACATCTTTTTTTTTGTATTTAAATGGTCGTTTGGTAGATATTCACTCTCATAAACTGTTTTGCCAGTTGATTCCGCGTAAAATTTTAACAATAAATGAATTAATGCAACATATTTATAGTTGCCCAGAACTTAATCTATTGAATCGATTAGAATACAATAATGCTCATCATCACGACGAAGACAGGGAAGTTGTTACTAAATATAAATTAAATTTTCCAGAAATACGGTAAAGAAAAAATTAACCACAAATGAAATATTGGATTTAGTGGATGCATCAATATTTGATTTTTTAATGCAAAATGGGGACAGACATCATTATGAAACATTAAATAATAAAATAGTTTTATTGGATAATGGCAAAGGTTTGGGAAATCCCTTAATTCATCATTTGGATATCTTAGCACCATTGTATCAATGTTGCATGTAAGTTTATTATATTTTTAATATACCCAGATGTAAACAAATTCCAATTGATTAATCAAATTTGGATTTATTTTTATTGTTATGAAATATGTATCTTTTTATATGGCTATTCAGCCCGAAATACAGAATTTATAAAAATATTTTGTTTCAGTATTCGAATGAAAACGTGGATGAGACTTTTAGCGATGACTGGCAATAATTTTCGAAAATATTTAAATGAATTTGTAAAATTCAATAAAGAAATGATTACCGAACTTCACTTAAACGCAATCGAAGAACGATTATTAATGATTTATAGTGCAGTAGAATTGTGTATTACGCGATTTCCAAAAGAAAACATTTTTATTGAATAATTGTTTTATAAAATATATTTATTCATTAACAAACTCTTTTTTATTTCACTTTACATCAAAATCTTCTTTATGTAATTGTCTGTCTTATTATGGTTATTATAATAAATATCACAAAACGGTTACTCTATTACGAGAATAAAACAGGCGCAAATAAAAATTGGATTGTTGCATAATCGTTAGTTTTTGAATTTTTTGAGCTTATATGATTCAGAGTTCAGAGGAAAGTCAATTTTTTCTTTTTTTTTTTTAACGAAATTTTAAAATGATCAAACTACAAGAACCCATTAAATAAATTGTAAATCAATTTCGTTCAATGTTTTACACTTGTGGTAATGCCAATGTTTTCAGTACTAAATGGTGTTTTATTAGATCGATAATACAAGAAATATCAAATCATTGAAATATGACAAGGTGCGTCACTATAATTTTAGTTGCTATCATGCCCTTTAACTCCCTTACTTGAGGATTTTCCAACATTAAACATTCTGTAAAGAAGGCTAAATAATCGATTTTCCTGTATCATTTCTTTATCTTGGTTTGCGCCTGACTTACTCTTAAAATAATTTGACTGTTATAAGTAACCTATTAAAAAAAGATGTGCTGAGTAAGTAATATAATTCCTTAAGTAAAGATTTCATTTCGTTGATCTTACCTAGAACAAAAATTTCATTATTTTCAAACATGAACATAAAATTAAATATTCTAATCTTCTAAATAATGACCTGTGACAGAATACAATCGGGTCGAAGGTTGGTTTTGAATTAAAATATTTAATGCTATTAATAATATCAAATTGGTGATAATATACATAAATTAACAACTCGAATTGAGGCATAAACATAACAAAATAAATACCACGATACTGGAAATAAATCATGGTTTTTGCTTTGGTTTCATAATTTTTAACGGTCAACACTTTTTTGATTGAGAAAAAAATCCGGAAACAATGCCAAATCTCAATTTTTGAGAATGAGTTAAAATTTTTGAAACACCCAATCTTAAGTTTGTAGATTGGATTGACATTTCTTCCACTTTGCTCGAATACAATGTTTTTTTCCAAAAAACAAAGTACGTAATATAATTTTGATAAAGAACATTCTACATTTCAGTTTTTCGTATTATTCATATCCACGTAAGTACTTACCAATTGAATAAAATCATTAACGTTTTAACTGTAATGACTGGTTTTAATAACTATTTATTATTTCTGTGCTATGGGTTCAATTTGCAACATAATCATGAAGTGGAGTTTTCGATTAAAATAGAATTAATTTTATCAACAATATCTATCCAGTAGTCATATATATCAATGTCAGTATTATCATTAAGATGTTTTGATTGCAGATGACATGAACATAAATATTGAATCGAATCTTCAATTATAATTTTTACTTTTTTTACCATATCACCATGCCTATAATTACAAAAATAACAATAGTTACTTAAAATAAAATATTTAAGAAATCTGAACTTTAGACACTTACTCTTGTTTTAAACTAAATTTTAGACTAGGATTTCGTTCAAGAATAAATATTGCCAGATCATTTTCATTTTTCTAGAAATAAATTATTTATTATCAAAAAATAATAATATTCAATAATACTCAGAAGACTTGATTATTGTAAAACAATATGATGCATATACATATAAAATTTCATCAAAATTAAATGAACGGATTAAGAGATATAGACGCTTTAATTATCGACAAATTATTTTATTTACAAAAACGTAAACAATATTTTCGATATGGAGAGTTACAACTTAGAAGTAATATTCAGATGTAATGATATGTTAGTATGCATAATCTTGAGAGTACCTCTTAAAAAAATTAATAAAATACTTACTTGTTTAAAAACATTAACAAATAATAATACTGTTAATGGTGATATAACACTAGTTTCTCTTACAATTGTTGTACGTCTAGCAATTGAATGAGTATCGTTTGAATAACAATATAATAATGTTGGTTTTATCTTCCTTTTGTAATTTACACTATCTGATCCTATAGTTATCATTTGACCACTCCTTTAAATAAAATAAAATTATGGAATATAGGATTTACAAGATTTTATCCCAATAAATAAATTCAAACAATTCGAAGATACTATAAAAATGGTGAATAACTAAAACAATATCATTTTCTTCCAATTCAGGAACTTAAATTTCACTTGATGCTAAAATTTTTGTGTGTAGCTTTAAAAACTCTGATTTTTGACGATGTAATATTGAACGTAAAGTTTCTTGTTTGTTTAGTGTGTTTTCAATAATTGGCTAATCAACAAATTTTCATTTTAACGAATTTTAAAAGAACGTTATCAGAAGAATAAAAAATTATAATTTCGAATTTTACTTGTAGTATTCAATTGCTTTATCAACGTACGTTTAACTCATTAAATTTTGTATGTGATTATTCGTATAAAATAAACAATATGAAATCAAATCGTGTTTTGTATCACATTGTAATATTTAGAATAATTGTACTTACTCAGAAACTAATACTTGCTTCTTTTGTTGACGTCGATTAATAATTAATTTATTAAATAAAATATTATTTAGTCCAGCTACTATCATACTTTTTACAAGTTCATCGTTATTCGAATATTTATTTAATATTGGGAAATTATATTTAAATGAATTTAAATAATTTAAGTGAACTTCTTGTAACTCTATAAAATAAAACAAAAGCATTTAGAAAATATTAAATTTAAACCGCTATTTTATGGAAGGGGGAGTAATTATTTTACTATAAAGCAACGTACTTCGCTAAATTCCAACACAAGGTTCAATCACAATGATCGTTCATTAGAAAGACTGTTTACTACTTAAAAACGTTTAACGTTGGTGCCTAAACTTGGCACTTAAGAAGCAGCACATCCGCAGTACTATCAACTTACTGTTGAAATAACAATTGATAAATAAAAAATGAATCAATGAATTAAATAACAACTTACTGTTTAATAAATTCATTTTAAAAGGATTTATAAAATGTCGTTCACACCAATTATAAACTCCATGTCGATTATTATTAAAAACACGTTTCCATTCTTGTATAATTTGATGATAACATAAATGATCACTATTATCATTAAAATTACTTTTTAATGAACGAATCACACTTTTATCATTAAACAAACCAGTAAATATCGGTGAGTCTAAACTTAACGCTGTAATGATATTCACGACAGGTTTAGAACAATCAAAGAAATGGGAATATACGAGTGCTTTTGCTAATGTTGGTGCTAATGAAAACAAAGCAATAGTTTTGCCTAATGGTGTTAAATGTTCATCTTCATCTAATACTTTCAAATCAATTAAATTCTCCACGGCTCTTTCAATTGCTTGTTTATCAGGTGGATTTGGAAATTGTTGTAGAAAATTAACAGCTTTGATTTCTTGATCATACACTTTTGTATCTAACACTAACTTTGTAAGTGAAACTCGTAAAATTTCTGGTAATTGAAATTTATCCATATTGTCATACTTTTCTTTGGTAAATAAATGATAGGATTCGCCAGGTTGAACACGACCAGCACGTCCTTAATATTAAAAAATTGACATAAAAACAATTTTCAGGATAAAAAAATTGTAAATAGGTATTTTATGAAAAAATATTGTACAGTTCATTATAAATTAGTAAAATAAAACTTTTTACTACTTGTAAACTAATTGATATAAATCAGAAGAGGCACTATAAATCAGGTTTTGATATTATTTTCAAAAATTGAACTGAATGTCGAACTACCAATACAAAATGCATTTCTTATTTCTGTGCCACGGAATTGAATTTGAAAAATTCTTTTTTTAAGTTGCCTCTATATTATTTGATTCCTTCCTTCGGAGATCGATTTTAATATAAGAAAATTTGGGCTTTTTGTAGCAAACAACTTTTTAATTTAAAAGTCATATTGTATATTAATTATAAACCTTAGTTGAATTTTAAATGATTCTGAAAGTCAAAGTAAAATTTCTTAAGAATATAAGAATCGATTGATATTATTTTTTTATTACTTTATCTTATCTAAAATTTTTAGTTTTAAATCTTGTTTCTATCAAAGTTCTAAAAAAAAAAAAAATTCGATATTTCAGTAATTCACCAATTAATTTAGACATTCCAAAATTTTTAGTTTCTTTTTTAACCTTCTATAATATTCTGCCATAAAAAAAATGTTTACTATTTTTTATAATATAAGTAGTTAATTAGATTTAATTTTACCTTTTCGTTGATTGACATTTGATTGCGATATCCAATAATTATCAATACATTCACGTTGTTTACTTTGATCTAATCGTTGTTCTTTATGTGCTCCAGTATCAATTACATAGAGGACATCATCAATAGTAATGCTAGTTTCAGCTATATTCGTAGCTAATATTATTTTACGCATACCATCAGGTGCTTTATGAAAAATTCTCTTTTGATCTTTTAATGATAATTTTGAATGTAAAGGCAATATTAGCTGTGCTTGATCTTGATCATATTCTAAATATTTTTTTACTTTTAATATATCTTCCCATCCTATAAAAAATAAAAGCACCAAAGCTGATTTTATCTTTTGAATTTTTGATATTTTGTTTAATTAGACATGAGTTATCTTGAGTACGAAGTGTCAGGTAAGAACTTATCGATAAAAATAAAATCCAATGCTATTTTTAAATTTATGCATAGCTATTTTTATGAAAAATTACTGAGAATGAATAATTACTATCATTTCTCAAACAAGTGCGTAATTAAATTTATAATTTTTTGGGGATTTTTTATCTCTAAATCTAAGGGGTAAAAATTATAATTTTCCTTACCAGGTAGAAAACATAAAATAGACCCATTATCATTTGATTTGGTTTGATGAATCCATTGAATTAATTCACATACATCTTCTGGAACGATTGTTGGATTTTCGTCATGATTTGATGATAATTGTCGTGTTTTATATAAATTTAAATCAATATCGTTTAAAAAATAACTTTTTACTGGATACGTGAATCCTGGTATTTCAATGAATGGAGCATTATTAAAATATTTGTGGAATAATTGTACATCAATAGTTGCACTCATAATAATAATTTTTAAACTTTTATTGATTTGTGTTGCTTTTCGTAATAAGACCATTAATAAATCAGTATTAACATCTCGTTCGTGTGCTTCATCTAATATTACATGTGTTATTGACTTCAATGATGGATCCGTTTGTAAGCGTTTTAGCAGTATACCTAAGGCCACATAAATGTGAAAAAATGAATTTTTTTGTTAGATATTGGTTTTCTTCTATATAAGATTTTTCGTGAAGACTGTCCGAAAAGAGGCAGATGAAAATGGATTTATTCGGAAATTCTATGAACATCTATTCTAAATTTTTTTTTAGTGCCTTCAATATTTTCTAGCGTTATAAACTTTAGACTAAATTTAATATAATTGAAAAAAGTCTTAAAATAAAAACATCCTGCTAAAGTTCATATTTCGATATAAAGGAAAATTTCTATTAAGATCCAAAACGAATATCTAACAAAAATAATATTTTTGCTTTCACTAACCAGATGTACAATATAAAATGGCAGTCGATTCACGATTGTATGCAGAATCAAATCGCACATGATACCCAACAGTGTCACCAACATCTTCGTGCCGTTCACGTGCAACACGTTCAGCTAATGAAGTTGCAGCTATCCGTCGAGGTTCACTTACAATAATTTCACAGTTATCATTTTCACCATTTTTAAACCAATTATCATATATATATTGAGGTACTTGAGTACTTTTACCACATCCAGGCTCTCCTTTTATTATTGTTACTTGATTTGCACCAATAAGGTCAATTATTTGAGCTCTGCAACAAATATTAGCCGAAAAATTTTATAATTCTTAATCATCAACAATTCGAATTTTTAATTATTCAATATTCTGTCGATATATAGACATCTCCGTGTATGAATGGCACGACACTGACATAAACAAAAGCACGGTGTTAAATATTAAGTGAAATGGTTTTTTATAACAATACATTCAATTATTAAAAATGGGATACAAACCGATAATTTTCAATTGGTAAATTTGTTATAGCTTCAGCTTTTCTTTCATAATACTGTTTTTCGATTTCTTGATGATCATCTTCTGTAAATTTGACATTTAAGTTTAACGACTTTGCCTTCTGTACATTTGTATGCAAATACTTTTCATAAATATCAATAATATTTTGTAATTTATCGACAGTTGCGTTACTTAATTCTACATTAATTGTGTTTTCCTTATACAGATGATTTTTATCATAAAGTATGGGAAATCCATCTGTAGATAATTTACCATATCGCTTAAGTAAATTTAAAATTTTAAGTGATGCTTTTTTTGAAGCATCTTGTTTTGTTGAGCCAGTTGATTCTATTTTGAGTTCCTCAGGCCATGATATTTTATAAATGCAATTCCAATAACTTTTCGTTTTTTTATTTGCTGAAACTAATTTAAATGTTGGTTTCGGAAGTTTATATTCTGTAGATTTCAATTCGTTGCTTAATATTTGAAAATAATTGTGCAAAGTAGTTTTAGGTTCAGGAAATTGTTTATGAATTTGATTTAAAGAATTATTTTCATCGTCTTTGTTTTCGTTTTCTATGCCGTTTATATTAAAATTATTTTTGTTATCGATTTGTATATCTTTTGAAGAACTTAAATTTGTGATATTTGAGTGAAAATTTGTGTATTGTTGCGAACATATTATTGTTGATCTATTTATTAAAAATATATTATAATAACAGCTAGATAACGTATTTAATATCCACTTATTTCGTAGTGGCACTACTCGTGAAAACGACATTTTGACAACTATTAATATTTAAAACACGACTTATCTCTTAAAAATAATAAAAATTCATTTTTATACTACACATTATTTTTATTAGGTTATTTGCACATGTTATGTTTACTTGTGGCCGTTCTGGTTACCTCCTTTCTTGTGTGTTAGATTATGTAATTTATGTAATGACTATTTCACATTATTTTTGAATGATATTGAGCTTATATCAATGCGATGATATGAAGGGAGACCTACATTCCAATGAACCATATAAAATTTATGATTCAAAGTTTTCTCAATTTAAATTACATCAAATATAATTGTATAAAGTTCATTGGAATGTGTTTTTCTCAACCATTCACCACTTTAAAGAAAAGTCATCATAAATACGAGATACACGTAAATTTCAATACGTATTTAATGATTCGATGTGCAGTTTTTGAGATATCACTAAAAATCTGATCCAGATGCTGATTTAAGGAATGCATTGTATGTATTATCTCAAAAACAAGTCAACCGGTCGTAAAATACATGTTGTTTTTGAATTTTTTAGATCTTAATCATCCTAGAAAACTCATAAACAGAGAAAAAATTTGGACTTTTTGGTGGTTTTTTTCACAATCACAAAAAGTATGATTTTCGACAAAATTTACTATATAAGGTAAATTCAGAGTCGTAATGAAGCTAGACAATTAAGTGAAAAATATTATATTTTCGTAAATTTGCGGCGAGATATTTACAGAAATAATGAGGATGGATCTTTATTTCTATAGAGAATTTGTCTCAAATATTTTTTTAGGTTGGTAAAATGTATCAACCTTCAAAATAAACTCTCAATAAAAATAGAGTCAAATTTTGTCAACTGTCAAAATCTAAGAAAATGTTAAAATGGCATCGTCTCAAGATGCTTGGTACTTAGCTTTATTGGGTCTCGCAGAAAATTTCCGGACATTAAGTCCGCCTAATATAAAGTTATGTATACAATGTTTGCAAGCAGTTTTTACATTCAAACCACCACCTCGAGTAGAGGCTCGTACGCATCTTCAATTGGGTAATGTGTTATTAACGCACACAAAAAATATAGATATTGCAAAACATCATTTGGAACAAGCGGTAATTATTAAAACACTTAATCAAAGAAAAGCATTATTAAATTTAAAAATCTAATTTTAGTGGCGTCTTGCTCAAATGATAAACAACGCTTTTGATGATGTTAAATTTGAAGCAGCTAGTGTTCTTGCTGAACTATACGAACAACAAAAACAATCGAATTTATCAAAACCAATATTACGGAAAGCTATAGAATTATCACAACATAGTGTATACTGGCATTGTCGATTGATATTTCAGCTTGCAGTGAGTTTACATTTGAATTGAAGTGAAATATATTTATATACTATTTAAAATATTCATATTATGCTTATAGCAAATACACGCCACAGAAAAGGACTATGAAGTTGCTAGTAGTTTGTTAGGTGTAGGAGCCGATTATGCCCATATATCAAATGCTTGTTATACCAGAGTCCTGTTTTTACTTAGTAAAGGAATGGTAATTATAAAAAAATAAATAACATATCAAATTTATACTAAAGATTTTATTATATATTTTAGTTATTGCTTACAATGAAAAAATTTCAAGAAGTCCATCCCTTATTAAATCAAGCTGGTATGCTAATTGAAAATTGGCAAGGAAATCCACACCAGAAGGAATATTTGAAAGTATTTTTCTTAGTTTTACAGGTAAATAATATCTAAATTAGTTTGTATTAATCAAACTGGGAAGTACAGTATTAAATCAATACGTTCTAAGGAGAATTATTTTATTTTAGAATAGCAAACTAAAACTTTGCTTTTAATAAAAATCCGCAAAAACAATATATTTTTCAGTCATTTTAATTTTGCTTTTATCAATTGCTGTTTGTTCACTATCTAAATGAATATTTGTTGTTTTTATTTTAGGTATGTCACTATTTAATGGCAGGCCAAGTGAAAAGTGTTAAACAATGGTTAAAACAGTTACAACAGAGTATACAAATTATTATGTCTCCAACATGGCCTACTGATGATGGTAAGAATTATACAAATATTATGTAAAATTTCATGCAAACCTCACAGAACTTATTTCAATTTACGAAACTAAATTTGAGAAACATAATTTTGTCCTTGCAGGTGACTCGATATGTCGATCCTATACTTTGTGTTTGTCACAGAATATTAAATGATTTGTGTTTAAAACTCCCCTTGAAAATATAATTTGTTTTATTTCCAGTAATTAGTGGATCCAGTGTTGGTGATATGTTTCTTTGGATGCCTAAAGAGCATTTATACGTACTTGTTTATTTAGTTACTGTTATGCATAGTATGCAAGCTGGTTATATGGAGAAAGCATTAAAATATACTGATAAAGCTTTAACTCAAATAGAAAAATTAAAAAGTAAGTATACCATTTTAGCCATTTTTTTATCAAATATATATTTTGTAAAAAAAAAATGTTTTTGGTTTTTTTTTTTTTTTTTAGTTGTAGATACAAAACCAATATTGTCCGTTTTGCAACTAATGTTATTAGAACATATTGCAATGTGTCGTTTAGTAACTGGAAATAAATCATTAGCACTACAAGAAATTTCTCAAGCATTTGGTGTATGTAGGCAACATCCAAGATTATTAGATAGACATCGACCACAACTTCACACCTTACTAGGATTATACGCTATGAATATGAATTGTATGGAAGCTGCTGAAGTTCAATTTACAGCTGCCTTAAATGTACGTCATGTTACTTTCATAATATCATTTTATGTCTTTCAAGCTTCCATAATATTAACTAATATGTCATAAAAGATTGGAAAATGAAACCTGTTTATGTTGAAATGTTTTATGACGCATTTATTATTATTAGGTAAAATAATATTTGGATTAATTGGACTAATATTATTTTAAACATTTGTAGACTTCCCAAGAAAGGGAGTTATGGACTTTTGCTAATTTAAATTTGGCTATTGTATATTTACGAGCAAAGCGGGATGCAGATTTTAGTGCATTGCTTGAACGAATAAATCCTGAAAATTTACAATCACATTCACATAGCTTACGCGCGGCTTCCTATTATGTTCGAGGTCTTCAATCATTTTTTCAAGCACGGTATAACGAAGCAAAGTAAGTTAAAATTTTTTTAAATATTTTAATATTTTTATTTTAATTATTGTTTTGTTTTAAACATAGACGATATTTAAGAGAAACTTTAAAAATGGCAAATGCCGAAGATTTGAATAGATTAACATCATGTTCACTTGTACTTCTTGGTCATATATTTTTATCACTTGGTAATAGCCGAGAAAGTATGAATATGGTTACGCCAGCCATGCATTTGGCAAGTAAAATACCAGATGTTCATGTACAATTATGGGCTTCTGCTATCCTTAAAGGTTAGTTTATCAAATTTAAATTTTTATTTAATTAAAGAGACTTAAAAACTCGGAAAATTTTTCCAAAGAGTTATCTGTAAATTTTAAATTCATGAAAATGTAACTTATCCTTAGAGATCTGGATACGATTTTTGAGCTATGCGTATTTTTTTTAAATTCCTTATTCAACAAATATTTTATTAAAACATAATTTTTTTAGATTTATATCGAATGAGTGGTGACCCCAATAGAGAAAATGAAGCTTATCAAATGCATTGCAATTATTCACAAATGTTATTGAAAGATCATTTCCAATCATCACAGATGCCTGAACATAATTTAATTCATTGGACACAAGGAGCTATCCCTAACATTACTGGAAATCCTCCCAGTACATCTAGTACAATCATGTGATATTTACTATTTATCAATTTGTCATTTATTATAATATTTTTTTCAAAATATATAATTTTTAATTGTGTATGCCGATTTACTCACGTCATTTTGTTTATTAGTCAAGCGCGTTTATTTAAAAATATGCTAATTTATTAAAAATTTATGTTTTGTATGTAAGCATTTGTTTAATTATAATTCGAGATTGAAATACATAATTAATGACACCATAATTTTCGTTATTTGACGAAATTAAATTTCGTTAGAAAAATTAATTAATTGTTTAAACATAAATACGTGCACATATTTGAGCATAGATTTTTGAATTATTTCGAATTGATTGTCTGAGTAAATATTATTGTGCATTACAACTAATTCTAATAACAAGCGATTGTATTCATTTCTAAATATTTGAAATAAATTCAATTTTTTTACTTTTAATATACGTTTAAGAGTTGACGATTAATTTTTTATTTTATGGATCATAAGCTAAGTCGGCATACCACAATGATTTTAGAAAGAATGATAATATTTGAAAGATCTTTAAAAATTATAGTAGAGGCGATACGTTACCAATTTATTAATTTAATATTTACTCTTTAAATTCAGACTATAATTTAGAAAATGTAGTTACATGATTTTTATTTTAATACTTTGACTTCCAAATGTTTTTGGTTTTTAAATAACAATTTATATATATTTTGTGGCTTTATTTTCTGTGCAATTTCTCAGTTGAGAATATAAGGTGGTTAGATTACCAATCATTATTTGGAAATTAGAAGAAAACTTAAGATTCAAAATTTAATATGCGCAGACCGACGATAAAATCGCAGAGAATATAAAAATACTATAAATGTATAAGATGTCTGTTTAAAAACCAAAGTTATATGCTTTAACTGAAAATAATTCATCAAAACCTTAAACTAAAAACTGATAGTTTTTTGTGAAAATGTAAAATAAAAATCGATTAATCAATTTGAACGCATCTGAACTCCTTGTAACGCCTGTACTATTTATTTATTAATAATCGAGGTGGATTTATAATATTTCTTCGGTGTTTCTACATATAATGAACAAAGGGTATTTTAAAATTAGAATTGCTTACTCATGGATGTTCTTAATTTTTATTTACCAAATCTTGTAAAGGACATCCATCCTACATTTCTATTCAAAATTTCTTCATAGTATAGTAGCCGACAATTGACCTCGCAGATTTTAATAATGGAAAAACAATTATGAAAATAGTCAAAGTAGAATTTTAACTCCAATTTTTTAGATTATATATTTATTTGAAATAATAATCTATGAGAGTATGAATAAATTAAATTAAATTGAGGCATGTGAAGTGGAGAGTACTTACTTCACAGCTTACATCCTTTAATAAAAATAATGGAATATAATGTAAAGAATTTTTATAAATCCACACTTGTTTAATTTTATGTCTGTTATTCATAATAAATGTTTTTATTACGTATAAGGCAATAAGTATTTTATGTAATGAATAAATTATTTAACAATAAAATATTTATGAATTTAACAGTTATCGTATTTATTATTAGCCATTACATACCTTTTTTTACGAATAAATACATTTCGTATTTATGCTGAGTATAAATTAGAGAAATAATAAGAAATCTCAATAATAAAAATTATGCTGAAACCCTTATAGTGCACCATTGGACGAGCTCTCGAACCATATGGAATACGAAATTCATGATTGCATTACAAACAAAACCAATTTATAAATTAATATGATGTTTCAAGATTTATACAATTTTAGTACTTCAATTTTTACAATACGTGCGTTTATAAATGCCATTACGAAACATCGTATCTTTACTAGCAGCCTGCTGCTATTAATATATTAATAAAAAAAAAAGCTTGCAAGGTATAAATTTTCATAGTAAAAGTTTATTCGCATTACGAATTTTGTTCCCTGTTTCTCACCTATTTAGGAAATATAATCCATTTTTAAGTAAAATAATTTATTTAAGAAATGAACTTTATGCTTTGGACCATTTGTCAGTTTAGATACTGATCTGTCTAAAAGCTAATATGTGAGCTAACATGAAACATCTTTTTTCAAAAATAAAAACAATATGTAAATTTTTCTAAATCAAATATGACATTGATAACAATTTTATTAAAATGATAATTACACTCTATTAGCACCGTAAATTTTCTAATTAGAAAATCTGATTTAACTCTTAGTATTTTATATTAGACCCCGCACACGGTAAGAATTCTACATAAATAATCAGCAAATCATATCGTCTACATACGATATTGTCTGAAGTAGCATCAGAATTTTTTATCGATGATACGCGCTTGCTTAAGATTTTTGTCAGAAGTATGATCAGATTTTCTTATAGAACTGGTGTGCGTTGACCATCAGATTTTCTGAACAGAAAATCTAATTGAGTGCGCTAGCCCTTAATTAATACTAATTTTAAGTCTAAGTACAAATAAAATTTAATAAACTTGTCAAAAAAAATTAAAGTGTTTAAGTGAGAAAGTCTGAGAATATATTTTATGGGTACATTGCATAATTTTACAGGAATAATAATGATCTACATAGTGAAAAAAAGGTTCAGTTTATTGCTATTTGGAAATTTAATCCAAATAAAAGCAATGAACTTGAAAAATATTGAAATAATAATCAAATTCTAACATGCAAAAAAAAACACCTTAATTCTTTTGACGAGTGTATATTTAGTATTAAAAACAATTATCGAATAGGTTCGATAGAAATTCAAATTTTCAGTCAGATGACTTGAATGAGACTATAATAAAGACAATTTATAATTCGGTTTTATTTTCGTGCACATATAACAAACAAATAAAAAATAACTATCCAAATATCATGAAATTTACTTTTATTGATTCATTTTTCAATAAAATATTAATTTTTCTTTGCAACTCTGTTTTGCTAACAGCTCTTTGCCAAGATTTCCGGTTTTATGTAGTGTATGCTGAATTTCAGCACTGGATAATTTATTTTAGATAAGAAAGATTGTCTATTATAGATGTCTCATTCCTTAATAAAATTTCACTAAATAAATAAATAATGCTATCAAATTATGAAACCCATGGTATATACACAATATACTGTGATGAAACCTTTTTGAGGTCTCTTATACCAAGAGCTAATTACCAAATTTCCGTCGTGCGTTGGACTAGTATATAGAACTGATCAAACATAAAAATTATACAAAATTCTAAAATATTTTTAGTAAATTTAAATTAATTTATGTTCAAGAATTTTGAAAGAAATCTTTATAAATATTAAACTTAAAAATTAAAGGAAAATCAATTCATGATGATGAATCCAGCGCACGGCGAAAGTTTGGCTCTTTTGATATATCCGGTATGATGAAAGGAAAAATAAAACTCAGATTATAGAAATATCACACAAATATCACTTGAACATATGTTTTTGTGTTCCTCATCGAAATTTTCTTTTTAATTTTAATAACTACGTATTTAACAAAAAAAAATTTTTTCGTGAATTTTCAAATCAACTTTTATTTGAATCATTTATCTGGGAAAATTCAACTAATATTTTCAGTAATATCATGTCTTAGAAGATATACAATAGATAAAATTGAAGGTATCAATTAAATTTATTAGATAGATAAATATAAATTTATGTGTGAGCAAAAAAAATTTAGCCAGCCTTGTTAATTTCATGTTTTGATCTCGTTTAACCAAACGCAGAAATGATTCCTTTTACAGGAAAGAACAAAAGATAAGATAATTAATAAAAAATAGGTTTTAAGTGTTCTAAACAAATTCAAATTTGCCCTTGATCATTTTTGGATTCACAAAGATTATGAAGTTTTTAGACGTGGCGTCGTGTTTATTTTTTAATTTTTTTTACATATCTAATGATTTAGTAGACAAAGTTTTATATGCTTCTAATGCATCATTTATTTGAATCCAATGCTTTTTTAAAGAACTTAAAGTTTTAGGATCAAGATCTGTAATACCAATATTCGTATCAAATTTCATTCCATTATTTAATAAAATATTTGATTTATCTACATTATTATTTTGATCTGTTGATGTAAACGTCAACATAATTGAGCAATCTCTAAATGTTGAAAACATCAAGTAATCAATAAGAATTGATCGAATTGACTTATCAATTTGAGTTTGTGATTGAATTTTAATTATATCCCATTCATTTAAACCTGGAGAAACTTCTTGTAATTCACGATAAATTGAATATGTTGCAAATACTCCAATTTGATTTCTCTTTTGAATTTCATATAAAATACTTAATACAGAATCGCATGTAACCTTATAATTTTCTGGCAAAAATCCACAACTTTTATCTCCTGATAAATCAACCGATTCCATATTCATTTTTGGTTGTTCTATACAATTGTAATTTTTTAACAACATTTTTATAATAATCTCATAAAAATTTTCATACAATTCGTAAGTGTTTGTAGTATCAAACATTTCTTGAAGTGTTTTTATTAATTGTGTGTCTGTGAAATCATTGGCATAAACAATTTTACCATTCTTAAAAATTTGAAGATTATTTTGTGGGTGGTCTAAGAGTGCTTTCAGAGCATGTTTCATTCGTAAATAGTTACCAGAATATATATTTAATGGACAATATTTACTAACTTTTAATATTTGACCTAAGGATAACTTATAATATTGATGTAAACAGTAAGTACATTTAACAGTTCGATCTGGTATCGGTATCCATCCTTGTTTCAGTTTTAATTCAACACAAAATACATTCTTATTTGATTGATTAGTTGGTAAGAATGTGTAATCTGGACTTGAAATAACTTCACCATATTGTAAATGTTTATGCAACCTATGTTTTGGGCGGCATTTTTCTAATTTTTGATCTAAAATCTTTGTATCTTCTTCATTTATATAAAGTATTTGTTGCTCTTGAATATAATTACGTAATAATGGAAATAAATAATCATAAAATTTTTTATAGTTTAATTTACAAGCGTATTCAATGTTATTATCTCTTTTTGTTGTCTTTGTTATTCGTAAAATTTTATTGTTACTAATTGCAATGACTAGATTCTTATTTCCCTCTCCACGATATTGCCAATCCAAATTTTTTAGGTCTATGGACGAATGATTTTCCATTTTTTTATTAAAAATCTTCAAACCTTGAACATACAATTTAGAATACTCATTCAATATCGAATAGAAAATGGGGGAATAATTTTATAAAAAACTTCTGATTACAAAAATCATCTATATTTTATTTTGCTCAAAATCATCGTTCATTAATATGTGAAATTTCTCACATTAATCTATTAAAATGAATTTGTTTTAAAAAAAATTAAAGAAAACTTACCAAGCAATTGATATAATGTAATAATAAAAATTTTGAAAATTTTTGTTCAGTATTGTAAGTGCCAATTTTATTTGAGGACAAATTTAATTTATATACCATACATCTTCATAGACCTACACATCTACAAAGAAATGATTATCAAAATACTTCGTAAGGTTATATTATGTGCTATGAGGAAAGACAATTTATACAAAGGAAAGATTGAAATTTTCATATTTTTATTAGAATATTATTCATTTGACATGTTTACTAATAACAAGCAGTTATTTGGGATTATGACATTTTGAAAACTTGAAATTTTATTGCCGTCTATTGTAAAGTGAAATTAACGGTTCAACAAAATAATTAAAAGACAGCACAATCGCCATAGACTTCAATGAACTGGACTTACTTTGGTCACATTTGGAGGAAAATTTTTTTAATCAGATTAATTCAAATTAGTGACGGTTAAAGATATTACTATAGACCATTGTTCAACAAATATTTTTGATTGAAATATAAATGAAAATTATATTTTATTTTTTTCGAAAATTGAAATATATGATAATTTGCGCTCATTCCAATTTTCTAGAAATTACAATTTTGGATGCCACAAAAGAATTAAATGGTTTTTCCATAAAAAATATAAGCTCAAATGTTTGACTCTCAAACGATTTACGTAAACAAAATTTTTATAAAAAGAAATGAGTGGACTGATTTTTACGGTGATGTAATTAACTAATCTAAGTTAAATAATTAGTCTTGGTTGCACAAAGAATTAGAGAAAGACGCAGTTAGTTAAAGTAAAATTGAATGTTAACTAAAAGTTAGGATTCAAGTTGCTGCACTAAAAATATTTCAATATATTATAAGGTAGTTTGGTAGCCAAATGACTTAAAGTTAACCCTATATTTTTTTATGTTTATTCGAAAGATTATAATTAAATGCACCTATAGAAAAAAATCAGATTTTTTTACCTCACCGTTTAAGAGATATAATTAATTAAATTTTAGCAAATTTAGAAAAAATACGCGAGCTCTTATGAGTGTCCTTGTTCAATAATACCGAAAAAGGAAGGTTTGTAAAAAATTGGCTAAGTTGACCCGCAAAAAAAAAATTTTTAATTGATAGAACTATATCCGAAATATACACTGAATAAATTTCAAAATAATTTATCACGTACTTTCGATGTAATTAATTTTTCAATATTGACATGTGGCTTCTATCTCTCTCCTCCATACTTACTAGGGAAAAAATGGTGGCTCCGTTAAGCGCGCTAATTTCAAATAGTAACTAGCGTTTTTAATGGTATATAACAACAAAAGGATATTGAACATGAATAAATATAAAAAAATATTTTTTATAATATTAAATTTATTTTCTAACGAAATAATTTATTTATTTATATTACAATTAAAAAAAAATAAAAACAAAGAATTCACGATATAAAAAAGAAAGTTGACAGTTCAGGGTTATGTTTTGAAAATCATTTAAAGTTGGTAATATTCTAGTGAAAGCTTATTTAATTATAATCCGTGCTAAATTATATCAATTAAATTCTTATGTGAATTTCTATCAATTATTATAGCATGCTTCGTATATTTATTAGTAAAAAAAAATAAAAAAATTTGGAAAACGGTTGTCCCTAAAGGCCATCCCTGCAACTTCCCGCTAATTTCATACCTAAGCACTTAAAATTTAACATATTACAATGTTTTTGAGCTAAAAATTTGGTTTTTGAGCTTTGATGTTAAAAAAACACTTGTTACCGAATATTTCGTTACCGATATCTCTCGAACCAATTAACCGATTTTTACGTTCTTGGCGCGACCGACGCGGTTTTTAGAGCTTTAATAATTATTCTATTTCATCAAAAACGATCCGAAAAGAAATGTCGAAGTTATGTAAAAAAAACACTTTTATATGAAATTTTTCGTTTACAATATCTCTCGAACGAATCAACCGATTTTATAATTATTAATGAAAACTAGGATTTTTAATAAATTTCGATTTTTCCCCAATTTCCTAGATCAAACTATTTTGTATTTTATAAATACGTATTTTAACTATAAAGTAGTCATCATCAGTATGAATTAGCTAGCTGTAATGATTCTCTGAGGAGATGTTACTCGTTGCTAATTTGGTGACGGTTTGCACGAATCAACCGATCTTATTAGTTTTTGGAGTTGATCAATACAGCCGTTTAAAAGTTATTTAAAAAAAAACCACTTTTGAAAAAAAATTTTTCCGTAGTATTTTTGAGATTTCTTGGAATCTACTGGTTCGAATCAGTTCAAATTTTCAGGAAATCTCGTGATTCTTTTTGAAACGCCACTTGTTTGGTTCAAATCGGTCAAGCCATTTAAAAGTTATAAGCGGGTCACATACTTACATACACACACACATACATATAGACAGGGTGAAACCTCACAGAAACCGTCAAAATAGTTTTCTAGGACCTTAACACGTCAAGATCTGATCAAAACACGATTTTTGGAAAATGGGTTAAAACCAATAACTTCCCGATTTCCGAAAATTTTTATTTTTCTTAGCGGGATGTTAAAAAAGATTTTATTTGATTTTGGATTGCGGCTACCAAACTGCCTTAATAGATGTACTTATTATGGTTATCTCATTTTTGCAACCCATCCACTTCGTATACCTCTATGATCCAGAAAAGTATATAAATATAGGGATATTACATTTACTAATGTTTAATAAAGATTAAAATTA
Source organism: Chrysopa pallens (assembly GCA_020423425.1). Classification (NCBI taxonomy): domain Eukaryota; kingdom Metazoa; phylum Arthropoda; class Insecta; order Neuroptera; family Chrysopidae; genus Chrysopa; species Chrysopa pallens. The sequence continues at coordinate 16,605,575 of CM035594.1, forward strand.
TCTATGATATATATGAACGTTCCATGTAAAATCCACAAGGCAGTGTTTGTTATTTGTGACGTTGTGACACTATCAAAGAGTTTATTAATAAATATTTAAGTAGTTAAAAAATACGTCACAATTGTGTATCATAATGTTGTCAATAACTTGACAAAAATGTAATTAATATACAATTGAAAATTTAATAAATAATGGGCGATGACCATAGTCTGAGCGATGATAGCGATAGTTCAGAAACTTTTGCTATCCCACAAATACAAGGTATTTTAAGTAAATGGACAAATTATATCCATGGATGGCAAGATAGATTTATTGTACTAAAAGATGGTACACTATCATACTACAAAAGTGAAGAAGACAGTGGTTTTGGATGTAGGGGTGCGTTATCATTATACAAAGCAACAATTAAGGTTGGCGATTACTATGTTGATTGAAAAATATAATACGATTTATTTTATTTAAAAAAAATATTTTTTTTAGCCCCATGAATTCGATGATTGTCGATTTGATGTTTCAGTCAATGATTGTGTTTGGTATTTACGTGCGACAACTCCACAAGATAAACAACACTGGGTTGATGTTTTAGAATCATTTAAAGTGAGTATTCTTATATTGTTTTCAATTTTTATTATTTCAATTGTAAGTATTGAGTTATCAGTTCATCAAATATAAAAAACCAAATAATTTTGAACAAGTTTTATGACACCGTGCATACTGTGACTCTCATTGTGCGTAATGAGTAGGTACGTATTATAATGGAATATCAAAAATTACGATAAGTACGAAACTAAAAATAAATATATGATAAGGGATTTATAATAATTTTTATATTTTTCAATTTTTTGCCTCGGATATAATGTCTAATATTTGTTTATCTAATCTAACACAATTAATATAACATATTAATTAATCTAACTAATTTTAATTAGTCTAACACATTAATTTCATCTAATTTGCACCCAATTCATGAAAGTATATTAAACTTATTCAAAATTGTGACTCTTAAACCAGATTTAGATGTTCATATAATCATCTTATTCGTTTATTTTATACATAATTATAAAACAAAGTAAAATTTCGGTATTTGTGTAATTGTTAATTTTAACAAATGAAGTCCCGAGTTCGATTCCCTGGAGATGTGTAATGTTTCAATAAAATATGGCAACAGACGTATGTATTGAAGTTAATATGTCATTTCTACTTCTGTAAAATTTATATTATGTGTTAATACAACAAAAGTTGTTAAAATTTTAAGTTGCAGATTCAGTGTCTTGGTACTCAACCATACATTTAGTATTTTAACATGCAATTAACTCAGTTTTTACCATCAATTTTTTTGTTGTTAAATTTAATCATTTTATTAGTTGGATAGTAATTTTAATATTATTATTGTTATAAATTTATAGCAACCCATGGAATTTGGTCTCCAACGTTATTAATGAATGATTCCATCGGTTTCATTCTTTTAATTTTTCATATTATAAAATATAAAAATAGCCATTTTAGTAATAGAATTAAAATTAAAAAGTATTGACTGAATGAAAAGAAATTTTTTGAATTGAACGATTTTATTCCCTTTTCGATTTTTTCATAAATATTTTAGAAAGAATCCGGTTATGGTACAGGATCAGAAAATAGTTTGAAACGACATGGATCAGCTATTAGCTTACAATCAAATTCATTGAGCACAACTTCCAATGGGGGTAGTCGCAGTTTACGTGAAAAACTAGCTGAATTAGAAACTTTTAAAGGTATACTTACAAGGCAAATAAATACACTTCAACAATACTTTGACGCTTGCGTTGAAAATAATATACAACCTTCGCCAAATTTACCAGCTGTGGATTTTAAGGGTGAAGCAATTACATTCGAAGCAACAACATCAGGTAATACATTTTAAATTAATTTATCTTATTGTAAAAGTTTTATTATTTCTAAAAGTTTTAATATTTATGTCTCCAATCGTCTTTTTTTTTCAACGATTGGTGTAAATCTGTGAAAATAAATATTATGTAGATTAGTGCGTTTGTTTCGAAAAGGAGTATAGATATATTTAAATAGAATTAAAAAATTTTGAAAATTTTTGAGCTTTAAAAACTATAATTTTGTTTGTTCACATTTTATAATTCATATTTAAGGTGTATTGGAAACATTAGATCATTGTTTGGATTTGGTTATACAAAGAGAAGATGTTTGGAGAAAAAAATTAGAAAGAGAAATTGAAAGGCGTAAACGAATTGAGGCAGTTTATAAAACAATACAATCAAAATTTGAACATGTAAGAACTTCACATCCAGGACCTGACCTAGAAGAGGGTCCACATAGTTTTTTACCAGAAGATGAATTTTATGATGCAGTTGAAAGTGGTTTGGATAAAATGGATGAGGAACGAGAGTTGCGTGAAAGATTAAAGTCAACTTCTAAAACCACTTTGAATGAAACTGCTTCGACAGTAAAGCATGATAAAGAAAAAAATCATCATTTATGGCCAGAAATAGAACGAATATCTCAAGAACAATTACATTTAGCCAGGCAAGATATATCGGAAGGTAACGATAATGGTTGGCAATTATTTGCCGAGGATGGTGATATGCGAATGTATCGTCGTGAAGTGGAAACGGATGGAATGGTTATGGATCCATTAAAAGCGTGCCATATTGTTAGTGGTGTTACAGGGCGTGAATTATGTCATTATTTCTTTAGGCCTGAATATCGCATGGATTGGGAAACAACTCTAGAACAAATGCAAGTATTGGAAACGATATCTGAGGATACTCTAGTATTTTTACAAATACATAAGAGAATTTGGCCCGCTAGTCAACGGGATGCTTTATTTTGGTCACATATGCGTCATGTTCCAAATGATCAAGATCCAGATGGTAATGATATATGGTTAGTTTGTAATAATTCGACAGAATATGCAGATAATACACAAAGTAATTCTGGCAAATATGTTCGCATATTCTTAACAGTATGTCTAGTGTGTCAAACAGAAATTACTCCACCCAAAGATGGTGCTACAGTTTCACGTGATGACATTAAATGTAAAATTACTTATTGTTCTGTTGGTAAGTATTCAATTTATTTAAAGAAAATCTATTATAAATACAAAATATGTCTTTGAATTTATCATAAAATACGAAACGGAAATAGTAAAAAAGACAACCACATATATCAGTAGAATATAACGTGGGACACAATAAAATAGAAGTATTTATAAGATTTAACGTGCAACAGTATGAGAAAATAGAAGTATCTATTTGATGATCGACCTGTGAGAGAAAGACTGTGATCATAACTGTGATGTATGTATGTGTTAAGTGAGAAATAAAGAACAAAGAACCTAACTGTGTTCTTTATAGGCGATACATGTATTCATTGCAGACTCACTCTGTGTATACAAGATTAACGGTAATTTTGTAGACACTGCTCTATTATATACACTGCACTGTTATATGTAGCTAATAAAATATAATATATTCTAGAATAAACACGTTGCTTATTTATTCATCAAAAACTACAAATAACCATAATAATAAAACGCATAATAATTTTAAACTTGGTATAAATATCAACAAAAATAAACCCTACATTTATACTATTTCTAAAATTCTATATTTATCTCCTTTTCTTGAAGTTTAACTTCTATAGCGTGTGAGCTACACATATGTTTTTTTAGATGGTGCTTTATAAATTAAAAAAATTCCTATTTTAAATGAAATTTAATCCAAATCGTTAATCTTAAGTAACAAGATAAGATAACTATTTCTGATTAAGATTTCCATTCAACCAATCATGCTGCGTACGAATTCTAATGATACTAAATTTCTAAATTTTGTTTTCAGTAAATCCTGGCGGATGGGCACCTGCTTCTGTTTTACGTGCAGTATATAAAAGAGAATATCCAAGATTTTTAAAACGTTTTACGTCATATGTGATCAATAAATGTAAAGATCAGCCGATTATGTTTTAATTTTGTTTTATAGCTTGTTATTTTGGACATGGGCTCTTTTATTATATATATAAATTCATAAATATATATATATATATATATATATATATATATATATATATATATATATATATATATATATATATATATATATATATATATATATATATATATATATATATATATATATATATATATATATATATATATATCTGATGAAAGTGAAAATTTATATTAAAACAATTATATTAGATACTATAATACTATTATATTATTATATGAATGTGTTGTTTATAAGTATATTATCTATAATCAATTTAAATGTTTTAATATACAACAAAAACAAAAACATGTTATGTTCTGTCTATTGTTGTATTTCAGATACGTTTTTCAATAAAATTGTATTTTTGCTTTTTATAAATACCTTATCATTCAAATCTATTCTTATTTGTGTATTAACTGATTATAATTTGACGCAATAATTTTTGCCAAATCGACATTGAAACATCGAGGAGAAGAAGAAGAAAAAAAAAACAAAGAATACCAAACGAATTTAAAATTTGAATAGGTTTTAATTGACTGAAAAAAAAAAATTCCTTAAGAAATAGAACCGACTTCTTATAATATTCAATTTATTCAATAATTCTTATTTACATAGTATTCAATTTTAATTTAATTTTTTACTTTTTATCTTTTGGGTAATATATAATTATCAAATCTTTGTTTTCCCTCTGTCACTTAGAACTTCAATTTTTTTTTTTCAAAATTTTAATGGACTAGTCTGGAAGTATATCTTTTCAAATAAAAATTTTTTTTCTAAATAACAGATGTTTGAGGTAAAAAATATTTAAAAAAAATGGTAATTTTTACTTTTGAGTGATGTATAAAACCACCAAACTTTAAAATTTTATTCACACAATAATTTGATATATAAATCTTTTAATTTTAATCAACGATTCATTTTTGTTTCGGACAGTTAACAATAAGGTTGACAAAGATGAAACATAGTTATTCTTTTTATTGTCCTGTTATTTGATATTCTACTCGAAACAAAATACAATCTTATTGTTTGAAATGAAAAGGCCTATTAAATTTTTGAATTTGAAACGTCTATATGAAAACACCTTAAGCCGTTTCTAAAAAAAATTGTATTTTTCAGTTATTTTATTAAATAAATTGTTATTTATACAAATAAAAAGTTTTTTTTTATTAATAAGGGAGTAATAATAATTTAAATATAAATATTTTTATTTCGAAATTTCATTGAGTTCATAGAGTTTGAGTTTAAAATAATAAATAAATGTATGATATCTATGGTTGTCTATTCGTAATAGCCTTTGCGTGTTTATAATGCGCACTATTGACCAGCTGTTTTCAAGGGAAAGGAAACACTTAGGTCATTCATTGTATATTTTACACACAAAGATTGAAAATAAAATCAAGTGATTTCTTTACAATAAATAAGTGCAGGTTTAATTTAAACGAAGCAAGTAAAAAGTTTTGATTTATATAAATCAAGTATTTTGATTAACGTTCATCCATTAATATATAAACTTTGTGCAGTCAATCAAATTTTATATTCGATCATTGACTATTTATTGTCTTTGAATATGTATTTTGAGGCCATTATATGTTTTTGTATGTTGTAGCTCTTAACAATTAGAAAGTGTTTTGTGATTGTAGTGTATTATAAAAACTTATTAATTTGACAGTTCATATTTGAAAATCAATTTCTTAATCAAATTGCTAAATTTTGTGTGTGTATGAAATGGCGACCGTCCGAACGAGCAGTGCATTAAGAGCACTTGCTGTTGAATATAAATCACTCCAGGAAGAACCAGTTGAAGGTTTTTGTGTAAAACTTGTTAGTGATGATAACCTTTTTGAATGGGAAGTTGCTATATTTGGACCACCAGATACTCTCTATATGGGGGGTTATTTTAAAGTAAGTATGAATATTTATTGCATTTGACATATCGTCATCGAACCAAACAAATTTCATAATTTTTGTTTCTATTGTTTATTCTGACCTAATTTTTTTGGAATTTACCAAATTCATTACAAATTAAAATTTTTTTTCTTTCACCAAAATCTATTGTATTCATTTAAAATTTGAGAAAGTTCTTTGTTATATTGTACGTTGGCTATTATCCAATTTCAAAGAAAATTCAATGATGTCATTTATCACAATCATTTCATTTTTATTTATAAAAAATAACAATTTCATTTTTTTTAGGCAAGAATGAAGTTTCCAGGAGATTATCCATATTCACCACCAAGTATTCGATTTTTGACCAAAGTTTGGCATCCTAATGTATATGAGGTAAATGATTCATTACATATAAGGGGGAGCCCATATAAGTGCCAATTATGATTCATGGGAAGAGGCGGAACCCCATAAAATTTATTATTTTCAAAATTTATATGTTTATTTTAACGTACGTTAGTAATTAAATGACTGTAATGGAAATAGACAATTCTCGAGATATTGGCTGCATTTAGAAGACATATTGCTCGGTGAACAATCTGGGAGATCTTGATGTTTTACACCCCGTATTTTAAAAATCGGAGATCAATTTTATTTTATTAAAAAAAAAAGATTCTCTAGACAGGCCGCATGGTGGGCTAAATGTCTGGTGTCTGACTACACATCAAATAGAGACTCAATTAAAATAAAACACTTGTTTCAAATCATCACATAGCAAGAAATGTATTACACGCTTAAATGTAATTTTAGTTTCGAGTTATATGTATCAATAACGAAAGTATTGCTTCTGTTTGTAAAACAAATTTTTTGCCTGTCGGTCTGTTAAACTCCTTCAAATTTTAATCTAGAAAACCTAAAAAAATTAGGGATTTTTTTTTCTCAAGTTAAAATAGACACCCTGATACTGCGCACATTATATCAGCATTTAAAACCTCATTTTATATTATAGCAATGTTACTCCATTTTATATTGCGTCAATGTTATGTTGGTATCATTTGTGTATTTAAAAATTTTTTTTAACTTGATAGATCTTTATTAACGTATTACCTATGTAAATTAACAAGTACTTCTTCGTCAACCATTTTTAGTATTGGAGATTCATGCTAGGATCTATAGCAGCAAATATAATAACTACTCATAACACACAGCTGACTGATTTACTTAAAGTAAGCAAATCCACTATACACAATACATGGAAAGTAACTTCCGATATCTGCCTGTGGTCGGGTTAAGATACCGTTAAGTTTCGAAAATAATTTACTAAAACTTTGAGACTGATATTATGATTGTTATTTTTTACCCTTTGAAATTTTAGGTTATCGTAACCCAACCACAGGCGGTTGCTTCAATTGACTTATTAAGTTTATTATGTACAGAGGATTTACTGTGTGACTTCTTCATTACTAAAACTTTGAGACTGATATTATGATTGTTATTTTTTACCCTTTGAAATTTTAGGTTATCGTAACCCAACCACAGGCGGTTGCTTCAATTGACTTATTAAGTTTATTATGTACAGAGGATTTACTGTGTGACTTCTTCATTACTTTTAAAATGACCACCTGAAATAGCCTCTTCGTCTAGTTATAGAAAATATTTTTTTACAAGTACTAATTTGAAAATAATGTTTATTTTTAGAATGGAGATCTTTGTATTTCAATATTACATCCTCCAGTGGATGATCCACAATCTGGTGAGCTACCATGCGAACGTTGGAATCCAACACAAAATGTTCGAACAATCTTATTGAGTGTTATCTCTTTACTTAATGAACCGAATACATTCTCACCGGCTAATGTTGATGCTAGTGTTATGTATCGACGTTGGCGTGATTCGAAAGGTCGTGATAAAGAATATGAAAATATTATAAGGTGCGTATTGTATTTTTTGTTATTTTATAATATAGACCGTTAGGCCATTGAGAGTAGCTTAGACAACTTGGTAAAAAGTCGGGAAACGGTAGAGGGGTCAAACTATGTGTATAATATATTTTATCAAATAGAAGTTAAAATGAAATTCTTCGCGAAATCCTAGGTTAAGTTAGTATCGCATAATGGCATATTTGTATAATTTTAAAATATATAAATTACGAACAAATACATTTTTGTGAAATGCTTTCCAAAATTTATGTTTGGATTTTTTAAATAATCAATAATGGCTCGGACAGTTTCCCCCTAAAATGAGTTATTTGTAAAAATCAATCTCATCTCTTCCTGATACAGCAAGTTGTAAGACCTTATTCTAAGGAGTGCTATCATTCATTTTCAAATGAAGTTAATATTTAAGTTTATTTGACTTATAGTAATACATTGTTTATATAATGCATAGGAGACAAGCAGCTGCAGCACGTGCAGAAGCTGAAAAGGATGGCATTACAGTTCCTTTAACACTTGAAGATTATTGTATTAAAACACGAGTAAAACCAACAGCTGCCGAACCATCTGTAGATATGACAGATTTCTACGATGATGACTATGATTTAGAAGATGACGACGATGATGACAATGATGATATATCTGGCGGTTCGGATTATGCTGATGGTGATGATAGTGGTAATGGTGAATCGTGATGCTGCCTTCATCATATCAATATCATTAATAATTATAATACTACCTACGTTGTATTACGTTAAAGACTAACTACGTTATATACAAATCGGTGCAATTTTAAAAGCAGATCTCAGTCCAAAACAAACAAGTACAGAAAGTTGTGCGTCTACTCATGTATTGTCTTATCTTGTTGGTATTCATCATTTATTACAAGTATACATGGCTATGTTTGTTTTGTATTCAATTTAATTCAAGTTATTCAAACTTTAAAGAATGACACACAAAATACGTTGATTTTTTTTCCATTCAATCAAATTTGTTTTAAATAGGTGAACTTAGGTAGATTTTTACGTGAATGTAACCTCCGATAAATAAGTTTTTCGTAAATAACGCAGTTAGAAATCAAATATATCAAAGATAACAATTTGGAAATTCTATTGTATAAATATCCGTCATATTCTAGAGTGTCACTTATTGAACTATTTATAATTATTAAGATTTTTAAATTACACAAAAATTCGTCCATAGAGATTATAAATATGAAACATTATATGTGTCTAATTAGAGCTAAAATTGTGTTGAATATATGATGTATAAAAAGTTGTTATTCTATCTTTTAGGGTTTAAAAGAAATATTTTTAATATTCTACCCATCATTTGATCCTGATAGTTCGCGAATTGTATGTCTACAATCTACAAATTTCACCTATTAAAAAGAACTTGACTGAATAAAAAAAAAAAAACAAAAGTATTTTGTGGTATGTCGATTAATTTTTAATTATCACTTTTACATTAGTATTTATAAATAATTAATTATACTCTGTGATTTTTATTACAACTTTCAAATTAGTATGGAATTTATATCGCACAAATATCAAATTAATTGGTGTTGATGATCTGGTTGATTGTTTTCAGAAAACAATTAGCGTACATTTTGAACCAATGACAATTCTAGTGATTATATGATGTAGGTATATTATAAATCAATTTTGTCAGTTTATTTATTAATGTCAGTGTGATGTCCAGTACAGTTTGGAATTTCATTACTATATTTGATACTATATTTTACTATATTTTATTACATCATTTTTAATGATGTAATAATATTAATTTTAAATTTCATCCTATACAATGATTACTTTCTTGCTTGGTAAATGATGGAGCCTGTATAAACTATTAACTGATATTATCTTGCTCAAAACACTTGTATGTATTTAAGATGTCGCGTTGTTCAAACATCATCTGTGTATGTATAGATTGTCGAAGTGTTGCGTCACGTATATACCTCTTCTTTTCTATCTGTCAGAATTTTCGTTGTTATTCCCTTTCAAATGTTTTATTGTATGATTATTATTTTAAATCTTATACATGTAAATTGTATAAAAAAATAAAACGTGAATGGTAAAATCATTAACATTAAAAAGTATCTGTATAAAAAGGAAGAATATTAACTATGTATTAAAGCAATGTATAAGACAAGGGCAATGGAAATTCTGACAAACATAAAAGAAAAAGTATACGTGTTAACGCAGTAACGTCAGTAGTCTATTATAATACACTTAAATGTAAATCTTTCTAATAATGAAATCACAATAATTAACAACTGATATTTAAAATCATTAATAAATAGTACATATGAGTTAGATTCAGTTTGTAATGATTATATCAAAAACCTAAAAATGTTTAAGAAAACATGGAAAATTTATATTTTTAAAAAGTCAGTATATAGAGTTAATATGGAAGTTATTTAGTTCCAAATAATAGGTTTTTGAATACTGATAGAATCAATTTTTTTATTATTATTTTTTTTTTTATTACAATTAAATTTAAATTTAAAAATAGTTTTTTTTTTTTTTTTGGACAATTAATTTGTTGTATTATTTTATAATAATTAAATAATCTGAGATTGTCGATAGGCTAGCATTTAGTTGTGATTGGTTCATATGTTTAATTTTAAACTTAATAATTATCAAATACAAAACAAACAATCCTAGTTTTATTTTATTTTATAATATCAAGTTTGAATATTTAATGAAACATCATCAGGTGTAAAAACTAAATTTTGCTCACTATTTATTACGCTTGGATATTTTTTAGTGTTTTATTAGTTCAGTCTTGATATTGAGAACAATATTATTATCATATTTATTGTACAGAATGGTTCAAAAAATACATGATAAAAACAATACGATATTTTTAAACACTCAAGAAATTGGTAAGATAGAAAACAGTGGGGAAAGTGAAACATGTGTTTAATATTATATAATTTTGTCAGTTGGATTAAACACTTAATATGAAACGTAATAAATTCATTGTTTTTTCGAAAATCTTGTCAATCGATTTATAATAAATCATCAGTTTCATTCAGATTTGTATGTTATTCTACTGGCATTAAATGGACAGATAATGGTGAAATAAATCTTCAATTCTGCATGATAGTAAAATTTATTAAAGGCATATTAAGTTTAGCTGAAGATTTTTGTTTATTTTGTGCTGTGAAATTCCAAAACAATCTAGTATACCCGTACGTGAAAAAAAATTATGAACCATTCTGTATTATAATAATATTTTAATTAAAATACAATTCTCTGATCAAAATTAAAATTATAAAAGCACATAACAACAAACACTTTCATTTTTCTGTTAGGTTTTTGTGACTTGAAAGAACAGAAAACAACACAAAATTTCCTGTATTTATTTTTATTATATGATTATGAATTAATTAATGAAATGAATTAAATGTATCTAGAAGTTAAGGATTTTATGTAGAAATCTATATTTTAGTGTACACTAAAGTAAAAACAAACAAAAACGAAATTTAAAATATTTGATTGGCGCTGAAGTGTAATGAATATATTAATATTATTTTCTTCTTTTTTTTTTTTTCTTCAAATCGTCATAATTTTTCATTTTTAATGTACATATTCTATGATATATAATTTTTTTTAAATGAAAATAAATTATTGTGTTTATCACACTAGTTAATCTCATTATAAATAATGTCAATTTTGTCTTTTGATTTAATCTTTAATATTTAAATTAAAAAAAATAAAGTGTTAATAAATTACATGTTTATTGTTTATTTACTTATATATCCTACGCCATAGCAATAAATGGAAATTTTCTGAAGAATCAATTATTCATCCCGATTACATATATCGTTTTGAAATTAGAAGTTATTATTTTTATTATTTTAAGTATTTTGTTATACGCAAATATATTTGTCCAAATATTATGAAATTTGGTATGCACAATTTTCGAAGAGTTTTTTGCGAAAGAACAATTATAAATATAAAATACAATTTTGATGTTTACTTTTTGGATATATGGATACATTTGGATAAACAAAAACTATATGTATTACGTTAGAGATTGTTTTTATTATAAAGGTATCATGTTTTGGGCCAATTTCTCTTAACCGATGATAATTGTTCTTGCTTGTAACATTTTACAAAATTTATAATATAAGAAGCCTTTATACAGAAAAATGAGGAAAGGGAGTTAATTTCGTGTACAATATGGGTACATAAAGCTGTTAATACATTATTACAATTTTCATTGAATTTAACGGTATTAAATATGAATAATATTCGGTATTGAACAATTTAAAATAAAAAAGTTTAAAATCCAATTTATTTGCATAATAATAATAAGATGATTAATGATTTAAAAAAAAAAATTAGATATAATTAAATTTAAAATAAGGAATTATGAAGAAATCGTATACAGATATTACTTTTCTTCTTTTGGCCTGCGGGAAAAATATTAAAATATACCTGTATGAAATGTTACAATTTTATCAAACTTAATAAATATGTAAAATCAATTTTAATCGATGACCCGATTTTAATTTTTTTCATATTTGTGTAAAAATCACATTATTAAATCTAAATTAAAAAAGTTTCACTATTGTAACGTTCGTATAGAATTGAAATATATTTTATTCACTTAATAATCCCAGCTCAATTGGTCTATGAATTGCTTAGGTCTTAAACCTTTGCTAAATTTAGATTTATTTCATAAGTTTTTGGGAAAAGCTGTATTTTGGCATAAAGGTAATTATACAAAAAATTTTATTGAATTTATTGTACGAAAATAGAACGTTCTTTAAGGCACATCGCACACGACGCGATTTGTGTGAAATCGGCGATATCAAATATATGATTGGCTTATGGAAACCAATATATAGTAACATATTTATAACAGTTTTCAAGCGTCAATATTAATTTCATTCATTTCAATGACAGGGTAAATAAACAGAAATGAACTTTAGACTTATTTTATAAAATTAAGCCAATACATCTTATACTATTAAATACTGATTCTTATTATTATTTCGGGAGAAACGGTCAATTTTACATTTTAGGCACGGGAGACTGAGATGGGTTAATACTAATATACTATGACAACCATATATATTATATATATATATATATATATATATATATATATATATATATATATATATATGTATATATATATATATATATATATATATATATATATATATATATAGAGAGAGAGAGAGAGAGAGAGAGAGAGAGAGAGAGAGAGAGAAAAATAGTCGATAAAGAAAATCTGAAATAAAAACAAATATGTTTCCAAATAATTTATTTCCGGGTTATTGATAGTGTCTGTAGTCTAAAATAGACTCGGTGATTGTAGCAGTACCATAGCAGTAAATAAGATATATAGGCTTTATATAAGCGAGACAAAGATGCTGTGATGATAGTCAACAATCTATTATAAAACATAGGCAGTATGTAATTCAAAAATACAAATTTTATTGGCGGGTGGTACGGGAAGATTTATGATTGGTTTATGTCGACAATTGTTTTAAGTCTTAAATTTAAAATAGTTTAAAAAAACTAAAAAAAAAGCGCAATGTGCAAAATATATAAATAATGTTAAAAAGTGTAAGGAACTTGATGTCTGATATATTAATTATGAGCAAGCTAATAGAAACCAGCCCACGCTTTATGAATTTGAATATTACATGGAATAACATTGATTTTTATGTTAGGTATCTACAATTAAAATTGTTGTATATTTTTTAGTCGACATTGCGTGTGTGTGTCTAGTTTTTATACTCGACATACATAATATGTCAGAGATATTAATTTTAGTCTAAAGTTTGTAACGCTACCTAATATTGACCACACAAACAAAATTTTGGTATAGGTGTTCACAGAAACACCTAATTAGTCCATTTCCGGCTGTCCTTCCGCACGTCATCACTATAACTCAAAAAACAAAAGAAGATAGCGAGCTTAAATTTTGGTGACGTATTCTAAACATAAAAAGTGTCGATCATCTAAACGTGAATGAGCAAAATCGTTTATATTTCGTGAATGAGCAAAATCGGTCCATTGGATCCTTGACCCAACTTTTAAATTATAAAAGATAAAAGAAAAATTCAAATAAATCTCCACAATTTTAGCTCAAATTTGGCTAATAAACACATATAGGTAATGACAAACAATACATATAGTTATACATATATAACTGTGTAGACTGGATATTTATAGAATTTTATGTATGCCAATTAAAAATAGTTCAAACAATGAAATTCATTCATATGTCGAGTATCTAAACAATTAACTCCGTTAGTTGTTATCTTTACTTGTTTAAAACTATATTTTTTGAAATGATTTTTACTTTTTGCTCTACAATTTTTATTTGAAAATTTTTTTCTAACTCTTACCCTTTTGATCCAATTCAACTATCACCCCTTTAAATTTATAAAAGGTGATGACGGATGGGGTTGATTTCCGCCAGAACATGGTTTCCGTATTTCACATAACATGATTCCTCACTGAAAAATATTTCCGCTTTACAGAGAGACTGTTACTCTAATCACCCAGGAGTTCTGAGACTATAGGGGAGAACGGGATAATGGCGATCACTTAAGGAAAAATGTCAATAAAGTGAAAACTATTTACGATATATTTATTTAAATCAATTTAACACATTCTCTAACATACAATCTTTTTATCGGGCAGCTTTTTAATGGCTTTGGTATAATTATAAAGAGATAGCTTAAATTTAAAAAAAGTTCAGTTTTGATCATCATTAACCACGCACACGGTTAATAACAGTCATGTTGAGGAAAATGGCAGTCTATTAAATCCTAAGATCTTAAGCAAATTTCATAAACATAACCCTAGACTGATTCCCGTCACTACACAAAGAGTGTGACTAGAAACCCATTCAGAGTGCATCGGTATATTTCTATTTTCTAGTTTGAAGAGTTGAAAATGGTATTTGCATTTTTTCTCATAGATTCATCTTCATCGATAAGTTTAATAGATTTTTCAAAGGTTTCTGTGTTCATTTCGCCTTTTTGGTAGACTTACGTCTTAATTTTGGCATATATAAAAAAATTCAAATCTTTAAAGAGCTTAAAGCGATAGTTGAGAGAAGTCATAAACCGATTTGTGTCAACAACAAAATAATATAAACAAAAAATGAAAATTTATCTACTAATATTGTACGTAAATGTCAAATAATTGTCTAAGTTGCATTGTCTTTATTTATAACAAAAGCGGCAAAACACAAGTAAGATGCTCCACTCTCGATTGTGTAGCAGCAACTAAACAGAAATTTACCGGCAAGCTAAATGGTATAATACGAAAGTCTGTTACCTACTCTAACACTTCTAACTCTTTTTTTTTTGGAGGAATGATGCTGACCGCCATTACCCCTGTTTCCCCTAAGATAATTTTTCAATAGAAGTAAAACATGTTTTATATAGGTGGCTGTGGAAAATTGTTATAAATTACAACAACAGATTACATTTTTCCTAAGAATTATAATCTATGAAAATTACAAAAAAAATTAAATAAATATTATGAATTAAAAATGTCATTCATCCAAATTCTCAGTAAAATTTTCTATCCCGTAAGTGAAAAATTTATTCAATTAGAAATTTATGTAATTTTCCACTATAAAAAAAATTAATTTTTATTTATATAGGCATACAAATCATTGTTTTCAATTTCGACTACTACAACAAATTTTCATAATGGTCTCGTAAAATGGAATAATTTCCAAACTTTTCAACAATCTCAAGTTTTGAAGTCTAGAAATAGATATTTTAATAATTCTTGTGTAAATTTAATTGATAGAGTCACAATGGAAAGAATTCGAAGAGAAATGTTAAGATGTCCAAAAAACATAAAACGAAAGAATATAATCAAAGATTGTCCATGTGAACAGCCAAATTGTAATTGCAAAATAAAATCACCACCAATACCCCCACCTAAATCACCACCTTATTGTGAATGCTACCCACCAGCAAAAGAAAAAACTTGAGTATCGAAGACCACGTGAAGAACAGTGTCCATTTAAAGTTAAATAAATGCCAGTGTACACCAACGTGTGTCAAACATTGTCAATCAAAATTAAAATGCTAAAAAAGTGTCCATCTCCAAGTAAATGCCCTCTAAATGTTTTTAAAATAACAGAAACCGTTTTTTGTAAAATAAATATTTTCGTTCAATTATAAATTTTTTTCTCATTACTATTGTTTTTATCAGATTTGAGGGAGGATCTGTCTTTTCAGAAATTTGAGACATCTGTATAATAAAGACAATTTATGAACAAAAATAATTCAAGAAATAAAAATTCAAATTTTATTGAAAATTTTCATGCAAACCAAAAAATAAAAACGGAGGGTACATCGAAAAAATAATTATTTTCGATGTTTTATTTTATAAGCTATTGTATGTACATTAAGAATTTTTTAATAGGCCATTTTTTTGTTATACTTTTCCAAAAAAATATATTAATCACAAACAATATACACAATATTAAATATTAATTTTGATGCTAATTTCAGTTCGAAATTAGTTCGAAATTTCGATATTTTCAACTATTTAGTTTTTTATTTAGCTTTTTATTTTATTTATTCATAAGAAAGAAACTTTTAAATTCGATTTTATCATTTTTCGGAAAAAGATCAACTTTTGAAGAAAGTTTTTTGCCTCGAAACTATTTTACTTACAAGCTGTAGCTCGAAAAAAATGGAATTTTAAAAAAGGTTTTTCTAGATTTTCGGAGATTTATTATTTAAAAAAAGTGAAATTTGGCAAGTTTTAGCTCGGAAAACCTTGAAAATTCCTGTGTTTTCTGTTTTGGTTAATTGATTATGGGTTCGACTAGCTGACTTTATCCTAGTAAACTTTCAAAAAAACATTTAAGCTTGGGTCCTCGAAATCAGATTAAATTTAGGTATGCGTCAGTTTTACGATGGGATCCTTTTACCGGATTCGACTAGCTTAATTACTGAACTTTTAAACATGGTGGGGTAGTTAAACTGTTTTACATCACTATGGAGGGTTTAAATAAAAAATATATGTTTATTGGAGTGAGAGCAAATAAATGAATATTGTTGAATGACCTTATCATATAAATTTCTATAAGAGCCATGAATATATTTTATTAATGTTCAGTCAGTCACTTGGTACCTAGTTTAATAACAATACGGTTGCTTCTCACTAGGAGTTACCATCGTTAATGGTTAGCCTAGTAGTTAAATAAAATTCAGTAGTGTTCATTAAACTTTTTCGGAATCGCGCGCGCGTTCATAATATTTTTGTGTATGTTTTTTAAAGTTTTAGTGATTGGCAATTTTTTAATTTATCTAAAACAATGCCACCTCAGGAAAATTTAAATGTGCCCACATCTAACAACGAAACATCTTGTAAGTATGAAAAATTTAAATATACAGAGTGTTTAAGGGTGGAGGGGAAAAATTTTTGGTTAAAGTGGTATGTGTCCAAATTTTATTTAGTGCAGCTGTTAGTATGTAATCCAAAAAAATTTAGAGCAAGGGCAAATGAGAACGTTCAAAGTAAATTTTCAAAAATTTCCCTAATGAATTCAATGCATTTAGGTTTCATTAGTTGGTGCACCGGTAACTATTGGCTTCTATAGACGTATTTATCGATTTTCAAAAATTTTTTTAATTGTAATTCGTCTGTACTACCGCCTCTCAAAATACTTTCCTTTCATTCTGAAACAGCCTATATAACACAAGCGAAAATAACAGCTAGAAAGGAATTAAGTTTTCAACAGTGGAAAACTTTGGTTTTTTTTATCGTTATTTGATAGTAGAATCGAAAAAACAAAATCACTTGGATGAGATATATTGATTTCAAAGGCATATCTGTAGGTTGTAATTATCACCTGTTGCTTGTTTATATATATTTTCAGCTTGATTAGACTCAATAGGTATAAAAAAGTGAATTATTGAACATTACAATTTTTCCACTCAAAAAATATTCTTCCAAATGTTTGGTATGCACAATATTGACATGAAAACGGAAGGCTTGTTGAGTTTTTTTCGAAAAAAAATTTCTAAATATATCCGGAACTTTGAATTCTGGGCACTTATTAAGCAAATGTTGACGTTTTTTTTCTGTTTTTAGCCTATATGCCTGAAAAGAAGCGTTTTTTAACAAGCCCATTCTATACAAAATTAAAGTTCACAAAATTTCTTAAATTTCTCAACAATATTGATTTTTTGGAAGACTAACCGTTTTGCCGCTAAATTCTTGGCTAGATATATTTGAAACAAAACATTGAGTTTTTATACTTATTGTTTTCTGGAAGTCTAACAATTTGGCTGCTATTAGATGCTGAAAACCATTAGCAATAAGAATACTGTATATTACAAATAATTTCTCTTAATCTTTTCAGGTGCAACGTCAAACGGAACACAGACATCACAAGAAAATGATAAACACAATCTTTTTTCGAATATTGCTTTAGTAAATAGTAATAATAAATATCCATTAAAAAAATTACCAAATATTGAAGCCAAAGCGATAGCTAATAATGCCGCTAATGTACCAAATGACAATAATGATAAAAAAGATGTAGATTTCGATGATCTACTACCACATATTGGTGAATTTGGATATTATCAACGACTCTTATTCATTTTAATGATTCCATTTGCATTTTCTGTTGCTTTTGTATATTTTACACAAATTTTTATTACTGTTACACCCGATAAATATTGGTGCTCAGTTCCACAGCTATTAAATTTTACAGTTGAACAAAGGTAATGTAATAATTTTTTTTTTATAAATACTATTTAAAAATTAAAAGTAATAGTGGAGTATTTGGAGTTTTACACTTACAAATTTATACTACAGTGAATGTATTGGTGCCAAACTTTCTGGATTTGATTGATACTAAAATGTTTATCTATTTAATTTTTATGCTTCCTTCTTAGCTACCCATCACACCCCGCCAGGGAGATTAAATTTATGACATTAAAAATGATAAAACACCAAATTTTAAGCATATAATGTTCTGTAAGCTGTTTTTTCGAAAAGTCAATGTTTTGTGAGTTATTTGTGATTAAAAATGTGAATTTTTCCGTTAAAAAGTGTTTGAACATTTTTCAACAAATCACTCGAAAACCTTACATTTTATCGCAAACAGTGAAAGTAAAAAAATTTAACTTACAAAAACGAACTAGAGCTCAATAAAGGTATCGATTGTCTCAAAGCTACGTTAAAGTATGTAAATCACCATCAGGGGTTTTTGTTGAAATCGGTAGCTTAAAATCTAGTGAGTAATTAAATTGAGCAAAATCGGTAAATTGTTATATGATGAAAAAAATAAGAAAAGTACAAATATATGTTTATTTTTTTTAAATATAGGTAGATATAATTGCTTCTAACATTTTTTTATAAACTGTTTAGGTTCTCTAAAAATTTTTATAATTGTATGGACTATACTTATTTAGAGTATTATAAGGAACTAAAATAAAAGTTTTTACAAAATTATTTAATTTAAAATTTTGATTGATAAAAAATATAAAAAAAAAATTCAATGTAAAATTTAGAAAATTAAAAAAAATCCCGTTAAACTGGAAAGTCAAAAATTAGCAAGTCAACCAAATCAAGTAATAAAATGCTTATAAACCTGTTAAATACAAATATTGATTATAGTATTTATAAAAATCCAAATGAGTATATAATATTGAAAAATACAAAAATATAATTAAAATTTTATGGTATTCAAATAATCCTTCAACACAGATTTGTGAATCACCTACATGCAAACAGGTTAATGTACAACACAAAAAGATAAATAATAAATGAAAATATGTCCTAATATTGGATAAGTCAAAATAGACTACAAAACATTAAAATTTAACCAAAAAAAATAAATATTTTATTTGACTATAAATCGAATATTTTTGGATATATTTACCTTTTATCCGCTCTATACAGACTGAGCGAAATGTTTAAAATTAATACGTTAGTTAAATTAAGTGCCAGAGTGCCCCATTAGGAGGTATTAATTTTCTAGCTATCCTTCCCCTTTTTCGATACCACAAAATCTTGTTTTATTTCGTGGTTTTTAAGGATTGTACACCTTCACTGCTCTTCTAAATTAATATTTTAATAAATTTAATGACGAGGAAATACGACTTCAGTAACGTATCCAATCCCTGTACTGGGCAAATTTTTAAAAGTAAAAAATGTCCTTGCAAATATTGTATATTTGTATTTAAGAAATTTTATTTAAATATAAAATTAATTCAGTACATAGATCATAAGTAAATATATTATGTATTACAAATTGATCGTGTTATGGATAACTAGTAGTAACAGATTGTCTTTTATAAGATGGTAATTTATGTTTATTTGCATACTGCATACATTGTTCTGCAACCGATTCATTACCTAATTGATGATTAATCAGTGATAAATATTTCCATGTATCTGATAGTTTATTATCAAGTCGATTTGATTCTTTTAAACATATTTCTGAATTTTTCAGATCGTTTAGATCATAATATACGATGCCAGCCATTAACCATATATTTGGTGTTGGTGTGTATTTACAACCTTTTTGCATAATAAAAATATTATCTATAAAATATTCCTTTGAAAATGAAAAAAAGATGACCGCGCTTGAGTTGATGTTTTTCTTTTTGTATTTTATTCTAATCCCGTTACATCACGCTCAAATACAAAATCCAAAAATTTAAACAATATTTGACGTAAAACTTGAAGAATATTATGATACAAAATAAAAATGATAAAAACAATTAAAGAGAATGATTTGATATGGCTCATTGAACCAACCTTTAGTTTTATTTTGTTCAAATTAAATTACCACATAGTAAGTATAGATTCTAAGGTTACTTGTTATAAGTACCTATATATATCTAAACACCTTAATTCGCCTTTATTACACTCTAGACATTTTGGGATATATTAGGATTTCTCCTGTATAAAAAACTTAAAAATGATTTCATCATATACTATTAGTATTCAATTATTTTACATAAATATTATTTTTGAAGTTTTGAGTGTGGCATTTCTTATAGAATGAACAATAAAAAATTTTCGTGTAAAATAGAGAGTATAAAATTTTCGTATAAACTTGACAACTTAAAAACAAAATGGTATTATGCTTCAAATTAGTAAATAAAAACACCATTTTTAACATTTTATTTTTTGATTGTTAATTTTAAATTGTTCATTTTATACGAAATGCAACACTTAAAACTCCAAAAATCATATGTGTATAAAACAATTGAATACTACAGGTAGATGACAACATCATTATTTTAATAATGGATTATTTTTACAAAATTTTTATTATTTTCAACCTAATTCTTGGTGGATTACTTTCGCTATCGCCGCGGCTATTACTTCAGTAAAAACATATACTTTTTGTGGATCATTAAACGATATGACTCACCTAATAATATGTATTTTAAAGCATCATCGAGTTGATTTTTAATATATTTATAAATATGTGTTAAATTTGTATAAATTAATAATATTTGATTTGTACAATTAAATGTATATAATATTGATTGAAAACATTCAGCAGCATCCTGATAATTACATAATTTATAATTACAATAACCAATTAAACCACCTACATCAATATTAGGGCCAAGCAACTTCAGTGCATCTTGTATTTCAATTAATGCAACATCATATTGTTTTAATAAATAACAGCATACAGCATTATAATAACTGTAACAGGTGATCTTTATTATTAGGTTTATTAGAGTAAATTTAACCAAAATATTGACCTGCTTTTAGGCTATATCTCAAAAAATATGCACTCAATAAATTTTTCTCTATTTTTCTCTATTAATTCTTAAGAGGAACAAATTGCATCCAGTTAACAGTTGGATGTATAGTTTTTGAGATATTGCCAAAAATTCTATCTAGTATGTCAATCTTTTGCGATTTTTATGGTTTTCACAAAAATCACGTAAGTTGAATGCATTTTATTTTAGCCAATATTATCGTTAGATTTATGTTAACAATATCAGTTGAGCTTTTTAAAATAAAAACTAAAAAAGCTTAATTAAAATTAACCAATACAATGAATCAGAAAAGACTTTCAGCTTTCAAATTCTGTATGTTGAAGCAGATATAGCATTTAAACTGACTTTTACTCGAAGGCTATACAAGCAAAACATTTGTATTGTTTTAATTATTTTACTTTCTTGGTAATAAAAAAAAAAAGATTTTATATAATTGTTGCGCCCATAGAGAGCCTCGCAATTTGTATCTTTCCCATATAAAATTTAGACTATGCTTCGCCACTGCATGATAGCGTAATGGTACAAGTCTTTTATATAATTCATTTTTTACCTATGGCTTGTTTTATTCGTAGCTGTTAATAGTTCTTGTGCCAATGCTATCTTCACAAAATCAAAACATTTTAATTTTAATAATAATACAACTGCACGTGCATACATTTGATGTTTTTCCCATAATTTTACATTCCAACTTAATTCTGGTTTATGTTCAAATTCTAATTCTGTACCGTAATCGGTATCAGTATGATTATTTGTATCTGGTGGTGTTTCATTACGTAAACATTTATTCATTTGTTCAAGTGTTACATCAGCACCTTCATAATTATCAATTAATAAATAAAATAAGTGGAATATTACCCAGCCAATCAAATAATCTGGATAATGTGTTGTTACAGTTTGAAAACTTGCTTCAGCTTTTTCATAATTGTTATTTTTATATAATAATAAACCTAGAAATAATTTTATCATTTATAGATAGCTAGGTGGTACCCGGTGCTTTGTTGCCGAAAAAGCACATAAACATAACATGTCTGATTTAATAGTAGTTAGTAAATTAGTAAAAGTTTCAATTTTCTATTTTTTTTTTGAGCGATTACAAAGTTTACAAAGAGGAGGCAATTCCTGGTTCCCAGATAAAGATGCCCCGTTCTCGGTACTGCTTTCGGCCTTAATACTCACTTCACCCGCAAGTGAAGTATTAAAACTCTTCGACAAAAAATTCGATTACAGCACAAGCTAAGAAGAATCTTTGCGCTTGTTTTAGACATTGTTATTCCTGGCTTCCAGATACAGATGTATCGGCCTCCGATCTGGCTAGGGTTATAGTTCTCCGTTCACCCTCAAGAGAAGTAAGGAGCATCTTCGATCAAAAAGCTGGCTTTGAGCTCAAGGTAAAAAGAGCTTTTGGCGAGCTATAATTTGGTTAATATTGAAACTATAGAAATAAAAAATATCTCTTTAACCTTATTTTTTTATACGCATCATTTTTAACTTACATTTTTATGGATAAAATGTAAGCTTTTCGAGTTATTCGAGAAAAATCGTTCAACAACATGCTTTTTCTTATGAAAGTTTTTAATCACACATAACTAACGCAGTAAAAGTTTTTAATTTCACAGTATTGGTTGTTCGAAAAACATTATTATTTTAATATTTAACGTGTAAAAAACCTCAAAACACCCCGGACTGACGTAACGTAATGACAGGCTTAGACCAATCTATAAAGTTAAGCAACAGCAGTCACAATCTGTATTTGGATGGGTGACCACCTAGCAGTACTGTGTACTGTTGTTGTATAAATAATAATAATAATAATCCCCTTTGATTAATGGCTATATAGCTGAAAGTAGCTAAAGCCAGAAATTAAAAAAAAAAAAATAAAAACCTCGAGGTACTCCACTTATAGGCGAAACTAGCAAATAAATTCGGAATCAAGAATAAAAAGTAAACTATTATAAAATAATATAAATTAATATTTTACTATACGGGTTTCGATTGTTTTTACAATCATCTTCAGTATCTAAAAAAATAGTTTAGAATACTAAATATATAAAAAATATACACACTTCTGTAATAAAATAAATTAAATTATAAAATATAGAAAAAATAAATTAATTGGATATAGAAAACTTGAAAAAATTATGGTTAACTTGAAAATTAAATAAAAAATGGATAAAAGAATTAACTAGAAAAATAAATGATATTGTATTGATACCTAAAAATATTAAAGCATATTTATGTGTGGGATTTAATGCTAAACTTTCTCGTATTAGTTTTAATGCACCATCAATATGATTATAATGAAATTGAAATATTGCATAATATAACCATGATTCACAGTTTGTTTTATCATTATCAATTAATTCTAGATAATATCGTTCTGCTAAATTTATTTTATCATTTTCTTCAGCTTCTTTTGCATATAATAAGAAATCTGTTGTTTTAATTTCATAATGATTCTCAGATGCAGATAATGTTAAACCAATCGTTGGACTAATAAAACTATTCACAACTGTATTAATTTTTTTTACTAAATACACATAAATTTCATTAATATATTCATCCCATTCGGTAATATTATTTTCATTTTGTATTTTAAATGGAAATTTTTCACTCACTACATGGTAAATTTTCTTCTTTAATATTGTTTTAAAACAATTATTTGCACCTGATGAATAAAATTGTTAATTGGGTGGTTTAAAAAAAGTGTATTAAACTGATTTCTGTAATTGATTCATTCCATTTTATAGATAGTTTCTTATTTAACTCAAAAAAAATTATTTTATGCTTTAATTTAAAAAAAAAATAATTTAAAATTATTTTCTAATTTTCCACTAAAATGTACAATCAGCCGTTTGATCATTGATTACGGAAAAATTATGATCATATAACTTAATATATCATCTGCCAAAACGTATTTATTCACTTATGTATTACAATAAATATAGTTTTGTAAAATAATTGAATTAAATATGAATACAAAATATAATAACTCGTGTAATAACTGTCGGTGTCTATGTGCAAAAATACGACAATAAAAACACCAGAAGAACTGTTCTTAAGTTTTGATAATATGACGAAAAACAGATTAATACTTGCCAGAAGAGCAATTACAACGATAAATAAATATTTTTGTGAACATTACTTTCATCTTATTTTTTACATTAAGCCTTGTATTTTATACGATTTATTTGCATTTATATTAATTTCAAATCAAATACAATCTCTCAAATGGAAAACATGGAAAATTATCAAAATTATATGTATCTAAATATTACTATTTTTTGTTTAATCATGTATGGGTATTAAATTAAAGAAAATACTTAATAGAGTGACGTTTACTTACCATTTGAATTCAAAAATTTAATGAAATCAATTTCCTCATCACCAGTTAAATTATTTAACACTTTAGTATTTCGTTTTTCAACAAAATCATTGTATTCTTGATAGATGATTTGAATTAAATCTTCAAGACAATTCTGTAATTCATTTTCAGCCATTTTAATTTTAATCACTTTACGATTTATCGGTTCACGTTTTGGTATAAAATCTATTAATACTGAATGCAGATCTTCTAATGTTCTTGCTGCGAAAAACGGATGTAATAATCGAACTTCAATTATAATAAATGTTGGTTCACTGAGCGATGATTTTATTGGTGCTGAAGTTAATTCTGTATCATGTGAACCTGAATCATCATAATCTTCTGTACTCGGATCATTAGCAACACTTCGATCACTTTTACGTTTTTTATGTGATTTAGTTTTTGTTGTGACGCTACCAGCGTATGGATCTTTAAATATGATATTGTGCCCAGTTTCCGAACGAAATTCTTCCATATTAAACGTATGCAACTGGCATGCAACTCGTGTAGTTGTCACACCTACGATAATTGATGATTAAATGTCATGTCATGTAACAAATCCTGATTTTTTTTTGGCCATTATGCATAATGTCCGGACTGTATGAAAAATGTTCAATGTTAACGGGCAACATAATAATAATTAATTTGACCGGGCATAATCAATAATAACTGTAATTTATTGGGTGGACTAATAAAAATGTGTTTTATAAAATTTTTTAAACGATAATATGAGGACATCATTCACCAGATTATGAAACCCCTTAGAGTTGAAGTGGCAATGCTTTTAATGTATTAAAATACCCATGTGACATTTGTGGGGTCAAATGATCACAGGTCTGCTTATTTGGGGTATGTTTCGCATGGATTTGAAGGATTGGAGCATTTGAAGGAGTCGATTTGACCATGGGCGTGTGGATTTTTTGCCAATATAGTTACCCTATAATTAAACTTTTAAGTATTATTTGGTATCTTAAAAGCTGTTTAAGTCGGGCATTTGGGAATTAAGAAGTCGATTATGTCTAGGAGCCTTGAGATTTTGTTTGAATTCATTACTGGTCAAGAAAGAAACTGAATACAAAAGTATTATTATTTAGATTCTAAATAAAACATATGGCCTTATTTCTTACTAATGTTTACCTGTATATAATAATTTTGTAATATCTAAAAAGCCCATTAAATGAACATCAGATCGTTCAACATTTGGTGGGGATTCTTTTGTGGATGGTGTAACAATTGGAATATCTGTGGTTGATGGTAACACAATTTGTTTTGGTACATTGGATTTCGTTCCTAATACTTCAATTGGCCATTTACGAAATGATCGTAACTTTTCAACTAGTGCTTGTTGACAATTCTCTCGTAACCATATACGTCTCATGGTATTCCATTCAATATGTTTTTCGCTATTGATTATTGATTGATCTAAATCAATTGATAGACTATTCTTAATTGATGCTATATCTTCATCAAATTTATATTTTGAATATGATGCACGTGATTCTAATCCTGTTAAACTGGACCAAACCTTTGATTTTTCTAGTACATTACCACGTTTTACAACACCGTCACGTATTAATACGGATTCCATTGCTTCTGAATTGATTGGTAATGGTATTCCTATTGTATAACGTAAATGATCTTGCATGATTTCTGATGGTATATTATAGATCGATTCAACAGAAAATTCTAAAAAGTGTAAAATAATTCAAATCATACCCTCTCCTGCAATCTACAGAGCTTTAAGATTATAGTCTCAGAGCTATGAAAATAATGCTGGTGCAAAAATTGTGAAATTTTATTCATGAAAACTCAATTTTTTTTCCTTGATTACCAAGAAAGTAAAATTTCAGTTATCAATCCAGTTTAGACGCGCAAAAGATAAAATTACTAAAACTGAAAGTCCGACCAATTGTACTTCATAAAAGCTTTTATTCGTTTAAATTTTGAAAACCTTCTTTCAGCGGCTGGACCCGAATTTATACATACATTACGGAATTTTTTGTAATTATGTTAAACCCTTTAATTTCGTTAAAAACTTCAAATTTTATTGCTATTGGGTGGAAATTAGGTTTAGGGAAAAATTTGATCTACTATTTGGACATAAGCCGATATGTCAGAAACTACGTATCCAATTGTTGATATGAATCTTACTTTTGAAATCTACAGGTCCAACTTCTCTTATTAACATAATTTTATCAAAATCGGAGACAAAAAATTTTCTCAACTTTTCGTAATGTTTTTAAAGCGTAAGAAAAAAATCGAAAAATTCGAGAAAAATTTATTCTTCTGATTTGACTAAAATTATGTTTGTGAGGGTAATTTGACACTGATTTCAAAAATTTCATCCATTCAACGATTGATGATCATTGTATAATGAAATGTCGTCAAAACTTTCATGACAAGGAAATTTATGCTTTAATGTTGGTCAAATCAGTTTGAATCTACTAATGAGTTACCTAAAACATTGCCATCTTCTACACTGTCTATAAGTGATACTGGTGCACGTAAATATGCACGTAACCGTGGTAATGTATTCTCCGATTCAATTGTATCATCTAAAACATGCGTTGGCGTATCTGGATAAATGATTAATGTTTCTTTGATTTCCTTTTCACCTAACAACAATGGCAATAAATCGATATTACAGCGTCCAATTAAATCCGGATGAAATTGTTTTTTCTCGGATTGTCTGCGATTGACATCAGAACTAGCATAACTTTTTGATTTTGCTTCAGATTTTTTCTGTGCCACTTTACTACTTTTAACAGTTAATACAGTTGTTGGTGATAGACGTTGTTCTTCTGCTTTCGTTTTTTTCGGGAATACATGTTCTGTATCATAGATGCCTTCAACTTGATATACATTAAATACAATTGGATTTGATATTAAATCATCTATACATTGTGGCACATCCGGATAGAATCGTAGTATACAATGAAAATTATGTGGTATAAAATCATCATTTACTGATATTGGTTGCTGTGGGGATTCACCGATTACAATATTTAAGAATTCAGCTTGTACAAATACATCGGATGCTAAATATTGGCCATGTAGATTTTCAAATCCTTCAACCATTACATGAATATCTAATGTGCGTGATTCACTAATCGAAATTCTATCTTTTTTAGCAGCTATTGACATTCTACTTGTAGCAGATCGTCGACTTTTTAAAGATGCCATTTTAATATAATAATCAATTTATTGTAAATAAATCAGATAAATTTATAAATTCAATCTGTTGAAATAAAATATAATTTAAATCTGTCAAATTACTCATTTGTTTTTGACCGACTTCCAAAAAAAAGGCGGTAATTAAAATATTTGGAATGTTATTTTTTGGGTAATTTGTTTCAAAATTGATTATTTTTTCATCAGGCTTTCATAAAATAGTTTCATTTATTTTAAAAAATTGTTGAATATGTATTTTTTTACAAGTAATTCAACTATATTATACAAAAAATATTAAATTTTCAAACGTCACGTTAAATTTATTTAAAAAAAACTCTTGATACCTAAACACGCTGAAAATAGAGTATAATTTTGTATAAGGGATCAGAATAAAATCGATATTACAATGTACAATACACAAAAGATTGTCTTTATTATAGAGGCTTTTACTCCTTAATAAGATTGTAAATGATAAGAACCTTGAACATGTATTTATTATAATGCATGCAGATTGTAGGTATATTTTTACCTAAATCTTTAATGAATTTAATTATTATGGAAGTTTTATTTTTTATTTTTAACTGTAAGTATACATGAATTATTTTCTAATCGCCGATTTCCATGGAAAAATATAAAAGAGTACAAGGAACTTTAAATCTTAATTAAAAAAAGAACTTTGCAAATTAACAGTAACTACATAATTATTAATATTTTTCTTAATAAATTATTACATAATTTACTAATTTCAATAATTATTAAAAACACGTAACAGGTCACATCAGCATTTGATTTCATACAAAAATGTATGAATGTGTATTGAAAGCTGCATTTTCCCGTAAATTAGCATCGGACGTCAGTTTCAGAGGACAAAAAAATTCTTACCTTTTATTGAATTGTTAATTAATGCTAATTATATCTTATATTTGGACGTTTCCATTTTTTTTCGATATTAACTTTAATGATAGTTCTAAAAATTAATTGGAAGTGAATAAACACAACTTTAAGGGTATTAAACGTTTGAAGAGCAAAAAATAGAAACGTTTCATTTGTTTGCATAATGACAATTAATTTTATAATAAATATTCTAATAATTATAGACAAGATTTTTCAAATTTTGTGCTTACAACATTTCCTGTTTATATTTTGCTTTCTCCTAATTGAACTGATAATATTGTGAAATAAATTTATCATAGATAGAGGAATTCAAACTAAAATAATGGACATCTACAATAGAGACAAACTTTAATACATGACTCGTCTTCCGTTTTCATGCTAGAATAATTGTGCATACCAAATTTCATAACATTTGGATAGTCATTTTTTGAATTCTTTATGCGCGATAATTGATAAAAATACAATGTTTAAAGTGCATCAGAAATCGTCTGTATTATAGATGTCTTTTTCTTGATTCGTATTCGATTTAAAATCTCAAATTTATCCGATAATTTATCTGGGAGCTATTTTGCGATAACTTGCATTGTATAATTGTAGACACACTAAAAAGAATAATTTCATACCATTTTTTATTTCGATTAAATACTAATGATAAACCATCACAAATTATGTGATAATTCAAAGCCATTTTTTTTTATATCTGATAAAACCAAAATTAATATATTGTGGTCAAAGAATTACCTTTAAAATAACTAAGAACATAATAATTTTTTATTTTAATTTAATAGCGTTTTTTTTTTTATGTATAATAAATAATAAATACTACATGTGATTTACGCAACACTGCATCAGTAACTATTTCAGTAATGTTTTTTTATTTTATTATGATGCAATAATTTATCAATACAATTACCTTAGGTGTTGTATATAGGTTCAAATATTATTATAAAAAAGACATTTAAAAATCAGTGTAGATAACAACTAACAGCGCTAATTGTTTAGATACTCAATAAATACTCTAAACCTACACTCATAGATACATATACTATATCTATAATGATAATACCATGTATATCAACTATATATGTTTAATAGCTAAATTTGAGTTGCAATTGTGGCGAATCTAAACAGTTTTTTTTTTATAAATATTTTAAACAAAAGTTGTTTGTTTTGATAAAATTATTTTATCTTTGTATTTTTATTTTATCTTCTTATGATTTAAATGTTGGGTCATAATATACCACCAAAATGTCAGTTCACATTCTCTTTTCGGTTTTGAGTTATCTTGATAAGGACATACAGAAATGGACTAATTAGGTGATTTAGGCGATTCTATGAACACCTATTCCAAAGTTTTGTTCATGCTTTCGATATTTCTTAGCCTTTACAAACTTTAGACTAAAAGTAATATACACTGGTATATTATAAGTATAAAAATATTACATTGAAACAACTGATAATACCAGTTTTGTAGAGTTAATTGTATAAATACTACTACCAGACCCAGCATCGCCAGATTTCATAATCCGTACAAAAGCGTTGCTATTTTCATCGACTAACATTTACAAAATTCCAAAAACAAGATTACTTTTTAAAGCCTGTTTGAGATTACTTGAATATCTCATCCCGCAATATACTTAATATAATTTTAACTCGATTCATTAATCGAGTTCAAAGTTATAGCTAAGGGAAATACGCCGAAATTTTGAAAAGATGATATTTTGATTTATGAAAAAATAAAGATCCAAGTTAATAACGAAACAACTCAGAAAGTTTAAGATAGCATTTAAAAAAAGCTTTTTAAGGAAGCTTTTTAATCTTGGCATATCTCATCTCGCAATAAACTAAAATATTTAGGCAACTTTCCAAATCCAATTTCAATAACTTGAAAAGAAAATTTTAAACAATTATTATATGAGGCTATGAACAATATTTTTGTTTAAATTTCGTTGCTAATTTGGTGACGGTCTGCACTCCGTAACATCTCGTCAGAGAATCATTACAATTAGCTAATTCATACTGATGATGACTACTTGGTAGTCGAAATAAGTGTTTTTAAAAATACAAAATAATTTGATCTAGGAAATTGGGGCAAAAAATCGAAATTTATTCGATGAATCTTAGAGTTCTCATTAATAATTATATATATATATATATATATATATATATATATATATATATATATATATATATATATATATATATATATATATATATATATATATATATATAATATTTTTGTTATATTTATTTATATAGTGTGTCCCTGGCTTATTACTTTAACGAAAAATAAAAACCAAGGTACGAAAAGGCCGGCATTTTGATTCAAATCGGAGATGTTTCAGCATTCACATTGGATAATTTGATAGGAAATGACTCAAATACAGCTAAATAAGACTTTAATTATACTTAATACATATTATTATATAACATTAATTTTAATTTATGTAATAATAGTTATCATTATTTTCTATACAATTTTTTTTTTTTAATCAGGAAGTTCTTAGCGTGATTTTGTAGCTTAGGGGTTGTCTGAAATTCGCGTGATATAGAACAAAAATAAACAAATATTAGATATTCGTTTTGTATCCATATATAATTAAGTTATTTACCGATTCTTGAATCATGAACTACATTATAAAATCATTTCAATGATAATTTTTAATTAAATGCATATATCAGCACATGCATTGTCAGTGTTCATGAATTATTATAATATGTTAAGTACAATAAATATATATTTCTGAAATCGTTTAAATACTTAGACGGCCCTAGACGCTCAATATGAACATATCAATATATTGCATGATAGTTGATATTGTGCAATTATATTGACTATCTGTAGATCATATTGAAAGATTGTGCAATATATTGAGTCAATTAAAAATAGTTCGATTTTATTGTGAAATCTAGTAAATATTGATCCGTTTGTGGGCAATATTATACAATACAGGTTCATTTTGTCATATTAAACACGTCGGAAAAACATGTTGATTGTGTTAATAGAATTCTGAATTTAATTATTTAATTTTAGTCGAATTTTATAGAACTCTGTTGTTGAATGTTTTTAATATAAATTCGGTTTTTGTGCACGAAATAAATCTTTGTCTTGGACAAATCATTTTAATGGTTTTGCATTTCTTAATTGACGCTATGAAAGTAAAAATACAAAATTGACAATCCAGAACGTAAATTTCTTCTAGGAAGTATTGGAGTATAGATTTTAACCAACTTTGTCGAACATTAAATATAAAGTTTATACTAACAGAATTAAGAAAGTGAGCAATACGAACCGTTGCTATTAAAATTGAGAGAATCCAGATACGGATAAGTCGCAGTTCATAAGAAAATAAAATCTTTGAGCACCAATTTTAGAAAAGAATACCGCAGAATTAAAGATTAGGGAAAAAGTGGTACTGATAGAGATGAAATAATCGCGTC
This sequence comes from Chrysopa pallens, assembly GCA_020423425.1. Classification (NCBI taxonomy): domain Eukaryota; kingdom Metazoa; phylum Arthropoda; class Insecta; order Neuroptera; family Chrysopidae; genus Chrysopa; species Chrysopa pallens. The sequence goes on from CM035594.1 coordinate 16,638,029, forward strand.
AACATTATACTATTTTGATGACATGAAGTTTCTTCTGGAGCAGGACGAATATTTTAATTTCAGGGATAACTATTTTTAATAGTTCATCAAATAGTGAACTATTTAATCACAGAAAATTTTGAAAATTACTTGGTTCTCTAATTTTTAATTCAGTTAACATATTTTGATGGGTATAGCTATTCCTTTTTTTGAACCATTCCATCCATCAACACAACTCGCGGTATTTTATTATTTCCACATATTGGCTACAGAACTCTCAGTTGGAAATAATTATTGTGCAATAATATTGTATCATGTGGCTTGGACTACTAATATTATTGTATAATATATTGTGCAATATATTGGTATTCGCACCAAATTACGCCCTTCACAAGGAGTATTTTTGCTATAGAATACTTATAAAACGCAGTAGTTAACTTTGATTAATATATTTCGTGTACGTAAATGTATTTGTATAAATTATTAATATCTTTATTAATATTATAATTTAATTTCTTCACTGAAGCACATGATTGAACCGCATTCCACGAATTAATAAAAATGATGTATTTGTACATGCTATTAACGCTATTTAGTTTATTTAAATAACTTTTACACTTTAAAGTTAAATAATTATAATGTTTTTTTAAATAATTATTAGGTCTGTGTTACCCATTCATTCACTATTTGTCATCCAACAAATATTTTCTAAAAACGTGGTTATTTTCCATGCCCCAAATGTTAATCCTGATACAAGCAAACACACTTCGAACTTTCTACCTTTTCAGTAGAAAAACCAAAATTGTATTGGAAAAGATAATATTTATAAAGAAGAAAGGCATGTCCGTAGACTTTTAGTCCCCAGATTGTTCCAAAATTCAGCAGTTTAATTTAAAGACTGTGACTGAATTATTCAAGAAGTTATGCAAAATAACTTTCGACATTTCCGAATTTTCAGCCAATACTTCAAATATTGTGTTGTTTTTCTTGAAACATTATTGAAAAATGCGGAAAAAAAACTTTCCATAAATTAAATAATTGAGCGTCGCGCGTTGAAAACACCATTAATTAACTACCTTTCTGTTTAAGATAAATTAAATACTAATCGAAAACTATTTTAATCATTACAGAAAATCTTTGGCTATTCCCAAAAAATTACAAAACGATGGACAATTTGGCTACGATCAATGTTTAATGTACGATATAAACTATGATAAATTATTGCAGCAACCTGATTTGGAAATAGATCCAAATACACCAGTCGTACCATGTAAATATGGCTGGGAATTTGATTTTAGTGATATACCGTATCCTACAATATCCACCGAGGTAAGTAATATCAATTTTAATTAAAATTTTATTGATTTAAGACTTTAAAAAAAAAAGTTGTTTAAGAAAAGATTAAGTTAGAAAAAAGTTAATTGTTTAGATATCATGCGTGCAATTGAGAATAACTTGCTTGCAGTGATGTCTCCCTGGCTTGGTCCCATCGGTCTCATTTTTTCGACCAAATTCTAAATTAATGGAGCTTAGTTATGGAATTAATTTTAGTCTAAAGTTTTAACGTTTGAAAATTTTAACCACACAAACAAAATTTTGGTATAGGTTTTCATAGAATCATCTAATTAGTCCGTCTGTCCGTCCGCGAACGACATACCTCAAAAACGAAAAGCGAAAACGAGTTGAAATTTTGGTGACGTGCATAAAAATTAAGGCCAAATTCGTGAATGAGCAAAATTGATTCATTGGATCCAATGGATCCATGACGATCCATCATCCAACTCTTGATCTATTAAAGATAGAAAAAAATTCCAAAGCCAAAAAATGTTGTGAGTTTTCAAAAGAAACAACATTTATTTGATACATTTTTTCATAAGCTATTTAGCTTAATAGCACGTCACCAAAATTTCAACTCGTTTTCGCTTTTCGTTTTTGAGGTATGTCGTTCACGGACGGGCAGATGGACTAATTAGAATAATATAATATAATATAATATATTCGCCACAATTTTAGCTAAAATTTAACTAATAAACAGATATAAAAGTGCAGTACATAATTATTATTAATGTGTTTATAACTATATGGACTGCATATTAGGGTATTCTATGAATGAAGATCAATAGCATTGATATTGAAACAAATATGAAGTATCCAAACAATTAAATTTGTTAGTTGCTATCTTCACTTGTACATAAACCGAATTCAGTTCTTGGCTTGTATAAATTTGTTAATATAATTGTATCTTCATAAATCTCTGGAGGATGGCCTCCAGGGTTTCTAGGGTAAATGTCTGCCCCCAATTTTTAAGTAACAAAAAAAAAAAAAATACTATGCAAAACGTGTATGAAGGTCAGTAATGAAGTTTCACACTGTTTGTATAATATGTATTATTAATTGAGGTTATAGCTATTTTTTTATATAAAATTTTTTTATATTATTTACCAATAATTACCATTTAAAGTTCCGTTCCTAATAAACATTACACTAACTACTATTAATCTTCCGTCCGCATTACTTTAATCAATAACATGGATTTGTGTTGATTATAAAACAAAATTATTTTGACATGATCAATCATCTGAGGTTTTTGTTTAAGCACAATTTATTTTAGTATACGCACAGTTACTAAATTGTTGAGCAGCTTATTTCCGTTGATAGCTTCATATAAACTAAGACGTGTAATTCAGCGCTTTTTCACCAATTAATTGGCAATAAATTACTATTTGATGGTTCAACAATTTACTTAAACAATCTGATATTAATATTTCAATTTTAAACAAATAGTTTTTAACAAATCTAGTTTTACTAGTTTTTCACAGTTTTTCTAGTTTCTAGCTTTTATCAAATAAGTAACTAATGTTTTATTTTACATTATTCGCGCTTAAATAAAAAATATTGCCATTTTTCCTAAAATTCAATTATTTTAAAATTTATTTTCTTTCGATATTTGATAAAGGCATTCTTTTGGCAGAGGCCTGTAGTCAATGCATACATGGCCTACCCTTTAAAACAGTACTACTATATAGAAAACATAAGCCTTATGCATTCGAGTTCAACATGTCTTTTAATGCAAATATTCTTTTGTTTATATTTTTACAAATTGGGTAATAATGTATAACATACATTTAATTTCAAATTATAACAAAGTAACGACTTAACAAGTATTTTTATTTTTAAATTAATTAAAATGATACTATCGAGTGCACAATACTTTTAATTACTTTTGTTTTTAAATCTTAAATAAAATATAAAATAAATTCTGAATGAAATAGCCTTCATATATATTATTTACTTCCTTCGTAACAAAATTCTTCGGGAGCTAGTGGTTAAATATTATTATCTAAATTTAAAGATATTGGAGTAGAATTCAATTCAATTAATTTCTATTTACTATATTTTTAACAAAACCTACTTTTAATATTAAATTAAAAAAAAAATGTCTGATGATGGAGGAGAAATCCTTCGAAATATATTATGATGCTAAAATAAAAACAAAAAATAAACCTTTTTTTAATTGAATAATATTTTGACTCAAAAACAGAAGTAGCGAAACATATTTTGTATAAAAAAAATTTATCATAGAGGGAGGTATGGCTGGGTTTGCAAGCAATTGCTTTGGAGGTATTTGTTTGAAAATATAGTCAAATTACTCAACATAAACTGCTATGATTTTTGAGAATGCTCATTAACCCCACCTCAAATTTTTCTTGAGCACTCACGTTACTTATTTGTGGGAATGTTGTGTACAATTTTAATTTAATTTATTAAATTCTTAATGTTGGTGACAATTTTTTATTTGAAAAAAAAGTGATTTCACATGGAGTACGTAAAAGAAATATTCAAAAAGTAACCCGAGTGTTTTACAATAATTTAAGATGGAATTAATGCATATTTTCAAAAGCCATAGCACTTTTTGTTCAGTAATACCCCTATGTAACTTTTGAACAGAACAGAAAATTGTTACCAATTTCTATTTTGAGGAATCAGTTACGTCTTGAAATCGTCCATAAAATTTCTATTGCAAGAATTTTCATTAATTTGAATGCTTGAGTATATATATATATATATATATATATATATATATATATATATATATATATAAATATAAATATATATATATATATATATATATATATATATATATATATATATATATATATATATATATATATATATATATATATATATATTGTCGGTATCGGTATTATTTTTGAAAGTTCTTGATGAAAAAATGAATTTACCTGAAAAGCCACCAGCTCCCTAACGGTTTAATAGCATGCATATAGTTTTATTAATAGTAATTTTTAGATATTAATATTTACTTTACCTTTAATATTGTAACAGTACTTAATAATTATAATAAAAATAATTTAATATTTAATTATTTATTTACATTTTAAACTTTTTATTATGCATGATTATTATTTAATTGAAAAGTAATTAGTTTTAAAATGATTTTTAATTACAAAAAAATCAATTAAATAATGAATATTTTCAATAAAACAATTTATTTTATTGAAAATATTAAAATACCTTTTTCTATTCTTGATCAATTGAAAATGGCACGAGGAGTAGGGACAGGCGCTAAGTTTATTTACGAACCAAAGTCATTTAGGTACTACAAATAAGCCCTTAAGTCTCCCTCCTACTTTTTGAGGAATAGGGTAAGTCCGGTGATGATGGCCGTACGAGGCAGATGAACAGTCAAACTATTTTCGGCTAATACATTTTTGAGGAATAGGGTAAGTCCGGTGATGATGGCCGTACGAGGCAGATGAACAGTCAAACTATTTTCGGCTAACACATAGTTAGGTGGCAATACTCTAAGCTTAGTTTACGTCTGCCGACGTACTACGTACTAATAGTAGCCTACGTCGACAGAAGTGAACTAAGTTTAGAATATTGCCAGTTAGGTATGAGTTCTGAATATAATTAGACTGGTCATCTCTTCCCTACGGCCATCTCCCTCGGACTTACTCTACTAAATTTTTAATTTGTTCTATCCCAATCAATCAATTAGTAGTTATAGATTACCCATTTTACTCTATTACGGGTAAGCCTATAAAAGGAGGGCTATGTGTTTGGCCTGAATGTATGTATGTGCGTATGTACTTTTGTTTCCTCGTAGCTGGCTATATCGTTAGATTTGGCTATTCATGAAAAACTTTCTTTTTCAAGAATGAGATGTAAAATAATCTTTGATAGATACTAATCTCTTTTTTGCATACATTTCAATTGGATTTTCGAGCAATAGTATTGAGCTTAGATTCATATTTTGAGGAGTAAAATATAAAATGCAGTAACATTCAAATACCCAATTATTTCTTACTCAGCAACTCAAATTTTAAATTAATATTATATTTTTGAGACTAGAATATGTCCTAAAACACATTTTTGAATTGCAGTTAGAATGGGTATGCGACAAAGGAACTTATCCATCAATTGCTCAAGCGGTATTTTTTTGTGGTGCAATTGCTGGGGGTTTATTGTTTGGATGGATTGCTGATAGATATGGTCGCATTCCAGCACTTATTGGATGTAATATAGTTGGAGCATTTGCTGGTATCGCGACAATTTTTTTCCATAATTTTTTAAGTTTTTGTATTTGTCGATTTTTTGTTGGTATGGCATTTGATAATTGCTTTACAATGATGTATATATTAGGTAAGTGCAATTTTTAATGCTTTTATTTTGTCTACATTTTGTGTAGTCAAGCTGTTTTATGTTGAGTTTTTGCGAAAATTGAAGTTGGCGGGTTAAAGTGAGACAAAAATTTCTAAATTAAAATTTTTTTGGAGTCGCTGGTTACGAATCTGTGGTCAAAATATAACCGAGGATGGCCAAATATTCTAACAAAATTTTAAAATTCAATTTTTTTAATCTCCCATTTCTAGAGGTAGTTTAAATGAGGTTACAATCATCACCAGCTGCTTTTTGACTTTAAATTCGTGACATAAAAACTCCCAAGAAAAAATTTCCGAGGTGAAATTTTGAATTTAACATATGTTTTATGCCTGCCACTTCTAAGGAATTTCAATGGGATTGTAACCATCCTTAGTTGCCATGGATTCATGATCAATAGCCCTAAAAACTCTAGAAAAACGATTTTTCCAGTGAAATTTTGAATTTTTTATTACTTGCACTACTTCAAGTGGGAAAACGACTCTCATTTTCTCAATTTTCAAAGTGAGGTAGAGGTTAGCAGTGATGCATGTTCCTGTAGGTCTTCAGTACAAGTACAAACAATAATTTTTTTAATCAGAGTTCCACCACTTTTCTACATTCTTCAGCTTATTAAGTCGGCTACTACGAACAAGAATGGCATAATTGGGTATTTGATTAATATCTTTTTATTTTTGCAATTGAAGAATATTTACTTCACGAACAGGGAACTGAAATTATTTTTAAAAAAACCAAACAAAAAATTATCTTTTGGCAATGATAAAAAAAATATCATTAAAAAATTGCGTAACCTAAGTTTGATATTGTACCTGTATGTAATTATAGTTTACCTTCAGTAATAACTGTTATAATAAAAAATTTAAAAATTATTCAAGTTCATTGTTTTTAATTGGATAACTTTCTTATTAATGTAAAAGCATTCAACTTTTAAACTGTGGTAGATATGACCTTTAATGATCATATCAATCACTTTCTATTTAAATTATTAATAAATAAATAAATAAATAAATACATAAATAAATATATATATATATATATATATATATATATATATATATATATATATATATATATATATATATATATATATATATATATTTATATATAAAATCATATTCGATAAATTTTGTATGATAATTATTTTAGACCTTTTTTATGCAAATTAAGGAAGATACTCAAATAAATAAAAATCACGACAACCAAAATCTTCTACGCTTATTTCAAATGAATGTTTTAGATAAATAAATAAAATTAATTCTGAAAAATAACTTAACACAACATTAATCAAATGTAATAATTCAACAATCGAGTATTTAGTGTTTTTAAATAGGTATAAAAATTCAATTGTTGAGTTTTTTCGGTATTTTTGAGTATACTTGTAATGAATTCGTGATTTATTATAACAGTATAGACATGCATAATTGATCTGAACAGAAGGTAAAATTACACAAAACCAATAATAATACTGTTCGGTTATTTTACTTTTCTTTATTAAAATATATCAATGTCAAAATATATATCAAATATTTTATTTATAAAAAATTAATGAAAATATTTTACCAATTAATAAAACTAATTATTAACTATTTAAATGTTTCATACACATAAATAGAGTTATGGAAATTAAATATTTTGAAATTTACTATAATTATAGTAATTAATTTTAATTAAATAAAACAAGGCTAGCGAACACTGGACAATATATGTAGTTTTTTTTTGCCAAATAACGACAGAGGTTACTGAAAATGGTTCTAGAAGGATTTCAACCATAGTAATCAAAAGTAAATCTCTATTTGTTTTGGAATGAAGCATTAGTAAAAACATAAAGCAAACCTCTTCATTTAATTAAATTTCAACATACCGTATGTTAGAGAAAAATAATTTTAGGATTAATTTTTTTAAAACACTAATTACAAACATTTTATATTCTCGACATTTTTGGTATGTTTACCCTTACGTAGAAATTTATCTTCGTAGCTATATTTGTAAGTGTTATATTTGTAAGTGTAGCTATATTTGTAAGGATAAAGGTATTTTTTCACCCTAAAAAGAGTGAATAATTTTTTTGAGCTGCAACAAATTGACAATGATTTTATAGTAGATATAATTGCAGGAGCCATAGTAGGAAAAAAACTTCTGCTGGGAAATGACAGATACTTTCATAAGTCATATAACAGGGAACTTATTATTTAATTTCGTGAATCTGAAATCGAATCAATAATTTTATTAATAAAATTAAACACTCTATAATGAAAATAATTGAAAATTTTATGTTTTTATTTTCATAATTACTTTCACAAAACACGTCAGACATGGCCTAGGGCATCACAAAACGTAAATCAACCAATACTGACAAAAGTATACTCTTCATAAATTATAATTTTTGTTTAGTATTTTGATTTTAAAATTTGTATAAAAAGCAAAGATGTAGAAAAAAGATTTATTACAGTTTACATTCGTATCATCTCCCATCCTTTGATACTCCTGATTTTTTGCTTATTTATAAGTTCGATCACTTTTCTATATTATTTTGGCACGTGTAAATAAATAAATCTTAGATATACGGAACAAATGACCTTTTTGATCAATGAGTAAAAACATATAAATTTTATAAAAATGATTTAAATTTATTATAATACTATTGCAGAAAAAAATTAAAAAAATAAACAATTGGAATCGTGTCAATAAGTTATCAAATTCCTTATATTCAAACCATGCAAAAAACTTTAAATTTCCTGTTGCCTCTGAGAACTTCGAAATAAAAAATAGGTGTTCTTAAAAAATCCCTCTTCTGTAAAAATGCAATATTGTTAAAAAAATTTCAAGTCAATTCAAGGTCCACATGCCGAGTTTTGCGAACACAAACAAACGGAAGCTAAATTTGCGTGCATATATTGTTTTGCAAAAAAAAAAAACAGACATAAACCTTTTGCATATTTAAGAGCGTCATAAAACGAAGAACGTACGCCTTATTTTCGAAAAATTTGATTGTTTCTTTAAAAGAAATTTGTAGTGAGGTATAAATATATCATGCATTTAGTGTGTCTGTATCTATGTGTCTTGTTTCGTTATAACTTTCGAACTTGATCTCCGATTTTAATGAAATTTGCAAGATACGTTTATCATATTCAGGAAATTTACTTTATAGGCTCAATGGGCTTCAAGGATTTCTTCATAGGCAAAGAGCGTGTGAGAGATTTGCCATAAATTTTAGTCGTTATTTTTAATAATAACCAAAAAAGTAAAGAATCTTTGTTATATTAAATTTTATGGTTAACAACTTTGATTTGAAAGCTTTTTTATCTCTTACCGTTTTGGCCAACTCAATGCTCACTCCTTTTAAATGCATAAAAGCTGATATTATACAGGTCTGATTCCTGACAGAATGCGGTGTCTGTACTTTCCATACTACAAATCATAACTGGAAAAAAATTCCAGGCATAGAGAAAGAACTTTACTCAAATCTCCCACTAGCTCTAAAACTATAATAACAAATTTTCAAAAATTGATGTTAACGGTATGATGAAGTTTATAAATATTGAAATATATAAATCAATTTCAATAAAGAAATCTTTCAAATAAGAATATGGTGTCACCGTCAGTAAGGTCTACTCGCAATTACTAATAATGAAGTTTTTATTATTTTAAAAACAATAATAAATTTTGTGTAAGCTAGTTACAATAATTTTTTTTTTTTTTTTTATAAATTACACTTATTATAAACTAACTTTAAATTGACCTTTTACAAATTAATGTTAACTATATTATTTTTAATACATTTTATAACCTTTTGTGTTTTTATATGGATGATTTACTGTGAATCAAGCAGTTAAAATTCTAGAATAAAAAATACTTTGTTCAGTTACAATTAAGTTACTACCATAGATTCATCCATGGTTAGTACAGATATGATCAGGAGAAATCCAGATCAAAATAAGTCGTTTTACAAATTAATCAAAACTAATGTCAAAAAATCTGTAGCGACGTGTCATATGATTTTTCTTACTATTATATACTTAGTATGTACACTATTATGTATACTCATGGAATCAAAAAAACGCAACGACCTGAATATTCCACGTTTACTTAAAATTCTAATATACACTAATTTTATGGCGTATTTTATAAATTTTAATTAAAATGAATGTTTTAGATAAACAAAATTGTTGTTTATATGTTGAGATAAACAAAAGTGTTGTATTTTTCTATTCTAAAAGTATACGTAACTAAATATATTTAGTTGAATTTTTCTGGCTTATTTGAATTTTTCCTAAGTTTGTTGAATAAAGAAGGCTATCCGATAGTAAGATTTTTACCAAAAAATTTGGAGCACAACCAGAGGGAATATAAAGATAAAATACCAAATTTGGTGAATTTTGGTTAAAGCATTTGATACGATGTAGTTGTCTGACCCACACACACAGACCAATTTGTACTTCCCACTTTTTTGGGATCTCAAATCATTTGAATTTATTTCCGGTGGAAACTCCATATCGAAATTTTAATAGATTACAAAACTTTCCTACAAAACGTTACTAGTATGGTAAAAGAAAGTAAAAACTATACATAAATTCGGTCTATTATTTTCTTTTAAATTCAATAGTAAGCCTTTTTACTGCATGTTATAATTAATTAAGTTCTTTTGTGGGTTCAATTATTATTGTTATTAGAAATGTGATTAGACATTCTACATAAAACAGTATTAAATGCATTTACTTAAAAATATGCTATGATTGCAAAAAGTAAAGTTCTTGTATCGACAACAAGGTTAAAGTTTTATTATTACCTAAAGATATATTAGAATTAGAATCCATACAGATGAAAAATTATAATAATAATAGTAATAGACCACGATCTGAAGGTACTTCAGTATAAAAAAAGTGAGCACAGTTTTCTGTTAATGGAATTTTGTTAAGAATATCTTAAATATTCAGGATACCGATATTCATTTTAATGATTTTTGCGAAAAACTCTCTATTTTCTCACAACGTTGTTTCTTTCTCACGAAGTTTTGGTTTTTTTTGAGACTTTTTTGGATTTACGTCGCTTATAGTACAAAACGAAGTATTTTTCGCAAAGTATACAAAAGTGTTTGTTTTAGGTATATTGGAAAAAAACAAGAGACAAATATACTTTTAAATAGAAATTTTTAGACTAAAATCGCTTATATTTAAAAAAATGGAGCATTTTTAAAAAAGTCCAAAATTTAAGTCCATTTTTTATGGAAAATAATGATTAAACCGTATAGTCGATCCAGAAAGAAGTAGGAAATTCTAAAAAATTGGACCAAAAATTTGATCCGTCGATATAAAATCCTTACTAAATGAGATATTTTAATAAAATTTTATTGACCGAATACGGTGCTAGACTTGTGCATACTAAAGTCCGTTTAGAACTTGCTCTTTAATGCGTTGTTATGTTTGAGTTATTACTGATGTATAAATATTTTTTTTTTTAATGTTATAAGTAATAATTTTTATTTAATTTAAATTAGAAAAACGGTATATCTTTAAAATATCTACAAGGTGAAATCATTCCTTCCACCTTTAATACCTTCTTGATGGTAACGTTAATATAAAATATTTCCGGTAATAATCTGTTATATCTAATAGTAAATAATATAATATTCATTAATTATTTATTGGACGTGTTTATAAAGCATAAAGAATAAAGGCTGGACCACATTACTTATAAACATTATAAAATTGAAATTTTTGGAGTAGCGAACAAAATTTCTATTACAGTTTTTAGGTTTTTTGGGGTAGTTCAGATTTATAAAAACCCCAGATACAAAAGTTCTTTTGTCTTATTCCTAAAGATATAAATTAAATAGATAACAAATAATAATAGATAAATTAATTATTGTATTTTTATGCCTAGTTTTGGAATACGTTGGACCACAATGGCGTACATTTGTTGCAAATATGTCAATAGCAATTTTCTTCACGTTTGCAGCTTGCATATTGCCATGGTTAGCTTATTTCATAGCTGATTGGAGAATTCTCTGTGTTGTGACTTCATTGCCATTATTTGCAGCAATACCAGCACCATGGGTATTGCCAGAATCAGCCAGGTAACTGTAAACGTTTATATGATCTAAAAAAACCAGATAAAAGAATTCCTCTACGTCATATTAGTTAAGAAACTAGTCTGACAGTAGTTTTAAAAGAATTCACAGAATGAAACATGCGTGAGTATAATAAAGACACCATTTTCTCGTATAATTAATTCAAAAATTAATTATTCAAATTAAATGAATTTTGATGTATATTTTGGCTTGAAAACGATGAGCTTCTCGACGAGTGCTTCCCAAAAAAAAAAAAAAATAAAAATAAAAGTAAAAAAAGAAAAAATTTTAATTTTGGAAAATTTTACAGAGAAGAACTCTTCGCCGCATCTTTCATTTTCATGTTTAGATTATATATACTGATTTTCATTCCAATTGGATTTGAAATTTCTTTAGCTATTTGAATTAATAGATATAAAAATAAAATGAAATAATTTTTTTACAAACAGGAATAAATTTGATTTTTAGACTCATGGAACATAAAAACATAAAATAATACACTGCTATTAATAAGAAGTTCAGGCTCTTTAAAATCCTCCTGGGTTTAATAAAAACATTTATCAAAACATTATTAAGGAAACAACTATTTCTATATTAATCTATTTTTAATTTTTAATTACTTAAATGCGAATTTAAATTCAAAACAGTTTTTATTCGATCCTATTATTCAAATTGACTTGAAATTCATTTTAGTCTGTCTACTTGATTCCCAGTTTCGAAATTAAAACCCATATATAGATGTATTGGACTATACGATTTCGATAAAATGCAAATATATTTCATTAATTTTAAATAGTATCTACGTGGCCTTCCTTCAAGTCATCAGAACGCAAGGTTTTTGTAAATAATGTTAAATAATTCTGGTATTTTATAATAATTATGATTATTATATTAATATTAAACCAACATCCAACAAGTAGTACTCAAAATCATTAAAAAAATGCGTTTTAATTATATTTTAAAAATCTTATTAATCATGTTGTTTTAATGATAGATATTGAAAGATAATATTCATTGCATAATAAAAAATGAAATAATTTCGAAATTTCATGTTTCTGGAAATAGAAAACCTAATTGTTAGAAAAATGATGAAAAAGTATCGTTCTCATTTTCCTTATTAGGAGAATTCGATAATTCAAAGGCATTTATAATACGAATATTTTGAGTATAAATTAATAATACAGCTAATCTATATTCTTTATTAAAAAAATATTTAATTATAATCATTTTATTAAAATTTATGTTTTATTTACAATTTTTTGAACTGTAATTAAAGAATAATTTTATTAAATCCTGTATTATTTCATTTATAGATGGCTGGTTTCAAAAGGTAAATTAGATAAAGCTTTTAAAATACTGAAAAAATTTGAACGTATAAATGGGACACAAGTTCAACCAAAAGTGTACCAAGATTTTACTGTAAGTATACGTTAATTTATTTAAAAAATTAGTTTAAAATTTTTGTTTCTATATAATAAAATTTCATACGAAAGGAATCAGCAATTTAGGGATTTTTTAATTCCGTTAAATGTAAAATTTTTTTTCATTTCTAACGATTTTATTTTTGCTGCCCCCTCCCCTTTGTCTAAAATCCAAGGCATCTATATGAGTTCCTACAAAAATTGAAAAACAAGTTACTTGGAAAGAAATCGATGATGTCTATATGAATACAGAATTTGCCATTAATCTCTACTGTAATGTAATCTATTTTATTTTGATTAGGACACCTGTAACAAAATAATCAAAGAAGAGGAATCAAATAAAAATTATTCAGTTTTAAATTTATTTAAATCAACACGATTACGTCACACAACCATTTTACTAATTATAATTTGGATGGTAATCTCATTATGTTTTGATGGACATGTTCGTAATGTGGGATCACTAGGACTGGATTTATTTTTAACGTTTACAATTGCAAGTGCTACCGAATTACCAGCTGATACATTTCTAACATTAACGTTAGATAAATGGGGTAGACGTTGGTTGGCTTGTGGTTCAATGATTTTCAGTGGTGTGTTCAGTTTATTGGCAACAGTTGTACCTGTTGGGGTGCCTTCAGCCACATTAGCCATTATGGGACGATTCAGTGTTAATATATCGTATAACATTGGTCTACAATATATTGCTGAATTATTGCCAACTGTTGTAAGAGCTCAAGGGGTTGCGTTGGTTCACATTATGGGATATGTGGCTAGTATTATTTCTCCATTTATTGTCTTACTGGTAAGTTTAATTTATATTATTTTCTGAGTTATACAAACGTTCAACGATTATTATTATATTTGCACGAGAATTACTGAAACAGCCTGTAATAGTAATTCAAAGTTCCAAAGCAATTCTTAGAATAAAATTATTCTTCCTCAAATAGTACAAATATGACGTCATGAACGCCTTACTTACTCTAAATAAGGACTCCTTTTTTTAAACCATAATAAATTGTACTGTATTTTAACAGATAATTTTTGTACATTAAATTAGTTTAGTTAAGTTTCGAATAAATTTTATCACTGTGTCTAAGTTGTCCAGTCGAGCTGCTTAAGATTAACGCTATATTTTCTGATAGCTTATGTGTTTTCCTTTACTGTTCGTATTTCTAGCAAGTTGTTAATATGTGATTAATGGTGAGATGTTTATTGCATTCGGAGCTTATAGGTCTTGGATGTTTTTTTAAAAGGTATTGGTGGGTGTGCTTAGTATGATCAAGTCGAAGTTTGATAATTTGATTTTGCTGGTTTGAATAGGTGTTGGTTGTTCACTTATTTGTCTCATATTTTATTTAACACAAAGTATTATCTATCGTCTTCTCCCAATCGCTGATTCCTTTTTCGTTGAAAGGTTGTAAGGAGTCCTTTAAGAGATCCTTTTTTGTTCACTGACAAATGTCAGAAAGGGAAGAATAATAATTACTTTATTATGTGCTGTTTCTTCATAAAAAGTTAAGGGTGTACTGCATCGAAAGACCAGCAAAGGCTCGAAACAGGCACTGATAAAAATTGAAACAATCTGCTTTAATTAGAAAATGGCTTGTATATTTGACAATCACGTTTTAACAAAATTAATTTTTACTTAATGCAGAATTTATAAATTTTTTTCTTTACCTTAGTTTGCTTGCCTGGAGAAAAATCTGATAAACCATATGACCCACTTCTTGTTAATGACAAATTTTGAAACTTTGCATACATATTACTTTTGTATGCCAACACTGTTGTACTTAAACTATAAAAAAATTCTTGATTTCAGGCTGATATATCACCAATGTTACCATTGTTGGTGTTAGGAATTATTGGAATAATTGGAGGTGTTTTATGTTTGTGTTTACCAGAAACTTTGGATCAAGATTTACCACAGACACTACAAGATGGTGAAAACTTTGGACGTGATCAAAAGTTCTGGGAATTTCCATGTTGTTCTGGGTAAGCAATTTAATCATTCAATGAACCTATCGGTTTTACCAAATAATTCCAAAGTTACATCAAAAGAACGAACTTGAAATGGGTACAAAACAATCAATTCTGATAAAATTGTAAAATTTATACAAATTTGTAAATTAAGTCAAATTTTTCCTCTAGGCATTCAAAGGTATAAAAAAATAAGTAAAGAATCGAATAGTTTCCGCTAATTTGAAATTCGTTCTAAATTTGTAGACATGTGAAAAGAGAACTGAAAAAATTTTCACAACCGGAAATCGAACCGGGATCTTTGAGTGCCATGCTCTGTGCCTTACCCCAAGCAAATCTTTAAAGTATTTATTGCGATATTTTCAGATTAAAAGAAGACTATGACGTTGGAAACTTTCGTAGAACCAGTGCAGCTTCAATATATGTATCCAGAAGAAGTATTTATCGTGCATCTGTACGAGGTGAAATTCGATCAAGTATGCTCAACAGAAGTTCTTCAATTCGATCTAAAAGATCTGTTCAGGGTGATGGAAACTGTTGATTTCAATTAGTAGTGTCATTGCCAAAATGTATATATTTATTTTAATTCTTGAAATTGTGATATGCCTTGTAAGTAATTTACGTATAATTATAAAAAAGGTTACAGGACTACAGATCTTTAACAAAAAACAAAAATCCAAATAAATTTGAATTAAATAAAAATTTTATGAGTTATTCAAACTTAAAGCAACTGAAAACTTTAAGTAAAGTTAATCCAGCCAATATTATACTGAAAAAAAAGATTTGTAGTTCCAATACCATATAAAAAATGTGATTAAAAAACTCGAATAAATATGTGTGACTGTTTGTATATTTATGGATTATAAGTATTGGAGTGAAGGTAAATACAATGTAGAACCACCTGTTTCTAAGATGTCGCTTTGTTTTTCAAAATGTCGACAGGAATACTGCAAATGAAAACTTTGCTAATATTTCCGTATTGTTTATATATTAGTTATTTGTAGGGTGTCATATTCTAGCATGTATCATACGAGGGCACCCCGATAAAAAAGTCCTAATCAATCCTATAGACATTGAATAGGGAAAAATAGGAACTCCATGGGATTGAATAGGAAATGAAATTTGTTATGCAATAGGAAATTTCATTTCCTATTCAATCCTATTTATTTCTATTCAATTAATATAGAATTGAATAAGATTTTTTTTATCAGAGAGACTACACCCGTTCATTATCATAACTATTTTAATGAATTTTTGTTGTTAACGAAGGAAACTATCTCGAAATCCTGGTAATATGTAATCGGAATGAATCGAACATGTAACAGTAAAATAAGCCAAATGTATATGGAGCATTAATTATGTATAGATTACTTAGAATTATTTTATTTGTATATTTATTTTACTAATATGTAATATGATGTTGTAATTTATGTAATATAATCTAATAAATATTTCTAAAGAATTTAATAATTATTATTTTTTAAATTAGTGTAAAGTTTAATCGTAGTTTGGTCTAGGTATGTTATATTACAAGATTGAAGAAAGAATGAGCAACATTATTGAGAAACAAGGAAGTACCGATTAACGAGCATGCTGCAATATAAACGGATTTTTTTTTCTATCAGTGTCTAATAAATGCAATCAGGCTAGTTGTTGGTTCGTTGACTTTTGTGTTGCATGTCTTGGTTAATATACGTAATTTCCTTAAATTTACATGGACCACAGTTTATAATTTTATCAAAAATAAAATTTTTTTTACTAAAAATGTTATATAGCACGGATTCGCCAACAAAAAATTATTCGTTTATAATAAATAATATCTAATTATTTATAAAATCTTCTGGAGACAATTTTTAAATGCTATGTTAATTGAATAAATTATTTCTAGAAATCTATGGATCAAATGATGTTTAGATAAATAGTTCCAATTATGCAGCAATTTTGTAAAAACATATATTTTTTTCTGGAATATTCGAAAGGCGAGTGTTTAAGACTGGCCATATCATTGATTAGAATTTTTGTGAAAATTTTGCGAACACAGATAAAAAGAAACGATATTAAATTTTTTGTAAATACAAAAGTAAGGAAAATTTGTGTGTCAAAATTTAAGTAAAGTACCTAGATGATTTAAATAATTTTAAAATAATTGCGGGTGTTTAATCAAATTTGTTGGACATTTACTAATATATTGCGTGTTTTTTTTCTTTTTTTTGACACTTCTTTAGTTTTCAGCCTTCAATAATATTCAGGAGACATCAGCTTTCGGTATAGATGTCACCCTTCGCTCTCTCAATTTTAAACGATCTGCAATCCATGCCTATAAAAAATTTCTGTTAGAATTAGATAGAAACATTTCAGGATTACATAAAAAATAATAAGAAATAAGTCAATTAATAATTAAATATGATTAACACATTTTATTTGCGAAATACTGTTCCTACATAAGAATCTTTTTTTTTTTTTAATTTTTATTTTGTTTTTATTTACTTTTGTCCTTTGTCTACAAATCAATTTTTCATTTGAATTTGAATGCATATACTGATGCATTACGAAAATCATCATTATGGTTTTTTTTAATATATTTTTATTTTTTTATTTTTTATATAAATTAAGTATATTATAGGAATACCCTTTTTATATAATATATATATACTTTTTTTTCATAATATATTTTTAACTGAATCAACATTCTTAATTAATTATTTTTTTTCTTTTTAATTATATTAAATTCACAGTTCAGAATTAATATCGTCGCCATTGATTTATTAATTTTTTTTTTTATAAATATAATGTTCGATTGAATATTTTTCAAATTTTAATTTTTTTTGCTTCAATATTTTTGATTTAATTGTTGTTTTTTTTTTTTTTTTTTATTAAAAATTATATCGAGTTATCACGCATTTATCCCACTTCGAATATAATAATTATATATAGATTTTTTTTACTTAATCACATTGCTTATAACAAATTTACTAATAACTGAAAATTGCTTAAAAATTTGTTTTACACATAACATTTTTAAAATAAATTGTACTTATACGAAGTATTTATTTTATATAAGACAAGGATTAACGAAAAATTAATTCGATTTTGAATTGAATAGTAAATTTATAAGGTTAGGTTGAAGGACACATGGGCAAAAAATGATGATTTTTAAATTGTTTTGAGTATGTTAAAAAAAAAAAAGTTTTCGGTTAAGGAGTTTCACACAATTCTTCATTTGAATATAAAAGTATTCCATTCATTTGCACACATATAAATCTTTTTAAATTTTTGTTATTGACAAAATTTAAATTGACACAATAGAACTGAACTCACATTAACGCACATAACGCACGTTTTACCATTAAAACGTACGTTTAAATGGACGCTAGTGTGATCGTAGCCTAAAAGATATTATTTTTTAACAAAATTGAAATAGAATAATTGCGTTCGAATTTAAATGGAATCCAATTGACTCTCTTGATATAATCTTAAATTTATTCGATAAGTTTTTAGTGTTTCGCTAAAAAAACATTTATACACAAAAATAATTTTTTATACGAAAAACTTTTTCAAAAAAATTCATAAGATGCCAGTCACTCTTTGATGCAAAAATTGGTCAGATTTTATAACAAATCATCCATGAGAATTTTTTAAACACCTTTTTTTATTTCCATTTTTGATTAATAAAAATGGGAAACAATAAAAGTTTAATAACTGGTGTAAACAAATTTTTCCGTTAACGAATTTTTTTAAAACTAATTAAAAAAAATTATTTTTCTATTATATTGATGAAGACAGAATCAATAAAGTTGAAAAATTCACTTAATATTAAATTCAAAGGCAATTAGAACATTGAGGAATTATTTAACTCCTTAATTAAAAAGGTAATGCGATTTATTTTATTGACAATTCTTTTTGTTGTTGTTGTGTTTTATTAAATTACTAAATACACTTTTATTAAAATAAACATTATTTATTCCTAAAATATAATTTATCATCAAAAATTCGTTACTCAAATTATATTACAAAATAATATTCGCAAATGTTTCGAGTAAGCTTGTTTATTTATTTATTTTTTAATTTTTTTTTTATATTTTATTTTCATTTTTAAAAATTACACACAGATTCTAATCAGAATTTGAATTAGTCATTTATATTTATTCTAATTTACACCATGCATTTTTATTATTGCATTTGCCAAACATCGAATAATTCTTAAAAAAAAAAAATGTATATACCATAAATCAAAATAACAAATGAATATATTCGATATTCGGTTATTGCATAGTCGAAAATTGGTCAAAAACAAAAATTCTATATTTTATTAAGAAAATATCGATAAGTTTGAAATGTGTTGACACTTTTGGCGGATTGTAATACAGCCGATCACTTCAAAAAATCACGACTGTCAAAATATCGAAATAAAACTATGAGGAGTATTTTTATTCCTAGTACTTTTAAAAATGACTTAATATAATGAAACGACAATTGTCTTTATTTTGTAATCTTAATGTCAATTTTGACATAAAACATCTTTATAAATTTCAATATAAAGAAATTACATGCCAAAATAAATTGACATTTCTCTGTTTACATGCCTTTATGACGTAATATCATGGCAGTTATTAACAGGGCTGATACAAAAAATGAAAACTACTGATAACGGTGGATTTTTGATATTGCGTGGACTGTTGAGAACTTACCAATATTTTCGAATTTATAAAATTGAATAGAATATAAAAAAAATATAACAATTATTTAATTTATCTAAATAAAAAATGGTTCTCGAACAAATATTATTTTTGCATTTTACATAAATGGTAAAAATTTCAACAATTATTATATATAAGATTATTTCCAAAAAAAAAAAAAATTACTAGAGTATTTGCGAATTCGATGAATTCTATTATAACCAAATTAAATAAAATTTTATGATATTTAGCTTTAGTAATGAAAACGTATTGTTAGGGAAAGATTTTAAACATACGTAATTTTCTCAATCTCAACAAAATATGGATCTGTCATAGGTATTCTAAATTAAAAAATACACGATTAATATGATTTATTTATCCAGTTTAAAATGAATTTTTACTTATAGAAAGAAAATAAAAAACGTAAAACAACTGAACATACCATAAAAATCGTGTATTTTCTAATTAGTCCACAAAATGCCAGTCACTCTTTGAACAGGGGGCGAGGGAAGTATATGTTTTCTTGCAAGACTAAAGGTCACTTATTTGTGCGTTAGCTCTTTGATGTGTGCAATATACTTACTGGATGCTCTTTAATGCATGCTTTAAGGCGCAACAACAAGTGTTTTTCACTACCATCTTTCCAGACGGAATTTGGAGTAACAATTTTTTGCGGAATGCCTGTGTGCTAAATAATTTATTTTACCATTTATGTTAACCGTTGAACTAACTATTAGGTAATGTTTGATTGAACTAAATAATTATATTCAGTGTAATTATATCATTTAAGAACACATGTTGAATTAAACTAAGCTATAAGTGTTGGAAATTATAAATACCATTTTTTTTTTCAAAATTGTATGTTAGGCTATCCTTTCATCTGTTTTATTGCTTTAAAACAAGTTGCCTTCAGAAACTAAAGATACGATTATATTTTCGTTTGTAAAATGAGTTTTGTGCGCAGTATGCCATCTGTTGGTGTAGAAGTGAACGATGTCGATAAGTATGATATTTATTAACTCGGCAAACTAACACCATCTCTTAGCGCATATGTAAACGAAGTAGGTAAGTATGATGTATTTCGACAATCTAAAACTATACTTTCAATTTTAAATAATTATTCATATTTTTATTTTCAAACATTCTAGTACACATAGATTAATCCATGCAAAACTTGCGATTGTATCAAGGAACAATCAATCTAAAATATTAAACAAAACTAACTTTGATAAAAAAAATTTGCTGTATAAGAGAAATACAAAGAAGTTAAAGAATTTGATAATTTTAATCAGTCCAAAACATGAAACCAAGATTTTCTATTAAATATTTGCATTATATTTATATCAGACGAACATGTGTTCATAAATATAACTATACACATTTGGAATATAAATATTACATTATCGATATCGATTGATTTATATTGTTATAATTTTAGAATCAATTGTAATTAATGATTTTTATTTTAATAAATTTTTTATTCATTTATTTAAAAATACATTCTTTTAGAAAAATCACATTTAATTTTAATTAACATTTTTGTTTTTATTTTTATTTATCTTTCATTTAAAAACAATTTTTTTTTTTTTTTGATTTTTTTTTATTTTAATTTGATTTATTATGTGATGTTTAATTTAAAAAAAACTACCGTTTCATTAACGTTATATATAATATGTTTATGGAAAATAAAATAAATTTTTATTTTATTTAGACATTTAATTTATAACAAAAAATTTTCTTTATTATTTAAGTATTGATTGTAATTTTTACTCTGTAATTTTATTAAAATAATTATTCTAATTTTATTTTCCAAAAAATTATATATATATCACTTTACGAAAATGGACACATCCACCAAAAATTACTTGAATCATTTTTTGCCATCATTTATCAGTTGAATAGGCTAGTTGGCCTTAATATTTATCTAAAAATGTTTAAATGGTAATACTTTACGAGATTTTGTTTGTCCATAAACGAAGTCGTGGATAAGGATATATATGCTTTTAAAAATTGGATATTTTAAGAACACCTTAACGACTCACATGTCTTTATTTTTTTACGTATATCATTATTTGTACTACTTCAGAGTTATATTTCATTGTATGGACTGCATATAAAAATGAGTGACATGTTTCGAAAACTTACAAAATTTTATTGAAATTTTTTTATAAAAATATTAAATTAACCACATATTTTATTTGAAAAATAAATGTTTTATTTTAATTAACCTATCAGATAATACTAAACAAATTTTATTTAAATCTATAGAGTGGTTTTTTGTGTGATACGCGAAAGAAAAAAAATTCATTATCTTCAAAATACTCTTTAAAAGAGAACTTAATTGAAATTTAATTTTTATTAAAAGTACAGTTTAGTGGATGAGTCCATCAAATAAAATGTAATAATTGGTTAAAATTAGCACTAGTCTGTTTTTGTAACTATATTGGTATTTGTATCGTTTTTATTAGTGAAATATTCGATTATATTTTTATAATATATGTTGTGTTTGTGTCCTTATCATAATATTAATTTCCAATAATATAACTAAAATCACTTTTTCCCAAACCAATAATTAAAATTCCTTTAAAAAAAAACACATTAAAATGTTTACATAGTTATAAGATATTCAAATAAATATTTTTGTTCCAGAAATATGTAAAAGTCAAACCATATCAGATAGTTTTTAAAGTCATTACTTTAATGTTTTTACCAATTACCTTAACCCGCGATCACGCTCACAAATATTCTAACAAAAAAATAATAAATTAATAATAATAAATTTAAATTTGTTATATATTGTAGCTATAATAATCAAAATATGTGTATTTGGATCAATAAGGCTTAAAACGAGAGCTTGCCAAAATATGTATTATAAACTGTGTTACGTCTGTGGTAACACGTTGCATTCCAGTTTATATATCACTGGTTTTGAATCGAAGCTTAGATATCATGGGCCAGTGACTAGCAATAGCTGACATGAAAACGTTTAGCCCATGGTTGGCAACCGTTTGAATGCTTAAATTGCAAAAAAATGGGTAATGAATTATTTAAGTGTATGAAGAAGTAACTGACAATGAAAAATAAATTAAAATTAAAGTTAAAACTCAAAAGTGACGTTTTGATAGCCACTGGCAGGCTCTAATGGCCATTATGTTAGTCTCAGATATCAGTCATTTTTATTGGACATTGTCATAATGTGCTTAGGTTTGGTTAAATTTAATAAAATTGTTTCATAAATACGAAAAATTTGAAAATATATAAAGAAAATTGTGGTTCCAAAGCTGTTCATCAAAATATAATTAATTGGCTTTACTAAAATAATCATAATATCTAACTAAAAATCATTTGGACTATGTTTTGGAGACTAAATTACAAGAAATTAGGTGTAGTGGAAGTCTTAGTTGGAATTAAAAGTTTCAACAATACGTGATATTGAAAAGGTAGCCAAGCCGGATAGTAATAAACAGGATGAGGTGAAAATCCAAAATTTACTAAACTAAAGTGTATGGATCAGTTTTATAAGGTATATAGGTGGTAAAAAATATTCAAGTATAAACGCAGACCGTTTGGCAAGGTAAACAACCAGACAGAATGAATCTGGAGTCATGGCAGATTAATATAATTTTTTGATTTTAGTTTTACTCAATTTTAGTTTTGCTAGTCAATTAAGATTAAATTTAAGTATTTTCACCAAATTTTGGATATGTTGATATTGAAATTCGAAAAAGGATTTTAAAATTTGGCTATTTGTATCAACATGGAAAATATTATCTTTTGATTATCCTTTTACATTTTACTGTAATTATTGATCGCGATTATTAAGACAAATAAACAAAGAAAACAAAATAAACTATATATATACATTCCGTTGCGAATAATATTTGAATAATCAATGATACATAATGTTTTTGAATATATAATTTGTTTCTTTCTCAAAAATTCTTAAAAGGAATAAATGTACGTATCGCTTTGTGATTGATGATTATGTGCGATTAAAGAATTACTATAATAGGTTAATTAAGTAGTAAATATAATTTTATGTATTTGTTTTTGATTTATTTTTGATTTTTAGGAGTTATACAATATGATGAGAGATGTTAAATTACAGTGAAATAGTTTTGTGAGTGTGTGTATTTGTTTACCTAAAGAATAAACTTTCATTTAGCATCTAAAAATTAATTAATTAATCATAATAAAAATAATAATAATAATATAGATAGTAATAATAAAAAAATGTTAAAAATTCAAAATAAATTTCTTGCTTTTTTTTTTTTTGTTTATATACTTAAAGCTAATATTTTGACTGTTCATATGATATTTATTTATTAATTTAAATTAGAATAAAATTTAATAATGTATTTTTATTAATTCGTTTTAAAATTAATGTTAATTAAGCAAGCATTTTCCCTTAAATATTATAAATTTAAAATTAATTAATATATTTAAATATAATTTTGGTTTTTTACTTTCTATTCAACTTTGGTCTTTTATACTTGGAATCGTACGATTTTAAAGTAACATTAATTAGCAATTGTTCAATTTATACTCTGGGGCTGAACAAAAATGAATAAAATCTAAATTTAATGTACGTGTTTAAATTTTTTATTCGATTTAATTTTAATTATAATCGTAGGCGATTTTTATTATAGAAGATATTTATCAAAACATCTTGAACAATTAAACAGAAATTGATTAAAAACAATATAAAAATTATGCAATAGAAGTTTAACGAATTTACTCTAATTTATTTTTTATGAATGGATTTTTAATAGGATTGGATTATGACCGAATACATCAAGCTAAAAGTCCTTAGGATTCACAAGATATGTGGTAGTTTTATTCTTAGATATTATATATTATGGACTGAAACTTTTTAATAATTTAATAGTTTCTGCACAATCGATGCTTCAAAATGATTTCTAATCCTTAAATCGCACGAATACATCTTTTACGATCAGGTTTTCAATTCTAAAAGCAATCTGAAAATAGCGCATATATGCTAAAAACTCCATTCCTATTTGTAATAAAGTGGCAAAGGACAAAGTTCATTGATAAACCAAACGAAAGAATTTTGGTTTCGATTGTCACTGCATCATGTGCGCTACAATTGGCGGCGTAAAATAAAACTAAATCAATATTTCCGTATGTCAGTTTCGTTGTAAACGGGTTATTGTATATTATTTTTGTGCAATACGAACTGTCGTACTAGATATAATAGATGCAATCCACTCTCAGTTTAGTTTACGAGAACGTTTCAGTGTAAATGAGTTGTTCAATTTACTAAAAAGAAAAACATTAAAAATAAAAAGATTTTAATATGACACTCGTTGTTAAAAAACAGTTGTTTTGTACATTAGTTTTCATTAAGTTGGAAAATTTGCATCCAAGTAAAAACAAAATGTTAGCCTGCCATTCTATTTGGAAAATTAAGATTCTGTAATCTGGTCTTTCAGTTAAAAAAAAGCATTTTGTGATATATTCTTAATTTACTATCCAATAGGAAAAAAACATTACGGTGCTGACAATATGTATTCTCTCTTTTCTCGTAGAGATGTGCACATGCACATACAACATTGCGCATGCTATATGGAAACAAAACATACGTACAATAGGTTTAGTCACTCGGAGGATAGAGAGCAACCGATGTTATCTGTCTCGCTTTGTCGGAACACCGTCCTGGGATTGATCATATTATATAAAACATTTTTGAATTTACTTAATTTAAATGTGCTCAGGTTATCAAAAATTTAAGTAAGTATGTCTTAAACGTTAGTATTGTCCTAACCGAAATAAATTTATTAACATAAAGGCATCCATCTTAAATTAATTACCAAACAATATCAAACGGGCTATAAAGATAACACCAATGAAATGACGAGAAAAAGTAGAATTAATTGCATGAGATTGCATTATTTTTTTTTTTAAACTTAATTTATTATTTTGGTAAATTGTTGAAAATAATCCTTAAAAATTATTTTTCATCGACTTTGTAAAATTGATAAATATTTTTTATTTAAACCTAATTAAAATGGCTGTTTACAGTTAAAAATGAAATATTGAGTTCCTAATCATTAAATTCATAAAATTACCCAACAAAAATTATTTTGTATATAGAATTAGTAAATGTGAGTAATTAAAATTTATAGTAATTAGAAATATAATTTCAAAGGCTTAGCCAATTAATTTTTTAAGTATCCTTGCTAATTAGATACCATTTTAACAAATGTAAGTTTTTAATAATAAAAAATTCATACAAATATAAAAACAATTTCCTAGTATTTAAATTGAACAAGTACTAAAATCCTGACGTTATTGAAACTTAATTTTATTTTGTGTAATAAAAAACTTATTTTATTTATTAAATATAAATTTAAACATATTATTTTAAGTATCAATATGAACAACCAAAATTATGGCCACACTGTTGTTCGCTGTTGTGCGTAACCAGCTGTGGGCAGTCTGCAGTGACAATCTACGATTGAACACCATGTTTGGTTCGTGGAAATTGTTTAATTTTTTTTGTTTTATTTTAAAGCTGATCTAGCAACGACTGCATTGAGTCGCGGAATGTATATTGTTGTCAGTATACCCAAGAAACCGGTATCCATTGTGGTGTGGTATGAACACGTTCGATTGCTGCTTCTAAAGCGGCGATTGCTTCTTCCATGTCATTGTTAACAATTGTTAAATCGAAGAAATGTCCATATGCTTGTCGTAACATATCGGATTCTTTTGCTAATCTTTCCAAACTACCATCATACTGGAAAAAGTTGTAATATAAATTATAATTACTTACTGGAAATAGTAAATAATAAGTCGAATGGGTATTTCTACTTACATCTTGTTGATTTTGTGATGATGGAGCTGATATAAAAACAACGTAAGGTGCAAATTCAGCTGTTCGAAGTATCTTTAAAGCTTGTGGTTCTACATCTAATATTGCCATTTTTCTTTCAGCATGAATTCTTCGAATTGTTTCTAATTTGGTACCGTACATTGCTTCTTCATGGGTTCCTGATTAAAATTAAAAAAATTAAATGTTAATTAACTGATTTTATTGCATTGGATATATAGTTGATTCGCAAATAAATATCTACTTAATTCAAACTAGTTTTCACCAAGATTTAATTTCATCAAGAATTTGCATAAAAATAAGTGAAATTATTGCCCTAATTAACGTAAAAAAATTCTAAGTCTTAGAGGTGGAATTTAGAAACGTCTTCTCCTAGTGCATCTCTACATTGTAATAAAAATTCTAATAGAAAATAATATTCTAAGTGTTTATAAATAGAAAAATGGAAACCTATTACGACTGACTAAGGTTGAGCTTACCATATTCTAAATATTCGTTGGCAGCAATGTCAGCCATCATTTCATCATGCGATACGAAGTAGTAATTTCGTCCATTTTCTTCGTCTTTCCTAGGTGGTCGCGAAGTATCTAAAATAAACAATATAAATGCACATTAAAAAAGATTATAAAACTTATAAAATTATAACTGTGTTTTAAATATATTTATATAACAAGGGCAGTGACCTAGGAACAAAAATCCAAAGTAATAGTTTGAGTGTGGTAATAGTTTAAATATCCCACATATAGTTGTGTATCAAAGGTGAAACTATTTTTATCTTAAGTACTCACAAAATATAATGAATTTGAGCTGAAATTGTGGCGAATCTAAGCAGTTTACTTTTATAAAATGTTTTAAAAAAACTTTTTTTGTTTTAAGGAAACGAAAATTTTTTGTATTTGGATTTCTTTTCTATCTCTTTACTAGGGATCAATTGGACTTATTGACCAATTTTGCACATTCACGAACTTAAACTCACTATTAATGTCTGTGAACACCCTATTAAAATTATGTTAGTGCCTTGAATATTTTCTGGTATTTCAAACATTGGACTAAATTTTTGTTATCAATGGCAAAATTAAAGTTATTAATGGTAGACAATATACAACTATGATCTTTCACTAACGTATATCAATTAATGTATTCTATTGTAGCCCAGTCTGTCAGGACATTTTTTGACTAATAAATTATTCGAATTATTCGTTTTCCTTTGATGATTACACGAGCCTTACAAAATAATAATTAAAAAAAATTACTTACGTGGAATTGGATACGCATATTTATCCGGATGTTTTGCTATAATTGTATTCTTGATATGACGTCGACCTACACCATGAGCGCCTAATAATACCAATGTCTTTCTCTGAAATGCTGAATCAGTAATTTTTATTAAAAAGTTAAAGTTCAAAAACGTGTTGAATTGTTTCTTCTTATATATTAAATACTATTAAAATTATTTAAGGGTTATTTTTTCAGGGTAAAACGAGCACGGAAGTAATTTTCAGTATAATGCTTGATTATATTTAATATGTAGTTTAATTGTTTACAAAAAATCATGAAAATTTCTGTGGGGGGGGAGGGGTGTTTGTTTGGTGCTTCAACAAAGTATCTTTAAAATTAGATATATTTATAGTTTAAAAACGCAAATTAAATGCGAAAATCCACTGAAATATGGAATTGCAAGTTAATTATTAAAATAAAATACAGTAATGTCGAAAACAGTGTTCAAATTTACACAGCGAAATTAGGTTAGTTATTTCAGCTTAAAGAAGTTTCCTCAGCAGTTATAGAAAAAATAAATTAGTAGATAATGAATTTTTAGTATTTTATATGTTAAATAAAAATTTGGGTACCTCGCCGATCAAATAAGAGAGTAATGTGGAATGTAATCATGTGTATGCACAATAATAACTTTGCATAAAATAACTCAAAGTTTCGAGAGGGGCCGATTTTAGGCGTTCTACATTTTTTATAAATGCCCTATTGAATGATGTTTTTTATAAATTGCCTGATTCCATAAAGTTTATTTCCAGCATCTTTTGATGGAAAATTTGGCAAGTTTCCAATCGTAACTGTGCCATTTTGTTGTTATAGATGTTCTGGCATTATACAAATTTGCTGATTAAAATAATAACACTAAGGGTAAGATAATTAGAGAATAATTAAAATATCTTTTTTGTAGATGTAATAAATTGAAGCCTTATTTTGACACCTATGTTGACGCAACTTACTCTTTAATAATTAAAATATCAACTGTTGAAAATTTGCCAATTTCTGTGTGAAAAAAATTATAAGTTCAAGTATAGAATGATCAAATTTGAGTTTACTTTAATTTAAAAAAAAAAAATAAATATTAAGTATAGTACATTTTATACGAAAAAGGATATCATACAAAGAGCCACCTCTGGACAATTCAGCAGGAGTTAATTCGTTCGAGATAATTTTTAATTACTTTTTCGCTACTTTCAGCAATTTGTTAAATGATTAAATTAACCACCTTCCCACAAAAATCGATAAACGGTTCTAACAAAATTAATATTTGTGTAGAAAAATGCTGAGGGCTCGAATATTAACGACACAAATCGTAAATTATGTTGTTTCAAACTAATATTTGATGTTTGAAACAAAAACCAGTAATCACGGTTGCGTAAAAAGTTTTAAGAGTTGGAAAACAAGAGAAACTGGAATTGGATCATTCTATCTAAGACGGTAACCAAACTGTTACTCATTTCATAGATATTGCAGAAAAGTATGCGAAAGAACTAAGATATTTTGTGAAATATGTCTAGTTAAATACTTACTTGGTAATTTAACAACTTCTTCGTACGTTACTAATTCTAATTGGTCAAAGACAGCATTATGTTTAGCCAAATATTTGTCCTTATATTGTTTCTTTTTACGACCGAATATTGAGCAATTTACTGAAACAAAAAAATAATATAATTAAAGTATTAAATAATTTGATACCTAAATTTGAATACAATTTTTTATATTTCTTTTTATTTAGGTATATTATTGGGCTTAATTTTAGGAACACATGTTAAATAAATATAAGAATATTAACTAGAAATTCCTTGTAATAAGGTAGTTGCCCAAAATTAAAATATATCTTAAAATGTTCAAAAGTACATAGTCGTAGATAAGCATAAAAATGCATTTACTGGTTATTTTTTTTTTTGGAAAATAACCAATAAATGTCGATGTTTTATTTTATAAGCTATCGTATGTATACAATTCTATAATTTAACTTTTATGGTGGCAAATTGTCTATTAGCAACAATCACTGATAAAGATAAAAATATCAAAAAATATCACGTTTGCTTTTTTAATAAAAAAAAAAATGCAAGTTGTGACAATAGATTTGATTGTTATACTTTGTCGAATTCTATAATGCGAGGGATAATCGCAATTTGTTTGTTCATATAATAAAAAAGCAAAAAAAATCGAGGTTAAAATAAACGAAAATTCCTTAAAAAAGATAAAGCCTGATGAAAATTGTTTCCTATTCTATTAACATAAAAATATGAATATAAAAGATATAGAAAAAAATGAAAGCGTTTAAACAGCTAAGCTTAAGAAATTAAGTATTTTATTTAAATGTTATAGAGTTAATCTTTGAAATATTCTTCCTGGAAGTTTATCTATTTGAATTAAAACTTATTAGTTAAAATATCAAATTTAATGCACCTGCTTAGGCCAATTTCCAGTATAATAAAATTAATAAACGTATTTTTTTTTCATGTCTTACTAAAGTTGATATATTTTAGAGATTTTCTTTTTCATTTTAATCGCATGTTCATTATCAAAAAGAAAAATTATCAAAGCTGATAATGAAAATTGTTTAAACAAAGTAGAGGACTTAAGTTTATTTAATGTATATATTACTTTTTTGAAAATTAAAATAAGTCGAGTATACAAATTAAAGTATTATTTCCGATTTATCGGTTTCGATAAGAGCTAAATAATATTTTAATTTTAATCTATGGGCATTACATTCTAAACAACTAGAAGTGCATTATTGTATAATCTAAATATATTTTGTTTAACTCGTAGTTTCGAAGTTTCGAAGCTAATAAAATAATAATTTTTTCATTAATTTTGTCAAGAACATAAATTTCGTATGTGCACACTTTTCGTAGCCAATGAATATAAAAAAGAATAATTTTCAATTCTCAAGGATGCTTTAAAAAATACTTTATTTTATTAATCTATAATAAAAAAAGTGCAATTTTGTTTGTTGAACTCGAGTTTTTATAATTCTTCCTCCTTTGAAGACTTAAGCTTTTTAATATTTTAAATGTCTTTTTTTGGATATGTTCAGAATGATCGAACCAAAATGCACATGCTACATGCAAATGGATGTCTACTCATGCTACAAGCATATGCGATTTTTTACATCTGCGAAGCTGATAATCTGTCAAGGTAACGTTAAAATGTCAATTTTCTCCTTAGCAACATTCACAAAGAACCTAAAGACAATAAAAAATGAGTAGAAATTGTAAAGAACATATTTAACGAAATAAATTTGTATATATGAAGTAATAATGTAGAAAGTTCAGTGCGAAGATAGATCTTTATATTGTCTTAGGACTGTAGACTGTAGACTTAGATGTTCGTTTACGTAGCATCATTATGAATCGTCTGGGTACATAAAGGGTACATAAAGAGTTGTTGATAATTTTGGTATTAGATAGACTAAGCGCGTAGCTCGTATTTAATTCAAATTAAGTGATTATATACACGTTGTGGTTTAATATTTAGATTAAATCAGGACTCGTGATAGTACACAGCGTTGGTAAAGTTTAACAGTTTAAACTTAACCAGCCACTGTTAAAATTGCGACAACTGCGGGTTTCTTGTCTACAATAAAACATTACATAATGAATAAATGCTGGTACAACCTTAACCACACTTATTAAAAAAAACCTGCGTATTCTTGTAGTAAGTAATTTATTAGTGTATTGTATCTGTGTAATGATAACTAGTGGCGGTGTAAGAGTTATATTTTATGTGGGGGAGGGTATATTTCGTAAGGTTCACTAAAATAATTCATTTAATTTTGTTATTATTTTTTGTGGACTATAAGATTAATTATTGATAAAATACAAACAAATTCATATTTTTAATTTAATTCATAAAATAGTATCTTTAAGCAGGATTGAAACATAATATTGCAACATTCTCCATTATGTAAAATCTTTCAATTTTCGAGCCCAAATAACTCAACAAATACGTATACAAATGTTTTGAAATTTGGTATGCACAATATTGACATGAAATCTTGTCAATATTGTGCATAATAAATTTCAAAACATTTCAAATGTTTTTTGAGTTATTTGTGTTCGAAAATTGAAAACAATACAATATTACATTTAATTTCTCTTTTATGTAATAATAGCTGTGGATAAGTCCCTCTTAAATAGATATGCATATCATAACTAGTGGAGGTCAAAACTATAATCGACTAGAATGCGGTATTCAACGCAAAAGATCTGTGCATGATAAAAACAAGAACAAATTTGATACCGAACTAGACTAGTATACAGATGAAGATGATGATGATGATAATGATGATATCTAATGTTTACCTCCTATTTCACTATTATTTTAACCTTAATGTATTTTATGATAATTTTAAAAGTTGCTTGTACACCTGCGTTTGTATAAAATCTTTCATTACTATTTTATGTTGAAAATGGTTAAATGGAAAACTTATGAATTCAACATATCTCTCTCTCTCTCTACCTCTACGTACATAATATGAAAAACAACAAACACTTTTATGATAATGAATTGTATGAGAAGTGAAGTGGAGTGGAATGCTTTTTTAATACAGTATGCGTTGTATGAATTGTCTAAGAACCAGAAATTTCTTAGATGAATTGTGATTTAGGGGAGCACCAGGGAATTGGAGCTTATTAAAGAAAATTGTTGATTTAAATGATGTTGATGAAAATTTTAGTATCATACTATCACAGTCTAAATCAGGTATAATAAAGCATTTTGATAAAAAAGATAGTTTTCAAAAAAAGCCATTCGCTCTTATTATCCCATACTTCGGGAAATGCGAGCCTATTTAACCCTTACATGTGAGATGGAAGCCATAATTTGCAGTTCAAGGGCGCCAATGAATCTACACTACGAGAAGCCTTCGTTACAATTTTGTAAAAATATTTTTTTTCTAAACTATTACGGGATAATGGGAGCTATGTCGGGTAATGAGAGCCATGTAAGCCTCCATATATATCTAGTGAGATATAATTGAACCATTTCTTTATGCTTATCTACATGTTCCGCTCGTAACAAAAAGCGGAATACTAATAAGTTGGGCTCTTCAGAACATCTTTCCGTATGGTTGACGAAAATGCCAAAGCACTTAAATGAACGCAAACAAGCAAATGTTCCATTCAATCGCCATCGCTTTCATTATCCGGCCGGTCTAATTACCCCTCAATCTCCTAACACAACCTAATAATATTTTATTTCATGGAACATTAAAAATATCTGACGTATTTCAAAATTGAATGAAATTCGAATGTTTAATCTTATAGACACTATCGCATATATATAATTTTTAAATTCATTTTTAAGGGTAGTAAACAACCTGTTATGAATAGGAAAAAAAAGCTTTCTTTTTTGGCGATATACGTGATATATAAAACTAGTCGTTTCATAAGTAATCTGGCTCGTAGATTTTTCAAAAAAGTAATGTCAAAGATAAAAAAATGTCTTCTTCAAAAAGTTATTAGTGGTTTATGCGCGACTATTGATTGATCATATATCAAAAATGTATTTTAGTCGCATATTTTCGTAAAAATTTTACATAGGTATTAAAAAGTTATTCAACCTATGTATTATTTTAACAAGCAAACAATTTTTCGAAATAATTTTCCATAAAAGAAAAACATAAACAAATTTTCCCTTTTCTGTCCTTCAATTTTTTAGGATTGTGCAAAAGTGCAACTTAAGAAATAATTTTTAAGTTGCAAAAACTCGAAAACATCTTCATTTTAATACAGTTACTAGGGGCCTTCTAAAAATAACTAAAAAATTTGGTAATTTTCTTTTTCTTCTTTTATATACAGTTTTTCCAGTATATATATAATATGTTAACCCTGGTTCACAGGATGTTAGTTTGCTTTTGATTAATTTTGTAGATGGGTTCCATGCTAGCTGCCATGCTGGGCGTTATGATGACTTGTATGCGATATTCGCTTCACACGATACTCAATTTCAGCGATTGTCATGCTTAGGCTTTTTAATAATAATGCGTAGCCATGGAAATAAAAATGTAATGCAAGCATCTAATTGGTTAGCATGAAAGTACGGGAAATAGGACATGGAATATAGCCAAATTCTGATCAAGCGCCCACGGTAACAGAGTCAGCAATGACGTCATTTTTCATCAAAACGTCCATCATAGCTGCCTGCTATCACAACACCCTGGAAGTAATCCAGCGTGCGAACCAGCAACCTGTAAGCCAGGCTCTAGCAACCTGATATGATATTAAAATTTTCAGGCTAAAAATCAACGTGTAAAAGCGTTAGGATTTTAATTTTTAAAAGTCATACTGTAAATAATCCTTTTTTTACCTGCATAAAAAATTCACTGTTTCATATAGGTAGAATATTTTTCATAAACTATGATAGTATATACAAAATTATTACACATTATTTTGTGGTGGTTTCAGAAAAAAAAAATTGTAAACAATTTTTGAAAAAGTAAAAAATCATCATACAAGCTATACAGTTCATTATTTTGATTAAAGTAGGAAAATATTAGGGGAAAATGAAGTTTTTGTATATGACAACATATGAAAGACATTAAAATATACTAGATGCAAGTTTGAAAAGTGGTAAAAAATTTACTTCATTGTGACACAGGTTTCAACATATAATGGTTTATTCGTAAGCTATGTATCAGAGACTAAATTTAACATACATTTGCATGAATCTCTATGGCCAAATCAAACGTTACACAATATTTTGGCTATAGATGATTTCTTCGAAAATAAAAGTGGTCCTGAAGGACACTCACGTATACTAGATTAGGTGCCAATCTAGGCCGATCCAATAAGCATTGTATTGAGTAGTTGCTTATTGCGAAAGAGCGAATGAAGTATACAATAATAGCGCGGGTTGAATGAATTTTGCAATTTCCTACAGTGCTCTATAGGCTCAATAAATAAATATTTCAATTTATTATCAAATTTTGTATTAATTTTTTTCGTAAAATCATTGAGTCCACTAAGTAGAAGACAAAAAATATTTGTTGACATTTTTTCTGGTATAAAATAAAATTTGCCACATTTCAAAGACTTTGAATAATATAAATTTTATATTTTACAATAATTGGTTATTAAACAAGTTCTATAGAAGAAATAATATAAATTAAATAAATTTGAATAAAATATATCATAAAATATATGGTTTATTGAAGTTTGTAATCCAAACTTATTCTGTCTCACATTCAACACAATAACTTAAAAGCGCGATTCACTGAAAATGAAACATATATAATATGATACCTTATTGAATTATGAGTTAAATATGTTTTGAGCATAATTTTTTAAGCATTAAAGACATCGAATCAGAAAATTTCATATAATATTTAAATTATTTAGTAAATAAAAATTTTTTAGAAATCAGAAAAAAAGCGATATCGTTTAAAGCAACCAAAACCTCAAAGGCAGCAGTTATTCACAATTTTTAGAGTTAACATACGCGCCCAAAATCGTATGCTACGTGCACCGCAGATATCCCGTACTATGGTCAAGGCAGATTTAAACAATAATTTTGAAATTAATAGTTGGTTTCTTTTATACAAAAATATGCAATAAGTATTATTATTGCAATGGTCTCTCGGTAATCCGGCCGCTGTTTAATCTGGCACGCCCTGTAATCCGACATACCAGAATCTTGTATTTTCAGATTTCAAGGTTACTATGGGGCCTGTACTCCATAATCCACAAATTCTACAGTTCGCCAACATCCTGCTTGTTTAATTGAAAATGATTGCCTAATTACCAAAATGATTGTCCCAGGGGTTCACTGTATTTGTTCGAGTATAAAAAAAAATTTCTTATTATATATATCTTACTTTCAGTGAACCACGGAAAATTTCAATAGCGCATTGAAATTTTCACAGCGTAATCTAAAGCTAAAGTATTACAACAATTTTGGTCACATAGAATAACTACAATATATTTTACACGTAAGTGTTCATATTGTTATTATTATTATTATTATGAATATATTTTATAGTATTTAAACGAATAAGTCTCTTAGTTGTTCTATTCGTTTGTTTTTAAATACAATTTGGATTCAATCCATACATAAATTAGGTACCTACACTAATTGACTAAATTAAAAAAATCTGTTCATGCAAAATGAAAAAATAAAAGAAAAACAAAAAAAGGCTGATTTGAAAATGATATTATTTATAAACCGTACCTGTGGAGCCATCACAACCATCCGCATGGGAAGCGCATCCCTCTGTTTCGCCTTCTGTGTTCGATTGCATTCAATAACACACCACAAAATTACACATAGAAATGTAGTTTGATAAATGTTATACCAATAAATACATTTATTTCGTTTTGTGTTTTTTTAATTAGTATCATTAAAATAGTTCCAACAAAATTTATTTCATTTGAAATTTAAATGGTATTGACAAAAATTTTTAATTAATATTTACGTATGTTCTTCATACTATAGTTTTGACCCTCTAATGTAGACTGCAAATGCAGTGTTAGTTAAATTTTTGCAAGTGTTTCACCAAACAACGAAAATTCAAAAGGTTACAGTCAAGGCTTTCTCAGTGGGCAGCCAAGTGAATAAATGCACTAATACCTTCGCCCATTTAACTAATTAGATAGGAAGCTGCGGGTTCGAATCCAGGCAGCTGCAGTTTGATCAATTATTATAAAAAAAGGGGGGTAGGTTGATCACGATGTCGTTGCTTAGGTAAGAACGAAGTAACCGCCTCCACTAACAGTATAATAACAATATAATTAAAACCTTGTGCTAGAAGGCCTCTTTGTCTTCGAGTGATGGACTCTTTAAAAGAGGGTACAGGGGACCAAAAGGTCCACGTACATGCAACACGGTTGTGGTTCTCTTTTTAATATACGCTTCAAGGCTTTCACCCTTCAATATGAACGATGGTGAAGATGAATTAAAGTAATGGAAAAAAGATACTTCTTTTAGAATAATTTTTTTCGGCATTATTAACTGAAAATGTATGTAACGTTGCTAAGGAAACTGAATGAAGACAAAGATATCTTTCAATGTTTGTAAATGCAATTGTGAATCTGAATTGACAATTTAGAATAAGCAGGTCATTCATTACATGTTTAATGTTTCAAAAGGAGGCTCATATTTGATTGACTCACTACGTGAACGTAACACATTTGATTGGTAAAGCAGAAGTCTGGTATTTGATTGATATATTATTAGAAAAGTTGTCAAAAATTATTTTGTAACATTTTAACTCGAATGAATACTTTTCGAGATAACTAATTAGATTCTATTTTCACAATGTCAAGATCTACACAATGAGACTTCTTAAAATGCGGCCAATTTTAACTCCCTTGGAGCTGTAGGATAACTTAATTTTAAACAGTCAAGGTAAACCAGCCAATTCATTTGTTGATAAAATCCATAGGTTATTACACAATGGCAGGTTTTATACCACGTTAGAATAAACAGGTATCTGTTGTTTTCTGCTAACAGTTTATTTGTGAGCGTAAAGGGGGCAATTTTTAATTGCCGAAATTTTTTATTAACGAAATTGTGTACATAAAACGAACATACTTAAATTTGCGGATTAAATGTATTTAATGTATTATCAAACTACAAAATGCAACAATGAACAAACAGCGAATGTATTACGATTTATGATATTTTGATATTTGAAATATATTAAAACAATTTTTTAACGATCTTAAATTCATTTACTAAAAACGTTTTATTGTTTTACAAGCAATACAAAATTCAATAAATATGAATAAAATTGAAAAAGAATATTCATAGATTACAAACGTTTTTTAGAACACAGTGTGTCATGTTGGTGATACAGTACGTACTTGGAAAATGTAAACGTGTATAAAAGTACTGTTGAAACATAATATGCTATGTACGGTGATCACGAAGCTTTCATATTTTTTAAACCTTATAGTTAAACCTATTTTAATAAATCAAGTAATTACTATTGAAATTGCGTCAAAAATATTGAAATATTTGTACAAGGATTTGTAATCTATGTAACTTGGAAATCAATATTTTTATATCATTTAAAATATCAAAATATCCGTTTTGATTTATGTACATTAAGTTTTTTTTATATGCTATTGTAAATAATAAAACAGTCATTTTAAAATGATAATCATTAAAAAACCTCACAAAAAATTACAAACAAGCTGAAAGCTATATTGAAATAAGCAGTGCTTGATGAACAAAATTATAAATACAGTAAAAATATTTTTTTTTTGCATGCTATTTCATATAAATTTGAGAATTTTTCACTCTATTAATTGAAAATATCGAGGAATATTGAATATATGGTAATAAAATATGATGCTAATTTCATTCGAATGAAGTAATATTAAGGTTTATAATAATTTATAAAACCGTATTCTAGCGGAAAGCTATGGACAGGCAAGCAATCCAATGAAATCATATGAGTTAAGGATTTTTCCTGAGCTGAGCTCGGACTATCTTGAAGGTCCAAGCATCTATCAATAACAAAGATGTTAAACGTAAATTCGAGCTTCCAGAAATTAGTCACAAACACTATGGTTGCAGGGTGTAGCAAACTGAACTCCAGCCAATAAAATAGGCGGCAACAAAAATGTACTAAAGTCTCAGTCTTTCGCAGGAGAATTTAAAAGCATACTTTCAAAAACGATTACTTCAAAGCTTTTATATAAGAGCTAACACGAATGTAGTCGGTCTATTTCAGCAGATAAATTCGTTTTAGCGCTTCGGACAAATTCATAACACCGTGATGTGCTTGTTCGTATTATTGTAGAACTTAGTTCATAAAGTTATAAAACATAATTTTTGTACATCCACTAAAGATGGCGCTTTCATTTCTCTTTGGACTCGATTCGAAAATTATCGTGAGAAGAAGATACTACAATAATATGAATGGTAAGCTTAGATAAGACGACTTTTTCTAATTGGATTCTATTTGTTATATGTTAGATGTTTTTATACTAGCTTTCAACTGAATGGTTTTTTTTTGTGAGATTAATAAATGACAGTGGTGGTGAGGGTTAAATAATATAAATCACATGAATTTATTTTTTTTATATAAAAATAACCAATATAATACACAAATTAATATAAATATTATTTTATCAAACCTATGTATATGGTCCAAGATCCTAAAGGCATCAGACCTTATTTATTTACTGACAAACAAAATGTGTGGAACCAGTTAGTGTACTTTCCCTATATTCATATTTGCAATCTTTACAGGTACAGAGTGCTAAAGGTAGATACAAATACAAGTTCCTTTTCTTATAGTCTCAGGACTCATTTTCGTTTATGAGCCTAATAATATTTTAAAAATACGTAATCTTAACTGCCAAACATTTCCTTTCGACAGATGCTTTAAAGCTCTCGAAAAATCAAAAATTTTTCTTATATTATCAGTCTCGATTTTTATGTACTGAGGGAACTATTAAAATACCGTTTTTGAGCAGATAGAAAAATCGTAGGGGCCAAACATACACCCCTCCGAGCGCATATTAAAGTGGCGTTAATTGTATAAGTGTGAGTGTCAAAATTAAATCGTTTAACAATATAGCTTAACTTGTGTCTGAGAAGATGTTTGGCCTTTACTATTGCTCTGGCTGCTTATAGACAGTATTGAATTAATTCTCATACATAAAAAGCAAGACTGAGAATATAAGTAAAAGTTCTTTTTTGGGAGCTTTAAAGCGTCTGCCAAAGGTTACGACCCACAGGAAAAGTTTGGAAGTATGAATTATATATTTTTTTTAAATATTATTTGGCTCATACCATGAGAAAAGTGACTAGTGTTAGAATCTATGTTTAGCACCGTGTATCCGAAAATTTTTCCCAAGATTACAAGATTGAATACAGTGAAAGCACCTTGCCCCACACATTTTATTTCTGAGAAACGAAGTAAGGTCTGGCGGCTCAGAGATCTTGCTCTAATAGATAAATATTAATGTATACGTGTAAAATAAGTTTAAATAGTTTCACTTAACTATTTTATGTCAATAAGTAGGTCAAAAATTATTTACAAGTTATGTTTATTAATGTCTAAATACATGTATCAATGAAATATTCTAATTAAAACACAAAAAAATGAAGTAATTTTATTATATCATTCGGATTCAAGTAGTATTCGAGCAAATATTTGTATAACACGAAACACATGTTTAAAAAAAAAAGGAAAATTAAAATAAAAATGTGTAAAAAAAAAACAATAAAAAAAAAAACGCTGTAAATGTTCTTTGTTTTAAATAGAATTGCACATTCGTCCAGTCGTACAGAAATGTAAAACTATGTATTTGAATGCCATTTTACTAACTGCAATAAAAGTAACAATTTGTTACAGATGTTGCAAATTATTGAAAATTCAAATAATTAAATGTCTCTTGTATCTGTCTGTAATACGTTCTTATTTTTTTAAATAATTATTTTCTATTTTTCGCGGACAAAGACATCTTTTAGGAAAATAATTTGGATATAATATACGCAAGCATATTCTTCGTTCGTACGTTCCCGATTTTGTGCGAATTTCAGGAAACCAACAAAATTAGTACTTTTATGTCTCTGAAAAGTTTATCGTTTCTCATTGATGTTATATTAATTGCTTGTGTTATATAAAAGTTTCGTCCTCTTTTTAACAATTGAGGTAATGGATTCTATTCAATACATCAGAGAAGAAGGGTAACAAAATGTCGATTAGCCCTTTGGAGAATAAAGTTTTGTTCGCTGAATTTTAACCTAACAGATTTAGTCACGCATTACTGTGACAATTATAGGACACCCAGCATTTGGTGTGGAACAACCCAGCATTTGATGTGGAACACCAGGTATTTATTGTGAAAAACCCGATATTTGCTGAAGAAATATCTTGACACAAAATTTACATATATAAGCCGGGTATTTGGTGCGGGGGCCCGGTTTTTCGTATAGGCCACCATGTATTTGATGGGGGAAACTCGGTACGTCGGCTCCCTTGGGACAATATCTTTAAAAATTATAGCCTATGTACTATTCTGATGTATAAGCTATATAATTGTTCGATTTCATCAAAACCCATTCAGTATTTTTTGTGTGAACGAGTAACAAACATACAAACAGACATATTTTCGCGTTTATAATATTAGTAATAGAATATTAAACATGTTATAATTATTTATATAATTAATTATTTTCCATTCTTTCTACTTTACTTCCATTTTTGATACAAACTCATACAATATTTTTGGAAAACTGAGTTTCGTGACCTTGTCTTTGGTTTTTGTGACGCGGGCAGGAGATCTTAAAAGTCTTCCAAGAGAGCCGTTAAAATGTCAAAATTTTGATAAAATTGTATCAGTTTTAATTCTTATACTCGTACTCTTGGTCCTAATTTTAAAATAATTATAGTAATATATAATTGTATTCTCCGAATTGGTAAAACCTTTTTTATCGGAACTTCACAGGCATAAATGGGAGGTTACCTAAAGTGACTCAGAGCCTCCTGCAAAAGTGTACAACCTAGTTCTAACAACCAACGTGTACAAAATATTTCTAACATATCAGATATCGATAAAAATGAGTACAATTAAAACATGAAAAGTAGAGAAAAAATGTTTAAGTTGTTCAACAAAAACTTTTATTGCATTTATAAAAAATGGCATCCATAGCTTTACGTAATAAGAATAAACTTCTTTATTCATATCCAATCCAATACATGCAGAGCAGTCATTTTTGTTCATTTGATATAGTTTTTGATCTGTTCAATCAATCAAAAATTAAAAAAAAAAATTGGATTGTTTTTCAAAACATTTGTGAATTGCTGAATAAAAAACACGAGATTTAAAAATGGTGAAAAATAAAATTATTAAACGAAATAAGTAAGAAAATTGTAACAAAAGATCTTGAATGATTGTATTATACAATACCTTGTTCTTGTTTAGATTTTTCCATTGCCATACAAGCGGTTCTCCATTCTTGTAATTCTGGTGATGGAATAAGACCTGCAGATCCAGCGGCATTATCTTTACGAGCTTGCCACCAATGATGATCGTCTTTACTAATTATCTGCAAAATTCATTATTGATATTAATTTATTTATTTTTCCAACTTCGTTTTAAACTATTCAGTTTTTTTAATGGTGGTTTTCTGGCCATATTTTAGGATATTTTCCATTGGATATGTTGTGATAAGTCAAAATTTAAGAATCCATAGATTCCTGAATTAAGTAGCAATTTAATTCATTAAAATTGTAACTGTTGTCAATATTCCGTAAATATTAAATTAACCGGCACTTACACATTCACACGCTAGGCTATTTAGACTGGCAGGTTGCGGGCTCAAATCCAGGCAGCGACAGCGTGGTCGATTATAATTAATGTGGCGGTTGATTCATCACACTATCGTCGCTTGGATGAGAACGAAGTAATCGACTCCACCCACATCAAACATTTAATTTTGTATTGTAATATCGGATGTAGATTAAATAAATAAAGATGCAGAACAATGATGCGGGTGGCCTCTGTTAGAGACGTATATTACATTAGATTTGCATTTACCTGTAAAATATCACCAGTCTTGAATGCTATACCAGCTTGAGCACATGGAATTAGTTCATCGTCTAATGGATCATAATCGAATTGCGCCCGTACAAATATCTGTAAATAAAAATTAAAATAATATTAGCTCTTGTTACATTATTTTCCATTTCTGCCTTTACCTTTTCATAATTTTCTTTTTTTATGTGCATGTATAGAAATTTAAATATGAATATTAATCATGCAAAATATTTTAAAGCATATTATAATTCCCTGTAAATACAGTATGATCAATTTTTCAGAAAATGTTGTATCTGCTATGGGCGATTTTCATTGTTTATAACATTTATAATATTCATTTATGAAAAAAATCGAAAATAACTTAAATTTGAATTTTTATTTTCATATTATTTTATTAAGGTAAAAAATGGTTGATATAATTCTCTAATTAATTAAAATTTTTACACCTGGGGCAATACTGTGCTACGTTTCAACATTTGTGCATTCTTTTATTTATTTAATATAAAAAAAATTATTTGCCAAAATCTTTGCATCTCTTGATTGTTGGTATATGCCCAGCTATAGAAATTTAATCATGTTACAAGTGACCCAAAATTTCCTGAGTGTTAATATCATTTTTTACTTCTTTATAATTTCTGAGAATTTATGTTGTTGAAAAATAAAATATTATAGACTAATGGGTAATTTTTGGGTTAAACAATTATTTTTTCCGGATGCACCCAGTATCACATATTTATTATAGTAGAATGATATAAATATCGCATGTGTGACCCTCCCAGAGAATGAATATATATATTTATAGATTATAGAGTTAAAATTAGCCAAAATCTACAGCAAACTGGTTTGAAGATTTCCAAATAAAGTAACATACAGCAA
The DNA here is from genome assembly GCA_020423425.1 of Chrysopa pallens. Classification (NCBI taxonomy): domain Eukaryota; kingdom Metazoa; phylum Arthropoda; class Insecta; order Neuroptera; family Chrysopidae; genus Chrysopa; species Chrysopa pallens. The sequence goes on from CM035594.1 coordinate 16,681,342, forward strand.
AATTATTCGGTTTTAAAAAAATATCTAGTTTTACCATCAGTGTAAATATGTTAAAAATTAAATATTGAATAATACATAACTACAAGAAAAATTCACAATAAAGACTCAATTTGGATAATAATTTGGATAAAGAAGAAAAACAATTTTTATTTATGGGCAACATTCAATGGATTGGATTATTATTTCAAGTATCAGTGCACAGAAAACAAAGTAAATAAATGAAGAAATACCAATCTTAATAAATAAAATCGTCAGAAAAAAAACATATTATTTTAGAAATGCAGTCAGTCATGGTACTTTAATTTGCTCAATAATAAATATGTCGATAAATGTCTTCGAAGACTTCGAACTATGATTCTATTACATTATATACTCGAATTAATACATATCAATATTGGCATGAAAACGAGGGTTTGTCAAATAGTTTTTCTCGAAAAAAAATTCGAAGGTAAAAATTAAAATTCGATTTTATATTTAAAAATGTTTTTTCTAGATGAACTTTTCGATAAACCCTCCGTTTTCATGTCAATATTATGCATATTATGATCTTTGCAATAGAACAAAAGAAATTAATAGTCAGGAACATACAAATTTTTCAGCTCTCATAGTGTTCAATTTTAAATTTAAGTAATATATACCGGGAAAATACTTCGAAAAAACACTTGCAATTTCTGAAAAGAAAGTTTTACTAATAAAAATTATTCTTTACAAAAAAAGAAAAAATTTTCAAAAAATATAAGTTATAAAAAATTTTCTCATAATAAAAACGAAAAAAATCGTTCAGTTTTGGATATGATTTTTATAAATTTCAATATTAACAGTTGCTGAAGGTACTTGTGTGTGTAAAAATCGAGGACCACATTCTGTCAATTGATTTGTATTGCGAATGGCTAAAATATTAAGGATCTAGATGTTGCTCGACCAATTTTTCAGCTATTCCTAGCACAAATCCATGGACAAAATGTGGTTCTCAATTTTCGCATACTAAAGTACCTCTACAATGTGCTCTAATAAGAAATATAACAAGAAAGCATATATAAAATGGGTAATTTCTAATTTTTTTTTTTTAATTAAAAATTCGTTTCAAAACATGCAAAATTGGAAGCTTTAGTCGAATCCTTAGCAGAGTTTCTCATATAAAAAAGATTCTTTATAATTATGTATGCATAATATAGATACGTATAAATAAATGGGACATACTAATGCCAAACTGAGTGAATGATTCCATGCGTTTTTCATTATAATAATTGCTACGTTTAAAATTATTGTATCTTAAAAAAAATAAAAATTGCAAAAATGCACATGCTTATATTGTTCTACAACTACAATTAATATTTAAAAAAAAATTAATAATTAAAAAGAACTTTAACGCTTTCGAATAAATACGCAAATACATCATCACACCAGGTAATATACAATATTTCAAGGTTGGTACTTACTAATACTGGAAGAGGTTTAATCCTGAATAACTGTTTTGTAAAAAAAAAGAGAAAAATAAATATATTATCTAAAATCAAACTATTTTTAATTTGAAGAACTATTCAAATAAAGTGTGTCTTTCGAAACATTGATGTTATGGATAGGCAGCTAGGTATGATGTTAGCAATGTTGTATATAACCGTTATAAAATATAATATGTGATGACATCATACCTAGATGTCCAGTTATAATATTAATGTTTAGAAACACACACATAATGTGAAACATAATATTTATATAAAAAAGTTTCAAAAGAAAATAAAACTATTAAAAATAAATAAATCTAATTTTTTTTAAACAAAAACTATTTGACATTTCCTTCTTTTTCATTTTTTGTTTGTGTGTGTCAAATGACTGCAGGAAATTTGGATTATAATCATTTTGCGTTTTTTATTCGCAAAACATGTAATGTGTTTTAGGTTTCTCTTGAAGATATACACACAATCCTAATGTTTTACAGTCCAGATAAATGGTAGCGGAAAAAATTTCATGGATAAAACTAATTATTACTTGCATGAAATTTTCCCGAATCAAAATACTGGAGTGTAAATGTACGTTTGCTGGAAAAATTATACAAGTATGGTGTAAAATGGGTGTTTTAACAAAATCACAGGACTCTTTTTTAGTCGAAAACAGCTTCATACAAAACTTTTAGATGTTAAAAAACCTACAAAATGACATTCGAAAAATAAAAATTGGTTTATAATTTTCTTCTAAATAATACAAAACCTTTCAAATATGATAATGAACTATTTGTTTTTTTTTTCAAAGTGTAAAATCCGATTATTTTGTTTTGATGTAAAAAAAAAAAAATAAAAAAAAAACAGATTTCGCAACTGATAAACAAGAAAGATTCAAATGTTTCTTTTACAGAGAATTTGATTCCCTTAATATTTCAATTCATTACCCAGCCTCATTGATCCTTTTTGAAGAATAAAAGTGCAAAAAGTTTTTTTACAATTTTATTCTATGATATTATTATTATTTTGTATTATAGTTATACGAAAATTGTTTGAATACAAGTATTTTCCATACATTATTATTATTATTTTCCTCATCATCATAACCATATTTTTTTTTTAAATACATGATCAGATAAATTTATCGTCACAAAAACGAACGAAAAAAGTAATTTTCGTTTTATGTAAGTATAATATTTAAAATCAATTATTTAATCCATTTTTAATAATTGTTTGACAATTATTAAAAATGTGAATTCAAATTTGGATATTATTCAAAATTAGACGCTTTTGGGGTTAATTCTAATTTATATAGTTTCAAGGTTTAATACAATTGAAGTACTTAAGCTTACTGCCATTAATAACATTTGTATTCAAACATGTTTATAATCTAGAAAACTATGATTTAAATAAATTAAGTATTAATTATAAAAAAAATAAAAACAATTAAACAAATAACTAAAATATACAAAAACTAATTAAAATAAAAAATATATTTTATCAGTATTTAAAAACCAACACTGATCTGGTGTGATGAATTAATTTTCGAAACACTGTACATTTAAAAAAAATATTCATTTTAAACTAATTGTAAAAAAATAAATATTAAACCGTCAGTAGGTTCATTTATTTTTAACACAATGACTAGGTATTTAATATTGATAAATTAAATTTTATCAATTTTAGATAAATTTATCTTCTTAGATCTACATGTAAATCTAAATATTTAATTTGTAATTCACTCTTCTAGAAATCACTCACTTCAGAAGAAAAGTCTTGCAAAAGGGATGCCAACTAAATTGAAGCGTTTTTACTTTAGGAAAATGGGGTATTTTAAAAATCTTTGAAAATGAACAAAATGTAATTGTTCTGCTACAGTATTGTAAAAAAGTTATGCATCATATGCATGGTAAGAGTAGGTTAGCTTGTACTAAAAATGAGTATAATTTATGGCTGGTACTGTAAAGCAGTACTAAATGTGTGTACTTTTTGTGTTGGTTGTATAGGGAACCACACACTACTACAGTATTCATATATATATGAAATACACACATACTGTAAGACTAGTATATTTTTTCATGTATTGTTGAACTTTCAGTTGACATATCTTAATAACAAAACGGTGAATAAATTTTTTAAAATTCAGAAATAATTAATATTCTATTAGTTTTTCAAAAGTTTCTGACTGTTTGTTTTTTTTTTTTATTACAATCGCAACCGTTACTTAAACTGCATGCTCGCAATGAAAATTATCCGAGTTTTGATTATAAATAACTGAAATTTAAGACGGTCAATTGTATCATAATATACAATTTTACGACTTACAAGTATACACAATTTTATGACTTCAGAAATACAATTGCCGTCAGACGCTAAACACTAAATTTTGAGAAATTCTATGTAATAATCGAAACTTTAAACGCCTAATTGTGATATTTTGGCGCTTCTATCTACTAGACTCTTTTACGGGTAATTGGCATCATTGTTTTTCTTTTCATTACTTCTTTATAACCTGATTTGCTGCATCTGTACTTCAGAAACAAAGATCTAAATTTATTTGTATAAAACTTTAAAAATAAGCAACATATGGATATTCGAAAATTTTTATTAAACAAAGATAGATTACACATATAACGTCACAGTTCAGTATTTCCATAGAGATTGCAAGTTAACCATCGTTTTCAAAAAATAAATGAAGAATAATCCCTAAGACCTTACACCTTCTTCGATTTTGAATTAATTTTAAATTAATTTTCGAATTTTGTAATGTCATTTAGTCTAGTTGCGCATTTTGATGTGATTTATAGTAAATTCAATAGCAGTCATCTACACTATTAGGATGGAAAATGAAAAGTACTACGAAAAAATTCTAAATTTTGTGTATGTAGTGATAAAAGTCATGAAATTGTACAGTAAATAAAAATAACAATGGCAGAAAGTTTATCCGGAAATAAGTTTTTGGGAGAATAATTCAAATTGACTAACAGACCGTTTGGTTAATAAACGGTTTGAGATGTTGGGTAACACAACCTAAATTCCGAAGAAATAAAAGTATAACACTTGGGGTAGAACAAGACTGTTTTACACTTGGAAGATCCACACACACACATTTATTAAAATAATGCCACTTTCGTATATCTCAAAACTTAATGCTTTAAAGTATCTAAAAATTAACTTAAATAGTTTCTCGAGGTGAAAACAATAACTTTCTATCAGAATGTTTTAAATAATAATTAAATACGTATAAACTGATATCGAGCGTGTTATATACGTAGTATAACATCCACAGTCTTTATTAACTTCAAATACGATTAATTACATATTATTGAAGTGTGAACTTATGAAGCATAAAGCATCCATTAATTAACAATTTACTTGTATACAATAGTAGGAGAGCCCAAGAGAGAAGATTGTGGATTTACGTGAGCGCGTCAAATTTAGGCTCAGTAGGTTATTTACATGCTGAAAAGCGTATATTTCTATAATCTGTCGATTAGACCAAACGTCACTTGAAAAAACACGTCTCTTGTACATTGAAGTGCGGAACCGCTTTTTTGTACTTTGAAGGGAATAATTCAAGGAAAACGGGATGCCACTTAGATATTATCGATCGTGGGCGAATTGGATGAACACAATCTAAGTGGGTGGATAAAACCGTCACCATTACTGAATTCTTCCACATAATCGTCATATTATAGATAAAGACGATCACAACATCAAGCTTTAAGGCGTCTTAATTTAACGGAAGAAAATATGATGTTCGAGGTTTTTCCAAAATGACGATTTTTTTGCAGTTTTTTATAAGTCACAACGAGGTTTTGTCAGATTCGCAGGTTTTTTTTAAATGGGTGCTTCTTTCAAGTAAGTGTCAGAATTTTTTTTACATTCACGATGCAGTTGTAAATCCCTATTTAGTATCGTAGATTCTCCTACTACAGTATATGTATGTTATATAATATTGATTATGTATACTTACATCAATAAAATATACGTAAATGCATTAAGTTAGATATCTATAACTGAAGTTTAACCAAAGCTTGAAGAACGTAAACTTCTCTACAAAATTGATTTTAATAAAATTAATTTATTTTCCTTAGAAATCGATTCAAAAAATATTTTTGAATAACCTTTTTAAGTGTATATCAATTAATTAAGGAATTTTTTCTTTTAGAACCCTTCTCCTTCCTTGCCGCTCGAATTTTGCTGCTCTTAGCCTTTCTAATATTCAAAGGTTATTTATCAAATATACTTTCGATATGATTAAAACCGCCTTTTTCAGATTCAAAAAAATATAATAATTATTTGAATGTGAGCTTGTTTAATACGCACAATAATTTTGTAAATTGTAAAATTAATGAAATAGGGATTCTTATTATAATTAAAATCGTTCAGGATATTGATTACGAAAACATGAAAATTGATTAAAATTATCTATTTAAATTCTTTGACTGTTGTAACACAGTACATAGTTAACAAGTTGTTGATAAATAAATTCAGAAGAATTAATTTCAATAAAGCCTTAAAAATATAAAAATAATATAAAAGACACATAAATTAATAATAATAATTACACAAGAAAACTAATAATAAAAAAGAAACAAAATAAAACAATAAAAGAAAATTTTTTAATTAAAACGGAATAATTTAAGAAATTAATGGAATTGGGTTGGTCGGGCGATACAATAATAAATATTAATTAGTATTATTTCCCTCTTATTTTAATGCAATAAGATAAACGATATATTTTTATATATATAACTTACTTCGCATGGTGGAGGCGCACTTCGATATGATGGTACTATTTTAAATGTAACTGATCCTCGTGCTTCACGCTGGAATTAAAGAAAAATGTCAAATTAAAAAAAAAGTTTTAAAGGATTAGGTAAATGAATAATTTATAAATAAGTGTACATAAGTTTGTGAACTGTACACGAAATTGATATATTTCAATATTGTAACTTATTTTTAATGGTAAAACAATTCGTTCTGGTGGGGGGTTAAAATATGCCTCATTTGGGATTTTGTCATAAAATAATAATAATAATAGCAAAATACTTACAAGAATCTTTTGTAAGGCATTCACTGATTGATTTGCAACAGGAACACCATTTATTTCACGTATTTCATCGCCTACGTGCAACGTTGCTTGTCGATGTATCATGCCACCATGCATGATACGTGCAACTATACATTTACCATCTTCGTTCATTTTTAGTGTTATACCCTGCAAATTAATAAAAACAAAAACAAATTATATTTTCTATTAACAAAATCATCCATTGTATAGAGTTATGATCGATCCTATGCGCAAACGTTCATTCAATGGAAATGGAAATTCATGACTTGGCCAGTTTTAGTTTGTGTATCCATTTTGAACTAATTATATAAAAGTTATTTATTGTATTTAAATATGCAGTTGTATATAGAATTCAATTACAAAAATTTCCATTGTTAAAAAACTGGCAACCAAACAGAGAGCTGCAGGCCAAATTTTATCAAAATACGTTCATAAATATGTATAGGCACCGTGCATCAAAATGTTTTCATTCGTTTCTATGGTTACGAAATACTACTTTATCAATCAAATGATATATAACTCTGCGAATGTATGATGGGAATTTCTCAACATTTATTAACTAATTGAAATGAATAATAATTCATATTTGCGGTTAAAAATAATTACTAATACCATTTCTTCAATCATTCTTACAATTTTCAACCCAATAACTTCAATTAAATATCATATTTTGTAATTATTCAATCAATTTTGTTTGACATTTGCTATACAATTGTAAATGAACAAATAATTATTTTCTAGAATGTAAATATTTTATTACAAATTTTAGACAATCGTAGGGCATCAATCAATTCTAAAGTCCCTTTTACATACTATGCACGGTACGGATAAAGAATAATATTCCTTAAATAATGCCAGAAATTTTCCTTTTTAATTTTTTTCTCTCCCTGTTCTTATATTATCAGTTTCTCATTTGTCTTTTATTAAAAAGTCTACCTTTTAGCATTCTAAAATACAAAACTTTTGTTAAGTAATAGTAAAATCCAAATATTTTCCATAATAAAAAATTTGAAAACTAATTTATAACCATCGACGCTCGGTTATGGTCTTATATATTTATTTTAACACAGGAAAATATGTTATTTATTCTATAACTAAATTAGAAAAATATTTTTATGCCATAAAAGTAAGTCTGGATCTTTTACAAAATTTTATGAGGGATAGTCTATCTATTTATTTTTTATTGAATACAATTTAATCTTTTAATAGAAAGCGTAATACTGTGTGTTCCAAAAGTTTATACAATCCAAAATAAAGAAATGTGTTATTTTCTATTTTGGATTTCCTGTCACATATTTTTTTTTGTATGCCTGGCGTTAAGCACCGAACCATTTTATATAAAAATATTTATTTTTACGATGAATTTTATATGATTTTCATTTCATACCTAAATATACAAACCCCCATCATATAAGAAATATTAAAGTCAATAAAAAATGTGATAGACATAAGTTATGTATCAATATGTTGTATCAATGCATGATTTATTATAGTCTGGGTGTAGACGTATAGATTGACATCCGTTATATTTCATACTTATTTAATATTTGGACAAAAGTAAATTTAAAATCTATTTACAATTTATTCAGTTGAACATTGTTTTACAATCAAAAAAATTAAATATAGATAACAACTTAACACACATCAGTTCATGGAACATACAAACAAACCATCATTGAACCATCATTGTTATGATTATGAAAATATTAGTGTATTTGGGACAATTTGTCTTATTGTGATCAATTCACCAGTTTTTGCCATTATAAAACGAAAATTAAATGAAACTTGGATAAAAAGAGAGAAGTACAATAAAATATTCATACATTGCGTGAAGTCTGGAGGCGGTAAGAGAAATGAATATATAGGAATATTAATTTCCAATAATATAGGTCACAAAATAATTAAATTCGTCATTTTATTACAATCTTTTCAAATTTCATATTAATTTCAATAATTTATTTTGATGATGTTTCGTTAATTTTCAGTGATATTCCAACTTACAAGACAAAGAAAAATTGTACTTAAATTTTAAATTCTAATTATTGTCTATTATTTATTAATTTCTCGACTCAATCAATTTGCGTTACAATCCAAATACTATGGATATACAAAATGACTTGTAGAGTTGGATTCAGGTTAGCTAGATGTGTCGATGCGAAACTACATAACTTAAAACTGAATGACGTTTCAGCAAATTCGGTCTAGCTGTGTTTTTTTTAGGATAAAAAAATCATATTCGTAATAAAAAATAAATAGTTTTTAATCTTCTCATTGGAAAGTTCGTTGTGTGGACCTTATAGGTCGCATCTAGACCAATTATTTAAATTACAAAATTGGTTCGAATATGATATTCTCAAGTTATATTCGACTAAATTCTGGGTATTATAATTCTAAGTTTGTTTTCATTTCTTGTGTTATATAAAACTATAAAAATATATCAATAAATATATGTGCTATTAAATCGTAAGATTTACCAAGCTCCACGCATTTTTTTATGTTTAAAAAAATGTTTATTTATTTACCCATAACAGATGATGTTTATTATAATAACTTCAAGCAATTTTTGTTATGTTTATTCCTTTTTTTATTTTGTTATATTCCTTTTTTTGAAATAAATAAACATAGATTGAGTAAAATCTAGTTGTACGAGAATATTAATCATTAACGTTTAATTGAAATGTAACTTATTTTTAAGGGAACCTAGTGGACCTATAGTTTGAAAAATATTTAGCAACGACTTATGAAAAAAAAATTGACTTGAATTTTTTTTTTAGTTCAACTTTCGAGATCTACTAGCTCATAAAAATTTGTATGATCCACGGGTATTGTGCTAGCCGAAAGGAAATTCAGCTTAAATGAACTTCTTTTGCATTCTTTGTATTTTGATATGAGCGGTCGTAAACATTTATAAGAATATTTTCATTTTTTCCGCAAAAGAGAAATGCGATATTTATTCGTGAGCTTTATAATAAATTACTGAGATTATCTTGTCTAAGTGCTTAGGAGTTTTTTCAAATTTTTTGCCATTAAATATAATTCTTAAAGAATAAAAAAAATTACCATTGGTTCATCTGTATTTTTTTGAAATTGAACAAGGCGCACTCTGGTAACATTTTCCATTTCGATTTCACCATTTGGACCATCCAAATCGTCACCGCCATTGAGGTAGGGTAACATAGGCGGTGGTGTAACTCGCATTGCATCCTCTCCATACACCTCGTGAGCCACCACGTCATGTGCCTGCAGTAGTGCCTGTGATAATTAAAAATATATAGTTATAACATGGTAAATATTAAAATTATTTTTAAAGTAAAATCGTTTATGAAAAATTGAAGTTATTAAAGTAAAAATCGTTTAAAGGTTTTATATATTAATTTCGTACAAATGGTTTTTCTGAGCGATTTCCATTTGATGTTATGGAAAAATATGGTTCAAATAGACATACTAGAACTGCCTTCACTTGTTTATAGATTACGTTTTGCTGGTTTAAATATAGCCCTGATAATAAAATTAACCATTTCCCGTCTACATCCGTCATTTTGAAAGTTACTACATCCACACAACTCAGCAGCTTTGCAGAAAATCTGCAGAAAACTTTCACAAACATAGCCCATTACTTATTTGTTTCGAAATCAATAATTCTATTTAAAATTATTTTTTGTGAGATTGTGGAGAAAAGGCTTTTGTGCCTTCCGTTGCGTCCATGCCACATTTTCGACCAATGCTAATTCTGTGTGCATTGGGTCTTAAGCACTCCAACTGTGCGACCACCTATCGCAATTATCTTAAAACTTCTAGTTGAAAAGTAATTATTATTTACTATTTGCGAATTATTTCCACCCAAGGTCCCGAAACGTATTCGACCGTGTTAATTTGGCCCAACGAATACTTTAAAATTTTTTCAGGATTAATTTAGTCATTAATCGAGATGAAAATTATTCCCATATTTATAGAAAATTACATAATTCGAAATAATTGAATTAAAAATTTCGATAAGGTTAATATTTGATTCGATTCTAACGCAATGGTAAACCACCAGCCTTTTTTTAAATTGCTACGGAAAGTCTCTTAATAAAAATAGAGTTAATCAATTAATTGAATTTAATTAATAAATTTAATGTTCCTATCAAGTTATTTTAATTTTCTTATAAATACAAAGGATCTTGTTTTTATTCTAGAATATAGAAAATTATTGTTTTAAGAATTTATGATTGTATGGGGGTGAGTGTTTAAATACATAACGACACGATCATCATATACGGGGTGCTTTTTCGAGAAAAATATTTTTAAGCTTAAAAACATTCTTAAATTAGTTTAAGCTGAAGTTCTTATAGTTTTTTAATAGGACGAAATTTTATTTCTTTGGATCTTACTATAATTGGTTCTTATACGAGAAGTAACAATTATTGTTTATCATGGTCAGTATTCGATTATCTAGAGAAATTAAAAAAATTTTTTTATGAAGATCCATTTTCCAAATGAATGATTTTCTTTAGCTCTGCCAACAGAACAAGACAGCGCACATGTAAGAAAACTGAATTGGGCACACTTTCATTATTAATGCTCTGATTTTAAGGAACTAACAAATATAGATTACCACAAAATATTTTATTCGGGATTATCAAAAGAATAATAACTTCCTAATGTAATAACTAGATCTAAAGTTTTTAGAGACACACCAGTCTGTGTATGTATATATGTTTCTATATGCTATTGTTTTTTTTTTTTGTCTCGATTATCTCGAAAACAAATAATGACTTCGATGTCAACCTTTCATTCGACATGTAATTTCGGAACTGAAAATTGAATCACTTTTTAGTAAAATCAGTCCAGGCCATTTTATGTTTTTAGGATAAAAAACTAAAATAAAAAGACAAAAAGTAATCATAGGCGTTATAATAAACAAATTATTGTTTTTTTTTTATGCTGCTCATGAGGACAAGTTTTCCATGCTGCTTATATATCTACAATCATTGCGTAAGCGTTTAAAAATTCAGCCCTTTTTTTACCCTTCGAAACTCATATAGCCTCTTAAAACACCCTTTATGCTGTAAGAAAAAAATAAAATGACAATGATGATTTTACTTGACTTAAATAATGCATTGAATAAGAAAGACTCTCTCTCTGAACACATTGACATACTTTTTATTTTATTAAGAAATAATACCTACGTGTTAGTTAAGTGGATAAAGAACAAAAGTATAACTTTATTAATAAAAGTGTTATTTTAACACAATAGGTTTTGTATTTCACAAAAAATGATGACCTAAATTTTTTAAATACGGAAAATATATTTTCATTCTTCATGCATTTTAAAATTTATTTATATTTAAAATTATATACTGTGTACAATAATATACAGTGTCACAAATAATGTAAGCCGATATGTCTATAAACATCGACATCCTTCGACTTCGAGCTTAATAAAATCCTTAACATTCTGTAAAAGACCTTAAAATTCGAAAAAAATTTTATAGAAAGATAACAGGAATTTGGACTTTAAAACAATGAAACTTTTTTTAATAGTGCGACGTTTCGTTTTTTCTTTACAATTTCCACAAAAAATTGTAAGATATAAAAAAATAATGACGCAACAGCTTTCTAGTCATTCATAAATTTATAGAATCTATAGAATATCTTTTACGTTTATTATCATTCGTAAGAAATCACAAGGGTAGAAAGTTTATAATTTATATTTGTTGCCTGTGTATTATTATGCTAATGAAGTCTATAAGAAAATAGGTAAATTTAAATTTTAGTCAACATTGAAGAATTCAAAAAGCTTATTCTGGTTAATTTCTTTGTATACTTGCATTATAAAAAGATTATAAGATGAATATCTCCTATTCAAGAAAGACTTTGTAACAATAAATTTTGTAACAATATTATTAAGTTAGATATTGTTATATAATATTATAGTCGTATTTGTATTAAACAATTTTTTCGAAATAATTTTAAACTGCAAAATTCCTTGAAACCCATTACCTTTCGAAGTGGGCACCAATGAATCAATTTTTTGGCAAGAATCAGATTGACGTCGAAAGGCCACAAGAAATTATTTATGAAAGTTTTTAATTTAAAATTAGTTTTTACTTCTTAATTTCTGCTTTTTAAAGTAGGTTGGTGAAAAATTTTATATTTTACTTTTGAGTGCTGTATACAAACACCGAAATATCTTTTGGGTGATTTAGCCAATAAAAAAGAGAATCATTTTAATCGGACTACGCAGCCAAATGCGTGGTCATAAATAGAGAAAATATTTATATACGGATTGACTAAAGAACCTCTTTCTGGCTTCGTTAATTAATAAGTACAACTTCTTTTCACGAATCTACACAGCTAAATAGCTAAAAATGTTTCTAATAATATTTATTTTAAGTTTTTAGGCAACAAACATTTTTCATACTTTAACTTTTATTCTATCTCTCATAAAGTTAGATCACGGATCCTTTGAACCCCATTTACCGATTTGGGCCATTAGTGAAGGTTAGAAATTTGTCATCAAAATTTCAGCTTGCTCTTTAGGTTTAGAAGTTATCTTCTGGAAGGACAGACAAAAATGGACTAATTAAGTCATTTTTTTAAATTGCTATATTCTCAAATGTTACAAACTTTAGACTAAGTTAAATAAACCTTCATAGTTGACTGTAAATTGATTTTTGTATTTATTAAAAATTGAAGAATTAATATACATATATAATCTTTTTAAATGCGTACTTATTCACTCATGTTTGTTCTACGTACATGAAAAGGCAATAGACTCAGTGAAAATTGTGTTTGTCACAGAAAAATATTTTTCTATTATGAAAAGCTCGTTATAATAATGGTCGTCTGTATTTTACCTTATCAACAAGAAACATTTTCATTTAAAAAATAACGTTGGATACCATTTTACATTTATATTCCTTTCTCTTCGTATCGAGAAAAATGAACATAATTTACAACTACTATTACCTAATAGGCTTTCTTCTTCTAAATGCTTTAGGGCTCGACATTTTAATGATACCCTCGAAACATTGACAATTAATTTGTTTCCTTGATAATATGAAATTGTGATTAGTGAAACAGCTAACGACATCTTAAGCCTAGATGAAAAGAAAACATTCTGCTTTTTTAAATTTGTGTAAGAAATGTGTACTACAAAACGTATTATAAAAATTAGATACCAACTTCGTAATGCTATTTTCTTATGAGACGTAAGAAGATAGAAAATTTTTAAACAAAAAAGAACTGCCTTCAAAAAAATGGTCTAAAAAGTAAAAAATAATTTAAAATTTTCTTTATTTAAGGATAAGATGTGCATCGACTTAGAAAGAAAAAATTTAAAATTATTTTTTACTTTTTAGTTCATTTTTTTGAAAACGCTTTTAGTAATAATTTTTTATTTTTACTTTTGACTGTACCACGAAAAGTTTTCCATTTGGATGAAATTAAATCACTAACAATTGTTATCTTCTCCACCCTTAGGGATATCATATTCCTAAAAAAGTTATTTTTGCTCCTTCTCTTCTTCACAGTACCGCCCTTGGGATATCTCCTTTTCAATAAAAAAAAAGAAGATATCTGCGAACACACATTTCACTAACAATTTTTGCCACTTTTCTCCTCTCAGAGAATCGGATCTGGACCAAATTAAAAAAAAAATACACACGGAAAGCATCAGCTTTCAAATAAAAAAAGAATCTTCAAAATCGGTTCACCCAGTCGAAAGTTCTGAGGTAACAAACATAAAAAAATACAATCGATTTCAGAATCTCTTTTTTTTAAGTCGGTTAAAAATATTATTAGTTACACAGTATCATAGGACTTTTTTGCAATAAATTACAAGAACACTAGTGAAATTGTGTATTTAAATCTCATAAAAAAATATTAATTAGCTTTTTCTAGATCTAAAAGTAAGTTCAGTTCGTGAATGAGTAAAATCGGTGTGTTGGGTCTATGAAACATTTTGCAAATTGTATACAATAGTAGAAGCAAACTCTTGCTTCTACTAACACAAACACAAACACAAAATGTTTGCTTCTTAGAACAATAATCTTTTGTTAAAAACCCTTTGTCATAAGATCATTGGAAATTCGTTATAACTCTAGCTCAAATTCAGCAAATTCACAAATGTACAAAAATGTAGTAAAATTAATATAATAATATAGTTAAAACTTTATTATATAAAAATATCTTCATAAGTGTATATGCAGTATCTGTGTATTTCATTAAGGTTAATAATTCAACACCTGGAATTTCAATTTGTTTGTTTCAGTTATCAAGATGAAAACATTTACTTTCTACCAAGAGAATCGAAAAATTGAAAAAATATTCATAAAATATTTCTGTCAAGGTTAAAATCATAAATCATTTATTTTTTTTTTAAATAATTTTATTTAATATTTTTTGGATGTACGTAAAAATTTAAATGTATTTCGTAAATTAATTTCGTTTAACCAATAAGTATCAAATATATTAGGTATGTACTTGTCAAAATATATATGAAATATTAAAAATTAGATTATAAAATATCATTTTATTTATTAAACGCGTTCGTTGTTCTTTCAACCATTATTTGAGATTGGTCTACATGAATAGTCCCATGTGGTTTTTATTTTAAACTCTACAACCAGTACCAGCATTTGGAAACAAAACCAGTCAAATCATAAACCTTACAGTAAAGTTAAAATTTTTGCTGCATAGCTAAATATGATTGAATTTTCCTACGTTGAATTTAAGACGATTTCTTAAAAACAACGTATACAATCGTTAAATGGGTGTTCTTTTTGAAATCTACACGTCAAACTGCTCTTATAAGCATAATTTTATCCAAATCGTACAAAAATTTTTTTTACAAAACTTTCAAAGAGTACCTTAAGAAAATTACGAAAAATCAAGAAAATATTTTTGATTCCAAATTTCGATAAAATTATATTTATAAGAGTAGTTTGACCTGCAGATTTCAAAAATAAGATCCATTTAAAAATTGAACTTTCAAAGAGTACCTTAAGAAAATTACGAAAAATCAAGAAAATATTTTTGATTCCAAATTTCGATAAAATTATATTTATAAGAGTAGTTTGACCTGCAGATTTCAAAAATAAGATCCATTTAAAAATTGGATGAGCAGTTTTTGAGATATCGCTTAAAATTCGATCTGGAGGGAAAAATTCAATTGGAAAAAATCCATATATAATAATTTTGGATTTTCTTGAACTTGGTTACCCTCAAAAACCTAAAAAACAGGAATATAACTTTTTTTGAATTTCACTTTAGTTTAACGGGGGCTACGAGTATCTTTGTATGTTATCCTTGTTTTTCTCCCTTTCCTATACACAATTTCTATTATCATTGTTGTTCTATTCTAACGTTGCATTATTGAATTATTTCTTGAAATAATTTACCTAAACCTAAACAAAAGCTCTATGCTCTCATAAGCACCATGGTGTAAGTAGGTATTTTAGTCATAAAATACATCTGTATATTAACTGCAGAGTGACCCGTATTACATTTGACCACATTACATGAACTCATACCTCATTTGTAATATTTTATTTTGGTTATTATTGTTTTAGTAGCAAATAAATTCATCTAACAACACAGCACATAACAGCAATAACATTCAAAAATAATATTTAAATAAAAAAATAAATAAACAATTGGGTGGAATTTACAATAAAACAAAAAAAAAATATTTAATTAACATTAAAACTGACTTTTTTTCCAAAAAAAAAAACCATATTTTAGCTTTCAATTCTTTTTTTACACAAAGAAAATGAATATGGAAAGTTGTAATCGCGTTCAGAAAACATTTTTACCAATATTTTTAATAAGTGTAGAATTTTGTATAAATTTCGAATTTTTGCCCCCATATGAAATTTTTGTATTTTATAAATTCGTATTTCGACTACAAACTAATAATGATCAGTATGAATTACCTTATCGTATCTTAATAATTCTCCTAGGAGATGTTACTCGTTGCTAATTTGGTGACGATTTACACAGATCTACGAAATTGAATCAAAAATCGAAATTTATTCGAAAAATTTTAAAGTTGTCTTTGATGATATTCATATTAGAATTTTGAAGTTCAAAGAATGTTTAACTATTTCTGACCAGAAATTTATACAACTTATTATTTGGCATGCACTAAGTGAAATAGAGAGTCGTAGAAGTTAGACTGACACTGTTGCTAGCCACAAACTTAGGTCAAATACATAAAATTCAACTTATACTGTCATAAAATTCAGAACAGAAAAATTACATACATAATACTAGGGTAGATAATTTTTGAAAACAAATTAAATTACAGTAGAATGAAACCAATTGGAAACGGAAGATAATATGA
Source organism: Chrysopa pallens (assembly GCA_020423425.1). NCBI lineage: Eukaryota > Metazoa > Arthropoda > Insecta > Neuroptera > Chrysopidae > Chrysopa > Chrysopa pallens. The sequence goes on from CM035594.1 coordinate 16,698,188, forward strand.
TAAAAATGAAAGGAAAAATAAATTACAGGCGATATGTGTTCGGGAAGTGGGAAGGGGCTTTTAAAATATAATTCGGTTATAATTATAGTAAAGTTTTACGGGGATATTACGATATCCAGGGCGCCTCGATTTGACGATTAATTATGATAAATATAAGCTAAAATAAGACGAAAATGAAGAATAACAATTTTCGAGTTTTCGCCTATTTTTTGAGTTATCGACACTGTTTTTTAAAAATTATCGTGCTTATGTCACATAAATATCATAATTTAAATATCACAACATTTTACAAGATTTAATTATTATTTTTTGTTAAATGACCATAATTTAAACACAGTTCGAGCACAAATAACCGAAATTTAATTCGTTTAAAAAAAAAATTAACATTTGTATATTTAATACAACTATTAAAAATACATGTACGCCATTTTCGACTGTTATCAATCCATGGATTTGTTGGGTGTAGTTTGCACGGGTCAGGTTGGTTTTTGGCCTCTACGTTCAATCTGTGATTAAACTACCCATGTATTTATGGGGTATAGTTTTCACGGGTGGGGTTGGTTTTTGGCCCCTACATTCAGCCTATGATTAAACTACCCATAGATAACTCGAAAAATAGACGAAAGCTCGAAAATTAGTATTCTTCATTTTCGTCTTATTTTGGCTTGCTTTGCCAAAATTCATCAAAAAATCGAGGCGCACTGGATATTGTAATCGAGCCAGCTTCGAGAAATTGTGATGAAAAATTATTATGTTTGAGGTTTCTTTATTTACACAAGGTCATTTAGATGATATGGAGAAAAAGCGTAAAAAAAAATTTTTTTTTGGGTGGGGTGCATCTCCCTCCAGAAGATTACGATTTTTTTTTGTAGTTAAAACATATGGTTTGAAACGAATATTTCCATATAATTGGACCAACTCGGTATTCTAAAGAAAAATTTTTTTTCCCAACTAATGGATTCATTTGTACTGATGTACAATTTTTGGTACTAAAACTGTTCTCAAAATTTAAAAATAGTTTGTGGACCTTAGAAATAGTATCTTAATTAGTTTAGTTTTTTTTTTTATTAGAAAAAATACGTTTCAAAATATAGAAAATTACAATCGAAAACTTTTGTAGAATTATTTGCAGTAAAAAAAAATAAAATAAAAATATTTCTAAATGATTAACAATGTGGTATTTTTAGAGTGGTTTTTAAGTATTTAAATTTTTTGAATAAAATTTCTGTGAATAATGAATGCATACATAAATATTTGAATTATTTTGGAATTTCTCTTTGAGTTTCTGTAAAAGAATTTTATTCTCTAACTTTGGGATGGTGGAATTTTCTATGAAAAATATTTTTTTTTTGTTCATAGACAATGTAGATCACCTTTCCTTTCGGATTTTGATAAAGGTTTCTGTAAAAATACTAGAACGGTTATATATTCAATAATATGTAAGTATATTCAATACTTACAGCTTTGACTCAAAAAACTAAAAAATAATTGTTCAAATGTTATGAAATTTGGTATGCACAATATTGACATGAAAACAAAGGCTAGGAAAGGAGTTTTTTCCTCTTCTCCTTGACGAAGATTTATTTGTGCATAAAAATTAAAAGATATTACATTAAATAAGGAGTTATTACAAAGGTAAAAATCCCCCTTAAACAGAAACATAGTACAAATTGTCCTCAGAATCATTTTCCATATGGAAAAAAGGGGAAATAATATTAAAATACACATACATATAATATACACAATATTAACATACACATATATATTCAAAAAAAACTTATGTACGTAATACAATACACAAACCTCCCAATTTTGAATCTTTTAAAAATATTATCAGTTTGTTGTTGAGTAAATTTGTATTATGTGTATGTGTATATTTTATATAAATGTATTTTACTATTGGCTTCCACTATTTATCATATAAAAAATGATTCTGTGGTCAATCTGTATATAAATAATCAAAGTTGAGATTCCTAAGCTCTCATGAAAGCTAGGTCCATTGTTGGGTTTGATCGTCTTATATTATAAACTGACTCTCTTGTTTTTAACTTTATAGAGAATGGGATTGACTAGAATCAAGATAGAGAATGAGTTGATGATTGTTTTGAATAATAAATGATAGAAAAACAACCTGTACCTATTTGTCCAGTAGAGCAGATATGCAGATATCAAAAAGCTAGATGCTAATATTAGTATTGTAAATAATAGATTCGGTTCAGTTTAATAATAATATTAAAACAAATATTATATTGTTTAAATTGTATATAATTATATTCATTTAAACATACACAATAGAATACGTTTATTTGAATACGTATTCATATTATTTCACTGGTATATATATATAAACCAATCACCATTCATTATATTTATTAGATTGTATAAGTAGAGATGGTATATGATTGAATGTTGTTTATCTATACAATTATACGGGGATTTCTAAGCTTTGGAAAATTAAAATTAGCTATGCTAATGGAACTGTGTGATGCTCCGCAGCATTAATTATTGATAGTAATTTAATACCTTGAATCTTAAATTCTAAACAACTGTGACATTTTCGAAACTGATTTGATTCTATAAATCATTCAAATTACACGAATAAAGATGATGAGTGTGTGTTGTGCTCTCCTACTCATTCAATTTGAGTGTCAGCTCAAATGATAAGTTTTGGGTCACTGAGTATTGTGGTAGTTTTGTATTTAAATATCTCCAAAACTAATGAAGATAGAGCGTTTTGATTTCAGAACAATCAGTTAGATATCTCCAGTTCTAATGAAAGTTCGTTTTGACTGAAAAATTTATTAAGCACTCAATTTGGATAGTATGAAGGAGAGCAAAGCATGGGCATTACATTTTTAAGATCCATTTTTGATAGACAAGAATGGACTATATTTTAAAATCTTTTCGAAAAATAATTTCTTTTCAAACTATAAGCGAAATGCAAAAGTTTTAAGAAAGTTAAAGCTTTTTAAAGCTTGTATAATCCTGTCTTCAAACTTCATGATTCTGAAAGCAGGAGAAGAAATAAACAATATTATTTATATTAACGGAGCTAACATGTTATTAGTAATTTTCGTATTGTATCGTTGAAGAAGGTAATTTATTCACCAGACTAAAAATTGATGTTAAGTATTTGCAGAAAGGTAATGCTATAATACGTGTATCTACTTCAGATCTACTTGACTGCATTTATAGAGCGTAACTATGAATAATAAAAACATAATAATAATACTCAACAAATGATTCCACAAAGTTTATTTTTAATGTTCTTGACTCTGGTATGTTGTCTGTAGTCATTTGTTCGTGCCTGGAAAAAATATAAGAGAACTATTCGAATGTGAAATAAAAGGGAATCACGAAGTGCTTTCCTTGAAAACCCATTTGAGGGAATCACGTGTTTCTCCCGATGTATAACTAAACATATTTTTTCATATAAAAGTCTTCAATACGCTTTCCGTTTTCTCGCCAAGATAGTGAATGACAAACATTTGGATAGTTATTGTTTGTTACTTGCAAGTGAAAATTGGAAAAAATACAATGTATATTACATTTGAGATTGTTTTTATTATAGAGGTTTCATATTTTATGTCAGGTTTCCTGGAGAAAAAATCTGCAGTGTCTATTATTTAATATTGAATAAGAGGAATAATCTATACAGAACGAGGCGACATGGGTCGCCATATCTTGAGTTACACCGTTTAACCATCGAGACTTTAGTATCCATTTTCTTGTTATATCGAAATAAGACCTTCAAGTTCTATTGGACATGCTCTGCTAAATCGGACATAGAGATATTGTTAATTACAAAATATTCTAAATTTTTTTAAATGTTAGAATTTGATTTTTATTCAATTTATTTCCATATCCGATTACAATGATTTACTTAAAATTTATTCAGAAATTTTACTAAAGTAAAAGCACAAAATGGAATTTATAACCATAAATTATATTTATTTACATTTATTTCTAAGTAGTGAGTTTATTACGAAGAATTGAGACTTCTTTGCAATCGTAGATAAGTAGATGTATTATATATTGCCGGTGTACATATAATACTTAAGATTATATAATCTTTATATAATATTTTACTAAAAAACATATTAAAAAAAGTTGTTTGAAATAAATATTTTTATAAATGGTAGGGGAGCCCAATTAGTGATATTTGGATAAACTCGAGCGCGTCAGATTCAGAGATACGTTACCCCTTGCTGAATTTCTCCACCAAGGGTTAGCTATCTATATGTTGCCGTTCGTATAGGGCGGTTGATCTGAATATTTATACGAAAAAATCGATAGTTGCATTTAATCGAGCGCGTCAGATAAGATTTGGTAGGTTGATTACACACTGAAGAGTGTTCATTTTACTAAACTGACGATTAAAGTGTGACGCAGGTGGCGTGTCTTTCTTGTAAGTTTGTAAACTTTCCATTTTATTGCATCACACTCAAATCTTCAGATTAGTAAAATTTACACTTTTCGGCACGTAATCAACCACTGTATAGAAAGCTAAGATTTGTTGGAGGTACTCAACAAGTGGTAAGGTATCTCCCAAATCATAATCTAATGCGGTCAAGTCAATTCAAAAATCCTCGCTTGGGCTCCCCTACCACTGCATATGTGTTTACAAAATAGCTTAGAAATTCATAAGATGTATATTGGAACATTGTGATGGATTTAAATATATAAGTACAAAAATATATAAAACGTTTTGTTGAAGAAATCGATACTAGAATTGGTTAGCGACCCAAAAATATTTTTATTCATTCGTAAAAATTCATCATCGGTAATGTGCTATATATACAAATTTCCGTATATGTAAAGGAGGTCATATAGCAAAATAAAATAGTTGGCCGCAAAATCAGAATGTGGTGTAGTTAGTAAATCAGGGGCGAGGAATCTGAAAAAACTTTGATGTATGGTGGACTAGGCAAATTTTATAAAGAGATATACAAACAAAATAGATATAGGTATTTGCAAACCAAAAACAAAAAATAACATTAATTTACAAATTTTTGATTCAAAAAATTTTTTAAAATGGGTTTTATTTATTGAAGAGTAAACAAAATTAGGAAAACATGAGATGTGAGGACACCCTGCATATAGTTATTTTTTAAATCGACGATATAGTAATGCTATTAATTTCTATGTTATATTAAAAACATTAAAATAAACATTAATACCTACAATCAATGCCTATTTTATTTAAATTTAAATGTTTAACTAATTATAAAATGAATCGATTTTTATATCTAAAATAGGTCAGAACTTCGATCGTATGTAATAATAAAAAATCAGTAAATGAAACGCAGTCATAGAAAGTATTTTAAGGTGAAACGCAAAAAATATATTAGGTTTTATGGTCACGATTATTACAACATTTTGTATATAGATAATTTTTTGAATATTTTGATATAAGAGAAACAATTTTTGTAAACAGAATATTACAATTTTTATACATACATGCATACATGCATGAAAATATTTAAACAAAATATTTACATACGATGTTTGTGTGAGTCAACAGTTTATTGTGTTATACATTTTCATTTTAGAACTTTTTAAAGTGGAAATCGCCACAATAAAATCCTCATAATAATTAAATAAACGAGAATTAGCTTCTGTCAAGAACTTGAGCACCTTAATGTATTATTGATACACAATCAAATAATTCCGAAATTTTTAATTTACATTGAATCCAGCAAGGCGAAAACTTGATATATTATATTTTCAACCTCGCTGGTCACGAAAAAGTATAAAAAATTACTTTTGCCTCTGACGTCTATCGGAAATTTTCAAATTTGATAATTAATAATAAAAATAATGGGTTTTAATCTCTATTCTTCAGACAAATACGTCTATAACAAAGACTACTCACACCATTTTTTATAATCTTAATTTATTTTACACTACATGTGATATTCAATATACAATTAAATTAACGAAGTGGGTGGAGTCGTTCTTATCGTGATCAATCAACAGCCTTGTTAATTATATTCTACAGCTGCCCAGATTTGTACCCAGAAACTCCCCACAAAGTAGCCAAACATGTAGGGGTGTTAAAGCCATTACTCGCTCGGCCACTGGGGCGGTCAAGTATAATAATTAAAACAGTAAACAAATTAGTTATAATTTAATAAACTAACTGTCCCATAAAAAAGTAGCCTCCATTTACTAGTTTACCCTTTTTTTTCACTTCCATGTTATTCGAATACATATTATGATAATTTTTATTGCAAATATAAATTTTATTTTCTACCACAATTATTTTGTAAAACAAACATAATTATAATTCAATAAAAAAAAAAAATTGTCGATATTAATTCAATTACTGTGGTATTTTAAAATATTGTTTAATTGAATGGTAAACAAAACAATTGTCAACGACATTCAGTAATAATATTTATGACTGTAATATATGTACAATGATGGCGAACATTTTAAATTGTGTTCATAATTTTATTTATTTATTTTTTAACGTTTGCTCGTGAATGGCTAACAAAATATGATGATTTTAGGATGTACTTGGACATTAAGGGACCGATAGAAATCAAATTGCTGGACACACTCCGTTTTTTTAAAGATACGGAACAAAAAAAAAAAAAGAATCAGCGATACACGAATTAAATCATCCTTGAGCGAACACTTATGCAATATAAGCTTTTATAAGTAGCTTTTCTTGATAAAGGCTTAGGAACCGAAATAAATCGCTTGAGGCTACTGATCTGGTCTCTTCATTGGAGACTGTTTAAGCTTAATATATGCATGAACAAAAACAAACATACAGGAAATAATCTTCCAGATTAAACTTTTTATCAAAATCAAAGGACTCATGGAAAGACTTTGATGAAATATCAGTTGATTTATATTCTATAGTCAACCCTCGATAATATGCCAAAGTCGAACAATGGCTAAATTTTTAGAAAAAAGGCTACATACTACCTTAGCATAATTAACTAGAAAATCAAATCAAATTATTTTTTACAATAAGTATATTTTACTTCTTAAACTGAGATGCGTATTTCAGATATTAATGTAACTGTAATAATCAAATATTGACTTATCGTTGCCTCATTATATAAAATGAATAATAATAAATTCAGACCTTTCTAGAATGTCTAATGAAAGAAAGTATCTTTTTTTATCTTCCTAGACATTCTAAGAAAAGAGCAACAATCAGCCATTGGTTTCCACACAATTTAAATACTTTTATTATTCTTATTAATTTAAATAATGCAGTACACAAATAAAATTTTCAATCGATCAAAATAAAACAGTTTACATAAATTTGAAAATTTTATGTGCATCGGATATTATAGCAATAAATTACGTCAAACTATTTGAACATATAAATTGTTGGTAAATTATGCTAATAAACTGTTTGCTATCAACAAAATTTGAGAGTATTGCCAATTTATTTCTAAAAGTTTTATAATATACAATAAATATAAAGAATGTTTCTGTTATATAATTCTGTTACACACGTGTAAAAGCAGTCGCGTAACTGGTTACCACATACTTTTATAATTTTAATACCAACCTTATAGCAGCGAAACCATCGAACAAAAAGTTTTCTCATTTAAATAGAAAAAAAATTACCGATAACTGTCGAGTTTTTCAGATGTATAAAATGAGTCCATAAGCGAATGATACGAGGTATTAATTCGAATTTTTCGAAATAATTTTGTTTTTCAGTACCAAATATCGGTTATGCTTTGGTGATATAGCAGGAACTAGAGCACCCTTACTGATCGCGAGGCCTTAGGCATATGCCCAGGGTGTCCAGTGAGAAATATAAGCCAGGTCATGTATAGAGTACATTCAAAATTTCAAAAAATCAGAACTTTATGAGATATGGGCATTACAATTCACAAAAGATGTTACTTTCGAGCATTTATCTCTGGAACGGTAATTCCGAAAATCTCCTTTAATATATAGCATAAATTCATGCTATCGTTTGAAGAAGTATAACAAACCACCAGACTGACAAATAGGCACGAAATGGAAGATGCTAAGGAAGTTTCATAGCGTCGATTTTTACAAAAATCTATGAATTATTTTTACACAACCAGAACATAATATTTTCGATATTGATAGATGTAATTTGGACGTAATATATAAGTCTTTCAACCCCAATTTCCTCTAAAATGTATATTGTATTTTTTGTTTTACACTGTATGTAAAAAAGGATGTATTTTAATTGAATCATTTAATTAACTAGTTAGAATAAATGAGATACATTCAGGCCACAAACTATCTATCAAATTATAATTGTCATTTCTTCATCCAGCCATCAAACTTTGATTTGATTGATTATATTTTTTTGTGTAAGCTTATAATAAATTTAAAATTGAAGCCTTGACGTTAATGTGATTAGTGATTACATTATTTGTCAATTCGTTATAAAATTATCAATAATTTCATTTTTGTAAAATTTTATAATTTTAATCAACTGTAGCTTTCGAAATAATTTTTAACAAATAAGTTAGATGTTTGCTTTTTTTGGTCTTTAACGCTCCGTCAGTCAGTGATTTGAAGCCAATCGACATTTTTGTTCGTATAAAATTAGTTAGAAAACAATTTGTCAAAAAATTACTTAGAAAACAAATCGTCGCACCTTTGATTCTGTATTTTCTTTATTGTGGTCTAGAAAATCGAAAATAACACTTATTTTGTAATTGACAGGCTACTTTTCGAGATATCGCTTGAAATATCTCTGAAATATAGACCTACGAATCGGATTTCTGCCGATATCTAAAAAACTACACATTGTTAAATGGATGTTTTTTCTTTGAAATCTACAGGTTAAATTGTTCTACAGAATAGCATGATTTTATCGACCTCGGAGACTAAAAAAATCGAAAAAAAAAATAAAAATTTTTACAATCGGATTTCGATAAAATTATGTATAACAGGGTAATTTGATCTATAGATTTCAAAAATTAAATTCATTTAAGGATTGAATACGTACTTTTTAAGATATCGCCAAATACTCAATGCAGACGTTAATATTTCCGATCAATTTCAAGTATTGTCTTATAAACTAGCCTTTTAATCCAATAATAAAAGTATATTGTCTTCCATATTGCAGTATAGAAAATAATTTGTACTTACAACTTTACTGGATAATTATTATGATTGAAATAATTTTACACTCACCTGAAAAAGAAAAAAAAAAACAAAATTAGATTGACTTTTTAGCATATTGTGATAGGTGATTAGTTATGATGTTTACGGAATAAGAAATCAATAACGGTTACGTTTTATACATACATAAAGAATTCATTCATTTAACAACTTCAAGTTCAACTTTGTATAGGAATAATCAAAATAGGGATTTTTACTAAATTGAATTATAAAAAAGGAAAAGATTTTAAAATAAAACAAAGATTAAAAAAAAAAATCTGAAAATAGTTGACTCATCAAACATCTTTCGTATACCAATTTGGGGTTTTATACCTACTTCCAAGTAGACCTTATTTAATTTTGCTCTACGGGATAGGTGGGTGCCAAATAAATTTTGATCATTGAATATTAAATGATCCACATATTACCACCCAAATGTTCAATCAAAAGGTAAAAAATAAAAAGCTTTTCAAAATTATTTGACGTATTTATATCATGAGTATGGAGCTGTTTTTACAAATAATAAGCAAAATATGGACGTTCAAAATTATTGATTACACATTGATTATTGAAGAAGATACTAATAAAAATATCATTAAATATAAAATTTTGTTTTGAAACATAGAAGTGGTTAAATTTTTAATAAAAATAAATAATTTTTAATGTAATTTTCGAATTATGTTCTTTCATATTTTCATGTGTAAAATATGCAAATTCAATATCAGCTAACCATTACTTTGACTTTCTGAAAACACTGAGCTACTAATTACTTACTAACAGTATATTTTCAAGTATAACTTATAATTTATAATTAAAAAAAATAGTTATCATTAGTAATTTTAATATAGGTAATTACTTTAATTAAAAATACATTTAAAGTATGAATTAAATAAATAATAAACCAAATATGAAGTTAATGTATATATAATTTTTATGCTCTTATGGTAACTAAATAAACTACTATAAACATTATAATATCTAAAATATCAGTGCAAGGCATGGTCATTATGCTCGTTATCTGGAATTGCATAAATTTTTCTAGTAATTAAAAAATTACAGCATATAAACTAGTATGTATAATGGAAACTACTTTTTAATTAACTAATTTAATCATTTAATTATTTTTTTATTTAAATATAAATTTTACTGTACGCTTTTTTAAAATATGATAGAATATATTATTATATACCCGCTGCATTTTTTAGTTTTTTTGCAGTTATTTATTGTAGATTGGTGTATAATAAGATACACAACAGTGATAAAGTATAACTGACTTTAAATATCGTTCTCAATTAATACCCAAATTTAAGCAACATCATTCATAATCAGTTTTAGGATGGGCGACCCCTGTGTGAATTCAATGTGTTGTTGTTTGATTAGTAAATATTATAGTTACTAAAATGGACTTTAGTAAATAAAAAGTGCATTAAAATAAAAGTTCATAAAGCATTCGTGTATAATAAGAAAATAAGGCTATACGCAAATTAACTATTTTAGGCACACGATCTTTGTTCCATTTCGCAGTGTAACTTTTTAATTTGGATTCCAAAAACATAAAAAAGATTATTACTATAGAAAAAATGATCAAGTTTGTTTCAATTAGAAAAATAATGGTATACAAAAAGAAATAGCGATATATAACTATTTATTAATTATTTAAAAAAACACTTCTTTTTTACAGCACCCAGTGCTTAGAAAATAAAACTCGTTATGGCATATAATTGACTAGCAGACCCAGTCACACATTGTTTTAGCAATTTTCACAGAAAAAAGGTTGAACAAACTATTTTTGCATTTTATCAAACGATATTACATCGATTGCATGCATTTGAAGTGGATTGGACCAAGGAATCACGTTGTTCCATACAAACTTTGGCCCTGTTTCTACGATCAGTGGTTTAGGCTCTGACGTTGCCAAAACGTGATTTCTGTAATTCGCATACTTCATCGCCGAATAAAATATAGTAATACAGAAAGACCTTAATAAATTCACCAATGAGCTTTTAGACCACCGTAGTTATGTTTGGATATTATAGCATGATTAATAATTTAAATTCATATATACATTTTACGATATAACAATGTGAGCTTTCGTTTATATTTAGTTTCCGTTTTATTCTTATATTAATTTCCTGATATTTTTGATCCTATTTATAAAATAAATTTATTTATAATACCAGCAAATACAAAAATTAATGTAGGTGTTGTTATTTGTTGTAAATAAATTGATACATTTTAATATCAGATTTCAGCATGCATATCAAATATACATTTATAATATTAAAATACAATCAACTTTATTCAAATGTGAAATTATTATTTTGTATTTATTACTACAATCATTTTAGATTTTCACTTATCAAAAATATATAAGTTGCAAATTATTAAAACATACGTATTTAATATGGTTTACACGGTTTCTACCTCAAAAGTTTTGAAATTTCTTTTAACTATTCTTAAAAAGTAAACGAAGCTTTTTTCGAAAATAGGCAAGAGACCAAAATTATTTATTTTTGTCCAATATACCATACCCAAACAAACACTTTTAAATTCTTCTAAATATTTTGAAACACCTTTTGATTAGTTTATGTATAATGAACAGAAATAAATACAACATTGAGTTCGAAAAATAGACAAACCAAAAACCAAAAATGTATGATACAGAGAAAACTTTGACGATAAAACAACATAAATTGCATGAAAATACATACTTCCTATCAAAGAAAATTAAAGAATTGCAAGTCGGATAAACCATATTTTAAAATGGCGTTTTTTTAAATTACTTATAACCAAAAAACGAGGCATTATCCGAAAAAAAACCAAGAGTTCAAAAGTTCTTATTCAGTTAACATAAAACAATCATTAAAGTAGCTCCAAACCTATATAGCATATCAAAAAAGTAAGTGTGTCGAAAGAAAAAATACGGTGCTCAATTTTTCTAAACTCAAGTACTCCCAGATTATACTCTAGTTATTAATTTGAAATAATTGAGACGGATTTAGCAATATACAATGGGTACAATAAATAATGTTCAATCTCAAACTTTATTTGAAAATGAGCAGATGTATGCGTGAATAAAATGTTGATAATATACTAAATATTAAATTATAAAAAAAATAATTTTGTCATTTATATTCTTTCCTAAACATTTACAATATATAATAAACGTAACGAGCCATATGCGGTATTCACCTATATGAAAGATATACAAGTGTAAAAAACCTCTGTGAGCTGTAGACCTCACTCGAATATAAGTCATTATCTAACTTGATTGTACAAATAGGAAAGGAGGAAATGAAAACATAAATTTTCATATTTTTCCTGATTATTTAATTTTAACCGACCCCCTCCCTCCCATTTCGATTATAAAAAACCCCGTTATGTAGAAAATTATTACAGTTTTTCTTATTATTTTACACCGACTGCAAAAAAGCTACACCTTCCTAGCTTGCATAGAAAAAAAGCTATTTTTAGATTTTTTATTTTTAAAAGACGGGTGCAATAACAAATTTTTTCTCCTTTTAACTAATTATTTTACATTGGATGCAAAGAAACGCATTTTTCTTGTATAAAAAAAAGTTCGTTTGTTCTGAGATTCCGTAAAATGGAGCAGAATGCAAAGGGAAATTAAAGTTTCCTTATTTTAATTGGAATAAAACGGATATAAAACTTTCTAGTGTGTATAGAAAAAAATGTCATTAAATTCAGTGGTAAATTTCATTAAAATCGGTCAATGCGTTTATAAGTTACAGCAGAACAAACATGGATAAATAGAGAAAAATAAAATTCAAAATCATTTAGTTGTAGCATAGACCTCACTAAGTTCGGTAAATAAATTTTTTTCTTCTATTAAATTGGAAATATCTTAAAAACACTCATTTTTCTCAAAACAGAAAGTACGAAAGAAAAACAAACTTTATTGTTTTAAAAAATAACATAAATTTTATAAAAATTCGACAGAAAATCATTATAAAAGACGCCTTTAAATAATATTTTGTTATGTATTTTTACTGTAGTTTATTTTACGAAGAACATAATATTATCTCAACATCACCAAAGGGCTTCTTTAAAAATTATAAATGTAGATACCGATGTTACGTATAAAGTTACCACCAAACTGTAAAAATATATTTATCAAGTTTTTACAAGAGCTTATATATACATCTAAAGGTTACACCAACTCCAAAGCATAATGTTAATTCGTTTGCATATATTGTTATGATCCGCCTGTTCTTTCAAAATACTCCAAATTCGTTTCATTCAAATAACAACTATATTATTGACGACTTTTTCACAAACAAAAATTCAGTTACACCAAACAACTTCATGTAATTTTATCAAGCCTAGAGTTCTGTTTCTAAGATGAACCAAAAATGCTGTATTTTATTTTGGTATGTAACAGCAAATATTTGATATGGGCTCTTCTTTCATAATAAAATAAAAGATATTAATAAATATTTTCAATTTAAAATTGTAATAGCTATCAGAATTCAAACTCAAATGTTAAAATATATATTTTTGGTTTATAGCATTATCCATTACAATTTATAATAATAATATTAGCCCGGGAAATATACACAAAAAAAAGGCTCGAGTTTTGAAAAAATCACGTACAAGCTGCATTTTTCTGCAGGCCTTTATTTTGTGTTCTAAACGTACTATGTGTAAAATACTTTTGTAGGTTTCGGTTTTTCAGGGATGACACATGCGTATTGCAAAATTGCGGTTTTCTGAAACTTCAGTATTTTTGCGTTTTTGAAAAATATTAATATTTCGAGGAACGTAGCTGAGAAGAACGCTTATCAATTTCTACTTAAAAGATTATTCGTCGGAAATTTTTTTACTTTTTCTACCTGACTCAAAGAGTATAGAGTATATTAAGAGAGAAACCGTAACTGCGTTGTTTGTATCCAGATCATTTTGTAATCTCAACTCTCATTAAGAACACTCCATCTCCTGAAGGCACAGATGTCTCCTACCATAAGGTGGCACATTTATACTGTGATTATATTGCTGGAAGAGTCGGTTAGTTCGAAGACAGTTTGATTAACCAACCGCTCTTTTTTATTTTAATATAATTGATCAAACTACCCCTGTACCACTGCCTGGATTTGAAACCGCAACATCCAGTCAAAAGTAGCCAAATGGGTGAAGGTATAAATACATGACATGAATCAAAAAAGTTATGGTATCAATGTTTGTATAAATCAAAATAATGTTCCGTATGATTGATTTCAGCATTGTCGCAAGATTTCCCTCGGCAATATCTACAGATTGTACTACAAAGGAGACAAAATTCTTATAACTGAATTATCAACGCAGTCTTTGGCGTAGTTTCAAAATATATTATTTGAAAATAAGTTATGAGCCGATGTTCCTCGAAAAATTGATAGTTTTGAGATGTTTCCATAAAGTGTAATTTATCCTTTTTCAAATGAAACGAGGCGTTCTTTTCATTGTACGTTTAGGATACTAAAATGAAGTTAATATTTCCTGGGGTATAAATGTTCTACTAAATATAAAATAAGAATTGTTTGAATAAATCTCTAGGAATCATGAATGAAAAGTTTTTCTCATAAAATTTTTATGTTTCAATTCATTATGTAGAATATTTTAAAAGAGACAATGATTACATGATTTTTTATAAAATTGGACATATAATTCAAAACACTTAATTAAATTGTCATGGATTTTTTATATATGTACTATTAATAATGAATGTTATTTATTTATATTAAGACATTTTATTGATGTTTTTTATCTTCTTACAAGTTGTATTCGCTTTTTTTTGTGTGGAATGAAAAATAACCTATGCCACTTTCGCTAGCCTCCCATTTATGAATTCGAGGATTCCTTAAAGTATGTTATACAGGGCTACAAGGAGTACACCAAGCATGATTAGTTTACTTCAATAAAAAATAATTTTTAACCCATAAAACACGAATAAACAATGTACCATTTTAATATATAAATGAACAGTAATTCTTTGGAGAAATTTTTAGGTTCGAAAATTTCGGTCTGGAAAAAAATTTTTTAGAGCAGGGCTTTGTTAAATGTTATACATAATTTTTCGATAATAATTTTTATATTCATTCATTTATATGTTTAACGTTACGTTTACTGTTCCCTCGATTTCATGCGTTGATCACATTAAGGCTTGTTTTATCAATTCTATTTTTTGGTTAATCCATATTATATTATAAATGTATAATATGTACTGCATCGCATTGCATATTATAAATAATAGTGAACTATTATTTATCAATGAATATAATAAATAACCTTCAAACAACCAATCAAATTGTAAAACACAAATGTTCACGTGGAATTTTTGTTAACAAACAATGGACTGAAGAAAACGATTAAACTATAGAAATTTTCATTAGAAAATTGTTATTTAAATGTAAAAAACAAATATTTATCGACTCGTTGTACACTTGGACATTCTTTAAGAGTGGTGAATTCAAATAGGAACTTTTTTGATTTAGTTCACTGATTCGTAAGCAATATTTTAAAATATACAACTAAATAAACAATATTTATTTAAAACTGAATACAAAAAGTTTAATGTAAACTTCACGCAACCTCTATGTTCGACGTAATCCGTGGAGCTTGCTTTCAATGAAACTGCTGTACAGAATTTTTCTACATCGAATCAAAATTTTAGAAATTTCTGCGAATAAATTCTTTAGATAAATTTAACCTCCAAGCAGTAAAAGATATTAAAAGACTTGCTAGTATGGTAAAATATGTGAAAATTTTTGGGTAAACTAAGTTTTATCAAAGTCTACGAAACACCAACTATAAACTTGTTACCTCCTGTAAGAATAATTAAGCCAAAAAGAAAACACACAAGACGATATTTTTGAATTAAATAATATAAAGATTTATTGAAACCTATTAATAGATTTTATGTGGTTTCAAACTTTGATATTATTTTACGTATAGAGGAACAACAAGAAATTTATCGATAAAGTAGCAATTTTATTAATGTGTTTTAGGAAATTGTAAATATATCGCTGTTAAATTTTTTTTCCAAATATATGTTTGTTATTTCCTTGTTGTATATATAAAAATAAAAATGTGAATAAATTTACTTTGGAATTAGTCTAAGTGGCGACTTTTTTTCAATTTTAATGTTTCACAAAACAAAAACTAAAATATAATCTATCTAAATTTATCTATAATAGATAATACATGAAATACGAAGTTTGATGTATTTAAATTATAATTATTTATGTCTACAATAAATAGTGATTAGAGTTAAAAACAATCATTTTGTAAATTTTTATACCTACGTGAAATTTTTATACCTACGCTATGTGAATTTTTACACCTACGATATGTTGTAGAGCATAGTTAAATTTACATTATTACACAGGTATTACATATTTTTAACCCCCAAGTTAACCATATATTTTCACAATTTGTTATTTAACTTGCTATGTATGTATCTTTGTTGGGGTCAAATCTTGCAAGCTGAATTCAAACCACATCAAGTTATCCTAAGAAGTTGAATTTTACATTTTCGTTCAGTTTTGATGAAAATGCAATTTAATCTTAAGCATGTACGGCATACTATCCCTCTTCTTTGGAAAAGCTGCAAAAATTTCAACTTTTTTCCTATAAAACTAGAAAGATAAGTTTTTTGGAAGTCGATGTGAAATGGCGAGGAGAAACTATAGTGTAAGAAACTATTTTGAATTCCATCCCATTCTTTTAGGGAAAAACTCCAAAAATATAAACTTTTTAACTTAAAAAAAAGAAGAGATTCTCGATTCGACTGTTATTTTATGTTTGTTATATCAGAAATTTTGAAGATTTTATTTTTGATATCTGATTATTCCCATGTGGTTACATTTCTGATTTGGTCCAGATTGATGCCCCTTCATTAAAATTCAAATTTTTCGTGGTTGTATACAGCACTGTAAAGTAAAAAATAAAAACATAAAAAAAAAAACAAATGCCTTCATAAAAATGAACTTGAAAGTAAAAAATAATTTTAAATTTTTCCTTGTGACCAATAACATTTCGAAGTCGGTGCCCATCTTATCATTAGCTAGAATATTGATTGGTATATACAGACAGAAACATTTATTTAATATCTTCAAATATTTTGTACAAACTTTAGACTTATTAACTTTACATTCGTGATATTGTATTCGATAGAATGTATTTATTTTAAATTCGGTCAAATGTTTTACCATTTATCTACTTGTAAAAAATTTGTCGAATTTATTTGATTATCTAATCACGGACATTGAAGCTGTGTACTTATTATTATATTTTAGTCATCGATAGTTTAGAAGACTTTCTGTAGAAATCAATTTAAATTTAAGAAGCTCGTACGCACGTGATGTAAACTGAGGGTGTAATATTAATGATTTACGATTTTATCATGTCTAGAAACACTATACGTATTTCGTGTATAACAATTTTCACACTCTAGGGATTCTGGTAGACCATCTAATACCTAATGGTTATTGAATTGATGGATTTATTAAGAATATAAGGTATAATATAGTGTTGTATTTTGTGAGAATAGTGGTTATGATCATTTCTTTTAACTTAAAAACCAATTCGTTTATAACAAATTATTTAGATAAAGCTGCCAGATTGAGTTATTTTACAAACAATTTTTTATAAAAGTTTTATGATTTACTACGATTTTTATATTAAATATGTACCGTTTTTAATAAATAATATTCTTGATTGTCGAGGAATAGATTTTCATATAAATTTGGTTATTGCCATTAAAATAAGTTCTCTTCTTAAGAGGGATTGTTACCTCTGTAATAGGCACACTCATGTTATTTCTCACAATTTTTGGGTATAAATAATTCGAAAACTAATTATGCAAATATTATAAAATTTGGTATGCACAATGTTTTTATGAAAAGGGAATAAACAGAAACGCAGTGTGCTTATAACAGAGGTAACAACCCGCCTTAAGAAGAAAAATCACTTTAATACCATCACGAAATATACGAAAATTGAAAGATATTACAGTAATGATGCTTATTACAGAGGCTACAATCTGCCCTTAACAATCTAAAGAAATATTTAGTTCTAATAGAGTAGAAGCCTGAAAAAATGATAAAAAGTGGAAGAAAATTACAGTAGGATAAAACCCATTGGAAAAGCAAGATAATATGATAAAAATGAAAGGTAAAATAAATTTTCACATAAACTCAAAATTTTTCGATTGAAAATTAGAGTGCTTTTTCGATATTTATTTAAAATAAGATGAAAAAATAAATATTTTAAATCAAAAAAATTACAGTATATTTGAAACATAAAAAGGTAAGTTTTCACCAAATTTCGGAGAAAAAAAAATAAAAAACCAAAAACTTGGTTATTTCAATTTTTCACATAAATTTTGACGTTATTTAAAAAAAGTATAAATACAAATGTTGTAGATCTTTTTCTTACTTACAACTTTGCCACTTAACTTTTTTCATAGGACTTGTAGTTTTGCTGGAAATTCAGATAAACCGAATTTTACCCTTAAAAACTCCATATATATGCGAAGAAGGGGGTCTTCGTCCCGAACTCAGATCGCCCGTTTTATTTATTTTTCCTTCCATTTTTATCATATTATCTTCCATTTCTAATTGGTTTAATCCTACTAAAATTTTTTTTTGTTTTAAAAAATTATCTACCCTGATATATAAACCTTGTATATTTTTAAATTTGTAAACAACATTTTTGTTTTGAAGTAAGAAACATGAAAAATTAACAAATTTAAAATAAAAATTTTCTGTTGAAAAGAATTCCCTTATGTACAACTAAAATTTTTACACACATGACAATAATTTATGTGCTTGACAAAACCAATTTTAGTCACGATCTCAACGCTGAATAGTAATAAAAATTACATCACAGTTGATTCTTGAAATTTTTTTTATTTTCACTGTAAGTTTTGTGGTAATAAAATATCATTATAATATTATATAGAACACAGATACTCACACCGGATATGGTTTTTTTTTTACAGGATGTAAAAAAAAGCATATAGTATGGAATTTATGTATTCACATATCACACAAATAACTTAAAAGAAACGCTGAATATTCACACAGTATCTATTTTTATATATTGTATCATATTTCCGTTTATTCCGTTGCATATCGAAATTTACAGCTCCACTATATAACTGAAAAATAGACGTACTATAATTTTTTTTTTTTTTTTTTTTAATTTTTTGTAGCTTTTTTGAGAATTAGATCTCTATCTGACATGTAAAACAATTATTCGGTGAAGTATGATTATACTTTGTTTATTTCGAAGTAATCAACCTAGATCGGAATAACGATTCCCTGGGTCCTAATGCCGATTTTTTTATGTCAATTATATTATACTAGTCAAACAGTGAAATTTGTATTTTTGGAGTAAAAACAACAATTCAAATAATTTATGTACCTTAAATGTGCTTCTCGGAAGGTTCTAGGTCAACTCAAGAAAAATTTATTGTTTCTCATTCGATTTTCTGGTAATTTTATGTGATTTTAACGTTTGAGCAACTAAAATAATTTTGTAATTTTCAATTTATCGTTTCATGTTAATTTTTTGAACTTTAAAATTTACAGCAAAAACGGTAATGGAAATTTTGAGAACAATTAAATTTGTTTCAAAAAACTCTCTTTGCTTCAAAGCTGTGAATTGAACAGTATACTGACCCGTCACTTTAAAATGAGTTCCGTAAGCCATGTAGACACGTACAACATTCGCGTGTAACGTATCATCGTAACGCAACTTTGACGCGTAACAGTATCTTTTGTATAGGCATGAACGCGTAACACCGTCGTGTAACAAAAGTTGATACACGACGATGTTTCATCGTGTTCCCCAAAATGCCAGTAGATTTTAATCGCATCAAAAGATGTTGCTAGGTGGGTTTACGAAAAGTGTAGACTTAATAACACAACATTTGCAAATATAAGATGTAATCATAAGTTTTTTCTATTTTAATTGTATTTAAATATTTCAATATGGAGTAAACGAACAAAATACAATAAAATTTATTGAAATTTATCAACATAAACAAATACTTAAAGTGAAGGTACTCTGCTTGGTAAACAGATGAAACACTATGCAACACATGGAATCATCGCAACACCTGCAAACCATTGATCTCGTAACACGTAATAGTACAGATTTCCAATACGGTGTTAAGTTTCAAACAAATTTTACACATATGCATACTACTTTATAATCCAACAAATAAGTCCAACAAAAGTCACGGTTACGCATAAGATGTTACAACTAATTCATATAAATTGGGCGCAAATTCGAAGCTTTGTTTTACTTCAGTACGCAAATAATTGGCGTACTGAATTGCAAGGAACTCCATCTAGCACTTATACAATATTATCGTCTTGCATCTGAATTCAGACTTCATTCCAAAAATTTTTTTATTTATTTAATACAGACAATACTGACATTTTTTATTTTTGGTGTCATTTGCAGTGATAATAACATCTTAAAACTGGAGGATATAAACTTAGATTTTTATTATATCCACTTATTTACCTGTCTATTGTTTGGTTTATATAAGACCATTTTATTATAGATAAAGAATAGAATATTAAGTTAAGAAATTGCTAGAAAATGAATCAATAACCATGATTAGTGCCATTTGTATGATATACCAAATACGTTCATTGAATTCATAAATATCTATTATAGAATTTATCTTAGATTTTAGTACAGACGCAGACGCACATTTGGTATAATAAAACAATTTTCTATTCCGTTCAACTGTATCTGTCAATTTATGTATGTTTTTCCACTATAATTTTCGAATGCGTTATTGATTTTGATGAAATTTTTATACAAAAGTGTTATACAAAAATCTATACAAAATTTTGATCTGCGGCTTGTTCAATTTTGATGAAATTGCGTTGATATGTTCATCAAATTCAGAATATTTACTATATAGGATAACGCCGCCGCTCCGACGCATTTAAACCAAATTTTTTCTACACATACTAAGCTGATGAAGTTTTTCGCAATCGATGTGAAATGCAATAATATAAATAGGAAAATTTAAATTATTTATTGTTCTTTTATTGTAGAATTGTAGAAAATTTTTTAAGAGAAATGTATAAGCGTGACACTATATTACATATGTAATCCATAAAATATTTAATAACACTATTATCGACATTTTGATAAAGATTTTATTGGGCATCCAAGTTCGGAACAATTCTGTGAAGTAAAAATTCTCCATTCAAATCTCGCCATGTTCAGTTTTCTTCGATCTAAATATATAATCATTTTATTAGGAAACCAAATTAGTTTTTGAAATTTTATTGATAAAGATTAGGTATTCTTATCACTGGATTTAATTTAAAAAGTCGTTACTATATAATAGTATTTATTTCTGGTTCCCCCGTATGTTGAACGAGGTTCATCAGTTTATAATTCTATGTTAAAATAAATATTATTCTAATTTATTATCGGATCATGTTAGCTTAAGTTTAATATAAACATATTTACAAATTATAAATGTTCTCAAATGCAAAATTGAAAGTTTCTTAGGTTACATTAGTGAAATAGAAATACATTTGCAAACAAACTAAATAATTATTACTAGCAAATAAAACAAAACAATTATAACTTAGACAGAGACAAATTTGTTCGAACTGCTAGGGTCAAACTTTAGATACTTTTTACAACGAACATATATTAGAGGAGAATTTGAAGGTACTTACGAAAACATCGAGCACAGCTATCTATCACTGGAATTAAGTTAATAATAGCTCAAATATTAAGGATCCGGAAGAAGCCGCATATTGATTCCCATGTTTTTATGGAATTGAAAGTTTCATTTTAGTTCGTTTTATATTAAAGGAATTAAAATAAACACTTTTGAACTGTGAATCTTTCGAAACATGCTTCGTTTACGAGGTGTAAGAAATTCCAAAAAGTAAAAAAGAAAGCCATTTTTAAATATCATGATTCACTCGTCTTCTGCTTCATGTTTATAATTTTCATTTTTTGAAATTAATCAAAAATTGTTTATTACTTTGTAAATTATTGATATTTTTAAAACTATTTAGTTACTATTTAATTATTAGTGAATTATTTTTTATATTAAACTAAAATAAAATAAAATTTAAGAAAATACTTACATAGCACAGCATGGTTGATTTACTCTCATCGATAATTAATTATTGTTTTATAATTTCACTGATACAAAATCACTCTGTATATAACTATTAATTTTATTGTAACATAACAATATTATATTATTAGTTTCACAAATTATTTCATTCATTGTGTCTCTCATTTAATAATTATAGTCAATAGTTATAAATGATTTAATATGTTCAACTATTTGGGTAACTATTATTAAAAATAATAATAATAATAACAATAATAAATTTAACTGATATAAAAATATTTTTAAAAGAGAATTATTTTATTTTTTATAATATAATAATTATAATAATAGCCCGTAGTTATCTCATAAATTGGGCAAATGCGTCTTTAAGAGAACTTGTATTTTTGGTCAGACAAGATCAATCCACCTCGCGAAAAAGCTTTAAGTCCATTGGGTCCAATGAGCCCAGAACCCAAACTCTCGAACCTTAAAAGATAGATGAAAATTTTAAAGATAAAAAGTACAACTTTTGTTTGAAACATTTTTTTGTAAAATCCTTAGGTTCGCCACAATTTTAGCTCAAATTTAGTTATTAAGTACACATATAAATACATACATGCTGTATCTGGATATTTAGATTATTTAATGAATGCAATTGATTAAAAATAGTTCAAACATTGATATGAAATCGTATGTGAGTAACCAAACAATTAACTCGATTAGTTATTATATTAACTTGGTTAGGTATAGCAGCCAAAAGTTTTGATTTGTAAATCACAAATTACATCTAGTAAGCAATATGTTTAAAAAACAAGTAAATAAATATGCACAAAACAAAACTTTTTTAAAACATCGTTTAATAATTATAAAGATAAGAAACGAAAACAAACAAGTTTTATAAACTTACACCGTCGTTCTAGCTAATAAACAGCAGTTTATAGTTTATCATACAAATTTATATTCTTGTAGGAATTATAAACCGATTTAAGAATAGTTTAACTATTTTATTGTATTCATAATATAGGTATTGTAATGATAACAATGAAAAATAACTTTTACCTTATAGAAAATGTAACTACCAAAGTATTTAATTTAAACTTATTGGCTTAAAACATAATCAAGATATAGTACAGAAAATACAGCATTGTATTTCATAATAGGGAAGATGCAATAAAGAAATTAGTTATTTTACCCATCAAAGTGTGAAGAAACTAGGGCTCAAGACCAAATAAAATTCGAAAATTAAATTATTATTGATTAAAACACGAATAAGTTATAAGCTCTTAAATATTGTTTTTCTCTCTCTAGCAGGCAACGTTTTATGGGTGATTCTACGAAGAGAATAATTTTTTATAGAAAAATCATACAATTTTACCGTAGTTTATATAACATTTTTATTTACAATCAACTCATTTGTGCATACTAACATTATTTAGCTTAAATTTTGAAGAAAAGTGTATATAAGTGCCATGGACATCGATAGGACCTCGTACCATAGAATGACCCTTATATATAATCACTACAGGACATGTGTGACGTCATTTATGCAAATCTCGTTCCTTGTTTAATTACGAATTTTAAGCTTTACTTTGAATTCATATACGTGAAGCAAAGACGCTTGAAGAATTGATGAATTGAAGTGATCAAAAAAATTTGTGCATCATCCCTATTGTTTTTTAACCTCTTATAAGGGAAGTTTTTTGAATCATCCCAAAAATAAAAACAAGAAACGAGAAATATTTTCATGTTTCGTGGTCATCCCGGTCTGTTTGTCCATTAGACAAGCCAGTCCAGCTATTTATTCAGCTAAGATAACTTAATATATAGATAACAAGAACAGAAAAGGTAACGTTGATTTGGGTTCCGGGCTATAGAGGAGTTGAGAGCAAAGTTCTTCAAGGAGTTTCAACAAATAATGGACTGGTATAATACTGCAGGCAGTTTCAATTATGAGCCTTAACCATAATGGTATAAGTCTTTAAGCCAGGATTCTTATCGATCACTGCGCTCTCCCGAGGCTTCAATCTCGTCCTTTATGATCAAAATATTTATGATTCGCTAGCACTGGAGTACTATTTTGATCCTAGCGGTGGTATGAGTTTACTAGGTGCCGTGAAAAGTGAGAAGAAGGGTTCCGCTACTTCAAATACTATCTAAGCGTATAAAATATAAATTATTTCATATGAATTCAAAGGTAATTCACATAAAAGAGTATTTGAGTTTTATGATTGTAATCTTTAGATACAACAGATAAAAAAAAAGGTAAAAGTCCCATAAAATGACATATTTTATTACTTGTATCACCCACTTTGTATAATAATGCAATATTATTACCAAACATTAACCGATAAGAGATGCAATTTAATTTTAAATCTTTGTAACCAACATACACAATGTTACACCTGTGTTTTTATCTACTTATTTCAATGGATTTTCGTATTTTTGTATTATATGAAAAAGTGGGAATATATATGTGTAAAGTAGCAATAGAAAGTATTGTCAAAATCAATAAATACGCAATATTAATTAAACACTTTCATTATATGAGTGAAATAACGAATATGTACAAGTTGTAACAAAATTTTTTTTAAAACATATGAATCTAGTAATTAAAAAACTATTTAACCGACTGCAATTTCGTACTATAAATTATTATATACGCATAATATAAATTTTTGGATTAAAAATTGAACCGACTTCAAAAACAGGAACTAATAAGGACAAAGTAAATTAAAATTATAATCTCTATTAATATTATAAAGAGGAAAATTTGTATTTTTGTATGTATTTTTGAATGTAACGAATAAAGCTAAAAATTAATGGACTTATTTGAAAAATTGATTTTATCGTCTTCTCGTTGGAAAGCTACACTTCACTATCCCCGGGTGACATCAGTTTCTTTTTATCCGTCTTTTCCCACAGAAACGGGAATTACGTGGGTGAAACCACTTGACGTCTTCTATAAATATGAACAATTACGTTTCAAAGTCGGCGGCAATTGATCAATTTTTCAGCGAGAATATGAGTCTGTAAAAGGTAATTGATAGCTAGGAAATTATTTATAGAAATTTTTAAAGCTGTTTCTATTTGTGTTAAGAAATTAATCTAATGATACAGTTGAAAATATTATTTACATTAAGTTTTAAGTATAATTTTGACTCACTCAATATATCTAACTGTAACGAGTACTTTTGAATTATTGAAATTGTATTGAGAAATTAATCTATTTTCTATTGAAATAGAAAGCAGCAACATTATATTCGATGATTGTGACTGAATACACACACACAGGTTAAAGACAAGGGTATGGTGTGAATGGAAGATTAATGAATGAATCAATTCATTTCAAAGTATTTTGAAGATAAACGAATACATCGTGTCAAGCGCAAAAGATTGATCATTCAACCAAGTAGGTACTGTACGTAGCTACTGTAAGTATATTATTTATAAATGATATGTTTTAATACAGACTTATACTAGATGAAACAAATTGTATTACGATTAATACAATCATTTTAGATTTTCATCATAAAATACGATTTATATGACATTTGTGGGAGAATTATTGAGATGTTATGTTTTGTTATGCGATAACTGTTGATGTACAAATGACAATTTTTTACCAACATCGTTTATGCCG
Organism: Chrysopa pallens; assembly: GCA_020423425.1. Classification (NCBI taxonomy): domain Eukaryota; kingdom Metazoa; phylum Arthropoda; class Insecta; order Neuroptera; family Chrysopidae; genus Chrysopa; species Chrysopa pallens. The sequence goes on from CM035594.1 coordinate 16,724,059, forward strand.
ACATTAACACCAACATTGTTAGACAGTCTCAGCGAAAAATAAAATCAGATGCTTCAAATATAACCTTCCGTATACATTTTTAGATGAATGCTGAGTCGTTGTTTCGTGGTTATCAGGCACAAATGTAAGCTAATTTGGTGATATAGTCATTAATTTTTGGCCAAGGTTGGTAGTTTTTCCTATTTTCCTTTATGCTCCGAAAAAATGCTCATTTTTTAGAATTTACGAAGAGCGAAAAGTTGTTACACTATTCATAATTAAAGTTTTTAGTTTGATTATCCCGTGAAAAATCCGTTGTGAACGGTAACCTCCCACTTTTGCTAGTTTTATAGTTGACAGCCCATGTCTACTCCGAACAGTCATTATAAATAATGGTTAAAAAACTGGAAAAATAAAGACATAAAAATGTCTTACTTCTATAAAACGTATATGATGAGTTAATACAACAATTGTTAATAATTTCTTTGTTGTAGAATCTGACAATCGCACATAAAAACAATTTGCTTAATAATAAGAAGAATTTGTTGACTACTATAATTAAATTAACTGTAGTAGTTTCATTCTTTGATTAACAATAATTGTATTTGTCAAAAACAAAAACTACGTATGCTTAATATAGATTAACTTCTAATCATACCACTATTATATAGCGTCTATTAGATTGCCTTTAGTGTTTTTTATATCCATCTTCTATCCTAAGGAGTATTATATTTCGAGAACTAATTGTTCTTTTTTATGTACACTTATTCTACAAATAGAAACACAGAGCCGAAAATCTAAAACATGTACAAAACTTTCAGAGAAAATCTATATAAAATAAATAAAAACACTAAATACAAAAGTTTGTGTATTTTATAAAAAAAGTTAACAAACACAATAGTGAATTTTTTTTTTTCAATTTTCGATAAATAAAAAATGTAGCCATCATTAAACATTATAAAATCTTTTTGTCTTATGCGGCGTTTTAAGGACTCTGATTTTTACCGATTTCAAATACTGTATGGAATTATATATATAATAATGATATTCGAGGTAATTATTTTCAATTTAATAAATAATTTAGCCAAATCGTTTAAATTCACTTAATAATTTATAATAATACTATGTGTGAATTTAGCTATAATGATTATGGTACATACGGCCAGATTTATTACTTTTTGTAAATAAATTGTTATTCCTCAACTATCAATATACCGATTATCCACCGAGTTATATGACAGAATTATAAACATACAGTGGACCCCCGGTAATGCGACAAACGTTATTCAACGCAGTGCCGAACTATCGAATTTGTTAGATTATAAAATACTACCTAAGACCCCCTATAGTCCGGAATATTTTATAAAAGACTACCTTTTAATCCGACAAATTATAAAGATGCAATGATAAGATTCTATATATTCTGAAGCGCAAAACTAATTTCATTAAGTATGACAAACTTAGTAAATTAAACAACACAATATATGCCGGATTACAAGGGGGTCGGATTAGACAGGGGCTGGATTACCGGTTGTCCACTATATATAATACCGTAATAATTTACTTACATACCTAAGAAAACACAATGACCCAAGGTCTTTCATTTGAGCTTTTAAACATCCAAATTGAATGAGATGGATGAGAGCGAAGATATTCAACTCTTTTAGGGATTTTCTCTACTCAAAGTTAGATCTTTCATTTGAACTATTATATATTATTCAAATTAGAAGAGATGGAGGAGAGCAAGGCGCGGACATTCATTTTTTTTACAATTTTTTAATATTTGGATTGTTGTTTTTTAATTCTTTTCTTTACGTTCGTTTTGAGGTTCTTGCGGATTTAGACCACTTGTTATGATTTACATTTTTGAGATAAACACTATCAATTTATTATTTATAGGATGTAAATAAACCATTGAAAACCATTGGTTTAAATACATTGGTTGGCTAGATATATATGAAAAAGTTGATTATAATAATTAAATATCTACTGTTATTATTGATAGGTATTTAATCAGTATTATTATATTATAATATTATATTTAGTTAGTTGAAATGTGATCATATATTATTAAACCACCACATATCTCAACAAATACCAAAATAAATATTTACATGTTATTAGTGAGTAGAAGCAGAATTTACGTATTTCAATTGATTAATATCTATAAACAATATTCAACGGTTAATCAACCATCATTCACCAGTTACCAGTTACCAGTCACTATATCAACAGACTTAGATATTCCTCAATATACATCTTATTGTGTACTGGTAAATTATAAATTGACCCATAAATTATTATACATAAATAAATTTTATTGATTGAACAGCCAGTCAGTATTTATTGACTTCAGAATGATATTTTAACAAAGAATCATCATATATACTCAAATCGAAAATTAAAGCTCCGATCTGAATCATGTTAATTTAAAATTACAAAGTACACGAGATTTATGATGTTTGTCTATATAATATTTAATTTTGTGAGTCTAAGTAAAACTTTAATTTTAAACTGAATAAATTATAAAATACACCATGAAAATTATGTATTTTATCATTTTAAATGAATATGCAAGTTTCTGATCGTTTCGTTATTATTTATTGTGAAGAATCTAGTAGTTTGTTTTTAAAAAATTTCGAAAAACAAACATTTTTGACTTTGAATTTTACTTCTATCTTTTATGGTTTAAGTTAGATCATGAATCCACTAGATCCAATAGATTTTGTACTATCACGAACAGTTTCTGTCCAAAATACGTCACCAAAATTTTAGGACGCTATTTCTTTTCGTTTATGAGTTGCCTAAATGAACGGACAGACAGAAGTGGACTAATTAGGTGATTTTATGGAACACCTACATCAAAATTTTGATTGTGATATCAATATTTTATAGCGTTACAACCCTTAGACACAAATTTATAGACTGTGACATGAAGTTAGGACTTGAATAAGTTTTGTTGGATTGTAAAAAGCCTGGTTCATACGATGCTGGTTCGTCCGCTGGGATACTTGCAGGGTGCTATGATGGCAGTTGACGTCACTGTTGGCTCTGTTGCGTGGTCACTTGCAAGAATTTAGAGATAGCCTATGTCGTATTTCCTGTGCTTTTTCCTCGGCTGGTTTACCCATTCGATGGTTGCATGTATATCATATCAGTAAATTTTTATTTACATAGATACGTATTTTTTGATAAAAAAATATAATCACGTAGGCTGTGTTTGTCGCAACTGCCGTAAGTCGGCTGAGTATGAAAAATGCTTAGATCGAGCATCGTGTGTAGCGAACATTGACGCCATCATAATGCTCACGATAGCTAGCATGGGACCCTGCTATAAAATCAAGTAAGCAATTAAGTGCGGAAAAACCAACATCGTGTGATCCAGGCTTTTTATATTTATAACATAGGCATAAACAAAGTTGATTGTATAACTGTTTTACATGTACGTTGGTTTTGTGACAATTTTGACATAAAAACAATGGTAATAGAGATGATAAATGAAATAAAGTTTGTAAATCTTTTGTTTTCACATTTCAGATAAATAACTCAAGCATCATCATCAACATTAGATATGACTTGAAATTTTATGTTTAATCGTTTTAATTTTCATTCAAAAAAATATTTCGAGAGAAAAATACTGAATATTTTTTGAATAGATTTAAAAGTAAATTAATTATCAGTTCTTTGCAAAGGCAATTCGAAAAGTTTTAATTTTTTTTTTAGTAATATAGTAATTATATCTTATGTATAACTAGCTATTATCCTCGACTTCACCCGCAATGAAGCTTGTGATAAAATCAAAATCCATATTTTTTAGTCTGAACTCTGTATAGATCGAGTACTGTGACTGTCAACTAGTAACCTGCGGCACTTTAGTCGGCAAGATTCTTGAATTGTGTTGCTGAATTATAGAAATAAAAGCAATAAAATGAATTTTTTTGTACTTTTATAAATTTATTGAAAGTGAGTCGTCAAATTCTGTTAAATTGTGAAAAATATATCGCGTATGTTGAGAGTCACTGGTCAGTATATATCCCACTTCTTTCTACGTCATTACAACCTTTAGCTTGTTTACTTCGATTCAAAGTTATGTTTCAATTGTAAATCGATACTTTAAGTAATTTTGTAACAGATTTTATTACTGAGTAAGTACCCTTTTAGGGTTTTTGGATCAAAATTTCGATACAAAGTGTAATCGTGTTTTTCTTCCTAGTATGGGTAGAATTCCAATCTTTCTTTATTGGTCATAACTGGATCCACTGTTACCTTTCTTACGATCTTAGTGTTAAAAACGGCACATTATTGCAAGGAGTATTGTTTTTGAAGATATAATATAAAATAATTTTTTTTCGGCGTATTTCAGCCATAGCAAGAGATATCATAAATGGTTTTTTTTTGTCAATGAGCAGCAGGACCAATACGTAAAGGTACTTTATATTTTTTTTCATTCCAGAATGAATGCCAGATTTATTTAAGGAAATTTATAATTGGTTATGAAACGATAAAAATAATGATCATAAAATTTATTAATTTTTTCCGATAATCAGTACGAGAAAAGTTTTTGTAATATAATTCAATGCATTGAAAAAGAAAATTTAATTTTCATAGAATCAATGAGGCTTTAATATTAAAAATTACATTATAATAGGCAGACTTTTTTTTAATCGTGTTAGTTGTTGAAAGTTTCACACTTGAAAAATAAATAATTCTCACAAGAATGCTTACGTATACTTAATAAATATCGGTTTTATGCAAAAATATTTTATACACATTTATAAATTACATCGTTATAAATCAACCGAAAATTAGAATACTCATATTACGGAATGGATATGGCGATTAAATTCTCAATTTAAATCATGTGGGTACACCTTTAGCCTTTCGTAAATTTTTTAATGTCATAATAAATAATAATAATTTTTTTCTAATACTAATAATAAATTGAGCTTAAGTAAAAAAAAAAAAAAAAAAATTATATACTTTTAATGAATTTTAAAATTTTGCGAAAATGTTCGAAAAACTTCATAATTATTATTTTAAATTCAATGAGGACACTTTAAAAATGCCTAAATTTAAAAAACTTTAAACGTGCCATGACGAAATTCTGTTTAAACAATTTCTGTGTTTTTATGATTTCCATACCAATATAATAATGTATATTTAAATGCCTTTTAAAATGTATGCAAAATAGACAAAATCAGCCGAAAAGGGGCTTTTACGCTGGAACAGTAGCCTATGACCAAGTTTTCAAAATGTCTAAATAATATTAGTTATTCGTCGTTCTTTAATCTCTAATGTTAATACTTTTTTTAAGGCATGTTTTCATTTATGCATTTTTAGAAGTCTTAGATAAATTAAAAACACGAAGATTTTCTAACAATAAAACATGAAAAGTTTGAATGGTTTAATAGAGAAGCAACCAATATTAAGCGATCCTTGTAATTCAGAAACTTAATTTTGAATTCAGAAAGTTTTGTTGAGCTTACTATCATGTATCTAATACTAGTTTTGAATTAAATAGAAATAGATGCTTTTGTATTCTAACAACACAGTGTGACTCACAGAATATAATATTACTCTACTGAAATAATTTTGTAGCATCCTTGGAGAAATTAATGTTGTAATAATTTTTAAGAATGTTCGTATTTTATAGAAATGTGTGTGTCTTTGGGGCATTTCATGTGCACAAATATGAGACATTGTTGAATATATTCGTATAGGTTGATTAAAAAATATTCGTTTATTTACATACAAATTGCAATATATTTTATAAAAATATGAATCCTAAACGGCTGAAGCAATTTGAGCGTGTTGAAAGTACCTAAATAATGTAAATTGTAGAGTGGATTGAGTTTTCGTAAAAAATCCATTAGTTTTTTTTTTTTTTTTTTTTTTTTAACAGAAGTTTTTGAGCAATTTTATTTTCGTTAATTTTCATGCAAAAGTCTTAAAATTTACTTTATATTAAAGATTCTTGTAAGCACTATAAAAAGTGTATGGCATATTTTTCAAGAACGTAATTGATTTTTAGTTATTTGACGTTATAACTCCAAATTGTTGTAGTCGAAAGTACAGTACTATTTAACCACCTGGTTGGTTCTCAACAAGTATTGCACCGAAATGAATAAAAGAGAAACCGATTTATTTGTTTTTTTTTTTAGAAATTTCATTTTTTGTAGAATATTTCTGTTCAAATGATTTTTCAAGTTATTTGATAAAAGCTGATGAAACGTAGTTTTTTACGATTTATGCTCGAATGCCACTTTATGCTTAAAATTTATTCCTCTATCTATTTACAACAAAAGCATTTTCACCCCCTAGGATAGAGGGGTCAACATCCTTGAGCAAAATCATAATTCGGCACCATATTAATATTAATTTCTTCAACTCTTTTCTACTTTTAAATTTCCAAGTCAATCTTAGTTTATCAAAAAAATTATGAGGGGAAATGTTCATTGATTGGGCTAAAAATAATAGTTGATCGAGAAGTAAGTGGTGGTGTCAATAATTGATATCAGACCCACAATCTTAAAACCTCTCATTCGATTCCCCATAGCCGTATAATTTTATGTTATCTTATTCCATCAATCCCATTACATCCCAACATGCTCTCTGTTTGTTATATAAAAGCAATGTTAAAATTGTTCGTGTTGGTAGTTTGACAATATAACAGATCACTTTGTATAACATGATTTACTGCTAATATGTGACACTATTTTCAATAGACAGTTACATTTTAAGTTGTTCAATGTTCTGTATATTGTGATGTGACAAACTACACTTCTCTTACTGAATAACATACCAACACGCATGAATTATTAACACAAAAAGTACATAACAATATGTTTATATGTGACAATGTTTGTTAACTTCGCAAGTGAACAAGTGCAATGTTATTATTATTGCAAGTGGATGAATGTTTGATATTATTGTTAACTTATGTTAGTTCAGATCAGTACTAACACAGAGGCATAAACGTGAAAAAAAATCCAGCCCCCTGAAATGCATGCGTTGGCTATATGTATTTAAATAAATTTAGTATTTACTGGTTCAAACCATGAATAAAAAATTAAAAGTAATTTAGTTGCATAATATGGTAGCAAAGTCCAAGCGGAGATTTTTGGACTTACTTGAGCGCGTTAGATGAAGATATGGGAGATACATTACCCCTTGCTGAGAACCTCCATTAAATCTTGGTTCTCAATCGACAGTCGGATTCGATCGAAAAAATTGATTTAATTGAGCGGTTCAAAATAAGATATTGTAGGTTGATTAACTTAAAGTATATTATACAACTGATACATTTTTCTATTATCAATACTGCCAAATATATTTATTATGTCTTTGATTCTGAATATTTATTATGAACTATATTTTTGATTCTGAATATTTATTATGAACTATATTTTTGATTCTGAATATAGTTTAATTATTTCAAATTAAATATGAAATTAAAAAAACCTTTTTTGTTTTTTTGTTATTCCTAATGCTAATTATACACAAAATTATCATGTACTCATTAATTATACAAAAAGTAATTTTTAAAAATAACAAAAATGATTAATTTGATATTATTACCCGCATTTATAACTACACCTACAAGAATTACCCTCTTAAATATAGTAATTAAGTATCTGCACAACATTTATAATCATCATTATTAAAAATTGAATAAAATAGAAATAATATATTTTATCTTTTGAAAGCAAAATAATCAGTTCGTTTTAATGTTATGTGTTCTAATCATGATTTTCGTGCCTCTTAAACTCCGAAATTGTGATTTTTTGAATGTTTACTGTTTTCAAAAAATAGTGTTTTCCTTTCTGGTAATCTATAGGAATGATAAATAAAAAATTAGTTTTGATTGATGATATTTTTAAAATCTATTAATTTAAGTGAAACAAATCATTTTTTTGAAATGTTCAGAAATATACAGAATGTCAATAAAATCATTTTACATAACTTACTATTGATGATATTAAAAATGAAAATTTTATTTTGGGAAAAAAACTATAGCTAATCTTAACACATGGAAAATAAATCTTTGTTGGGTTTTTAATTAATAGTTATATTAAATCTGATAGTCAACAAAGTTTTTTTATAACGATTTTTGGAAAAACATTTGGATTTTACAAGTATAATAATTTTTTTTAAAAATATTTGTGGAGCTCTAATAATAGAGATATTTGTATTTAAATTTAGAAATTTAAAAAAAAAATCATGACTTCGATATCTACTTTTATTATTATAAGGTTTAGTATAAATATTAAGTTTGATGTTTTGTATAAAATATTTTCATATATAAAATACCTTATAATATAAAATGATTTAAATATAAAATTTTGAGTACACCATTTAAAAATTTTTAAACTGCCAATTTTATACGAACATTTTATTTTGTATATTATATTCGAAATTTCACAAAAAAACATGACTCTTTTTGTATAGAATTTATCACACTATCGATTTCTGTTGTTATTTTCATCAAAGACATTTTAACCCTCTAGAATGGGTTGATAACATCCCTGAACAGAAGCACCATTAGGTACCATAAAACTTTTACTTCTTGAGATCTATTCTACTTTAAAACTTTCTAGTCAATCTAAGCTTTTCGAAAAAATTATGATGGGACAACTCGCAAGAAATGGACTAAAAATAAATTTCACAAAAAAAAAAAAAAACATAAAACAATTATATACAAAACAAAAATTTTTGAAAAAAAAGTTAAATAATAATTTAAATATAAAAATTTATTTTTTTGTCTACAAACTTTTGAAATAAATTCTTATAAAAAGTGTAAAAAACACTCGGTAAATATTGTTTTATATATGAATAGTTCAGTGTATCATTATATCTATATTTATATATCTAATAATTAATTAAAATATATGATCATAAAGAAAATATTATCATTAATTTATCATTGATGAATAATGATTAATGATCATTGTTCAAAACAAAATTGAAGATAAAAAGTAATTTTAATAAATAAAATTCATGATAGCTATAGCGGTTTTGGAAAAAATAGAATCGACCTAAGAACTATGTAAAAAGTATTAACAAAAAATTATAGTTTGCTTTAGAAGTCTTTTTTTTTTTTGGAAAAACAAACACAAAAACTGTTTGGTCCAACATACGACAACCAGAATGAATTTTCAGGCTGTTGAAATCACGTGACGAACAAAGTGGTTTTTGTTATCGAATTATCTTCCTATTACATAAAAAAATGAGGTATCTGCCAATTTAAAATTTGTAAAACGGCTCAATTTATGAATTTTTGTAGAGGAAACACTTGACACACTAAAAAAAAGCCATATACTTAACAATGTAACAAAGCCATATGGATGCGAACACAGTCTGTATCCCTTTTTCAATTGAGGCATCTTGACTTTCACTGAAAGTCTTTATTATCGATATTCTAAAATATTAGTGGCACATAAAAAATACAACATTTGTATGTCATAATAAAAACATTTCTGGATTTGTAAATGCAAATACTGATGGTTTTATTAAATACAAATAGTAAATATTTAACATGGACTTATATATTAAATCTGTATTAAATTTCATACATTCACGTCAGCATTATGTATAACATATCATACAGGGCTCGGAAAAACGAAAAACAAGGCAGATTTATAAGTCCGGGAGAATGAATGGACCTGACGATTCGTTCTGACTGCTCATAGACGATATTGAAATAGTTCCTTGAGTATTCATAAATTCATTTATTGATATGGTTTGAGGCCGCCAATCAAATAAATTTGATATAATAATTTTAATAATAATTTTTCAATTTGTTAGACATAGAATTATAGTTACAGTCTGACACAAAATAAAAGTTAAAAAAAGAAAAAAATACAAAGTCATACTGTTTTGAGACATGAAGAAGGCTTTTTCAAATTGTCCCTTTCCATTTTATGGGTATATAATTCAAAGAAACTTATATCGTTTTTATATTATCGTCATCTAAATTTGAATTGTATTATCAATCACTAACTTATAGACCCTTCTCGTTCTCCCCTTTTGTACCTCCACATTCTACTACAGGATACTTCACACTTTCAATGCATTCATTACACAGAACACATATTCGTTCCCCTTTCATTTTTTCTATTTCGCAATTAATTTAAACATTTTGAAATTAATGAACTAACATCCTTCTAATTTCCCTATCATCCACACGATTAAATAATATGCACCATCTTTATAATGAGGTAACATTTTAATGAAATTTAAGGTGCTTTAACTGTCTATTTTAGTGAATGTACGTTGCACCGAAATTTTATAAATGTATAATTTTTTGCTGGGATGTAGTTTAGTAAGTCTTTTAATTTTAGTCTATACTTTGTAACGCTACCTAATATTTACCCCACAAACAAAATTTTGGTATAAGTATTCATAGAAACACCTAATTAGTTTATTTTCGACTGTCCGTCAGCCATCACGATAACTCAAAAACAAAAAAAGATAGCGAGCTGAAATTTTGGTAACGTATTTTCAACATTAAAAGTGAGTTAAATTTCGTGAATAAGCAAAATCGGTCTAGTGGGTCCAATGGATCCTTGACCCAACTTCTTAACTATTAAAGATAAAAGAAAAGTTTAAATACAACAAATGATTATTTTTTTGAAACAACTTTTGTTTGATAGATTTTTTCGTAAAATGTTTGAGTTCTCTTTGACTTTTAATACAGGTACAATATATATATATATATATATATATATATATATATAAAACTGATTGCTTATAGTATTTTATAAATTAAAAATAGTCGAAACAATGAAATTCAATTATATGTCAAGTATCTAAATTATTAACTCTGTTAGTTGTTATCGTCACTTGTTAAATCGTCACTCTGACAAAATTGCCTTATGCATTATTTTTTAAATTCTTTTCCTGAATATCATACATAAAAATCCAAGATTGAAAATTTAAGAAGGATTTCTTTTATATGTTTAGAGCTTTAAAGGGTTTTTTTTATAAGAGAAGTGAGTTGGGCATTTGTCTACCAGTAGCATCCTGTACCTGTGCGTAAATTAGCCGTTTACACAAAATTCAAAGTATGCATACAGTGAAAGTATATATTTTACAAACAACTTTATCCCATATATTTTATTTCTTAAAAAATTAGTAATGTCTGGAGAGTCTCTGGTATATCTTGCTCTACTATAATTGACAATAATACATAGAACTAAACTATTTTATAAATAGTATAATACGTATATTAATAAACATGGATCAAGCCCTAGTTTGTGTGGTTTGTGTGTACATATCATCTTTTCATATCGTATCATACAGATTATAAGCAAGATAGAAATCATTTTATATATCATGTTTGCATTTTATATTATAAATTAGTAATTTAAAATTTACATGCGAGCGATTTATAATACTAGTTAAGCTAGCAAAGTAAAGTATTCAAAATTTAATTGAAATATACTTTAGGTGCTGCAAAATTAAATTAGGTACTCTAATTTTTATTTCGAAACATTGAGTGATTATGATGTAATGCTACGGTGACTGGCAGGGTAATGTGAAAAAATAACTTTTATTATATAATTTAGGTACCAGAATCAGGTGCTTTTATGATAGGCCTTCAATAAATCAATTTAATAAAATTTACTAAAAATAAAATCCTTCCAATATGAATCACTGAAGAAAACTATCAAGCTTGCACGTATTTTTTTTTGTTGGCAATTTTGATTAAATTGATGTATTGAAGGAACTGTATAAAAATGCCTTAAAAGCACCTAATTTCAGAAATTGTATTATATTATTATAGTGTTTATTTCAGGATTGCTCTGCCAGCGGGATATCACGACAACAGTGCATCTAAAGGACTCTATTTATATTTAATTTTATTGCGCAAAAAAGCACCTTATTTTGAGCATATTTAAATTCAATTTTGAATATTTTTTTCTGTTATTTCAAGATGTCACTACTTCACACGTTTTTTTTAGCAGTGATTCATGTTAGTGAATCAATACAGTAATGCAATTTTTTTGTAATTTTGATTAAGTTGATTTATTGAATACACCACCTAAAAGTACTTAAAAAGCATCAAGTTTGATAATTACGTTTTATTAAAATTTATTTTATCATATTGTTCTACCAGTGTAATTCCACGGCAGCAGTGCATTATAATCACTCAATTTTCTTAATTAAAAATTTGAGCACCTAATTTAAATTTTCAGTATCGAAAAAGCACCTTAAAATTACCTGATTTTTAGCATATTTAAATTCACTTTTAAATACTTTGCTGTGTTAGCTCGACTAGTATACGAGTATAACATTGAAAATTGTATGATATCAGTGGTGGTGTATGTATAGGAATTAATATTAGACCTTTATCTTAATCTCTATGCATATAGTCGAAGCTACAGGGAGTAAAATAAAATAAAAAGGGAATTTTTAAAGTAAGATTTTTTGATTGAATATTGTTCATAGTACTTGTTATACAGTGAAAAACATGTTTTTCAAAATTACGGCTTCATTTTTGAATTTTCTTTTATTATCTCTGGATATTTCTATACGAATTAAAATATAAAATTTCGAGCAACCTGAAACATCCGTGCCGAATTTGATCAAAACATGGTTTTCACTACACGATTGGTACTAGGTATTATACAATATTCAATGATTGGTCAAAACATTTTTTTCACTATAAGATAGGTACAAGGTACAATATTCAATGAAAAAATTGCACTAATAGCAAATTTTATTTTTGCTCCCTGTTGCTTTGGCTAATATTAATAAAATTTATGTTAAATCTTATATACAATGTTTTATCATAGTAAATTTTATTAGTTTGTGGTAGAAAATTGTATTCACTTCGAAAATTAATATAAATTTTATACCTCTATGGAACTATAAGGTATACAATGTTTCCTGTCGCAGATGTGTCTCTCCATTTATTTTTAACATTGGGCTTGATATCTTTAATATAAAAATTACAATTTTTCTATGGTATTAGAAAATTTTAAATAAATTCTTAAGGAGGATTGAAACATATTCCTGAATCACCATCCAATATATAAAAATCTTTCAATTTTTATGCCCAAATAACTGAAAAAATTATTATCGAAATATTTTGAAATTTGTTATGTACAATATTGATATGGACTTATAGAGAAGTCTTTCTCGAAAAAACATTTTAAAATATAAAGTTAAATTTTGATTTAGAAATTTTTTTCGAGAAAAACTCTTCGACAAGCCCTCACATATTGTGCATTTCAAATTTCAAAACATTTGGATAAGTATTTTTTCAGTTATTGTGTCGCGAAAATTGAAATAATGCGTATTACATTTAATTTAAGTTAATAGCATGTTAGAAGCACACTCCTTTTTATGTCAATAACAGCTGTGGATAGTCGCTCTTAATATGAAGTCATTATGTATGAACTATATATTTAATCATTAGAATTCATCAAGTTCTCAAAATATCTAGTCGGTAAAGTCATAAATACATGTATAGTAATTATATAAATATGTGTTTATTAGATAAAATCGAGCTAAAATTGTGGCAAATCTAAAAAATTTTCGATAAAATTATTTAGTTTAGCCTGGTTTAGTTGGATCATCATGGACCGATTTTGCTTATTCATGAATTTAAAACACTTTTTAGGTCTAAAATACACCAGTTTAAATTACACTGAGCTTTAAATTTTTTTGAATATACTTCGTATGAAGAAAATCGTTAGAAAAATTTTCAAGAAAAATGTAAAAACCCTAAAATAAAAAAGTAGGTAGATTTTGCTTATTCGAACATGCTTATTTTCTCCTATATAAAGTGTGTTAATTGTAGCTCTTTTAATTCGAAAGGTATCTTGGCCACAGACATATTGTCTTCTTATCTTGAATTTTCACTTTTATATCATGTCACCCATATTTTGTTGTATATATTTTTATTTTTAGAAATATTTATCCATTTTGTAAATCATTCATAAATAAAAATGTCAGAAGCAAATAACATATACAAATTGAAGATACCGTAAACAAGTATGATTCTCACGTACGAATAATACATTAAAAGATATTCACAGTTACAGCAAATAAATGGTATAAATGGTTATGAAATTTGATAAATTGTCCTTTATTCATGCAAATAATATAATAAACTATACAGAAATATTTTTATGCCATTTTGTTTTCTACGCCGACTGTCTATAAAAAGGGACGTGTTGACATTATTAAATAGCAAACATGAAAATGTAGTAATAACTATATATTTCAATAAAATGAACTAGAGCATGGTAGAATACCATATGCGCTTGAAAAAATAATGGCGTTTTGTTTATTTTTCATCTTATTGATGAAAAACATATCGATAGCTTTATATGATACTCGAAATACATATTATGTCAGAGTATATTTAGTCAAAAGCTTGCAACGTTAGTAAATATTGACCCCAAAAACTAAACTAAAAACTAATTAGTTCATATCCGTAACAAACAAGAAGAACTCAAGAAGAGCTATAACTTTGTAGACGTATTCTTTACATAAAAAGTGAGGTTAAGTTTGTGAATGAGCATCGGTCCTTTGGATCCAATGGAATCTTGATCCAACTTTTAAAACTATAAAAGATAAAATAAAAATTCACATATAAAAAATGTTTATATCTTTGAAACAAAATGTAAAAATAAATGTTAGAATTCGCCACAAATTAAGTTTAAATTCAGCTAAATATCACATATTGATAATTACAATACAAATTATTACATATATATATATATATATATATATATATATATATATATATATATATATATATATATATATATATATATATATATATATTTATATATATATATATAACTATATAGGATGGGTATTTTATGAATGTTAAATATAGTCCAAACAATGATATTCAATCGTATGCCGAGTATCTAAACAATTAACTCTGTTACTAGTTATCTTGTTTAAAGGAGAAATTTTTAATTATAGTTAAAATTTGAATTTATAGATATATTTTCTGGAACAACTAAAATAACTTCCACTATTAATACAAAAATCGTTTTATCGTAGGTAGGTCCTTGTGACTTTGAGAAAACTTATTTTAGTATTGGGTGTCTAGTTTTCGAGATATCGTTCTATCTACAAAATTAATATAAGTAGCACTTTGCATAATTTTCAAAGGAATACGCCATTCTAACTTATACTTTATGTGGGATTTTATTTTAATTTGAAATGAAATGAAAATGTCTCGTTTTAAAAGGTCTATTATGTTATTGGCCGTGAATTGAATTGAATTGTTTTCACGATAAAAGTATATATATATAAAGTATTTGTATTAATAAACCACATTTGTCATACATTTAAAATGAATTGAAACGAATACACCAACAAAACGCTTTTTGAAATTGTTATTTTTCACCATTTTAAACATCTATACGGATAACACTTTTATTCATTGCAATGTGTGTGTGTATATCATTGATTATATCGAATACATGAACTCTTCACTGCAAAGGGATACAATTCACAATTTGAGTGTATTATTCATGAATATATTTATTCTGATTGGAGTTTTTTAATATGTCAACAACTAGCTTGAAAAATATTAAATTTTATTATGAAATAAACTATTGCTGTAATTAATGTCCGTATCGAAATCAAAGCAATATATACTAAATAAACTAGTAGTTCCGTGAATTTGAATCTGAGTTTTCACTCAAAAGTAAATAAAAACTATGTAAAAAATACGTATACAAAATTAAGAAGATATCTGACACAATTCCAAAAATATTGATTTTTTTCGAATTGGACAATTTAACTCGGCTATAGCTCGGGACTCGATTGATGAATCGAGTTAAAAATATATTGATTATATTTCGCATAAAGTCTCAGATTTCTGGATCATTAGTTTTCATTCGGAAAAACCAAAAGAAAATTTCACCTGTCATAATCCGGTAAATAAAATTATTTTGAGACCTTTTAATAAAACTTTTAAGAATGCTTTCAAACTCTATTTGCATAACTTGATAAAAAGAAGGCCGTTTCTATTCTTTTGACGAAAAGTCCAACATTTGTGCCTATTTTCATAAAAATCGGAGATATATCAGCATCCAATATTTAATGATTTGAAATGGAAATGGAGAGATTTGCAAATTGCCCGACACTCCATTCTCTTCTCGAGTGGTGGAGTAAATAATTTTTATCTCATTAATCCTAAATAAAAAATAAATAAAATACAATCAAATACAATAAAATTCTAAGCTCAGGAGATATAAGGCATTACAGTATAAATCCCAATTGTTAGACGTCTTTTTTTATTTCATAACAAAACACAAAGTTTTATTTCATAAAAAACACAAATTTTTATTTCATAACACAATCCTGAATCTTTCATACCTCTTTAGAATGTAAAATACATTATTTTTTGATAATTTAAGTTATTTACTATAGTAAATTTTCTTTTGAAACAGTTTGATTGTTTGGTTGTAATTAAAAAATGTACCCTATAAATTGTATTCATCATATAAGCATAAAAGATTTAGGTCGTCGACATCGTATACTGCATGTAAATACTCTTGATTCGTATTGTAAACATTATCAAAACCGTTAAAACCTGAGGTAAATATTTATAAATTTTATTTCTGCTTCGTTGCATAATATTATGCCATATTGTCATTAGCATTTTAAGCTGTTTAATAGGCATAAATATCATATTTAGTGGCGTTAATTGAAATAACTTGTTTTTAATACATGGATATTAAATATATGAATATTTATGAGTATATTTAAATTATGTTAATGATTGTTAATATAATGAACACGAAAATATTGAAAACAATTCCTTTATATTCATATTTTTGTTTAATACAAATATAAAGACAAAAATTGCCTGTAATTTTACTTTTTTGTCCCTTTGTATATTTAATATAAATGTTCCACTTTTAAATTGATAATTCTAAGACACATATTAGTCTAGTCGAAATGGGTGCATTAGTATCGAAAAATATTTCACGTCAATTTTTTTTACGCAATTCTCTTAAAATTTTCCTTAAAATATAAATGCAGATTGGGTTCAAGTCGGTGCCATATTGCTTTAACAATTGCAAAGGAATTTTTATTTTGAAACGAATTTTGTTTTATGTATATTTGATGAATACCCATAAATTTTGAATATTTTTGGAAAATTTTTTTAAGGTTTGAAAAATCCGGAATTCCCATTAAAACATTTAAAGATAATCAATTTATACAATATTTAATAATATACCTAAGCGAAAATAAAAAAGTTCATTTTTTATACCTGATTTTATACTTAACATATTATGTATAGTAATTTGAGTATAAAGTTTGTGATGCTAGAAAATATTGGCCGCATAAAATTTTAGTACATGTGTTCATAAAATCATCTAATTATTCAATTTCCGCTAATCAATAGCAATCAAAAACGAAAAGAGATAGCGAGTTGAACTTTTGGTGACGTGACGTACTATAGATATAAAATGCTTCGTTAATGAACCAAATCAATCGGTCCATTGAATTCTATGAATTCATGACCCATTTTTGAAGCATTAAAGAAGAAAAATGAACAACTAAAGCCTAAAAATGAACAACTTTTGTTTGAAATATTTTTTCATAAACTATTTACAATTGCCACAAATTCAGATCAAATTTATGTATTTTTAACTGTATCGATTGCATATTTATATAATTTTATGAATTCCTATCATTAAAAATTGTTGATATTGATCATGTGTCAAGTATCTAAACAATTAGCATTGTTAGTTCTTATCTTTACATAGTTTAATCATGTAATTTTATTGAGATATATTTGTAAGAGATTTTGTTGTCCTATATTGTGATCTAATTATCTGTAAGTATGCAATTATTGTAACACACCCCGTATGAGAACAGACATTACCTTAACTAAAAAACCACCAACAAACAGAGACTATCCATTGTATAAAAGTTTTAATTCAACATTTTTTTGTGGTAGAGAAGATATTTTATTTATGATATCAGTTGTACTATTAGTTGTATTCCTTATAAATAACATAGAAAGAATAGAATACAGATAGACGTTGAAAACTTTATAAACTAACTGCACTAGATTAGTTTGTCTCCATTAAAAAAAACTGTGCATTTCACAAATAGTAAAAAGTACATGAACATATTTGTTTAGTATACAGCTGATGTTTACAGGGTGTTTTTTTCTTAACTCGAAAAATAAGTTGAATGGAAATATTATTTCAAACGCAAGGTAGACTTATTTAATTGAGTTATCAACTTCGTTTTTCAAATGGAGTTCTGTAATTTTTTATTACAGATTCAGATTTTATAAAGAAAACAGCTAAATTCACCAGTTTCCAAAATGCACAAAAAATTGTGGAAACTAATGATCAACGGTTCACAGAAAACCAAAAACTCGAACTGAATAGATTTGAATGACACCAGAAGGTTATGTTTGGAATAAAGTGGGATCTATGAAAATCGCTTTCCTACCATCAACGTAGTTTCGATATTATTCTTGAAAAAGAAACATGAAAAACCGAAATAAATTAAAATTTTATTATAATTAGGGAATCGATATGCAACATTCAATTCAAGAAATGCTACCTCAATATGGTTTATCAATAGCTCTATACAATTTTCCAGCTCAAATATCTGTAAAAATATATATCCACATATTATTAAATTTAATATGGATAATATTGACATGAAAATCTAGTGTTGTTTTTGGTAAAAAATTGTTTTCTAAGTATAAAATCAAATTTTGATTTTCACCTTTTTCGGGAAAAACTTTTCGACCAGGTTTACATGTCAATATTGTGCATACCAAATTGAATAACATTTAGATGTCTTTTGAGTTATTTTTGCTGGAAAATTGAAAGAAATACAATGTTATTTAAGTCATAGTTTAGAAGCACACTCCCTTATGTTAGGGCATCAGTTGTTGATAAACCACCTTAATGTATCGCCTAATTATTTGTTCTCTTATTTAATTATACATCAGTTTTTCTTCATCTTTTTCGCAAGATGAAACTTTTGTTTCAAGTTGATTTATAGAGAAGTGATTATGCAATGTTTATAAAAGATTTTTTTGAAAGCATTAAAGTGGAATATAAGAGCCAGTTTCTCTGCAGTCAAGTATCGTATTATGGTTTATCGTCTAATTATTTTTTGAATATGATGTTTGTCTTGAAGAACATTATTCAAATTTCATGTTTTTAAGTAGATACACATTATACAATGCTTCTTGTTTTTACTGACAATATTTATAAAAAAAAGATTAGACATGATCGACATAACAATTTCACTTTGTATATTTAATATTACTTTAACGTTGTTCTCGCGTGAAACCATGTTTCGACTGATTTTTCATGGAATAAAGTTATCTATGCAATTCCAAAATTTCGGAATTTTGTGTCATTCAAACCACGAGAGAATCAAGCCCAAAGTTTATGATTTCGTGAGTCACCTCCCATTCAAAGCAGATAAAATTTACTGTTCACCCCGAACTTTTTTCTATTAAATTACAAAAAAAAATCTCTAGATAATTTACAAAAAAAAAAAAACTAGTAGAGTGTGAAGAAATGTTTCAAGAATTTATTTTAAAAAAGTAGTTAATAACTAAGAGTTAATTGTATAAACTCGACATATGGTTAAAACAAAAGTTGTTTGTTTTGAAAACGCAAAGTTTTTCCTGTATCTTTAATGGTTCAAACGATGGTTCATGGATGCATTGTATTTAAATTGGATGTAATTGGACCGATTTTGCTGATTCACGAACTTGATCTTGCTTTTTATGTCTAAATTACGTCCCTAAAATTTCAATTCGATATCTTTTTTCGTTTTTGAGCTATCGTGTTCACGGGCGGATGGGTGGATGGGCGGACGAACTGATGGAAATTGACTAATTAAATGATTCTATAAACACCTATAGCAAAAATTTAAGGACAACTTTAGACTAAAAATTATATACTTTGACATATTATGTATGTAGAGTATAAAAAAATAGCACCACGTAGTTCTCGTGATATAAAAATTGCAAGTAAGAAATTTTCTTTCTTGACGCTTAAGATAAAAATATCTATTGTTATTAGTCAGTAAACTTAATGCAATTTGTAACTACAAAGCCGTAAAATAAGTTTTTATTTAATAAAATAGGAACTATTTACATGTATTCCGATTTAAATAACTATTTCAATTAATTTTATTTACATTACAAGTAAATGTATAAGAAAGAAGCTTTTAAAATGTATATTCAAATATAGAGGTACTTAAAATCAATTAACTTTTTATATATAAAATTATACATTTACTTTGTTGTAAGTATGCTAATTCCAACATATTTAGTTGATATCACAAATTTACTGGAAACGAGTAACGTTTGTTTAAATTACATAAAAATAAGAATATTGTTTAATAATATATGCACTTTATCATTTACTTAAACAATACTAATTATACTGCTTAATGTTGCTTCATTGTGAAAACAGTTTTTTACAGAATTTAGTCAATTGTATTCCACGGAATAATGTTATCTATGCGATCCGGAACAAGATTCGCGATTTCGAAACCACATTCTGACAGGCCATCCACCCTGTCTCTCATCAACTTTTGAAAGTTTCAACTAAAAATTACAGCTATGACTAAAAAAAATTAAAAAAAAACCGGCTAAGTGCGAATCGGACTCGAGCACGAAGGGTGCCGTACGATTATCTATATCTATATAGCCCTTAAATATTTTTCATTTTTTTCTGTTTTTATGTTTTGTTATAGCGGCAAATACATCATCTATGAAAATTTCAACTGTCTAACTATCGCTGTTCATGAGATCAGTCTGGTGACAGACAGGCAGCGGAGTGTTAGTAAAAAGGTCTCGTTTTACCCTTTGATTACGAAACCCTAATAAAACATAAAATTTTACACAAGCACGTGAAGATAACAATAAACCAATTTTATTATTTAGATACTCGATACATGATTGAGTATCAATGTTTTGTTTGGGCATTTTTTGTTTTTGAACTTTTCATCTGGTTCAATAATGGGATCTTGCTTGGACTGATCTTCCTCATTCACGAACTTGATCTTACTATGCCGAAAGTAAATCATCATAATTCCAATACGTTACCCCTTTTCGTTTTTGAGTTATCTTGGTGACGAACAGATGATTCTATGAGCACCTATACCAAAATTTTCAACGGCCAACTTTTTGTAGCATTACAAACTTTAGACTAAAATTAATTGTATATATCTTTAGTATAAAAAGATTCTTTGTTTTTTTGGCAGTTCGAAAACGGTTCGAAAAATTTTGGAGTTCAAAAACGGTTTAATTAGAACTCAATTGGAAAAACGAAATTTAGAATTTCAACAACAAATTATACAATTCCAATTAAAAAAATTTCAAATTGAATTGTTTAAACTAATAACAGTATACCTCAAAAACGTTTGTACAAGCCTTGATGTTCCTATGTTAAAAATAAAAATGTTAACTTCACAAAATTGACTATTATATAAGTACAATATTTGACTGTAATAAAATAAATACAATAATAAACATAAAATGCTTCGTATAAATTCAAAAATCTTCTTATTTTTAGTGATATATTAACATTTTTATATACAATTTAGATTACAAGAATTGATTGGAACATTCATTCTCTACACCCATTACTACTGTATTACAATTTCATTACATAAAAACAAAGCAATTTTCTTTCTATTCAAAAATATATTACAAAACATAAAATAAATTGCATTTATGATAACCGATTTGTTTTTGTTTTTTTTTTTTGTATATGTGTGTTATTTTATAAAGAAAATATATTCATTCAATCACTGACGACTCATTTTTTTTTCATTTTATGTATGGAATTTCGAAGGTAAAATAAATGTATTTAAATATTTTCTATATACAAGTTTTCTGATCTATAATAATTGTATTTAAAATGATTTAAATTCTAGTCTTACGACTGTTAAAATCTCCAAATAATGTAGTTTTTGATTTGATATTCACTGTTTAATTATAGTCGTAGCCCAAAAAAATGAACCAAACAAATAAAATATTAATTTATTTAAAATTTATTGTGTTTTTTTAATATTATTTATTTATTTATTCTTTAATTATAGTTTGACATTTTGGAATTAATTATCAAGATTTAATTAATTTCATTTTTTTAAATATACAAGACGATAATTGATATTTTTCAAATATTTTTTCCTATTTCTTGATGTTTTCTTAAAAGGGACATAATTTTTTTTTTAATTTTAATATGGGCCAATATTTATTTTATCATTATATAATAATTTACTCTTTTTAACATTATTGAGAAAAATTTTGTGTTCATTCAATCAAATAGAAAATAACTATATTTAAACAAGCAACAAGTGATAGTGACGTCGTATCCCGGGAGTTTCAAATAAATCTATATGTTTTAGACCGTTTTATAATTTTTTTAAATTTTAAGTTATTAAAATAATTCTTCAGCCTAATTTTTAGTTTTCGATTCGTCTAACCAATAACAATAACAAAAAACTATGATATTCGAAGCTGACGAAACATTACACCTGTATCTACTTACTATTTTATGGTTGTTGGATGGTAAGAAAAGAGAAACTATGTAATCACTTATGGATACAAGGAAGAGTCTTTGATACACAAATAAATAAAAATTCAATTTATATGCTTTATATTACGTTATATTGAAAAATCTCTTAGTTGTAGACAACAGATCTACATTCAATTTTTTAGTAATGATATTAAGTCTTTCATAAAAAAAAAATATCTATAATAAAACTGTTTTCTAGTACAGACCCTCTAGGTTGGCTTTGCAAAAAATATTGTAAGAATATTTTTTTCACAGCTGCCTATTAAATTCTAAAACTATTGACTAGCTTACTGCAGTTGATTAGTTCGTTTTGAGTGTTTTTCATAGCAACTGACTTTATAATAAATTCCTTGCAATAAATTGATACTTGGAGAAATCTAACTAGTAAATAGGGAATGTGGTCAGAATATCCATTACTCAAGTTCTCTAAAGTCCAAAATAGCAAACCAAAAAAACGTTTAAGAAGTGTAGCCAATTAACTCTTCGAATATCTCATTGGAGCAGGAATATAATGTAAAAACCAATTATAATTATTGGTTGAATATTAAGACTATAATGTAAGACCACTGTTGTTTTCTTTACAAATACGAGAAATAGCTTTTACCAGGATAAGTGGAGGCTTAAAGACCTCAAATAGTATAAAAAATTGGCATTTATAAGAATATTGGAGATTTAACTAAAGGCACAGATTTTCGTATTATCATTTTAACATACTTTAATCAAAGAAAATCCAATTTTTTGTGTATTTAAAAAAAGTTAGTACTTACCATGAACGCCAGTTAGCTCTAACTATTCTATGTCGGTAATGATTGTGATTACCAGTCGGGACCAAGAGATAGCAATAAGCGTGTTCGAATTTTACTGAAAATATACACAACAATTAACTGACAATCACTTTTCTAAATCATGTATCAAAGATTGTAGCTGCCCATTATTTGCCGACTTTCAATATCTATTGTCATCTGGTCACTACTGTCAATCACATTAAATACCGACATTAAACAGCTGTCTTGGCAACTGGTGGTCAGAGTCAGTACTAAAGTTGATTGAATACACAAAAATTGGAGTTAGGAATTTCTATGGGTGTTTGACTCTTTGTTTTAATACAAATTTTTAATCAAAATTTTTTATGAAAATTTTATCTTGTGTTGGAAACTAATATTATTTCGACATAAAACGATTCTCTGTATATTGTGAAACCTATAACATTTCTAAAACCTAGATTCAAGCCATCGTTCATAATTTTTCGTTCGTATTTCGTAGAGCTCTGAAATATTTAAAAATTCAAAAACTATAATATAATCGAAAAATTTTCGCTCGTAAATCAAATACACACAATATACGAAATCGAAAAAAATATTTTACAAACGATAAATTGATAGAATAACAGAATCTTTCGGATTCTGACTTAATTTAATTTGGAACTTTTGATGGCCAACAATTCTAATATAATCTACAATAATATAATTCAATAATAGAGGGTCATTGGTACTATAAAACTAAGCTGAATTTTTTTCGCTATGAAACTTTAAAGCAGATATATTATTTTTTCATAATAGATTTACCTTTTAAATATAGCATGGATCGAAAGGAGACTTTATCAAGTTATGAGTAATATTTTAAAACTTTATATTTTCAAAAATAAATATTATATTATAATAAAGATAGTAAGTAGTTATTTCGGCGAACAATAACTATAACTTAAGTCGCCATGATTATTAATAATCTTTATATTTTTTTCTTGGAATAAATTTTTGAGAAAGTTTTTTAGTTTTCATACTTTGATGAAAATTAGTTACTTGAGTTTTTCAAAAATCCTTTTTTTTCTTTGGATCAAATTATCATAATGGTACCTGGATTGTTATTTTCTTATCAGTAATTTGAAAGTTTTGCAAATACTTCAAACTTTATGGCATTAAGAGACAAAAGGGCTGTTAAAAAGATTTGAACACATATTTTTATTATAAAAATAATAGTTTTAAAACTAAAAAGTGAATTTACTATCAAAATATGGTGGACGCGCAAGGAAGTTAAAAAGAATTAAGTTTACATCGTGTGTTAAATTATTATTATATATGTCTTTTTCGGGAGGACGGGGCTTTAAGCTTATTTTAAAAAAATGATCATTTCAAAACAATTGGATAAATTACTTGGAAGTAAAAAAAGGAAAAACGATCAATTTTAAAATTATTGCCATCTGCAGCTATATCAGTTTGTTTAAGCGCAACTTCCGATGACTTAAAATTTTAATATTTTCATTTTTCAGAAATAGGTGTTTAAACAATTTGTAAAAATAGCTGACGTTCAGCTAAAAATTGACTCGAAACTATCCATTAGATGCAAAGTTCTTCGTTCTTTCATTTAAAAGTTGTAAAAATTTTAGTGAGATATCCGAAAATTACAAAATGGTCAGAAATTCTTGCCAATTTATTTTGGAATATCCAAAATAAATTCAAATTATTTTTATTTTTGTATTGCTATTTTTTAGAGTATATCAAGAGGAAAACCGCAACCGCTACCCACTATCACCTGAAGGCACAAATGCCTTCTAGCACAATGTGACAATTATATCGTGATTATATTGTTTATGGAGTCGGTTACTTCGTTCTTATCCAAGTGAGGACATTGTGAATGAGAAACCGCTTCTTTTTTTTATTATTATAATTGATCAAACTGCCGTTGCCCGGATTCTAACTCGCAATCTCTATTCTAAGCAGTGAAATGGAGAAGGTAATAGCTTTTAGTCACTTGACCACTGAGACGATTTTGTATTGCTTTTGGAAGGCATGTAATTTTGAATCAAATTTTTAAATTCAATTCGTTCGGTAAATTATAAAATTTCATTTGATATAAAATAATGTTTACCAAAAGAAAACTGCAAAAGGGAAACCGCTTCGGGTATGATACAGAGAGCTATTCTCAGAATTCGTATATTAAAAAATGAACGATTAAGGTATGAATTGTACTACTATCCATGTAAACATGAAGTAAAGCAGGTATTTAATACATTTTATTTAAATGCCGAGTGTGGGAAAATATGACAATATCCAGATACAAGCAACATGCATACTATACAGTCATTGTCAATTTTCAATATCGCTATCTGGTTGGCAGTACTAGACGTAGGATAACGTAGACGTTCAATGGACGACTATATGTACTGAGAAATAAATAATTCAGACGCAACCATACTGCAGTGATTTTAAATAGTTTAGTCAACAAACCACTGAAAACGTACAAATATTTGTTGTTGGCACATCATACTAGTCCTTTATAAATAGAAGTTAATGAAAAATATTGCCAATTTGAATGCTGCTTGAGATTTGAAATATCTATGCAGAAAAACATTGAATGAAGAAGACAAAAACATTGTGTTCTTTGTTTAATACCTGAATTATGGTTACCAATCGATGTAAAAACTATTTTTAATTATTAAACGTAATGAAATTTAATAATAAACGTGATGAAATATTTGGAATATTAAATAATATGAATTCGTGTTGTAATTTGATGAATTTGATCTGAAATTTCGTGGAATTTATCCAATTTATGAAAATTTATTTAAATTTTATGTTTTCCAACATTATATTGTTCTACTGCACTTTTCCTTGCCACGTTAATGGGCTATAATTCTGGTTATATTGTTTCTACAAAAATGTAAGACAGATATTTCTCCTTACTTTTTCATAAGCTGCATTATTTTCGATAAAATGTTAGCTTTGCAAGTTATTCGCTCCATTAAAAATCATTCAAAAACATACATTTTTAAATCACTACTTAAAACAATATCGACTTTTCAAAAATACTTAAAATAACTTGTTATGATGCTTAACATATTTCGATTAGGTACCTATGATTATTTTAATGTTGCAATTTTTCATCATCCAGGGTAGGTACTGGGAACGAAATACACAAAGTAATTTGAAAATATTTTGGTATTTAACGCAAAAAACATAAAAATTTGACATCAATATATTCATTGTAGCAGAATTTCGGGGGAAATGAAGGAACGGGAAAGATTAGACCAGTCTAATTATTTTCGAACAGTTTAACTAGTTGACAATATTCTAAGCTTAGTTAACTTCTGTCGACGCAGGCTACTAGCAGTACGTAGTACCATTTACCTATTAATATTTTATTTTTATTTGATTTTATTCTGCTTAGTTTTTGGAATAATTACTCAAGAAAATAATGTCTTAATATAGTTGTCCGAGAATTACCGAGAATTATCGAGAATAGACGCTATTAAATTTTTATTAAACTTTTGGCATGTTTTTAATTTTTTTGAGATATAAAATGTCAAAATGTTTATAGTAAGTTTACTACCCACTATTAAATATCTACTAGCATATCTACCTACACATGTAAAAATCTAGAATCATACATACATACATAATGTAATATTATAAATGAAAGTTATGAAACGAGAATATTTATACTTTATCATCTCATATTCCTGTACATACAAACAGGAAAGGACCTTATAAAATGTTCCAAAAACTGATATTGTCAAACTGATATATGTATGTATACACGGAGATTCATTTTAACTTTCATGTTTAGTTTACAAAACAATTGGGGGTTTACACGATATTTGATTTGCTATATTACTATCAGAATGTGAAATTTTTGATACAAAAAAGTTATAAGCTACTAAAGATTATTTTCCACCACACTCTTGAAATTGATTCACTTTTGTGTTGCTGTAAAAACAACCATTTTGAACGCATAATAATAATAATAATAATATAGCCTAATTTTGTCCCAATATATAGTCGAAGGCATCCCCCATTTGCGACCATTTAGATCTATCTACCTCCAATTTGGATAGTCTCGACTGAATTGGTTTTCACTTCTGTTCAATATCAGTTTTGTCAAACAGTGATATATGTTTGGGGACAAACTAATGGGTCTATAATTCACACTGGATCACATTTTTATAGAGCAACATTATTTCTTTCACCATTGATCCTGGACACTCTTTTCGAGTGAAACACGATTGAACAATTTTGACAGAACTACGCAGACCGGTTATTAATATTTTTTTGGAGTTTCACTGAAAAGAAAATTGGCGTTGATGAATAATAAGACAAATCTTGTATTTCTAGCCAAATCTTGTATTCTCGACAAATCTTGTATTTGTATTTCTGTACCATATTTATAGCCGAAGGCAGCGAAAACATTCGGTATCCAGTGACGATAACCAGATGGTATTTTATTTCTAATTTTCTTTTTCGACCCTCTATTATGTATATTAAGTTTGATCCTTAATTATATTAAATGAGCATAATTATATTAAACGAGCATAATTATTTTCTAATCTTACGCATGAGTTTGATTGGGTAACATACAGACTGACAGAGTTACTTTCGAATTTATAATATTAGTAAGGATTATACATCCAAAAGTCCCAGTTTTTTTGCCTGTTGTATTTTCTCTTTACATAGTATCAACCAGTCATATAGGTATATGAAATAATGAATTTCAGGTTGATTTTTATCAACACATATTTATGCATAGACATACATGGGGTTCATTTTAATTTACTCAGGCTGATTACTTTTTAAAATAATAAATATACCTGTGAAAAATTTTTTTCTACAAAGGTTGAATTATTTTTAGGTTAGAATAATCAAAAGCAAATTTCATCGAAACGGCGATGTGTTTCTACTCCCAACAAATTTATTCATTTACGGTAAATCAAAAATCCTGTTAAAAATATTGGGTGATCAAACATGCGATATCTACGTATACACTGTTGTGAAAAACCTTAAAAATTTACTAAATATAAAAAAAAAGTGTATTACTGTTTTTAGTTATTGTATTTTTACGATTACATAGTCAGTTTGCTCGATATCGCTTGAAATTTATTCGAAATATTAAGTCAAAGCGGATTTCAGGGGATATTTCCAAAAAAATACGAGTGTGCTTTAGACCACACGACTGAAGTAAAACTTCTTTAGCTCAACCTATTTGTATAGTATATGTTTATACCCCTCTTTTTCTAACTTCACTAACTTATATCTCCCTCTCAACTGATAAGTTACATTTATATTCTCTACCTTTCTATCTCCGTTTCACCCGATCACACTTTTCGTAACTCTCTCGTCACACGTTCACCGGCTTACATCTGAAGTAAAGCGTGCCTAAAGAAGTTTTACATCAAAATTACGCATTTTATTAAATGGATGTCAAATTTGTATTTCTTTTGTCATCTTAGCTTAAATTATAAGGTACAGAGTATTGAACTACTGTTTTGTATTGTTTATGTAATATCTATTCTGTAACAGATAATTCGCTATGATGACGCAGTACCTGTAGAATATATCTGAATTGAAACTTATGAATATCTGGGAAATGCTTTGCATAGAAGAATAACATTATGAATGAATTGTTTAAATGACTTTTGTTATGATTTGGTTTCATGGGACTTGTTTTCGTCATAATTTTTCAGGCAAACCGCTACACCACTCACTAACTGGAATTAATTAAAACTTACACAACAGAACACAACACAATAGCTAATGTTTATTAATACGTTGTATCAGTTGTAAACAGAATAATGTTCTTGTTACTAAAATATATAAACTTTAGTTTTAAAATTGCGAATCCTTGAAAGAATATATGTCAGTATAAAGGAAATTCATTTATATATATGAGTATCCAACAAGAAATTCAACTATGTTTATTATGCCAGCACAAAATATTACTCAACCGGAAGACAATTACAATGATATAGAATAGATACAGGCACACGAAATACAAAATTGTCTAGTTAAAACCAGAGATGTGTGCCGGATATACGTATGGGTATCCTCGCATATCTGCAAGAAAAATTACCCGTATCTATATCCGTTACTAATTCAGCGGATATTAAACGGATCTTTTGTATTATTAAGTTTCATTTCGAATATGAACTTATAAGTAAGCAATAAAATACTGTTAAATCCTATTAAAATAGTCTTATTTCTTATAAATTACATATTTGGCCCAAATTTCATATTTTAACACAATCACATTTCAATCAATAAATAATCAAATTTTAAGGAAATTAAAAAAAAAATTATAAGTCTTCATTAAAATTAATAAGTAAAAACTGCAAAAAGAGTTACTTGGTAGCGTCTCCTAAAGTGCAGTACGGATACAATAATTAGTGCCGCACTAAAAAACTGTTCAGTATATTAGTTTAACTAATAAGTCGAAACTAGTCAAGCTACGAGAAGAACTCTGCTCGGGTTTTTGTTTTGTTTTTAATTTAGTGTGTTAAAACTTACAATACTTATTTACGCAAAGCGTCAACTAGATTTAAAGCGACGAACAATGGCACAAATTGATTCAGGACATCCCTGGTTAAAACAGAGACCTCAGTTCATTTGGTCAATAGAGAAAAATGTTTTTACTTTTGTGAAATATTCACTTCTACAGTTTTTAAACTAAAGCCGTCATAAACATGAATTCTTTGAAGTAAAATTATATTGTTCAAAGTTAAATAAGCTTGAAGTTATATGTGGTACTTGTAGCAAATGGCTACTCAGTTCATAGTATTCATATATTTCCATCTTGTTACAAAAAAAAAAAGAAGCTATATAAAAACCATTTAAAAACCAGGTGTCCGTAAGAATATAATTGCATTCATATATTCTTGAAAATTTTTGTATGACTTCAAAATAATTCGTTTGCCAAAATAAATACTCGTTGTCCGTTACCAGGCGAAGGATACCACTTACGTCGAATGGTAATTGTATTATTCAATAATCGATAAACGTATGCCGTTTTAAAGTTTAATTTTTATAACTTTAATTAATATAGTGGGGGCGGAAAGAGCTCTTATTGCACAGTTTTGATTGTAAGGAAAACTTTTTTCGGTGTCTTAAATAAAATGTGTATGTTCATTTTATGTGTGGATGTTCAATTTTTTTTAGCTTTATGTTTTTGGAACATGCAAAATATAATCGTACCAATAATCCCAGAAAATTAAATCCATGATTTTTTCAATCTGCATGTCTAAGAATAAAATTTAGTCCAATAATTTTTTTCGAAATTGATTTGATAAAATTTGATAACAAAATTAGCAAAAGTGTTAACTTTTAATTTTTATTAAAAATGTATAAACCAAAGCGATATTGTTTCTTAAAGAAAATGGAAAATCATTATAAAAAAAACTCAGACACACATTCATCATTCGGACCGAATAATTTATTTTTTCATGTTTCTATTTTTATAATGTTTGGAACCTTTTTTTTTTTTTTTTATAGACACCAAAACGTATACAGAAATAATAAAGTGTTCCCACCAGATTTCTTTTTTTTTTTTTTTTTTATAGATGAAAAACATTTATCGTATTTTGAAATCGTAATGAAAACTTCTGTCTATATACAATAAACAGAATTATATCTTTAAATTTATAAAACTCAATTTATTTATATATAAAATATATAAACTATTAGGACAACTATATTAAATAATAGACAAACAGCAATTTCACTCGTAGAAGATCGAATGCACTTATATAATAGAACCGGATTGAGAGGGACTTGCGTGTACAAAAATAGTGCATCACATTCTGTTGTTAAAAATACCTTAAATATTAAGGATCCAGATGTCTTTTTTAGATGGAATATAAGGCTTGGTATTATGCTATTGGTTGTTGGACAAATATAAACACTTTTGAATTTTGAATATATTCATACAATTTTTGCTGTTTTCACTCAAATGTTTTTATCTTTCTTTATAGAATTTTGGTTTTTTGTTGGCTGATTTTCGAACTTAAATCACTTACAGCACGAAAACGAACCTTTTTCGAAGAAATTGTGAATAGAAATGTCGGAATTTTTTTCAATTTATATAAAACAAGAATTGTCATAGTTCCAAACCTTTAAGATTATCTAAAAAATACGGGGGATTCTACAAAAATTAGTTAATCAATTGGCTATATTAAAACCATTTTTAACACAATTCTATTGATAAAATATGATGCTCTATTTTTGCACTCTCAAGTACTTCTAGTTTCTACTTACTCATATGTTATTTATCTTAAACACGTCCTCAGATGGTCTAATTTCAACGATTACAGTTTTCAATATTTCAGCTCGCTATCTCTTCTTTATTTGAGTGATGCTGAGTGTGTAGATCGGCAGAAGGGCAAATAAATCCTTAAACTACAGGGTTGACACAAATCTAATTATTCTGATTCGAGATAGAATGGCAATTAAAATTGAACGAAATCATACAAAAATTAAATGTTTAAATAGATAATTATTGTAAAAATACAATCGTCAAAATAAATTTGTTAAGATTAAATTAGGTATTTATCAAAAATTTATAGAGAATTTAATTTAAAAAGGCTTCAATTAAAAACGAAACATATATTTCTTTCAAAGCCAATTTATGTCAAATTATTTTATAAACAAATTGGTGATAAACTTTGAAAAGCATAATAAAAAGCATTTTGTGAAATGATAATTAACTAAATACAAAACTTTCGGTGTGTAGAAGTGCGAAAAATGTATACAATTGTTTAATTTTACGTATTTAGTATATATTTAATTTGTACTACTTTAATTTATTTAGTCCTGATTCAGAATTGTCATCGTTTACTTAGATATTTTAACCTTTTTGTGCACCGTTCTTGTAAATGCTCATTGTAATCATTAACTTGTAAATGTCAAAATAGATTTTGTTTCATGTTTTCGAGTTAAAAATATAAAGAAATTAGATATATGTGCAATTTAACAGAGTTAATTTTTAAATAGCCTATAAGTTTTAATAATTATTAACGCACAAAAATACTCCCTAAAAAAATAAACATATGTTCATTATTTAAACAAGTGAAGATAACAACGAACAAAGCCAATTATTTAGATACTCGATATATAGTTGAATATCAAAGTTTGAACTATTATTAATCATAAACATTCATAAAATACTATAAATATGCAATCCAGAGTTATAAATTCATACGAGAATAAAATTAAAAAAAGACTTAATTATAAAGTGTTTATTTGCTCAATTGCAGCTAAAATTGTGGTGAATCTAAAAAATTAACGAAGAAATGTATTGAACAAAAGTTGTGTATCTTGAACAAAGTTTTCGATTTATCACACACAAGCAATTTACAATTATGAAAATATAATAGATAAAAATACACCTAGATATATCAAGCTATGGCCCTATTGGTAGTTAATATTATATAAATATGTCATTCTTAAACTGATGCATACTTAATACTACATTGTTATGAAGTATTAGTGAAAACAGAAATTTGAAATAATATAGATGTTATATTTGAAACGGTTGTCATAACGATGTAAGAAAGCTTGACATAACATCATCAGTAAAAACTAAATGGAAAATAAATTAACTCCTTATTTTACTTATCATAATGCACAAATGCATTGATGGAGTATATTACGCCAGTAAAGTAAGCTAGTCCGTTTTTAAAAATCCAACGTAGCATAAAACTCACATATGCCATAATTTCGAAGTATGTTTCAGAAGTCTGAGTAAAATCAGTGAATTGGAAAAACTATTTTGCTCACAGTAATAGAGTCAAGCCTATAATCAATTCAGACATGCAGATAGTCCAAAAGAAATAACATAAAAGAGTTTTTTCGAGCTAAGGACCTAAGTAAAGAAAAATTCATATTCCGAGCTAAGGAAAATTCATATTTTTTACATCCACAACTAATAATTGAGGCGACGGCGGGAATCGAACACATAACCTCAGACATTTCAGTCAACGACATCGCCAACTGAGGTACCGATTTCAGACAGTCAAGATTTTAACGAAACATAAAAAGTCAAAACGTAATATTTCAAATCAAATTCAACATTATTTTTTAACATTTATCTTCGAAAAAATTATTTAATAAACTTTCCCCCGATATATAATCAAACCGAATACTTCAAAAAATTTATCAATTAATTTACTATTAAAAAATTTTACAAACTATTTTATTAAATAATTCAAAAGAATTATGAAGTAAAGTTTTTTTTAACAATTTCTATGTAACCATGATAAAGTTTCTTTATATTTTACAATAAAACCTAATCACTTATTTTTTATCAGTCATTTACATTGTTACACATTCCTTAAAAACTTTTTAAAAATGATAGCCATTAAAGCACACTATAAAACTTTTAAACATCATACAAACTCTATGACACAAATGTTGCACAACATTAAACTTGAGCACAAGAAGTTTGATGAGTAAAATAATTTACAATCACATTATTTTGTCATAAAGATAACAAACATTAGACGAAAATATCGTCATATATAAATTACATGTAACTAGTAATAATTTTTTAGATTTGTAATACTGGCAAACACAAATATACGTCTACATCGGACTATAACTGAACGTTTACTAAATAACACGCGTATTTAGGCACTCTGACGCATGGCTTTTTCATAGTACCATTTTCCTACGTTCCGTTTATTATCATCAAGTCATAACGTATTATTATTTTTTTCGCAGTATATAAAGCTTTTATATTCTGCCCGAAAATTAAAATAAGTGTTTTAGGATTTCGAAAAGAACCATTTTCATACGTTTCTGAATATAATACTGCTTATTAATTTTATACCCAAAATAGATGTGCTATTTTCACCTTTTATGAAGAAAGTAGGATTTTATTTTGTGAATTTTTCTGTAGGTATTTTTAAGAAAATTGGCAAAATCTATAAATATTAGGTCAACAGAAAAAGTAAGCTCATTACCTGACAAAACTACAAAACTATAAGGTAGACAAAACTATAATTGTGGAGTAATTGCTCTTAAGTGATCTGAAATTTTTCATTTCATTTCTGGGCAGTATGAATAATTACAAGTCTTATTTAATTGTCATTACAATCAGTGTTTGATTTATTTAGCAAGACACGGGAAACAACATGTAACATTTAACACTCGATAACCAATTAATATTTAACAGACAATTTTTTCGGAATCGAGTTAGCACAAACCAGTGTTAGGAACTCTAGTCTATATATTATCTGACTATTTAAATCACTGCTCAAAATGCTCACTAAGCCCATATAACTTTGATATCTGAACTCTAAATACGTAGACTCATAGCACTTGGATTCAAAATATCACCTAAAAATCAGGGGGTGGCCATAATTGGGAAAAATTCCGTAAAGCTTACTCTACTCTAAATACGAAGATAACTCGACTCTAATGTACAAAATCTGGTAGTAAATAATAATCAAATGAAACAAATTTTGTTCAATATGAATATTATCAAAGAGAATTCTAGGATTTATTTGATTAAATTTTGATTGTTTACCAAATTTATTAGATCAAAAATTTTTTTTTGTATTTTATCAATACGTATGTTAACTACAAAGTAGTCATCATCAGCATGAATTAGCTAGTCGTAATAATTCTCCGAGGAGATGTTACTTGTTATTTAGAAATTTGTTGACGGCTTGCCCAAAGGTATTTAGGTATATGCGCCATTTATACTTTCCAAGCATCTATCAAATTGCTACGTCAATCAATCAGCTTCGACCAAGTGTTTAGTATTCGGCCAATGACGAAACCGTCACCAAATTAGCAACAAGTAATGGAAATTTAGATTTTTAACATTTTGTCGTTGAAAAGCGACTAGTCATTAATGTAAGTTAATTATTATCAAACTGCTGTTAATATTGCTCATACTTCAAACAGCCCTTGTTTACAAGAATATAGAGGCCAATTAATTATTTGGTATATGACATATATAAATATGAATGAACAGTGTGTAGTAACAAAATGGATGATTTTTGGTAACACAAACGGCATCTTGTTACATATTTCGTAACACAGTACATCAGCATATAAATGAACTAAATGATAATGGTGTGTATGTAGTATGAATGTGAATGTATGTCATTTCAAGACACAACGTAATCACTCAAATAAGATAATGTCATTGTGTATATATTGTACATAATAGTCCAAGAGAATTAGAATTTGGACATACACTAAGTATTACTGAAGGAATAAACGGAATTCACATTATTTTAAGAGCAATTATCCACAGCTGTTATTGACATAAAGAAGTGGGCATGTGTTCAATTTTCGCGCCCACATAACGAACTAATTTCGAAGAATTTTCTCGAAAAAAATTTCTAATGTAAAAATCGAAATTTTTTATATTTAAAAATGTTTTATTGAGAAAATCTCTTAGATAAACCCTCCGTTTTATTGGACATACTAAATTTCAAAACATTTTTTAATAATTATTTTTTGTGTTATTTGGGCGCGAAAAATGAAATTTTTTTTACATAATGGGGATGTTTTAGTATTATGTTTCAATCCCACTTAAGGCCCCCTTGTCTTTTTTAAAAGATTGCCAAGCGTCGTTGGTTATTTAAGATTTCGAAGTTAAAAAAATGGAATTAATGAAATGAACATTAAAGTATTTTTTATCAACCAATAATTACTCAATTTTTTATAAGCCAATAATTACTTCGTATATTTGTTGTTAGTCGATTATTAAACATTTTATTAAAAAAAAAACTACTTACAGAAAAAATAAATTCCCAATGAAATAATTTTATTTACCTGAAACAAATACATAATATGAGATTAATTGGATTATCGATAGCATTTTATTTAACAAACTAGTTAAAACAAATACAATTTCTATTTTTTATTATAAATAATATTAATTAATTGATGAACATATTTTGTTATACTCGACATATACAATCTGTCAGAGTATATTAATTTTAGTTTAAAGTTTGTAACGCTAGACAATATTGATCTCACAAACAAAATATTAGTTTACTTGTTAACAGAATCACCTAGTTAATCAATTTCCATATGCCTGTCCGCCTGTCAGTCGGTCTGTCCGACTTTTGAGTTATCATCAAGATAACTGAAAAATGAAAAGAGATAGCGGGAGTCCAATTTTATTTATTTACGTAGTGTTTGCCATGTCTATTGGACTATAACAAAACCACACTAACAAAATAATGCGTACCATTATAATACAAGCTCATTGAGTGAAGATAATTGAACGCAATTTTGAATTTATATAATTTTTTTCCATGGCGTTGTATTTGGAAATCTGCCATGTTTAAAATGACTTAAGGTAAATTTTCATAGAAATCATTTTATGTTAGGGAAAACTCGATGAACGGGTCTGAGTACTTGATATTGTGGGCAAAAGTCCTTACTTTCTACCTATGATTAAACTACTAAGATGGTATCCAGTTAGCACAAGTCTGTGTATATGTGGTTAAGTTAGCATGGACCTGCCGGTTTATTAAGTGCTCAGGGTGATATTTGAGGCTGAGTTAGGGAAGATTAATATATCCGCCTGGAGTCATGATAATGGTACGAGTGAGTCTTTGTCACTTACTGTTTTTTTAAGTTTATAGGAAATTTTTTCACGGGAATATTTTTCCGGAAAGGTTTAATTTCAGGAGATTTTGTTATAAAGCCGCTAAAAGCGTTAGAACTTTATGTATTTATTCAATTATGTGTTAGATAAAGACGATAGGCATTTTCCTGTAGTACAAATTGTTTGTTTAGCTTCGACCAAAATTCTAAATAATACTTATAATACCTAAAGTTTAATGAAAAACTTCAAGAAATATAATGCGACAATTAAGATATTTTATTACATGGTTATTTATTAACTAAATACCTTCCAGTACGGCTAAAAATATAACATTTATTTATCACCGCATTAACAACATAGTTTTTATTTATTTTTTATTATATTCGTTGTATTAAAAATAGTTTGTTCATTATCTTTCTTAGTTGTTGAGTTTCTTCCTTCCCAAGAAAATGAGTTTCTTTATAATGCTTTTGAATACACATATTTGGAAGAGTCCTTTTGCACGAAGAATTTTATGCGATAATCCTTGCAGGGCAAATTTATAAACCCTTTCCAAATCGATGTTGAGGCAAATGTTATATTTAATAATAATTGAAATTTTGTCTTGAAAAACTGAGAGCTATTTATTGAGGATATTACAAATATATCTGTTAAAATAATTATAATACCGTAAAAGTGCAAGAGATTTTAAACAATCTCTATATTTAAGAATATTCATTATTAATACTTAAATATTTATGGATTTAAAAATTTAACTTTGAGAGGTATTAAGGTTTATAGATACAATTTTGAACATTCCAAGAAAAGAACGAAATGGAAGGTAAATATCGTCCTCAAATGAGTGATAATTAAAGTATACAATATTGTTATTAAAAAAACATTACCGAGCTATTACTTTTTATTTTAACTTAACGGCTAAGTGTGCGCTGGACACTATCAGATTTTCTGATCTGAAAATCTGATGTAACTAAATAACATATTTTTATATTAAACCCCACACACGGTAAGATTTTTACATAAGACCATCAGATTTTGTGATCAGAAATTCTGATCAGAAAATCTGATGGTGTGCGGGTACATATAATGCTGTCAGAAGTATCATCAGAATTTCTGATCAAAAAATCTTTCAATGTTGTCTGATGTATGTTAAAAAACCGTATGTTAGTTACAAAAGTAATTAATAACCTTAAAATATTTGAAAGTTCATTGGTTCATTGTGGTTTGTTTTACGTATCCGATGATACCCGATGATATGCGCTTGCATTTTTCCTGATATATGATCGGATTTTCTTATAAGAATTTCTTATAGGACTGTTCGATGGTATGCTGATCAGAATTTATCATCAACAAAATCTTACAGTGAGCGCTGACTCTAAAAGTTATATTTTATGACAAGATCAGTATAAATGGGCTAATTGAAATTGGTTTACGATCGCAAATTAGATTACCAATACGAAATTCTCAAAAGTATAGTAATCAATAAAAAACAATTACTAATACGTGTTAAAGTATAGAATTTATTATTGTGACAACTGTCTACAAACTTGAAAACTATCCAATTACGAGAATTGGTATGTAAGTTCTTCTTACAAACGAATAACACACATCAGGTCAGGTCAGATAAGTACCATTGGGGAATGTCAATTATTAAGTAGACTGTATGTGCCTGCCTCTTGTATCTTATACATACGTGAGTTGAATTATTATCAAAATGATTTTAAACCAATAACCAAAATAATTGATTTTTGATTTAAAAAAAAAAAAAAATATTTGTGGTAAATATGGACTTTAGAATTCACAGCAGTTATTTCTGATTAAGTAAATTATTGGAAATATATACAGTGTAGTATACTTAAGTTGGCTCCATATGTAAATTTAACGTAAAAACGTTATCCGCTTTCGAAAATATTAACGTTCAACTATTCACTTTTAACATTGAATGTATTGAATGTCAACAAATTGAAAATGATCCCATCAATTTTAAGGAAGTTGGAAAACAGACTAAAGAAGGCTGGATTCGTCAAAAAGATGCTTTAGGCATCTTAGATGATAGCACCATCTTTTATTAACCTAGCATCGATGATTCAATGTGAGGTAACCTGTTTATGAACGGTTCCGGTTATTCCGGTTCAAAACTTTAAAGCGTTATTCACGCAAATCACGTTTTCAAAGTCGGTGCTCCTCATAACTGCCAAACTACTACACCGGTATTTTTGAAATTTGGACACTATTTCTGTATATAATTTACGAGGATAACGCCGAAGAGTTTTTCAAATAATATTCATTTACTTTAAATTTACAAATTAGCCAAATATAATTCGCAAAAATTGCGTTTTTTACTTTAAAGTTCCCAAAATAATGTAACCAAATAACTTCGATTTCGGATGATCCGGCATCGTGTTATGTGAGAAAGCACAGTTATACTTTTTTCCGGGACGCTTCCGAATAATTGCAACTATAGCTGTATTTTTTAATATTTATTCATGAAAATTTTACACAATATTTATAGAATGCTATACGTTAATGTAACAATCGTATAAATAAATAGATTTTAACTAAGTCGTCAAAATAAAAATCACAAAAATGGTGATTTTTTGCACGAATTAACACTACCTCGCTCTGAATAAACATATGGGTATTAATAAAAAATTGGTAAAAAAAAAAAAATAATTTCATAGACAAGCAAGAAATTCAACAAAAATTGAAAAAAAAAAATATTTTTGCTAAAAAAATTAATTGAAAATTTGAAAAGAATTTCTGTATTATTATTCTTTTCATATTGTTATGTCAATATTATTTCAGGTATATTGGAAATTAAAAAAAAATTAAATTAACTTCATTCATACCCACAAAATCATCATACATAAGTAATGAACGAATTTAATGGTGTGTATTATGAATATAGGACATTTAGTTTGTGTATACATCGACATTACGAATTTAGTTTATTTTTGTGGAAAATTCAAGCAGAATTTATTGCCAGAGGTGGGCAGTAAACGTTAGCCGTTAAAAGTTAATCATCCAAAGCGAACTGTTTTTAGGCATTTACATACGTAAATAAAATGAAACCTTGTAAGTAAAGTAAATTTTTGTACAAAGTTTAAACAAGCAAATTTTGTATTCCTAAGTACAAAGTTTTGCCTGTTCGCCTTGCCTTGATTTGAAAACAAAGCAATCACTTAAATGTGCACAAGGATTGGATTCCAATTTATCACTTTGTGTAGCAGTAGTAGTGTCCATAATGTAAAGTAAATGTAACTAATTTGAAGATCTATTTAACTCACAGTTATGTTTTTATATACCTTGTTTTTAACTTACATGCAATACCGAAAATCGACCATTAGTAATAAAATTTATAAAAAATGTCGCTGTTTGTAGGACTTTTAAAGTTAGTTATGTAGAAAATAAAGATTTTCTTTTACCATGGAGTGGCTTCAAGAGTATATACCAGATATCATTCAAAACAAAATTACTTCGTAGAAAGAAGCTAATTAAAAAAAAATATACATTATTTTAATAAAAAGTCATCTGTTTATTGAATTTCCCTTATACTTAGGTAATAATTAAATTACGTGTACTTATAAAAAGACAGAAATTTTCAAACCACATAACAGCCAATCTGATTGGATAATATATACATTGATATAAATTTGAATCTTTATTTTAAATTTTAAATAATCCAATTCAAGAGTTATCACGAACACGACATGTATAATAATTCTGGAAAGAGTTCCTATAGAAACAAAAATTAAACAAATTTTTTGGGAAAAATAATTTGGAAAACAAAAAATTTTTTTTCTATAGAATTTTGTATAAACTTAGATTGAACGATGGATATGCGTAATTCTTTTTGCGGTTTTGTTCATTATTCTCCTGGATATACGAAATCTATATATCTATATACGCAAAAAATTGCGATAATTACTAAAAAAAAGGTGAGAAAATTAAGATTCTATTGTTGGAAATAACTTAATTAAATAACTTAATTCCTATTAGTTCTTTTGTGAGTTTTTCGATACATGTTTTGCAAATGAGAAAAAATATTTTATGTATTCCGAAGTTTTCTATATCCATATATTTAATATTAATCAATGTTTTTGAAGGAAATTTAAAATTTCATACAACCGTTAGTAGAATACATCATAAAATTATGAATTTTATTTCTCGTGCTGAAAATAATAACATCGAGGAGGAAGTTTATAATTACAGTTGAGATTATTATGTTCATGATATAATGAATTTTAACATTTCACAGCAAATTTTAAAATTTACTAATGAAATACACCAAAGTAAGATAC
This sequence comes from Chrysopa pallens, assembly GCA_020423425.1. NCBI lineage: Eukaryota > Metazoa > Arthropoda > Insecta > Neuroptera > Chrysopidae > Chrysopa > Chrysopa pallens. Next base: position 16,765,232 of record CM035594.1, read on the forward strand.
GTGTGCTAAAAATGTTTTTCATACACGTGCTAAATGCTGTATGTGCAAATAATCCACTGAATGGGTTTTCATTCGTTTCTATGGTTACGAAATATTAGTTTATCAATCTTATGATGTATACCTCTGTGAATAGTGTATAATTTAACATAGGAAATTTCTCAAAATTGATTTACTAGGTGAATTTTAGATGCTTGGTGCTGCAAAATTAAATTAGATGCCCAAATTTTTAATTTAAAAAAATTGAATCATTAAACTGGCAGAGTCATTGTGAAATAAAAACTATAATAATATATTGTAATTACTAAAATTAGGTGGTTTTTAGGTGTTTTTATGGAGTATCTTAAATAAATCAATTTAATCAAAATTATAAAAAAAATCCGTGGCAACATACTAGCTTGACACTCATCTGTGGATAATGTTGCAGTCGTGGTACTATTTCTTACTTATTCTTAATATATTCCTTCAAACTCTTCTACTATTTTCTTTTCAATTTCAGTTTTTTGTGTTATAATAGAAAATAGTAGAATGGGCAGTAATTTTAACATGCTTTGAATGTTATGTGACCTTTAAAATCGCGAAATTTTAGCTTCATTATCTCGCGTTTTAAACGAGCAATTACGCGGAATCGCATTGACAACGTTATTCGGTGTCCGTGAAAAAAAAATAGACAAAATCGGTCGAAAAATCGTTTGATGCTCGAACAAACTTAATAAACTTGAATTTAATAACAATATAATTAGGATAAGTCCGGGAGAGATGGTCGTACGGTAGAGATGAAAAGTCTAATTAATTTCAGAACCAATAGCTCAATGGAAATATTCTAAACTTAGTTCATTTCTGTTGACGTAGGCTACTAGCAGTACGTAGTACGTCGGAAGAAGTAAAGCTAAGCTTAGACTAATTACTAAGCTTAAAGTATTATCATCTAGCTTATGATTCCGAACAACATTGGCCTGTTCACCTCTCCCGTACGGCAATCTCCCCCGGACTTCTCCTATATTTAATTTAATTTAACGATAATTTTATAATTATAATGGCTAATGACAAAATACACAATTTGTATGTTTGAATTTAATTAAGTCCATATTATATATTATTTATATAAGAACACTTCTAATTCTAACTTACCACAGTTTATTAGTAGTATTTATAAAGTCATTATCAAATAAAATACAAAATTGAATCAGTTGAATAAGCTAACAGATTTTATTTATTATGTTTGTTGTTTATAAATACAAGTAGTTTGAAAGTCTCTTCGTTATACGTTAAGAAAATTATTGAAAAGTCAATGGAACAGCTTTAGGTTATGACAAAATATTTCATTCGTACCTAATGATTTAAGAGTTCCATTCATTACTTCTTCGTTTCTTCAAGAAACACTTCATCGTTGTAAAGTTTTTAAAATTTGATTTTTTATTATTTGGTTGTAGTAGATATGTGATTTGAACACCTCAAAGGTTGGTATTTTTAAGGATTTAACAAAATTATTTTAACACTTTTCCAAAAATCTTGTGGGAAGTTAGGTAAACAATGGGAGATTTTGCGGTCTAATTTCGGAATAATATCAAAAATGTTAATGTTAAGGGTGCAAAATGCCATGACCTGTTTTTTGGAAATATAAATTTGTACTCATAGTTAGTATCCTGACCAAATCTTAACTTGCCCCAAAAACCTTTTTTGGAAATCCTGGTCTAATTTTAGTCCAGATGAAATGGTATTATAAAATCCAGATAAATGATATATCGAGGGGAAGCAAAGTACCACTAACATTCAGTCAGTTCTTCGATTTTGTGGTAATACATTGAAAATGATGATTTATTTTCATTCCCACGCAAATTTTTTAAGTGGTAAAACTTCAGACTATCTAGTGAGTGTTAGGTACCACTAAAACGACTTGTTTTAGATCCTCATAATTATTATTTTGACCAAATATCAATTTGCCTCAAATATTAGAACCACAATTTCGAGTTTGTCGGGCCTAATTTTGGACCAGATGAAATGATCTGGATTATTGATATTCTCGAAGGGAAGAAAAGTTCCACTACTTTTCAACCAGTTCCTCAATTTTGTGTAAAGACATTGTAAAAGATGATTTATTATTAATTCTGTTATTATTATTTTATTGCTCATTAAATAATATAATTTTATTTCGAATTCGTTGGTATAAGATTTCCTGTGCAATGTGGTTTATGAAAGAAGAATTATAAAAGTTAGGGAAATGAAGTAGGTGAAAAGAAAAAGGCAATAATTTATTCGTTTTCATGCATTCAGTATTTAATTTTTTTATTAACAAATGAGCAAATAAATAATTTTGGTATTTCAATGAATTAAAGACATGAGTAGCTCTCTTATGCAACCAATTTGCTGTACTTTTTACTTAGCAAGGTAAAAGACGTGTTTCATTTGTTTCTTACACTTATACTAAGGCACATATATTCAAAAGTTCAAAAACGTAGATCTAAAAATACTCAAGTAAATAAATGATTGGAATAAAATTCTTTGTGTAATATAAGATGTGTGAATTTTTACAGACTCATACAGAAAAAATAATACAAGACAAAGTAATACATAAATAATGAGCCTAATTTAGGAAAAAAATTCAACAATAGAATAATACCTAAAAATAAATAATTTGACACGTCAATAATTTTGAATAAAATATTAAATTTCAAAAAGAAAATAAATAAACCATGTTAAGTGATATGATTCAAATTTCAGTTCATTTAAAGTGTCACCATTAAGGTATATTCACATATATCAGTCACGACACAGTTCAGTCATTCCTTTTCAGTCAGAAATAATATTTTTCTGAGAAATCTAAAAGAGGGTATCTACACTTGTCGGTCTCAGTAATTCAATGTGGCTTCAGTCACATTTACGTTATTTTTAATTTTACCGCCAACAATTTCACGGACAAACCATTGAACGAACAAGGATAGCACGAATAAGCAAGGATAGGCTGGGTATTTCTGACTGAGACTAGACGGTGACTGACCTGATATGTATGAATAGAATTTTACACGTGAATTTTATAGACATAAAATAAAAGAAGCTAACATTAATGCTTATATAGATACTAGTATATTCTACTAAATTTTTTAAAGGCATTTTTTGAAGTCGAACCGTCATTAAAACTGAATTTTGTAGAAAAAGAGAGTTATTTTTGATTTAATAACATATTTTTTTTTGGAATCCCGTTAAATACCTTAAAATTGCCAGAAAAATTAAAAACAAAATTGTATTGTGGTTTCATAATTGGAAGGCTAATTTTTGAAATATTGCTTGAAATTGGTCTGCAATAAAGAACTTCGTAACAAATTTCATGTGATATGATAAAAAATATTCGTTCAATCGTTAACTGATTGTTATATTTGAAAATTACTGGATCAACTATCGTTGTTATTGACATAATTTCATTGAAATCGGAGACAACAAATTTCTCTCGAAAGAAATATACGAAAAGTTAATTTCAATAAAATTATGTTTGTCATGTAGATTTCAAAAACAATCATTTAATTATCGAATGCATAGTTTATGTGATATTTCCTGAAATAGTCAAAAACGGAAAGCTCATAAAATATGAAAATTTCTTTAAATAATATATTTTAAAAAATGAATCCAAAAAGCCACTGACATAAAGAAAAGGCATTTTAAAATTAATTTTTCTAAATTTTACGAATTTTATTACATTTTGTTTTTATCAAAAAGCATGCTTTTTTAAAGAAAAAAAAAGAGACTGAATTTAACTAAAATAAAAAATTTGTATGTATGGTAGGATTAAATTCGATACACGCCTTTAATATGGATTTATGAACCGCATAATTTGTTTTTCATATGTTAAAAATGTTAAAGACTATGTAATATTTTTTTTTTTTTTTTTGTATGAAGGAAAATTTTACGACACAGGTGTACGAAATATTTTACATATATATGTATGAATATTAGAATGGAAATAATATAAAATGAAAACATAAAATCTAATTGGCAAACATAAACATTTTTCTTTTTGTATTCATTTTTTTTTTTTACTTACGAATACTTGTAATACCATTCTAATTTGTTTAAAGATAATTCTTTTAAAAATTTTAAAAGAATGTAATTTGTTGGATATCTCTTCAAAAATATTTGTTTTTATTTTATATCTATTATTTTTCTTGAAAAATTCAGAATGGATTATGTTTATTACTTTTTTTTTCATACATCATACCGGATGGAAGTTTTAAATTTGTTTTAAGTCACATATAGAAGCGGAGAGATGAAACTGCCTACAAGATTCATTATATTCGTTCATATCATGTTTATCAGATATAATTGTAATACGCTAATCAAGTATCTTTGACATGCGATCTTTGCGCTATCTAGTGTTTTATTTTTTAATGACTGGGTACATAAAAATCATACTACCATGAAAAAATAAATTGAGTGGTTAATATGAAATATTTATAATAAAAACGGTAATTGAACAATTTTGACCTGGTGGTTCCCGCAAAACTGTCCTAAAAATTTGCCAAGAATTCATTGCACTATTTTCTTTTTAGGCGTTTGAGACACGAAAGCGTGAACATCATTTTGTTCCTTTATAAATAGTTTTTTTCACTCGAAAATGCTCCAAAAACTGTATCTTTCTTAATTGTACAAAAGGGGATTATAAAATAATAGCATGAAAAAATTTGGTATTTTCAAGAATTTTCCAAAATTGTAGGGGGCTACAATTTTCCAATGTTTCTTCATCATTTCACATCGATTGCAAGAAACTTCACCTTCGAAGCTTCTTTAGAAAAAAATGTAGTATTTATATAAAAGGGTGGGGGTTACATTAAGAAACTAATAGTTTCTTATTTGCTCCTGGTTATTTGATATTGGACGTAAAAAACCGTATCTTCGTAGCTTTCATAGAAAAAAATTGTTATTTTTTGGAGGTTGTCCATAAAAGACAGTCAATCTCTACATAAATTATAAGAAACCGCATCTTTTCCCAAAGAGGGAACGAATATGTTATTAAAGTCTATTAAACTAATTAAAAACTTGGTGCATATAAAATTGCGGGTATTAAGTAATGTCTTATATTTTTATTTATAAAAGTATTACGTTTTAACACAAAATAATATGCGAAATAATCAAATTGATATGAATATGCAATAAGCTTTAATAACATACATATTATTTTATTGTTCCCATACGAATAGGAACGAATACGACCAACCACAACGACATAAAGACATTTTACATAATCATTTACATAATATTCATATATGTAAATAATAGTACCTAGTATACTACACTTCATAAATTGTTAATATCCGAATCTTTTAACATATCACCTATATAATACCTGTAAATAAACACACTTTTTTTTTAAATAATTTTTTTAATTAAATAGGATTTTGTAATTTTGTGAATAACTTCAAAAATCAGCAACCCAAACTAAAATTGGTGGCAGTTTAGGTCAACGAAAACCAAAAATAATACCTATGTTACTATTTTACGGCTATTTTATGGCTAGTTTTGAAGATATCGCTTAAAATTTGTCCGAAGAATTGATCTTCAGATCGGATTTGAGGGCGATATCTCAATAACTACCTCACGCAAGTGTTAAATGGTTATTTTTGAAATCCACGGGTCAAACAACTTTATAAATCCAAATTTATTGAAATCGGAGACAAAACGATTTTATCGTTTTTTTGAAACTTCTAATGGTGCTCGAAAAATCGAAAAAATCAAAACATTTTTTTTCATTCGATTTCGTCAAAATTATTCATATAATGGTTATTTGACCCGTAGATTCCAAAAATATCATCTACTTAAAGTAAGTTTTTAATTTCCTAAATTTCCTAGTTACCCTAGTAAACCTTTAGGTAAGAGAAAACTTTTTTTAATTATTCGGCAATTTTTCTGGTTTTCTTCGTCCAAAAGACCACTTATAAATGTATTTTATTTTAACAAGCAAAATGATGACAATTATTCAATTGCAATGAAATTCATACGTAAATTATCAATAATTTTTGAAGGAAATCAAAAATTTGTTCACCTGATTTTTTTTAGTGATCTTAACTGCAAGATATAGAGTCGATAATTTTTGAAACCAAAAAAAATTATAGTAGGATTAAAAGTCATTAAAAACGGAAGAGAATATAACAAAATTGAAGGGAAAAATAATTTACGGGCGATCTGAGGTCGGGAAGTGGGTCAGTTTTTAAGGGTAAAACACGGTTTATCTCGATTTCCGGCAAAACTATAGAAAAGAGTTAAATATCAAAGTTGTAGAAAATAAAAAGATATTCAACTTTTGTATATACACTTTTATGCATTACTTCAAATTTATATGATAAATTGAAATAACCTGTTTATTTCCATCTTTTACAAAAAAAAATTTTTCACGAAATTTGGTGAAAACACACCTTTTTATGTTCGAAATACACTGTAATTTATTTAATTTAATATATTTATTTTTTCACCTTATTTTGAATAAATATCGAAAAAGCACCCTAATTTTCAATCGAAAAATTTTGAGGTTATGTTAAAAATGTTTAAATACAAAAGTTGTAGATCTTTTATTACCTACAACTTTGATTTTTAACCTTTTTCCATAGGACTTGTAGTTTTGCGGGAAACCAAGATAAACCGTGTTTTCTCTATAAAAACTCACCCCATTCACTTCCGGACCTCAGATCGCACGTAAATTATTTTTCTTTTTATATTTGTTATATTCTCTTCTGTTTTCAATGGGTTTTATCTTACTATAATTTTTTTTCACATTTTACTATTTTTAAACGTTTCTACCCTGTTGTAATATACAAATAAATTTTTGTCTTGTTGACCACTTTTAAAAATATTAACACGGCATCCTTTAATTACTAGTTCTTCTTAATTACTTCTGTATATAATAAGTGTATCCAATCAGTTATATATGAATATACAGTTAACAATTAGAAAATTTTCTTGGGTTACACAAAATTTGCGTGTCTGAAAATTTATATGTGGATTTAGAAATCACGGTTTCTTTAAAACACAGTTTTAAATTTCTGTTAAATACGTTCTTACATAACTCGGTAGCTGTTATATGTACGAGATAAACCTTTTAATATTAATTAAAATTTATTTTCATACATGCGGTGAAATTATTCACTCACATGGTTGGTTTGTATTATTATTTACTGCAACAAGATATTATACTTATAATTTAACAACTGAAAATAGCAATTAAAACAGATAATTGTTTAGATACCAGATATATGGTTGAGTATCTATGTTTCAACTATTTCTATTCATTGGCAGTTTAAATATCCAGTCTATACAGTTATGATTACATATTTAATAAAATTTATGTGTTAATTAGCCACATTTGAGCTGGAATTGTGGCGAATTTTTTAAAATAAAACTTGCGTGTTAAAAAAACCATTTTATAATTCAAAAGTTAAGTTTTAGATCCATAGGATCCTTTAGATCTAAGATCTAAGGTCTTTTTAAGGTCTAGGAAAAACACTACCAAAATTTAGTTCGCTATTTATTTTGAGCTCTCTTAATGACAAACGGACTGGCAGAGGATAATAAAGTGATTCTATGAACAGCAATCCCAAAATTTTGTTTGTGCGGTCAAAATTTTCTTGGGTTACAAACATAAGACTAAAATTAATATTCTCTGACATATTGTGTATATGTCGAGTATAATAACAAAAACCAATGTTGTTAAAAAGAATTTTGCTATTTTATATTTTCTTAGACCTAATCTACATAATCGTTAGTTATTTGTTGTACGGAAGCGCATTGTAAACCGTTTTTGATATATATGAACCGACACACTTTAAGTAGAACAGGCCAAAATTTATAACATTCTAATGAAATTCATTAATGACCGAATGATCTAATGTATTATTTTTCTCGATTTTTAAATTCTTAAAATCAAATCTATGGAGAACCAAGGAGATGGAAAATATTATATAAATAGACTCTTAAAATGATATTTATAAAAATATCTATTCTTTGCGATTGACGAGCCAATAATAATCACAATAATATATATCAGAAGACATGGGGTTGACATGATCAGACCAATAAAAAAAAAACTACAAAGTAAATTACTGCGATAATTTTAAAACTATTTTTAAATAATAGACACACAAAATACTCATAACCGGCTCAGTAGTCAGGTGATTAAAGGCAATTACTATAAAAGAAAGGAGCTTAATTGATCACACTGTCGTCGCTTGGATAAGAACGAAGTAACCGGCTCCACCAGCAACATAATAACAATATAATTGTCATCTTGTTCCAAAAAACATATTTGCCTTCAGATGATGTGTTCTAAAAAAACGATACAGAGTATCAAAAGGTCTGGGTACAAGGAATACGGTTGTGGTTCCCTTCCCAACGTGTTAAAATTATCAAATCAAAAAAGTTGCCCATTTAATTTCCCCGGATGGGAAAAAATCGTTTACAAATATATAAATACGAACCTTTTTCAAATGTAAATACTTGAAATTATATTTTTTTAAAATTTTAATTTCGGTTATCGAGACGAATAAAATAAATATTCTATCAAAAATTTGATAATATCTTATAAGTATATTTTTTTTCGATCAATTGAAATCAGAATGGTTGCGTATCAATAACAAATATTTGACGAATAATATAAATTTACAAACATGTCAGTTCCATTCCACATGTATTGATACATTCATTTCGTACGATATCTCTGTTACAATTTATTTACTTTCCGTTAGAATATTTTTGGTCTGTGTTCTACCAATGATGATGGTATCATCAATTTGTAAAAATATCTTTTTTATAAATAAATACAATAGGTATATTTATTACATGTCTATTCTATTCAATACAGATCAAAAATTTTAATATACCATTGTATATATAGAGTGATCCAATTTTATATTCCTGGGTTTAATTGACTAAAAAAGCACTAATTTAGCAGTATTCATCAAATATTTCGTATAATTCAGTAAATATGAAAAAAGGATATCATGTATCACTCAAAAGTGAATTTCACTGCCTTTTAACAAAACAGTATATATGCGTGCCTTTATACAAAACAGTATAATAAACAAGAGAGTATATATACAAGTGTATTGTATGTGTGTAATACAAGCCACACCTCATATAAGTGTGTGTCATAGTGTGTGTAATGTTTTTGATATTGATTTAATGTATTTTTTATGCATAATTTAAAAAAAATATTCTTCTCTTTATAAACTATAAGTGTGCCAAATTTCACGCACCTCAGTCCGCCCAATTTTCGTAAAAACCGGTACAAAGTTTTTACTTCACGTATTAATATAAAGATAGCCGCGATTTTATAGAAAACCCCTCGAATTTTCTTAAACGTTCACGTGGCCGTATTTCCAATACTTCCAGTTTCCTTAAACATTCGCTCAATGCAGCAAATTATTCGCTCAGTAGGACGATTAAATTGTATATAAGTCTATAATCAGTTTTAAGACAATTAATCGCGAAAAAAGATTGCAATCAATATGAATCTTTTACATTAGGTAAAAAACAATAACAAGCATTAAATTTTTGGTAAAATTGATCAATTAGGTCTCATGGATGACCATAGGAGATAGATAAAAAAAATGGAGTAAATTGGAGTAAATTGTTCATAGATTGTTTGCGATATTCCAGCTCAAATACAGCTAATTAACACATTACAATACATATCATAATATAATACGTATTATAATTAATATAAAAATAGTTATAATAAAATTTGTAAGTTTCCTGTAAGGAAGTTCATGGCACGACTTTCTAGAGTCGCATCCATTACTGCTTGTTTTATTAAAGTTTGTTTAGTTTGAATCATTTTTTATATGAAGTAAAAATAAGGACGTTTATTTTTAGGATAATATTTAAATGTAAATCGTATTATATACTACACGTTTGCATTTACTTTTATACTTTCATTTTAAGTGCATTAAAATTCACTGTAAGCAGTTTTTGTTTGTTTTATTTGAGTATTATTATTATTTTTTTTCTCAATTTATTATTTTGCACAAACAAATTTCAATTGATAGCACTCTTAGATTCAAAATCAGCAGCTTTAATATAAGAATAATTATATGATTGTATTTAATTATAAACTACGTTTTAGCCCATGAAAATTGATTATCAAAAATCATTCATAATACAGGTTTTCGTTATCTCACTCATTTTACAATTAAAAAGCTGGTTTATTCGAGATATCTATGGATATTTGCCCGGATTTCTAGCGATATCTCAAAAATTACACTCATAATCATTAAATGGGTGTTATTTTTGAAATCTACGGTTTAAATTTTTTTACTTGGTTTTATTGAAATCAAAGACAAAAAAGTTTTTTCGAATTTTATGGTATTTTTTTAAGGGGAACCAAAAAATCCAAAAATTCTATTATAAAATCTATAATCTATTATATTATGTTTATTAGGTTAGTTTGACGTGTAGATTGAAAATTACATTCATTTACTGATTGGATGGATAGTTTTTGAGAAATCTGATTCAGAGATAAATATATCTGGCATATTTGAAGCGTTATCTAACAAATTAGCCATTCTATTGTAAAATAAGTGTATTTTTGGTTTTTCTGGACCTTAATCACCTTAGCAAACCTAAAAGCAGCATAATAAGGATTTTTGTGAGTTTTTCGTATCACCTAATTACATACCTAATACCTAAGATACCTAATATTTAATTTTTGATTAGTACTCCTCAAAATAACTTTATTAATTTATTAACAACAATAATTATTCACCAGAAATATATTCTACACGTTTGCATTTACTTATATGAAATAGAATAATTATGAATAAATATAAATATATAATTTCACAATTAAAAGAATTTACAATTTTCAGAAGCTAAGTAAATATAAAGCAAAAATATTTATACATTTCGGAATAAAAACATCAAAAAGATATATTTATTACAATATTATTTTAAATTTTTTTGCAAGTTTTTAATTTTGCCCTGAGAATCGAAATAAAAATTTTTATGATAGCTTAGTTTTTAAGATGAAATGTTTTCATTTTCAACTTTTCTAAATCTAACTTTTGAAAAAAATATTTAAAAATAAGTAAGATATGGACTTTTATCCTAATTAGACAAAACTGGAACTACGAACTTATGACGTCAATTATTCCTATCTAGATATAAATTACATGTTAAACATTCAATAATGAGATGGATATATAATCTTTAATATATTATAACTTCTTTGTTTTTTAATCTAGTTTTACATTTTGTGTATCCCTTAGCAAATTTAGTATCAGTTATCATGCCTTTCGACACAAAAAATGAGACCTCTATAAAAAAACAATTTAAAATCTAATTTTCATTGTATTTTTTCAATTTTTGCGCACAAATAACTCAAATAGTTATTACGCAAATGTATTGAAATTTGGTATACCAAATTTTGCCAATTAATACCAAAAAGTGTGTGCGTGTAACCTTTACGCGCGATTGAAGTAAAACTTCTTTGGCGTTGACGACATATATCACTGAAATGATTAAATATTAACTTAAATAAATAAATATTATATTATAATTTAATTATATTTATTATTCATGTGCTTTACAAAGATTATTTAAATGTTATATTAATATTATTCATTCGAAACAGGTAATTGAATGTCATCATAATTTCTTAAAATAATGGAGAGTAGCAAATTGAAGGTTAGATCAGCACATGTCAATATAACCTTGTTATTTAATATTATAAAATGTCGCAATTGTCAGAAAATTTATTTTTAATTTACTTATTTTAAAAGTAATAAATAAACAAGTATATTTAGAGATTTTCAAAAAATTTAATTAAGTCAAGAAGCGTGTAGTATATGACATATACTTACAACCAATCAGAATTATTATTTTTAAATGGCGGAAACATACTTACAACCAATCAGAATTATTATTATTTTTAAATGGCGGAAACGTTACTTCCGTCAGAAAAAAAATCTGAGTTACTCCCTAGTCGCGCCTAAAGAAGTTTCACTTCAATAGTATTTCACGAAAAAACATTTTAAATATTTTTTAGAATTTATTTTCGGGAAAACCGTGTGAAAACGGAGTGCGTTTTCATGACGAGATTGAGGAAATTTCATAGCATTTCGATAATTATTTTTTGAGTTATTTGTGCTCGAAAATTGAAAAAAAAATAGTTTTACTAAGAAGGTGGTTTATTTAAATTTACAGATATCGATAATTAAAAAAAATGATGTGTTCGTCCGTCCAACTGTTCTCTCCTGCCTATTTGTATAATTTTTCTTGAATGAAAGGTATACAATGTACAGATGAAGCATGAAGAATTCGACTACATCTATTTTCTTGACCTTTCTCAATTTCCTATGAGGCGTTTCTTTCTCCAAGTGTTGTGATATTTGTGTATCCCACTATTTCTATTGCTAGACAGAAGACCATTCATTTGAGCTAATAACCACTCAAATTGAATGAGATATTTGAGAGCAAAACTCGGAAGATGGAGATAGACGGTTGGTATTGGTTTAAGAACACACAGGTCTGCTTGAAAATTGCCACAGTTAGAATTTAAGATTCAAATTTAAGATATTAGATTATAATCAACAACCTATGCTGCTGAGAAACACACTGGTCTACTACTAATTATTTGAACCTAATGTGATACACTTTTAAGGTTCAAATAACTTTTTATGGAACACAGTAATCAAATTTTTGATTTTTGAAAATAATTTCCACTATGTCATTGTTTTTTTGTTCCTTACTGTATATACAAGAAGAACAGTCACGAACGTTTGTGTTCCAATAATGTAGGAATATATTTTACATGTCTCTTGTATTATCAAACGTTATAGAACAAAAAAAAGAAAAGAAAATAATATAATTTTTTTAAATAAATATATGTTTTATTTTATCGCAAATGTTTACACATATGCTGTACATTTAAAAACAAACTTGCGTTCGTTGAAGATTATATTACTATTAAAAATTGGCAATTTGGGAACGTAATAATCAAATTTCATCCAAGTAATAATGTACAATATTATACATAGATAATAAATAAGATTATATGTCATATTTATTAAACATGTATAAACTTCCTAACAAAGAATAATGTAAACAAATATATGATCATATAGTATAATGGATATTTTTAGGATATTGTATCAAACCTCAAGGATAAGTCATAGCTCGCTGTATTTGCTGATTTGCAAGCAGAAAGCTCAATATAATAAGCGGAAGGTATGTGGCCTTAAAAAATACTTAATTATATACCAAATTTGAACAATTGGTCTAGGTGCGACCCGCAAGATCCACAATAGGAACTCCCCAATGAATAGAATAGAAGAATTTGTTTATTATTACGAATATGGATATTTTTGTGTTTTTTTAACGTTTTTTTAACGATTTTGCTGAAAATTCATTCAGTTTTAATTTAGATAATTATGCGTCGAATACAAACTTTAAACATCGATATAATAATTTTTTCTCGAGATAATCGAGACCAAAAATTATTAATAACGCACATACTCGTACTTACAACACTCACACACACACACACACGGAGGCATCTAAAAACGTTGAACTAGGATTCGAGGGATCTTAGCAACTTGAAGAAATGTCAAAATTCAGGATCCATAAAATATGCCCGATTATAAAAAGTTTTCCATTGGGAAGTTAATATGGGGTGTTAAAATAACCGATAATTATTTATTACAACTTGTTTGCCCAACCCTATCCTATTATAACGCTTCGAAACAATTTCTTGGTTTTCTTGCTCCTTGTTAAGTAGTGATGAGCAAACAAGGCTACAAGGTCTTGCTCAAATAATTCGATTCTTAGCCTGGTCTTGCTCAAATACTTCGAGTCCTAGTCTAGCCTTGCTTATCTGATCTGATACGTTTTTTCATTAATTTTTCTATGCATTTAGTCTTACCCATTAGTCAGGGTTTTGTACAGTCGGTCTTGATTTTGGTCTCGCTCTTGGTTCTGATCTTGTTTGCGTAAAGATAATCGTGGTCTTGTTTTTTTTTTTTTTTTTTTTTGCAAGACCAAGACTGCAGGACTTACACCAATTTTGCTCACCACTATTATTAAGTTGCATTTCCTACATTTTTGATAAATTATTTTCCACACACATGGTGTAGTATTTTACAGGCATATTTTTAAAAAATGGATGTACGCAAAAACTCAAGAAAACGAAGTTGATTCGACAAAATTTCTTCAAACAAAATGACTACGGGCTTTCTTAAAAATTTTGGTTTTAAGAATTTCATTTTTTAAACTAAAACTCGATATTTATTATTGCAAATTCGGGTTTAATAAAGAAAAAATTAAAAGAAACCATTTTATTTTTTAAAAAACTACACAGTTTTTAAGAGAAGAGCAGAAAGTAATAGACGGCAAGTAGTTTATAAACCATGAATTACGAAATATTTTATTTACTCTGATTTATTGAAATATTTTATTATGTTCTTCGTACGAGTTCCTTTATTGAAATGACGAGTTACCCACTTGAATAAATTACAAAAATTGATGTGTTTTTAGCTTTTTATTTCACATATATAAATTTAGAAATGTATCTATATGAATTTTTATTATTTCGACATTATATACAAAATATTTGTAAATATTTTATGAGAATTCGTTATGCATTCAATATAAATATTCAATCAGGCATTTATTTTTAACATTCATGTAAAATATAAGTAATGGTTGATTTAGTATTTTCTAGATGTTTATCCTAATTTCTCTTTTCTCTAATATATAAAATTTTATAATTATTTAGTATGTTATAACATTAACAATCCCTTTTTCCACGGAATGTTTAAAAAAAAATTCACTAGATGACCTCGGGAGGTGTACAAGTGATTTAAATTATCAATAAATAGCAAATTTCAAATGTACGTTTTAAGCAATTAAATAAAACTATTTGATTTTACTACTTATGTCAAAATATTATAGAACTTTTCAATATTTTAAAATAAAAATCGGGTCACCTAGAACTGAGAACTCAGGTTGTTTAAAGAAACTATATTTTTAAATAAATATTCTTATATCTCAGAATCTAGGTTTTGGCCACTTATTGAGCTTATTTAGTAAGTATTTTTTCCGAAATTTTTTCTGAAAAAATTTAAGCTATTACTATTTGAAAAATATTTGAAAGGTTTTAATTATTTCGGCGAAAACTTATGAACCGTTTTGTACTTTGCGTATGTCATTTAGGCTTTTTAAACATCTAAAAATTTTTAATGAAGCTTTTTTCGATTGTATAATATTTTTTATTAATATACAAATGAAAATTATCAATAAAAAACTCAAACTATAATAAGATATACTGGAATAAATACGACGTTGCGCTTCCTAGAATCCTCAACGATTTAAGTAAAAGAAAATTTCAAAATTAAATCGAAGTGACATCTAGTCTTGTATTAAATTACTTTTATTTAAAATTCAAAACGGCCTCTTTAACTGTTGTGTTTTAAATTGATTGCTTAGATAATATTCAAGTTGTAAACACGGAAGATACTTTAAATTAAGGACCGATACTCAGATAATTAGCTGATATATAGAGGAAATGTACTATAAATAAAAATTGGCGGAGATAAGAAAATCAATAACAAATAGTGTTGATATTAGGAAACTTTATTTTAAGCTGAAAAATCTGGTTTGTGTCTTCACTTACTGTGTATAACATCAACTAGCGGTGGAAATACATACTATGAAAATGCATCTGAATTGTAAAATGAGACTATGAGTACTACTTTGATATTATCTTCATAGAGGGCAATAATGTCGAACTTGTTGATAAAAATTTATTCTTTTTTTAAGATATTTTGTTAACAGTAAAAATACTGTAAATGACATGCATAGACCAATCAATGAAGTTAAGCAACAGCAGTCACAATCTGTATTTGGATGGGTGACCACCTGGCAGTACTGTGTACTGTTGTTGTATAAAAAAAAAATAATATCCTTTGGTTAATGGCTGTATAGCTGAAAGTTGCTGAAGCCAGAAATTAAAAAAAAAAAAAAAATACTGTAATACCATACGGATATTATATTATTTTCATTTGATATTTGAATTTTTTGAATATAGACGCGAGATCCTATCCGGTAGTTCGCCAGGTTGTATATATTCTATGGTTCTTATTTATAACGAAGCCAGCCATTCCTTGCTTCATCATATGAATTATTTTATTATTTTGACATAGTCTGTACAATGTACCTATGCATTACTAAAAAAAGAATGAATCGAATTTTGAAAAAATAATTTTCAACAAAAAAGGTAAGACCTTGAATCCTAGTTGATACTTCCGAAATAATGTGTATGTTAAAAAAAAAAAAATTACATATAAATCGAAAGCGCGTTGATAAATTAATTGCAGAATGTATAAAAATATGTGGAAAATTCAACAAAAGTCTGATAATGAGTATTGCAGAATCTTTTGTTATACGCGGTCATTCTCTAGATTCTGATGTGTAGATCTAGAAAAGTATTGACTAAAAATTGAGTAAATAAAATGTCAACAAATTTTAGACTTGAACATTAATTTGTCGAATGAATTGAGTACAAGTATTTGAAAAATATGTTTGGTTAAACTACTCACTCAATGTTTTGCATTGAAAACGGTTTTTTCATTAAAATTGCCATTGAAAACGGTTAAATTTTCGATAACTATATTTTGAACTATTTCGATTAAATCTTACTGTACAGAAAACCATAGGAATCAACCAGCCAATGAGATTAAATCAAAATAAGAGTTGAAAATTTAATTTTTTCTATTTCGTTTCTCAAAAACGAACTTGACATAGAAATAAATGAATAGAACTATCCGTCACTTACAATTAATTATAAATACTATATGACCAACGATATAAAATCAACATACTGTAAAGTTTGTTCTGTACAAATAATTATGCAAATATATATTCAATTACATTTTAATAAATAATTGCATTTAATTCATAATTAAATATTATTTTATGTAACTTTTGATGTATGTTTTAACATAGATATTAAAACAATACTTTAATTTAAGGACATGGTCACACTGGCGTTTAATTTAACGAATTGACTGACACATTCAATTAGATCGTGTGTTAAACTGATATATAATTTTAAATAAACCTTGTTTATTAATAGGAAAAGTTTTTAACTTCCTTATAAGAGGGTTATTGGAATCACCACGAGCATCAAAACTATGTTACTTAGAAAAAATGTAATTTATGGGGTAATCCAAACTTATAAACTTGGAACATTTCATTCAAATCAGTTGGGCAGTTTTTGTGTGATTGAATCAGAAAAAATTTATTTTGCAGTAAATTAATTAGTATCTCTTAAGAGGAATGCTAATAACATAACTTTTTATTTATTTTTTAATTATCCAAAATATACTTAAGATAAATTCTATAAAAATAGAGAAAATCATAATATTGAATGATTTTCAATGAATCCTTAAACGATTCCTTGAATATATTTTTGTGGAATATAATTAAATACATAACAAACATTTTAGATTTACAATAGATTATGTATGCATAAACATATATGTTAATAATCATTTGTTTATAAGAAAATTAAATATTCATTTAAATTCAAATTTCATTATACCATTAATATAGGTAAAACCAATACTGCACGCCCCAGTTGTATTCTGGTTTTCATATCAAGAACAGTTTATTTTATACCAAAATATAGTCAAATTATGCACCATTTAAAGGATAATAACTACAAAATTATACAATTTTATTAAGCGAAATAGAATACAACTACTTTAATAATAGCAATTATCTTTTGTTTGGTACATCTTTTAGTTATAGGTCAACATTTCCAATCAATTTTTATTTTATTTTTGTAATCTGTATTTTGATTTGTAAGCTGACACAGACATTTTTTTAAGTTTTTCGTTTCAATTTTCTTTAAGAAAGATTTTCCATAATAATCAACTTTTGCAAAAATGAAATACCGTATCTAAATTTATATCACACATAAAATTTCATCAAAATCGGATAAAAATTGAAAAAAAGAGTTTCGAGCGCATTTTTATCAATATTGTTAATTATAACGTTTTAAAAATCATTGAAAAAATGGAAATTATTTGTGTCTTAAAAAGCTCAGATTCATTGTCATATACAAGAGAGATTGCCTTTATGCAATTTTAAAAAGAAATCCCAAGATCGTGCCCTCCCCTTGACAGATCAAAATGCGTATGGGGTGTGCAATAAATAAAATTAAAGCTAGGTACTTTAACTAAATCCATATTAAAATATACTTAGGTTATGCCATAAACACAAAAATTTTACAACATTATACTTATATTTGCTTGTTACATATATATTATTATAATTGTAAAGCAAAGTAATGTTTGGTAAATTACTGAAATGGAATTAATTAAAATGTTTATCTTTAAAACGTAAACTACCTATTTCATTACATACATATTGACTGTAATCTTTTACACTCACAAGACTACTATCTTTGTTTGCAATTTATAGATAGAGCACCATCTTAAGAGTATTTTGAGTACGTATTGAATGATTTAATTTAAATGATGTAACATACTTAATATGCCTTGAAATACGCTAGGTAAAATAAATTTTCTGATACATTCATTATTTTTTTAAAATGTATCAAAAACAAGTGAGAATAACTAACAGAGTCAACTGTTTGAATACTCGACATATGATTGAGTTTCAATATTTTAACTATTTTTAATCATTAGTATGTAGAAAATACTTTAGCCTATACAGTTTTTAATACATAATATATAATGTATCAGAATAATATATGCACTTATTAGCTAAATCTAAGCTAAAATTGTCGCGCATTCAAACATTTTATGCAAAAATTGTTGAAACAAAAGATATTTTGAAATAAATAATTCTTTTTGTATTTTTTGTGGTTTAAAAGTTGTGGAACGATTTTGCTTATTCACGAACTACATCTTACTTTTAAAACGTATAATGTGTTACCAAAATTTCAACTCACTCATCTCTTTTCGTTTTTAATGACGGACAGACATGTGGAAATGCTATAAAGATGCCGTTTTTTTTACAACTGATATGAAAGAAAACGAAATTAAATAATATAAGAAAATAGGAAAACTTTTTTATCCCCAAAAAAAACCAACCCCATTCCTTGAAAGTTAAGTAAGTACTATCAAATATTTTCTATGCAAGCTACGAAGATATGCTTTTTTTCAATCGATGTTTTGAATTCCCTCCCCTTTTTGGTGCAATCAAGGAAGATGCGGTGTTTGATTTATGTCTGCGTGATATCAATAACTCGAAAAGCTTGTACTGTTGTACTTTTTAGTTTGCTCAAAAAGGCACGTATATTACAAAGCCTATTACCATATGCAGAGCATCCTTTTAATTATTATTTTATGGTTCAACCGTTATACTGCATGATTTAAATTAGAAACAGGAAATAAATTTATGTTAAGTAGTTGATAAGTATATTTTAGATAATTGTTTTTTTAATTGTATGATGATACTAAAGTTTTAAAACGTGTGAACGATATGGAAAGCTTATAATTCGGTTACTAATATACATACACACACATGTTCTACGCCCATTTTATCAAATTATTTACATACATGAATTACATAGAATCGATATAAGCTCATTAATCCCATTTTATATTTTAATATTCTTTTTTCCATTCTGCGTAATACGTTTTAGTGATTCAGTGAAAAATCTAAATAATCACTAAAAAAATCGAAGCATGTTTTTTATTGCTTATACGGTTTTTAGGATAACCATAAATGATGCTCATGTTTAAATTGGGCATTTTTTATTGGTTTTAGGTTTTCTACGAAAATTTTGGTCTAGAATAACCAAAATTAACGCTTATATTTAAATTGGATGGTAAGTTTTTGAAATAAAGCTTGAAATGCTTACGAAATATTGACTTTTGGATCGATTTTCTCATGATATCTCAAAAAATAAGAATCCAATTAAGTGGATGTTATTTTTGAAATCTACAGATCTACACTGATGAGTATAGTTGCATCGGAGTCAAAAAAGTTAAAAAGATTTTTCGTAATTTTTTTAAGAGGTACCCCTACGAAAAATTCGAGAAAATATTTTGTGGCCGATTTTAACAAAATTATGTTTATAAGGGTAGTTTGGCACGGAGATTTCAAAAAATTTAACGATTGAATGTGTAGTTCTTGAGATATCGCTTGAAATACAATCCAGAAGTCTATCTCGAAAAGAAGCCATCCCATCCAAAAATAAATATTGTTTTTGGTTTTTTTAGACCACAATTACAAGTTTTAGCATTTATCACAGACCAATTTTCGTTTCTTTTCATACAGAAAAAATAGTGTTAAAATACCCCTAATTGGAATATTGCAATTTTTATGCATACACTCATAAAAATATTTAAACAAATATATTGATAAAAGTACAATGTTTGTAGGAGTCAAATTGACTTACAAAAACACATCACGTTAATCAAGTATTTGTTTAATTATTTTAATGAATATATGCATAAACATTATGTAATATTCTATATTGATATATTTTAGCATTATTGTTTTATCAAAAGAAGTAAAAAACTATGTATTAATATATATATTTTTTATCGCGAGATTATATTCCACATAGACTCGCCTAAATTGTGAATGCAAACCGCTGCTCTTTATATACATTAAACTAAATAACAATAGAGTATAAAACTAAAATCTTAATGGTATTTTAAGAGTCATACCATAGCATAAGTATTGTTTGGTTGACATTTGAAAAACGATGAACATTCATTGTATGCATGAATACCTATAAAATAAATAATATATGCATATTATAAATAATGTAAAAGGTGGTCCTCCATCAGTAAAGTCTCAAAGCAGAACAAGGATAATTGGTCATTAAAAAAAAAAAAAAAACAAAAATTCATAAAATAAATTCATCAAAAAAGTTTATTTGTTCAATACGAATAACTTTTGCCTGAAACATTTTTTTCGTAAATTGTTCACATTCGCCACAATTTTTCCACAAATTCAACTAATAAACATGTACTCTGTATGCGTTGAATATTTCGTGCATTTAATTAATCCTAATAATAAAATAGTTCAAACATGGATATTCAGCCGAATGTCAGGTATTGGAGCAACTAACATAATTTTTTTAATATTATTAGAGCTAATATACTGTTATAAATTGTGGGATAAAAAATTTTTTTTCAATATATAGCGGCCGTATAAAAGCTAAGGTCACAATGATTTCTGGCATATTGTGATTGTTTTCAATTGTCTCTTTCAATCATATCTATGTATTAAAAACATTGATTTGAAGTAGAATGGCCGCGCCTTTCTCTACTCCATTTCATCCAGTTTGAACAGTTAATAGTTAAAATGAAAGGTCTTCGGTCACTGACTGTTCAAAGCAGTGGCTAACTGTTTTGACTCGAAAATGAACTCTTTAAGTTCAACTTCGAGTGGAGAAAGTCCCATAAAAAGTTAAATGCCTTGTTATCTTATGCATCATCTAATTTGTTTAATAGCTCAAATGAAAGGGCTTCGGTCACTGACTATTCTAAGACCAAAACGAACCTTCCCTCAATCTGATCTTTATTCGAACTGGAAATAGTTGGATACAAAACTATTACAACACTTGGAGAAGAAACGCCCCATATAAAATGCATATTAATTTGGCCTATGAACACTCATTGGCTCAATATCTATCATTTGAGCTATTAAACACTCAATTTGGATGAGTTGGAGATTGTTGAGAGTACAACACACACTGATAACCTTTTCTTCTGTGATTTAAATGATTAATAGTATCAGGCCGTTTGGAAAATGTAACAGTTGTTTAAAGTTTAAGATTGAAATTTAAGCTCTAAAATTATTATCAAAAATTCATGCTGCAGAGCAGCAAACAGGTCCACTATTAACATACAAATAAACAATTTTTGGGCATTCAATATAATTATTATGTAAACAGCTGCATTACATAGTAGTGATACCACTATCCTTCCGTCATACACAAAACTGTAGTTCCAGTCACTGGCTAAACAACAAACTGTACGTACTTCATTTCAACGCTGTAGTGGGTACAGAGAGTTTAGTGGCATGTGGTTTGTTGAACTTCATTGAAGCATTCATCTAGAACATTATATTTTAAAATAATAACGTGACTATTAACCACATTTAAATATTTCCATAAATTATATTTCTAGCAATCTTTGTGAGGTGTAGACCTCACTTCAAAAGAAATTAATAACCGCGTATTCTTTGATTGTACAAAAAGGGGTGGTGGTTCGATACATGCAGACAAACCAAATGCCAAATCCTCCCCCTCAAGCTAGCATAGAAAAATATTCATAATTGAATTTAAATAAACTCAAAATAAGGTGATTTTGTGGTGCTTCAAAATTAAAAAAGCCGCCAAAATTTATAATTCAAAATATTGAGATAAAGGTGCTCCGCTGCCGTGATATCACGCTGGTACTTTTATGGTGAGCCTTAATTAAATCAATTGAATCAAAATAATCAAAAAAATCCGTGCAACATGAATCACTGCTTGAAAAAGTGCCAAACTAGCATGTTGCTCGAAATTTTTTGGTAATACTGATGGAATCGATTTATTAAAGGAATATCATAAAAGCAACGAATTTTATTACTTACATCATATTATTATAGTTTTGATTTTTTCGAGTTCTAGCTTAGCTTTCTATCGTAAAAATAGAGAGGTAACAGTTGCAGACAAAAAAGAATTCTACAATATTTCATTGAAACTTTATCACAATTTTTTGGAGCATATCCCAAAAAATACGATTTTCTCACAAAAATGTTTTGAATCAAGCCAAACTTTAAGAAAGTGTTTTTTTGGTTTCCAAATAAACTATTATTTTTCCACTTCCTTAAGGTTGCTCGAAATTGATAAAGCGAGGTATATGAGCAGAATTTAATATTCTTTATAATTAAACACTAAATCTCTGTACTATATTCAAATAATAAATGCTTAAATAACGTAGGTGTATCTTTTTGTAGTTATAAATTGTTCTTATTTTTATGCTAACGTCTTTTTAAATAAATTTGTATTTTGTTTGTTTGGAATAAAAAATACATAAAATACATAATGGTTGTGTTGAAAACAGTTCACATTTTATTAATGGAACGATGCTTTTTTTTAATTCTTCTTGTGTTTCTTCAATTTATTTTATACTTTAATAAGAATTAGCGAATTATTCTTTCAACAAAAATGAGCCTTATATTTTAAAGCATGTAGGAATTTGTTTTGCTTCATTTTTGTCAAAAATCTTCAAAGCTTCATCGAAGTTTTATAATTTATATCTTAATTTACAGATCGCCCCGTTCTCATCCAACTATGAAATCGCTTTCAAATAGAGATTTAATGTTATAAGAAACAAGGTAATTTTGTCGTATGGATTTGATTGCAGTTTCTTAAGGGGGATTGAAACATAATACTGAGGCACGCTGCATTATGTAAAAATATTCCAATTTTTGCGGCCAAATAACTGAAAAATTAGTTATCAAAATGTTCTGAAATGTTTATGTATAATATTGACATGTAAACGGATGGCTTAACCAAGAGTTTTTCTCGGAAAACAATTTTTAAGTTTATCGAATTTTAATTTTGATTTTAGAAATTTTTTACGAGAAAAAATCTTTGACAAACTCTCAGTTTTCACGCCTTAAGGGTCGTTAATTACGAATTTATAATTGAAATTAACATATATCTAGATTGTGGTATAAAATGCGTTTCACCCTGGAAAGTAATTTCTAACTTTCGGAATATTACAATATGTATTATTTATATTACACAAATTAATCACGGAGTTTAATCAAGTTTTGAGTGTCATGAATGAGATATAAATCAACATGAAAGCGATAAAAGACTAATATATCACAAATGAAACAGATTCAACGGAAATTGACTATAAAAACGTATCTCAATGTACAATTGAATTTTTTATATCTTTTTGATATAAGATTTCGATAACGATAAAGGATACGAAAATACTTGTCAAGACTTTTGTAATAAATTTAGCGTTCTACGGAAACCTTAAGAAAAATTGTTGAAAAAAGATTTATGCCAGACAATATTAAATTTAGCCTGCAGTTTGCGACGCTAATATTGAAGGTATTATCGAAATTTACTTAGTAGCCTTGAGTCTGTTACTTAATTAGTCCTTGTACGTCTGTTCGACATTACACCTATCCATCTGTCCGCCATCCGGATGACTCGAAAGTACGAGAACTGTAACTTTTATGGCGTATTTTAGACCTAATAGAGATTAAGGTCAATGATGAATGAGTGGAATCTGCCAATTGGGTCCGATGGATCCATGACTCAATTCATAAACCGTGAAACATCGAAGAAAAATTCAATAGAAAAAAGTTGTTTTTAGCTTAAGTTAGGCTATTAAAAACATAATTATAATACATAATATATCTTTATAACTGTATGGACTTATTACATAAAGTTGTGCATATTAAAATGATTTTATAATCATTAGAAATAGTCGATACTCAACCGTAGGTCGGATATTAAAACAATTAACACTGCTAGTTGTTATCTTCACTTGTTTTTATTTCAAATTCTGGCGAATGTGTTTTTATTTTGAAATGTTTCTTTTATCCATATTATATCAGATAAGAGCATTTTGGTTGGTAATCCAGGCAGCAGACATTAAGAGATCTTATAAATAAATATCTTTTATGTTAAACTCGATAATAAATTTCGCACAAAACCGCGACCATTTACTCGAGAGAGTCCTGTTCGCCAGATGTGAGCTACTTAAATCGAACTTTAAATCAATAATTTAGTTGGGAAAGTTTTTTGTAACCTTCAAGATTTTTCTGTTAAAGTATTATCTGAGGACTTAAAATACATTCTGTATATTTATGTAGTTAGAAAACTTCATCATAAACATTTTCAAAGTGAGTTATTGATCGACGTGTAATAACACATACATATTTACATTAAACTACTAACATTATGAGACGACTTTGTGCTCCAATTCACGTTACAAGGGCATCACCATCATCAAATCGGTTTTATCTTACAATTCAAATAAATTATTTTGATGGACATCATATGACTTTTGTATCAAACAATGATGCAAGGGCACATAATTATTTTAAAAAGTTTAAATTTGTGCCATTTGTGCTTGACAAAAACGATACATTCTGGCATATGGTCGTTATTTAATTGGAAATATATAAGAGAAATAGATACAAAGATCTATGTCAAACAGCATTCATACATTGAATTAAACTACTATTAATATTTCAATAGGGGTCCCAAAACCAAATTCCATAGAATGTCAAAACCGATGGATTTATAAGGTGTTTCTGTGACATGTCTGCCACCTGCTGTTTGTTTACATACATTTTCTGTTTGATTTAATTAATAAAAATTATATGAACGAAAATACAGGAAAATTTATTGTTGAGATAAATAAGCAGCGAAAGTCTTGTAGAAAGAAATTTTTGTTTCCTCATTCGAAGTAAAAAATGTCGAAACAAATAGGTTTAGGTTATCGATTAACCATTTGGGTGAATATTTTTTAACTCAAAATTTGTTTATCAAAGCGGTTTCTTTCAACCAACATAGCGGCTGATTTTAACATTTGTCGCCGGTAGGGTATACAAATTTTTCCATACTTACCGAACTCTACCAATACTCCTGTTAACAATCATATTATTATAATTTAAATTTTTTTGATCACTAAAATCGTAACTTATTGTGCACTATCGTCCTAATAAATCTTGTTCCCAAAATCAGCATGATTGTGAACCCAAAGATCGATATGTCAGTTTCTAGATTCTATTTACAACCCAAAAGTAAAAATAGCATAAGAAAAACAAAATAACGATAGCATAAGAAAAACTCTTTGGTTAAAATTTTTCGCAACTAAAATCTTCCGCAATCCATCCTACTCTACCCGCTGGAAAATCCCCCACTGAGGATTAAATCTGAAACAACACCAGGATTTTCATTTCACAACACCATTTGTAAAAAGATTACAGAACGCCCTACTTCAAAGGCAAAACAAACTTCATAATATATTTCATCTGAACGGAATAACAACAGAAACGCACACGTTTATAAGCCACCGTTTGTTCATTGGTTGCTCGATGGGTTGAATGGATGCTTGGTTGTCATGCTGTTTGACTCACTGATACAAAAAATACGTATCTATGAAAAGAAATGTTGCATATTTTTATTATTTATTATTAATTTTATCAAATGAAGTTTTCTGTTTTTTTTCTTTTCTTGTAATAATAAGAATAATTATAATAGTTTAAAAAAACTAAAAAAACACGCATGCATGCGTAGTTCGCGCACTAGCTCTATCTTTATTACTCTCATGCAAAGGATCCGTTCAGATGCGTTCTGCAGCCAACTTCAGAGAGTTACCTACAGACAAACAAACATACGAGTGAAGCTAATAAAAGCGTGTTAAAAAGGGGTAGATTGGTAATATATAAAAATAAAGATAATTTTTATCTATGTTAAAATATTGCAATAAATATTATGTGTCACAGTGATTGAATTTATGTATAGTATTACATGTTATTATTTTGATTCAATTCTGATATTGTACTGCTCAGCATTCGACTTGGTTTTCTTAGGAGTTATGATCCAACGCAATAAAATATTTGTAAAAATATTCAAATAAAATTTATTATACAAGTCTCAGCAAAAACTGACAACATAATTGCGTTGCTTTTATCGTAGGTATTGAGTATAGTGCACGAGCGCTCAGTATGTTAAAGATATTCTTATGTTCTCCAATTTTATTTTGTTCATATCTAATTGTAAACCTTGAGAAAAATAAGTGTTGATAATATTTTAAGTCATACACGATAATATATAAGTCTATAAACTGCATCGATGATACTGGAGAGAAACGAATGTGTGTACTAAATCCGTTTTCTAGCCCCTAGGAGTCCAAGTCATATTTGAAACGAAAATATAGACTTACGCATGGTATCAAAGGACACAGGGGATGGGTTGAATGTCTTATAAATCATTTTTATAATACCTCGAATCTTTTTCTTCGTAATATTTAATTAAATATTAAATTTCAAATAACATTAAAGACAATTTAATTTAAAATAATTTTCCAAAGTCTATAAGTTTAATTTTTATAGAATAAACTTGCGAGTGTAGCGTAAATAGTATAAAATTTTTCGTCGAAATTTTATTAATTGGTTTTTCAAAAGAGACAATGATGAAATCTAGATCTAAAGGAAATTCAAAAATAATTTTATTTCTTTGGCGACAGTGTCAAAAATTATTTTTGCTTTTGATATTCAATTATCTTTTTGTTTTGAATATCATCTTCTCCACGAAAATTTTTGGCTTGTGGCGACAAATAAATGTTGTTCTGGATCCATTAAACTTATAAAATTTTATTTATAAAATAAAAGTTAGGTTCAACAGCTCAATGGCTATAGCATCCAAACACCACTCATACATGTCTTAATTCGATCCTTACCGGAATATTTTAATTTTTACCGACTCTAATAAATAAATGAATTTAATTATGATGTGGGTTGTCTCTGTTACATACCTGAATGTCTGAAGAATGGTTAAACCCCAATATAAGTATATATAGAAGGTCGCTTAAGCCGATACCAATAACGATAAAAAATCGAATATTATTACAATTGGAAATTTAATTTTTAATCGAGATTACACTTGTGTAAGATTTTGTGAACTTTATTCATAATGACTGCATTGTACATATATGATTAATGAAGCATTAGATAACAAATGACTGTATCCTAGATAATTAAGAGTGCCATTGTCTTACCTACTATAATAATATCTAATTGGTCAAGTTGACGTTAAGGACATTGTCTACACACAATGTTTAGGTTTTTACGATAGAAGACAACCAACATCATTGTCTATTGAACCATTTTCAGACACGTTATTATTGCATTCATTAGTCATTGTGTAGAATACAACGTATGACTATGAATAATAATGTCTTTGCAACAGTGTAATGATATCGCGTCGTCTGTTGTTTACAAACATTTTGTTTATAGCAACCATTTATAATTCAAGCACGTTAGCAATCCTTCATTTGCAAAAAATTTCGTGTATTATTATTATTGAAGTGAAAACTTAACTTGACGCGTTGATCACTTTTAGGTGTACAAACAATCATGAAGCGTCACCTAGATGCTAATTGTTACCGAGTTTATACCGACTTTTTTGTACCTAAAGTGAATATAGTTTAAATATATATATATATATATATATATATATATATATATATATATATATATATATATATATATATATATATATATATATATATATATATATATATATATATATATCTATACTAATATTATAAAGAAGAAACATTTGTATTTTTGTATGTAACGAATAAACTAAAAAACTACTGGATCGATTTGAAAAACTCTCCACCATTGAGAAGCTACACTATCCTCGGATATCTTTTCATCTGTGTTTATCCTCGGGAACGGGAACTACGCGAGTGAAACCACGTGATGTGCGCTAGTGTATAATATTTACACTAGCATAGGTAATATTTTTATAAAAATTAAACAGTAAATTAAAATCTACAAAATGTCACCAAAATTGAACAAATCGCATATTTCTAGTTCGTATAGAAGAAAAGTGGTTTTTTTTTCATATCATAGACCTCGCAAGAGTAGGTTAATTAGTTTATTTTGAAATTTTTCGTAAGAAATTTTGAAGTTGAATGTTTCGGAACTAAACAAAAAAACAATTGACGTGGTCAATTATAAGAATTTCACAAAAATACTCTCCTTTGGTAAAACACAATTGATTAAAAATTTTCTTAGCACTAATATCATTATAATTGCTTTATATGTGTCTAAAGAATCGATTCATGATTTTATAGTGAATACATTTACAACATGTTTATCGTACAATAAAACAAATGGATTGAACAGAATATTGAAATGATTAAACAGGGATCAGACAAGAAATAAGAGTATAAAATGAACCTTGTATAAGCTAGTGTAGATAGAGAGATGTATGAAACTGTTTTAGAATTTCCCAATAGAATACTAAAATCTTATGTACACGTGGTTGTACTTTCAATGATGTGGTAAATATTATAACTGGTAGTGGTAGATCGTAATACAATGAAATATATATTACAAGTATAGTGTAGTTGACCGATATTCAATTTACAATTTTTCACATCGAACCACAAAAATAGACTCAATTTAAAACTCAAAAATTAAGTCATTAAAAGTGAATACAAAACGCAGAACTTCAAAATTGTCAAAGAATTGTTTAAAATTGTGTCTGTGAAGATTCTAAGCAAATACATTATATTATATCGTTATTATTTTTACAAGTTTAAACGGACATATGTTACATACATAAATTTAGTCTTAGGTTTGTATCGCTAGAAAAGTAGCCACTAACAAAATTTTGGTATGCGTGTTCAGAATCAGGTAATGCGCCCATTTTCGTAAAGTATAACCTACTGTCTGTTCGGTGATAACTTAAAAATGAGCAAAATGTGTTAGCGAAAAATTGTTGTTTTTTTTAAATCTAAAGAATGAGTTTAATGTCGTAAATCGGCAAATAGTCTAAGGCAAGCAATAAATACTTAGTAAATGGAAAGAAGCCTTGAAATTTTTTTTCAGTACTGCGGTAAAGACGCTTACCAGAGAGGTATTATACTTTTTTATAAAAATCCCTACATAGAATTCGAATTTTTAAGTTTTGATGCTCTATGACATGTAAAAACTTCCCTAAATTTTAATCAAGTTTAGAATTCGTGCGTGCCAAATATACACTCATTTCAGGAAAACATAAATCACGGCCGAAATTATGGAGTATTCATATATATCAACGTCTATTGAGTTTTACGGTAGAGCTCACATGTTCACAATAAAATTTGTTATTTTATTCGTCTCCGATACATTGTTCTATTGCAACAATATCTATTATCCTTATAACAAGTAAAAGATTCTATCAACGATCAACGTTAATAATACTGGATTATTTTTAAATCATAAAAATACAGTCATACGAGTTACTGTACACGAGTGCTGAAAATAGACCAAGACGACATCGTAATAAAAGGCTCCTGATCGGAGAGAAGGAATTACTTTTTGAAAATATCTTACTTTTAAAGTAGAATGTCATGTCGTAAGAATGTTAATCGCTAGCGTTTTAGTAATTCAACAACTTACATTAGAGACGGTGAATGATAATTGAAAGATTTAGCAAGTAAGTTAGTACAACTATACATAAAAATTTGAACCAACATATCACAATTTTAACAACTAAAAAAAAAAAATAAAAAATTTAAAAATAATTATTTAAAAAACAAATACGCTAATGTCCTCAATTTTTGTACGTATTGTTAATCAATTTCTTAAATTGTGAAATCATTAAAATGTGAGTTACCGCCTTTAAAGAAGTCTACTGAATTTTGCAACGACCTAGGGTCTAAACGTCTCATAACATATCTTTCTACTATGTAGATATTATCTTTTCTAAAGTAATTTCATTAACCGTTGAGGTGCCTTTTGTTACGGTTGTCTCTTCGTCTATAAGCAGTAGTATTGGGAATTCTATGATATAATAAAAAATGTTATTTTATCGTACCAGAAGTAGAAATATAATAATGATACAATAGCTATCAATTTTAATATTCTATAACTTATTTATGAATTCTTAAGAATATTGTTCTATTTTTAATATTATTTCCTTTATTAGCGATTTTTGTTTTATCGAAAAATCGAAAATTATCTATTGATTTTGTATCATATTGAAATGTATTCAAATATTTTGATTTAATTATTTAAATTTATTGATTAATATCGAAAATATTTAAAAGAAAATTTTTGATTACGAAAGTGACAAAAATGATACTGTATGTCTAAATGTTTTAAAATTTAGTGTGCACAGTCTTATCAAGAACCCTAACTTTCTGCCGCGTGGTAAATAAGTTAGAGTCGTCTAAGTCACAGGATATACATATGGCAGAACGGCCATTTCCTAGATAGAAAGGGATATAGAAATTTGGGGAAAAAGAGAACCATATCGTCTAAAAGTATGTATTAATATAAATTGGGATAAATAGTGGCAGACAAAAGTTTGTGGCGGTTGGGGAGAGAGGTTTGGGTTGAAGTTATTAGGAAAACATATTAGGATTTTAACCGTATATTTTCTTGTTACAAAATGTACTTTTATGGAAAAATAGTGACAGACGCCGCAGACTGGTAATATGACTTTAAATCAGACTCGAGTAAAATAGTATGAGATAAATAAAAACTTGCTGCCCCTCCGCCAAGTAATTTCCATAACGACCGCACAAACGTTACACAATACTGGCAGAATTTTCGTTCCCCACAGACATTTTGTTAATTCATTACACGCCTATTAGCAAACGAACGACTTTAACTCATTTTGGTGATGCATTTTTTGACGGTGAGGGGGGGAGGTGTGGGGTAAGTGGTAAATTGTAAATGTCTGCCACTATTGTGTAACGTTTTTGCGGTCGTTTCGGAACTTACTTGACAAGCAGTTTTATTTTTTTTCAGTGTTTACTTACTTTATACTGTTTTATTTTAGGTTTCGGGAATTATCACACGTTAGATTTCAAATTACTATTATATTGCAAGTTTTCGGTGTCTATCACTATTTATCTATAAAAGTACATACTGTAACAATTTTAAAAATTTTGTAAAAAAATTTTAGAATTGAATAAAATTTTTATTTTCTGTGTTAGTCATTATTTCATTATATTTCACTACTGTTTTTGATCCCTGTAAAAAACTCTCAGTGCGTTATTAGTTGTGTTCAAATCTGATCAGCCGCGAAAAATTTGTATTTTAATAGTTAATCATTTTTTCATTATATTGCATTACTGTTTTTGGATCGTTTTAACGTTCCGAGGTGGAAATAGTTCTGGCGTTGAGGTTTCAACAGAAATCTCGATGGTTGGAGTTTATTCGTCTCCGCAAAACTTATTTGACTAATTGGGAATGCCCAAAAAAGAACGAATTAGGCCCAAATACGTGTTTTAAAATAACATATTGCCGGGCCATGATCGTAAATAAAAAAATTAATACACAGAATATTTTTATAATGAATGAAAAATGTTTTGACTCCATTTGTTTGATCTTGAGTAAATATAATTAATAATTTATATAAAACATTCTCTTATCCATTCACACTTTTTAAAATTACAACAAAAATAGTTGCTTTTTTATGAAAAATTTTTTAACAATAATGCCAATTTGTTTCCTTCATTCAAACACAAGTCAATCGAATATTCATGATGAAAACGCGTTCATTCATCCAAAAAATGTGATTAAAATAAAAGTGTTTATTTCGTTTAAACAAATTTTGGATATAACTGATTAAAGTTTATTAATTACAAATAGTAATTCAATCTTATGAAATGTGTTAAATTTTGGATTTTATGTGCAATAAACATACTGGAATCATCACTATATTTTCATAAAAAAAATTTCGATAACTCGAAAAGTAGGCGAAAACTAGAAAATTGGTATTCTTCATTTTCGTCTTATTTTGGTTAGTTTTGCCAAAATTCAAGACACTACGGATATCGTAATCAAGCCAATTTAGCCCTGTAACAAAAAAATTATACTTAAGGTTTTCCGGTAAGAATCCACTTTTTTCCGGTATACTCAAATCACTAAAATTTTCGCCACTATTTTTCCTGGTGGTTCGTTATTCGTAAACTTTTTAACTCGATATTCGATGTAGTTCCTGTGCTTACAGTTTAAAGTCATCATACTATATTGCTTTTTCTTACCGTAAGTTTTTTTTTGAAAATTGAAGTCGGGGAACTTGAATCCACCATGCTCATAACCTTTGAAGAATATATATGTTCTGCATTGTTTGTTAACCGGAGAAATATTTATTTTTAAATCATTTTCTAGGAAAGTACATTTTTTTTTTAAGAACGTTATTTGATTATTCTCATATTTATATCTGAATGTGAACGAACATATTTGGCTGCTTAATATTGTGGATATGTTGTTAAAAAAAAAAAAAGTATACAAAACTTTGGAAAAAATTCAATTGAAATGTCAAAACAGTTTAGAATTTGTTTACCTTATTTTACATAATTTCATATTTTATCAAAATATGATTACCAAACATACGAATATTTATATTTCATACGTGAGATTATAAATATGATATACGATATAAAAATTCTATTTACGTTTATACAATTCAGTTTAGAAACAAAATGTATGAAGAATGTAGGTTAAATGTTATAAGGCAAATGTCAACATCTATATACAGTTTATTCATAAAATAGTTTACTCATTTGCAAGGATAGAATGAATGTACTCTCATAATAATAACATTAAAATTAGCTAAGATTATCCACCCACATCATGAAATAAGTTGCTTTCCATGAAGATTTTTCTTTTATCGTATATGTGAATGTCGATGTAAATATATACAGTCTTCTTTTATAGGTCTTCACGAAACAAAATATTATTAAGTGTGTTTGTGCTTTTGGTGGAGACCTCTACTGGGTTTATTAATAAATACAGTCTGAATTGTAATATACATTGTATTTATTCCATTTTGTCGCATAAAATTATTATCTAAATGTTGAAATTATGTACAATTTGGATATGAAAACGGAGGGTATGTCGAAGAGATACAATATACAATGTATATTACATTTCAGATTGCCATAATAGAGCCTGTATAGATGTCTCTATGAAAATAACATACACACTTAATATTATAGTTTGATTATATATTAAGGAAATCCGTTGAGTATTATTATCATGGAAAAAATATTTCTAATGGCCATTATTCAAATTTTTTTACAAAAACCACTAAAAACTGTTCAACTCTTCTTTAATCGTTCGATAACCTGAGTTGAACTTATATCAGAATCATTCTATTTGACTTCAGAAGTTATATATTTCAAATTCATAACTATTATAATATTAAACGAAAATAAAATTTACATCGCAAATTTACAGCTAAAGTAAATAATTAATAACGTTTTTTGAATTGTTGCTTCAAATGTCCATAATAATGCCAGAATAGTAGAAAAAAGAAAATTTCTACTTGCTTTGATCAGCTTCGAAAATTAAATTATGTATGTAAGTGGTAGAAATCATTCAACACAAAACTAAAAGTAAATATCTGTTCCGAAAAACTTTAAATAACAATTCATTAATTTTCCTATGCCATAGTAATCGAAAATCTACCCAAAAACAGAGGTTATACGAGTTTATGTATAAAATTTGAGCTACATGTAGTTTTTGATCTTGCATATTTGTAAGTTGAACTTATTGTAAATAAACTTACGAAGTAAAAAAATGAATAAATATTTTACTATGTCTGAATTGAAACTATTTATTATTTATATCTATACTGTAGTCAGTGAAACAGCATTATTCTAAAAGTCTTTGTACTGTAAACGAGTTGTACTGTAAATAAATATAATGGACAATGAAATTTTTTATAGTAACGTAAACGAAGAAATCTCAAAAATGTATGATACGGTTTTTCCCTTCAATAAAACTATCAATATTTCAGTATCAATATTGAATTAGAAAAATTGTTTTAAAATAAAACAAAATAATACCGATGAGTGAAATCTTTTATTACCACTGGTTTAACACAAAGTAGTTTAAAAATGTCAATTAAAAAATTCTTGTAGCTCTATCAATTGTATTTTTCCCAAAAAAATAAACAAAACACCACATCTCCTTTGGTTGTACAAGCGGAAGGTTCATTAAAAATTCAATAGTTTATCCAATATCGTCTAATCATTTCAGTTTTTTTATCACCTTGGTTTCATATTCTTTCCCCTAGTTTGTATAGCAAAGCAAAAGATGTAAGAAAAATTTATGTTTTTCAATTTTTCTTCGCCATGTTACATGGAAGTCATGCATAGAAAAAAGTTGGTATATTTAGACATTTTTACCGAAGATAGTGGGAAGTTCCAAACTTTCATACAAAAAAAGATTATTTTTAGAAATTTTCCCGCAAAGCAGAGAACGATAATTGCAAGTAAAAAGCAAGAAATTTGAAAAGATAACTGAAAAACGTGATACGTTGAAAAAGGGACGCGTTTTGCCAAAACACGTTTTTATTTTCACCAAAAGAACCATATAAATGAACAGAATGTTTAATAAATAATTTAGAAATTTTTGTTTTTTTAAATGTTTTTCTTCGATTTGACAAAAGTAGGTTA
The DNA here is from genome assembly GCA_020423425.1 of Chrysopa pallens. Lineage (NCBI taxonomy): Eukaryota > Metazoa > Arthropoda > Insecta > Neuroptera > Chrysopidae > Chrysopa > Chrysopa pallens. Next base: position 16,800,409 of record CM035594.1, read on the forward strand.
AATAATATTAGAAAATATATCACTCATTTAGTATAAATTTTATTTTATCGGACATGCAATTTTGTATATACCCATGAATAATCCACCATATGGTGCAAGTAATAATTATTAATCTAATTAAATTTAATGGAGTAATTTAAAAAATTTGTACCAATTTTTTGAGAATTTTCTTCAAAAGAAATATAATAAATATTTAATACCGTAATAAAAATAAAAAGTTTAAAACTTAATGATATCCTTTTATTAATTAAAAGAAAGGCTTCGTATAGCGTAAACAAAATCAAACCGTAGTATCTACGCATACTAAGCAATTTTTTTGTTATGAATTAGAAAGTAGAATGATTATTATTACAACCTATATATAATAATGCTCCTCGCTACATCAAAATAACTCCAAAATGATTTTATAAAAAAAAAAAACACTTTTGGAAAAATGTTGAAGAATTTTAAAATCCGGCGACTTTAAAATGTTTTGGTGAATATGGTTAAATTACGACCAATGTGGCGAACTCAAAGATTTATCGATTTTAAGTCTTGAATCCCACAGGTTGAATGCATTTCGTAAATAAAATGACGGCGAAATTATTTGAATAAATAATATTGAACTATCGAGAATTAAAAAAATAAACAAAAAAGTAATGTTTATTTATTTGTAGCCATAAAGCCGTGGCATATAATGTACATGATGTATGAGAATATGTGTGTGTTTGTGTGTGCATGTGGGTGTGTTGTATGTACGGTGATAATCATGATGATATGAAGCGGAAATATTTCAGATAAAATGATTTATTCCCTTTTAATAAATATTCAAAACGATAACAACCGTATAATAAATAAATATTATTCAATACATGCATATTAATATCTTTGTATAAACGACTATATATTTATATATATACTACTATGACCTGATACTAAATGTTATTTCACCAAACAAAATCAAGTTGAAAAATTGCCGGTACTCTGTGCATTAATACATACTATTAAGTATTGCCATATTTTTCTATGTTTTCATCCGATATTTGTGGCTGGTTTAACGAAATTTCTTACCAATTTGTTAGAATTTCTTGGTGCGACCACAGAAGGTTCACACGATGCACTTCCAAAAGAGGAGAATAAAAATTCAATAATTTGTTAATTATTTACAGTTTTTTATCAAAAAAAAAAAACACTGGACCGATTTTTTGAGAAAACCTTTGGTATCATTATTTGTTCTCGAGATAATAAAGATGGAAAATTTTAACACTCATAAATACAAACGCATAGATATTTCTTTAAAACGGTCGAATTGGGTTCTAGTAACTTAAAAATGAAAAAATAAGTCAAAATTTGTAAATCATATATTCGTCTCTATAACAAGAATTTCCCGCAGTTCTTAAAAAAAGTTTATTCAAATTGATTTCCTCAATTGATCAATGGGTCTTTGATAGGCGTAAATCTACGAATAACTAAGGTATGATCCAACGGATTTTCTTTAACAACAAGACTAACTCTTAAAGTTGTAAAAGTATTTTCTGATGACAAAAATAGAAAAATACAATCTAAATATTATATTTTCTTCTTCGAAAATAAACCAGATGTAAAGAAAAACATTGGATCATAGTTAGCCACTAAAAATTGCTGAAGAATTTAGACAATTCGATAAGACTACACATTTTATAGTGTTTTAGAAATTAATACTTACATGTTGTAGTCGATATTTGATAATTATACACTCGAAAATGATCAGATAAAAATACATACCTGAAACAAAATACAAAAAAATTATTTTAAGCTCAAGTACAATTTTTAATCAAGTTCCAATAAAAACAAAAACTAAAACGTTACTTATTTCTGACTGAACTATATAGGTTTTGAGGTGAACATAGATTTCGGGCAGCCAACAAATAACATAGAACTTTCATAAAAGCTGATATGAAAGCCAACGTTTATTACACAAATAATGAATATGAATTGTTATTTTAATGATAAAAAATTTTCTGATAATAAAATTAAAAAAACCAAATTGGTTCATGAATCATCTATAATTTTTATTCCTAGCCAATATTATATTCACAGAATATAAGATTAATTGCAATGGTCGCAACTCTATAGTAATAAAAAGTATATGCGAATAAAATGTACTTAATTATTCAAGACGTGTAATGAAAGCTCGCTACTCGATAACATTAGAAACTTAAAATAGAAATATTTTTTTTCTAAACAGTCGCGTGTTTATAATTATTTAGGCGTAGAGACATAAAAATAGCAAGTTGCGGCATATCTTTTTTATGTCTTCTACCATTGTTTCACTACTTCTACTACACTTATAGGATGGGACACATGAAGAAACGCGGAAGGTGTCCAGCTATGAAAAATTTTTAGAAGAACCATCCTAGTATTAACCTTGTGTAAATCACATGGAAAACCATTGATTCGCTTAAGGATTTGGAAATATATATGTATTCAGTTTAAATGGATAAGAGATACTACATATGCTGGGCTTAAATTATCTGGGTACTAGATAATATTATAATAGGTAGTATTCATAGGTAATACACATTATAATTATATATCATGGTCGACTGCTACCTAGTAGTTGTACTAAATGTCATCATCTACCTATCTGTCCAATTTGTCCATCTATTCATATGTATATATATATATGGTTTGTGCTCAATTTGCAAATAATTAAATTGAGAGCTCGTGGCTGATTTGAGTAAAGTTCTACAATAAGCTTGTTTTAATTACTTCACAGTTGAATCTTCTTCAGAGTATCTCAAATACAAAAACCATGTTCTGGTAGAAACCAGATATACATGAGGTCGGTTTTATAGATTAAGGGGTACTTTATGTTGGGTCGAAAGGGTTCGAGTAAGAAAAAAAAATTTTAACAAAAGGAATAGAAGACAATTCACATTCACATTTATTTATAATTTATTTATATATATATATATATATATATATATATATATATATATATATATATATATATATATATATATATATATATGACTGTGACTGAAACAAGAATTAGATGGCAAACAGATACTTTCATTTGTTTATTGTTATATGTTTGAAATACAAGAGTGTTGAAGGTACTACTTGCTTACAAAAATAGAATTAAACTACACTACTTCACTTAAAAACTTTACTAAACACTTGACTAACATGTTGTTAATTACACACGCCAACGAACTAAACTACTTGCTACTTGAATACATTACTTTATGAATGTGACCAAGCTTTACTCTTTTTCACCGAATTCAATTGTCCCTCTTTTCAAAGCGGGTAACTTATGTGGTGGATGTCTGTCAAAACGTACTAAATATGATTCATCGGTTAAAATATTACAGCTTTACAGAAAAAACATTACTCAAATCGTCCATGAGCTCTTAGTCTAAATCGGTATTTAATGTATTACAATCATTACTTAGTGAAACAATTCAATAAGGAACCAATTCATGATTAAATAAATTATCCACTCGAATGATATCATTTCTCTGAAAAAGCGTCATCGATGAACCATTGAAGAACTCTGTAACGTATTCTCATAGTATGCATACTTTTTGTTTACCTATGTTTATCACTACGGATATTTGAGAAAAAAAAACCAGGAGAAAAACGGGTCATTCATTACCTGCAGATTTTGTAAAGTACTTTTGATTCGATACTTAAATAAGTTTGATACTTTTAATTCGATACTATATTCATGAGTAAAGAAAGTATTGATACTTTTAATTCAATATCGCGTTCCTATCGGCATCAGTATAAATGATGGATATGTTCACACATACTACAAATAAAATATTCCCTCATAACGTTAGAGGCACCATGTGCAAATGATTACATAATTAATGTATCCTATGATATAACTAGATAAATGGAATAAAGTAATTAATATATTATATATAGTCAGTCATTCAATTCAACTTAGCCTATTGCATAATAATTTTAAAATCGAAATATTTTGATTCAATTATGACATGACATGTTGTTTATACATTAATTTCGAAGGTTATTTCCCTTATAAACACACATTTTATGAAAATCGAAGGCAAATAATTTTTCTCAATTTTTTCGATATATTTAACGGAGAAGTTCTGAAGAAAACAACGAAAAAATATTTTTGTCTCCGATTTCAATAAAATACTGTTCTTAAGTTTATTTTTGAGATAATACTTATAATATGAGCCAAAGTTCATAACTACAGTCAAATTTCTAGAGATCTCAGAAATAATGCTTCCAATCGTAAAAAAGTGTAATTTTTGGTTTTTCTAGATCGTAAATAACCTAAATACATTTATAAACTTTTTTATATGTTAAACCACTAAAATATCTTGACATACAATGTAAGATATGTAACTACCATTCACATGAATAATTTTTGTGACAAATACCTTCGTAAGCTTAGGTTACGCCAGGCTGAGGTTATAATTTATTTTTAATGTAGTACTATGGAGGCGTACAAAAACCATTTCAACTTTTTGGAAAAATGATTGGAGCATTACAAAAATATTACTTTCCAATTTCGCATTTTTCACAAAACAACTCAATTAATTCTCTTTATTTCTCTTCTATAGCATATTATTTTCGGCAAGTAATAAATTTTAATACAATCATTAAATCGTGTAAAGATTACAATAATTAATGTTTTATTAAAAACATTATATATATATATATATATATATATATATATATATATATATATATATATATATATATATATATATATATATATATATATATATATATATATATATATATATATATATATATATATATATATATATATATATATAACTACAAATTATTTAGTTAGATGAATAGAAGGTTATACATATTTTATAAAATAATCCAAGATAGCTTGTAGATTATATAACTATTAATTGATGCTAACAGACATAATTCGGTATATTTCGTATGAACATAAATTCGATAATTTGATTTCAATGAGGATGTTCATGTAATCCTCTTAATATCTTGGTTTACTCTTTTGACTACACTTTGGAGGTACATATTTGATTTATTTGAAAATAATCGTAATAATAAACTTTCTAAGAAATAATTCTTTTTACTTTTTTTTTTTTATCACTCCAATAAGTATCCATCGCTTAGTCAAATTATCGCATTACATAATTATTTGCTGATTTAAGGTCACTAATAAGATCAAAATTAATGCAAAAAAATTGTTTTTACTTTATACTCGACATAGTATATCACAGTTTTATACATTTTACTCTAAAGTTTGAAACGCTAGAAAATATTGAAGTCACAAAAAAAATGGAGTTATGGGTTTTCATAGAATAATATAATTAGTCAATTTCCCATTTCCATCCGTCCGCCCGCCTGTCTGTCAGTCCATCACACAATATAAACTAAAAAGAGATAACGAGCGGAAAATTCAATGACGTACTTACGACATAAAAAGTGAATTAAAAGACTCAAAATTTTTATTTTTTCAAAACAAACAACATTTTTCTCGTAAACTGTTCAGATTCGCCACAATTTTAGCTCAAATTTAGCTAATAAAACATAATATAATTAAAATACATATAATTATTATATATATTTATAACTGTATGAATTGCATATTTAGAGTATTTTTTTAATGCTTACTATACAATGTTTATTTTACGAATATTTATCTATACAATGAACTCTGTTGTTATCTTCACTTGTTATATATACAATATGTCAAGTATATTAATTTTAGCCCAAAGTTTGTAACGCTAGTTAATATTGAAGGCACTGGCAAAATTGTGGTAAAGGTGTTCGTACAAATACCGAATTAGTCCATTTTCGATTGTCCGTTCTATCTGTTCGTCATCACGATAATTCAAAAACAAAAAGAGATAGCGAGCTGAAATTTTGGAGCCTATTCTCGTCATTTAAAGTGAGTTGCAGTTCGTGAACGAGTAAAATTGGTCCATGGGGTCCAATGGATCTTCGACCCAACTTTAAAACTATAAAAGTTCAAAAACTGTTTTTGAAATAAACAGTTTTTCGTTAGCCCAAATTTAGCTAATAAAAACATAGAGGTAATAGCAATACACATTCTTATTTTATTATATATTTATTACTGTATATACTGAATATTTATAGTATTTTATTCTTAAAATAGTTCTTAAAACAACGATCTTCAATTAAATGTTCGAGGATCACAACAAATAACTCATTTAGTTGTTAACTTGCCATAAAACAATTAGTTGTCTTCAACTTGTATTCTAGTTAGTAATCTATTTTCAAATTCATAAACAGAAGTTGAGTAAAATGCAAAAGATAAAAGTATCGAAAATTTTAAAACCTACAATTTAAATCATCCATAGAGCAGGTATAAGTGAAATTGTATTGATTATATATATTAAGTGTGAACCAGGTGTTATTTTATACTCTACGTATTAAAATATAAGAATATCTTTTATAATTATTATTTATGTTATAAAGTTTTGAAAACAATCGACCAACAAATAACACCATTTTATTCATTTTGCATCTGTTACAATAAGTACAATCTTATATTTATTTATTGCTTATAAAAAAAAAACAAAACATAAGTATTAAACAAAATCCTTATTCTTCTATATTCTCGGGACAAAGCTCGATCAAGGAAAATTAGAATAAGAAATAATGTATCAATATTAATGCTGTGTACACACACTGTTTTTGATGTCTTGAAACAGAGAGGAAAATAGAAAAGTTTCAAAAAATAGTTTTATTCTGTGATTACATAACTAAATATTAACTTTGTCAATAAGAATTCACGAAAAAACTTTTTTAGAAATTATAAAACCAATTTATTCCATTGAACCGATTATTTACTATATAAACGACGTAACTAATACCCGAGTTTTAAGCATGCCCTCAAAATGGAAAATTATCAATTGTGATTATAGAACACTTCGTATTTTATTAAGGCCACTATGATTGAAAGTTTTTAAAATGTTGATTATTTCGTAAAGAAATAATCGTAGCTTATATACTGATAAAAATAATTAATACATTTTTCTAGGAATTTTTTTGTTTTTTCTTTTTTTTTAGAAATACGTTCAAAAAAATGTGCAAAATATACATACTGGTCACACTAGTTTTGAATTAAACATCCATAAAGCATAAGTAATTGATTTGAATAATAATCATAATAAAAATAAAATTCTGAACGTTTTTATGATATTACAAAAAATAATAATTATTATAGGAAAACGTTGTTCGTATTATATTAATTTATTATATAGTATTCAAAAAACTAATATAAATTGTTTGAAACTGGTTGAAAAAAAATTATCTATCGATTTATTACTAATATATTTACATTTGTAAAAGAAGATATCACAATTTCTCAAATATTACAAGAGAATTTAAATATCAAAATCACACCGAAATGGGGAATTAAATTTTTAATTAAACATTTGAATATTTTTATATATAAATTATACATCCTTGATATTTCTAATGGAACATCGAAAATGTAGGAAAATGTAGGCTGTTGGAAGCACCCGAAGAAGGTACAGCATTAGTTATTTTATAACGATCTTCACGTAAGTGTATTAAAAATAAAACAATTATGTATCTATGCCTTTAAATAGTTATGTATTACTATTATGATATAATAAAATTTATGAATCCGTTTAAAACATAAACCAGGTAAGATGGTGGTTCATATATAAGTGAAAAATTTATTCATATTTTATTTATTGTTTTGTAAGGGAAACTGTTAAGAACAAAAAACTTGTTATTTATTGTTTTAAAAATATAAATACTATTAAAAAGTTGTGAATTACTTATTTTAAATATTATGAAGTATCTTTTTATATGCAATGCGCATAAAAAATTATGGTTTACATATGTCGATCTGGATGCCGAAAGGGCATGAGGGCATACGTATGTAGAATCATATTTTTTTACATTGATTTACGTTTTAGAACTACATGCTTACAACAATAAATTTATACCACTTTGGTTGTGCTGGTACTAACGAGTCAAATTTAAGAACAATAAACATTATTTAGTGTTTAACTGCACAAAAAAAAAATCCAATCGCTATGCTATAAAAATATCTTTCTTTCTATCGTCCCTGCCTATAATAAACAGCGATACATTTTAAAACAACAGTAGCGAAAACATCGCACATACAGGATAAATATTTTAATCTAAGTGGTTATATAAAGAGTTTGAAATGATAGCATGGAAGTTAGTGAGACACAGGTTGTTTTAAAATTAGGTTATAGTTGTATTTTATGGAATAGAATTTGAAATTGAAAAATTTCGAAAAAATGCGTTTTGGTATGAAACAATGTTTGCAAATAGTGGGATACACATTTCATGTTGTTGGCTTAGCACATCATTATTTATTTGAATTGACCACAAATTGTCATTCAAAAATAGCAAGAAAAATTTATTACATAGTATGGCTATCAATACATACTGGCATTGCACTTTACTATATACTCTTCGTGCGAATTGAAAATACAAAGTCTACTTCCAGTCAAGAAAACTTCGAATTATTACAATTCTATGTGCATATACCATATATTGTTGGAACTTATATAGGTAATAATGAAATAATTAAATGGTAACATGATTGTGCCATTCTATTCGTAGTGGAAAAACTACCGGTTTTTGTTTCTTTGAGAAAACAGAAAACAGAATAAAAAAACGAACAAACAGTATTTTTAAAATAAATTATTCATCTTTGAAAATAACACAAATAAAAATCGTGCGTATAGTTTGTATGAAACGACGCAAAACATATAGACTCCGCTTTGTAAGAAACTGGCGAAAAATAGTCATAAGAGCTTAAAATGTTTCCGTCTTCAAATAAATTATATAGTTTGATATTCGAATTTTGTTATTGTTTTAAGTTTAGTCTCAAAATTAAATTGGTAAAAAACACAGACTTGCATATTGCTGAAACCCATAATATTCTGTATTTTTTAATTCGAATGCAGTAGATTGTATTCAATAAAATTTTAGAAAAAAGATGAGAAAAACAATTTTCATAACTTATAGCCACAAAGTTATCGAATACAATACTTTTTATTGCCGTAAACGAATTTATTGTGGAATAGTAGTTTATTGAATTTCTCCGCACCGACAGATATACTGAATGAAAGCCACATTTATATTTCTGCTATCTTCTATCCAATTTTTTATTCGTTTGATCTACATCTGTACTATCGTAGTGTGTTTCTATGCGACAGTACAGTCGCGCTCAGCTACTAAACCGCTGAAACGACTTGAACGAAACTTTTAAGGTCAAGATATCTTATGCAGCAAGCAAGCTTCAATTACCAAATTCAATTTTTAGAATTCAGAATATTTAAGGACGATAAAATAAACTTTTCGTCAAGACCAACATACCTGGTGGTATGTCACTTTATTCTCGTGATTTTTCAGCATTTTACGTTTTTCTTGAAAGTGGCACAAATCTTTTTCTTTTATAAGAAATATTTCTCTGAGAAAAATCAAAATCACCAGGGTCAATTCAACTAATCATAATGAGGTATATGAATTGTACATACATGCTAATTCACGCAACACTTATTAATATTTGGTGTGTTTCTTGTTTGTTGCTAATTTCGAGAAAATACTACAAGTTTTCTCACATGTAAAGTAAATGTACCAAGGTACCTGAGGTGTCTGTTTCCATGATAAGATGTCTACGCAATGTGGCAGGCAGATAATTGTGTCAATATTTACTTCCGAGCTTTTCTAAATTATTAAATAGCTTGAGAATTAGAGACAGGTACTCGTGGTGTTGGTTGAAGTTCTATATTGAGGTTCAAACCAACTATATTCAATAATGTTTTAACTTTTTGCATCATAATTTATTTAGTTAGAATCTCTATAGCTATTATTGGAGGTTTCGTAACTTAAATTTAAAACTTTTTTTTTTTTGACAAAAATAACTATAGAACTATATTTTACTTTTGCAGGAACATTTCTACCATTTTATTTTAAACAGAAGGCAATTGATAAGTTTCTTAAAAATTTGATAAAACTAGAAACCGTATTGAAAAAAGCAAACATTCATTTGAATTATATTTTTTTGAGTATATTTTTCGTAATATTTTGGACGTTTCTTGGATTTCAAAGGATAAATAGACCGCTTTCTGATATATTATTTGATGGATTAAAGAACCATGATTATAGATATACAGTTACGGGTTATAGTGTCAATCTTTATATGGACGCGATTATGAAACATATGGAAATATTCACCATGAGTTATTTAATGTTTTTAAGTTACGTAATATATTTGATCAATAGAAAATTGGACAAGTGTATCAAAAATGATCAAAATGTCATACAGATTGAAAATTTAATTGAATGTCACAATCTTACCAATCATATTAATTGGTTATTTTTGAATGCATTTTCAATACAAATCATAAATAATTTTATGAACATAATTTTGAACGTTTTAATTATATTGTGGGGATATCTATCTGCAACGGTAGTTATAGATTCAGTAGCACGATTATTGATGCATTTTTTGGTGCCAATGATCATGTTTTTATTTTTCACTAACCAATGTGTTGTGGAGGTAATAAATTATTTAAGTATATCGCACATAAAAATGACTTTTGGAAAACTTTCATTCTCCCCTTTGTGAAAAATAACTAAAAATAGTAACTTTAAAAAAAAAAAAAAAAAATAAATAAACAAAAATAAAATTATTGATCAGTTTTGAACACGGTTCTATATGAATTGATAGCAGGTTTTATAACCGATCAGCTTCTGTATTATTTATATATTTCTTTATTTATTTACATATAATATTTAAATCTCTGACTCTGATAATATTTGTCTAGGATCATGTTTTGGATCGTGATAGATCTTATATTCAAGCCCATGTACAATGGCCTCAATACCAAAAATTCAAATTTAAATTTCCAATGATGTGTTTAATTAAATAAAAAAATAAAATTCCTGTCGATATGAAATGGTCATTTCGATCGATGCCAGATTCAATTTAGTAAATTTAGAATTTAATAAACATTGTTTGTTTAAGGAAAAGAAAACTATTCAAAAACTACTACAATTGAGTTCTGGTGAAAATTCAATATTGAAATCCAAGGTAGTATTTGTAAAATTTTTCTTTAATTATAAGACACAGTTTCATGTTGATATCGATTTTCTTAATCGTATAAATCTACTTTATACAAGCTTTTATTTATCACGCCTTGTAAGTATGGATCAAATTTTGTAGGCTGAATTCGAACCTGGGTTTATCCTACGATGTAGGATGTTTACATTTTTGTTTGGTTCAAACTTTAGAAATACGACATAAATGGTGGAATGATTGCGCATTTTTTTTTTTAATTAGCCGTTTTGATATTCAAAACCTTTAACAGAACAGAACATATTATTTTATTTCAGATACAATCTCAAATATTACGAAGTACAAATCAAAGAATGTCGTTCAAGCCAATGGGTGCCACATTATCATTGGTCACTCTATTTGAAGTACGTAGAAAAACCTACAGAAGTATATTCTAAACTAACAAACTTTAATATACTTTTTTTAAGTATTTTATTACTTTATTATATGCGTACATTATACTTAAAAATGGTTTTAATGTGATATTTTTATGACCTCATTCAATTGAATGTAATTTCCAAATTTAGTAGTAGCTAAACAATTTGTTTGCCAAAATTGGAAAAAAATTCAGCGATATAGAGCAAAAATAATATTTTTGTGACGTTATAAGGTTCAAAAATTATTATTTTTTGATATCTTGGCAAAATTTCGTCCGATTTGAGTGAAATTTTTTTTTAAACCTACTAATTTTGAGTCATATTTTCCATTTTTAATATTATTAATTTACTTTCTCGAGCTCTTTTAGGAAAAGTCATGTCCAGACACTTAGTATCTTAAAATTTATTAAAGATATGTTTAATTAAACTCGAAATTTGAAAACTATGGACCAAATTTAGTAGAATTACATACTTTGTTAAATTTGAATAAAAATTGAACATTATAGAATTATTTTTTAATTGTAGATTTTTTCTGGACTTTTTCAAGCATACTTCATTGTGAAAAGTTTACATTAATTTATTAAAAATATGTGTCATAAGATATGTTTCATATATGATTTTTGAATAAATCAATTATCATTTTTTATGAGAAAAAACATTGATTATATGTTTAATACGCCTTGTATATCATCATTACATTTACGCCTTGTAAAACAAACATTAAAAGAAATATTATTAAATATTCCACTATTTTCTTCAACTATTCTTATTTATTTAAAATGTAAAAAAGAATAATAGTTAAAAATATTTATGCATCACAGTTAAATAAAACGTTTGTTTAATTTAATTACTTTTTTATAACTTTTTCAACAGTTAAATTGATTTAAATAGATTTTATCCAAAAAGTTTAAAAAATCCGTCTATGTGCATCACCTTATTTGTAGAAATTAATCTACGGATTTTAATATTTTGTATGTCCTTTCAATTATATTGGAAGACTTATACATGTATAATTTCATAATGTATTTATTTGAATCATATGAAACGAAAATACACTTTTATGTACTTCTGGTTTAATATTTTCTCGCCAATTTAAAATTTTGTTCAAAAGAAGATATTGGCAATTCACTTCAAATAACTGCATTATTTTTATAATCATAGTTAATATTTTGGTATTAAGCATCCACAATAACACAAAACTGAATTAAACTGAATCAACCAGTAGCTGTAAATATTTCTCAGTCCGATTTTTTGATTGAATATTATTTCTATACCTATTTTATGCAGAAAAAAGTGTTTTGACAAAATTATGTCTGAAAGTTCGTGTTATGTCGTTTTTTTACAACAATGCGGAGTCGTTTTTTTATTTACTTTTAGTTATTAGAAAGATTTTTTCATACAGGTAAGATTCAATCAAATTTCAGCTGAAATACCGCTTAATTAATACAATAATTGTAAAATATATCATTATATAATATATATTGGAAACAATATAATAATATAAGAGGTAGCCTTTTTTGAGGGCGGTGAATAAGTTCTAAGAACATCTAAAAGATGGTGCTTGTAGCATCGATAATGATTTTTTCCATAAGCATTTTTCACTAAGAATCTGCCAAATCTTCAGCCATAATCATGGGATTAAAAATTTGTAATAAAGAAATTTAACAGCAAAATAAATTAATTTTCATTCAGTTCATTGCATATCTAGTATTTCCAACAATTTTTAATTGATTTAATGATTTGAAACGTGGCCATACATCTAAAGAAGACGAACTACACAATATGGTGCAGAGAAGACAATAGGAAAACTTCGAAAGAATAGTTTTATTCTGTGATTACTAAATAATAACTTTGTCGATAGGTATTTACCAAAAAGCTATTTTAGAAATTTTGAAGCCATTTTATTTCATTGAAGTGATAATCTCTTGAATAAATGTCACTAATACCCTAGTATAAAGTATGCCATCTAAATGGAAAATTGTAATTATAGACACTACGATTTTCAAATAAAAATGCAATTTTAAAGTGATTTTGCTATTTTTTTTGGTAAGTATTCAAGGAAATGTGCGTAATATTCACACGTATCAACAAGTTTCTGCTATTAAACATCTATGAAGTATATAAAATAGCAATAACGTATTACAATACAATTACTATAAAATATTACCATATTACAAAAAATAATAATACTTATAGATAATAAGCTGTATTATACATATTATATTAATTTATTAGATAGTATGCAATAAACTTGTTTAATATAAATATTGTTTGAAACTCGTTGAAAACTATTTTACCACCTTTTCATTACTAACATATTTCATAATGAAAAAGGAGATATCACAATCTACTAAATATTAATAAATTTGTATAACAGCTATCTTAAATGCACGACTTAATCCATTTATTAGTTTAAATTAAAATGTTTGATTTTAAATTTAAATTTCTGACAAAATAAAACTTTGCAAGAATAGAGTATGTATAAGAAAATACCAATCACAACACGTCGAGCTATGAAATTAAAATTTGTTAAAAGTACCGAAGTAAATCGAATTCGAAACAATAGAATTTTTTGGAAACCACTTATTAAGGAAGCATCTTGTTTAAATGTTGTTTGAATATTTTAATTATTTCTTGATATTTCTGATGGAACACCGTGAATATTAAAATATGGTATAATATTTGTATTGATCATTTTGTTGGAGTCAAGTACTAGGGTTTGACCCCGAAGAAGGTAAAGCACCAGTTATTTTACAACGATAATCTCACAAGTATATTAAAAATGAAACATTATTGGACTCATGGCTTTAAGTAGTTACTTTTTTATAGAAAAAAAGCTTTTTATTATTTTAAATAAAAAAGTAAATAATATTAGAATGCATTATTTAGTGTTTAACTGCACTAAATAGGACGAATTGTCTATGCTGTAAAGAGATCTTTCTTTCCATCGTCCTTGCCTATAATAGCAGCAAAAACATCGCACATACAGGTAAATATTTTAATCTATTATATAAAAAATTTTGAAACGATATCATCACAGTTAGTACGACATAGGTTGTTTTAAAATTAGGTTATAATTGTATTTCATACAATAGAATTCGAAATTAGATATTTTGGTATGAAACAATGTTTGCAAATACTGGGATACACATTTCATTTTGCTGGTTTTGCACACCATTATATATTTGAGTTAACCACAAATTGCCATTCAAAAATAGCAAGAAAAATTTATTACATAGTATGGCTATCAATACATACTGGCATTGCACTTTTTTACATGTGTTTTGTTTGAGTTACAAATACAAATTATAGTTTCCTTCCAGAAAAGTTTGATTTATTACAATTCTATGTGCATTTACCATACACTGTTGGAACTTATATAGGTAACAATGTAATGATAATTTTTGTCAATTAAAAACTGTAATTTTCAGCGTCACAAAGGAGCCACAATTCAATTTTGAGTCCTAACGAACCTGCCAATACTTTATATTTTGAAATTCAAGAACTTCATGGTGTCATTGTTTTCGTAGGCTATCTCCTTTTCAAGAAAATGGCTTTTAAGGTTTTTTTAATCTTGAAGAATAAACAAAATATAAGCGACAAAACTTTTCATTCAACAAATAGGGAGATATTAAATATATGACGACAATGCTTGGTATTGAGTCGTTTCATACAAACTGGATTGCAGGATCACCAAACCTTACAAAATAAACCCTTGATAACTAAATTTTACCGAAAATAAAAAAAAGGGATCCAGGGAAATTTAAATTTGTTTCATTTGATTGCATCCAAGCTTTTATTTAAAAATTTTCTTTTAAATTGAATGTTGATTTTTTTTTAAGGAACAGCCAACTATAGAAAACTACTACAATTGAGTTCGGGTGGAAATTCAATTTTGAAATCGAAGGTACTATTTGTCAATTTTTTATTTTATTAAATCATAAGACTCAGTTAATTTCATATTGATATCGTTTTTTAAATCAGAGAATTGATTTTTAACAAGCTTTTATTTAACTTGAGTTTTTATTTCGAATTTTAAAGCACTTAACATTTTAGTTCAGTTTTTTAGTTTCGATTGGTTCAAAATATATAAATACGACTTTAATGACGGAGCTCTTCTATTTACGGTTTTCATTTCTCATGAATCAATTTTTCAAAAAACATTGTATTTATGTTTAATTGCCTTATATCATCAGATAACATCAACAATACTTTGAAGAAACTTTAAAAGAAATATTGCAGCAAAAAGCATTACATATATGTTTAATCGCTTTGTATCATCATATCCTAAGATTATCAAAATTTTGAAGAAACTTCAATACTTCAACTATTTACACATAAAAATTTACACGTAAAATAGAAGAATAGTTAAAAATATAGCATATATTTGTGAATCACAGTTAAATAAAGCGTTTGTTTAATTTGAGGTGTGTTTTTTATTCATCATTTTCAACATTAAAATTAATTTATAGCCGCCAAAAATTTAAAATTAAATTTAACTGTGTGCGTCACCTAATTTGTAGGATTTTTTTCATAGTTTTAAAAATTGCGTGTCATTTTAATTATATTGAAAGACTTGGATTTAAATAATAATTGAGTAAAATGAATCATACAACTTCAAAATGGATTCAACTTTATACTTTTACCAACATGGTAAATAAGAACATAAGTTTTATCTATAAGAACATAAAATTGAATAATTATAAAATCAACGAATCCAGTAGCTGTAATCCGCAAGAAGAAATCTTTTGAAATTAACATGCAGATTCAAAATATGAATTTTTAATTATAACATCCTAAGATACTAGTTTTTAGCCGAAGCAACAGGGATAAAAAAAATTTTTTTATTGAAAAATGTTTAGGTACGAATTATTTTAATTGAATATTGTTCTTTATACGTTAAAAAAATGAAGGAAAAAAAAAATATACGCGTCGACTTGAGAACTTTTTTGACGGTCAAAAATAAAAAGAATATCATTTTTCCTCAAATTTCATACACAAAATAAGCAAGGATATGTGATAGAAAAAATTATAACAATTTTTTATTATGACCGCACATTGGATAATAACCGCTTTTCATAATTTCCATACTTCCATGATTATTATAAAAACATAAAAGTAATTACATAGAAAACTGGTGTTTATTTTTTCAATTTATAAGAAAGCATTGAATAAAAAATGTTAACCGGTTGTTAAAAGCACATTAAAAATATTCATTACGATCATTTCTTTTTCACTTACCGAATGGAGTTCCTTAAGGATGTGTGTCCTACATGTTCGCATCTACGTCATCTGCATTTGCGTAATAATGCTGCGTATCATGTGTCACACGGGAAAAAGAAAATACAATTATATTGACTGCTTAAACGTGTGACATTAAACTAGGTCTTGTAACGGTATAGACTCGGTACGAATATGTGTTTCCATCTCTTACCGAACTAGATAAATCGATTTTAAATTGGGTCAGATTGGAATCGGATTTCTTATAACCTAAAGTAAGATGCGAAGAAAAACACCCATTTGGTGGCCGAACCGAATAAAAATTCAAAGTTAACCAGGGAAAATAACAACAGACATATCGTATTTACAAGTTTTACAAGGGGACTCGTCCTAAACTAATCCCAATGTAAATTATGATAACTACAATTAAAAAAGAATGAGATTTACTGAGCTCCTTCTATTACTTTTCCAATCCAAGAAATTAGGTTACTCCATTTTTCTGATTCGTAATCTTTTACATGTCAGGTCACGAGAAAACGATTGAAAACAATCAAAAGTAACAAAAATCATAAGATAATGGTTTTTAATATCTAAAAAAACGTTCGCTTCAAAATCTAACAGAATATGCACCATGTATTAAATATACAATCTTTAATTGACAATTTTTCAAAAATTAGACCCACAAGGTATGAAAAAAAAAGTTTTAGGGACATTTCTAAGTAAGTATAAATCTTTTTTCTGTGTTTATTGGAAACATCCTTAAGTGAAGTTTACAGCTCTTTGCTTGGATCTCGTATTTTCGATTGGCTTCAATACTCAAAATGTATTTTACGTCTATGTTTTGTATATAAAGTTCACGTATCACTCAGTACTATTAATTTACGACTTTCGATTCAACTTTATATAATAATATGTTTATTTTGTCAACAAATGCAAAGAATGGAATACAGTAAAAGTTTAAAATTATATTCGTATAAGTGTATCAACTAAATTGATACGTGCATAAGCAAATGTAAATATATGTTTTTGACATTCAAAATACCTAATATTCAAATGATAAATTACTTGAAAAAGAATACATACATAATATATATAACATATTTCTTCTGTATACTTCTGTATAGTTGTTAAATTGAAATATAATAATAAAATTTAGAGAATTATTTAAGTATTATACACCCAGTTAGTTAAGTATTTTAAGTGAAGAGGTAATGGAAATAAAATTTTACAGGGTGTAACAGACAACTAAAATAATAAACAAAAACTATTAAAAAAAGACATATGAACGATTTTGGTCATTTCATGCGATCAAACAAGTATGGCGTTACAGAAGATTTTAATGGGTAAAATAGAAGCAAAAAGAGCGGTAAGTAGACGAAGAACAGACTGGATGGATAATTTAAAACCGTAGTTAGAATGGAAATGAGAAAAATAATCACTGCCACAGAAAACTAAATTTACAGACAATTAATGATTAGTTTTTAAAAATTTATTGTAATTTTTTCTTCTTCAACATACTTCTTTCTGATCCAAAATTACTAGTAGCTCCATTCAAACAGTAGACCTCACTGACGGTTACACCGCAGTCTTTTAAGTAATAATATATAGATCTAATCTTTTTAATGTAATTAGCTTATATCTCCCATATAATTACTATAAAGTTCATCCAAGCGATAATAATTTTGTTATTACGTAGCCCCGGATGGACCAATGAGGCTCAAAAACTATACAGAAAATTCCAAATGTCAATATACATATAAACTATATGCAAAACAGTCAAGTTATACCATAGATCTCAGTTCCACCAATAAGGCGAAAAAATGAAAACGTCGCTCACAATAAGAAATAATTATAAAGTTAAAATTACAAGAGTTAATTGTTTTAAGAGGCGATAAATGGTACAATATTATTAAAAGAATGGTAAATTACAACAAATTTTAAGATAAGTATTCTAGTTTTGTTCGAATTTTATTAAATTTATTCTATACATTTGAAAAACTCTATTCAAATTTAAACTAAACATAAATTAGATAAACAACTTTAGAAATTATATAAACAAACCTCTCAAAATAAGTGGTATAAAATTTATGAATTATATTTATTTTAAATAAATATGAAAACCCAAAAAATTCTCATTCACAACTCATAATATACAAGAATGTATATGAGTCGAGTCCGTATCGGCGCTACAACATCTTTGTTGAAGTATGAGTGTTGAGGGTGTCTTGTTCTAAGACGCATTTAATGAAGAGAAATATTTAGTTCTCCGATTTTATATAGCCGGGAGTAGAATTTAGCTGAAAGGAGCCAAACTGCAACACTTGTTTGGCAGAAACAAACATTTTTAGTTTAGGGACCGATTTCGCTCATTCACGAACTGAAAGTCACTTTTTACATCCAGAAAACGACTCTAAAATTTCAGCTCATATTATTTTTTTGACTTTTAGTCATCTTGATGGTAGACAGATAGACAGACTAACAGGCTTACGAAATTGAACAAATTAAAGGATTTAATTCATTAAATTAATCAGGAGTTTTTTGGGCACCTTTTTCCAAATTTTTGGGTCTTTAAGGTTTCTGACCTATATTTCATAAAGGAAGCGTTGAATGAGCTTGTGCTTCCTTTCTGAGATATAGGTCAAAAGCTGGAAACAATGCCCAGATAACAAATTTCCGGGCTAAATTTTTTTTTCTGGTGAACAAATCAAAACTTTCCTTGATAAATCCAGATATATTCAGAATAATAACGTTTTGATATTTTCTAATTAATAAAAGCTATTCCAATCAAAATTTAAACTTTTAAAATGAATTTTCGATAAACATTCGTTAAAACAGTCTGGATTCTTATGTATTATACACTAACTATTATATATACACTTATAAATATGTAGGAAGGAACAATACAACTATTTCTTGAATATTTGCCAGCAAACACAACAAAATTTTAAATATATGCATCACTATATTCCATTAAAATTGTATTATTGTATGTTATGTATTATTGTGATTATATACAAACGAATTCTTTACGATTTTGGCAACCGTTTTCAATGCATAAAAGGAAACCAACCAGCTATTTGTTCAGGTTATAATTTTTAAAATTATGTATAGGCAATGGTAGGTCAATAAGTTGGAAATAAAATTTTTTTTCTTTGGAAATACATATTTTTCAATATAATCTTTTAGCAGTCAGTTTGATAGATGTCTCTCCAACATTTTTAAGCGTTCAGTAAAGTATGATTATTGTAGTAAAAAAATTATCATTTAGTGCGATAACCTCTTCGTTGAACCATTTTTTTTTTAATTTGAAGATTCAAACTTAAATTGTTCAACTTAAGCCATTGAAACTGCGTTTGCATTTGTTCTGAGCTGAAAGAATCGTCACCTATTTTGAAGATACTTTTTCATATACAATTTTGCAAAATTGAAAAGATGGTATCTTTTAAAACCGTTGTGGACTGAAATATTTTGCGGAATTTTTGGTCACAAAATATCCTATCGCGGACGGTATCGATCATTTATTCAATTATGCATACACTTTTGTAAATAAGGTGACAAATATGCCATTAACTGAATCCATTTCTGCTCTTATTTCTTTTCTTGTTAAGCATTTTAAATAGAAATGTTTATTGACCGTACCAAAATTATCTTTTTTCTATTTTCTCAAACAAACCAAACTAAAAAACGAGTCCACATTATAAATATGACTACAACTGTGACAAGCAGCTTTAATGAGGAATAATTCTAAATATAAACCAATCATTAGTGATGCTACGAACATCAACTCTTACATTTTGTAAGGACTTATTAGTCTGCCATCATACAAAGTATTATATCCAATAAATAAATTATGTTGTTTTATCTGGGGTGTTCAAACTATTTTTATATTGAATATAACATTATATATTTGAATAGACAAACATATTTTGAGTCGAGTGATCATATCATTTCATAGTTTTTCTCAACTTTTTAAATCATTTGAAGAAACTACAAGCTGGCTGACTCTTAAACAGTGTTTAACTGAGTTTTGGGTATCGGTTTAAAATGACCAGTACCGAAACAACATTTGGAATGTTTCACTCTGCGATGGGGCACGATCGATGTACTGAGCTGCAAGCGATTAAGTGAACGTTTGCCATGTTCGGGGTCATAGTTGTGAGCCGTGTAATGATAAACTTTGCTAGGTCGTGCCATAACTGATTATGATAATGCTTATAAAATTTTTAACCAAATATCCATATAACTTTTGAACAGGACAGAAAATTGAGACATAATACTTGGATATCCTCTATAAAATTTTTATTGAAAATTTCAACAAAATTTTTCAACTTTTTGCATTTAGGTTATGTCTGAAGCATCTTTTAAGTCATGAGTTTCTACTAGGATGTACAAAAATTCTAAGGTAGAAAAAGTTTGACCAAATGCAATAATACAAATAAAATATTTGAAAAATTTCACAATTTTAAAATTTGAATCTAAATTCAAAGCCATCTAGAATTCCAAAAACCCACAAGTAAATTTGTTCTCTTAAAAATTATTCTAAAATTTAAAATAACGAATATAATTTTTAATCAAAATTCGCTTTAAATCGAAAAAAGAAACAGAGTTTATCGCATATAAATTTCTTTGCATCAAAATGTTATTTAAAGTAGACAGACGAATGTACTGTACAGGTTAAAGTAAACTTAATTAAATAATTTAAATAAAATTAATTTTAATTTAAAAATCTAATAAAATTCGAAACATAAAATTTTTGATAAATTAATAAACTTTATAAGTTTTCGTATTTTCTTTTGGGCTTATGTTGAGATACCTAACTGTATATTTAAAACTGAGCTGATAATTAAAAATATATTAGAAAATAAAGAATAATAATTTAAGAATAATCTAATTAAGATTTTTGAAGAAAATCTTGCCATTTTATGAATAAAATACAACATGTCAATAATTTGTTCAATTAAAATTCTACTATACAGAATATTTGAAAAGAAATACAAATATTAAGCGACAGCTTTTTGAATTGTTGTTTGAACCGAAAATATTATGAAAATAGTAATTTTTATACTTTTTAAAAAAATTTACCAATGTGAGAATTAAATTTTACAATTCCACTTATAGTAAATAATTCCGAACTGGAAACCTTTTTTCGGAGCTTAAAAATGATTCTAATGAAATTCGGCATAAAAGTTTCTAATTTAATTTGTTTTATTTTTAGTAAAATTTTTATTGAGTTCAAATAATAGTTAAATTCCAGGAAGTTAAAAATGAAACTAATAAAAATTTTTCACACACCTACTTCATATAAATTATCACATTACATAAGTAAAATTTTCACAAACGCGACAACAAAAATAAAAGCGGTGACGTTTAGTGTAGGACCTAGAAATACTTGAGTGTGTATAACTAGACTATCACATTTTGTCAATGGTTTTTGTGTTGAAAAAAGTTTATCTCTCCATCTCCTTTTTTGGTATACTCAGCGGTTTTGAGCTATTTTAACTGTGGTTTTATGCAATTTGGCAAATTTAGACACTTTTAAAATCCAGGAATTATGAATTGTGTAAAATTGCTTCGTTATCATGCTGTAAGTGCTTTAAGTTCGTACCCAAAAAACTAAACTTATAAGAAAATATAGCTATTTAAAAAAAAAAATTTATTGACAGTTTTCCAGCAAAAGCTAGATAAATCATATTTAAAAATGACGTATTTTAGCTCATTTCGATCTTTAATCGCTAATAGTAGGAAAACGAAGCAATATTCGAAAAAACTTCAAGAGATTTATTTTTGCTGAATATATAACAACTTGAAACGTTATAATCCATCTAAGAGGATAAGGAGATCGAAACAAAAATTTGAACCAAGAACGTTCTAATCCTTAATATTTCAGCTATTTTTCACACAATTCCATGCACAGAATGCGGTACTCCATTTTGACACACTCAAGTACATCTATATGGTGGTCTATTTTAATGAATGTAAATTATTTAAAATATTTTACTAGACTTCTCCTGCGATATGTGTAATTTTCTTGTAAAAGGAATTTGTGTGGATAATTTTTATTCCATTAATTTACTACATACATATTAAATTCATTTTCGTATAAATATATATGTATATATATATATATACTTTTGGTATTGTATATGTACGATAATAATAGCATTACAATGAAATGAGTGGTTACAAATGTTAGATATTTAATAGCTTCAGAAGAATGGTATCTTCTATATCCTGATGATATAAACAGGATGCTGCAATCACTATTATATTTTAATGTGTTTTTGGCCGTACGCGGTTTTCCAGTAATGACTATTTATTTCCAAAATCCATCATGCGATTCTTTTCAAAAGGTCCATTGACCCTAACAAATTATCCCTATAAGGGAACCAAAAGAACCAAAAATGCGATATTAAAATCTTTCATTTATACTAAAATGAATAAAATGTTCTTACGTTCTTTATTTTAGTAAAACATTTTAAACTAATAACGAACGTCATAAAATCATAAAAAGTTGTTTTTGAAGCGAAATTTAATTGTCGTTGCAATCTCAAACTCAAAAGAACACATACATCAATAAGATACAACGTATAGAAACAACCTAAAAAAATATCTATAGGGTTTAACATGCGGCGATATGAGAGAGAAGTAAATATACCATTTCATATCCGAAAGAAAGACCGAGATAAAAACTGTGGTATATGCAAACAAATCACAGCACTTGATCGTACACAACTGAGTTCGCTATAAACAACACATGTATGCATTGCAGACTCATTCCGTGTATGCAAGCATTACGGTAATATTGTACACAATTCTCATTGATTTATTTAATGAATTAAATACAATAATATAACATAATACACTCTGTTCATTACAATAAGATGCATAAACATTTTGAACTTGGTATCAATACCATTAAAAATAAACCCTTGTAGCATTCGCATCTTGAATTTTATCGTATATCGCGTGTGAACTGTACTCAAGTTTTTATTGTTGTTTTTAGGTTTTGGTTTTCCAAAAGGATAGGAGGGTTCGATAGTTCCAGTTTTTCTACTGATCTACATTAGTTCCTACCGACTCCTAAAAACTGGTCGTTAAAGTGTTTTTTTTTCCTAACTTAAAAAAATTGGTAGTTTAAGAAATTGTATACAATCAAAGGAGGCTGCAATAAAATATAACAGTTTTCTACTTTTCTGAATATATTTCCTATTTTGAATACAAAATGTTGGTATTTTGGAAACTTTATACAAAAAAGGGGTGAGGTTGTAATAAAAAAATTCTGCACGGTTATACATTGGAATCATAGTAGGCGTGATGTTGAACATAGGCTACATATTGATATTAAAGTTAACGGGCGTTAGTTAACTTAAAATATCGTTATTATTACGATACGACGATGCCATTCAATGAAATTTATGAAATGTTTAAATGGTGTGCAATAAAATAATAAATGTTTATTATACACGGTTTTCAAAAAGTATTGCAACGATTCTATACGACTCTTTCTGAACTGATACAATCGTAAATAAAAGTATTTAATCGGAAGATAAATTGGTTATCAGTTATGAGTGTAATAAGAGAAAGTCACTTCATAAAATTCAAAATTTAAGCCACAGTTTTGATTAATCTTAAAGAGAAAAAATAAATGACTTATTAGTTTATTCGAAGTTATTTATTTATTTATTTATTTTTTTTAACTCTAAATCAATTTGAATGGGAAATTGATTGAGAGTTTAATTGCTACAGTTTATAGTTTATTACAAATTTTGTACAGCAAAATATTCAATTTTGGGTTTGTTTAAAATTTGAAAGTTGACATCTACTATAATTTAGACTTAAATGTTCAAAATTATTCCAGATGAAAATATTTAAAGATAAACAAATTCATTCTGGGTTATTGGAGTGACAAGAATATGAACCAAATGTGGGTTTTGTGTGCATATCTTGTCGATTCAAAACAATTGATTCCTAAAAATTTATATAGTGTTCCATTATTTAAAAAACTGAAAAAAAAAGTTTTAATTTTTAGCTCAAATACATAATGGATCATTGTCAATCCAAGGAACTGTCATGCTAATGCAGGGATTAATTCAGGGAGTGCTGTGGAATTTTCTATCGAAACGTATCATGTAGAATGATTTTACATATTCTGACCATACGCTCTTTGAAGACTTAAATGGATATTTGATCACTGATTCGGAAAAAAAATCATGCGACGCGGCGAACTTCTGACCAAAGTCCCCTGCATAACTCCACCTGATTTTAGATGGATTTTAGTCCAATTACAGAAAACACCTAACCATTATTTTTAAGCTTTTGAGCTAAAATAAATCTAATTAGTTTCTGTAGAGGAATTTTTTGGAAACTCTGTAGGTATACGCCAGTAAATACATATTTGGCAAAACTACACCATCGAATCGACGTAGCCCAAACCAGCCAGACAGCCAGACCAACCATATGTATTATATATAATTTTATTTTTCAATTATAAAGAAATTATTATTGTGTATATATCCAAAATATATTACAATTTAATTACAATTGTAATTAAAACCGACCCTAATAATTTCTGTCTCGAATATCGTACGTAAAGAATACCTATATAGTATACGAATTTATTATAAACATTCGTAAATAACCAGTTTTTCGTTAATAAAAACACATTTATTATATTTATGTGTATTTCGATAATATACTATTATTGGGTATATCATTTGAAATACAAATATAAGTAATGTAATTGTGGATTAGTGTAGATTATACCATTTTTGTAAAAGGAAATTCCATTTTTTTTATGAAATAAAAAATTTTTCAAAAACAACAACAGTCTACAAAAAAAAAAAAAAAAGTAAAAAAAAAATTTAATATAAAAACTTTGAACTTCGACAAATAATTCAGGCGTCAACGAATCCCTTTTTTAGCAAAGGATTGGTATGATTGGCGCTCGAATTATTAATCAATCAATTATTTCACGAGTGGAAGCTAATGTTGATGCATTTGTTTTAAAGTAAAAAGGACATTACACGTGAAGCGGACAGCGAAAAAAAGCGAGGTTCTGACATAATTTCATTTTAGGTCTACATTTATTTCTTAACGGTATGAACGTGGACATACAGTTTTTGTTCCATGAGCTTTTATCTATTTTGTTTTCTATTCAAAACCGGAAGTAAAATTTAAATAACTAAAACCAACCAAAAAAATCAATGAGATCAAAGGTATCAATGAGATCAAAAATCAATGAGATCAAAAATTTCAGAACCACGACATTTTCTTGTTATCAATACGTGAAATTTTCAAAAAATAAAAATTACAGCGCTTTCAAAGTAAAATTATTATAAAGTATAAACATTTTATAGTAAAAATGTATACAAGTTCATTAAAAATAATTTCTTTAAGTATAATTTTTCAAAAGTAACGAGAAGTATGAAATAGTAAATCAATCGAAAAAAATATATACAACTTATGTGAAACTTCCTAAACTACTCAATTTGTACGTATCCATTTTTCCAAAACCCATATATGATTTACAAATTGGCGTCTCAAAAGTTTCATTACAGAAAATTTCCTAAGAATATAATGACTTTTTGAAATTAAACTGTTCTATTCCTTTAGGGTAAAAACATGAATGACAAATCACCAAAATTGTGAAAGGCGCCAAATGATCGTATTGGAAAATGAAAATTCCAAAAATGTAAATAAATAAATCACTTGAATGTTATAAAATAAAATTACAAACATAATACTCTGTATGTACACTACCTGAAAGATAAATGGTGCTGTGACATTTTTCTTCTAAACTCATATTTCAAGCAAATCACAAAATAATCAAGTTGAAGACATAGGATGATATAGAATAAAAGAAGTATCGTATATCTGTGATCTATGTCTGTGCAACACACGAAAATTGTAAACATCAATCCTATAATAAATTATTCACATATAAGAAGATATATCAGTAATGTTTTCATGTAATGCTAGTAAAAGTACAGGATGATGCAAAAATCAGGTATCTATTTTAAATTAAATGAAATTTTTATTATAAGGTTACCTTGTGAGATGGGAAAAAACAATTGACCTGGGGAGACTGTTACGACACAACTTTGTACAAATATCTTCATATGCATATTATACATGTTTACCGGAATCAGCCCTATGTCTAGCATAGTTGACTATGAACTTAACGGACCCCGGTTCGAATCTTTTATATGTATTTGTCTTATTTTTTATATTTATTCAAAAAATTTTCACGGCTGCAGATTATTTCTTATCATTTAGTAATTTTTAATGAAACAAACATCTAATATAACTAAGTTATAAAAATGAACAATTTTAAGCAATAGATTGCAAATTTTCTAAAACACACAAGTTTGTTCAAGTTTTCACTTCTTTCAACGATCTCGGAAACTCGAACTCAGGACTGAAACTACTGACATTTGATTTAGTTTTATAAGATACAAAATTTTCTTGCAATTGGGATTGGTTTTGATTAACTATTAGAATGATTTTAATAAATTTAGTGTCATATACTTGCAGGAACCAAGTGTGCATCTTTGTGTAGGAAATTCCAAATAAATAGGATGTGCTTGGTATAAGAAAGGTCAATATGTTTTTCACACGTAGCTCTAAAGCAGACTAAAGGTAAAAATGGTAAATGTAACTTCACAAGAATACATTTTTGCTTTGATATATTAGATTGAAGACCGCCATGGGTAAGTCAAAAAAGTAAGTTAGTAATCCAAAATGGTAAAAATTAAATTAAAATTAGTAACTTTTGAATGACACTGTACTCAAACCTTGCATGGTATACCAAAGTTAAGAGGACATGTCTGTTTACAAGTCGTTGAAAGATATCTTTACATAAAATTTACTATATCCAAACAATCTGAAGAAAACCATCTTAGTAGTGTATCTATCAGCACGTCACAAACCAAATACAAACAAATAATATCACTACAATATTACTTTTCATGATGTGCTGCTGAATGAAATGAGCTTTAAATTTCAAACGAAAAGTAAATAAATATTGTAAATTAAAATCATTGTCAAATTTTTACTTTCATCTTGGTATAATGGAGGAACCGGTATAGTCTTCGGTGGGTGATTTTGAAAAAATTCTTTTTTGGCATAGTTTATAACGCACGAGATTGATTACAACTCTAGTCATGTGACTTAAAATTTACAACATTTGACTTCTTTTTTAGTGTTTTCTCGAGTCTTTTTTTTTTTTTTTTTTGTTCAACTGATTCTAAAAACCATTTTGCCGATTTTTCCGTAATTAGAACATGCCTCTAGAATATATTAACGAAATTAAAAATTATGCTTGAAATGAACTGAAAACTTCCATAAATACTAATTTTATGTATATTTGCTAGAGTGCTGCGGTTTTATTTATTTAATTCATAATACAATATAGTTAGGAGAAACAGAACAGCTACAATTATTTATTTGCATGCTTTCGTAATTAGCGGGGATGAAAAGAGAAACTATCAAGAATTCGCTTTGCTGAGTGAAATGGAAATTAAAATTTTCTTTTACTGGACTATTAGGAATACATGATTTTTTAAGTCTTTCTTTATAAACTCGGCTAGTTGCTTACAGGTCGACGTATGCATGAGCAACTGATATGACGTTTAGACATTATGCCGTAAGGAATCGTAAGAAGTCAGGTTTGTAAAATATTCTGTTAAAAAATAATCAAGTCATGCGAGGTAACTTAGACGGTAGACTGAAAAATGTTTAGTGAAAAGTATTCATGACTACGATACCGATAAACGACTACCAACTATGTAGAATAGGATTTACTGATCAAGTAACATTATATGAACTCGAAGAAGAGAAAAATTTATTTTTTTCTATAAAAGAAACCACCTGTTTGTGAAAGCAAGAAGGAAGATGTGTCTTTTTTGCATTCATTACTGATTGAAGTACGAATACAACCCACAGAGCTAATACTATTATTTTTAAAATATGCAACTTAATAGAACTATTTACCATATACATCTGGTAAATAATTCTCACATTTATTTGACCATAAAGTATAAGCCCTAAAGAATTTCGACCGTAACAGAGACATAGTTTAATTAGTCATATATATCATATAATGTTAGTGTTTGTTATAAGTTATAATAATATAATATTTGTATGTGAGTATGTGTATGTTTAGTCTAAAATCTAACATCTCCATGTATTTATCTATCCCATTGGGAATACATACTTGGGAGACAACGCATCACATTGTATTATCAACACAATAACACCAGCTGACTTCATTGTTTCATGATAAAATTTATGTTACTATCATGTTTGTATATGTTCGTTTGCATTTATTTATATTTATATAGTTCTAAGAAGATGGTCTGTTTGAAATAGTTTCATTAAGGGTCTGTTCGAAATAGCCTACTGCTATACAGCACATTGTAGCCGGAAATGCGTTCGAATAATTTTAAAACAATTGTTTGAAGTGAATACTTTTTTAGGCATGTTCCAATGAATTGGCGACACCGTGAACGATATCTTTTTATAGTAGAACATGCATATATTACCTATATAAAGCAGCATTAGTCCTATGACTAGTATAGTAACCCTTGAGTATCAACGGACCTTGATTCGGTTACTTAATTTTTTTAATTATTTGAATTTCAAATTTATTGACTTTGGTTATACTTTAAGTGAGAGACATGCTTCATATATAAGTGAGAGACATACTTTTGTGGGGTTTTTACGTTTTTCCGGATAAAAGAAGTGAAAACTTCTTTAGTCGCGCTGTGCATTTTTGAGAAGGGAACAACCATTGAACTCAAGACACAGTTACAACAGCTCTGTATATGAGTGTCTACATATATTACATATTAAATATATATATATAGCGGCAACAGCCTTATGATTAGCATAATTTGCTTTGTATTCAACAGACCTAGGTCCGAATTATTCTGCATTTATTTAAATTTTTGTTTATTACAATTTTTTTATGTTTATCAATAAATTATTTATAATTGCAGATTATTTCTTATCATTTACTAATTTTCAATGAAACAAACATCTAACATATGAAGCTTTATTAAAGACGTTAAAAGGAACAATTTCCTAAAGTTCCAATTAAGTCGAGGAATTTTAAAAAAACAATCAAAACGATGGAGTCTAGGTTTAAAATACTTATTACAAAAGTTCCAGAAACTTTAAAAATCGTGTCTAACCCTTAATAATGCACGAACTCCCTTTCCGAAACTCATAAGTGAATTGGATTGTTTTTTCTTTTGTAAATAACGTTATGTTCTACAAAATTCTGAAATTTATACAGCCTGGTCTATTAGTATTTTTTGTACAACAAAATCTACTCAACTGTTTAATTAAGATACTAAATTCCATATGGAATTTAATGCTATTCATTAGCAAAATTTTAATATCAGGACTAGGGCATATCTTTACACATGGGCATACACGGGCCTGTAAAAAGATGGTCTGACACACCAGTACATGTAAATGTAAATATTTTAAAATTCATAAAATGTGTAGTTTTTTTTTTTTTTTAATTTAACTTTAATAAGCGGTATTATATAAGTAGGAAAATGTCAAAAAAACAAACAGATAAATAACAAAAAATATTTTTTTCCTTTATTTTCGAAATACTTACTTTCGCTTTATAAAAGAATACTGATGTTCCTTGTGATGTTGTCCAAAATAAAATAATAATTATTTATCACTTGATAATGACTTAATAAGTTGAAAGTGCATTCGTAACTTATTTTAAATGAAAATTAGGCAATTAGGCAAAGATAAAAAATTCCATTGTTATTTTATATAAATGGATTTTCCCAAATAAATAATACATCTCGTTAGAGATGAAAATGATAAAATTATTTGTATTAAGTTACTAACCTCAGTTCATTTTTAATTAAATGAATAAAATTATAATATTTCAATTATTCATAATTATCAACATATAAAAAATAGAATACATTTTTAGTGTTGTCATCATGACTCAAAATATTAAAAGAAAAAGGAAACTGTGCTATTAATTTATCCTGATTTATTATGACTAAATATAAAACTTACACTCGGATCAGAATCATGTAGATCTTACCTGAAACAAAAATAAAAATTATTAGTAACTTTAATTAATATTAAAATGAAATTATAATTTTTTCCTTCCCAAATTTCCCATAGCTAATAAGTATAATATCAAAATTTGTTATTAAATACTGAAAATACTGAGAATCAACACATTGATTATTGGGCTTGTAGATATTATTGATTGAGCAACTAGATTCAAAGAAATCAACCGAAATACGAAAGTATATTAGTTGAATGTATTAAATACGTGGCTTGGATAAATACATGGATTAATAACAGCATTTTTCAGTTAGAAATAAATAAATATAATTTGAAAGGTCATTGTTGAACGACTGTATGTCTTATAAAATGGAACATAATAAAATGCTGCTTTTAGCCAGCTGGATTTTGTAAATGGTTTAACAGCTTGTTAAAAAATTTATTGTCAATTTTTAAATGATTTTTATCAACTTTGTCAGCTGATTATTTGCCGAAGTTAAAAAGAAATACCTATATGAAATAAACGTTTAACCATTAAGATTATATAAATTGTATAACGAAATATTATAGAAATTAAATTTTTGATGACTTTAGTAGAAACATAACACCAAAGTTTTATTATGAAAATAAAATGAATTTAATATGTGAATAATGATTTAAGGTGGTTGTTCTTCTGTATCATATGCGCGGTAAGAGTAGGTTAGAAAACAGTAAAATTAGCATTAATTTTTATCTGACATTGTACAGCATTACTGTCTGTGTGTACTATATGTGTTTGTATTGCTACACACTACTGCAATAATCATGCATTTGTATACACACATACTGTAAAATCGGTATATTTTTTTCACGTATTGTTGAACTTTCAACTGCTATATCTTATTAAAAAACCGGTGAATACTTTTGTCATTCAGAAATAATTAATATTCTAATAGTCTTTCAAAAGTTTCTGAATGTATGTTTTTTTATAATACCCAGCGCCCCCCCCCAAATGTTGACAATATAAACTATCCGAACTCTGATTAAACTCTGATTAAAGACTTCAAATTATGTTAATTGTATCTTAATACTTTTAATGAGTATAGAAAAATTTTTAATTTTCTGATGATATGACTGCAACATCACAACTACCTTAAATGTAGGTCAAATTATATTTTGATCAAAGATGTTGTGTAGCAGTAGTACATTAAAATTTCAAATCACTACTTTGTTATATTTTGTGCAATGTAAGTAAATTCTATTGGGTAACATAAGTTTTTGAGTGTGTATCATTATTTTAAGCAACCAAAAACATATTTCTTTGATATAAAAACACAGAATTTTAGATATAAGGTAGATTATAGTTATAGATAAAAGGTAAAAGGTACAAATAAAAGCTAATAGAAATGGTAAAGAAATATCATTAATTTTATACAATTTTGAAATAGCTACATAATCTAGTAGGAATTGGCGCTTGAGTACCAAAAATTATTCAACTTCAATTTATTTAGATGATTCTATTTAAATTCTCCTTCTGCTATTACAAATTCAAGTTCAACTCGGTGTCAATTAATTGCTTATATTGACATAATTAGTAAGTTATTGAAACAATTATAAGAAATTGTTATTTTCAAACAGAAATTCTTGATGAAATACAAATAAAGTTCAAATTCTATGACTCTTGACGATGAAATTATTATTTTTGGAGATATTAATTTTTTAAAGTTTGAATTAATCCCGTTTGGCTACTTTGATCCATTAAAAATATATGTAAAAAAAAAAAAAAAATATATATATATATATATATATTATATATTCTTTATACAATAGTTAATAATATCCTTAAGCGAGAGTAAAAAAAGAATTCATATTTATACTGCTTTACTATTAAAATATTCATTTGAATTATTGTGTTAGAATTATGCGTGTACTTTTAAAGTGTTTAAATACCAGAAATTAAATTTTTTATCCTTTTATGCATTTAATAAAAAAAATTCAATATAATACAGATAAAACAAAGTAGGTACACTAAACTGCAACGTACAAATATATGAGATACGTTGCAGGCATATCATGGATTTTAGGTATTTTCGGGTCAAATGATTCGGTTTAAATTCAAATTTAATATTTATTATGAAAAAAATTTGAAATTCTGGTAAAAAAAATTATTTAAAATTAAAATCAATATGTATACGAAATAATATCTGTAAACAATAATATTTTATATGAAAACTAGACTTTTGAAAAAGTAAGTAAGAGGAAAAAATTTCTTTGATTTACACAAGAAATCTTGAGCATTGTTTAAAACACTTGGTTCTCGCCACTTAATTCAGAAACGAAAAAGAGCATATATAAATCGATAAACAAGCTTCTAACCGTGTGTTTTCGAAAATTTCTAAAATTGAAATTAAAATTGAAATCGACTATTTTTTATCGATTCAACTGAGAAGTCAAATTTTGTAGGGAGAAATATCCTTACAGAATAAATATAAATAAGTATACATAAATCTATTTACAATACAATTGTGCGAAGCACATTGTAGGTCATTCAGCAAACAAAGAGTGCTTGTCTATAATTAATTTTCAAGAGATGGAAAATCGCGTCCAAGGCTCACAGCAAAACATCATCTTATAAATATGGACAAATATTTATCAAATGCTTTTTTATTGCAGTCACAAAGCTCGATCTATCCCTGTCTATTATACAATTTATTGTTTTATAATTTACAAATTTAAAATTAAATTTACGTAGCAAACTTATTATGTATAAAAGTGAGATAAGTTAAGCATTTTATATAATTATAAAACTGTTTAACTTCAACAAAATCAAATAACATCAGAAAAGTGTCAACCTAGCACACAAAATCTAAAAACAAATTTTTAACATAAATAACTTTAGCATCTTTTTCGATGCAAATTCCTGAATTGAATGAAATGCCTGAGACATATGCATACATCTATTCATCGTATCTATTTTGCTTTGATTTATATTATTTGATATAAAATAATAAAACATACTATTAGAAAAGTTCTCAGAAAATCGTTTTATATTATTTATACAACTTTATATATGTCTGTCTTTATATTCTTCTTCCAAAAAAATGATAAACTGCTGTCATAATGCGGTCTTTTTTATTGAATGTTGAACGAACAAACATAAGAATAATAGAACAAGTGTGATTGGTTGGTTGGTTACATAAATGAAGGAAAACATTTTTTTATTATTATTTTTTAACTTAACTATTTATCAATGATAGCAGTCATTATGTGGATGTCAACAACAGTTTCATCAATAATTACTTGTGATGTAGGATGTTATAATATCATATTTACACCAACTTTCGAGAATTTACAGGTAATTATGACCAATTCTAAACCGACTTCAGGAAAAAGAGGAGGTTCTCAATTTGATTGTTTTTTTTTTTTATGTTTGTTACCTCAGAACTATCAACAAGGTGAGCCGATTTTGATGATTCTTTGATTTGAAAGCTGGTGCTTCCCGTGTGGTACCATTACAATTTTCAACAGAACCGTATTAAAAAAAATGAACTAAAAAGTGAAAAATAATTTTAATTTTTTCATGCGACCAATTAACTTCCGAAGATGATGCTCATTTTATCCTTAGCTATAAAATGATTGGTTGGCGTCGACTAACAAAGGTAATTGGTCAAAAGGAAAAATTTCAAAGTATTTTCACCAAAAGGGTGAATATTTTTGAAGGAAGATCTCTTTTTTTAAATTTTTTATTTTTCTATACCTATTTACTGTACAGACTATTCTTTTTATACTCGACAGATATAAGTTTAATATGTATGAGGACTATATTAGTTTGAGTCTATAGTTCTTAACGATGGATAATATTGTAAGCACTACCAAAAATTTGAAGTAGTTGTTTGAACCACTTAATTAGGCCATTTCCGTTTATTCGTGCATCCATCCGTCTGTATGTCCGTCATCAAGATAAATCAAGCAACAAAGGGATTACGATATGGAATTTTATTGAAGACCTTTCATTTAAACACTCAAATTCAATGACATGGAAGAGAGCAAGGCACGGAAATACAACTTGACACTTTATGAGATTTTCTCCACTCAGATATGTCCTAATTTCTAAGTTTTTAATGAACATAGAAATTATTATTCTTAGAAAACTCCGAGGCTAAAGACGTTTCTTTTTGTGTAATTTAAATGATTTGAAGTATCAGGTCCGTTTGAAAAATGTGTTTAACATTATAAAATTCAAGAAGAGAACGTGGTGAACTATTGATGAAACTATTGTTAAGTACAAAAGAATGACTTTTCCTAGCCTAGTTTCTAAACTATAACCCATAAAAATATCCACGTAAAAGATTAAAAATAAATAATAGTAGTTCAAACTTAAGTTTGTGACATACATTTTTTTCAATTCAACTTTTGTCTTTTTTAATATAATCCAGTTTACATTATACTTTTATAAAAAAAAAATAACAAAGACGTCGTTGATATAACATTCACATTACTCATTCATCCTATTATAAATATATTTCTCAAATACGAACAAACTTTATAAAAATAAGTTTTCAATGATATTATAAACTTTATTGTTAAAATGCCGTGCAATGTTCAAGTCGTCCCAATAAGAATACACTATTTAAGTTAAAAAAAAATTAAATTTTTTACAAAAAGGACGCTTAACGTTATTATTAGCTCATTTCGAAGAAAATCTGCGCGACCTTGGCGAAACTTTTCTTTACTTAAGTTATTTTTAAAAAAATAATAATTTTCTTTGCACAAGGTAAGTACCAATGTCTCTTATTTGTGTCTTAGACCATTAAAGATAAAGTTGCAAGAAGACAAGTAGACTTTTCATCAAGTACATGAGTAGAGCAACACGAAGTATCGGATGTCACAACTAAGTATGATATTTGTACATTTCTGTGACGCGGAGTGGGTATTCGATTCCCAATACCGGGAGCTCACAACAAATACCGGGTGGTCTACTCCAAATACCGATTGCCACACTAAATACCAGATGCCACTCACCAACCGGGTCGGCTAATGTGATATAAAAGGATTGTTGTTAATTCAGGCTGGGTGTGTAATTAATAAAATTTCTAGATAGCGGTGCTTAATTCGACATGCGATATTAATAAATTTAAAATAATCACTTGTTAACTGTACTTTGAAATAAAACTACAAAAAATATTATTTGTTTAATTCGATTATTAAAGAATTTCATATAATTAGTGGTTTTTCGAATACATATAACAATTAAGTGGGAAATCCGGTAGGCTAAAATAATTCATTTCTAGTTCTTGGATCATCCAAGACTTAAACATAAAATTTGATGTACCTATTTCAGTTCAAAAGATATCTTTACTGACAAACTGACAAGCAGACAGACCAATTTCTGAATTTTGGGACTCAAAACATATATTTCAAGTAAAAACTCGAAAATAAGATCCGAAAAATATAAATTTTTATTAAATATTTTTGGATAAAAGAAAGTAAAAACAAACGGTATAAAGTGAAGTGATGAAGAATAGCCAAATAATTTATAATTTTAATACATACATACATATATATTTGACAAATTTCTTGGAAAATTTCCAAATAAGTTTTCTATCGAATCAAAACAATAAATATGATCTATTTAACTTACAAATAGAAAGATGTATAGGGGGTATTGTTTTCGAAATTTACTCAATAACCGAATAAATTGAACAAATTTGTAATATTATAAATAGCTTTTTTTTGTGTTTTCTTTTCTGATCTTTTATGATAATAACATTTGTTAGTACAAAGGTCACAAAAATTATTAAATCAACATACAATAAAAATTGTTTTTTAGAATGTATTCGTCAGTGTTAAAAAAAATATTGAATCGTTTTCGTTAGTCCATTGATCACGCATACACTACGTGACCACATTAAGACTTGTTTTATCGATTCTATTTTTTTTGTTAATACATAAAAAACATAATATTTACTCTGTCGTATTGCATACTATAAATAATAATGAACTATTATTTATAAACGAATATAATAATCTACAAACAACCAATCAAATTGTAGAATACAAATATTCACGTGAAACTTTTGTTTAAAAACAATAAAATAACGAAAATGATTCAACTAGTAAATTTAAAGAAAAAAAAATCTTTAGAGATGAATGACTCTCATATTAATGACTGAATGTTCCAGAGTAACTTTTACCATCAAGTAGTTGCTAAGTCGGGTATATGCGATCAAGCATTTTTGTGTAAGCATGGCTAACAAAAGCACTTATGGCAAGTAAAAGCGAATTATTTAAAAATATAAAAAAACAAAAGGAGATTTCATTAAAACATACGGAATCAAAATGTGTATTTGTCGAACAAAATCAACTGATAAGACAAATAGAGAGACTGGCTGTACACAACAGATTATTGGAACAGTATAAATTTATTCGAGCCAATGCTTATTCAAGAATATTATTGCGTTACGGACAAACTACGGAAGATTCAATTACATTCTGCTAACCTAATCTTAGTCAGCAAATATCCCGTTTTTTCTAATTCACCATTATATTTCGAACTATTACGATGATTGATTTTCAACACACAAAATTATTGAAGTTTTATTGTTTTAAACAATTTTATTTGATGTACCCACATACAAAAAATAAATAAATAATAAAACTGAAAACTTCATAGAAAACTGTAAGAACAAGTTTTAATAATAGAAAAGTAAGGAAATTTTTCTTGTATATCGAATTCGATAAAACTTTTTACTGGGGTTATATTTTTATTTTTTGGTGTGTTTTAAAGTTCTTATACTTTACAAATATGTACAATACTTATATAATGTACAATACTGTGCAGGTATCTTGACAAAATGTTTACCTAAGCAAATATATAAGCAACGGTTTCGCAGCAAATAAAATTTTGAAGGAAAAGTTAAATTGATATAGAATGCTTTAATGAATTAAAATTACGTGGTTTATATTTGAATTTTATAATCTGTAAGTATGTATAAAACCTATCCCCGATGAAAGAAAAAACACATGCATAGATATATACACATTACAACTAATTGCCATTCGGTTTTCTAATTCATTTTATCCAAGAAGAATTATTTTATCTATAAGGTTTTATCAATGATTATAGATTAAAATTATTTTGCGACAAAAACTATGGTCATCTCTTGATCACTACTGGTAATCACATTATATACCGACATTGTACAGATATAGCCAATTGTGTTGGTCAGGGTAAGTACCAAAGTTGTTTGAATACACAAAAATTGGACAAATGAGCTTCTATGGATGTTTATTATTCTTTGGTAAGGATTATAAAAAATATAATTACTCAGTCCATTTTAATTTTAATTATTCGCAATATAATAAGACTAATCTATTAGGTGTCATTAATTGATCTGAATAAATAATTTTATTTGTAAAAAATTTGTATGCAAATTGATAATTGAATTTTATTATTATGTTAGACTGACGTATTCGTATCACTCATTTTCAGAACATCAATCTAGTAACATAACAAACAAAATAATTTTCATGCTTCGTATGATTACTCAAAAAATATTTTCCTGTTGATAATAGGCGTACAAGTTGATTCTTTCAGTTTAATCAATTTTTAATCATTGAACAAAATTTATAGTTATACTTATTGGTAATTCAATATATTAGTTAGTGATTAATTTAAAAACTAAAAAAAAAATTGCAACTGAGCCAGTTTTATTTTGTGTCCATTGGGTCTTTCGGTCTGTGGAACTAATTCAAATGGAGGTGCACAATATCACAACATATGAAGGAATACTTATATAAATGTGGTAAACAATACTGGAGATTTTCAGGATAGTCCCTTTTAGGAACTTAACTCTTTTTCTTCTTAAATGCTGATTCTTCGTGAATCGGTCATCCAATCTCATTGCGTCAAGTCGTTCGAGAGGTATATAAATACAAATATTAGACAACGCGTAGTTTCACACGAATGCCCATATACCGTGAACCCTTTATCCGATTTTGATGAAAGTGTGTATAATATAATTTTACATCAGATATTTGAATTTTGTTGAAATTGAATATTTTAGAATTTTAGAGAGAAAAAAGTGTTAACAGAACATTGGAAAAAAATATGTAAGCTTCGTTAGCTAAATGGTATTGAAAAAATGCAACTCATTTGTTGAAGATGTATCGGATCTGTAGCTATTTAAGTGAGAATATTCGTTCAACACTATGAAGCTATTGGCAATTACTTACTTTTAGTTTTCTGCAATCAATTTACTATTTTTTTCGGAGCTTTCATTTGTAAGTGTATAAGTTAGCTAAGAAAGAAATAAAAATAACCCCAACGATAACGGAATGTAAACACCGCATTACCAGTTTCAGTCATTTCTTGCATGGGTCTGTGAATGCTGTGTTCTGTTGTTGTAAGTAAAATACGGTAATCATTGATGGTCATCGCAAAGTGACTTAAAATAAGTAAATAAAATATTTTTTATCAACCATAAAAAATATATTATTTTCTTAATGTTTATAAAATGAATAACTAAAATAAAAACAAAAATTCTATATGGTTTTACAAATTAAAAAACCAATATCTATACAGCTAAATATACCACAATTTCTCACAGGGAATATACATATTATTTCCACCATGGATGCTAATCATCAATGACATGCAGTTTCTAGCAAGTTGTCCAATTAATATGTAATTTTGTCATTAATACTAAATTGAGTGTTAGGTCAACCTGTAGATTTAATATAATTTATGAGGAAAATTTGTTCGTTTATAATAATAATTTTACATTATTCGTATATAAAGAGCTTTCTGCATTGAACTGCATTGCAATACAACACAGTCAATATACAACATTACCGCTTACTGGGCTCCGTCATCAGCAGCATGCCATGTCATAAATGCATTCATTGCATTCGTATTCATTCGTCAATGTTTGCTTTATTATTTAATATTCCACATTTAGACATATGTAAAGTTGGATATTGTACCTACATTAGGAAGCATAGTAAAACGTCATGTATATGTGTAATGGGTGTCAAAACAAAGAATGTAGCAGGAGTCAACATCATTAGCTAAAGTTGGCGGAAATTTTAAAATATTAGGGATGCAAACGACGCATCGATATTTTATAAGCAAAAAAAAAAAAAAAAAACGATTATTTAACATCGTAAAGTTTTAACATCGATATATTGAAAAGATCGATTTATACTTCTAAATAATTAATGATTTGACATAACGGATTTGACCGATTTGATGTTTTTATGATTCGTGTCGTCTCCCTATTTTTTCTACACATTTAGTAATTTTATTTTCGATTCGCATAGCTGTATTTGTATTATTCAGTAAAATGAAAGTAAAACTATGCATAAACAATTATTTAAACGCTTTAGAAACATAATTACTTCTTCTTTCTGACATGAACAAAATTTATTGTTTATTCAACCCACCAAAATTTCTATAATTTTTAATTGAAATATATTTATTATAAAAAATATTATTTATTACAATGTCATAACTTAATGTTTCAAACTCGTTTTGAACTTAATTTTGGTTCCTTCATGGCAATTTTGAAATATTTTTGTATAAATGAAACACGTCTCTAAACTGTCTCAAGAATTGTAGGAATTTTATATTTAAAAAACTAATATTGTCTTCGTTATAAAAAGAAGTTTAAATCATGTTGTCGATGACGAAAGATTGGAAAGATTGGATGTAATAGACTCAAAACTTATTCGACTTTCTCCATTTTAGAAAGTCCTTGTAAACTAATCGATTGGATTAAAACCAGCTTTGTATTACCATAAAAAACCGATTATCTAGGATTTTATTGTATTAATTTTCGGGATGTTGGGCCCCGAGTTCTTTTGAATTCCAACTCAAATTATTTTTACAAATCTCTATATTAATATGTGACGCAAAAAGTATGCACAAGTTTTAATGAAAATTGGGAGGGCAGAGGAGTGTGAAATTTGAAATTATAGTTTATATAGAGAAGAACTGGATAATACTAATATTTTTTATTTTTTTAATTATGCATAAAAATAAATTTAATCAATAAAAAAAAAATTTAACACATTATGTCGCACACATATATAAGGAGTGTGGCTTATATTACATACACTACCATATACACGCATATATACTGATTTGTGAGAGAGACAGTGAGATTCACTATTGAGTGATTGTGGTCGAATTTTGACAGCTGTAACAGTCATAATAAATGACCATTTGTATGCAAAATTTAGCATTTTCACAGACCATAGTTCATTACCATGAATAGTCAGTGTATTAATTCATGGCATGAGTTGCTGCCGGACACCCAGTCTAGAATATAATCTATAATATAGTGTATGAAAGTTTATAAATAGGACATACAAGTATTATATATATTTTCAAAGTAATTATTTATTTTCTGTGATATATGAAACTTTAATAAAGTTTCAAACTTTCAAACAAAGTAATTATACTTGTATTTGTACAACGACCGAATTCTTTAGAGTCTCTCTCTTCATCGACCCTAGATTATTTTAAGTATAATAATTCTGTTGTTCATAGAATCTTATACGATTTTATATAAAGGAACTTAAAAATTTTGAAAGAAATAAAGTAGTATTATATAAAGTAATCTTTGAATTATCAGAAACACAAACTAATGAAGTTTGGTGCAAAAACTTGTTTTGTACCACGTAAACTTGTGGAAAGAACATAAAAAATTCCATACATAATATATCATACCATCAAAAAGTCATTATTGTAATGCATATTTCTGAAAATGCCAAAAAATTATTCATGGTTTTATAAAGCTTTTATTACTTAACACTTGAGCAAAATTTATCCTGCATCCTTTGTTTTGAATAACTTCTTTTTGTATTTGAATTTTTCTTCTTTCTTTTATGGTTAAATAATTGGGGCGTGAATCCATTGTACTCAATTAACCAATTTTGCTCGTTCAAGAACTCTAACTCACTTTATAAGAGAATACGCCATGAAAAGTTCAGCTCGTTATTTCTTTTCATTTTTGAGTTCTCTTGATTGGCGGAAATAGACATTACAAATTTAAGATTGAATTTAAAATACTCTTCATATATTTATAATAAATATCAAAATAATTTAAAAAGCCAAAATGAATCTTTTATGAGAAACGCTATGTGCGTAAACGCT
Organism: Chrysopa pallens; assembly: GCA_020423425.1. Taxonomy (NCBI): domain Eukaryota; kingdom Metazoa; phylum Arthropoda; class Insecta; order Neuroptera; family Chrysopidae; genus Chrysopa; species Chrysopa pallens. The sequence continues at coordinate 16,842,275 of CM035594.1, forward strand.
TTAATGACTTAAAAGAATTAGATAATTTTTCACGTTATTATCTACAATTTTTTATTTTTCAACTTATGTTTTATAACAAATTGAAATGGTTCTCCCTGTAATAATAAGTGGATAATGAAAAATAAAAAATGACAACATTTAATTTTCTCTTCAAATTAAATGATTACTATTTCAGATTGGTGATACATCATTTTAGAAAACTTGCAATTTGTCCATTACGTTACAAGCATGAACATAGTACACATTTTGTTATTTTAAAAGGTTTGCATGATGTATTACTATTCAATTAAAAAACCAATACTTACGATGTTTGAAATCAATCCGTTATTCAACATATTATCATTATTTTTTTATTTTAAATAAAAATATTGGAAATTAATTCATATCCAAAACTAGTAAAATTTATTAGGTGGATTTGCATATAAAACAAATCCAGGTTTCGCAAAGTGAATTAAAAAATAATTTGTTTATTATTACGAATATGGAAATTTCGTGCGTTCGTATGTTAAGTCATTTTATCCTCTACGATCTTAACCAATTTCTCTGAAAAGTCATACTGAGGTTAGAAGAAATTTTTTTTTTTTTTTGTTTCCGAAATGCATATTTAACTGATAATATTCCCAAAAAATTTCAAACGATCGATTAAGTATTTTCCGAGATACGTGTACTTGTAAAGACGTCTCGGATTGAAAGTTAGCAAGACAGTTTAAACGAGTTTTTCTGAAAACTATGTTTTCCAAGTCGATGACCAAGATTTCTAAAAAATTTTAACGCAGCCTTCTCAGATATATGCTTCTACTATTTATCGAAGCAATGAAATTCCAGATAATTATTACAATTTCCTTATTTATCTAACTTACCAATTTTGGAAGTCATTTTTTGGTAGACCTATAGCAGATAATTCTAAATTCGTTATGTTTTGGTTCTATTGACTTTTGAAACGTTCAGATACATTAAAATTCATGATTCACTATATCGACTCCATTACAAGAACTTCCCACGGAGAAGTTAAAAAACTGCTGACTGTTTTCTTTTTCCCGTCGGTAAGATCACATGTTTTTTTAGAAAATTTCCTCTAATTACACAGCGCCTACACGAAGGCTAAAATTTTTTTAAAGCACATTATTGTATTTAATTTAAAAAGCAGATATGTAGGTTACGAAACAACCAAGTTAAAATAGCTTATGAAACTTTTCGAATATGTGTAAGTTTTTTATCAACTTTTATATATTCTAACTCGTACACATCCAACAACTAATAATTTAATGGTATGTGTGTTTGTTAACAATGTAACAAAATATGGTGATATAGTCACGCAAAAACCTTCAAGTACATGTCAAATTGCCTCCCACTAGAAACGAAAAAAAAACAACAGTTTTCTCTTCTCGATGATGAAGGTGTATTTTAATGTCATCATTAGAAAAGAAATATTCACAAAAAAAAAAAAAAAAAGATTTTTTTAACATCTATGTACAGAGTTTATTATTAGTTCAATGAGAAAAACAGAAGACATGAGAGGATCATTTATTTTGATTCTAACTTGTAGCCATTTTTGAATGTATTCTTTATGTGGTTTTACATTCTTTTTCCTGCGTAAAAATAGATAATACAATTTTTTTATTGAGTAGTCCATTCAAAAAGACTGTGAAATCAGGTTTTTGGAAGATGAGGCTGAAATTATATGGAAATAATTAGAAAAATGCATACAAAACTGTAGGCAAAGTATAAATGTTCTCAATCTCCGGGAAGGGTGTGAAAAAATTAAAAACTACCCCAAAATACGGTTTTCATATAATATTTTGAAATATCCAAAAATATCTTATGAGTTATTTATGACAATGACAAAAAACACAATCGAAAATTTACGAGCTTCATGAAACAGAACGTCGTACCTATTGCAAATTTACTAAAAATTGCTAAAATTTTTAGACTTGGGCTAAATTTTTTACGAACATTTTAACAACCAGAAACAAATTTATTAAAAAAATTACTGTTTTGGATACCGGCTCGGGGGCCAACTGAGTAAAGGTTCTAATACTTTCATTCATTTGACAATTAATATTGGAGGTTGCGGGGTCGAATCGAGGCAGTTTGATTAATTATAGTTTATAAAAATTATTTGAATAACAATAAACTTGTGACCTTGTTCTACATGGCAACTTTGCCTTCAGGTGATATAGTGTTCTAAAAGAGGGCTTACAGGACTAAAAGATCTAGGTACAAGGGACCGTAGTTATGGCTCCCATCTACATATACTTAACTGTTTTGAAACTCTGTATGTAGTTAACAAACAGAGGTCGTAAAGGGATTTCTACAAAATCTTTTTTCGTTTTTTAAATCGTATGTATTAAATAAATGAGTTGTAATATACTAGCTAAATTAATATTATTCTTTTAATGAAATGACAAGACAAAAATCAGTGTTAAATGACAGTTTTTTTGATCTATTTTAAAACAATGGTATAATTTTATTGTCATTATGATACCAAGTGACATTCTAAATGATGTTTTTATACTCAATTAAAAAGAAAATATAATTACTTTTAAAATATTGTAGTAATGACTTGTATTGTTTCTAAAAAACATTCCAATTTAAAAAATGTTTTTTCTACATGTTGCAATAAAAAATTTTATAATAATATGACGAATATTCAGAATTCGAAAGTCAGGGTGGTTTTTATAACTTCCTAAAATAGATTAAAGGCTATTTTTAATTTACATGGACGTAATTATAATAATCTTAGCAAATGCAGGAAAAATTTTATAACCTGAACGTACTTTGTGTATTTTAAGAATATTATTAATTATAAATAGTTATAAATGAATTTAACAGATATATTCAACTAATTAAATGTTATTTAAATTTTTATTTTGCAATACTTTGTAATTTTTAATTTATAATTGTTATAAATGTTATAAATGATGTTATAAATGAAGTTATAAATGAATTTAACAGATATATTCAACTAATTAAATGTGATTTAAATTTTTATTTTGCAATACTTTGTAATTTTTAATTTATAATTGTTAATTTCGTTTATGATCAAAAAGAATACAGTTTTTAGTATCATATGTGAATTTAAAACCGTTGTGTAGATAGGAATCAAATATTTTTTTGTACATTCAAACAAACAGTAAACGTATGAAAAACATTAATTATATCAAATACAAAAAACTCTTTGTAATTTTTTCATATAATCTTCATTTTTTTTTTATCAAATATATTTATTTGTATTTTACGATTATATGAAAACATCGATTAAGCATGAATTTATACAATAAACTAAAAGATTCATAAGCAATGCATATTCATTGATAGTAGAAATTGGTACAAAATGGATCAAGTTTTATCTCAAGAATATGGTTCGTCCCTCTATCCCTACGATATCAAATTTAAATAGGACCAACTTCAAAGAATACCTTTTACAATAATGAATAGAATCATCGACTAGTCTTCAACACATACAGTAATAGAATGTTATAAAATTGAACAACATTGGGTGGATTCATTGTAATAACTGCTTTTTGTTTTGTCATTATTTTTAATAAGAAAAATATTCATATTTTATTAAAAAAAAAAAACAGAAAAGTAACTGAATAACGAAGGGTAAAAGAAACGCCTCGGATTTAAATTCACAGTAGATCCAGTAACACAGAATTGAACAATGACGCATTTTGTTTTGGCATTATTAAGTACAAGTAAAGATAACAACTGACAGAGTTAATTGCTTAGATACTCAACATTTAGTACATTATCTATGATTGGACGATTTTTAATGATCTTCATTTAAAAAATACGTTAAATAATAAACACATACATAACAATAATATATATTGCAATTATATATATGCTTTTTAGCTAAATTTGAGATGAAATGAATTTGGGTTACGAAAAAATGTTTTAAATGTAGGTTAAAATTCATATACTCTGATATATCGTAAATATGTCGATTAAAAACATGATATAAATATTTTTTCAAAGCACTAAGAAGGGTTATTTCAATTCTACATACAATAAATTTAACCCATTGCTATATTCTTTAAATAAAGGTACAATAAACGAATATGGTTTGATAATCCTTTATAAATGAATTTTCAATGGGATATTCGGTTTCAACAATTAAACAGTAGATGGCATACAGTAGAAGCAACGTTGCAATTTTTAGTTTCAATCTAGTTAATTAGAGTTAAAACAATTTTGTGCCCTTTTAACTGAAATTAATTTAAAAGTAGGGTTTACTGTTCGTGATCATTAACTGAAATCGTACAAAAAACTTTTTAACGATTTTCAATTATTTACGTAATTACCAATTGTAAGGAAGCTACACAAATTGTCTACCAGTAATAAACGAATTTTATAATGCAATATTTTTTCAACCAATTAATTTGTTTTTGTAATAAAAATCTATTTTATAATTGAAAGTCAGTTAGCCGAAATAACTAATTAGTACTTCATTTCGTATCATGTGAAAAGTATGGTCCACTTGATTCGGGACACTTTTAAGTGTAAAAACAGGAGGGTTATAATTATCATTTATTTTAGCAAAATATCTGAATCCTAAATAGCTGTAAACACTTGATATCAACAGCGATCGAAATAAATTAAAAATTCAAAACCATAATTTTAAACAAAAACAGCAACAAACCGCATACTTGATAAACAATTGTACAATGGCAAATAATGCAAGGTTATTTATCATTTGAAGTGTTCCGGTACGTTCCATTCTGTACACATTTTTAACATTAAAAATAAAAAAAACAAAACACCTTTGTTTTAGCATTCTATTATCATTTTTGCAATACATGAGAATAAAGAGCCATTGTAATCAATTAGGAAGACATAATAACGGGGGATGGTCTGAAAAAATTTCAACCTCCAAGTGGAGATGGCAGCACTTGCCAATAAAATTAATTAATGTAGTTTTGCATCTTTTGAAAGTTACTCATCAGAACTTCAGCGATTTTGAACGCGTATTTGTTATTTGAAAGTCGTTTGAATGAGTGTTTTTGTGAAAATTGAAATAATTGAATCGAAGTAGCACTTAACTTTCGTTAAGGTTCGATATACAATTTTTCCCATTTTCACAAAACGACTTTCAAATAAAAACTACGCGGCCAAAGTTGCTGAAGTCTTGGTGACTAACTGTCAAAAGATGTACAACAACATTCACTAGCTTTTATTGACGATTGCTGCTTTCTCCACAATAAGGTCGGAAGATTTTCATACCATCCCCGTAATACCTCCATCAAACATTCTAGGGGCAGACTTTTTTCGAAAGTTTCTGTTCAAGAAATAACTTAGTGTTTTTATATTTAAACATGATTTCATTTTCTAGACAAGTTTGTATCTATCAATGTAATAGATTTTTTACCACCATTTTTGCTTACTTTCAGATTCCTAAATATTTTAAAATTAGGGACACGTGTTCAGTCTTAGTTCAATGAACTTTCAGTTGATGTCCAGTTCATTGCAAATAATAAAAATAAAACTCCAAGTTACACAACGGAATTTTTCTATAACATAGTTACTAGGTAATAAAAACGACAAATTCGAAAACAAACAACAGTCGGGTTTTACTACATAAAGCGACATATACTGATCAAAGCTTAAGCTGGTCATAAAGATAACCATAAAAAGCGGATTCATTAAGCGATTCTATAAATTGTCACACCAAAATTTTGTGCCACCATTATTAATAAATTAACATTATTAAGTAAAACCTCAACAATTCATATAAATTTTGGGTATTAAAAAGAAATATTCTGACGAATAAAGACATAAAAGCATATTGTACCTATACTGGTATAATTTGGACAAAAAACTGAAAGCCTGTGTCGAATCATTTACAAATTTAGTTTTATACTTTATTTTGGGAAAATGTAAAAATAGAACTGAATAGGGTGTGTTTGTTAGCACCATAAGTTTTTCATTTCCATATGACGTGAATAATAAGTTATTATCAGGCTCATTCCATTCTTCTATTACATTCTACATATAACAAAAACACATACAATTATGTATATATTTATCTTTGTTTAAGAACACTCCATTCTACCCTCTACCCGCCACTATATTATATATTACACTTGGCGTATTATATTACATGAATAAGTGCGTTATGTGTGATATAAGTGACTGCTAGATATATATTAGTATAATGTAAAAGAGAAAAGTATAACCGAATTTATATAGAGAAAAGTGACCTCAAAAGAAAAAAAATGTATGAAAAACACTCTTTGAATTGGCAAGTTAACCAAAATGTATTTAAAATGAGTTTTGAAAAAGCTAAATATTGATAGAAAAATGTATCGAGTTCAAATAATACTGGTTTTGGAATTTAAGAAGTTCAATTTATTGAAAAACCATTGATAAGCCACTTCGTCACTTAGTATGCAATTGTTGAATTTGCTGATACATATTTGGTTTTGAAGGTTATTTTTCGTATAAATTGGACAGTATACATTTCTTGTATAAAATTGACAATATAAAAAAACGATTTTAAATTGTGTTGTGTACAAAATTGTAAAAATTTAATAATAAATATATTTTGTTTCTAAATTGCCAATTTTATACAAAATGTTGATTATTTCACATAAATTCATGGGATAATACTATGGGTATTATTATTAATTTATGGAGTATAAAATAAATGAATTCTAAAAGTAGATGACGAATCAATGATTCAAAAAATTTATTATTTTAACAAATCTGTATTTATATACAAGATCGCTAAAAAATAAAAGAATTAAACATATTTTAACACAAGTTTAATAATAATTTAAGAAAGTATTTTCATTTTTTTATTCAATAATTGTTTACTATCCAATTGATACAATTATTTTCCGAAATATTTTATCGTTCGTTAGTGCTTAAAAGAGTCACCAATCTGGTTAAATTTTGATGCATATCAATATAATCTTAGAATAGTTGTTTGTAAAATTCAGCATTAGAGCATCCATAAAAAATAATTCGCTAAAATCAATAAAATAAATTTTTTAAATGTCACACATTAAAACTTTTTATTGTAGTGCCCGTAAATTAAACAAAGTATTTGTTTAATGTTTATAAAATTACAATGCGCTTCTGTTTTCGTACAATAATTTCTAAAACAATTATCTATTATTATATTGAATGTGGTTCGGTATTATAATGAATGGTGGTATTTGAAATAATAAACAAGCAGTATGAATATCAGAATCAGTATCAGTACAAATTTATTCACTCGCAACGACAGATTCAATTATAAATATTATATGTATACAAAGTATTGTTGTATTATAGATGGGTGAAATAATTGTATCTTGAGTAGCACAACTTTTGGGGAAAATCTACTAAATATAAAACAATTTTAAATCAATATCATTCAAAATAGATAATTACAATTAATATAAAAAATTTCCTAATTTAGAATTCTTGAATTCCATAAATAATTATTCCATTGAAGAAAACGTTTTTTAATTTTTATGTGGTTACGCAAATATATCTTCTGTGCAACGGCCCTAGCAAAATAAATCATGTAAAATGGAAGTAATTTTCGTAACAAATTAAACATTTTTCTTATTTATTTTGTAGTGAAAGGAATATTTTATTATATCAATTTTTAAAAGCGTGTCATATAAAAAGGTAGGTAATACGCCAAAAAATTGAAAACGGTACAACTGCAAGTTATTAAATTTGCTCAAATTAGATATTAGGAAAACATAAACTTAAGAATTAATACAATAAATAAATAACACAATTATTTTTGTCAATGCCAAAATTTTGGATTAAAATAAATCATGGTATAATAATAAAGTGTTAATCTTTAGCAATGTCCAAACTTAGAATAGTAAAAACCTAGCTGAAGGACAATGAAACTAACATTCTTTCACGCCACATTTTTTAAATATGAAAAGAAAGTGTTTTTCAGTTTCTTTCTTTCTTCTCCTCTGTCTGTCTTTAAAAATTAAAATTTTTTTTTTAAATTACATTTGTTGAGAAAATGGAAAATAGAAGAGAACACAGACAAATAATAAGATTAAATTTTTATTGAGAAAAATAATTAGACCTAGTTTAAACATAATGATTAAGTTATACAATATTATTATTAAATAATTATTATATTAATTATAAGTATATTGGAGAGATTATCGAATTTCGATGATACCAGTATTTTTAATTATTTCACTAATCTGCAGTACATACTATTTTAATACATGCAACTTTATCCATACATATTGATAGATAGCTAAATTATATAATTCAATATTTGAACCACATCACATCTTTTCAATAAATCCAAACAAATGAAAATAATCATTTTCTAATTAAATCCACCGGCTATATGAAACTAAAATAGTTAATATTGTAATATAATACAACACGAAATTTATATAATATTCATACTGGAACTTTCTATATATTATTAAGAGATTATTAAGAGTGGAGTCGCAGTAGTCTTCCTTGTGCCTCGACATTTTGATCCTCTGTATCTACTTTCAGAACACTCCATCACCTGAAGGCAAATATGAACAAGGTAACAATTGTATTGTTATTATAATATTGGTGAAGCCGTTTAGTCGTTCTTATTTAAACGACAATAATGTCCATCCTCTTCTTGAAAACGAAGTTTAACTGGTAATTTATATCTAGATATGAACAGTTGACGTCATAAGCTTTGTATTTTCATTCTTGGTAGAAATTTTGAAAGTCCATATTTTGTTTATTTTTAAAGAACAAAAATAATTATTCAACATTTACAATGATTCCAAGAAAATTGCAGATGGAATTGTAAAAATAAGGACAAAAAATTGTAGAATATTTCAATGATTTTATACAAATAATTCGGTAAACTTTTTCGAAATATTAATTCTTTTTAAAAACAATTCTGCTGTCTTTTTATATTAAATGCAGCACATTATGATATGATGTTATAAACATAATATTATTAACATTACAATACATTATACTGATAGCATATTATCGTGATGCACAACTTAATTCCCTTAAGGAAAGAATGCAAATATAGTTAAGGAAGTACGAGCACCAAAGCAATTTTTAATAAAAGGCTTGAATTTTTTTTTATATCCAGTTGAACTAAATCTAAACCGATCCTAAAAATTTTAGGGGGGTTGCCCGATTATTTAAATAAATAAATGACTTCAAAAGTAGGCATATTTAACATTGGCTTTATGGCAAAACGGTAGACGGGTGATACGTTTTCGTAAATATCTCCGAAACTAGCCGGTAGAAATTAAAAAAAAAACTATTTAAATTAAAGTTAAAACCTTAATAAATAATTGAAAAATTGAAAAAAACCCGTTTTGCCCGACTAATTAAAAAGATATTTAATTAAAAAGATGAACTTTTTCAGTAAATTCGGTAGCGTCGATTATCTTTGGTACTAACCGGCAAAACTGTAGACCATTAAAAAGAGGTAAAAAATATTGGAAAGAGATAGAAGCAAAGCAATAATCATAATAGTAAAGTAACCTAACCTACAACTGTATATATAACACGCAATGTATATTTTGAATTGACAAATAACAACAAAAATAATAATTATAGTAATAACAATGTTGCCATACGTATTGCCGCGATCACGTGATTATCATCACCCCTTCACCGCGCGCTCAGAGCAGCCTATCCCCACCATGCCTGCCGCTCGTACTTCCTAAAATACGTCGCTTATAGGCTTGGTAAGATTTTAATTTTATTCAATTAAATTGTCGCAGGATATTGTAATTCGCAGTTTATTAATATTTATTGTAGAATAAATACGAATAGATAAAACAATATGTTTGATGGTAGGTAGGTGGTATATGATCATTTATCTATCCTATAGGCAGTTATAAGTATTCAAGTGTGGCATTGCATAATATTATGCATTGCATATAATGCACTACTGTATCATAAAAACGGATATTATACATAATATAGGTTGTATTATCACCTTCCTGCATACAAACATAATATTATGTTATGTTTTCAAATTATACATTTGTATTACAATTTTAATATTATTATTATCATACATATTAAATATTATATGTTATCATATTTTTATACTCGATATACATATGTCAGGGTATATTAATTTTAGTCTTAAGTTTAGTGTTACCTTTCCTAATATTGACCACAAAAACACCATTTTGGTTTATGTCTAATTAGTCTATTTCCGAAAATCCGTCCGTCCGTTCATCATAACATGGATTGCATAAAAACATAGATTGCGAGCGTACGTATTATAAACAGAAAAATGAGTTTTAGTTCGTGAATGAGCAAAATCGGTTCATTGGGTCTAATGGATCATTCACCCAACTTTTAAACTAAAAAATATAAATAAATTTTTATTTTATTTTTGCAATTAAAAATAATTTGTGATGAAATTTCTTCAATGATTCTTATAAATTTCAACCCAATAAATTCAACTAAAGGTCTTTTTTGCTATACAGCTTATATGCAAACAATTGAACTTATATTTTATAGAATGAGACTTATTACAAATTTTAGACACTTGTAGCGCATCAATCGATTAAGAAGGCCTTCAACGTACTACGCACGGTACGAATAATAGTGAACTATAATTTATAAATGAACAAAATAACCTTGAAACAACCAATCAAATTTCAGAATACAAATGTTCACTGGAAACTTTTGTTTACAAACGAGAACGATTCAACTATATAGTCAGAATACATAAAGAATCTTGCATAAAGCGGGTTTTTTCACGAAGCACTTTGAGTGTTTATCCACATTCAAAATACGTTTTTTTATTCAATTAAACAAATCATATTATTACGAATAATATTGTTCTACTTAAATCAAACGAAAATCATTTGCCTTAACACAAGGATGAATAAATATTGAAAAAAAAATTGTTTTTTTTTTTTTCTATTTTGTTAACAAGCATTTATTTGTGATTCTATCATGTGGATATTTCAACTATTTTTTATTTCCATTGCCACTGCTAGTGAAAAAAAAATTGTTGTAATGACTTCAGTATTACAATATCATGTCAACGGGTCCACATACAACACAAATAGGACATGTCCAATGTTTAACTACCCGTAAATAAAAGCACACAGTTGTATATTGCACATACAAGCTCTATAACAATATGTTTATATCTCGTGACTAGAATCTAGTTAACAATAAATCATGTGGACTGATGTTTTTATATATTTTACTATTATAATTTTTATAATATCAAAAATATAAAAAGAAACCTTTAAAATCAAGCCAAGTGAAGTTGAGTACATTTTTTGTTTGAAAAGAATGTATTCTCATAAATTACGATTTTTTTGTGATTCTATGAACAATTTTAACCTTTTCACTCCTGTTGTCCTGAACTAAAAATTTTTACTAGGCTCAGTTGAAACTTATTAAAAAATCCAGCAAATCTGCTTACGAAGGAAGTCAAAATTATGAGATCTGTAAGAAGTAATTTTAATGAGTAACAAGTCCGTAACAAGTCGAAAAAGGTAATAAAAGTGGAGTCGTTCCACAACTTTCGCTAGCAACTTGATAACAAATCCTATTATTAAATTTTTTTTTTTTTATAAATATTTAATTTAATATTATTTATTCACAAAAAAGAAAGAAAAGAAAAGATGCTTAAACATAAAATGGTTTTGTGCCGTTAGATTTAGATCTGAATGATTTGAACAAAAAGCATAATCCTTTCAACAAAATTCACAACATGTCTTTCATATATGAAAACCTGATACCTATAATAATATTATTATAAGACAAACATGCCTAGCTTGGTATGTTCGTTCTACCTTGATTTGTTTTCCCATTTACCTTCATTTTTCTTTAGTTTACAAGGGATTTTTACGATATACATATAATCAAATTTTAGAAATTTTACGAGATTGACTTTACATTTTTTTTATATCACGTGTAGGTATAAATACAAACTATGTTTCAAACGACTAAATATTTATTCAATGTTATATCAACCAATGTTATTTGAAATATTGGCAGCTATTTATTTGATAAGTAATATTTTTTATGTGTTTTTGATGACTTTTTATTCATTGAATTTTTAAGCAAAGGTTTTTGTTTTCTCACTAAAAACGATTTCCATCTTCAAATTTGAAATCAATGATTAAAAGACTAATCTAATAGAGCCGGCTCGAGCAACAACATAATAACAATATAATTGTCACCTTGTGCTAGAAATCATCTTTGCTTTCAGGTGATGGACTGTTCTAAAAGAGGGTACAGAGGACCAAAATGTCTAGATACAAGGGACTCGTTAATATCTCTCTTAATATACTATACTAACCTAATAAAAGCGTAAAATAGTATACTATAGTAATAAAATAGAGACTAATAAGCTTTAAGGAAACTGGCAAAGTTTACCGCACACGGGAACTGTCTAGTATGGATTCTGAATTTTTTAAATATTGTTTAGTTCATACATTAAAATCTACCCTGAGATTATAAGCAAAGTGAGCGATGTTTTTAACAACTTTTAGCTGCCTGTACCGGTACATTGGCCGTCGGTACAGGATTGGCAAGTTTGTCAACAGTAAAAGCACATTCTGTCACTACTTTGTCCCACAGATTTAATTCTAGTAGAAGTTTAAATACCATAGTGCAAGCGAGATTAAGTTTGAGGCCAAAGGACGCAATTTGAGGCCTAAGTCTGTCCATTTCATCAATTCGTCTTTATGAGTGTAAGCCGACGAAAGTAAACTATACGGCAATCATTTATATCGAAGAATCAAATAAATTGCAATCAAATGAAAGCAAGGACAAAATTTAACAGTCATTATTTTTAGTACTTAAAATTTAAACTTTAAAAGATTTAATAGTAGGGGATTCCAATCGAGAATTTTTGGATTTACTCCAGCACGTCAGATTAATATATGAGAGAACTCATACCCTTTCGTGAGTCCTCCACCAAAGTTTTGCTCTATTTAATCTGTCGTGTGCATAGGTAGCCGATCAAAATATTAAAACATAAAGATCGATAGTTGGATTTCATCGTGCGCGTCCGATAAAGATAGGTCGACTATGTGATGAAAAGTGAACGATCTGACGATTTAAGCGTGACGCAAAAGAATGAGAGGGTCACAAACTAACAAAAAAGGCACGCCATCTACTTTACGCTCAAATAGTCAGATTTGTAAAATATAAACTATTCAGCACATAATCAACTTACCATATTTTCTTCTAACGCTCTCGATTAAATCCAACTATGGATTTTTGTTTTACCATTCTGATCGCTTACCCTATACACGCATATCCCATACAGAAACCTTATATTTGGTGGATGTACATGGTGTAAAGTATCTCCCATATTTTAATCTGACGCACTCGATTTAATCCAAAAAACCCCTTCTCGGGCTACCCTATTATTATGAATACAAAACATAATCCAATGTATTAAACCCAATTGTCGATTTTCCCACAAGAATCATAAATATAATCAAAATTTATAATTTGGAACTTTATCAATAAAAATCATATGCATATATAATAAGAGTTAGTTATTATTTTATTCATACCGAGTCCTAAATTCGGTATGTAAACTAAAATAACATATAATCGGTATAATATCTATTTAATATGACATATTTTGATAAAATATTAAGGTCAAATGTTACTATAATTCTCTCTATTGGTATATATAATATTATTGGCTGTATTCTTACCATATAATAAATATGTAGATAGATACAATTAAATACTTGTATGAATATTATTCAATAATATGTGTCCAATATCTGATACGTTTCCACCACTCAATAACTTAAGAGCATTCTTAGTTTATTTCTTACATTTACTTCGTGAGAAAAATTAAAGAATTTTTGTCAAAAAAATGGTATGTGGGTCATGGCCACAGACTCGACTCCTGGTTTATTGCATAATACTTTTTTTTTTTTAGATAATCAGTTTAATTATAACCTGTATTATCCTTCACCACCGTAAATACACGAAATTTTACATTAAAAAGCTAAAAAATAGTATAAAACTTTGCAAAGACATGTGTTTTTTATTATAGCTTTCATTACAACTTCTTACCAATGTGGTAAAACGGTAAAATCAATTCTAAGAACTAGCTGATTTATCCATAATTTTAGAAATTTTGAATGAAACCATACGTTTTAAACTAAAAAAGTATTTTTAAATACAAAGTTTTCTAAAAAATGGTATGTGGGTCATGGCAAGAGATTCAAAATCCGGTTATTATATTATTTTTTGATAATTTTAATAGTAATCTGAATTATCCTTCGCAACTATGAATGCAAGAAATTTTGCGTTTTAACTTAAAAAGATTAAAATAAGTATAAAACTTTGTAAAGACATGTATTATAGCTTTTATTTCAACTTTCTAACAATGTGGTAAAACTGTAAATTTACTTCAAATAACCTATTATCCATAATTTTAGAAGTTTTAAACGATACCTAAAGTTTTAAACTTCAAAGTTTTTATGGATAAAATTAAACTTTCATAAAAACGCTTTTATCTTGAAAATTATACCACCAATAAAAGGCTTTAACAAAATACAGTGAATGGACAAAGAGTAAAAAATGATTAAATTTTACAACGCTATCATATTATCTATGTTCCAATATTCGGCCAATCAAGCATCATGAAAGCGGTTAAAGTTCGTTTGTTAGGTTTGATTATAAGAACACAGACACCGAGTTAGGTGATTCTAAATAAAACCTTAATATTAATTAATTAATTAATTAGTAATTAATTAATCAAGTGATATGTCGAATATCCCAATACGCATTCATGTCCGCAGATATCCGAGGAAAAAAAAGAACTTTATAAGTACGTATCCGTATCCATTGTTTTTTGGGTTGATCTGACTCTATACTGAGGCTGGTATTCGTCTGCGTCCTTGCGGATCTGGGCACTTTGTGTTTCTATTGTAATTCAAAAACGAAAATTGCGTAGTTAAATTGCTTGCATATCGGTACATTAGCCAGGGTTCATGAATATTTTTAAAATCATGTCTAAGATATAAATTTTGAAAGTGTATACATTGAAAAGTAAATATCACTTAAAAGCACTCCTTTTTCATTTTGTGTAATGTTTTTAATGCTCATTTTATACATTGTAATTGTAACTATTAACATAAAAAACACATAAAGAAACGAGTTAGTATGATTATAAAACGACAATGTTTCAACAGGTTTCATAAAATTATAGAGTATAGATAATAATAATAATAATATGTCATGAAATTTATTACGTTTTCAATAACTTAACTACTAAATCAAGTTGCAAAGGAATTTACTGTAACATTGTTTTAACATACAATATTATGAAGATAATAAAGTACAGAATTATGTACTCGAAATATGAGTATTGAAGTAATAAACGATCTCAAAGTTACAAGTGCGATAGATATTTGAACTCTACCCAAAAAAAAAAATGAGCTTTATCTCTATAGATATTTTTGAATGCCTACAATAATGAGTTTTGCTTCTGTATATATTCATGTAGAAATGTCGATACTAAGACTATAAGACAATAAGTCAAAATAATTCGACTTTTGATATTTAATAATGGAGTTACTCCGTTTCTCAGATATATATATCTTTAATCTATATTTATTTTTAAATTACACCTGACATTATATTAAATGCATGATTTAGGTAGAGGCGTATTTCGTACGTATCCAAGTGACGACTATCTAATCAATTTTTTACCCCATGAATTATAATCGACTAACAGCTACTACAGTTTCGACTTGAACCGACTTTGAATCAGATTACGTTAAGAGTCAATTTGGTGATGATTGTGGAACAAGCAGCGAGTTTTTATAGTGATAATCTGTTAGCAGGGAAGACTCCAAAGCTAAAAAAACAAAACTCGGTTCCAGTATACCAAAGTGGTACCAGATTGATCTGCTAGCCAAGTCTCAGTATTTCTACGAACTGAAAGACTTTTCTTAAACTTTGAATCAGAAGGATACTAGCACTATGTTCTTCATTTATGGGAAATACTTTTCAATTTTGACGTCAGTGATGTGAGTGACACTGTAAATACCATAAAATACATTTTTTGAAACTTTTGGGCAATATATATTTGCCGGTATGTACTGAACCGTTCATCAGATTTTCATAAAATTTTATACGTACGTGTGTGGAATATCGTTATATACGAAAAATTAAAAATTGGAGAAAACAAAACATCTTTTTGTCACAGAAAACATTGCATGTGATAAAAAATTCATTTTCTTACCTTCATCCAACTTGCAAATCAATCAGTCAAGTAGTTCCTGAGACATGGGTTTTTAAGAAAACATATTCTTTTGTATATAAAAATATTATTTTGATATTTTCACTTAAATACCGATGCATAAGCATTTATAATTCATCTGATTTTAGTGAAATTTTGTATCTAAACGCATTATAACATAAGTGAATGTTGTTCAACTTAATTATAAACTGGTCTCCAAAATAATGGAAAAAAAATCTCGAAAACAATAAAGTAAGCTTCGTTAGCTTAATGTTTTTTTCATTGAAAGTTATAAATAATTTTTTCATCGCACATCCAAATTAAGGAAATTCCGTGTCCACAGTTGGCAATTTAATTTAATTTCTGGATGAAAAAAATTCGTTGAATAATTCAAATTTATTACATAAAATAACTCACAATTGGTATGTTTTATATTTATCTGTATGGCGTTAAAATGATGATACCTATGCATTCATTATATGAATACAACACACTTACAACAACAAGAATACAAAATAAAATAAATTAAACATGTAAATTCAATTATAAAACAATTTGAATAAAATTCCACAATTTACTATTATTGCATGCATGGCCTCAAGTCATGCAATGACATTTTACATATTATTGCATATTATTAATTTATAGTATTGACACTTTATGGTATTTTGTAATTACTAAATTATTTTATGGTGAAATAAATTTATTGTATTTGATATTCTCATTCAAACCGTATGAGTCTGTCCGTCCATATGATGAGCTGTGCAATGTGACGTAGTTGATACACGGCATTTGGCTTCTTTCCCAGCGGATAATGAGAATGATATATTTTAGTTTGGGGTGATTAAATCGGGTATCGAAATTTTTTCCACCATACGTGTAGGTGGAAATACCATTTTCCGTCATTTGGTTTTAGTTTACATGGACAAAAAGCAATCGATTTTCTATGAAAATTTATGAACATTGTTTTTTCGTTGTGAAAACCCATTTTTATAAAATAATAATCGAAAGTTCCAACTTTGTTTAATTTACACTTTAAAATTTATCAAAATTACGAATACACTTTGAGCTTATAAAGTCATTATCAAGCACATTATAGTGATTTATTTTATTTTGAAAATATAAAGGGAAAGTAGGTAAGATTATTGTGAATGCAAAACTTATGGGTGGAGTTGATAAATATTTTTTAGATATTTAAAATTTAATAAAAGGAAGTTAGTAAGGTCTATTTGATTATTTAAAATTGTTAAATTGGCGGTTTTTATTTAATTAATTTATCTCAAGGGCTTCTAGCAACATAAAAAAATTAGTTTCGTAATTTTAAACAATTTTAAATTGAAAATTAAACAAAATTAAAAGTTTCCATTATTATTTTTTATGTTTATTAAAACTTTCTGATAATATTTATCTTAATTGACAATCTGAATCAGACTCTTATAGAATAAACTATTTCTTCAAATTTTGTATAACAACGAAAAAAATAAATATCCGAATGTTAAAAAATTTAGTAAGCACAATGAAAATGTGGTGAATGTCAAAAAGCTCTTCCAAAAAAAAAGTATTTCTTAAAATAAAAACAATATTAATTCATATTTTCAAATATTTTTACAAGAAAAACACTCCAATAAGAACTCGGTTTTCATGGTCCATTCCAATTGTCTATGTATGGCGGCAATATTTTTGGAGTTTTTTGTGCCTCAAAATTGAAGGAAATAGTAATTTTTATGGCATATAAGACAATGTCTTTATTTTATACCAACATTTATCGCCCATTTTTAACTAATTCATGCAGAAGCTTTTTAGAACCGTTTCTAATAATTCCTAATTCAGTGACGAAAAAGAGGTTTTCAAACATTATGGTATGCATGTGACATCTTTTGAAGTCGGTGACAATCATATTCTCATTAAAAAAAACTGAATATTGACGAAAACTTCAAATGGCGATCACAGAAAGATTATTGACATAACTTTTTAATTAAAATTTTTTAAAATTTTTGCTGTTTTTTGAAAGTGAATTAATTTATTAAAAAAATTTTTTCTTTAGTTTTAATTCAGCCTGTATTTGAAAGTTAAATTTATGAGTATAAAACACATTTAGAACACGATCACCATGATTTATGAAATAATTTTTATTTAAACGAACATAATTATTTTATTATTTATTAATATCAAACAATAGTGTATTGTGTATTCCATATAGTTCAATATACATAACAATTATTTATTAACAGTTATATTACTACAGTGATTTAAAACAGTTTATAAAGTAGAAAACCTAAAATATATAAACAAGCTGAGAGTTATACTTGATGTGTAGAAGTTAAGGAAAAGGCGGTCAAGTTAGAGCACTTATGCCGGTTTTTTTTACTCTCTGTTAAACTGTGGACAAGTGATGTTTGTGGTTGATTTAGCTTGAATCGTTTTCCAATATGTTCACTTTATGAGGTCGTTTTATCACACGGTTTTACTAATAAATGTTAGCTCGGCTTCAAGTTAAATGGCATGCCGGGATACATTCAATATAATAAAGTGATTAAGGCATGTCACATATTTGTTAGTGATTATTTATCTTATTGTCCATTCCAAATTTGTAATATTTATAATAATTGGGCATTGCAGTAATTAATAAAGATTAAAAATGCCCGCGCAATATGCATATTCTCTCATTGGTACAAAAATTATATAAGAGATAAAGAATGAGGGAGAAAAACAAATAAATTTAGATTTGTAATCATTTATTTCAAAACATTATTTAAACTATTTTTTATTCCAGTTCCATTATTTAATTCAATTTATATTTGATTACAATTTCATTTTCGTAACTATCAGTTTGTATGTTTTAACTTATCAAAGCATAAAATGATTGTAGTAATTGTTTAATATAAATTTCACAGGAATTATTATTATTCATTACTATGAATTAAGAGCTTCAAATATTTACAATATAATCAATCAATTATTTATTTATTTACAATTATTTTGTTTGAACCAATATTTATATTGTTTTAATTTAATTTATAACAATTATATAGTTAGGTATTTTTTATCTATCAAAAATATTTTTAATTGGTGAAATTTTTACAATAATTTTAAACAATTATATTAAAAAATCGTTCCTGTTTGCTTGACATCGCATGAAAATTATTTTAATTATATTGATTTTGTAGGAAACGATGCATGAGTGCCCAAAACTATTACATTTCATTTTTTACGCTATTTTCTTCAAATCCTCCTACGATATAAATACATGTTGAAGCTCGGAGCCATATTGTTTAAAAAATTGCAAGAAATTGTTATTTTCAAACGGGAAATATTTTTTTTTTTATGTTCTTTGGTGAAAATGAAATAAAAAGTCCTATAACTAGTTATTTAGCTATTGCATAGCTTGTATCGCGGGCCTTGAACGCGGGGACCGAATCCAGAAATTCCGTAACGAAAAAACCTGATATGTTACAAATCATCATTTCCATAGAAACTAAAATTTTGAAATTCAAAATAAAACTTCTCTATCTCTTCTCAGTAGCAGTATGACGAACTGTCAAATATATAAAGTGTGCATATCGCATTGTTCAAGTATTACCGGAATCATTGCATAGCTTCTCCGAATGAGCTGCTCCGAAATCGGACGAATACATAAGCAGATGTTTACGAGAAAGTATATAGGTGTATAGGTGTAAGAAAAAGCAATACTGCATGAATAAAATAAATAAATAAATAAATAAAATTATAATTGCATAAGTTGATACAAAATGCTATGCAATAGCTTTACCGCGGCAGTCCCCGAGTGCCACACGTCTTTTTTTATTATACAGTATTCGTCCTTTAAATATTAATATCTCTAATAATATTAACCTTATCGTAATAGGACCTTCTTTATTAATCACGAATAAAATGCAAATAAAATTTTCTAGTTTGAAAGTGGAATAGCATAAAAATTAATGTGGAATAGGTTTTAAAATATAACATACGCATGTTCCGATTCCTGGTACAGTACTAAGTGTAGATACTAAGTATTGCAATATGAAATTCAAAGCTAAAAAATCGGCCGACCCAGTTTTTTGTCTTGTCCAATTTCATTTAAATTGTGCACTAGTTTTCGTATATAATGGGTCTCAGTTTTCCAAGTTAATACGACTTACACAGCCATTCAATTTAAGACTTTTAAAAGTATTGGTTATTTTGGATTCACCTGTATTTTTTATTAAAATACTTTAACAGATAAAACAATATACCTAGATAAACATGCAGTTTATATAAACGTCACATAAATTCATTCTATATTAAAAAACAACCACTACAATGTATTATATGAAGAAGATACCAACCAAAACAATAAAGAATTCTGGTATTGTTCTTATAAGATTTATTGATGTGAATCGATTTTTATTTATTCTCGACGTGTCTATTGTATTAAAAAAAATCCCAAAGCAACTTAAAAAGCTTAAATTTATAGCGCAAGAAGAACTTTTATTTTCATTTCATATATTATTTACACAAAAGAGTTGTCGTAAAAGTGTGTTTTGTTATTGATAGATCAAATAATTTTTGAAATAGAAAACAACAATATACTAGGTCTTCAAAAAGTATTGAAACCTTCCTGAATCCTCAAAATTATGCGGTTTTGGGAAAAAAATATTTTGAAAAAAGTTATAGGATTTTTAACGATAAATTCATTTTCATATTTATGTTAGTCTAGATATTAACGGCTAAACTTATTTCAAGGTCAATTTTATGCTATCTCCAAATCCAAAAGCTCCAAAAACTAAATACAAGCCCCTTATACGTAAATCTCATATCCATACAACCCAAAGTCCTATAACTTTTGACAACGGTTAAAAACTTGGTCTTGAAATAACCTTGATTATTACCACTGTCAAAATAGGTCAACTTCAAATATCATCTTTGTGCTCTCCGTTAATTACCTTAAGCTGTTTAAATTATTATTTTTTTATCGAAATGGTTGTGGTCCAATACTTTTTAAAGATCTTGTATAATAAATGATATGATCTTAGATAAAATAAAAAAAGGGTATTTTCATTATATCCAATATATGTTATATTGTAAATGTATCTTTAAGTATCTATGTTCTTAAATTGTACAACATTTTACTGTAATTTATATTTATTATTATCTAAAAATGAAATTGTCAACAACATATGGAATATATACAACGCACAATGGTTTCCGTTAAATGGTTTTATCCTTCATAAACGTCTATAAATACTAAACTTTTATGATAATCGTGACACGAATCGATAAATTTATATAATCCTAGGACTTCAGATAAGTCTGTTCAAAAGGATGGCGGTTAACGCACTGCAACCAATCGTTCCTAATACGAAATCCAAATGCAACCTTAGAAAAACTCTTACAAAATTCTCGTCAGGGACATATTGAATCCATGAACATCAGAGATAACTGTGTCATGGATGCTTCATTTAAGCATCTAAACTGCTCAATATATACAAGTTATTTAATAATTTTTTTTTTTTGATATTCTCATTGGTAGCTTCAAAAGCAAGATTGCTAGTATAATCAATAGAAAAAAACTGTTCGTAAATAATCGTACTTAATTCCATAAATATGCAATGAGGCAAAAATTCTTATTTTGGGAATTATGAAAATTATAAACATATATACTAAAGCGTCGTGTGTGTGTATGCATGTATACATGTGTTTACTTATACATTATTAGTATTTTGATAAAGTTTAAATCTGCTGTTAAGGATTAAATATAAGAGGATACCTTTAAATTTATATATTTAGTTTATCAAAAATTATTTTGTGTTAACACCATGTGAAAATATATGCTACAAAAACATATACTGATTGTTTTCAGTTTCTTCAAGTATAGGGAAAACAATGTTAAAATATACCTATATAGATTACAACATCTATACATAATTTCGATATATACATATACATTAAAATATGGAAGTACTACTAAAGTTTGTGTTATACAGTATTATTACATAGTGGGGATCGCCATTATTTACTTTTTAGTAGTTATTTATTTAGTTTTTATCTCGATTATTTCCTTTTTTGACTGATAATTCTTGATAATAATTAGTTTTAAATGAATTTCCATTGTATACAGGAACAACTGAAGTTAACAACTAACGTTATTAATTATTTAGATACTCAACATACGATTGAGTATGAATGGTTGACCTATTTTTAATCATTAGCATTCATAGTGTTATAAATACATACATAATAATACTATGAATTATAGTTATATAAATGTTTATTAGCTGAATTTGAGATAAATATGTGGCAAATACACTTTACGAAAAAATGTTAAAGGAACAAACAAAAGCTTGGTTATGGACCTATTGGACCCATTTTGTTCATTTGCGAATTTAAAATCACTTCTTAGATTTAAAGTACACCACCAGAATTTTAGCTATCAATCTCTTTTCATGAAGCCGACAAACAGAAAACGACAAAGATTTTATGTATAGAATGTCATACCAAAGCATGTCTGGATATATATATATATATATATATATATATATATATATATATATATATATATATATATATATATATATATATATATATATATATATATATATATATATATATAAAATTAAGTGAGAAAATCAGTTGAATGAAATCTGTTATCATTTCATCATTTCCTAGTTTAGTAAGTTCGAGGCTTGAGGCCTTTTAGGATACAAACATCAAACTAATGTTATTGTCAAGAATTATTGAACACAATATTCATAACGTATATGGAAAATCAATTTATTGAATCTTTGTATCTACTTATAAAAAGAAATTATTGAACTGGATTATACAGATAACAAGTACTTAAAATACCTCTAACAGTATACTCGTATATACTTACTATTAAGTATAGATACTTTACATTAAACTTGACTATTATAATACAATGCGTGCAGTATATTGTTGTTGAATGTGTGATAATTTATACAACAAAAATAGAGTTTTGTTAAAATTGTGATTGTTATAATAACACTTCAATTTCTATGTTATCAATCATCTTAATATGTATATATATATATATATATATATATATATATATATATATATATATATATATATATATATATATATATATATATATATATATATATATATAATAATAATAATAATAATAATATATGTATCTTCATTTCATTTATTGATGAATGATTGTCTATCATATATATATAACGATGTTCTATATACCTGACTATCGATAAGTTTTTATCGATATCTTTTAATATAATGAATATAATAGTAAAATAAAATTTATAATATACAAAACGATATATAAAAAAAAAAAGAAAAAAAAACAACACTCCCGCAATAAAAAGTCAAACAAAAAAGTTTCACACAGAAAAAATGTTGTGTGAAAATGCAATACATATAACTGTTAAAACCATTATTAATAATGTTAATTATTTTAGTTTTTGTGACGTCACAAGGTTTAAAAAATTACTTTTTACTATACATGGGCAAAATTTTCACCGATTTGAGAAAAACTTTTTTTTGAAATCCACTAATTTTGGGTCAAACTTTTCATTTTTCATATTCTCAGCTTGCTATCTATAACCTCTATATGAAATGTTACGATCAGACCCTCACTATCTTGAAATCCATTATAGATACATTTAATTTAACAAAATTTTTAAAAACTACAACCCAAATTTGGTTGGATTATATACTTTGTTTGTCAAAATTTGATAAAAATTATGCGTGATTGTATAAAATTAATTATTTTGGTTTTCGTGACGTCACAAAGTTAAAAAAATTACTTTTTCCTTTATCTTGGATGCTTAAGTATATATATAATACGGTATGTTTAATAAAGTAGAAAAAAAAATTAGGATTGTCATATAAACTCCATTTGTTTCCATTTATGTTATCATTATTCTTTTCTATGATCATAATTATAAAAATTATTGTTTACTTCTCACAGATAGATTAAACAGGATAAAAACAAACAATTATAAAAGAAAATATGATTTTATCAGTATAGGAAATAGGATTTTTTCTACGTTTATTTTGTTTTGTTTTGTTTTTTTTTTTTTTTTTTTGTTCTAGCTTTTATCTACGTATGCCAATTATCGATTTTCTATAGATGTCAAACAATATCTTTATTAGAATGAAAATTATTATAAATTTTTTGGCAAATCTTTATTGTCTTTATATGTCAAACAATTCTTTTGTTTTTCAAAAATCGGTAGTAATAAAAAAAGTCCAATAGCCGACTTCCAAGAAAAGGAGGTTATCAATAAACAAGTATTTCATTTTATAAATGTATATATATTTGTATATATGCATGCACGTCTGTGTGTATGTTTGTCCACGTATTTTAATCATATTCCAATGATTTTACTTATATTTGATTATATATCTTTAAACTTTAATACAGTAAGTTTCCAAAAAATTAATTGAGTGGTATATTCAACATATGGACAGATAAGCATGTGTTTACCTAAGTCAGATATAAACATATGTTTTTTTGTTTGCTCGAGTGTAATTTTTTTAAATTTAGTCCAATTTCGACGACATCGTTTTTACAGGAATACGACAACGCTTTAACGCTTGGGGTGGTCACAGATTAATTTTCACAAAAAAACTTAAAAGAAGGAGGAAGAATTGGTTTGTAACAAAAAAAGATTTTTTAGAAGAAACACGTAAATATTTTGTCATCTATCATAACATTCGAAAAATAGATAATTTCAGAAAATAATTGAAATTTTAATTTATGGTTTTAGTATAAATAAGGTACAATGAAGACTTGGCACCGGTATAAAATTTATTTGTTTATAAAAATAAAATGCAAAAATTTTGATTTGCAATTCTTCGTTAAAAGGGTTGTTAACAGAAAACTGGTTTACCAAAATTTCCGATCTTCATAATTAATACAACTGCTTAAATCAAATTGAATAATATTTTGAGTAAGAATATTAAACAATATCTATAATTCTTTGGAATTATTGTCGGTATCGAATTTATTTAAGCAAATTAACTTTCAACTCTAACACAGTTTAAATTTTGCTCTTATTTTAAGTATCAAATACTACATAGATATTTCCATTTGCTATGTAGCATATTATACATTACAATATAGGTAGTTTTCTTCGAATAAGACCTCTGGGTATTAACAATAATCACTGGTATTAGAAAATAGAAGATGGTTAAGTGCTAGAATAATTATAGTTTATATATATGTACGTATGTAAGTGTATTATATTGGTACATAATAGTGCAAATTACTTGAAATTACCTACTTTAGACATATGAGTTAGAGTGTCAATTGGTTTTCATCGAATTCCCAACGGTTTTCTGTAATGATCTGTTAGAGACAATATTCATTTATTTGTAAAGTCATCCAATTTGTAAAAGTTATGATTAAAAAGGTGGCTGAGTATTTGTATCTCCGATATATTTTTCTAGAAATGTTACGTTTTTTAACATCATAATACGCAAATTTGCTATCATAAAGACGTCGAAAGAGCCAAGTTTTCTACCTATTGTTTCGCTTATCACAATTTTCAATTTCAATGTGTATCCTACTTCTAAGTTCAAGTGTATCTAGCGTCAAATTATTCCTCGAAATAAGCATTTTTTTACGATGGACTGGTCATGGACTGTAAGTTGTAGCCACTAACCCATTTTTAAATTTGAAAATAAAAAGAAGAAAACAAGCCAGCTTGGATGAATATGGTAGATTGTCTAACAATTAACACTTCAACTGTTCAATTTCAACGATTGAAACTACGATTTTCGAAAGTAAATTCGATTTTTGTCAAAATTGAAACGAACGGTACCTACACTATTCCTCAGTTTTATTCTTTGGTAACTTTTTGCTTTACATTATCAAATTGTGGACAATTTCGATCAATTCTAGAGTAATCCCGTCAATGGAACATCCTGAACAATGTTCGTCTTCGATAACATTCATTTCTCCAATTTTAAACAGTTGCAAATACAGTGACATGTTCGCCATGAACTGAATACAGCTTAGCTTTTATTTCTTTTCCTGTAAACATCTTTAAATATAAATGTTTAATTACCGCTCTAAACACACTTTTTCTAATATATTCAAACAAGTTTTCTTCAATTACAATTCATGTGTTGGATTGTCAAATATCTTGTGAAGAGAGTGCTTAGTAAAAATAGGCCATCAACGATGTTTCGTACATCCCCTCTCAGATTTTCTAAACACATATTGATCTGCCCTAGTAGTAACAAGTTTGTTTATTAATTTGATGTTCGTTTATAATGTTATTGATTTAAGAAACTTTCACACATCAATAAATTTCAATAAGTTTAATAAATGTACCTACCAAAAATAAATACACACACAATGCGTACAGTAACGCTTTTTTAAAGGGAAAATGAACAGCACATACATTTATTCAGTTACGTGAATTGAATTGTGATACAATTTTTTTCTTTTTTTTCATAAACTCAGTAAAATCCAATAAGCTGGTGACAAATCATTTGGCGTCGCACATAACACATTACTTTCTTTTCTATATAACGCATGCATCTATATAACATATGTAATATAGTTAAGGATTGTCGTATATCTACACTTAACTGCAAAAAAGTTAAACCAAACATAAAACCCCAATCATAGATATCCTAAGCACAGCAACGAGTTAAAAAAAAGATTTAAAATTGATAAAATTATGTGTTATAAAGATGCTTTACTTCATGTTAGTAGGGTTTTGGTTTAACTTGGTTTTGGAGAAGAAATATTAAATTAAGTGGTCGAAAATTTTTTATCGTAAAAATGAACTGCTTACTAAATACAAATTTGAATAGAAAATATCTCCTAACAAAAATTGATTCAATACAATCTATATATTTAAAAAAATCATAAAAACTGTTCTAACTGAGTCCGAGCATTAATTATATTTGGTATTCCCAGTTTAGTTTAACGTTTCGACGCCACCAAAACCCTTTCGAAATATTCGAGCCAAGGAACATCCAGAGACCGAAGTTTACAGATTTATTATTAAAAATCATCAAAGAAAATTTTTTGTTTTAAAGTAAATCTTTAAGATAATAATTTTCTTCAGACACCCCACTGATGTAACATAATTACTGATTTTACCCGTTCACCAAATTTAAACAATATTAAATACAGTCAGTACTTGGATATGGTGACCGCCGTAGATTGCTGTGTGCTGATGTTGTATAGAATATACCTCCTGTAGTCACTGTAAGACATAAGTAGTTGAAATTTGATTTAAAATAAAGAAAATAAAAATATCAATATGACGAAACTTCAAATAATGTTTGTAAAGTAGAAAATAAATATTCTTTTTTTGGTGAAATAAATTTAACAACGAATTTATTTTGTTTAAGATACATTTCGGAAAAGAGGTATAATGGAGTAGAAATATCTTATATAGCATTAAATTTGAAATATATGAAATATTTAAAAGTAGCACCATACGAGTTCGTCATTTTTAAAGAGGAAATTTAAAAAATTGAATGCCTTCGTAAGCACATTTTTTTGTAAGGAGTGTATATTACTTTTACTTTGTTTGACTTGTGAGCGTGATTTTATATAAATAATACCATACCGTATTGAATAAAGAGATGATACATATAGAAGAAATACATTGATAATGTAATTTTTTATGAAGTGTGATTTGTTTCCTTAATTCAAAATTCATCTTGTTTAAATGTGAAGTGCAGATAATCTCTATTGGAAAATTTGATTATAACGTAAAACAAGAAGTTTTTCTTTCATATATGGGCAAATATTTTAATAAGATCCTATATCTTTCTCAACACTTATATAGGTTTTTGTATTATTGATACGTATTTCCGCTAAAAAAGTAGCCTCAGCAGAGTCAATATACCAACATTTTCCTCAAATTTAAAATTACTACAAATCATCAGTTTTTATGTAAAATTTATCATTTAATTATAGAATTAGTATTAAAGGAATACATTACACTTCATTCGACCACTAAATTTTAATTAATATTTTGCTTACAATTCACTTTTCAGCTTTAAGAAAGAAACCTACACGGTATTTTTACAACTTTAATACCCCCCCCCCCCCCAGTAAACGCTAGTGAATCAGACTGCCTACCCGCAAGCTATTTCTCTACACCATAATTGTGTCATAATATCAAAATATCAATATTTAAAAAATGCTTTCCTTTTTTTCCCGCTCACCTATCGGACTATCACGATTCTATGCATCTATGTATTCACAACGACCAAACAAATTTTACCTGTAAAAAGTGTTGCAACCTTTAGTTATAAATATCATAATATAACGTAGTTATTTATTTAGTTATAATATAACGAAATACGTTACTGTCAAGCAAAAATTTTCAATGACATTATTTCAACATCGCATTAAAATTCCAAGAAGAGATTCTATATACTTTTAAATGACATTACCACATAATACATTTTATTTACAATATGTTTATTCCTAGACTGTGCATAGACATTTTATATTGAATTTTATGTTAAAATAGATGAGATTACAGAGCATGGACCACTTTAGTATGATGCCGATCATGAAATGCCTGTATTCATCGTTGTACCGCTCCTTGCTTATGATATCACATTGTGCATAGAACAGCTTCCATGAATAGGAACACATAACGCATTAAATTTAGGTAAACTAATTAAATTGTGCAACATACAAAATGAGATATTTTAAATTGAATAATTCCATTTAGAGTTGGAGAATTCCATTAAAATAATGTCAATTAAATTTTTTTAGAATTAAAGTTTTAACGACAGATAAAGCTCTATGTTTTAACGACAGAGTTAGCAAAGTAGTTGATATTCGTTTAATTGGGAGAAATAATGAGCTAATTTTTGTGGAACACTTTTAGATAGCGCTTAAAACAGCAGTGGTCCTTCACGTCGCTGATAACCAATTTCGAATTAAAATTGGCATAAAATTAGATTGTGGCATAAAATGTCTAGAATCCAAATTAAAGGCACCTTAGCACCTAGACTACTTGTTTTAAGATGGGATGGCTGATTTTTCTCTTCAAACCTATTCGGTGTATTGAGCTCAGGCGACTGATGCGATATATCGAAAAGTATACACCTAAGCGTTACATGGATGTGGATTTTTAAATCTACGTTACAAAATGTACCTTACCCACATAAAATTTAGGTCTATCCCCATCATTTATCTTTGTGGCCAATTACCGTCTAAGACCTACACTAACAAATAAATTTCGCTAAGAATGTAATACGTGTTGATTGTAAAGTTATTTAATCGCTCAAAAATGATTTATAATATATATTTAGTGTAAAATACGTTTTTTAAATTCTCATTTTCAAAGTTTTTGTGCTATTTTTTAGTTATCTTGTGACGGACTCTCAACTAGACAAAAATGAAAGCTATTTTAAGACTAATTTAAATACACCTATACATATATTTTATCCGAGCTTTTACTCGCGGCTTCGTTCGCGTTGATTATAACCATAAAACAAACATTTACAAAAAAACATTGGTTAAACAAATAAACTCACATTCGCTTTTATAATATCAGTAAAGATACACAGTGTTTTTGAAAAAAGAATAATCATGAATAAAAAGTTCTAGAAATCAACCAACCAGCATTAACAAAGATTTCATGATAAAAAAAAAAATGTGGTCTAGATTGGTAGGATAAAGGGCTTGCGTTCAATTCCCTGCGGTTATGTAATTTTTTATTTCGTTACTGGTTATTTATAATTCTGGTAATATATTATGCATATAGTTGAGTAAAATTCTGAATTATTCTTACCATGATTGGTTATCTTGTTTTGTTTTTTTAGTAGCATAGTACACAGTCTTACTAACTATATAGTAGTTGTTTATAATATAAAGCAACCATATCTATGGTATGTGTGTGTGTATGGGGAAAATGTTTCTATGTTCCACATATCTATAACGAATTTAGAGAGCGTACGTGCTTTATACTGTTGTATTTTGTTAGGTATATATTATCAATATTGTATGTATAAACATTAGAACCGATAACCATCACGTAACATACCATTTTATCTTCTATATAATGATACAGGATGTGCAATATTGATATTCACATCCAAAAAATTTCGAAAATGAAGCGCATGTGCCAGCCAGGTTGGTACTTCGCAACAAAAAAATTTTAAAAGTCAAAGTTTTTTTTTTTTTTTTTTATAATACTTCCCTTAAAATCATTTTGCAAAAGTCATTTTTATAAAAGTCAATATATAATTTATTATTTATTATTCAATATATAACTTTTATACTCGATATGCATTCAATATTTTAGAGTATATTATTTTGAGTCGAAGTTTGTAATGAAAGAAAATATTGACCGCAGAAATCAGAGATTTTTAAACAAAATTCTTCATGTTAGTTTTAATGCAAACTGAGCAATGTCAGGCGGGCTCCTCCACTTAGCGCAGCTACAATAAGAAAGAAAAAACCAATGTGTTGCATAAAGTAATTCCATATTTAGTAACCGCAAATTGAGCCATATAGTTTAACCATGAATACCAGTTACCGTAGCTACAATGTCATCCGATTGATCTTAAGAGGGGAATGATATACTGCGTCCTGAGTAACATAGACGACCAAAAGATACAAAAAACACGGTTGCGGTTCCAGTCTTAATATACTCAAACGCTGTTTCCTATTTATCTTAAGAGGGGAATGATATACTGCGTCCTGAGTAACGCAGATACGGTGATCAGTTCAATGGCCAAGTGAGTAAAGGCACTAATGTCTTCACCCATTTGATTACATAGCCTGGAGGTTGCATGAGAAAATTCAAATTGCTGATTAGCTGATTGATCACACTGCCATCAATAAGATAAAAACGTAGTTATCTATTCCACCAACAACATAAAAACAATATAATTGCCAGCTAGTGTTGTTAGTTGGCATCTTTACATTGCATTGGTTATGGAGTATTCCAAAGGTAGGTACAGATGACCAAAAGGCCTACGTACAAGAAACACCGCAACCGTGTTTCCAGCCTAAATATAATCCAACGCCGATATTTTGCTGCTATTTAATATTAATATGCTCTTTTATATGGTTTACAAAAAATGCTCCGTTCCACGGCGTCTCTCTGTGTCTCAATGTACATCGGACCTTAAGTTATTATATTATTTTGTAAAATGAACATATATATTATATACAGACGTTATAAAAAACATAATTGAAAACAAAAAACAAAAATTTGTCAACATTTTTTGTTACAGTATAAATGTAAAATTGGCATCTGTTTGTAATACCATTTTTATTAAATTATAAAATCAATTTCAAAAACATAATGAACATTAATAGGATCTAGCCGTTAAAAGTAATAAATGTTAATTAGATTTTTATGTCTCGTCCTATAAAATACAAGGTAGCTACAAAAATTATACATAATGTTTTATAATTGGATAAATTTCGCATGTCAAGGATAGTACGTTTAGAGCTCAGACCAACTATTTTACTAGTATTTACTTGAAACGAATTATAGATAAGGGATCCGTGACCTTAATATATCATTGATTGAAAAATGGATAGAATTGAAAACATTACACATTTGCTGAAAGTCGAATACGGGAGGCTCCTTTTTTATGCCAGTCGGAATTACAGTCTGCTACACCACCAGCTAGCCTCAGTCGGATCCCAGGTTCGATGCCTGGAGGATGTGTAATGTTTTCAATTCGAGCCATCTTTCAATTAAATAACGTTCAATACCATTTCTACTTTTGTGAAACGGATATCATGTGTTAATACAACAAAAGCTATATAATCGAAAAATAGCAATCAAAATGAAACAGTTCGGCTGTGTAAGTAAAGGTAATGTATTACAGGGAATATATTCTTTCACTGTACTAAAATTTTTTATTACACGCCCCAGAATGATAGAATATTATTTTATATTATTCTTACAGGAGACAGTTGTAGAAGATTTTCCTAGGTGTCTGCTAAACTACGTGCCATTTCTCGACATCCTTGAAATTCCAAACTGCGTTGTTTCAAATATCGATCACAAATTATTTATTTGTAATATTCAAGATCTGCTTTTTGTCATTAAACAAAATATTTTTAAACGAAATTTGGCACTTAAATCTTGGAAAGTTAATGATGATAAAGACTGGACACAAAAAATGCAAACGCCCATAGAAACTCATAAGTCCAGTTTCAATATATTTAAAAAACTTTAGTACCTGTTTATCCTGACCACCAATTAGTTATAGCTGTTCAATGTTGGTATTTAATGTGATTACCAGTAGTGATTAAGAGATCACTATACCTGATCAATTTCGATAAAGAATGGGCATCTTTCATAAAACGAATGCAACCATGAAAACTAAATGTCAGTAAGTTATTTTGTTTGTATGTCTATACATGGTTTTTTGTGTGTTTTCAATGGAATTCACAGACATGGATTTCAAAAATTAATTAAAAATTATATAATTTTAATTCATTATTGCATTCTATTTATCAAAGATTACAGATCCCCATTCCTCTCCAACATCCCAAGAAGATAAAGGCCATAACTACTAATTATCACATTAAGAGTCAATCGTTAAACTTGTATAGGTAACTGGCAGTCAGGGTAGGTATGCAATTTTTTTGAGTGCACAAAAATTGGATTTATGTACTTCTATGGACGTGTATATTATTTGCTGTTGATTTGCCAAACTATTTACTTAATCGCGAAAGTGCTGTGAAGCGTTTGTTATATGAAATTAAAGACGTAAATTTATTATATTGTATTTAAATTATATGATAAAAAAATATATCATAAAATTAATAATTAAAATTTTTAGGATGAAATGAATAATTTTCTAACAACAAATTAAAAATAACACAGACAGAATCATTATATTTTTAATACATAATAAAAATATTGATTTTCTTATTGGTTGAAATAAAGTACATTGATACTTTATTATATAAAATACATAAGATTTATTTGAAATTATAAGAACAATCATAAAATTATTTTATTACATTAATAATGTTCAAATTTATTAATAATATCCCTTCTATATAATGTTTTTTTTTTAGTTTTTTTTTTTTTTTTTTTATGACATAAATATTAATATATATGAAATTATTATAATATGAAAATTATTATTATATTTTTAATAAATATCAACTGTCTGATTGAACACATTATTTCATATTCAACACTACGTTGAGAAATCAGTTAGTTAACTGTGTTCAAGATATGAATCAAATTATTGTAAAGATAGATTGTGGTTTTGATAATAAGAAAAAAACAGTAACGAAAACCCTGTCCACAGAATAAAGCAAAATCATTGGTCATTAAAAAAAAAAATCCATTTTATTATAATAGATAAATTACGAACACTTTAAAAATGATAAAAATTTAAAAACTTAAATGCGCCACCACGTAAAAATGTAAAAAAATATTTTTAATGCATATTTTCATGTATATCTAAATATTAATACGTGAAGCAAAAACATTCCACCCCTTTTTATGAAAATTTGATGGACGGAGGACAATGAAATTTGGCACTTATAGTTAATATAGAGAAGAACTCAGGAATGATACTATATTTTTTAAAGTATACATACATACGCATATATGCTCTTTGGTTTAATATACTGTTTTTTTTCACTTTTGACTGGTTTTGGTCGAATGTCGACTGCTGTAACGTAACTCTAGTTATATATTAATATATAAAAATGTCTGTTAAAATATATATTGTTGTAATATATATCCATAGCCTATGTTGACGAGTAGAAATAAATATGAACAAAGTTGTGACTTAATAAACTTTGGCCTGGGAACTATTTGGGTGGGCGACGGATAGAAGTGCACAGCCTAAAAATTTTAATTTGAAATCTATTTAATAATAACGAAAAAAAATAAAAATAAAACTATTTTATTAAAATTATACTTTTTATAATTTTTGAATGAAAAATAAAAAATGATGCTGTTTTTCTTACCGACCGCCATTACACTTCTTTGTAATATGTGGCAACATTGGTATCTAAAGGTCAAATGTCAAATTAAAGATTATTTCACATGTACGGTTAATATTTATCTATATTAGAATTTTAAGTGTCATTATTCTATGAATCTATGAAAATAACGGATCGTATTTCGATTGAAAATCAATTTAATGTGGTGAATATTATAAGCGAATATAAATTTTAAAAATCAATTTTTGTTCTGGATCGAAAAACTTAAAAATCCCAAACAAACTAGCTAAATTTTATTATTTGATCATACTTTCAATTGTAAATTTAGTTTTAATACATCCCGAGTCGCACACAGACCACTTGCTTGCTCCTAAAATCTTTTCGTATACTTTCAATACTTATACACTACGATTACGTTGAAAGACTTTATACAGAAAATCCAAGAAATTAATGTTAAAAAAAATTTATTAACAAATTAAAAAATATTTAGAAAATATTTAAAATAAAATAATAAAATAGGATTAACAAATAAACTAAGTGGTATGTTATGTTACCAAAAGGGATTAGGAAATCAATAACTACCCTGCTATCTCAATTAAACTAACATCGGTAGTATATATTATATTATTAAATCAAAGCCCTTGGTATTATAAACGAATGTTATCGATAGTAACAGAGACGTATTACATTAAATTGTCGTAGTAAACAAAAAAAAAAAATCAAACAACGTGCTAATACAAATTAAATTAACAGAATATATTTCTCTATATTTTACAGTGAAAAATTATATTTCAAAACTCCATATAAAGTAAAAAAACGCTCAGTTTTGTTGATACCCATAAATTATTATTATTATTGTCAATCCGTGCTCAAACATTGTTCCACTTTAACCAAAGATTGAATAAATTGGAATAAGCATCCCTAATGTTTTATGTCTTATATTCAAAATAATAGTAGCCGCAAGGCAAACTCTCTCAGTCAATAAAATATTTTGTTTGTATTTCAGTAGGTCGGAACATCGAAAAATATATCCTTGCATAGGTGTCTAATAAGTAC
Source organism: Chrysopa pallens (assembly GCA_020423425.1). NCBI lineage: Eukaryota > Metazoa > Arthropoda > Insecta > Neuroptera > Chrysopidae > Chrysopa > Chrysopa pallens. Next base: position 16,877,416 of record CM035594.1, read on the forward strand.
ATAATGTATATAATGAATTGACATACATAATGTACTTGTTTGATTCATCTCAAGGGTGACCAATATTATTTTCAATAAAATGTGTAATTGTTTCTAAAAATGATTTAAAAGAATAAATACGCCTCTGATTACTGTCACTGGAGAACGGAAAGAGACTTTAAATTGCGTTGTTTCCCAACTTGAATAAACATTTGGGATTAAAATTTTTTTATTTATATACCTATCGTATTAAATGCTATATGATTTAAAAGTATACTTTTTTAATATCCGCTTTATATAAATATGTTTATATACTTGTGGAGTAAAAAATTCATTGCGACGCTTTGAACTATTTTCATTTTTTTACCTTAAACAATGGGCTTTGTATGTTGTGTAGAGTTGTTTTTAAGAATTAATTTTATTTATCTATCTAAAAATTTCTTTTGAACAGAAAAAAATTATAAAATACACTTATTTATTGATTAAGTTTTAAGTAAGCATGAAAAATTCAGGTCGTTGCATTTTTTAATTCCACGAGTATACATAATTAGTAGAATTTACATAATGTTAAACATACACACCTTTTAACACACATACCGATGTTGTAGTCAAAATGGCAAAACGGTACAACTGGATAATTTCACACTTCTGGCACTTTGCCAATTACAAAAATTTACAGAATAATCTTTTTAACTAGGTAATATCTAATAGATATCTATGTCTAGATATCTATATGAAAACAAAATGGTTTTATTGTTAAACGCTACAATTAAATATTTGTAATGTTTATATTATATTTGGATATTTTTATATTTGAAGGCAAAGATTCAAAGAATAAAAAGAACTATATTTGTTAACAAATAACGATTCTATAATTTATATTAATTATTCAATTTAACATTTAGTTTAAATTAATAATATCAAAAATTGATGAATCATGAAAATTGAAAATTAGATAAATGTTTATTTGACTAGCCATTATGTAATATGCCCAATTTTTATTTCATCCTACATTTTTTCTATTTTTCAAATCACATGTTGAATATATGTTCCATTGTTTTAGCGCAGTACAATAAAGTTTGTGTTTTAATTTGTTTTGTTAATTCTGTATAAAATACTGAGAGTGTATATGCTTTTGCTCTACCATCTTCTTTTGTTTTGCATTTTAAACTATTCATTGTTTTTACTTAACATTGAGCACATTTACGAGTATATAAAACTTTTAAAATTATATAGTTAGTTCCACCATATTTTAATAATAATAATAATTTATCTCCATGTGACACCTTTGTTATGTAGCTACAAATTAACTGGCTGATAAGTTTACGAATAAATCCTTAAACTTGACTATTATTCAAATTTAAATTTAAATAAACCGACTATAAAACCCATATTCCTTGCGAGCATAAACTAGAAACAAGTAACGATAATAACTAACAGTGTCAATTGTTTAGATACTCGACATAGCGTGGCTATTAATGAATTAATATAATGACATAAAATTCTTTAAATAACCTGTCTATATAGTTATAAATACATATATAATGATAATATGTATTGAAAATATATGCGATTATTATTAGCTAAGTTTGTGCTAAAATTGTGGCGAGTATAAACAGTTTATGATAAAATGTTTCAAAAAAAAAACTGTTTATTTTCGAAAAACAAACATTTTTTGTATTTGATATTGTCTTTTATCTTTTAGGGTTCAAAATTTGAGTCATGGATTCATTGGACCCAGTCGACTGATTTTTCATTCAAGAATTTAAATAGCACTGTTTAAGCCACCATCTGTGTTTTAGTTTCTGAGTTATCTTGATGGCGGACAGTTGGACGGATGGACAAAGTTACAAAAATTTTTAATGGACAGTCACACCAAAATTTTTATAGTACCTTCAAAATAGTTTCAACATTTCAAAGATAAGAATGCATTTTATATACACTCATATATTTCATAAACGCAACAACTTGAACTTCCACGCTTACTTAAAATAATATAACAAATAATAGAGTTAATTGCTTAGATACTCGAAATATGATTAAGTATCAATAATTTTACTTTTATTAATCATTAGCATTAATTAAATACTGTAAATATCCAGTCTATACAGCTATAAATTTATATATATTTTATTAATATATATTGTATTTATATATGTACTTATTAGCTAAATTAAAGATAAAATTGTGACGAGCCTAAGAATTTTACAAAAAAATGTTTCAAACAAAAGACGTTTAAAACAACAAATATTTCTGATATTTAAAATTTTCTTTTATGGCTCAAAATGGATCCTCGACCCATTACACCCAATGAATTGATTTGCTCATTCACGAACTTAAACTCATTCAGTCATTATTTAACATACGTCACCAAAATTTCAGCTCATTACAAACTTTAATATAGTCTGACATTTTATGTGTATATCGAATAGAAAATACACTAATTTTCTGGTGTTTTTTTTTTTTTTTTTAATTTTTTAGTTTAAAATGAATGTTTTACTTAACACAACACACGAATTTTTTTTTTTTTTAGTATACTAGTGTCGGGTACAAAAATTGCAATGCACAATAATATTTGAAAAAGTTTCCAGACATTTTATTTATCGACATAAAATGAAAAGAAACACCGATGGAAGTCATTTCCACACCACATGTACACGTTCGTATTCGAATACTACAACCAAACACACCATGCTGATCGAGTTTTGACATTGATGAATAGCCTACACCAATCATCTGATCTAACAAAAAAAGTCAACTGACAGGATATACATGTTTTTCATCTCCTTATTTTCAGTTATGTTACAACACAACACAATGTTTATTTTTTTCCTTTTTTTTTAAATTTGAAAAATTACAGTCTGACTGAATTGAAAGCTTCAATATCAAAGCTTTATTATTTACCACAGCGTTTAAAAAGCTTTCAATATGAAAAGCGGAAGTACTAAAAACATATAGATATATAATTATTAAATATTTTAGTACAGTCTTTAGTTAATCATAGCAAATCCGCAAAGCATAAATTTCGATTTTTTGCCCCAACAAATGGTGCAAACTGTCACCAAATTAGCAACGAGTAACATCTCCTCGGAGAATCATGCATACTAATTAAGACTACTTTGCAGTCGAAAATCATAAATTCATAAAGAATGATGATTATGATTTTTCCTTTAATCCCGAAAGGGGAGGGGGAGCCGCAACAAATTATCTCCACGTACACGATTATAGGCCATGCTTTTTGGTTCTCCCCAACTTGCCTTGTTACTGTAGTTCTACCTCAATTGATCTTCTACATGTCATAAATTGGCCTGCCCCTCTTCCAACTTCGGGCGACTATTGTGCTTTCCTCCATAGCTCTTCGTTTCTGAATCTATCTGGCCATCAAAATTCTTATAAGGCACCGGTTTACGAATACTTGAACTTAAGAAGATGTCGTTTTTATAACTTCTAAGTTTGGCAACCATAAAGAAGTACCAATATTACCCTTTATTCCAAAGATTCTGAGTTTTACTTTCTTTCATAACATCTTTCGTAACAAAAAAAGCTTAAAAATACCTACTTGATTTAAAATAATTTTCGCTTTCAGCTAAAACAATCAATTTTTCAATAACAAAACTTGATCTTTTTGGAGTATTACGCCTGAACTAACATTAACATATGATGTCAAAAACATTGTAAAATATAAATGTTTACCTGAATAAACTTTGTGATTTTCATAAACGATTTTTAAAATTAGTTTTCAATCATGAATGATTTAGGTGTTACGTGAATAACGGCTTATGGACACAGTTTTATAAGTTGCTGTTACTTATAGGTACAAATTTATCGTCTATTTTTTGAATCTATTATGTAAATTATAAATAATACTAACCGTGCATGCAACAGAACGTTGAAGTAAATTTGCTTACCTGAAACAAAGAATACAAAATTAATAATGTATATATTTGACAAGTAAAATTTAAAAAAAAATTAATTATGGTACGGTATTAATCGATTTTAATAAGGTTTTCACGACTAAAGAAAAGCTTTATCATACATCTGGTTGAGTGCTTACGAGATAAAGCGTTTAAGGAATACTTCCTCTATTGTTTACAAAAAATTTAATTCGTTCAATAATTTTGTGCGGCTAGGAGATCCTTGTGAAGAACAAAATTCGTAACGTTATTTTTTTTTCTAAAACTATAAACATTATTCAATATGTATTCTATTCGTTATTTTAGTGAAATTTGGTTGAGAAATCCATACTCATATATTCTTTAATAATCGCCGCCATATATAATACAAATAAGAGAGTGAGATATATATATATACATTGGTTGAAAAAAGACAAATTAATTTTTACTAGCGCACCTTCATTTTGTAGGCGTGTCTTATTTATACAATTTTACACACATCGTATTTTTACTGAAGGGCGCATACGTTTTTTCTGTCATTTCAGTTACTTTAACCAGCGTAAAAGAACTTCGTTGTAAAAAATATGAATTCAACATAAATTTTTTAAAAAAAGAACACCATTATTCCGATGTCGGTAGTTATAACCCGGAAAGAGTTTATACAAAAACGTATTTTTTAAGTTTATCATAAACATAAAAGTATGTCACGTTTAAATTATTATGTAAATTATAAATGTTTAGAAAGAATAAATAAATCAAAAACATTTGAACAATTATTTTTGTTCATTATAATTATCTTAGTACAACCAATTAAAAAGAACATAATGGATGCATAAAGAACTTGAACATGGGTACCTATTAGCTACCTATCATACTGTAAATGGTTGATGTATTTCTTGGTATTTAATATTCTTATTCAATAGAAATGAACAAACACTAATTAATATAAAATAATAATAATAATACTAAAAACATGTAGTAATAATTAAAATTGTAATTTAAGAGTGATGAGAAATAACTAAAATATATTAATATTTGTAGAGAATACACTTTTAAGATATCAAACGAAAATTAGTGAAGTAATGATTCATACTCATGCGAACAAGGTTTCGTATGTACTCACAAGAATATATGTTAAAAAATTTATGCTCAATTCATTTGTATACGTTCAAAGTTTTCAGATCTTACGTTTTGATGATTTACAATATAGCCTACTTTCTTTCAGAACGTAAAATTAAATAAGAATTTAGCATGATTAGTTTTTTGTTTTAAAATATAAAAGTTGCAAATTTTAAATTTAGATCGAAGTAGAATTATGTGGTAAAAATTTTAAAGTAGCAAATAATGCTAAAGTACCTTTGTTTAATAATTTTCATGTTTCTCCTCTATAATCTTGATTTTCCGATAAATATAACGGTGCAATTGTTTTCTGTATGCCAATTGGTAGTTAAATTAAAACAATCCTATTTCTTCTTGCCAAGTCTATCGCTGGATACCATTACATTTCATATAAATATTCGCTTCAAAAACATAAATATGAAAATAACACTGGTTGGCAATCCCAATATTTCAGTCTAAAATTTCTTTTAAAAATTCTACTCAAGTTTATAGATGAAGCAAGTGGTCTAGATGCAACCCATAAAGTCCACACGATGCATTTCTCAATGAGGACAATTAAAAAGCAATGATTTAGTTTTATTATAAATTTCAGTTATTTTTTCTTTTTAGTGTTTTTAATCTCACCAAAAAACGGCTAGACTGATTTTCCTGTAAAATCATTCAATTCTAAGTTATGTAATCATGCATCGAATGAAAACCACTCCAAAAGAGACGCATAAAAAAATGCAGATACACACACACAGACATCTTAAAACACCAGATTTGGGTTTTAGAAACGTAAAGATGTATTAAATTGTTTGGGATTCACAATATCGATCCAATTACCAGACTGTCCACCGTAAGGGACTAAAACTTGTGGCATTCGACGTTTAGCATTGGCTTCTCTTCAAGTTAAATGCGTTGAATTTTTACTCCAATAAGATAAAATTGCCAAAGCTGAAAGTCTTTCGTGACTCATTGTACATCTTAAATCAGAGAAATTGATTTATTAAACCTTATTGTAATTCTTCGTTTAACATTGTCTTTTCTTCAACTTAACGATCAATTTCATAGAATAAATTTCAATTTTGTCATTAATGAACACAATTTTTAATATCATTTCTTTTAAAGGTCGAAATTTTTAGGTAGGAGCTGGGTCTTTTTTCACATTCATTTTTTTCAAGATATCTCACTCTATATGAATGAAAAATATACGCAATAATCTAATCGAAAACCAAATACTCCTTAAAAAGTTGTTTTCGTTTCATTACTGTTGCTTGATAAATTATTTTCGATAAACAATATACATGTAATTGCTTTGATTACGAAATTACGGAATCCTACAATTTTATTATAGATACGGACACGGGTAGCATATGAATATAGCCGCCATTCATAGGCAAACAAACACACATATATACATATACACATACACTTATTTTAATTTAATATAAATTCAGGAAGTCGAAGAAAACAAAGGTAATGATGACAACAGTTCATGACTCTTCTTCATAACTCTCTTAATAATAGTATAAGAGAGCCATTTGCTAGCGGCATATTCTATCTAAATTCATCAACAACGTGTTATGTATGTGTGTATGTATGCATGCTGAATAAGTGGGTAGGTTCGTTCAGTTTATAAGAACAGTGTAAGTGAGAAGATGACAACAGCGATTGTATCATTACATCTTATTTAGGGTTGTCACATGACTTTGTAAAATGATATTTTACATTATTTCATTCAATTGTAGTACCTACAGTATACTTTATGAGATGAATCAAGTCTACGAAATAGGGGAACGCACAAAATTTATTTAATAACTTCAATTGAAGCGTCTTTAGAACACTAACATGGACCGGATGTAATTTTTGAATTGAAAACTTCTTTAGCTTTTTGGTACGGGAAAATCCTATGGGTTCACGTGACCGACATGCTCATGACTGCCGCATACCGTGTGCCGTGAGCGTTAGATTGTTGGATGGGGGAAATCTCGAACGTTCGCGTCACCGACATGCTTATACCAGTATATCTCTACATATACAACTGGCGTATGATTGTATACTAATTGTTATTTCAATTAAATTGTATTTATATTTTGTTATGATGTTGTACAGCTCGTAATATATTTGAATAATAAAAATCTAGATAAACATAAATGTAATTGAGTGTCAAAAGATGTGAAAACTAAATTGATGTTGATAATTTTAATTTAAACATTACGAAATTTCAAATTTTATAAGGACACTAAAAAAAAGACACCACGGTTGTTACGATGCTATAATGTGCTGTGCACACACATATACTAGCTCAGGTTCATGTACGAAACACTGTATAATGTCATCTACCTCATTCGCTCGCACGCTATATCCTATAGATATATTTGGTTGTTTCTTTTTCTATAGCTTATTTGTTTCATCGTTTGAAATCAGAACGATACTAAAGAAGCTTAACTTCAAAAACGTAGTATAATAAATAGATATTTCGCTCGTGCTTTAACAACAATTATGATTTATTTTCAAACCCTAATTGTAACAACATTATACTCTAGTTGTTCATAAAGTAAGGCATATGACTATCTTATACTACGTTCATGTAACGCATTTCTTTCATAGCATATTGTGTTACCTTATGAACTTTATTAGAAACTAGGTTCGCAATAAATGATAATAAATGCTTTTGAAAATGAAAGGTAAAATAACTTAAAAGGTCGTCCCTGAATTAAGGTGTTGTCACATAAAACATTAAAACGTATCTTTCAAAACAAAATGAAATTTGATATTCAATATTAACAGCTATAAATTTGCACATGCTTATTCCATCTGTTCAGGATACTAACAATATAGATATTAACATATTTTTAACACAAGTAGTCTAGTATTTCATTAGTTGCACCAATATAATACTCAAAGTGTTTTAATTGTTCTTCTATTTAAGTATCATGCTATAAGGCTGACAGTTCTTACTTAAAAATTTTCTTGTTTGTCTACAGCATAAGGGAACTCTTCATTTGTGTTCATGATAGAAACTAGATTAATAAGTATAAAGCTTTAAAAAAAAAATTAAAAGACCTCGGTCACACGTTGATTGGGTTTACAGTCCACACAAAAATTGGGTACTTGTTTTTTCATGGAGTAAATAACCAGATGGGTGGGTGTATCAATACAGTGAGTCGAGTTCTTGGATCAAAAACGTCCTGTCTTTGACAATTAAAAACACCTTTCGGGATTTCTAATCAGTATATTTATATTTAAAGGAGCAAGCTACATTTAATGATATTGTTTGTGTGAGGATATTAAAATTATTTCGGATAGAAGAACCTATGAAAAGAAATCTAATTACCGCACCGCATTAATGAACATCATTTTTTTTTTATTATATAATCTTATAAATTAAACTAATAAAAAATAAAAAATTACTTTGAGTTTAATCCATTCGGTGGAATAACTGGATAATAAATATTACAAAATAAAATCGCTCTTATATTATTATATCCATGTTTATTATAGCAATATATATAGTAGCTATATACATGTGTATATTTGTCGTCGTAAGAGAACGTGAATTGTGTTTTCACGAAAAAACGAGTAGTTACGAGAAAAATCGGATTATTGCATTAAGACAGTTGTTTTACTTTTTTTAGTTTTTTCCCGAAATCTGGTATTGAATAAACTTTTTTCTTCAAACAGCCAGACTATTTAAGTAGAACTTTATAATTTACAAATCCATGTTGTACCATTAACAAAAAAAAAAAAAAAGTTAATTGTGATTAAATCTCGCGTACATGAAGTATGGAGTCAAGCAAGCGCATATTTAAGGCTGATTTACCGGAAATATTCGGATTTTTTTGGCATTATTTGCAGTCAAACAGCCTTCTCGATTCGGGTTAATTTAATAAAAACGGGCCAATCAAAAAATTAACCTCAGTTTCAACGGTCCATGTATACTCGACCTCAACTTCAAATACTTTGATGCTTAAAAACGCAAGATTCAATTCGCGTTTAACGAATTAACAACGAAAATAGAATATATATGATTGAGTAAAGCAAATACGTTTCCAGAAAAATTATTAAAAGGAATCAACGCCGACATATATATTATACATATATATTTAATGTATGTTCTATAACAAATAAAAAAAAAGGATTAAATGAAATAATGATATTTATTATAGATTGTACTGGTATGAAGTACTCTGTATGTACCAATACTCAGATTAAAATATCTGTAGAATTGCAAATTTTATGAGCCATCACATTCGTTTATATTAGCCACTATTAAAAATATTACTTCCGAGTTATATCAATCAATATTCAAAATATTGTTTTTTTTTTCAAATATTTTCTTTTTTCCTCCCATTTTCATATATATTGACATTTTGGAAAATTTATTTTCTGTCCTTTTGCTAGACTGGTAATTTACCTGTTTGTTAAACTCATTAAAATGAACGCATATATCTCCAAAACTCCTATACGAAAATTTATAAATTTTTTTGAAACATTAGTAAAGATTTTTGAGATGGTCCCATTTAAGAAACATCTCACCTATCAATTAAAGTTCCGGAAATATACAGCTCGAAAATGACCATTTTGTAATTAAATGTCGACATTTGGTGAATGGTTTAATTTATTTTGATGAATCGTATATACTTGCATAGTTTAGGTATACATACGTGATTTAAATAATTTTAAGATCAATTATATTATTCAATTAATTATTCTAGAAGACCGTTATTTTATGAATATAAAAAACCGAACGAAAAAAGCCAAATTAGCTTGCTATTACAGTATTAAAAATCTAGAAAATTCATTTACCATATATTCAAATTTTAACTCAATTGGTCAATCATATTCATCTCATTTTGATAAAATTTGGAATGTACACGCACGGGCTATTCCAAGAACTTTTAAGAGAAAGTTAATTATACTTATGATCTGTGACTTCACGTCATGGTTAAGCTACTGAAACAATAGCAATATCTTAGTACGTTGCATAGCTTTTGAACAGAGTATAAGTTGTTAAGCGATATATGCTCATACAATTAAGTTATAATAATATTATATATTTAAAGGCGGATACTGTTGAAGCGGGTAGTGAGATCATAACAATATCATCTACATATTACCATAGGCTATATATTTTTATATAACAAAAAGGCTTTGACAAAAAATGGTGCTTAAAATAATTATTACGTTTTATAATTTAATTACGTTTTTTTTTTACGTTATAATGAGATAAGACGTATTGAATTATTTTATTTTAAGCAGACGAATTTATAAAAGAAAAAAGAAAATTTTTGGGAAACTTTCTAACTTCGCCAGTTAGCAAATTAATTGAAATTTTTCGTAATATATAATAAATAGTAATGAAAATATTTGTAAATATAAGACGAAAAATATGACACGTATGTACTTAATGTACTTAATGTACTTAATTATTAGTTTACGCTATACGCCATAATTATTTAGAAAAATAGAAAAACAGACCGGCAGACAGACAAACAGACACATATAGTCTGATTTAATGATTCTATGAATGTCTAAGCTCAAGTTTCATTATATTCAAGCATTACAAACTTTCGACTGAATTTAATATACTTTCATATATTCTGTATATATAAATTATGGAACACATAGCTATGGACACTATCTATACATTCAACAAATCGAAATTGTCTTTGAATAAAGTAGCAAGAAAACTAACAACAAAAATGTAAGAAAGCTTGTTACTTACTGTTAGAGATTTTATTAAAGTTTTTTCTATTTGTTGTTCAATGTATTTCATTCGTTTTATTAACTTTGATTTTAGGTGAATTGGTTTTAGAAATAAACATTGGAAAGTAGTTGTTCTAAATTTCAATCTTTATACGTTTTTTAACAAATAAAAAATCTTGTATTATTTTAAATGATAATAAAAATTGAATGGATAGTCTTAAATGTTTAAAAACTAACTAGTGAAAAGTTTTACCGCAGCATAAGAGCCCATAAAACCACGATATCAAATGGTATATAGTCGTAAAAGTGAAAGTAAATGAGAAAGTAACCATATTTTAAAAAGAATTTTTTTGTAAATACGTTTTTGAATTTCTTGTTGTTTATATTGTTGTTTATCAAACTCGGGTATCAAATCTCGAGTTAAAAATAAATTCTAAAAATGAATATAGGTAATACTGGGAAAGTGTAAGAGATCGAAATAATTAATTTTTAAAGTACATTTAATTTTCATATTCACTAAATATTTGATCCGTTCTAGGATCCGCATTTTAATTCACAACCCATCTTTTCAAGAAGCACAAATAGTTATAAACTGAGCCCAAGAAAAACTGAACTTCTCAGGTAGATAATAAATTTAATGAATAACAAAAGCTTCAATCTCAAAAAAAAAAAAAAAAAATGTTAATGTTTAAAATTAATACTGACATTTATCCGGTTAATCGGTATCAGTAAATAAATGAATAATAACAGTAAACGGTGTTAATTATTTAAATATTCGAGATATGATTGAATGTCAATGTTTGAACAATTTTGATTAGAATTTAGACTTTAAATTTGTAGTCCATACAGTTAGAAGATTTTGCTTCAAATGTATTATAAGTATGCCTCAATTTAATTATTACAAAAAAATTGAGCTGAAATTGTGGCGAATATAAACAGATTAAGGAAAGATGTATCTAATAAAAGTTTTGTTGCTTTTAAAAAACATTTTATTATTGGATATTTCTTAAATATTTTATGCTTTAAAAGTTCTGCCAAGAATAAATTTTAATGGGTTTAATTCATTCAACTTTTAAAGCATAAAATATATAATAAAAATAAAATAAAAAAAATATTTCTTGAAAACCAACAACTTTTTAAGATCGAAAATACGACATCACAATTTCAGTACGTTATATGTTTTCGTTTTGAGTTATATTAATTAAGAACAGGTGGAAATGAAATAATTAATTGATTCATCGAACAGCATTACCAAAATTTGAATAGTGCCTTAAATATGTGCTATCTTTACAAGCTTTAAAACAAATTGGATATAATTTCGCATTTTCTACATGTCAAGTATAAAAATACAGCAGGTAATTAAAAGTATACAATTCTTTCAATAGATAGTGACGACTAAACTATAGAATCTGTATTTGTGCGTTAATGAGAGTACAATGTCGAACAAAAAACTATCTTGCTCGAAAAACATAATAATATAAATTCAGTATACGTTCTATTATTAAAACTGACTGTATAGAAGAAGAACAACAGAGAAAACAAGCAAGCATTGCAAATACTTTATTCTCAATATATGAACGAAGAAAACCCGCCATTTTGTTAACGATTTGCACGTGTATTCTTCGTTACAGACATCATTAGGTTCTTGTCTAACTACCGTTTCAACTATTTTCTTTGCATTTTTTTCTTCAATTGGATATATTTTTGTTTGAGAAGTTTATGTTATAGGATGAATTATTCAATATGCCACATATATTTTTATAAGATAATAGTCATCAATACTGACCGCGGAAATAGAAATATGATTTTGATATTAGTTTTTATCCATTTTTACATATTCATCTGTTTAACAAAATTTGAAGTTACACTCTTAAAATTCCTTCAAAAATCCTAATTCAAATGAAAAATTTCAAATTTTTTTTTAAATATTAAAATATATTGAATATTTAATTATTATTGAATCTATAATTTATTGGTTTTTTGACTTTGTATGTTTTAGGGAAAAACTTGATTTTTTTCACCACTATTTATTTACTTTTTAATATTCCTGTTATTGATGAATTATACTTAAGCAGAAATCTACTTTACAAAAATTCAACCTTAAAATAATTTAACTTCTAATGCACTCTGCTTTGAAAGTATTTTTATTTCTTGGAATTTTATCTATGTCTATTTGAATCTGATTTATTTTTGCATATTTAATGACTTTCCCCCCAAAAAAAAAAAGATGGAGATTAATTTCTCTTCATTAACAAATACTTTTCGAATATCAGTCTTTAATATTATAAATTAATAAACTTTCAATATGACATCTTGTGCTATTTTATTAGATATTTTCAAAAAAAAAAAAAATTGTCCAAAGAAAAAAAATTGAACAGGTCGAAATAATTCAAAAAGTAACACAAATTAATATCATTTAATTCTTTAATGAAAAAATATTTCACATTTGCCGCTCAGTTTTGCAAGGTATTAAGAGTTTTATGTACCCAGTGATTAAAAATTAAAAAACTAGATAGCGCAAAGATCGCATACAAATGGTACTTGATTATCGTTATATATAATGAATAATAGTAGAAGAATATTTCATAAAATTAAAATGGAGATAAATAAAGCCGACTTTCGTGAAGATTACACCGGAGAAGGTGTTTCGCCAACTAAGATGAACCATATTAAAGATGAGTTACATAATTTGTAAAGAAACATTCGAATCATATATATACAATATATACCTATTATAGACGTATAAAAATGTTGAATACTTGAATAAATTTCTTTCATACAAGAAATTCAGCCGTATCATTGGACATATTTTTGCTCTATATTTATTTCAAAGGAAATCTCACCATATATAAAAGAAGTGTACATAGTATGTGTATGAACTGTGTAACAGACGTTATTGTATTCTTACAATATTTACCGACCAACAAATTATAATAGTCTAGGATTTTTAAGACAATTTAACAAATATTGTAAACTAAGGTTTAGAAGCACATAGAGCTTTGCGATTTTCCATTATTTTTTAAGTAGAATCAGCTTAAAAAGATATTGGAAGTCCTGCGCTTATTACGATTAAAAATTGTGTTTATAAAATTTTTTAAACTTAATGGTTTTTGAAAACCTTAAAAATCACCAAAAAAATTAAATTTGAATGGATGTTTTTGTGGCTGTCAGATAACAATTATTTGAAGTTTGGATGAGTAATTTTTGAGATATCATTTAAAATATCTTTGGAATATTGACTACGTATCTAATCACTAAGTTGATAGTATTTTTGAAACCTTTAGATCAAACGTCCTTTAAACACACGATTTTATCGATCAGAAACAAAAAAATTTTAACGATTTTTTTAATTTTAAGAAAAATAAGTAAACCTCGAGAACTTGTTTTTATCTCCGATTACGATAAAATTATGATTGAAAATGTAGTTTGATGTGTAGTTTTTTATATAACAAGTAAAATCTGATCCGGAAGCAAATAGCCTGGACAAATTACAAGCAGTTTTTTTTTTTGGAAAAATCTAGTCCAATAGCTGCTGCGACAGCAGAGTTCAGAAATCCATATCGAATCATTTATTACGGGATTCTCAAATTCATCCAAGTTTCCAAAATTCACCAAATATATTTCAATTTCCCAAATTCATTTGAATTATGGTATAGTTCAAGAAAGAACGCAGTGAAAGTAATGTAGTATGGCATTTTATTTTATTCAATAAATGCACAGAACTATCAACGATTATTATTTATTTCAAAATTTAGACATTTTATGTTAATTATAATTCTATATCCATCCCCTAAAAACGACCTCTAAGATTCAAGGTATGGATTTTTCAGCCGTCATTAACATTCGTTAAAAATTGCATAAAAGTAAATCACCAACTTTGCTTATACTATTCTTAAAAGACTGTGGACAACCTCAAAATTAATGCATTTATGGGGACATTTGTAATAGTTTGATATTTATTGCTTGTTGAACTTTTTCCACAATTTTTCAGTAAAAATGCTCGACTATACATATTCATTTTAGTTGGATAACAAGAGTCGTCTTCACAATATGTACCAAAAGCCATACATCTTTATTATCTTTATAAGCTTTCATACTGTGCTTACAATAGTAAACCAAACTATGCTTTCAACAAATAATAATAATAATTATTTAAAAAAAAAAATTTACTATGAGTATTTACTATGAAATGAATCAAAGAACTTGTAAATTGTAAAATGGATTCTTGAAAGAAATGTATAAACACACGAAATGTCAAATGATAATTTTCATTCGTAAACTTAATATATTTGTAATATGGTCATGTATTTTGAAGAATGAAATTTACAATTTGCCAAAAAGTGGTAAATTCGTATTAATCATTTTTTGCTTTGATATAAAACAAAAATTGATATGATTATTAAGTTGATTGTTTTTAAAAAACAAACTTTTTTGTATTTGAATATTTCTATTATCTTTTGTGGTTAAAAAGTCACAATTTCATGGATCAATGGGACCCAATTGACAAAATCCGTCGCAATCCTATTTTGACAGCTATCTACGGTCTTAAATCCAGAGTAATATAAATCATTTTGCGCGGGTAATCACAACCAAAGTTTTTGTCACATTTTCCTTAGAGACAAATTTGCACATAACTAAATCTCGTTAAAGAATCTTAAATTGATCTGCTGGATTTTGGTGACATACTGTGTTTCATAGTCACTTACAAATATAAGCCATTATTCAAAAATATTAAGTGGATACGCCAAGATTTAATTTGTAGTCTAATTATAAAATAGACTTTAAAATGGCTGCCAAAATTTCGCCCGTGGCCCGAAAAAAAAATTAACACAAAAAATCGTTAGTATTTGTACGTTCTTTTATGAAATGTTACTGAAATCTTACCGAAACTTGAAAATGAGAAAAATACTCAGAAAATATTTTATAAGGAATAAAAAGAAGGGTGTTCAAATCTAGAAGGCGAAAAACTGAGACTATGGTTTCTTACACGTAAATTTTTTTTTATAATTCAAACTCTCTAAATTTTCGATTAAAATTCAGGCTCATTCCACTAATATATACATAATACACAATATACATAATATATATACTCAATATATACACATTAATTAGTTCATTTTTTGGACAACCCAGAATTTTTTCATTTATCATTAATTAAAATAAAAAAATTTGCTATTTAAATATGAAATATGCGCGAAAACCTCGAAGGAGGAGAAAGTGTCAGACATATCATTTTTTTATAGTACATTCAATCTCCTAAAATTTTCGATCAAAAGCGATGCTTCCTCTACTAAAAGAATGAGTATGATGAATAAATATATTTCTCCAATGATTTTTTACTGCTGTTAAAAATTTATTCATTTTCTCGGCTCCTCACTAAAAATAAACACATTTATCTTCCTTAAAATTTAAAAACAGAAAATTTTTTATTATCATCTTTTTAGTATTGTAACAAAAATATAAACAAAATGATGATTTTCTTTGTCATAATCATAACTTTTTCAGATTTCATTTTATAGAGATACTTTTATTTTATTTACTTAAAACACATTTTCTGAAAAAAAAGGAAAAACAGCAGGTATTTGATTTTCTATTCATCAAGTCAAGAAATTTTATGAACAAAGCTAAAAATAAATAATTATTATTTATTCTATGATGCTTCTGGTTGTTTGTGCAACTCATTGTTCATATTCATACATAATTATGATGTTGACGTATTTTTTATTAATGGTAGCTATAATTCACGAACCAAGGACTGAAATCGTTTTTTTTAAATCTAATAAGAAGTAGAATATGGACGTAAATATTCTGATTAGACAAAAAGGCAGATATACATACATGTCTCATTACTCTAAATTTTCATAAAGACTACGTCAAAAATTCCGTTTCATAAGAAAGAGACGGAAAAGGTTCTTTGATACCATATACATTTTTTGTTTATAATTATTTACATTGTTAAAATATTTATATAAAGAAGAAATCTATTATTAGTCAATTTTTTTCGCTCTTCAGTTCATCACAATGATTTAAATTAATAATTAATTTATGGTTGAATTCGAACCTGCAACTGTGGTAATTTGGTTATACAAGTTTATTTCTTAAGGTATTACTAACACGGAACCAATATTTTAAGAAATCCTTCAAACTTGAAGTCATACCGCAACATATATTATTTCCAATTTCAATTTGAATTGCCAAAATGCTTTTGTATATCAATACATAAAAGATAATTTCGGATTCATTTTAAAACTAGGATTCACCAGAAACTACCATAAATTTATATCTTATTCATACTAGATCGAGTTTATTCTTGTATTTAAAGTATCTAAATGCAAAATAAAATAACATAAAAATTATGCATACAAGTTTTATTACAATATTTTTATTACGTTTTCATATACATATTTTGATAAAACCATTATTTTTCATGTATTTTAGAATGATATTTACAGTTGCATCCATCGAAATTCATTAATAACAACAGGGTTTTTTTTTGTAGAGTTCCAAAAAGCAAGTAACATCATATCATTAATAAATATCCATATAAAATTTTAGCCTAGCTTAATTATGATTAAGGTAACAAAAATTGGAAAATTTGGCTAGTTTTCTTCTTTGGAGATCATAAAAATGTTTTTTGTAAATTTTTTTTAAGTATTTCTGGAATATAACCTCTTTGGTTGAAATGCATTACAAATAATTAAATTTTTAATTATCTTACGTTTAAAAAAATAAGTTTACCCTTTTATTCTAGAACCCATAGATTCTAAAAGTACGTAGTTTTCAATCGTTACTTACTTATGTCAAATTTTCAGCTTTGACCAAAAGATAGATATCGAAGTTGCATAAAAAATGCTTAACGCAAGGCGGAAATACCGGTCTCTGAAAAACATTACTAACATGCGACCTGCAGAATATCGAACTAATAAAAAAAATACATTAAATAATTCAGTTTCTGTCAAAGATCAATGAATCGAAGAATGACAAATGTATAGAGAAATAGGTTAAAAAACCGACACTTAGAACCCGATCAAAAATACTGGACATTGCAGTCAAAATTAAATGTCTAATGAACTTGGACACCGTATGACTAATCAAGGAAAAGAGGGCACTCGACGGCGAAATGGTGAGATGACATAGTTAAGCATGCATGTGTTGAATGGATACGATGGACATATATTAGGAAAAATTGGGAGTTACTGGAGGAGGCCTTTTTCAAACAAATGGGTTGGCACAAGACTTATTTATTTATTGATTTATTAAGTTAAACAATACACCTTGTATTGTACATATGTACTACACTATGTTGTTTTTAAAACTATTAAATATAATAAAAAGCATGGAAGCTGCATTGGTAATAAAGATAGTATGCTGTTCAGTAATAAACTGTAATATACTTTAAACAAGCTAATAAAATTGAGTTTAATTATATATTTTTATTACGTTGCAATTCATACAAATTAAACAATACGACATAAAAACTAATGGACGAATTAGGTGCTAGTTTTATATCCTTCGCATACATTTCCGATGAATCATATTGGTCCTAGTCATATGAATTTGTGGAAGTGGCTTACAAAAACAAAGTTTTAATTAAATAGAGAACGTTTTGTCTTTTATAGAAAATATATATCTTTAAAAAATGCATTTTACAGAAACAAATATGTAAAAGGAAAACTAATTATTTAAAGACGGTGAAGATTATGTTTTATTGAAGACTGATTGTTTTGAACCTTAGATGCAAAAAATATTTTATAATTTTTTTGAAATTCTAGAATGCTAAAAACTATGAAAAAGTCTCGAAAAATTCAATGCTGAGCGACTAGATAGATTTTCACAATTCTGTTTGATGAATAAAATCCTTTTAATTTACAAACCGTATTAAACCATTTTATAAGTTTGAATTGGAAATAATATTTCCTAAATTGAATAGGTAAATTCCCTGCCTATAAAGGCTATTTTCGATTATTTCCGCGAGCATAAAAATCATGAACATCAGTTCTCGTTTAGCTGAAAGATCATTCCATAAAAAGTGTATCTGAAAGATCATTCAATAAATTGAATGATGAATTTGATGTTTATCAAAATTTTCGGTTATCAAACGTTAGACATCTGGTCCACGTCCCGAATAAAATGCTTTTTACATATAATTAAATATCTTACTACTACCATAAAAAAAAACTTATATCTGTCAATTAAAAAGTTGTGGAGATAAGAAATATTTAGTTTTTCCTTACTAAGCAGAGCTAAGACAAAATTTTGGATTGGTAATTATTATAAATTATTTGATATGCTTATGGGCACCGGGACTGCTACACTGCATTTCCTACATATCAATTTGAGATCGACCTTACAGTTATCGACATCTAACGAGCGATAATTGAATGAAATATGCCATAGGTATATAATTAACAAAATTAATGGTTAATCAATTTCTTTAATTAATTCTGTCCATATGCTTGTTATAATTAGAACGTACAAAATATGGTAATGAGCTTAATTATACTGACATTGATGTATGAGTTTTTATATTTACAAGAATAATGTTAAATTAAAAATTTGTCACAAACAACTATGATATGTTGTTTAGAGATAATTTTTTTGTGTTTCGTATAAATTTCACAGTGGCGGCCTTAAGTATTACAGCTCTGGGTAGTTTATCGTTTAGAGACCGGTGTTTTTCCTTCAATTGGACGTAGAAATATTTTATTCTTGAAGAAAATTGTACAAATTATATAAAGAAATTTGTTATTTTGAAATATAGCAAAAATTATGAATGATGCCAAAACAAGAGATAGGCTTTGGAGTAAAAATACCGAAAAAAATCTATGAAGTAGGTATATAAAAATGATATTTCGGGCTTAAATCTTCTGAAAATAAAATAATCTAACAAAAAAGATATGTTTATAATTGAAAGATCAACTAAGACTCTGGAAATGAATTTGATATCATTGAATTTTCAAAAAGGTTTTAATAAATTTTTACGAACTTCTTTCATCAAGTAATCGCTAAGAAATAATTTAAATGTGGCGTACATTTTTCCTTTTTATAATTCATATAATTACCTCCATAAAATTCATTTTTATCTCAATCGTTTTTATGAATCGGTGTATTGCTTCAAATGTTCACAACAATTAACTTGTCATTTGTATGTCATACATAGCAAATATCCTTTCAACACGTTAAACGTCATCAATTCTAGATAGGAGATAATTCAGGATCTTCCGTTTCCTGGTAAGTAAAATCCCTTGTAAGAAAGCATTTTCCCTAGCGTAAATCGTGCGCGGGACCAAAAATACAAATATTTAAAAAATTTAAATTATAAAATCAACTTCCTTGTTCGATATCTTTGGTTCACATTACTAAGGCCGATACTGGGTATTCATATGAAAATTTGAGTATATATATATATATATATATATATATATATATATATATATATATATATATATATATATTATGAATATATACATATATATATATACACAAATATATATATATATATATATATATATATATATATATATATATATATATATATATATATATACACAAATGAGAATATGTATTTTAGAAAAAATAATACACAAATGTATCATTAAATTTCAGATATCAAAAGACAATGAGTTCATTTTAAATTCATGATCCCTTGGTTCACATATATAATCTGTCCACATGCACAAACTCTAGAGGGTCATATGTTTATCAGAATGATAATAAAAACAACATTTCACCAACTTTTCGAGTTTAATGTTTAACTTCATATTGCGTATGTTGGTTGTTTCGAGTATAATTCTATTTATTTAAAAAAAAATTCAATTACAGTTCTTAAACTTTAAATAATGTTGGAAACTTTAATAATGTTGGAAAAAAAAGTAACGAAAAGTTGTATTTATTTATTTTTAAAAATATATTTAGTATTATTAATAAGGTATACTTTATGAAGTCTGTTTTTTTAAACTCTGAGGATCATAAAAATAAAATAATAAAGCTACATTCACATAACATTGATAACTGGAAAATAGTTTTTACTACAGCTTAGTTAAAATTCTATATATAACAGGAAAACTGACTGACATAAGGGTTGAAAGTGCTTGAAACTTGAAATTTGGAAAGACGATGTTTCATATGACATAAGCGAGACAACACTAAGAATTCAAATTGTACCAGAGGGTTCTTGTTTTTTAAAGACGAGGTCAAAAGACGGATTTTTAAAATTCAATCCCTAAGAGTATAATGAGAAGTTTCAAATTTTGATCAAGGTACAGTTGGAACTGGTGAGTTTAAAAGCTTGAAATTATCAGAGGATCCTGAAATTTTCAGCTGAGGTTTTTAAGGAATTTTTTTAATTGAAACCTTAAAAAAATGAGGAGAGTTTAAATTTATAAATTTGGATCAATTTATAGTCAACTCCAAAAAAAAGTATCCACATGAACGTTTATTTAAAATAAAAAAATATTTGTGTGTTTTTTTAGAGTTTAACATGAACGTTTTAAGTCAATATGCTTGAAATTTTGAACAAAGGATTTAATTATAACGTAGGCATAATCTTTGTAAAGAGTTTCTAAATCAAAATCTCTAAAAGGAGAGCACAGAGGATTTAAATTGTAATATAGACACCAAGGTATAATCCACAGAATATGCAGTTGCAATTAAAAGCATCAGATTGTGAGTAATACTAGGCCAACCCCCCCCCCCCGGCGTGGTATGTAAGAAGTGTAATGCTGACGACCATTTAATAACTTATCTTGTCTGCACTTATATTATTAGAAAAATTTAAAAAAAAGGACATTTTAACTAAGTAAGAACTGAGACTGTTTCGTAGACATATCGATTAATAATTCCAATGAACATTTCACGTGATTGTTTTCTGTTATGCAGGTGGGTGTCTAAATAAAATCCTTTACATATTGTATACAAATTTAATAAGAAAACCAAACCAAATAAAAAAGCAAACAATTGGTTGGTGCTACTAAAAAATAAATAAATATTTGATTTGAGTGAAAATGATTGAACAAAAACAAAATAAACATTCAATACTTATACATAATAATAAGAGCCTTTCAATGTTACTCCATGTCTCTGATAACTTTACCAGTATACCTCACATTTGTTCAAAATATATTGTAACTGAAATAACTAAGCACAAAGCTTTAATTAAAATTTTTAATCATATCTTTCTGAATACATAATATTTGTTTAATATCTCTGTGGGTGATTCTGGCCTGACCATAAAGACGACTAATATTTGGCCGAGTTACTGAACAAGGCGTATGGTATCTCCCATATCTTAATCTGATGAGCTCAAGTAGATCCCAAAATTTGCGCTTAGGGTACCCTATCTTCTCGTATTTTTTTTAAATACACTACATGCAAAAACGAGAAAAATTTTGAAAATTAGGGAAAAATTATTTTTGTTTTTTACTAAAGCGTGTCAACCTGTTAAATAATTCTAGATTAAATATCAAACTCTTTTTATATTAAGTGCTTTGAAATACTATGCCCAAATAAATAAAAAATACTATACTCAAATTGACAAATTTTTGTCAATTCAGAATGCTTACAGCTAATGACGATCGTTATAAATGGTCTAAATTCAAAGTATTCTCTTCCATTACGAACTTGGTTAAACATTAGTTCCTCAAATTTAATCAAACACACTACTAAAATGAAGATTTTTTGTACAAATGTTTTTTTTTTTTATAAACTTTTTAGAGCATTCTGTCATGCAATAGACCGTAGAAACTTACTTTCTCTACAATTTGTGTGTAGACATGGAACATATAATTTGATATTGTTAGAAATAAGATTAGGCGATAGTGGTTTTGTTTCCTTATTGTTCAACGAACCAATTATTTATTTACTATTTTTCTGTGTAAAAATGATGTTATAAAATGTTGTAAGGAATGATTTTATTCAAAAGTATATTAAAGCTTTTCGTTTGTAATTATGTCACCAGTATGTAAGTTTCTGCATCAAATTTCGTTTACTTGCAAAATTTTTTTTAAGCTTCTGCATTAAATATAAAGAATTACATTTGAATTAATTATAAAAAACATCGTCAATATCAATACTACTGTTACTTGTCAAAACCAAAAAGAATCGGAATAAAATAGAAACTAAGAGCATGTGGCTTTTTATTGCATGTCTTCACTCCGAATGATGGAAATCAGTATTTTAAACCATCATCCTATCCTATTTAAGAACCATTTAGGCCAATAATATGTTTTTTAAATTGTAAATTAATTTCCCTGACACCATTCATTATTATTTTTATAAATGTATAACACGAGAACGACATATATAACTATAACAACAAAAGGATAGAAATATTGACACAAAAACGAGCACGACTTATTTTACTTTAAAATAGTTAAAAAAAAAGGATAATGTTAGATTGATATGGTTTTGATGTTGCTCTCGTGTGAAAAATATATAGTGTCCCCAAAAACTTTCACTTCTTAATTTAATTGGAGAACATTGATTGAAAATTGTAAGAATGAACGAAGAATAACTTTAGATATTATTTCAAATTGCATATACAAATAAATGTTTAATTAAATTTGTGAATAATTTTTGAGAAATTTCCTATGTTAAATCATAAACAATTCACAGATTTTATACATCATTTGATTGATATAGTAGTGTTTCGTAACTATAGAAACGAAAGAAAACAATTAGATGCACGGAACCCATACGAAATTTTTATTTTTTTCACCTCTGAATATATTTTGAAGAAATGGCCGAATTTCTCGAACCGTTGTGATCTGTACACTGACTTTATTCGAAATAGTTTCTTATTTTGTCCAAAGAAATGTAAATTTTCTACATACTCGATTCAATTAAGAATATTATTCCAAATATGAATAATTACCAATGAAAATATTTTTCATGAAAATAATAGAATTCCAAATCGATTTTCACGAGCCGTCAATTTTTTTATCGACATAAAAAATATACACAATTTAGGTCACGTTTTAAATTTTAACAAACATCGGAAAATGGAAAAATAAAACCATGCTCTCTAATAATAACGATGTACCCAGTCGTATATAGGAAAGACAAAATAACATATTAGACTGAGAGCTCGTGGTCGATTTGAGTAACAATATTTATATAAGGCTGTAATTTTTTTCAGTCTAGAAGTAAAGTATGTGAAGTAAGACAATCACGTTCATGCGAGACTCAATCCCGCATGTCATTATTACACACTTGGTGGTAGTTACAAAATTATATAAAAGTGTTTCTTTGTATTTTTTTGACTATTATTCAAATACACGCTTTGGCTCCGTTATTTCTAAAACAAGCCAAAAAAAAAAAAAAAAAATACTTTATATGTTAAATTTTATGGAGTAAAATTTTTAATTAAAACTGAATTTTCTAGCTCTTGTATCCTTTTGACCCAACTCAACGGCTTTCAAATGTATAAGAGGTGATGATGCGCAACGGTTGATTTTCGTTAGAACGTCATTTCCATACTTCATAAAAAGTTAACTATCTCAAAACGGCATGTGTTAAACATTTGCGTATCGATTTTTGTGTGTTATTTTGACACTTTTCTTATGTTACTTCACTTTTAACATAACAGTGTAACAATTATATAAATTTTAATCTCACTTTTCACATAAAAAAAGTATCTGATTTTATAGAAGTTTAATACTGCAGGTACTTGACTGAAATTTAAATAAATGAAGTATATCAATCTCTGTATTGAAACACAAATAATAATCTGGTTAATACTGATTTTGTGTTGCCATTTAAAAGTGTAAGACTTTTAGCTCCCTCTTTTAGGTGGCATATGAACATAAAATGTTTATTCAAAATTCACATGTATTTTTTAAATGTTAATTAATTATCAACAATACATTATGTTGATTTACACAAAATTGTTTATTGTGTACGATCACAGCAAAAAATTACAATTTCATACGAGCCCCAAGACTATAACAACTAGTACTTTGAATGAAACGGTATAGTATTTTTATTTTTGTCAGATTCAATTACGGTCGCACCCACGTATTTGTATTTTTTATTTTTATTTTTTAATATATTCTATATCAACATTGTTCCATTTTATTACTGCAATTATTTTCAACTTTACAGTTTATTAAAATAAAAGAATATCTAAGATTTTTTTTTGTCAGTTTTTTTTCTTCATAAATTTTATGATTTCTCAACGTATAATAAATAAAAATAAAAACTAATTTACTTGACTGACTACATTTTATAAACTTATAAAAATAGCAAAAAAATAGATAGCTTTTATGATGTTTTGATATAATAATTCTCATTAAAAATATATTTTACTCCCCCTAAATACCTTTTATGTGTAAATAGCTATAGAGAATAAAATTATATCTCAAATTTATAATTTATGCTTTATTTAATCGTTACATTGACAAATTTCTCACAATCTTATTTAGAGTTACACTCCTGGATGATTTGCAAACGTCCCTTAAAAGGCTTTAAATTAATATAATAACGAATCATTGTAAGCACGGAAACCATATTTAAACATGAATCAGCCCTATAATTTATCGGCTTCGATAGACTTGAAAGAGGTGGCAGTTGGGTTGGATCGAGAAATAGAAAAAAATGTTTCAAATGAAGAAATTACTGCACGCAACTTTATTGAAAGCTTTTATTTAAATATCCTAAAAAGAAGGAAATAAACTTCTACTTCTTCAGAAATAATTTCATAACGTCACTACATAATTTGTATAATATTAAAACTTGTCACGAGATTTAAGTACTAGTTTATTTGGAAATTTTAACAGTAAAATTTTTTTCTATTTTTAACTATAGTTATCTTCTGTCAAAAATATTGCATACAAAATAGACCACGATCTTGTAATTATTATAAATTTTGAAAAAAAAATCCATATTTATATCGCTAAATAGGTGAATTTTGCACACAAAATTGATCACAGTCTTGTAACTGTTATGGATTTAGAAAAAAATTCATGCCCATGTTGGTAAATAAGGTATACTATAAAATGAAATTCAAACCCAAAATTTAATTTCTAAGAAATTGTTATTTTTGATAAATTCAGCGATAATTGGATTTCACATTTTAGTATTCAGATATCATATGAGCTTGGAGACTTTTTTGTAAATTTGAAAAACCAGTATTTTAATGTTATCTCATTGACATACAAAATTTGTACTGTGAATAGGTAGACAAAAACAGCACTAGGTATATGAAATAAAAAGAAGAAAATGAATGCATTGAGAATAAGAAGCATATGTGACCAAAATTCTAAGTTTAAGTGAGAGTTGTATATTATGTATCTTATTTTGTGTCATTTCCTTTGGGGTTTGGTGTTTGTGGATACAGTGGATTCAGAAATATTGTGTATGAAAATATAAATTAAAAACTATAAAAGTATTCTAAAGGCGGTTTATAAATAGCTGTTAGCAATACACTCCTGCTACACAGCCGTTGACATAAATGACACTGGAGAGTGTTAAATAAGCTTGTCGAAATATTTTTTCAGTTATTTATGCTGGAAAATTGTGTGCTTTTAACAGTTGCTGATAACCTCGCTTAATAGTAAAATATAAAGGTAATAAATTTGAAAACGGTAGCGGATAAGACAGGATACTTATATGTTATCAAAAATCAGCAGAATCATAGGGCGAAAACACTTTTGGTGTTTTGGTGTTTTTGGTGTTTTGTTATAATTGAACATTGTTTTCAGAAATTATTTGTGCATGAGTGTAAAGCGGGGTATTGGAATCAAATGAATGCTGGACTGTAAATATTGAATGCATCAAATGGGCTCACTACAAGTGTGCTGGTATGATGAAAAAAACAATGATTTTTGCAAGTTACATTTTTCCCGGGGGCAGGGGGGCAAGACAAGGAATTACAACTTTTATCTACTTTTAGAAAATTTTCTAATAAATAATGTAACATATGTTCCCGATTACATGGAATCATGAGAGTGATTACCAAAGATGATTATTATGCTAAAAAATGATTACAAAGACATTAATAATTGGGTTTTATTATGTATTAAACGTTAACTACCCCATCTTGCCTCTCTCCTCTACAGATAAATTAAAACAAGTTAACACAGCTTTCTTTAAAATACAGAAAATTTTCTAAGCCCCCAACCTCATAATTGATAATATTTT
Organism: Chrysopa pallens; assembly: GCA_020423425.1. Taxonomy (NCBI): domain Eukaryota; kingdom Metazoa; phylum Arthropoda; class Insecta; order Neuroptera; family Chrysopidae; genus Chrysopa; species Chrysopa pallens. The sequence continues at coordinate 16,904,235 of CM035594.1, forward strand.
TTTTGTTTATAACAAGTAAAATTTGAAGGAGAGTTAATTTTCAAGACAATAACTATATTTTTTACTTTCTGGTTAAAATTTACGTCAAGTTTCAAGCAAAGAAAACTTTTCGTTTTTATACACACATTTTTTTATATAAACTCAACTTTTGATATGTAATTCTATGGGCATTTACCTGCATTAATATTTCAGAAAAAAAAACACTAAAGTTGAGTATGCACAGCTGAAAGATTTATACTTATATATTTTTCATTTTTATGAAACCTGAAGAAAAAATAATAAATTTTTGAAACGTCTTAAAATAAAAGTTATTAACTTATTAAGCGATGTTCTCCATGTCCTCTCAAAAATAACAAATGCACTAAAAAAAAAAATTACATGTGGATAATTTTCTCAACATATTTTCTAAATTTCCTGTATATACATGACAGGTTAGCAACTTTACTTGTACCAAGGTACATTAGTTTCTACGTTCGATGATAGCTTTCGATGCAAATATGTTTCTCTATAATACACCATACACATATTTATAAATATGTGTACAGATACCTACGTACAAATTTTATTTATACTTGATATTTATGTTGGTAATATGTCAAGATCTATTTGTAAAATATATTATATAACAAACATATTATTAGAATATTTCAAAACAAACAAAAAAAAAGTGAACGATGTGTATAATAATATGGTTTTTATAATACTTCAGTACAAATTTGAAATAATATAATCATATATTTCAGGAATGCCGTCGTCCTTGCACACAGTTCAATTTATTCAAGGAATAAGCCTAATATGTATTGTTATGTATATATTCGTACCGTGTACAGTATGTGAAAGATATTTCTCGATTGATGCGCTATGAGTGTTTAAAATTTGAAATAAAACATTCACATTCTATAAATTATAATTATTTGTTCAGTTGTTTCCATGTAAATTATATAGAAAATGTCAAAAAAAATTATTTATATAGATTACAAAAAAAGACATTTAATTGAAGTTATTGGGTTGAAAATTGTAAGAAATTGAATTAGTAATCATTTTTAATTGCAAATATAAATTCTTTTGAATTAGTAAATTTTGAGAAATTTACTATGTGAAATCAAACTCCATTCACAAACTTATATATCGTTTCATTGTTAAACTAGTATTTCGTCGTAACCATAGAAACAAATGAAAACGTTTTGATACACGGTGGTCATTATATCTGTATTTAAATAAATTTACAATTAATTTATCTATTTGCATCGCGCTCCGGTGTTCTTTTACGGTGTTGATATGGTTACGGAATTGTATATTATCAATCGAATGTCGTATATTTTTATCAATCAAATGTCATATATGCCCCCCAGCTGTTGTCATCAAACAATACAAAATCGAAATGAGAACTTTCTTGGTTACGAAAAATTATCGTGCTTGATGAAAATCTTACAGAATGTTTCACACTTATGTAAATTATTAAAAATGAGAAATTCTGAACACTTGACTATACATAAAGAATTGTGTAAGTTTATTTTTACCCCTGTTAAAAAAATCACAATGTAAATACCTTTTTTTAATTAACATAAAAATAATTCGGGGATTATATGCTTATGGCCACCTAGCGTACTACATAAAGAACAATAAAAGCTTAAGTTGGGTGTGATTGCTAGAGACTAGGAAGGAGAACACATACATCTCTAAATAATATTTAAAAAAATTTTTATTTGTTTCATTATATAAACGAAAAATAACTTTTGCATCATAATATAACACCGAAAACAAATAGGGACAAACAAATTTCAACAATTTTTTATAAACGTAAATAAAAAGATTAAAGAGAATAACCAAAATAAATTTGTTATTCAAATAACAATTTATAATGGAAAAATATATGAAAGTCGACTATTTGTCTATAAATCTTAAAATATTATATTATACGTTGTAAATTTTTTCATCCAGAACAAAGGTGGTAGTGCCTACAAGAGGTGGTTGTAATATTACTGTAACCTGCTTGATATTAACAAAAAAAGAATTTTTTTTTTTTTTTTTTTTTTTTGTAACAAGAACGTGGGTGGAATAAAATTTTATTTTTATTTATTAAATGAGCTCACATAACCTTTTCGTCTCTTAAGATTAAATGTAAACAAATAATAATAAACAAAACAAAACAAAAATGAAGATGCAAGTCAATTGTAAATTCTATAATTTTATTACATATCTTTACAAAAAAAGTAAATTTAGTCTAGTCGTAAATAGTCTTAGAAAACATAATGAAGACTTCACTTTATCATCCACATAGTTATTTTTGGAAATATATCTTTTTTTATTTGTAAAGGTGCGAACGGCCTTCTTTGAAAGGTTTCTTTGAAAGTAAAATTATTCGAATGTATTCTTGAAAAGTAGAAATATGTTATAGTAAACATATTTTATTTAGACAAATAGTAGAATTCTAGTTTTTGCCTAATGAATCCTTCGCTAAACTGATTGAATAGAGTTCCAAAACGCTTAATTATGTACTGTTTTTACTTTTTTTTTCAAACTTTTTTCATTTGATTTCTGGTTGTTAAAAATTGATTAAAATCATTTAATTAAGAAAAAAAAGTAAAAAAATATCAATTTGTTATATTATAATATGGGTTGGCTAGAATTTTAATTCAAGAATCATTTTATACTCTTCTTGTTAGCAAATAAAGAAGCGTAAGAGGCACCTATTAGACTAGTGGGCTTATAATTTTATTCATAAATTTTTTGATTAATTGAAGTGAATATTATGATTATATTACAGGAAAATAAAATTCGACTTTCATTTGAAATTAATGATTGTGTAGTACCTCGAATATAAACAATATTGCGAAAAACAATTAGCATTTTTAGGGATGGTAGCGGGCGCATATTTTTCAAAAAAGGTTTAACAAAATAATTTCCATTATGATTTTACATAAATTTTTTTATAATAAGAACGTGAGTGTGGATTCAAGTTTAAAAATATTTTTTATTTATTAAGTGAAATCATAAAACCGTTTTCTTTTGGTAAAATTAAATATTTAAATAAATAATAAAAAAGGGCATTATGATGCACGTTATTTGTAAATTCAATTTTTTATTTCATCCTCTTACATGAGAAAAAAGAAAATTATTTCTGTTTCAAGATTTTTTAGGATATGAAAATGACACTTATTTTATGGATCAGATAGCTAACTTTCGAGTCGGATCGGATTTTGATCGGATATCATACGATATTTTAAAAGCTAAGCATCCAATCATTTAATGAATTTTCCAATTCTAGAGGTCCAACTACCTCTATACACATAATATTATCGAAATAACAATTCAATTTTTCATAATTCACCGTAATAAATTATAAAAAACCGAAAAAAAATATTTAGAAAGGAGATATTTGATCACGAGATTTTAAAAATAACATCCATTTAACAATTGGATATGTAATTTTTATGATATCTCGTGACAATTGATTCAGAGTTTAATGTACTTTTACGTCACCAGATCGACGCCATTATAACTAGAAGCATTTTTGTGCTCAATTCAAATTAAATAGAAAAAAATCAATAACTTACTTTAAACCTTGTTGAATTAAAATTTTTTTCGGAAATACTAGACGTTGTTCACCTATATTTTAGAAGGTTATTTCAAATTCTGTCATCATGCCTTTTATGTAATATTTTTCATATTTAAGAGATATTTTCAATCATTGATTTTCTGGATAGAAAAAGGGCAAAAATTGTCATGATCAAAACAAAGTACTTGTAGCTTATTTGTATGTTTTTTTAAAAGGTTTGTGAGTAAAGGTATACATCATAATAATGATATAACCATTAGATATGGGATGGATGATGTAATTTAACGACCATCTTGTGATTTAATCTAGCACATAGCGCCTATTTATACAGCTTTTGGATGATGGTCGTTATGGTGTGTTTGTTGTTTCTTCTATATGATATAAACGAAATATTGAAATATGAAGAAAAAAAAATCTTCTATAACCTCTGTATATAATATGTTGGGATACTTAATTAAAAGAAGAATCTTCACGAAAACACCAAGGATTACGTGAAAATGAGATTATCGCGAAAAAGCTGTCATTTTACGCAATATGACCAATTATATAACACTTTTTTTAAGGATTTTGTGGAAATATGAATTGAATGTCTTTATATTTTATGAAATATAAAGTTATTGTATATTTTTATAAGAATATGAGTATAACGTCGTTTTATTCACCTAGCGATATTAAGAGTCAAGGAAGGGATTTACGGATTTTGGGTTAAGCTAACACAGGTCTCCAGATTTTTGGTCTTTACATTCATCGTATGATGAAACTACTCAGGCGAAATTTGGGGTCAACCTAGTACGGATTTTGCGAATTTTCGTTTCAACTAACATATGAGTTTCTTGGCAGTTCAGCCTAGTTATATGGCAGTTCAACCAGTTAAAATATACAGACTATATTTGGAGTCAACTAAGCAGGATCAGAGTATAAGTGTTGTACCATTTATCCAGCTCGAGGTGGATGTATTTACTTGACCTGAAATATCATCTAAGTATTTTAATCATAGCGTGTTTATAGGATGAAAAAACTAACTCAAATTTGCCAATTGTTCGTAATCAGTCCCAAAATAGCCTCGTGCTAACTCAATCTCAAATACTGTCAATACGATACAATACGAATGGAATACTTTTTAAGTTGCTTATTGCAAATGAGGGATACATTTTCGACAAAAAATTTTTATAAATTAAACAATTAACATATTTTGCCATTTAATATATTTTGTCATTTAACATATTTTGCCATTTATCCAAATTTTGACTCTTGAACGCATGAGATGTAAATGAGTAACACTATCTACTCACCAGATAATAGTTTGTTAAAAAATTTTATTAAAACAAGAGAAATTAAGAAGATGCTAAATGAAAATTTATACCAAATTGTAATTGAGTAATATATCACATTTATACAGAATTTAACTACGTGATACATATTATATATACTGTGTTTGTGGTTTGAATAATTTATAGTAATAACCGTTTCTGGAAAGATTATTTTATAATTACTTTGTGTACCTCAACGAAATAACAAACTCCAACCAGTAATAATAGATCAATTGTAGTGAGGTTTATAGTATAACTATACTGATCAAATTTGGTACATTTAGGAAATAAAAAATTGTATCTCATCTTTTGGAGAAAATTTGCAAAAATAATAATTTAGTACATCTAACAGGAGACCTTTAATTTTTATATTTTATGCCGCTTCATTTTCCCTTAGGAAAAATATATACGGGTAGTTTGAGTCGTAGATTTTAAAAATAACATCCATTTAACGATTGAATGCGTAGTTTTCAATATTTCATCTAAAATCTGATAAACATGCCAATTTTTCGGAAACGTTTTAATCGATATCTCGAAAACTTGCGATCCAATCGTAAAATAAAGGTTATTTTTCGTTTTCTCAGATCTTAGTTAACCTGTAACACCTCAAATCAAAAATTCAATTCATTTTTTAAGAGTTTTTTTTACTGAATAATAAAAATCATTATTAAAGAGTAATCTTTAATGAAGGCGTAATGAAGGCCAGGGCGTATTTCAGTTTTGATAAGTAAATTGAAATAACATGCATCCATCAAAGTCTGTTTCTTTTTAATCTCGTCTACTCTTTTTAGATGTAGTTTTTCGTGCTTTTCCAAGTGAGGTTTATAGTTCATAGAGGTATTGTATGCAATTGACGTCTTTAAACATAAGTTCTTTAAGAATTAAACGTCGAGTTAAGGTACAACATAAGCATGGAGGTTTGTATGAAGGATAAGTAAGCTCACATCACACGGAGAATGAAAAGCTTTGTTTCGTTTTTCACACTTCATTATATTTATGTATTACATTACGTTTATATAAATATAATACATGTATTATGTACACACACAGCACTCGAAATATTCAGCCTAAATATTGAAAAATACACACAGGGTTGTCGGTTTTCTTCATTTCCGAATACAATTTAAATAAACAATTTTTTTTTTTTCGAATACTGATGTTTTTATTTCCGAATTTCATCTATCGATATCGGAAATAGATTGTTTATAACATTCAGGAAATTTTCTATAGTTATTGCAAAAAATTCCTCATTCAAAATTACCAACCAAAATTTTTTCTATAAATAATATATAAGATACAAACAGCAAGAAATGTGAAATATAATGAAATGACTAAGGGATATCGGAAAACTTTCATTTCTTATTTTACATTTCCATTCCTTTTTTGAAGGAAATCTCCAAAAATAATAACGTTTTTTCTATACGAAATAGGAAGATGTCGTTTTTAGCATCTAGTGTGAATTGATCAGAAAAAATAGCAAAACTGAAAATTTTTTATTGTACTTTTCTTATTGAAAAGGAGTTCTAAAAGAATCAGCATTTTTTCTAAGCAAGCTGCTCCGTAGTCATTGTTTTTTTGCTATTGATGTGAAATTTATATTTTGTGGAAGTCCCTTTAGTACAATCAGGAAAAATTCTTTATGTATCAATTACATATTCATTGTAGATACCTGAAGAAGTTTGAAAATAAACCATCGAAACGTTGTATTTTTTGAAAATCGATCTTACTTATTTATCAAAATTGCTGATCATCCCAATTAATAACTATGATTATTATTATGATATTTATCTGTAAAAACTTTGATAGGTATTTGAACTTTTATGTTAATGTTATGTTCTTTTTTTATTCTAAAATCGGTGAATGAATTCCGTTGAAAACCCATTCAGTTCTAAGTTACGTAATTACGCGTCAAATGAAAGGGTTGGATTTGTATCTTATTGACTTTGAACCGTAGAGGTCATGTTGAAATTCGCGATTCACAGAATTACACCCATTACGAAAACTTCCTCGCTGGAATATTTTTAAGAACACCGAATTTGCCAACCCTGATTGCTTAAACTTTTCAAATATAATATTAATATTAGGTTTTGTTATGGTTGAGTGTGTATATAAATTTCATAAAAATTTTGTATTCAATATTATATGTATATATACGATTGTTACATAAGAGGTTAGATAACATTAAAAAGGGTATTTTTTGAGACTTTTACACATGGATGAATATTTTTTAATATTGAAAAAAGCTGTTCAAGTTTCAATAAAGAGATGTCAACAAAGATGTCTAACATTTATATATATATATTTAAATTCCAAATACTTATTTCATATACAATTGTACTACGTATAGTGCCTACTTAACAATTATTATGAATTTTATTGTGCGAAAATTTAAAATTTTCAATTTAAACATATATATTTTGTACCCGTTCTAATACCCCTACAAAATAGCTTATAGAATTAAGCATATGTAAACATTAATACTACAGAGAAAAAAATACAAAAAAAACAAAAAAAATTGGGTTTTATAAAAACGATCACGAAGTAGCAAGATATATTATGAAGGCATGATACATTTATTTCATGGCACGCTAAAAAGTTTATAAATGAAAAAACAGAATTAAGGAAACACAAAAATTTTCTGCTTGTATTCTTATATCGCAATTCAGTTTATATATTATATCGGCTTCAAGAGAATTCTTCAAATTAAAAGTCTTTTCAGACCCATTGTACTTCTTAAATAAGTATTTATTGGTTTTAATTTTTAAAAGCTTCATTTCACAGGAAGATGATATGCAAACATAACTTAAAACTTCGGCAAACAATATTGGCTAAAATAAAATGCATTCCTACTACATAATGTTGATTTTTTTGATTTTATAAAATGTTAAAATCGCCAAAAAAATCAAACGACAAAAATTTTATTGCAGTTTTTCAATTTTCTAGGGTACTTGATGTCATCTAATTCTAAATTTATGTTTTTTTTTTTTTTGAAATCTAAAGGGAAAACTGCCTTTACGATCATCATGTTATAAGAATCGGAGGCAAAAAAGTCTCTTTTGTTTTCGATTTCACCAAAAAATATGTATAGCCGTAGTTGGACCTAAAATAATAATAATATTAATTTAACGATTGGATATGTAGCAATATCCAGTCATCTAATAGTAAAATAAATTGGTTTATTTTTAGTTTTCTGAGACCTCAATTATCTTAAAAAAACCTTATAGCAAGAATAACAATTTTGTTTGCGATTTTTGGAGGTTTTTCTCAGAATCATTACATTTGACATAAACATAAGTGATCTTACTTCTATCAACTCTGAAAGTGTTCGAGCGGTTCCAAGATTTAGACAGGATATGTATAAGCAAAAAGACAAGTATCAATAAAGACAACTTAATTAAATGATTGATAATAGATTCACGTGATAGTCAGCATAGATATTATTAAGGATACTTTATCAAAATTTTTCAGTTTCCCTCAAATACTTCTATAATATCTTAAATTGTCAACCAGCTCTTAGACTAAAATATTTTCCAAATTTACAGAATAAATAAATTAATTTTAAAAGTTAAATAATGGTAATAAATATAAATAAATATGTAATTAATTAATTTTAAACTTTTTGTATTGAGTTTATAAACTTTGAAAACAGTTCAATAAATTTTTATTTTCAATAAATTAAAGTATTATAAAGTTTATCAAAGAATTTATAGAAATTGCAATAGCAATCATGTATATTATATACTTACTATCAAAACTTTGTCTATCTGATTAATAAATTGAAACAAATAAACATTGGAAATTGCCTTCATTCAAGAGATTCAAATTTCATTATTTTTTATATTCATTTGATAAATTATACAAATATTTATTTTAAATTAATTATTTATATTCATTCATACCATTGTCGTTACCCCCCAAATATGACGTTATTTCTGAATGATTAAAAAACGGCAAGAAAAGATATGAGTGATACTTGAGCGTACAAAAACAAATCTCCGCAACAATAGATGCAAGTATTAAGGACCCAAATGTTGCCGGAAACAATTTTTAGCATATGTTATTGGGGATCCTTTGTTTTTAACTGGACTATAATACTTGTTATTTAAATGATTGTTTTCTTTAAATTGGAAGTAAAAATAAACATTTTTAAACTATGCAACACTATGAAACAGAAAAGTAAAAAATGACAACCACGCATGTGTAAAGGATAAAAAGATTAAGAGTATGAAAAAACTTTTTATACGATTTAACGTTCGAGAAATAGAAACAGAAGTAATTTTATAGTGTTTATTACAGGGTTAGTATATGTGTGCGCGCGCCTGCAGACATTATATAACTGTAAATTGAACACCTATATTTGTAAGGCCATCATAAATATTTTAAATATAAATATTTCATCACTTTAATAAAAACATTTTTCTAGTATAAAAAAAAGGAATATTTTCGCCCAATGGAGAATATTTTCTTGATTATTCGAAAAATAAAATCAAAACTATATTTATCAGATGAAAACTCTATCAGGTACGGAAAATTTTAACTAGTATTCTGGATAAGTGTGTTATATGTATGTAATTCATAAATGTAAATAAAGTACATACTAATTTTAAATTAAGTATCAATATCATCAGAAATAAACCCTACTGTTATTCTATATTTCTATATTCGCATTTTTATCTTTTATCGAATTTGAATTGCATATTTTGGTATATAAATGCAACATAATAATTTTAAGTGACATATTCAGTAATTTTTTTTTTTTTTTCGTTGAAATTTCTAATAGTGTATGAAGATATATATTTAATATAACATTTTCATTTTAAACGATAAAATACATAAGATAATAATGTAAAAGCCAGATTTTAATTAAAAAAGCAAGATATTCTATATTATTATCATTCGTATAATGGCGTGACTGCTATACTTTATTGAATACATAAAAAACACTCATCTCGTAATTAAATAATGAATTGTTTAATTACGTCATGATAAATATTCAAGACACGTAATTAATATACATACGAAGCAGGAGAGGGGAGACAATGTCTCTGGTTTTTAGAATGAATGTATTAGGTTAGATAGATATCATCAACCAAACAATACAATTTCACTTCGAAATTGAATGATTATACTTAATTGGTGAAAATGTTTCAATGAACGTTCATTAAGATATTAATGATTTAAATCACATTTGAATTCATTTCCTACAAATCAAGTATTTTTATTTTATTTTGAGAAAATCTGAGGTATATTGTACGTATATAAAAATCCGAGTCACGATGTCGGTCTGTGGTGAACTTCGAAAATTTTTATCACATTTTCATTTTTAATAGAGAGTGTAGTTTGTAACTCGATATTTTTTAATACCGGGTAAAAACTTTCCTTTAATTTTATATTGGGAAAAATTTAACTATTTAATAAATGGGAAATAAATATGTTAGATAAATGTAGTTTTTTGCATACTGAATGATTACGGGAAATGAGAAATTTGTTGTTTTTCTTTAATCCTTTTTCTTGTAAGGAAAAGCGGAAAAAAATCTACTTCTTTCTAAGCAAGTTACGAAAATGCGATTTTCTGCAATCGATGTGAAATGATTTAATAAATTGTTCATTTTTTATATAAATATGGAATTTTAACTCATTAAACACTTCATTACACAAAAGTTGTTTGCTTTTAAAAACAAATATATATTTAAACTTTTATTAATCATAGTTTAATAATTGAGCTATAATTCATTAACTGACGTATTTTTTGCAAAATCTAATGGTCGCTACTCTGCATAAACAACTACCAACTGATTTAAATTCAAATTGATTCCATTCGCCTTTCGCGAGAAATCATGTAATAAAAATTTTGCCCATAAAAACGCACATACTCGTTTAAAATACACAGAGACATTTCGCAGTTTAAAACACACGCAGATATTTTTGTAAAATATGGCTAAAAAGACTTGAGTAACCTCAAAAAATGACTACATGAAATTGTCCCAGTATTGATTTTCGAGGCGTATCAATTATTTCCTCATAAGGAAGCTTATGATGCTTATATAATAACCAAGGTGTTATAATTCTATTTCCCAAGCGGTTTTATATACTGTATGCATAAAATACAACGTTTCTAGGAACGTGGTATTACAAATACAGTCAATCTAATAAAAGTTTATTAAAATATAATTATATTGGAATACAATATAAGTAATGTTCTTTTAAATTTAATGCATTTGTGTCAAAACGTTTATTTATTCTGGCATTTTAGTAACCTAACACGTCACTTCCACTCGTATTTTATTTTAGAACTAGACTTTAATACAACGAGTGTAAATCAAATTATATACTTTGTGTTTATGGTTTATTCAACGTTATCGAACCACCTGGTCTTATGTAAAGTAAGTAATGTGTCTTGAAAAGAAAAAAAACATAAACCATTATAATAAAAATAAATAAAAAACCAAACTTTAATGTGATCGTAAAGGGGATTAGAGCCTTGGAATATGTTATTAAAGATTAATTTTAAAATTTACTATTGAAAAAAAATACTAAAATAGTAAATTGTCTAGGTGCTACCTGCATAACGACGAAGTTTACCCGACGAACTTTCTAATAAGACACTAAAAAAACAATAATTTTGTTATACTCGACAATCATAATATGTCAAAGTATATTAATTTTAGTTTAAAGTTTGTAACGCTACCTAATATAGACCGCATAAACAAAACTATGGAATAGGTGTTCATAGAAAGACCTTATTTCCAACTGTCCGTCTGCCATCATAACGAAAACTCAAAATTACAAAAGGAGATTGCGAACTGAAATTTTGGTGACGTATTCTAAACATAAAAATTGAGTTTAAGTTCGTGAATGAGCAAAATCAGGATATTGGGTTCATTGGATCTTGAGCCAACTTTAAAACATTAAAAAATAGAAGAAAAGTTCAAATATAAAAAATGTTTATTTTTCCTCCACAATTTTATCTCAAATTTGGCCAATAAACACATATAGGTAATAAAATACATATTATTGTTATTATACATGCATGCATATATAACTGTATATAGTGGATATTTATAGTATTTTATCTAAACAGTTGACTCTGTTAGTTGTGAAGCAACTTTTGTTTGAAATATTTTTCGTAAAGTGTCAAAATACTTATAGCTGTACGTATTTTGAGTAAAAATAGTTTGAAGATTGATACTAAATCATATGTGGGTTACTAAACCATTTTTTAACAACTTGCATTCTCAGTTGTTATCTACGCTTGTTTAATTTAAATTTGTCTGCAAACCTAGGATCAAAACTCATAACATTTGCTCTAGAATAAGTTAAGTACAAGGTCTTTTCAAAAGAGAATAATAAATAATATTGTTTACGAAAAAAATATATACAGAATAGACAAGATGTATTGAAATAAAAATAAAATGAATTCTAATTTAATTTTGCACTAATTTATAAAACTTTTAGATGTCATGAATTTAATATGTCGTACTTTAAATGCATTATAAAGGTTTATATGCATGGTATGCATGTATATATTTTTTTAAATCTATAATCATAGCCGCAGCATTTCCCTATTGAGAGGAGGGTAACATAACGTAATTTAAAAAAAAAAATATAGAAAACTATAAAATAATTTCTTCAAAATTGTTATAGTATCACAGGGATGGCAGAAGTTTGGGTAGAAACCTTCCGTAACCTTTTAAACCAACTCCTGGTCAACCCTTTCTCTCATTTTCATTCACCTTCTACGCCACGAGGTGCAATAATTCTATAATTTCTCGCTAATAGAACTGCATTTTCGTTGTTTAATCTCGAGTTGCTGCATTTTAGTGGAGCCGAAGGATTCATATCACAATCTAAATCAACTGGGGTTGTCTGCATAAGAGTGAAAGGACGTATTATATGCTGCTTCGCGGCCCGAACACGCTGCATCATCGACCAGTTCTTTTAAGGATTTTGAGTCTACCGGCTTAGACGGTCTTTTGGGTTCGCAGTCTTTTTTTTTTTGACTCGTATATCGTTGTTCATACCCACCCCTTTAATTTACTGTTATATGTCTATTTTTATAATATTTCTTTGTGTAAAATTAATAGTTTTGTGCTTTAAATACAACTATTATCTTATAATTTTACGAAATGGCGCTAAAAGCATAATGTTTTTGTTATTGCTGAATCGAAATAGTTACAAGAAATATAGAAGTTTCATCTTTGGAAGTTGGCAAATTTTAAACAGGGAGTATGATTGTTGACGATGTCAAAAGATGACCATAAACTCATGTATAGGAATTTATAATTAGCCAAAATTTTAAGCGTGATTTGAACTATTGAACTATTTTTAGAGTACTTAAAATTTATTGTTGCGCTACGAGTTTGTCTATAAATCTGTAATAAAACATTCAAATTCTAGAAAATATAACTATTTATTCAAGTTTTGAGCATATAAACTGTAGGTATAGCAAATATCAGATAAAAATTAATTAATCATTTAGAAAAAAAAAAAATATATTTAATTGAAGGTATATTTAATTGAAGGTATTGGGTTGAAAATTGTAAGAATGATTTAAGAAATTGCATTTGTAATTACTTTTAATTGCAAATATCATTTATTATTCATTTAAATTTTTAGAAATTTTCTATGTTAAATCAAACAGCATTCACAGTATTATATATCATTTGATTGATACAGTAGTATTTCGTAGCCATGGAAACGAATGAAAACATTTTTATGTACGGTGCCTATAGTTGAACTTTATCTACGACCCTGAACATTAAATATTTGATATAAAATATTTATATAAATTTATTCTCTCATAAAACTTTTAGTAAAGCTTTTCATCCACTACAAATGCAATAAATTGTTGTAAAATGCTGTATATTGTGTTTACTGAAAATAATAATCATAATCATAATATTATTATTTTAAAAAGATTATATTTATTGTACCAAACACTAATTTAAAAACTTTAAAAGCAACTTGTTCTTTATTTAACTTGAATAATATAAATCTATGTAGTTTTAATTTTTTTTTTTTTTCTATGCAATAATATAAATAAAAACTGTACTTTTGTGATGCTTGTAAAACCAAAGCATCATAAAAAGATGTATAATAATTGTTATAGTTGACTTTTCTAACGGAAACAACTCTAGAGTAATTTCTTTCCATTTATTACATTACAAATATTATATCCGACACTATTTCTATATCTGATAATAAATCAAATTATATGTTACTTGCCTTGAAGTCAATATTTACAAATTATAAAAAATATTTTTGTAATAAATTGTTACTATGTGCTAAATTTTTCCACAATTTTTGGTTAAATCTAAATCAATTACTGTTGAGCTCTAGGTCAATTACTATACTAAATTTAAACGTCCTAATTTACAATATATAGCTCATAATTTACAAATTGATGATAATTTCTAAAGATTAACCTGATTAACCAAAGAAATTTTTTTTAATTTTTAAATATTTATTTAAGTTGGCACTCGAATGAAATTTAAATAAATAAAGTATACTAATTTTCCTATTAATCATTTACTATTTTAAATTAATTACCCCCCCATTCTGTATTGAAATTAAAAAACTAAAAATTGACTATATAACACTATATATTATTTTTTGTTATCATTAAAATTCGACATATTTTTTTGTATGGAAAATCAACATTAATTTTGTGTGGACCGTTTCTAACACTTAAGGTATTTCTAACGAATTGAGAGTGGACGCAATATTTTCCAAAATTGGGAAAAGACAACGTTTTAAAGGGTAGTTGTATTGGAGAGCTAAATGTAACAACGCTGTAACAAACACTGCAACACATTAGCTGTGCGTTTACTAGTTGGTCAGTTCACATGGCTATTTACATTTTTTACATACAAACCGTAAAGTTGACGATACGGCTTGTACAATGCACTGCTTGATAACACTAAATATTTGTGAAACATAATAGTTTCTTATTGTTTTTTCGTAAACGATATGGTAAATTACATTAAAATCTTATTTTGGTTCAAAAAAAATTCCGAATTTATTAATTTATATATTTATTCAAGTTTTTTTATAGTTTTTCTATAGCGGAAACGCGAAATATAAATTCAAAAATAAGTAATAAAAAAAATCGAGTGGCACTCGGGGACTGCCGCGGTATAGCTTATTGCATAGCATTTTGTATCAACTTATGCAATTATAATTTTTTTTTATTTATTTATTTTATTCATGCAGTATTGCTTTTTATTACACTTATACACCTATATACTTTCTCATAAACAGCTGCTTATGTATTCGTCCGATTTCGGAGCAGCTCGTTTAGATTCGTCAAGCCACACCTCCTTGCCCGTCGGTGTGGGGAGCGTGAGGTTTTTTCGTTACGGAATTTCTGGATTCGGTCCCCGCGCTCAAGGCCCGCGATAGAAGCTATGTAATGATTCCGGTAATACTTGAACAATGCGATATGCACTTTATATAGTTGACAGTTCGTCATACTGTTAGTGAGAAGAGATAAAGAAGTTTTATTGTGAATACATAAAGAAGTTTTATTTTGAATTTCAAAATTAGATTTTGGTTTCTATGGAAACGATGATTTGTAACAAACCCGCTCAAGGCCCGCGATAGAAGCTATGCAATAGCTTAAAAAATTATTTGTTAAATATTGACCATTTCGAAAATTTGTTGGAAACTACCCTTTTGAAAAATTGTATGCACAAATATTTTACTACTCATGTCGTTAGAAATACTATAAATTACATATTGGTTTTACATAAAAATTTTTCAGTATTAAGCATACAACTACATGTAATGATTTCAATTTCAACGTTTCGGCTTACCCATATAACAACTAAATGTGAAGTTAGTATTATCACCCATAACATTTTTTCCAAAACTTTAGATTCATACTCGTTATTTACCTCTTCTTATTTATAATCAAAACGAATGTTTCCATACATAAAAGTTTTGAAATAAATAAATAATAATCCACTTTAACAATACAAAATAAATTTCAATATATAATTGGAAATTAAAGTAAAATATAAAATAAATAAAATATAGGTAGTAGCTACTAGCTGTACTCTCTGGTTGTTTGTTATTTATGTATTTGTTTCTTATAATTTGTAAAATATTTTCATATTTATGAATATTTTATTATTGTTTCAATATAATTAATATAAGTACAATATAATGCATATGCATACCTATATAAATTACTACGTGCTACACTCAACTGTTGGGTATTAATATGACTACATAGTTATGTAATAATACAAGTATATAAAATTTATACACACAATGATTAAAAAGTGAATAGACTTTTTACAAAAAAAATTTTATATGGCTCCATCATTTGGCGGAAGGTAGAGTTAATTCGGTATATAAGAAGGCCATCATTTTTATGATTTGTTTTGACGATACCGTTAAAATCTATTTATTAAAACAACTGGTTTATTAAAGTATAATATTCAAAGAATATAGTGTAGTTTTCATGAAATTATTCGAAAAAGTTTCAGTAAAAAGTAAAATTGCGGTTCCCCTAATAATACAGTAATGGATAATTCAAAATAAAAATATCAAAGTTCTTTCGATAGATAATTGGTTTACCCAGATAACCACGTCAGGGTTTCTGAAATTTAATTTTTCGCATTTTGGGAATACTTTTAGGTGTACAATTTTGGCGAATAGTTTTGTTATTGTAAAATAAAAATATAAATAAGTTCAAAAAACTCCGTTAATTTTATACAGAAGAAGCGTTTAAAATTTCATAAGGATCGGTGCAGTGGTTTTGCAGTTATGAGGGGCACTTTTGAAATTGTGAATTGAAAAACGCTTTAAAGTCTGGACGTCTAAAAAATTTGGAATAAACGGAAATGTTTATAAGCAAGTTACATCGCACTAAATCATCTGGGATGATTCCATAAAGGATGTCCATTAAAGATGTTGCCATTCTTTTTTGCAAAGCTTGCCTTCTTTAGTCTGTTTTTCAGCTTTCTGCCCCGCTGGGATTATACAAGAGCTTAAAAGCCCATGGCCATTTGAAGCACGCATAACTTCGTTAATTTTGCTCTGATCAACTTGAAACTTTGACATAATATTCTTGAGATATTATCAACCCTATAAGGATTCGATTGTCACATAAGAAACTGGCAAGGAGTTTAAGGATTTGCCACAACGTAAATGAACTGTTCAAGATACGAACTTAAATTAATCAAAAATTTTCATTTCTCTAACCTTATTTGGAGGAGTGCGCAAACCCTGAGAAATCTCCCAAATAATATTTCACTCGTAAAACAATGAGAATTGCAGGTTAAATAGCAGCTCTTATATTTGGTGCCTTCGGTACGTGAAACCTTCGGTATATGGATAAATGCTATTGGAATAACCTGTTATAGTCAGTTGTTACAAAATAAATCGCATCCACAAATAATTTATAAATGCATATATAAGATTCAAATATAATGGAAATCGTGCAATGTTTATTTTATTGTTAAATAAAACATGTATGATGCATAGTAAAGTGACTAATTTAACTGTTTGTATGTGTGTAACTATACATTTGCACTTACTACCTATATGCAACAAGAAATTTACTCTTGGTTCTTAGCCCTTCAAAATAGCATCTTATTGTAAAGTTAGTTAATACTTAACCAAAAATAAAAATTTGCTGGGACGTATATTCATCGTTCAGTATTATTTACATATTCTTTTTCATGATTTTTAGTTTTATTTTTTATTTTTGTTTGTGTTGTAAAAATAATTTGAAGAGAAGAAAATTTTTTTTTTAATAAAGTGGCTTTCATATTAATGAATATTTTAAAAGTAATTAAATATCATTGGGTAGACGTTATAGCCCCAGTTTCTTTCATATAAACTCATTGATAAATGCACTTCTAGAAATTTGTATATGGATTAATTATCGTAAGTGTAATAACTTTTTTATCTACGAAAATTCAGAAAAGTAAGGCGCTTTCTTTTTTGGAGTCCGTTAATTTTTCGATTGCCCCCACAGACTTTAAATTCACAGAAATCCGTTTTTTTGGCAATTTTTCACGGAAGATCATTTCAAAACAAACGCAAAGATTTTCTTCAAATGTGTTTTATCCGACTACCTAATATTGTCGAAGAACACATGGTTTTATTATATGCCTGACAAACTTTTTATTGAATGAGCTTCCTACAACAATAACTAAAAAAAAAAAAAAAAAACGGTTTTCTATTAATTTGGAACCTGTGGGATACTTAAAAATGTTACGAACTTCGAAAAAATAAATGGCCCACTTTTCAGAATTTATGTGGAGGGAAAAGTTGATACACTAATCATACCAAATCATATAAATTTTTGACTATGATTTTGAGCACCCAGCCTATATTAGCTATAATTCTCTTGTCTTTAGTTCGGAACCTATTCGATTCAAGATGAGGAGAATTTTCTTTCGATTCCTATCATTTAAACATTATGATTATTTACTCCTTTACATCCGACCTCAGAAAATTTGAACCTTCAATGTTTCCGGTCGTATAGCCAATAATCTGTTACAGAGAAATGGAAGTACCACATCATTGTCATTATATTTATTTGGAATGGATAATTATTTTCGAAAAAAAAAAGTTTTTTTAATTTATTTACGATTTTCATCTTTTGAATATAAATTCAGCATACTTTTCAAAATTTTTTAAGTGTAAAAAAATACATTTTTCCTAACTCGACTATAATGAGTTGTTTAATTTATTTTGTTTCTAAATAAAAATAAATAAAATAGATAAACAAAAATTTCAAACTAACAGAGTAATTAAAAAACTATCTCAAAAACACTTGAATACTGACTGTAGGAAAATAAACTAGAAAAACAAATAGTTTTTTTTTTATTATTTTAAAACACCCTCATAATTTATTATGTAATTCAAAAAACAAGCTGTAATGTATATGACTCACAAACTTGAACCAAGAACTTTCTTATAAGAAACTCATTGAAAATAAAGTGTACTCTTACTTTTAAAACATTAATAATAATACAAGAATAGGAAATTATTTTGATTAATTTATTAATAAGCTGTATTGGAAGTTGAAATTATGGCAAATTTAAACGTATTAAAAATAAACGTATTAAACGTATAAAAAAATGTTCCAATAAAAAATGTTTGTTTTCATGAAACCAACATTCAATTGAACGATTTTATCCAAAATGTAATGGTCACGATTGTGCATGGAATGCAAATTTGATTGAATTCTTTTTCCGAGAATAATCTTGGTACAAAAATTCCATACTAATAAATATACATGCGAACGTAGTTACATATACACAAACATTTTTATTAAATGCCACAAAAACGGTTTTTGAAACATATTACGTCATTCCCAGTTTTGATTTTTGAGGCTATGTCCCAATAAGTTTCTAATAAGGAAGTTAATAATTTTACATTTTATAAACAAAATTAAAATGTAATTATTTATTTTTAATCTATTTGAGTGTATATTCAACAAAAAATTAGTATGGCATTTGTTAGATGTTAAGTTTATTTCATACAAGATTCAGATGCACAACATCAGAATTTATAAAGAAGCGGAAATGAGTTGGTAATGGAGGTCGAATAAAATTAAAAATGCTATTTAATGTGAATGTTGAATATTTCAGTTATAATTAAAAGAAACACTGTTTCCAACATCATTTCCGTATAACTTCATTGGTAAGAGCAAAGGGGAGTCGAAACGAGGATTTTTGGACTCGAGCTTACACCTCGTGGAATACTTGTACAGAATATTGCCGATCAGACAATTTAGACGAAAAAAATCGATAGTTGGATTTAATCGAGCGCGTCAGAAAAACATATAACAGGTTTTATAATTATTAATTATTCGATTTTTCCCCAATTTCCTAGATCAAATTATTTTGTATTTTATAAATACGTATTTCGACTACAAAGTAGTCATCATCAGTATGGGTTAGCTAGTTGTAATGATTCTCTGAGGAAATGTTAATCGTTGCTAATTTGGTGACGGTTTGCACGAATTTCGATTTTTTCCCCAATTTCCTAATCAAATTATTTTGTATTTTATAAATACGCATTTCGACTACAAAGAAGTTATCAACAGTATGAATTAGCTAGTTGTAATGATTCTCTGAGGAGATGTTACTCGTTGATAATTTGGTAACGATGGTGCACATACATGACATGTTGATTACGTGAAAAGGTACATTTGACGAATCTAGACGATTTGAGTGTGACGCAGATGTCGTGTATTTTTTGCAAGTTTGCACTCTCAAATCATCAGATTAGTAAAATATACACTTTTTAAACAGCACGTAATTAACCAACCGTATCATAATCTTACACGCTCGATTGTATCCAGCTATCGACTTTTTCGATGTTTCAATATTCTGATCGAGTACCCGATACGCATGGCATCATATTGAGATCAAAGATTTGGTGGAGGAACTTCGATAAAAGGTAAGGTATCTTCCATATTTTAATCTGAGTAAATCCCAAAATCGCATATCTTCTGTCCATTAGTACGCTTTCAAGTGCATACAAAAACTATGATTTTTTTCATTTAAATTTTAGTCCTTTTATCTGTATGTCACTTTTCTAAAGAATAAAAGTATGAGTCCATACAATATCATAAGATCTGTATCACTAGATCTTCAAATCGGTTTTTTCAATCAAATAAAGAATTTCTCTTTTCCTCAACATATTGTTTCTGATAGGTTATCTTTCAACGAAAATAAATAATTATTGTTCAATGGAGATAACATACTAAATTCAATTTATTGAACAAATATTATATTACTTACAAGTATCTAAATATATTAAGTAGAATGATGAACATATTTCATATTTCATTATTTATTAACTTTTAGTCTACCAAACTTTATAATTAGTTCTATTGTGCAAATATACCAAGATTATTAATATTAATAGAGCAGAATCAGATAGTGTATATGTATGGAAAATTAATCAAGTAAAGTTTCTTTTTTTATTGTGAAACTATAGATTACAAACCATAAGCCAAATTTACATTATTTATTCATTACAGACTTCAGTTGTTATCTTAGTATTGCTAAATATGTTTTTCATATTTTAATTGATTGAAGTATATCTATTCATTCTAATATCCTTTCCTTAGTCGTGTTTTGTTTTTCATGTATATTAAAAATTTTTAACTAAAAAATATTAAAAACTAATGTAAATAGTTGTTTCATTGAGATCAATTAAATTCAAAAGTCAAAGGACAATGAATCGATTCTTCAGCGATTATATGTTTAGCGCTAAAGAATGATAATGGTCGCAAGAAAATTGTATACAAAAGTTTTTTAAACTATTTTTCTACATTTTAGTTCCTTTATTTTGAACCAAGCTTTTTTTTTGAATGTATTCAACTCGCAAAGATAAAAAATGAATACTAAAAAAAAGTTGAATTTTGAATATAGATTTATTACTTTTAAGAGTGTTAACAACCAAAAAAAGTTTGGATTTAGGTGATATTAAATAAGTCAAAATAAAACAAAAAAGCTTTAAAATTATCCAATATTTCAATTGAATCCCATGCCAAAATGAGATAAAACAAATGCAATTTTCACTAGATTATTAGAGTTTTTGTTGTAATTTTTTTATTTTTGTTTTATGGAACCTTTCTTTAGAAAGTTCGTAATAACTATATGAAAGATATAGAAGAGAATTTGAAAGAGATTTTAACATAAGGGACGCAATATCGTATATTTTGAATAGTAGTTTAAAATGAGCCACGCCGCAAAATTTTGTGATACCATGTATTTCTACATACTTAAAAAAGATTGGAATAACGAATTATAAAAGTAATTTCACACCAAGGATTCATAAGATAGCGCTACCCCTACCTGTTCTATAAAATTTAATTAAATTTATCATTTTGTTCTTTTATTATATACAAGTTGTTGAAATTCAAAACATTCATTATGAAATTTCAAACCTCAATAATAGAATTTTGCAAAAACTTTTTAAAAATATTAAAACAAAAGGCAAATTGAAGCTTGAATAAGCTAATATAACATAAATATTTGATAAGAAAGTCAAATTTAATTTTCTGTTTATATTGCATTGATATAGATAATCGAGTTATTAAAACTTTTAATCTCAATACAATTATCAACAAAAAAACGTTGAAAATGCTTAAAAAAAAATTTAGACAGGGTAAATTATAAACCGATTTTAACTTCAAAAGAAATGAATAAACTCAGAAATTCTAATCAATAATCTAAACGACTGTTTGATCAATAGCTCTTATAAGTACTGTAAAATTAGTACGTGGCAGATCTGATATCCAAGTGATATCAACTCTGAGAAAAGTTGTGTATATTGTCAGCTCGTCCGAATAATTTCAACTGGATTTGTATCAAAATAATCTACCAAACAAGTGTGGGATTTGAAGGGAATTGGCAGTCAGTGAGATGTTGGTATCAGAATGGTCTAGACAAGAGTTTCGGTATTTCAACTGATTTTAAATTCAGATATTGGTACTAGTAAGAGGTTGTTAAAAGATTGTATTGATTGATTGAAGTATCAGAGCGGTCAGCTAGTCGAATTCTGGACAAACTGTACGTCGTACAGAGATATGGGTATCGAGTTGGTTTCTGAATTCTCTTCAAAATTGATTCATGGTTTTTAAACTGTGTTTGAATAAGACTGGTTTTTGAAAATAATAAGTTGATTCAAACATGGAATGTTGGATTAATCTATGAACGAATTTTCTATTAAGCAGAGATGATACGTGTATCAAGTAGGTTTCAGAAAACCTGAGCCAACAAATTTATATCTAAATAGGTTTCACAATTGATTTTTGTTTTAACTCAATTTGAATCAGACTGGTTTTCGAAAAATGATAGGTCATAATTGTCAAGCTTCAGATTTTGAGATACCAACAATGAAATAATAAACTGTTTATCTCGTATAAAATACCGTGAAATAAAAATCAATAAATTTTACGTTCAAAAGATACTCACTGATTCCAGTATTAAATATTTGATCTGCTTACCTGAAACCAAAAAAAAAAAAAATGTTAAGTAATAAGTCAAACCTAATAATTGTACGTAAAATTCTTCCACTTAGACCCTTTATTTGTTTTGGTTATTTATTTATTTATTTTTTGATTATTGATTCAATAAGGAGTGTGTTGATATATTATTTATGATCGTTAGGTTTGATGCTAACCAAGATTGAATACATAAGTTGGATTAAATGAAATATAGCTTTGTGTACAGAAATTTCTAATTAAATATTAAAAAGAAATGGCATTAAAATACCTATACAACAATTACGTAAAGTTTGAATTATATCTATGTCCTATTGAGAAAAGTAAAGATAACTTATACTGATGTGGGATATATATATATATATATATATATATATATATATATATATATATATATATATATATATATATATGTATATATATATATATATATATATATATATATATATATATATATATATATATATACATATATATATATATATATATATATATATATATATGTGTGTGTGTGTGATTTTAGTAGGTAATCAGTTGTCTAAACGTACGTGGTAGATTTAAGTAACGAACTTTCTGTAACGGCAGTAATTTTTTTCATTAATGAAAATTTTTTTAACTCTTACTGTTTTGATTCAACTCCATTCTCATCCCTTTGAAATGAATATAAACAAATGACGTGCAGGGTTGAGTTCTATCAGACCGTGGTTCCATAGTTTGGATACCATGATTTATCCGTGAAAAAATTACACACTCCACAAACGACACCTGTATCTACGTTTATGATGTCAAGGGTATATTATATGATTAGTTATGTAAATAATACACAAACATGTTTATAAAATACACGATTTTTATGCTATTTTCAAATTTTTATTTAAGTCAAACATTGATTTTAATCTGATTAAATTACAAAATACACCAAAAATATCATGAATATATCTTAAAAAAAAAAAGCATGACGATATATTATCTTAAATAAAAAAGCATGAGGATCGTCGTATTTTTGTTGTTGAATATAATGCATAAATTACTATAAGTGTTCTTCATAGGACATAGATATCATTTCAAACTGTATATTATATGTGAATAATATTGCTTCCCCAGTGCAATAGCAAAATGAATAAATAGTTATGCAATTATTTAATGTCATCTAGAGACTACGCTTTTAATTGTAGTTTTGTTTTGTTTCTCTGTAGCATATTCATTGTAAATATTTAACATTGTTGAAATTTTAATAACGAGGTTTACTCGGTTTCATTCACATTAAAGGTTCGTGTGGTATTTATGGCAAGCAATGATTACCATTTTATTTTAAATAAATGTAAATGTTTAAAATATGCTCATCATTTATAATACAAAAATACCACAACCAAGTCTGAAGCATACAATGAAACTTTCATACTGCAAATCTTTTTAGTTGACTTTCTTTATATTTATAGAATAATAAGAGCCCATTCATGGGTAGCAGAAAATTATTTTATGTCATAACGTTTATTTTAAAATCATTGTAATAATGCCAGGGAAAACATATTTGATACTTTTGAAAATTAGTTGTGTAACGTTCAAAACACTTTTGATTTAGATGAAACCTTGTTCACTCTGTTGTTATGCTTAATTTTATCTGGATTTTATATTCAGAAAAAATTCATTAATAAAACTTGAGTAAAATTCACGTAAGATAGAAGTGAAACTCTTAGATAAGGAGACAAATATAGAATATCGGGAATAGGATAATTGTAAGGATTAATTCTAATGATATTGATACCAATTTTAAAATTATTATAGATTTTATTCATATGTATATCACTTGCATTTAACTTATCTAGTATCCGAGTTTGAATTTTCGGTACAGGTTTTAATTAAAAATTTTAATTAAGATTAATTAAATAATTGAAAAAACAATACAAACAATATATGGGTATAACAGATCACGATTGATAGCCATTACGCAAGCGCACTCATATACATACTACCATATAATAAACGCTGTATAATGTCTTCTATCTCATTTGCCAACATGTCAAATTCTATAAATCTCATTCTCTAGCACAATATATCCTAAAGACATATGCCGTTTTCTCTTTTTACTGTCGCTTTTTCGTTTCACCAGTATTGAAATCAAAACACAACTTTAGAAGTTTCACTTTAAAAAATTGCTTTCCACTTTTCTAAAGCATTTTTTTCCAAACTAAGACTGAAATTTACAAATACTTGTTACTTTACCACCAAATATAAGTGGACAATCTTTATTACACCATTACGATACATAGTTTTCCGGTCGCTATTCTCAAAACCATTTAGTACTGTTTTATAAAAACGCGATATCGGAAGTATGATTAGCTTATTTAACTAAAAAAAATATTGAGATTATTTAAATATTTATCTTATTATGATGATATTTTTTATTAGTTTTTTCTGACCGATTATCAAGTCACATCCTGTACAGCGCATATCTTATGACAAAAGCCAGACAATCTAATGGTTTTTCAGTATTGATTTTAACCATAAATATATTTTTAACACAAACCATAATATATGTATGAAATAATACGAAATATAAAAATTCATATATGTATAAAAACATCGTAAAGCTGTACTTTTCATTTTACAAAACCACCATTAGAAGCAAGCCTGGAAAAATTTTTAGAATTGATTTACATAATTTTTTATAATCAATTAAAAATTTTAATATTATAAATAATAATATAAAAAATAATCTTCATGTAAAATAATTTAAAATGTTATGTCCTAACAAATTTTTAATTTTGATTTTGATGTTGAAAAAAATAATATAACAAAACATGCCCAATAAATGATATATTTCTGCAATGTAATTTTAGAGTAACTAAAAAAACGTAATTGACAAAGTTTTCCGTTCCGTAAGATCGAATAAATTTCAAATAAAATCTTAAAATAGTTACCTCATGATTAGTTATATTTGAGGTATTAAAAATCTCACGGAGCTTGTTCACTAAGTTTGTGAACATCCTGTATAAACTGAATTTAACTTTTTCTGCGAAAGAACAAAGAGAAAAACTTAATACTTAAATACTTTAAACTAAAAACTTTAAAATGTCTGCTTAAAAGGAAATCAATGTCAACCGTCAAACGAATTATGATGTAGCTCAGTGTAAGAGAACACGACTTGTTTTTTTTTTGTTTTTTAACTATATAGGTATCTTTTTGTAAATAAAAACCTGTTTTTAAAGCTATAACTATCAATTTCTGTTCATACGATTTCACATTGGCACAAAATCGAGAAAAATTTTTTGTCTTCCATTTCGATAAAATTATGTAACAGATGATAATTTAACATATAGATTTCAAAAATAACATCCTTTTCACAATTGAATGTATTTTTTTGGGATATCACCAAAAATCGGATATAGAGGAAAATATTTAGCATAAATTTCTACTGATATCTCAAAAACTAGCAATCAAAATTTGTTTTTTATAGTTTAACTAATTGTTAGATAATATTTTCTATCTTTACTACTCCAACATCAGAATTAAGTGTATGGATTTTTAAAAATGGCTAACGTATTTTGCAAATCGAGTTTTGAAAACTTAAAAATATGAATAAATTTCGATATTTTTTTATTTTTTTCATTTATTTATTTTTTTTTTTTTTTTGTGCAGAGTAACATCTCCTCAGAGAATCATTACAACTATCTAATTCATACTGATGATGACTACTTTGTAGTCGAAATACGTATTTATAAAAATAATTGGGGCAAAACAAAAATCGAAATTATTCGAAAAATCCTAGTTCTAATTAATAATTATAAAATTAAAAATATGACATTATTAACCACATGTTTTTAAAAAAATCATCAATTAATATCAATGTTTTATTTTATAAACTATTGTATGTGTATAGTTTTATTTATTTTTTTTTCCTTTATGTTATTTGGCAACTAGCAATTAGCTTTAAATGGCAAATGGGTTAAGTGGCCATTAGCCTTGTTATACAAGTAAAAATATTCTATTTAAAACTAGGAAATCAGTCACCCATAATTTCTTTTAATTCTGAAATAAATTGATAATAATTTATGTAATAATTTTAATCGAATAAATTTATCTTTCAAGTAAAACAAAATTAATATATATAATATCCTTGTGACATACATTCAAGTAGGTATCTGTGTAAAATAATCGTAAAGGAGCTTTTTAAACAGCTTTTTTTTTGTCTATAACATCTCTGCTATTGAAAAAAAAAAGTATAATATTAAATAAATCTTCAATATATATTTTCAATAGAAATGTAATAATATTATATCGTACAAAAAAAAAAAAGGGGCGATTGTGAAATATTGTTATTTGATTTAAAAAAAGGAAATTGAAAGCAAACAACACTTGATGTTAGCGCTACCATGAGTCGCCCATCTATATACCAATATCGAACAACGTAACGAATGAAGGGATATTAATATTTATTGGTACACGAGATGTAGTCAAAAAATTATTTATTCATGAATTGTTTTTTTCATTCAAATGAAACAGTTCCACCCCGTTTTTTTAACACAAGTATATATAATACACGTGTACATTGGAAATATTCTTTCAATTTTAATGTTTAAAAAAGTACGTATTTAATGTTTGTCATACACTAGTTTTAATCACAAATTAAATCAATTCTTCTGAAGAGTGGTGATAGAAGAATGTTTGTTGGAAAAGATACTTAACAAGATTAATAAATTGAAAATCAAAATAATACATAAATATATTGACTAACAATACTTAAAAATCAACATCATATACAAAAATACTTTTTCACTCCACATTTTAAAACATTTCTATATCTGATTCGGTAGATTTGAGACCCTAATTAGTAGGTCAGTTTAAAATATACATTTCTACGCCAAAAACGCACCATTTTGTATTTGTAAAATATTAATATATACAGTGACTCTCGCTTTTCCCTTTATGCATTCGTTAAAATTTACTTGCGAATTTGACACAAGTAACATATCCTCTAAAATTCCAAATATCATAATCTTGTTTTTAATAATTTATTACAAAGTATTTGCCAATAACCTACGTATTGCTTCCACTCTCTGACTCAGGCGTTACAATACTCGTAATAAATAAATTTTTTTATGTCTCGGAATATTATTAATAATTGTATAAATAATATAAAAAATATAAAAAATAATATTTTTCATATTTAATTTTTTTCTTTATATATTTTTAATGCGTTAAAAGTATCCGAATTCTGGATTTATTTTAATCTTTAAAAATTCATATCTACAAAAATATTAGCTTTGTCGCAAAAATTCATAGAACTTTTTTATTCGTATTTTATCAAATATAAAAAATCTCTCCCGTTTGAGAAATAACAATTCCTTGCAAATTAAAAATTTCGGTTTAAGCAATATAACATCGAGTTGCTCCCTAGCAACGTTCATTTATATCATCAGAAGGACATTTTGAAGTTATTTGCGTAAAAAAATTGAGTTGTAATAGTTTAAGACTAAGTGGTACTAAGCACATACAAGAAATTAATTAATTTTGTGTATTAAATAAAATAAAAATGAAAATACTTTACGCTTGAATGGATAAATATGTTTTGACAGAGAAAGTATATTTAACTTTAAGCATTGGGTGCTTCAGAAATGATGCTTAAATTTGAATTTACACATCAAATAATTCGAATTCATAATAATAAATATGTACTATCACGTTTTTTTTTTCAATTTTCTATTGAATATAAATAAATACGTTTTACGAAACACCTTTCTTTAAATGTACTTACATGATTGCTTTTTGTATCTGTGGCAAACTCAATTGGCATATCCACCTATAATCGTAATTTTTATAAAATCTCACGCAATACAGATAATACAACGGCTATTTATTTTATATCTTTGTATAAATATTATTGAACGTAACGACTCTTCTTATATTCTTTTATGTGCTTATAAATCGAGAGTCACTTATCCAATTTCCGAAATTATTTTTATTTCTATGTATAAAGTAAAGTAAATCCAGTAGTAATCGATAATTTAGTTTTTAAGATTTCAATAAAACTATTTGAGTATTTCTTATTTCAGTTTGAGTAGTTTGTTACAGAATGAAAAAATGGCATACAATTTTGAAATTTTGAATCTAGCACTATTTGACCTAAAGCAAACATCATCTTTTAACTAAAATCTACCTATTAAAATGATAGTTTTATAAAAAAATTAATAATTGTTTAATTCATGGCAAACATTACCAAAACTGTTGTTTTTACTACAATTTATCTTTTAATTTTTTAATTCTAATATTTATAGATTTAATTGTAACTAATAAATATTTTTCTAGTGCGCAATTACGTTTTGGAGTCAATATCAACAACTAATTGAAAATATTCCCCTTTTTGAAGTTGTTTAAAAAAGAGAGCAATCGGGAAGTATATCGTGCTACATATCAAAAACAAAATTTTCCTGGTATTCTATATTTTCAAATAAACAAAATTGGTCCGCAAATAATGAAATTTGAGGTAAATGCCATTATTTCTATATAGAGAATACATTAATGCGAAAATCTCCTTCTATAAAATACAGTGAATTGTCCTAAAAATATAAATTTACACAGTTTTCTTTAAAAAAATTATTTCCCTTTCTCTAAAATATTATTTGTACCAACAAATTAATTGCCATAACTTTAATTTTGAAATAAAAATTATGAAAACAGAACCATTTTTAATTGGAATTAAAATTTTCATAATTCATGTTTATTCTCGTTGTTATTTTGGTAAAAGAGTTATGTACATTTTAATTATATCACATTGCGTACATTTTTGTATATTCTATGTTTATTCATGTTAGGGTGACCACTTGTACCATAAAACAATCCGTGACAAAAAGTAATAAAATAAACAATGAAAAGCCTCGTTTGATTTTTTATGTTTCTTAGTTAAAATGTGTCATGAAATATCATTTTTCCGACATGCAAATTTAAAATATCGCATAACACTGAGTGCAATAAACATTGATATCAATATAAATTATTTTATAAAATTTAAATTCGTATTTTCATTTAATTTACACATTGCTTGCACCTTTTAAATAATAGATTTTTACCACCAAAACAAAAAATCATATAAAACTATAAACATTCGATAGCATATCAAATAAAACATTGACATTTAAATATCTTCAATCACAGCTTCTAAAATTCAGATTCCTAAAACACCTCAGCCATTTTTATAAATTAATGCAAAGACACATCGTGAAAAAATATTGGCCAATCATTTACCAATTCATTCCTTTAGTCCGCATACATAGGATATTTCAGAAGTATATTTATTTAAGTTATGAAATTCAGTTATTACAGAGATTTACAGTAATAGTTAAAATTTGTAATTGTTTTGTTGAAAGAATTATTCAACACGACTTATTTTCGTTTCTGCTTTATTTGCTGAACTTTTAGTTTACCGAGTTGTTTTATTAAATTATAGATAAAGTAAAATTCATTTAGTCAAATGTAAATTAGATCGGAAGGTAATAATAGCCCTCCACATGAAATAGGAATGATTCAGGTTTGTGCGTTTTTTGTTGTTGTCAAGTATACTTGTATTATGTATAAAATTATGTACGTACATTGAACAAGCACATAATAAAACTACAATAATTGGTAATGAATAAAAAAAAACCAAAACAAGTAGAAACTAGTATGTAACTTGTAACATATGGTAAATAGAACATGATAATGGTGACGATACAACGGTTGGGTGGTGTATGGAAAACAACATTCAGCACCCAGCACACCACCACCTTCATCAATATATAAAAAACAAATTTATTAGATAATTGTGGTAAAAAAAATCAAATTATAATTGTCATTTTTATTGTGTGTTTTTTTGTTTTATGTTTTAAATTTATGAGGTGTTATTTATTCTATTTTAATTTGGTGCACCGATAAATAATATAGACACTGCGTTACCAACAGGGATATTTTATAAAAAAGGTACAAAAAAAGTTAATTTTTTGATAATCCACTGAGAAAATTTATTTTGTACGCGTTATGGGGATAGTAAAGAGCACTTCGTGTATATTGTGACGTTTATTTTTATGGTGAAATTTGATAACATACTTGACCCACAATATATCTCTTATACACGATTAAGTTGATTACGCTTGTTATGTGTAATCCGTTCTTTATGACACAAGTCATGAACTTTTTATGTTTTTAGTACATAATACATTGTGGCCTTACTTATGTGTAGAAAAAACGTTAATGCCAGTCTTCGTAAAATTCTCATACAGATATGAAGGATGATAACATAATGCTTAAAAGAATGCATGATCTTTAAAATATTAAATCGGCAAGTTATTCAATATTTTGGTAAAAAATTTTCCATTCCGCAAACATTTTTATCATGTAGATAAATTTTTCTGACTTGATTTTCTTTTATAAAATACGAGCTCGAAAGAATTATTTTTATGAAAAAAAAAATACGTAATAAAAATTTAATTAATTAAAATAACTTAAAAATTTTTTTTTTAATTATAAAATCATTTGCTCAGCCTCTTCAGAACGGTCAAGACTGCGGTGATATATTTTGTGTAGAGTTGGGAATGGCTTTCATTAACAAGAACCTCGATTTAGAAGTGCCCTTCGAATTCAGGCATATTCCTCGGCTTACGCGTTTTTTTTTTTTTTTTTTTTTTGAAAGAAAAGTATTAAGATTAAAAGTATAGTTCTTCTTAAGAAACTAAAATTAAAAATCAACAATAATCAAAAAGAAAAGATAGTTCGAAAACGATTTTTATTATTTGAAAACAGTTGTATATTTTCTTAAAACATTAAGCAATTGCTGGAGGATTTTTACTATTATATTGACAATTTTGATGTCAACATTTTCTAGAAAAACAGAAATCAAGTTTTAACATCTATTTAAATTTCAAAAAACGCTTATACATACAAATATATACATACAAATATAAAAGCATCACAAAAATTCCGATTAGTCGAGCATCATTACTATAACAGTCAAAATCAGGGAGTTAAATATTTCATCGAAAAAAATACATTTGTTCTACTTTAAACAAGAATTCAAATGGCAAGCTTAAATGACACTGGATTCAAATATTTTAAAACATTCATTGATACACCTTTTATAAGATCAAAGAAGTGTTGAAATGTTCAAAATAAGTGTGCGATGATAATTTTGCAAGTAGAATCATTATGCATTATGAAACAAAGTAAATGCTTCGTAAAAAGTATTATAATAAATTAAATGATAAAAATCAAATAAATTTAGTTTAGAAATGAGAAACTAAATAATATTTGTTCTTGCATGTTCATTTATCTTTTAAGTAACAGCTAAAAGGATGTAATAATGTAAAACGAAAAAAAAAAAAAGAAAGGAAAAACTAAATAAATTATCTACTTACAGATTACAACTATATATTTTCTTAATTAAGTTTTGAGTTTCTACATTCATATTAATAATGACAGTTCTATGTACAAATAATAATTATCATTTAATGAGCATTATATAATCATCATAATCATAAATTATGAATAATGAAATGTCAGTTCTCTTAGAAGTCTTTACTTTTGAAATGCGTGACATTCATCCAGTTATATTTGTATTGTATTGTATTCTAGTTTAAATTATCTTATTTTAATTTTGAAAGTGTTGAATTTATATAATAATAAATAGAAAATTCTAATATTCAAAATAATGAATGCATAAATTATACTCCAATTTAAGAAGAAATTTTATATTCTATACTATTTATATTCTACAATTGTTTTCAATGTATGATGGAAGCGCAAGTAAGTACTGGTATATAATAAAAATCAATATCCTATATAACTTAATTGCGCTTCCATCATTTTAATTGTAATAATTTTTATAGTATATGCATACAATTTAGTTTCGATTTCGTATAGGTGTTCATAAAAAGACAAAATTAGTCCATTTCAGTTTGTCCATCCGCCCGTTCACAAAATTACTAAAAAACGAATAAACATAGCCAACTAAAGTTTTCAGTGGTGTATTCTAGACCTTAAAACTAAGATATTTGTTCGAAACAAGGATATTCAATCAATTGGGCCCATTACCCAATTTTTGAACCATGAAAGATAAAGACGAAGAGAACTGGTTTTTTGAAATGTAGTTTGTAATATATTTGAATTCGTCACAAATTTCGATAATAAACAGATGTATAATTACAATATATATTATAATTATATATGTATTTAAAATCGTATAAACTAGATATTAAGAGTGTTTTATGAATTTCAATTATTTAAAATAGTTGAATACTGAATCAGATGTCGAGTATCTAAGCAATTAACTCTGTTAGTTGTTATCTTCACTTGTTTTCGTTAATAATTGTGTTAAAATTAGAACAAAATAAATATTTACAAAATACTAAAATGAAAATATTTATTTATTTGATAATAATAATAATCCAAACGTCCTAAGGTATTCAATAATAATGAAACATCAAATATATATTAGAAATATTCTTGGTATCATTATATCGTCTTGTCTCAAATAAATCATGACCTTAGATTTATCTGTCTGGACCATTTTCTAAATATCTAAGGAATTTTACAAACTGTGATTCGAGTTATTAGATAGGTGACGATTTGTGTCTTTCAATTTCCAATACATATTTTCTAGACTTAAAAGTAAATAGTTAGCAAAAACGTATGACAAAAAGCAAAACATGACATACAGGGTCTCTATAGACTCTTATGTAAATAGTCGCACGGTTAGTGGATTATATACAATTTCGTATTGACTAATGAACAAACAAAGCTTTTAAACAAATAGAAATGCTTACTAAATAATATGATGAGTATAATCCCATTGACAAACTGACAACGTATTAAAATATATTTTGATAATATGCTGTGTATCAAAATGTTTCATGTTGAAAGGGAATTAAATGTATGTATCCAGTACATGAGAACAAGTGTACTCATTTATTTATTCAATGTAATGCGATGAATATAAGGGTTTGATCACACTACCGTTTTATTTGCCAAGGTCCGTAAATTGTGTTAAATTGTGTTGAGATAAAAAGGAGCGGTTACACTAGAGCTTAATATTCCACGGGCGTTCTAATTGTGTATTCTCACACTAGTGTTTATAAAACGTCCGTTGATTTCAATGGAAATTGAAACTAAAATTTTAATTGGTCACGAGTTATTCATTTTTAAATTTAAAATTATTTTTTACTATCAGTCCATTTTTTTGAAGTCCGTTCTATTTTTTAGCGAAAAATCTTTAAATTTCATTTTTTAGTCTAATTTTTGAATTATATTTTTGCAAGGTTTATTATTGCAAAAATTTTATGTACCTACACAAAATAATCAAATCGAAGAGGACAAGTGGTCTTAGATATTAGTTCATAACCTGCGTTATAATTAGTTTCATAAACGTTCAGGAAACAAGTATCACAAAAATTGATTGTATGTAGTTTGAAAATAGACATTAAACTGTCTACCAAAATGGTAACTATTCAAGTAATGAAAACAGGAATAAACTCGAATTAGAATCAGCAATATAATATTATTTTGATTTTTTATATCTTTTTATACAAATTAAGGGCAACTGTCTCGAGGAGCTGAATCGCCTGGCACTGAATAATGTAGTCAAATCTGGGTCACTCTGACATAAAAGGGAATAAAGTATCGTAGCGGATTCAATAGCTCAAAAATATTCATCACAGACTCCCCTCTCACCTGAACCTGTTATTCCTATTCCATGGTGCTCTGTGATATCTTGTTTAAAGGCTGATTTCTACTAGCGTACCTTGATAACTGAAACTTCACAAATGGCATGCAAAAGACTAAGTTGTGAATAACCACAGATAAACCATTTTATTGTTTCCAGTTGAAACTGACCAGGGTACATTTGAGAATAATAGTGGGTGTCATGTGTCATGTCTGCAGGACAATAAAACCTCCAATCACGCTATTTACACTTGTAGCAATCTACAAGGTGTTAGATACAGATTGATCAGGTTGGAAACTCTGGATCCATCCATTATGGAATTCATCTGACAGGCAGGCTGTGGCTTTTTTTGTGGTCACTGGTATCGATAACATCATATAGAACTGCCAGCTTTGAATGGCTCTTTCTCTACGCCTTGAGCCAGTAGAAATCCTAGCCTTCAGGGGATAGAGTATTCTAAAGAGCAGTAGAGAGAACAAAAAGGTCAAGGTCAAAGCATTTACAGTTTTCCTCTTATTATTAATCCTCCAATCCTCCAACTGCTAATCGTAAATATGATTAAATAAATTGTTTTCTACAATTTTCTTCAAAACTTTTGTAACATATTATGCGGTATTTTAAAGACGCTACGAATAGAAATATTTGAAGCATGAAAAAAAATGGAATATTCTAACTCGTATCAAAATTAATAACGAACACACTGTAAACGTGCTATTATCAAATATTGAATTTATGCGTTACTTAATATTGCCGAAAATATTTAAGATATAATTCAAGTATCGAGATATAAATATTTAAATGTATTCCATAAATTATTACTAATTTCCTGTTATACTTTATGAAATCGGTCTCCATGAAGTCATACTTGGTTAGATTTGAATATTTATTATATATAATAAGTGGAAAACTACCAGCATACAATTTATTTCATGAATTATTTTTAAGGAAATAGGTACACTAATTTAAGCATGTAGACTAAGAAGTATGGATCTTAGATAGAATGAAATCTGAATTTCAAAACTTGAGAATGGCAGGTTCGATTTTGGGAAGGATTATATAGACAGATTAATTGTTCGTGAAATTTGAAAAAGGATTTTTGAAAGAAAATAACCTTAAAACTCACGATTGAATGATGAATATGCGTTATTCATTTTTTAGTATTGTTGGCTACGCTGAGGACAGTTTGTGGGAAAATATTCACTAATATTGAATTTTGCAAAGAGAAGTTTGAAATTTTTTTTTTTTGGTTTATTCATTCTAGCTTCAGTTTATTCTTACAGTTTTATTTTCAATTTTTCTTGAAAAGAAAACTATATATTTAACTATAAGTTTCGTAAGCCATGTTAGCTGGTGTTGGGCAAATAATTGGGAGAGCTTATGAGGGGTATAGTCAGACTCACGTTCTTTATGTTGATTTGAATAAATACTTTTGAATGAAGTTTGTTTTTACCGGTTAAGTATTAATTTTTGTAAAAATTCTTAAGAAAATTTAAGATACTTAAAGCTAATGTTCCTCAACTTTTGTTCTTGTAATAATGTTCCACAACTTTTGTTATTATTCTTGAATTTACTTATTATTTATTTATTTTTTTATTTATTTTATTTTATTTTTTTTTTTGGAACGAAATTCCTAATGGTACGATGGGGAGGGCTGGCCGGCAAAAAACGTCCCTAACGAAAATGGGTGAATTCAGGTTTGTTGGTTTCCATTCAAACTAAATTCTAAATTCAAAATAAAATTTATTTATCTCCTATCATTATTAGACTATCGAACTGTAAAGTGTATAAAGTGGGCACATCGCACCATTCAAGTATGACGGGAAACATTCGTGCTTCTGGAGGTCAATTTTTATAAAGTATGTATGTCAAGATGGAGGTCGAGGTACCGGGAAAAAACGCTTACCTCAATTAATTTTTATGAAAAATGAACGGGTAAATCAATATATTACCATTTGCGATTTTCACTCCAATTTTTTTTTGATTTTAGACATATTTTTTCCTAATTACATTATAATAATAAATTAGATGGGTGATCATTTGTGGACAACCTATACAATATCTCATCAAATGTATGGACAGAACCAAACATGCAACATATGAACTATGAAAACCTTAAAATATACAAATAGAAACTATACCTACACAGTAAGCAAGTAGTCTGTTGATTTAACCACATTTAGTAAATTTATTATGTAGATATATTTATTTGGTTAAATAAATGGTTATGGACATGTGGGTGTATTCGTTATAGGTATGTTGGTGTGTCAGAATGAGAATAGAATGGTATCTTATAATTTTCATTGCTCAAATATAAATTTATTTAAATAGATCCTTTTTACATATACACTACCAATTTCACCTTTAATTTATTACAAGAAATATAATTATAGAATGGCCACCACAGTCCAACAAAGTCACATTTATTTTAATTAAGGGCTAAAAACATTGAAACCACATTACGACGATATTAGGACTACTACCTACCACTCTACGACGCCATGTTACAGAAGGAACATTAATCAATATTTTATAATTGTATTTTATTAGATTAGATAGATGCTGCTGCAATGCGTACAAGAATATGATTTTATAAGTCAATAAAATAAAGGGTATCGGTTATTTACTATTCCTTAGTGTACTTCAAATGTTTATTCTGACAAAACTAATCAGTATAAATATCGATTTAAAATATTATATATTCTTTAATATATATTATTAAAATTTATTATTTTAATATTAACTATCATTTCTAAATAACCAAAAATTTCAAAATAACCAGCGTAAGTGAACAATATGGATTAAAAATCAATATAAAAAAAAACGGTGTGTATGATATTCAGTAAAGAATCTGTTCAACCTACACTTAATATAAAATGTAATGGCATAAAATTAAAGCAAGTTAACCAAATTAACTACTTGGGAAAACTATTCACCTGCAATAATGACCAAATAAACGAAATTAAAAAACGTATAGCCATCGCTAAAAATAATTTTATAAAACTTAAAGCTTATTTAATTAACAGAAAATTGTGTTTTAATAATCGGCTTAAAATGTTAAGGTGCTATGTGTGGTCCGCGTTACTGTATTCGTGCGAAACTTGGACATTAAAAAGTGAATGTGAAGCCAGACTGAATGAATTTGAAACGTGGTGCATTAGAAGAATGCTAAAAATAAAGTGGACGGAGAAATTAAGTAACGTTGAAGTATTCCGTAAGGTTAAATATGACAGGTGTTTGGTTGCATTGATTAAAAGGAGAATATTGGGATACTTCGGCCATATTTATAGAGGAAATAGATACGAATTTCAAAGACTGATTATGTGCGGTAAAATGGATGGCTTTGTATCAAGGGGCAGAAAGCGGATAACGTGGATCTCGAATATTAAAAAATATTCAAACTTTAAATCGTTCCACAGTTTAAAGTCGGCCGCAATGGACCGAATTCAATGGAATCGAGTGGTCTCCAAAATCCTGTAATAGGATATGGAACCCTATGATGATGATCATTTCTATTTTCATGTGGCTAAAATATACTGAGCCTCAAACTATCTTTACACTACGAAAATTTTCATTATTAACTAGTGAACCCGTGTGCTGTTCTGTAGCAATAAAAAAAAAAAGCTTAAATTTGAATCTTAAATTCTAAACAACTGTGGTTTTTCCAAACAGTCCTGATACTATTAATAATTCAAATCATTAAAAAAAAAAAAAAGTGATGAGTGTGTGTTGTACTCTCAAAAATCTCCAACCCATTCAATTTAATAGCTTAAATGATAGGTCATGCGTCCTTGAGTGTTCTAAAACTAAAACGATTTTCGACGTTCATTAGAACGGCATATATCTAACTTTGAGTGGAGAAAATCTCAAAAAGAGTTGCAAGGCAAGTTTAATTTCCGCATCTTGCTCTCCTCCATCTCGTCCAATTTGAGTGTTTATATGCTCAAAAAAAAAACGCCATGAATGATTGAGTGATCTAAGGCTGTATCATTACAGTTGGAACATTTTTATAGTAGCAAAACGCAAATTTTTAAATCAGAAAAAGCATTTCCTAAAGGATGATTTTTTTATATCGTGGCATGTTTATAGTGCAAAGAAATAAGTTTTTGGTCAGTCTGATTCGTTAGCGTTTGTCAGAGAGCAGGTACAAAGTTGTAAAAAACCATATACGTTGCAACTGCTTTCTGCGAAGCTGAAAAGTGAATTGTGATTAATATATCAACTAAAAATTGGTTAAATTGTGGTCAGCTACGAGCATCTTGCCACAAATCACGTTAAATCTGAATTAGACCTTGAAAAAAACATACATTTTGCGATTATGTAAAAAAACCTTAAAAATTCATAGAAAAGTTCAAAATTTTTTATTGATTTTATGGATTTTCTAGGATAATTAAGACGATAAATATCCAAAATAACATTTATTTTACGATCGGTTGACTAGTTTTTGAAATATTAAATCGGCCTCCGGATCAGATTTTTATGATATCTCAAAAACTGTGCACCCAATCTTAAAATAAATTTTTGAAATCTACGGGTCAAACTACCCTTATGAACATTTGTATGAATCTATATTATAGGTAACGTCAAAAGGTAAAAGCAACTACATACAGTTGGTTGCATATTGACGATCATTTTACCAATTCTAATGAAGATATTGGTGTACAAACTATCACAAGACTTGGAGAAAGAAACACTTCATAAGAACTAGGGAATGAAAAATTTCTTTGGAATAATTACTTTTTAAATCTAACGAATCAATTTTAATCTACGAATATGATTGACTACCTTCAAAAGATAATTAGTCCCAAAGAAATTATTTATAGAAGTAACAAATTTATTTTTTACTTTTTACTATAACACAAGCTTGATCAGGAACAATTTTGTCATTTTGAATTGTAATCAATAATGGATTAAATATTTTATTATAAATATGGCTTGTTACCTATCATTTATTCACTTACAAACTGACATAAAAATTCTTTTATTAATGGTTTTTATTACTATCATTAAGAATGATTAGTTGATTCTTAACTGACACTCAAAATACAATTTTATAACAGTGAAACATCGTTTAGTCCAGACAATAATGGATATTATTTCGTGTGATTGTAATAAAACTGACATAAGTGAATCACCATTTTTACTTGAATAAGTGCATTAAATAAATAATAATAATGTATATGAAAAAGTTTCTTTTTATAAACTGTAATATTTCAGTCTGGTTAGTTTTCACAAGAATAGTTTAAATTATATACATAAAATATTTGTCGATTAAAAACTTTTATAGTATAAATTACTCTGTTTCTAAGTTTATTTTATAATACTTAAAACAATAAGACGGTCAAATAGAGTAAAGAACTTCATTACAGACACTTCTTAATATTTATTAAGAATTAAGAATCAGGTCTACAAATGAAATACATAAATATTAGGCAGCTTTCATGATGGAATGACTAGAATGGGTACTCTAAATTTCATGGGTAAAAATTAAATGGATAAAGTTCAAATTACAATGACAATATTTGTAACATATAAAGCATAAACGGCGTTTACAATATATAATAGTAAGGTATCTATAAAATAGCTAGCTTAAAGAAAATCTGTTAGATTGATTTTAGTTCTTTATTTGAATTCTAATAAATATTTTAAACGTACAAGCACAATTTTTTTGGACAATTTTTAACATAAGATTATTAATTTGCAAGGTGTTTTAGTTTTTATAAAATAGGGTATAATTACAATTTCACATTTATATAATTATTGTTATTTAAAACTAAAAGGCATGGCGTATCAAAATTTATCATTTAGGCTGCTTTGAGAACTTATTTCAAGCAAAATGCCAGAACAAATGGATGGGGCCGGCGTGATTGTTATAGTCCCACTCCTTAAGACATGCCAACATCGTAACAAGGATGTCAAATTTGGCATAATTATAAAATTTGGCAAAGTTAGGAGCTATTTACAGTCATTTCTGAGTCACTTCTCAACCGATAAACCATTAACGTTAGACTTATTAGAAGTATAATTAGTTCGTTAGACTTATTAAATTTATTGCCTTTTTATGGAGAATATACACCCTCAACTGCAAAATGG
The DNA here is from genome assembly GCA_020423425.1 of Chrysopa pallens. Taxonomy (NCBI): domain Eukaryota; kingdom Metazoa; phylum Arthropoda; class Insecta; order Neuroptera; family Chrysopidae; genus Chrysopa; species Chrysopa pallens. Next base: position 16,944,863 of record CM035594.1, read on the forward strand.
TAAAAAAAATGGCAGATTAACGCTATATTCGACGTGACACAATTCTCTAGTCAAAATTGGATAATATATTATTTAGTTATGAGGTTTAATGCTCATATGGGCTTATAGTTCTTTATTTATATCGAATTCATTCTAAGATATATTTAAAGATTTTGACAATTTTAAAGACTAATCTCCGCACACATTGAGCGCGTATACAAATCGAATCCTATAAGATTTACATAATCTTTAACCTTTGGTGCGTTGCTTGCGTTATGCTTTAGTACATCATTTAAATACACTGTTCCAGAAATTTTACATTTTATTAACATGTTTTTCATATATTAGTTAACAACTTCCTTATATTTATTGCTAAACGACTGCACTAATAAAAACATGTTTGTGTAATAAAATATTGTAAAACATTTCTGAAATACATTTTATTTAGTCTTTCTTAAATATTATATGACATATTATTATTATTATTATTATTATATCACATCTTTTGTTATAAATTATGACTTTCTAGTTACAATGTAATCATTGTGAATTGATAATCATTTATTTTGTATGTCAAAATATAACCTTTAACATTAAAATAATTAGTATTATAAATAGGAAAGCCTATATATAATAACAAAAATAATAGGTGTACTTACTTCTTTTATAAATACCTTATTTTATAAGGTTGTAATTAATTACTATGGCAAATTGACTGAAAGTGTTTTTGAAATACGTGTTATATGTAATAATCGAAAAGAAACTTCTTCTTTTTACTTCTTGTTTTGCACAATCAATAATTTTTTGTACAGATGCCACATATAGTGGTTTCGCCAAAAAAAACCGTATATTCGACAAAATAAGCGTACACAGTACGAAATATTGTGTAAATGCATCACAATTATGGTATTATATTAAACATAATAATAACATGTTGAATTTTAAACATAAAATCAGTGTTGACTCAATTATTTTTTAGTATCAATACAAAGGTTAGATAGTTAATTCAAATAATAAATATTAAATGACTTATTAGGAAAATTTGTTTACTTCTTATAATTTAAATTTTAAAGTCTGTCATTTTTAGTCACATTTTATCTATTGTTTTACATAACAAACAAATTATGCTACAAGTGTCTAAATTTTTAATAAAATATTCACATTCTAGAAAATTATTTGTTTATTTTTTAGGAAAATTTGTTTACTTCTTATAATTTAAATTTCAAAGTCTGTCATTTTTAGTCACATTTTATCTATTGTTTTACATAACAAACAAATTATGCTACAAGTGTCTAAATTTTTAATAAAATATTCACATTCTAGAAAATTATTTGTTTATTTTTTAGGAAAATTTGTTTACTTCTTATAATTTAAATTTCAAAGTCTGTCATTTTTAGTCACATTTTATCTATTGTTTTACATAACAAACAAATTATGCTACAAGTGTCTAAATTTTTAATAAAATATTCACATTCTAGAAAATTATTTGTTTATTTTTTTCATGTAAATTGTATAGCAAATGTCAAACAAAAATTATTGAATAATTACAAAAAATGACGAAATTTAATTGAAGTTATTGTGTTGAAAATTGTAAGAATGATTGAAGAAATTGCATTAGTAATTATTTTTAATTGCAAATATTATTTAATTAAATAAACTAATAAATTTCGAGAAATTTCCTATATTAAATCATATACCCTTCATTCAAAGACTTATTATAAACCATATGATTGATAAAACAGTTTTGCAACCTTAGAAACGAATGAAAACATTTTGATGGACAGTGTCCATAGCACTGTTTTAATGATTAAAATCAAGTAACATTAGAAAAGTGTCAAACTACCATACAAAAACCTAGACACAAATTTTTAACACAGAACGTTTTTACACAAAATATGGTGGAAGCCCAAGTTAATACATTGTATAAAATAAGAATAAATATCCTACATTATTTCATTGCGTTTCCACCATTGTAATTGTAATAATTTTTCTGTTGTATATAAAGACAAGCTGCTCTGCATTGTATTTATTTTCGTAGGTAACAGGCATTACCTGTTTCTCATTGTCTTTGAGTTATATTTAGATGGTTCTAAATAATTTTTTTTTTTTTTAATGTTGTAATTTACTGGTAGTGATGCTAGTAGAGATGATTTGTCGTAAGAAAAAGAATATGATTGAAAACGGTAAAAACATTGACATACATGACAGTTTTTAGAACTGTTTTGAGGAAACTGCTGTTCAGAAAATATGTAAAATGATAAGAACGAAAGTGAAAATTACATTGATTTTTTTATTTTTTTATTTTTTTTTTAAATGGTGTTCACTTATTCGAGGACAAAGTGATTAATACAAAACAATATTTGAGCCGGATTAAATTGGATATGCGTTGTCTATCGCCTTTCTGCCAAAGTGTGTACAGCCAAGGGCTATTTTCAGAGCCTGTATATCTACGGATAAATGTAATCGTATGTAGCCAATATCAACTGCAAAAATTGTTTTAATTTATTAAAATTTTAGATTTTCAGTATTAAGTAAATAATATATAAGATTTATCTAAAATGTTAAGTATAATTAAATAATAGGATTTAACCCCCGTTCTTCAAATATACATGGCTATAACAGACGCCATGCACTTCATTATTTTTAAATCTTTATTTATTTTAAACTAAAACCGTAGATACGAATGCGCAACCTCCAAGTTTTATTAGTCAAAAACGTTTAAAGGGGTTTGTGACTTTACTCGCTTGGCCACAAAGCCGGTTGGTTAAGTATAAAATAAAAATACTTAGAAGTACTATATATATAATAGATTGTATAATATAGTAATATACTCTATGTATCCTTTTGATGAAAATCGCTTAGAATTCACAGCTCATATATTGCGTATTTCCAATCTAAGTTGTTTTAATATATTTTAATATAAAGAAATAATTTTTTAGTCCGTAATTCCATCGTCAATGATTTAGTTTCATTATAGCTAATGTATGGTCTAATAATATACAGGATCGTATGGCGTTTTTCCCATGAGTTGTGTAAATAATACTTTTCAATTTTCATTAGCCATAACAAGTAATTAAATACTAGTAAAAATATATCATCATAAATTACCACCGTACACAGACAGGATCACAAGAAACGACCGACTATCATTATAATACAACATAGAATAGACCAGCTTATTTATTTTGAGAGCTTAGAAAGATTAAAAACATTTTTATTATAATTTTACTACGAAAAGTTTTTAGTAAACTCACAAACAACGTTTTATATATTTTTACAAAACCTTTGTGCGTCACAGTTTCTAAAAAAAGTACAATTTTTTATGGGTGTATACTTAAAACTTATTATTGAAAAATAAAATATATATACACCCACCATGAAACGACACATAAATATAAGAAATAATTTTTATTTTTCTTTTTTAGGGTTATTTTTTACTGTTTATTCTTTTTTTAAATGATTTTTAAGGCTTACATAAAATAGAAAATAATAGATGAAAATTCTCTAATCAGTCTTTTATGTTAAAGACCAAATTTAACTTTTTTTTGTATGTTACAGCCAATTAAAATATTTTTTTCTTTTCTTGAAATTATGAAAACAAACAAAAAGTCCTACAAAATTTTTCGAGTAACTTTTTTTGCTTTGAAGCAAAAATTTTTTTATATTTTTATATTTTCATTAACAATATTGCCTCGGTAGGAATAGAAAAAATAAATTAGTAGATAATGAACCGAATTTTCAGTAAGATACAGCTAATAAACGAAACATGATTATATAAGTCAGTAATTTGAGTACCTTGCCGATCAATTATAATCTTAAAAAAAAGTTTGATAATAAAGGTTATTTAGTGTATTTTTATTTATTAGTTGCTCTCTTAACTGATCAGCAAGATATCTAAGTTTTCGTTTTATATAAAAATATATATCGTTAACTATAATATACTGAAAATTCTCGGATCATTATCTACGGATTTATGTTTTTTCTATTACTCATTATCACAATTTCTAGAATCAGTTTTCTTCAAAGATGGGATACAAACTAAAAGTTGTCATGTCTTAATACAATTACAGTTATTTACTTTACAAACTTAAACATTAAATAAATACGAATAAACCTCAACAGTTTTGTATGTAGATCAAGTAAATAAATTATTTATTTGAATATAATTAATTACATGTTTTACATTTTGTTTGTTTGCTATTAAAAATATTAAAGCATTTAAGTGTTTTGTAACTATCAGTCAACTCCTAAATTGTATCAACAAAAGTAAATTAACAATTTAATTTATCAAGACGTGAGAGAAAGATTGAAATTTAGCAAAGTTTTCTTGTTATAAGAAATGCATTAATCTCTTTAATAAATTAATGATTATTTCAATAATTGAATAATTTTATTAATCACGATTATTATTATCATTTTAATCGAGATTATTAAGTTTAATATATTATCTCAAAAGAAACGCAAGAAACTAATTTTATTAATCAAAAATTGTATTTTCATAAAAGGTTGGTAAATTATGAATTAGGTTAACTGACAAATTCTTGTAGTTTGCTCGATTTTGTGAGTCTCGTTTCTTCACATAAGTTCGGGTTCAAGGTCACTAAAGACATGCTTGTGTATTTATATGATTGTGTGAATGTAAGTGCCTTCGAAATTTCCATCTCGATTATCTTGAGATCGAATAATGATATCGACTTGGATCTATTTTCATTCGACACGTGATAAGGTAACCGCTATATATTTTCAGAAAAAAAACGTTCCCACCGTTTTTTGTTTAAGTCAACAAATTAAACTAAAAAACTCACAATTTCCATATTCGTAATAATAAACACATTGTGTTTTTATTCTGCTCATTGGGAAGTTCGTCGTGTGGACTTCAGTTTCATATTTTCGTAAAGAACCTCCGTTATCCTTTCGTTATTCTTTGAATGGACGTTTTCAAAGGAAATCATGTGATATATCTATAAGACATTTTCCATATAATAGAATATTTACAAAATTTTACTAGATACTAAAATTTTCAAAAAAGGTTTTAAAAGTTAAAAACAAACATAATTATATTGTCAGCCATTTTGTACTTTTAATTATCTGTTTTGTTCGATAAATATAACAAAGTAATATATAAACATGTAAACTTTGTGTAGAATGTGATACAAACTAATTTTAACTTAATGAACAAAAAACTAGAAACTCTTCAACAACAGAGAAAATAAGTTACAATCGTGAATGCTATGGAATGTTTTAATTTATATTTTTAACTAAGTGTTCTCATCTCGAAAATTCGAAAACCAAAATTTATGATAAATTGGCCGTCATTGATTATCTTTTTCTTTTGTTTTTTTTAATTAATAGGTTAAACAATTATTGCTACTGGTAGTGATATTGTATTGAGGGTCTACAATCGACTAAAACTCAATTTTTTTATTGTTATTAGGCATTTTGCGATTTTTGGTGGTGATATGATGATCGCTTTTTCGATTAAATATTACGTCCGCTAGATAACATTTCGCCTGGTTGACCTGGTCTCCCTGACGCCGTTCTTTAAGGATCGATTTTCGTATTAAAATTGGTTTTTATTAAAGACGCTACTCTTTTAAAAAGATTATCGGGATTTTTGAGGTTGAGAAAGTAAATTATAAAGTTTGTAAAATATCACCTTGTTGGGTACAACAATATTCGTTTAATAAAATATTTAGAATAAGTGTAAAATCGGCATTATCACAGTGCATAAAAATTTTACTATTTATTTTAATATATAAAAAGCAATTTTTCTAAATGTATTATGGTTAGCCAAATTGTAAAAATAATTTTTATAATAATTCATTAATGAACAAAAAAATTAACATAAATAGAAAGTTTTTTGATTTTAAGAGCCCTACTCACCACGACGTATAACTTATTTGAATTTAAGTTCCATTTTAAAACAGAAAAGTTAAATTCGTTTAAAACTATGTCAGAAAACATGTTAAGTCGCCTTAATATAATATTCATTAATATAATAAACAAAGATATGAAAGTAATAAACTATTTCCACCTGACCACAACGATGATTGAAAATATTTAGAAAATTTGTGTATTATACTACAAGTGGATTCTGTTTTATCATTTATAATTAAAAAATCAACATCGTCTACAATAACATCTTTGTTGTAGGAAATGTCAAGTTTTTATACTCGACATACATAATATGTCAGAGTATATTAATTTTAGTCTTAAGTTTGTAACGCTTCCTAATATTGACCGGCAAAATTGTGGTATACAAACACCTAATTTGCCGTCATCGCGATAACTCAAAAACAAAAAGAGATAACAAGCTGAAATATAACGTACACTAAACATAAAAAGATACTTTAAGTTCGTAAATGAGCAAAATCGATCAATTGGGTCCAATGGATCCTTGACCAAACTTTTAAACTATAAAGTATAAAATACAAAAAATGTTTATAGAAACAAATAACATTTGTTTGAAACATTTTTTAGTAAAATGTTTGAATTATCCACAGTTTTAGCTCAAATTGAGCTAATAAACAATACATATTATGATTATACAAGTATATATAACTCTGTAAAGACTGGATATTTATAATATTTTATGAATGCAAATTAAAAATAGTCCAAACAATGAAATTCATATCTGAACAATAAACTTTGTTCGTTGTTATATTCACTTGTTAAAATTGTATTTGTGATGTCAATGAATAAGGTGATAGACCATTCGACCATAAATTGTTCCATTAACATCCAGATGCTTAATATTTAAATTAACACAAATTCATTGACAGAATGCAGTGCTGTATTTTTGTACACTCGAGTCCATTAACGACTTGCACTAGTAATAATTATATAACAATCTTTTGTTACACAAGTAACTAACTGTAAATAACTAACTTTAAAATGTATCTAAGTACATAACTAAATAACTAACTTATTATTATTACTCGTAGTATTATTACAGTATACTGTAGGCACCTACATTCAAAGAATCAACACCATACCACAAAAAGATCTTCTTAAACTTTCGTTATAACTTATATTTACTTGTTTGAATGTAATAATAATAATAATGTAAGTTGTTTGTCATTTATAATGTATTTTCTCATATTATTTATTTATATTTGTTGTAGTTATTATTAGAAAATTACATAAATACTAAATGTTTGTGATAATAATAAGAGTAATGTTTTGTTGTATATCTAATGAAAAACCTATATACTAATAATTGCATTATTTGTAAAAGTATTAACTATTTAATTTTATTTTACACTTATTTACATCGTAATATAATTTAAAAGAACAGTAAAAACAATATTAAACGAAAGATTTTGAAATAAGCTGTGAATTTTTACGATAGGTTAAAGAAACGTTTACAAAAAAAATATTTTTGCTGTGTAGACCGACCGTACATTATCAACAAAAGGGGTGACAAAGAAAATGTTGACATTAAAGCCATTATCAACTAAAAGATTACGAAATAATTTTTTTAAGAAGTTTGAAGCAGACTCCTTTATGTAAAATCTTTAAATTTTCACTAACAAATAACTCAAAAGATACTTATCCAAATATTATGAAAAATAATATGCACAATATTGATATGAAAACGGAAGGCTTACCGGCTTGGCTGGAAAAAACATTTCTAAATATAAAATAAAAATTTTTATTTTTCCTAAGAAATATTTTCTCGAGGTAAACTCTTCGGCAAGCCATCCATTTTCATCTATTTATCATGTATTCCAAATTTCATAACATTTAGAAAAATTTTAGTTATTTGTGGACGAAATATAGAAAGTTATAAAATGTATACTACGTGTTATTTATATTAACGGTTGTTAGAAGAACACTGCTTTATGAAAGGAGCGTGGTACTAACAGCTTTAATAAAACCATCTTTAGTGAATTTTCTTTAGCAGAATGAGTAATTTATTTATTAATATTAAACTTATTGAAACAGCAAGCCAATTTATTACCCCAAAGGAAAAAAAAACATGAATTAACCGATCGATGAACCATTGAATTATTTAGCTGAAAATGGCGAGGCGCCTTTTAAAATTTAAAATAATAGACTATGTACTACCAACCAAGACTCAAGATAGATTGACCAATTTGGCTATGATAAGCGACTCGAAGGAAGATATTAAAACAGATGATAAAATCCATTAATGCTTTTTCATGAATAGTTCGGAAGTCTTACATTTTAACTTATAAAAAATGATTCTCTTTCATTTCTTAATTTGCGATATAAACCGATATTTTCCATGAACGAAACAATACCTTAAACGAGCCATAACTCGGTTAATATCGCAACTGAAGAAATGAAAAAGAATCATTTTTTATTTAATTGTGGATAAAGAAATATTTATGGAATACCAAAACGAAATATATATTGTTTGTAAGATAGAAACGAACTTGTAAGATAGAAAGCTGTTATTTGTTGTTCGTTATTACATGGCATGTGTTAAGAAAACATGCAATGCAAAATGATTAATACGATATATTTTAATACCTAAATGGTTAAAGCAGAATAGCAATTCGAAATTCTCACATCGTTTTTCAAGATAATTCCAAACAGAATATGAGATATGGTGAGAAGAGAAAAACAACTTAATAGCCAATTTTTTATGTTCTTTTTATTGCTGTATTTGGTTTTTATATCCTTTAAGAATCAATTATACGGCACGTTTTTTGTATCTTTTGATATAGGGATTTTTTAACTATACCTATATAGAAACAATAAAATTTTTGTACATACATATAGACATCTATATATTAATAAGTGAAGCAAAAACTCCGTACTCTGTTTTTGAAAATTGGGCGCATGAAGGAGTATGAAATTTGGCACACTAATAGTTTGTATAGAGGAGGACTGAAGAATGCTAATATTATTTTAAAATATTGCATAAAAATATATGAAATCAACAACAACAAAAAACATTACACACACTTGGAAACACACATATATAAGAGGCGTGGCTTATATAACTAAAAAACTACCAACAAACACGCATATATACTCATGTTTATAATATGATTATAATATATGCATTTATACTTATGTTTATATAGTTTTGTTTAGGCACACATATATAACTTTGTAACGGGCCTCTAGTACATTTAGATATTTTAAAATATATACATTCATCAACATTAATCTTTAATCGATAATCAACAAAATTTATAATCAACTTAACGCATTCACTCTTAATTCATTTTTCTTCTGGCAGACACTGTATATCTCTGCAAGACATTGTATGTGCTGTGTTTTTAATTGAAAAAATACAACATATATATTCCCTTCGTTTAAAATATAAAACTTGTCGCATCGGAATTAAAAATATTTTACATCTCTTACGGACAAAAGTTGTAATCTCCGTCAAGTAAGCAGTGTAAACTATTGAAAATTATATTTAAATATTCTCAACAAAAAAATCAAAATTACTGTTGCCGTGATATCAAGCAGAGCAATCCTGAAATAAAAACTATAATAATACAATGTTAGTAATAAAATAAGTGCTTTTTGGAAGCTTTTGTCATCAAAAATCCAATATGATCAAAATTACAAAAAAAAAAACCCTGCACCATATATCAATCCTGATTTTTTGGTAAAATAGACAAAATTGATAGATTGAAAGCTCGCCATAAAAGCACTGAATTTTGAGCATATTTAAATTCAATTTTGAATACTTTACTCAGATTTCTTGATGCAGTCACGAAATTGTATAGGCATCGCAAAGATATTGATGCGATATCGTATCGTGTACGACATGCCTTAGAAATATGATATTTTATAAAATATTTATTAAATAATTCAGTTGTACATGTATAAGCTTGATAAAGCTGGCTTTGTAATTAACTCTGTGGCAACAATACAAATCTCGTGATACACTCTTGCGGTTGTTCAGCAAACTTTGAAAAGTAACTTCATAATTTACAATACGTATTTCATTTTAAATAAATTGTACGCATAATGAATGCTATGTTTTGTAAGTCTAAAAAGTAAATCACAAGAGTATCACGAAATCGATATTGCAGCCACAGAATTAATAACAGAGCTTGTTTTATCAAACTTGTACATTTACATGAAAAGTATTTAGCAATTTTATAAAATAAATAATTATTGAAGAAATTGTTTGCAAGACTTGATGAAATAGAAGTTAAAAATGGATTAGTAATAAATAAGTAATTTTATTAATTATGTATGCTTTATACGATAAGTAAAAAGCTTAAAAGTTTATAATAACTTAAATCCAATAAAGTATTTAAACGAAGTTTAATAATTACATTTGATAACGCGTTTTGACAAATAAAATTTTCTAGTTAGCCCAGAGTAGAAGCCTTAAAAAATGATAAAAAGTGGAGGAAAATTATAGTAAGATGAAACCAATTGGAAACGTAAGATAATATGATAAAAATGAAAGGAAAAATAAATTATGGGCAATCTAAGTTCGGGATTTAGTAGGAGGTGAGTTTTTAAGGGTAATACACGGTTTATTTCGATTTCCGGCAAGACTACAAGTTATATGGAAAAAAGTTAAATGGCAAAGTTGTAGGTAATAAAAAGATCTACAACTGTTGTATTTACACTTTTTTCACATAACCTCAAAACTTTTCGATTGAAAATTAGGGTGCTTTTTCGATATTTATTCAAAATAAGGTGAAAAAATAAATATTTTAAATTAAAAAAATTACAGTGTAATTGGAATATAAAAAGTTAAGTTTTCGTGGGAAAAATTTGTTTTTGTATAAAAATAAAAAACTAAAAACTTGGTTATTTGAATTTTCACATAAATTTTGAGGTTATGTGAAAAAAGTGTAAATAAAAAAGCTGTAGATCTTTTTATTACCTAAAACTATGCCATTAAACTTTTTTCCATACTTGTAGTTTTGCCGGAAATCGAAATAAACCGTGGTTTACCCTTAAAAACTCACCTAATTGCCGAACTTAGATCATCGGTAATTTATTTTTCTTTTTATTTTTATCATATTATCTTCCGTTCGTCAAGTGGTCTCATTCTACTATAATTTTTTTTTCAAAAATTATCTACCCTGGTATATAAGTGCTTTCCCATAAACTATGTGAAAAAAGGAATTATTGATAGACAAGCGTACTTTAAAATTCGTCATCGGGTACTAATAACAGGCTGAAGTACAATAAATTGATGTTGTTACAAGGTATTTTTTCGTAATCAACCACTGTCAAAAATTATTTTGCAAATTAATTCTAGAGACAAGCTTTCTTTAAGGTTTTCTTATTTATTTTTTTAAAGTTCAAAGGAGGTCTCATTATATAAAAATCAACATTTGCAATTTATGCATTTATTTTACTTCCGAGTTCGGAAGTATTGTTTTTCTGAATTAAAAATAATTGTTATACTTCGATTTCAAAATATATTTAAATGTGTCGCCATTTTTGACCTACATGAGCAAGTTTTGTTTCATGCCCGTCGGTCTGTAAACTTATTACTACAAACGCGCATGTCTCCACAACTTTTAAAGGGGTTTGTGCTAAACAACAATGTAGATGGTCGGGAAAGTTCTATTTTAAAAACATCACATCCATCAATTACTATTCCAGGAATGTAGTACTCGAAACTTTTTTCTCATAAGATATCTCGTGAACCGTTCATCAGATCTTGATGCAATTTTATACGTTCGTGCGTGGTATAGGTTTACATTGTATCAAAATTGATTATTCTAGAACATGGTAAATAATATCGAAAATCGAGACGAATAAATGTGAAAAACACAACAACTGTTTAATGTTAGAGAAAATTTTAGATTCTATTAATGTAGACAATGTATTTTTTGTAACCTCATATCGAAATTACTACTCAACAGGTCAACCGATCCCAGAGATAGCTTTTTAAGTTAATGTATTCGCTAAGGGGAATTTTTACATAAATGTCAATAAAGCGTGATCCAATCATCCGATTTTGTTAGTAGATGCATGATGCAGGTTTTCATCAATAATTTGAATTTTGTAGAAATTGATTAAAACTTTTCACATAAAATAATAGAAAAACTTTTCATAGAATGGATGTAGAAGCCTCAACAAATTTTCCACTTTTCACAATCGAAGAAAAGGTTCCATTTTTTTAGAGGAAAAACTTATTATATTCATCATAATTAAGGCAAATACAAATTTTTAGATGTTTATTCATAAATATTTCTGTTGTTTCTGTATAAAGCAATAAATTAATTAAAAGATGCTCTACAAAGAATAATTTTTTATTTTACAAAAACTTGTTGGATTTCCTGTTGATTATTTCAATTTTTTTCCAATTATACAGCATATTTCTTCACATGGTAACACCCATATCAATGAGTTGAAAATGAATTTAGGTTAGTTTTAAATTTGTAAAGAATAGAACAAACAGACAGCTACTGTTTTTCATTAGAAACGTTTTAGTTCATAGAACGTTATTATTATTCTTTCACTAAACACTAATTTTCATAGGAAACTTATTAAAAACATTTCCATGAACATGTATGCATGTAGGTTTATCATTGTATATGAAAATATAAAGGATGATCCAATTATATGTCATTATTGGTAGCTTATTGTAAATGTAAGAGTTTTACGAAATGAGGTGATTCTATTTCAGAATTGACGTAAACTGAATGTCATGTATTATAAACATAATTGAATCTGTTTTTGAAGATCTAAACATTTAATAGAGTAGCTAGGAGTTAAACTATCAGACATTAAATATTTTTCTAAGAAATCATCTTTTACGTATTGTATAAATTTAGTTTTTGAAATGATTGTCAGATTGTATGTTGAAGAATGAAGCTAAGACATCTTACTCAATTTTAATGTCGATTTCACCAAAATATGGATAATAAGTGACGTTTTAGAGTCTTATAATAAGTACAAAACTTTGTTCAAAACATTTTTTCGCGCAATCAATAGTTTGGATACAATATGAGTATACAATATCGGAGGTTCTTGTCGACAATATATTCACGTTTAGCGATATCGAAAAGCCTCGAGTCTCTAATTTGGATTGATTTGTTTATAATTTAATACAATTCATTAAGAAGATGACGCGGATTTCGTCTCTTGTTAGCAACATATTCCCGTTTCAAAAAAACCTCCAATGAAGAGTTTCGATTCATTTCTTAATAATTGAATATAAAGATCTAGAACGCGGATGACGCATATTCCTGAAACCGCTATCTCGGAGGCTCTAGCACCTTATACGGATTCAGCGACCTTCAAAACCACTTTGAGCTCATTCAAAATGCAATTATAATACTAAATTTTCCTTGCACCGATGCACAAGCGATTGCGCAGTGCTCCATTTCTCCGGCTGTTAGTAATGTAATAATAAAAAAAAATTTAATTAGTTTTTATATAAAACCAAAAAATTGATTTATAAATAGTCAAAAAAATTAATTATTAAATTTCGACTAAGCTAGAATTTCGGAAAATATAGATTTTATTGTAACTTCCCTCAAGACTTTTTGACTAAAAGAACCTAAATACAAAGTTTAGGAGAAATTAGATTAAAAATACCACCGTTTTAAATAAGACTTGTCTATCTATGTTTTTCTTTTTTAAACATGAGTCAATTTAGAGTAATTTAAATTTTAAACATAAGTCAATTTGAGTCAAGTCCAGACAAATATAGACGAAAATGAACTTGTTAAGTGAATTTATGAACAAATATAACATAAATTAGTTTCTGCAAATTTTTTGGAGCGTTATACTTTAGAGCAAACTACATTTGTTTCTTACAAATTTCATAATTGAAGAATATACACTATCAAGTTGCGAAACTGAAATTAGATCACCCATTATTTTTTATAATGTACATATAGATGTATGTTTACATCAAGAAGTGTGTACCGAAAACGAACGAAACGTGTGTTTAAACTATGTGTATGTACGTCGGAGAATCAATATCAACATCATTTTGAGCAAGGCAACAGCCAACATCACCATCACCAACATCATACAAGTAGCATTTTACCACCAAAGCAGACGTACAGAATTGAGTTGACTGCAAACAAATATATGATGACTATTGAATTGACTAGAATGCATGTAATATTATATAGAGGGTTTTACAATAACAGTGATAGTGTTTTAATGAGCACTGTGGTGCATCAAAATGTTTTTATTCGTTTGCGTTACGAAATTCTACCGTATCAATCAAATGTTATTTAAGTTTCTGAATGGTAGTTGATTTAACATAGGAAATTTCTCAAAATTTATTAACAAATTAAATTAATGATTATTTATATTTACAATCAATTTGACTATTCTGGCAATTTATAACCCAATAACTTCAAATTAAAAGTTATTTTATGAAATTATTCAATAAATTTTTATTTACATTTGCTATACAATTTTTACCCAAACAATTGTGAATATTTTATGACAAATTTAAAATTTTTAATTAAGGAGTGCCTTTTACATACTATACACGATACGGATACTCGACACATATAAAATATATCAGGGCATATAAATTTAAGTATAAAGTTTGCAACGATAGAAAGTATTGGAGACAAATTGAAAATTTTGGAGTAGATGTTCATAGATTCACAATATTCACCCATTTTCACATGCCTGTCCGTCCATTATCAAGATAACTCAAAAACGATACGAAATTGTATATATAACACGTTTTTCTAGGCGTAAAAAGTGATTGCGTATAAGGAGTTCATGACCCAACCATTAAACCGTAAAAGGTAGAAGAAAAATTCAAAGAATTAAAAAAACGTTTATTATAAACATTTTTGCGTAAGCAGTTAAGATCTCCACAATTTGCGCACAAATTTAGCTAATAAAACTATATGTTTTTATAACTGGGCTAATTATTGAGTGTATTTTATGAATGGAAATAATTAAAAATAGTTCAAACATCGATAGCCATATGACAAGTATCTGAACGATTAAAACATTTAATTATTACCTTCATAAAAAGGCGAAATTTTTTAAACTGTAAAATCATATTTAGTAGAAAAACGTCACCTTTCCAGTATTGAGTCCAAAATTTTCTCGAAATCACATGTGTTCATAAATCTGCTTAAATAAGTGAATTTCTATAATATTCTGTATACACAAGAAAATAAATATTGTTTTTCGTTTGTTCATTGTTTGATCCTCTTATTTTTGTCTAACATAGTATTTAGAAAATAAATATCCTTCTGGATTGTATTATAAATACATGGACACACACATAAAAGTTGTTTTTACATAATAAGATTAAGGATTTTATCTTGTGCCTTGAAGCACTTTCAAGACCTTTTTCTAAATAATAAGATAAAAATCTCAATTTTTTATAAAATAATATTTAAAAAAGTTTAAAACAAAATACAAAAAATTTATAATATCATTGATGTTTTAATGTAAAATAGGGAATCGCCTGTAAGATCAAATTCGGCCTAAAAGGTTTTGCAATTTTCATTAAATTTATATATAAAATGGAATTTAACTTGACTTAACAACTTTACTTAATACTATACTAAAATGTTGCTGTTTCAAGTAACTAAACTACTTGCTACTTGACTAAATTACGTCAATGTGAACAAATATTAAATTCCAGACAGTTAGAAAACATTCAACTTTGTTAACATTAACATGACCCACAATTGAATCTGGATGAATAATCATTATGTCTCCTGCTAACTTTAAGTAATGCCAGAAAAGCATAGTTGCTGTGAAAGATTCAGCGCCTATGAATCTCTACATGGGAAAATTTTCCTTCTCATAGAACGTTGTTTGATCATGATATAAATGCGTAGTTTATATTTTTCAATGTAAAAATGACCATGCTTACTTTACAAAGCGATTGCCATATCTTAATCAAGAAAACGAAAAGGATGCTCGTTTATGCATAAGCATAAAACTGTAAGAGATTATTATTATTATTGGACGTCATCAGTATAGTTCTGGATGTGTTAATTGTAAACTGGAAAATCGTACTATGCGGTCGACGAACAGAATAACGAACGATGTAACAACGAACAGATGTATTTAGCTACTGGACTAATTGCACATATTTTTTCATGATAATATATAGGACAAAAAGTTTTGTTATTTTGATGCAATGTATTATGATTAGATTGAAAAATCTATTTTGGTACTTTTACAATTTTCATAATTCACTAGAGTATTATAGGGTCCCTTGTTTTGAATATATTTATATTATATTATATAAGAATATAAGAATGCCTAATAAAGCAGGATTTAGTAGTACTTGATATGCAAAAATCAAACACGCAATTCTCTCAATGAAATTGCGTTTTGCATAGCACAAATATTAAGAATCTCGATGTTGCCGGACAATGTTTTGGTTCAATTTTTTTTCCGATTCCCTCTCGATGGACCACTTATAGTTTTTACGAGAAATGGCCTTGTTTTGAAACTACAAACAATTTAAGATCGAAAAATTGAATTTTTCGAAAAGCAACAAATGTTCTTAAATGTTTATTTTTGTCTATTTTACATAAAATAATATTTTAAAGGTATCAGTCAAAAAATATGACCCAAAAAGTGATCCGGTAATATCTGGATCTATATATTATATATTTGACAAAATAAATATTCCAATTTTTGCACAATCAAGTACCTTCACATCGTGCTCTATAGACTAAACATATTCAGTTTTATACGCAAGAGTATAAATATTCAAAGTGATGACAAGCAAAAAATAATCTATATTCAAGTAGACAGGCGTTGTACACATACTGTACACGGTACAATGGTGCTATAACAGTATATCATCTAATAGGTGGTCACATACGAACTTATTTTTTGATGTCAGGAAAGAATGATGTGTATTGAGCTAGAAGGAAAGTATTTATAACACATTAGACTTGGAACACGGTATCGAATTAAAAGTATTCATACTTTGCTTTTGGGTACTATCAAATCTAAAGTATCAAATATTTTCCAATACCTTCAGAAATTTCTTTTCCAACAAAATTTTTATCCAAAACAAAAAACCTAAAATACCAATACTTTATCGATAAAATGTATAAATCAATTCTTCTTATTCTAACAGATTTTTCATCAAGAAAATTGATATACCAAGGAGTAAATATACTTTTGATTTGTTGATAATTAATCTCCAGAAAATCGGTACTTAATGGACAAAAAATCAGAAGAAATTTATACACCAAGAGATATCGACATAAAGTATCGAAAAAATATCGATAACTAAATTATCGATACTGATTAAGATAATTACTTTGAAAAAAATTATATACACTTTGAGATTCCAAAAATTATACAAACGTAATTGATTGAACCTTCCACTATTCCTCAATAAGTAAAAACGCTCAAAAACAGTACCCTCATGAATGTCTCATTCGTCGGGTTTGCCGTGCATGACTATATGAAAGCAAAGTATATACATAACCTTGATGCTGGTAATATACCAAAACTTATATATATACTCAGTGCTTTTACTTATAGTAACTAAAAGTACTTAAAGTAACTTTTACAATCGACACTTTAACATCTATGAGTATTTTCTACAAGTACTTATATACTCCATACTTATAGCTCTGTTTGACTTGGTACTTTTACTCGTATGAATACTTTTCAATACTTGTACCAAAAAGTGCTCTCATAAGTATCTTAAGAATTGAGTATTAAAGTATCGATACTTTCAAGACAGTGTATCTTTTGTGCGCCTGTATACAACTCTAACTTTCTATTGATCTCTATTACACCTTTTGGCTATTATATATTAGCCATCAAAACCTATAAAAGAGTTATTAGAAATTGGAAATATTCGAAAATTCAATGAATCAATAGCATTATTATATGCTATTAACTAGATTCAATGATTTTAATTAAAATGTAACAATATAATATAAAATACAAATAATTTTCCAGAATGGAAATATTTTCAACGAAATTGATCATTGTTAGCAAATAATTAATTCGTGGAACCTTTAAACCAATTTAAAATACATGTGCTATTGAATTTCATAATTTAATAAAATCAATAGTCATTAGAATTGATTTTATGTAAATGTATTTTAATAAAATATTGTATAGAGTAGCGATGCTGCCTGAGATACACGAACAAATTTTTGGCCACATTGGCAGTGAAAGGAAGATAATAAATTGGAGACTCTCAATTTCAATTTGTTTTCAAAACTACTTTTAGTGGAATAAATTTTTCTCTTAATAATTTTAAGTAATAGTTGTTTAAATTATAAAATAAGTAATCAACGTATATAAATTAAATAAATATATAAACTCACGATATAGAAATGGATACTAAAAGATGGTTCTGCAAAGATTTGATACTGACCTGAAACAAAATACAAACTTGTTACTTAAAAATTTAATATAGAAATTTTACCTTTTAATCTAAGTTTGAATAATTTCAGGTGTTACATTAAGTTCAAAATATCCATTGAAAGATAAATATAAGAAAATTAATTAACAAATGTTGCTGGTGTTTATAACTGGAATTTTTTAATCTGTGGACTATACTAGCTTTCACCTGACTGCTTCGCGTGACAATTTAAGAATTTTTAGAAATAATAACGGTTGATCTGATTTGGGCAGGATTTACATTGACAGATAGCTGATATTATAAAAAATATGTAAGTCAATATTCATTTTACACTAAACAGCTTCAAAATATACCCAAATAAATACATTTGTAAATCTCCTTACTTGACTTTGTCTCTAAAAATGAAAAAATTTAATCAATACATTATTTGTCCCTTTTAGTCGTTATTTATTAATTATCTGAACTTGGAAACACTGGCAAACATTGACTTTAACTCTCATATTGTCAAGAATATGGCGCTGAAACTCAATACATAAAATATTTTGTCGTTTATTGGGAGTTTCCATTATAGCCAAATTGTCTTTGCGGCTGTCGTAACATCTCTTTATTTTTAGACCACCAGATGTATTAAAAGTGCCTCATCCAATATTCTTAATATGAAGTATAAAATTAAATAATTATTTTAACGGCCATATTCCTAATTGGATTTATACATTTTTTTAATAAGTCTCATTTGAAAAGTATCGAATATATATTCAACGCCTTTAAGACAATATAGACCAGTTTTATGATCAGTATTTTGTATTTTTTATGGTCGGAATAAACTTTTATAGCAGTAGATATATGAAATAACAGAATAAATATTCATTAAATAATGTTAAAAACACACCTCGTAAAAATTAATATGATCGTTAAACCTTAACACAAGTAAATTAATATCATATGCACTGGTAAATTATTGTGTGATGCGATGAAATGATGATGAATGTGTATCTAGCTAGGTATTATGGTTTCATTAAGAGGTTATGAAAATATGGTAATAAAACATCCCCTCCAACGAAATTTAAATAAAAGAATGAAAATAAAGGGATATGAATTTAATACGATCAATTATTAACACGACAACTGAATAAATTTGATACATTTGTGCGAAATACCATTTTCTATACATTTCTTTCTACACGTGGAATTTAATTTTAATCTTTGAAAAGCTTCATCAGTTTGGATGTACCAAAATTATTATCTTGAACAGGAAAAAAATCTATTTCCTATCGTATCGAGAACAATCACAACTTTAAATATAGGCTTATCAAAATTACACTTTGTATGCATCGTATTATATTCGACAGATGTAGAATATTTGAGGGTATGCTAAATTTAATCTCAGATTTGTAATGCTAATTAATTTTCAAGACTTAAAAAAATGATGGTATGGATGTTCGTATTAGGGTATTATAAGTCAATTTTTTAATGAATGTTCGTCGTCTTGATAACTCAAAACGGAAAGACCTAGTGAGCTGAAAATTAAATACTAAAAACTGTAAAAGATATAGTTGTTTTTATTATATTTAATTATTGTTTTTACAAAAAGAACCCACATGCACCTCCGTACCAAATATATTTTTAGTTTCAACAAATATAATTCTAAAATTTATACATTGAATAATAAATGTCTGATGATGAAAGAGAAATTCTCCGAAATATAAAACTTTGTAAAATCAAAATAAATAAAAAAACGCTGTTTATTAAAATTATTTTTATTATTATTTATTGTTTATGTTTGAAAAAATTAAAAACTGAAAACCAACAAATGTACAATAATAGCCCAAAACATTAATAAAAATTGACCCAAAAGCAGATAAAAATGTATGTTTCTAACTATAATATATATAAAATATAACAAAATGTTGTAGTATTGTTATATTATACAACTCTTCAGCGAAAAATTTCAACCATTTATACTTATGTCGATTACTTAAACAATTAACCCTGTTCGTTGTTATCTTCACTTGTTTTTAATAAAATTTCAATTGAAACTTAATAATAATTTAATCTATTCCTTTGAGAAACTTATTAGAATAAAAATTCTTTGGATAAGAAAAATAAAATTGAATATTAATGATTTTTTATTGAATTTTTTACAATTATTTTTTCGTTCTTTATCAAAATGATTTATTACAAAACTTTAACATTACATAACTAATTTTTTTTAATAACAATTTTATTAAAAGAAGAAAAAATAAAGAAATGAAAAAGTTGTCAAATAAAAAATTTATTAAATTTTAAATTATTAATTACCATTAAGAGTACTACCAATTCTTTTCTTTAGCAAAAAAAGAAAGGCACAAAGGAGTTGAATAATGAAATAAAAACCAAATCAATTATGATTACTTTTCTATTAATATTTCTAGACCGAGAGTTTCTTAATGTTTCTTAATGTTGTTTCTTAACTGGTTTCTTAATATTAATATGTTCCACAGAACCTTATGAAGTCATAACAAATGTACGAAATGCCTTGTTAATGCAACAAATTTCAACTGAAAAAATAGTTAAACAACTTCTTTACAAACTTAAACTATAAAATTAATTTAATTATACAAACAATTTTTTAAAACCAAAATTGGAAACATTTTCAAAGTTAAGTAATGAAATAAAGAATTTTTTAAAAATTTCTATACTACCTCGATCACAGGATGCAAGAATTAAATCAATTCATGGCCTTCTCGTGATTAAAATTACATCAAATCAATAAATAAATTCCACTTTTCGTTCATGTCTCGAGTTACATCAAAATATCGTGTCTTTGGATTAGATCAAAATTAATTCTTACACTAAAGTATAGAAAGTTTTCAAGTAATACATTCGAGGAATATAAATTTCTTGAATTTCGATTTCTACTTTTATCAGAATGGTTACACTTAAAGTGGAACACACTGTAAAACAGAAAATTGTCCTGGCAAGCAAAAGTCAATACATTATCGATATACTCCTGTATATAGCCGGAATAACAGTTCTCATACGATATTATTTAGATTTTTAACAAGAAAACTTTCTCTGAATAGAAATCCTTTTATTGAGTTTATACCTTTTGAAAAACCACATTCACCCTTATAAATGATAATTGCATGGTTGAAAAGGTTAGAAAAAATGTTTTTCCTTTTGTAGTTGTATTGACTTGATTGATTAAACAGAGTGTTCAACAATTATTTGACCAAATTCTAGAACCTGATTCTAGACTTTAAGTACAATTAAAAAATCATGGATTTTTTCTAGTGTTTAGAGAAAATACAAATTTTTTTGAGTTTTTTTATACTAAAGAACTAAAGAAAATTGTTTACTCAATACATTATTATATCGTTAATTTTCGAAATTAATTGGGTTTTCCAAGGACAAAATATAAAACTACATCAATTAATTTTTTTATCCTGAAATTTTTTATAATATTCTCTATTTTGAATGAAGAGATGTTTCATGAAAAAAATATCTTTGCAGGTAAAAAATCTTTCGAGCAATATATTATTTACTGGGCTTCCTTTTTTATTACAGCTGAGTAAAAGCTATTATGATTAATAAAAGTATTTTAAATTATTGAAAAATATAGTTTTTATACGAAGCTCATATCATTTGTATTAGCACTCCCGCGTGCATTCAATCTTAGAATCATTTTTTTAACCTTCAAACCAAATTAAAATTTTTAAACGAATAAATCAAAGTAAATTTTATTCCTTTTATTAAATAGATATTTATTAATAAATTTAATGACAAATAAATGCAATTTTCAGCAAATTCAGCGATAAAGCAACTTGGACATAAAACACAGTTCTACGATAATTTACCATACACGTTGGTGTATGGAATTTTAGTACCAAACAATAACGGTAGCAAAAAATTTAACTACAACCATTTTGTTTTACATGTGTGTAAATTTATCATAACTTTTACAATTTTCTTAAAAATAAAACTGAGCTGGTTTATAAATAAACAAATACGGTGGGTATCACCTTTAAATAGGCAGATCAATAATTTTCTAAGTCAGTATTTTATAATATAAATCACGATTTCAACAATTTAATTTGTACGCTTCCAACTAGTTAAGTTAGGTCCCAAGACAATATAAGAAAAAATAAATTAGTACATTATCCGAAATTTTAATATTTTCTTGTTAACGAAATATATTATTACATAAAACAAATATTGGGGTACCAATTAACAGAGTAATTATTAATTAAAAACTTTAAAAGAAGTTTGTTAATAAAGGTTATTTAGTGCATGTTTTATTATGAATTACTCCTTTAATTGATTGGCTGAGTACCCAAATTTTTGTTTTATTTAATAATATGTATAGCTTACTATTATAACATACTAAAATTTCCCCTAGAAAATTTGTAAGGGAATAATTGTATATTCTAAATACACAAAGACTTTCTATTAAGATTCTAGAAAGATGAAATATATCTATTTATTTATATGTATTTATTTACATACATGGTATACATATAATTTATACCTACGCATTTATGAGTAATATTGAGCCTATATAAATGAAACACACATAACTAGCAAATTAATGTCAGACAATAAAATACCTGTCATATAAAATGAGAATAATAAATTACGCATCTTATTGTTGAAAAAGAAAAACAAAAAACAAAACAAAAAAAAAAAACAATTTGCATACATAAGCTCACATAATGCTATATTATGCTAGTTGTGTTATAAGCTTTAACGTATATTTTGACAAATATCATTTATTAAAATCATATGTTTTCGCATCCTGAAACATTTTTGTAAGCATAAATATTAAAATTTTGGAATAGAATGTAATATGAAAATTTATTAAAAGCTAATATACTTGTTACGTTTTTCCACTAAAAGAAAAGCAAATTTCAAAATGCAAGTCCATAAAAAAAACTTTACAGCAAAATTTTAATATCAATCTTTATGTATAAAACAGAAGAATATTCACATATTAATTGCTGTCTACGAATTTTTTTTTTAATTCTTAGAAATGCAGTGTATAATAATGGTTGCAAATCTATACTCTTGGAGTTTTTTTTTCATAAGAAATATAGGAAAATAAAAAAATTTTCTTATTAAATAGTTGCATAAATCACAAAGAGTGTATTATTACTATTTTTACATTAAAAATGATACATATTACATAATGATATATTATATGTATTATAATTATATATAATGTTATATTAATTGGGTCTATTTGATTTAAAATAACTGCCAATGTTATAAAGTAATGTATGAAACAAAACGTTTAATCTTAAAAAACAAAAAAAAAATTTCCCATTTTTTTTTCATCTTTTCTCTAATTATTGCGGCAGCCTGGTACCCTTAAATTTAGATATGGTACCCAAATTAAATAATTTTTCCTGAATTCAATTTTTGAGTATGGACAGAAACAAATTCAAAACGCACATACAAACACACACGCACACACACACATCTGGAAGATCGGCAGACTAGCATAGGCCGATGGCAACTACAATGGGATGCCGCAGAGAAGGGTAAGTGAACGCACCGCACCGCCTCATACCTCGGATCGACAATTGGCTTAACCGGAATTGCGGCGAGGTCAATTACTATCCTACACAGATGTTGTCAGGACACAGGTGTTTTCGAGGGTATCTACACCGCTTTAAGTACAATGATTCACCGGAATGCCCAGCCTTCCCAGGAGTTGCTGAAGATGTGGAGCACGCCTTCTTTGTATGTCCTCGTTTCGATCCACAGCGTGAAGAGTTGGAAAGGATCCTGTACCAGAGAATGCAAGCAGACTCACTGCTGAAAGCAATGTTGTCATCAGAGGCTGCCTGGAACGCTATCAACATGTTTGCAAAAGAAAGTCCTCACCGACTTGCGTTCCATCGAAAGAGGTAGATCAAATCACAGAAGATAGAAGAAAGGAAGATAACACCTTAGCCACCAGAAGGAAAAGCAATAGCTTGATCCTCCCCTCATGAAGTAATGCCTGATGGCGGTTTCCGTGGGCGATAAGAGGATCAAAGAAAAGGTTTAGGGTTTAGTGAGTATGGGCGCTAGCGTTGAGTTTTAGTTGACGCTGTGTCGAGTCTTCACATAATCCGTAAAAAGGATTCCCCCCTCTTTAAAAACAGACACACACACACAGACAATTTTAAGAACATATAAAAAAATGGATGTCACCAAATCTATTTTCTCTTTTTTTTTTTTTTCTTCGTGATAAGACTTATAAAATCAATATTATAAACAATAAAAAAAAATTAATTGTAGAACAATAAAATAAAATTCTATTAATTAAACCTCCAGATATGTAATAGCGATACGATATAAAATACCCGGAGCAAGCGGTGTATATTTCAATTAATAATTTAAAAACATAAAACAAAGTGATTACAAGTTACAGTTCTAGAAAATAAATATAAAACAAATATACATTTCAATAAAAATGTCAAAAGGTTGGTATTAAATTTTCATTGAAAACAGAAATGTAAATAAATCGAATACCCTCCGGCAATAATATCGATTATGATATTGATGATGATAATCATTGAGAACAACACAGTCAGTGAACAATGAAACGTGCCTAGATTTCATTATAGAACTTAAATTTATATTTTTATCATCTTACGGTCGTCACATATTATCAGGATTCGGAAACATATTTACTGTATTTTACACCTACCCGTATATTGTTTAGTAATGCTTATATACTAATTATTTACTCAATAATAATGGGACTTTCCCCTCTTTTTCAGATTAACAGGAACCCGTATCATTATATTTAAACCGATATATTTAATATATCAATTGTTTTCCTTTTTTTTTTTTGATATAGGAAATACAATGATAAAATAAAATAAACAATATTTACATATAAAAATCGGAAATTGTATGAGTTTCATTCACCATAAATTTTTAAGTGTTTTTTAATGCATTTTTATTTTCACGAATAAAAATAGAAAATTATCAACTACACTCCCACCATAAAAAGTTAAAAAATAGTACGCTATGTATACATTTTGGAAGTTTATATGTATATTCCTTATATGAAAAGATTCAAAAAATAATCGGTATATTTAAACACGAAAAATCACACAGTAACAGGTTTATACAGAAATATTAAAAGCTAAAAAAGCTACGATCATGAAATTCGGTATGGCGTTACTTTGTTGACAAAACGTATAGAGAGATTCATGTTTTAGGTTTCAGATGCAACTTTCGAAAGCGTTATCCGATTTTGATGAAATTTACTAGACAGCTAGACAGATTTATCACATTCAAATTGACATGCCAGTTCTGTTATAAAAATCGCCAAAATCTTGCTTCTTTCGTTTGTGGTATGTTTAAGTTAGAAATATAAGTATTATAAATTCAACAAATTACAATCGTGAAACGTGGCCTATTTTTTTTTATTCTTGGTGAAAAAAATAAACAACAAGAGGATATTACCGTGAATGAGGTCAACCACTCACAGAGAGAACATAATTTAAGAGTAACTAATTCAGGAATATGCATTAAAAATAAAGACACATGGTATATTTAATAATGTGATTTTTAAAAATGAAAATTCGGAATTTAATTTTCTATGAAATCAAGTAGTTGTGCAAACCCACTACGACTGTAAGTGAAATTAACAAAACAAACTGGTTTATCATAAGAAGTTTTCCAATAGTATGAATATATCGAAAGTCCAGTTTCTATAGAACTTTCAGAACTACAAGACCTTTGAGAAACTAACTTGTACTATGTAAAGACTCTTGACTTATCTGTAATAATTCAAAAATAATCATTTAAATGTTATAAAGCCACAGTATTTTTAAGAAAATGGGAGGCATATCAAAGAGCATATTTTGTGTCCCATTTTGTTGGTAAATTTTAGCCTGCTGGTGTTAGTTCTATTGTAAACTCAACGAAAATGAATAATTACAATTACAAATGTAAAATTTTGAACATTTTGTTCATGTTACGTTATTTCCTAAAATGTGGCAACCAAAGTTCAATAATGATTTTATAAAGTATACCATTTTATCAACCATCTTAAATATATCATAATAAAATGATGAATTCAACAATTTAGTTTTCAAGATACCTATAGAATGTTCTTGTTACTTGTAGAACGTTGTTAATGCCACATAGGAAGTCATACTATACCTAACTGTTATACCTTCTGACTTTCAGTAAAGTAGTATTCCATTTTAGATAAAAACCGAGCGCAATGCACCAAACTATTATGTTTTCAATTCATATCATTCTATATTTTATTTACTGGACGTCCTGCTTCCTCCAGATTTTATCAAAATGATTTTCATTTAATTTATAGCTTTCCATTTTTGTTTAAATTTTACAATTTTGAATTGAAAAAACAAAGCAAAATTTAAATAACTGAAGATAATAACCCACAATGTCGATGGATATGAATACATCATATATGGCTAAGCAATAATGTTTGAGCAATTATTTAATCATAAATTAAAATATCATAAATGAATCATAAATGATTCATAAAGCGTTCGATATTAGACCATCAACACTCAAAAGTGAATTTCACTGTCTTTAAACTTAACAGAATATATGCGTGTCTTCATATAAAACAGTATGTTTAACAAAAGAGTAAATATGCATGTATATGGTAGTGTGTGTAATGTAAGCCACACCTCTTATATATGTGTGTGTCAAAGTATGTGTTTTGGTTTTATTTTTTATTGATTTAATTGTATTTTTTATGCATAATTTTAAAGAAATATTGGCATTATCCAGCCCTTTTCTATATTAATAATATATAAGTCAAATTTCGTACTCATCCGCTGCCCAATTTTTTGTAAAAAGGGGTACACACTTTTCTGCTTCACGTATTAATATATAGGTAACAATATTACTTATTTAATATATTATAATTTATAATAAATATTTCATAATGTGTAAACTAGCTGAATTTGACTTGAAATTGTAGCGAATCAAATAACTTAACGAGGAAATGTTTCCAACAAAAGTTGTTTGATTTTAAGAATCGAACATTTTTGTGTTTTGTGTTTAATTTTTTTTTCTATCTCCTATAGATTAAACGATGAAGATCAATTGACGAATTCGCTCAATCGAAATTTAACAGTTAGTTACCTTTATTCGTCAATATTGAACCGACAGATCGGCAGACAGATTAACATGCAGATGAACAGATATTTCGTTGTGCTTTTAAGAGTTTAGAGTAAATTTATTACACCCTCAAATGTTCCATAAAATAATATTAAATGTTACTTCAAGATTGAAACTATACAACAATTAATGACATGACGATTGACAATGTTTGGTTACCAGATGGCATTGATGTTTATAGTCTATCATTATCAACTTCAATTCCAATGTAAATATTTTCAAATCTCCACTATAATTTACAAGAAAAATAAAAAAAACATATGTTCAGTAGTGTTAGAGTTTTTCACGTTCACCTGAAAGATGCTTAATTTGCGTGATTTTTCTGAGTCGATAAATAAAAAAATAAAAAAAAAAACATTGAAATAAAACCAAAAATAATGTTTGTTTTTTTTTTTTTTTTTTAACGAACACATTGTAGTTATTAAACACAAGGGACACTCAATACTTACAAACATGTTTGAAACATTTGAAAATTTCGAAGTAATGTATTTGTATTTGTGTGCATAGACTGAATATAGTAGCATTTATATACATACGATGAAGTCTTGTCCTAAAATGAAACAAATTACATAAAGCTCTGTATTCGACAGTCAACATTTCTTATCATATATCATTGCATTTTATTGGTCAAGATATTATAAAAACATAGTGAATCTTGTTGGCTAAGGATTTAAAATACTTAACCACAAATGGTTCTTTTCTAAATATCGAGATGGCATCAATTTGTTTTCAAATTACATACTTCTTTTACAATCTTTTCATCCTTTAAATTTAAAGATTGAGATCCGATAATTTTTTTTTTTGTATACTAAAATTGTAAAAATTATTGATTTTAGTATCTGAGCATTTTAATCACATAAGTGTCAAAAATCACGCATTCTCGTGCTAACTCAACCCCAAATTCACAGATGCACATGATAGACCTTCATCAAATATAATATTGATATTATAGTGATCGGATTCTTAATGAATTAACTGTATTATATAATCCAAATTTTGAATTTTTCAATGCAAATATTTCCATAAAAATTTTGGAGTTTAGCTTTGAAGAAAATCGTTGTGTCATTTTTGAGAAAAGTATCAAAAACCAGATAATCACTTCGAAATCAAGTTATAGATACAGACCAATTTTTGAAAACCACTTTTTTATACCTCAAAATACACATTTCCGGTAAAACTCGATATCGAAAATTGGACACGACTAACATATTTCCTTTACTACCAGTAGTTAAAAAAAGTAAAAATACTGTTTTTGTAAAAGACAGAAAGGCGACTAAAAGTCTAACATATGACAAAATTAAAACGTTTAAAATATTTTTTGTACAGGAAACTTTATGGGAAAAGTAGACAAAAGACCTACGTCTATGAATTGAAATAATAAAATGATGTTGTTTTGCAAATGCAAAAAGACCCTTATCATTTATGACGTTTTATATTGTGTTTGTAATATTTGTGACAAAAAACTATACCATTTAAATCTCGTTCATTCTGTGTAAAAACCATTATGTTCAATTTCAAGTTATATATGTGAACACAAATGTACGAAATTCGTTATATTTCCATCCTGATTATTGAACAAGTGAAGATAACAATATACCCTGCATTGATTTATAATTATTAATGTTTATAAAATGCATTTTTCATACAAATACGATAAGTTTGTTAAATAATATTTTGTTTAAACAACACGAAAGTGTAAATTAGCTAAATTTTGGCAAAATTAAACAGTTTTCGAAAAAAATTTTCATACGCAATACAAATTTCAGCTAACTAACTCGTTTTGTTTTTGAATAATATTGATGACGGACAAACTAACAAACAGACTATATAAAGTATTGTTAGCGAATTTAATATTCCAGGTGTGAGGAACGCACCATATATATGACATTGGCGCTGGCCATTATATTTTGCATGGGATCGAATTTGATACCTGCATATGCAGGGGATCGAAACGTGAAAAAGACAAATTGGTATATGCTGGAGATTCAAATAATCAACTCTGTTATTTTAGTATATACTTTTTAAAATGACGATTAGCGATTATTCAATTGAATTTCGTGTACGGACGGTCACACATTCATAGTATTGAACAAACACATATAATATACATAAACTTATATAGTAATATATAAATTTAATCATCTGGCTTTCTTGTAATTATTTAATTCTATTAAAAGTCATTTAAAGTGTCTTCTGTCTTGTTGATATTTTGATAAATAACAAAACCATCAATTTGTTACAGAACTAAAAAGTAATTAGATAATGAGTATAATACGTATTCGATAGAATTACATAGGCGTATAATATTTATAGAAGTATATAAATTCTATAAATACTTTTATGTATGTAAATATTATAATAGATAGGAAGCGCCATTATATATTTAGCAAACTATTGATTATAATAATACAACTTTTATACTATGGTTTATGTCAAAAACTTTTCAAATAAATCATATAATATAGCTATATATATATATATTATATTTGTATTATATGAATATCATACAAAATAAATTTGAATATAATTTTCAATTGGTTTTCGTTTTTTTTTTTTTATAAACGTATTCAATTAGATAGAAAATGATAAACAACAAATCCCATCATTTTTTATAGAAATAATTTTCCATTCTATCGAATCCTTTAATTAATACTAATCAAAAAGTGTTTAAGTGAATATTATAAAAAAGTGTTAATTAGATATTCGACTGATGGTTGATTTTCAATGTTTGAACTATTTTTAACTATTAGCATTCATAAAATACACTTAATAAGCAGCATAGGCATAAGCACATTAATAATAATTATTCCATTAATATATCATGTTTTTATTAGCAAAATTTGATCTAGAATTGTGAAGACTCTAAACAGTCTACGAAAAATTATAAGTTGTTTGAAAAAACAGTGCTTGTTAAATTTTTTTATTTTCTTTTATCGTCTAAAGTTTGGGTCATAGATCCATTGTACCCTATGAACCGGTTTTGCGCATTAAACTTAAATTTACTTTTTTTAGAATACACCAATAAAATTTCTAATTTTCTCTCGTGACAACTATAGAGTAAAATGTATGACTTGAACATTCGCTTGTAGGAAAATTTTCTTGTATGAAACTAAGGACTCCTAAACTTCCTATAAAACAAAATCACAATTCAACTGCAATTACTTTGCATGTTACTTTGTTTTCAAGGTATATAGAAAGAAATGGCAAAAAAAGGCTAATTAATTTTCTAAAAATCTTTGTCAGAGAAAAAGTACACAGTTCATATCTTCTAGACTTCCAAATGGTAATCCTCGACTAGTATTGTAATTTTCAACTACTCAACCAATTTTCAAATGTTATTTTTTGATTTTCGAGACTTTTAATACCCTAAAAAATGTATGAACAATAAAAATCATTTGAAATTTTTGCCGTTTTTAAAGATTTTTTACGGAGTCTCAAGAAGTACGATAACTTGATACGCCATAAAAATTTCAACTTGTTTATTCGTTTTTAAGTGACCTCTTTAGGTGAATCGTTGAATAGCTATACCACTATAGTATTACAAACCTTAGAGATTTTCAAGAAATGCCAAAAAAGAATAATTAAAAAATGAAATTAAGACTAAATTGGAACGATTCACTTTTAAAAGGGTGAGATTATTTTAAAAGAAAACCATATGCATTGTAATTAACAATTTAAAATTTTATATCATAAATAAACTTTCATTACGCATTTAATTTAAATAAAACTCTGAAACAGCAGGGTTTTTCTGACATTTTTAAGCTTTCTGACATTAAAATGGTTTATATCTTTTTTTCTAAATAAGCAAAAACATTATAAACATACAAAAACAATAAATTAATTAAAAAAAATTATGAAAGTTTTATAATATATATTTATAATTTAAAATATAAAAAAAAAAAAAAAAATAAATAAATTTTCATTAAAAAACTTTATCCTGTTTTAATAAAATAATAGAAAATACTGATATAATATAGCATCTCAGATGACTTCCATTATTTTTCGAAAGAAAAAAACTAGGTAATCTTTTTATGAATTGGTAAATAGAAAACGGTTCAGCCCACTTTTTTCCTCTGACAACTAATTTTTATATTCGATACATATTCACCCAAACAAAATTTTTGTATAAATATTCATAGAATCACCTAAACATTTCATTCCTGCATTTCCGTCCATCTGTCAGTCCGTCATCAAGATAACTCATGAAGACTGAGCTTAAGATCATGAATGAAGAAAATCGGCACATTGATCCACGATCCATTTAAACCATAAACGTCAGAAGAAAAGATCAAAATTTAAAAGATCAAAAACATTTAAATAATTTTAATAGAAAAATGTAAAAGAAGAAAACTCGAAAATTATTCAGATGATTGGAATGATCGAAACTATTAGCCAATTATTCGTAATATTTTAATGAAAATAGCACAATAATTTAATAGCCGGTTCTTCGAATGTTATGGAATAAATTAAATTTAAAGAATAGAAAATTGGCATAAAATATGCACACAAGTTAAATTAAAATGTTATGTTTAATTGTGGAAGTTATAATTTTAGTAGAGTTTTATAACAATAATTATTTTTCTTTTCAATTCATACATGGAAGAAGACAAATTCATTTAAAATGGCTCAAGGACATTTTTTTAATAATTTATCCTTCTTCCATATGATAACTTGGTAAGTATGGCGAGTACTTGTATTAGATATATAATATTGAAAAACTTACAGTAACATCTAGAAGGCATGATAATTCATCAATCCTCTTTTATTCCAAGTTGATTGTCTTTCTGAATATTTAATATTTTTTTTTTTTTTTTTTTTTGTTAAATTATTATTTTTTATATAATTTATGATATCATAATTGATATAATTCCTTATGGACACTATGAATTAAAATGTTTTCCTTTTTACTATGATTACGAAAAACTATCAATTAAATGTTGTGTGTCTGTGAATATGATTTAACATTGATGATTAAGGAGCTCAAGCATTAGATTAAGATATGAGAGATACTTTACTCTTTATTGAGTATTTCTACCCAATTTTAACCCTTTTAAATGGTGCCGAACGTATAGAGTAACTGAGTAGAAATATAGTAAAAATATCCAAAATGAATTTAATCGAGCGCATGAGATATGGTAGGTTGATTACGTGCTGAAAAATTTACATCTTAATAATATGACGATTTGAGCGTAATGCAAGACAATAATGCGTAATGCAAACTGGTTTTTTGATTCAATTTTAAAAGAAATAATACAAGAATAACGGAAAAAAGATCATCTGACAATTTGAGTGTAAAAAAGAGGGATGGGATGATTACAAACGTTAAAACACAAAATGTCACCAGAAAAATTTTTTAAAACTATCTGTATAAGAAAATTACTCAAAATAATCGTCAGATTTAAGACCAGCACAATCAAGAAGCTATTTTTTTTTGCATTTTCCAATAGATACCACGAGGTTGCGTTACATCCGTGACTCTTTTAAATGCGAGCTTCGTTTTGGTTCACCTTACATCCCCAATGAATATCTGATGCGCTATAGTAAATTTTTTTCCAAACTATTTTTAACTATACACCCAGCATCACTATGAAAACCGGCAAGTTAACATACCTCCGTCTTCATAGACACCTGGAAGTCCCCTATAACCTATCAATATCTGACACGAGAAATAATATTCCACAGCATAAAACTGACTTACAGTTCATTAATGAGACAAATAAAGCCGTAATTTTAGTCCGTAAGCAAAAGAAAGAAAATCAACCTTTATAATTTCAAATCGATAATAATATTCAAATAAATAAATTACTACATGACATAAAACACTTAACGTTTAATTTAAGAGTTGAATTGAATAAAATACAACATTAAAAAGAAATAAAGCATTGTTTTGGTGTTAGGTACATAAAGTAAACAAAAAAAAAATACTTTTTGTAAGTAGATAAAAAAAAGAGAATAAAAATTCGATTTAAGAATTTCTATAGGTCTATAAATAGTCCAGTAATTTTACTGAAAAAAACTGTAAAATTAGCTATGCGATTGCCGGCAATGTTTTATAGACAGTAAAAGGAAATTCTTAAATATACATTTGATTACAAAAATAATGCTAGAAAAATAATGATTAGAAACTATTGGGATTCACTTGAATGCAATTTTGATTTCATTTTTTAGTTTACGTCACAAATGGTTGAAAACTGGGGCGTTTTGGAAGTAGTGATTTTGAATTTATACAATGGTATAAAATGCGTTGTTTTTTCGATGAATTATTTATGGGATAAAAATAAACGATCATGGATTTTGTGAATCTGTGAAATAGTTTAAAAACCGCGGATGAAATTATTATGTTTATTGTTTATGGTAATAATAAGGTCTAGAAAAACCAGTTATATAAAACTGAGGTTATTATTGGGTGGGTTATTTTCGAAATATTGCTTTAAATTTGTCCAAAATATGGATGCTCGAATTGGATTTCTTGCTCTCACAAATTGTGTGGATACAATATCCAAATGGTTATTTTGAAATATGCAGGTCAAATTATTATAAGCATAATTTTATTGAAATTGAAAAAGAAACTAAATTTCTCGACTTTACGTAATTTTGGTATTCGATTTTGATAAAATTATGGATATATGGGTAATTTGACCTGTAGATTTCAAAAATCTGACTTAACGATTGGTTGTGTAGTTTTTGTGATATAGTCTAAAAAAACTGGTCCCGGGGGCAATATATCGGACAAATGATATATTTCGATAACTAGCCATCCAATTATTATATTCGATATATTTTTGCTTTGATTTATTTTTTAATCCATTAAATGCATTGAACTTCCCATGATAAAACCCATTATATATCATAATCTACATATTTAATGTTAATTTTAATTCTTAATAATTAATCGGTGACGTCAATAACCCCAGGTATGAAAATTCCAGTAATTCTTAAATCTACAATTTCAATAAAAATCTCATTAAAGCGGATCCCCAAAATATACTATTCATCTCCGTCAAAGGTATATATTAGAAAAAATTCCTTTATACTGTCTTTAAAATATTGATAAACCGCAAAGCTCCATCTTGTAAAGCTTAATTTACAGTTTTTGAAAATATCTGCCTGAAAATGCTATACTAAAACGATATTACATACTCAAAAAGATGACTGACTGGCTGATTATATCCAAGAAAAAAACAAAATAAAAACAACTCTCTAAGAACAGTAGTATATATGTTTTTATTTAGTAATAAAAAAATATTGTATAGCATAGTATCATAGCATATGTACGTAAAATGCTACAAGCTGTGGTGAATATGATCTATGGGTACCACACCAAGAACTGTCTTATTCAGTGAGGTTAATAAATTATCATCAATTATTGTGTTTCCAATTATTTAGAATTATTACACATTTTTGACCTTAAAAAAATGATCAAATTCTCATTCACACCCTGTACTCATTGGTCAAGTGAATAATGGCACTAATACCTTCAAATAATTATCTTCAAGGTGGTTGCTAATTCGAATCCAGACAGCGGCAGGGAATCAATTATATTTTATTAAAAAAAAATGGGGTGGTTGATTTAATATACTACCGACGCATGGATAAGGATAAAGTCACTGGCTCCCCCCTACAAGATACTAACAATACAAGTGTCACCTTGCGCTTGAATGTATCTTTGCCTTCAGGTGATGGAGTGTGATATAACATGATATAAAGGTCCAAAAGTACAAGGGACGCCTCTTAATATATTGTGAACTCTAGCAAATCGATTCATGAACTCTCGAAGATCGGATTGTAAACTCTGGCAAATCTAGAAAAAAATCGATTTTCTGAATTGCGATATAATTATATCTAGCTCACGTTTTAAACATCCCCTTAGTTCGCACATCTTGAATAAAAACGAAAGAAGTGATAGATTTATAACTAAAAATTATCTGATTAAAAATATCTTGTTACGCAATTATAAAATTTTTGGTAACTATTGGTCTTTCGAAAAATTTATATATAAAAATGTACGTTAATATGTATACTGTTGTACTATATATCCATAGCCTGAGTAGATGGGTAGTAAAAAACATTATCAATGTGTGAAGTTATAATGTAACTATGGAACTATGGTCTGGAAACTCTACACTCTGTACAGAATCGAAGTACTTTTCTAATATGATATAACTTTTTAATTATAACGAAAAAATAATAATATTAATCGTTTTGTTATATAACTTAAACATGATCTTTCGAATTATTACAACAAAAAATGTTTTTCAAAAGTCTAAATTTCGTGATGAATGCATTAATTTTCTATCAAAATGGTACAAAATAAGGAGGTGTTTCTCAAACACGTACCTATTATATTGAAAAAATACGCATTATTTATTTTTATTATCGATTTTAACTATATTCAATACCAATTTAAAATACGAAAAAAACAAAAAATACCACATAAAAATAAAATCAAAAGAATAAAATTTTATTTTATTTTATTATACATTTAAAATGGTTTGGTAAAACCTATAAACTGCATGTCCATTGACAATAAATAGGTATTACATTCAACTGGATAAGTCTACTGTTCTATTATTGATTTCAAATATATTGGTAAACATAAAACGAAGACTTAAAACATGAAATATGATAATGCAAATTTTAACTACAAGGGATTTCCCATCTGAACGGATTCCTATGAAATATAGATGCACAGCTAACTACGACATAAATTTTTTTATTGCTTAATAAAGTCGAACATTACATGCATTTTATAAGCATTAATTTACATTATGCAAAGAAGATATAAGAAATATATCATCAAACTTTGATAAACTTGCTGAACAGATTTTTCAAATTTTCCATTTATAACCACACGCAAAATAAGAGGTCTTTTTTTCTGTATGACCACTTATAATTCACAGAGAAGGGTAGGAGGGGAAATCAAACACAGTAGTCCGATTTGTATGTTTCGTTTATTATTCGATAAGCTATAATTTAAAATAGCCCCATTCGAATTTGGAGAAAAAATTCCAGCACTAAGAGTGGAAGTGTAAAACTACCAAGGGATGATTCTTTTTTATTGGATAAGACATACTTCGAAGTTGGTACCATTAAGACTTAAAAAAACTAGCCCTAAGAGTAGGGAGATGCAAGACAAAGTTTTTGTGCTGCATCGTTTGAAAGACACTTTTCGCAATAAAATAAGATTTTTAGGAGAAAAAATCCTTAAGTAGATTGTCATTTTTATAGAGAGTCTTACAAATGTGTTTTATACTCATTGGTTTCTGAATTCAGTTCTATCAAGATACAGAACAGTCTCTGTATCTTGCATCATCTTAATGAATTTTCACTAAGTTTCACTTGTTCCGCTGCTATCTAATGATTCGTGTTTGACGTACTAAGGAGTCCTTTTTAAAAAGCTCATTTGAATACGTTTTGTACAAATTACCTATTTTAACCTAACCTTTTGGCTTTTACTTTTTTTCAGTTTACATTAGTGTTTTAAAAAATGCCACTTTATACCTTAAGTAAACATAAAATAATAATAATGCCTAATTTTCTACCAATAAATGTACGAAGCCCTCCCACATTTGATATCATTTGGATCCAACACAAAAACACTTTGCTCGTCTTTCCATGGTCTGAAATATCTGCATTTTTATCTTTTGGTCTGTAGAATTACTTGATCGACACCATTGTCAGAAACTTTTAATTCTCTCGTAGTTTCGTACTTCGAATTTTTATTTTTAAATAACATTGACAAACGATTTTGTATAGGCATACTTAGAGTGCCAAAATAGGAACAATACAAGCGTTAAAATAATTATTTGTCAAGTTCAACGGAATGTTGTTTTTCATTATATGTGTTTGAGGCCAATACTTTTTGCAAGCATTTCTAAATTTTTGGTTTATCTCTTATTGTGATTTATATTCAAAAATTAAATTTTATCCTAGAAATTTTAATTCATTGGATTGCTCAATTTATGGGCCACATATTCTAAAATCGGTAACACGATTTGCTTTTGTTATAATTTTCGTTTTTGTATACTTCAGCCCTGAGTATGCAATGTATTCTTATTCTGTGTATTGTGTACATCTAATTATAATTTTAGACATGTATTAGATAGAAATAATATAAAATATATTATAGACATTATATTATAAATTAAATGCGGAAGATTTTACGATCAATATCTAAGTATTACAGGAAAATCCTTCTATCTACCCAACTCATCTGAAATTTTATTGTGAAACTATGAAGTTGGCACCAGACACTGTTCCGCATGTCTATATCCCACATATATGTGAAATTATGATCACCGAATTGGATTAGCCATGATACTTATTGTAATAAGAGATCAAAGTTCGTTTTGCGAGTGGTCAGCGGGCTAGAAAAGCTATGAATAGGGAAATTTCGAGTATACTGGGAAGGCCTTTTCGCAACAGGGTTAATTCAGGCAAAAATCTAATCTAATTTAATCCGAGTAGGTATCATTTATTTTAAATCTCTCTTATTCTCGATAATAGGTATCAGTAGTGATGGTTTCTTTTTTATAAATTCATTTGAAATATCATTACTTTATAAACATGGGCCTGAAGTTATTTAGTATTTAAATCTTTATAAGCAAAATAAGAACTTCAAAAATCCTGGTTAAACAAAGACAGTCATACTTTGAAGTCACGTCACCACTCACTTTTTAAATCAATTTTAATTTAATTTTCAAATGTTGTAATGATTTTGAAGCAAGTTTCACAAATGATGTGTAATATATTTGAATTTATCTACCCAATTACTTGGAATTATTCCGTTTCATTGACACATACGGGTCAAGCTTACAATTATGAAAATAACTATTAATAAATTTATGTGTTTTAATACTCGACATATTGTTGAATACCAATGCTTGGACAATATTTAATAAGTCATAAAATTCTTATAATAATATACATTATAAACATATTTGTTTATTATCTAAATTTGAGCTGAAATTGTGACGAAGGTAAACAGTATACGAAAAAATAATTCAAACAAAAGTTGTGATCGATTGTACCTAATGGACCTATTTTGCTCATTAAAGAAATTAAACTCACTTCATAAATCAAAATATCAACTCGCTATCTGAGTCCGATTTTGAGTAATCTTAATGATAGGCCGATAGACGGACAAACATAAATGGGCTAATGAGGTGATTCTACGAAACACCAAAAGGTTCATAGTGGGGTCATTATTTGCCAGTGTTACGAATAATATTTTGTCTAGTGTAATAATATGTTTTACTTTTTTCTTAAAATATTCTTAAATAAAGGTAGGTGCTAAATTCATTAGAACTTTGTTACCTCATACCTGTCCCTAACATTTGTGTTATCGACTACACTTCCAAAGTGCCAGCAAGTTAAAGGTTCAGAATCATTTTCTGTTTACATTTAGAATGTAATGAACAATATATGCAAATTATCTCTGCGCATTAAACTAGACAATACAACACAAATATACCGAATATGTTTGTATTTAAATTTTCCTAACTTTATTGACAGAATCAAACTATTTTCAATTATTTTGTTAATATTGGTTTAAAATTGATAAACTTTAGGTCAAGGTTTTTTGCAATGTAATTTATATTGTAAGTAATTACAAAAGAGAAAGTTTTGTTATTTTAAATGATGATATGATGAGTTTAGTCTTAAATTTTTGGATGTAAATGTAAGAAAAACTTATCGATGTAATAAAATTATGATATAAACTTAACAAGAGAATGAAATATCACTACTAGTTGATATAAGATTAAGAAGATTAAAAAGATTAAGTTTTGCAACGCTATCAAAATATTTGTTAGTTATCTGTTATATTAACGCAACTATAAAATTGTGGTGCAGAGATTCTTCTTAAAGACTTGAAGACAGCCTTGAAGACTGGAAAACATCAGTTAGTTAAATTTTTTAATTACAGTACAAAAATGCAAAAACCGTTAATCGATGCCTAACATCAGAATTAAAGGAGGTCTCCTGAATTCGAAAAAGTGGTTTTCAGAAATTGACTAATATCACAGTCATCAAGATTATAAACACCATTTTTTTAGATTATGCAAATGCCAGGGGAAATTTTGAAAAAAGAAGTCTTTTAACAGACTTCAAAACAGGAAGAGGTTCTCAATTCGACTGCATTTTTACGTTTTTTATCTCAAAACTTTAGATTATGTGATCCGATTTTGATGCTTCAATTTTTATTTGAAAAAATTCAAATGCTTTTAGTTTAGTTTTTTGAACGCGTTTTTTGAACATTTGTTAAAAATTTTTTACTATTTAAAACATTGCAATCATTATATTAATTTAAGAAATCATATCAAACTGAACCATTCCCATGGATTTAGTTTTGCATAAAGTTAGTGAATAATTGTAAAAACTGAAAGGGGTAAGCCAGGGGAAAGATATTTTTCATGTTTGAGGTGCGATTGTGACAAAACTAAGTTAAATAATTATTTGTAATTGACTGCGCACAAAGTAAATTAAGAAAACTGATTAAATTTTTTTCCAAATTTTTAATAGTATGAAAATGTATCGTGAACATCGATTTTATCTCTTAACTCAGAATGACCTATATAATATAATAGTTAAAGAAAGTACTGTGACGCGTCTATTTTAAAAACCTTTACGAAGCATTGTCTTCGATCTAATTATACTATACTACGTATGATTAAAATCATTTTATATGTATATTTTATATCTTATATATGGGTAGAATATTCTGCAGTAATATAATGCAGACACACGACCGACATTCTACAGAACACAAAACTGATTATACTTTCTAACAACATAATGTTAATAGTAATCCTTGTATCTCTTCTGTACGTTGTTCCTATGCTCTATAGCTTTATGACTCGTTGATTGTATATTATTCATTTGATCGACACTTCATATGAGTCTACGATAAAGCTACCTTTTATCAAACAAACAACAATGTTTGATTACAATATACATGCAACAACAACAACAACAATAATAATAATAATAGCAGTAACAATAATAATACTAATAATAGATGTGTTGCAGAGTGTAGTCTTTGTAGTAACGAAGTAAGATTATGATCAACAGTGTCGTTGTAAACAACCAATCATATCTATGAAGATTTTAGATCTACATAAATCTATTAGAATATATCTATCTATCAAGGTAATAACTACTGTTATATGTATCTGCGTATTGAAAAAAAAATAAGTTTTAAAAAAAATTAACCAATAAAAACCAAGTTTTTATTATTCCCTTTCATTGCAAAGTAAGTTTTAAAAATACAAAAGTATACCATTATTAATTTTTTTTTTTAACGAAAATATGATATATCATTTTCGCTTCACCCTTCATTTATATATCCAGTCCCGTCGCACCTGCCAGGAACATAGAGTGTCCACCAAATATTTACAACGAACTCTGCTTTATGACTGAAACCTCAAACCTATTCTGTTTTCTTGCCTCGTTCTATTTATCTACACCAAATTGATTAAGGCTGCCTTTGTTTACACTTTCCGTATGGATACCAATCTAAAAATGTGTTTATATGCATTCCTCCTCTTTCCTGATCGTGTATCCAATTCGTCTTTCAATTTCCTTTTAATATCTCCGCGAAAGCCGAACTCAATTCCGATTGTAAGAGAAGGAGAAAAAGCTCTTAAATGATATATTCACCCAACAAACAAATCGTACTTCTCAATAGAGAAAGTTGAAAGCGAGCTTCCAGCACATCAAAGGTGGAACAACTTAGCTAAGGAATACAACTAGGTAAGAGAAACCGCATATCTAGAGACAGGTCTACAAACAGATTTGATTGATTCTGGTTATTTATCTGAAATCAAAGTTAACGAATCGAAAATCAAATATAACCCAACAGATCTTCATTGATGACCTAAATATGTATTGTGCAGTAAACAAATTTATATACAAAAGTTATTATTTCAATACAAAACACAAATATTTTGTATTTTTTAAAATGATTTCGATAAAAGTTATTATAAAAATAATAGCGAATGGGTTTTTTTTAGCAATATTATATTCACGTATTTCAAATAATGCATTACTCAGATAATACCTAAATGTTTTTTATGATATTTGTTTGTTTTATTTTTAATTTATTTAAATCAAGTTTATTTTTTAATAAAAGAAAATAATTTTATTATGAAAAAAAAAAAAAATTATCATTTTACTACGAAGTGCAATTTACACATTAAAAAAATATGGGATTGAACCACCTTATTGTATTATGTAATGAGATTAAACCCCCGTTTCCCACACACATACGTTTATAACAGATGACACCCACACCATTATTTTCATTTATTAAACTACTTCCATACAATTCATGATGTGGATGAAGGCTAAGATTCTGAAAGAAGATGCGCCTGGATTTGTCTTTTTGAACTTGAAAATGTCTGGAGCTATGAGAGGGAAACTTATTATCCACAGTATAATCAATTAAACCCCCCCCCCACCTAATTTAAATTCACAAACGAAGCAAAAAAAGAACGCTAAGATAACAAATTTAGGGAAAAAAATGGTAGGGCAGCTTAATAGTTTGGATCATTTCGTTACATTAATAGCCATATTTTAAGTGAATGCAAAAGCAAAGAGTATAAACATAGTTTAATTTTTTGTGTGCGATTGTCAAATCCGAGAGACTTATATATTTTTATATAAGTTTTGTTGTATAAACATTATATCAGTTTCATATAATAAAATGTCTATATAGTAGACTGCATCTATGGTGTAATTGATAGAACTTCCGGTTAGAAATTGGAAATTTTAATACTTCCCATCTTTCCACAGCTTGCCTGTTATGATTATTAATAACTGATTTAAGTTGACGTAGTTTTAGTGATTCAATATGATCAAACTTTATAGAATACATTCTTTATTTTAAATAATTATTGATTTTATAATTTATCTGTTTTTAATCACTTAAACTGTATCAACATTTACTAAGCCTTTATATTAATAATTTTACGTTCGCAGCTTTAATTTATAATAATTAATGGCTTTCAATCATCCGATTATAAGGATATTTTTAATATGTGTGATAATTACATGAAATTTGTAGTCAATATTTGTTTTAAATTTATCCTATAGGCATTTAAACTCAATATATGTAGCATATCTTGTGTAGATATTTAAAGCTTTCTATTACAAAAATTATTTATTTCAACCGGAAATTCGATGGTCTGTGTTTTTCATTTCATTTTTTGAAACAATATTAAAATTCTGTAATTAAAATAAGATAAAAAATAACATAATGTGGAATTTATAATAAAAAAATGTAAAATTATCATAATATCTAGAAAATTATAATTATTGAGAGTTATTTAATTTTGGGATGGAAAATTGGTGAATTTATGTACTTAATGTAATCGATAACAGATTAAAACTTGGATCATGGGATTTGGATTGACGACCAGGAAACCGATACCTGATTCTTTCACTGAGTGATCACATTAAGGCTTGTTTAATCAATTATATCGATGTTATATTATATTAAAAATATATAATATGTGTTGTGCCGTATTGGATCCAAAAAATAAAAGTGAACTATTATTTAAAAATTAATATAATAACATTCAAACAACCAATCGAATTGTAGAATACAAATGTTCATGTAAATCTTTTGATTACAAACAATGGAGTAATGAAATCAATTCAACTAAAGTTAAAAATTTGAATAATTGGAAAAACCTTTATTATTGGGTTTTAATAATCTTTGAATTTAAAAAAAATGTCACAATATATGTCAGTGTAATTAAAATAATGTATTAAGATAACAAGTTAATATTATTTACAAAAACAAAAAGTTATTGGTCCAACCTCTAAGGATCTGATAGCTTATTTACAGTACATAAATTATTCAGTAAAATATGTGGGTGGATTTGTTTAAATTAAGCAGGAGATAAGTTTTCTGACATCGTGAAAATCTTACCTAGATACAAGAAATGTAATCTGATTCTATCACAACAAATTTTTCCTAAAATATTAAAAAATAAATTTAATATAATTTTGACTGTTTTTTTATGGGTTCAAATTTAATTATTAAGTGATATTTTCACGATATAGGTCACATATTGTATGTCTTCTATAGTATAATGTTGTTTTTAATTAACTTTTTAATTAAGACACCTTAAATTTATCTATTTGTTAATTAAAACTTTAGATAGTATTTTATGTGAAGAAGGACATTATTGCATTCATGATGGAGAAAAAATAATCTATTATTGTCTCAAAAAAATTACAAAATAATAATAGAGAACAATTTTTTACTACTGGGCATTTACAAAAACCATTCCATATAATATAGGATATCATTTTTGTCTATTTATAACAATATGTATACGCATATTATAAATGTTTTCTTAAACCTTTTTAGATGTACAAAACTCCATAATCCAGAACGTTTAAGCTATAAATCTACTCAGCTGTGTACATCTAAAAAACAAGCTCTGAGTGAATCTCATTTTCAATTGGGAATATTTTTTTAAATATTAAATTGGAAATCAAGTATAATTAGTTGTCTTTTATTTTCTGTGAATTGAACTATACCCACCCCGAAATTAAAATGAGCAATATATAAACAAATTATTTAAAATTTTCGAATTTTCTTTACACTTGCCATAATGTTTTTCAGGCTCTAACGTACAAAACCAAGAAAAGGGCAATTTTTACAGTGTGCCAAAAAGAGTTTTCTTTTTACAGTGTGTCCTGGTAAAGGTGTTACTCACAACCTATAGATTTTGGAGAATTTTCAAAAGTTTTATCACGTGGTACAATAATTGAGACTGAGCTTTTATTTTATGACCAGATGGGATCTAATTAACAGTCCTCAAATTAGAAAATTATAACAAGAATTAATTTATTTTAAAAAATAATAGTAAATTCGATTTTTTTCATGCATGAAATACATCAAGTTTCATCAAGATTATTGTATAAAATGATTCCAAACTTTTTTCTTGCTTTGAGCATAAAATTTATAAATAAAGTGATTTTGTTAACTTGGCTATATAATTTTAATTAAAATTTTCCTGTGCTCAAAGCTAGAAAAAACTTTGGAATCACCCAATAATGATGAAACTTCGTATTAAAGTTTTTGGAGCATGGAAAAACCGATGTGGCTATGTTTTAGATACAGCTCTTTGGATAGTATATTTTTGACGTATAAATTATTAAAATCACTTTTTCTACTCCAAAATATAAGTGAACACACTATATATAAACCATTTTAGAACTAATCATCCAAATTGTCCTGCCGTTTTCAAGTTTTGTCGTTACAATATGATAAATTTTAAAAATGTAAAAATTTCCTTGGTGTTAAAGCAAAACCTCACATGATTTTAGTTGAAAATCAACCCAGTACAATGATGATGACGGTGACAATGACAAGGCTAAGTGTGCAGCATATCAATGACAACAAGAACGATTGA
Source organism: Chrysopa pallens (assembly GCA_020423425.1). Lineage (NCBI taxonomy): Eukaryota > Metazoa > Arthropoda > Insecta > Neuroptera > Chrysopidae > Chrysopa > Chrysopa pallens. Next base: position 16,989,677 of record CM035594.1, read on the forward strand.
ACTGTGAATACTGTTTTGAGTGAGTAAGAAGGCTGTTTGTTAACTGTAGATATGATAACAGTTAAACTCTGTATGTGTTGTGGTCATTGCACACAAGCGGTTGTATGCGGCTTTGATTACGTTTTAATTATTCAAATGTCTGGTGTCTTTACACAACACTGAATATAATAGTCTAAGTATGTATCTAGACTGGATGTAAAGAAGCTTGTGACTAAACATTTACCACAATAACGGTTATATCTTAGTCATATATCATCATACACACGACATTATCATACCCATAAACATTCCTTTACAATCGATATATACGGTCAGGATTCCGTACTTTCTTTTATTATTCCTTCGGTCCCCACGAAAATTATGTTATTTGAAAAAATTGGAAATTGCCAGAAGTTGAAATATGATAAATGAGAGTATTTTACTTCAGAAACAGACTGTCTGCCTATCTAAGACTATTTAATCGTCAGGAAATTTAAAAAAAAAAATGAATAAAAGGTATGCAAGAGATCTTAAGCGATTTGAGTAACGGGTTTTCGCAAACAATGTTTTGGAAAAATAATCCGTGCAATTCAAAAGCTTTTATACATTTGAAACGGGTGATTGTTAGGTTGGGGTAAAAGTTTGAGTTAGAAAAAAGTTTCACATTAAAATTGTGGATCATAAAGCTTAACATAAAAAAGTTTCTTTTTCTTTTCTTGGTATTATCAAAAATGAGTCAGAACCTTTCTCTAGTTTCCACACATACTCAAATAGAATTTAGAAGTTTAATACATACAAAGGTGGTCATAAACTCGTTAATCCGTTAATTAACGACATGAACAATCTGATTAACTTTATATTATACCCATCGCTTCTAAATTGTTAAAGAAACATAATAACTGTTAAAGAAAGTGAAATTTGTTAATAACTGTTAATATTTAGAGAACTCATATAAATTGAATAATGAGCATGGAATAAAATAAAGCTACGATATAAATATTTGAGTAGAAGGATAACGAATTTTGACGCTCAGAATTTTAGACAAACTACAAAAAATTATAACTATAAACTTAATCCCATATGCTTGGTGTGTATATAGTGAATTTTTACACATATTCAACCATTTAAACTGTTAATTTTTAACTTCACTTATTTAATTTTTTGAAGGCTCCTCGTGAAATTTGTTTGCATGAGGCATTGTGAAAATTTGCAAAAAATGTAAATTTATTCTAAATATCCTGAAGTTCTCTTTGATAATAATAATATTTCATTTTCCTTACAATTTATTTTCTTGAGAAAAGAAACAAATTTTCGAGTTGTTTAAAAACAAAAAACATTATGTTAGTTTGAAATTTTGTTTTTGTAACTTATAAGATTGATCACAGTACCCATTTGACTGATATAGCTCATTTTCGCACTTAATCTCACTCCTTAAGTCTCGTACAAACAACCAAAATGTTTAGCATGCCTCTGGGATGATAATAGAATAATTAAGTTCATTCATATGTATGTCATGTATAAAAATTGGAATGAACTAACTGAGTCTAAAAGACATACATATTTGAATGAAATAGCTCATTTTCGCACTTAAACTCACTCCTTAATTCTCGTACAAACAACCAAAATGTTAAGCATGCCTCTGGGATGATAATAGAATAATTAAGTTCATTCATATGTATGTCAGGTATAAAAATTGGAATGAACTAACTGGGTCTAAAAGACATACTTAGATGATTTTCCACAGTTACATATTCAAACTTGACTGATTATGTTTTATTATAATATTCGTTCATACATCTCATAGCATAGACATCATTATAAATATCGACCATCACAATGATCTACCACCAACTGTACGAGATGAATGATATTTAAACCCTCTTATCTGTTACAAGAAGAGACTATCCAAAGTGTGTCAGCATTTTAAATAATGTACCTACATTTAAAGTTGAATATTCATATTTTTGACTACCAACCAAAAGTACATTTAAACGTTTGTTATCAGAATAAAGCTACTAAAAAAAAAAAAATTATTTGCTTATCAAAGATATATAATATGTAATCCAGTGTATTAAGGTAAAAAATGCATACTATAAAAAATCAAATTAAGGCGATATTTTCACCAACTTATTTATCCTATAAAAATGTTCAAGATAAATATACATATTGAAATTATTCTGAATTAGTCGAATGTTAAAAAAAATTATATGCAGAAAGAAAAAAACTAGCGTCTTCTATATTTGTAATTAATGAATTTTGAACTATTCCACTATAGTATCAGTGGAATAGTTCAAAATTAATTAATAACAAATATAGAAGACGCTAGTTTTTTTCTTTCTGCATATAATTTTTTTTCATTTAATCATTTTCAATTTTTCATAGCTTTTTATATTATGCATAGCTTTATATACAGAATATATTTTTTATAACCTTATATAGAATATGCCAGAGTAAATTAGTTTTAATATTGTAACGCTAGTAAATATTGACCGCACAAACAAAATTTTTGTAAAGATGTTCATAAAATCATCTAAATAGTATTTTTTTTTTTTTTGTTTCCCCGTCAGTCCATCTTTTATCAAGATAACTCAAAAACGAAATGAGACAGCGAGCTATTTGGTGATATATTCAAGTGGTAAAGAATGAGTTTAAGTTCTAGAATGTATAAAATTGAATCATTGGGTCAAATTGATCCATTACCTGCTGTTGGACTGAAAAAGAGAGGATAAAAACAATAATATTTTTGTTTTAAAAATTTTATTCGTAGATTTGTCTCACTATTTGTATGGCAAATTTGACCATATGTACAGTATCTAAACAATTAACACTATTAGTTGATATCCCTCACCACTTCATATCGATTGCAAAATACAACACCATCGTAATTTGTATAGAAAAAAAGAATTTTCTATTTCTTCAAAACTATTTCACATTTCATCCAAGAACCGGTATGAATCATTATCTCACATAAAAAATATATTTTGGGGAGATTTTTCTTAAACCAGAGAGGAGGTAATTTTTCTATACTTACTTTTCTAATCAATTTCCTAATTGTGATAATAATATCTACCAAATTTCATCAAAATCGAACATATCGCATCTTTCTAGAATGTCAAGAAAGAAGTTGGTATTTTTGTAGATTCAACTTATGGGGAGGAGGAGGCAAATAAAAACAAATAGAGTAAAATTTATTTTGAATAAGCTCTGCAATCATCAATGAAAAATTTTTGCAAGAAATTTTATGATCGTAAATAAAATTATCTTTAATTTTTTTAGCATTCGAAAAGTTTGTTTCACGCTTTCCCTTGATTGAATAGAAATTAAATTTTTGACAATCAGATAGAAAACTTCAAAGGTACCAACAGTTAGTTATTCAATCATTGAATTATATTCATGTACCGTATCCATACGCTTTTAGCTTTCAGACCAAAAAACTACTTTGAACTATAGAAATAGAAATGTTATTATTATACAAATATAATAATAATTATTATTATTGTGACACACAACAATTTTAATTATAATACAGAAATAAAATAACCCAAATAACGTTCATGTAAAGTAATTTAAATTATTGTACTCTAGAAATTAATATTTGAAATAATATTTCTCTCTTATGGAAGAAAGACAAAGGAAAATTTTATGTAGCTTGTATATTATTATAGTATTTGGATAGAGAGAACATAAATTAACCATTATTATTAAAGTCATTGGTTCAAGTCAAGTAGAAATTAATAATGTATAATAAGTTTTACTATTTATAGAGAATGGTCAGAAGGGACTTGAGTATGCAGAACTCGAATTACAACATTGGAATTGTGTTAAAAATAGTTTAAATATTATGGATCGTTAAATTGTGAGTTTTGATCTCTTCAGTTCGTACCATCACAATACGGATTTAAACCTCCTTGGAGTACCAAGTAAACTCTATATTTTTTGTTAAATCTTTGAGCTATTTGAAACTTTTTTCAAAGTTGGTTTGAAGGTAAAACTAATTTGTTGTGATTTCGTAAACATTACAAACTTGAAAATTTTGTCCATTTTAATACGCTTTTATTCGCTTCAAACGCATGTATGTTAGTATGTATCTAACGGAACCTTTGAACATGATTTTGACCCCCTTCTAAACGTCGGATTAACTCGAAATTTGGCATAGTTATTAAAGACCGATGACGATTCAATATTTTAAGTTTGATCCGTTATCCTCACTAGAATAATAAGAATCAACGATTTTTTGTTTTCCTGAGACCCGGAGTGTCTGCATCGAGATCAAGAATGGAAATAAATAATAGTTTAAAAAAACTAAAAAATACGCTTTTATAGAAAATTGTACTTAAAAATGAAAAATAAATAATAGCTTAAAAAAACTAATAAAATACGCTTTTATAGAAAATCCCACTAAAAAATAGAAAATGAATCTTTTGATAATATCCTCAAAAGCTCCCCACGCTTTATTTTACAAAAAAATCATTGTTTCTTACACTATTTTTATTCAAATTTATTAAGATTTATTATTAAAAATGTTTTCAAATCCTATAATCCAGAAAAAGGGTGCGGGGCTTGAAAAATTTGGATTGAAATTTACTCTAGCAATATAGGATTCTTAGATTTGAGCGTGAAAAATTTGAATTGAAATTTAGTCTAGTAATATAGGATTCTGAGATTTGAGTGATTATTAAGACAATTTCAATGACAGAAAACGGCGTTATACAAGTACCTCCCGGTTCTCCTCAAATGTATGTGTATATTAAATCTACATGTATATAGATTGAATGGTATACCCAAGATCAAGTTGACCATACCATTATCAGACCACAGTTATGTTATGTTTGGTCTTAACTAAATATGAAGGTAACAAAACCAAAGTTCATTTATGATTTCACATATCATATCGATTTAAAAAACATAATATATTCATAACTGATTGACTGACCGATCTTTTTCCTTGAATATTGCAGACGTATACAATACCACATAATATTAATTAATTTAATCTGTGGATTAAATACCGATAAATGCAAATAATTTATAAACATTATTTTGAAAATGTATATAATCTTATAGATCGGGTTTGATATAAATGAACTGCGTTTCTCGATTTCAGATATTAGTTAGTTTATTTATGAATATAGAATCATAACTAACTTAAACCGGCCACGCTTCAATCTTTGCTTCGTCCTATATGAACTACTATGGGAGTAAATAAAAATGGAATAGCAACTATAGATTTACCGACGGAAAATAAAAGTTAGTATCTTATCTATATAAATCTTAAGATTTGTGGAACCCGGCGACTTGCTCCTTCAAAAGATGTACATACAATACAGGTTTCAGGGCTCAGTGCTTGCAAGAGTGTTTGTCTTGATTTCTTACTCTACCTCGACATTCTGCATCAGTGTGCGCTACGCCCAGAACGATAACCTGTACCGCTCACATGTATAATAACGGTATAATGGTATTACGGTTTGAGTATCGTAATTAACCAAATTCAATAGAATCTCAATAAGTACATCACAATACCAAGAATATATTTATTTAGTTAAAACGAAATTTGTATAATATACAGTAAAATGGACAGAAGTGAAATTTCTGAAAAGTAACCTACGAGATATTGAGATGGATAAAGAGTATTAGAAGTATTTGAAATTATAATATTAGTATAAATGTTATGTTTACTATCACCAAATTTAAAAATAGTTTAATATTTTAATTAATATAAAATATTATATCACATATATTGCAAATAATATATCCCACTACACAAAGTACATATATATAGACAATGCTCAGTAGACGACAGTGGGGACGCTATGATGCATCGCACAAAGAGGATATGGAGAATATTAAACATAAATCGACGTCGTACACGTATTATACATATATAACTTATAACTACTAGGCATCCGAAAGACTGTGACATATAATAATGTGTAATGTAGTCATTCTCCCGTGGAATTAATCCTTTACATTTATGTGTTTATTTCTTTATCGTCAGGAATTTTATAGTTTCATCGGGTTTCAATTCATAATGATTCTAAAAAAGTTTCACTTCAAAATAAACATTTTTTGTTTTTACAGTTTTTCTAAACGTCTCAAAGAAAAGTAAGAAAATTAAAATAAGTATGTTTAAAATACGTATGTATTCCGTTTAAAAGAAGTATGTTTAAAATACGAACCACGCTTTTTAAATGCAAGCTATTCTTGGAAAATATTCAACGACCTGTAGAATTTCCACATGGATTTATTGACTACTTTTTGAGTTTTGCAGCCAAAACCATACAGAAGAAAAATGCAATTAATATGATTTAAATACGTTACGAATTAAATTGTATTCCCAGCATCTCCAAAACATATAATAACACGTACGAACGTAAGATTTATATCCAAAAATACTATAACATTTAATGTATTTTTTTTTTTTTTTTTTATTTAAATAAATTATAAAAAACCATAAACTTTTTCTGCCTTAAGTCAAACCCAAATTTGTTTTTCATGTATCCACAGAGTACATTTGTTAATAATTTTAATTTATTATTACATAGATAACTTTTTATTTTTTAACAACATCTTTTTAACAATAAAATATTTTATAATATAATCCATACAGACTCTTATAGTCATGCTTTTTCATTTAATAACAAAGAAAATGAGAAAAGCAACATACAAAAAAAAAAAAAAAAAATCAATACATACCGACAAAATTATAAAATTCGTCTCGTAAGTAGGTGAGATTGTGAGAAGTGTAAAGTGGTATTAAATTTTATCACACCTAGGTGTTTTCATACAGCTTGGGTGAGATAATCTTCAATATGCTGTTGTATGTAGATATAGAAATCTTTTCTGTGTAATAATATTTTTTAAAACTATAGTCAACAGCTTTGCTGTCTAAGTCATTTATTTTTAATAAAGTTTCAACAAGCACGTGAAGAAAACAACTAAAAAATTTAATAATTTAAATTCCCATGCATACAGCAAGATCAAAATTTTATGGGGAAGGTACATTTTACGCTGGTGCAAGCAAATGGATTTTATAAGACAAACAAACAGTTAAAAAATGAAAATTTATTCATGAAAGAACAAACTTTTTTCCTTGATTAACACGAAAGAAAATTTAAAAGGAAGAAATTTACAAAAACAGAAATGACTGTTTAGATTCTGCAAAACTTATTTCATCGATCATTCTGCATTACACGATTTTTTTAAATATAAGATAACCGAAAATAACATTTATTTTACAATTGGATTAGTAGTTTTCGAGATATAGCTTGAAATTTTTAGAAAAAATTGACCATCGTGTCTCATTTCACGTGATAATTTAAAAAATGTTCATTCAACCATTAAATGGAATATTTTTGGAATCTACAGATAAAATACCCTTAATAACAAAATTATATCGAAATCGGATATAGATTGGTTTTCGATTTTTCCAAAAGGGTCGGTATCTAAGAAAATTACAAACAATCTTTTGTTTCTGATTTCCATAAAATTATGTTATTAGTAGTTTGAACTCAAGTTTTCAAAAATAACATCCATTTAAATATTGGATATAAAGTGTTTGAGATGTCTAAATCAATAGATTTCAGTCAATATGTCGAGAACCACTGAACCGTATAATAAGCGTTATATATATCCTATTAAAATTTGTTATTGGGATTTTAAATTATTCTTAAGGTTTTTTAATAGTGTCAAAAAAACCGCATTATTAATTAATTTTAAATATGCATGATAGCGTCGGGTTGATTATCTATGGAACACTCCATATCTAAGTAGTCTAGACACCTTTAGGTTTATATTGTTCATAGCCTTATAAAGTATTTCGTCTTGTTGAAAATAAAATGTATTGTGTAGTGATTTAAACATACTTCGCACATAAATAGTATGTTTATTGTGCCACAGCAATGATTATTGAAAATTGAGAAAACTTTCTTGATATAATGAATGAGAAATCAGTCTTTATGACTATCTATGCACGCGGCTTAGTTTAAACTTCAAATTAACGTAAGCTGGCAAGACGACAAACTAAAGATTTTACAAATAATGATAGACGTTCAGGCTACTTTTAACACACAGTTTTCATGGAAAAATCGAGGAAAAATATTATAAAACACACAGTAGAATGTAAAAATTTTGAATAAAAATAAACTCTTTTTTTTTATATTGCAATGCTTCCCTGCGTAGTCGACGGAAAATCCAAATTTGTGTCATAGGTATAAATACAAGAATATATTTGCTGCTTACCCAATGTAAAATTTTTGATTGAAATTTGTATAGTTACAGTATTTTACAGTTCATAAGACAATCGCTATTCCCAACAATAGGCTGCAAAATAAAATCGCTTGTCTCTACTTAAAGCGTAATCTCCACTTAAAGTGTCGCCTTACAGAAAGACTCATACTATCGACAAAATGACTCGCAATGCACGAGCTTTAGGTCTAATGGATGCAGTGTGAACAACTTTTCCACATTTATATTTTAATTTGCATATACAAAATGTAATTGACATTAGAATGATATTCATTTTGGTTGAATAAACAATTGAGTATAGAAATAATTTTATAAAATAGAACAATATTATTTTAATTAGCAATTATAAATTTATAAAATGTAGGTATGATGTTATGAGTACAGTAATGATATTTATTAGCCCAAAAGCATAAAATAATTATGTTTTAAAACACGTAATGTTTGCAGGTATAAAATGAATGAAATTTAATGAATACTCATACGATTCATTGTTTTATAATAGGAATAATAAAAATTTTCGAAAAAAATAAAATTGATGCAACTTATATGAACTAAAAAAAAAAAAGAAAAATATTAGTATTGATGACTTGCTTGTGACAAATAACCGATTTTGAAATCGGTTCCAACGAATCAATAATACAAAGGAAAATTCGAGATTATAATTTAAAAAAATAACAGTCAGAAACTTTTGAAAAACTAATAGAAGTCTTACCACCAAAAATTTATTTTTGGGTTAATAACTATCAATTAAAATTGATTTTGAACAGCTTCCATCTTCATTAAGCTGTAAGCTTTTTGATTATACTAAAATGGGGCAAGTTCGAAAACTTTTACCTATTTTAAAGCATAATCCATCCAAAAATATTCAAGCAATTATTGTTATAAAGTGTAAAATTTATACTTACATAATATTATGAATATCAATTGAGTGTACGAAATTAAAAGCAAAAAAATCCAATATAATTTTTTATGGAACTTGGCATAAAATGTTCGTCTAAGTTTGTAGAACAAAGCTATATGAAATCAAAAAGGCGCTAGCGCAACTTTTGTTTATCACATTCCATGATATTTCAGCATACTTGGATTCTTCTGAATTTGATTCCAAATTGGTTTAATCTACACTGTCATCATTTGCGCCGAGTCCCATAAAAACTAATATTTTTTAACCTTTTTGCAGCTCCATTTGTTACGGTAATTTTAGATATTGAAACTTACCTGAAACAAAATACAAAAGTATTAATTTTTTACAAGTACATGGAAGTAATAATACATGAAAAATAGATTTTCAGAACTAATATAAATTATTTATTGCAAATTTTTTTTAATTTTACCTCTAAAACAAAAGCTACATAGTATTCATATCTGTATAAGAATAATGTTGGACTTTTTTTCTATACCTATAAAGAATAGTTAATTTTAAATTTGAATCATAAGAAAAATTCCCAATAGAATAAAATAGTGTATATAATAATGAAACATATTATTACTGAAAGAGTTTCAAAACTATTGAGAAACTTCTTTTACTTTGTGGATATTATATTGTTTCAAGTATTTTTAATTATTCATCATGCATCATTGTGAGATAAAAGACTTGCAGAAAGATAGACATCAAATTCAGAAGTATCAGAAAATATCCCAGGGACACAAGGCATTACTTACTTTCTCCCACAGAAGATGTGAGGGTCAAGGTAGTGATTACTAAAGATAGGCAAAAACACAATTCAATTATAGCCTCAGGGCTGATTTTATTAATGACCCAAAGAATATATAAAAAATCTATAACCCATACTGGCAGATACTTTCTGTCGATGGCGCAACCTTTTCCAGGCGCTTTAAAGCTCCCAGAAGTAGAACACTGCTTATACTCTCAGTTTTGATTCGTATGTATAGTACTCGGGGAATTATTTTAATGTCTATGTCTATGAACATCCAGGCTAATTTCAGGCTAATCAGGGCCAAAGATCCCACCAGACACACCGCAACTTGAAAATTGCTTTTTTTCTCGGTTTTCAGGTGGTCGAACTTGGTTTTATCACAGTATCGAATAAAATGATTTTTAAATTCATCTTGAATTAATTTTTCAATTGCCATAACAAAAGAAATATGGGATATCCGTTTAATTGAAGCTTGTGGGGCGAATTTTACGGGTTTCGAAAAAGAAAACAGCCCACTTGTCCTGTACGGGACTATAATAATTATAGGATATTTTATGCATCATTAATATCAACGAAGAATATCGGTAGAAAATATGTGGAAATATCCATTATCCTAATGATATATACATAAAAACATACATAATTCTATTAAATGCTTGAATTGAAAATGTTTTTGAAAAGATTTTTATGAATATTCAATACAATTGAAAAGAACTATTATGTCAAGATGCTATCTATCGTGGATGGCATCGTCTACCATCGTCTAGGTCTGTTATTTACGGCCATGTATACAACGTATTATATTATGTTTGCTATTATTATTATATATAACTAGCTAATATCCACTACTTCGCTACTTTGTTCATTATATTGTAATTGCAATTCTTGTAAACGATAAAAATGTAATTATAATAAAATATTTATAATTAAATTAAATATTATAATAAAAACTTTCTTTTAGTACAGAAAAAGTGTTTTTTTTTTTTTAATCGAATAAATTTTTTTTGAATTTTAGTTTTTAAAAATTTGTAAACTTAAATAATCATAAAAATACATTTACAAAAATTATGTATAGCTTTAAAATGGCATGAAAGATTCAAATGTTGCTGATTTTGTGGTTGAATTTATAAAGTCTGCTGTGAACATTATGATATGTCATAAAATGTTAAAATAAATACAGGCGTATATAGTAAAAAACATAATTTAATAGTATCAAGTGAAGATAACAACTGACAGAGTCAATTGTTTAGATACTAGACATATTATTGAATTTCATTTTTTGCACTATTTTTAATAAGCATTCATAAATTACTATAAATATCCAGTCGATACAGTTATCTATGCATACATGAATAATAATAATATTGATTATTGTCACCTATATGTGTTTATTAACCAAATTTGAGCTAAAATTAACTCAAACATTTTACGAAAAAGTTGTTTGTTTCAAAACAAAATAAAAAATGGTTGCATTTGAACTTATATTTTATTGTTTAAAAGTTGGATCAAGGTTCCAATGGACCAATTTTGCTCAATTAAACTTCTTTTTTTTTTTTTTTTTTTTTAAATTTCTGGGTTTAACTATTTTCAGCTACATAGCCATTAACCAAAGTGGATTATTATTATTATTATACAACAACAGTACAAAGTAATGCTAGGTGGTCACCCATCCAAATTCATATTGTGACTGCTGTTGCTTAACTTGTATTAGTTGGTCTAAGCATGTCATTACGTTACGTCAGTCCGGGGTCCTCATTCAAACTTAGACTCACGTTTTATGTTTGGAATACTTCACCAACATTTCAGCTCGCTATCAATTTTTTGAGTTTTTGATTCATCGAGATGGCGGACGAGTGAACAGCCGGGAATGGTAATAACTTGATAAACTTGAAGATATCGTGATAATTTTTTTTTTTTTAATTTAAAAAGGCCAACAGAGTTAGAAGAATACCTAAAGTAATTTGATCGAAATGTATTCCGTAGTTTTAAAGGGATGCGCGCACAATGAAAACCTCTATCATTTTATATATATATATATATATATATATATATATATATATATATATATATATATATATATATATATATATATATATATATATATATATATATATATATATATATATATAGATAAATACATACCACAATATAATAATATACCCATAAATAAAATGGAAGAAAGTTATCAGTATAAAAACTTCTTTATATTTTGAGTATAAAAGATTTTCAAGTAATAATGTGAAAATTATTCTCAAAAATTTTAATATTTACCCATTAAACATAAAAAAATGTTTCCTCAACGTACTAATGTTTAAAAGAATATGTTTTCAATTTGAATATTACCTTGAACTTCAAACTGCAAACGGAAGATATAAACATACAAATATCAATAATTTAATTGGCATTTTTAATGTTATTTGTATTAATGGTTTTGAGATGAACATTTAATATAATAAATATATTTTAACTTTTCTTATGCCTCTTTTTGGTTATAGAATATTGTTAGTTTTAATAAACACAAAGGATAAACACTGGGACCTACAGGTTGACTGGAAATTTAAAGCTTTCAAAACGAAAATTGTTTTTTTTTTCAAAAAAAAACAACAACTTTTGTTTGAAACATTTTTCCATAACTATTTATTTTCACCGCAATTTCCGCTCAAAGCTGCATTGACTGAATATTTAGAGTAGGTATTTTACGAATTTCAAAGATAAAAAATAGTTCAAACATTGATACTTAACCATATACCGAGTATTGAATACATAAACACTGTTAGTTATTATCTTCAATGGTTATACAACGACTTAGACCATAATCACTTCTCTGTTTTTTGTATAAATTTATATAACGTAAAACATTGTTCCGTTTTAGTTCAATTATGTAAGTTTCATAGTGAATTTCTAAATATCTTTCTTATTTCAATCATATCCATGCAAACATATTGTGATATTATAAAAAAAGAAATTCGTAATAAAACTGTCAAAATACATTCAATGTACATATTTTTTATATATTCAAAAAGATCATATGAATATAAAAAAATGAAAATTTATCTATATATCCATCCATCTATATAAATTCAGAAAAAAATTTATTCCTTTTTATTTATAAACTGTCATACAATTTTTGTATAAATAAAAAAATATTTATTTATGATTAAAAAATTTTTTTTGTGAGATTTTGCATAAATTTGATTACTTTATTATTTTAATATTTTTATTAGAAGTTTCAAAAATGTTTTTTTTTTTATACTATAAAAACGAAGGACATTATTTTAAGTCCAAAAAAGTAAATGTAATGCTGAAGTAAAGTCGCATACGCATTTTTCAAGGTGATTTAAAAAAATCGAATCATTTTCTTCCAAATAGTATTTAGATTGGGTCAATGATTTATGAAACCAACAAAAAATTATAGTAGGATGCAACCCATTAGAAATGGAATAAAATAATAATAATAAAAAAATGAAAGGAAAAATAATTTACGGTCGATCTGAGGTCGGGAAGTAGAAAGGGGTGCGTTTTGAAGGGTAAAACACGGTTTATATCGATTTCTGGCAAAACTACAAGTCCTATGGAAAACAGTTCAATGTAGATAATAAAAAGATCTACAATTTTTGTATTTACACTTTTTATACATTAACTCAAAATTTTATTATTTTCCCTTTCGTTTCTAATGGGTTTCATTCTTCAATTTTTTTCTTCACTTGTTACCATTTTTTAAGGCGTCTACCATGGTCTTATAACAATTTAAACATTTTAAGGTGCTCAGACAACTTTTGGCAAGGAAATAATTGGTTATGTTGGTTACTGTAAATGGTAAAATTTCGATACAATATTGGAAACAATAAAGAACAAATTATTTTTTACATTAAAAATGTCTTATAAATATTTCTTGTAATTTGTAATTATTGTTTTTTATACCCAATGATGAAAAATATTTTTTGGCAATATTTGGACTAATCTTTCTGCTTCGCTAAAATTTTTTCGAAATGGCGTGCATGTTTTTTTAGTTGTCGATTATTATCTCAGATAAGGTAAACAAAAAAAATATATTTTGTATTTTGAAATATAAACGAATTTTTGAAACAACACGTTCAAAAATGAAAAAAAACTTATAGGAAATTCAAATACTTTGATTTCTTACATAATTTTTTCTGTGCGTTTTTAATTATTTGTGTCAACAATTATTAGTTCCCATAGTCTGAATACCACAGCATGCAATATCTAATGTGTATCTAAAATGTACAGTCAACATTTGGTAAAAACTTGCATTAAAAAAATTGAATTTTGCAAGAATTGTTTTCAAATTATGATATAAAATGAGAAAATTCTTGGAATGTCATGTAAAGGTAGAGAATTGAATCTTTAATATCTCATTTTTATTAAATTACATATCAGAGAAAAATTATCTATATTCCGAATTTTCGATTTGAGAAACTTTTATGAATCAAATCTCCCCTACCCAGTTTACATGACTTATATTAAGTTAATAAAAAATAAATTATGTTAAGTGGAGAAATAAAGATGTCCACTGTGTATTTTTAATTAAATTAACTTCTGTTAACATTATATGGAGTTCTAAAAATGGAAAATTTATGTATCCATAAAACTTACGAATAATGAAACAATAGATGTAATAATATTTAATACTTTCTAACAGGTGAAATTGTAACAATTCGAATAAGAAAAACCATTTTGTTGTGAGAAGGCATTTTATGGAAGTAATTAAATATTTTATACGGTTTAAAACGTAAATTATTGTAGACAGTATTAGCGCAGTTGGCAGACACAAGTTACAGGGCTACGTAATTTTTCCAAGGCCTTTAGTGAAAAACTTATTCGAATAGTTATTTATGAGAAAATATTATTACTAGGTAAATTATTAAATTTTTAATTATTTTATAGTTTTTAGTTAATTTTTTGTCAGTTTTATATTTTGAATATTTTTTATATTAATAAAAAAGAAAATAAAACTGATATTAAATATGCAAAATGTTAAAAAATTTTGATTAAATGATGCCAGATGGTGGTATGTTGAATGCGTAGAATGGAATTTTTTGTTTTTCTGTTTAAAAAATTTAATTTACATATTCTTCGATGATAATATTTTAAAGAAACTCTAAAAAGTTAAACTAAAAGACAAGTGTAGATAATATTTATATTAATTTAAAATTAATTTAATAAACAATATATAACGTAAAAAATGTAAGGGACAATAGAATGAAAGATAAGGTTGTTTTTTTTCCCCTACCTTTTTATATTTTAGATTTTGGTTGAAGATAACGAAAATGTACAGTATTTTAAACTTTCGTAATAAACAGACATCTCTCATAGCTAAGCATACGAGGGGCGTACAAAAAGTAAGATGACTTTATGGTTTTCTCAAAAAATATTGGTTTATTCATCAATATTTATGTAATCCCCTTCAAAGTATCCGCCTTAGAAACAATACACTTGTGGCAACGCTTTGTTCAATTATCGAAAAACTTCTTATAATCATCTTATGGAGCCTTGAGTTCTTTCAGCGACTTATTTTTAATCTCCTCAATCGCTCAAAATTGATGTCGTTTCATGAGTCTCTTCAGTTTTGAGAAAAATAAAATTCCCAGAGGATCAAATCCTGTGAATATGGAGAGTCATGACTGTGGTGTTGGTTTTGGCCAAGAATCTCTCACAAGCAACGATAAATGTGCATCGCTTTCCTCTTATCAAGGGTGTATAACTTTAAGGTTATAATCCTTATTGACCTCGTATACGAGCTCGTGGTGAGAATTCCTGTTGCACTACACCACCGTAAACAAAGAATACAATGAGATAAACCTTGAAATTTGATCGAATGTGGCGTTTTCGAGCATTTGATGAGAAAAAAATTAATTAGTTTCAAGGAAATTTCAAGTTTCTGGTCATAATGACAACCAATTATATACACACGTAATAAAATCCCAAAAAGAGGACGATCACAGTTAGTATGTTATTATTTTTCTACAAATGAAAACTTTTGCAGCTTAGCATGATTATAGATAATCCAAAGCTATAATAATTATAAACACGAAAGAGTTTATGCAGAATTGGAGGTTGTTAATCAAATCAATATAACACTCCGTTCAGGTATGAATAAATTTTATAATTTTTAATTGGAAATCTTAAAGAATTATCAAGGGTTTGTTTCATTAGGATATGTTTTCCTGATCAAACATCAAACAAAAATATTTTAATATAAAAATTAATTATTATCATATTATTTCAATAACGACAGAAAAAAATAATTATAAATTTATTTCTATATAAATTTTTTTAATAAAAAAAAGTATTTTGTTATTGATACCCATGTTTGTTTCTTTGTGAATTTCTCAAAAAATATTGAAATAATTCCTGCATATAAGCAGTCAAATGACTGTTAGTGCCGTCAAATTCATTGTAAAAAATCATTCGTAAAAATCCATACATAAAGGACAATTAAAATATTCATAATAAGGTAGTCGTAGTAAGGCTAATACCATTCCATCTTGTTATCATTAATGCTCGTTTACCCAAAGAAATATTATTCGTCCTTTCATCTGCCTCTATTAAGAAATATATTGTTGAAAAGCGTTTTGAGCTTAATAATGTAAAACAGGTCCGTGAATGACAGGCGGTTTTTACTTTTAATACAAATATCAAATTCCAAAGGCACATCGGACACGGATCGATTGCTGTGATATCGACGATTTCACAAAAATAGATATGCGATGTACCTGTAGGTCGATGGTGGCGGACTTTGAAGTTATTTTTGGAAATTCTATCTTCATAGAATGCTGTTTGGTAGAAAAAGCTTTATTATAAACAAAACGTGGTGGGTCTCTGGTATATATTATACACAAAATCATCGCTAATAAACCCAAAAAATCGGAACTACTAAGGGCATCTCAAAACAAATTGATATATCGAGGTGATAACTTTAACATCCATAATCACGAAGTAAATAATTTTGGAGAATTATATAACTGAGGTATAAAATTTTTGTCAAAAAATACTGTTAAAACAAGATAAAAATTGTTGTATAAATACAGAATTAAAAGCTTTGAAGAGTCAGTTTTCGTTTTGTCATTTATTTTAGCGAAAAAAGTGACTAAAACTCATAGATCAGCAACAATCAACATTTTCGTACGAAGCAAAATATGAAAATGTTCTATATATAAATAGTTATATATGGAAGTAAAACAAAACACAGTAAAGTAAGTTGCATTCAAGATATCTTCCTTTCTTTAATAATAAAAATCTATGATAACAACATAGCAGCACTGCCATGCGAATGTCGCCACAATATTGTTATTGAAATTTGTATTTGACAGTTTTGGGTGAATTATTATCTTTTTCTTTTATAAATATTTATGATCTAAGTTTAGAATATATATTTATCAAGTATAATGTATTATCCATTGAAAAAATGTGTGTCAATGAGCTTTACAATAATAAGTTTAACATCAACCTTATATTAAAGGACTTTTTTTTGTTCGAATATAAATTACCTTGATGGCTTATCTAAGTAATATATATAAAAACCCTTTCAACAAAACTTTTTTAAACAAAATGTCTTAATGTGTAATATTAAATTAATTTAGATCAAAATCAGTTTGTCCAATTTTATTTTTTTCGCTTGAAAGATATTAAGACTAAGACTCCAATAATCCTAATAAACTATCCTAATCCAAATAAAAAAAAAATGAAAATTCTTAATACACAATCAATTTAACCTAAGAAATTAAAAGAGGTTTCCTCTCCAAATGAACGGTTTTATATAATATTTCTATTCCTTATTCCGTTTAAGTTTTAAATTTGAAAAATATAAATTTAAAAAATATAATACAAGATGTAAAAAAAGTGAATTTAGCTCTTATTTTGCGACAGGATTCTTTCTTTGACGCTGTTTGTTAACTGCAGCAAACCACGCATCTTGCTAATCTTAAAACAACTCAAGAAGTAATTTACCAAATTTGGAACCAGGTATTTTACAAGCACCAATTTAAAGCTCCTTAAAAAGGATCAAACTTAAACATTTGGGTTGTAAATTTTCCTTCGAAAAATAAACTTTTTGTGAAAACATAATCCAATTGTTTCCATTTCTTAAAAAATTAAGACCAATTAAAATTTTGATATAACTGCTCCAGCTTGCTCCTTATAATAGAATTTCGGGGATAATGTATTTCTTTTGCCTTATTGAATAGAATAAAAAGAAACAGGTTTGCAGTACACACTTTATAGAATGTGAACTTAAATGAGGAGGCATATATAGAATTTCAGGAGTCCAATAGTTGTAGGGTTTTTATCTAATGATATTCATACCAAATCGATATTTATTATGCTTTATAATTACATATAGATTTCATATATTTCACTTATCCAGTGTCCGAGTTTGAATTTTCGATAGATTTAATGTAATTAAAATAATGAAATATTTATATAAATAATAAACGTATTTAATACTTTATATATATATATATATATATATATATATATATCTACGTAGGCAAACGTTAAGTCCTATACATACCTGAATATGTCCAGATGTATGTGGTTATCACTTTTTACTATCGGATTTTCATTTCATCGAGTTTAAAATCACAACGATAACAAAGAAGTTTCACTTCAAAAACATCAACGATAATAAAGAAGTTTTACTTATAGTAATTTAGGGATAACGCTTTTTTGATATATTTAATAGAACATAATGCTACCAGTAAAGTAATAAAGAAACACATGTGAAAAATGATAATCGTGTGTTTCAACTTATTTAACCTACAAAAGGGAAAAAAAATTGGGATAAAACAAAAAGAAAAGAAAAACTGTACCACCGTAGTTAATAGATTTATATAGAAAAATAGATTGAAAACAAAGTAAATAAATTTTTATATATTGAATTCAATTTTAATGAAAAAAAATGTATATAATTGGTTATCTTATTTAAACGCTCATATATCTTGTTACCCCTAAAGTGTGCGAGAAAGAATATTTCTTCACATCATCCAGACAAATGAGCTCTATTTGAGAATCCATTAGTTGTAATGTGCTGGTGAACTGATTCTAAAAAATTCACTACTCGAACAGAAGATATAACATGTAGGTGTTGTGATAGAGACTGCGTCAGTTGGTCGCTACAGGCATAACCTCAACGTATTTTGTACTAGATGATTTATTATAATCTGTTAACTTTTCACAATGTACGTATACGTTACGCAGTATTGATATAACCAAAAAAACTACTATAGGTAATATTAATATGTTTATAAAAACATTTGTTTCTTTTACACATTTAATACTTAAACTTGGTTAGATATATGAAGCAATCGATATTGAGAAAGTCGTGTAGATGTTGAAAATAAGCTTTGAGCGTTTCAATTTTAGTGCTACAGATGGATTTCTATATCTTATAATATATAACGTCCGATACATATTTTTGTATCGTAAGGTAGTAAAATTAATGTGAGACTTCAACCGATAGCTTAAATTAAACGACACCAAACAGAATATTTTGTAAACTTGAGCAGATTCAATAAATATAGAATATAGCACTTGGTATCAAATTTTTTCTTTACTTATCAAAATGGAATCTTACAAAGAGAAGCTCTCTTTAATAAATTATTATGGTATTTCACTTCAGATCAAATAATTAAAGCTTAAACTAAATTATTAAACAACCATTAAGTAGAATATTTTGAATACATGAATTATTTAAATTATGTCTGCTCAAAAATAAAAAAGTTAAGGATTTAACTTGACTAAAACACACTATTTATTACGGGAGGTAAGCATTGTTTTTAACGTATGATAATGTTTACTTTAATGATCAGAAAAGTTGAGATAATTTGTTGCAATGTTAGAAATTCATGCAATTACTCCGAAAAGCTCAAAAACTTGTTTTTGAAGTTTTGAGAACACTATTGGAAAAGAAGAAGGTCGTTTGCTGTCGTAGTTTAGTAAATAGGGACGTTAACTGATACTGAATTTGTTATATTTCACATCAAAACGTGTAACAAGACACAATGCTTGAATAACAAAGCTTGAAACTCAATTAAACTTGATTCAAAAATAACGCTAACAATGATTATATATCCATCTCATTCTTTAAAACGATTTTTAACAAGTGATGAATATCTAGGTAGGAAAAGTGGACGTCATAAGATCATAAGATCATATTTTCAATATTGTTTAATTAGGGATTTTGAATGCCCATATCTTGCTTATTTTAAAAAAATAACTTTCGGTCTTTGTTCATGAAGTAACTAAATACACTTGAAACGAAGTAATAAAAAATTTAATAATCTTCATTTTTCTGAGGCAAAAGTGGCAAATTAAAAAATTAAAAAAATTTAAGAGAATCACAATTGAATAAAATCTCGATTGGAGTTATCATAGTCAATCTGCAAATAACCAAGTTTCATTTCATGGCAATTGTTTCCAAAAATTCCATATAAATTGCTTCCAAAAACTCCAATAAATTAGTTTTAAGTCAAAGATACACTCACAATCAATGATTGATGATCGATGTCATTTTGGAAATGGCGGTGCATAATTTGGTGCATCTATCAATAATGCTAATCAATCGTTGATTTGAAATTTGAAGCCTAGCATCAAAAAACCTAACAAGATCTAACGAACGAAATTATGGTAGATTGCGAACAAAGTAATATGATTTTTTCAAATCCACAGTGAAGTTTCCAGTATAAATAGTTCAGAAGATTAATACTAAACCAATTTAGTCCATCCTGTACAAAGAAAATTTTTGAAATATTTTTTCTGACTGCATGAAACAACATTGCATATCGACACAGTGAAATTGCCATTAACCCCCTAGTAATAATGTGTAACAACGGGTACTTCAACATACTCGAGAGTTTTGGTGATTTATGAGGAAATAAAATTGATAAACGATAAAAATTGGTGTAATCTACATATATAACCTACGTGTACTCGTGTACGACACATTATAAAACCATCGACACAGTGATAGTAGCTACTAAATTCTTGAATGGCCAAGTAGTGAATACTAAACTTGTGTCATTGTACAATGTATAGGATTTTTCACTTAATATTGTTTGTTTTGTAAAAAAGAAAAGTATGAAATTATTTTTTAAAAACACAAAGATTTTGATCAAATATAATATGAAAAGGAAAACTGGTGTGCACTACGTGATTCAAATATCAAAAAAAAAATTTTCTAAAAAATCTAAAAACAAATTTGTACTGTTGAGTTGCATAATGTTTACGGCAAGTGTCATTATTTATGAGAAGCATAACTAGTCAAGCTAGCTAGCAGAGTAAAGTATACAAAATTGAATTTAAATATGCTCAAAACTAGTTGATTTTTAGGTGCAGAAAAATTAAATTTTCACTGTCTTGAAATCACGATGGCACAGCAATGTGACAAAATAATTTTTAAAATATATGTACAAGAATTAGGTGCTTTTTATTTGTTTTTTATGGTGTGTCTTCAAAAATTTAATTGAAACAAAATTACTGATTCCCTTAACATGAATCACTGTTAAAAAAAGTGTCAAGCTAGCTGTGATATCTTCAAATAACTTTTGTCTGTTTGTAGTTCTTTTGTAGTCAAAATTAAATTAAAATGCTTGTTAGGTGCTGAAAATAAATAAGGCGCTCAAATTTTTTATATAAAAAATTGAATCATTATGATGTACTTGTGCCGTGATATCACACTGGCAGGACATTAATTAAATTGTTTTTTTGAAAGCACACCATAAAAGCACCTAAAATGCTTCTAATTCTGGTACATACATTTTATCACAAAAGTTATTTTCCACATTGCTCTGCCAGCGTGATTTCACAGCAGCAGTGCATCATAATTTTCTGAGTAAAAATTTGAGCATGTAATTTTATTTTGCAGCATCTACTAAAAAACATCTAATTTTGAGCATATTTCAAAAAAGGCAAGTTGTGCTCTGTTTGTATAGTTGATTAAAACAGGTTCGTTTAAGTGCGTCGGTTAATACAAACCTTCAATAATGTTTGGTTGAAGGAGACCAAAGCCGAATGATCAATCTGACACTAGCTATAATCCGATATCTCAAATTTTTCCATGCAAAAATGATTTTCGCCATTCTACTCCGACATATACAATATTGAATGGTTAAAACTAATAAAAACTAAAATTCTATGTATATGTAGTGACAATACAAACAAACTGAATTAAATCGATAGATATATAAAATTGCAACGGTTGGTTGTTTCAGCTGTATCTTTCCGCACATAACAACATATTTCAGATACCATTTCAGATACACATATTATTCACCATAATATGTGTATTTTAACGGTTATATTTTTTGTATTCACCGCCTGGACACAAAAAAATTGAAACATTATATCTCAAAGTGAAAAATTACTAACTGGCTTCCTAAATTGGATATAATGTACCTGCTTTTAATAAATGCTTTTAATAAATTATTATGGTTTAAAAAATAATTTTAACGATGGATGATACTCTTACCGAAAGTATTTGTTTATTTTTTTATAATAAATGATATATTGATACAATTATTCACTTGCAAATTAGATGTCAATTTTTACGAAAAATAAAATAAACACAAATGAAAATATTGCCATATACGTCAGAATTATTTATTGCCACAAAAAGTAAAAATTATGTAATCTTCACAGTTTGAAACTGGTCATACAGAACAAAATATATCCTTACATTAAAAATTTTATTATTTAATAAAAAATAGTTTGATAAATAAACTTTATTTCTCCAATATAGAAAAATATATTAAAATTAAAACAACTTAAAATTTCAAATATTGGCATGTTTTGTACAAATGGGTTAAATTATAGAAAAAAATAAAATAATTAACGCTAAATTACTTAAATTGTTTTCTAATATGAAATGTCGACTAATATAAAGGTTCAACTTTTTTGTGATGTATTATACACAAGATAATTTTTTTTTTTTGCCAAATACACAGAATAGCTCAGTTAATAAAAACTTGTATTATTTATTTTCTGAACTGAAATAATCAACAATTAATTACAATTCTCCAAGCAATCGGACTAGTATTATTATATCTTTTTTTATTGCTTTTTTTTTCAAAATATACTATATACATAAGCTAGTGTATTACTGCCCATTGTCGTAAATTTTAATTTCGAAACAATATTAACTTTCTAATAGAAATTTTATAAATTTTTATTTCTGTTGCTTACAATTTACAGTTTTTCTATAACAAATATGACATTTAATTAATCATACTTTATTCATGAGCAACATCGGACTTGATCTTGATAAACTAGCAATAATTAGGCTAGGACTAAATTTGCAACAATAATTTAAACTTATTTATATTATTTGCAAATTATTTTCAGCTCCATATGTTTCAACAGCTTTTAAACTCTAAAAAAAACTTATCCTTGAACAATATTTGTATCTGAGTTTCGGCAAAGAAGATACATTAAATTAGAGAAAACGTCATGCCTCGTGATTTTATTATCAACTTTACCAACACCTGTATCAGTTGAAATGTGGTTTTTCCAGAAATATTCGGATTGGTGGCCATCAAATAAAACACAACTTTTTGATTATAAGTCTATTTATTAGATATTAATGAATTCAACGTTTATAATTTATAGCTATAAAAAATTAGAAGATTTTCATAAAAACGCTTAAAACAGACAAAGCGAGATTATGAACACGCAAAAAAAAAACGAGGCCTAGATGAAGTCGCAAGCCAAGAAAAAGACCAAAGTCGAATCAGCATGACCGAAACATGCTTTTCAGATAACTTAAAAATTAGAAGAAAATATTATTTTTAAATGCGATCTAACTTTACTTTATACAATTTGCGATCGATATAAAATGAAGTTTTACTAACAATTTAAGCTCTACGACAATATTTGGTGGATATGATTCCAAAATATAAATCTTGCGTATTAAAATTAAGAATAAGAAAAGAAAATTTGCCTGAAAGGTTTTTTTTTTATTTGCGCACTTTTCTTTAAATTTAAAACATTTATTTCAACATATTCTTAATATTTTCTTATAGAACACCATTGTGAATTTATGAAATTAATCATTTTTTGGACTATTACTGTACAAAAAAAGCATCAACATTATTCCGTGCAATTGTATCCTATAATTTATCCGAAGAGTTGAATTAAAATTTTCGTTTTAGTTTTCAGCGTTAAACTCACGTAAATATTTAAAATACCAAAAAAGTAATATAAATTTAAAAAAACAATGTAAAACCTGAATTTTACCATTTGAATATAAGTCAACAAAAGACGAAGTACATTTTATTGCATTACAACACTTTAACAATTTTATTTACATAATCGAAAATTTGTATTATACTGACAAAATTCAATTTTGAATGTGTATGACTTTTATAAAGAAAATTGCATTATTCGACAAATTTTATGATCAAATGTAAAGACTTTGTAGATCTATCTTATTGCAAAAATAGCAAATATTTTTAATCAGACAAATGATTTTTTACAAAATTGTATACATGAATTTTATTTCTCTAACCGATTTCTTGCTTGTTTCACATTCATAGATATAGTGAATGTTGAAAAGGAAGTGTTATGTAAACAGCAATCAATTATTTAAGTAAAATATAATGTAGTTAGTTTTTCCTGGCCATAAAATCAATTGGACTTTATTTTCATGGCTTTGTATACGTGGTGTCGTGTTTTTAATCGAAAAAAGCGTAAATGTCCAAAAAATGAACGAAATTCTAATTCAAAACCTCTTTTTATGCCACATTTCTGGTACTGATCTCATTGGCTAATATTAATAAATAGCTGAAACGAACTCGAATTAGGGTTGCATAAAACTATGAGTGAGAAAAGCCTTAAGTTCACTCCAGTTATTTGCAGCGTTTGCACTAAAACTTTATTCATAATAATATCAAAGAATACAAAAAAGAATCTGTAATCTGTTGAACTCGAACGGATATTATTAGTATAGTATTATGAAAATTTAACCAGTAACTTTAAGGTTGCAACTTCTTATACTGTTGTACGTATCTAGAATTGATGCTAAAAAATTGTATTTCTAATTATTTCTATAATTACGATTTAACGTTTTTTTTTAATTCTAGAATCAATAAATTTAGTAAAAAAATATTCTTTGTGGCAATTCAATGGTAGGTGCACAAATTCTTTTTATAACTTTAATTGAAGCGTCCTTACTTCATGAAAATAAATTCGAATTTATTTTTTTTCAACTTTTAAAAATAGCCAAAATATGGACGTATAAAATAATCAATTAAACAAAGAAGTAAATTGACATAAATGACGTCAGACGTGTTCATCTCCATAGTGATTACACAAGGGTCATTCTACGATAAGAGGTGCTATCGATGTCCATGGCACTTACATACACTTTCCATTAAAATTTAAGATAAATCATGTTAGTATGCACAAATGAGTTGATTGTGAATTAAAATGTTATATAAATAATAATATTCAAAAATGTTGTCGTGTGAATTTCCCATAGAAAATGACAACTTTTCGTGGAATAACACAACTTTTTTTGCAAGGAAGAGGAGCTTATAAATATTTCGTTTTTAATAAATTTTAATATAATTTTCGAATTGAGCTTGGGTTTTAGCCTAGTTTCACATTTGATGGGTAAAATAGCAATTTTTTTAAAATTCATCTTCCCTAATTAGGTTGCATCTTCCCTATTATACATAATCGACATTAGAAAAACCAGGTTAGTAAACGTCTGAAAGCTACAATCAAGAACAAAATACGCTTGTACCATCTGCCAGTGCACAGTGAATTCCTTTAAGTTTAAATTTAGATTTTGTGTATCTAATACCGTACGTAAGATATCAGAGAGAGAAACAGTGTACTAGTGCTAGCTAACTCATGAACTTTTGCAATTGTTTTCTTGAAAATGTATGGTCAACTAACTCTAAATTGCCATATAGAACAGTCTGCATAAGAATAAAAAACGCAGATACATGAACTAAATTTTATTTCATTTGATAGTCAAATATCCTCTAGAGACAATACACAACAGAATCACACACAATCTAATACAGACTACAACACAGTGACGTACCTACAGTACACAGACACCATGGTTTGTATTTACAAACTAAACGGCTTTGTCTGGAACACAAACTAGAATAGAGTTCGTTAAATCAGTAGTGAATAAATGAATTTAAATAACAAATGTATGCGGTTTTAAGATAACGATATATACGGGCTTTTATATTATGCATATACAAATTTACAGTGTGGCCTGTTTGTTTAAGAAGTTTTCATTCGTCCCAAAAATAAATTTCGTTGGTGTAACAAAAAGAATCGGAAAATAAGCAAATGTGGACAAATTTTATAACTGAAAAATCGATAAAACCAGATAAAAACAAAACCAAAACTGTTTGAGTCAGAAATCTTAAAATTTTTAAAAGAAAGAATATTCTGTTATAACATAGATAACAACTATCAAAGGATCAAATTTTGATTTATTGTTCAAAGTACAGCTCAAATCCTAAGTCAAAGAGCTTGAAATTTAAACACCGGAAATTTTAACAACTTACACGAGCACGAAAAATAATTTTTTAATTCAACTCCTTAAAGGTAAACATTTGAGTTCGGAAGCTCGAATTTGTATATCGAGGATCCTTACAAAGTGATAACATCCTAGGGATTTGAAAGGTTTACATCCTAATAGAGTTAAGATAACAATTATTATAGGGTCTTTTTTTTATCTCTTCATTTCCAAATAATCTCCTCTTAAGAGAGGATCTCCTCTTAAGGTCCTGCTTCATTTTCAAATTATCTTCTCTAAAGTTTTTTCCATAAATATTTTCCATTTCTAATTATTAATTTGAAATTTTGAGTTTCTTCTTCTGGAATATTAATTAACTAAGATACAAGGCTAGTTAATAAGACAATTTATGACTACACGATTCCATCCGGACGAAATCACGGGTAACATCTAGTAAGTTATAATAGTGATACATATAGTTATGTCAAATTAACATTAGCTATCTCTTAAGTATTCAATATTGTAACATAAGCCAACAAGTAACTATATCACATAAACATAACATGTACATGTTTACCATAGATATAATGAAATAACTTCTTCTATTTTATTATTATATTAAATAATATTTGTTTACTTATCATCCTTATCATTATGGTAGAATTAGTATTATTACTGTGAATTGGGAAATGAATAATTTTTTTAGTGCAAATTTCTATCATAACTTTAAAAATAACGCAAATAATAAATAATATAATAAGAATTGCTGTTGTTTACTTAGACAAGGCAATAGAAACAGTGGCGGATTAAGTATTTTGCCGCCCTAGGCCCTGTCTGATTCGCCGCCCTTTTTAAAGGATGAAATTTTATTTGTTTGAGACCTTTCATATTATTTAGATATAATATTTATTTCGTAAAAGTATAATTGTTAAACAATATAAATAAATATTAACAACATAAATAACTATAATGTATAACTTAATTTTTAACTGTCTTTTTTCTGGCTTTCGTCTGAGCAAAATCATCAACTATGTCGTTGTAATCAATTTCTTGAACTAGCTGAGCTTCAATTGACAGTAGTGCTTAAGCATTGAGTCTCTCTTGGCCCTTAAAACTAATTCTTAATATCCATTGTGCACAATACTCTCACTTCACTACAGTTATTAAAATTACGCTGACATAAATAAAATCCTCCGACTAAAAATTATGGATCAGAATTAATGTATTATTCATACTCACAACAATGTCACATGTAGGCAACTATATCACATCAATCGCTCTAGTATATATCGACATAAATATATACTTGAATTTTAATAACATTTTACAATAATTACGAATTATTGCTTTAAGTTATAAAAGTTGGTTAATATTCGTCAATATAATTCACAACATTGCGAAAATGAAACATCAATTTTATTAAAATTTGATTTTCTTCAAATTGTTTCTATTTTGCAAAAAATTGGGTATGAAATAGATATATTCATTTATTTGATTCTATATAAATCATTTTTAAGAATAAAAATATTTTTATATACAAATAAAAACATGAATTTTAAATGAATACTTATATCAATTCATATATGAAACACCGGAATCTTTGAAAATAAAATAAGAAAACATTGTGCAATTTTGGAAGTAGCTTACATGTAAGATTAACTTTACTAAAGATACAAAAAGTCAACAGAGCTTTGAAAATTCTTCAAAAAAAACCTTTTCAATATTCAATTATTTTTGTTATTAAACAAAAAGTTAATAAAAAAATGAATAACATTATATTTCACAGAAATTTATCTGAAAATTTATATTAAAAAAAATCAGAATAAATCCTTAAAATGTATTGTCGTTACATTATATCAGATTTTAAATTTTGACATTCTGAAAAATTTTCCGCCCTAGGCCCGGGCCTCACGGGCCTAGGTGGTAATCCATCACTGAATAGAAATAAAGAATTGATAGCGATTGGTTAAAGTAAATTAAATAAATTAATATAATTATATCAATTTTATTAATAAGAATATTTAGGGAAAAAAAGTTAAACTAATTTTAACGCAAAAAGGATGATTTTTAAGTTTCAAACTATCCGGCACGTTATTTTCTTTTACAAAATTTAGCCCGGAGAACAAATTTGATCAATACAATGGACTCAGAATGCAAATATGTTATTGATATTTACCAAGTAGACTTATATATACAAACAATTTCAGAATGTTATAAATTTACTACGAAACTCTCGGAAAATGTAGCTAGACGCTTCGTGTATTGAATGCCTTAACTACCTCGGGGACAATTATTTCTGAGATCGAAAATATTGTTTTCTTGATGAAAAACAATTATTTGACTACAATTTCAAATTTTTAAATGCAATATGTCGACGTTTTAGAATTTAAATTAAGTACGCTTAGTTAGCTTAAAGTTACAGAAAATTTTATATAATTGAAAAGTTGATAATGCATCCTTCTTCATCTCATTTCCGAACTCATATATTGAAGACGTATCGGACATTTTCCCTTATAGCGAGGAAGTTCAGTGTTTATTATTTTGATAGTTTATTTATTTATTAAATTTTGATTTATAATTTTTTAATTAGTTACTTTTCATACTTTGTAATAAAAATTATATACGAATGTTATTTAGTATATAGTAAAAAATGAAAATAAATATAGTGGCTTTGTAAAGAACCAAATCTGAATATTTTTAATATTAGGAAAGCACTTTGAACATCATTTACAAACAACATAAAAAACTTTATGTAAATAAAACAGTATGTATTTAAAAAAAAAAAAAAAAATCATAAAATTTTCAAGTTGAAACAGCAACATTTGCCAGTAAGTACATTATTATATATGTATATTTTATTCTATAGTTTTAAAATGCAAATTTATGCTTCACTTTTCATTGTCTAATAGTAATGCTATTTGCCAGTTCTTACTTAGACATTATTAACTTCTAGCAGAGAACTTTTGTTTTCACACCGAAAATTAAAATTTTTTCTTTTATTATATTCTTTTACGTTTTACCGTTTTTACAATAATTTTATTTTATCACCTAAGAGCGCACGGCATAAGTAATATTCTCAACAAAAGAGTAAAAAAATACAATGTAAATGTTCTAATACTGTTTGTTTTAATACAATTTCATCAAATAAAATCGAAAATATAACCTGAAGTAATTCAAAGTAATTCATGATAATAATTTCAAAAATATATTACGATAGCTCCAACTACCTGCTGGAGGTAAACTTCCTAAGACAATGTAAGCCCTGTTAATTACTTACGTTTAGTTTTATTAAAAATTAGTTTCATTCAAAATCTGTTTTTTTTTTTTTTATTAAAATTAATGTTTTGTGATACTGTATAGTTCTCTGTAGTGGCATAAGCCTTCGGACACAATGCTCGCCAAATAAGTAAGACCTGTCAGATATCATTATTTGGCTTCGCTTGTTTGCTATTATTTTACATATAAAGCTAAAGTTCGATTTTATCTTTTAATCGTCTCATTTGAAGCGCATATTATAATGTGAACAAAGTGAATTCAAGATGAACGTTCATACCTAGTTTTTCTTCAAGTCAACCAATAGAGCAATTTAATTGAGCAATCGCTCCAATGAAAGAACTTGTATGTCACCACCTAGCTTTCCACCCACTCATCTTAAAAGTTGAAGTCTATGAAAAATTGGAGTGTAATTCGAGAACGGTGAAAGTAAGGTGATTTCCAATGATTGACGATAACTTTTTCTTAGTAAAAAAAAAAAAAAAAAGAAAAAACTAAGGCGGAATAGGTTAGTCGAGCTCGAAATAAATTTAATGACGAAAATTATAGACGATTTTTCTACAAGCCTATACAAACTGCCTTTCATTGGTTAGAGATTAAATGGATAACAATAAATAATATATAATCAGAATGCTTACAATTTGAACAACATTTAAAACAAATATTAAATATTGAATTTCAAAGGACCCTGCATTAAATAACAAAGGATTCTTTGAATAATATATTACCTGATTCCTTTTCACAATTTAAACACACTAAGTACACTTTGAGACTTAGTTTGGTGCAAATAATATAACCAGTTTGTATTATTGTTAGTCCTTTTCATCAAATCTCAGAGGTTCTATGAATGAACTTTCATTGATACATAAAATTAAAATTAAATGAATACAGTAAATTATAAAATAATGCTTTATGAAATAAATATTCATTTGATATAAGAAAACAACACGAAACATTGTCAGTTATTTAAATCTCATTGATATAACCTTAAATTAATTCATATATAAATAAACTAGCAGCCCTGTCCAATAATCTATGCATGTGCCCTTTTAGCATTCTACACAAAGAAAGTGGAGAAAAAATATTTTTCTAATGTTTCAGTTTCACTGCATATATATTTGATTTTTCATCACAAATTTTTGTCGCCCTAGATACCTACCTTTGTAATTACGTTAAAAACTTTATCCTGCTAAATAGAAAGAATAACTACTCTACGTGCTCCTTAAATCCAAGCCTGGTCTAGATCTAAAATTTTGTGCATAAAACCATATTTCGATTGATTTTGCTCATTTGTTAATGGACTCTATACGATATCTATGCGATTCCGTTATCTATGTACGTTATCTATACAATGCTGAAGTTTCAGAATTTCTGACCGAGTAGATTGCGAGATAATCAAGCTCAAAGCTCGTGATTTCGAAGGTCACTTCCCGTGCAAAGCATAGAAAACTGACTATTATCCCAAAATCTCCATAGAATTGGAAAAAAAACAGAAAAGTATGAAGAAATGTTTAAAAATATGTAAAAAAAAATTAATTTAAATTCATTTAAGTTAATTTTTAACAAAGTAACTGCTTTGACTATGATGTTTATAACATAGTAAATGATCTGACTATACAATGCCATGTAATTTTTTTACGATGGAATGACTTTAAGTGAAAACATATAAAGTTTACTGAGATCGGGGGATCGAATCATATCATCACCCAAAAAAATAATTATTGAGATGAGCTACTGAAAAAAGGAGTCCATTAAATAAGCTTAGAAAAGCTTACTTGCCAGGTAAATATATATTTTCCAGTAGTACCACCACCATGTTCTAATTAAAATCAATATTCTGTATTTTTGAAGTATGAATAATCATATTAAAGCAAAAAAATTATATGAAAACAAGAAAATGAAGAAAACTTTTATTTTAGAAAAGAAAACAGAAAGCTTTCTTCTTCTTTTAATAAGAATAAGAAAATTTAATTGAAATACTTGAATATTTACACGAAACAGATAGACGAATAAAATATAAGATATATCATTTAATATAATTATTTTATACAAAAATATATATATATTTGTTAATATTTGAATTGTCAAAAAAATTTGATGATGAAATCCTTTTTAATAAGTATTTTGTTTTTAATTTAAATAAAATATAAAAAGTTCATTAAAAAAAAAGACAACTTAATTTATTATTACCATGTTATTAAAAATTAAATTAAATTAAATCAGTATATATCTCTATAGAAAATTAAAATCGTATGCTAGAAAATATTTTTTATAGAATCAATTAATTTATTTATTTTCGTATGTCTGTTTGCCATCAAGTGACTTAAAAATTCAAATCAATAGATAAAAATTTTAATTTGTGAATTAATAAAAGGAGTTATTTGAGTCCCATGATTCCAAGAAACATAAAAAATCTCAAGTAAAAAATCTGCCGATTTCTTAAAAACAAACAACTTTTGTTTGAAACATTATTTGATAAAATCATTACAAAACAAACGCATATAGCTAACTGTATGAAAGTCAGTATATATATCGAGTATTTAAACAATTAAACAATACTTGTTACCTTTACTTGTAACTAATAAAATTTGAAAAATGTGTACTCATTATAAATAACTTTATTTTGACATCCTCATAGTTACCTCAAAAGTATTATATTAATACAATCAGGTATTCGCATTACAAATTCAGGAGTCAAAGGTGATGAAAATCAGTTTTTCGTTTATATTCTTTTAAATTGATTTTGATGAATTAACTAATACCTGAAATCGAAACAGCCATTTTCAAACTGATTGTAATTTATAAAGTATATAAATAAAAAATAATGAATTTTTTCACACCTTAAGGAGTTTCTTGACAAAGTAAAACAAAATATTTACATTAAATGATTCGAGACTTTACAATATTACTACAAAAAATTAAGAACGGAAGAACATAATTAAAAGTTATGTTTGAAAAAAAAAGTAAAAGGGAAAAAACATGTGATAACAGAGAAAAAGAAATGCTGAAATATGCTGTTTTTTTTATTTGTGCGTTAAATAAAAGTTACACAAATTTTAAAATCAAAACAAAATTTAAATTTATTTATTTCAAACCCAGTGACTTATTTTTTTCAAAAAGGTTTTCCTTTTTGTGAGTGATTAAAATCGGACATCCGGCATTCATAACAACAAAAATTTCTGTATTCCAAATTCAAATAATATTTAATATTAATATTTTTTTGAATAAATATAATTAACTTATTCAAGCATGAATTTGTAAATCCATATTTAAACTTATTAATATAACGTATATTTATTTATGAATTATGCAAATTGTACCAACATTTTATTATTTGCTAAATAAAATTTAAATAAAGTAGGCATCAAATACCAGAGAAAGTTTGGTATTTCATACATTTGTGTGTTTCATATTAGTAAACAAGACAAATTTACGGAATTAAAGACGGCCACGATGTAAAACAGCAAATCTGTAAATCTTATTTAATTTTTCATATTTAAATTTACATTTATCATTAGGATTAAAAGAATTCATAATTTAAAAATGGATACGATAGGTTTTCTTGAATTATCGTTAAGACCAGTCTAAATCAAGTCACTTTTGAAGTCTAATTAAAATCGACTTATCTGTTTAAGAACTTCAATGGTGTTAAATTTATAACTCTCTGTTTGTGAAGGAAGCTTAAAATTAGAAACATTTTAACTTACGCCATATATTTAGATTGAAAGTACGAATCTCACCTTCAGATTAAAACAATTGAAATAGTTGATACAGGCAGAGAGGTTGCGATCACAATAATCATACATCAAATGTTTGTCTAAAAAAATTACCCGGAAAAACAAAAAAGCCCCACATTCAAATGAATATTTTATAAACTCTCACTTAAAGTATGTTACAAATCCGATCAACATTTCCATCAAATATCACAAAATTAATAACCTTTGAAGTACTAATGATCAAATGATGAGCATTAGTTGTTTTGAAAAAAATATCCCGAATACGAAAAGCAAAAAGAAAGATTAGGCTATCGGCTTTTAATATATGTATCTCTTTTATCATGACTCGTAGTGCCGATAAAAATGATATATCTATAATTTTCGTTTTAAGAAAAATTAATTATAGTATAACAGTGAATTTTTTAACCTTAATTTTCAAACAAAGAGAGCATAAAAAACTTGGTTTTTATGGGTTAGTTTTTTATTGATTAGACTAATAAATATTCTTTTCATCTCTTTTGATTTGACGTTCACACCAACATGAACCAGATTTTTTGATAAACGTGTTGCTATTAAAAGCATCACATTATGAATACAGATTTAATTAAAAAACTAAAAGTAAAAGTTTAAATAATTTATTGATTCAGTCAGTGTACGTTCGCTATATTTCGTTGCCTATACTCACAAATTAGTTAGGTAAATAATTAGGTACATTTTAGGTACATAGTAAACACAAAATAACTTTAAACAAACATTAAGAAGTAATTATTATTATGTACAAAGTTTATAACATTCATATAATAAACATATATTTTACAGATTACAGCACTTAGTACCTAAAAATAATATATGAAATATAACTAAACTTTAAATAAATAAGTGTAGCTAACAACTTACATAGTCAATTAATAAAATATTCCACAAATCTCTAGGAGAATAAATGTTTGGGAAGAACAAAAAAAAAATAACACTGAAGATTTAGGCCGGATTTATTGGCCGTTGTTTCAAAATGGACTTACGGAATTCAGATAAAAGAGCGTTATTTAAATGATTTGTGTTTAGGACATCATCATTTCACAATTATATGTTTAAATAAACTTTTTAAAGTAATTGATGTTTGGGAATGTTTTACTGAAGGAAATGCTTGGATATTTCCGTAAATTTTATATTTACGAAGCCAATCAGAAATGATTTTGAGAATGAGGCAAAGTGACTTATATTAAATTAAATTTAGAGGCCTAATTGTTTTTGTAATAACTATAGGTAATAAAAGTTATTTTCAAATTATTTCAAAAATAATAAATTTAAAAAAGTAAAAAACGCGAACGCTAGATATAATTCTCTTTCATTCATACATAGGATACGATTACAAATTTGTAAATTCTGGCAGTTATAATCAGGATATTCAGCAATTTTGATCGAATTATTGTGTTGTCATGGACTTTTGACGAGTGTGCAAAATTAGAATAAAATATGTTCGTTCAAAGTGGGTCAAAATAACGTTCAAGTATTCCGTTACATACATCGATACATCCATACAGGTGAAACTAATAAAAACGTGTTAATAAATGACATAATTAATGATAATTACTTAAAAAAATTAAAGATGTTTGTTGAATAAATACAAATAATACCAATACTTATTTAAATTGATCATTTTATAAAATTATCATTAGAAAAGTAAAAAATGTGCAATTATTTTAATCAAGAAAATATTTTTTGTAGACTTTCTTCTTATAAAGGTTAATACTTTAACCAATAACTGATTGCAATTTTGGGAAATAACTTTAGGTCACATTTTTCCAAATCGATTTCTTAAATATCTGCTCAGTATTTAAACGAAAATTTTAAAATGAACACCTAAAAAGCATTTTTTATTACGATGATTAAGGCATAAATTAATCGAAAATTAAGAAACGGTAATTCTGATGAAAAGTAGTTAATGAAATATTATTAAAAGGAATGACTGTTATTAAGGGCTATTTAATAATTATTATTAGTAGTACACGTATGAGCAACTGAATATATTGTATATACATCTCCCTAGGTTTTAATTACAATATTTTACGATGGTTACCAAACGTATAATCAACATTACACTATAATATTATTACACACACAAAACTATTATTCTCAAACCAATAACCATAAAATGTTTGTACCCAATAATAATTTTTATCATTATACAAGGTGAAACATAGAACGAAATTCATAAATCAAACTTAAATATGCCAGATGAGTTTTGATAAAAATCGAAAATAATCCCACGGAAAATAATTTATGTTATCGCGATTTAAATTTAAATATTTTTAGTTTATCCGAAAGTAATGATAGTTAAAATATTTAAACGGGATAATTTATTTATATTTTGTGACAATATAATAATTAACCTGACCAAGCAACAGGTGGCTATGAAGACATTCGTCAATAATCCGTTTCGATAGATTTTAAATCTTCAGTGTTATTTTCTTCTTAGATTGAGATTTGCCCAAACATTTATTCTCCTAGATATTTGTGAAATATTTTATAAATTAACTATTTAAGTTGTTAACTACACTTATTTATTTAAAGTTTAGTTATATTTCATGTATTATTTTTAGGTACTTAGTGCTATAATCTGTAAAATATATGTTTATTATATGAATGTTATAAACTTTGTACATAATCGAATTATTTTAGGAATACATATTAATTTAATTTTTAATGTTTCATTCAATTTTAAGCCTAAAAAAAATTATTCTTTCTATACTTGTGATTTTTATTTTGGGGTAAGATTGAGTTTCATTATTGAATCCCAAGAGGGTGTTCTCTCCTTTCCTTAGTAACAAAGAAAATGACATTCGAAATGTTTCGTTTCAGTTTTATATACTTTATATAATAATATGGTATTTTATTAGTAAGAGGTGAGATAGCGTAGTTTTGGTAGAGAAACTGCGTTCGAAATGAGCTTCGATTTGGTGTTTCGATTCTGGGTCAAGATTTTTCATATAATTTTTTTAAGCATATTTTTAAATAAAAATAGATCAAATACATTAAAAATTTATTTATTGTGAACTGTAATAAATAATAGTTTAAAAAAACTAAAAAAACACGCTTTTATAGAAAAATCCAACTAAAAAGTAGAAAATAAAATTTAATAAATTTGGATTAAGAATAGTGTAAATAAGAAATAAATTTATATTATTGTAAAAAAAAGCGTGGGGTGCATAGTGTCAATAGATATAAATATTTTATTGGCAAATATGAGTAGATTATCATTTTGATATCTTAAAAAGCACCCCACGCTTTTTTTTACAATAATATAAATTTATTTCTTATTTACACTATTCTTAATCCAAATTTATTAAATTTTATTTTCTACTTTTTAGTTGGATTTTTCTATAAAAGCGTGTTTTTTTAGTTTTTTTAAACTATTATTTATTTTTCGCTTTTTAGTTCAATTTTTTGTATTCAAATTCATTACTAGAATCAATGGTATCAAGTATGTCGTCATTGCTTTTATACTTTAGATTAGGGCAGTATTGCATGCCTTAAGCGCGAACGCGCGAAGGCATAGCTCTACTGGGGCCTAAAAAGTCAGAGTTATGGAGGCGTGGTCAAGATAACCAAAGGTGTTTCACATGGACGTTTATCGTTATTGTCAACGTGGAAATCCCAAATAAGTAGTTTGATTACATCTGAATTGTTAATACTAACTGCTTTTTTACAAACAAGTGTCTTATGGATTATCCCGTAATCGAACCATTTCATTTAATGCTTCTCTGTTACATGGGGTTCTTCCTGTTAATTTTGAGCAATCTAGTTCTTCAATTCGAATACGGTCCAAGGATCTTCCACGACTAAGTGCTACATAAGCTTGTCCAGCAGCAAACAATCGTGGGCCTAAATAAATGACTGCATGATCAACTGTACAACCTTGCATCTTGTGGACGGTCGATGCCCAACTCAGTATTAATGGCAGCATTCGTCTCTCAACAGTTCCATAGCTGTATTTTGCTGGGAACTGTATCGACATTGGTTTAATTACATGTACACCGTCTGAACCGAAATCGATACGAACTGACGGAATATCTTCAGCATATACTTGGCCCCTGCGAAAATTTGGCCAGATAATTTCTGTTATAAAACCCATATTACCATTTACTAAACCTTTTGACACGTCAATATTCGATCTCAACATCACTTTAGATCCTACAAATATTTTCAATTCTTTAGGAAGACCTCCTGTTTTATTGATATCACTAGGTATCACAGAATCTAAATCCTTATTACCTAAATTTCGTGTAGCATCAATGAGTTGGTCTTGTGCTTTTATCGTATAAATAGCTGTCCCTTTATCCTCAAAACTCTGGAGAACCTTTTCGTTATGTCTAGCAACTTGGTCGTTCGTTGGATAGATCCTTAATGCTTTCTCAATCGAGAACTCATTAGATGTATCTGTTGACACTTTTCTGAGAAGAATTTCAAGATGCTCAGACGTCAATTCTCCAACTCTTAGAGCGTTAAGCACATTTATAAATGTTGTGTCTCCTTGTTGGCGCATGTTTTGTTTAAGTTCAACCAGACGAAACTGTCGCCACAAATGTGTAGCGGGCTTCATGTGTTCTGGTTGTTGGAAAACTTGATGTCCTCGGACAGGTGGTAACTGCATTAGATCACCAAAGAGTAAAACATTTATACCTCCAAAACAAGCGCTGGAGCTTTTTAGCTGTCGTAGACGGGAATCGATCATACAGAGCATCTCATAAGGTACCATAGAAATTTCGTCTATGAACAGAAACTCAACGTTTTGCCATAGTTGACGCATTACTCTTAAATAATTACCAGTAAGAAGTGGCATGCTACCAATAACTCCATATACAAAAATTTTGATAAATTATAAATACAAAAATGAAATTTAGATTTTAGATTTATCTTCCTTTTTTGTTGAATCGGTTTGAGTAATTGGTATGTTTCTTTCACCTGCTCCATCTTCAATAGCTAATTTTGGAGCTGAAATACTAAGTACACCGTCCGATGATAAATTCGATACTATATTCTTGCCGTCATATCCTTTTTGTAACGCATATCGACGGGTGAATTGTCTTGAAATATATCCATGTTCATCTTTCTTTTCTTCATGTTTTCCTTCCACAACAATGTGATTTTCGTCGATAGCTTTCACTGTAATTTCATTTGGAGCGAATTGTTGTACGTCCAATGTTACTTCGAACTTATTTTTATCGGCTACAACTGTCGAACCTTGATCCAATTTGGAAAGTGCAGATCTCCATTGACGATAATAATGACGGGGCAACAATGCTGGAACTGTTATAGTTTCGAAAATATCATCAGCATTCAATCCCAATCCAAAATGTTGATCCAAAAGACGTGATGATCTATTCGCCCATGGATCACTCAAAACATCTCCAATTATGTATGGAATTATTGACATTTTGATTGTTCACTGTTAAAAAATTATATTTCAATGAAATTAATTGATTTCAATTATTGAAAAACACAGAAAGATTATACCGCTTTGAATTGCTTGCTTTTAACTGTGCGCGTGTTAATGTTTATATGCCGGCAACGGCACTGTCAGTTGTATATATATACAAATTCAATTTTTCTACAATATTCAACAACATTCTACAATGTTCGGTAACTATCGAGAATCATCGTCATAGTAACGAAGTTTGTGTTGTTAATACAAAAATAAATATAAAATAGTTTAAAAAAACTAAAAAAAACACGCTCTATCCTTATTACTCTCATACAAAGGATCCGTTCAGATGCGTTCTGCAGCCAACTTCAGAGAGTTACCTACAGACAAACAAACATACGAGTGAAGCTAATAAAAGCGTATTAAAAATGAAAAACGGTGACCGGGAAGCGAATCCCGAACGCCCATTCCGAACTAACTGCTTTCTCTACCAACTATGTTATCTTGCCTCTTTCTATATTCGTATTTTATATCTGGAGTATATGAGGCTGAAATGAAATATTCAAATGTCATAAAATCAATATTTTCGGCAATTCTTCAATTCTTTTAAAATACGATTATAAGACTTTAGTTACACATGTGTAAGATTATAAGCCGTATACCCATAAACAGATTACATCATAAAGAAATCCTACCCTACCAAAAGCTTACAAAATACTTGAACATGTGCATCCAACTTTAATTTAAAAAATAAGTTGTAATTGGATCACATGCCTTTTAAAACTAAGTACTTGAAAGCAGTTGTTTTTAAAGATATTGTTTTGAAAGTTTTATAAGAAGTTATTACTTACACAACACTGGAAATATTACAAAGTATTACTGGATGGTGTACTAACCTGTAAAAAAAACAAAAAAAAAACAAAAACATTATTAAAACGTACATGTTTATAATCATAAAAGTTAATAAGCTCTGTTTATATATTTGATATAAATGTAGATTAAATACACTGTGAGCTTACGAATAATATGTATTCAGTTGTATTTGTAACGATACCATATGAATACACATAGCCCATAGCTACAATATACTGGAAATTCAAACGATAGAAAAAAAAAATATATATATAGCGCAATTTTTTTAATTAATGTAGTAATATAATTAATGGTTGTAATTATATCATGTTGTAACTTGAAATACGATCTAAAATACTGGTAATTTTATTATCTCATTAGATTACGTTTATATTACTGACCCAATAGCATACAACGGTTATTCTATTATTAATATTATTTGATGTTTTTCACATTTTTTCAAGTAAAAACATCCTTTCAAAAATATATGGGTTTTCCTAGATTGAATTACGTATAAATGGTCTAATTGGAAAAATCTTGGTTTGTAGATTAACGGTGTCAGGATCTCCAATCTAAGTTTGGCAGAGGATGTGGCTTTGTTCTCTAACATACAAAATATAGTCAATCAATTAAATTTCTACAGCAAGGCAATAGGGGTGAACATAAAACGTAGTAAAACCAAGGTTATACAAATAGCGAAATGGAAAATAATAACGATCTAAACCAATTCAGATGACATCAAATCCAAAATCGCTAATGCGTTGAAAAAATTTAGGTCTCTGAAACATAGATTAAAGAGCTGCATCCCAATAACTTTATACAAAAAGGTAATGGATATTTGTTTGCTACCAGTTTTAACGAACACCGAACGTATCGAGAATGGGAAGAAGTCATTGGATTTTCGGGACAACCATATAATTCTAAAAGGAGAACCAAGCTCCAGATTAAACGTTAGAAGCATGAGGATGTAAAATTGGCTGGTCATCAGAGAATTGTAAATTATTTGGGGATGCCTTTGCTCAATCAGTAGGCTGATTATGGCTGTTATTATTATAAATATTATTATTAGGCTCTAAGAGCATATTTCCCTTATGACTCCCCCCATACATTATCGATCATTTTATTCATTTTGTTGATATCTAGATTTATATTACCTGTTTTTATGCTTCTGTAAAAATCTCAAAAATCACCAAAAAACATTTCTGCTCTTTTTCAGTTCCCTGCTTTGTTTTCAGTAGAAAATCAAGATAGTATTTTTATTTTCGATTTCGATAAAATTATATTTTTAAACGTAGTTTGACCAATATATTTAAAAAAAAAAAAAAATAGCATCCATTTAACGATGAAATGTGTAGTTTTTAATATATCTCAAAAACTAGCCATCCAATTATAAAGTAAGAACGCCCAAAGACCTTAATCGCTTAAAGCAATGATTTTAATGATTTACTTTATCATAAAGTTATCGGTTAGACCTCATACGTTTGTCTCATCTTTTATTCAGTGAATTTGCATAGATTTTAATAAAGAACTTATTCAGAATCACATGTTCAATTTTAACAGATTCTGTATCCATAACATATTGACATAAATAAAATTTTAAATGTTTCAAATGAATAATAAAATAGCTAAACTATAGCTCCAATATACCAAAATATAATTTTTTTTTTTTGCTAACAAATATGTGTATAGGTAGGTGCTAACACTAGAAACGAAACAAAAAAAAAATATAATACTTTATTGGAACCCAAAGGGATAATAAAATATTTATATAGAAACTTCTAACAGCTGTTAAAAAATACAACTTAAAAATGTATGCCATATAATTTATATTCTGACAAACAGACGACACATAAAATTAAATGACTATGAAAAAAAAAGCAAAAAAAATTTCATGATCATATAATTCCATTTGAATAACGACGACATTGTTCAGAGAAAAATATGAATGCTTGTCATTATTTTCTGCATTTTTCATAGAGCATTTAGCGACTGTGAACCGTTTTCTGTAGTACAATATTACTAATATTTATAGATGTAACAAACCTTTTATTTAGCTCTGAACTGAAATTACTTTCCTTTTAGAAAAATTGTTTCCAATTTTTTATATTTTCAAAAAAAAACCAGTAAGTATTCGAATATTGTTATTTTATGTTGAAGTGTTTGGTTAGACATTCACCTGACATATAATTCAATGAAGGTTTAGTTACGAACACTTAAGACCATACTATTTGTCAATCTCTTTTGCAAAACTTTCAAAACTATTTTTGCTATTTATATTCACGTCTTTAGAACTTGTTTACCACATTGCATCTGAACTGTGAAAATAAGAACATGGCATTTCCAAGTACTTCTCTTTGGTCGAAAATAATTTTTCATTTTACCCATCATTTCGTGTAAGAATTTATTCGTTTTTCAAAAATTATCCTGAGCAATTTTCATTACATGTATTTGTGAATGTAAGTTTGACGTTTTGTCGACACATCGATATGTCGATTAGATACCATCAGTCTGACGAACGTATAAAACTTTAAAATAACTACAAGGATATTTATAAATTTTACAAAGATCTGTTCAATCAATTTCCAATCAAATTTTACCATCAAAAACTACCAAATTACCATCAAATTTTTCACTTTAATGTGAACTTCTTGTGAACCATTAATCCGATTTTCATGAAATTGTGTATTCACATGCGTGATTAAACTTTATATTTGCTATTTTAGTTTATTAAAATTGGACATTTTAAAAAATCGATTTTCAAGAACAATCAGAATTCCTTAGGTCAAATTCATTTTGTAGTTGTATCAAAGTGTTATTTTTAGCGTTAACTTTACCAATGAAATTACAGTCCATTAAGTTTTTAGTACATAAAGAATTAAGGACCACCTGAACAGAAGGATGTTCAAAAATTAATCACAATTTATTTCATAGCGATCGTGTGGTCGTCGATATATTTTTTGTTACATTCTATTCATAGAATACGACGAACACGGTATTCAATAAATCTGTCCAAAAAAACCTCATCAAGTGCACATAATAAAATTAGTAAATTAAATAAAAAAAGGCCACCTACTATAAAAACAAATGACTGAACATTGTTTTATTAGAACAATATGTTTGTATGACCTTAATTTTATTCACATATGTTGTTAAATCAATAGCTGTATTAATAAGCTGAAATCTGTTTTGTGACTGAAAGATTTACTAAAATATTCTTACACTTCCAGAAGATAGATTTAGTTAGATTTATTTTAAGATAGATTATTTCAGAAGAAATTTGTTGAAAGATATAAAATATTGAAAGAATAAGTTCAGGTGAAAATAAGCATATCATATCATTTATAAATATACTTCTTAAAATTTATAAATGTTTTTATTATGATTAAGCCATGAAACAAAAAATTTCCTCTACGAAAATTCTGAAAAGTTAAGTCATATTCAATCATAGCTAAGGGCGGTTGGTTAATCGCATTGTCGTCGCTTGGACAAGAACGAAGTTACCAACTCCACTAACGACACAATACCAAAACAATTGTCACCAGGATACAGGGTACAGAGGGCCATAATGTCTAGGTACCGTTCCCCTCTGAATATATTCAAATAAAAAATTTTTAGAAGTATATTATAAGATGATAAATTCATGGGCTTATCTAAGTTTAGAAGAAAACAATGGGCGTCTCATAAATATTTAAATTCCATTTACAATTTCCTAGAACTATACGCGACCATCAAGTTTTTATCTCTACCAAGAATATATCCCAAATGTGCCAACGCGCCTTAGGAATTTTACACTTCAAAAAAAAAAACCATTTTAAAATTATAAACTAATGTCTGTGTTAGCCTCAATATTTGTTGTAGGGGATGATTGGGATGTGATAGAAACACATACATTTATTCATAGCATATAGTTGTTAGTTGTCAATATTGTCACCAAGTAGTAGTGTGACCCGATTTCATTCGTACTATTTTTATTTTCATATGTATAGAAGATAGATTGTGTCAAATGAAAAATTCAGTATTTTTATCACTGGGCTATTTATGCAATTGTTATTTGTAATGTAGGCTACCAGTAACATTCGTTTCCTATTATTGTTGACTTATTTCAACTTTAAAAAAATGTATCAAGCATGTACGGAACTGTATCACATATGGTTCGTGTGCTATACGAAAATCATTATTTTTTATCAAATTATGATCAAAACATATTTGAGAGTACTTAATATGGTTGATTTTTAAATTTTTGAAAAAAAGGTGTTTCATTTGCGACATTAATGAGACTATGGCTTCATTTTTCAGAATTTATTAATTGGTATTTTTCTCCGACTTCTGATATATTTCATACACTTGAAAAGATGTTCAAATATTCCAGGTAGGAACTACGATACCAGGTAAATATTAATAATTTTATATTGTTAACTATTTATAAATTATTTAAAAAAATCAATAGTAAATTATTTTTATTCACTCATTTTTAACTACATAATGGGAAGTTATTGCCGATTTTCTGAATCTTGGATTTATCATATCTTAACGTTTTAAGATCAATCAAACAAAAATTCAGCGTTTTAGGCAAATGCTTTTGCAGGAGTATTAAGAGTATATTAAAAAGGGAACCGCAACCACGTCCCTTGTACCAAGACCCTTAAGTTCTCTGTATCCTCTTTTAGAACACTCCATAACATCAAGGCAAAGGTGTATCTAGCACAAAGTGATAATTATAATGTTACTATAGTTGATGGAGCCGGTTACTTTGTTCTTATCCAAGCGACGACAATTTGATCAACCAACCACTCCTTTTTATTATTATAATTGTTCAAACTGCCGGAGTGTAGATTGACACCCGCAACCTCCAGCATAAGGAGTCAAAGGGGTAAAGGTATTAGTACCGTCAATTTAGTACGAGTCAATTTTGTGTGGGAGTATGTATGTGCATTCGTTTTGCCTCGATTATCTCGAGATTAAATAAAGCTACCGGCATACGCGTAATAACGTAGCATAAAACTTTGTAGCAAAATCAGTACCGCCATTTTTATTTTGAGTATAAAAAACAGATTAACAGATATACCCATATTCGTAATAATAAACAAATTTTTGATTTCAAGATTTTCTAATTGCTAGTAGGATGAACGTTCAACAAGCAATTGGAAGGTTCGGACTTCAATTCCCGGAAAATAGTAATTAATAATTTTTACAAAGATAATAGAAATAAAATTGATTTTTACAACAGCAGCAAAATTAGAAATAAAATTGATTAAATTTGTTAGAAATAGAAGGACATATTTTTTAAAATTCTTTTTTTTTTTTTTTTTGCAATTTGGA
Source organism: Chrysopa pallens (assembly GCA_020423425.1). Classification (NCBI taxonomy): domain Eukaryota; kingdom Metazoa; phylum Arthropoda; class Insecta; order Neuroptera; family Chrysopidae; genus Chrysopa; species Chrysopa pallens. The sequence goes on from CM035594.1 coordinate 17,034,632, forward strand.
AAAATTTATAATAATTTTTATAAACTACCTGAATTGCAGAAATTGCTTTTATAAATACAAACCAATAAAGACTAACTTAAATTCAGAGGTGTGTACAAAACATCAATAAAAGCTTATCTAAAGAATCGTTTAGTATGGCAGAAGGCAGCTCACATCCTCAAACATATAATGATTAAATTGAAGTTATGATTATGTGTAAAAGCTTTCACAATAATTACATTATCTTCAGTTTGTATTATTTCATATATCACATACAAGATACCGATTTTATGTATAAAAAAAAAGGTCGCAAAATTTGTAAATTTAATTAATGAAAACAAAAACAATATGGTTGGATGGAGATATAAACTTGGAAATAATTATCAAATGGACTGTATCCAATTTTTAACCGACGACAAAATAAGGTTCTCAAGTTAACGCGTATATATATACTTTTTTTTAATGTATGACCACATGTAATTTTCTACAGAGTAATCCGTTTTTAATAAGAGTATACCCCGAAGTTGGTCCCATATAAACTTGGACAAAAAATTCCAACCATAAGAGAAAAACAGGGGATAATTGATTATTTATTCACAAATTGTAATGTATAGCACATAAATTTTGATAGAGTAGTCCGATTTTGATAATTGTGTTTTTATTGCATTGGGTATACCTCAAAGTTCGGAGAGAAAAATTCCTAACCCACGGGTGGGAAAATACAGGTGATTTATTATTTACTAACAGATTTTACTTAATAAAAAATTAAGCATGTAATTAGTATATTAAAGGCACAAAAAAATTATAAAATAAAAACTTTTTAACAAAAAAAATAAAGCCTCCGAAAAAATTGAAAAGCAAAAAATAATAAATTTGTTTTATTTAACCTTAATAACTAAGTTCTTAAACAAATGTAAATATACTAAAGTAATTTTGAAGTCAGCACCAAAAATCAAATTAATTACATAGGCATACTATATTATATTAGTTTAAGAACTTAATTATTAAAGTAAAATAAAAAAAGGTTTAATATTTTTTGGTTTGCAGTTTTTTCGGCGGTTTAATTTTTTTGTTAAAAAGTTTTTATATATATTAATGTGTCAACAAATACATTAAAAAAACAGAATTGGTTCTGAGTTAAAAATATAATGAAATTTTATTAAGAATAAGTTTTTATTTATCTAATTATTTAATGTGAGTTTCTAAGAAACCAAGTAAATAAATACAAGTTAATTTTTATTTTTATTAAATCCAGTTGTTTGAAAAATATTTTTTTTAGCACTTATTTTCACTTCAGTAAATACCTAATGGAATATTAACCTGTATTATTTTTATTTTATAATTATATTTTTTAAGAATTGTAATCCAAACCAATTTTGTAGAATTTCTACTACATTTCAACCTTATAATCTGAATAAAGTATTTGATTTATTTCCACTTACACTTAAATTACAGAATTTCATTTTTTCTACTTTGTAGTATATTACTTTCAAAGTAATATTTTTACTTTGATCTTCAATATTTTGAAGTAAATCTACAGTATGAAGTAAGTCTAAAACGATAGTTTTAGTCAAAAGTCTGTACCGATATTGCAATAACACTATTTGGGTATAGGTGTTCATAGAGTTCAAATTTTGGTTTTATATACTAGATCTAGTAGAGACAGTTTAAGTTCTTGAATAAGTAAAATCAGTGCATTGGATCCATGATCCATTTTTTAAATCGTACAAGAAAAATGCTGATTTCATCAAAACCAAGTTTTTTTTGAAATATGTTTTCGTTAATTGTTTAGATTCGTTACAATTTTAGCTCAAATTAAGCTAATGCTATGTAATATAATTATAATACATGCTATTATATATGTATTTATAACTATATGGACTATTGAAAATATTTCAAATACAGTTACTCAATTTGTTGACTATCTAAACGATTAACACTGTTAGTTTTTATATTCACTTGTTGTTATATAATTTCATATTATTATTGGTTTTTTTTCCACTTCAGCGTCATATGTTTGTGAATGTATTTATAAAAATGCGTGACGTCTTTTGAAAATCAGCAATAAGCTTTAAATGAAAATATAACATTAAATATAAAAAATAATAATTGTTTTTCAAATCAATTTCGATTTAATTTTTGAGCTTATAGTTTTGAGTCTTATTTCGTATAAAATTCCTCGGAAAATGAACTGAAAATTCTCCATTGATTGGGATACAGTTACTGGACTATTTACTAACAGGCAGAGTTTAATAGTAAAAGAAATATATTGTTCGCAACAACAGACAAGCTCCACTGTTGAGCTACTGATATAACATAAAATCAGCTGTTAGAATGTATGTATGTGTGTATGTATATATTATATTCACGATACATGGTATCAACTAAATATATGTGCATTTACAGAAATGTATTAGCATCACCACCAATGTGCATTTAACTAGGTCGTTTTAAAGTGCTCATTTTGCTGCATACGATAGCGAGATAGATGGATGGATAGACAGATGATACTTACTAGGTTAACGTTTGCACATTTTATTGGGGCACAATAAACGCACATCGTTACCATCTCAATAATGTTCATTTAAACAGTAAATAGCAAATGATATGTCTATATGATAAGTTACCATCTTTCAAGTTATCTTCAAATGAAACTAATGTAATTTGATCTTGTTTGTATATTGGTATTCATGAAAAAAAAGTATCGACAATAGGGTACTTTCGGAAGTGAAAGCATGAAATTAGACAAAAATCATAAATGATGTAGACCTATTCTTAAAGATAAACGCACATTTATTATCTTAAAGTTAAAATTCGATATTTTTATCCTTTTATCACGTGACCTAAAACAATAGGTTGACAGGATGTAACGTCATTCCGGTAAAATTATTAGTTACCATTGTCAGTTCAATCTATCATCAGTATTATAATTTGAAAGTATTGGGTTGTTATACCAGTATTCGTAATATTATATACCGATATTACGTCACTAAAATGGTAGACAGCGTTTTTAACTTTTATAAAAAAGGTAAACATTTTAATGTTATTTTATTCCAAGGAATCTTGTTTATTTTGCAAAAACATTTATTTTTTATAACGTTTTATTCAGAAGTCAGTATTTTGAAGTACTTATTTAAACTTGCAAAACTACCTTCTTAAAAATCACATTCTAAATACGTGTATGCAGTTCAAATGATAATAAAATTTCAAATTCGCCGCAACTATCTACATCAATTTTTTGTACTATAATTGCGTATTTCGACGTAATCACCATCAGTAAAAATTAACTCCTTCGAATTTTCCCTCCTGACTATTAAAATTACTTTGCTTCAGTATTTATGGATATTTGACTCTACTCATATTCCTCCTTCAGTCAGTCTCAATTTTTTTTACTTGTCCGTAATTTCATTCAAATATTAAAGTTTTTCTTTTGAACATAGAAATATATTTTTAAGCAACAATTAGACATGTATCCGATATAAATATAACCGAAAGTATATAATTTTATCATTGAAATTAAAAAATATCTAGCGAAAAATCACGAAAAATTGTTCAATTTTTCTGTTAAAAAATAAATGCGAAAAATTGTTCAACTCTTATATTATGATGGTGTCTAATGACATAAAATTAATATTTTTAATATAATGATGCTGATAAATAAGGTTGACTGAGTACTATCATAGACAAAAGATTTGTAATGACTACTATTAAATTAATATGCACAAGAATTTTTATTAACGAACTATTTTCGAAAAACTTTCTCAAAGTACGTTTTTTCTCTCGATAAAATGAAAAAATTAACATTAATTTATAAGTATCTGAATCATTTTATATACCTTCAGGTGTTATAAGGACCTATTCTGTTACTTCAAGAACGATTGTTAGATGTCTTTGGAAACAGTTAAAATTATAATAATTTTTAAATTAGTTAAATAACATTTTTTTTTATGTAGTCAAATAATACATGGACTGAATTCCCGAGCATAACACATAGATGGTGCTAGTTTTATTGCAGTTACCTTTTTTCCAGTTAATACTAACCTTTAAAAGACAGCTGTTAAAATTTCAAAATATTATATTCATTAGTTTGTGAGTTATTGTGCTAAAAGTGACGCTACTTTTGTTATTTTCAAAACAATGGATCAAAAACAATTTCGTGTTTTAATTTTACACTGCTTCTTGATGGGAAAAAATACCGTTCAAGCGAAGCAATGGCTTGAAAAGTGTTATGGGGACTCCGCTCCATCAAAAACAACAATAAAACGTTGGTTTGCTGACTTCAAACGTGGTCGTAGAGACACCGATGATGCAGAACGCAGTGGACGTCCAAATGAGGCGGTAACATCAGAAAACATAAAAAAAATCCACAAAATCTTTTTGAATGATCGAAAAGTGAAGTTGTGTGAGTTAGCTGACATCGTAAAGATATCAAAAGAACGTGTAGGCTTTATATTGCATGAGCATTTGACTATGAGACAGCTCTGTTCAAAGTGGGTGCCGAGTTTGCTCACTGTTGAGCAAAAGACGAGAACGTGTTAATGATTCTGAGCAGTATTTGGCCATGTTTAAACGTAACAAACCGGAATTTTTTCGCCAGATATGGCTCCCAGCGACTACTGGCTGTTCGCAGACCTGAAAAAAATGCTCGCCGGTAAGAAACTTCGCACGAATGAAGAGGTTATCGCTGAAACTGAGGCCTATTTTGAGGCAAAAGATAAATCGTTCTACAAAAGTGGTATTGAAATGTTAGAGCGGCGCTGGAATGATTGCGTTGCTCTTGATGCAGATTACGTTGATGAATAAAGCTAATTGTGAACCAAAAAAACTGTGTTTTCTTTGTTAAGCCTGGGACTTTTCAGTCCATGATAACAACCACAAAACAATTGTAAAAGTATCCTAACTCACTATAATGACTGTATAAAATATTGTATATTAAACATTGTTATATCTCATTTGGTTCATTTTTATTGGAAAAAATGTAACAATCAATTCTAAAAGTTTAATTTGTGAAAAAATAAATTTTTAACATTTTTTTTTTTCAAATATTTGGTTTTTAAAAGCGTACTATAATCAACCGTTTGATACGCTTGCATTTACTTTTTATATTAATAATTTTTAAAATACTTATACAATATTGTTCAAAAATTTTAATGCTATCAATGGAAATATCAATCCATACGTTCAATATACTTATTAGTTACTGAAGCTTTAAATATATACTGCAGAGATATGAAAAGTGAAGCACAAAGTAATAATCCGGAGATGTTCATTCTTTTTCCCCAGAACTTGGAAAAATAATGTTATTTCTAAAAAAAAAAAATTTCGATCTTATTATACTTAATAACTATTTATTCTGTAGAAATTTTGAAAAAGCGTGGGTTTGAAGTTCTTTTTCACAAGGTACGTACAATATTTGATGATACGTAGTAGATTAAAACTGATAATAATAATTTTTTATTATGAAACCAACATCGTTTAATAAGAAGGCCTTGAGTATTTGGAGAAGCTAATGAGTGCTGTACAGTGAGTACTGAGGGGCACTAATAACATAGATGTGTTATACAATTTATATTTCCACGTTCTCTTCTTTAATTTTGTTTAAAAATAAAGCTTGAACTGCCCAGCTATGCAGACTGTGGCCAGTAATTTCAAATTATAAGAATTTCATATTCAGCTATATAAATTTTCGATTAAAATAAAAGAAAAACAGTTCCTCAATTTAAAGTTTGTGCGCGCATTCAAAAATTTTACAGACCAAGTAATATTATAGAAAGCCCTAATTTGCAGAACTGTTTTTGAAACATTTGATAATCTGGGCATATAAACACAGCAACACACACACACACACTTTCTGGGGATGTATTTTGTTATGAAATTATAAGCATTAAGCACTAAATACTATTCGGAACTACACGATTTTCATTCAATATTACAAATTACCATGGTTTGAACAAGAAAATTTATCTAAATTATATTATTGATTCAAGATGAATTCATATTTATTGAATTTGTATATACTTTCGGTGGTGGATACATACATATTGGATTATTAATGCAAATTTTGTGGCGGTACTCTAATTAGTGTTTCTCAAAGAGTAAAAATTATTCAAATGGTTGCGCTTTATCTTTTATATTATTTTATCAATTCAAAATTATACACAAAAAATATATATATATATATATATATATATATATATATATATATATATATATATATATATATATATATATATATATATATATATATATATAAGCTTTACCAATATAAAATGCTTCTCATTATATAACATTGTCACATTTTTTCCTTTCTGTTTTTTAGGCAAATTGCCTTCAATATATTTCCATATTTTATTTTATTTTTTCTACATTTGCATGAAAAGCCTAGTTTTTTTTTTTGGTTTGTTCAAATATTGTACAGGTTGTTCCAAACGAGTATCGAGATAACGTAGCCATAATCGTTGGGAGCGTAGTATTTATTTTTTATATTTCATAAGTCATTCATCGGAGGTGTAGATTAAATTTTCGACAACAAACAACAAAGGGAGAATTTTCCATTTATGAAAATTGCATTTACCCATCAAAGAACAAGGCAAGAACAAATATTGTGGGAGATGAGCCCAAGCAACGAATTTTGTGTTTAATTAAGCGCATCAGATTAAGATATGGGAGATACATTACCCCTTTTTGAGTACCACCACCAAATCTTAGCTTTATATGGTGTCGCGTATATAGGGTAGCGGATCAAAATATTCAAACAAATAGATAAGGAATCTCCCATATCTTAATCTGATGCGCTCGAATGAATACTTAAGTCCCCGCTTGGTATCCTTTACCAATACACTTTTACAAAGATAATTGATTGCATAAGATATAGATCACCATTAAAAAAGGGATAATATTAACACGAAATTTTAAGTTGATATTTCAAGAGATAAATAGTAACCGATTTCAGTTATTGAAATTTTACGTTCCGAAAATCAAATAAAGTTCGAATAAATCAATGTTTTAATGATTTTTTATGATACAATAGGAGATTCAATAAATCGGTCGGGCATAAAAAAATATATAAATGATATTTTTTGTTGTATTTTGGATCTACAAACAGCTACTAGTTTTGACACATAGTTTGTGACATTCTGTATACGTATACTTTTAAATGTAAATAGACAAGAAAAATTTCCATTTTTTTTTTTCGAGACACTTCAAAAAGACAGGAATATGTCGCATTATTTATGCACAACGTAGCGACTAGGAAAGTATCAAATATTCATTTTATTCATTGTAATACGTTACAATAATTTTAATAATCAATAATACCTTTATCTTTATAAAAATATACACATTTAAAATAGTCAAACAACTGTTGAAAAGGTAGGCAAATGCGAAATTTGGTCGCAAAGACATATCTACCTGAATTGTCATACATATCTATATAGAATCCACTTTCTGCCTCGTAGGTCATACAAAGTTTCGATTTACTTTTGTATATCATTGTAGGTCGTTCCGTCTTTTGAGTATAAATAAATATTCGAAAATATGTGTTTATATTAAAAAATTTAACATAAGCTATTTATATAATAATTTAGAAAAATAACTCTAAGACTAAAGATATTGGGGCATCTTCGTACATATGTATATCAAAAAATTATAAAGATTTTTTGGAAAATCAATACTTTTTCAGTTACCCAAAATTAAACGTGCCCATTGAATATAGAAAAACATGCATGCTTATGAACGGTTTTTCATTAGACCTTTTCACTTCTACCATATTTCAATACATAATAAATTAAACCAAAAAATTACAATCCTTTTAACCTTTGAAAGAAAATTTACGTATAAGATACTTTAAGATATAATCAAAATACAAACTATGCTCTCTACGTTTAATTACGTCTCGTAGCGTGGTGCCAGTCTCAGTATGATCTGTCGCTGGGTCAAGCATGCATGAGATGATTGTGTCACTACTATAAGTAAAATACATACGTGGATATTTACTCGACTGTGTGAAAGATTATCCTATGAGAAACTTGCGGTGTTCTTACTTTAACTGTAAGAGCAATACCGAATTTCGCCTTAAATATATATTTTTCTTCAAGTCTAACGACTGATTAGTAATTAAACTTTTTTGATACATTAAAAAAACTATTTTGTTTTGTATTTTGTAATGATTAAATTAAACAAATAAAGTTTTAATTAAGTACCTGATGTTGATCATAATATTCCGGACCACCATTTGCAAAACGATAACGAAATGGACTATGCACAGGACATGTGACATGATACGGACTATCAGTAATTTGTCGATTCGGCGTGACAGGCGTTGGATCAGCTGAACGACCTTGTCGATCACACCATCGTGGTGTTGCCGTACCAGCTGATGCCATTTGATATACTTGAGAGCAACTGCCATGAAATGCTTGTGGCATTTGTGACACACCATGGCCCGTAACAATATTCCCACTAGACGATAAAATACTACTACTTGACATAGGCATCGAATTCGATAGAGGCATCGGTTGTATATTCGTTTGGTGTTTGCATGGCGTGTGCGAATGTGCGTATGTGGCTGACGATGGATTATTGTAAACGGGATCGTATGCATCAAACGTGGGTCGTGATTGTGTTGCCTCATTACGACCGGGTGTAATGCGTCCATCACGATCACGATGCAATTCATGTAAAGCGGTATGCGATGAATGTGGTGTAATACGACCACTCCCTGGATACGTTGCGGTATGTGGTGTTGTACGTCCATCAGCGTGATGAATATGTGGTGTTGTACGCCCGCCACCAATACTATCATGATGCATATGATGTGGTGTACCGACACGTGACATTGTTGCCCCACTATTGTCAAGCACATGTCCCCCACCATGCACATGTCCCGTATGTCCCATTCCATCCGAATGATGTCCACCCCCCATCGATGGCGGTCCATGGTGGTATGAATGGTGTGGATGCCAGTTACCTCCACCACCAGAACCGCCCGATGTACCCGTGTATGGATCCAGATTGATGAGCACTTCTTATTAAAAACAATAACACTATAATCACACTGAGATCATAATACAAAATGGTGAACTATTGTATAGACTAAAACATAACCAACACACATTACACCTACAAATAAAATTAAAGAATAATGCACTATTTAACAAAAATAATTAATCAATCTACAATCAATTTTAATTGGAATACTCCAGCTGATTCGTTGGTACCTTCACTCAATTAACCGACACAAAATGTTTATTATTCACAAAATTTGTTTATAAAACTAAAATTGCTAGACCACTTATAATTATTAATGGGGATGAAAATTGATGACATACAATGGTGTGGATGAAGTTTGTTTATCCAAAACACAATTCATTGAAACATTTAAAATTTAAATAATTATTTTGTATTGCATAATATACCTACAATTTATATTTTTAGGAACATTTATTAATTTTTTGTTTAATTATTAATTTTTAATCGATGTATTTATTTTAACGATATTTAATTTTTAATAACATGACTTTTGTTAATATTTGGAGGCCTTTATATTATTTAATTTTTTTTTTATTTTTTCCTCTATATAATTGATTTATTTGTTTAATATTATTAATAATTAATAACCTCGCTCTCTCTGAAGGAAGACTTTAATTAACTATATATTAATTTATTTATAATTTTTTAGGGAATTTATGTTGCATGCGTTTTATTTTATTAATAATTAAATAAATAATTATCTAAAAATTAATTTGATTTATACGTATAAAATTTAAAAACTACAACAATTAAATATTAAATAAAAATTTAATTAAAAAAAAAGACACTGCATTTAACAACTACTCAATTATTTATTATATTTATAAAAAATAGATATTTTTTTGCACTCAGTTTTTATTTTTAATTAAAACTTTCACACAATATTTCTATTATAATTAATTAACAAATATTTTATTTAACAGTATAGATATTAATATTTATAATTTGTTTTATATTAAAAATTTCGGTTTCAAATAGAATTGGTTGTAACAAACAAGTTTTGTAATAATAAATATGTTACGTTTTAATATTGTTCTTTGGGCTGGATTCGAGTGCAAAAGTGAATTCAGCACTGAAAATCTGTAAAAGCTGTATAATGTAATGAGTACCACATACAAGCTCACTTCTCCCAACCATGGTACATGGTACATTCATAGAACCAAATCATATATATGTATGTATATAGACATATACATATAATATAGACGGACGCATGTTGTTAGGATGTGTAGCGCACATCACAACCGTTCGCTAGCAACCAATCAGCATTCGGTATGATCCCCCACTGCCCTACTGCCCTATCTAGCTCTCACGCTGCAGAATACTATATAATTCTCTCCAATGTTATATTCGAAAATTCTAATAAATAAAGAACGATATATACAGATTCATTGTATATTTTATACAGTTTATTCTTTTTATAACTATACGTTGCTATGTGTATTACTAGCACAATTCTTAACGCGAGAAAATAATGAATTCGTAACTGAGCTTCATTACTATTTACTATAAATAGAGAGCTATGTCAATGCAATCTAGTTAAAATACAACGTAGAACTGTGATCTGCTGGTTTTTGTGAACATTCCATCCAATTTTTGTCAATTAAGTTAAATTTTAAATAATTCATTATTATTCACAATAATAAAACAATTTAAAATAACGTAGTCATTTTCTAAATGCTGAATTTTGATATTATAACACATTTTTGGTGCTGACAAATAGACTCCTGTCAATTTGTGTGATTCGATAGCGTTGGTCGGGAGACACGCAAAAAAGCATGTTGCATCCTGCATCCTGCAAGTATTGTCTTAAATCTTATATTCGGTACACAGGTCGAAAAATTATTATAATTATTAATACCCAGTTGACTGATCGTAAAATTTAAATTACTTTTGAATTTTTAAGACCTCAATTTTCTAAGAAAACCCATAAATATCGAAGTTAAAATGGTGAATTTCAGCCAAGGGCAATATCATTATATTTTAATGCGGTAAATACCAGATATAATAACTACTTTATAAATGCGAAACTTCTAGAGCCGAAAGTAATGATTTTGAAATTTTGCATTTCTTAAGAGAGATATCGGTTGATTAAACAAGACAAAATGTTATTAAACATACAATTATTTTTATTATAATAACAATAATAAAATATATTACATACAATCATTGTATAATTACTAAATATTTATAAATTACTAGCTGACCCGTCAAACGCTGTTATGCCATCTAAATTATTTCAAGTGAATATTATGGTAGTTAAATGAAAAACTTATGTAAGTGTATGCGGATGATTGAAAGACGGACTGTGGACGATGATGGCCTATAAAAATAACAAAACGCCAACCATTCACTTTTTTATAACTTAACTAATATACTTAGAATTATATCCCATAAAATTATATATATATATATATATATATATATATATATATATATATATATATATATATATATATATATATATATACATATATATATATATATATATATATATATATATATATATATATATATATATATATATATATATATATATATATATATATAACGTTATACATATTTTTTAACACTAATTAAGACAATTGAAAAAAATCAATCTCTAAGTGCAATGGAGAGTATAATATTTTTGGTTTATCCGCCTTCAACAAATAAAAACTGGAAGATTTACCCACGTGATAAGTGACACCGGTAGACGGAGATAACTCGTCGATTGATAATTGATTAGTTATCGACCTATAGTATTACCGTACTAATATCGCTATTAAAAAATGGAGGTTGGTGGTAGAAGGGTGGTAATCATGGGTATTGTGAATTTTAGTGCCGAATCATAAACAAAACCAAAAAAATAATTTGTGGGGTAGACCACCCCTTATATAAAATATAAAATAAAGTTTACGACCTATTCTCAGATCTACCGAATATATACAAAAAAATACGAGTATACTTTAGACCATACGACTAAAAGAAGTAAAACTTGTTTAGCACCATCGATATATATGTTTATATGTTTATCTCTTTCTATCTTCACTCAATTATATATATCTCTCTCTCTCTCTCTCAACATTAGTTCGCCTCACCCGATCATACGCTCTCGTCTCGCATTCACCAACTTCCTTTCGAAGTCAAGCGTGCTTTGACAACAAAAATTTCATAGAAATTGGTCAAGCCGATTCGCACGAATTCGGATACAAACACTGTAACACAGGAATTGTATTTATGTAGATGAATAAGGCAAGGTAAAAGATGAGATAATAATATCACAACAATTTATATTAAAAAATAAATAAAACCAATGAATACAATATATTTATTATTATGTATAATATTCTATTTTTTATGAAATGCGCAATATCAATCACTCTAATAGCAGTCAGTATAGATAAATTTATGTATTTTTTTTATTTTTTATTTTTTTATTAAATACCCAACATCATCTAAAAGAGTATATTTGTTTTTGACCTATTTAAAATTATAATGTACAAAACACTAACACTATTAATATATAATACCAACTTATTTATAATCAGCTTAAATTAAATGAATATTTTTATTAATTAATTAAAGGATTTTAATTCAATTCTTATTATAAAATTGTTCATTGTATATTAAAAATGTATGGGTCAGCTTTTTTTATAAAATTTATTTTGATTACAATTTACAAAATTCAAGGAGCGATCTACAGTAGCAATGCTTCAAATGCACAACAAAAAGTCTTCCCTAACCTTATATTGTACCATTTATAAGTGTGTGCCAATTTTCATTTTGAAAAGCTTCTTTTAGTGGCTTGTTAAGAAAATTCGAGCAACAATAATGAATAAAATAAATTACATGCATAATATATGTGTTTTTAGTAATTCTGGTAAAAAGAAAATCACCATTTTCAAAAATTAAAAAAGAAAAAATTAAATAACTCTTATTTTACTATTTCGCTTGGAATTCGTACGAAATATTGACATTCAGCTCGAATTTTAGGCGACAACTCAAGAACTAGGCAACCAATCGTAAAATAGATCGACAATGCACAGTCCATATAAACATATCGAGCTTTGAGGCAAAAAATTGTGCTCAATTATTTTTAAGAAAATCTACAAAAAATCGAGAAAATTTTTTGCTTCCACCATCGAAAAAATTATGTTTTCAGAGCAGTTTATTTAACCATTGGTTGCGTAGTTTTTATGATATTGCCAGAAATCCGATCCAAATGTCAATATTTCGTACAAATATCAAGCGATATCTCATAAACTATACATTCAATTGTAAAATGTTTTTGCTATTTCCCGATTTCACTTACCCTAGAAAAACCTAAGAACAGAAAGTTTTTTGGGGATTTTGATTTTCGGAGCGAGTATAATAACGGTCATATATAATGCCGGTATCAGTCCCTCCAATCGTTAACAGTCTACTAGGTATGTTCGAGTAGTATATTCACATAGGGGGACAATTATTTGAATGGTTCCTTCTAATTTCAAGTACAAATTTGGTGACAATTAAAACGATACAGACTGTAAATATAACAATTATTATTTTATATTATAAGTAAACTATATTATATTAAATACTAAACAATTAAACTATAAATTAATGCTTTATTAATAATTATTGGTAAATAGTAAATGATATTCCAATTATATCCAGATAGTAAAATTATAATTGACATTCATTCATACAATAATTTTCTAATTGCTAATGAATACAATTAAATAAAATTTGTTTATTAACATAAATGTTTATTATGTTCTATTCTACACATCTCTCTCTCTCTATATATATATACTAAACAATATAATCATAGAAAATATAGAATAATTATTACATGTATGTAATTTAAAACTGAGTTATATTTAAAGGATGGCCAATAAAATAAACTATAGAATGTATCAGGTTAGTGAAAATTATGTAAATAAAAATTCAATTGAAGTAATAAAATTAATGTGTGCATCTTATCTTGTCAATTGTATAAGACAGACATGGTACTCATTTTGTGACAAATATCTATCGAATTTTCTTTTGTCTTCTTTAAGTGAATTTTTCTTTGAGACATTAAATTGAGATATTCAGTAATCTCGTAAAGCTAACGTATCTTATAAGTTTACCTTTGTTTCTATTCAATACTCCTTTTACACACGTATCTCACTCGCTGAAACATTTATTATTTTAAATTGACTGATTAAAAATTACTTCAAAATTAAATATTTATAGATCAGCTTCTGGTTGATAAATGGTGTTAAAGTTGTTCGTAGGTAAGTAGTTTAAAATTGTACTAGGAGAGACCTATACTTAATTGCGCTATTTATAGGTAGTATAGTTTTAGTAAAACTCCTTATTCATTGATGGTAATAATATTAAAAACTAAATTATCGACTATCAAATGTGAGAACACTAATAACAAAGAACAATATCCTGATTAAAGGTAACTCATAAGAATTATAATTTCAGAATGCCAATTAATAGATTAAGTGTTAATAAAAAGGGATCAGGGCACCTGCATTAATATTAATATTTATAATATTACATTAATGTATGTATAGATGATTTTACCTGAAAGACTGGCTAAAAAAATGTCAAGAGATGAAAGGTTTATGATAATAATGAAATCATTTTCCTTGCTGGGTCTTTATTTTTAAAATAAATGTAAACTTATTTCTATCGAAAATAGTCTGAAATGTTTAATATATTTCCATTAGGTATAACAAAAATATGGTATTGAACAACACATAAAGTAATAAGACCTTACTCAATTTATTGCAGTACTCTGAATTCAATAATTATATTTCAGAAGGAAGCCCCAGTTGTAACGAACTAACAAAAAACATTATTTTTTTTACGATCAAGTAAATTGTTCACTATAGAATTTTGTGATTATATTTCTAACACTCTATAAATATAGACTGGCGTAAGAGCCATGATGTTAGTGGATAGATTAATTAGTTGGAAACATTCATAGAAATATTAAAACATTACTTAAAGGTTCAACTAACAAAAGGAAAATTAGTTTTTATCAGCAAAGACAATATACAAAAATTATTTATGTATATTTACCAACGTTAATTGCTTTTAAGTGTAACTATATGGAACTAAAAATAATTTAAATAATTAAATTAAATTTTACGTAATTAAACTTTACTTTTATACATAAATTAATAATTTTACTAAGAAAAATATATGAAAACCTCACGACTATCTTGTACGCTTTTAAAGAAAATCAAAATTATTATGAACGCTTTTAATCAAAGTAGTGGTTTATATTATAATATCATTTTAATAGATAAAAAAATTTCAGTTTGCGTTATCAAAAAATAAATGAATATTTTTACTTGCGGTTTTAAAAATCAATTCCAATTATTCATAAGGACAAAACAGGTCAGGATATTCAATCGAGGGTATATTAATTTATATGTGGTAATAGCCCTGGAATTTAGCTGGAAGCTAGACCCATTTATTGATCTCAGTCTATAGATTTAATAAAAAATCAAATTTAAAAATTTTGAAATAATCAAATAGACCTTAATAACTCTCCTATATTGAATTTGAAATTAAAAATATCAAAAAAATATTTATCCACTCCATCCAAAACTACTGTTTCTTCATTCACGATAATATTACGTAATTTTCCTATACATATCCAAAATAAAAGTATAATTATTCATTACTTGATAATGACTTTATAAGAAGACATATTTTAAGGTGAAAATCAGACAAAGTTGAAAGTTTCCATTAGTATTTTATAAAAACGATAAGTATTCTTTTAAATAACCCTATATATTATTTTATTTGAGCATGGCCATTTTTTATATTTGTAATAACATTATTTATATTAAACATTTTGATGTTTTCTTATAAACAACAGTATAAGTATAAATTTTATGTTTCAATCTTAAATTAATCTTTTAACTTTCGATCTCTCGAGGGAAAAGAAAAGTTTTATTATCGATTCTAACAAGAATATGTCAACAACTGAAGCTTTTAACTGATCAAATGTTATTAAGTTATGTCAAAATCATTGACTTGTTATTTTATATCAATTTTCTAATTTTAGAAAGTGTCTGTTTTCATCCCGAAAATCGAAATCATTTTATATATATTTTTAAAAAAAATGTAGAAATGAATAGATATTTGATTTTGGTAAAACTACTGTTAAAATTATCTGACCTTATTTTGAATTTAACAAGGATTTGACAAGTATTCAACAAGAAGTCATGAAATTCAATTTCTAGGTTTTTATGAGAAAAATGAATATTTCATCTCTCACTTTTTATTTTTGTAGAAAAAATTAATTTTAAATTTAACTCCATATAAATTTTCCATATAATTGGCCCTTGACTCTAAAAAAAAAAGTTTTGAAGCCACATGAATGCATTTAATTATATTTCGTAATTCTTAATCATAAAATTTATCTTATCTAGAATAATAATTACTTTGTAAATCAGAAAGATATTGCCCTGTCCCATTAGTGTCATTTCCAACACCACTTGTTTATTTTTTATTCAATTTCAAATAATCACTTTGAAATGGTTGATTTGTGTTTGACGTATTGTAAAAATGTCAAAAATATTTGAATACGACATTGTAAGCGTTACTGAAATATATATCCGGTAAGAAAAATGCATAGATATAAAGTAACTCATGTGTAACTGATTCTCAGTAAGCTTAGCCCTCCACACCAGTGTCAAAACTTCAAACGTTTCTTGCATTATCGAAAGTGAAATGCAACAATTTCAAAGTCCCTAACAGAAGGAAGGAATTTTTATGTATGTGTTGTGTGTAATTATATATTGCCTTCTTAATTATCGTGCAACATCTGCCAATAAAGAAAGCTGATGTAGTTAAAAATTAGAAACCTATCGGTTCTTTGCAATATTTTTTTATTGTAAGATCATTAGCTACCTCAAGGGACAAACCTTACCATGTACAGTAGTTAATGAGCATGCTAATAAAAAGAAGGAAAAAAAACATTTACGATCAAACATTAATTAACAAATTATTGCTCTGTCTCTATAGACTATTGTAAGTTCAATTTGTATCAACTATAAAAACAAAACAATAAATTATAAGAATAGTTACCATTATAAATTCACTTAAATGATTTAACTTAAACATAAACTACTAAGAATACGGTCAATATAAGTGAAATAAGTTCAAAATTAAATTTTTATTGCTCTTTGTATCTAGTTTATTATTATTATTTTTATGAAATTCTAATAAAAGAAAATTTATAAAGCAATTTTTTTGAAGACGAAGACATTAAATTTATTAAATTCAACTCTATTTCAAGTTTTTGACCTAGCTTTATCACAAAATATTATAATTCGGAACTTTGAAAAATCGGTTGTCTGTTTTAAATGAAAATAAAAGTTTACCAGGGTACGAAAATAATAATTTTAATTTATATAAAGTTACAACATTTCAAAAGATAGCATTGTCAGTGTGTACAGTCGTGTATATTTAAAAACTTACATTAAAATAACCATAATGATAAAAAACACAAATTACAAACCATTAGATATTAATGGTGGAAGTGCAGATAAAATAATTATAGTTAATATGAAGGATATATGCAATGTATTTCCAACGTCTTCCACCATAAAAATATATTCATGCACTGGGTGATTGAAAAGATTTGATAAAAGATCTTTATTTTTTACCAAAGTTTGCAACAATCGACCAATTTTCATTTAAAATTTGAAAACCGCTTGTCAAAATGTCATCTAAATTTACACAATCTTTGTTCATGGATCAATATCAAAGTCAAATTATAAGAAAAAGAATGAAAGAAACACAAATTCACTGTTGGTCGCATTTTAACGCAAGCCAAAACCATATATAGATTCTTTTCAAAAGATAAAATTTCCAAAGCTAAAGTGACGATTGTATCGGTATTGTAAACAATAAATGAACGTCAATATTGGCTAAAATAAAATGAATCCATACTACATTACGTGTAATTCTGTGAAAAAAACTTAAAAAAATCGCTTTAGTCCAAAGTTTATTGCTTTTTTTAGATTTTGTAGGATAATTCAAAAAAAAAAGCCAAAAATAACATTTATTTTACAATTGGATGTGTAGTTTTCGAATTATCGTTTTAAATTTGTCCGAAATATGGACTTCAGGATTTAATTTCAGAGGCAATGTATGAAAAAATACACATCCAATCGTTAAATGTATATTATTTTTGAAATCTATTGTTCCAACGTATTTTTATACCTATAAATTTCTAGTAATCAGGGTCAACTAATTTTTTTTCGATTTTTTTAAGAAAATTGCGAAAAATCTTACGTAGTCTTAAAAGTCTTACGTACCAAGAGACTGGGGACGCTAGTCGACGCGAATGAAAATTAGTGGAAAATACTATTATTTTCTAATTACATTAAAGACTCAAGCTAAAGTTTAATGAAGCATATTACTTCCGTAAAGATTAATTAATCGAATGCAATGACCAAAATATCAAATAAAAGAAACTTATAAATATTAACTTTTGACTTTATACTGAGATTGAATCCAATATTTGCTTAACGATCAATTTGTTAAAACCTTAACTACAGATAATTCCGCTTTTAATCTAATAAATGTCAGTGTGCTTTTAGTATCTAAAAACAAATACCATAAATACATTTCTAGAAATCCATTAAGTAAACTAGATTGATACTTCGATCACATCCTACCAATATTAGTTAGATATGTATTATGTATCTGAAATTCTGTGTCATCAAACCAATCAACCTCAATTTAGTATGGTAAATACCAAAATATTTGTATAGGTATCTACATCAATATGTATTCCGCATACTTTGTCCACTAGTTTCTCCCACATGCATCTCTATCTGACTCCTTCTACTTCCCTCTGTTTGTTGATTACAGTAACATTTGCCAAGTGTTAGTGGAGGCAACAGGGAGATTAACATACTTCTAAAAAAATGAAAAGTTTGTATGTTATTTTGAGTTTTTGATTGAATAGTCATTTTATACTCGACATATATACAGAGTATACTAATTTTAATCTTTAATTTTGTAACGCTAGTAAATATTAAAATCACAAATAAAATTTTGCTAACGTATTCTAAATATAAAAAGTGAGTTTTATTTCAATAATAAGCAAAATCAGTTCATTTGGTACAATGGTTCCATGACCCAACTTATAAACCATAAAAAATTCATCAACAAAAAATTATTTTAATAATTTATTCCCAAACATTTGCAATCTTCTTTTTGTTAAAAAATCAGATAAGAATACCAATACATATTTAAAGAAAACCAAAAAAAATCCACTATGTTGAAAAAATGGTGGGGAAACCAAAATTTCCAAATATAGTGAAAATACGTTTTTCCATAACAAAATAGGTATTAAGAACAAAATTATGAATTTGAAAAAAATTTTTCGTCTGCGTTGCTTCCACTATTACCTGTCATGATTATTTCATATTTGAAATTAAAACAAAACGTCAATTTCAATAAACCAAATGATGGTAGGTACTCGTTGGAAACAAATATGTTTGGGTAAGTTATATCTGTCTCAGAAGGTGTTGTTCTATTTTGTTCCAAATACGGAGTGTGTTTTACATTACATAAATAGTCGAAATGCAAGTACAAAGAAATATGATTAACAAAAATTGTTGAACAGTATCAAGCTCGGCCCAAAACATAAATCAATTTTTCATATTTATTAATACATATTTCGACAGCCACTATAAATTATCACTTATCGAAATTAATCTAATGATTTCGTTATCAAAATCATTTTATATTATCTCCACAGAAATTCAACTTATTGCAAATTTAATAAAAGTCTTTAAAAATTCAGTCAGATTTATAACGAATATAGTTGCTTCCCGTCTGTTTTGGTGAACTAGTCCACGAAATGTTGTATCAAATTACATGCAAACTCAATTTTAATTTAAATATTTATCGTATCTAGAAATTTAATTATTCACATAAAATTTAAAGCGAAATGGTGTTTGGAGTGGCAAAAACAATTTTAAATCATGTGTTGGGCGTTTCGCTCTTTTATTGGGACTTCTTCAGCAAACTCCAATTTAGGGTTGTTTTATCGTCTAACACAATTAGTTAGACCATACCAGTTTCAAAATTATTCCACATTATTGAAAACTTTAAATAAAATTGTGTTTCTCCTTCTTCACAATGCATAATTATTAATTAATAAAGCAAACATAAAATTAATACCATCAATCTTACAAACTTATTTTATGTTTAGACGATAAAATAACTAAATTCAAATTACATTGCTTAAATCTAAGAATTCAGCAGCACTCAAGACATCGAGATACCATCGAGACACAAAATTTAAAATCCGTAAAGAAAGTGTTAATAAAAAAATTTGAACTTGCTCTGTAAGGTTTCTGTGTTGCCACTACTAACCAGTACACAAAACAATTTTAAATAAAATTATTTTATACTTGAAAAGATTTCACAGATGTTGAACCCTTGACAGTAATTTAAAAAAAAAAAAAGAAAACAGACTGAGGGCTTACCTGTATATGTGGTTTTTATACAATATGTCATTTCCATATGCGAATGTTGTTTTATTCAATTAGAGTTTGATTTAGAAATAATGAAATATGTGTGATTCAGCTTGTCCGAAATTCTTTTCACGAGTATTACAATTATTTTGAACTTTTTTTATTGTAAAAATTTGAGGAATCTAATTTCATTCCTAATTATTTTCTAGACGGAATGGAATTTTGAACTAAAGTTACTTTTAGAATAGATTTAAATAGAACAACAAAAATTTCTTTTCAAAAAGACAAATTAAAAGTGTATTCAAGAACAATTAAAATTTTCCGCCAATTCGCTTCCAAATCGAACGAATAAATAGGCGATCTTTAACAAAAAATTTTTCAAAAATGACTAGCACTGAAATAAAAACTGCCCACGGGACACTTCTGACTGTTTCAAATTTTCTAAAGATTCTAGGAAAACTGATTTTCTTGACATGTAAATCTGAGATAACTTTTTATTAGTGGCTAATATAACAAACTCAAATAATATTCCATAAAATATCCGCTTACAATCTACTAATTTTTGTCATTAGTCTTTTGATACTTACTGTATAAAATTTCATATGAAAAATATACCTTTTTAAAATCAATTTTAATGTGTTTTTCTCTATAAGTGCTTAAAAACAATTTTCAAAAGTTAATTTATTCTTTTTCATCTAAATTGAATTACGTAATATTTTAATAAGTACCTACTAAAAGTGTAAAAGTACTTATTTAAAGTTTTTTTTTTTTTTTTTTTATCATTGTGGGGTTTGGTCGTCTCATACACAAAATGTTAAAAATTTCAAATCATTCATGGTGGTAAACATTAAATAAACTTTTCATTCACAACAAATACGAGAAAGTATTCTCAACCCACTTCTTCGCTTAATGTCTATCAAATTACGAAAAACGTTATATATATATATTTTTTAACATGTCAGTTTTCAATTATTAGTTAATCAAGTATTAACTTGTTCCAATCAATTATAAAATCATTTTAATACACACTGTTTCGCGAAAAAATGGTTTTCATTTAAAAGTTTGTGTATTCATCAAATGATATAATTATTTGAAATTTCGACTGCTTTTTTGTACAATGTATCAGGGTATATTAAAGTGTAAAGTTGTAATAGGGTACCCGATTGATTCAAGATTTGCTATATTTCATGTAAAAATATGAAACTAGATACAATTCCATAACGAAAATAAAGAATTATATTAAAATTGATTCAAAAACATAGAATTGATAATCTATAAAAGATTATTTTCTTTTCTATCTAGATATTTTCAAAATATGTATTTCTAACTCAAGAGAAATTATTATTAACACTTCTTCGGCAATCAATGGACATTTCTTAGCGTCTGTTCAAAACTCAAAATTCATTTTCATTGCGAAAAACATTCCCTACTATTAAGCATAAAACCAGTCACCAAATACAAAATAATATTAAATTAAATTATATTCAACAGAAAGCAATAGACTGACAGCTTGCAGGAAAATTTGGCTAACGAATTATCAGTGCTGAATCATATAATGCGAAGCATGGAAACTTAGTTCTAGCCTTGGAACCTTGGAAACAATCCTATACGCCACCAGCTTTTATCAATTTGAAAGAAGTGAGAGTTGAGTTGTGTCAAAACGGTCAACTCAACTGTTACTTTTCTCCAATTTATAAAAGTTCACGAACTGCAAGGTTGATTTTTCCCAGAAAGTGATTTTCATAATATGATTATCACTGAAAAAAATACAACCTCACAGTCTATTCACATAAAACAGTCACACGACAGTCCAGTCACCATCGAGTATCAATCAGAAATAACCAGTCTATCTACACATGTCCGTCGTGTATCAGTTTAGTCACAGTTTAGTCACAGTTTAGTATTCGTGCAATCCTTGTTCATTCAATGGTTTGTGAATTTCCACATTAAAAATGACGTAACTGTACGAGAAACCACTCTAAATTACTGAAATTGAACTTCAAAGGACCAGCATAGATACCCTCTCATAGATTTCTCAGAATAATATAATTCTGACTGCGACGTAACAGATAACAATGAATATTACGTTATAGAAAGACCGTTACTGAAATCACCCTTGAGCTGTTTGACTATCCGTACCGTGCATAGAACGTGAAAGTGATTTCTCAATAGATTGTAGCACCACGAGTATCTAAAAATTAATTAATTATTATTTTTTCAATTATTTAAATGTATTTTCAATGTCAAACAAAAAATCTTGAATAATTACAAAAAATAGCATTTATTTGAAGTTTTTTGGTTGAAAATTGTAAGAATGATCGAATTAATTGTAATTAGTAATAATTTTTAATTGCAAATATAACTATAATTATTCATTTAAATATTGTGAAATGTTAAATCACATATTGATACAGTAGTATTTCGTAACCATAGAAACAAATGAAAATATTTTGAAGCATAGTGCCTATAAGTCTGATATGAATGAAAGAACATTTAATATTTATATTACAAAAATAATATATAAAATAAAGTTATTTCAACTTAACGCACCATTAGGCCGTTGTTATACATTTGTTCACACCAATTTAAAATAAGTAGCAACACATTATGTATACCTACCAGTAACATAATCTTATGTTGTTCAAACCCATATAGTGACCGAATCAACCCTGGTAGGGTTACTCAATACCTACTGGTTGGTTGATATTATTAAGTAGGCACATACTATGCAAAATACATGTGGTAGTAATAAATTTATATGAGGTGTATTATTAATAATTTTGGGAAAAAATTAAGGTTATATTCCTTGCAAAGAAATATGAATAAACTGTAAACATGATTGGAGACACTTTGTTGTAAATTTCACTGTAAATATACTTTCATTGTAATATGTTGCAAATTTCACATACATACAACTAATAAAAATTTTAGCCTTTCGAAAAATAATTTTGTATTTTTAAGATAACACATATAGTTTTATGAATTCTTTAATCAGAATTATTTTATAAATAGTGAATTTTATCAAAAAGAAGTGAAAAGTTTTTGCGATTGAATATGAAAACCTTAAAAAATCGAGGAAAAGTTCAAAATTTTTTGTTGCCTTTTTATACATTTTCTAAGATAATTCGGGTCTGGAAAATTCAAAAAGCACATTTATTTTAGGATCGGTCGATTAGTCTTCAAGATATTGCATGATACAATATCCGATAATTCGGCTTCCAGGTGAGATTTGTAACCATATCTCAAGAATTACGTTCTTAATCGTCAAATAGATGTTATTTTTGAAACCTGAGACTCAAACTTACCTTAGAATATGTATTTCATCCAAATCGGAAAAAAAAATTTCGATTTTATGGATTTTTCAAAGCTTAATAGCCCTTAAGAAAATGGCGAAAATTCCGAAAAAAATTTTTCTACCCGCTTTCTAAAAAAACCATTTTCTTAAGGTATTTTTACCAGTAGATTTCAAAAATAATATTTATTTAACGATTGGATGCGTTGTTTTTTAGATATCGCCAATAATCTGATTCAGAGCACGATTAAGCGTATCTATTTCATGCAATATCTCAAAAACTAGCCAACGGATCGAAAAATAAATGTTATTTTTGATTTTTTTAGACCTTAATTATTCTAGAAAACATAAACAGCGAAAAAAATTTTTAAACATTTCGACAGTTTTTTAAGGTTCTTATATAATCACAAAAAACACCTCAAGTGCCATGATATCAAAAACCATATTATAAATGTGTCATAATATCAAAAATAATATCATCAATCCAAAGAATATGTGGCAAGCCAATGGAAATACATCAAGAGGTGGCATACACGACATTTTAAATAGTTCCAGAAACATGTCGGTGAAGATTATAGCTTCTTTGATAATATGTTTGATAAAACTGTGGGATAAAACGTGTGACTGCGCTTACTTAGTTTATACTCAATAAACGTAGTAACGCCATGTTTATAAGAGAAACTAATTAAGTTATTCATAATTAATATATTAAGACTGATATCTAGCACGGTTGAATATACAAACTCATTGTGCGATGATATAAACATTTGAGAATAGACCAACAATTTTATAACCCGGTAAAATAATGAAAATATTCCCATTAACTTAATTCGAAATGAAAAATGCTTAAAATTTTTTTATTTATTTAGAATGAAAAATCATCAATGTATCTGAAAATAACTTTCTTAATTTAAAAAAATGATATGTGTACTAAGAGCTATTATGTGAACAAGAGCTTGTGCACTAACGCCATCAGTTGGAGCATAAGTGAATGAAGTAGAGATCTATTATATCGACGTAAAACTAACGGATTTTTTTGTGTGAAGAGCATTTCGTACTTGGAGTAGTCTTTAGAAAAATAATATCTCAAAACTTTTCGCATGTATCCCAGTCGACCTCCAAATATACTTGAAACGTGATGATAGCTTATAATTGTATTAATATTTTTTATAAATTTATATATTGATACGCATATGAATGTAATGGCATAATAAAATTGAAAAACATTTTAAAATTATTTGATTTCATACTTTTTAGATTTAAAGAAATTATTAACAGCTGTTTTTTAAATATTTAAAAAAGTATAATCTGATTTTTAGCGAAAACTACGACACCATATTTTATTTACATCGATATTTAAAGTTAATTGATCTCCTATAGTCCGAATAATTCATAAAACATTTAAAATCAATTTTCGGTGAAAACACCAGAACTTTCTAAGTAGTATGGAGAATATTGAACTCACAAAAGAAACAAATTCACAGTTGTTTGCTTATAAATTAGAATTTTAGTTAAATTTTACATATATATTTACGATAAAAGATGGCACACACTGTTAGATAAGTTATTCAAGAAGATATGAGGTGTATTTGTATGAATTGTTGTTAAAGAAACTTACTTGCTCATATGGTTTATGTAGTGTGACATAACATACATATTGCATCCAAGTGCATTTTATAAACCATACTATATTGTGTGTGGTTAACGACTTAATAATTAAATTGGCGCATCCGTCTTACTAGGGACACCATACAAATATCGATACTAATATGTATCGAATGAATAATTTCTCTTTCGATTTTGTCTGCATTACTTTTTATTTGATACTATAAGAGTACTAAAACAAGTATTAAAACTTATCGAATAACAAAGTCTCGATAATATTAGCTACTAAAAAATAATTACCTTTATCGGTATTGACATCTCATGATACAAATTCTTTTTACTAGAGTTTTTTTGAATCAATCAGAAAGATTCAAAACCTTTTGTTGCATCAATTTTGTCTACTTTTGTTTGGCCCAACAAGTATCGATACTTTTTCTAGATTTTTTCAACAAATGAAAATTATCGATACTTCATACAATAGGAGGGCACATCCTTCGCATTTTTTGTTTCAAAATAAAGTTGTGTTATTGTATCCCTATAGAGAGTTCTCCCCTTTCAATAGTAACATTCAATGCTCAATCGGTTTGCAGAAAATGACGTTCGAAAATTATCGTTTCACCATTATATACTTTATATAATAATATGGTATTTTAATAGTTTATTTTTAAATAATAATGGATAATATATATAATAAATTTATTTATTGTGAACAGTAAAAAATGTAAAAAAAACTCGTAAGTAGGAACAGATCCACGAACGCCTATTCGGAACATAGTTCCTCTACCAGCTAGACAATCTTGCCTGATACCATTAAAATACCATAGTAGTATATAAACTTTATGAAGGTGAAACGAAAATGTTTGAACGTCATGTTCTCCGAAACGATTGATCGCAATCGAAAGTAATCTCATTCAAAAATACATATCCTAAGGTAGAGCCAACACTTTGTGATTATATACATTTTTTAGAGAAGAAATCTATTGGGAGAACCAGAATCTATCAATATCTTGGGATGTCTAAAAAGTATCGGTGTTTAAGGTAATTGTATTTATATTTTGGAATAAAATCAGTAAAAAAAATTATCAATATATTAAGATATGGAAAATAATTAGATAATACTCATGTGAGTGAGTACGATATTTTGATTTGGTATTATGCTTGAGTAAAGTATCGATACTTTTGATTCGATAGAGCGTCCCTACGTCTTACTTAATTATATTATATAATATGTGATGTGTATCTAATATATTGTGGTAGTAGTGATGAACTATTAAGACGCAAGGAAATAATAATATTATTATATCGTGTTTTGTGAATAATTGCATGTTTAAGAATAGCAATCACACGTCTTATATACATAATGGATTATAGCAGTACTACCGACATTAGACACGTAGAACATCTAATACAAAACAAAGGTCTCTGCGGTTGGAAGAATCTAAACTGCAAGGGCTGTCCTGAAGGTACCCTTGGGATAAAAGGTCCAATAAGATACCTGAAAAGACGCCTATTTCCTAAATTACTTGGAGATATTTAAGTAAGAACTGTACAACAAATTTTATGGCCAAATTTGCCAATAATGATTTTATCGAAGGTATGTCGATCATCGCTTGTCCGAAATAGGATATGATGATATCTGAAAATGATGGTCTTCAAACAGCTCCAATTCTGTAAATCGCTTGAAGATATTTAATTAAAAACTAGACGAGAAATTGAATACCGACAGGTTTAAACTCCGAGATAGTGAAAAATAATAACTGGCCCAATTTAATCTTCTCATGGCCCAGTTTAGTGATTTTATCTTGAAGTGAGAAGGCAAATGAGTATTTATTCCACATTCTCAATGTAATATCTCCTGCATATTAGACTATCAATCAGTGTCCTACAATAATCGCCACAATATTATAAAGTCGGTCAAATAAAAGCGCTTGAAGATAAAATTTCAATGTTTCCTGAACATAATTTTCCTGCATTAATATTACTAAGAACGTAATTCTTCCCACCTTATCGGATATAATACCTCACGGAAAAACTCATTTAAATAGTATCATCAACTCTCTGCTGCTTCAAAGGTAAATAAATAACAATCAATTATTTTTGAAACGTACTGAAGTTATCTTGCAATCGGGACGATAGCCTTGCGAATGAATTGTCAAATACTCTTCGCAAACTTGTTTATCACCATACTTAGATACGTCAGCAAATTTACGCCATTATTGTATCAAAGAAAGTTAAAGAACATTTTTTAAATATTTTTCATCTCTATTGGTTAAACTGATGGATAAATGGAATCTAACTAATCAATTTTGCTCTTTTACAAACTTGTTAGATCAAGTCTAGAAATTTCATATACAAAATACTGTTCTGTGAATGGCTTCAATATTTTTTAGCATTAAAAATTTGAGACAAAATTTAATATATCCTAATATATTCTAATAAGGTCGAAATCGAACCAAAAATATAAAACCTTCATCAGTAGCATAATATTTATACATTATGTTAAATAATACAAACAATTTCAATAAATGCTAGCAAATATAGATATAGAAATAGCTTTTACCATAAGAATGTGCTTTGTATTCAAATCACATTAAAAAAAAAAAAAACTAAATAAACTATTTGAAGCGTTTCTATATGCGATATGAATAAATTAATTTAAGCGCAAACGTTAAAATTTAATTAGTGAAATACTGAAACATATTTGTTGCAATTACATATATTTTTTTTTTTTTTTTTTTGTTTTAGCTTTGACATTCAATTAACATTCCAGTTTAAAAATTTCAATTAGAAAAATAAAATTACGTAAAATACCAGTTAAATAAATGTGTGTTTTAATAACGTTCCTAAACCATTCAATATATACGTCATACCATTCATAGTTCTCTCATAGCCGAGCGCTTGGCGGTAAAAATAGGGTACAACATACGCATCCCATAAAGACTAATAGACTTTCTTGAACACTTGGAATTTAGCTCTACTTAACTTTTACTTCCAAATTTACCTCATGGCGATGTGCGAAAATTAGTATTAGGGGTGAAAACTACGCCTATTTGGAAAAACTCTTAACGAATTGAAAAACATTTATAATTGTTGGATGAAGAAAGTTTCATGGGCTTAAAACATAATTGATGGATGGAAATATCAGAAACGCCTATTCAACATTAAACAAATATTTTTTCAAGAAATGACCGATTTTTCCTCTGGATCAGATTTAAAATGTTAAAATAAAGTATATATTGCAAAATATTATATGCTAAAATTCAAGCTTAAAGTCACTATATTTTTCGTCTGCATATAATAATTTTTAAGTGAGATACGACATTTTATTTGCGTGTGTAGATGTGTTACAATATGTAGGTGTATTGAAGTAAGATTACTTCATAAAACAAGTTTTACCAATTCTAAGAATTCATAATATAATAAAATTGATTAGATCTGTACCGTGAATTAGAAAATATTAAGTATGTATGAATTGTTGGAAAACTACCTCTAGCAATCGTTTACATTTAGACAATTTTTTCTAAGAAATTTATGTATAGAATACGGAATGTTAGTATAATGATTTCATCATTACAAGAGAACGGATAAAATGTTTCAGAACAAAAGTTAATAATTACTCAAAAGCCTTATAATTTAAGATAACTTCTATTATATCAGAGATAAATTTCTTCTGAGTATTCAAAAGTTGTCGATAAAGTTATGCCAATTATGAAATAATATGTACTTAAAGAAACACGTCAAACATCATTCGATCAATAATCACCCTGACCAAAGTTATTCAGTAAAATAACTGGGAGCCAAAACCACTCAAACCCAAAATCAGTCGTCACAAAGGTAACTACATAACAAATCACACCACTTTTAAGCAGAAATAATTAAAACATTCATGTCAAGTTGGTAATGTTAATAATATATTGTTAATAATTCATGAGAATAGCTATAAGTTGGTACTTAAGACAGTTTTTTTGGTTTATGCAGTTCTAGGCTTATGTATGTCTGTTGCTTACTACAATTCTGCAAGTTTTTTTTTTTGCTCTAACATACAAACTATGATTAAACTACCTAAGTCATAACTGTGGTCCAGTTAGTAAGAGCCTGCGTGTTTTTGAGCCATATTTCCAATCTGTGATTGAGATATACACATTTTGATTGGCCCTACATTCAGCAAGCGATTCAACTACCCAAGTGATGTTTAAGGTCGACGGATTATGGATATGCGGCTTTAAGGGTTTTTCGTTAAGCTTGTGATTAAACTACTCAAATAATATATGAGATCCTGTTAGTACGAGCCTGCGGGTCCTAGTTGTTTTTATGACTACTGATTTTGGGCCTCGAGTACCTTTTGAATCGAGTCGTTTTGGATGTTTTTAACACTATTCTGCACCTTGTTTTATATAAATTACATGCCAGAAAATTATGTACAGTTTATTTCCTTTAGTCTTCCATTACTGGCTTCACTATCCATCAGAAAATGATAAAATAATTCTTTTTAAGTCGTCAACATCATCTTGTTTTGAACTCGACGTACCACTGATGTAAATGTAGGTAAATGATTGATGAATTTAGTTTTATATTTTATAAAAAAAAAAAAACAAAAAGCTAGTAAGCTTATTGAAGGATCAACTATTTTAGAATCATTAGAGAACGAATAAAAGCATTCAGTTATTATCATACACCCTAACACATACATATATACATAAGTAACACTTCACCAGTCAAAACATTGTATCTACATTCACGTTCTAATCTATTATTTTGAATTGAAGACTATTATTATAACAGACGCTTGATGAATTTTTAACGAGTTATATAGAACGAAGTTTCAAAACAAACCTTTTTTTTTTTATACAATAATATTAAAGTACCAAACTCACACTTACATGGAGAATTTATGTAGGAAAAAGAAAAAAAAACAATTTTAGTTTTCAGATAGAAAGCAATTGTCCTTACGAAGAAAATCGAAATTAAATTATGTCAGAATTAAAGTTTTGTTCACATTGATCAAGTTATTTAGTCAAGTAGCAAGTAGTGTGGTTACTTGACGTAACAGCAACATTTAAATCAAATGTTTAATAAAGTTGTTTAGTCAAGTAATATATAATAGTTAAATTTTTTTTTCTGTGCAAGTAGTACGTCAATCGCTCTTGTAGCACAAACATATCAAAAAAAACAAATGAAGGAATCTGATTAACATTTAATTTTAGTTCCAATCACAATCATATTACTTGTCACTTGACTTAATTATTAAATTCTAAGGGTTGATGATTATTGATCAAGTGTCAAATGTTTAGTACTGAACTACTTGTTACTTAATTAAAATACTTCATCAATGTGAGCACGGCTTTAGTATCGCTGATAAGCTGACTAGTGCTAGTCGATTCCAGTCTGAGCGTGACACCATTTTAAATAGTGCTGATGGCCATATACAATATTACAATCTACATCATGTATCCCTTAAAGCTAGCTTGTCCATTTGAACGTGGAGTAAAATTATCTATTCAGAAATTTCTCGCATTTTTTCATTGATCAAATTACGCGGAATATTTTTTCGTTTCATGAATAATTTTATAACAGTTTATTTGACTCTACATTAAAATGGTCATGCTAACTTCAAAGTGGTACATTATGGATTGCGTAGGATTGCATACTAAGAATCAATGAAGGGTGAGAAAAATCAATGATATGGGGCACCACAAAAATCTTATCTTTAAGAAATAAGTGAATCCTTTTTGGACACCAAATAAATCAAACCTTCTCAGATATCTGGATGAAGTATTGGTGTAAAAGAGTAGTATAGAGAACAATCCATAAAAAATCAATTTCAGCAACAAATTGTAGAAAACTAGATTTATTGATTAATATGTTAAAACTTAATTGGTCTGACTTCTGAGGTTCATATGAAACACGGCTAGTTAAACTTATTTATATTGTTTATTTTACATTCCTACACTTGAAAGCCAACGTTGAAAGTGACACAAAAATAAAAAATAAAAAAATATTATGATAATCGAATTTAATGATAGATACCTTGTTGAAAGCAATCTAACTAAATCATTAAATAACGAAGATTAACTTTATGGTCGTGAATAACATTGGTTTGATGAGTTAATATTTTCAATATATGATACAGTAAATAAACCAGAAAAAACGTTAAAATGTGGAAAAGTGCTGGAACAGCTCAGATTTAAATTCTTATTTGTACGTGTTCCTTAGACCTTCTGAAATATGAGAAAATTAGGCTAGATTATTTATCTCAAAATTCAATCAGCGGCCACGGAAATCCCGATAGATGATTTCTGCGGTGAAATTTTGAATTTAAAATATGTTTTATGCCTATCCCTTTTAAGAGGTTTTTCGAGGGGGAAATTTTGAATTTTACCACTGGTACTATTTGGAATGAGAAAACCACCATAATTTTTCAATCATCATAAAGAGGCAAAGGTGATGAATGTTTCTGAAGAGACATATTACAGTTTTGTTTTACGTAATCAAAAATTTAGAACAAAAATTAAATCGAAATTCTTCAAGACATCTTTCTAAATGACATACACCAATTAAATTTGCTGTAAGTGTATCTAAAATTATACGTCAAGGCCTTTTAAATTTAGTAATTTGGAAAAAATTACAACTTTTATAAAATTTTGAACATTGTTTCGTAATAATGTAGCCAGAATTTTTCTAAATAGTTAAACTTTAAAATTTCGTTTAAGATGTATGGATTTTAAAAGAAAATAATAGCTCTATTTATTTTGGATTTATTTTGATACTGATGGAGTCTAATCTAACAATCTGCAAGTGCTAGCAATATTGGATCTAATGAAAGCAAAATGCATTGATTTTTAAGCAATATGGATGATTTTAGGAACGGAAAATTCTTTATGATGCATTGACCCATTTTATCTGAATGAGTTCGTAGAATAAAACTTGTAATTAGCACTATGCAGCAAAGTCACATCATATCACATGCAGTTTTGTTTTTTTTTTTTTTTCAAACAAGAGTATTATATTAAACTTGGGAATACTTCATTAAGATGAATTTCTAATAAATGATACATCATAGTGTTTTGCCATTCGCTTTAAAGTTTCCTTCCTGTTAGTTTTAACTTTTGTTTAAGAAAACTTTTCTTTTATGAAAGAAGAATTCAAATTTTTCTAGAAATTTTTTTGCATTTAAAATTTTTTATTAAATTACATTTTGATAATATATTTAATTTTTTTTTTTTTTTAGTTTCGTTTGATATAGTCCAACAAACGTAGTATTGGATTGGTATGGCATCCAGTAAGGTGATAGCTTGATATTTTATATTTTCGACCAGAGTAATCATGAAAACAAACCACTTAAACGCTTCCTGGTGTTCGGCGTTTATAAAAAAGGATTTTTAACATCAAAATTATCATTCCTCAAGACAGTTAATTAAAGAAAGAAATGTTAAAAATTGAATATCATAAAATTTAATGAATTACCAAATTATATCAGTTTTATAAACGAACATTTGAATCTTAATATACGTCTATAACGCTATTTTAAAGCTTTACTCATTTACCGGGTATCAAACCCGAGATCTTCAATATTGGAATTGACAATTGCTACCAGCTAAATCAGAGACGTCTTGTTAGTCATATAAAAAGACAGAAAGTTAGTATACAATTTTGTTAACTTTTTTTAGTTAAATAGATATTATAATAACTTGTATAAATTATGCTATGTATAAGGAAGAATACAACGACAATTCGCATCGAAACGAATGATTATGATTGGTTCGTGACTCGTTTATCGAATGAATATGATTGGTTCGTGACTTATAATCAGTCAAGTCGTACTCCAAGTATTTGATTGTACAATTTACAGTTAGCTATACACAGTCTGTTTTTCATTTATTTATCCTTTTTCATTTGAATGAAGCACATAATTGAGTAATATAGTAGCCCCTACGTTCTTAGTAACCATAGTTACTATCTATCTATCTTAAATGTATTTTTCATTTTCCAACACTCATTTTCAGTAAATGATGTGAAATAAATTGTTTATATTATTAAAATGCAGAAGTATTTCTTTAAAATATACCAAGTGTGAAAATAATTATTTAGTTTGTTTTACTATACGTACCATCAATGATTACAATAATTCCCTTGAATAGGAATTATGCTCAAGATAAAACGAATACATGTCACAGAGCTCTTTCAAAAATAAATGATAGGTTACTTGAAATAGTTTCCAATTGTAATTTAAACTATTTCGAGCCATTATCTTACCTGAAACAAAAGAAAAAAATTAATTGTTATTCAGGTACTATTTTTTATTCAATTATGGTTTAATGAATCGTGTATATATATCAAATTAAAAAAAAAAAAATCAGTGAATCTTTAAGGCGTATGATTGTCTTATAAGTACAAAAAAAGGAACTTTTTATGCATATGTGAAAAACTAATCGTAGTGGATTTAGCTGTTTCTATAACGGTCACAAAAAAGCATTTAAAGTCAAACAAATAGACTTCAATAATTGTATAACTATATTATAATATTTCTACAAATATTTATTTTTACATTCCTACTAAAATGGCTACTAATTATTTACCCTCAAGCAATAAGTATATATTTACTAAAACAGTCGTACGAATTTTAATGTTCACTATTAATAGCACATTACGAAAGAAGAATATTATTGCCAAATAGAGAGAGGTCATAATGGTATTTCTGCTATATGCTTCGAATTGTATATGGAATATATATTCTTACAAAGACAACCCACTACACCATTACCAATTACCATGAATAAAGAAAGATACGTTAATAAAATGTTTTTTTTTTTTATGTTGTAACAAAAACTGTAACCATTTCACATTCGTGAGTAAACTCACTAATGTTATTTATTTCTGAGAATTGTGAATATTTTCAGAAGCATTTCATATTATTGTTAGTAATCGAGTTTCACTGAAAAACGAATAATTTTGCGAAAAAGTCTTACTAATTTAGTGTTTTTGAAAATTGTAAATAATTTTATAATTTTTCTTCAATGGTACTCCAATTTCGAGCTTCCAGCCATTTACAACAAATTTAAAATTATTTTTTTTAAATCATTAAAACTAATATTTGACATTTCATAGATGTAGAAACGTGCAAGAATATTAGAATTTCTTTCTATATACATATAGAAGCAACTCAATAGAATTATCTTTAAGCTCGAGTTTTTAACGATATTCTAGAGATTTGGAATGTTTTTTTACTTCCAAGCTAAAACTTCAAAAGAGTAAATTATAATAATAATTACTTTTTTCGAAAATAGCATTTACCGCATTTTCGGATAATCATTTAGGTTTTAAAATCATGAAATATATAAAAATGACAATTCAAGTGTTAGCTCGGAAAAAGCTAGAAATCCCTGTGAAGTTCTCGATTATCGTATTTATTAGGGGTTTTACTAGCTAGTTGTACCCATGTAAGCAGAAATTTGTACTCTGACTTTTGAAGCAGCTCAAAATTACTCTCTGACAGCTAAAAATTATCTTGAAATTATGGTATATAGTATATTTAATACTAAGTTAAATAACCCTGATAAAACATTTAAAGTAATTGCGAAAAGTGTACGCTTTAGTTTATCTTATTTTGA
This sequence comes from Chrysopa pallens, assembly GCA_020423425.1. Lineage (NCBI taxonomy): Eukaryota > Metazoa > Arthropoda > Insecta > Neuroptera > Chrysopidae > Chrysopa > Chrysopa pallens. The sequence goes on from CM035594.1 coordinate 17,069,620, forward strand.
ACTATTAACTTAAAAAAAATGGTCATTGCGTTATAATTTTAGTTCTGATTCAAGTTATATGAAATCGACAGTAACATAAACTCTGGGTAAAGCTTAACTACTTATCTATGGGCATCATTTCTTTTTTCTTTTTTTTTTTTTTTTTGTGTAATCCATTAACGTTTTTTTTAACTCTTGTAACATGTTTTTGCACCTTTTCCTGGTTAAATATACTTGAGATTTGTTATTTATTTCCTCTCATGAACAATTCTGAACTAAAGAGTGTAAAAATTAGATAAAAAATATATTGTCGAGGATGAAAATTATTTTTGTCGATTGTTCAATTTTTAACAAACCTTAGGTTTCGAACCTGTGTCTTCTGAGAGGATTGTAAAATTTTTTGAAAAAATTTAAAAAAAATATTTAACAAACATTCGAAATCATTTCTTCCACTCGTCATTTATTTTCTCATGCAGTGGACATCAATATATTTTAAGCAAAATGTCAGTAAAGTGACATTTATAAATACATTTCTAAAAATGTTCATATATCCATAATAATTAGTTTCGGATGCACGCACAAACTGAAAATCCATGCATTTGTATTTTTGTTATTCTGACAGGAAGTTAATAATATAATAAAAATAGAATAGAAAAAACTGTGCTGTTCAACACGCCACAAAATTAGTGGTCTATTACCCAGCAAGCATCGAAGTCAGAAAAATTTATTTGTGCGGACTTAAGATGCCTGATAATGAAGATGTCTTTTTTCTGACTTCATAAGAAATGAATATTATGAATTCTGTAAGAAGTCTTTTTTCTGATTTTCGTAAGAATTAAGAGTTCTATTAGCAGTCCCATTACCGAGTTTTGTTAATTTGAAGTCTTTAAGTCTTTTTTAGTTGGTTTTTTTAGTATTAAGTTTTTTCTTTATGTTTTAAATTAAAAATTATTTTTGAGAATTTGGGATTACTATGGTTTTTTCTTTTTGTTAAGTTTAAAAATTTGTCTAGATATGTGGTGTTATTCATCCTTGAGTTTTTGAAAGATTTAGAAAAAAAAAAAAATATTCATCAATTATTGTAAATAAAATATCTATTATTTGAATATAATATTCTTATTTATGAATTCTTTTAGTATTCATTAAGTTTTGCATCCGACGTCCTAAGGATCTCTTAAAAGGTTCTATTAGATGATAATTCTGATGTACAAATCATAATTAAGAATATTTCCAGAAGTCATTTTGATTATGGGTAGATATTCTACAATAGAAGAAAGGACAACTTTATATATCACAAATTGGTTTTAGCAATTTTGACTTCATGAAAGAGAATGTGAGCATGTGAGCACTGAAAATATTTAAATAATAAAATGGCAAAGAAAAATTCAAAAATTCCTTGATATTTGCTAGTATATTTATTATGTTAGTAGCCAAACAAAACGTTTTGTAAAGAATGGTGTAAAAGATGTAAAATCATAAAGATGTGTGAATTATACAATAAAAAAAAAAAATATCAAAAAATATAAAACTATCACAACACAATGATAATGTAATGGCAGTTGAAAATGAATGAAGAAGAACATTTTCAATGTAGGTCATATTTTCAATTAACTTAACCAGCCAACGACTTACTTAGTTTACCTACGTTATCAAGGTTTTCTTATATATGTATCGTACATTGTACAAACTAGCCGAGGAAAAATATTGTCAAAAACCTAGAATTTTAGAATTAATAAACAATATCTACCAATAGAATATTATAGAAAATATCCAGCAAAAAATATTGGAAAAAATTCATGTTTCGTATGTCAAACATAAATGTCATCCAGAAAATGGTCACTGTGTATTTGTAATAGCAATACCTCATAAGCTATTGCATGCATCAATTTGTAAATATTACCTATTCGAATCAGATGCTTAAAAGTTTTTGTGATCACCTACCTACCGTAATTATTTCTGATTTTAATATGCAGCATACACGAAGTTAAAAAAAACTTTTTGGGATAAATTCAATTAAATTTCTTTCAGTTAAAAATACACTTGAATGAATTCCAAACAAGTTTTAAAATATGAAAACGTTAACTGGTCTTTTTTGAAGTGAAACTGTCTTAGACTCATTGTGTTTTGAATCTCAGTCAAACGAAAATGCGTAACGATAAAGAAACAAACACATAAATGTATAGGATTATGAAGGCGAGAGAATGAGATAAAATAGTAGTTATATATTATATGTATATAATATGGGTGCGTCCTTGCTATATAATTTATAATCTCGGTGTCTTCATTGTACGATGCTTCGTAGCGTCCCCACTGTCTTTTTATAAGCATTGTCCATAAGTATGCGCCTTTTGTAGTGCGATATAATATTTACAATAGATGTAATATATTTTACATTAAAATAGTAAATAATTTTTAAGCTTGATAAAAAATCATAAACCTTATATTTATCCTAATACTCCTGATACTCTATATCCATCTCTCGGCTACTTTTCACGCTCTAGACTCTTTTTGAAGTTTTACTTCTGCCGTATGTAAATTGAGCACACACATTTCCTTTTTTTATTATCGCCATTTGATACGAAATGGCAATTTCTAAGGTGAGCTTTATTCTGACACTGAATAGAGAAGTCTGTTGAGATAAATCAGAAGAAAACACGTACCTCGTAAACGGATATTTATTTAATATATAGCTAATTTGACTCGTCTAAGCATCATTTACCTATTTACACTTGCTAAGAAGTGACGACCAATACTACTTCAATATATGTAGCTGCTGGCTCTTCTTACAAAAAAAATAAATGGTACAACAGCAACAACAACAACAACAACAACGTTGTTAGTTAATGTTTTATATAAGGAGCAGCTGTAGGAGTACTCTCAAGTAATTATGGATAAATGAGTGAAAAGAGGGAAAAATGATATAAAAATTAGGTCAAATATAATAACTACTTAACACACAACCAACCGACCGGCCGTTCAACGTTCAACTATGTATTTATTAATAGTAGTGGGGATGTTACTGAACGAAAACAAACATCAAAACAAACTTTTAATTTCGTTTTTACCTGCTTCAACTTTTGCATATTAAAAGTATTTGCTTTTAACAAGTATAATGATGACAGCAAGATAAGATAGCATGCTAGTGTATAGAATGACGTTGGTAGTGGGAAGGGAGTGAGTGTTTGTTATTAAAATATGAGTTTTTTACGAAAATTTGATAATTATCCTTTAACTATAATCGTTTATAAAGTTTTACCCCATCGCAAGTAGAATTGACTAACTGACTCATGTGGTCCTCGCCAGCTGATCCAGAAAGCACTATAAGAATATATATACCATGCCATTTACAGGTCAAGTTAGACAATTTTCGGATTAAATACACCGCTTTGTTTTTTTCCCTATCAATCGTCTTTTTTTCAACGAACTTAAACCCACTTTTTATGTCTAACGTGTATCACCAAAATTCCAACGCGTTACCTCAATTTTTTTTCGAATTATCGTGATATAAGATAGACGGGCGGACGGATATTCGGAAATTGACTTATTAGATGATGAAAACCAATATAAAAATTTTGTTTGTGCGATCAACATTTTCTACCCTTATACAGTTTAGAATAAAATTTATATTATCGAATGTATCAGTCGATATGTAGAAAAATAAATAAGTATATGTAATTTTTGACAAGTAATCAAGCTGTCAGATCGTAAATAAGGAAATTACTTTATTTCTTTACAGAGTCTCACACTTTTTAAATTTACCCTACAAAATTCTGATTAAAATCATGACTCGCAGCATGATCCTTATCTCTAAGAAATTCAAAGCATGACATAATTGCATATTTCACTATTTAAGTTAAGATGCCTGGCTTATTTTACAGTAAAAATGGAAATATTTATTTTTATTTTTAAATAGTAGCCATGCCAAATCCTGATTTCCTTTCATATTATTATAAGCAATTTCAAAATTACTAAAAGGATAAACATCACTTTTATGTTGAATAACAGTTTATCAAGAAAGGTTCGAACAAAAGTTGTTTGTTTTTAGAACACATAATATATTTTGTACCTTTTTTTCTCATTTTAACATTTCTTTTATCATTTATGATTAAAAAGCCCAAATTCGGGTAATAACAGTTCTATATGGTTTCTTACTTACGGTCAAATCTTCCGTTACTATATACCTACACAACCAGACACACACAAACGCAAACATTTTTTAAAGATGTCAAGAAAAGATTTTGGTGTCTTCGAAAGATGAAAATATAAATGCTCTTCTATATTTTTATTTTCGGGACGATTCAAACAATTTCTACTCCCTCAGTAAGTTGAAAATAAAATACAAAAAATAATTCAGTAAATCCGTCGCTCCTCAAACTACATATTTTCCAACAGTTCCAGAAGTGAGTTTGTTAATAAAGTTGTAATATAGCAACAACCCAACTAAACTACATATATGTAATATATAATGTGTTAAGTATATTACTAACAGTTTGTTCAATTCGTTTATATTATAAAAATAGTAATAAAGATCTGTTAATGTTAATGTTAGTGTATGTTATGTTATATGCATCTTATGAATCAAGAGTCAAATCTTTTTCATTTATTTCACAGGTTTTTTTTTTATTATTTCACTATGTTGCGAAATTGATGCTAGGAACAATTTTAATCGGCCATTTCAAATAATGACTAAATTAGATCAGATTGGAAATGTAAAACATTTTATGTAGAGGTATAGGAAAGTTATCTGTTTTATGCTTCGTAATCTACTTCGATGGGGATCAGGAGAAATTATATTCATTTTAGCTGACCATAGATTTAAGCTATGTAAAGGTATTCCTCAGACGTGAATTTCGTTTTTTATTCTCCGTAGTACGATCTTCAGAGATCGTGCTTTACACTTAAGATGCCTAAATGAATTTAAACTCTCAAGATACAATGAACAAAGTTTAAATCTTTAAAGAAACAAAACGGGTTATTAAATTTCCGGAAACTAATATCAAGGGTTAAATCAAAAAGTTATCGAAAAGTAAAAGTTATCGAAAAGTTCCACCTTTTTAGAAAAATTATTCAGATTAATCAAATTTCTCTTTAGTTTTCTGTGTAAACATATAAAACTATAGAAATTTTGGCATTAAAGCTCGACAAAATATTAACGGACATAGAAGCTACAAACAAACAGAATTCAATTATTTTTTGATACTATCATTGCTATCAATAATTTTAAAATGGTCAAGCTTCAATTAATAACTTAAACTTCTATGTGAACATTATTCATCGGGATAAGATTAGTTAAAATTTGTCTAGTAGTTTGTATACGCCAGGTTTGGCCAAATTTTATGCAATAAAACTTGCTAAGTTCGACCGCTTTTTAACAATGCCAGTTTGTCTATTCAAAAAAAAAAAAGTCAAAATTTCTTTTTTTTTTTTTTTAATTTTGTTAGAATTATTGCATGATTGAAATTTTGACCCTTGAAGAACTTTGTGAAATATGTGTTTACACTATTGCAGGAAGTTCCAAATTACATACGAATCTTTTGTAGGATAAGAATAATTTGATGAATATAAATTCTTCGACTCCTGAAATCATATTTTTTTATTTCTTTCTACATAGAAAAGCAGTTCATCTAATGTACCATTTGAGAAGACATTTTACTCGGTTTAAATAGATTTTCTGTAATATAGTACAGATTAAGGACATTTTTGGGATATTCTCAGTGTCTTAAAAAATATATTAAAAAACGAAAACAGATTATGGGATTAGTTCAAAAACTAATTTCATACAACTAATATAGTACATAAATCTACTATGTGTTCAAAAATATTTTTCATAAACGATTTTCCCGATAAACGATAGTCATAAAACTCAAATACTCATCACGAATACTATTTTCACGAAAAATGCCAAAATATGGACGTTCAAAATTCTTAATTAATAAAAGGAAAGAGATTTTCATAAATATACACGTATATACAGTTTCCCTCAAAATTTAAGATACATAATGTTAGTATGCCTCATTTCTGCATTATTGTGAATAAAAATGATACATAAATTGCATTAAAATTCAAAAACTACGACTTTTCTAGAGAAAATGACCGCTTATCGTAGAATCACCCGTAAAATTTTTTTTCAAAAAAGATGTGGAAAACAATTTTTAAAAGCTTATAAATTATTCGTTTTATAAATCAATTTTTATTTTAATTTTCGAAATTTCTTTGGTATTGAGCCTAGTTTCACATTTTGATGAGTAAAATACCCAAATTTTTTTATTGAATCTTCCCTATTGAAAACCGTAAATAATTCATTTAATATGTATTAATCATCGCAATAATAATCTTCAAAAAAGACCAAAGTCAAGCTCAAAGTTAGAAAAAAACTAAAAATGACGTTAATTTTTAAACTATCTTAGTATTGCCAGATCAAGATCCTCAGACCGATAGACTTATAAATAACGAGGCACGAATTCAAAGTTGTTCAAGAGAAAAACTACGATATTCGTATATATGACTCCGTCAAAAAATGTAAAATCAAACATGGAAAGTTCTCAATTTTTCATACATCCAGTATAAAGTGTATTTAAGTTATTATATAAATATTATTTCCAACTGGTGTGTAGATAGACGCTATCAACGCTACTGGTGCGTTAAACATTAATGTCTTCAGAATTACGTATAATAAAAACGAACATAAATATAATGATAAGATTTTTTTTCCAACAACCTTGGAATACTTAACGGGTAGACGCGTTCATTTTAAAGAAAATATTTAATGCATTTTCACGTTAAAAAAATAAAAAGTTTGAATCAACAAAGTTAATGGTATTTGACTAAATACAATATTAGCTTTACAGAAGTCACATGCATAGTACATGCCTACGTATGTAGTAAAATTATTCTTCAAAATAATTTTGTTTTTTTCAAGAAAACATCTTTTTATATTCATGATCGTTACGAAGTCTACGATTTAACATGCTTGGATACCAACTGTCCTTTTAATGATAAGAGATATAACGAGATGCATACAAATTAGACCAGGGTCGATAAGTTTGGAAACCCAAAAAAATATTATAGTAGAATAAAACCCATTAAAAACGTAAGAGAATATAATAAAAATGAAAGGAAAAATCATTTACGAGTGGTTTAGGGTCAGGAAGTGGAAGGAGGTGAGATTTTAAGAGTAAAACAATAGAGCGAGAGCTGGTTGCAAAAAACCTGGACTATCGGGTTACCGGATGAAGTATTTTTAAATGATACTACTCACTGTAACTATTGATAAAATTATTTAGAACCAGGGCAAATATGGTGCATAGCATTGCTATATTTTTTCTACGATAAATTTTTTGGACATAAACTGTACCAATCGAGTAACCACTTGAAATTGATTTTAAAATTTAGTTTCGAGTAACTAGAAAATAATTATGAACAAGTGCCTCGTTAAATCAAGTGCTAACTCTATGGCACGACACTTTTTTTAATTTTTTTTCTATAATCAAATTGAAGTTTAAACATTTCTTACTAAGAAAACACATTAGTGCCACTTCTATTTTAGTGACAAATGTCTGGCCCGATACATTATATTCTTTCAAGCCCTATACTATTGCTCATACAACCTATAACAGAAACATTGGGGAATAAACGAATAAACATCTGATGAACAACAATTATAGTATTATAATTTTTAAGTGATTTTTTTTGTTTAGGTATATATTTAATTTTACAAGTATATTCTTGCAATATTTCCATACTTCTTAAATTACTAGCGAATACTTGTTGAACTTATGGATTTCTTAATAATTCTTTAAAAAGCTTAACTTTACCTTTTCTGAAAAAGCTAGCTGTATAATCGCATCCAGTGTATGCATGGAAACCGGCCAATGTAAATGTACATGAGTCTTTACTCCAAGTCAAAGCTTGGCTAGCCTTGCTATATAAATAGTATAGGGCTTGAAGGAATATAAAGTATCGTGCCAGGCATTTGTCACTAAAATAGAAGTGGCACTAATGTATTTAGTGTACATTTAGTGGCACTTAGTAAGAAATGTTTAAACTTCAATTTGATTATAGTTTGAAGCGGTTAATCGATAGGTATGGTAACACAACAACAACAAAAATTTAAAAAAAATTCATGCCAGGGATTTATCACCAGATTTCCCGAGGCACTTGTTCATAATTATTTTCTACTGACTCGAAACTAAATTTTAAAATCAGTTTCAAGCAGTTACTCGATTGGTACAGTTTATGTCCAAAGAATGTACCGTAGAAAAAATATAGCAATGCTATGCACCATATTTGCCCTGGCACTAAATGATTTTTTCAATAGTTACAGTGAGTAGTATCATAAAATACTTTATACGGTAACTCGATAGTCCAGGTGTTTTGCAGCTAGCTCTTGGACCATAAGGTTTCTCTCGATTTCCGACAAAACTACAAGTTTTATGGAAAAAAGTTAAACGGCTAAGTTAGTAAGTATATAAATAAAAATATATATAACTTTTGCATTTACACTTTTTTCACATAACCTGTTATAGTCGTATTTTTTAATCTTCATTCATGAAAATTTTTCATAATTTTATTCGATTGTTAAGCTTTTGTGTGGCAGTCGTTTTAATAAATATTTTTTTAACTGTATCTTCAACAAAAATGTGCCCTTTTTTGCACGAATTAACCCAACCATTAATACAAAGCAGCAGTTATGTCCTGGATACAGTAAGGAATGGGGAATTTAATAGTTCTGTTAGTAGCTCGTGTATGAGAGCTTGCGAGGAATATCACATTATTGTGTTACAAGAATCGTATGATCATTTAATTTAAAAATACATTTAAAATCTCGAAAAGATTTAGGTCAGCTTATAATAACATAAAATACTATTTTCATCTACGATAATAAACAAGTATACAAAAATTATACGGTTCAGAAAACGCATATGTTGATATACGAATATATTTGGTCAAACGCAGCCATATGTTTCATAAAAATTTATCCTTTTTATGTATGTATTAAATTTTTTTTTATTTCTGTTGAGTTTATTATTAATACCATACCATCTATATGATGTTATCAAAACATACTACATCTTGTATCTAAACGCATGGATGCGCTTCACCAATTTGGTCTACTGAACGTGGTGTGAATTGAGAAATTAGTGAAAAATATTTCCACAGTATCCTTTACAAAATTAATATGTTTATAAACAACATAAAAAAGCTAAATATATTATTTTTAAGAAAAAAATCACTTCAAAAATTACGAAAAAGTGCAAAATCCCTTCACTTATTGAGACTGATAATAGATGAAGCATAATCTTAGACCTACAAGTGCAGATAATAATTAGTAGTATCAATTGTATAAATAATATACAGTATATGGGTTTAATATAATTCCAATTAATATTTGAATAGCTATAACAAGAAATAGTACTTAAATGTATATATACGGAATTTTTTTAGCAGGACATTTACAGATTCAAAATCACTTTTCTTTTTAAAAACATATTATGGAAATTTTCACTGTTATCTTTATTTCAGTATCCCATTATCTTGGTCACTGAAAGAATGGCTGGCAGACAGGCTAACCGACTAGAGTGCCCCTATTGATCAATTTTTTTCATTCATTAACTGAAAGTAAATACAATTCATATGTGTTCATATAATAATTCATACTCTTGTCTGTTTTTGGTTTTGAATTCGACTTTTGGTCTTTATTTCTGAACATCCATACCAAAAATGCTCTTATTGCTTTAAGTATTTTTCTACATTAAAAACTATCAAACAAAATTTAATATAGGTACGCTCATGTTTTTCTCCCATATGAGCCTTTGTATAAAAACAAAAAAGGTCCAATATAAAAATAATGTATTTTCATAAAAATGTAAGGGTATTAAAATTAATATTAGTAAGGAAACTTCAAATTCAAGTAAAAAATATTATACGCAGATATAATTTAATTTTTCCTTTATTTATGTATAAATTTATTAAACTGATAAACAAAAATATTTTAAAGGTGGATCACGGTTATTCGTTTATGAAAAAATATTTCTAATAAAAATTCCTTGTTTTTACTAAAAACGACGAATTTTGAAATTGAGTATTGAATGATGAAATATTTGTTTTTGCCATAATACGCTAAATTTTAATACACAAAACTTCTATAAAACAAAATACAGATTTTTTTAAGTTTTTAAGCATTTTAAGTTCCAAAAGGTTTCCCCGAAAAAGATATTGTTTTTTAGATATTTCACGTTGAAACTTTCTTTGGAGTTTGAGGACGAAGACCCAACATTTTACAAGCTATTACTCCATTAATATTGGAACTAGTGATTTTTTTTTTTTTTATTAATTCAAATTTTAATCCAAATGATTTCTTTCATAAAATACTTATTTTCAGAGTTATATATGAAAAACTGTATGAAAATGTACATTTTTTTAACAAAAAAAAACGTTTGCATCCCGAGAAAGGTTGGCGTACATCTCCTGGGTAAAAAGGACCCTAAGCACATAGATAACTGTGAAGTAGAGTATAATTTAATTGATAATCGGTGCTGTTTGATAGAGTTGAGAGGGAAACCGTACGTAGACTTGACTAGTACAGATTAATGGACTAGTTGATTCCTGAAGTGTTTATTAATCTTTTTATCTGTAATGTTATGAATGTGTTGATTGAATATTTATAAAGTGACTGAAGTATAAATTGAAGAGATAAAAATAAAATATTAAAAACAATAGCATATATAAAAATATAAAAGTCTGAAGCCATACGAGTTACTTAATTTGAAATAATTTATTTGATGCATCATGTAATGAAAAAGATTGCAGTGGAATGAATACAACACAAACCAAAGAAGCATGATTGATATGGAAATATGCATATGCATATGAATACTTATCAACATAAAAAATGCAACGATATGAATCTTACATATATGTTTATAATTATTATAAAAACACAATGCTTTTTGTGGTATGTTTAATTGTTTTAGATATATTATTTAGTAGATATATAATAGGGTACTGTCGGTAGTGAAAAATAAAGCATGAAATTTGAAAAAAATTAAAATTTATGTAGAAATATTCTTAAAGATTTTAAATTTGAATCATAAAAACACATGATTAATTTATTATCTTAAATTTAAAATGGATATTTTTATCCTTATAATACGTTATCTAAAATACTAGGCTGTCAGGATGTGACGTCATTTCGATAAAACTATTATTTGTCTTTGTTAGTTCAATCTATGATACTTTTGATCTTAATTTGTTAAAAAGAAAGTGTGAAAGTGTTTGGCTGTGTTTTTTTTTTATCAATGTGTTGTAATACCAATATTCAGTACATTATATACCGATATTACGTCACTAAAATGGTAGACAGCGTTTTTACTATTGTAAAAATGGTTATAATTTTCATTTAATTTTATGGCAAGGCATCTTTTTTCTTGTGCAAAAATATTTAATTTTTGGTGACTTTTTATTAAGAAATCAATGTTTTGAAGTATTTTTTTTAAACATGCTACAGTACCCTATTCTGTTTTTTATTATTCAACGTATATGTCATCAAAATGAAACAGATATGGTTTTTAGAATCCATAAAAAGCAGAATGATACACCTACAAAAAAAGACAATATTAAATGCACTATAATTGTTCAATTATTCAAAGGAATGTCCAAAGCTGCATACCTTCCCGTTCCCTTAATTATGTCCTATCCTATTATTTTGACTTATTCTGTATAATTATGTATTGTTACAAAAGAATGAAGAATTAAGATTGAATTGAATTGAATTGTTTACTGTATTGGTTCCAGAACTTAATGAACAGATTTGTTACAGCCTTTATAGATATTTATAATACCATAAACCTTGGTAGCCCCCAAAAATAAAGATGAAACTACTTATGTTTATTTTCATCAGTTTAAAATATTCTCTATGCAGATTACACTATTCATAAACATATAAATACAAATACCGAGTGTCAATCAAATAGATTATAACAGTAATAAAAGGAATAATATACAGATAATAGACTCATTTAAAGCATTTAAAACTTAGTGTCCTACAAAGAAATTTTATAAGAGTACTTATCACATATAGTACAACTCATACGTGGACTTTAACGGGCATATTTAAAGCGTCAACCGTCAGAGCGTATAATTTTGTAAAAGTTTATGGATTCTTGTAGATAGTTTGAAAAAGAAAAGTGAATATCCTTATAGTTCATATCATACGCGATTATACGAGCGCCTGATTATCTTATGGACTTTTATGTGGTGTGTTTAATGGTTTGCTTGATAACCGGTATACATAATCTATAAAATAAGATCAAAAGATGCCAACTAAAATTATAATATGAAATAGAATGTAATAGGAAATAGTGTTGCGGTTACAATCATATCATTGAACCAATACCGTACATTATAAATGGACATATAAGTATGGGAACATTGTATGTGTATCTATGTATACATAGTAATATGGTTTGATATTCAAGAACATATATTAAATGGATTTAATTTTGAAAATGGATTAATATGTTTATTATCATTTATTGGATGCAAGGATGCATGAAAAATTTATGAAATGCATAGTTATCAAGTAAAACTTAACGTATTAAAACAAGGGAACTGCGTAGCTTAGACGAATCTTCTATACTGAAGCATGCAAAAATGATGAATAGAGGGAGATGAATACATATTGAAATAAATATCGAAAGGAAACGATTTCTATCGGCGCAGAAGGAGCTCACAATATTCGGAAGGTTAAAATGGTGTAAGTGTTATCCAAACTCATATAAAGTTGACACTAAAATACAATTAAAACCATAGTTCTGTTAACAATCACGGCATAAAAAAGAAGCATGAAATATTTCATTATAGCTTTGAGTACGTTAGACGGCATTTTCTCAAAATTTTTAATTTATGCAAATTTTAGAAATTTACTTCCCAAAATTAATTATAAAGGTAATGCAAAGAAAACTGTACAATTATTAGTCGATATATTCCCAAAAGTATTTTCAAGGGATATGAAAAAAAGTATTGAAAAAAGTACAATTTTTCCAGCATCCAAAAGTGTTTTCATTATTGTGCATGATAAAATTTCTATATCTATACAGAATTGTACTTTACTTCAAATAATAACACCTACAAATGCATAAGTATTCTAAACTTGATTATCTAAAGCTTATCAAAGGTCCGTTTTTCTTTTTGGAGTTTATAATTGCCCTAAATGATAAGAATCTAGGTAATATATATGTTCCCAGTCATGACAACTATATGATTTTAGAAAAGTTGAAAATTTGGATAGTTATTTATGAATTTTGAAAGTATAAAATAAAGTATCATGCACGACTGAAAATATATCAAGAACTCTTTCTATCATAAATATAAAAACAATGGATAAGAAAATTTCTTTACAAAAATCGATAAAGAGAGATTATGAAATGCTTTGTATTCAGTAAAAAAATTTCAGTAATTTCAGTAAAAAAATTATTAGTAATATAAACAATAGTGATTGTTAAGATAATGTACGTGAACATTATTTACATAGTTATAATATTAAAAAAAAAAAACCACTTATAATCCACCTCTCTAACAATAATAATTCATAGCACTTCGTCTCTTTGGTATATATGCTTATGAAAGCTTGTAACCAGCTACACATTCGAACATGCTTGCACAAATGTAAACAAAATGATTACACAAGATCCCATACAGATTCTCAAACTTGATTTCATACCGTACATAGAACGTGGAAGGTACTTATTAATCGATAGATGCTCCAATAGTAGCTATAATTTTTAATAAATTATTTAATCTATTGTTTACATATTAATTGTATAGCAAATGTTATACAAAAATAAATGAATAATTACATAATATACATTTAATTGTATTTTTCGGGTTGCAAATTGTAAGAATGATCAAAGAAATTGCATTAGTAATTATTTTTAATTGCAATAATAAACGATTATGCATTTAAATTTGTAAAAAATTTCCAATGTTAAATTATATATTATTTCGTACTCATAAATTCCTATTCTAGTAAAGTGTTTATTCAATTGTTTGCATATGAATTGTATAGCAATGGCAAACAAAAATTGTTAAATAATTACAAAAAATGGCATTTAAATGGAGTTATTAGGTTGAAAATTGTCAGAATGATTCAACAAATTGCATAATTAATTATTTTTAATTGAAAATTAGTTAATAAATTTAGAGAAATTTCCTATGTTAAATTATACACCTTTTATAAAGTAATATATAAATTGATTGATAAACTAGTCTTTCGTAACCATAGAAACGAATGAAAACATTTTGATGCACGGTGTCCATAGCAAACACCATACGAAAATTATTGAATAATTACAATACGTGACATTTATTTGTAGTTATTGGGTTGAAAATTATAAGAATGATCAATGAATTTGTATAAGTAATTATTTTTAATTACAATAATAAATAATTATTCTTTTAAATTTGTTCATAACTTATGAGAAATGTTGAATCATATATCATTTACAAACATACAAATTATTCGATAGACAAAGCAACATTTCGAAAAAAATAGCAACAAAAGAAAACAATTTAATGCATGGTGTTCATATAAAATGCTTGAACGTGTTTACCCAGATAAAGGCAAATTGAATAGACCAAATTAATAAATAAATCATCTACATCTTCATATTATAAGTTCATTCGTCAAATAAGCACCTAATCTACATACTTAATATAAATTTTATTTATTATACAATGATGAATCAGCATAATAATTCAAATAGATTGATTACTATATAATATACTTACTTGAACATAAAAATATGAACATCACTAAATGGATAATTAATATAATAAACGTTATGTTATCTTTATGTAATATAATGTATCCTAGCCAGGATGTTCAAGACCATAGTTTTTAATTCAACTCTTTCCATGATTACCGTATTTAATCGACTACGAGTTAAACTACGATACTGTATATATTAGTATTGTTCTATAATGTCATAAAGGATTTTTATTTTTTTTTTTAAATGTTCATTTTTTCGTTCATATGGATATAATCCTGTAGTGTTCCCATAAGAATTTTAAGAAAAAATTATGGCTCCTAACAGAGTGGGGAGCAAAGTAAAAATATTTTTCGAAAAAATAAAATAGAATAAAGCAGAAAAAATTTGGTCTGATTGGAAAAAAAAAACTAAAATGAAGAATATAATTTTTAAATATTTACATATATTTTCTCTATTTATCAACTGATTTTAATTCTATTTACGCTCAGTATACCAGTGCTTAAGTGGTCAATTTATAATGATTTCAAAAAAGAAGGAGGTTAAATGTTTACCATATGTGTTTCTATTAATGTCTTATATGCGATTTGGAAGTCTTGCAGACAAAGTGAAATAGCAAAATTACATGTGAAGCTACTACTAATACGATTTATTATCTTTCTGCCTTCAATGTTTTAGGTTGAAATTCTGCAAATGAAATCATGTCTACATTTCTGATTCATGTTCAGTTTTCGAGAGATATTAAGAATATTAATGCCAATTACAAAGTATAAAAATCTCAATATATTTTTAAGGTATAAAATGACATGGTTTTAAAAACCTTAAACAAACATTTCTTAAATTATAAATATTAATAATAAGCTAAGAGTAGGTTTCAAAATTTGAAGTTTTCAAGATTCAAGATTCGTATTGTATTCTCCAAATGATTTCATCACTACAGGACGCTTTATATACAAACTATTATTAAAGCATGCAATAACAATTTGACTCTTATTGTATGATTGTTAAGATAGATTAACATATATTTATGTAATAACAATTATATAACGTTTAGATTTTGAACAATTAAAATTACCAGATACGTAATGTGGGCTTAAAAGCATGCTGTTTTCCAATTTAAATTTAGTCAAAAAAATTTTACATTTTTAGAAGATTATTTAAAGAATATATTGGGGTCGGAGTGACTCAAAGGTAGATTACTCTTATATTCGCTCTAATACCAAGAATCCTGGAATCATGATCATGAATTGGAATTAGACAAATAGCAGTCTGGTGAAGTGCTGATAACGCTTCTACTTATATGATCCGTACATCCTTAAGGATGTATCAGCCAACAAGAAAAAAGAAACTTGTCGCGACCCAAATCTTATATTCTAAAAACTTTTTAAAAATTATAGTTCCCTTATTGCAGTTGAAATTTTAAGAACGTGTTTAGACCAAAAATGTGAAATTCCAGTTTGATAAAAATATTCTTAGAAAGCTTAATAGTCAAAACTTCCCGTTTACAAATAACCTTTTATATTAATTTTTTAAGCTCGTCAAGGGATATAGCAGTGAATGTTTTCATAGTTTTTCGGTATCCTCTTTTACATAAAAGAAATAATTTCCAATTTCCAACGTTCTATTTACTCGGAAAGTATTTCTAGATCCTCTCATATTTATTAATTAAACCTCTCGGAGGCCACAATAATTTATAATCGTTAGGTAGCGAGTCAATATTTAAATTCTTGCAGGAATGTCAAGTTAAATAAAACGGTATCAATTTCAAACTTTATGACCATATATTAAAGCGATCCAAAGCCATAATTAAGGTTATAACAACGCAACCGTACGCCTATGCAAATATCGGGTATCTATCAATTAATTGTATGAAATTAATATTTGATATGAAAAAGCTATCTTTTCAAGATACAAAATTGTGCTGCCCAAAATATTATTTAAATACGCCTCTGGTATTGTTATTATTATACAATATAATAATGTTCATAAATTATGGTACAGAAATGATGACCTTAAGGATTGTTGGAGTACCATGGTTAGGATATCTATTTAGTGTCTGGTTATAATGATAAACATCACCACATACATGCAAGTAATATTTGTTCAATTATACATATACCATAGTGTTTTATTTTCCAAACTACACAACTGGGTAAATGCCATTGTTGATACTACCTCTGAAAGTAAACATTCGTAACTCTTATTTCATTCTGAATAGATTTACTTTAAAGCCAAAGCATTAACGAGTAAAGATAACAATTAACAGTGTAAATTGTATAGAAATACAAAGTATGGTTGAGTATCATCATTTAAACTATTTTTAATCATCATTATTAGTAAAATACACTTGATACTGAAATAAATGTATATAATATTAACAGGTAGTATAAATATATATATTTTATTAGCTAAATTTGAGCTTTAACACATCTAAACAGCTTACGAAAGAGTTGTTTGTTTCCAAAAAACAATTATTGTTTGTCTTTGAATATTTCTATTACGTTTTGTAAATTGTTGATCATTGAACCCAATGGACCAAGTATGCACATGCACGAACTTTAAATCACTATTTTGATCAAGAATCTATAATTTTTGATTGGCAGACTGGCGGACGATCGGATAAAAAGTAATGAACTTATTGAGTGATTATATGAACAATTATACGGATACTAAAATTTTGTTAGTGTCTGCAATATTTGCCAGCATTGTAAAGTCAGCTAAAAAAATTTTTATTTTATATTAAGAAATGTTTTTTTTTAAACTATTCGGTATACTCTCCACTTGCATAAGCGAAAATTGAAAGATATATAAATTATATATTACATTATAGATCATTATCCGTACCGTGCATTGTACATGGAAGGGATTTCTTAATCGATTGATGCGCTACAAGTGTTTAAAATTTTTAATAAAACTTTCACTTTCTAGAAAAAACATTTAATTTTAGTTATTGGGTTAAAAATTGATGATTGAAGAAATTGAATTAGTAATTATTTTTCATTTCAAATATTAATAATGATTCATTTAAATTAGTTCATAAATTTTGAGAAATTTCCTATGTTTTATCTTATACCGTTCATAGAGTTAGATTTAATTTCATAAATAACTAGTATTTCGTAACCATAGAAACGAATGAAAACATTTTGATGCACGGTAGTGCCCATACCACATTAGTAAAAGACATCTTTATAAAAGACATCTCTTTTATGGCTCATATTTCACTTAATATATAATAATTTGTACATACTTATGTGTCTGTTGTAAACACATAAGCAGCAGACATTGCAACTATGTAAAGTAAGAATGCATCTCTCTATTGTAGATATGTTGGAACATTTGATAATATGATTTACACCACATGAGAATACAATTGTAACACCTTTAGATGTAATGGTCCCTTGTTGATGGTTTATACACAATGTTTAGATAACAATACATGCATTTATACAGGGCCGTCTTACTCGCGTGGTTCTTAGGGTGCGTGAAAATGTGGACACAAGAGGGGCGAATTTTGATTGTGTGATACACATACATACGTTATCTGTTATTTTTCAATTCGAACAACATTCGATTCGTTCGGTAACAAAAAGGAGACAATTGGTGAAAAAAAAACTGCCAGTCTAGACCAAACTAAAATAGATAAGATATTGCTGGAGAAGATCAATTTAATGAGGTGTGAATTGTTGTGTTAATTTTTTATACATAAAAACACAACTCCATTCCATATAGTATATAATTAATAATAAGCTCTGGATTAACCTATTTGACGAAGAAAGGCGTCTGCCAGGACTACTCCGTTTTCCTACGAGATTTTTGCATCCACTGACCCCCTGTATACTTGGCTATATAATCTCACTATCTATTGATTCGATATATTAAATAATATTCATTCGAATAATTTATTGTCGTTGATTTCTAATGTTTCAACATCTGTATGCATATATTTAACAGTTTCTGTGACAGCAGGTGTGAGAAAAAAGTCTATTTTTTATTTGAAATATTAAAAAACTAATTACAATCAACCATGATCAATTTGGTTAAGAAGGGTGCAATCTGATTTCGCGTCCCGGCGGTAAATTTAGAGCTAATGCGATCCTACAAGCATACATTATTGTTTATAAGCTGGTAGGTAAAACATATACATTTATACTATGACAAGGTGCTGTTGCATATATTATAATTATACTGTACATATTACTAAGAATCGTTTTGAATTTTGAATTTGCATAACCGACAATATTTTGTAAATAATAATACTGAATATTGAGAAATATGCTTAAAACGTCAGTCAGTGAGTCAGTGTAACTGTAACCGTCATGATTGAACAGCTCCACTTGCCCACTATCTTGTTTCTACCTTTTTTTAAAAAGAAGTCGACACATGGTATCGACTACTTGGGCTAATAGACGTTAGACACTCATTTTACTCGTTGAAACCTTTTTTTTTTTATATAAATTAATGTATCTTACAAAGTAAAATGGCGCTAACCGGAATCGACATACACGCGGGCACAATTTAGGACTATAGAAAAGTATGCATACACCAAAAATTTATTCATATAATTAAATTATACATTATAATTTAATAACTTTTACGCGAGTAGTATAGGGTTCAACATCACTGTTTGCCGATTCAATGGATAAACTATTACATTCCAAGAAATACTTAGGTATTTGTAGGTATGGCAGAGTATATTCTGCTATATGTTTATTATATAAACAGAACATTCTAGTGTTACCCAACATTTGTGCCAAGATAAATGATGTCTTGTATTTTGTATAACAACCAGTCACATTTTGTCTTAAAAAAAAAAATTTATTCGGTGTATATTATTTATAATATCAAAAATTATACTGTCTTGTTTGAAGTACAAAAGTGTTTAAGTGTTTTTGAAAAATTATATTTTTATGATAATTCAAATATGTTATATAATATGGTCGGGGAATTCAAGCGGATATTTTTGAATTAAGTAGAGCGAGTCAGATTAAGATATGAAAAATACCTTACCCCTTGTGTAGAAACTCCAACTAATTTTAGCTCTCTATATAGTGCCACTCGTTAGGGTAGCCGATTTGAGAGTACGTATAACGAGTTATTATTCATTTGATTTCCAGAAAAGTTTTAATTTCCTTCTAAAATATTTATTAAAATTAAAAAAGACTGCATATACAAAACTGCATAATAACATTAACTTGGGCCAACTATGTCCTTAACTCGCAAATATTTTAACACTCGTAGTTTATACAACATTCGCAGTGTCAGTATAAATAAGCTCCCCGGGAAAATGTTTCTTCAGAATTTTTTTCTACAGAAATCTTGCCAAAACTATTACGAATATTTTCAATTAACTATTTCAAAATTTATTGCAATATAAAAACACTATATTTTAAAATTTTTATTATTAATTATATTTTTATTTCTCGATATTTCAAAGAGCTATACTCAAATTTGGCATCTGATAGAATATGACTATGGCAACAATTATTATTTGGAAGATTCCCAGAAAAAAGTAGAATTATGGTACCCCCCATAACTCAGTTCTGGATCATCCGAAATCGAAAAATCAAAGTTATTTCGATAGATAATATTTCGATAGTTTTATTGTTGTAAAATAAAAAAATAAAAAACCTCGTAACGTTATAAAAAAAACTATATACAGAAATAGTATTCAAAATTTCAAAAAGATTAATGCAGTAGTTTTTCAGTTATGTTTATGATAAAAAGTGAATCAATAATAAAATTTAAGAACAAGCTCCATATTTTGGGTTATTATCATATGTATTAAATTATATCTACATCGTTTGTAAAGTAATTTTATTTGAAACACAGATATTAATAAAATTACTTCTTTGTATTTTGAGAGTAACACTAATGAAGTGTGTTTACGATACAATCTTTTGACAATATGATATAACTGTCACTGACAGTGTACATTTTATCAATGTATTTTATTTAACACAATAAAGAATGCATTTTACATTTATTGAAATGCAATGTTGACATTGTTTACTACTATACTAGTAACTATATGCACATGTAATATAATATTAGATAAACTTGTTAGGATTTATTTAGCAGCACATAATACTTTAGTCTTTACAAGTCTTTAGTCAGATCTAAATAGACAACTATATGGTAACAAATATAGACAAGGGAAGAAGATTTTAAAAATAATAAAGTAAAAAGTGAAAAGAAAACAAGTGAAAATAATACAAGGATGAAACCCACTGAAAAGGGAAGAGAATATAAAAAATGAAAGAAAAAATTATTTACGAGCGATCTGGGCCAGAAAAAAAGGCAACACATCCTTTATCTCGTTTTTCGGCAAAACAACAAGGTCTATGGAAACAAGTTAAATGCCACAGTTTTTATCCTGGTTATAATATTTCATATAAGGGTGGAAGTAAAAGAATTAACAATAATAAAAATGGAAATAATGACTCAAAATTAGTGGGTTAAAAAAAAAAAATTCACTCAAATCTGTAAAATTTTGGCCAAAATATCGAAAAAAAATATTTATTCAACCTTATGACGTTACAAAAACCAAACAAATTTCTTTAGCTCAATTTTTTTCCAATTTTGACAAACAAAGTATGTAGCCGTACTAAATTTGGCCCAAAATTTTCTAATTTTTGGTGAAATAAAACATATCTATAATCGATTGTAAAATAGTAAGCGCCTAGTCATGAGATTTCATACAAGGGTTGAAGTAAGGGGATTTACAATAATAAAAATGGAAAGCATGACCTAAAATTAGCGGGTTCTAAAAAAAGCCCACTCAAATCTGTAAAATTTTGGCCAAAATATCGAAAAAATTATTTTTTCAACCTTATGGCGTCACTAAAACCAAAAAAAAATTATTTTTGCTGCATTACGCTCAATTATTATCCAATTATGACAAACAAAGTATGTAACCCTACTTAATTAAGGGTTGAAGTAAGGGAAATTACAATAACAAAAATGGAAATAAAATATCGAAAATAACTTTTTTAAACTTATAACGTCAAAAAAACCAAAAAATTATTTTTTAAACCAAAATAAAATTTTGTACTGTATGATTTTGCATAGCGATAAAACTAATGCTTATAACTACCCAAAATTGAAGTGGTATGTTGACAAATTTAAAAGATAACATTTGTTTGAATTCTAGAAACAGAAAAATTACTTGAATATAATTGTATACAGATCGTTTTGTATATTAGTATAATAGTTATTAGAAAGTTTGAGTAAAGCTGTTTCTATAATATAATTTTTTTCAGTGATGAATCGTTGTAAGGGAAATATACAAACCACGTTCTAGCAGGTTCTGGCAAACCAATCCGTAACACACAAAAAAAATTTTCAACTAAAAGTTGTAGAGCATAAATTCAATACAAAAAATTTTAGCTTTTTTGGCAATTATTAAAAATAGCGGAGCCAGAACATCAAAAAGCTTTTTACATATACATGTATACATTTGACATAAACTTCATGTAAATGTAAATTCTGTGTGTCTTTGCTTAACAACCTTTCAGACTTTTTGGCTTCGTTATTTTTAATAATAGCTCAAAAAAACATAGAACCGTTTTTATATAGAATTTTATACTCTAAAACTTAACTGGAAACTTTTTTTTCTATCTCAAAATTTTTGACCCAGTTCAATTCTCATCCCTTTCAAATGGCTAAAATTGGAAAACATGCATAATTTATTCCTGCGATAATGTGGTTTTTGTACTTCTATACTACGATTCACCAATAAAAAAAATTACAGCCATACAGAAAGTACTTTACTCAAATCTTCCTCAAGCGCTTAGTCTATATCTTTTGATTTAGAGAAAACTATATTAAAATATTCCTATAAATAAATACATTCTTAAACTTGCAATATCTGTGTGAATCAACCGATTTATGTGTTACCCATTTGTTTTAACTTTTTATACTGGGGTTCCTCACATTATACATATGAGGACTATGCTTCAAGAATAAAAAATTATAGGAATATCTACACAGTCTTAACATTGTTTTCAATATATCAATAGATATGGAAGACGATCTGTATACTGGTTTTGTGACAACGAATTGTAGATATTAGATACATTGTCAATTGAGCAACCAACCATTATGTCTGATTAAATCGGATTAATTTGATGATTAATCCATTATAGAAACATGATAACTGTTGTATAATAATAATATAATTAGTTTGTGTTGACCAGAACGGAATATATAATTAGTATTCTATAAAAAAAAAAAAGACAATTATTGCTAGATAATTCGATGCATCGCACCTTAAACATCATATCGTACATTCCGATTCTAAATTTAATTGTTATAAAGAACTTGAATTCTCTAGTATTATATGGGCTGGAGGTTGTACTATCAAAAAATAATTTAATATGCATTCCAAATTATAAAATACACAATTCTTATTCATTTTTAAGATTTTATTTTCTGTACTTAAATAAATCAGTAATTTTATGTTTTTACACATTTTCACATTTTTGTCATATATTCGGCTGTCAGATTAACTGGCAATCATGGCAATGGGCTTGATGTGTTTAGTTTATGGGATTATTCAATTAAGAGAACCAGTACAGAAAAATTATCTTATAAAATTATGAAAATAGATTCACTTTAGAAAACTTTTCTTAATTCCTAGTATTTCGGTGATTATGTATTTTTACAACAATAAATATATTTTTTTACAACAATAAATATATTTGGTCAAAAGAAGTGTTAATTCGTTATCCATATTAAAGGTGTTCAGATCAATCAAATACTTTATGATAAATATTTATATGTTTAATTAGTTCACGGTGTCGTATCTGTTAATAACTCACCTGTCAACGAAATACTATGGTAGATTGAATTATACATTTAAAGAATTCTTTCATAGACTCACCTGTAACAAAAAAAAATGTATATTAAAATTTATTTTCTTTAATTTAAAATGAATTGTAGATTATTTTTGATTAGATTCATATTTATTTAATATTATTTTAGAGTTTCTAAATTTTCATATCCGTCAAATATGGAATATATGAGGGTATGTTTTAATTTAAAATTTGTAGCTATAACAATTAGGGATAGTACTAAAAAAATTTTGGTTGGGTGTTGATAAAATATCTTCTTCAGAGGTGGTACAAGGCCTAAATTTGCTTTGGGCAAGGTGAATTTCGCGAGAAGCTCTCTGGTGGCGCAAGTGGGTGGAATTATAAAATAAAAGCTTTCAAATTTATTTCGTAAAAAAAAAATCCTTTTTTTCGTTGATTGGCATGAAAGAAAAAAAATGTATAAATAATTTATAGTTTAGATGCTTGATACTTTAGATATAAATAACCTAAAACTCAAAAATAACCTAATAATAACATTTATTTTAAGTTTAGGTGGCTAGTTTTGGGTTATTGTTGAAAACTTGTACCGCAATATTAACCACTGGATCCGAATTCAAGCGATATCTCCAAACTACACACCCAATTGTTGAATGAGGGTTAATTTTAAAATCTGCAGTCAAACAACATTTATTTTTCGTAACTTTCTTAGCCTTTGAAAAAATTAAAAAAATCAATAAAAAGAGTTTGCCACCAATTTTGATATAGCATTTTATAAAAAAAAAATTTGACCTACAGATTTCAAATAATAACCATTTAAGGATCGGATGCGTAGTTTTTAAAATATCCTGAAATCCGATGCGGAGATCCAAATATTGGCCAAATAGCAAGCGATATCTGAAAAACTAGTCATCAATTTGTAAAATAAGTAAAATATCCACGATGAAATACATTTCATATAATAATCCACGAATTATATGTTAAACTTTATTACAAATTTGTAATCAGTAACCCAATACCCCCAGGCACGATTTTTCGGAGTTTAAGTTCGTAAAAGAGTAAAATCAGTCTCCTAGGTCCCATGACTCCATTACCCAACTTTTAAACCATATTTAACGCATTATAATAATTAGGTACCATACATAACAAAATATATTTTTTTCTTCATTTATTTTATCATATTGAATAATACCTTTACATTTCTTGTGTAATTTGGAAACTCAAAAACCTACAACGCCTGCTCTAAACATATCTGAATACAATTTGTTTACGTTCCAAAAATATTTGTATTTTTTTTTTTTTTTTTTTTAATTGGCAATAAAAAACTCAATTTTAAGAAAAATGTATTTTTCATGAAATAGATTTAATTTTTACGATTCAAGAAATTAATTTAAAACTGTAATAAAAATCACATATACGAGTACTGTATATTATTTGTAGCGTCTTGTATTAAATCAGTAAATATTAAGGCACTTAAATGTCCATAAAAAAAACTATAATGGTCTAAGATCACAGGGCCGCCAGACCTAACCTATTTTCTTACAAAAAAAATATGTGGGACAGGGTGCTGCTAGTATGTACTTTGACAGTATGTATGTTTGCAATTAGGCAAAGTCATAATTTTCCTTATAGGAAAATATATTTTCCCCAGGACTGATTGATATCTTGGATCCAAAGAATATTTTAACAATTCATAATCCATTCCATCATTCACTTACTGTCGGCGATAATTTATGCAAGATTTTAAAAAATGTTATTCCCTGACTTTTTCCAAGATTTAATTTGATTGTATATAATTGCAAAATTCCCTGATCAGATTTAAAAATTTTTAATTATTTCTAAGTTAAAAATGAAAGTAAAAAACAATTCTATGAAAAATGAATTTATTAACGAATAAATTTTCATTGAATTAAAATATATATACCTTCTTAAATTTTAATTTATTGATTTTATTGTTTATAATCAGAATTCCTTCAGTTTAAGCAAAATTTTAACTTTTTTGACAAAATTCCCTGATTTTTCCTTGACTTGTACAGAAATTTAATATTATCTATCCAGGGTTTCCAGATTTTTCAAAAGTGTAGGCACCATGTTTATTCATGATATTTAGAGAACTATTTTCATACCACCCATAAGCAACCAGAACGTAGGCAGTAAACATCCTCCAGACACCTTTAAACTATAAACCTATATTATAAAACATGTTTTCACACTTTTTTCAAATATGCACTTATACTAATGACTCCTTAAATATGTGTCTTGGAAAATGTTTGACCCATACGATTGAGCATGTTGCTCATAGATGCTTGTGCCATTGTTCCCAGAGTATAATATATACAAATCGAGACTAAGAATATTATTAAAATTATATTATTTTTTTGGGATCTTTAAAACGTCTGAAAGTTACGACCGAGAGAAAATATCTGGCAGTTCTTTATCTATCGTTTGTAATAAAATAAGTAAGGCATGGCGGCGCTGGTATCTTGCACTATAAGAAAGCACAACACTATAAACTCTGACACCAAAAGCAGAAAAAAAAGGCAGCCAGCAATGGTAAATAGGATTTTTATGATACCTTTAAACTTTGTCGGCGATAATTTCGTGTACGAGCTAGGTAGTATTTGTAGACATGAGGTGGCAACGAACGTCGTGTCTCTTCTCCAATCCATGGTCCAGCTGCCCCCATTACAGTTACTGGAGACGGTGGATATAGGTCCCGTACCAATGGCACTCGACTCATAGCGTATACAAGAACAGCACGTCATCACCAACACATAACACTATCTCACTTTAATACACATATATTTAAATGGTCGTGTCAATAATATAATCATGTTGTTCTCTTTCATTTAGTTAGTACAATGATGATTTTATATGATTTGTGACACTTTACCATGGTATTATATAAAATAAATAAATTGGATTCTTTTTTATGCGACGATTCTACATAATCCAGTTTTTAATATTTATTAAGTACAAAATATAAAAAAAATGAGATAGAAGTACACGGTATTGAATTCAGTTCGGGATGATCAATGTCCTTTAAATTTGGGTATAAAATGCACGACTAACAGCATACATATATACACCAGAATGTTTCCAAGGAGACTATCTACGAATAATATGCCCAAAACATTCATCGTTGAATCTGGGATTTAGAACTACCTAGTTGTGAATCTGGTACATTTATAATTTTTTTTTAATGGAGTTATATATATTCCTTGAGAGATTTCGGACTTGGATCATATTACTATGACTGTTCAGGAAATGTTCCCAGAGCTGACACTTCTTAAATTTGAAAGAAAAGTGATAAAGGATGAGACAGAAATTGAAATTTTTCTTAAGTACAATAATAATACGATTCATCAAATCCCAACGGCATAGATGGTTTGGCCACATTTTCCGTATGGAAGAGCTACGAATGCAAAATTAGATTATGGTAGCCAAAATCTATACACCTAGAATAAGAGGAAGGCAATTATGAAAACAATTAAGTAGAGGAACAAGGTCTAAGACAGAAATACTTATAATCAATTTCCGTGCATTGTAAAAATTTAGAGAAAAATCTGAAAAGAACTTTTCGAACAAAACATCTTGGATCCTTACCACAAGAAGGAACATGGAAAATAAAATGTTAAAATTCCCACTTCTATGCAGACGCTATTAAAACACTTCTGGTTGTGTAGACCAGAGCATATCATATATTAATTTTTGAAAATAAATGTTTTTATTGGGCCTAGATTCGGCTTGTGCACTCTAAAAGTTTAAAAACATAAGAAGACTATAATTTCAAGTTATTATTCAAATATTTTCGAAACAAAGTTTTGTACATTATGTATATTATTTATTACACAATAGTTTTCCTTATGGCAAGAAACAATAAACAAAACTAATGGCAAATAACTTTTAAAATAAATATGAACAAATATTTAATCATATATCAAATTCAATTTGTTTAAGTTCATGTTAATATTGATTTAATATTATATATCGAATCTTTTCTATTTAACTACGATGTAATGTTAAAAAAATACAGGAAGGAAGCATTTTCCCAGATCTTTTTATTGGACCAAACCAAAAATCACTGTTGACATACTCTATATTTTACGGTACTCCATGCACCATCTGTTGAAATTTACAATACCAGTTAAATAATAATTAAAGCATAATATTTATTTTATGTAAAACAACTTAATGGTCTATTCACACATATCAGTCACGTCATAGTTCAGTTCCCAACCAGCCTCAGTAAAAAAAAATAAAGGCTCTACAAACGGCCGTTTCGTGTCACAATATTGAACTGTGACGTGACTGATATATGTAAATATACCATAAGTGGCTGTTCAGACAGATAGATCGGTTTTGCGATGTGGCGGCGACTTTATGGACCTCAAAACTATACATGTATATTTACTATATGTATATTTGACATAGAAAAATGTGTAAAAATGTTTACGTGAGTCAACAGATTTATGTGTTATACATTATTATTTTAATAGTGATGATCCCCAGTATAAAAAGTTAAAAAAAAGTATAAAACTGTTGACTTGTATGTATATCACTGTATTTGTTTCAAAATTGATGTATGTATAAAAATATTAATATCCTCAAAAGAAACAAAAATTCTTTGTTTTTAAATAATGACTTACTACCCAATTACGTACAGGTATTTTGAAAATTTACACAAAATTTATACATATAAATAAATACAGAAGTTATTTTTCGTTGAATCAAATTAATACATTGTATTGATTTGAACAAATTGAATGATAATCTTATCAATTAACATTTGAATGAATGAATTCTATATGGTTATTTATTTGAATTGAATTCAATTTATTTATTATTTATTCACAAACAATCAATAGCTTAATAATTCCATTTTACTAAAAAGCTACCATGTATTTATTTATTATAATTGTTTAAAAATTATAATTAAAAATCATTACAATCGAACAATAGTACCTGTATTCTCATTAGTCTTTGTATAACCAGGAATTAAATTTGATTTATTTATGAATTCAATAGGATATTGATATCGAAACCTGTTCAAAATTTCACTATTAATATTAGTAAAAATTGTTATATTTAATTAAAAACGTGTATTCTCATTAGTCTTTGTATAACCAGGAATTAAATTTGATTTATTTATGAATTCAATAGGATATTGATATCGAAACCTGTTCAAAATTTCACTATTAATATTAGTAAAAATTGTTATATTTAATTAAAAACGTCAGAAATTTTAAGAAAAATTTGCAGTTCTTGTGTTTGTTTACGTAAAATTTTTTATATATTAGTTATTCCTCCAATAGAAATTCAGAAACATTTTATATCTTACCGAATCATTGATCAACGGTGCATGATGTGTGATAGTCCGTAAGATTGTTTGCAAGAGGACTGCAAACAATTAAGAGAAATTAAACTTTAAATTTTTTAAAATTATAATGGTTCTTCATTTGTGATCTGAAAATCGTTTATGCTTAAATATTAACGGATATGAATCTCTAACTCGACAAAACAGAAGGATACCCTCTTGAAGGGGTTATTATATTATTCGCGTTAAAGAGTGTTGATATAATATAATAAAGCTTTCTTTTTTCCCGGCAAAGTCTATAGACTTTCAATTTTAGAAGAAAAACTACTTTTTCAATTGGTGGCATGAATTCAATGGACAAAAAAGAATTATTATTAAAGAATCGTTGGATCGAGTTTTATTGGCAATTTTTCTAAGCTCTGATTAAGTTGAACGTTACTATAATAAATTTATTGATAAAAGAAACCATTATTTGTGAATTCTACGGTATCCCTGGAGTTTAGGTTCGATTAACATTGATTTGATCGCCTCAGTTTTGGCTACTCTGTGCTGCTATCGCTTTAAAAACACTAGCCAGCCACCACTTTAACCCAGTAATCTATCGGAGCCGAAATATATCTAAACTTTAAAAGTTTATAAACTGTTTGAAAAATATATTGAAAGCTATGCGTATATAGATACACTTGAAACTGGAGAAAACAAAAACGTTTGGTAAAACTTTTTTAGGGATACGATTAAATCGTTTGCAAACCGTATTGGAAGCGTTTTTAATTTGTATATACTGAATATAAAATTTTTATTAAATATACCTGACCATATGCCACTCACTTCATTTTCGTTAATGTCATTATAATAAACATTCAAAACACCAAGTGGTGAGTGGTGAAGTAAGGAAACGGTAATTCCAACAAACGTGCTTTTAGTACAAATCACATATTTTATTATATATTTTTTAATAAATATTCTCCCTCAATGGTTGTTGAGAAAATTTTTTAAATAATAATAAGAAAAAAAAAAATATGTAAAAAATAACATACAAAAAATGTAATTAAATAAAAAAAAAAAAAAAATTGTTCCTGTTTTTATTACATGAATTAAAAATTACCTTTTGTCTCAAACATTCATTGTGTTAATTTTTTATTTTTTTTATTTGTGTATATTATTAATTTTTTTTCCTTTTTTTAATATGCCAATACATTGTTTTCACCTAAAAATCGAGATGAAAAAAACATTTTATGGGTGTATATTTGAAAGCCAGTACATCTTAAAGTTTAATTTTTGCTACGCAATATCGCATTAACAGAATGAATCTTTCGTGAAATAGGGTCTATAGAAAATTCAGATTTGGAAGATAAAGATACAGTAATACACAATTTACTAAATGATAGAATGTGTATAAAAGTTCAAATTCCATATTTTATTATGAATATTGAATTGAAAACTAAACGTAAAGAATAATCATTGCCTTAAAAAAGCCTTAAATTACAGAAATTATATGTTTTAATCGAGAAAGGGTGGGCAAATAAAATAAATTTTTAAGTGAAACAAGAATAAGAGAGCTGATGGAAAAAACGGACAAATTATGACAAAATATAGAGGATTACAATTTTTATACATACATGCTTATAAATATATTACACCGATACATTATTTTTTTTAATAGTAAGAAACCCTACTGTTATTTCATTGTTTTGAGTTGTCACTTCTATCTGAAAGCACATCTTGTTTCATATTTCATTCAAGTTTTCATTAAAATAACCTAAAAACTTCCATACCATTTACTCATAAAATGATAATGTTTAACTAGAGGAGATTTGTATAACAATAGATTTTGTATAATACTCCATAATAATTATAATAAAAAAAAACGGAATTTTTAATGAATAATATGAATAATATAGAATATATGTGATATAGAATTTATTATGCATACTAAAAATAAATGTATGTATCCAAATCGAACAGTCATAGTAAATAAAACACATTGTTCAAATATGTGCTTGAGGCCCTTCAAATATGTTGGAAATAGGGGTAATGTTAGAAAAAATCTCCATCCATATATAAATATTGTAAGGATTATGAATTTGTAATTTAAAAAAATTCTAAAAAACTATTCAAATCCCAGATTGTGGATTTAAAGACGTTCTCGAGGCTAGAAATAGATTACGCTTATGCAATTTCGAATACAGATTATATCTTGAATGAACAAATTTGTTATGATGTTAATAAATACTACTTATTTAAGATAAATTATATAGGACATCAGTGTGTAGAACCTTTATATATTTTAGAAAAAATCTGAATCTAAAAAAATATCGTCGTAG
Organism: Chrysopa pallens; assembly: GCA_020423425.1. Taxonomy (NCBI): domain Eukaryota; kingdom Metazoa; phylum Arthropoda; class Insecta; order Neuroptera; family Chrysopidae; genus Chrysopa; species Chrysopa pallens. The sequence continues at coordinate 17,100,815 of CM035594.1, forward strand.
ACGTGTTGAACGCCTAATCTTAAAATGAACGGCTACAATGGACTTTCATTTACTGGCTATGTTCGTCCAAATGATTCTTAGCATGCCAAGGACGCATAATACAGAAGGCGACAATTTTAATAAATATGAAAGATTTTATTTTGTAATTGCACAAAATAATAAAATTTAAATTTTAATTATGATCATAACATTAAAATTATATTTGTTAACAAACATCTTTAGTTAAACAAACCCAATCAAATGAGTGTAAGAGTATCCATCTACTGCTAGATAACGAAAGAATTACATCCCTGAAGAGACATGAAAATTAAACATAGATGAAAATTTACTCTAGTGGTGAAAACTGAAATGAAAACATTTGGTTTCGTACTCTGCAAAATTAAAACCAAAGAGAGCCAACTACAACAATGTATTGATTTATCAAAGAACACAACCCTTAGAATTGCTTTGAACACTTTCATGTAGATGGCAGAATTCGAAACTGATATATGTACAGAAAAGTGATAGTACATTTGTTTTATCTAAGGAGAGTTCTACCCTTTGATTATACAAGATGATTCATTTTGATACAACCACCTAAAAATCTAAAAGGATAAAAATCAGTTTTCCAAATTTTTCTGCTTGGAAAAAAATCTCTAACAGGCCCTCAATTTGATGGTTATATTTAAAGTCAGTTCATGGTCATCACTGATAAGAGGTAGATATTTCTGCGTTTACATGAATTACAATTATAACAACACTGATGAATCTAAATTATCTTATCCGCACCGTGTATAGTACGTAGAAGAGACATCTTAATCGACTCATGCGCTTCGAGTATCTTAAATTTGCAATAAATCATTTACATTATAGGGAATAAAATTATTTGTTCAATTGTTTGCATATAAATTATATAGCACAATTCAAACAAAATTATCTTATATATAAAAATGAATTGCAAAATGTGTTGGTAAGCGCATAACTCGAGAATGGATGGACCGATTTGGCTAATTTTGGTCTTGAAATATTCGTGAAAGTTCAGGGAAGGTTTTTACGGTGAGAAACATAAATAATAAGTAAAGGAAAATACTATAAACGATAATTTAATTTTCGAATACAAAATGTTCTTAGCTGTGAAATATATATTTCTCTCACATGTTACTAATCATCATTTCCATAGAAACCAAAATCTAATTTTGAAATTCAAAATAAAACTTCTTTATCTATTCAAAATAAAACTTCTTTATCTCTTCTCAATAGCAGTATGATGAACTGTCAACTATATAAAGTGTGCATATCGCATACCGGAATCATGCTTGGTTCAGGAGGTCCATATACTTTCATCAAGTGTATGTGTACCACAGCGAAAATTATCGAGTGATCGCGGTCCCGGGTGTACCCCAGGAAATACCAGGTAAACACCGGGTGGATAAAATGTACCGGGTGCACACTAAATACCGGGAATCCGATAAGAAAGGATTTGAAATTCTTCTCCTAAGGGTAGAATTGCATCCGCGTGTAAACGATGTAATATCATTTATTAAAATGTGAAAAATAACACAGCAACGCGTAAACCGGGTGGGTATGCTTCAAAATATAAATTAATATCATAATTTATTCTGATTTACCGCAGCTTCATTATTTAGTTATAGACAGTTGAGAATATGTTATTATATTTAGGAGATATTGTTGTTAATTAGAAATAATTTATATAACAAAACAATGTTTACCCGGGCCAGCTTTTCAAAATAGAATTTATTCTCTCTTCTTTAGAATTTAGAATTTATTATCTCTTCTTTTCTATATTAGTGGTTCTGGACTTCCTTTTACTATTTTTCATCAAGTATATGAGAACCACGGCACAATATACACGTATTGTGGCTGCTCGAGGTACCGGGTGCTCACATCAAATACGAGTGTATATATAAATATTTCGTGTCACGGGTATCCCACACCAAATAGTGTGCTACACATCAAATACCGGGCATCCCATAAGAAAAGGTTTTCTGAAATTCTACCCCTAATGGGATGAAAAGCAGAGGCAAAGTTTGTATGGGACAACGGAATTCCTTCGTCCAATCTGCTTAAAATTTTGCATGCAATCGATGTAATATCAATGGTCACCGTGTCCGGGTATGCTTTAAAATATATATTAATATCATTATTTATTCTAATTTGCCGTAGCTCTTTCAGTATTAAGAAATAGAGGAAAGTTGTTAAGAATATGTTTTTATACTTAGAAAATGTTGAAGTTAATTAGAAATATGTGGCAAAAAGAAGTTTTGCCGGGGCAGCTAGTTGAATATAAAAATTACATTTAATTGTAGTTATTAGGTTGAAAATTATAAGAATGTTGAAGAAATTACATTCGTGATTATTCATTTAAATTCGTATATAAATTCTGAAAAATTTCCTATATTATATCACCATTCACAGATTTATATACCATTTGATTGACAATCATTTGTATTTCGAAGCATAGAACCGAATGAAAACTTTTTGATCCTTCTCCATAGTTAAGCTACACGAAATATTGAATTACACAGGAGTTGATACGAAGAATCTAAGAATTAGACCTGTATTTTTCGATAAAAATCTATTATAGTTGAATTTTTATATGCATACCAGCTGCTACTCAACCGCTTCGCGCGACAGTTCAAACTTTCTTTTAAAACATTAAATTAAGGAATGATTATAAAACTGCGCAAAATACAATTTTATTTTAAAGTGTTCATTACTCATTTATCTTGATAAAGAGTACAAATTTGAATATAAATCTTAAAACATAATAATTATAGAAAATATAAAATTGCTAAAAATTCATTCATCAAAAAAAATTAATAAAATTAAAGGCAATTTCAATAAGTAAATATAATATAATAAATTTATTATATCATTTATTATAAGTTTACTGATCTAAATAAAATATAAAATAAATGAAGTCAGAAGACTATTAATATTTATTAAATATTTTTGAAACATGAAGCACATATTTATTATACTATATTGGATAGACGCGGGTATATTTAATATTATATACCACTACATATTATAATATTGAATTCAAGAGAAATAGTAATAAATAATATGAAAACATAAATCTTTGTCGAACCGACTTATATATATATTCTCTCAACATCAATTCAGAAATGAGAAACCACATGGAAACAAACATATTCCATATTTTCATACTTTTGTTAATATATTTTCATTTACAGTAAGTTTACTTGTGGATCGTCAAAATAGTTATAAAAAGAATATAAGATCTTTTTTCAATTATGTCATGAATTTTTTGATATAATAGAAAATACTTGGGAAGACAATAAGTTTTACAATTTTTGAACGGAAAGTGATCCACAAAATCCGTGAAAACAATTGAAAAATCTATCGAAAAGTGGTTTCACTTTTGTCACCATAGACACTAAAATTAACTTAATAAAAATTGTTATTTTTCTTACTTAATTTGGAGGGATTGTGCGATTACACAAACACTAAATAACCGTTAAAATGATAATGCATTCGTGATAAGAGCAAAAAATGAGGAAAACTTTCAGCTCAATTGGAGGAAAACTATCAACGGCACTTCTGGAGCTGATATACTCCAAGATCCCAGAAATTGTCTTCTAAAGATAATAAACCGAATTTACGATAAATCGCCATCCTTCCCGTGTAACCTTCGATCCAATTTATAGTTTTATACAGTGACCTTAGATACAATTTACAATTTTATATTTTTGAGACAAAATATGAATAAACAATTATCCCACGTACGGTATAGTAAACATACTGTATGTGTACAAGAACTAAAACTTATTTTCAAAGTTGTGAGATAATATTTTATGGTAGCTTAATTTTATGAAGTGATTGATTAGCTCTTGGCATAGTAAAATGAAGAAATTCTCCGTGTTTAGCTTACGTAAAACAAACATCATAATGCAGTTCCAATAAGCAGAAACATAATGCACATACATATTCAAAGCTACAAGCTCTATTACATTACTGCTCAATTGTTGTTACTCCTATTTGCTATTTTTATGAAGAATGTACATATATTAATTATTTTATACAGCGTATTCAGTCAATTAAAGGTTGACTAGGATATCCTATAATAAAATCAAAAGAGATTGAAAAACGTCAAAAAATGGAGTATTTGTATTACTGTCTCTGCTAAGCAAGTAATAATTTTAATTTGTATTTTTACTGTTCATAACGTTAATATTTGTAGTTCTGTGAAGTGTAATATAACTAGAGCATTGTAATATTGAGAAACAAATATTGAAAGAAACAAAATGTTTGTTTGATTAAAACATAACAGTTGCTTTTTACAATAATTGGATATTTCAAAGAAACAAAGAAATACTCGTATTGCAGCAAGGTAAGTGCTTTTACTTTGTTGAATGATTGCAATGTTGTGTATTTTTTAAATATCAATCATAATAGAAAAATGCAAATAATTATTATTGTTATATTTTAATAGCGGTTGTACTTTTATTTAAACACAAAGAATCAAAGCTACATTTCAAGTTGGATGAATGTCTAGACTTCATTGACCAATTATTTCCTAACTCTTATTATTAAAAAATATATTAAAACAAGTCGCTATAGAAGATTCATAGTAGTATTTTAGCGCTGTAGTAGTAAAAATATTAACAACTCAGTTAGTTTGAACATAAGGAATAATACAGAAATGTTTTTGAACATACGAAATCATCATTTTGCGTGACTATTTTAACCTTTAAATTAAAAAGTCAATGCTTTGATAAAAGCTGGGGAACTACAAAACATATTTCGGAGATTTCATTAATTTTTTTTGTGTTTAATATCTTTGAAACTAATCACTTAACGAATATATCTTTCTCCAAAAAATCATTTTTCAATCATTTCATGAAATATCTTAAAAATTTCCAAAATTTTCGACATTCAAAAAGGAATAATTTTCGATCTTTTAAAATCCATCACATTTTAAGCTAATCTAACTTAAGTTTTTAGCTTATTTTGATATTTTTTTTAATATTCTTGTTTGAATGAGAAATCACTAAGTTTAAACAACTCCTTTGTCGAAATGATTTTGTTTATAATAATGAATCAGTCTTAAGAAGATAAAATAAGTATAGCAACGTTAACAAAATCTACGATTTTGTTGTTAGTATAAAATTTTTACTAAGAAACGTATGTATACAGAGTGATTTATTTAACTTGACTTTGTATAAAACAAGAATCATCTGATGAAACTCAAATGCAAACTTTATTTTGAGAGAATGAGATCTGGGTTAAATAAGGTCCAACTAAATTTTTTTAAATGTTACCCTGTATTTTTATTGTAGGAATTTATAAAGAAAAAACTTTAAACTCACGTTTAAAAAATTGGGTAGTTTTAAGCTTTTAAAAATGGATGATAGTTTTAAGCTCTGAGTTATCAACGGTGCCTATCCTATCCTTAGATTAAAAATTGATTGGTTAGCGGCGACTGAGAAAGGTAATTGGTCATAAAGAATAATTAAAAATTATTTTTACTATACAATTCATTTTTTAAGGCGCTTTGTTTTTTTTTTTTTTTGTAATATAATTCGAATCTGCAATAAACAGATATACAGTTTATGATAATATCAATATTTCAAAGAATAAATCAAGTCCTTGTTTAAAACAGAATCCAGCCTATCGAATCATTAAATTTTTATTTGAAACTATTTTTCTTATTCACCTGTTTTTCCAGTTTTTGGCATATTTAAAATTAAGGAATCACCCCATACTGTGTACCACCTGTACTTTATATTTGAACTTTTCTTTTATATTATGGTCGTATACAAAACTATACCAGAATCATGTACAGTCAATAGTAGTTAGTCGTGCTATCAAAATCATGATCGGAATAATAACAATGTTATTTGGATTCTAGATTTACATCAATTGTTTTTAATTATTTATGTGAATCGAATTAAAATTACATTTTACTGACTTTAACAGCTAGCTATATTTTTTGTAAAAATGCTTCATCGTTTTATAACATCTTTTAAGCTTCCGTATCAGTGGAAAATCAAACAGTAGTGAGATTACATTAACATTTTAGATTCCATATATATATTTGATATGTTAAAAAAATAACATAAGAAAATAAGTACAATATAACTGTGTTCAGCGTTCTTACATCCGCCAGAGAAAACATCCGCCAGAGAAAACATTCGCCAGAGTAGTATTTATCTTAACTCTATTCCAGCTAAAGTCATAAACACGGAAATTAGCTACTAAATTCCTTTGGTTTCTAACTGTTTCTATGTTTCAAATACCTAGCCACACTATGGCTAGTCCTGGTATCTATACCCCTCAGAGATTCTACAGTAGGCAATTTTATAATAATCTCAGTTGGATTACAAATACTAAGCCCATTAAGGCCATCAGCATATTATTCACCAAATGGGGGGCACATTTATAAAAAGCGTTGATAATTATTTTTCGCTTTAAATAGCACGGAATTTTTAACTATTAATATACAAACAAACATTGATTAATGATAGAAGGATAGCCTAGAAGGCTTGTATTAATAATGGACACTCCCATTACGATTTAAGGGTCTTTAACAAGAAATAATCATATTCTTGCTAAATTATTCACAAAAGGTATCTTGGTGTTATTAGGTGTCTAAGTACTTCTTCTAGGCCAAAGCTATATGAATCATCTGAGATAAAGAAAAAGTATAAGCATAGACAAAGAATGTAAACAGCCCTAGAAAGTCATAAGTTTAATTTTTGTGTATTCAAAAAACTTTAGTACATACTCTGACCACTAATCGGCTATAGCTGTTAACGTTGGAATTGAATGTGATTTCTAGTAGTAACCAAGAGAATTGGCATCTGTCAGTTAATTACTATATGCATCTTTCATCGACGAATTTATACATACTTATAGGCTTTTAAATTATAAATCATGTAATTATAATTCATAATTGCATGCGTTTTATCAAAGATTAAAAATGTCCATTATTTACCGATTTCCAACAGCTATAAACATCTCTTGGTCACTATTGATAATTACCAACATTGAAGTGCAATAGCGAATTGGTGGTCAGGGTTAATACTAAATTTTTTGGATACACAAAAATTTGGCTTATGAACTTCTATGTGCGCTTATGTTTTTGGGCATAGATCATCGCTCGCCCGTCAAATTGTGACCAATTACCTTAGAAAATTTTAAGGTAACAATATAACCGGCATCAACTTCATAAGTAATTGGATACAAGGATATAATTTATAGACATTTTTTATTTAAAATTATTTTTACTTATTTTTTCCTAAGTAGGTTTTTTTTTTTGTTTATTTATGTAATTTTCATACAAACAGTTTACCAACCACACTAAGCATCTACGATTTTCCCATTATCAAGTAAACGTCTACAATTTCCTCTTTATATTTTTCTTTTCTTGAACATTCTACTTTATACATATATATTTTCTTTTCCAATTGTAAGTATTGTTAAATGTTCTTAACTTAAATATATTGTTGTATTCTATGACAGTTTCTTTGGTGGTAAACAGTGAAAATATATTGCAATAGAACGAAGAAAAAAAAAAGGTAGAATTGTAATGTGACTGAATGTATTATTTACGTTATCAGACACAAACAGTCCTGGGGTTTATTATTTAACTAACATGCTACAAAACAATGTACAATACATTTATTATATAGTGTATATCTTTATTTGAATTTGAAGAAAACATTTGAATGGCCAAAAGTTATTCAGAAAACACATAATATGATAGAGTATATTAATTTTAGTCTAAAGTTTGTAATGATACCGAATATTGACCGATAAAACAAAATTTTGGTATGAGTGTTAATAAAAACACCTAAGAAGTCAATTTCGAACCGTCCTTATATCTCTGTACAGACTGGATATTTATGAATGCTAATTACAAATAGTCCAAACAATGAAATCATACGTCGAGTATTTAAACAATTAACTCTATTAGTTATTATCTTCACTTGTTTAAGAATAAATTTTAATTAAGAAGAATCTTCAAACATAAAACATTATTTTAATAATGAGGATATATTTTAGGGTACTCAGGACCGTAAAAATAATCAGATTATAAATTCTGGAAAGATTTATTATCGGGATGATAAGGGGCTTCGTTCCGACAAGGCGTCCAAATATTTTACTTCTAAAATTTTGTAAAATGGTATCAACACTATTAGGTACGCAATGTCAAAACATGTCGATTTGAGAAATTCCTAAAGTTATTGAAAAAATCACGAAAAAATATTTTTCCCACAAATCCAACGGTAAGGTCGACGAGTCGTTTACCTTCCGCACATTAGAATCCATTATCTACCATTCAACGTCTTGAAAATAGGTTACAGAATTTTGTCAAAGGACAAAAAGCCTTTTGGCATATGTTTTTACTCTACCAATACTTTTCACAAGTATTTTTTACGGTGGGTTTTTGGTCCATTAGGTACTGAAAGAAATTGAAATATGTAAAAAATCCTTAATTGTGTAGACATTAGTGTATGTATATCATAAATAATTGATTTTAAATTTCAAACTATAAATGTTTACTTCGATTCAGTAAACAACAACAGTATTTATAAAGTTTAATCAAAATTTAAATTCGATTATTTCTTTTTTACAATATTTATTTGAATCACAAAAATGCAAATAGGTTTATAAATATGCAATATGCAATTCCGTTTGCATTTTATAATTTGTAACACATTTGTAAAAAAAAAAAAACTCTTCGTTTCGTTTCTCATATGACTTTTTAAGATAGACGATATTGTTCTAAAAAAAAAAGAAAAAGAATAAAATTATTAACTTTACAGCTTTTGTGTCTTCTATTTTGAACTTGTGTAACAAAATAATTAAAGTTACCAGCTTACCGTGTTAATTTTTTTAATATTCGACATATGATTAAGTATTATTGTGAACAATTTATAATGATTACCATTTATAAAATATACTAAATTGATTTATAATTGAGATATAAGGTAAAAAAATACATTTTCTACATTTGTATCACATAAAGTTTTCTGACATTTTCACAGAAAGCTGGCTATTTTTAAAACTATAATAAATTATATTGTATTTTTAACAGATTAACAGATAATGTCATATATACTTTAGTTTTTGCTATTTTATTTTGCACATTAGATTAGAGCTTAGAATGAATTTTATCGCTGTATGTAAGTTGTCCGGCGGAGTCACTTAAAAAGGCTGACTTTAAGTTGTTTCTTTCAAAATATTTTCCTAAAATCGATTCCAGAATATATTCCAGAATATATGTATACTCGAGGAATCGAAAAAAGCGACGACCTCAATCTTTCACATTATAAAATACATTAATTTTATGGTGTATTTTATAATTTTTGTAGTGTAAAAAAATGTTTTCGATAGATTAACAGCATGAATTCTCAACACCTCAACACAAGGTAACAATCTAGTATTTAATATTTTTAAATTTTGGTAAAAAATGAAAATAGGTAAAAATGTCGCATTTTTTTATTCTTTTAGTATACATACAAAATTTTATCACAATCATATGAATGATTCACGAGATATCGAATTTAAACTACAAAAAGTAAGTTTTGATACATTTTCAGAAAGATAGTAAATGAGTTAGATGTTTCTAAAATAGGATCATCCCGAATGTCTATTCAATATTCCTTACCACAAATTTATAAATATTCGTTATGTAGTTTTGTAGTTCTGAATGAATGTTACAACTCAACAGATCAAGGATATTTACAAGAGGAAGTGAAATATAATATCATCCTATATGAAATTCGAATATTCGATGTCGTATTTACTATAGTTTTTCTTTTATTATTGATAATATATTTGAAATACAAATATAGATAGTTAGTTATCGTCGTATAAATATTGTTAAAGTTGTAAATAAATAAAAAAAAATTATATTTATTTTTAGTCATTTTTATTTATTCACTTTTTATTCTTGATTTTTATTGTAAGTATTACAATTACAACAAACGGCTTTTGTAACGGCAATTTTATATTGTTTGGATTCAATCCAATTTCCTTATAATGCTTTTTGATAAAAATTTGTCTCAAACGTAAAGCAGAGCAGTAACAATTTTATTGTACGTTGTTTTAAAATTATTTGATACAATTCTGTCTGCTAAAACTATATTCATTTCGATAGTCCAAGAGTTGATTTTATCTCTCTAATTGAATGAGAATTATGTTTTTATTACTTTAATGCGTCTTTAAAGTAATAAAAACATACTTATTACTTCACAAGTATGAAACTTAAGTGTTTTTTACAAAAACTAAATCAAAGATAGATGTTAAAAAATCCTGATTAAAAAAAGATAGCCAAACTTACAACTGAACTTTTGAGAGAATATAATTTCTTCATTTTGTAATCTATTTTAATTTAATTTTTAAATTTTGTTGTGGTATTGAGTCTTTTTTCGTATTTTGATGTGAACTTTGGTTGCAAATTCAATATCTATCAGAAATATGGTGATAGGAAGAACATTTAGAATTCATTATGTTTTTGACAATGATAAGAGCTTTTCACAGCGATTATGAAAAATGAATGTAGGTTAATTTGTGGCAAATTTTGAAAGATAGTCAATTATTAAAAGAACAGGATTGTGATTTATGTTTTTATTTATAAAAATAGACTTAGTTAAATACAAATTTTACCCAGTTGAATACTTCGAGTCATGAAAATTACCACAATTATGTGTTAATCAACCAGGTATGCACGAATTTTGACGGTAAATCTAACTGATAATACTTACATATTTAAATTGCTAAAAGAAACAAATTGCGTGTAAAATGAAATGAAGTTATATATTAATTACAGTTGAATGTAAGTTCATGAGCTGATTTGGGCCGAAATTGTGGCGAAAAACAAAAAACTTCGATGGCCTTCCATTTTCATGTGAAGATTGTTCATAACATTTCGATAATCAATTGAGTTTTTTTTCGCGAAAATTGGAAAAAATATAATATACATTACATTTGAGATTGTTTTTATTATAGAGGTCTCATTTTTCGTGGAAATTCTTCCTAAAGAAGTGTTTTGCAGTCTTTGAAGGTAGATATAGCGTTAAGTAAATTCATTGATAAAAAATGGAGTCTGAAACAAACCTGACTTATATAGTTCAATTACCCGATTTACGATTCACCTTATTTACGATTCAAAATTATTGCAATGGGCTTGTTTAGTTCAATACTTGGGATGAAATATGTATAAAAAAATTAGCCGCTTATCAAACATGCATATTTTTATTTATATGTCGTAGCTCCCGGTCTAAACTAATATACATTTACGATAATCATATTCATATACGTTTGTATAAATTTAAATTATTTGCAAGAACCATATACATAAATAGTTTTATGAGGAAAATATTAGAAAAATGTGGATTTCAATATTCAAGCAGTTTGAATATTTATTTATATTATGGTATTTTCTACAACCTTAAATTTATATACTGTATAAATTTATTTAAATATGCTCTCGAGTACAAAGAAAAACTTTTATTTCAACCGAAAATTTTAGCAGGAACTCTCGAAGACATTGTGATTATGCGGTAAAGTTTAAAATTATCCATTATTAATATTGAATTTTATACCAATTATATTTTTGAGAAGTTTTGGAGATAGAAATGAGATAATCGAAATATAAATGAGAAAGTCATCAAATTTTCTCAATATAGTTTCAAATAGCTATTCTCAATAAGAGTGGTGTTCATCCATGAAAAAATTGGTCTTATAAAAATTTAAAAACAATAATTATCTATTCATTCTGATAAATAAAACAACATCTAATATTAAAGGATACTTTGTATGGCCATACTGTACTGTACTGTAACAGACTCGCAAGTCACAGTTTGAGTATTCGACAACTACTGACTGTTAATTTGATTTTCTAAAGTTTTAACTTATTTCGAAAACAATTTGTACAGATACTCAATATGCATTATTGCATCCTTATTCTCACAAAGGATTGACTACTATACAAATTCTATAAAAGAAATAGAACAGTCAATGTAATTATGGTACTGGCTACTCTGGTGAAGTCTTCCGTTCACCGATATTTTCAAAGAAAAACATATTATTCGAACTATCGTACATTTGACAAGATATCACACGTTCGAACTGTCATACATTTGGCAATTTAATTATATAAAGTGGGTTTAGTTTTAATGTTTGTTTATAGTGAATCACAGTTGTTTTTTGGATCGTTATTAGGATTACAAACATTCAAATAAAAATACAGATAAGAGTAATAATAATATTAAGGATATAGAAGTATCTAAATATAAAATGTATCAACGGCAGACAGGTTTTCCGGAATTAAATTAACGTCTTACTAACTATAAACTGTTTGGTTAGGTACAAAGTCATGGCAGATCAGCCTTAAATCTTGTAAAATTGTAAAATAAAAGTATTATGGAGCAATCGAAAGCTTTGAGATTTTGTTTTTACTAAGAGTAACTTTGGCCTAAATATACTCTATTATCGGCAATGATTCACAGATTAATTTCGTTAGTTTATTATCTGAATTGAGGCCTAAGCTAAAATATATAATTTGGATAAATTTTCAAATACCATGTTCAGTATTTCGATATGCACCGTCCTTGTCACATATACCTCTATGCCCTACCGTCTATAATAATGAAGTCACCCACATCATTATGTTAACATAGTTTGCCCAAGTAATTTGCCAAAAATAAGTAAAAACTATGGCTTTAAAAGTTAAAGTTAAAGTTTTTTATTAACTTATTATTTTATTGTGAAACATTTAGTTATCTTGAGTCAGGCAGACTCCTTATAATCTATTTTATTCAACAACTACATGATCATCAAAAATTGAAAGCAATTTATCCAGGATTTGGCTGTACCTATTAAATTTTCAATAAATTAACAAAATAAATCGCAGGGTTATTAAAAATTACACAAAAATTTACTTTAATAAAAAATTTTTTATTATTTTTTTATTATTTAATTACCTGTAGGCCAGATCAAGTATCGACAAGAACTTCCTGTTCCAATAATTTATCTGATCCAAAAATAACATGCGGTTCTTCACGGACACAATGTATATAATATACATACAATGTATAATGCTGGAATATCAAATAAATATGGGAGTATAAAGTGGGCAGAAGGTACGTAAGTTAGTTACTTTTCGGTTTAGTAAAAAATACAAACATTATAATATTTGTTATTAAAATTACATGACAATGGTATTGTGAAACAACATATCCAAGTATGTATAATAATGCCGACAAAAAAAAACATAAACTACACCTTACCAACCCTAATTAGTTACTAGCTGATGGCGGACCCTTATGTGCCACAATTTTAATGAAACTTTAGTCAAGTTGTTAAAAAGTATGTAAGAGGTATTGTGTTTTAATGAACTTTTTTTGTGTTGTGATAAATGAATACGTGTTATGTTAAATATAACGTTTTATCCAAATTACTTTTCTAACGTCAAATACTTTTAGAAATTAATTAAAACTTAGTTATTTACTGCACTTACTGGTTAGACATACATCCTCACAGGTCAGGATAAATATGCACATATATCAATGTTTAATTTTAACAAACGCAAATACGTGTTTAATAAATCTTGCAAAAAAAAAGAAATGTCCAAAAAGCAAATAGGTCAAAATAGAAACAACAAGAGTTAGAATATATTGAAGGTGGCGGCCATATTTATACTTAACATTAAAATTAAAATTTGCATAAAATATATAGATTGTGATATAAAATGCGTTTGATTGTGGGTTGCTTATATTGACCAAAAAGTCATATATTCATTCCAATTACACGGATTTAATAATTCTGTTAAAAACTTGAAAAATTTAAGAGTTATTGAGATCAAGATAAGTTTGACAATAGATTTTAAAAATAACACCTAATTAAAAATCGAACGAGTTGATTTTAAGATATCGTGTGGAATTCGATCTAGAAGTCAATATTTCGGATACATTTCAAACGACATTTCGAAAAACTACCCATCAAATAAAATAAGTGACCTCAATTACCCTAATAGTGACAATGGAATTTTTTTTTTTTTTAATTTTAAGACGATTTTAAAGTTTTTTTACAGAATCACAAAAAGTTCGTAGTGGTATGGAGTCTCCACTGAAAACAACTTTTCAAGGCTAGGAAGGATTCGTAGCATCGGCAACTGTATCTGTAAACACAAATATGGTTTCTGATGTGAATTGCGATAGAAGACTACAAGCAAGAAATTTGTGTTACTTTAATTCTTTTTCCTTTAATTTTACTTTCTTGTGAATAACAGAAATTAAATTTGTGTAAATGTAGGTGACTTTTTGATAAGCAGTTGTCAAATCTTTTATCAAACTTGGTCAATTCTTGCAAACTTTCGTAAAAGACAAAGTTATTTTATCAAATCTTTTGTATTGAAATACCCAGTGTATGAATATAGATTCTTATGGTGGAAGAGGTTGGAAGTACATTCAATATATCGTTCATATTAACTATATTTATTTTATCTGCACTTCCACCATTAAAATATAATGGTATGAAGTTTTTGTTTTTTATCATTTGAACTGTAAAATTTTAATGTACGTTTTTCAATGAACACTACTGTACAAACTGCATTTTATTTTAGCCACTAATGCGCTAAGCTACCTGTCTTTAAATTTTACACCAAAATTTTTATGCTTATTTTAATTGGCACCTAAAAACTACATAAAAAATTTCATAAAAGTGTACCCTACAAAATTCAAAATTTCCTACTATTGTCCTTAAAGCATTCTCGAAATCTGCAATACTTGTAGAGCTTAATTCACAGAATTAATGAAAAAATTGCTTATAAATGTATTATTATTTGTTTATTTTATGTCGAATAAATTTGATTGTAACATTCACACCATTTAAGTAACGCATTAAGGTCTAACGCCCCAGAAACCTCGGATTGAGCTCGTTTCCAACGCTTTTTCTTGTCTAAGCTAAGAATACAGAACACAAATAGATACATCTTCATTATTTTAGTTGAAAATACCGCTTCTGTCATAGTAAAAGTTATTATTTTCTTTTCTCCGCGTTTTCAAATAAAATTTAATTTAACGCGGTTTTATTTCATAAGTCTTCAGGTTAATACATAGGATAGGACAAAAGCATCAGTATTTCGTATCAAAAACTAAATTTTCATTATATACAGAAAACACTGAAAAAAATTTAAAAAAAAAAAATCTTTTTTATAGGAAACCACATAGTAAATAAATTATTCAATCAAGTTTTATAACGATAAGTAATGGAAATGATACGAAGCGAGTAGAGGAACAAGAATGGGACCCTTCTTATTTCACTTAAAAAAAAAAAATAAAGATAATGTGATAGACGTTAAAATGCGTAACCGAAAATATAATATAATAGACTATGAGCGCCCGTAGGAGATTTGAGTACAGCTTTCTATAAAGCTATAGTTTTTTTCAGATAGGAATCTTCGCAAGTCATCAGCTTTTATACATATTGAAAAGAGTGAGAATTGTGGTAACAGTTAGAGAAAAAAGTTTCAAATGAAAGTTTTTTGGATATTATTAAAAATAATGGAGTCAAAGCATGTATACATTTTACATACATTTTATATACATGTAAATTATACGCGTGTGTGTAAGAAATTCGAAGCTCTGGTTCCATTATTTTTAATGACAGGCATATATGGCAAAGGACCTGTTTTATGCTCTGCAAACTTTTATTTGAAATTTTTTTCTAACATTTACCGTTTTGACTCAACTTGAGTATGAACACTTTCAAATGTATAAAAGCTACTAGCGCACAAGGTTGATCCATGGCCAAATGTGGTTTCCATACTTCGAATCACTGAAAAAATTACATCTTAACAAAATTCATTACTCCAGAGCTCCTGGACTAAGACGCTAGTATGAATTTGAATGTTTTATTTAGTTTCAGAATGACTTCGGCAAGTGTATGGATATCCAAAGTAACATACCATACTTTAAACAAAACGTAACATATGACAGAAATTTACACATAACTTTATTTTATGTATACAGATTGTTTAAAAATAAACAAAGATTTCTTGTGATTCAATTAAAATCAATTCAATAACATTCAAAACATTTGCTTGACAGGAAAAATGCTGAATTGTGAAAATACAATTTTTAAATTTTTTAAAAAATGTAACATCTGCGTTTTCAATAAAAATAATCCTTCATGTATAAAGATCTCAGTATAAACTTTTTGTTTATATATTTTAGAAAATATTTTCAGAATTTTTTAATAAGCATTATTAAAATTATAAGCAATTTGGATAAAATTTGGAAAAATATAAAAAATTTATAGTAATGATAAATTTTTATCAAATTAATACAATAAAAACAGTCTTTAACGTTATATAGAAGATTTCAATTTTTCACTGTCGTTTAATAATTGAATAGTAATTTTCGACATATCGGCTATATCGATTTACTCAAATGAATTCTCAAATAATGGTTATGAGAAGATTTTTAAAGAATGCAAATTTCTATAGGATGAAAATGCTTAATTACTATATACTTATTTTTAAGAAAGTTAAAATTCTCCCGCGAAGCCAGCAGGTAACATCTAGTATAAGATAAGTCAATGATGTAGTAAATAATGTTTTATACCCAAAGCTAATTTAAAAAATTATTATATTCATTGAGAAAAAACATGAAATAAAACATTTAGTTCAATCACATTTTCATTAAAAAAACATTTTCGTATTTCTGACGTACACAATTTATTTTTTTGTTGAATTCGTTGAACTAAATGTCTTCTGCAGAGCAGATATTTAGTTATTGGTTTCGTACCGATGACGAAAATGATAAGTAAGAAAATATATACGTATATCAGTAGTATATTAAAGATAACACAGTGAATATTGATATTATTCATCTCTTGATACTTTTGTTTCAACGCTTTTAAAAATACTTCACAAATCCGTGAGAAAAAATATATTTATTTCGAATGATTAAAAAAGTATGGGGTGATTTTTAAGTAGTATGTGTGAATCAATCTTTAACCAATATCAATATAGAAAAAAAAATATTACGCATTAAGTATTAAGACCCTATATCTTTCGAGAAATGTTTCAAAAACATTTTACTCTAAAATTAATGGTGCAATTCTCGATATAGTATAAAGCTTAAAACAATTGCAAATCAATTTTTTGGCTTTGGTATTAAATGCAATAAATGTTTCCCTAATTTTAGTAAAAACATTAAATTTCTATGTTCATTCTAACCTAACGGATTTTGATAGCCCAAAAAATAATAAACATATTTTTATACCGTTAGCGGTTTAAAAGAAATTTTACCGGTCTACTAAAAAACGATACTATATATTATGTAAAAGTCAATTCTTCAATTTTAAAGTGAAAATATTGCATGCAATTTATTTTAGTTACTTATAAATATACCGGGTATGTTAAATCACCTGAACACGTTTACAAAATACAGAATTTTTAGTAGAATGGTGTAGTTAATATATCTTATAATATAATTTATACAATTAATATAATAATTAAAATATAATTTTTACAATTTTCTCTCTTCCATAAAAGGTGTATACACATCGTGTATGTTTAGGTACGGTTACAAAACGTAGTGCCCAACATTCACTTGTAAGATCTAAGATCCCTATTTTTATCTTATCTTAGAAATCCATAAAATCGGTCTTAAATCTTCGCCTCGAAGCATTTAAAACATTTTGCTAAGCTCGTTAGTGTTTCAATGTAAATCTTCAACACTTCCAGGCGACAAGGTAAACATTGTCCCAAAACTCTAGAACGCCAATTGCATTCTTGTTCACGCCTCTTCATTGTATTTTCCGCAATACTTGGTGATAACTGACCCTAATCGAAATTTAACCCGATAGCACAGCTTCTTTCAATACACACGGTATGTAAAGTGACTTTCTAAACATAATACAGCACTTTCAGCACAGCTTTCGTATCAACATCTTATGTCGATTTTCAAACCAAATATGTAATAAATTTCTTTGGTGCTTTCAAGCATATAAAAGTGTATGCACATAGGAATTACTTATATTCAATTTAAAATTTTTTTTTTCAATTTACTTTTCATGTCTGATATATTTGTTATGGGCAATGTATTAACTAAGAAATTTGATAAAATACTTTAGGGATCGATAACTTATTTAAAATACAAAACAGTAAAAAATATACTTTTAATAATATTAATATTTCCGAAATTATAAAATTTTTAATTTAATTTTTAAACTATTTCCTAGTGACGTCCCCGGCCAACGAACTACTTTTTGGATAAGACTATTACTCGAGCCAATTTAAAAAATATATTTTTTTTTTAATATACAATGGCTAAAGATTTTGCAGCATACCAATAAAAATCATTCAAATCCGACTACTCTGTACAAATTTTTGCGTGATCTAAAATTATACGAGACGACTTGAGATGTCCAAATGTGGTTTAGATTAAATAATTACACAAATATTGATCAAATTTATCAATTTGGCCATAACATATACAATCCTATATGAATATAAACAAAACCCCATGAAGAGGATTCTGCCACCTCGTATACTGCGATCGTTTTCATTATCCTCTATTTATACTATGCAAAACACACGATTATATAGATTTTTTTTTATTTACGCTTCTATAAAATATTGTAATTAAATCGGGGTATTTATTAAAGCATTATGCTTGGAAATTAGGTTTATTTTCTTGCTCGTTTGCCTATTGGTCTGTATAATTATTCTGACGAACGCTCTAAAACTACTAAACGATTTGATAAAATATAATATGTATTTGTGCGTAGATAATTACATAAGTATTTTTAATTTAATTGAAACCAATGAATTAGGCTAATTGTTATATAGAAAAAAGCAAAAATTATGAACATATTTACGTAACAAACCTTAGACTGAAACGAATATATTTTACTACAAAACTCGTGTATAACAAATTATTGTAAATTAAAAACTAGACTAAAACGAATATACTATAATACAAAAGTCGAGTATAACAAATTATTGTAAATTAAAAATAGAATATATAGTCCCAGAATTATTTTAGTTGAAACTTTTCAGCATGGAATATTATAAGGGGATAAATTTTAAAGAAACAATATATTTAGTAAACATCCTTGGTTTTATCAAACATTTCGTGAAAATAATATTAGCAGTATTCAGATATCTAAAATGAAATAATATTAAAAAAATGGGACTATATAAAAAAAGACAATTTCAACAAAATATGCTTTCGGTTATTACAAAATTTGATATTTCGAATACTTTAATTAGAATTGTTCCAATTATTTAGAAGGATACATAGATTAAATAAAATTGTTTTAGAATCAGTAATATTGAATCAAAATTGTATGTAAATGATGTACTGTAAATACTAAAAATAAAAAATCTTATATTTTAAACATTTTTCATAAAAAACAAAAACAATTAGGTTTAAAACCATAAATAACCTAATCAAATTCAATTTGGCACACGTACAAAAATGTATTCTTTCAGGTTTTTCTGTGATCGGTTTGCCCGACTAATCGGCTGATCAATCGGTCAACTATTAACTTAGTACGCTAGTCGACTAAGGAAACAATAGGTACACCTCTTATTTTAATTTCTTTTGAGAAGAAATTCATTTACATACCGTAGTTTCTACGTGACAAACATTTTTGTATAGCTTTATACCATACATATATGAACCTGGTAAACTCATGCATTTAAAATGAGCCAAGTTGCATGTTTTGTTGTAAAAGAATTAAAAAAAAAACGGTAGTTAATTAAACAAATGCTTTAACAAACTAAAAATTTAATTAGTAGAGAGAGTTAAGTTGAAGATAATTGATTTTATAAAAAAGTTAAAGTTGTTTGTTGAAATCCATTATCTACTATATTGTATGTAACTTTTGATTCATTATTAGTTTTTTTTTTGTTATAACATATTAAGTAAAATAACATTTACTTGTATTATAGTCGTATACTGAAATGTTTTCATACCTAAATGCTATGACGACTGAATAGGTGAAGATGGTCGTAATACAAGTCATCTGAGCGGTTAAAGAAATTACTTATTGGACACGATAGTATTTGTATAATAGAAAGACAATAAATACTGTATTATAAAATTTTTAACTATATGTCAAGCCTCTTCTGTTTTTTATTTTAATATTTATTTCAAAACAAAACAAAAAAGGAGTTAAGTTTAATTTAAAAATAGTAATTACATGATTTCGAACTGTAAACATTAATAAAGAACGAACACTTAACTGTTATTTCCATTTTTTTGAGTCATTAAAAGATCAAATATTTTACTTCCCTACGTCCTCACCAATAGATCACATTAATATATTTCTCTGGCATACAATACAAATATTTATAAATATTCAATACGAATCCGAATACAATCGTCATGAAAACGATTTTGTCCAATAGCATGTTAAGCGACAAAAACAAGAAGTAAGTCATAGTTATTCAAGAGTTAACCCTAGCATATATACTTGCCGAAATTAATTCTACAATGGAAAGTTTATAAACAGCCTGTATATGGAATGATGTGAATGAGAAACTTAAAAACTAAATTTTACATTGAATGAACTTTGAATGTTGTTTTTGTTATAAGATGACTGTCAGTGCGTATTTAGTAGAAAATTACTTATGCACATAAAAACAGATTTTTAAACAAACATTTTATGTTTTTTTTAAACTAAAAGTCAAGAAAACTTTTTCACCACTGACATTATTATTCAACTTTATAATAAATATGTTTTTAAACGAACATAAAAAACAAATTCTGTTAAAAATTTTGTAAAAATTTCCATTCTTATTTTGTAACTTATACTCGTTGTGATATCTTTAAATAATGGTTTTTAATTGTTGAGTGTATCAAATCATTGCTCAAATTTCTATTAAAAATTGTAATTTAAGATTTAAGAGCGTAGATTTTCGGAATTGATATATCGATAAAACATTATTAGTATCCTCCAATTTTCAACTTTCGGTTTTAAACATATGAAAAAGTGCTACTTTGGAAAGCGGACCAAATTTAATATAAAATATATATGATTACAGACTACGAATCCACAATCCATTTTGTAACCCAAAAGTCTCCCAACGTTACCACAATAATTGTATTTTTCCATAATATTTTGCCATTAACATACATATGAAAAATATATACAAATATTAAAATAAAAAATATATATTAAAAATATATAGCCAAAATTGACATTTTGTCTTTTTCTAATTAATGGCAATAGATATTTCAAATATTTCAATAAAGTAAATTGTCATAAAGCACATTTAGATAGCACTCGAACAATAAATTGATTGTTATTAAACTTTAATATTACGATTTTGTATATCATAGCATGGTTTGGTATGTGTATATACACAGATTGTTTTCTGCATCGTTTGATATGGGTAAAACAGTGTTACAATTTTCTTATATAGAATATTACAATTTGTATACAGATATACATAAAATACATTACACAAAAACATGGAAAATGTGTGTGAGTAACAGATTTATGTGTAAAACATTATCATTTTTAAACGATTCTAACTATAAAATGATAACCTACACATAAGGATGTTGATCCGTACTCATATCGCGTATATTTGTATAAATTTGTGTCCGAACGAAGTGAGGTCTGCCGTATACTTAGACGATTTTGCATTTCGTTTGTCTGAATCTATCTATTTTTAGTCCGCTAGATAACATTTTGGATTGTGTCATAAACTTCTAAATTTAGTGTACGTATTATTTATATTATTTTTATTTGCTGGTGAGTGAGGTCTACAGTTCACAGAATTACTAGTTATACATATATAAAAATTGTAATATTCTAAATAGGGTTATTTAAACATTGTTTTACCTGTGTCAAAGGATGCTGAAAACGATAGGTATGTTGTAAAATAGGATAGTATGATTCTTGTTGAAAAGTACCAAAGTTAACTTTAACTTAATATAATAATATAATAACATAAAACTAAAGTATTGGTAAAAGATAAATTAAATTTTATATATATATATATATATATATATATATATATATATATATATATATATATATATATATATATATATATATATATATATATATATATATATAACAAAAGTTCAAAGCGTGAGTGTAATTATTACACAGAACTGCACCCCCATACATGCACTGCTTTATTATCGAGTTTATTTAAGTACAGTGTTGTGGATATTATTGGTCTTATATCTTGGTCTATACCACTTGAATATAACTTCAAATTATCGAAAATTTATATTGAACTGTGAACTAAGCTCTGCGTAGAGCTTTGCTGTATTCAATACAATTTAAGAACAGTATTCACAAATTTTTGGGATGCATTTTAATACATTGTTAAGAATCTGTGAAAATGGATAGAAAATTAAAAATTCAAATAAGTATGAAAACTTACAGCGACAGATCGAGGGGGTGGCAGCAACGGATGCCACTTTTGATCCGTCTCTGAATATTTAGATTGTGATTGTGATTTTTATCGGTCGCCTTTAAGTGCATATATTGGCTTTATTGGCCAAATTACATTGACTTTATATATTCATATACAAAATTTTAAGTAATGCAGTCAACCCGCTGTTTGAACTAAGTTTTATTGAGAAAGTGAGATTTTTATGTTTTTCTAAAAGTAGCTATAGTAATTCTGTAAAAATTCTTAAAAATCACACCAAAAAAAATCTGTTATTTTATTTTTTATTTTATTTTCTAGGATAATTGAGTTCTAGAGACACCAAAAATAGCCAAAAAACCAAAAATAACTCATTTTATGATGGAGTGGCTAGTTTTCTAGGTTAATTTTTGTTTCTGATTCATCTGGAAATTTGATCTCTGGGTCTGATTTCTGGTGATGTTTCAGAAATTCGATTCCAATAGATAAATGTATATTATTTTTGAAATCTGCAGGTCAAACTACATTTATAAATATTAAATTTTCGAGATCGCAGGCAAAAAAGATCCTCGATTTGTCAAAATTTTCTTAAGAGCTTTCAAAAAATTGAAAAAATTAAAAAAATTTCGAAAAAAATTCTACGTTTTTCGGTACAATTATGTTTATAAGGAAAGTTTAACCTGTTTCAACAATAACATCTATTTATCAATATTCTAGACTAGTGTTATATTTGCATAGTCTCTAATTTTATTGTTTTATTTTATCATAGTATTAAGTTTTCTTAATTCAAACAAACAGAATTTTCTCAAACTCAATGCGTACATTTGGCCAGTTTTCCCATATCTAATAACTAACATAATTTATAATACAAATGTTATTTTAGCTGATACAGTAAATTTAGTTTATGATGGCATCAATATTTTTTGGTGTCATCTGTGATATTGCATGCAATATATTACATAATATAAATATCTTTTTTATACCGTGTGCATCATGTAAATTGTGACAGATTTTCCATGGATAAACTAACTATTTTACTTTGAAGTAAAAGTAAAACAGAAGTATCTTAGATATCTGGCTTTTATTACAAAATTATAATAAACAATGTTTGCATAAAAATTATAAAATCATGTTTACGTTTGTTTGTTTTTTTTTTTTTTTTGTTTTTTTTTTTTTTTTTGGTTAATATACATTATGTATATATACTAATATTCAGTATCTTTTCACCGAGCACATAAATCGAAATAGTTTGCGTTTTTATTCAAAAATAAATTATTTTGAAGTGAAACTTCTTTAGAATCGTTGGTATTTGAAACTCGATGAAACAAGAATGCATTACGATAAAGAAACAAACACATAAAAGTATAACATTCAGTGGGCGAAAAAATGAGATAGAATACATGGTCGTATCCATGTCTAGTAGTTATAAGTTATATGTT
This sequence comes from Chrysopa pallens, assembly GCA_020423425.1. NCBI lineage: Eukaryota > Metazoa > Arthropoda > Insecta > Neuroptera > Chrysopidae > Chrysopa > Chrysopa pallens. Next base: position 17,124,638 of record CM035594.1, read on the forward strand.
TATAATGTATGTGCTTTTTTGCTATATACTTATATTCTCAGTATCCTCTTTGTGTGATGCTTCGTAGTATCCCCACTGTCATCTACTACTACTTGTGTAGTGGCATTTAATATGTACAATATATGCAATATAATATTTTACATTAAAATATTAAATAACCTTTTTAACCTGGATAAAAATCGTACATTTATTCTTAATATCTTAAGTATCCATCTTAATATAGACTACTTTTCAGTAGTTGCATTTTTGTCGCAAGTGAATTGATCACACACGCTTTTTTCGAGTTAATGGTACGAAGTTCCTTTGATTAATTAGATCGATTATACTAGGTAATATAGATTTTATTCGGATTATTTTTTTCCTGTTAAACAGGAGATGTGGAAGAGAGATATATCTGAATGAAAAACATAAAATTTATACAAAAAATAACCCAAACAAGATTTAGTAAAACAATTCTTCGATTCCATTTTATATTATTAAACCAAAAACAATTTGAACTACGGATCTTTTATGCTAATCTTTTAAGATTAGCGAACATACAAATCCACAATATACGGTTCTATTCCGAATGCATTTTATTTGCACGAAGGATTATATTACGTATAAAAGCATCATTTGTTTAGTAACTGATAAATGCGTATGACACACTTTGTAAATAATGCTATAAAATTTGATAGTCAATATGAGTTATTTTCAATATAAATTGAAAAACTTTGTTTAAATTGAATTATAAACCAACAAACAGTAGAAATGTCATCCACACCTATCATATCCTATAACTATTTATATCTGTTCATATTTTTACTCCCTTGTATCGTGTTGAAGTTTAAAGGGGTAAACATCTATTATGTGGATCAGTGAATTCATATTGAGTTTTTTCGGGACGGGATATCAATATGTACATACTACGTGCATGTAAAAAGATTTTTCTATTGATAATAAAACGATTTTTCTTTTGTTTTCAATTTTTTAATCACTGGAATTTTCTCAAGCCGATCTGTTAAGATACCACCAACAGTAAAAGAGCCCGAGACAAATGGTAGCGTAACACAGCCGTATATTCACCAACACATGATTATAAACGCAATAACATCGTATCAACAAAAATGGTTTCGATTGAGCATTATTCCTGAATCTTGTACATCCTTTAAAACTATTACTATCATTAATAATTATATATTTGTAAAACTGAACATTTTTCATCACGAAATGGCCAGAAGAAGTTCAAGACTATCAACTTCTTAAGGAAGTACGAGCGCCAGGCGATGTGTGGATAGGTATCGACTCTAGCGCGGTAAGGGGAACGCAGTAACCATATGATTTTTTTCAATATATAGATATACATTTAACATTGGCTAGTGGCGGCATTTATTTTTCTTTTAATAAATACACTTTAATTAGTCGGGCAAGTGTAAATGTTTTTGAATTAAATTTATCACTAATATATTTACTTTCATCCATAAGTTTTTTAAAAATATTCACCGACAGTTTTACGAGAAAAATACAGAAATGTATCAATGTTTGAAGGTTACTCCATAAGACCAATGTTAAATTGCTCAACTTTAAAGTTAATTATTTATTTAAATGATCGGGCAATCTCCTTCAAATTTTTGGAATTTGTTTAGACATATTTAAACTTTGTATAAAAAAAAAATCAAGCCTTTTATCAAAAGTTACCTTGGTGCTCGTACTTTCTTAACAAAAATAGATATACTAAAATTGCAAGCAGGACTATATTTATCAGTAAACCATGATATCAAAATGTAAGATAGTAGCAAAAATATAAATTAACTATCTCTGAATCTATTTTGAGCACTTTGCAAACGTACAAGGGAGTTATTTGATGTTTGAACATGAAATTTACACAGACTTTATTATTTCTACTGATGCCTATGTGTATTTTCAAGTAGGCACTAAATTTCTGATATATTTTTTATATAATTTTTTTTTTTTAATAATTTACAATTTTATAATTCAATAAGGCTGTCAATTTATTTAATGTATTATATGATCATCGTGCATCAAACTGTTTTCTTTTGTTGCTATGGTTACGAAACTAATACGATTTTATCAATCAAATGATTTATAAGCCTGTGAATATTTTATCAAAATTTATTATATGATTTAACGTGACTTCCAAAACTTTATTAACAAATTTAAATAAATAATTATATTTATATTTAAAATTAATTTAAAATAATTTTGCATGCTTCATACTTTAAAGTTTCTACTCAATAACTACAATTAAATGTAGTTTTTGTAATTATTCAATAAATTTTGTTTGTCCTTTGGTATACAATTCACATTCAAAACAAATAATTATATATTTTAGGATGTTATATTACAAATTTTAGCTACTCGAGGCGCATTAATCGATTGAGAATTATTCCCTTCCACGTACTATGCACGATACGGATAGGTATTATATATATTATTGTAAATTGGGGAGTCGTCATTTATGTTTTAAACAGAATTTTTTATTTATTAGGAAATACGTATAAATATAATACTAATTGGGAATATCTCTTGCTGTGGGCTAGATGTGAATAATTAATCATTATTATTTATTGTTTTTTGCAACTGACAAGTAATGAACATATCGCCTATGGAAATCTACCAAATTTTGGTTTATAAAAAAACAGCAATAAGATTCTCATACAATTCCGCAGTAGGGTATTATTATTTAAATATACGCAAGTTTTATGAAGTATACGTTAAATTAAGCAAATTATTTTAATATTAAAAATGAAAAATGTGGCCCAAAATTAGTTCGATAAAAATCGGTCAAAATTTGGCCAAGATATCGAAAAAAATTTTTTGACGTTGTTATGTTCTTTAAACAAAAAAAAACTACTCTTGCTCTATCACGCTCAATTTTTTTTTTTTCAATTTTGACACTAAAAGTATGTATTCCTACTAAATCCGGTTTCGATTAAGCAAACAAATCAATAATAAATTTCAAGATCGTAAGATTCAGGTCATGATATTTCATGAAACCATTTAAGTTAACAGATTATTAATATCAAAATTGATAACTATGACCTTAAACTACTGGGTTTCAAGAAAATTTCACTCAAATTGGTCATAATTGAGCGAGGTTATCGAAAAAATTAATTGTTTGACCTTTATGTCCTTACTTTTGCTCTATCACACTCAATTTTTATCCAATTTTGGCAAATAAAATATATTTATCTACAAAATTTGAGTCACAATTCTCAGATATTTTGGCTAAAGTAAAGATGTCCCTAACAAGATTCTAGAAAATGAGAACCGGGTCATGATATTTCAAATGTGCGTTAAAGTAAGGAAATTATTAATATCAAAAATGAAAAATACGATTAATAATTAGTAGATTTCAAGAAAATAGCTTCAATCGATCAGAATTTGGGTTAAATATTGAAAAAATTAATTTTTTATTGAGAATAAAAAAACTAAAACAATAAAGAATAAAGAATAAAAAATAAAAAATAAAGAATACTAATTATTGCTTTTTATTCTTCCTTATTGGGAAGTTTGGCGTGAACACCTTGCGGGTCGCAGTTATTTTGGTAACTTTTTAGTATTAATTAAGCCCTCATTATCGTATAAACGAGGTTCTTCCTTTGAATGTTTGCATGATGCTATTTTATCATTTAAAATATTAAAAGTCAGAATCTATTTGATAAACATTCCTATTCGACCTTTCTTCCACTTATTTTAATTACTATAATTAGATATGCGCATATATAGAGTTATTTCATGTTTTATAGAGATATGTCCATAATGTAATTAAATATATACGAACCAAGCAAGGTAGTCAGTATAAGTGTATGTATCTATCTATGTATGTACACTCAACATACATTAATAATTATATAATTGAATTTTGGTTGATTACAAATATGTCATGCACATAAAATAAACAACATACACACAGTGTGGTAGGTACCTACTGAATATCATTACTTTAATATACCTATAGGGTCATTTTACCAATCAAACAACAGCACATAATAGACATTATCCTTTAGGTGGGTATATGATTTTGATGGAGGCCTTTTATCCAAGACAATCTCAAGTGTAGTATACATTGTATTTTTTTTCAATTTTAGCGCATGAATAACTCAAAAAATAAATATCCAGATGCTATAATATTTAGTATGGAACAGGAAAAAATGACAAAGAAACTAAACAGCAATTTTAAAACCTGGATGAGTTTAATAATCTGCCATTAAATAGGTATTAAATAGGTTAAAATGTAAGTATTACCAGTATAAATATAGCAAAACTAGATCTTTAATGAATACCTATCTTCTTATTAAATCGTATCTGCAAACCCAAAAACGTAGTTTAATTACGTGACAAGACACTGATCAATGCAACATTAACCAGAGAGAAATTTCCAGCGAGAACGATCAAATACAAATATTATTTGCAGTAATTAATAATCAAATTTTTCTGTATTCTTTTAACTATCAAATAAATGAACATGAAATAAAGTGAACTCGTGGTGTAGTGGTAAGCGTTCTGGATTGCTAAGAGGGAGTATCAGGGTTTGAGTGTCACAAGCTGGCAGTACAATTTTGTTTTCCTTTTTATTCATTACTATTTCGTAAATGTAATTTTTTTTCTTATTAAACGAGGATAGGCATTTAATGATTTGGATAAAATTTCGCATGCCGAAACACATATTTAAATGAGATAAACTCAAAAACATATTGTAAACAACATTATAATCAGCCAATATTTTAGAATTGAATAAATCACCCAACATAAGTAACTACACATCAATTGTTAGTGTATTCAACCGTATTCAAATATACCTTTATTAGTGAAGTGTTTACTTTATTCAGGTAAAGTAAACAATTGACAAATATATATATATATATATATATATATATATATATATATATATATATATACATACATATGTATATATACATATACATATATATTTATATATATATATATATATATATATATATATATATAAATATATATATATATATATATATATATATAAACAATGAAGACTGTATAGTGCCATGTTGTACTGTATTGTACCCTTTATTATAAAACAATTGAATAAACAATCATTTGAACACTGATTGTTTATTCACTTAAAAAAAGACTACAATAAATGTTGTTTACACATATTTACACATTTTTATTCAATTGGATATCAACATTCTGCTAATTTTATCCTAATATTTGCATAAAAATAAGCATAATTTTTTCGCAATAATTTTTTATACAGAATAAAACTAAACTGTAAATAATCTATTGAACTTAATAAAAGATAAACTGTAAATAATCTATTTTACAGTTTTTTATAAGCTGGACCTGGAGTAATGATATAGCGACTACATAACAATTCATCAACATGTGTGTCAAGTTGGCCATGAAAATCAGCGAATTTCTCTTGCCAATGATTATAAAATGGAAAGAAATAGTCACAATCGGGTCAATCGGTAGTTTATTTTCAGAACATTTTTATAGATATTAGATCCGTAACCGAAAATATTCAAAACTAACGGGTAATCCAAAGTAATTTCATGTCCGTAATCGTAGCCAAAATCGGTAAAATATTATTCCAATATCCACATACATATGCATATCCCAAATTGTATATTTATTACATCTCTGTTCAGATTTGGATGAACATAGCGTATGGTAATAATATTTCTGGCTACTATTTGACATCTCCAGCAGATTTTTTTTTTCTTTTTTGTTCAAATGAACTGAAATAAGTTTTTTTACGACGTTTAACAAAATTAATAAAGAGTTGATTGATTTCAACAGTTTGGAGGGTATTTCCAGCCACCATCTATTTTGACATTTTAGGAGCGTTGTTCATCTGTTCTGACCCTTGAAATTGACCTAGAGTGTTGAAAAATGTATGTAAATTAAACACAAGGAGGTATTTTTTTTTTTGGGGTTATCAACCACACTTCTACTTAATTTACGCTATTTCATTTTGGCAGTTTTTTAGAGTTTTGTGCAACCCGTTCAAACTGAATGAGACAATTGAAAATTTTTATTTAGTTGAAGTTAGTATCTAGTGAATGCTTTTTGGGTTTGTAAAATATGTAGTATTTTTGGAATTTCTCTACTCTGTTGCTGGTTTTTATTTGATAATTGAAATCTTCAGAAAATTAAATTAAATTTAAATTTTTAGATATATTCTATTGTTGAGTTATATATTCCATTGTAGAATATATTCATCATATTCACTATATTTTAAATAAATCTAGATAGGTTTATGGTAAATAGGTATTCTTTTGTTGGCAAATGGTTCACAATACTTTAATGGTTTAAAAGACCGATCCTAACACAACCATTTATATAATAAAATGGTATAAATCGTTAAATATTAAATTCGTTAAATTTAATTACCATAATCTATGTTATAACCTTTATGAAGATCTAAATTGTATTCTCTGAATAATACGTTACATTTAAGAAGATGTTCTTTTTTTCATAATTTTGTTCTATAATATCTTTCATATTATATCTAAAATATTATTTATCTATATATACATATAGAAAAAGTCAAATATTCGTGGATCATTTTCGGTAAATTTGTTTCCAAATGTTTATTAAACAGTTCTGGGAATATATGCAGCTAATGAATCTTTCGATATACTGGTGTGGTTAAACTGTTTTTACTGCAGGCAAAACTACATAGGTCTAACAACCTTCGTAAGCGCCCCAAAAAGTATTTTCTATCTAGTAACGAGTGAGACTCGGGTATGTATGGGAGCCCCTCCGGCACGTCTGTATTATTATAATTAGTTTTTTAAGTATGCATAGTGATGATCATGCGCCTATTTTTTTGCTTTCCATCTCTCGACTGAATAAAACCTTTCGACTTACCGTAGCATCATTTTTTGTGTATACTAGCCTGCACTGTAACGCATATGCCCAGCCTTAGTGTTTTTTTCTAAAGATTAAATGAACTGAACATTGAACGTTGGATATGCTCAATTTATGTTATTGAGAAAGTTTTTAGAAAAAATTATGGCAGTTACAAAGAAAATTTGAAAAACTTAGTTTTTTTTTGAATTAGTAATCGAAACTTACTCTTCAAATGCTACGCCCAATAATGGGCTGTTGGGAAACTTTATGTATTGCATACTTTTGTGTATCCACATGCTTTACATTAATTTTAATTATTATTTTTAAGAAAGTTTAAACTCTCTTGAAAAGCGAGAGGGTTAAAGCTTTTATTTAGTATAATAAAAGACAAAATAGCTTTAACTGAGTTATGTAATTAATCAACTTTGTCTCAAAGAATAATTGAATTAGCACGACTTTTGACTGCATATACGAACTTAATAAAATCGAAACTTAATTTAAGAGACATTCTTTTGTTCTATTTGGTATTCCGTTTTCATTCTTCGTAACATATCGATTGGCTAGTCAAGTAGTTTCTAGGTACGAAAAATCTCTGTTTTGAGTTCATATGCTAATTTTTTTCACGCAAGTGGGTATCGTATAAAGTATTGTATCAAATGTAATGAAAACACTTCAAGCTTCATGAGCTATAAATCAAAAGTCAGGTGTGATAAATAGGTAATATTATCATTGGAGTAGAAAAAATATGCATCTATAGTGCTTTATAAAAAGGATAATGGTATAATATTACTATTCATGTAGTGTGCTTTTAAAGGACATCTTGAAAATATCAAACGTCCTTTCATCTATTATATAAAGTAACATATTAAAAACACTGTCACCTAATATTTTTCTAAAATCACATTGAGTACAGCCTTTATAGCTGTAAATAGTTTCGTTCACATATTCACACCACGCCATAATATAAGACAAAGATAAATACATCGGTCGCAGCTTACGAATGGCGAGAATATTAAAAAATCTTCTTTGATTATTTAAATATAGTTCTACTTCAATTTTTTTTAAATAATTTGAATGTAAATAAATTTTCTTCAATTGTTTGAATACATATTTTTTAATGGTTCCATTTATATTTGAAAGAAAATTCCACTCCTAAAGTGGGTGGCGGTGATGTCACTATAATTTTTTTTGTTATTATTTATCACCCGGAAGACCAATTGTTAGAGGTAAAACAACACTAAAGAGTAAAAAATTAAAACTTTTTACAAAAAATAGAACAAAATTAAAAAAAAAAATTAACTTAACAGTAAAAATAATTTTAAATGAAATATTTTTATAAATATTCTCACAACTGATTCTTTGGCGCATATTCCAAATGTATGGCCACAAAGAAATTATTTAATTGGTTTATAATTATCTCGTTACGAACTTTAGACTAAGTTTTGTATTCCCTCGAATATTTGAGTATAAAAACTCCAATATTTAAACTATTAAACCATAACCATCATAAAATAGTATTATTAGCTCATATTGTATCATTTGATTTCTGTAATATATGACTAACAATTTGTGATCACACTGTATAATAATCGGTTTTATAAGCCCATAAACTAGTTAAGACTACAATTAAAACGTCAAAGTAAAATGTTATACTTTAATATAATTTTAATTCAGTTTGTGAAAACATTTATAACATTACAAGTTTATATCAACATTCTTATAGAAATTTTTTGTATTTCATACCGAAAATAAACAATTTTACGATATCCTCATGTTAGTATTGTAAGTGTAATGAATGTATCAATTTTTTTAGAATTTACAATCAGGTCATAGTTTTTCAAGAAGAATATCTCTCCTTAATATAACAATTTTAATGTTTTAAGAAGCGATAATAGTCAATTAATAGTAACTAGTTTGTATCTTCACTTCATATAAAGTTATTAATTGTTATAATCTAATGATGTATATAAAACCATAATGCCCAAATCGGCTAATCCTATTTTATCGAAACTTCGTAGACATTAATAGAAGGTTACTGTGAGTGAATCAGGCTAGTTTTTCATGCGTAAGTAGAAGAGAAAGGAGAGTCGAGAGTAGTAATGAAATTAATAGGAGGTTTTAGAACTTTGATTTACAAAACTGAGGAATAAACAAAGTTTACCGTCTGCTTCAACATTCGACTTTTATATACAACAGTTATTATTCTTATTACGTCTCTTAAATGCTTTAACGAATTCTTTTCATTTGAACAGTTTCAAACTTTTTAAAAAGAACAAAGACACATCAATTTGGATAATATCAAGTCAGCTAACCAAAAAAAAAAAAAAAAAGCATTTAATTTTATGTTTTACCAGTTCATAAAGCCTAAATTTCTGTATAAGTTATTGAAAATTTTTAAACAAATTATTTGAATTGAACTACAATTTGATCGCTCCAGAATTATGAATCAAAATTTCCATAATAGATCGATGAATAGAATAAATTTCTGAATCAGAAAGTTGTAGATATAACCGCTTAAGTTCATATCCATTACAGTCGATTATAATTGACCAAACATCACAACTCATGAAGAACATTCACTCAGTTTTACCATTTATATAAATTTTTCTACATGACAAGTAAAAAACTAATTAAATTATGTTATCAAAAGGTATGGAGAGAAAAAAAAAAAACTTTGCAAAAAAAAAAAATAATATTTTTTTTCGAACACACAAAACAAACACTTTTGTAAACGTTTTGAAAACATGTTTATTTAGTTAAAGAGCCAATTCCCATAACACAACTAATTAAAAAGTTTTTTATGCATTTTGTCTAATAAATCCGTATTTGGATTTAATTTATCTGTTTAATTCATTAATAATTACGCTCCCAATAGAATGAAGACTTCTAAAAATATCTTGTGGAAGATCTTTGGATTGGCTGAATTTACACTTCATATAGCTATGAAATGCTCTAGTAGTTAAAAATATAATATTTGAACCGGTTCAAAGATTCTTAAATTAAAAAATGTAAAAAGTGAAATTGACTAGCAACTTAATCTTGTATGTATTTATCAATACCTGAAGCTCGATATCTTCATTTGATATTTTGGAGTATAAAAAAATAAAACTTTCGTCTAGAAAGGAGATTTTCTTGTTTCCACAAATTTTCTTGTGACGACAAAATCGGAACACATAATTTAATAAATTCAATCAGTAAATCTAACACGTTAAGAAGAAATTAACATAATTTCAATATTTATAATCTTTATCATTGTTTAAATTCACAAAATATATTTGAGCGCGAGAGGGATTTGAATTTAACTAAATTATATTCCTAAATGCATTTCATCAATGACCCATTTTAATTATATTTCAATTTTAAAATTTACAAGAATGTTCAAAGCCTATGTGACTGGACCGAATCACTTTAAAGCTAATAATAGTGAGCTACGTACGTGAATTTCCATTTGGCGTCTAGACTAAACACATACATACACAAACGCATATATGTTTGTGTTTATTTAATTAAGTAGATGTCAATTAGAAGTTGATGCATATTACTACAATATGTAGAAAAAACCAGAATCTGAGTGCAACATTCTCTATCCAATATATATTATTATGTATAAACTTATCTCTCTCTATTCAACTTATATGTAGATACACAATAGAATCTGTGGGTGACGTGAATATACGGTTTATACACCACATGGACTGCGTGTCTACACTAATATGAGTATAGTTTTGATGCTACCGCTTATAGTATAGGCAACTTTGCAACATTAAAAAAAAGAAAAGTTAAACCTAAATATAGGCTTTAAAAAAATGTTTGAGATTATTCTCACTCCTGAAAGAGTTTCCCATCCTTCAAAAAGATGAAAAGTCCAATACAGATTAAAATTAACTGGAAAAGTCAATTACTCAATAATTTTAAGTAAAAAATCTGCTATAATTTTGACAAAAGCATGATAGATTTTTTACGAAAGTTTTGAAACCTTGATGGGTGCAGTATACTTCATTCTGCTTTACAAAATTTACCCTTATTTATAACTTTATTAAAATTAAAATTCTTCATTATTATATAACACAGATTAAAAATTCGTCAACAAAGAACTTATTAAAAACATTAAAAACAATTATACGACAAAGAATTTAATATTTATATTATACTGTTTATACTTAGAAACAAGAGTATATCTTATATTAATTAAAATTATCAATTCCAAAAATCCTTAGATGTTGTTTAAATAAATAATTTCAACTATGTAACGATTGTGCAAAAATATCCACAATTTTTTTTTTCTAATATTCGCTCAAGAGTAGAAAAGAATAGCGAGTTTGAAATTGTTTTGTTATTTCATTACATTTTGTTATATTTTGTGATTTTTGACCATCTGTTCTTGTACTATGAGTATTACTGATGGTAATACTAATATTGATGATACACATGGAATTTATTAATTAATGCTTTTAATGTTTTATTTTAATTAAAATTTCATATAGGTAGTGTAAAAAAATTTATAAAATGTTATATGACCATTCATATAATACATCTACGTGGTTTCTGTAGAAATTCAATATTTTTAATTACTTTCATTATCAAAGCGTACAGAAGTAAGCTGCATGAAGTTCTAGAAACATAGGATTTTGTTACATAAAACGTTTTGTCGTATTTTTCGATCATTAAAATTTTGATTTTTAGATTTTTAGTACACTTGAAATTTAAAAATTTTTCAAAACGATTATTTAATTTTAAAAATTTTATAATCATCAGTCTCGGAGACCACTTCCCTCGATCTTTATACTAATTTACTGGCAAAATTATGAAGAACTTCCAAAGGGTTAGATATTTAGTATTTTAGAGTCAGTTTGATAGTCGCTAAACAAAGACTTTAAAGGAAACAAAATTAAATAAAAAGAAGTAAATTTTATTTAGTAAACAATTCTAAAAAAAGAATTTTCAGTTTTGGAAGCTACCACATTTGGCAACGATCAGACAAATAAAATTTGTGTTGATTAATCATTTTCAAAGCCGATAAATTATAAACCTCTTATACGTTTATAAAAATCTGGAATAAGAAATTGGAATTTCATAACCAGCGTCGGGAACAAATATTTTCTAGCATTTTTGGAAATGTCGGTAAAATTAATTTTCAAATACCAGGATGGCATTTTCCAGCTTGTAATTTGATCCATTTTTTTTTTAACGAAAAATTATTACTGGTTTTAGTTTGAAAGTTTTACAAAACTACAAATTAGCGCCAAGATTTTTCTAATTACGAAAGGTTCTTTGATAGTATACAGGAATATTGAAAATGTGGGTGTTATTTTAGGGAATTATTGTTGGCATCCAAATATTTCAAAATAATCAATATTTGAAATAATTCATCTATAATTGATTTTTTATTTTATCATAACAGTTTTTCATAAATTTATTTTAGAATCATTAAAGAAAAATTCCTGTTAAAAAGTGTTACATTTGAAGCTTATATTTGACTAAATTCAATAGCTATTATACCCAAAACTAGACATTTAGATAAAAACTTAAATGGGTATATTTTATTTATAATGACTTCTTTTTTAGAATCCAGTGTCCCCCAATTTAAAAATATTTCGCTCTTAAATTATAAATTTTGATCTTGGAGGTCAAAGAACGAATCGACCTTTACCAAAATACGATAGAATGTTCCTTCCTTCACAACGAACATGAATATTCTATCAAAAACTCAAATTAATTGCACTGTTATTATGTGATCTAGGAAAGTATAAAAATGAGTTCAAGTGCAATACATCGATAAATAATTAAAAATTCCAAAAAGACATTCCACACACTTCAAAGTGAGAAAATATCAAAAAAAAATTTTATTTGAATAGAAAAATGATCAAAAGAATAAAAATTATAAATCACAACCAAAACTTTATCGTAAATTAAAACTTTAAAATGAAATAATCTGTAATTTATCGTTAGGTTTTAATCAAAGCATGTTCAAAGTTTGTGAAAAATTTTTGAGAAACCAAAAAACTTTGTTCTTAGAAACCAACAACACTTCTTCACGTAAAAAAATTTGAACAAAAATGAAATTTAATGCGAGTACATCTCACCATGAAGTTTTAATTCAGACAAAATTTCTTAAACATTTACAATGCTAAAATGTAATGGGAAAAGTTTGCACATAAGACTATGAAATTATAAAATTATAAACCATTAAAACAAACTACAACACTAAAATACACTTAAAATATACACGTTTGAGAATTTGGGCACTAATTATCACACAAACTATCACAAACTAGGTCCTTCAAACTATTTGTGTATCCAAAATTTATCAAACAAAACATTACTTTTATTATTTAAGAAAACAAGATAATTAATTAAGCCTTAAAATTTATTCAATATTATGATTATAATACAAAGATTTATAACACGAATAAATTTCTGAATAGCACGTGGATTGCTGCTAAGCCAACTACAACACAATGCTAGTTACTATCATCAATTCAAATGTCTAGTTGTCATGGTTATCACAACAATCAATGCGATCAAAGTATCCAAGTAATAACATCATACAAAACACTACTGTTTGACAGTTTTAGTTGAACGAATGATAGTTGTATGTTGACCTAGGACCGATAGACGGACGGGCGGCGGCGCAGCGCATACAAAGTATTTACTGCAGCGCCGCGACGGCGTCGTCTTCCACTGTCGTCCGGGTAGATAGGTATATGACATAACCTCTACACTAACATACACACAAACGATCACATCACATACAATGATTATATAAACATTGTCATCGAATATCCTTCTTGTTGTTAGACTTTTTTAGATCACAAAATATAAACAGGAACAGTATGGATCTCGGCCAAGCTAGCAGAGTAAAGAATTCAAAATTAAAATTAAATATGCTCAAAATTAGATTGTACAAAATTAAATAAAGTGCTTAAATTCTTAATTAAGAAAATTGAGTCATTATAATGCACTACTGCCATGATAACACGCTGGCAGAACAATGAGAAAAAATAACAATTTATAATATAATGTAAGGACCAGAATTTGGTGCTTTTTAGGTGCTTTTATGGTGTTTCCTTCAAGAAATCAATTTATTAAAAAAATACTAAAAGAATCACTGCAATGATTCACTTACATGAATTACTGCTATAAAAAGTGTCAAACTAATTGTGTGACTTGAAAAAAACAGTAAAATGTATTCAAAATTGAATTTAAATTTGCTCAAAACTAGGTACTTTTTAGGTGTAGCAAAATTAAATAAGGTGCTGAAAATTGCACTGCTGTAGTAATATCTCGCTGGTAGAGCAAATCTTAAAATAAAAACTATAACAGTATGTTGTAAGTACTAAAATTAGGTGCTTTTATGATGCGCCTACAATAAATCAATTTAACCAACATTACCAAAACAATCCGTGAAACATGAATCATAGCTCATAAAAGTTTGCATGTTGCAAAAGCACCTAAAAAGTACCGAATTTTAGTACTTATATAATTACAGTTTTTTTCAGAATTTCTCTTCTGGGGTGATATCAAAGAAGCAGTTTTTGAAGCAGTAATTTTGCAGTACCTAACAAGCAACCAATTTTGAAAATATTTAAATTCAATTCTGAATACTTTCCTCTGCTAGCTTTACGGAGATACTTTACGGAATGGATATGTCGCTATACAGGTACAAGAAACTTATATAAATTTAAAAAAAAATTGGCAATTTGAGTTTCATTATTGTGTTTTGTTTCTGTTTGTCGATCAGTAGGGGTTTAGACATTAGATTTAATTGGATGTAAAAAGAAATTGTAATTGAGCTATTAGCTTCACTCAATAAAAAGGAAAATTCGTAACTTGACTGTTCAAATGGCGAAGGGATTCAAGAGATAATATAAGTTTTTCCTATAATTTCATTTCATATTGAATTCAAAGAAATCATGGTGTTCCAAAAATGGAGTTTATGAAAATTTCAGTTCTTCTACATTTATTCATTTTTCATATCGAATGTTTGTTTAAATATAAATTTGAAAAGTATGGCCCAAATTTAGTAGAATTACATACCTTGTTTGCCAAAATTGGATGCAAATTTACCGTCATATGGAAAATAATATTTTTGATTTTTGTGGCATCATAAGGTCAAAAAATGAATTTTTTTCGATATCTTGGCCATATTTCAACCGATTTGAGTGAACTTTTTTTTTAAACGCACTTATTTTGGGTCATAATTTCCATTTTTTATATTGTCTTTTCCCTTACTTCAACCCTTATATGAAACACACTTATTATCTTAAAATATATTATAGATATGTTTAAATTAACCAAAAATTTGAAAATTATGGCCCAAATTTAGTAGAATAACATACCTGATTTGCCTAAATTGGATAAAAACTGACCGTTATATGACAAAAATAATATTTTTGGTTTTTGTGACGTCATAATATGCAAAAAATAATTTTTTCTATATTTTGGCCAAATTTCGACCGATTTGAGTGAAATTCTTTTTGAAACCCACTAATTTTGGGTCATGATTTCCATTTTTTATATTGTCAATTCTCTTACTTTAACCCTTATATGAAATTTCATGACCAGACACTTATTATCTTAAAATATATTATAGATATGTTTAAATTAACCAAAAATTTGAAAATTATGGCCCAAATTTCGTAGAATAACATACCTGATTTGCCTAAATTGGATAAAAACTGACCGTTATATGGCAAAAATAATATTTTTGGTTTTTGTGACGTCATAATGTTCAAAAAATAATTTTTTCTATATTTTGGCCAAATTTCGACCGATTTGAGTGAAATTCTTTGTGAAACCCACTAATTTTGGGTCATGATTTCCATTTTTTATATTGTCGATTCTCTTACTTTAAACCTTATATGAAATTTCATGACCAGACACTTATTATCTTAAAATATATTATAGATATGTTTAATTTAACCAAAAATTTGAAAATTATGGCCCAAATTTAGTAGAATAACATACCTGATTTGCCTAAATTGGATAAAAACTAACCGTTATATGGCAAAAATAATATTTTTGGTTTTTGTGACGTCATAATGTGCAAAAAATAATTTTATCTATATTTTGGCAAAATTTCGACCGATTTGAGTGAAATTCTTTTTGAAACCCACTAATTTTGGGTCATGATTTCCATTTTTTATATTGTCAATTCTCTTACTTTAACCCTTATATGAAATTTCATGACCAGACACTTATTATCTTAAAATATATTATAGATATGTTTAATTTAACCAAAAATTTGAAAATTATGGCCCAAATTTAGTAGAATAACATACCTGATTTGCCTAAATTGGATAAAAACTGACCGTTATATGGCAAAAATAATATTTTTGGTTTTTTGGTTTTTGTGACGTCATAATGTGCAAAAAATAATTTTTTCTATATTTTGGCCAAATTTCGACCGATTTGAGTAAAATTCTTTTTGAAACCCACTAATTTTGGGTCATGATTTCCATTTTTTATATTGTCAATTCTCTTACTTTAACCCTTATATGAAATTTCATGACCAGACACTTATTATCTTAAAATATATTATAGATATGTTTAATTTAACCAAAAATTTGAAAATTATGGCCCAAATTTCGTAGAATAACATACCTGATTTGCCTAAATTGGATAAAAACTGACCGTTATATGGCAAAAATAATATTTTTGGTTTTTGTGACGTCATAATGTTCAAAAAATAATTTTTTCTATATTTTGGCCAAATTTCGACCGATTTGAGTGAAATTCTTTTTGAAACCCACCAATTTTGGGTCATGATTTCCATTTTTTATATTGTCGATTCTCTTACTTTAACCCTTATATGAAATTTCATGACCAGACACTTATTATCTTAAAATATATTATAGATATATTTAAATTAACCAAAAATTTGAAAATTATGGCCCAAATTTAGTAGAATAACATACCTGATTTGCCTAAATTGGATAAAAACTGACCGTTATATGGCAAAAATAATATTTTTGCCATTACGTCATAATGTGCAAAAAATAATTTTTTCTATATTTTGGCCAAATTTCGACCGATTTGAGTGAAATTCTTTTTGAAACCCACTTATTTTGGGTCATGATTTCCATTTTTTATATTGTCGATTCTCTTACTTTAACCCTTATATGAAATTTCATGACCAGACACTTATTATCTTAAAATATATTATAGATATATTTAAATTAACCAAAAATTTGAAAATTATGGCCCAAATTTAGTAGAATAACATACCTGATTTGCCTAAATTGTATAAAAACTGACCGTTATATGGCAAAAATAATATTTTTGGTTTTTGTGACGTCATAATGGGCAAAAAATAATTTTTTCTATATTTTGGCCAAATTTCGACCGATTTTGAGTGAAATTCTTTTTGAAACCCACTAATTTTGGGTCATGATTTCCATTTTTTATATTGTCAATTCTCTTACTTTAACCCTTATATGAAATTTCATG
Source organism: Chrysopa pallens (assembly GCA_020423425.1). NCBI lineage: Eukaryota > Metazoa > Arthropoda > Insecta > Neuroptera > Chrysopidae > Chrysopa > Chrysopa pallens. Next base: position 17,141,924 of record CM035594.1, read on the forward strand.
ACCAGACACTTATTATCTTAAAATATATTATAGATATGTTTAATTTAACCAAAAATTTGAAAATTATGGCCCAAATTTAGTAGAATAACATACCTGATTTGCCTAAATTGGATAAAAACTGACCGTTATATGGCAAAAATAATATTTTTGCCATTACGTCATAATGTGCAAAAAATAATTTTTTCTATATTTTGGCCAAATTACGACCGATTTGAGTGAAATTCTTTTTGAATCCCACTAATTTTGGGTCATGATTTCCATTTTTTATATTGTCGATTCTCTTACTTTAACCCTTATATGAAATTTCATGACCAGACACTTATTATCTTAAAATATATTATAGATATGTTTAATTTAACCAAAAATTTGAAAATTATGTCCCAAATTTAGTAGAATAACATACCTGATTTGCCTAAATTGGATAAAAACTGACCGTTATATGGGAAAAATAATATTATTGGTTTTTGTGACGTCATAATGTGCAAAAAATAATTTTTTCTATATTTTGGCCAAATTTCGACCGATTTTGAGTGAAATTCTTTTTGAAACCCACTAATTTTGGGTCATGATTTCCATTTTTTATATTGTCAATTCTCTTACTTTAACCCTTATATGAAATTTCATGACCAGACACTTATTATCTTAAAATATATTATAGATATGTTTAAATTAACCAAAAATTTGAAAATTATGGCCCAAATTTAGTAGAATAACATACCTGATTTGCCTAAATTGGATAAAAACTGGCCGTTATATGACAAAAATAATATTTTTGGTTTTTGTGACGTCATAATATGCAAAAAATAATTTTTTCTATATTTTGGCCAAATTTCGACCGATTTGAGTGAAATTCTTTTTGAAACCCACTAATTTTGGGTCATGATTTCCATTTTTTATATTGTCAATTCTCTTACTTTAACCCTTATATGAAATTTCATGACCAGACACTTATTATCTTAAAATATATTATAGATATGTTTAAATTAACCAAAAATTTGAAAATTATGGCCCAAATTTCGTAGAATAACATACCTGATTTGCCTAAATTGGATAAAAACTGACCGTTATATGGCAAAAATAATATTTTTGGTTTTTGTGACGTCATAATGTTCAAAAAATAATTTTTTCTATATTTTGGCCAAATTTCGACCGATTTTGAGTGAAATTCTTTTTGAAACCCACTAATTTTGGGTCATGATTTCCATTTTTTATATTGTCAATTCTCTTACTTTAACCCTTATATGAAATTTCATGACCAGACACTTATTATCTTAAAATATATTATAGATATGTTTAATTTAACCAAAAATTTGAAAATTATGTCCCAAATTTAGTAGAATAACATACCTGATTTGCCTAAATTGGATAAAAACTGACCGTTATATGGGAAAAATAATATTATTGGTTTTTGTGACGTCATAATGGGCAAAAAATAATTTTTTCTATATTTTGGCCAAATTTCGACCGATTTTGAGTGAAATTCTTTTTGAAACCCACTAATTTTGGGTCATGGTTTCCATTTTTTATATTGTCAATTCTCTTACTTTAACCCTTATATGAAATTTCATGACCAGACACTTATTATCTTAAAATATATTATAGATATGTTTAATTTAACCAAAAATTTGAAAATTATGGCCCAAATTTAGTAGAATAACATACCTGATTTGCCTAAATTGGATAAAAACTGACCGTTATATGGCAAAAATAATATTTTTGCCATTACGTCATAATGTGCAAAAAATAATTTTTTCTATATTTTGGCCAAATTACGACCGATTTGAGTGAAATTCTTTTTGAATCCCACTAATTTTGGGTCATGATTTCCATTTTTTATATTGTCGATTCTCTTACTTTAACCCTTATATGAAATTTCATGACCAGACACTTATTATCTTAAAATATATTATAGATATGTTTAATTTAACCAAAAATTTGAAAATTATGTCCCAAATTTAGTAGAATAACATACCTGATTTGCCTAAATTGGATAAAAACTGACCGTTATATGGGAAAAATAATATTATTGGTTTTTGTGACGTCATAATGTGCAAAAAATAATTTTTTCTATATTTTGGCCAAATTTCGACCGATTTTGAGTGAAATTCTTTTTGAAACCCACTAATTTTGGGTCATGATTTCCATTTTTTATATTGTCAATTCTCTTACTTTAACCCTTATATGAAATTTCATGACCAGACACTTATTATCTTAAAATATATTATAGATATGTTTAAATTAACCAAAAATTTGAAAATTATGGCCCAAATTTAGTAGAATAACATACCTGATTTGCCTAAATTGGATAAAAACTGACCGTTATATGACAAAAATAATATTTTTGGTTTTTGTGACGTCATAATATGCAAAAAATAATTTTTTCTATATTTTGGCCAAATTTCGACCGATTTGAGTGAAATTCTTTTTGAAACCCACTAATTTTGGGTCATGATTTCCATTTTTTATATTGTCAATTCTCTTACTTTAACCCTTATATGAAATTTCATGACCAGACACTTATTATCTTAAAATATATTATAGATATGTTTAAATTAACCAAAAATTTGAAAATTATGGCCCAAATTTCGTAGAATAACATACCTGATTTGCCTAAATTGGATAAAAACTGACCGTTATATGGCAAAAATAATATTTTTGGTTTTTGTGACGTCATAATGTTCAAAAAATAATTTTTTCTATATTTTGGCCAAATTTCGACCGATTTGAGTGAAATTCTTTGTGAAACCCACTAATTTTGGGTCATGATTTCCATTTTTTATATTGTCAATTCTCTTACTTTAACCCTTATATGAAATTTCATGACCAGACACTTATTATCTTAAAATATATTATAGATATGTTTAAATTAACCAAAAATTTGAAAATTATGGCCCAAATTTAGTAGAATAACATACCTGATTTGCCTAAATTGGATAAAAACTGACCGTTATATGACAAAAATAATATTTTTGGTTTTTGTGACGTCATAATATGCAAAAAATAATTTTTTCTATATTTTGGCCAAATTTCGACCGATTTTGAGTGAAATTCTTTTTGAAACCCACTAATTTTGGGTCATGATTTCCATTTTTTATATTGTCAATTCTCTTACTTTAACCCTTATATGAAATTTCATGACCAGACACTTATTATCTTAAAATATATTATAGATATGTTTAATTTAACCAAAAATTTGAAAATTATGGCCCAAATTTAGTAGAATAACATACCTGATTTGCCTAAATTGGATAAAAACTGACCGTTATATGGCAAAAATAATATTTTTGCCATTACGTCATAATGTGCAAAAAATAATTTTTTCTATATTTTGGCCAAATTACGACCGATTTGAGTGAAATTCTTTTTGAATCCCACTAATTTTGGGTCATGATTTCCATTTTTTATATTGTCGATTCTCTTACTTTAACCCTTATATGAAATTTCATGACCAGACACTTATTATCTTAAAATATATTATAGATATGTTTAATTTAACCAAAAATTTGAAAATTATGTCCCAAATTTAGTAGAATAACATACCTGATTTGCCTAAATTGGATAAAAACTGACCGTTATATGGGAAAAATAATATTATTGGTTTTTGTGACGTCATAATGTGCAAAAAATAATTTTTTCTATATTTTGGCCAAATTTCGACCGATTTTGAGTGAAATTCTTTTTGAAACCCACTAATTTTGGGTCATGATTTCCATTTTTTATATTGTCAATTCTCTTACTTTAACCCTTATATGAAATTTCATGACCAGACACTTATTATCTTAAAATATATTATAGATATGTTTAAATTAACCAAAAATTTGAAAATTATGGCCCAAATTTAGTAGAATAACATACCTGATTTGCCTAAATTGGATAAAAACTGACCGTTATATGACAAAAATAATATTTTTGGTTTTTGTGACGTCATAATGTGCAAAAAATAATTTTTTCTATATTTTGGCCAAATTTCGACCGATTTGAGTGAAATTCTTTTTGAAACCCACTAATTTTGGGTCATGATTTCCATTTTTTATATTGTCAATTCTCTTACTTTAACCCTTATATGAAATTTCATGACCAGACACTTATTATCTTAAAATATATTATAGATATGTTTAATTTAACCAAAAATTTGAAAATTATGGCCCAAATTTAGTAGAATAACATACCTGATTTGCCTAAATTGGATACAAACTGACCGTTATATGGCAAAAATAATATTTTTGGTTTTTGTGACGTCATAATGTGCAAAAAATAATTTTTTCTATATCTTGATTTCCATTTTTTATATTTTCAATTCTCTTACGTCAACCCTTATATGAAATGTCATGACCAGACCCTTACTATCTTAAAATGTATTATAGATATGTTTAATTTAACCAAAAATTTGAAAAGTATTACCAAAATTTAGTAGAATAACATATCTTGAGCATTATATTGCAAACATAATATATTTTATGATTTTAAACTTGGTTCATAAATCCAATGAATCTAAAGCACCACTTTCTCTCAATCACGAACTCTATCTTACTTTTAAGGTCTAGAATACATCAACAAAATGTGAGCTTGATATCTCTTTGTTCATCTTGATGACTGTCGGACAGACTGTTTAGCGAACAGACGGGAATAGACAAATTGGGTGTTTCTATAAACACCTATATTGTTAGTGCGGTCAATTTTTTCTAGCATTAAAAACTCTAGACTTGAATATACTCTGATATAATCTATAAATGTCGAGTTTGAAAATAATATATTACAACAAAAAGTTTTGTTAAAAATATAAGACAACTTAGGGTGATACAGTCGTTAAATTAAATTACGAGAGTATAACAATGAAGCTATACATTTTTGAAACGGCTGCATATACTGTTTTTGTTCTTTTTTTTAATGACGTCTTAAAAAGAGTAAATAAATTAGTCCAATATTATATTGTTACTCGTTAAAAGTTATATTCTCATCTTATATTTATTTTTATCCTGGCGACGTTATTTCATATACATTTTGAATCGTGTGTTAGGCCTACCATAAATTGATCATTTTTGTTTAATATTCTTAGATTACTCTATACACGCAGAGGTTGATTAATAAATCTAATCCTCGATGGTTTTAAAAAAATTTAAACCATTCTGATCACTCTATAGCTATTGGTTGCATTTGTAGAGAATGATAAAAGAATCGATATTTCATTTAATTTTAGAAGTCTCTCAAATAACGGTTTTTTGCATTTTTCTCTATAATTGTGAGGTTATGGTCAAAAATATCCAATTTAAAAGTTTTAGATTTCTACAACATTTATACTTAACATTTTTCGAATCGTTGCATAGTTCATGCATCCATTCAATCGCAAATGGCGGATATTATGTATATACTACCCCCTCCCACTTTCCGGGAAAATTACGGTGTTTGGTCGATTTCTCCTTTGTTAATGTATTATTAATTAAATACATTTTTCGATCATTTGTATGCTGTTAATAATTTTAATTGCCTTAAACATAATTGGACCTGATCTCAGTTATAACATCTAATTATATTATGGAACAATATACCAACTAATTATCTATCTTATGGCATCGTAGAATGAATGATGCAAATTGGCACATTGGTACACTGGGTATTTCAAATACCCAATGCTATATTGTATGAAATGCAAACTATACGCATACTATACGCATACTATAAGCATAGTATTTTAATCAGGATTATTACAAAAGACTCTCTATAGGCCAATTTTATAAATATAAAACTATTAAACTATTATATTTTACTATTCTCTTCAGCTACCCTATACGTCCGGCACCATATAGAGAGCTAAGATTTGGTGGTGGTAATCAACAAGGGATTAGGTATCTCCCATATCTTAATTTGACACACTCGTGCAAAACCAAAAAAAAACTCGCTTGGGCTCCCCTACCATTAGGCACGTTAGCGTACACCTTTCAACGTAAAGCATAATTTGTCAAGTTTGGTGTAAAAAAACGTTGAAAGTCTTTTTCAAGGTGAGTTTCAAAGACACGATCTAGTACAATTTTTTTAAAGTATTTTCTAAAATTATTATTTTTCGAGTTGTTATGGTGTTCCGGTCTTTTTTACATCCAGTGTATAATATCTAATATTAGTTATTTGGTTTTATGTTATAATTTTGTTTTTAATATTCTCCTTTTCTTAATAAATAAAGAAAAACGGAAACGTTTTCGAGTAATAAATTTATTCTTAAAGTTTTTTTATAAGATTAAATTTTTTAAATGGTATAAACATAAATGTAAGTATAAAAAAAATTTGATTAAATTATGCAGAATAGTTAATGTACAAAACAAATTATATAACATACTAGTGGCTCCGAACAGCTTTCACACTTAGTGCCGATTTTAACTTCGTGCAGGCCGTAGACATAAAATGAGGAGGCCCTAAGTAAGATTTCAATTTTTTACGGGTACTGTTTTTAATACAGTTTTCTATTCGATACGGAGATGTTAAATTAAGCATATTATCTGACGTAAGTGTTTTTAAACTCAGAGAATGTAATCGCTGCTTACAAGTTCAATTTTGAAATTATATAATTCAAAAACCAAAGCAATAATATCTTTTCTGTGATATATAGGTATTTGAATAAAATAATAATTATCTAACAAAATGTCTATCTGTAATAAGTAGTAATTGTAGTTTTATATTTTGGGTTTCCTATAAATTAATTACCCTTTAAAATCAAAAACATAAATAAAATTATTTTGATTTTATTTTTTGGTGGTTTTTTTGCAGAATCCCAAACTCACAATTAACATAGAAAACCCCGGGTACAATATGAACAGTATTTTAGGCCTGTTTTTAAAAAATGCATACATTTCTGAATAAAATCGAGGCTATACACACAGACATGAAAACCAGGCGACTTTATTTTGTACTATGTATAGACAAATAAATAAATTTAATATTTTAATGTAATATTCTATACCTTTAAGAAAATGTAACGAAAAATTCGACGCATAAAAATAAAAGTAAAATTTACAAGTTTATATTACTTTATACATGGAAATCATTACACTACACAAACTTTAGTAGAAACGTGCCACGTATTTGTACGTGCCACGAGATAAATATTGAATATAAATTCAATGAATAGCAGAATAAATGCATATCTCAAGTTCGATATATGAATCGGACTCGCCACGGTGCAGCGAGTCCGCCGATATGAGTTCAAGGGAAATGTCATACCACTATTAGAAATTTTTCATCGAAAATTTTTATTAATTTATAGTAAATAAATAATATTGGACTCAATACTTATTCTATTATATAATAAGAAACCGTAAATGACATACCCATATATACTTTTTATTTTGTAGAAAATTGTTCATCTTCGACCGTTGCATGTTCTTTGATGGATTAATTTTTTGTAGTTTGAACAAATACAAAAACCACTTACCTATAACAAATTGAATAGATTTAGAAATTAAAAACTTTATATTAGTAAATATAATCTGTTAATTGGAATTTTAAATGAAAACTCAAAATCTAAAATCGAACTATTAATTCCTATTACGATTAAAACCTATGAAATGTTAGACTTGAATAAAATAAAACGATTGAATAATATACATATTGACTTTCACTTTCATTTAGGAGAGTCCAAGTGGGGATTTTACCTCCACCAAATCTTAGCTGTATATAATGCCGCGAATATAGAGCAGCCGATCAGAGTATTAAAAAAACAATAGTTGGATTTAATCTAACGCGTCAAAAAAAGCTACAGTAAGTTGATTACGTGCTGAAAAGTGTAGATTTCTATAGTCTGACACTAAAACCGTTACACTAAAATCGTCAGATTTGAGCCGACGAATATTGATGCACGGCACCATATAGAGAGCTAAGATTTGGATGAGGACCTCAACAAGGGGTAAGGTATCTCCCATATCTTAATGTAACGCGCTCGAGTAAATCCAAAAACCCCACTTAGACTTCCTTAACATAGCTTATTGTAAACACTTTGACTAATTAATATATTAAATTCATTTTTACACCAGGTTTCCCCGAAAAAAATCAAATATCTCCAGACTTGCCTAATAAAATATCAAATTTATCAGTAATTTTAAGTGGTGATTAAAAATTTTAAAGGATGAAAAGTAAACTAGTGGAATGTTTGTTTTTGGCTATTTTGGCGATAGGCCAATATTAATTAATTAATATATTTAAATCAATATTGTTTTTGTATTACCTATATATATGTAACCTTATCATTAAAAATGAGTAAACCCTCTTTAATTAAAGTCACTTCTACTGATGTTAGAGTGATGCGATTTGTTACAATTGAAGACGCTATTTTATTTTTATATTAAGGCCAAAATCAAAAAAGTCAATTTTCAAAACGGAATATCCCAAAAAAGAGATATCCCTCCAAAAAGACCTGAAGCATTCATAATAAAAAGGTTTCAAATCAATCTTTGACCCGACTTTATTTCATACACTTGCAAAATATATTTTGGTTAGATAAAATATGCATCTTATCATTGAAATAATACTTGATCTAAAATTTAACGTATTTGCACGGTTTTGCAAAACTAGCGAATGTATACATTAACTGAAATTTATACTCTGTCAGTAACATATATATTGGTACTTCAAAAGCTACATAATTATGCATATGCCTTCTTGCTACATAAATCTGCACAAAATAAATAAATATATTGTACAAGGTACAAGAGAAATAATGTAGCAAAAACATTGTATAAACTATTATTGTACAAACTAGATTATTTTTTGGGTTCTGTGCAAATTAAAAACTAAAATAAGTAAAAAGTGATAAGTGGGTGGAAACGTAAGGCTTCGGCGACGATTAAAAGTTGTAAATATATATTTTTTTAAATGTATTTGAGTTAAAATAAACATGTATATCATAAAATGGCAAATATTAATCGATATAAAATGATTAATAATAATAGACATGGGTGGTGATTTAGTACCCAATAAAGGTGGGAATTTCTGTCAACATTACTGTTAAGTATAGCAGTTTTTTGTTTAGCACTTTGCAGTTTTACGTAATGTTTTAAAGGCACTATAAAGACATTTTGTGGTATGCGACTTAATTTGTGGAAATAATGCACATTTTAAAGTGCCGTTTTAATTCATACAAATTTTAATTCATCCGGGGATCTTAACGTCGCTGATTAGGAATTCAGAATTAAAATTAGTATAAATATCAAAATTATAATATTAAATATGTTTTATCGTAGATATTTCGGTGAATGGTCAGAACAAAAACATTGCCAAAAAATATAAAAAAAATTGTATTACTGTTGAGTTCTAGGAAAACCAAATATTATATTTATTTTACAATTGGATCGCTATTTTTTTAAATTTTGTTTGAAATTTGTCCAGAATATTAATGTGCTCCGATTTCAAGCGAAACATTTCAAATTATGTTTATTAGAGAAATTTAATCTATAGATTTGAAAAATAAAATTCATTTAAAAATTGAATGATTGGTTTTCGAAAAACGTCCCGTAGGTCAATATTTCAAACGAAATATTCAATACTAGTCATTCAATCATAAAATTAATTATGTTATTTTCTTAGACCTGAATTAAACTTGAAAATATTTAAGACTTTGGGAATTATACAATAAATTTCGTTCAATTTTCGTCCACAAATATTAAACAAAATAACTTATCCAAATGTTATGACGATATTTGAACTAAACTTATTTTTAAATAAAGATAAATATTTTTTAAATTATTTCGGTGTCCCGGTTTTTACTTTACACCCAGTTTGTGTGAATAGTTAGATATTTGATTGAAGAGGTCCTATTCATGCAACAGTCATTCACTATTTGCTCTCATTGTCAGTCATAAATAAATATATAAATCTAACCCAGAAAAAAATATAAAGAGAAATAATAATAACACTTTTTTTTCCGCTGAACTTGAAGTTTTATATTCTGTTTAGTAAATAGAACATAAATAAGGGCACACAATCAACATAAAATACTCTGTATTTCAAGTGGAAATTTACAAAAAAAAAAAAAAAAATGTATACATATTTTAAAATAATAGAAAATATATAAATATCGCATGTTCCTATTACTAAAGATGGTGAATGGAATGCATGGATATAACTTCTAGTATTCAAAGTTTTTTTTTTTTTTGAATTCTCTTATTTTAAAGCTGTCTATGAGGAATGTGTGCTTATGATTTAATAAACAGAATTGGAATAAGTTTCGAACAAAATTCATATAAAATAATTTCTAACTTAACTGTTACTTCATAAGCATGAGCTCAGAGAAGATGCAGCATGTAAAAATATGGTTTATATGCCACAAGATGTCTAGTCTATCCTCGCAATTAGCAAGTATACAGAATCTTCCCAAACCATCTCTCGTCTATCGATTCGCAAAAATATGCAATTTCTAAACAAAATATTGACAAAAATAAATGCGATTTTTAAAGGGAAGTTTACTTAAATATTTCAAGTTTTTTTTTTTAAACCCATTCTATTATGTCCAATCTGTACAATGTCCAAATATCTACCCATAAATCCCTAACTATAAATAATGTATATGGGCTTGAAGAATTTCGATTTTGGAATTTGGTTTCCGTATGAAAAACAAATTTGACTTTGAAATAATCATAAAGGTCTTCTTCTTCGTCAACATCCTATAATTTATGGCCAATCAATTTTTTGGAATCGCATTTTTTTCGAATATCCAACAAAAGTTGTTTGTATTCAAGAATTTTATTTTTTGTATTTGAATTTTTATCTATCTCTATAACTATCTCTTATGATTTAAAAGCTGGGTCGTGAATCCATAGGATCTAGTGATCTCGAATTTTAGATCTCGAATACACTTTTCAGATCTCGAATACACCACCAAAATTAAAAATATGAAAACATATGAAAATTCTAGTGCAGTCTCAACGAACCGGATATTAACCAAGTAATTAAATTATTTTTATTTCCATGAAAACGTCCATTTTTTCTTAAAATCAACAGGTCAATGTATTATTTATAATAATGTCATTTAATAAATTCGGTAAAACAAATATTAAATTTTAGTTCAGTTATGACCGTACAAGTAGATAATTTCGTAGGTTAGTATTCAAAACATAATCTTTATTTTATTTTTGAAAATCTATAAAATATCAAAGGCCATGATTTCATTCACTGCAATTAGCTTATATTCATATCTCTCAAAAATCGTAAAAAGTGTTTTTTGGACATATGCTTTAAGCGATTATGTTCTGTGAATATGTTACAGATTTGAGTGTAGTCGAAGAATTGAAATGGGCTGAGCATATCGGACAAACGAGTAAAATTCGAAAAACTAAATGCTTGAAAAGCCCACATGATGATTATTATGACCAAATAACTGTATGGAGACCTCGGAGCTTACAAAATACAAAAATTAAAACACCATTTGAAAAGAAGATGACACCAGGTCATACAGTAATAAATCGATCTATTTTAAATACAAAGGAACACATTCAATTATTAGCAATTCCAAAGAGGTCATTTTGAATCGAATTAATCTATACTAAATAATTTAACTAAATAAACATTTCAACTCAACTTAGATTAATTTACGATCCACATACATTAAAACCAATAAGAAGAAAGCTACGAGCCTGTTCACCGAGAGTGGCCGAATTATCTGTACCGAAGAAAGATCGTGTATACAATACTTGGGCTCAATATCATAAAAAATTGGCCCCATCGAAAATTGATCGATTATATGAGTTGTTGACTTTAGATATACCAAATAGATCGAAAGCAAGTACAAGACATTGCTTAAAAGTAAGTTTTCGTTTAATTTCTCATAGGTCATATGGATCATGCCAACCCCCTCCTAAAACTCGTTTTTAATGTTTCTGACTGAAATTTGTTTTATATTTTGAGTTAAGAATATGTGAATAATTTTTTCAAGCTTATTTAGAAAACTACGTAGCCCCCTTAAATTGTACTCCGCTTCGCTCATATACTTAAGAAAGTGGAAATAAATATTTAAATCTGGAGTAAAACTCCACGATTATCCATCAGTCGAAATTATAAAGTATATAATTAATTTTAGAAGACTTCCAGAAAGAAAGAAACAAATTCAGAAACAAAAGACCATAATGTTGAGTATACCGTTCATCAAATTGCTACCTGTTGTGCCGTTAAATTAAGCAAATGGATTTGTTGTCAAATAGAACAAAACTTAAATAAAGAACAAAAACAAATTGCATCTCATATAAAACTGAATTTACAAAAGACCTCTACTATAAGTTCTGGTTGTGCTAATTTTCGTCAGCCAATTAAATTGTGTGCAATCATTGTATATAAAATTTTACATCAATTAAATTGTTATGAAGACTATTCGTTTGACGATATGGTAGGTAATATTCGTATAATAAATCATTTGAAACTAAAAATAATTGGATAGTTAACCAATTATTAAAAGTAAACAAATTGGCTGTCAAAAGGTTATAAATAATATAGATATTGATATAATAAAATTAAAAATTTCGATGTATTGAAAACATCATTAATACGTCGTCTACTTTTAGTATTCAATTATTTTCATATTGCTGGTACCCATACACGTCAAATAATATGATCAGGACCAAAGTATACATCTAATATTTTATATTTTGAAGAAAAGTTAAGAAATACAATTTTTAGGACTAGAATTCGAATTTTTTTAGTAAAAAGTTTGCTAGTAAAGTTTTTATGCATCACATTCATACAAGGAAATTTTCCTTGGAATTTCAATATTATACACATAGACACATCAGCCTAGAAATGAATTTTCTCTTAAACACAGTTTAAAAATAACTAGTTTTGGCCCGATCATACGTTAAAATTCTAGAATAAGAATTATTAGTGAGTAATAAACATATTTTAAATATGACTAATTTCTAATTAGTAAATAATTTTGGTTCATTATTCAAATTTAATCGTAATGTAAAATTACAATTTGCATATTATGTTTAGTTAAGTGATTACAGAAGTAATGATCATTCAGATAATCATAATGAAAATAATGAGGGTAGAAATTCGAAACACGATGAAGACAAAGATGATATGTTTGATGGAAACTATGATGTTTTTAATAAAAATAGAATGCCATCAAATAAATCTACCTATATTACACGCACCAGGCCTGACGAACCAATTTTAACAGGGTAATAACCAATAACTATCAACACTATTTAAGCTTTTCAACTTTCAAATAACTTCAAATAAACAATAAAAATTTTAGAAATAAAATAAAATTGTATTTAATTAATAACAAAAATAATGATATTGAATTAAAAATAAATATTGTCATAAGCATGCAGGAGGAAACGTCTTTCCATTCAAAAAAATTATCGTAAAAAAATTTAACTTTTGCTCAGATCTTTAAATTATAAAAAATCATTTTGAACTTCAAATAATATTGAAACATGACTTCAAAGTTAAAATGAAAGTGTTATGATTAATTTAATTTTTTAGTGTTCTTCAGAAACCTTTGGCAGTCGAAGAAATAGGTAAGTATGCATTTCAATTCATTTTGTTCATTAGGAAATTGTGACTAACATCAGTTTTTTTGAATACTTTTACACGTTTTTCTATACAGCTATAATATACGAGTATATTAAATTTAGTCTTAACTTCAAACGCGGGAAAATATTGAAAATACAAACAAAATTTTGGTATGAGTATTTATAGAATCACTTTATTAGCCCATTTTCGTATATCTCTTTAAGTTCATGAGTGGTACAAAATCAGTCAATTGAGTCCAATGAATCCATGATCCAACTTTTAAACCAAAAAAGACTCAATATGTGAAAGAAAACTTTAAAACAAATAGAGACTAAAAAATAAAAAGGACTTAAGATAATGAAAATATTATTCTTTACAAAATGGATGTCCTATGTTGAATTAAATTTGCAATATTTATATTATTCGAAATTTATTAGCAGAAGACACAGCCTCAAAAAATGAAATCGACCTTAACCAAGATAATGACGAAGATAATAAAGATGGAGATAATAAAAAAGATAATATTGTTGAAAACCACATTTCAACTACAGAAACATCTTCTAAAAGCAGTATAGATGATGATCCAATACCTGATGACAAAAAAGATGAACCGAGATTTATTCCAAAAGAAGAAGATATCAAACAAAATAAAATACAAATCCAAAAAGATACAACTCCAATTTACCTCGAAACCAAAGAAATTAATTACAGTATGTATTGATCGTCAATTTTAATTTCACTTGCAATATGGCCCATATTTTAAAAAGATTATTCATTTCATTCAAAAATCTCAAATTCATAAAGGGACAAGCATTATCATTGGAGAATTAGATTGAATTTTCGACAGTACTCCAATCTGTAGTTTTTTTTGTTAAATTTAGTAGCAGAATATACATTCAACTAAACTCAATAATATTCCAAATTGTGTGCCACTTAAATAAATTTTTTCAGAAAAACTGCCCATCGAAACGGGCAGGTAATAGCTCCTAAAAGATAATAACTCAATTTCCAATGAAGTGAATAAGAACAATGCTTTCAGTATTTTGTTTTATAGGTTTAGTACCTGTTGCTGCTATAGAACTGAAAAAATCAATCACAACCATAACGTCAACATCGACATCAAAAATTTGTAATTTTTCCGATGAATTAAATTGTCTTTGCAAAGAAATCTATTGCAAATTGGATATTATTTCCAGTGAATTACATAATTTTGATACAATGCCACATGCACCGAATACGGTATGTTGTGCTTCAGTTAAAGCTTGGGCCAGATTTTTACGTGAAGTCGCAGAAACCTCCAGGACGTGGTGCTGTTGGATAACTAAAACTGTTAATAGAATGCGTAAAATAGCTCAAATATTAAAAGGTCAGTACCGAATGTAATCCAATCATTAAATTGGAGGAATTAGATTAGATTTTGGAACCAAGTACTTTTACGCGGCTTACAGTAGAGTGAACTCGCAGAAACGTCTCTCTTTAGCCCTGCCCCCATTATATTATTTTGTAGGCGTGTCAAACTAACTCATCCTTTTTTAAACAAATTATTTAGGTATGTATCTCACTTTCTCATTTATAGTATACATGGTAGCTATTATTATGGTACATTTGTTTCGTTTTACTCATATAGCTATTGCTATATTTCACTCCCTCATTGAAATGTTATTTTTACTACTTTTTTTAATTAATAATTTTTGAACCATCGCAGCAATGATATGGGGGCAGTGCAGTGTCATCTTAACTTAAATATAAAGTTTTACAAAATTTTTTGTAGCTGATACCACTTATTGTTGTGGATGTCAAAAAAGACAATTGGCAAGTAAAAATTATCGAAAATGGTTGAATTTCTTTGAAAAATTGGATTACGATATTGGACGATGGCGTACATACAATAGTCATGTTCAAAATATATCTGAAGAAATTGTTTCGAATTATAAAAATAAACGTATTGAATGCTGTGAATTATGTAAAGATGAGTATTATGACGTTACACAATTAAGTGTCCGACATGTTTGTAGACAGTTAATGGAAGCGTTAAAAGCATCCAAATATTGGAGAGAATGGCTTGGTGAAATGGTTGATGAATGTGAATCACTTACGAAATTAATAACAAGTAATGCTCTGTTTTAATTTTTTGTACATGTTTTTCAAAATCACTTTCTGTGCACCACAAAAATGTAACTTCCAGACTATTATTTTGTTTTAAGATTAGCAGCCCCGCATGTCTTCGTACGAATATTTTTAACATTCACTATACTAGGATTTTTGTTAGAATTTCGAAATTACTACATACTGTTAATTGTAACATAACCAAATTAATGAAAAACAAATTAAGGTTTTACAAATTCCTAAAATATAAATAGTATGTCTTAGTTATGTCATTATGTAAACGTACAAAATAAAATTAAATGCCAAATTTGAGTTCAGGTAACTTTTTCACCTGGTAGTTTGTGATCTCAGGACTCAAAAAAAAGAAAATTATCAACCAGGTATCGAATCCAGGATTTTGCAAGATTCTGCAATTTGATTACACATATAAGAAACATTTTTATATTTATGGACAATATAAAACATTACATCATTTAAATTTTAACCGTATTATTTTTGTTGTAGAAGACGAAGGATCATTAATAAAATTATCGATGTCTGATTATGAAATGAGAAAACACAAATGCAATTTTCAAGCATTTCAAGGATCAATTTATTCAATTTCAGAAATTAATGTTTAATTGTTCAATTTATATTGCAAGTTGTTTTTGTTAAGTGGTTTGACAAACAAAAATTTGTGTATTATGTTTATTAATGATATTGTGTAATATGTTTCTTAAAATTAATAAAATTTATTGATCAAATAATCTTTTAAAATAAAGTTGGTCGTGGTAATCAACTTGAATCCATCACAAAGATACTTTGCCACGTAGATATTATTTCCATCAGTTAACACCACATTTCTCCAGTTTTGTTTTAATTCAATTTTTTTTTATTTTACGATTCTATATTATTTTTAAGGGTCAATAAACTTACAGTAACCAAATTAAATTTTGGTTTTACGAAGTTGATTATAACACCCTAACAAATAAGTGCATAAGAAAAACAATAAAGAAAATTCATTTTTTTAAATGAGTCTCTAACTAATCCAATATACATTTCATTCGGAATGAAAAATCAAAACCATCAGGTAAGAAGTCGAATAGTATATATAGAATAGTATTTGTAAATGAGGCACATCAATAAATATAAAGTATTATTAAAATACAATTTTTCGAAACAATTTGTAATAAGGGCTCAAGCGCAATGAGTGATAGCACATTGCACAACTTTTCGAGAAAAATATTAACACATTGCTGACCAAGACATGTTTGCTAACTTCAATAGTTATTTATAATTGTCATTTTGTTTAGCGATGGCCATTTTGCTACAAGCGTTTTTATCTGCCAAATACAGTCAATGTGTTCCAGGCTCCGAGATAAACCTCATCCAAAGAGTATGGACATTTTGTTAAATGCTACAAATCGTTAAGCTTACCTGAGGCTGAAATGCGAAATACAACCATGAGTGCCTCAGACAGTAACAACTTTAGAGACGATGTAACGAAGTCCCACATTTTTGATTACCATGGTAATCAAACTTAAGAAATAAGGAATTTTTTAGAATCAATTTTAAAATTTAAAATAAAAAAACTTCTTAAATTTAAAAGTAAAAAAAGAAAAAAAACTAAAGTTTATTAACAAAAATTACGAAAATTGTAATTAGATAATTAGCAATAAAGAGGTGAAATAATACATATAATTTTATATTTGAAATTAAAATGAAGTAAGGATTTATGATTGATACCTCATTTTAATTAGTCTCAATCAATAAAACATGAAAGAAGCAGCAGAAGAAGTGGCAGTGAACTGTTGTTGTTTTAAATTCAGGAAAGGGTGTAACATCACACCACATAAAGTACCATCATTTTGTATTTGTGACATTGACCGATTATGTCAAATTATTAAAAGTATTACAGTTGCAGAGCATACGCCATGTATGGTATGTTGTACGGCTATCAAAGTGTGGACACTATTTCTTATTGAAATTATACATAATGTAGAAAATTGGAAAAAATGGATACTGAAAGTATTTTATGATATACAGGAAATGAAACGTTTAGGAGCAGGTGTTTATAAATTGTCAAAAATTATGATTAGTGATTTTCTATACATAATGCTAAAGTAACCGAAGCCCCAGTTATAATAAATTCAAAAACAATCACTTGAAATTCAGAAATTCATTTCAATCCCACCAAAATGATGGTTTGTCAAACAGAGAGGTGTTGCGAGACATTCGGTAGAAACTATATTCCCCTATCGCTATAGATATTATTAAATAACCAAAAAGGAGGAAGGATTATAAAATTGTTTTTTCCAAATTATCGTTTATTCAGTTATAAAAAAATCATATTTGTGACGTTATATCTGAATTTAGACTGAAGATTACGGGCTCGAATTCTGGTAGCGGCAATTTGATCAATTATAATTTTTTTAAAAATGGACAGATGATTGATCACACTGTCGTCGCTTGAATAAGAACCAAGTGACCGGATACACCAACATCATAAAAATTTAATTGTCACATTTTGCAAGAAGGCACCTTTTATTTAGGTGATGGATTGTTCTAGAGGAAAGTACAGAAGACTAGGTATAACGGACGAGGCTGAGGTTTCAATAAACCAATTAAATTTAAGAGGCGTGGCTTTAAAGTGTCGGCCGGGGCTTTTTTTCTCAGTCGTTCATCAAACATAAAAATTTATTATATACTTAGCAATGTACTGTACTTTAAAATATGATTAAACAATTGAAGGTAGGAATTGTTTTAGTTAAATGGGAATGGATTTATTTCATAAGAATATTAAATAAAGATATCGGCAAATGGTTGTTATATAAAGAACATTTAGATGATGTTGCTACTAAAATCGCAAATTATTTTATGGGTAAAATTGTAGAATGTTGCCCGCTTTGCTTAAAAGATTATATTCATTATGAAAATGTTGGTATTGATCATTTATGCCCTGAATTAATAGAGGCCATGGACGCTGCACCTTATTGGAGGCGATTATTAAGTGAAATGGTTACAGAATGTGAATTCAAAAAAATACATGGAAGTAAGTATAGTTTAAAGAATTTAAATTAAAAAAAAATGTACTTTTCCAGGTGGTAGGTCTTGGCCAGAAATAAATTTAAGGAAATACGAATATTTTAAAGCACTATTCTAAAAAAAAATTCTTATTTTGGTTTTTTTACAGAAAATACTGGAACGTTCATTGGTTTTGAACGAAATCAAGAACTCAAATGTTTATGTATTGACGCCTTCGATTGATTTGTTGTAATTAATTATCATTATTTAATAAAAATAATTAATTTAGCTTCTTGACCACCACTTATTTATTATACAAACCAATTTTTTAACTTGTGAAGTAAATTTATACTAAAATCAAAACAATAAACAAAAAAATTAAACTTTTAAGTTAATAACAATTAAACTTTTATTTGAATTTTTCTAAAATATTTTTTTTTTTTAAATATCTAAAATATCTAATATATTTTTTAAATGGTAAAATATAAACCATACATTCAAACAATATGTAAGATAAGGAGATTTTTAATGCTCCAACAGAAAAAAAAGTATATATGACATATTTCCTTTTTTGACGATATTCCAAATCGAATGAGCCGTACAAATAAAATATTGAAACCATAGAAACTACACTAAGTATATTCTATTCTGAATATTAAAATATTAATATTTTTTATTCAAAATTAAAAGTCTAAAGACCAAAATTTTTTGAAAATATGTATCAATATATGCAAAATTTTACACCGAGGGAACATCAACGTAATTTATGACAATTCTTATTATTAAATTTTTTTTAATTTAAAAAAAAAAAAACATTTTAGATTCTGCATTTTGGCAAAGGTCGCAGGGAGACTGCTGTAAAAAGTGTTTAGAAAATTTTTCTAGTATTTATCATAAAAATGCATTTCGAAATCAAACACCATGCTCACGAAATACAAAACAATACAATAAATTTAGAAATATGTTATTACGAAAGAGAAAAACAACGACATATCAAAATATTTTAACTCAGAAACAACTATGCGATTTATTCTTAAATTCAAAACGGTAGGTACCTTTAAAATATTTCCGTAAGAAACGGTTAATTTAATAAAAAATAGTGACTGCTTTTCCTGGGCTAGAGTCCTTATGGTTCAGAAAATAATTGGATTTCCATTATTATGGCCTGTAAGCGATTATTTATTTGCGTGTCCTTACTCATAACTATCAACTTATAGTGGATCATGCTTAATTTTTTACATTTAGGGCGCAAAAAAACTCAATAAAATTTAGAAAATTTTAAATAATGTTTCAGTAAAATTAGACTGAATTGGACCAATAAGACAATTAGAATTAACGCAGCTGAATTTGAGTTAATCTTATCAATAACAATTTATTTTCTTTTAAGATCACTATCAAATGCAAATTTATGTAAAAAGTTAAAGACATGTCACAAACCATGTAAGCGCTTGTCGAAATTAGCAATACCAAAACGCATCAGGATGCGGGAGAATTATGGAAATTACCGTAATTGTCTTTCACCAATGGAGCTCGACACATTGTATAATATGATGACTGATCAAGTGCATAAAATGTCATTTGAATGTCCAGACACTATGCAGGTACATAATTTCAGCATACAGCTCACTTAGGAAGATTCAAGGGTCTTAGATTCGATTACATTAATACTTTTCTCTAACAGTTTTGAATATTATATTTTCGAATCAAATCTATTCAATGGACTAACATATTCTTCTCGCGATAACAAGGACGCCATATTTTTTTAATCGAAATGTTTATATATTAAAGATAATATTAAACATTTCAAATAATATAACTCTTTATAATTATTTGTATATAATGTTTTTGATTCCTGTTTATGCAATTTTATAATTTTCTTAGGTAGAAGTTGTGGATTCTGTACGAAATACCCGAGATAAACGTAGACCACCAAGTTTTCTTGATAAATCAAAATTATTTACAATACAGAAAGACGGTGATAAAATTAAAGTTATTGAAGACCCAAATAGAAAATCAGTTAAAATTGGATCAAAACCAACAAAGTGTTATCCTTATGACTTCAAACAGAGAAAACATGGATCAAAATCAGTTTACAAAGATCAAGAAACACAGACCATAGAAGTTAAAGAATCGAAAAGTATTGAACACGATAGTAAAAAGAAACAAAATACAAATAAAAAACAAGCCAAGAGAATCCCTCCCTCAAGCAATAAATCTTCAATAGAGAAACCAGATGTAGCTCAAGACGAAGTTATTAATGACAAATCGACAGTAACTCTTGCAAACAAGGTATATTTTTTGTACACATTTTAAGCGTAGTATAAAAATAGCAATGAATTATCTGATAAATTCTAAAGTTTTAAATGATATATTATCGATATTATTGATGATATATTGATAAATTATCACTTTCCAAAAGTTATTTTTTACCATTCGATTTTTTAAAGCAGTCATTGGAGGTTTTTGTGTATGCAAAATATGAAGGATCTCGGCAATTTGAACCCGGTTTGTCAGCAGTAGCGCCTTGGACTCTGATGTTATTGGTTACGAGTTTCGTTTCCAGCCGTATTATGTTGAAAATTTTAACCATATGAGTTTACCCAGCACAAAACAGAAACGGTACTTGATTCTTGAATAGGGGTAAATGCAGTGCCACCACACGAAGTGCTGACAATACTTTGTCCCTGTGTCGTGGTATCATAGCGATGCCTCACTAAAAAATATAGAATAAATCCCGATTAAGACTGCCTCTATTGGTTTTGAGCAGGCAACCTGTTATGAAGCATTAATTAGCTCATTGAAAAGCTAGCTCCTAGACTAGGAAGTAATAATTTTTGTATTCTAGGATTTTGCACAAACTCCTTGTCAACTCATGTCAATACTAAGGCAATGCAATTGCAGTACTAATGGTGAAATCAGAGTTTTTGATGAAAACCAATTACCAGATTTCACTTTACAGAACATGTTGGAGAACATTGAAGAGATTTTGGTATTATTTTTAATTATAGAAACAAACAAACCGTATAAAAATTT
Organism: Chrysopa pallens; assembly: GCA_020423425.1. Classification (NCBI taxonomy): domain Eukaryota; kingdom Metazoa; phylum Arthropoda; class Insecta; order Neuroptera; family Chrysopidae; genus Chrysopa; species Chrysopa pallens. Next base: position 17,163,557 of record CM035594.1, read on the forward strand.
AATGGCGGATTTATTTAAGGAAAATTTAAAATTAATAGCAAACATTTGTCTTTAAAATAAAATTTTAAGAGCGACAAATAATGACGCGTTCACAAAACGGCATTGCAATAAATCAAAATAGATCTAAGACCGAGAATTAAAGAATGAAAATCTTTAATTGTTAATATATCATGGTAGTTCAGTTGGCAATGCCGTGACCTGAATTGTACGCAGTTTACTGAGGTAGAGGATTTGATACGCGCTGTTAAATTAAATAATTGTTTGGAGGGAATGGTGTGGTGCATGATAGCAAGAACAAGATACACTCACGCAATCTTAAAAACATGAGGAGCTGACCATAATCAGTTGCTCTAGAGATTCGGTAATCTTCACTGTAGTTCTAAAGGATTCAGAAAATTTAAATACACATCCAATGATACTCAGAAATACTTAGACATAATAATAATAAAATATTTTATTTTACCTGATATTTCTTTTAGATTTCAAAAACCAAAAATGACAAAGTACAAAAAGTGATTTATGATAAAATTTTTGATTACATTCAAACAGCCTCGCCAGATGCTTGGAACACGGACATGGATGAATTCGTGATCTACGTATCGCAAAAATTAGCAAATAAAATAAGCGATAGTTAGTAAGTAATGTTCCACGAATTTTCATACAACTTGAGAATTGAATATGCATATGAGCCTCGGGGCTATAGTGTTTTAAGATCTATTATTATTTCTAAGGTCAGAAAAGAACCAAAAACCCAGTCCAATACCACACAACCCGACCTTACATTTACATATGTTCATAAGCATCGTCAAGCCTCGTCAAGTTTTATACGAATTAATTTACAAAACTATTATTCGTTTTCAGTAAATTATCAACAGAAGAAGTGCCTTGTGATGGATTAATCCGTAGCCAATCACAAGCTATACAGAAGGTTTTATCAAATGTTAAAAATTCAGCAAATACACCACAAAATAATTGTGAAATTTATAGTAACAAAAACAAACCAAAAAATTCAATAGAAAACCATAGCGATAATAATGGGATTGTTGTTGATGATAGTAATAAAATTCATGAACTACCACCATGGATGAAAAATATAGTACAATATCTAATGCAAGCATTAGAAACACTTGATATAGAAGTGACCAAAATCTATGACGAAAATAAAGTGTCGTCATTACAAACATTTGACGATGAGCCTAAATCAATTGTACAACATTGTACATGTGACGATAATCCATCGATTAGTAAATTAACTGGTGTCAGTATTGACTTTAATCCCAATGATTGCACGAATTCAAATTATTTTGAGCCAAATGATTCAACAATATGCGAATGTCTTATTATGGATAGTGATAATGGATCAAAGGTAACAACAACCATACGAGGTGGATCGGATTTAAAACAGAAAAATCAAAACAAATTTATGGATAAAATTCATCCAAAATACAAATTTATTAAGCGATGTCATGAAATTGGGAGATCTACAAGTCACCAAGCAACCAGTATTAATTTGTAAGTGAATCTATTTTATATTATACTTGAATACATAGGATCTAAAAAAATGAAGGCCTGAATTTAGAAAGTTTTCACTTATCGAAATTATCGAAAAATTTACTATGGTAAATTGATGGCAAATAATAAAAAAAATGATCAAATAACTATTTGCATAACTTCTGAGATATGTCGTCATTATTACTTGATGTTTTTTTTTTTTGTTTTAGTATTAAATCGAATGAGTCAAATGAAAGTATAATAAATAATAAAAGTTTTCAAGAAAAAATATTGAAGAAAACAGATTTGAAAAACGAGACTCCGATTCCTGACGATATTTTTGATGCAAATTATTTAGTTTCAAAGAATATTTGTAATGATTTAATAAAACTTGATAATTTTTCAAATGCAACAATTAACTTAATAAAAGTGGAAAATCTAATACAATTCGAAAGTACTACGAATATCAACAATGATCTTAAACAAAACTCGCAAATATTTAATGAAATGTTACAAACGAAAATTATAGATTATAAACCAATATTGACAACTGAATTTTCATTTAGTGGAATTATTACAAAAACATCAAATATTAATAAAACAATAACAAATGAAATTGGAATTGATTCAACTGAAAAAGTTGATGTATCGAACTCCATTGAATCGGTAAAAGAATTATCATTGCTTACATCACATACTAGTCAAGAATTATGTGATAAATCGTTATCGGCATCGAGTTTAACAGAAGATGAAATTGAAAACTCCTGCACTGAAGAAGATAATTCACTAACTAATACGGATGTTACAATTTCATCGCCTACAAAATATACGACTCAACTATTATTAAATGATATGAGCAATCGAATAATTCGAAAAACATTTTCTAAAATTGTAACAAATTCAGATGAAAGTTTACATGATAAATGTAAAAAATGTAAACGGAAGAAAGTTAAAAAGACGAATAAAACAGATAGTAAAGAGAAGGATATCGAAGAGAAAGAGAAATCTGATCTATCAATACATAAAGAGGATAAAAATGGAACTTCGTCAATCATAGAATTCGATGACATAAAAAGTAATAGATCAAAGAAACCAAGGACACCAAACAAACAATTTGATGACGAATTAAAATTAATTGATGATATACAAAATGCAATTGAACAAATCAAATTAAAAGGCAAACGATTGTTATCGAACACAACAACAAAAACGAATATGAGTGATGATGCAAAATCTTCAGAATTCACTAATATCTTATTTGAACGTACCGATTTTCTTATAGAAATAATAAATAAAAAACAAATAGATAAGAAATGTGAAATAGAATTTTATCCACATGGCCATGGAGTAGTATGTTTGGAATCAATAAAATCGTGGGTACTGTTTATTAGGGAGGTAACAAATCATGCCACCCAATGGAGTTGTTGGGTTAATCGAAGTTTAAAGAAAATACTATTTATATCATCGATAATTAAAGGTTTGTAAACATTAATATATAAAATTCCCATGTCGTGCTATTGAAGTGCGATGAACTCCGAAACTAATTAACCGATCTGAAATGATATGAAATTTGCACACTGTAAAATTAGATCGAAATTAAGAGTTATAAAGAGGGAAACCGCGTCCTTTCTACCTGGGGCTTTTTGTCCTCTGTACCTTCTTTTAGAACACTCCATGGCGTGAAGGCAAAGATGCCTTCTAGCACAAGTTGACAATTACATTTTTATGTTGTCGGTGGAGCCGATTACGTCTTATTCAAGCGATGACAATCTGCTCTATCAACCGCTCCATTTTTTTAACTTACAATTAAAGGGAAAAATCTTTCACTTTTGGCGGTTTTGTATGGGAAATATTTAATAAATAGCAATTCAGTATATTCTAGACATGGTAGATAGTTCCAGTTTTTTGTTTGCATTTAATAAGAAATGATTAAGGGAAATGAGAAATTTTTAGTCCTTCCCCGATTTTCTTATAGTGCCGCTTTACACTTTTACAAAAATAAAAAACCTTTTTTTTAAGCTAGGAAAATTTGGTATTTAGCTATCGAAATGAAATAGTTTTATAAATGATAAAATTCTTTAGTTTCTCTGTTGAAATGGGAAAGTTGCCGAAATTATCAGTTTTTTTTTCTATGTAACCTAGAAATATGTTATTTATTGCAATCAACGTAAAATTGTTTAATAAAATGACAAAATTGTTTTTCTGTGAAAATTGCAACAGTAAAACGTGACCGGGTCTGCTAGTATCTTTATATATCTTTGAAGTCTAGAAATCTAAATCTAATATCGTATACTTAAAATTATTAATATTGCTACTTTACACAATATTAAGGGTAATTAGAGTAAAAAAGACAATTTCTAATGTTATACATTGTATTTATGGACTAAAAGTTTAATAAAAATTATCCTGTTACGACAAAAGATTTTCAAAGTAACACAAAAATGTAATATATGTTTAATTAGAAACTGTCTTTATTATCGATTTCTCGTTCTCTGTTCTAGTTCCCCGTAGCAAATAATACTAGAATTTATAAAAGCTGACAAAATGTGTTAGCAGCATTATTTTAAACTGTTGCAAAAAATTAAATAATTCAGCATAACCTATAATGAGTATTACATTTCGAAAAATCCATGACCACTCTTGAGAGCTTGTTTCTATAATATCTTGAATTATTCAAATTTTATTAACTAGCCTCATTTTAATGAGTTACAGGATCAGCCGTAGATACTAATGATAATACCGTACAATATAATTGTAATATCTACAATGATTTTCTTACAAACTTACAAATGGAGATCGATAAATGGCATATCTATAATAAGAATTTAGAAGACTCAATAAAAATAATTTTATCATGTTGTCAAAAGAAAGTTCTCACCAATTGTAATATATGTACTGACAGCTCGATCAAATATCAATTACTATTAACAAACGATCAATTATTTTATCAATTAAGTGAAGGATTCAAAACCATTGAGTTGTGGAGAAACTGGTTGAATGCTACTGTTTTGGAACTATCTAATGGTACATTATTTATTAATGGTATGTAATTATATACCATTTTTTCTTATTATTTTTTTGCCATTTTAAAAATAAATCTGGTAAATATCTATAGATTCTGTAAAATATATTCCAGCTCTAGTTATCATATTAATTATCGTATAATTAATTAAATTTTCTAATAATAAAAAATGACTAATTAGTGGAATTAATTTACATAATTTCAACGTAGTCAATATTTATAAAGATAATTGGTTGCATCGTCAAGATACAATTAAAAACTGTAGATAGAGTATCAAAGAATTTGTTCGTTAATAAGAGTTCGTTAATAAGTGTTGTAAAAGAATAAGCTCAGATTTTTTCGCATCAAAATTGTGCTTGAAATCAGGCAAAACATCTTCCTGGATACATTTTTAAAGTTTTTTTTCTAAAATTTTCTAACTGTATTCGCATTACGATGAAGGAATGATAAGAATACTTAGTAGAATAGTGGCGATTTTTATTATTTAGGAATTTTTGTTTTAGATAATATCCACGTATAACATGTTACAATGCAGTGATCCATGAAAACATTTTCTGAATGCTAACTTAAATCAAAACGTTTAAATCGTGTTAGCACATGAAGAAAATTCCATTGCTACAATTAATATTCGAATGAAAAAGAGAATTTTCATCATCATCTTCATAGTGTCGAAAGATTTTGTGAATTGTATTCATATTTGTAAATAATTATCTCATTGAAAAAAAAAAAAAAATTTTTTTGTGAAAATAAATGAAAAAATTGTTAGTTAGTAGATCGTTCTAATTTGACTACTCTTATTTTTTCAAATGTTTTTTGTTCTACCTTGAACGAACATTTGAAAATAAATTGAGACGATAAACAGAGCATTCTATTCGAAATACGTTAAAATAAAAGAAAATATAAGTTTTAAGTACATTTAAAATGATGAACAAGTGTTTCCGCCAAGTGGAAAATGTATAGAAACAAAATATAGAAAATGTATAAGATAGTAGTAATGTTACAAACCTTTAGATGCGGTTTGAGTAGAAGATCACGCAATTCGTCCACATCGTTTACATAGTGCGCACGAGGATATGATGGCGTTGATTGTTCTAAATCTCTAAGAGCATCTAGAACATCTCGACATCTTTGTATACCATCACTAGGTGGCGCACGTACAGGACTAACCACTTTACTTGCAATGCGATCGTATAACTGAAACAAATGAAAATAATTAATTTATGTATGTAGATAATAATCTTGCGAAAGCTGACTGAAAAATCATCAAAAAAAAAAATTTTTTTTATTACTGCTTTTAGATTTTCTAGATACTTTTCAAAATGTCTATTGATATTTGTACGAAATATAGAAAAATAAATACTATTTCGAATTTCATGCGATACCTCAAATACGCCTCCAATTGTTAAATGGATGTTATTTTTTAAATCTACAGGTTAAAAATACCCTTATAAACAATAGACCAAATTAAAAGAGTACTCTTAAGAAAATTACGAAAAATCGAGCAAATTTTTATGTGTCCGATTTCGATAGAATTATGTTTATAGATAAAAATAACATCCATTTATTTCCAATCAATTAAACAATTGGATGTGTAGCTTTTGAGATATCACCGAAAACCCGATACGATGGTCTATTCCAGACCAAAGTCATTGAATACCTATAAAAACTAGCCATTCAATCATAAAATAAATGCAATTTTTGATTTCCCAGGACCTTAGTTACCCTCGTAAACCTAAAAACAGCAAACGAAATTATTTTAGATTAATAACAAAAAACTATCCACGATAAAACACGCATTTAATATCACAATCTTGATATTTTATGCTAATTATTATTCCGAATTCGTTTACCTCAAGAGTCCCAGATACAGAAATCACCTTTTTTTTTTGAATTTTTAGGTTTTTAATGCAATTCCATATACTTAACCAAAAATTGATTTATTGGTACTACGGATTTCAAAAGATAATTAATACTAGGGAATTATTTATAATTTTTGGAATCGGTTCTATTTTTTTGTTTAATATAATTTTTATTTAATTATTAATTGAAATAATAAATTGTAATTTTTTTAAATGTTTAGATATAATTAATATTCAATTAACAAATAAATTAAGTGTGAATTCACAAAGTTAGTTCCAATCCATACTAAATTCAACCAAGAGCAATTTAACCACAACAAATATAATTAACGAAGACTTATTTCGTAAATGGTACACTGACTCGATAAACATCTAAGGGCTTTTCTATTTAGAATGTTGATTCATTTCAATATATATATAATAGCTACGAAATATCCTGTGGACACTTAGTATTAATTGATACCTTTCTCAAGAGTATCAATTAATAATTTATTTACACGATTTAAATTTCAAAATAGAAATTTATATTTTCTTAAATATAAATTCCATTTTGAACTATGTTTTCTTAAAATAAACGAACACATTTTTACATCATTATTAATCATTACGGGATTTTAACGACTCTTCCCAAAGTTGATATTAAAAATATATTTTACTTATGAAATTTCTATTACGAACTGTTTTGAATGAAAAAATTATGATATTAATAAATGCTACTGATTTATGTTAAATTATTGAGGTAAAGATTTTAATTTTAATTTTTTTGTAGAGAATAATTTTTGGGACTACTGAATTGATTCTAAAATTTTTTCAACGATAGAAATATTACAATATCAATGTCTAGCATATTTGTTTACACATATATAAGACTATACACAGAGTTTAGGAGGCTTCCAAGGATGATTGATTCGTACTTAATTGATTGGCAGACTATCCCAATGTAAATTATGATAACTATAACTGGAAAAAGATGAGATGTACTGAGCTTCTTCTATTAGTTTTCCTAGCGAAGAAATACAAAAGAAATTTCATTGCGTCATTTCGAATTCGTAATTCGTACTTGTCAGGTCACGAGTAAAACATTGAAAGCAAACAAACTTAGTGTAATTTTTTCATTTTTATAATTAATCGAATACCGATTGTCATACTTTTTTTCATAGCTTTAAAATTGTCTTACCTGCAATTAAAGATTTTCAGTTTTTTAAAATAATCGTAAGAAAATCACTTTTTAATCATGTGTTAAATATGCAATATTTGACAGACATATTTTCAAAAATTATTGCTGCAAAGTATAAACAAAAAATTTTCTTCGCTTAGAGGATACTTAGAAGTATGTATATTTAATTTTCTAAAAGATTCTAAGAAATCTATTTTCCTTAAATAATCTTAAATATATAAATAATGTATTTATTATACAACAAATCAGTTGACTAACACAAACATAGCCAAACCTAAATCTCCCTGCATGCTCTTTATGTTTTCGAAAACTTAGAAAGCAAAAATTCTAATATAGCGTCTTGCGCTAAAATAAATACAATAAAAAGTGTATGGTGCTTACGAATTTTGTTTAACAACCATGGATTATTAATTATATGCAGTTCATAAATAACTCAGGACAAATCGTGAAATATTATTGTACAAAGAAAATAATGAAAATACTTGTGACAAATGACACAAAAACAAAGAATGAAAAAGCTTGTTGCTTACAGGCGTTTGTGTTATTATACTTGTATACACATATGAAACATGATTATTTGTAAGCGTTCTAATATAAACTACTCATTACTCACACCACACTGAAATTACTCACCGAACATTATACCACGAGAATACACCTTGTCAAGTTTAAAGGCCTGTGTGTATTAGAACCGAATCTGTGTGCAAAAGTATAGCATCGTGTATAAACACTTCTAAACGGCCTGGCTCCGTTATTTTCATTAAAAACCCCATGAAGACAAAAAATTTATTTTATGTAAAAGTGTATGCTCTACAATTTTCAATTGAAACGTCTATAATTAAGGAACAGGGAACTGAAGTTTATATTGAATTTTATTATGTCTTAAAATAATCAAATTATAGAATGTTAAAAATCCTAATTACATAAAGATACTGAATTGTGACGTAAATATGTTAGTCCCCATAGAGAATGCATTAAAACCATTTTTAAGAAAGAGAGGAAAGTCTATTTTCATTATTGTTTAATCGATTTTAATTGTTTTCTCAGTTTTGTTATGCTAATAAAGCTAGTTTTATATTCTAATTTGAATTTAAAAAAATTAACCATTACAAATTTTTATTTGAAACCTTTTTTTTTCTAACTCTAACGCTTTTGATCCAACTCAACGATCTTCGCTTTCAAATATATAAAAGCTGATGACATTCATTCCTACTGGAACATGGTTTCCGTATATCGCTTACTATGATTCATCACAAAAAAAAATACCGTCTGATAGAAAAACCGTTACCCAAATCTCCCAAGAGCTCTTAGAATATAAATTCTATTTTGAAAGTAGAATTGTAGTTTCTTAAAAGAGCTTTATATTATTAAAAGATATCGTTATAATTATTTTTAGATAAGAGCCAAGTGTCTTAGAAGTTAAACTGAAAAAAGTAAGGTTACAGTTCACACGCGATAAAAGTGAAACTTCAAGATAAGGAGACAAATTTATTATTATTTTTAAATTTCATTTCAATAGTAGGATAAGTGTAAGGTTTATTCCTGATGATATTGATACCAAGTTCAAAATTATTCATTTTCTTATAATGTTTATTTTTATAGAATTTGATAAATTAAAAAGCAAAGTGTTTATTCTAGAGTGTTATTATATTATATTATTGTATTAAATTCACTAAATATAACAATGAGTAATGCGTACAATATTTCTGTACGAATTGCATACACAGAGTGAGTATGAAATGCTGAATGCATACATATGCGTCTAGGGCGAACTCAGTTGTCATGTGGTGTCATTGATTAACCTTCGTTTCTCACTTGGATGTTAACACATACACCGTTAAGATACTTTAAACCGTATAGATACTTTAACTCATACTATTGCACGTTAAATCCTATATATACCTTATACTATTGCACGTTAAATCCTATATTTTATATTGTCGTACGTTATATCCTATTGACGACGTATGTAGTTGTATTTTTTTATTTTCACATTTCTATTTTATTAAATTTCAGATCACAATGACACTAAAGAATTTTCACTTAAAAATCTTAAGAAATCTATCCAGTTATTTTTGCAACAAAATAATGCAAACCTCTCTATCATATTATTCAGTATTGTAATTTAATTTTATTTATATATGGTATTGTTTTATATAATTATCAATCTATCATATCGTTTACAGCACACGTGTACCCATGTAACATATTACATTATAACAACATATCCATCCGTACAAATAGTCATGATTGTGTGTCATTAATTTCCTATTGAAAATAGTTAATTTAAATTTAATAGCAAACTTAATTAAATGTGGTAAATATATATAATAGGTACTAAGTGTATGTATGATATTGATGTAAACTAGGCGCTCGACAATGCACTGGATAAAGTTCTAGCATAGCACATACAGTGTGTGTTATATTTCACTATTCGCTCGGAGGGAAACAGAAACAGATGATATTTTTAAGAACGATTTATTATATCATGTACACGAGAGTATATTAAGAGAGGAACCTAAACCGAGTCCCTTGTACTTAGACCTTTTGTCCTTCTTTACCCTCTTTCAGAACACTCCATCACCTGAAAGGAAAGATGCCTTCTAGCATGAGGTGGCAATGATATTATTGGTGGAGCCCGTTACTTCGTTCTAATCCCAGCGACGACAGTTTTATGAGCCAACTGCAATATCCAGTCTAAGTAGTCGAATGGGGGAAGGTATTAGTGCCTTTACTTGGTTACTGAGCCAGTTATATTATGCATAGTATCTTTATTTCTCAAAGAAAATTCATTACATCTATTATAATAAGTCCCTTCGGTCATTCTATACAACCTATTTGCTTCTATCTTTCTGAAGTGAAAAGTATCGATGAAAAGATTAATCGTATGTCAATTTTAAATATTTATTACGTTGTTACCGTTTTATGACCAGTAGTTAAGAAACTATTGTAATCGTGTCAAAATTTTGATTTTGATTTTTCACAGGAAATACATCTTTTGAGAGCCCAAAAAGTTGTTACAAATTGACCTGTGGGTATGTTTTATGTATGTAACATCGATATCAAACCATGTATGAAACCATGAATGAGTTTTTTTCCGTTTATCATAATAATGACTCTAACGATTTGCTTCATTGCCCCGTCCTCGAATATTTAGGATTTATATAAATATATTTAAACTAGGTATAAAAAAAAAATCTAGCCTTAAACTGAATATTATATGCTTGCTCGAACAACCATTAATAATCTGAATATCATTAGGTTTGTAAACTCTTATCATTATGGTATGATGTAATATTAAAATTAATATGTACATCATCCAAATATCACGAAAGATCATTGACTTTCTTATTAACATAACCGATGAGATGTTTCTATTCGTATTTGGGTATATATTATTTGATTACTGGCGTGATTTTGTGGTCTTAGTTTGTCTTATATTTATTTATTCAAAACTTTTTACTACAAATATTACACTAAATAATAAAGTGTGACATGTAAAATAATAAAGTTTGTAAAGGTGCGTAGGTTTATGGAAACTCCATATCACTGGCACCTCTTTTAACACATTATGTATACGTATACTCAAATCCAATAAAAAACTGCACCGACCTGAATATTTGATATTATTTAAAATAATACTAATAATTTTTTAGTGTATTTTATAATTTATTCAGTTTTTAAATTAAAGTTTTACTTATTGTTAGATAAAAAGAATTAAATCTAAAAAAAGGCCTTAAAACACCATTAAAATCGTATATTTTGTAATATTTCATAACATCAAAGATTCAGGTCGATGCGTTTTTTTTTGGGTTTTGACAATACCTAGTCAGGTCTATGGTATAACTAAATGATTTTGCTAATTTCGTTTGTCAGTATCTATATATCCATCTTAATTTGTTCCATTGTAAGTCTCGAATTCGTTGTAAGATTTTGAAAACATTTGGTATGCATGTTTATCACAATCAGGATGTTTACTGTATTTTTTTGGAAAAATTCCATCCATTGCATGAGAAATAATCTGAAGATAATTCTAATTTTTATTGAATCTTCTCCTTTATAGGAAAGAAATTTCTTAAAATAACAGATTTTTTCTATGAAAGCTTGGAAAATGTGTTTTTTTTTAATTTTCCATATTATGGAAATCTATAAATTCTTTGAACCCCCCTCCCATATTTGATAATATTTAGAAATACCAAATTTATTTCGAAACAAAATCGAAAAATAGGATTTTTTGCATTCGATGTGCAATGAAATGATCAGGGCAAATAGAAAAGCCTTTTTCCTTTGAACCACCCCCTCTGTTTTAAACAACCAAGATATATGAAATTTTGATTTATTTCCGAGTTGGGTCAACAACTCACAGACCTACTAACAATGAAACATTATATGAATTTTATGACAAACTTTGCATATAATAAGGTGCTAACAGCATGGAGACAATCCGTATTATGGATATACTAGTCAAGCTAGCAGAGCAAAATATTCAAAATTGAATTTTAAATATGCTCGAGATTAGGTGCTACAAAATTAAATTAGGTGCTTAAAAATTTTAATAAAGAAAATTGAGTCACTATGATGCACTACTCCCGGAATATTTCTTTTATATTATATTATAATGTATTTCAGAATTAGCTGGTTTTTAAGTATTTTTATGGTGTTTTGTTTGCATTCAATAAATCAATTTAATCAAAGCTACCAACAAAATTCGTACAACATGAAAAAAATTACCGAAGATAAGTGCCAAGCCAGCATATTGTAGGAATGTTTTTGGTAAAATTTGATTAATTTGATTTATTAAAGGTACTCCATAGAAGAACCTAAAAACCACCTAATCACGGCAGCAGTGCATCATAATAGGTGTGTTTGGCCGAAGTAAGTACTTACTAAATTTAGTAAGTCACTTACTATACTTACAAAATTTTCGGACGGGACACAAAATAAGTGTTAACGCAGTAAGCATTGCTTAATATACGACGCCGTTTTGCTTATTATGCGGACAGGAACAGATCTGTCATTGTTCAGATACACAACCATTTAATTCACTAAATTATCGATAATATCCACTAGGTCATTTAATATTTCTTCCAATAAAATATTTCTCATAAAATTATCTATTTGCAACTGTTTACAGGAACTAAAATGTATACCTAAATTTAGTACTCAATTATATTCAGTCTATGAGCTTGTGTACTGGATATAACGTAAACCGGTGTTTTGTGTTATGTTAAGCCAGTAAGTCTGACTTGGCCAAAAAGCGCTATAGTCAGCTTGCAAGATTTTAACTTTTTTATGTTGACTGGCTTACTAAGTACTTACTTCGGCAAAACACGCCCAATGACTCAATGTTGTTAATTAAAAATTTGAGCACCAAATTTAATTTTGCAGCATCTAATATTGGCCTTATTTAAATTCAATTTTGAATACTTTGCTGTGATAGCTCTAGCACAGCTTGACTTGTACATTATGTACACGATCATTGTACCACCTACCATACACGTAATATTATTTGTGTATACACATAATAAAATAGAATAATCAAATGTAACATAAGAATACGCAACGAACTAACAAAAGTGTTTGTTTATTATTTGTATAGATGTGAAAGTTTATGTTTACTGGCTGATTCTGACACTCATTTTATTTAATAGAACACCTTATTTTATATGTACGACATTTGGGTAGAAATGTATGAATAAGACATCTTATTATAAATAAATCAAATATCTTATATTTTATTTGAAACAAGAAGAAAATTTATAACTAACAGAACAAAATGAGTCAATATACTAAATAAGCTTGAGTATAATATCCACTTCTTTTCAAAGTAACGATTGACGAGTAATGCGAGGAGACGATAGCTATACAATATTACAAAACTATTTGTAGAATGGTTCTGGTTCCAGGACGTTTCGTAGTGCTGATGACGAACCGATTTTGTTTTTGATTTTTTTGTGTTTGAAAGATGAATTAGTCGGGCGTATTTTTAGCATATGTTTGATGGAAATCGGTTCAATATGAACGCCACGAAATGGCGGATTACATTTTTCTTCAAAACTCGCTCAATATGGGCATCAAAGGAAAGTGCTTGACTAGTAGAATACTATACACTAAGACAAAATTCAAATCCAAGATGGCTGTCATCACAAAATGGCGCATTTAATATTTTTTGGCAGTTATATTGAAATGATTACCTCTAATCGATTATCGCCTCGTTGATATGAAATCGCCCTTAATATTTGTAATGTTTATAATTACAAAGGTTCTTTGACCAAATAGAAGTATACAGATATCATGAAGCATTTACTATATATGATATACAAATAATATAACGAAGATAAAATTAGTTTGAGGACCCATGGTAGTTTTAAATTTTATGTTGTCCATTACGTTTGGTAGCTTTTTAAGGACCCATTTGCCGTAATTTTTACGAAATCTACACGAATAGCTAAATTTTCTTCCAGAATATTCATTTATATTTTTAATTGCTTGCTATTATAACGTAGGTATTTATTTCATTAACATGTACAGATGTATAAATATGCATTAGAATTATCCTTTGTAAGTTTAGCAAAAATGGTTTCCATGGTAATTCTATGTAAGAGACAATAAACATACGTTACAGAATTCTATGCATGTTACTACTGCTGGGGTACGAAATATGTATGTACAAGAACAAGTAATAACTAATAGCCCGAGAGGTGACACCGAAAAAACTAACAGTCCGAGAGGTGGGCGACAAGATATTTCAAAACAAACAGATTTTGTTGATTTTTCCATAAAATGTTTGGATTCGCCAAAAGTTCAAATTAAGGCAATAAACAAATATATTACAATACATATGATTAGATATGATTATTGAGGTATTTTTGTGATTGTAGGTCACAAAAAACGGTCTACTCTAAAAAACGGTCGAAAAGTTCAAAATTTTTTTTCGCTGTTTATAAGTTTTCTGGAATAATTAAGACCTAAAAACTTCGAAAATAACATTTATTTTTCGTTGACTAGTTTTTGAGATATTGCATACAATGCATACGCTAAATCGGACTCTGGATCGGATTTTTGGTGAAATCTTAAAATCTACACATCCAAGCGTTAAATAAATATTATTTTTGAAATCTACGGGTCAAACTACATTAATAAACATGGTTTTTTTTTTAAACGGATAGAAAAGTTTTTTTCGAATTTTCGCAATTTTTTAGGGATACCCTTTGAAAAAATCGAGAAAATCGAAAAAAATTTTTTGGTCCCGATTTAGATAAAATATATATTTTAAGGGTAAATTTGATCCGCAAAATTCAAAAATAACATCTATTTAACGATTGGATGCGTAGTGTTTGACATATCGTTAGAAATCGGATTATCGGATTATTTCATACAATATCTCGAGAACTGGTCGACGAATCGTAAAATAAATGTTATTTTTGAACTTTTTAGACCTCAATTATCCTATAAAACTCATCAACTTCGAACAAAAAATTTTCAATTTTTCGTTGGTTTTTTAATGCTTTCTTTTTTGATAAAATTTATCATTTAAAATTTAATAAGGACTAAAAAATACAAACACATTAATAATTTTAACACTAATTTTTAGTTAATATATTGCCCACCCCCTGGAAAACGCTTACGAATCGGACTAACTAACAGCAGGCTATTTTTCTACACCATAAATGTGTCGGAGTTTAAAAAAATCAGCCTTTAGAAAATGCTTGCATTTTTTGAGTATAACCGGAAATTGAAATTATTTCTTGGTTTCTAAACCTCTGTCTACTAAGAAAAGGATATTAAATCAAAATTAATCATTTTTTATCAAATACGTAATAATACTCTTCCAATACAAAGATGATTAGATAGCTTAGTTTTGATAAAATTAACGTATGGAAATTTTCGGGTTTGTATAGTAAATGAATACATACATGCGTAGTAAACAAATAAACAGAGATGCACAAAATAAATTCACCCCACCCTTCTACGTCATCAGAGTTGAATAAACAATATAGCTCAAAGTCATGTGGCGTTAAAGCATTCAAGTTAGTTGATGATTGGATTCGTTAGTTGCATATTGTACATCAGTTTAAAAGATATACATAGCATGCAAGATAATTTTATGCATATCCCCGATTGCAATATATAATTTCGTAAAATTAAAGTTTAAAGATGATAAAAAATACTTGTGGCACAAAATATTAATAATTCTTTAGTAATTGAGAGTAGGAGTCACATTAACATACAAAACTCAGCTCGAAACACGAGTTTGTATTTTTGCGAAGAGAAATTATAATCTGGCTAGCTGGATTATAATCAGTCCAAAATTAAATGTAGCTACAACAGTAGATGACATATGTTGTTATATGAGAGCGCGACCCAACCCCGACAAACGATCAATTCACGACTTACGCCATCGTATGGAGTTTCCATAAACTTGTAGTTAACATAAACCGTAGAAGTTTTATCTCCTCTCACTAGGTTGTTGATAGCAGCAGCTTCAACATCACCAGTATATTCCAACATTCATTAACATGATTATAAAGAAAACAAAGTGTACCTACTTATTGTACGCATATCTACTAGAAAAAATATATACTAAAATCATTTTGACGTTGCACATTTCCACAAATGGAAACAAGGAAGCATAAGGGGACATTTAATAATATTTGATGAGTAAAATTCAATAAAACAAAGTTTATATTTGAAAGTGGACAAATAGTTGGCAATTTGTCTTTTCGGCCCAGAAAAACTTCAATTTCAAATAGATCAGCGATGCATTTCTAAAAATATACATGAAATTTTTAGATGGCAAACAATGGAGCGTTACCACGATCAAACTTTTTTAATGAATACATGATGCTGTTCGATCCAAAAATTTATATGGCTTTTAGTTATATTTTTTTTCACCGTGGCGAGGCAGGAGTGTGTTATAGTAGAGCTATTTACCTTGCAGAAAAATATTATTAAAGAATAATAATTTCAGGAATTTGAAAGGGATTCCCCGGTGAAAAACTATTTCGACGGTTTTAGAGCTTTTCGCATCTGTACAGTCCCTTAAAAGTGGATGTAGATTAAGTTATTGTCAAGAAGATGTTTTTGGAAGTGTCAAACTTCCAGCCACTTCTTGTTTTTTTATTAACGAAAAATCATTTTAGCGATTTACAGTTTACATATTCCCACAGCTCCTTGAAAAAGTTATGCCCCAAAAAATTAATTCTTAGTAGTAAGACAACAAATATATACTTTTATAAGTAAAATATTTAAATTTTTCGAAAAATATAGAACCGATTTCAATACACTAAAAAGTAAATTTTAAATTAAATATTTCCATAAACAATTTCCTTATAGCCCATTACCTTTTGCCGATTTTAAATATCCTTCATAATGTATCGACATATATTTATATCTACAGGTTTCTTACAAAACAGGTTATGAATTGCGTTAATAATTCGCAAGTACAAATTTTTGTTTTTATTACTCCCTTTCTTTAAACTCGCAATGCCTGCTAGCCTGTCGTAAAAACTTTATATTGAATTTGAAACCTTTTTTCGTGATCAATCGAGCTGAAAATTTGCAGACACACTCATCGCAACGATAAAAACGATATATGAAAATTTGCGTTTAATAAAATTGCCCGGAAAAACGTATGAATATTTTACAAGGTCTCACTTGAAATTTGTTACAAATTCGATTAACATTCAGCATATCATTCACCCAACTACACCAAAAACTCGTTGCGACGATAAAAATAAAAAATCAAATTATTAGTTGAAATAAATTAATTATAGTATAATTTTGGATTCATTAAACTTAAAAGAAAGGCAGTATACTTAGTTTTTATGGGATATTTTTTTAACGCTATAATGACTGTAGTAATAATAATGTATATATTGTACCTATCGTTTTATTACTTTCCTTAGTTAATTCATAAGCTATTCTAATATTGAACAATAGAAATAGTAGAAGTTCAATATAGAAATATTATATCGTAGAAAATCATTTGGGAATATCAGCTAACTAGAAGTCAAATAGTAACATTGTAATACTATTCATTTACTATACGTTCTCATTCATTAGTTTGTTCTAGTTTTAAAGTTTTTTCGTTAAAAATGAGGGCGTAAAAAACTTTGACACTAACAAAATTTTAATTTTGCTAACATTACCACGTTTGATCGCTGTGAACAAGACAAATTTTTTTTCGCGATTTTACCATATAGATGAAATATAATTATCATGAACAATGATTGTGTATACTTATATAAAAAATTCCTAGATGAGGCGCAAAATGGGCGAATTTTCGAATGTCTTCATTTTAAATGTCGTTCCTGGACTGCGGTTCATATTGCCTTTCAAATTTTTATTTAATAATAAATATATCGATTTTATATTTTATTTCTAAATTACAGTTTGTATGCTTAAAAAAATTTTGTGACCCATTCTATACCTAAAAATTAGTGTAAGTTCATGTATGGACAAAATCGGTTACTTGAGTTCAATGGATTCTAATATCTAACTTTTAAACCATAAAATATTGCAAAAAAAAAAAAATAAATTATCGTTTGTATAAAATAAACAACTTTTTTGGAAACATTTGTTTCGTAAATTGCTTGAATTCACCACAATTTTAACTCAAATTCAATTTATAAAATCATAATTAAATAATTATTATACACATTATTATTATATAGGAATTTTTCGATGGATTTTTCAGGCTACTCAAAAAGTTACAAAAAATTTGTTGCTCGTTTACCATGAACAAAAACATTAATTTATTGTAAACTTATTAATTTACTAAAAAATTGTTTCTTTCAATATCTGTAAGGTAATTTAAAAAGTAGCCTAGAAAAATTCAAATCGTTGTCTAGAAAACCTAGAAAAGTTAAGAAATTGTCTACACTTGTTTCGATATTACATAATGCGCTTCATATAATGAAAATATAGTCAATCTTCGATACATGATTGTGGCAGTTTATTAATTATTTTTAAAGTTTATAAAATGCATCATATTTCTTGACGTTTATTTACTATGTCTAAGAAGTTGAAAATGCTATATAGTCCAGTCAATAAATTTGAAAGAATATACTCCAACGATAGCGTCCGTGTGAGTAGCGCGTGTATTGATCAAAAGTATCATTTTAAAATAAATGAATTTGATCTCATTTTAATTTACAACTGTCAATATTTTTTTTTCAACTCAAAATTGATTTGGGAAATATTACTAAGTTCAAAAAGTAGCATAAATTGAGTTGAACTACTACTAAATTACTTGCAATTTTATAAAATTGTTTATGTTAAGTTTAAAATTGTGATCAATAAACAGCTTTGATAGTGTAATATTTTCTTAATAATATTTGATATAAAGATATTATGTAAAGAAAATTACTGGAGTCAAAAGATTTATTATTGTTAGTACTTAAACCGTTAAATAATTTCTATTAAAATGATATTTATTTACAGCTAAATTAAAATAATTTATAATTTTAAATTTTTATTTTTAGCACTCAAATTTAGATACTAATATGATCCGACTAGTATTGTCCGATCAATTTTATAATGGTGTACCTCGCTTTCGGTGCTCATAAACATAAAATTTCTCCCACAAGCTTCAATTTGACGAATAACTGTTTTTTTCTTTACAAACAAAGAAATTTACAAACCATTTTTTCAAACATATGATAACACGAAATGTTCTTTGCCCCAAAAACATCAAAATTGCTATTTCTCACAATTTGACAAGTCGTCTGACAACGGACATCTGGTTTTACCATGTTGTGGAAAAAAACGGTTTTTACATTTAACGGTTTTATTGAATGATCTTCTTACCAAAATAAAAAGAAAACTGATGTTTGACAATTTGAAGCTTATAGGATCAATCGAAAATTCTATTGGCTCCGAAAAAGAAAACGCCCTACATTTCAGAATTTTTTTAAACTTGTAACTAATTCATAATTATATCTGATTTTACCACGTTTTGCAAAAAACGGCTTTTACATTTAGTATTGAATGCTCTGATTACCAAACTAACAAGAAAACGGATGTTTGTCAAATTTGAAACTTGTAGGGTCAATCGAAAATTTTACGGGCTCCGAAAAAGAAACTGGCATACGTTTCGGTATTTTTGTAGGGGAAAAATTTGTAACTAATTCATAACTATAATCATAAACATAATTAAGCCATAAATTTTTAGAAGTATGTTTATTAGTAATATGATATGATTATGCTGATAGGCACCCAGTTTATCAATTTCCACTATTAGTTTCAAAGTTTTGATACAATCTGTATATTATAATTGACGAGACTACACTATCATGTACAAACTTGAACTATTATACTTTATGCACGTACAAAACTAATCAATATCAGTCATGGAGCTTAAGAGTAAATATATCAGTGTTCAAAATTTTATTTGGTAACACAAACTCTATTTGCTCTCCATAGTGTTCGACTCCTCAAATCATTTGTGGTGATGGAATTTCAACTACAATATAATTTGTTCGGTTAAGAATTTTACTATTACTATACCAATGATAACAATTTCAAATATCCATAATATGCATAGATTGTAATCCATATTATATACTCAAGTGAATTACCAATTCTTATTATAGTATTCAAACCAATCACTTATAAAACTTTTTTCAAGTAGTATCAAGTTTTTAATTATGATTAAGGTTGTTTCAGCGTGATTCAGATCGATAGATTTTGTCTATTTTGTTTTGACGAATCCCGTCGTTGAAGAAGGTTTGGCCGTTTAGAAGGTTTAAGTTCCCGATTTCGAAGGTCGTATTTTACTGAAACTCATTGTCTAAGGGAGTTAAAAATGGGTAGAAAGTTATCACTTATTTTCAAATGCAACAAAACGATATTCAAAATTAAACTAAATGTTAAATCTGATATGTTTTTGTACGGTAGCTAGTCATTAATGTAACAACTACTTCTTTCTATACGAAAAATTGTGTAATATGAAATCTATTTTGATAAGACAAAACATTCAAAAAAGATCCATGGAGTATTTTCTAGAAACCATTTGATTAAAACACGTACACAAATGTCAAACATATTGAAGCTTCTTTAATTCATATGTCCAATATGATTGTTACCATATATGTATGTAGAGTGCAGGGGCGTAGGAGCCGTATGGGCAGGGTGGGCAGCTGCCCACCCAGGAATTTCCCTGGGTGGGCCATGCCTCTTTGTTGAAGAGATTAAAAATTTTATTGCTCTATTACAATTTCGTGTAGGATAATTTTAAGGGCAAAACAATAGTTTTTCACGAAAAATTGACCTTTCTAGTCTAAGAGAGGATTAGATGACTTATCGATAATCCTCTGGATAGTACTTTCGATGGTTTGTAACTGATGCTTATTTTTACCTTCGGATTAACTATATTATTTCGAACCTGCCCACCCAGCAAAAATTTCGTTCCTACGCCCCTGGTAGAGTGTGTCCCAATTCAAGTGTAACCACTCTTTTATTTTAGAGTATGAAAAATAATTATTTATGTACTCATTCATAATTGAATAATCTTTCAGATAGTATAATAATTGAATTTGAATTTATTTTTTACGGCCTGTTGTGGTCCAAATCATTATCACTAAAATTTGGAAACTTTACTAGACATTAATGTATTTTGTAAATTGATTACGAATTTGGTTTTGCCGTGCCTCAAATATCTTAAGAAGAGAACGAAGAATGAAAAATAAAATTTCATTGAAAAAATATAATCCAAAACGGGCGAAAATACAGCAAAAAAACCCTTAATATCTTTCAATTTTCGCGCATAAATAACGCAAAAATTACTTATCCAAATGTCATGATATTTGGTATGCAAAATTTGACATAAAAACGGAGGGCTTATCGAAAAGTTTTTCACAAATAAAAATTGTTTAAGGTAAAAATCAAAATGTGTGCTTCTGTAATATGTTACAATCCCCCTTAATACGATGTTTCATCAATTCTTATACATAATTTTAATTCATAATTTTTTCTAGCTTTGAACATTAAATGAAAAAATAATGTCATTTTTGACACTTAAATTGTAAACAGAGAAATTTGGGAAATAGTATTAAATTAGTAATATCACCTGTAAATACCGTTTCCCAGGATAAAATTATTATAAACAGAAATCGTCCTTTCTGGTCACATATCGTCATAATATACGCTGTGTCATTTCAGAGAGATTATAGTGAGTTGAATCAAATACATTGAAAAGTCGTATGATGAAAACATACCTTAAACGACCTTTTGTAGGTACATATATAAAAGTGTGCTTGCAAACAATATTATCTCTTTTCTTGAACCATCAAAGAAAAAAAAAGGCTTGTACATGGTATTCAAATCTTTGTTTATTTTATTTTATCATATTTTTTATTCATAAAAAAAATGTCATACTTCCATTAAATGAAAGTAAATTTCATATTCAACATAAACAATTTTTATGTCTATTGGACAAAGATAAGATAAAAACTTTTAGATTTTGATATTGAAAAATATTTCGTTTTCGTGCTAAAATTTATCGTACTAAAAGGTCGAAACGAAAAATTTCCTAAGGAAAAGGGTAAATTTTAACGAGTATTTTCAAAAACTAACAATTAAGGAGGATATAATTATTTGAGAATGGCGTGTTTTAATATATTTTTAGATATTAAATTGCAAACGCACGACTTTCCAAAAGAGTTTATTTTTTTTTATTTTACATCGAACAATCATTCAAATAATTCTAGACCTCATGGACGAAGGTAAGATTATCGAAAAAAAGTTGGATCGAAAATTGTCTCAGCGATATCCGGAGCTATTTTTTTTACATATTTTACACACAATTTCACTGTTAGAATGAGGTGCGCTACTTTCGCATACTTAAATATCTTCATACCCTACTCTATCATAAAAAAATTTAATTATTTTTTAAAAATTGAAAACTATTTTATGCTTCATATATAACATTTAGAACGATTTTTGTAAGTCCAAACGTTTAGTTTTGACCCATTTCCTTTTTTCAGTGATCTAAAAATTTACAATCTTGTATACTTTCAAAAACTTTTTCATAATAACCACAAATCTAAAATATATACTTAACTGATATTTTTATGTTTTAATCAATTTTATACTTAAATAAGTTAAAAATTTGTTTTTCATTCATCATCAATATCAGAGTAAATGAAGCATTTAATATGGTTGTAATTAAAAACTTTTATAAAATGTTATTCGAACTTTTTATTAAATATATTAACACGTTTTTTTCATATTTAAGGAAGTACGAGCACCAAGGCAACTTTTGATAAAAGGCTTGATTTTTTTTTAATACAAAGTTTAAATATGTCTAAACAAATTCCAAAAATTTGAAGGAGATTGCCCGATCATTTAAATAAATAATTAACTTTAAAGTTGAGCAATTTAACATTGGTCTTATGGGGTAACCTTCAAACATTGATACATTTCTGTATTTTTCTCGTAAAACTGTCGGTGAATATTTTTAAAAAACTTATGGATGAAAGTAAATATATTAGTGATAAATTTAATTCAAAAACATTTACACTTGCCCGACTAATTAAAGTGTATTAATTAAAAGGAAAATAAATGCCGCCACTAGCCAATGTTAAATGTATATCTATATATTGAAAAAAATCATATGGTTACTGCGTTCCCCTTACCGCGCTAGAGTCGATACCTATCCCCACACCGCCTGGCGCTCGTACTACCTTAAGTACTACGATTTATTTATAATAATAGAGTGATGGATACGATACGTTTTTTGTGCTCGACTACTCAACGAACATACTTTCCTTTCTGTTACTACAGACAAAAGAATTTTCACCTCATATATGACTTTTCCCCGAGAATTGATGTCATAAAACGTTGTTTTATAACAAAAAAAATTATTATTTTTTGCTATAATTAAAAAGTTAAATCAAATAATTTTCAGATTGACTACGGAGCACACCACAAAATTAACATTATTACGATGCACGTTGATAATTTTTATTTTTACTCATCAACACAGACTATGGATATATAGTACAGCAGTATACATTTGATTAGACATTTTTATATATTAATATACCATTTTTATAGGGAAATCATGGAAACACCGCAATTATTTTAATATTAATAAGTCATGGTGTGTTTTTAGTTTTTTTTTTATATTTTATCACTTTTAAAAACAGTTTTTCGCATACTATATGGCTCGATTACGACATCCATGGTGCATCGATTTTTTAATGAATTTTTAGCTCCTATGTTCAATCTGTGATTAAACTACCCATTGATTTGTGGGGTATAGTTTGCACGGGTCGTGTTGGATGTTGGCCTCTTCGTTCAACCTGTGATTAAATTACCCATAGATTATTCGAAAATTGGTATTCTTCATTATCGTCTCATTTTGACTTGTTTTAACAAAATTAGCCAAATCAAGGCGACACGGATATCGTAACCTCCCCTACTGTATCAATATTATTGCTTGTTATAAAATTTTAACATTCATAGAAAATTTTTTTTTTTTCAAAAGACCGCTACAAAAAATTGAAAATAGATCGACTTACCTCTAGTAATGCTTGTAGTTGAAAATCGTCCAAGAGTTCTAATAACTCATCACGACTAATTGTAGTTGATTGTAGACAATGAATATCGTCCAATGAATCCAAAATCAATCCTACGGCTAAAAAGAACAACACAGTAATTAATATTTTAATATGATTATTGAAAATATCGTTGACCTGATTCTTTTACCTGCTAAAACCAATTTTGGAAAATAAACTATAAAACTATAAAAGCCATGCTATTTTCTACCATTTAACTTTAAGCCCCGTAATAGTAGTAGGCAGAGTAGACACTACCTATCACCCCTCCCCTCCCCCAATCAAAAGAAAACCCTCACTAAATTTACAAAAATAAAAAAATAAGAAGTTCAAAAAATTAGAAAAAAAATGCATCTGTGAATCTTAAAAAAAAATGCAAATATTCTAAAATTCAATTGTAAATAATTTTAATGTACAACAATGGAATTTAATTTTAAATATTTTTATCGTCAATTCACTATACTTCTTAAAAAATTATTTTTACCTGAATCTATTACAGGCTGTGATTTGTTTTTTACATAATACCCCTATTAATAATATCATAATTATTATACAACCATGTTTTTACAAGTCAATTTTTTATTAAAACCTACAAATACTAACTTTTTTTACATTTATAAGAAGTACACTATTTAATGAAGTAAAATATTTTATTTCTAATTTGAAAAAAATATTCTAAAGTAAAAATCTAGATTTTTATTTTATATTTATAAATGTTCTTCGCAAAAAACTCTTCGACAGCCGTTCGTTTTCATGCCAATATTATCCAAATTTATTTATTTTATAAATTAACCAAATTTCATTTGGATAATTATTTTTCAAGTTATTTATTCGAAAAAAATGAAAATATATAAACGAGAATGCTTATTACAGCGGTTACATCCATCTTAAATGGTATTAAACTTTTCAAAATAGTAACTTAACAGGTTATGAAATCAGGGCGACGATATAAATTTAAACAAGAAATGCGTACCATCTGAGGTGATATCGTCGTCACCAAAATCACT
Source organism: Chrysopa pallens (assembly GCA_020423425.1). NCBI lineage: Eukaryota > Metazoa > Arthropoda > Insecta > Neuroptera > Chrysopidae > Chrysopa > Chrysopa pallens. The sequence continues at coordinate 17,188,675 of CM035594.1, forward strand.
GAAACCATCATTACTAGGATCAGCATACACAGAAGTCCATTTCTCAGAAGATACCGCTGCTAGTACAGCAGCTTTTAATTTTCTTCTAGAATTGAATTTTTTTAATTCTTCTACAGTCTCATGTAAATGTAATTTTGTATTGCTCTTATCCCGGTCCTGTAACAATTAATAAAAAAACAAATTAAATTACATATTCTATATCCAAGTTATATCTACGAGATTGGTATCAAAAATTTATAAATATTCGTCCAGTAGTTCTGATGTTAAGCGCTTTCGTCTAAATTATTTTAACATACCGCCGGACTAATATATCGGACAGAAAAACTGACACTTAATGAAAGTTGGCCAGAAGGTTCTGACACACCCAATAAAGATAATACATTAGACGTTTCGAATCCTCCTGAAAAAACTTTCATTTTGTGTCAGTTTTTCTGTCCGATATATCAGTCCGGCGGCGGTATGTTAAAATGATTTAGACGAAAGCGCTAACTTCAGAACTACTGGACGAATATTTATGAATTTTTACATTACTATCCAGCAACTATATTTACTTTTTTATTTTTTAAAGTAATTATCCACAATTTTACCATTTTGAGTAATTAGAAAAGAACTTACAAATTTAAGAAATGCGCTCAATTTAATTACATATAGCTATTTAAAAATCAAGTACACTTTTAAACTTAATTTTAATAACAGTCACTATGCTTCATTCTCAAAATCATTTCTGATTGGCTTATTAAATATAAAGTATTCGGAATTTCCCGTAGATAATATAAGAAATACTTATACATTTTCTTCATTAAGAAATTCTCAAATAAAAATTACTTGTGAAATTATGATATCTTAAGTACAACTCATTCAAGTAAGATGAACTTATGTGGGAAATTCTTATGTCAATTCTGAAGCAACGACCAAGAATTCCAACATTGGGTTTAATAGGTAATGCAGCCGAAGCTGTCTTTTTGAAAGGAAGTATACCTTAAAAGACCTGGAAAGCTTATAAATAAAGCATCAATAAATTATTTTAAATCTTGATATAAAATCACAAAAATTTAATTTTTATCGGTTTCTTAAACATTGAAAGTATAAAAAATATTACAAACAAAATTTTAGAGTCAGTTTGATGGCAGTTTAATCCTATAAGCCTTCAAATAAACTAATATAATGAAATATAAAGCACACGTTATGATGATTTTATTAATTATTAATGGAAAACAAACATTAAAGTAGATGGATATCCCATGGAACAGTTAATCTAACTTTTTACTAGGCTTTCCATTCGTACTTGTATAGTATTTATTAAATTCATATTATATGGTCATGTTAACTGGAAAAAACTACCATGAACCATCTGGAGAAAACTTCACATGTTTTTTTCTTAAAGTTTGCGTTGTTCTAAAATTTGTCCACCCAAAAAGAATACAATTTCGATTTGAGCCAAACAATACAGTACAGAATATTTCAAGTAAGGCTACAGTTACACTGAATGGAAATGCTGACGAAATCTTAATAATGGAAATGCTGACGAAATCTTAGTAATCCGAATATGTCAGAACTGTTCTTCAGAGCATGATGCTCCTAATATCAGTACGTCTCCGCATTACAGTCATAATGAACGACAGTAGTGACGATTTTTATTAAGCAATGGGATAACCCATTTTTTTTTCTCAATTTCCAGAATATTCGATTTCAAATCGCTGATGTAAAACTATAGCATGCATATAATTTCATCAAAATCATATGGATGGTTCACGATATATCGGCATTTAAGAGAAAATACTCATTAGCGAATACATTTACTTAAAAAGCCCCTAATCGAACTACTTTTTGGAAGCGGGAAGAACAAAAAAAGGCATAACCATTGTCCCAAAAGTGAATCTTTGTGTTTTTCGTCAGAAGGGATGCGAAAAAACAGAATAGTTTGAACGGCGAAGAAGTTCTGATGTATTCGTACTCATTGTCATTGAACAGTTGGAATATTCTAACAGATTCGACAGACCTGTTTTCATCAGAATTCGTATCCAGTGTAACCGTGGCCTTAAAATACACGACGGAAGCGAAAAATTAAGCGATTCTCACAAACCCATGAATATGATGAATATTAAAGAAAACTCTAGGATTTTAAGTTTTTGACCTAATTTCGCAGAACAATTTATCTTTAACATATAAATACGTATTTCGACTACAAAGTAATTATCATTAACATGTATAAGGTAATCGTAATTAATCTTCGAGGAGAGTTACTCGTTGCTTATTTTAGTGAGGATGTACAAGCTCTCACTAAATTAACAACGAATAGCGTTTCTTCCGAGAATAATTATTCAATCCAATTGAATTCAATTCTTTATTCATACTTTTTTAAACAATACAATAGGGAAGGGAAAGCTATGTAGTTGAAATATGTATTTCTATAATACAAATAAAAAATCAAATTTTATTTTTTAACTATGTAAACCGATAGTTAATTATTCAAGTATCTTTAGAAAACAAAAACTAAAGATAGAAAAACTAAATCTTAGTTTTTTCTAACTTAAGTTAAAAATTTAATTTTGAATGATAATCTTCGTATTTATCGACCAGTTCGCTGCCATTGGTTTAATACAAAACGCAAATTTGATTTCTTTATTATCCTAGCTTGGTGTATGAGACAAACCTAGTACGCTCATACGTATTTCAAATGTGCATATCAAATGAAAATCATTAGTAATTCACAGGTACTAAGTTACATAATAAATGAATTGTATGACCATGTAGCAGCCTATAAGCGTTATAATTATTTCATATATTATTTGCAAACAACAGATAATTCAATGTCGTGTCGCGTCCCACACTCAAAAATTATTTGCATGAAATATTATTATTATAATTTTTTTTTTTTTTTTTTTTTGTAACCATGAAAAATCTCAAATTATTTTATTAATCTAGTCTCCGCATTCGGAGCGTGTTAATAGATGATTGACGTGCTAAAATATGTTCGTTTTTTGGAGAATACCCAGAAAAATTTCCATTCACGCACAAAAATAATGAGTTGTGAGAGAATAAAAATTTGAAAAATCGAAGAGTCTAGTTTGTCGATAATATCTCTTAAACTAGTATTTAGAAAATTTTATTTAATAATAATGTAAAAATGATTATTTTTCGTTTAAATTGGTATACCATAGAGCAAAAGTTATGAAAAGGATTTCATTCAGTGGAGACACGTACAAAAAAAACTATATAGATATATGTATATAATTGATGAAAATAAAATTTATTACTTTAGACCAGGGGTCTCCAAACTACAGCCCGCGGGCAGATTTTGTCCGGCACGCGGAGAGCCTTTTAGAGAACATATTTTGTATAGCAAATTAAATTTAGTTTACTGAAGTATTCTAATTTTATGTTGAATAATTATTAATATGGTTTTAAGGCTGGAAAGTTTGGAGACCCCTGCATTAGACGATCTCACGATTCTAAATGGGGAAGTAATTCAGTATTTTGACATTATAGATAGTAGAAAGAAAAAAGAATTTATTATGTATACTTTTCAGGGTTAGAGAGAACGAATACAGACTTTCAATCGATTTGAGTGAACTTTTTTTTGACCCACTAATTTTGGGTCATACTTTTCCTTTCTAATATTGTCAATTTGCTTACTTTAACCCTTGTATGGAAACTCATGACCACAATCTTACTAAAAAACTTACTTAAAATTTTTTTTTTTTTTTTGTGACAATCATGTGCAAAACATTAATTTTTTTGGTATCTTGGTCAAATTTAAACGCTTATATTAAATGTATTATAGATATGTTTCATAATTTCCATTTCTAATATTGCCAATATGCTAACTTTATCCTTATATGAAATGTCATGACCAGTCTCTTACTATCTTGCAATTTATTATAGATATGATTTATTTAACCAAAAACTTGAAAACTATCGCCAAAATTTAGTAGGATACTTTGCCAAAATTGGATTAGAGTTAAGCGTTATAGAACAAAATTAATTTTTTTGCTGACGTAATAAGGTTTCTTGACCAAATTTTAACCGATTTAAGTGTACTTTTATTGAAGCCCACTAATTTGGTGCCTAGCTCTTATAGGTTAGAGTCGACCCTGCGTTTAAATAAATCTGTGTTCTCGATTTTAAGTTGTTCAAAATTCAATCACTGCTCGCGATTGAAAATTATTTTTCTCATTGACATCATTCGTAGCTATTATGCGAATTTATTAAGTGTTGAAACGTTATGAAACTTTTTAACAGTAGTGTATCAACTATAAGCTACTTAAATAAGAAAAAAAGAAAACTGAATAAAATGTAGGTGAAATATAAAATGATGGAAAAAGTCAGGTAAATACTAGTAGTAGCTATTATTATAATATTGTATATAACCCGTATTATATTATATATTGAAAGACATTTACCTTTTTGATAAGATAAAAATCAATTTTGAATCACACAACTATACTATCTATAAATTATTCAATAAAATGTAACGAGAATATGAGAAGCATTTTTCACGTTATCTTGACAACAGATCCTTTTGGATGGAACAAAAAAGAAAGATAAATAATAAGCCATTGAAATTCAATTTTTCAATGATAATAGATTTTTGGCAAAAAAACTTAAAAAGCAAGATAATAGTGAAAAACTGGCGAATGATGTCAAGCAGTTAATATGTGTGACATAACTGGATTAATATCTTAATGTTTATATAACACAGAATGAAATATTAATACTTCACACTTCAAAAAACATGATCTTTCAATTGTCATCCATTTTGATTAATGTAATATATGAACTTAAATATCCTCATATATTCTAAGATTTGGAACGCTAGAAAAAATTTACACCACTAACAAAAAATGTTGGTATAAGTAGGTTTTAAAAGAATTTATTACTTAATCCATTTCCGACTATCTGCTGAACTGTCCGTCATCAAGAAAAATTTCGATTTTTTGTCGTAATGTCGTAGATCAAAATTTTTTGCAAACCATGCAAATCATCACCAAATTTGCAACTAGTAACATCTTTTCGGAAAATTAATACAACTTGCTGAATCATGCTGATGATGACTACTTTGTAGTAGAAATACGTATAAAATACAAAAAAGAGTTCTTTTTGATAATATTCATTAGTCATTAAGATAGTTTTCCAGATCTGAAAAGAGATTTCAAGTTCGTCAACTGAGCAAAATCGGTCAACTGAGTTACGTCAATCCATGCCCATCATTTAAAACAAAAGCGACAGACGAAAACTGCGAATGTAAAAATGTCTTATAAACAACTCTTGTTTGCAACATTTTTTCCGATTATTTACTTGAAAAATTTAAAAGAATGGAATGAAATATTTGAACTATTGTTCGAATAAATTTTAAAAGTTATAAAATTACTTCATTATTAGATGGTTTTAAAATTACCTGCCTTGATTATAAAATGTATACCATATGTAATTCTTTTAATTGGATATTGCATTCTAGTATACATAAATTTTACAACATCGTATATTCGACAAAAAAAAATTTTCCCATTTAAATAATTCAAATTACTTACGGTATAAAAAAAACATATTTGCAGTCAATAAACAATAAATTGTACATCTAATAGCCCAGCAACTTCAACATTAAAATGAAAATGTTGAAGTCAACTCAATAGCAACTTCCATGGTATTCTTCTTAAACATTTTCAAATTTGAAATTAATTTTATATTTTTCGGTATGAAAGATGCTACTAAATAAGCTCTAAAAATGATCAAAATTCATATTCTGAGGAACGAATAGTTTCTTGAAAATTATATTTTTTATTTCAAAAGGCACTATCTAAAAACTTAATTTCCCAAGTTCATGGTGATACTAGTTTTATTTTGAAATATACATCCTAGTCTTTAAGGGTTATATTTTGACATAAAATTAAATATTTTGAAGCAATTCAACACACCAACACACCCGCTAGTTAAAATCTTCAGAGGAAAAATGCAAATTTATGTTTTTGATAGAGGTCAATAACATATATTGCATTTTTTTTTTAAATTTTCGAGCACACATAAATCAAAAAAATTATTATCCAACTGGGCATATCAATGAGTTTTATTTAGTATAATTAGAATTGGTTTTTTACGACAAACTTTTCGACACGCCCTACGTTTTCATGTCAGGATTGTGCATACCACATTTTATGACATTTGAATAATAATTTTTTAGTTTTTTTACGTAAAAATTAAAAAAAAATACACTCAACATTTGAAATTGTCTTTACTATCGAGATATCTATCAAAAACATAACCCACCTCAAAATGGAACTGAAAAGTTTGAAATCAAAATTAAAATTACTGTAGTAGACTGAGACTATTGAAGTATGAAATAAATACAAATGCTCTCCGCTCATATTGTATGTCAATAAATGAGAATTTGATATTAAATGAGATGACATTCTGGTTGATTTTAATATCCTGTAAAACGGATGGAATTCTTTAGTACTTCTATCTATATGAATATGTGTGTATCTATGCTTTTTGGATGGTTCCATGCTTCAATGTTTTTGAATATTAAACATTAGTTTCGATTCATTTAGAAAACTTATTACTTTTACTTTATTATTTAAGATACTATTTATTACACACTTAGTATGTAAATAAACTTTTGGAATTCCGTTAGAAGTAAGCAGATGGTAAGTCATTTAGGCATGTTGACGGCCAATATGCGACCATGCAAGGTGCTTTTCCTGAGATGTATTGGTCATAGCAGATCAATGTGTGCTTAGCTTTAGACTATTATCAATTCCATAGAGTAAGGCCTGGCACATATTGCGGTGCGTATGGCACAGCGAGACACGATCGCGGCACACGCGTCGTGTTGTGGAATGCATATTGTCACGCAGTTCTCTCGTCGAGACAGTAGACAGTTGTTTTTGATTATTTTGTGTTTTTTTTTTATTGGTAGGCTCGTGAAATTTGCGATGTTTGGCGCGAGAAACTGTGCCTCAGATACTGTACTACGCGTATTCGCATTTCACTAGCCCTGCTGCAAAGAGTCGTGTCGTCAATTTGCGCTGACCCATTTAATATGCGCCAGGCTTAAGTGGATTAATTCTTAAATTCAAGGTTTAATATAAGTATGTAATAAAATCGTCAGTGAAATTTTACATAGAAACTTTATGTCAAAACTTAAAACTTAGACAATGATATGAAGAAACCAAGCATCATTGCATTGATCTATTATTAAAAACGAAAGATTTACCGAAAAAGTCTTAAACGATACATCGAATCCGATACCACTTTATGTCGTATTTAGTCGAGTATAATAATAAACTCTAATATAAGTTGCAAAAGTTTATTGTATATACCATTTCCAGTCTTTCTTATTTCATAATTGTTCTTCCTCTATTAAAACCAGAATTTCTTATTTTATAATTTCAACATGTGTGCTACATCTTGCTACATTTCGAAAAATCAAAGAATAGGTTTATTATCGATAATAAAACCAATTGCTGAATTAATATTGTTATGCGCTAAAAAGTATGAATAAATGGAATATAGAAAATCATAGTTAGAACGACTTTTAAAGTTTAAATGTTGTTCTATTTCATAGCTAGTTCTAAGTTTGCTCAAAATTAACGAAGATAGATTCGGGATTCTAAGACTGGTAAACAGTATTTTGTTACAAATCTGTGTATCTCAATTCATATTTTGACTGTGTAAGGTATATAACTAGTGCTCTCAAAATAACAAAATAAACTAGTACAAATAACAACTAGCTGGATTAATTGTTTAAATACTCAACATATGGTTCAGTATCAAAGCTTTAACTATTTTTAATAATAAGTATTCATAAAATATTCTACAGTTATAAATACATATATAATGTCAATAATATGTATTGCAAATATATGTGCTTAGTAGCTAATTTTGAGCTTAAATTGTGGCTTATCTCAACAATTTCTAATTTTATCGTTTATGGTTTAAAAGTTTGGCCATCCATTGAATTTTTTTTTTAATTCAATTTTTCTTTTGGACGTTAGAAAATATTGAAGCCAAAACTAAATTTTGGTATAAGTGTTCATAGAATCACTTAATTATTCCATTTCTGTGTGTCCATTCGTTTGTTTGTCCGTCATAAAGATAACTCAAATATTAGAGTAAATTTTGGTGATGTATGTAGACATAAAAATTGAATTTAAATTCGTGAACGAGCAAAGTTGGTCTACTAATTTTGTTTTTGGCTTTAATATTTTCTACCGTACACAAGAAAAATTGAATTCAAAAAAAAAAAAAATCAATAAAATTTTTGTAAAAATCTCAATAAAATTTTTTATTTCACAATAATTGATCCAAGTTCTCAAAATTATGTGAACACTTTCGCTAAATAATGTGTCCCAGATATATTTTTGGCATGTTCAATGCAAATTTCCGGTGAATGCATATTCAACGCACTGAAATATTTACACCCCATAGCTTTCAATGATTTTTATGTCATACAAATACATTATTACGGGGGAAAGTTCAACAAAAGTTGAAAGAATCAATGTTACTTAACGTCAAAGGATTTCAACATTTTATTAAATTAACGTCATTACTTATTAAATTATTTCGATAAAACATTTCTAAAATACCAAGGTATGTTTTTATATAGCTGATGAATATAATCTCTTCAGATGTGACCAATATCTTTCTGACAGAATCATTTTTTGTTAACATTGTAGTGGACACGAAATTTGGGTACATCGAAAACTTGAGAAAAAAAAAACTACAGTCATAATACAATCACGCTTGAAATAATGACGAATAAACTTTTCAGGCGGATAAATAACTTGGGTAAGCGCAACGAATCCTTCTTTCAAAATAAATCACTTCTTCATTTGCGGACGTAACAAAATATCGACCGATTAAAGTAAAAAAAAATGTAACATTAAATTACAAATATTTGTGTAAACTGATTATATACAAAAAAAAGTCCAACTAGACTATTTTGGTCATAAATATTTTCATTTAATTGATATATTTTAACCAAAAAAATTTCAAATTTTCTGTCTCACCCAAGTTCCCTTCAACTAGTTCATCATTTTTTCTCAACAATGGAATTTCAAATTCATTGGCAAACATTGTTTATATCTCCAAAAACAAATCTAGTTTTAAAATTTCGAGTTTCAGACGAATACAATAGTCTTATATAAACAGTAAAAAAAGATAGTACTATGTTGATGTGTATCCTGATGGAATATTAATATTTTATTAACTTCACTTCTCTTTATAAACAAACAAACATTCCTTTATTTGTGTCCAATTCCAATTACTATATAAGAACAAATCTTTTTTAATCGCTTTAAGCTTTTATTTCTCATTTTTGGGATAAAATTATACAGAAATAAAAACCTACTAACTGGTACCCGGCGCTGCGGTATATATATTATATATATATATCCAATATAACTCGGTAAATTAAATTATTTTGAATCTGAACTTCTGAACAACTGAGGCATTTTCCAAACAGACCTGAAACTATTAACCAAATCACACATAAAGAGGTGATTAATGTGTGTTGTGGTCTCGACAATCTCCAACTCATCCAAGCTGAGTTATTAAATACTCAAATAATTGAGTCACTGAGTGTTCTTCTACCAAAACGACTTTTCTATGTTCATTTGAATAGGAGATAATTAACCAACTTTGAGTGGAGAAAATCTCATATTGAGTTGAAAGTCAAGTTGAATCTCCGCGCATTCCTCTCCTGTATCTCACCCAATTTGAGTGTTTAATAGCTCAAGTGAAAATTATTGAGTCAATGTTTATTAGAGCTGGAGATATTGAAATATAAAACTATCGCGTTTGAGTATAACTTGGGAAAGGCAAAAGATAGATGTAATCCAATGATTGATGCTTCATCTGGACAAAAATATCATTCATTTAAAAAAAAGCACTATGCAAATTGGCTGGATAGAACGACTGGGTGGACTCGGAACAGTTAGCATCAATTTTTTTAATATATAATATAGATTGTGAGTCAGCTGTATGGGACAACGTGTTTCTTTGGTCCAATCTATTTCAAATAAATATTTGATAAAATGGGAAAATTGTTTTTTAAAACTTTTTTCTATGAAAATTGTCACAGCAACGTGTGACCGGATCTGCTAGTTAATACATAAAGTCAAATCTTTTTCATCGCTTTAAGTTTTTATTTCTCAGTTTTGGAAATAAATTGTACAGAAATAGAAACCTGTGGTAATTCAGTCGGGAATAAATAGTAATTTCGATTAAAATATTTTTGATTTTTTACTATTCAAATCACCTAAAATTTGAAAATCAAATAACTTTTTGTTCAGCGGACATTATACGGTGTTTTCAGTTTGAGTTATCCGCTCTTGTTGTTCGCAAATTATAAAAGAAAAAATATGAAACTAAAATGCTGTACAATCTAAGTACTTTTACACAATTGGTTTATTAATCAAATTAAATCACACTGAATAGTCTTTTTGAAAGGCAGTAAATTTTAAAATAATAGAAATTACGGAAATCAGGTTCTGGCAGGAATCAGGGTGAGCGATTTGTGATTGGTCAAAGGGGTAAGAGTTAAAAAAAAAATGTTTGATTTTACATTAAAATTAAATATCCAAATACTCACTCGCAACCATTTATGATTAAGCACTTCTTGTATTGTAATTCGTAGTGTTTGGTCCACAGTCAACATTCGTTGGACTAAATCTTTTGCAGATTCACTAATATACTCCCATGATGGTGTATTGAACTGAAACAATCAAATCAATTTATGTAATAAACAATCTTGCTATTTTATTTGCGGAATCAAAAACTTTAAAATACTTCTTTAGAACGATATATATATTACTTCCAAACCACTCTAATATATACTTCCAAATTCGGAATTATTATTTTCTTGATTTAAAAAAAAAAAATTTTTCTTCAAATTTTCCGATTATATCGTTTTCTTATTGTTGAAAGGGATGTAAAAATGTTTTTTTTTTAAGATTTTGAAGTGCCGACTACTTTTTTACTTACATTTAATCGCCCGTTACATACAGATCTTCTTAATCGATCACCAGTTCCACGAAATGGTAAAGAACCCGATAATAAAACATGTAGTAATACACCTGCTGCCCAAACATCTACTGGTTTTCCATATGGTCGACATTCAGCCACTTCAGGTGAAGCGAAATGTGGGCTTCCAACACGTCCTATGAAAAGAAAATAATCAATGATAAAAATTTCAATCGGAAATTTTCAAAACGATTCAAATAAAAACTCATTATTATTAATTATTCAATGATCAAACAAATTAATGCTTATGGCCATGCGCATTATTCATAAAAAATGTATAAAATGTAAAATAATTACACATAAATAAATAATATACATAAAGAATTTAATTATATTCGTATTAAATTATTATTGTGTGGGATAATCCCGATACCTTAAAGGAAAATTTATTATTGTAATTTTTATGTGATATTAATACTCTTAATTGTATGATAGAGAAAAACGTATTATAAAATATTCATATAAAATTTTTATTGATACAAAGAAATCTGTATTCAAATTATAATTTTTATTGATACAAATTGGGTAAAATTACCTTGTGTGTACATAACGATTTCTGTATCTCTTTATGTAGATAAAACAATGTGAAAATAGTCCTATATGGAATATATATGAATATATAATTTATTTATATATTTGTATGTATGTATAAAAATTGTAATCTTCTATATAGAAAAATTTTAACCATTATTAAAAATATAGAAAAGAATATGTTATATGAAAAAGGAAAGGGTCACTGACTGACTGATCTATCATTGCAGATCTATCATGGATTTTGATATCCAGATAATTTTTCTGGCTCTGCATTTGCTAAGGAAGGACTTATAAAACTTCAACCCCTAATGGAGTAACAGGAGCTCAAAATTTGTATTGGGAATCAACACATAGTTGAAACCGCTGTAGGGATTGATTGAAACAATTGAATACTTAAGTAGATGACCTACAAAAGCTTGTTTCAACATATCCAAATTTTTTAATTTCAAACGAGTTTTTTTAAATATTACCGAGGTTAAAATTGTTTTGATTAAAATTTTTTTTACAAAATTTCAAAAATAATAACAAAATCTAGCCACTTTAAGGCCACTTTATGCTCAAATTATGAAAAAAAACTTTTGCACAACGTAGAATTTTGACCAAACACTGTATTGAGGCATAAAACAGAAATTTTTTATCATTTGTGGAAATCTATTATTCTGAAACTAGTTATGAAATTTTAAATTAGTCTTAATTTGAATATTTTCGTGTTCCGAGTCGTTATCACGACCAATAAGATGAAAAACGCAAGCTGAAATTTCTAAAGCACATTTTATGTCTAAAAGTGATTGAATTCTTGAAATCCAAATGAGAAATTATATTTAAGCACTGATTAAATAAACGATTTGCTATGAATTAAAAAAAATTTTTATTGATGTAAATAATAACTGACGATAAAATGTTTTTTTTCTACTCTGTTTTTGCATGGAGATCCCGCAAGATCGATTGTCTTCCGATTCGCTATCTCGATAACTAAGGGTCCCTTGCGTAGGGACTTCGCAAGGGTGAGGTCTTTAGTGATTGTAAACTCCAACCACTTATCCTTTCTCGCGAATTCTGTCTCCATTACAATATAAATAAAAAAAGTCAATTTGTTTAGTTCTAGTCTTGTAAAAAAAGTCAATTTGTTTAGTTCAATTTTTTTAATGCTGTAAATCTATCAGAATTTATGAACTCAGCAAAATAATGTAAATCCTCCTTCCGAGCTATTATTATTTGCCAAGAAACGATATGGAAAGAGGAAATTGATAAAATATATTCCTAAGCCGTATATCAAGTATTTTAATATCTTGTAAAGTATGGTAGAATGAATGGCACGCAATAAAAACAACACATCATTGTATTATTGATAAATAAACAGAGGAATTTTTCTACATCACATAAAGTTTAATAAAAAAAAAATTTACATTGCATATATAGGATGTACCCGTACCATGCATAATAGTACATGGAAATGACATCTTCTTAATCGATTGATGCTCCATGAGTAGCTAAAATTTGTAATAATACATTCACTTTCTAGAAAATATAATTAGAGTAGCCATAGCAACGAAAGAAAACAGTTTGATGCACGATACTCAAGTCGAGTAAGAAACATAAAAGAGACTACATCTATCAATATGACAATCTCAAAATATATATTGTATTTTTTCAATTTTTGGGCAAAAAAAAAATATTTTTAAATTTAAAAAAAATAATTTGATTTCTATACGAAAATGGAAAAAAAAAATTATGTATATCAGCAAAATAGAATTAATCAGGAGTAGAATGTATATTTCAAGATAAAAATCGGACCACCTGGAACCTACTATTGATTTCTAAGAGTCTGAGCTTTTTAATTTAATTTTATTTTTATTTTTTTTTTGCCAGTAATTAAGCTTATTTTGATGAACATCTTTTCCGAAATTATGAAAACTTTCAATCAATGATTGAAATTACAATTTGAAAAAATCTCCAAGTGTCTTAATTATTTACCAGAAAACTTACGAACCGATTTTTATTTTGCATACATAATTTTTTAGGTATTTTTTTAACACCTAAATACTTTTTGTATCAAAAGCCGACTTTTCCAGAAAATCAATATTTACATAAATACTACAACTATTATTTCATGCAATAATACTAGAAGCCAAAAAATCTGTGCCATATTTGCAATTATCAAACATGCAAAATTGATTTAAGGATTAATGAATGAATGAAATGGAAAATATATAACAAAAATTAAAAAAAATTACAAAAATATCTATATCAGTTTGGTGGGTACAAGGGACGTAATATACTTTTCAAAAATCCACTTCTCAAAAATTGCATACCTACGCCCATGATTACAATTTTAATAAAAAACAATTTTTATTAACGTTATATAACAGATATTAAAAATTCGTCAACAAAATTTTTATTTTTAATGATAAATTTTATAGTAAATAATTTATTATTCCTTAATTGTACATATTTATAAAGAAAACTTCTAGAAAAAGTGTACTATATTAATTGAATAAAGGAATTTGAGAAAGTTCTGAAATAGTACACCAAATGTTCAAAAAAATATTTCAAGATAGTTTCAATTACAATAGTATAACAATAATAATTAGAATAATATATAAATAATGTAATATTTTTCTTTTACAAATTTAATTTATTTTCTTACATTAAGGAAATAAAATCTTATATTATTATATCGAACGAAATCTAGTCAAGACCTGAATCTTATCGCCTAACGAATCTTCATAAGATTAAATTGTAAAATTACAGTTTTTTTAAATTGCAATATTTTGAACAGTTTAGTGAATTGGTTTGTGATTTATACAGGTTTAGAATGGATTGATGAGCGTTTTAGTAAATTTTCATTCGTTTCGTATATACCTTCCAAACATCCTTAAATATGACAACTCATAAGGTAAATGGTTTTATACAAACAGTTTTTATTCAATTACCTGTGTATATATAATATAATTCAATGTATATATTGTTCATGATTTTTGCTTAAGTAAATCATTTAGATGTTTATGTCAACATCCCTGAATATTATCCAAATAAATTTCAGATCACCAGGGCAAAATATAAAAAAGCATGGATAAATATTTAATTATCCACATATTTTTTGTAAAAATTACCAATAAATGTCGATATTTTATTTTATAATCTATCGTATGTAATAATATTTTATTGCAATTATTGTTCACTTAACTTTTAGCATGAAGTATTTTTTATATTTTATCTTAAAACATTATAATAAACACTAAGTATACAAAACAAAAATTAGCATGAAAAACTCAAAAAAAAAAGACAAAAAATGATGATTCAATGCGTATTAATGATTTGATGATTCAATAATGATTTAATGATTCAATTATGATTTCTTATATTAAAAAAAAAACATTTGATTGGCGTGACGTGTTCAAAGTAATTGTATAGCTTTGTTGAAAAATGAAAAATGAAAACACAACAGATGCAAATTTTCTTACCAACAATATCAGACTTGAGGTAAAGTTGTCCCATTGGTGTTAAATTCGGCCGATAGTCTGACACAAATTTGCATTCTGTTACAAGTACATAAAATATAACACTGGTATCAGATTAGACTAAAATTATTTCTAAACCTATGTCTATCAGTTCATTTTTTTCATACTACAGGTCTTAACCTTAAACCTAACTTAAATAAAGCTTCTATCCGAGGGATTGCATATACGCAGTGATGATTTGAACTGCACAAATTTTATTATATAATTTACCTGTTTATTCATTCTCACCAGGGAAAATCAAGTTTTTATTCACAAAATAATTTCTATTAAAGTACTATAGCTTAATGCCCAGTGGTCGGGTAGTTTGGGAGGAATTCAAATAAATGTTAGGTGTCCTTACGAAAAATTATGCTACAATTCTGAATATAAATTCTGAATAAAAAATCTACCTTACTAAAAATATAAAAAAACTAAACAAATCAAATATTCAGTGTCTGACTATCTCTTTTAGTATTTTTTGGGCTTTCACCATTATTTTTATAAATTAGTCTTATATTTTTTCTATAAAAAAAATTCAAGAAAAAAACCTAATTAAATACTCATTAATAATAATATACAATTTTAAGCCCACATTTCGTCTGATAAGTCAGAAAACTGTACTTAAATGAATACTTCAATATGGCTGTATAAATACGATTATCTAATTCTATTTGATTTTCACAACAAAGTTATAAGCAAATGCGTGTAAGGACAGAACAGTCTTGTCGCTTTTTCAGACTTATAGGAAAAAACAATTGTTACGCTAATCATAAATAAAGCACATAAAAATTTATAGAAGTATATTTATAGATGATCCTAATATACTGATAGGCAACAGAAAGCAAAGATTTTGATGACTTTCTTCATCGGTTTTCATTCATCGATAAATAATTCGTTCTAATATAAATTAATCATTAAGAATTTAATTTACCATATTCATCATTATTACTCTTGGTAAAAAAATTACAACACGTCTGGTAGTAAATGATTTTCATCGAACACATATAGATGCAATTTTTTTATTTGATCAAAGTTTTTATGTTTCATTCGATAAATTAAAAAAAAAAAAAACTGGTAATTTGAATAAAAAAACATTATTATTCTTAGTTACATTATTTCTTTATCCCATTTTAAGACTTTTTATTTTGAAAAGGGTAAGAGATAGAAGAAATTTTGACAATTGATCCATTTATAGAACCTTCGTTGGAATCTTTTTATTTTTTTTTACAACATCTAATGACAATCAGAAACAGTGGAATAAAATATATATGAAATACAAAAAAACTATTTTAAAAAGAATTACTTATGGTTAGGTATTCATTCCAAATATGGAATTACTGTTGATTGGGATTTTATGGATAGTAATTCCAAAGAGCTACACACAAATATATAATATATATCTATCGATATTAATAGGTATATGTGAAACTGGTTGTTTTTTTATAATTATTAATAACTAGCCAATCCAATATTAATGTAATCGAATAGCCGAGCAAACGATCTCAACATATTAAACTAAATAATGTTAAAAAATAAATAAATAAATAATAAAAATAAAATTAACAAAAATTTTAATATCGATGTTAAATTTATTTTAGAACAGTTTGATAATCCTGAATTTGAAGATAATGAAAATTTACCCAAAAATTATTGTATAAACCAGGTATAACCAATATTCATCAAATTTAGTAGAAAATATTAACATCAATAAATGCGCCAAAAGTTAAAATCAATAAAAAATTATCAACGCTGGAATCAAAATTCTATTTAAATTTATTATTTAATTTTAAAGTATGGTAACTAACTGTCCAACAGTGTATCGATTTTTACGACTTAAAAGACATACTCATTAGAAACCTTGTAGTTTTGCCTTACAATTTGTATATTAAATTGGCCACTAATAATCTATTTTTGTAAGATACTTTTTTTAAGCGGTACCAATATCCAATCAAGCACCGTAAATAAAATTAAAAGAAATACATTTTCTAAGCTCTTTCAACAACAAACCCAAAGTGATTATCCACTAGTTCATAAGTTTGAGATCTTTGTTTGACTATTGTCGCCTCAAAAAATAATTTTTTACACTATTTTCTTGTTAAATCACAAAATAGAACTATCAAATTCTTTCGAATTGAAAAGTGTTTCTGTATCATATTAAATCCTAGTCTAATCTTAGTTTATATTGATCTAAGGATTCTTTAACAATTTGCAGTTCATCTTATTTCAATGTTCTCAGGAGTACGTTAACAAGTGGTTCACTATATACTTCTTACTCAGGACATGATGCATTCATTTTTTTAACACGCTTTTATTAGCTTCACTCGTATGTTTGTTTGTCTGTAGGTAACTCTCTGAAGTTGGCTGCAGAACGCATCTGAACGGATCCTTTGCATGAGAGTAATAAAGATAGAGCTAGTGCGCGAACTACGCATGCATGCGTGTTTTTTTAGTTTTTTTAAACTATTATATTATTACCTTTAAAAATCGAAGCTGCTTTTAACTTGTTTAAATGTCTATAATTAATGTTTTACATAAAGTAATGTTTAAAAAAATAATTTAACATTACGATTGTTAGAGTATGCGTAAGGAACTGTAACAAAAATTTTATAAAAAAATGTACTATTTTCAAATTACCGTTCAAATTACCACTAGTGGACGATATTGTGAGTCGTGGATCACCGTTGGACAGTTTACCTTATAGATTTTTTTCAATGAATGTTAAATGATTAAAAAGATTGCTTGATTATTTATTGGTAATATTATTCATCTAAATTACGTAAATGGAGAATTCACAGTCTTTGATAGGTAAGTTTACATATAAAACTGATTACATCATAAAACTAAAAAAACATAAATCGAAAATTCAGAGTATAAAAAATTCAATAAGATAAAATATACTCTAAATTATTAAGAAGTAATAAAACTTTATTACAAACAGCGAATATAAATTACAGTTTCATTCGTAAAAACAGAAACAAACACATTCAAATATATGGTTCTTATTTTGTGATAGAGAAAATGCGGCTTCCATAAGTTTAGTAATTCTAATATGTGCTGTAGAAAAACAAAATATCAAAAATTTCTAGAAATTTTATCGTCATCGTCGACTAATATTGAACTTGTGAATCAAAGCTATTTAAAAATGTTAAACAAGAAACATACACTTTCTCTAAAATTCACGATTTTTTATTTAGAAATATCACAAAACATTGAAATTTATTTTATTCAAATTATAATTTATTATATACTTTTTTTAATTTAGTCGTGATACTTTTTTCAAAAAATATTGAGCTTTGTAGTATATTGAAGAAAAATGAAAAATTGTAACTTATAACATCACAGAATTTACGGATTATAATGAAAAGAGTTAACAAAATAATTTTTAATTTCCTTGCCAAAAGTTTTTTGTTGACACTCTCCAGCCAATCCTCTTCAGTTTTAAAGGTACAAATATCGCGCATTCCCATAGCTTCATCAAATTGAGAGAGTTCGTGTGTCGGTTTAGTAAGTACTATAAGGGATGTGTGTTTTGTGAAAGTCAATCACTCAATTCCCGTTCTCCTTTTTGTACGCAGGAAATATCATGTTTTTTGGGGTTTGTAAAGTTTTACGCATCCAAATTTGAACACCTCATTTAATTTTGCAGCACCTTATAGGCACCTATTTTAAACACATTTAAATTAAATTTCTATTTTCTGTTATTTCAAGATGTCACTGCTAGCTTGACACTTTTTCAGCAATGATTTATGTTAGTGGATCAATGCAATGATTTTTGTTGTAATTTTGATTAAATTAATTTATTCATTATATAAGAAATGTTATTTTTCCTCTTGCTCTGCCAGGGTGATTTCACGGCATCAGTACATCATAGAGACTCAATTTTCTTAAAAATTTTAGAACCGAATTAAATTAAATACCACCAAATTTTGAGCATATTTAAATTCAATTTTGGATATTTTGCTCTGCTAGCTTGACTAGTATGTAAAATTGTACATCTAAATTCGACATTGTCCCAATTCATACTAATAAAATTTAGAGACCATAATATTATTGTTATGGTGAAAGATGATGAAATTTTAACTAGTCACAGAACAAACTGATAATGATTTTAAAGGAAAATTGAAAAATTAAAACGAAAAATAAATAGTTGTTGAATGATTCGTTTTCTATGAATGACAGTGTATTCATTGTATATAATATATTTTAAAGCAATGCACAGATAAATAATTCTATACGTTTACAGCATGTTTACTTCTGGATTTCTTATATGGAATTATCTTAATCTTAAAAGATGTGAGCGGTGGAAAGCAAACAGCAACATTAAGTATATTTATTCATTACTTACGTTTAAATTTCTTGGGAGTTCGGAAGTACAATATTTTCTCTCAGTAGTAAGTAATAATTACAAATTTAAACAAACTTAAATAAAGGATGTTTGGAAGATACAAGTAGCGGAAAAAGTTTAAGGATTTAACTTATTATTTCCACGATTATAGTTAGATCAAAATTAAACTCATAAATTACAAAATTAGAATAAATTTTTCTGTTTTCAACGCCTTTTTAAGTGGAATTATCAATATTTTAAAACTTTTATAAAAAAAAACTTTTGTCTCAGCATGTAAACTTGAGTTCAACTTCTGGTAGCTTTTTCCAGTTAATAAAAATAAATTAAATCTATTCGGGTGGTGAATAATCTCCATAAGATTACATGTAAAATTACGTTTTTGTGTTTAATTGCAATAGTTTTATAGCAGTTTACTGAATCGGTTTGTAATTTATACAGGTGATTTATAATGAAATTTTCAACACTCTACTAAATTCGTACCATTTGTATATACCTCGCACAACATACGTAAAGGGCTCGATATACCATTTAACATTGTAAAAGATTTTTTTTTTAACTGAATAAAATTCCAATGAGATGCAATTTCTCTGCCAGTAGACTTTTTATTAATGAATTATATTTGTGGCCAATTACTTTAAGCGAGGTATTCGAAAGGTAATTGGTCACAAGCAAATTATTTATGGAAGTTTTCAATTTAAAAAAATTTTTTTACTTTTTAGCTCCTATTTTTTGAGTAGGATCAATATTTTTTGAAAAAATTTTATTACAAATACTATTTTGATAGTTATATGTTCTTGAAAGGAAATGTTCTCTAGCTTTTACAGCTTCTTCGTGACTAATTTTGACACTAAAGTCTCTATAGGTAAAATAAAAACTAAACGTATTGTACAAAATACGTACTATTGATGCCATTAAACATATATTGATTCAGTTCAAGTACATTTGATTCTTATCATCGTGAAAATTAAGGTATTATTTACAATTGCTAAAGTTTATTTTCTTTTATACATAAAATTCTTGCAAATAATTATTCCATTTCCCATGTTATATGTTTTGAAACAAATTTTTAAACATTGGTATCTGCCCCCAATGTCCAAAGTTCTCAAAGATTCTAGTTAGCAAATTTTTTTCAAAAGCTTTAATTTATCGTATTAAAATTATTTTTGCACAATAAAAGTTTTTCCAAACGAAGCATTATAAATAAAAATTCAAGAAAGAGTTTTAAAAAAGTGAAATCTCATGTAACCCAGAATATAGTCTCATCAAAATAAAAGTACCTGTGAAATTTAGAAACAATTTTCTCGATTTCAAGTTTTTTATATGTATATATTAAAAAACATCCTATATAAAAAAACTTTGGAATTCGGAGAAAACACTTCGGATACCGATAGATATATCTCAACAGTAAGGGTAATAATTCGGAGCTTTTTTGTTTAGGTCTGAAAACGTGCATGTCCATGTAAAACTAAACATCAAAAATTAGACCCAAAACTTAATAGAAAGGGAAAAATAATATTTTTATTTCTGAAAATGTTACCAACTGGTAGTAAACACTCTGAAAACATTAGAAACAGAATGGCAGCCTATTTAGTAGCCTAAGTAGAAACATTTAAAAGTCCTGGCGGATCAACCAGGGGGATTGAAACATAATACTGAAACCCCCATTATATAAAATCTTTCAAATCGCGCCCAAATTGTGCACAATATTGAGATAAAAACGGAGGGCTTATCAAAGATATTTCCTCGAAAAAATATTTTAAAATATAAAATCGAATTTTGATTTTTAACTTAGAAATTGTTTTTCGAGACAAACTCTTCGATAAGCTCTCTGTTTTCATATCAATATTGTGCATACCAAATTTCAAAATACTTGAATAAGTTATTTGGGTGCGAAAATTAAAAGAAATGCAATGCATATTACATGTCATTTAAGACAACAGCTTGTTAGAAGCACACTCCTTTATATCAATAACAGCTGTGTATAATCAGTCTTAAATCAGACGAAATAAAAGTACAAACCCCATATGTAATATAAGACAGCTGTATAAGTTTTTTCTTTTATCATTTTATCAGCTATATATATAGACACATTCTCTAAATGCAATATGAACAGTAAAATTTAAAAAAAAAGAATAAAAACAATGAGGTAGGGAGATATGAGATACTATTAGTTCAAGAGTGCATATT
This sequence comes from Chrysopa pallens, assembly GCA_020423425.1. Taxonomy (NCBI): domain Eukaryota; kingdom Metazoa; phylum Arthropoda; class Insecta; order Neuroptera; family Chrysopidae; genus Chrysopa; species Chrysopa pallens. The sequence goes on from CM035594.1 coordinate 17,210,263, forward strand.
ATATCTTACATGAGCTGATCTTATCGGTTCTTTGTTTACTTTTATTCTGTTGATTTATCTTATCTCAAATATTATATGATTACAGAGAAAATATATACAGATCGTTCTTGTGTTCGATTGGTTATGCGACAAACAATGTTAAAATATACCTATATAGAAAATTACATACATACCATAATTTTTAAACATACATATCTAAAAAAATTCTAATAACAGACGAATGTAGGTATACTCCATTGAAAAGTTACATTTTGGGTTGCGTTTTTTAGAGGACGCAATTTTATTTTTTTGATGTGTAGGGGGGGTCAGTGTAAAGCTAAAACCAAGTTTGTGGGGTCGCCACCCTTGTCCCATGGCCGCCATCTTGAAAATAGGGGTTGAAATGGTATTTACGATATATCTCTTAAACTATTTATTTTATAAAAAAAATTTGTTAACATTTTTTGTTGCAAATTAAATTCTCTACAACTTTGCTCCAGTAACTTTTTGGCGTAGAACTATAAATAAAAAAGTTATAAGCGAAAATCTTCGGAAATTTGAGAAAAAAAATTTATATTTTTCGATGTAACTTTTTTTTTTATCATTTTACGAAAAAATGATGTCTGACCATTTTTGTACATCGTTTTTTGAGGAACAACTTTTATTCGCATCATTTTTTCATTAAGTCAATAGCTAAGGTTTTACAGCGCTCCGAAGTGAGTACTATTTTTCAGTACTCTTAACTATACCTATATTATACGTGTGTACCTATAACATGTCATCAGTTATTGTTTTTTTTTTTTCTTTTTTTTTACTTTATTATTATAACTTTTTTAATTACAAATTTTGCAATATTATTAATAATTAATTATTGACTCTTTTCCCTACCACCCACGAGGTAGAGTCTAGAAAATGACTTTGATGATGAACCGTCAACATTAACACCCCTTCCTTCTCCAGTTCTCCCACTGGTATTTAATTCAGAAAGCCGATCAGATGCTGAGCCGCAGCCTGGTCCATCGAAACGACTGAGGACGGAGTAGTTCTAATTTAGAAAATCACCGTGGATTATGCCTATTGGGGATACCACGTAAAAAAAAACGCGCCTCTAGACTCTACCTCGTGGGTGGTAGGGAAAAGAGTCAATAATTAATTATTAATAATATTGCAAAATTTGTAATTAAAAAAGTTATAATAATAAAGTAAAAAAAAAGAAAAAAAAAAAAAAAACAATAACTGATGACATGTTATAGGTACACACGTATAATATAGGTATAGTTAAGAGTACTGAAAAATAGTACTCATTTCGGAGCGCTGTAAAACCTTAGCTATTGACTTAATGAAAAAATGATGCGAATAAAAGTTGTTCCTCAAAAAACGATGTACAAAAATGGTCAGACATCATTTTTTCGTAAAATGATAAAAAAAAAAGTTACATCGAAAAATATAAATTTTTTTCTCAAATTTCCGAAGATTTTCGCTTATAACTTTTTTATTTATAGTTCTACGCCAAAAAGTTACTGGAGCAAAGTTGTAGAGAATTTAATTTTCAACAAAAAATATGAAATAAATTTTAATGTAATACTAGCCGACCCGACAAACGTTGTTTTACATGCATATTATTTTCAGGAAATATTTTTTTAGTTCAATAAAAATAACTATTTACTATAAGTGTGCGTAGATGTACTTATAACCGAAAGCGTTTTAAACAATGCTTTCAAGCGTTTTAAAGTATGCTTTATTTAGGTTAATAAATTAATCTTTATGAAAGTAACGAATATATTTCGAATTAAAATTCTTGATAGCTAAACATCAAAAATTATAATTCATATTTTACTATCAATTATGACAGTTGAAAAAAATAAAGATAAATCTCTCAGCGCAATAAAGTGTACAATATTATCGTGATTAGCCCGTCTTAAGCCTTTAAATTTCATTGTTTTTTCCCTTTAACTATGATCAGTTATCGACCGGCGAGGGCGGGAGATGAATTGAGAAAAAAATCATAATTAAAGGAAATTGAAATTATAAACTGAATAAGAATTTATCGTACTACAATTATTATATTCGATTGCGATCTTGCAACCCTATTGCGGATCTGTGAATAGAATGAAAAAAATAAAAATCGGGATGGAAAATTAGGGGTTGATCGTAGAAGGGTGAAAATCGGTAAAGCCGTTTCGGAGGAGTACGGTAACTAACATTGTGGCATGGAAATTTTATATATAAGATATAATACAGATATATTTTAAATCATATATTTAAACATTAAGTATATATTTTAAACATGAAATATCTCATTTTTAATGCTATTTTTAAGCAATTAAACGAATTAACTTAACTTTACTTTTAAGTTCACGTAAAATATAACACTATAAGAGTAGAATGTAGTTTTCAAATTGGATCACCTCAAACTGTGTAATATATGCTTTTCGTGAGTGCCTTTTTAAATGCACTCATGAAAATGCGAATTTCTCGGACACTATTTATTTCTCAATTATTGAGTTTATTAAAGAGAATTTTCTCTGAAATTTTTAATAAAATATATGTTTTGAAAGCTTTTTACTGTTTACGACAAAATTCATAAACCGATTTGAATTTTCCATACGTCATTTTATAGACTTTTTAAGTATCTCTAAGTTTTTATATTAAGCTGTTTTCTTCTAAAAACTTAGTTTAGCAGATAATTTGAAAAAATGGAAAAAAACTCATTTTTACATCTTTAACCGGCCGCCATTTTGTTATTTCCGAAAATCAAGCCGGGTGTCATATTTTTGGCTGTACCGAACATTGGTGTCCGTTTGTTGTTAGTATTTAAGTAATGGAAATATTTAATTTGCTTGGTGAATATAGGCGATTAAATTATTTATATATAATTATTTTTAGGAAAAATAATCCATCACATGATACTACGTAATCCTAGTACTTCCTGAATTTAAAATCTTACTTCGAATTTATATTATGAGAATGTTAATTTGTGGAAAATATAAACTTTAATTAAACATATTTGCATTTAACATGAAATCCACTTTATTAATTTTGTCAGTAAATTTTTTTTTTATTTTTTTTTACACATTTCCATTTTTTAGTTAATCTACAGAACAATAAATTTTATAAAATCTGTCAATTCGCTATAATTACAGGAATAAAAGACCAAAATTTTAAAATTTTTTTAATTTTGTACTTCAAACTTTCTTATTATTTTGTTTCTTTAAAACGATAAAATCAATCAATAATAAACAACATTGATTTTCTAGAAAATTTAACATCGATACTATAAAAAAAAATTAAATAAACAAAACAATACAACGTATAGATTCTGTGAATTATGTATTTAATTATATATTATATTTAAAACGCAAAGGAGATCAAATAACTTCAATTATTCATAATCGAATATTGGAAAATCTCTTTGACTGACTATTTTTACTTCCCTAGTTTCAAGTTGGGTGACTTTCCTAAGCAAATGCACTATTAATCTATAGCCTGACCTACATCAATCGTAATAACGGAAGAAATTAGTAGATTATTATTTTCTTATAAAACTTATGGTATTTTTAACCGAATTCAAAAAAGAAGAGGTTACCAATTCCATCCAAATGAAAAATTTTTTGTGATTTTATACACTCGAAAATTTTTTATTAAAAACTTCTATAAATAATTTTAGTGTGACCAGTTCGCAATCATATCCTTAGTTAAAAATTTATTTGTTGGCGCCGACTGAGAAAGATAATTGAGGTAAGTGGTCACAAGAAAATGATTTATAGAAATTTTAAATAAAAACAGTGTTTTATTTTTTAGTTGCTTCTAATAATTTTTTAAAAGCTTTTATTTTAAACACCTAATCCGGCTTTTCAAATGATTAAACTTGTTTCTTGCGTATTATGGTGGTAAATTTGGTATATTCGGCTCTTGTGGTAGTTGATACTGATCCCTAATGCATTTTAAATATAATTTGTAAAACAACATTCAATCACGTATTTTAACTACCAAACGTAAAATAAGCTTAAAATATTAGTTTTTGTTCAAAATATCAAACGTACCACTATCATTTGCATGCGAATCTTGTAGTTGAATGGCAACACCAAAACCACCTAACTTGACAGGCGCTGAATTTTCTTTTGTGGCTAATAAAACACACGATGGTCGTAAATCCCGATGAATTATATCATTTTCATGACAATATCGTAACGCTTCAAGGATTTGTCGCATGTAATGACTGCAAAATATAAACATACATAAGTAATTAATAAAAATACACAAATCACTCTATTAATTTTCTATCAGCAAATCATAGTGCTCTAATTTTAGTAATTTTTTTTCATGATATTATAAATAATATCCAAATACCTCGGGATAGGGCGGAGGTGTGTAATAATGTAGTTATACAACCCCTAGAACATGATTTATGGAGTTTGAGGATTTAAAGCAGCCTATTTTCACTTTAATATTTATTAGGGAAGAGGGTATCCATTGCAGTAATTTGAATGCGATAATCAGGGTAAAAAACTATTATTTTGACCTTTTAAGAGCTTCTTACACATTTGTACAGCCTCTACAATTGAGCTAAAGGGGAACAATTTTGTATGCAGATTGTTAGTACTAACGGAATGCCTTTTATTAAGCTCGCAAACTGGGATATTATGGTAATTGTCTAAGAAGTGTGCGAATTATTCGCACAAATCAACTAGTGTTATAATGTCATCCTGGTAGGGCGTAGATATTTAAAAAGACGTTTATTCCTAGAACATGATTTATGGAGCTTTGAAGATTTTTAGCAGCCTTTTTCCACTCAAATTAGCTGAAATTCTGTATATAGATTTCTTTACCAAATAGAACAATATTATCGAAATAAGGATCAATTACAGTAATTTTGATGCGATTTCCAGGGAAAAAAACCATTTATTGTGACCTTTTAAGAGCTTTGCACACCACATCTGTAAAGTCCCTCCAAATTGAGTTAAATGGTTGGAAATTTCTATGTAGATGTGAAGGTGATGCTTTTTTTCAACAGTACAAACCCAAATATTATGGCAATTGTCTAAGAAATGTGTGAAATAGTCGCCTGAGTCAACTAGTGTAAAAATATTTGAATAAAGGAACTGAAATCGAACGTACCTAGCAACAGCTTCACTATATACAAATCCAGCTGAGGCACGACGCACAACTTCATAACAAAGATCAGCTCCATCCATACTGAAAAAAATAAAATAATGTATTTTAATTAAATATGTTACTAATATAATGATTGTGAAAGTCTATTATATTGATTGTTTGTTGCTTGTTGCAATATATTTAAAAGACCAAGACCAAGACTGCAAGGCCAAAACCAATTTTGCTCATCACTTTTTATAACATCCCCATCTCATTGGAAAAATTTGTGAAATTACCAACTTTTTTTATAAACAAGCTAAGAACATTTGGGTTTTGCAATCGATGTAAAATGATCAGCGACAAATTTATATTAATTTTTATCTCGTCCTTTTATTCAATCAAGAAGACATGGTTTTTTGTTTATTTCTGAGTGAGATCTACAGCTGACAAACATAAATGAAGAGTTTCAAATGACTCAAAATTTCAATCCCGATTTTGTTTAAATAATTTTTGCGTGCATCGCATTTGGAGATACCTGTATAATATATAATTAATTTTCAACATCAAGAGAAACTGATTATATATAAAAAATAAGATTGCAATCCAAACAGAATTGATTTTATTGTTAATATTTGAGTATAATGACGCACTTCTTGTAAATAACCGAATCATTTTTTTTTTTTAATTCAAATAAAAGAGAACACAATCCGTCTTTGTTCTATTATTTCTTATTGTTAAACGATTATGTCTGGTTGTGGCATATAGAAATAATATTTCTTAATATTTTTAAGTGTCTGATATAAAGTTTATTATTTCACCTAAGAAAAAAACGAAATAAAAACCTGTATTAACTGAAAAGAGTTTTTTATCATTTGTTATTGAATAAATCATCCTAAAACAATAACGAAAAAATTTGGAAAACGGTTGACTCTAAAGGCCATCCCTACAACTTCCCGCTAATTTCATACCTAAGCACTTAAAATTTAACATATTACAATGTTTATGAGCTAAAAATTTGGTTTCTGAGCTTTGATGTTAAAAAAACACTTGTTACCGAATATTTCGTTAACGATATCTCTCGAACCAATCAACCGATTTTTACGTTCTTGGCAGCGATCGACGCGGTTTTTAGAGCTTAATAATTATTCTATTTCATCAAAAACGATCCGAAAAGAAATGTCGAAGTTATGTAAAAAAAACACTTTTATATGAAATTTTTCGTTTACGATATCTCTCGAACGAATCAACCGATTTTAACGGATTGTTGGTGATCGACGTGGTTTATCAAGGTTATCTGATTAGTTTTTGGAGTTGATCGATACAGCCGTGTAAAAGTTATTATAGAAAAAACCACTTTTGAAAAAAATTTTTTCGTAGTTTTTTTTAGATTTCTTGGAATCTACTGGTCCGAATCGGAATTTTCAGAAAATCTAAGTTTCGTGATTCTTTTTGAAACGCCACATGTTTGGTTCAAATCACTTGTTTGGTTTAAAAGTTATAAGCGGGTCACATACTGACATACATACACACACACATACATACAGACAGGGTGGCACCCTCACAGAAACCGTCAAAATAGTTTTCTAGGACCTTAAAACGTCGAGATCTGATGAAAACTCGATTTTTTCAAAACGGGGTAAAACCAATAGCTTCCTTGAAAATCTTCGATTTTCTTTGCGGGAAGTTAAAAAAAATGCATGTCCATTAATTCGATATTCTGAACGCAATCGAAATATTTCCAGGATCCCGAAAAGGAAAATAGTATAGTTATAAGAATTTGCATTTTATTTCCAGCAAATAAAATAAAAAATGGAATTGACAAGGTATCGAGCCATAGGCACCTTAAAAAATATTTCAACCCAGTCACTTTTAATAGCTATTTTAATCAAGAAATATACTGATGCTAAAGAATTAAATCAATACAACCTTTGTCACATTAACAGGTGATAATTTAACGGTTTATTATGTAATTTTTTAACGGATTAGTATTTCAGTGCAAAATGCGTACATCAAGATTTTAAAAAGAAAATAAAAAGTATTTTAAACCACTTGTAAACCACTTTTATAGCTCAAAATTTCCAACAGCTCCGTACATTTTTTAATAGATTCGATAAAGATTTCTTTTTTTCAAAACGAACAAATCTTAATGAAAGAAAATAATTAATGATAGAAGCTTATTTTCATAAGATCTTTTAGCAGAAAATTTTTTGAATACATATTTCAAAAAATAAATAAGATTAGGTATAATTTATTAATAAAGACAATGATTTAACTTTTCAAAAAAAGAATGGTCTGAGGCTAAACAATTACATTCAACACACATCGTCCTTATTATTGTATTTCATAAGAATAGGGAAAATTACCTTTTCATTCATACTTAATACAAAGTAATTTTCTTTTAACTAAATAAAATCTTTGTACTTAAATGAAATCTTTGTGCTTAAAGCACACTAAATGGATACAAACCTCAATGTATAGAGGTTACGTATAGAAGTTGGCCTATTGTAGTTTCTAATTAACTAAGTTTATGAAAAATCTTTCTAAATTTATTGGTTGAGTGTTTGAGAAATTACAAGCCAAAAGCTTGTGAATTGTTAAGCGCAAAAAATTAGAGATAAACTTCGAGCTATGTATCTCTGGAACGGTAATTTATAGGTGCAATGTTTGGTAAAATGAGACTCCGCTAACGCTTACCAAAAATTTATAAACATCCGTTTGGAAATTTTGGATTATTATGAGTTAGTCTGAATGAGATCAAGTAATCCGACCGATTGACAGACCAACAGGCTCAAAATGATGGTTTTTCAAGAAACTTGAAAACGGAAGTTATAAAAACGATATGAACCAAAAAAATCGAAAATTCGATTTTCCTCTAAAACGATTTGAGAAAAAAATCCGGCAAAAGATATTTTTTGTTGCATTTGAGTTGTAGAAAAAAAGCTCCCACAGTTTGATCACTTAGTTTCTGAGCACCCTAAATGTAAAAAATTTTGAAATCAAAGCAAAAAATTATTTTTAATCGAAAACTTTTGATATTGGTGGAACTAACACAGAAGTAAAAATTACATAAATCAGAATATATATAACATAAGTAATAGGTAATAATAGTTACAATCAAAAAATAGTAACACTTACAATTCGAACACCATATATAGCATGCCTTCTGATGAATATGTTTCTAACAATTCCACAATATGAGGATGCTTCAGCATATGACATATTGTTGCTTCTCTTTTCAAATCTGAAAACAAAATTATAGCTTGAATAACTGTCAAAAACATAGATAATTCTACATACTCGTATGAAATATTGTGAATGTGATATCATCATCAAAATTTGTTGTATATGTAGTATGTACCAAGTTATTAATTAGTGATTTTATATTATGCCCGGGCTGTTTAAAGAATACCCAATATGAATGAACATAATTCACCAATTCAACATAATTCACCATCTATTGAGCAAAGTTACAAAAATATTTTTTATTAAAATCTACGTAGGGAGATTTTATCGCTAATAGAAACCCTTTAAACTCGAGCAAGCAAGACCTCAAAGATTATTGCTCATTCACCCTGTAATTGAAACAACCGGGTGATATTTAAGTTGTTAAGTCAAGTTAGCACGTTTATGAATTTTTTGAGCCTTACGTTCAGTCTGTGATTAAACTATTTACAAAGAATATTTGGGATTGAGAGCTAGAGTATATAAAGAGGGGAACTGTAACCGCATCCCTTGTACCTAGACTTTTTAGTCCTCTGTACACCCCGTTAGAACAATCCATTACCTGAAGGCAAAGATGCCTTCTAGTACAAGGTGACAATTATATTGTTATTATGTTGTTGGTGGAGCTGGTAACTTCGTTCTTATCCAAGCGACGAGTATGTGATTAAACGCTCTTTCTGAGATTGAGTTAGTACGGTTCTGTGGGTTTTTTGATAATTATGTTCACTCCGCGATTGAACTTGCAGGTAATATCCTAGGTAATAACCCCTAGCCGATCAGGGGTTACTCGATTCTATATTCTGTGATATCGAGTGATATACAGGTTCGTTCATACTGCCAGAGCCCTGCATAATGTACCAAGATTATCAAATTAAATATTTATTACCTACCCTAATCTCAAATATGATTATTCAAAGAGCTCGGGCATTATAAATAATGCTCTGATTAATTATTATGGCCCTAACATTACACTGCAATACAAGATAAAATCAAATATTTTTTATATTATTTAAGAATGATATACATACAAAAAAAGCTAAAACAAGGGATCGATATTAATAAATATTATCTGAAAAATGTTTCAGGGAGTTTGCTTAGCTTAAAAGCTTTCAGATTTTGTTAAAAAAGTATTTTCATTCCCTGCATCTCGTTTGCTTTATGTTGTGACCCAAAAGAGATAGTTTTTCCAAATTTTAGATATTTTCTCCTTTTATTTTTGTTTTTTGTAATAGAATAAATATAATGAGAAATTTGGTAGATGATGAAGTATATTTTATGGGAAATATAATGGCTTTAACGGAACAGCTTTCAGAGCCCATTAATAAAATTTTCAACTGAGAATAAGACTTTAAAAAAGGGTTTCAATTTTCATGAAAATCGGAAATGTGTCAATACTCACATTTGTTGATTGAGTATGGAATGACTCATTAGAAGATTTTATCGAAGGCAAAGCCTTTGAAATAAATACATGGAAATAAATTACAAACATATAATCCATTGTTCCAGTATGTATACTCCAATAAAATAAAAAATGCGACACTATTAAAATTTATTTATAAACATTAATACTCGATTGCACGGCCCTCTTTCCCACTGTACACTCTGGGCATGTGCCACCTAGTTCCTGCCAAATCACCAAACGATACCTGTGATTCATTACCGAAAAATATATTTAAATCGAACGATAATGACCGACGATATCCTCTTTCTGATTAGCTTTTGCATGCACAAAGCTACTTAAGTAACTCTTGTTGGAAAATTAGGCTTTCTGATTTCAACATGCTCAGACTATTTTAAATATATAAAAATAGAATTTAATGATCCGAAACTGTTTTAAAGAAATCATCAGTGTACTAGTTTTTCACGTACCTAATTTTTTATGTATCTTTAATCAAGAGTTCACGACAGTGACTGAGTTAAGCGAACGAAAAACGAAGCGAAGGAATTTGTTTAACATAATGTTTGAAATTCATCATTCAAAATTCTCATTTTTTATACAGAAAATGCAAAAAATCCAAAATTTATTTAAGAAAGCAAAAAGTTAACTAAATCTAGGTGCACCAGTAGCCTAATGTACTCAGAGCCTCCAATAGATTAAAGGCGGCCCTGCTCGACTGTTATATTGTGTTGAGTTGTTTATCAGAATAATTTTGTTTATCAATCTCAAACATTCATTTTCAAATGAAAAAAGTCTAAAATACGTCATAAAATTATTGTATTTTATATTTTTAACTAAGCGTAGAAGATTCAGGTTGTCGCGTATTTTGTTCGTTTGAATATACATTATATTTTTATTGAATGAATCCGTAAGTATAATAGCTTTAAAAAAATATGTATGTATATGTATCCATTAAATAAATCCATTTAATATTATTATCATTTAAAAAAAATGAATGAATTTAAAATGTATAAAACAAACCTGCTGTACTGAGTCCTGGACTTGATGTGAATCGAGCGACATCTACAATCTTTACAGCAAACTGTTGATTCGTTTGTCGATGTATGCAACGACGTACCAGACTGAATGGACCTCTGTAACAAAAGCACTTAATGTTAAAGAGGGAACAAGAACAAAATATTATTTTTTTTATACATAAATCATTTTTTCTTTTTATTTTTAGCATTCATATCATACTTTTCTTGCTATTTTTAACATGAATTTTTTTTTATCATATAAAAATAGAATCCTTCAATAAAAGACTTATTATCATACTTGTACCAATGAAAATCTGCTTGTATCAATGAAAATCTGTTCAATGCGTCACAGAACACTCTTTTATCAATAATTTTTTTTCTATGTGTAAATAAACAAAAAAAGAACCATATACAAATAGTAATGAGCTTAATTAATCTTGGACTTGCAGTTTTGGCATGCCAAAAAGAAGTCCAAGATAATGACCAACATTAATTGTACACCAGCAAGACCAAGACCAAGACCGAAGTATGCTACACCAAGACTAAATGCACGACCAAGCTAAAATAACAGGTTCCGATAAATACAGGAGTCTATAATAATAAATATATGTTGCAATTTGTTCTTTTCGTGAATATATAAAAATATATAGACACATTCGAATTATACAAAAACAAACAACTATAAACATAGTGCTAAACAAATGCAACAAGTATAAACATGCAACAAGAATAGCACATTGAGTAAAGCGCATTAGTTGTCTCGTTAATCAGGAAGTAACTGTAGTAGGGTTTGAACCTTTTGCAAAATTACGACTTTGCGCAGAGTTGCAGCTATGCTTCTTATTATGATTGCAATTTATTGAAGTCTTTTATTATTTAATTATTAATTGTAAGTTATTTACAATTCATACGTTTGATAGTCTTCATAGTAATAATATATAAAAAAATTAATTTAAAAAATGCAAGTATCAGATATAGCAAGAGCAAGCAAGACCAAGACTCGAAGTATTTGAGGAAGATTGAGTATAACCAAGACTAGACTGTCCTTGCTTTGCTAAGCATTAAATACAAAAATGCAAAAACATAATAAAGTCTAACTTCTTATCCAGAAGAGTCCCTTTTTTTAATTATCTCTGGGAAATGTTTCAAATAAAAGTGGTAGACATTGATGAATCCAGCAAATATATCAAGTTTTAAAAAAATCAATAAGGCCAATTTCGAGAAAATTAGAAAAAATCTATTTCTCTCTTTATTTGAAATTTCCCTGAGAAAAGTTTCAAACAAAAGTTGTACACATTAAATCATTAAAATAAACCAATTTCAACGAATAAACTTTTCTGTACCAAATGAAAACGGCGCCATCTATTAGAAGCAAACTGAACCAAAATTTCTAACCTAAATTATGCCTAGTCTCACCACCATGAACGCTAGTGTCTATCCATCGAGATAGCACAGTCTCTAAAGTCTCAAATTCTACCAATCAGAAAAAGTTAAATTAAAAGTTTCTTATTTTCTTGAACACCCAATATATTTCATATACAACAGCAAAAAAAATTCATAGAAGCAAATAAAAGAATATTTATGGCAATTATATCAATGATAATAAAAAAAACTGTGTAATAATACCAACAAAACAGATATATAAAAACTTTAATACTACACAATTGTAGAACAGAAAAAAAAAACGATAAATATACTAAAATAAATAAAAAAATTATGAGAAATGAGGAAGAGCTAACGCATTTTTATTTAACGCAAACTTTTCATTGCGTGCTTGATTACATTTTACAGACACGTATAACATGTTAAATTATATATTGGAGCTTGCCATTATACAGATCGTTGATTGCATCTACTGCTATACGATAAACAATGTTAAAATATATCTGTATAGAATATAGGTGGAGGATTCCCACCATTCAAAGTTAAAAATAATAATGTATAACACAAACAATCTGTTGACTAACACAAATATCCTTTGTTTATTTGTTATATAAAATTGTAATATTCTATATAGGTATGTTTTAACATTGTTTTACGCATACCAAGAGGTAGGTACAAAAATCAATCTGTATATTTGATTGTTTCCATACTTTTTCCCGAACTAAAACGCAACATAGTGATTTTCAGTGCACAGTTCCGGCTAAAAATAAGACTTGTTCCTGTCCCAATTATATATTACAAATTTGAAACGGCATACATAAAACGAATTCATACATACTTTAACAATATCGAAAAACGAATATTGAATAATTTATCTAATAGTTGAAATAATAATAATTTCATGAACAAACAACCACAAGAACCACAAACTCAATGAACTTGTTGTTTTGTATTGACATACTACGGTTTGTTTGCGTCATTTGAAATTTAAACAAGATTGGGAAACATACCTACTACAATCACAAAATATTCGACACCATTAATTTAAAAGTATAGGTAGATTTCCACCATTAGAGTTATGCTCGAATATGCTGCAAATACTGCTCCTTTTTACAACAACGCTGTTCGAAAAACATTATTTGAGGTTGTCATTAATTGAGGTTTTCAAGATTTATCAAGATAAATTCATATTTGTAGTAAGAAATCCAAAACCAAAAGTAATGTCTCTTTTGGATGATTTGAAGAATTGAAAACCCTCATCACGAATCTACTAACTTCAAATAAAGTTGAACAACATTAAATCAAAATAACACAAAGTAACCCAAAAAAGCATAGAATCTACAATTCTGGAAATAAAATAATAATTTTATAGGTACTTTTGAGAGATATACAATTATTTACAGTATATTATCCGATGCGTGAATAACGAGCGCAGTTATGGTAAGTATAACAACTTTTTCCTCTACGATAATTCTGAAAAGTGAGCCGTTTGCTTTGTCAAAGCCAATTCAAAAAGCAAACACTGGATAATTAATAATTTCTCGTAGTAGAAATCATGATCATCAGATTTGATGGCGCTTCTCCTTTGTACCAGTTTGTTTTCCACAATAATCCACAAAGCTTACAAACAATTCAATCAAAAATTACAAAAATTCACAGACCTTGGAATCAATTGAAAAAAACTGTCGTAAGTGAATGCAATTGACAATTTCAAATAAGTTTTTAGTGAAAACAGACTCGAATTTTCATTTCGAACAAAATCCAATCAAGCGTTATCTTTCAACCCATTAAAAACCCTTTAACATAAATGACCAACAAAACGTTTAAAATCTTATTTCATTAGTTGATCACAAAACATACATTAGATAAATCATAAAATAACACACACAAATGAAATAAACATTTTATTAAACAACAAACGTAGATGTATAGTCAAAACCAAAAAAAAACGCAACGACCTGAATCTTTTATGTTCATTAAAAATTACAAAATAAGAGATTTTTATGATGTATTTTATAATTTATTTAGTTAAAAATGAAAGTTTTACTCATGTAAACATAAACACAATAAAATTTGTTTATTTTGTAATTTTAAATAGCATTCAGACCGCTGTGTTTATTTTGGATATGACTATACTTATCCTACACATTAATTATAATAATAAATTGTACATATAAATTTACGTTTATGACCATTTCTAATTATTTTCTAAAGAAAATTGAAATAAATTATTATTTTTAAGTATATACATATTTACATATACATTTAGGAAATGAATTATTTGCATTTTTCTTTTCTGAAGTCTGAACACAACAATATATTTTTTTCTGTAAATGTACAAGAGAATAAAATAAATGAAAAAACTTTTTATAATAAAACTAAGTAGGTGAAAAACAAGTTCAAAATTTATATCTTATAAAAGAACACACTTCATTCTCGAAGAGAACAACATGGTTTATCATTCGTATACAACTGAAAATTGTTACAGGTCCTACGTATTATATTAAAACAGAATGTAAGAAGCATACACCGCGCAGTTCATCAGTTAAATGATCAGTTTTATGCATTTTTCTCTAAAACTAGATTCAACAAAAATTGTAGGCCATACAGGAAAATTTCAATTATCCGTAGCGTGCATAGTACGTGGAAAGGACTTATTAATCGATTATGTTACAGATGTTTAAAATATCTTATAAAACATTCAAATGCTAGAAAATATAATCATTTGTTCAATTGGTTGCATGTAAATTGTATGGCCAAAATCAAACAAAAATTATTGAATAATTACAAAAGATTACATTTAATTGTAGTTATTGGGTTGAAAATTGTAAGAATGATTGCATTAGTAATTATTTTAACTGCAAGTATAACAATTCATTTAAATTAGTTTACAACACAATTTCTGAAATATCACCTTTTGACTGTCTGGTTAACCCGTGCAGGTAAATCAGAAAGGTACACCTGTTCAGGATAGATCGCACACACGCTACGATAAACTGGAAGATTTTAGCTTAGTCAAAAGATAGCAAACCAGAAGACGATGCAATGGGTTGAGTCCGTTTTTAAGTAGCCATGAAATGTAAAAAGAAGTGAATAGGCAAAGCCTGATGTAAAAATTGGCTTACACAGAAAAATGATTACACTCATAGAAGATTACTAAAAGACTTTAGTTTAGATTCTACAAAGAACTGTAGAAGGTTAGAAAAACCAAAACGGTTGTCACTTGTGGCTCGTCTAATATAAAAGAAAAATATAGTTATGTTAAGAAATTCTATTCTACTATCAGTATTCTACTATAAAATCACGCACAGCTATTGGCAAAATAATTCAGGAGAGACGTGAAAGCCAATCTAACCGTGAAAGGAATTTCAACAAATCTGAGAGCCGCAATTTTGATGTGTAGACACGTCACATTTCTATATTTACACATTATTTATATTCTTACGTAATTCTGGAACTAATATACCTAGACTATGATATGCTAGAAAGACTAGATAAACTAATATTGAAGAACCGAAATAGGTTAAAAATTGGTTTGATATGCCAGATGGACAGAGGTGCCTATATCCGTGTATATACATACATACAAACATATAAAGTTATGTATAAACTAGTATTGGACAACCAATATTACCCGCATATTTCACACAAAATCGGAATGGACACATACTAAATATTCAATATTAATGTAATATTTTAGTGGGTCTAGGTAAATAAGTAATGAATATCGAAAGGTTTCTTTACTAGAAAAATATCTGCAGAAAACGCTCGTATGTGTGAATAAATCTATTAAACATATTGCGGACGATCAGACTGAAATTTATAGATACGAATACCTCAATCCATACACATTGAGTGTAAACAATTGTATCCCAAGAGATTTCGGATTTCTATCATACTTAAAAAACTGTTAAAACATTTACAAGATAACACAATGTGTCTTAAAAGTTTCATCGACATAAGTGTATGTAAATCTCTTAAGTATTTAGGAAAAAGTGATACAACATTCTTCGGAAATAGTTTGAGAATTATTATTGTTAACAGGTTAGATAAAAAAAAAAAATAAACTAAACAAAACAAAAAAACTTTACGGAGAAATACAACACGTAAAATTTTTTGCTAAGAATTTTTTTTAATACGCACGCAGAAGAGTTTATTAATATATCGCAGGTTTACAAATAAATATTTTTTGTTTATAAAAAAATGGTACAAATTGTAAAAATGTCAGTTACTATTTCAACATATACCGTCGGCAAAGAGTTGGATCCTCCATTTCCTATAACCAGAAACTTCGCCAAGTACATCTTAATAAAAGGAATATGACAGATGGATTATAATAGGCTAAATTGTGTATAACGATAACTGGACCATTTAACTGCCCTTCAATTGAAACTAATTAGGGTAGAGTACAAAAGGTAAGTAAGTTTTTGATACGACCCTATCGGTTAAACTACCATAATTCATAGAATCTGCATAAATTAATCGCAGTCATGTATCCTACATAAAAAAGTATTTGAATGGTTAGCATAGAAGTAATTTGTTTGCACTAAATACAAATCAGGCTGCAAATCTTGGTCTGCAAACAATCTTAAAAATGGTCAATAATTTAATCAATATATAGTTAGATCGTTACGTTATGCGCCTGCTTAATAAAAAGTCGAGTTGTAAAACAATTACTTGATCAGCTAAATTTCACAATTGGACAATGTAAAAACATGCCTACAAGCATTTTATCTGGGAGTTATGTAGATTATAAATATTAATTCTTTCTTATTGTGGTGATTAACATATTCAGGCGATATTTAGAGAACGGACCTCTTAGGCACGAGCAAGGTACCTACGAAGTTTTTAGGCCTAATGTTCACCCTATGATGAAAATATGCAGGTTTTATTATTTATTTAATACTTGCAGGTGTTTTTATCTTTATGCTCACTCTGTAGTGACTCTACTCAGACAAAATTTGGAGTCAATTTAGCATGGTTTTGCATTTTTGTGAATCAGCTACAAGCAACTGACTGCAGGCTTTTTACTTTAACATTCACCCTGTGATTAAAATACCTAGGTGATATTCGGGGTGGAATTAGCAAGGCCATCGTTTTTGGGGTTGTGTTATTCCAAGTCTATGAATTTTTTACCCTTAACGCCCATACAATTTTTATATCTTTTTATTTGCTGAACAAAATGCAAAAATTCTACTTAGCTTCTGATTTAATTTTATGGACAGATTTACAAACCTTAAATTGCTAAGCATCCAGCCAAAATGCGAAATACTGTGCTAACCCGTTAAACATCACTCATAATTATTCTCAAGATTGAATGTGTGTATAAGAAGAGATATGTTTTAAACCTACAATATAAAACACGATCCTTTTATTAAGGTATCAACCCTACGCTTCGCTTATCTACGAAAACAGTAAATAAAATGAAAACATTCGTGTATTGTTAGTTGTTATATACGAGTTTCCTTTTTGGTGGTGTATTCATATTCGTACTACACACAAACAATTTACATCATAAATTGTTTGTTTTTTTTTATTGTTATAAGTGTGTGTGTGTGCTAAAAGCCATTATTCATAGGTACAAAAAAATTACCAGCTCTATTATGTGTAGGAATAATAAACACATGGTAATTGAAAAATTAAAAAAAATTACAGGTAAAAAATAGCCACGAGAGGAGTAAAGGTGAAATAAACCGTAGATAATAATTTTTGTATTCATTTCGAACGAATGTAGAAATTAAAAAAAAAATTAAATACTTTTAATTAATTCTTTCAGGATACTGAATAAAAAAGTAATAATCAAAAATTAAAAACAACATCATTATATTATTGAGTAGATGCAGAGAATTTATACTGAACGAAGGTTTTATCTCTAATAGAAGTTGTAAGAACTGAGTTTGAATTTAATGGAAATTTTTACTATAGAAAACTAACCTCAAACTGTTTGCCAACCAACTTGAATGTTGAATTCGAATTGATACTGTATCAATAATTACTATTAAATTCCATGTTTTTATTTATATTGAACAAACTAAGCGTTGACAAATTGCGTTTTTAAGGTTTTTTTGGGCGATTTTTAAGGTTTTGTACAGAATCACAAAAATCTCAACAACAAATCTGAAAAAACGATAACATATCCTAAAGAATTTTTATTGCTGCTATTAATTTTTTAGAACAATTTAGATCAGGGGAATAAAAAAGAAACTTATTTTACGTTTTGGTGGCTAGTTTTTGAGATATCGCTTGAAGTTTGTCCGCAATATAAATTTCCCGTATAAACATAATTTTATGGAAATTAGGGACAACAAATTTTTCTCTATTTTTTCCCTTACAAAAATAACGAAAAACCGAAATTTTTGTTTTCGATTTCGCTTATAATTATGTATGTAAGGGTAATTTGCATAAATTATGAGATAATACCAAAAATACGATCTGGACGTCAATATTCGGAACGATGATGAAGTCACGATGTTCGAGATCTGCTATCCCATCCGAAAATAAGTATTTTGGGTTTCCTAGATTTCAATTTCTCTTGAAAATCTAAAAACATCCATAAAATTGTAGCATTTTTTAAGGTTTCTTACACAAATCTCATTTCAAGTTAGTGTGACGGTATTTCTTTTTACACCTAGTATAAGATGATATAAAATCTTTATTAAATCCCTAAAGATTTACAATACACATACTTTATTCGTTTAAAATAGCTACAGCTAAAGTTCAAAAAAACATTAACCAGCCAACCAATGTTTTTATTATACCTACAATATAAATCACTGTGTTCAACAATGGAAGAATCACTTTTCTCAGCTACTTTAATGTGTGACTTCATTCCAATATTAAACATTAATCTTATACTTTAACTACCAAGAAGTACAAGTAAATGATTCAATGTAGATGTTACGGATAATGTGATTAATCATCATCTACCTTTCATAGTGCCTGGACAAAGTGAATACTTTTCAAACTGAATGGAGCATATGGTTTTGAAAGATATTAAGTGTTCCTAGACCAAAACGAACCATGTTTATTATATCTATCTTCATTAGAACTAGAGATATTTGGATACAAACCTACCACAACACTTGGGAGAAAGAAACACATATTATATAATTTGGTCTAAGAACACTCAGTGACTCAATACCTATCATATGAGCTATGAAATACTCAAATTGGATGAGTTAGAGATTGCTGAGACCACAACAGACATTCATCACATTTTGTGTGATTTGAATGATTAATAGTATCAGGTGTGTTTGGAAAATACCACAGTTTTTTTGATTTTAAAATTTATATTTAAGCTATTTATTATCACCAATTAATGCTGCAGAACAGCACACAGGTCCCCTAGTCTTTCATTATTTATATCGATAAAAAACTGTGATCAAAGAAATATTAATTCACTTTCATATTAACTTTGCCCGTGACATCTATACAAAACTCATAGATGTACATACAGGTAATTTTATTGATAATAAAATTCTTATAAAAGCTGAGCAGAACGCGAATAAATACAGATTCATACACAATTAATGGCTATTCAATACTACATCAAGAAATAAGTTAGCAAAGAGGCAAACAGCATGATTTGTCATTTCATTACTATTTATTTAGCATTTTTACCGATGACGTCAACACACTTGAATTATTATAATTGTTCCTGGGGGTTAGGGCATTTTTTTGTTTGGGTGATTTCATTATGCTACTTTTGGGTGAAACATTATGCTACTTTTTCGTTTCAAAGAGACAAATTCTTTTAATTAGAAAATGATATCAAATCTGTTGCATAGTCGATTTGGAGAATTCCCAAATTTGAAGGGCATCACATTGTTTTTCAACTAATTAGTCGTATTTATAAAATAAATACTTATCATACAAATTCAATTATATAGCCCATTCAAATTTTTTAAAAAATGATTCGTTTTCATGTTTTAAGCGTTATAAAATATTCATCCAAAACACGCCATGCGTGCCGAGCCATACTCGGCTTCTACACCAAGCCATACTCGGCTTCTACTGCAAAATAAAATAAAAAATTCAAATTATTTTTGCCCATTTTCCATGAAACCTCCAATCATTAAAATAACTCCAATATATATTTCTTACATTTGAACTATTCTTAACACAATTCTATTAATAGAATGCGGAGCTCTATTTTTTTGCACACTCAAGTCCATCAAACTCCTGCTCTAGTACCAGTGTGAGCCACGATTTATACGTGAAGAGTGAAACAAGATTTTTGCTGAAACCATTTCGTTTTGATAAATTCATAAAATATAATAATCGCGTCTTTTATTTTTTATATATATTTTATGTCATATAATTTATAATATTTCCTTATAATAATAATATGTTTGGAATATCCTACCAACATGGAACGTTAACATACTATAATGGTTTCTAGCAGACTTATAATACCATATATAAAAAGTAATTGTAGACAAGCATTATGATTCATCAACATTACCAATAATAGAGTTTATATAATGTTAATGAAAACATAACTACTGCATATTGGATGGCTATTTAAGTTGAGTAAAATAAAGATTTACCATTTTAAGTATTATTAAACTACCGCAAAATACATTAAGAGGGATTGGACTCCTTACATAAAGCACACTCCTTTTATGTAAGGAGAGTGCCTCTAACAAGTTGTTGACTTAAATTACATGAAATATACTTTGTATTTCTTTCAATTTTCACGCACAAATAACCCAAAACATACTTATCAAAATGTTAAGAAATTTGGTATGGTCAATATTGACATGAAAACTTCTTATCGGAAGTCTTATCGAAAAGTTTTTCTCGAAAAAAATTTCTAATTTTCTTCTCCGTTTTCATATAAATATTGTGCATAGAAAATTTGAAAACATTTGGATCAGTATTTTTGACCGAAAATTGAAAGATTTTACAGAATGGAGTGTGATTTTAACAGCTGTCTGAATAATCCTTTTTAAGCATATATCTTAGTTCGGACTATGGGCAAGCACAAAATCGGTCGGTAAATTATTAGTTTTGAGAAAAATTTAGTTTTTATTCCTTCAATAAATTTGTATCAACCAGCATTGATAATTGTTAATCTGGCAAATCAAATAAGCTAGTCATATAATTTTTTCCAACTCAAAATCAAAACTTTCGATGCCAGAACCAATCATACTCTTAGTTAAAAATTAATTCGTTGGCATCGACTTCAAAACTTCGATTTCGTAACCATTATTGAGTGAGAATAAACTGGGTTTTTTACACCCGGGCATATTAACTCATTTATGGTTTTACCGTTATACAATAACAATTTTACCCATCTTTTTGCTGTTTTTAATTATCTCTTATTAAGCCCCAAAAAGTCTGAAGTATACTTTCAAGTATATTCTGGCAATGCACGAGAGGCTTAAACTTTGTACATAATTACCTTTCTTACTACACTTCCCAAAAAAATAATAATTAACAATATTAATCAGTTTTCTCTGTAATTTTTTACTTCTATCTAAGAAGAATTTTTTATGGAAACGAATGTCTGGTCACATAAGATGTTTGACTGGCTACTGTGATAACCGATTAATAAAACATAGAATCAAAAACTTGTTTATTGTTTATATATTGACAATCAATCATATATAAATATAGCCTAATTCGTTGAAATTCTAAGTATTATTTGTAATTATGAACACAAATGAACTTTTTTTGTATTATTGACATTATATCAAGTACAAAACAGAAATACAAAAGACTTTTGCATCTGAATCGATAACGTCTATTACAATACAAACTTATTATCATCTACTTCTTCTGTATGCAATATAATGTGATGAGTAAAACAAAATTTAAAAGGAAGTATCTAAAAAATATCAAATTATCTAAAGTTTGAAGTATCTGACTACCGCACACACAAAATGAAACATTTCATTTTTGTCCCCAAATAACGAATACAATTCTAGTCTTTATAGAAATTGATAGATTTCTCATTTTACCACCAACAGATAACAAAAACAAAACAAACTCATTATTTAAAATAAAAAAATCGAATACATAAAAAAAGGTTACTAAAATTATGTACATATGTGACATAATAAATACCGACACAGTTAGCATTTGTACAGAGTGTATGGTGCGATATTGATATACATGTGTATGAATCGGAATCAATCGTAATAATGCAAATGAAAATTATATTAAAAACTATGGAAAACTGATTTAGTTCAATTTCCATTTGTTAACATTTCATGCATTACAAGTATGAAATAAACACATTGATATGTGATTTTATTATACTAACAAGTTTATTTTTCATCACAGATATGCCGGGTATCCGTATCCATTCTCGTAGCCACGGACATCCGCAAGAAAATAATAACCCTAAGATTTAAAGAATAGAATAAGAATAAAATAAGATTTAAGCAAATTTCACCATGGAATTCATAATTTTTAAGCCATAAGAGAAAAGGGAAAACTTCATACATAAAAGAATTTTCGTTTCTTCAAAACAAACAACTTTTGTTTGAAACATTTCTCGTAAACTATTTAGATACGTCACAATTTCAAGTTAAAATAATATATAGTCATAAGTCGGATATTTAACAATTAACACTATTAGTTTTTATCTTCACTTCGTTTTTATTTAAGTTTGATCACAAACTTTGATGTTTCCTGCGTCACTGCATAAATTACTTGAACAATGCTAAAGCATTTTGAATAAAGCTTGTTATAATGCAACACTCTCTGCAATTATTATACTAACCATTTCTATTATACCTAATGCAAGATACATTTCTGTTATTCCTAATGTAAGATACCGTGATATCTTGTAATAAGGACTGGCTTCGAAAAGCGCATTTTGATTACTGGGACTTCACAGGCAGCAAGCGACAGGCTAAATTGTGTATTGCCACAGATACACCATTTAACTGTTCCCGATTGAAACTGGCGAGGTATAAATGAGAAGAATAGTGAGTCTTCTGACAGGGCACTGTCGGTTGAACTATCTACTTCATAATTTGGGACGATCATACTTGTAGGTTGAGTCTCGACAACGATGAAACCTCTATTCACGTCATTTACACCTGTAGAAATCTTTTAGGTGTTAGATAGAGAATGTTCACGTCTGAAACTCTGGATCCATCCAATATGGGAACAATTCCGGTGCAGCTGCGGGGTTTTTGCGTGGCCACTGGTTTTGATAAGATGCTATAGCATTACCTGCTTTAGATGGTTTTTTTACTACACCTTGAGCCAGAAGGCATCCTAGCTTCCAGTTGGTGGAGTGATCTAAAGGAGGGTACAGAGGACCAAACTGCGATTCCTCTCTTATTATCTTACTTTATCTTATACAACACATTTCGAAGAGTGAGCTCATTATGTAGCAGGATTCAGGATTCCACACCCAGTATATTAAAAATAGTAGGTAGAAATAGTATCAAAGATACTATCTATAATAATAATCCAACAATGGTATGCTTGAACACATTTTCATACAACAATACATATACAGCAGCTATGATTTATCTATAGCTAGTACCTAAATATGTATGTACTATGATCGAATTATTCGTTTCAATGCGCTTTTCGTTGCTACATAAAATCACAGGTATACATGCATAAAATATTAATAATTTTAATAACGTTGTTTGCTGTTCCCTCACAATTTGTAGAGTTGTGTATTTTTGTTTTGTTATATTTTGTTTTCTGTCTATGTAAATGTTAAATAGTAAGTGACGACCAAAATCTGACTGATCATAGAATGTTCAGACATTTTCCTTTCTTTATCGGGCTTTTATTGGAAATCAATATTTCGAAGTACCCAGAGGACCAATAAATCATTTTTTTTTAATTATTCTGTCTGTCTACCAGTGAGTCTGTCAGCCCATCTATGGTAAAGCTTAGGATGATCCAAGGACTAGTAAATCAGTATTTCCTCAAAATCGGCCTGCTGGGTGTTCCACTTTAAACTAACGACTTTCATCTTTTTTTGGGTGTCTCGAAAATGGTCCCTCCAACACAAACCCTTGAATAAAATTTCAGGGTACATTCAATTTAACTAAATTATGAAAACTCAGCGAAGTTAGATGTTTCTAAGCAAGCTACAGATTTCATAGTTTAATATACGCCTTAAAATCAGAGGCTCAATGATATCTCACATTTTTCACCCATGTATATATTCTTTTGATACTAGCCATAATTCGCATTAATCCATGCTTTTGACATATGTCTGTCGGTACAACGAAATCTCTCAAGCGTCTAATCCGATTTTGAGGAATCTTACATAAGAAGGAATAACTATCGTAAACCTGAACAAACCATTATAGACACAACAAGAGCACAAAAAAGCACCTATATAAAAATGAAGATCAAATTGACGTAATTCGGTGTGAGTGTTTATCATTACAAGAATATATCAATACATGAGTTGCTATACCTAGTATCGTTTCTGTGTATTAGTCTATGAGAGCCCGCCCCAAACTTCGTTTTTCCCCAGAACCCGAAATTCCTTCTTTATTCCACTATTGTGATCGTAATAAACAATACAAAATACATACGAAAATCTAGACATACATTAATATGACAGATTCAAATTAGCTTGCAACATATATAAATACATATACTTAATGATTCGCGTAACTTCACATGTGACATAAATATTAAATGGGTCAGTAAAAAGATAAATATGTCAATTAAGAAGATAAAATCTCTGACTTCCTCAGCGCCGAATTCAATTTTTATTTTTTTGGTTTTTAACTAAAAACAAATGAAATTTATGCAATTTCCTACAAAAATTCGTCTTCAAGAAAGAAATAGAAAATGGAAAACATCCAAGTAGAGATCAAGCCCTCAACCTTTGATTATCCTCTCTGAGGTATTTTTGAAATATCAGAAATAATTCCAAAATAAATATTTCTGTTTCTTAAATTATTAAGTTATTTCAACAAATGAGGTAAATACCTACCTTTTATAAAATAGTAAATTTTTATTTGATTTTTTATTTACTAAAATATCCTCATGTATCTCTTTTCTTTCAACCATCATATCCTTTACACTCTGTAATTATATCCTTTACACTATGTACATATCCCTTACACTCTGTACTCATAAATAAATATTTTATTCTCTTTAATATACAGCTCAGAAAACAGACGAATGTGACTAAGAATGGTTATAATTACTAAATTACCTCCCACACCGAGGCGCACTCACGGAGGCAGGCACTTCCTTACAACTATACGTATTAAGTATAATTATAATACATTGTCACTTTATTCACAACATCAGTACAGCCCCCACACCTCCTTAGAGCCAAGGACCGTACATTACAAAGGACTGTTCACTATATAGGGAAATTGTTTACTATTTAGTTCGTAAATTTAGCACTAAAATAACACCCAAGTGCCAACAAATGAGTCAATGTAAAATAAATACTGAATAGTCATCTTCTTACAAAATATTAAAATACCTTCTCATACAAAATATTAAAATATTTCTTCTTTTTTTTTCATTAGTTGGTTCAATATTTCTTCTGTTCGACAGTACTGTATAAATTGTACGTTATTCATTTGTTTTTTAATTTTATTTGTCGAAGTATTATATTTATGTTTAAAAATTATTTTGTTTAGTATTTTTTGTATTAATTTATGATTATTTTATTAAATTAATCTAATTGCACCGTTGCTTACAACGCTATCTGGTGATAATAAGAAGTTTCTGTGTTATTAAATACATTTTTTTAACATTTTGTTAACTCTCCTGGATAATGTATGTTATACTTCGTGGCTACAGCCTTCAAGTTATCTCAATGTAGATAGATATTTACTTATGTTTTAAATGATTATTTTAATTATTAAAATAAATGATACATATGAAAAATAATTGTAAAAAGTATTCAACAATATTAATTAATTTTAATTGGATATTATTTTAATTAATATATATAGTAATGGAGCTAGAAACTGGTTTATGAAAATCACATTACCACGAAATTATAATTATGTCAAAACAATAGTTCACTTATTATACTAAAGCTCCCAAAAATTTTCTTTAATAAAATTTCTAAAATTCGACCAAATTGGAGTAGTACTCAATTTTCATATTTACTGTTTACTTTCTTTAACTATCA
Organism: Chrysopa pallens; assembly: GCA_020423425.1. Taxonomy (NCBI): domain Eukaryota; kingdom Metazoa; phylum Arthropoda; class Insecta; order Neuroptera; family Chrysopidae; genus Chrysopa; species Chrysopa pallens. Next base: position 17,236,454 of record CM035594.1, read on the forward strand.
CAAAAAGGCAGTATTGTTTTCCTGTCGAAATTTTCAATTATAGGTTTTCACCGGAAATACATGTTTGGAAGTCCCCTGAATATAAAAAAAATGGTTTTTAAAAATGTGTGTGCATTTGTGTATGTGGTGTGTGTGTATGTGTGACAGCGATATCTTGCCGAACGCTTTTCCGAAAAAATTCAACAAACTTGGTATTCTGTCGTCATATTATCTCTAGTTTTGCGATTACCAGCAGAATTTAGTCAATCTGTATTCTTTGACATTGGTAAGCTATCGCCATCTGTCGGTCAAGGTGGGTACTAAAGTTTTTACTTACACTAAAATGGGGCTTGTGATTTTTCATGGTCGTCTGAATTCTTTGCTTTAAGTGGGGTTGTGATTTTAAATGAAACCTCTATAATAAAGACAGTCTCTAATGTAATATACATTGTATTTTTTATTATCCAAATGTTATGAAATATCATATGCATAATTTTGGCATAAAAAGGAAGGGCATGTCGAAGAGAATTATATATATATATATATATATATATATATATATATATATATATATATATATATATATATATATATATATATATATATATATATATATATATATATATATATATATATATACAATTCAGTCCCACCAATTCCACAAATACAATTGTTCTTTCAAAAATAAGCTTAATCGTTAACTTCATTAATTTTTAAAAAACTATGTAATAAATAATTAATATAGTAAAATAATATTGCCATGCCTAAATTATGTTTCCTAAAAAAATTCTCAAAGCCTAGTAGTATAGTCCTGGTCAAAAATTTTTTAATTAAAAAATACACGATTTTATGGTGTAATTTATTCAGTTTAAAATGAAAGTTATACTTCGATAAAAAAATTAAATCTGTTAAAGACTTTAAAAAACGTGTATTTTTTAATTTTAAAAAACATGAATGTTCAGGTAAGTTCGTTTTTTTGGAACGAGACTATAGGTAAATTTAATCATTAAAAAAAATTATTTTACATTGTCTATTTTTTTTGCTCAATATTTTCGAGAAAAATAAATAACTAAAATACTTAATAATATAACAATTATTTTTGTACCCAGAAACATGTATTATCATAACTAGAAAAAACAGAAAAACAGAGGTTTTATTTAAAATACTCTACATAATAATAGGAATAAATAAAATACAACTTAATAACACGTAGTTTATACAAGTTTTGAGTAATTTATATCACACTACATACACAATCTTATGTACACTCCAAGCTAATTTTTGTAGAGATTGGAGAGACGGGTAAAAAGCTATACCAAAAATCATAAAAATAACTTCATATTATTTTATTTTCATCCTTTAATTTACTATTAAGTAAATTTTTTTAAATGACTTAAACTACAAAGGTCATTAATGACTACTCTTAAAATCAACAGCACACAGTGTATTCCAGGAGCTCTCTAAAATAAAAAGGTAAAAGCTCACTAAATAATATATTATGCGACAAAAGCTGTAAATTGTCAATTCCACAAGAGAACACAGAGTGTTAGAGCTTAGATTTCATGTTTACATTTATATTTCTTCCAAGCTGGAACATTATATTCTTTTTGGATTTATGGTCATCTTCAAATAGAGAGAATATACATTACAGAATCATTTTACTACTGTATGTGCTATTTTATGACTTGTTCCATAAATTATTCATAAATCACACAAGATTTTTTTTCAGGTAGATAGTATTTAATTTATTAATCGTTAATACAATAATAACAACAGGTAGTACTGGTTACAGAAAATTTTTCGTCGATATAAATCTTTTCGTTTTCTGTAGCTTTTTTCAGCAAATTCAAATTCAGTGAGAGTATTATAGCATTTTTAGTTAGAAATTTAATTATTTTATTTTTTTATAATAATTATTAATATTACTTAAAACTTATCTCATTAATGGAATAGTAGATCGAACCGAGAGTAGATAACCATACCTACTTTCCTGCTTGTAATGTATCGAAATCTTTTCCTAAAAAATCTAAAATTGCGTAATTACGACTGTACTCAAAGCCATAAAAGACAAATGAAACTCTAGTTGCAACCGTTTAGGAAATAGCAAAATACAAATAGAAAAGATTTATTTAATTTACAAAACAAATTAATATCACAATAATATTTTTGTAAAACTTCCGATGAAAGTCCATCCTTATAGCTCCAACCAAGAACTTTTGAATCGGAGACTTGAGAATAAAAATTAGCATTTTAAATAAAATTAATTTAATCAAATATACCTATATTTTTAAATATTTAATAAAAGTATAAATTATTTTTCTAGTTAAAAATTTCAAAATATTTCGAATGAATATTTTAACAAATATAAACAAAAATTAAATCAATTATACTAATTTCTATTTAAAAATTCAAATATGGCTCAAAATTTTTATAAAATAACTATTTTATTTTGATATTCATTTAAAGGATTTCAATCGCAACCGAACTTAACCTAGAAAACGTAAATTGTCAGCATAATAACGGGATTCATTTTTTTTATACAGTTATTCAACTGTTTTGTAAAATGATCAAACTATTTGAATGGTTAGCATTAGCCTTGACTTATATATTTGATAAAACTAAACTGATATCGTGACTTATTCTATAAATTAAAACAAAAATACGAAATGAAATAAAACAAAAAATATATGTGCAAAAAAAAATTTATTGATCTAAAAAACTAATAAAAAACATAAATAAAATACAAACTAAAAAAATAGCAATATAAAATAATTTTTTTTAAATGGTTAAATAAAACTTGAAAAAAAAATAGAGATAAAAGTAAAAGCTTGTTTGAATTTAAGTGTTCAATGATACAAATACAACATGATGTTAAATAACTTAGCACGTGTACACTATATTTTCTACCCAAAAGTATTCTTCCTGAGTGAATAATCACACTTACTTTCCAATTATTTCGCATAATTCATAAACATCATCGAACAATACTTCGTCATCAGCCATATTCACTACTGTAAACAATTTACACTTATTTTTTATCAATTTTAAATTAATACACAAACATTAAAATTCACTATTCACTTTTTAAATTAATTTATTTTATATTATTACTTCCAACATCACCTAAATAAAACAGTTTTCAATAATCCATTAACCTTATAAATAGTCCAACAATACATTATTATAACCAAAAAAGTATTTGATAATACAATTGTTTATTAAAAATAACTACTTGAATATAATTATTATAACCTGGATAGCCCTGTGCCGGGCGCGTATTCAACTGATCACTTTAAAGTCTAGGTGGGGCGTGTCAGAAACCTGGCAGTCCTACGCTCTAACAGTAACACGAGACCGGCAAAACATGTAGAAAATGTATCACCAAATGCACATCGAATCAGAGTATTATATTAAAACATGGCCGCAATACATTTAGCATAATTATATAAGTCTTATTTCTATGTAAAGAATTAAATTGTTTATTATAAACGATTGATATGTATGTTTATTTAATTAAATATCGACAAATTACTAATTATCGTGCACAGTCTCTAGCATACTATTCACAACTTGTGAATTACAACACGAACTGACACTCTGACAGTGACAACCTTGAGATTATCATTCATTTCTGTATTTTATTTATTTGTTTGGTTGTGCTGCTCTCTATATAGGAAACATACAAACAGCTCTGAATTTACAAATTGACGCCAAACATGAAGTATATAATAAAAATTTGTAAACTTAAACTTTATCAAAAATAACAATTCTATAATGGAATAACTAAAACATTAACTATCAATACATATTCATATAATATACTTTCTACACAGGCTGTTTAAATAATTGTATTTTCCTGGAGAGTAATATAATTTTATCGTATCGGTTAAGCCACATCGTGTTCTGCCACGGTTCGCAGTGGCCAATTCAGATTAATAACTAAGCTTTTGCCTCAAAATCATAGCAAATTTGAAACAACCTTCGAAAACTAAACCTTCTTTTACTCTTTAAATTTTGCATTCATGATATAATTTCATTATATAATCTAGCTGCAAAATGTATTATAAAGACAGAATGTCAAATAGCACAAGATTTTCATTTGGAATAAAAACACTGTTGATAAAATATAAATAAAAAAATTATTGAAGTTATACTTCTTTAGGCGCGTTATGAAAAAATGATGAGAGTGAAATTTTAAGATGCGCGCGCATCTGTGACACAAAATTCACAGTTTTTTATATAAAGAATTGAATAAAATATAAGCCACGCCTATTAAATTTAATTGGTTTACATATTTAGAATTGACCAATAGCGTTTTACAATAAAATTCATAAATTTCATATAAATATAAATGAAACGGTTGGAGAATCACTTAAACGTTTGCCTTTGAAGTATTAAAGTGTTTAATATCTTTATACAATTTGGTATTTAATTCAAAATATTATTATTGAAGTTAGACTTCAATAATAATATTTATTTTTAATGATGCCAAAGAAGTATAACTTCTGACGCGCGTACATAAGTACACACACCAATTTTTTTATAGTTTTTATTGAAGCTGGTATCCGGCTCTATGCTGTCGTTGTATTGTAAAAAATATCCCTTTTCCTATCTTTCGATTTTCATTTGTTTCCTTAAGTAATAGGTAAGAATAAAAGAATTTGAATGAATTTTAATCGACTAGATATTTTTAATAATTCTAATAAAATTGTTAATCAATTAAAAATATACAATTTGAATTACATGTGAATGTTAACATATTGATATTATGTTTGTTTTATTTTATTTATCAACATTACAAATTAAATATTAACAAAATAATTTAAAATTATTAAATAAATAACGCATGCATGTCAATAAAAATAATAATTTATTAATGCTGTTCTGTTCTTTTTAACATTGTATACTGAAAAATATTGTTATTGTACGTTTAGTTAAATATCAAACGTACAAAACATTCTATTTGATGGTCTCAAACAAATGTGTTATTGAAATTTTAGTGATATACATTTCGATTTTGAATATTTTTTAACCATGTCCATCAAAGATTTCATGGTTGTACTTTTGATAATTAACTAATGTTATAACACAGCCAATTAATATATCAGGTAGGTAATATCTAAATCTAAAAAAATAAATAACATTCTCTAAAAATGTCTAATTTTAAATTCAATTCAAATACATTGACATCCGTCAAATTAAAGTAATTTAATCATTATGAACATAAATTTATAAGAAAATATAACAAATTTTACAAGCTATCAATGGCTTATTACGTTTTGAATAAAACTTTCAAATTATATTAACATTTTAAAACTTTTGTTAATTTAAAAAAAAAAAATTATTTCTTATACAGATGACGACCAAAATATCTTTTGACCATTATAATTATGCTTTACCTCTTTTAAATTGGCTACGAGCGAGGATTTAGATTCAATTATTGTATTATCATACATCGTTTGTATAATAATACAACAATCATATTTATAATAAAATTAAATAAAGAGTATCAGAATAACAATAGACTTTTTTTAAATTTCTTTTAATTAATTTTAAACAATTTTATAAATTTTAAAATATTTTAATACAAATTGAAACATATTAATTGATAATTATCTTTAATTGAACAAGTCATAAAGAAAAAATATACGATTATTTAAATTAAATACTCCAAAACAAGTTTTATTCAATTAAAAAAATTATATCGAGTTTAGCTTTTTATAGATAGGTGCATCAGTTGGAATAATTAGATATTTTAAAATTGGGAATATTACAATGGCAATCTATTTGGAATTCTTAAAATGATTTTATGGTTTGCTATTAGCAAAATTGTTAAACGACCTGAACAATTTAGAAAATTTTCAAATTTCCTTAAAAAAATTTGTTCCACTTTATGAAATTTGGTACTCATAATTATTACATTCAGACATTTTATGGTATAATAATTGCAATGTTTAAATAAAACACAACCGAATCAGCCTCACATAAATTAGTTAATTATGGAGCCATCATAGAAATGCTAAAAATAAAAATAGTTTTTTCGCGTGCTTACAAACAAATTTTTGTAAGTAGGTAGTAAGAAAATATTTAGCACATCAAAGATAATAACTACAAAAGATACTGAATAAAACTGCATAAAATATATGCAAGTAATATTCAAAAATTCCCAATTTATAGACCCTTTTTTTTTCCAACAGCAAAAAAGTTTTCAGAACATTTTTGAGTCTATTTCTTGATTCTTACTACGATATTGATCCCTAACCGCTTGGTGCGGTTAGAGTTCGTGAAATTACCTTATTTTATATGATGGTCCCAGAACAATGTTTAAAATATTTCATAAAAAAGGAAATGATTATGATTTTTATTTTATTTTAATTCGCGTTAGTTTTACTATGTAAACAAACCACACATGAACAATTTAACTCGATTTGACAATATTTGTCATTCTTCTATGTTTCCCATTGCAAATTAATTTGAGACAAAAATCACTAATTGCGATAGTTCACAATAATCATTCTTTACGAAATAAAATCGTGAGAAAAATTATAAAATTTAAAAAATAAGTATTTGTATGTTATTCGATTCCATTATTGTAAATTATAGTTATTTTTCGCAAAAAGATGTTAATATAAATTTAAGGCTGAAATTACATCGTTAAAACGTTTCGGTTTATATTAATAGTGTCATCAGCCAATTATCGAATACAATTTATATATAAACTGTCTCACTGTATAAATGAGTTTAGTCTAATATGATTTTAGACAATGACAATTTTTCAATTTTAGTAAGGTAATTAATTCTAATTAACTCAAAACTGTAATTGTCAAATAACTTAATGTAGCTCTAGGCACTACACTGTATTTAAGATTATTAATTTTTTAGGTTAATATACTGAAAGTTTTATATAAGTATTAATGATTTAGTTTTTGTAAAAATAATCAATAAGAAACCAAAAGAAAATTCGTTTATGAAGCGTGAAAGTTATTTTAAGATAAATCTACTTAGGTATAAAAATTTTGAATTAAAAATTTTTGTCCGATCGAAGTCACTGTCACATACTTTTCATAATAATTTATATTTTTTTCAAATAAGAATCAAAATAAATTTTTGTCTCCATTTCATAACACTTTTCCATCACAAATTCTTTTCTTTTTTTATTGACACGGAATGCAAGCGCGTACATAAATTTCGTTGATGTTCGATGTTTCAATGTCATGTTGTAGTACGAAATGCCAATCATATATTCCAACAGTCATTTGGATATTTTTTGTGTTTTGGAATTATTAAAATTTCGGACGAAAATTTCAAAATAATGAATTCTAAGCATTCTAATATTCTTTAAAGTTCTATCCACAAGTAAAACTTGTCGAGTTACTCATGATCATCATTTTTTTGTATAAATACAAATTAAATTTCTTTGAATATTTTTTCACGAATAATTCCAATATTGTACATTTTATCGAAATGAAATAACTCAAAATAAAACTTATAAAAGAACAAAAATATTTAACTATCGATACTCTAAGTCCAATTTATGGCACATACGATTGATTATTAAAGGACAAAACCTATGAGTATGACATCGTAACATCGTTGACCATGTCATAACAAAGTTTTAAAAATAGTGAAATTATACAGTTTCTGATTTTATAACTTAACTTTCCCAAACCTGCGCTGCTTAAAGTATAACCTTGTTGGAAATGTTTACTAACAATTGAAGGATACACGTCGATTTACAAAATAATTAAAACTATGTGTTGCATAGTTGAGAACAAATTGAAATAAGTATACTAATAGACATCAAGACATGAAAGAATTGTAAAAGGCTATGAATCACTTCGATAAATCAATTTGATAGAGCTGATCTACGAAATACCAAAGATTGTGAGTTCGATTTCCGTTCAGGCGTATTATGCTTCATATTGTATTAATGTCAAAAATATTAAATATTTAACCTTTACCATTTTCAATTTCTAGTTTCTCAAATCAAAATAAACCGACTCTAATAAGAATGTATCATTTTTAAAATATGAAAAAATTAAAATGTAATATTGTTAAAAATGGTCAAAAATGGAATAATACGTTTGATTCTATTTGGAATAATAGTCAGTAATTAGTTGAGTTGAATAATAATATTATAATTATGTGAATGGAAATATAGTCAACATGAAGTGTTGAATGTTTATGTAGTAATTTTACTTAAAAATTGTAACGATTTTTCATTGTGGAATCTTGGAATAAATAACTTTTGTGTACATATAGGTACATTAAGTAAATAGTACCACTGTTGACTGCATAGACTACTTAAATTTAAAAATTTAACATTTCATAGTAATGGCAATTCACCAGTTACTTTATCAATAATTTGTTCCTTGCCAAATATTGCTAATACAGTTAATGAACCAGGTGCAACTTGAGTATGACCAGCATCAATAATGGTTTGAACATGAAGACCTTCGATACTCTGAGCGGCTGCTTCCAATTCACGTAAATGAGATTCATCCACTCCTCTAAGTACTATTTTTTTTTCTCTACAAAAATATCAAATAAAGATTAATTCACATTTATTGTTTATAGCGTAGGCGCTACAGTGGTAACCTATACAAAATTAAGCTACGTAATAATACTACTTTTAAATTGGACGCTTTTTATGTTAAGGCTGTAAAATTTTCTACTGAAAGATTCTAACAAAATTCTTTGTATTTAGATTAGAATATATACATAAACAATCTAGATTTTGATGCGCGAATCCAAAACGTACTCTTGCTACCTTAAACTTTCAACTGTTAAAATGCATTTTCAAGTATTTGACAAATACGTACCCATCATTTTCCCATTCATACAAACTTTCAGTAATTGCATCACCTTGTATTGCTAAAGATGTATTACTACGAAGAGTCCTATAGAGACCTAAAGCTGCATGAGCCACCTAAAATAAAAAGTTTTGTCATTAAGAGTTCAATGAAGCAAATATTTAAAACAAAATGATAACGTAAAGATTAGTGTCTGATTAAAGAGTAGAGTAAAGCTTTCTAACTTTCACAGTAATCCATGCGTCAGCCAATAGTATTGACGCAGTAAGAAGTTTTATGGGTAACTTAAAAATAGTGAAACTAAAGAAAAATTGTTTTCAACATGAAAAAAACATAAATAATACATGTATAGCATAAGATGTTGTTTTTGTGATTCTACGAATCCAATCCTTAAATGGATGTTATTTCTGAAATCTACAGGTCAAACTTTCCTTATGTGCATTATTTTATTGAAATAGGGAACAAAAAAGCTTTCTCGATTTTTCGTAATTTTTTTTTTTTGCACCCCTTTCAAAAAATCGAGATCTTTTGTCTCCGATTTCGAAAAAATTATGTATATAAGTGCAGTTTGAGCAGCAGATTTAAAAAAAAACATCTGTTTATCGATAGAATGCATAGTTTTTAGGATATCTCTCAACACAGAGGTCATTATTCCGGACAAATTTTAAGCGATACCTCGAAAACTATGTATGCTATCGTAAAATAAGTATTTTTTGTTTTCTTAGAAGTATTTATCCTAGTTACCCAAAAAACAGTAGTAAAATGTGTTATTGGAAATTTCGCGAATTTTATGCTTTTTATAGAATAAATAAATAAAAAATATAAAACCGCAAAGTTTAAAATCATATTTTTAAAACAATAAAACGTTTTATTAGTGTATAATATTTATAAAATTGGTTTACTGGTTCCCCGGTTTCTCTTTGCGGGGAAATTCGATTAATGTTTGAAAATGTATAACAAACGGTAAACTCTTGATAAAATATCTACCTGCGAAGCTAATTTTCCAGGACCCATATTTAATGAAGAATTAACAACGAATACCATTTTATGATAATCTTCCTCTTCGTCATCATCACTAGAGCCCGCCGCATCGCCTATTCTTTCGGATTTAGTTTTCTTTGATCGTGATGTTTTTTTCTGAGTTGTTAAAAGTGGTGGCATAACATCAATGTCAGGGTTATCAAATACATAACACGCAGCAGCTTCGGCTGATTGATTACCGGTGTAATACAATGCCTGTAAAATGATATTAAATTGTGCATAAATATTTTATATTCAATATAATGTATTGATGGAAAATTTTAAAGACTACTCACATGCTCAGCGGCAATTTTTGATATACCCATACCAGTTAACATTTCTAGTAATTCTTCATTTGGCTGCCAAGATCCCGAATTTGGAGATTCCATTTTTTACTTCCTGATTGCTTTAATATATTTTAATTGTCAAATGGAATTGAAAATGTCAAATTCAGTATCATTAATACCAACTTAATAAAATAAAAAAAAAACATATATTTATTATACTTCAAACTTAGTATATTACTTCATTGGGTTGAATTAATCATGTTGGTTTTTGAAGTTTTCGGTCGCGGTTTTTGATAGTTGCACAGATATAATAAAAGTATCATAAGCTATTAAACAAAAAAATCAAATACATAGTATAGACTTTACCCGATGTTTGGAATTTTGTAAAGGATAAAATATTCTAAACTATTTTTAGTTCTAAACTTTTTCGATGTTACTTATATCCGAAGTATAAAAATAAGTAATAGTACCAACAATTAGAAAAATGATATAGAAATAAAATTGCGGCATGGGCAATCAAATTCAACCTATAAAATTAATGTATAAATAATAAATTTATATCTTGTAATTTAAAAAGTATTTTATTATGACCATCTGTTTAGTAAATTAAATTTACATTTTATTCGTATAATAATAAATTGATTCAAATATCTTTATTTTAACTTTGCACATATATTTATTTATAAAATAAAATAACATCAAATTTCCTTGACCAACGAAATTGTAAATTTAAATAAACTGACATGTTTTTATGATTTTATTATATTTGGCATAAATAAAAGTGAATTTTTGAAAAAATATTTTAAAAAACCTGATGGAAAATTAGGGGAATGACAGATATTTAAGAAATTACTGGAAATGAATAAGATTAAAGTTTTCCGTGGGTTCATCAAATTTACTGTACATGATAACAATTTTTTCCGTACAACACACAATGCAGCAACAAATAAAAGCAAATATTCAAAAACAGTTTTATTACCAAAAACAACCTTCCCATTAAAAATACCACATGAAAAACGAACAGCAACAGATCATCTGATACAATCGGTGAGAGCTGAAAGAATGACTAATTGTTATTTAGATCCTAATTGCTTATTTATTTTAGAGCTGTACCTTCAAAGATTTGTATGAATGGCAAAGGAAACATTTAAAAGGTCCAGATTTCGTTTTGCATGATGGTCCACCTTATGCGAACGGTAATGTTCATATGGGACATGCTGTTAATAAGGTATGTAATGTGAAAGCTAATAAAAATTTTACTATGGCTTATCATACTAAATGATAGCATCGCCAACACCAAGTCAAGAAATTTTCCTTTTTTAACCTTAGTTTCCATTATAAGATTACAAAATGCAAATTCGCTCATCTATTTTCTCTAAGAGATCGGAAGACCAAGATATATATACATATAAGTTAATATAATGATTTAAGATCTACTTAAAATCAATCTCTCTCTAACCAGGTTTCTTTTTGTACTCAAGACATCATATTGAAATTATTCATGTCGGTAGGCCGAGATGTTGTGTTGTACAACCATCTAAAAATTATTTATCTGTATCACTGACAAAACGTGTAATCAAAATTCCATGATGACGGTTGAATAATAAATCATCGTTTGTTTCGTCTAACATTTTAACAATTAATTAAGACGTAAAAGCGTAACAAACAAACTCTATTTGTCATTTATAATATTAGATTTTATATAGATTTCCTTTGTTTCGTTTAGTTTTGTTAAGTTAAACATGCATAAGTTAATTTTAATATTAAAATTCCTCTAAGTAATCTAGAGGCAATCGTTTGACATAAAAGCAGGTAAATAAAGTTTATTTCGTGATGATTTCAGATATTAAAAGACATAATATTAAGGTATAAGGTTATAACAGGAACAAGAGTTCATTTTAAACCTGGTTGGGATTGTCATGGTTTACCTATTGAGTTAAAAGCCTTAAAAAATGATACGAATTTAAAACCCGTGAATATTAGAAATAAAGGTATGAATAAATATCATTTAATCAAGATATAATTAGTAAAATCAGTGTACAGTTTTATTTTCAAAACTACTATTTTGATAATATAACAAACGTTTTCTCTAATCAAATTTCGAATGTATATAGAATATAAATTTTTAAGTTATAATAGTTTGTTTTATTTTCGAAATCAAAATAGTTTGAACATAGTTTCCAAAAAGTGTTCATTGACTGTATTAACTTATAAATTGTTTATTTGAATTTCTAAATAACTGAAATAAATTAAATGTGTCTTATTATTCGCTTTTATATCTATTTTATAATTCAGCGAGAAAGTTTGCTACGGATACGATAGAAAAACAAAAACAAGTTTTTACATCTTGGGGAATTATGGCAGATTGGAAAAATCAAACATATAGCACTTACGACAAGAATTATGTAATCAATCAATTACTTTGTTTTTACGATTTATACGATAATTCATACATATATAGAGATATGAAACCAATTTATTGGTCCCCTTCATCTAGGTATAATATCTTATTATAGCAAGTTTATTTTGAAATGAGACCGCATCTCTCTTTTGAATTATGGTCATTCTTCTACATTTAATGATCAACTGAAATTCAAATCCAATGATAATTGTTTTGATCATTTAGAAAACATGTGTTTCTGATTGTTTCATTTCAAAATAAATTCAATTTAACATTTCTCAATTAAATTTATGAACCTTATGAAATATAAATAAATGATTTTAGGACCGCCTTAGCAGAAGCAGAACTATCGTATAATAAGGAACACAAAAGTACAGCAGTTGTTGTTAAATTTAAATTAACTCATTTACCATTCTGTGTGGAGAATTTAAAACCAGGGTAGGTATATATTCACTAAAAATTTATTCAATTTACTAAATATTTGTTCATAATGCTTTGTTAGGGAATATATGTTCAATTATTACCAAAACATTTTATTAATTCTATAAGTCTAACTTTTTTATTACGCCTTACTGTAATAAATTAAGATATAATTCATGTATTTGCTTTCTTTTTTTAATTTGAATAGGAGAACAGTTTATATATTGGTTTGGACAACTACACCTTGGACGCTACCAGCTAATCAAGCAATATGCTTCAATCCAAAATTGGAATATGGTTTATATGAACCATATAACTCAGGAGACGAGTGTTATATATACTGTAAAAATTCAGTTGTAGAATCGGGAGTTACATTTGGTACTGAAACTTGGGAATTAAGTCGATTTTCAGGTATTTAGTCCAGTTATAATGATGGAACTACTTTTACATTCAGTGACGGGCCTTAAAAAATAATTTTTAAATCCATTTTTATGAAAATAATATCTTAAGTAAAAAATGTTTCAAGCCATATGGGACTCGAAATAACTTTAAGAACTTCTCGAAGTTTTGATATTTTAATAAAAAATATTTGTTTTAAATGTTTTTTAGGGGAAGCTTTAAGTACAGTCAAATATGTACATCCATTATCACAAAAAATTCAACCACTAATCCCTGCAGATTTTGTCACATCATCAAAGGGTACTGGACTAGTACATATTGCTCCTGGGCATGGTCATGATGACTTTGTCGTGGGCATTCGAAATAAATTAAAAATTGTAAGTTTTTTTGTTTTTCTGCTGATGATTGGGAATAAAATATGCCTATAAACGCCCGTTCTACATAGTCGTAAGTCATATGTCGTAAATTGCACAAGTGAGATATTACGAGCCATTTTTGACATTTATATTACGAGCGTCTAAACGATTTACGTTTATGTAGAACGAGCTTAAGCGATTTTATATGGCCCATGTGTATAATTAAAAATTATTTAGGAATCGATTGTGGATGATGACGGTAAATTTACCGATAAAGTTGGTTTAAAGTTAAGAGGTTTGTCTGCCCTCGAAGAAGGTACGCCTGCTGTACTAAAATGTTTGAGTGACAATATACTCTCTACCAATGAATATACGCATTCTTATCCTTACGATTGGAGAACTGAGAAACCTGTTTTAATAAAAGCTAGTAAACAATGGTTTATCAACACCGAACAATTAAAAGGGAAAGCTCTGGTATGTATATATTTTATAGTAGAAATTTAAAATTTTAAATTTTGAATACGTTGTTAATTTTTATTAAACGTTAAGTCTAGTAAGATAGTAAGGGGCTGAGTTGCGTTAAGAGGATTTAAATCTATTTTTTTGCTTACTACAAGGAAAATTTAATGATAAGAAGGAGCAACACAACTTTTCACCTGAAATTTTGAATTACAGAGGTAAAGTTCCTTGACCCTGTAATTATTCATGTTACGTGTGAAAATGTTGATAAGAAAAAAGTATTATTTAAAATTTTAATTAGAAGATAAGTATATTTATAGGATAAAAGCAAAAATTTGCAACTTTATAAATAATTATCATATAACTAAAATTGGTTATTAGAACAAAAATCGTTGTATTTGGTGATTTGTTTATTTCATTTCAAAATTTCTGTACTTTTTCTACCATTGAAAGAATGTAACCAAGTTGCAACACCGAGTATACAACACCGACGATCGAATAGAATTTAGTGTTTTAATTAATTTGTAATTACTTTAATAGGAACTTATGGATAAAGTCAATATATTTCCACAAAAAAATAGTTCAAGTATACGAAATGCAATGATGGAAAAATTACAAAGTCGGCCATATTGGTGTATATCAAGACAACGAGTATGGGGTGTACCGATTCCTGTATTTTATAATTTCAAAACAGATCGACCTTACTGTTCCAAGTAATTAATAAAATATTTATAAATGAATTAACTTTCTATGCTGTTATTCAATGTAGAATATACATAAAAAAGATATAAAAAATCGCCAAAAAATTTTGCTTTTAGGTTTTCTAGGGTAATTGAGATGCAGGAAAACGAAAAATAACACTTATTTTACAATTGGATGGCTAGTTTTCGAGATATCGCTTGAAATTTGTCCGGACTAATGACCCTTGTGTCGTATTTATGTTATAATGAACTACCCATCCAATCGTAAAATTATTGTTATATTTCATTTTCCTCGAGTACAATTATCTTAGAAAACCGAAAAACCACAAATAAAAATTTTTTTGATTTTTTTGGCGATTTTTAAGGTTTTATATTAGACTATCAAGAACTGAAAATCGGGAAGTTCAAAAACAAAAAAACCTTGTATATCACTCCAAACAAATTTTTAGTGCTAAAACAACACTAAAAAGTAAAAAATTAAAAATTTTCCTAATTTAAAAAAGTGAATTAAAAAGTAAATAATAATTTTGGATATTTCTTAAATAATTTCCTTGTCACCTAATATATAAAATGCATTACTACTAATTACCGAAGACGTCGATTTCGAAAGGTAATTGGTCACAAGAGAATTATTTATAGAAGTATCTAAAATTTTTTTTTACTTTGTAGGTCTCTTTTTTGAAGTCGGTTCTATTTTTTCGATAAAAATTTAAAAAGTAATTTTATGCTTTAACTGTTATATGGACATAAATTCCAACTAAATTTTGCCGACTAATGTACCTTTTACAATCATCATTTTTTTGTTTTTATATTACAGATCTTTCATCTTGCATATATGTGATTTGATACGGAAAAATGATACAGATTTTTGGTGGACCATGTCTAAGAAAGAAATTATTCCTGAAACCGTTTTAGAAGAGGAAGATTTACTATTAAACGATGTTATTCTAGGCCAGGTACCAATGAAAAATAAATACTTTAATTATCAGATATTTTAAAGGGCATGTTTTTGTTAAAGAAGAAATAAAAGTATTATTATTACTTATGCCTGTAAAAACTCCAAATATCTGGCGATCAACACATAATACAAACATTTATTTTGTTCAAATATAAAATAGAAATTTCGCTCTTAAAGAGTTTTAATTAATTTCAACGCAAATATCATGACTCTGGCAAATGCTATTAATATTAATAAAATTTCTAACCATATTCTCTTTTGAAATATATTGAAAATTTTGAAAAATGAGCCCTTTTAGTTTTCAGTATCCGTAAAAGTTTGGACTGTGGGCATTAAATAATAAAAAATAATACCTTTTTATCTACTATATAAAGTTAGTTCATCAACCAACTTTAATTTTAAATTAATTTCAAAAGCTTCCAATTTAAAACGAAATTTCTATTTTAATATCAACAGTATGAAAGTTTGTATGATGATTCCGTTGACAGTCAAATTGTGTAGGATATTTTAGATATATGGTTTGACAGTGGTGTTTCTTGGTCAAGTGTCTTAGATAATGAACAAGTAGCGGATTTATATTTGGAGGGTGTTGATCAAATAACTGGATGGTTTCAATCATCTCTATTGACATCTGTTGGACTTACTGAACGTTCACCTTACAAAAATTTGTATGTTCATGGATTTGTTGTTGATGATCTTGGTCGCAAAATGTCTAAGTCTATTGGAAATGTTATTGATCCACAAAAAATAATTGCTGGAGATAAAGGAAAAAAGGCGTATGGTGTAGATTTATTAAGGTTCTATTATATTTTTATACGATTGAGAAATTTATGAGAAAATAATTTGCGAGTAATATCATACGGCGATTTACCAATATTAATTTTTGTTAAAAAAAACTTAAGTTCTTTTAACAAATGCAGAAGGGATAGGTGTTCTAAATTTTTTAATTCTCATATAGCAGCTTAAGACATAATTAGAGCTTTTAACTTTAACATTCCTTGACACGACTGTCATATCAATATTTGAAGTAACAATTAAATACTTTATGATTTTAGATGGTGGGTAGCATCACATGCTTTATCGGATTCTAAAATATCTTTAAGGCAAAGTACTTTAGATTTAAGTGCAGAAAATTTACAAAAAATGCGTAGTGTGTTTCGATTTTTAATGGCCAATTTATATGATTACGATCAGACTGAAGAAATTCCACTAAATGAATTCAAAGTATTAGATCGTTATATTCTTCATCTTCTAATTGAATTATGTGAACAGGTAAGTGATGTCAATTTTTATTAGTGCATTTTTTTCCAAAAACACTTCATTTACAAGACATTCTGCGTGTCAAAAAACTATCTTTTCAAATAACATAAGAGTGTATTTTAATATATTTTAGGTGGCAATTTTTTACGACAATTATGAATTTAATAAAGTTTGTACAATTGTAAATAAATTTATATCAAATTATATATCTGCTCTTTATTGTACTTCAGTTAAAAATCGACTGTATTGTGAAAATAAGGATAGTACAAGCAGAAGATGTGTTCAACATGTCTTATATCAAACGTTAAGAGTAAGTAATAAGAATTTTTAAACCATTAATTTAGTTATAACTTATTACTAATTGTATGGTTTTTAAATTATTTTTCTATAGACATTGCAGAGTTGTATAGCACCAATAGCGCCCCATCTAGCAGAAGAAATCAATATGCATATGCCAGCCAAATTAAAAATATCATCGGTATTCAGAGAACGTTTTGTATTAGATCCTGGTTGGAAGGATTTAAAAATCGAAGAACCAATGGAATTTGTTATAAATATTAAAAACGATATTAATAAAATGTGTATCAATCAAAATATTTCAACCATGGTTGCAGCTATACGTGTATCCAAACAAGACTACGATAAACTAACGGTACGTTACGCTTTTATATAATGCAGATATCAAATTAAAATTAAGCTGAGCTGATGGAGATTGAACGCCATGAACTTTTATTAAAATACATTTAAGTGGAATTAATTGTCATTTCAGATATTTCAAGATGAACCAGTATCTACGGATTCAGAATTAATAGATATTTGGCAAGTCTCTGAAGTTGCTTTGGAAAGTACAAGAGAAGTACCACCAATCGAAAAAACAGTACAAATTAATTTAAAAACAACAATATATAATCAATGTCCACGATGTAGACGATTTAACTCACGAGAAAAAAATGCATTATGTTTGAATTGTTCGAATGTACTAAGGGAATCAGATTTGCATAGTGAATGTATTGGTTCTTAACGAATTTCTAGCCTAAGTCAATATTTTAAAAATATTGTATTTAATATATTATTTTGTAGTCAATATTGCAGACAAATAAGTGTACGATTTTACTGTGTATGCTAAGTACTGACGATGTTAAAATGAAGTTTTTTTGATAAAAGGCTGCAAAATTAATTCAATTTTGCACATGTAAATTATTATAAAATATAATTATTGGTTGACTAAATGATTTTGTTTTTATGTCTTGCGTATGTTATCAGATCTCTGTTTAACATGATTAAATATCACCTATATTTTGTTTTATTTCCTACTTAAGGAAGTACGAGCACCAAGGCAACTTTTGATAAAAAGCTTAATTTTTGTTAAATACAAAGTTTAAATATGTCTAAACAAATTCCAAAAATTTGAAGGAGATTGCCCGATCATTTAAATAAATAATTAACTTTAAAGTTGAGCAATTTAACATTGGTCTTATGGAGTAACCTTCAAACATTGATACATTTCTGTATTATTCTCGTAAAACTGTCGGTGAATATTTTTAAAAAACTTATGGATGAAAGTAAATATATTAGTGATAAATTTAATTCAAAAACATTTACACTTGCCCGACTAATTAAAGTGTATTAATTAAAAGAAAAATAAATGCCGCCACTAGCCAATGTTAAATGTATATCTATATATTGAAAAAAATCATATGGTTACTGCGTTCCCCTTACCGCGCTAGAGTCGATACCTATCCCCACACCGCCTGGCGCTCGTACTTAATCCATTTTTCAGAAAAAAACTGGTACCAAATGACGCATTAAGAAAAATTCAATATTATAATGATTTTTATGAAATTATTTTAACTTTCACGAATTTGTTCATTAAATAAAATATATTAACTTATTTTTTCAATAATAAAATATTATTGATTTTTTTGACACCGTTCGTTCAGTAAACATTCTGATAAATGAAAGGTCAACATGAGAACACAAACCACCTACGTATTTTAATATCATTTATTTTATGGAATATTTACAAACATTAAATGTTTTTAAATAAAATAATTATGAAAAACGTTAATTTTAACTCAACAAAAATGACACTAACTTTTATCAATAATTTACAATATTCAAATAATAAGTCCAAGTTCATTCAATATACTATAAACTATGGCACTTTAAGCTTTTTAAAATGTGGCCTCATATTGACATTACAAATTTTCATTCATCTCTTATATGATAAAAATATCTTTTATGATTTAAAAGATGGAGCCCATGAACTCAGTTAACTTGGAAGTGGACTAAAATACGCTCCGGTATTTCGGTTTGCTATGTCTCATGTGTAAAAGCGTTATTTTATTTGCGTGCATTTAGGATTTACATGGGCATTTTGAATTTATTAAATATTAACGATAATTTTTTTTTTTTTTTTTTCACGAATTTTAATTTTTCGTGAATTGAAGTTCGCTTATTTTTTATAAATAATTGTTTTGATATGTTTTACTGAAAAATTAGCGCCATTACAATTTATGTGTTAAAAGACAAATGTTTACCTGAATTATGATTGCTAAAAAGTCCAAATCGTGTTAATGTTAATCAAATTGTAATAACTTTTTGTAGTCTAAACAAATTAATATTTAAAATACGGTGAACTAAATTAATACAGGTAATACAAATCGTATTGTTCCAACAGCCAATAGTTCATTTCAAAATTAAATCTCTGTAATCGAAAATACTAAATGCATTCCAAATAAATACTGTATATAGACATAATGTATCACTCCTAGAGAAAAATGAAAAAGTAATTTTGTTAATAAGAATACGAATGCCGTGAGAGACGAAAATAGCCAATACTGATTTAATGACGTTAATGGCTACTATTTAATTCGTAAAGAGTCCATTTACTTCGATGAAATCTGAAGACTGATTTTTTTTTCAAATTCAAATACTTAAAAACGGGCAATATTCGTGTATGTGATTTCAAATATCTATCACAACACTAATCACTACAATTGAAATTTTAATTTTATAAATGACAGCTTGTTGTGTATAATTGAACTACTTTAGTTAATTCCACTCGGGTGCTTAATTTACAATAATTTTAAATATAACCAAAACTGATAAATAATGCAGTTTATACAACTATTGTCGGAAAAGAAGTTACGATGTAATAAATAAGCCGGCAGGCGGGTAAACCTCACTGCCTGTACGAATTATACACATCAGTTTTTGTAATATTGCGTAATTGTTTATGAAGATCCATTAAAGATAACTTAAATAATGGTTTTTATTATTCTGTAAAAAAACCTTAAAAAACGACTAAAAAAGAATTGTATTGCTTTTTATACAATTACTCTATAGAGTAATTCAGATCTAAGAAAACGAAAAATAACGCTTATTTTACGATTGGATCTCTAGTTTTCGAGATATCGATTAAAATGTTTGGAATAGATTTTAGATGATATCTCAAAAACTACGCATTCAATCGTTAAATGGATGTTAGTATTGAAATCTACGGATCAAACTATACAGAACGTTTAACGATAGGAAGGATGATTAGTTTTTAAGAAATCACTTAAAATACGTTCCTGAGGTCATAATTCCGGACAAATTTCAAACGATATCTTAAAAACCAGCCATTCAATCGTAAAATTAGTGCTATTTTTTGTTTTTGTGTGTGTTAACTACCTTAAAAAGCCTAAAAGCAGAATAAAATTGTTTTGTTACAAAAACCAAGTAACGTATTTTATTTTAGTATTTCACTAAAGTATCCACGATAAAACGCATTTTATATTACAAGCAAGATATTTTATATTAATTTTAATTCTAAATTCGTTATCAGAGACCTTAAAATCCCCAAATAGGAATTTATCGTCCAAATTTTATGGTATCTAAAACATATACTTTAATGTTTTTATTTATTTCAAGTGTTAAAAACCATAAAAATAACAATTAATAAATTTCCAACTTCTTTGGTTTTTAATAATTGAAATAATAAATTTATTAGCAATTTCGGTATACATGTTTTAAATTTGGCCATTTTACGCGTCCTTAAACGGTTTATCGGAGGTTATATTTAATCAGATGAATGTATATTCATTGAATGCAATTCTGTTAAGGTTAATAAATACAAAATGTACATGACTTACTTTTAATTGAACAAAACATTGATCATCATTTAAAAACAAACAAATTATAAATAAAAAAATTATGTTTTATATTCAAAACAATACAATTATAATTAGCTAATCATATAATAACAGCATTTTTTAATAAAGCTGGACTGGGCTGCTAGTAATAAATTGTGAAGTTCAAACTTCATTTTTTGATGAATAATATTGATTTAAAAACCTAAATCAAATAATAATCTACATTATATTATAATATATATATTAATAAATTTACATAATAAGTCTTTTAATACGATGTTGCTTTTTTTATGTTTAAAAGTCTTTGTAAAACAACTTAACTTATTTTCAACGAGGTTCTTCTTTTAATATTCAATCAAATAATAATTAAAACTATTATAAGTAAAAAAATATATTTTTTTTAAACACTTAATCAATTTTAACAGTTGAATATATTTTTCGCACAAATATACTAGTACCAACGTATCCAACCGTTCCACACATGATACCCAATGCTGCACTAAATAGAGCCATATACCCAAAATAGAAAGCTGTTTGAAAAAGACCATACATTCTGAAAATATGTAATATGTTCATTAAAAGTACAATAGGTTAGTGCCCACTAAGAACTCTTAGACTATTTTATTAGTCTTAGTCAAGGTATTATTCCGCGTACACTGTCACACATCAAAGTTAAGGCGTTACGTTACAAGCGATTCTTGAACGTGTGAACGCGGCTTTAGATGCATGTTGTTCAAAAAATTATTTTATTTGTTAGTTTTTTCAAAATTTCTTATTATTTTGTTAAATTATATTGTTCTATTGTAAATGATATTTAAATTCTCTAGTTTTACCGATTCGACTATATTGCTATCTAGTGATAAATCGGAGTTTCTGTGTTTTTGATTAACAGTGTATTAATTCTCTTAGATAATATATGCATCGTAGATTAGAGTTTCTAACGGTTATTACATTCAGATAATAAAAATATATTGTAACTAATAAAGGTTATTTACAAACAAAAAATCGACTAGTATAAACAAAAATACTTACTTTGTTTTAAAGAAAAAGTAATAGAATGAATATAAATAAACGTATCCACTGGTAGATGCAGCCGCTAAGAAACTGGTCCACTGCCAACGATAATCTTCAGCATTCAATAAGAAATACGTGCATACTATTGTAACACATACAGTCACTGTTAATAAAATTACAAACACCAATAACATAAATCCATATACATAATAAATTTTATATGCCCAAAACGATGTAAAGATGAAGTACCTGAAATATATTAATTTTAAATGATTGGTTTATTCTAATTGGAAATTTATTTCGTTAGTGTTAGATCTACATCATTTTATTCAAATAAATAAATATAAACAAATTGCCATTCTATTTATATTTATATCTAAATAGATAAGTAGAAAAAGAAAGCGTGAAAGATTTTCGTCTAATTTCAATGAATTAATTTTTTTATTTCAATTCTTACATTTCTATGAATATCGATGCAAAAGGTAAAATTCCTCCAAGCATAACAATAATTGGTGGTTCCATGAACCATTTCTTTTCTGGTATTGGTCGTGGCACAGCATTTACACGGCATGGATAATCAGGAGTACCAGCTAAATTGCGTCCTAATACGGATCCAAACAATGTTAAGGGTAAAATCACAAATAAACAAATGCAAGTTACAGCAACCTAAAATTAAACAAATGAAATTTAAATTAATATTCAGTACCAATTAAAATTCGAGTATAATTTTAAGCTCTGCTTTTAAAGACTAAAAACAGATAAGAAACTATCAATATTATACTAAGATTAATTTAACATACATTTAAAATGGATAAATGTTATTTACCATTGTTCCAAAAGGTATTGCCCTAGATGCATGATAATAAATTGCAATAAAATTAATACAAAAAGCAGTTCCACAAACTAGCGCTGGTAAGAGGAATGCAGAAACCAGCATTTGCTTAATCCATACTTTTCCACCCATTCTTGCATATAACGAACCTCCAAAATATCCGTTTACCGAAGATGTTGCAGCATAAACAAATATAGCAGTTGATAAAAGTGAACCACGTCTGTAATATATATATGTATATATAATAACATTCATAAATCGAATGTGAACAAAACTCAACTTTAAAAAAAATTTTAAAATTATTAAAATAAAAAATTTTAATGACAAATCATTACTTACTCTGTATATAACTCTCCTAATATAGCAAAAACTATAACTGTAAAAACAACAGTTGTTAATTGGTGTCCTGCTCCAACGAGTGCTGAAAATATTATTGGATGGGATGCAGACCGGAATACATCTCCGTGAACTTGTTTCCAACCATACTCGTCACCCAAATCTCGTTCCTAAAATAAAACATTCACTTTTTATTCAAATTACTTAAAATCTGGCCTTTTTGCGACTTAATTCAAAATTTATAGACAATGTGGTACGTAAAATTATCTCCAAATTAACGCCAAGTAAAGAAATATTCTATAATTTGTTAAATCATACTGAAGATTGTAGTCGAATAACGTATTTATAACATAAAAAATATTATTGTTTATATAAATAAAAATGTTTAATTGTGAACAAAATATGTAATTACTTACCATATCATCAATTTCTTCATCGCGACTGTAGCGTGCATAATCCTTACGTAACGTTCGCATTAAAATCATTGAAACTAAACCAACCAAAAATATAACCATCATAAAACTGTTGAAAATACTAAACCAATGAATCTGAAAATGATGTACTCAATTGAATTTAAAAATATTTTAAATTTAATATTGAAAGATTTCATTGAAAATATAGATTTTCTATGAAAGTTAATTAAAATAATTATTGTAATCAATTATACAAACCCTATGTTGGAAGAAATTTGGATCCAAATATTTATCAAATCTATCTTCAAATTTAATATCAGATTTCTTCCAGTTAACTTCATACGTAAACGAGATCTTGACGTCTGGTGCTAATTTAATTTTTGTTTCTGATGTTAAATTCACATCCACAATCTGCTTTCCGTTATAACCAATATCGAATTTCTTGTGGGTCCACAAATAATATTCATTGTCTTCTATTTCACCAACAGTGCCCCAAATTGGTAAATCATCAATATACATTTGATACCAATAATGATTTTTTACTGCATACACAAAAGCACTGTACTTTGCTTGTGTTAATTGTACTTGGCAGTAATTTGTTGTTGATACGTCCGCTGTAAATAATTTAATATATTTCAAATCAAATGATCAAAAAAAGAAATTTGGGGAATCCAAAGCAACATTAACTGAACTCGAGTCATTCACAGTGTTTAATTTCTTTTACAAATTCCCTAGTTTTTAGTCGGGATTGTTTCGAGAAGTTTTTTAAGCAAACTGAACAAAATTTCTAACAGCATAACGCTTATATCCTGGTATATAACCTATACCATTCTCTTTTGAAGAACGAAAATTATGTGATACATTTCATTAAATATATAAAATATACGTCGAACTTGAATAAGATGAAATAATTGTCAGTTCTGGCATAAATAAAATCTACAATTGAGAAATAGACGCATATGATGTCATAGATCGTGAGCCTCTCACATAGGATGGAGTGTAATTTGACAATTTAAATTACACCATATCTGAAATATTGTGAAGTAAAACGTAATCCAATCCAAATAACTTCAGGGTTAAATTAGACAGTTTTAAAAATTGTTATAAATATATTCCATAAAACGAAATGCACTAATTTCGTGTTTGTTACAGAAGCTTAGGTCTACTTAAGCTAATTTTTTGGAAGTTGTACGTGTGAATTTTATGTTTTATAAACCAAATACCATAAGGATGAAGTAGAAATTGTTAAGAATTAACTTTTATATGAAATAAAGAAAAAAAAATACCCTTAAAATCAATTTCCATTCCACTAAATTCCAATTCAACACCTTGCAATGCATCACTAAGTGTCTCATGGTAATGAGATATAGTTTCTTTCGATCCTATACAAAACGGGAGAGTAAAATAACCGTAAGTTTCCTGCCGATTATGATACGGTCCTACTGTATTCATCCATAACACTACCTCTTCGTTATCTTCATACTAAAAATGTATTAAATAAATATTGATGGTAGATTTTATATAAAATTCAATAATATTGTAAAAATTGATGACATAATTTGTTTATAAATATTAAAATACAATGTCAAAAATAATTTTATATTTATTAATGATTAGGTATGACTGATTCTTTGATCAACTTACTATATGAGAATGTTCATCACAAAACACAGAAACAAAAAATAATGTTAAAAAAAATATTTCTCTAAATCTCATTTTAAATATAAGTGATATTAAAGTAATAATTTAAATTATTGAAAGATCAGAATTTTAAAATTTAAAGTTGCTGTACACATTTCATTTAATTATTTATTTTGTTGCTATTTACACACGTAGACAGAATGAGTGTCACCCGGTTAGTAATAAATGCAAAATACCTAGTATTGTATACTTCACTAGTGATTAGTGTCTAATGCCTAGTATACAATTTTACAATGGTTATTATTATATTAAGGTTCTTTCACACTATTCTGAGCGACTACCATTCGGCAAGCCGATTCTATTCTATCGAATACTGTTTAAATTAAAACTATAGTGAATATTAAAACCGTAAATGTTAACTTTTACTGTCAAAGATGGAGGAAGCTGATTACAAGCAACTCAACAATAATAAAACGATGAGTTTTTAAATATATCTTTATAACTATAAAATTCACGATTTTAATGGTAACACTATGAAAGTTAATGGAAAGAATTGAGGCTATTTTTGAATGTATATAATAATTTTTGAAAAGCTTATTTAACGTAAGAATCAATAAAATAGCTTTTAAAATTGGTTCAAAATAAAGACCAAGGAGATCTAAAAAAGGACGAATTCGGTTTGATTTCAGCAAATTTTGAAAATATACCTTTCTGAAAAGCTTATTTACGCACAACACAAATAAAGAGGCTATGCGATCTTTAAATATCTAGGATCCGCGAAATTTTTGTCCTTTTGTTCCTCTTATATTTTTTAGATGTACTGTTTAAATCATATATGATCTAAGGTGTACTGGTTGTATGTATAAAAGCGATAAATGACCTCACATGTGAACCGATTGGCATAATGTGGATACACCATTACATTTCTTAAACACTGTCACTGCGAGGTCACGTACATAATAAATCCGCATAAAGATAAACAATAAATAAGCCCATGTTTAAAACAAAATTTTAGATAATATACTAGTAACAAATACTATATTATATATATATATTATAATATCATATAATATTTACTAAAATGTAAAATCGTATAGTTAAAATTTAGACTTCCGCCACTAATAAATAAAAATACTTAATCATATGTCGCCGCGTATTTAAAGATTTAAAACAATTAATAGAGCTAGTTGTTTTCTTATCTTGTTTTTTAAAAAATTTCATTTTCATTTGAGTGTTATTATTATTTTTTGTATCAAAGAGAATCCGAATTGCATAATTCAAATAAATTCAAACCACTTTTTGAATACGTTTTGGTTAACATTGGTGCCACCTGTGTGTGCCATTGAAACCATTTGATTGATCATATGATTGTCGTTCTACTTTACTCCATTTCAAAGTAAATTTTAAAGGCGTAACCAGAGTTATAACTTTACGTTCGTTTTAAAAATTGTAAATTATTAAATTATTATTTATAATTAAGAAAATAAAGCTTGCGGATACAAAATGGCTTTAAGCGATGCTGATGTTCAAAAACAGGTATTTTACGATTATTACTCATTTAGTTATAATTAAGAATTAAAAAATTTAACAATTCCTATGTCAGACAATTGAATGAACTTATCTTAATTTTTAATATTACAATTTCATAAAATATTTATAATATTATACAATGATTCTGGACGATATTGTAAATAAAACGTTAAACAAATATAATTTAAAATGCCTCGAATGATAGAAAAATTTATAAAATGATAATTATCGAAAACCTTGTATCCTATTAGATTAAGCATATGATGGCTTTCATTGAGCAAGAAGCCAATGAAAAAGCTGAAGAAATCGATGCTAAAGCTGAAGAAGAATTCAATATTGAAAAAGGACGATTGGTACAACAACAACGTCTAAAGATTATGGAATATTATGAAAAAAAGGAAAAACAAGTTGAATTACAAAAGAAAATGTAAGTGCATAATTTAAAATATAATACATTTATAATTCCTAATTTTAATAAAAATTTTAGTCAGTCATCAAACATGTTAAATCAAGCACGTTTGAAAGTGTTGAAAGTAAGAGAAGATCACGTTCGTAGCGTTCTTGATGAAGCAAGAGCACGTCTTGCAAATATTGCCAAAAATCAAGCTCAATACAGAGAAATTTTAACTTTATTGACTTTACAAGGTCTTTATCAGGTAATATTAATGATTTGAATTAAAAAAAATTTCTTTTAGATATATCTATAATTCATTACAACTCACTTAGGATTCTTCGCGGATAATTGTAAGATTACATTTCTTAGTTACATTGCGTCAAGGGGACATATCACTGCTCAGTTCCAATAAATTTTAAAACCAAATTTGTAATAATTTTTTTCAATGTTATTTCCCGAGATATAAACTTCTGAAGTAACAAAAATTTTGTGTTTTTTTATGACATCACTTTTCAATCTAGCGATTCAAATATCTGAAGAAATTCAATAAATAATATTTCATAAATTGTCTAGACAAAAAGTCATTTCGAATAAGATATATGAATTGAAAGAGAAAAGCACACATTATTTAAGATAATGAATATAAAAAGTTTTATTTTCACGAATCCAACCATACGAAAGATGTTTACAATTGGAAGAATCTCATGGAATCCTTAATAGTTGTATATCTTACGATAGAATTTAGTGAAGATTACTGAAAAACCACGAATTGAATACAAAAATTGTAATATTGAAAACTAGCTCTTTCTTCGTATAATCCCAAAAGAGCAAGTTTGTATGGCTGTATTTCACTTTTTTCAGTTTTATTATAAATACTAAAACATATATTAATTTTTAGATTTTCGAAACAAATGTGACAATCCGTATTCGTCAACAAGATCAAGCAATTGTAGAATCTGTTATCGATAACATTCAAGATAAATATTCAGTATTGGTTGGCAAAGATGTGGTATTAAAAATTGATTCCGAAAATTTCTTGCCTCCAGAGAGCTGTGGAGGTGTGGAAGTTTATGCTATGCGTGGACGTGTAAAAATTGCAAATACTTTGGAATCCAGATTAGAGCTAGTTGCTGCGCAACTCATTCCAGAAATTCGTAATGCACTTTTCGGTCGCAATCCAAACAGAAAATTCACTGATTAATTTTTTTCTTCAGTATTGTATTTAAAAAAAATTTATTTTATGTATATATTAAAAAAAAAGAAATTATATGAAAATAGTTTAGTTAGCAATATTTGATTATTTGTTAAAGGTCCTGGGCTTAGGTACAATTAGATTTACGATTATGTCAGTTGAAAATATTCATGTTTATTGTAAATTGTTCTTTTTAAATAAGCTACTACAATTTATTTCAAATAAAAATCAATAATTACTGACATGTCTGTTTAAATCTTATTTCAATTTCATTACATAGGTTAGACAGGCACATGAAGTATGCCACACAGCCCCAATTATTTTTACAAGGGTTGTTTATTTCAACGAAAATTTAAATAATGGTAATTTTTTAGTTATTATTTAAGAACATATTTTGTTAATAGGTCATATCTTTCTACATTTAAACCTTTTTATTAATACATTTAAGAAATCCCAAAATAACAAGGCTAGCAAGTAGTCGACTTCTTACATCTGTAGCATAGTAATTTGGATGATATTATTAAGTGGATACAATTATTTCTGATACAGAATTTCGATTTCCTTGCTGAAGTATCTTAATATTAATCCTTTATATAGTTATTAACATGTGATTATGACACTCCTGAAAAAATTTGTATTTATGCAAGTCTAAAAAATTAATCTGGATAATTAACCAGCATTTAAAATTGAATAAAATTACCATCTGAACGTATTTATGTTGATGAAGCTTCCGGCGGAGAATGTATGGCCTTTTTAGTATGACCACTGGTGTCGATAAGATCCTGTACTATAAGACCTATAGCCACAGCTGCTCTGCTTCTTGATTTAGAAGGCATCCTGGCCTACATTTGATGGAGTATTCTAGAAGAGGGTACAGAAAATCAAAAGGTCTAAGTGCCCTTATAGGTAAAAAAGTATCTAAGGCACGATAAAAATTTTTTCAAATATTCGAAATTATTCGATTTCAAAAATTCGTTTACAAATATTTACAATCAATTTTCAATATATGACTGTATATTATTCCTTTAAAATAAAAGAGCACAAGCTGCTGGCACAATTAGTGAAAAACAAAATAGAAGCATTAATGTAACTCATATATGAAAATAATTGCCGCTTTTATTTAATAAAATATACATTAGTTACAAATATATAAGCTAGATAGAGTAGTTGCCATCTTGATTGCAAATTTATCAAACATGTTTTTAGCATATTTTAAATAAAATGGCGTTTGTTTAGACAATATACAGTATTATTTTTACTAAAAAATTACAAATGTAATATATTTATTGGGATATTTTTAACATTATGTTATAAAATGTGTGTATTTCTAATAATTGTTTGTTATTTCACTATTTATTTATTTAGTTTAATTCAATTTAGCAATGTTTATGTTATTTATTTTAATCAAAACATTGAGTTACTCTGCAAAAATATAAACATTTAATATGATTAATGTATGAAATATAATTTTTTAGATCATTCCTATTAATCATAATGCGGCACCGCGAATCTGAAGTTCCTTCCGAAGAAATAAAAGCAGAAGTTAAGAATGAATATAATTTAGATATTAAAGATGAAGATATTGAAGCTTTTGGGCTTGGAATATCTTTAGATGTTCCATCACCTAACGAATATGGGAAAGAACCAAATTTAACTACAGAATTTTGTGATAATGAAGATAGTCTGTTAGGTAAGAAATTATTTTAATGTACATTTAATAACAGGTATAATTTTTGTTTGATAGTTATTGGTATGGTATAATTTATGTTTGATATAGTGTTTCGTGGCCAAACTTTAAATATTATTTAGAAAAAAGAAAATGTATGCATTTTAAAAATATATATTTATTGTCCGAAACATTTTCTATAATTCAATAGGTTTGTTTTAAAGTCAGGAAAATGATCAACCAATAATTTTATTTTTATCGATTTCCTGTTACTTTAAAACAAGGTACTAACGAAAAATGTTTATTAAAAGATTAGATTACTTAAATAATTTAAATGTTTGTATTTTGATTATAGATGAGTCTGTTTTCGTGCCATCCTCGCCTAGAAATTCACCAATATTTCGACGACGAAGAAAAGCTTTACAACCTCAACGTGCCAAACAAAATATATTCCCTTTAGCTACATTCCCAAGAAATAATAATTTCGAAAATTCCAATAATTTAGTGGAAGACTTTAGTGATGATTCTCAAAATGAATTTAAAGATATTGAACAAGAATTGGAAGAAGAAATGGTTAGCAATGATGAAGATGATAATAGCATCAATGATATGATAGTCAATCAAAATTCTGATTCTCCTGATCTGGATCTGGAAGAGCATACGTCACAATTTTCAAATGATATTGATTATAATAACATTGACAATGAAGAAGTTGAAGATATACACACTTCTCCACCTGATATGCATTCGGATCACTTTTTTAAAGGGATACGAGAAGATGCTGGTATTTTATTTATATTTTTAGACTATTATGATTAGTAAAATCTACAGCATATTTCATTCTTGACATAATGAACATGTCTAACATTATTTTAAAACATAATTTATAATTTAAATTATTTGTATAATTTTCGATATAAGCACTCTAAAAATTAATTACCGACAGTAATTGTTAGATAGAAATTTGTCCCTTATACAGAGATGTTGAAGGTGGACTACAATAACGTAATTAACATCATGAATGCAGATAATTCAATTCTTCATAACTTAAGCAAATATATATTTAATTTCTATTTTTTGACAAAAATTAAACTCTTGGACAAATATTATATCTTATTAATAAGTGTTAATAATACTGATCTAGATTTAAGCCAAAATGGTGTTGATCTCTTTTCATTAAATAACAGAGTAAAATTGAAATTAATTTTGTTTAGTAGGAGATGTAGAGGAATTAGATGGAAAAACCCAAAAAACGGTCGAAGAAGAGTGGCGTGCTCATTGGGGTATTAAGTGTAACATATGCAGTGAAGTGTTTGCGGAAAAATTCCAATTTGATGAACATTATACAAGTTCGTATAGTTCAAAACCAGTTTATACATGTTCCTATTGTAACAAGACTATGAATACATATTCAAACTTTAGATCTCATTGTTATCGTCATATTGCAGAAGGACGTTACAAGTAAGTTAATTTTATCTATTGTTGTAAAAAAATCGTTAGAAATATTGCCAATTTTATACGCAAGTTCATCACTTTCAAATTTATAAATTTCAATATATATATATTATAATAGCTCCAAAAAAATTAAAAAAAAATTATTTATAGGTGTAATCATTGTACGAAAGGATTCAGTCTTCGAAGTATATTGCATTTGCATATCTTAGCTCGTCATACGGATGCTAAACCGTTTAATTGTGAAGAATGTCAAAAAGGATTCGTCACTAGGGCTGGTTTAAATATTCATCTTAGAAAACATCGTCCGAATCAGAAAGAAGATTTTCCTTGTGGGGAATGTGGTAAAACGTACGTATAAAGATTTTGGGGAGTTTTTTTTCAAGAGATATAAAAATGAAATTAAGATATTCTATTCAATTAATATTCCTTTAATAAAATAATTCTAGTTTCTTTCTCATGGATACATTAATAGTTTATATTCCGCTTGTATTATTAAATATAAGCTACATAAGTCTTATATTGCTAAAATTCGTCTTATATAGCTAAAAGTCGAAGGATCATTTCTACAAGTCTGTTCGTTGTACGACTTTCATTTGTCCGATTTTTTTAAATATAATAAAAATTTGATTTACAGGCTTCATACCCGTGGAGGATTAACCGCCCATATGAATGTCCATAAATTAGGACGTCGATTTATGTGCGATATATGTGGTAAAACATTTACACAAAAAGTCAATATGCAACAACATGTTAAACAACACACTGGAGAGCGACCCTTTACTTGTGATCAATGTGGCAAAAGGTAAAATAAAAATTATACTCTTTATATGAACCTACCTAATTATGAAAATCTGTGTCATTAAATATTCATGATATTTTAAAAATAATTTGGTTTTATCCGAGTTGAATATTGTCGAATGATACAGCATTTATACTGGAGATACAAATGACATTTTATTAATTAGTAATCTCGGCCAATTTCAACCCATCAAATTCTTTTATTGGCATCTTGGTAAACTAACCTAATGTTTATAATTTTATATACTAATTTTATTTTTGTTTATTGAACAGTTTTGCTGAAAAGTCGCATTTAGCTCGTCATCATAGCTTCCATAGTGAACAGCGGCCATTCGAATGTAATGTTTGTAAGAAAATGTATAAGACTGAAAGATGCCTCAAAGTTCATAGACTTGTACATGCAGTATCAAGACCTCATGTTTGTTCTTACTGTAATAAAGGATTTCTTAGTAGTACTAAATTAAAGGTAAAGCGATTTAATAACATAAGGGAACAATGTTTCTTTGTCATGGGATTAAGAGGTCGATTTTATGTATTTCTTGTTCACTGAATATGAAAATAAAAATATATTAGATTAGATTCTAATTTTTGAAATTCATGAAATGCTGCAAATCAAAATTTCTGAATTTTGGTGTTTTGAAATTATCTTAAAAAATACCACCTCAAAATAATATATTTTTTTGTTCTCTTATGTGCTTATTTTGAGACTCTTAAATCTAAAATCATGTATTTGTTTTATAGCAACATTATAATATTCATACTGGAGAACGTCCTTATAAATGTAAATATTGTGAACGAACATTTACTAATTATCCAAACTGGTTAAAACATATCAGAAGAAGGCATAAAGTTGATCATAAAACTGGATTATGCTTAGTACCAAAGCAAGAAGATGTCAAACCACCAACACCTGGTCCGATTCAAAGTCAATCAGAATCAGAACTAGATCAGAATCAACAATCAACCGTTGATGTTGATGTTTCACTCGATGGAACACAAATGAGTTCAGATTCAATGATGATGGAATCATTAGAAAGCATATCTTTGATAAATGATCCATTATTGCAAGATTATTCAAAACTAACGGATCATAATATATTAACAACAGCCATTCAATTAAATGAGGATTCAAAAATGAATATGCAAACACATTTATTTCCTCAATACGAAGTTGTAGCCAGTAAGTATTATATAATAAAAGCTCCAAGTTCTTGAAAACAGAAAATGACTTACAACAAGAAAGTATTCAACATTCATTAACACATGAAGTAATTTTACCGTACAATGCACTCCCATACATAGTTTTTTTAGCCACCACAATAAAATTGTTACGAAAATAAGTATTATGAAAGATTGATTAAAACGGACATTTTCTAGCGAGTTATGATCGAAATTGGATTTTTGTTAATTTGTTTAATTCTCAAGATGGCCATTACCAAATATTTATTTGTTTGTTGGTTTTATTATGCTTCTTCCATGTTAAGGGAGCTCCGAATATAAAAATATATTGTTATTATTGTTTGTTAGAAGTATTTTTTATAATTATTTTCAGATACAAGTTATGCAAATATGACATTTATGTTACCATTTCAACAAAACAATATCGGTTTGTTGGAACCACATCCGGCTCATCAAAATCAATTGATATTTCAAGCAACACACAACCTGAATTTGAATCAAGAGGAGCCACACCCTGCTCATCAACAACAAATGCTATTTCCTGAACACATGCATTTTTTACATACGCAACACATGTTGCAAATGTGATATACCTAAATTTAAAACTATAATATTAAAACTAATGGTTAGTGACCTGCTGCTTTTTTTAGCATGCTATTTAATTTTAATATCACTAATATTAATAAGAATATTAATAACTAGCTGGCCCGGCAAATGTCGTTTTGCCATATATTTCTAATCAATATCAACATTTTCTAAGTATAATAACATATTCTTTACAACTTTCCTCTATTTCTTAATACTGAAAGCTAAGGCAAATCAGAATAAATAATGATATTAATTTATATTTTAAAGCATACGTTGCGGTGTCAATTGATATTACATCGATTGCATTAAAAATTTGAAGCAAATTGGACAAAGGAATCGCATTGTCCTATACAATCTTTGCCTCCGCTTTTCATCCCCTTAGGGGTAGAATTTCAGAAAATCTTTTCTTATAGGATGCTCGGTATTTTGTGTATAACCCACTATTTGGTGTGGGATACCCGTGACACGAAATAGTTATATATACACTCATGTTTGATGAGGGACACCTGGTACCTGGTGCACCCGTACTTCGTGCAGATCGTGTTGTGGTTCTCATGTACTTGATGAAAAATAGTATATGGAACTCCAGAACCACGAACGGCTCGGGTTATACTTGAACGATGCGATATGCACACTTTTTTATAGAAAAGAAGAGATAAATAAATTTTATTTTGAATTTCAAATTTAGATTTTGGTTTCCATGGAAATGATACTAATAGGATTTGTATCATACTTTAAATGAGTACTTACAATAAAAGAAATTTTTGGGGTGGATCACTCTTTTCACTTAGTGGTATAAAAAATAGCTTATGACCTATTCTCAGACCTACCGAATATCCATAAAAAATTTCATTCGGTCCAGCCGTTCTTTACTTATAAGTGGTGTAACTAACACGACTTTGTTTTATATATATAGATATAGATTGGTAAACATGCCAATAATATTCCATTACGTGGATATATCTACTATAAAAGGATATTCGGGTAATTGAAAGAACAATACGAATTAGAGTTTAATACTGTCTTTATTTCAAGTACAAGTCGATGATACAAAAAGTTATATTTATATGGTCTCATACTTATCGATTTCATTCTATTATACACCAAAAGATTGCGTTCACACACTTCTGAATCACTGATGTAGTAGATTTCATACTTGACGATTTCGTTCGTTTACACAGCAACAAATCGCGCTATTGCTTAAGCCTCTATTCCTGAATTGGCTCCTAGTACAAACGAAAGCATATACGTATCCACGGTACAAAGTAAAAGTAGCTAGCAAGATTGACGCTGTCCATTTCTTAAATAAATCAATTTTATATTATAAAAATTAAACTTATGTTGTTTTATGATTTACTCCATTGGTTTAATTTTTACTTTTGATAATTACAAATGAGGAAAAATGATTGGCGGATGTCTTTATCTGAATCTTCTTTTGTCTTTTGCTCATTAACCCCGAAAATTGAAATTTTTGTAACACTCAACATCCGTTCGTTCTGTTGAGTGTTGGAAAAATTGATTTTTGAATTTTTTATTCATTTAATAATTTATGTACTATTTGATTTTTAATATGGAATTATTGTCATTAAAAAAGACTTGTTAACGTTGCGAAAGTACAATTTTAAATGATAATAATTTGAAGATTATCGTGGTATTTTTTTAAATACAATTTTTACAAATTATTGTAAATTGTATATTGTAAAATTATTGTATATTGTAAAATTATTGTAAAAACTGTGTTTGATACTGAACTCTTTATGTGTACTACTTGAGTGAGTACTTAAGATATTAAAATCAAATAAAGATGAATTTGAACCGGCAACTCACTAACCATAATTAAATTATAATATTTAATAAGACTTGATTATGAAACTTTTGAGTGAGCAACCTAAGTATTAGAATTTATTTTGATAATGTTTGATATGATATTTTTTTAATAATAATTATAAACTTATTTTTTAAAATCATATAACGACCAAGGATTGATTCTGATAATATGAAAATATTATTTTTTGCATGAACATTTATGTGTTTTAATATAATAAATAAAGTGAACGATTTTATACATTTTTAAATTGTTTGTATTTTTTATTAAAACATTTACCCCACTTTACCCAAAGTCTTACAAAGATAAAAATTAACTACTACAATTTCAAACTAAAAAAAAATATATTTGGGAAGCGTCATAGGATTCTTACTATTATATAACTAGTTTTTAGAAATATTTAATTTTCTTTGAGAAGCAAAACTATTAATAAGAAAAGAAACATGTGCAGTTCACACGCGGTAGAATTGAACCTTCAAGATAAGAAAGCAGGCATAGAATTTCAGAAGTAGGATTGTATTGTGTTCTTCGTTTCTCACTTAGCTGTTAACACACACACCCACACACACACACACACACATATATATATATATCACAGGTATGATGCCTGTAGGTGTGCATACACACACATACTAATCCTTTAATAACCAGTTTAATGCCTTCTATCTCATTCTATCAAACGTTAAATTCTATAGATACTTCTATCTCATACGTTACTTTCGTACGTTATATTCTATAGATGTATGTCATTGTCTTCTTTTACTGTCGGTTTTTCGTGTCATTGGTTTTGAAATACCAACGGCACTAAAGAAATTTCACTTCAAAAATTGACAAAGAATTGAATTTTATAAGTTGGCTTTACTGGGTAATGTAATATAAAATGGGGGTAGGGTATCTACTAAAGCAGTCTCTAGACGCTTAATATTAATATATTGCCCAATAATTGATATTATATTATAATTATGTTGTGTATCTGTACATTGAAAGATTGTGCAATATATTGAGTCAATCAAAAAGAATTTGTTTTATACTGTGCAATCTGGTAAATTTTGCTTCACCTGTGAGCAATATTGCATAATACTGGTTCATTTGAACAGTTTTGTGGTAACAATGGTAACACAGTCCGCGGTCTTATTATTCCACATGTTGACTGGAGAATTGTCAGTCGGAACTAACTATTGAGCAATAATATTAACTCGTATGGATTGAACTACTAATATTATTGTACAATACATTGATATTAAAATTGAGCGTCTAGGGGCCGCTTTATATATAAATTCCAATATCGAGGTAATTATATAAGTTGTAATTTAAGCAGATGAAGTCCGAATAGAAGATAATAATTTGTTAATGGAATAATAGCTAATAATATGAGATTTGTAATATTTGGAAAATAACAGGTATCTTAGAAATCAAAGTTAATAATAAAAGAGATTGTGTATTAAATTTTCATATACTTAGTTTGCTTTGGAATTGTTGAATGATAATGGCATTTGTGTACGTATAACGTTTTTAAAATTTTCAGCAAACAGATCATACAAACAAACAAAAAATATGGCTCAATTCACTGGAAAATTAACCGGCTTGTTTTTACCACACGTAAGTGAATATTTACATATTTTATTTGATAAACGGTTAATTGCAAAATGCAAAATTTTTTTTTGAAATTTTGTGAGTAAATGAAGATTACTATCCTTGCAGATACGCGGCAAGGTTTTTGAAACTATTTCTAAAGACACAGTTAATAGCCTCCAATACAAGGGATATCATGGAAAATATAGCAAAGAATCATTTCATCAATCACCAAGTCAACAAATGGATCCTAATGAGAGATTATGTATTCATTATCCAAGAAAACGTCACTTTGAGAGAAAAGTTTTTACAGAAACTGATAATATTCATTATTTACAAAATTTTGAACGTGCGCGAAAACAATTTATTTCTCAAAATAAACATAGTAAATTGTATAATAGTTATATGTATAGGTCACCATCCATTGTTTATGAAAAGCCAGAACTTCCTAAAGAATAAAGTCACCGAAGTTAAAATTTTTTTGAATGATGGAAAAAGAAAAACGGTTTAAAAAATTAGTAATTTGTAATTAACCGTTTTAATATGAAATTCAATACTGAGTGTAATTTTTAAATTAGGTACGGCTATCGCAAACAAATTTATTACCATCAAGATCTAGTACAAGTTTATACAGTGATTTAAAAGCACCGCCATCAGAGAATCCATCCATCAATTCAAATCCATCTGAAAAATTTAGTTCCAATTTATGCCAAAATCAAAAACGTTATAGTTACACAACTCAAATATCTAAAATTAGTTCGGGCATTATTTGTAACAAGATAAAAGATTTAAAAAATGTACAAAAAAAGCAAGAAAATATTATTAAAAAATCGATATTAGAAAAAACAAAAATTGATATACCCAAAATATTAAATGACCAACGTTATGTTCACACATCGGCAAATTTATCACGTACTGGCGATAGTTATATGCGAACCCAATTATGGAATTTAGGTAAGGAGCATAAAGAACAAAAAAATAAACTTGAGGATGCAATGCAGCAAAAATTTGGAAAACAAAAATTTGAAGAACATCAGAAAAATGTAAAAAATCGGTATTATACGCACAGTCGTATTCAAGAAATGAAAGGATTGTGTATACATGATCGATACGTTAATAGTCAGAGCAAATGTAAAGAAGATGATGGGGTTTGTATACCTTGTAGAGTTCAGACACCAAAAATACCACCTTGCAGGCCAATTAGGAGAGTTGAATTAACAAACGAGTGTCCAAAATGTCCGAAATGTGAGAAACAGGAAAGGTATATAGAATATTTTAAGCGAAAATCAGCAATCAAACCCAAGGAGTCTCAATGGAAATGAAATTAGATTGATATCAGTATTGAAGACCATAATCGCCTTAAAATTATAAAATAATTCTGAATGTACATAAAAATTGTTTAATATTATATAATTAGCATATCAATTTTTGTTAAAAAAAAAAATGAAACTATAAGATTCGGTTCGTAAAAAGATACATTTGTTTTATTTCTTAATACATACTTGCTTCAAGAATATTGAAGCTACAAACAAGATTTTGGTATGAGAGTCCATCTATCTGTCCGTAATCAAGCCAACTCAAAAAACGAAAAGAGATAGCTAGTTAAAATATTTGTAACGTATATGTCACAACGGTTTATCATTAACCGATAAAACATAAACCATAAAAGATGGATACAAATTCCAACACAAAATATTCAATATTCGTTTTTTAAAAACAAACTTCTTTTATATAATACAGGCAGAGTATCTAAACAATTAACTCTGTTAGTAGTTATTTTTACTTGTTACATTGACCAATTTTCTTATTTATTTACGGATATGTGGTGGGTTCACTGTCAACATAGTGGCGCTCATTTTGCCCATGATCTTTTCTACAAGTTTTTTCTACAAGTGGACTCGTGGTACCTAAAATACATACACATATATCTAACAAGTTGCCTATAATCAAATAAAAAGAAAGCGAGTTAATAATTAAATGTAAATTTTTTTTCCATATTCCAAAGTTTCTAAAGTAGAAATCAAAATTTTATTTTATATTTTTTCGCGAAAACCTTCTACACGCCCGCCATTTTCATGAGAATTTTGTACACTCCAAATTCCATAACATTTTTATAATTATTTTTTGAGTTATTTGTACGCGAAAATTGAAAGAAATACAATGCATATTACATTAAAGGGTGTAATTATTACATAGATATCAGTCAGCCTTAACTTTTCTAGTAACACCCGATAATGTGAGCGAAGTACATCGAACTCTGTGACTCTAACTCCGAAATGTAAGTTAATGATAATTACAGATTATAATACTAAGATAAGATACATATACGATAGTATATAAAATAAACCATCAACATTTATTGATTTATTAAAAACAATTATGTAGTTAATTAATTATTTTTATTCAAAGTTTCAAACATTTGCGCCAAGCATATCAGTTTTATTCAATCAAAGTTACCGTTGTTTTACATTAAAAAAAATATATTTGATAACATTATTTTGTTTATAAAATTTACGTTAACAATTTATAAACAAGTAAATCAATCACATAATGACATTTCTTTAGATTCAACACATTAAAAATTTTCAGTGAATTAAAAAAATTATAATGGCTCAATTCTATCCAAAGTTTTCTCGTGCACTTCTACCCCATGTAAGTTAAATTATTTTGTGTTTGTATTTTTTTTCTGAAATGTTTTTCAAAAGATGGTTAGTACAAATTGCAAAAAAACAAACGGCAGAAATTATATTACGAAATATTTGACATATTATTTTGATCAATTTTTCACTATATATTAAATTTGATGTAAATGAAGATTACTTACTGTCCTTGCAGATACGCGGCAAGGTAGTGTTGTTAAAGAATCGTAATAATGGAGGAAATTATTTGAAAAGACATTATGGAAAAGACAGAATTTTAAATAAATTATCCGAAATAAATGA
Source organism: Chrysopa pallens (assembly GCA_020423425.1). Taxonomy (NCBI): domain Eukaryota; kingdom Metazoa; phylum Arthropoda; class Insecta; order Neuroptera; family Chrysopidae; genus Chrysopa; species Chrysopa pallens. The sequence continues at coordinate 17,277,020 of CM035594.1, forward strand.
AAGAAATTTGAAAAAATTCCACACATCTTCCAATCAACAAATAAAATATCATTACGAAAGCGAATTGCATAGAAATCTTTATAGTCGAAAATTATGGGGTGTAAAATATATTAATCCGACCCAGATACAATATACCGGCACAGCATATTCTCGACGATATGAATACGACAATAGGGATATTAATAATATGAATAGAGTTCGAAGTCCGAATTATCGATATGTTCACCCAGATTTTGTAAATGATTATACTGTAGGTTATTATAAACCGAACGAGGGTTATCCATTCTATAAAACCGGTTTTGTGTATAGACAACCTAGATTTGTTTTAGAAAATGCTCCACCACGATATAAGTGTACAAAATGTTTAGAAAAACATCCACCAACATACCGAGCCTCAACATACACGTAAAAATTTGGAAGGAAAAATATTTCTAATTTGTGATTTGTTCTAATCAGATTCGAATGACCATTTTGAAATAGTAGAATTAGTACAAGATTTACTATTTATAGGTACGACATAACTCAACTCTTACAAAAAATTCATTGACTAGTCCAAAATATTCGTTGCTACGATTTTGTATACGAAAGTTCAATAAAAACTATAATGAGAATTTACCGTGGAATCGTTTTAAACAAGATTGGCCGCGACCATTGAAAAAACGTTACTTTCCAAGACAAGAACCATGGAGCTGTTTACGGCGATGTGAGAGAAATGAGGTGTGCGATGAACGTAATCGACCTGAAAGAATGGACCAATGGATATTTAAAAAATACGGTCCAAAAAGATATAAGCCTTTACCACAAGTATTTCCATTACCTGTATATGTTAGACCTATTAGGAAAACACCATTTGCAGGAGATGATTAAAATGTGACTAAAATTTTGTAATTTGTATAAACCTTCTTTAGTTATTATTTTAAAATTGTTTGTTAATTTTAGTTTCATTTTTATAGGCTCGCCATATTTCCTTAGTCCCAAGACCCACATTAGTTTTGGCGAATTTTATCAAATCAATAGACGAGTCACGTTTGATGGAAACATTGAAAATTGTTAAGAACAAAAAAATATTATGTGCTTATGCAACACCACGATGGGTAAAGAAAATACAGGAGCCAGAGGAAGCAGTGCAAGATGAAAGTGAAGATGGTCAAGTATTATGTTCTTATAAACAAACACCACCATGGATAGAACCACCACAGAAAACATACGAACCACGTGAAGTACCTAACGATGTAAAAAATTGTCGTCCAGTAGCAAAATGCGATTATTTTGATGAACGTATAGATGTTATGCACGAAAAAAAATATGGACCTAAGCAATATAAGCCTCTACGTAACATATTTCCAAATTCTCGACCTAAACGTTGTTTCCACACATCAACAAAATCCTTAACTACATATCATCATATGGGCTCTACCTATACACGTGACAAAGTCAAGGAATTCACGGAATTTAACAAGAATCAAATGGATAATCTTGACCGAGCTCGATATGACAGAGAAAGATTTGACTTACCAAAACCACTAGGCATGGCGGCACGAGATCGTGAAAACGAAATGAGAGGATTGTGCGATCATCCTAGGTTCAATGTTAATGTTGGTTGTCAAGAACAACCGGTTTGTAGAGGATGTCGTTATGTTGGCGGTGCAGCTGGAAGAGGTTGCAGACCGCTTCCTCCAGTACTATTAACATCCGAATGTCCTCAATGCCCTCGATGTGAAAAACAACAGGAGTTGATCAGGGTAGCTTCTGAAAAACATGCAAGATATTAGATTAGAATTGGTAATTCGTTGAAGAAGACTATAAACGAGTAAGGAAGTTTCAAGTAATTTCGGAATTGAGAAGACAACTGCTGGTTCTTTTTTATTCCAAGAAATTATTTGAAATTGTGTAATTCACAAATCTAATTGGGTTTCACACATTCTTTTTCTGCTGTAAAGATTTTTTGGTTTGAAATAAAAAGAATTGAGCTAATCTGATTTTATTTTTAATCCTAAATTTCAGTGACATGCTATCTTAGCTTTCGAGCAAAATCAACAAAAATAAATTATTAAAATCTTTCGAAGCCACAGGCATAAGAGCTCGATTAAAAGTTTAGGTAATGAATATAAAACACCCATAGAAGCTCGTAAGTCCAATTTTAGAGCTCCGTTCCTTTAGCATCCATTTTGAGCTTTTCAGAATTCTTTTCGTAGAAATCTTTTTGCTAATAAAAATTTTCCCTAATCCACCCCTTTGTCAGATTTTCATAATTTTCTAGTTTTTCCAGATTTCTAAATTGTTATTTATATAGTTGAGGTTCGCGGTTGATAGATGGAGTTGAATATTAATTGTTAAGCCAGTTCTGTTGTTCAGAATTCTATTAAGATATAGCTATACAAAACTGCGCTATACAATGGAAATAAAAGATAGAAGATTCGTAAACTGTTTAGATTCGTCACAATTTCAGTTCATATTAAGCGAAGAAATACATATATAATAATTATAATGCTTATATATATTTATAATGTTTAGGTTATTTTAAGAATGCTAATTATAGTTCAAATTCTGATGATAAACCAAATGTAGAGTATCTAAACAATTAACACTGATAGTTGTTATTTTCATTTGTTTAATTATAATTGTTAATCTCTCAGAAAGTAAAGTAATTAGTATTATTAGTATTATTATTTTTTCGATGGGTTTCATCTGGTTATTTACAAATAATCTGCAAATGAGTCAATAAAAAAGGGATGTGATTATCAATTTGTGAAGATTGACCACCACCTACTAAACTGATAATGAATAGAATGTTAATGTATTTAAAAATAATTATGTTGGAGATATTAGAAATTTAACATTTTACATTAAAAATAGATGTTCAAAATAAAAAGAATTTCTTATTAAAGAAATATTAGATATTTGTAAAATGTGGCTACGAATAATAGTTATTTTTGTTTTAACTACATATTTCATATTTGGTGGTTGTTCGTATAAATTACGAGAAGATAAAACTAAGTGTCCAAAAGTGAAAGCAATTAGAAATTTAGATTTAGATGAGGTATGCGAATTTTTATATTAATGTATGGTATACAATTTCTTAAATCTAATTAGTAAATTTGGACGTTTACAAGCCTTTACGTGGCTTAAAAGTCTCGTATAATGCCGTGTTTACGCCAGAAGGCGATCAAACCTTACAAAAATCAGTTTTTTTTTTAAATAAATATCTTGTTTCTTTTGAAAAAATACCAAGTTCTTATTATTATTTTATTTTTTTGCGATTTTTGAGATTTTACTCAGAAACAAAAAAAACCGGATAACTCAGCTAATTTTTTTTACGTAAAATACTAAGTTTGGGAGAAATAATGCACAAACAACTTTCAGCTTTTAGGGAAGTGGTATGTAATCCAATATTATGCTAGTTCCGAAGAAGCGATTGCTTATAGTTGCATGCAAGCTGATTTAAGTATTTCATTCCAACAAGATATTACTATGAATTTTTCTTATACATTTGTGGATGATCCCTCGCGGGAACAACTTATTGGAAATATAACGTGGCAAATTCCAGATTTAAGTAGTCCAGCACATTGGATTCATGCAGAAGATATATGTAAGTAGTTTATTGCATGCAGTAAACTAAAAATTTTTTTTGAACATGTGAAAAAAATAACTAACATTTCATACAAGAAATGTACCTTTTTCTCATAATAGGGACGATGCACAAATTTTATCATTCCAATTGAAGTGTATTGACTTCATGAATATGGATTTGAAGTATCTTAAAAAATAGCCAAAATATGGACTTTCAAACTTCTTAATTAAATAAAAGAGGATTTTTGCATAAATGACGTCATGCATGTTCATCTCCATGGTGATTATATATAAAGGTCATTATTCTACGGTAAGAGGTCCTATCGATGTCCATGGCAGTTATTTATATTTATATACTTTCATTCAAAATTTAAGATAAATAATGTTAGTTTGCACAAATGAGTTGATAAAAATGTAATATAAATTACATAAATATTCATAAATTTTGTTGCACGACTTTTCTTTAGAAAATGACCGCTTATCCTAGAATCTTAATTTGAATTTAAATAATCAATTTGAATTTAAATAAATTTCGATTTTTTCCCCCAATTTCCTAGATCAAATTATTTTGTATTTTATAAATACGTATTTCGACTACAAAGTAGTCATCATCAGTATGAATTAGCTAGTTGTAATGATTCTATGAGGAGATGTTACTCGTTGCTAATTTGGTGACGGTTTGCACACTTGTTAAAGTGTAAATTGCGCATACACGAACGAACAAGTGTGCAAACCGTTACCAAATTAGCAACGAGTAACATCTCCTCGGAGAATCATTACAACTAGCTAATTCATACTGATGATAACTACTTTGTAGTCGAAATACGTATTTATAAAATACAAAATAATTAGATCTAGGAAATTGGGGAAAAAATCGAAATTTATTCGAAAAATCCTAGAGTTCTCAATAATAATTTGAATTTTATTTTCGAATATTATTCGGTACTGTAGCTAATTTCACATGTAGATGGGTAATTGTTTGAATAATATAAATATAATAATTTATGAATGTTTGTTTCAGATGAGGGCATATACAATACATATGTACTGGATTCAGATTATAAATCATGGTCTCTGTTGTTACATTGCGCAGAGAAATCAGGAAGTACTAGATATTTATCAAGTATCATTATGAGTCGTCGTCCAGAACTGGGACCAAATGTTATAGCATATTTACGTGAAAAATTACCTCGCTATGATATTGATTTACAATTTATGTTCGAAATGGGACAAAATGATTGTGAGGCACCAACAAAACCATATCCAACTGATGACACTAATAGTCTATTGGAATCACAATTACGATTAAAGAAACATCGAAAACATCCACTTAAACAAAGACATCATCATTTTCTACATTATATGGGTAGAAAATAACAAAAAAACAAAATATGAAGTATTATATTTTCGTAAAACTTTAAATTGTTATGCATTTTTTATCAAATAAATTTTCTTAAATATTTTGTTTTTTTTAATTTTAAAAGATAGTAAAAATTTTAGTCTCTAAAGAAATTGTTTTTATGTAATTTACACCAGGAATTATTCAGAAATTATTCTGGTGGTTATCCAGATATTATTATCCTGGTGGCTTTAACTTATAATATTAAATTCGTTAACTAGTATAGATAACAACTAACTTTACTAATTATTTAGATACCAGACTAAAGGTTAAGTAATAATGTTTGAATTATTTTTAATAATTAACATTAATTAAATATATTATACTAAATACAGTCCACACAGCTATGAAGAGTTTATTATAAAATAATGCGCCATCAACTTTTATTACATTATATCTAATGTGTTAGCTATATTTGAACTAATATTATGACGATTCTATTCTGGTTATTAAAAAAAATGTTTCAAACAAAAGTTGTTTATTCTTAGGAATCAAATATTTATGGATTTTAAACTATTTTACTCATATGGCTTTAAAGATGGTTTATGCATCCAATTGACTGATTTCGCTTGGGTTGTATTGCCCCCAGGCCCAAGTGTGCAGACTTGTTATAGCTTGTCCAAAATATTGTCTGGTTATTTTAAACATAGGGAGAAGATGAAAGAGAGATAAGATAAGCGTTAAAAACCTCGCAGGTGTTTACCGGCTCCTAGTATTCTTGGCTCTAAATATTTCCTGGATATTTAAATCACAATACAAGGGGAAAGCATGTGTTTTTATTAATGAATATTAATATTTATAGCTGAAATATTACACAAATCCTGGCATCGCACAAATTATATATTTATAACCAAATATGCATACGACTTAAATAAACTGCTTATAGACATGTTTTCATTGCTGATAAATTGTGAAATCTTGCGAATCAAGTAAGAATTTTTCAACGCGACTATTTATCACAAGTTTGTATTTTGGTTAAATGTTTAGTATTTTTAACATTATTTGCAAACTGATTTTGATTTATCTTTGTTTTTTTTTTCCAAATGTATACTAACAAAACTGTTGACAACGTTTTATTTCGTCAATATTTTCGTTGTCAACGATTTCGTTATTATAATGTATGGTCTACATTACAATTTTTTCTATTTTTAACTGTGTTGAATAAATATAAACTTTTGTTTGTTTATTATTAAATAAAAATTTATATACTTACTAAAATCATGATCGAATCGAATTTCATTAATTAGTATTATAATAAATTGTTCATATTGTACGGTCTGAATATTTTAAGCATCATTCTACCTATGTTAGGTGTATTCTAGTATAGGTGTATAGGTATTATATATCACATTACCTAAATGTAAATAGTCTCAACTTTTGTTGATTTTTTAAATTAATACTTCATATTAAATTACATAAGTACAATCTATAAATATAATATATATCTAATTATGGATTATTTCTTATTTTGTTCATTATTTAAGGTCTAATTCGCAGAAGTTAATTATTATATTCAATAACAATCTAACGTCCGTAATTTCGTACGTGTGGCTTCACTCCTATCAAATTTAGTTTGTGGTAAGATTATGTGCACGAATCTAGCGCCTCTAGACGTCCAATACCAATTTTGGTAAATAAAGTATGTTATTATACTAAATTTGAGATTTAAAAAAAAAATTCACTCATATCAGTCAAAATTTGGTCCAGATATCGAAAAAATTAATTTTTTGACGTAAATTACTTTTGCTGTATCCCGATCAATTTTTATCCAATTTTGTCAAATAAAGTATGTTTTCCTACTAAATTTGAGTTAAAGTTTTCAAATTAAACATATCTATAATAATTTTCAAGATAGTAAGAGTCTGGTCATGACCTTTCACATAAGGGTTAATGTAAGCAAATTATTAATTTAACAAATGTTGTTAAAAGTATCAAATTGTTAGAATCTGTAAATTGCACACAAAAATGAAAACAATTCGCTTGCATTTATAACAATATATCAATTTATAGTGTAAACTGGATCAAAATTTTAGTTAATAGACTACAAAATATCTATTACTGAATTGTTTTTTTTTTTTTTTAAAGTATGATTACTTTGTTTCTCTTAAATTACTTTAAAAAAAAATTTCTTGGAATCTTTTTAATGATATTTTAATTAATCACATTATTTTATAGTTTGTGTGTGCGTATTTCAATTAACCTAAAACAGTAGCTCTAAATTGTTAATTAAGATATTTATTAATTTAGGAAAAAAAAAAAAGAACAATACACAAAACAATACATTTCACGAATTAAGTTAATAATTTTAATTGTGGATTTAGTTAATAGGAGAAATATATGAATTTTATTAATAGGAGAAATATTTAATTAATAGGAGAAATATATGAGTCTTATTCTTTTTTGGTTTCTTTTATCTATACTTATTGAGAATTGACATGGAAGATGGCTTAACAATGATATTGATTATATATAAATAATGTAATCACGCAATGAGAAAAATGCTTAGCCCCCTTTCCGCCCTCTGTTTGTCAATCGATTTTACTTGTATTTTTTCGTGTTTGATGCCGCTTAAATTGGTATGGATTAAAAAATTAAAAAAAAAAATTTTTTTAAATAGCCAATTCCTCAAATTTTTGTGTTCAAATTTAAATTATACTAGCTTTCTTAAATCAAATTATTTTGAAGCTTAAATTCTAAACAATTGTGGCATTTTCCAAACAGATAAGATACTATTAATCATTCAAATCACAGAAAAAATGGTGACGGATGTGTGTTGTGCTCTTAGTAATCTCCAGCTTATTTAATTTGAATGTTTAGTTCAAATAATAGGTCTTCAGTCACTGAGTGTTCTTAGACCAAAACAAAATTTATATGTTCATTAGAACCGGAGATATCTAACTTTGACTGGAGAAACTCTCATAAAGGGTTGAAAGTCATCCAATTTCAGTGTTTAATTGCTCAAATGAAAGGTTTTCAGTCATTTGAGTGTTTGAGACCAAAACGAACCCTCTATCTTCATTCGAACTGGAGATATTGGGATACAAATTATCACAACATCGCGTTGGAGTATGACTTGAGAAAGGCAAAAGATAAATGTAATCCAATGCTTGAAAAAAATGGTAATCGGCTGGATAGAACAGTTAACCGGACGCGGACTAGGTTTATTTATATGTTAATTTAAGAGTGACTAGTCGAATACAAAATATTTGTTTAGTTTTACGAATATAGGTAGTTTTTAAAAAAATTTTTATTCTCAACAAAAAACGGATGGATCGATTTTGCTACAATTTCATTCAGTTGTAATTTAATTAATTACGCGTCGAATGAAAGTGGTTCCACGTCGATATCATTTTTAGTTGACGGAATAATCGATAAGAAAAAAAAACGAACGTGCATAAAGACATAATCCTGAGTACATTCGATTCTGACTCTAGTGATATTGAAAGCTAAGAATATGATAAAATTCTGAATTCATAACATCAACATTATAATAATTTTACACTGAAAAGCACATAAAAGATATCTTCCCGTAAAAATAGTTATTTATGGGCTGACTACGACAGTTGTTAATAAAAACTAAGTATTTGGTGATAGGTTTAAATTAACAAAATCTTCCACACTTGAATTATAATATCTTATGTCAATAATTAAGTAGGTATTAATCATAATCACAAATTCTTCTTATTTCCTATAACAAATACTACATATATATTAAATACAATATTAAAAACGATCGAACACGATTCATTTTTATAATACAAAATAATTTTTTGGCGGCTCTAAAGTAATTGAAGTGGATAGATAGATATATAGTGATGACGACCTGGTTCCCATGGTTGAGTCTTGTTCCCTCCAGGTATAAGTTAGTGCTCAACATACAATATATGTATCCCTCCTCTTATAGTAAGTAAGTGCTTATCTGAATTGAGAGTTTGATAATGGTAGCATCGCGATCATTGAAAGTATTTACTTTATATCATATATCTACATAATATATTGTATTCTCATGTAATATTAGTGTATGATATTTGGTTCAAAACTTAATCACTTGGTGATTTGTTTAACCTCCTAAAATTTTATTTTATTTTTCATATTTTTTCTTCCTGGTACAGGGATGATGACTTTTCAAGAAATCCTTTAGTTTTAAGCAGAAATGATTCAATGAATTCACTTGGGTAATCCATAAATAGCCCCGCCGCGAAAGAAGTAGATTTACGTTGGGAATGGAAGATTCTTGTAATGGGGCCGATTTCGTGAATTCTAAATTTTGATGTATTTTTCCGCTTTAAGGTTCCTTGGACCTAAACCTAAAGTTTTTAGAGATGTATATGTATGTATGATGAGCGTACGGTTTTTTTGAATGGATTATTTCGATAAGGAATAAGGATACTGTCGTGAAATCACTACCATTCAATGCATAATTACATAATTTACAACTGAATGACAAAAGCAAAATCGGCTTGTACGTTCGTATTCGTAATTGTTTTTTAATTTTCCTCTTTGAGAAGTTCTTAGAGAGGACCATGAAAGGACCATCTAGGGTCGCCCCTAGAACTGGTTGAATTTTATTTCACTATAAATGGCGTAAGCCGAAATAATTTTTTATAAAACAATTACAAAAATAAACTGATTTATAATCTAACGATTAATCTCATTTAAATAATTTTACGTTTAAACATTTTATTTGAAAACAGACACAATTTACCAGCAGTGAAAATATGTAAATTTTTTCATTGGATGAAATAATTCATTTAACTGAAAATAATAAGTTGAGGGAGACTTGGCATATCGTAAAAAGGACGGCAACACCATCTGCTAGAAACGTTCAGAGGACGGCCTAAACTCCGCTAAGGAAAAAATCTTGGAGACTTGATTTGAACATCTAAAATATCAGAAATTGATCCACTGTCCCCTCTGTTAGAGAAGAAAGGAACAGAACTCTGTCAAGATATTGTCAATCATATGCCGGGTATTTAAACAACTAAAAGTGTTAATTACTATCTTCACTTGCTATTACAAGACTTCTAAAAATGAAGCTTAAAGTGGTAATGTTTTTTTAATCTCTATTCGGTAATTATTCACAGAGGTACAGTCGTTTATAAATTACTAAAATATTTCGCAAATTCTTTGCGTTCCATTAATTTTGTCAATACATTTTTTAGTTTTGAATACATTCACTCTACGAAATAATAATATTTAATTTTAAAAATTGGAGTAACATATTTTATAATAATTTGATTGTATTACCTAAAGGTGTTATTCATCCAAGATAATCATTGAAGAAATACCTTACACTCGTTTTTTATCTATTCAAATATTTTATTATTAAAAATCACGGTCAAGAGTGAATGTGATTGACAATTAAGTATTCTGTTTTGCAGTCAAATAATATTTTGTTGTAATAACCAGAATATAAAACAATTTACAACCAGTATGTATTGAATTTTGTTAAGTTGCGAGTATCGAGTATTTACTAATAATACACGTTTTAAGATTCCCTGGGTCTAAAAAATGGTTTTTTGAAATTCTGTTTGACACAGTATCGATTAGATGTAAATTGTTGGATATGTATTTTCGATTCAAAACTACTTTCTCAACGATCTTGCTGAAAGATGGTAGCAAACAGATGAGTTGGTAGCTTGAAGGTGACTTAAGTAATTCCGCCGTCTTCTAAAGTATTAAAGTGAATTTCCAAAAATCAGGGAAAAAAATGTTCGAGTACTAAAAGAAAATGCGGTTACGGTTCCCCTCTTAATAAACTCTACTCTATCACCAAGATGTCTAAAATGTTTAAGAAGATCGAGGATGTATTACTACTCCAGTTAAATTTATGCGTCTCAGATCTTTCGGCTTTATAAAGTATTCAGGTTCAAAATTGGACACAAGTCTATCAAAAATGCTTAGTTACTGATGCTACATGCTTCTACCATAACAAATTTTGGTACGGAATGAATTTTAATTATATGTACATTATCTCTAATGCTATTAAAATATTAAACTATCTCGTTATTAAAATATTAAGTCGGACATTGATTTAACAAAATTTTAATTTTAATTGCTAATTATTAAAGAAAAAAATTGGCAACTTAATAAATCAATTATTACAAGTTGCCAATGAAAAAATTCATTTGAAGTATTTGCGATGACACACATCGATCCAACATTATACTTTAAGATATGTTCTTTTATGCAAGTTCTCTATCAGCATAAATTACCCAATTGTAATTACTCACCTGTCTATAAAAATTACTTTTGTTACCTGTTCGTCATTTGGTAAAAGTTTTATGAAGATTTTTTGTGTCGACGATATTTCTTAGACGTTAACTTTGTTATTAAAAGCCTTTTGGTGATTGGAGCAGTCGAATGAATATCAGCTGTTATTCGTCGCATAGCTAAGTGAATTTGTCATTACTAGAAAATCTAATTTCGAAGTATTTCGGTTGAATTTATGAATATGTTTTGTTTTTTTTTTTTGTTTTGTTTTATGTACATCGAACTATGAGAGCTCTGCTTTTATTTTAATCTCAAGTTAGATTTCGGTCGATTTTGAGATCATTTTCTATGATATGAGTATCCATTTTTTGTATTTGAACTTTCTATCTCTTTTGGTGTAAAATATGGGTTATGGTCCATTTTTACTAACAAAATTTTGGCATTACCCAATTTCAAATGCTCGCATGTTTATCCGCCAGTCTATCTCTCATCAAGATAGCTTAAAAATGATAGGTGATCGAAAATTTGGGAGGCGTATTTTTGTAAATTGGTGAGTATACGTTCATGAATAAGTAACACCGATCAATTGTTTACCATGGAGCCAAAACACATCTTAAAAACCATAAGAGATGGAAGAAAAGTTCTACAGCAAAAAATGTTTGTTTCTTACAAACAAATATCTTTTGTTCGAAACTTTTTTTCATAAACTATGTATATTCATCACAATTTTAGTTTAAATTAGTTTTTTATTGCTAATGAGTAAAAATAGTTCAAATATTGATACTTAACCATATGCCGGGTATGTAAACAATTAAAAATATTAGATGATATCTTCAATTGTTAACTTTCAATGTTGCTATCTCCTATGGTTTAGAAGATGGGTTTCGGATTCATAAGACCCAGTGGAACGACTATGTTCACACACTTAAAATTTGTTTTGAGTTCTTGAATACGTCAAAATTTGGCTCAAACTTTTTTTCCGATTTTGAATCATCTTGATGTCAGAGAAACTAACGAACAAGCGAAAATGTACAAATTAGGTGACTATAAATACTTTTACTTACAATTAGAGGTAAGATGAGATAAAATAAAAATAAGAGGGAAACCGCAGCTGCGACTTTTGCAGACCTTTTGGTCCTCTGTATTCTGCTTTAGAACAGTCCATCACCTGAAGGTCTGGATGCCCTCAGGCTCAAGGTACAGAAAAAGAACCATCCAGAGGTGGTGATTCTATAAGATTGAGACCAACGGCCACCAGAAAAGAGCACAGCTTCTCCTCCGGAATTGTTCCCATAATGGATGAATCCAGAGTTTCAGATCCGAACATTCTATATGAAACACCCTAGATTTCTATAGGTGCAAATGTGAATGGAGGTTTCATCGTTCTCTAGGCATGCCCTACAAGTAGAATCGTCTGAGATTTTCAATTAGTGGTAAGTTTTATTAGTGTTTAAACTAAATTTAATATACCATCACAGAATCGTAAAAATAAATATGACTTTAAAAAGTTGAAGTTTTAAATTAGGTAATTTTATGGATTTAAAAATTTAATTATATAATGTTAATATTAATATTTTTGTCATCGAAATAATATTAACTGATAATAAAAAAAAAAAATCATTAAATTTGTATTAAAATTGAGAGCAAATAAATATAATATCAAAATGTATATATAAATTATTTTAATGAATTCCCTTTTTGATTCAACATCAAACGAACTACTTTTGTTTCCTATCAAGTATTTAATTAAAATATATTACATTATTTTACCAACTTTTGTTATTAGCCCAAATACCCCAAACCGGCCGGACTAAAAACTGACCTTCAACAGATGAAATATGTATATATAAGCATCACACATAAATATTTATATATACATATAAGAAGTATGCATGTGTGTGTATGTATAATATAATGGAACTGTCTCCGTGACCGCCGCCGACAAAGCATATTTTCAATTATTAATTCCGGCTCCGGCAAAATTAATATTCTAATATAATTCCCGTCACCGGTCCTTTCTATTAGTAACCGGTAATTGACAGTTATCTATAATCTGTGACAGCGTATTGACAGATCTGCAACGGTTGACGTTTTTGACCTCAATTCTTTTGATTCTTCTTTGATATTATCAACGATAACTACTCATAAAAATAATCATTCTTCAACATGAAATTAAAAATTGGACAAAAATTTAACATTTTGAAGAATTACTAGGAAAATTAGTGATTTACAAGAAAAGTACTCTCTATGAATATTGGATGACTGCTTTAATTTTGTATAAAATCCATAATGGCAATATGTAGAACTTTTAAGCTAAAAGTTTAATACAAAAGAATATTATTTTATCACTTTAAAATACTCTATCTTGAGTAATAACGTCCTGTACTTTATATTACTTTATGTCTCGAATATAATAATTTGTTTTTGGAAAAACTAAAAGTAATTTATTAATATTTAAAAAATCAAATTACTAGCGACGGATTATATGAGGGTTTCAAACATAGTCTATATTTTAAAATTGTGACATGACAGGCTTGAAATATTAATAATTGAATAATAAAATAATGCATTATTACATTGTATTCATTATTTTATTGCAAAAGTGCATAAAATTTAAAATCATAATGGATTTTTTGTTTGAGTTAAACAGATATCTAACCACAGATAGATAAACATCCGTGTAAGTTTATATTTTTCTTATCCAAATAAATGTAATAATTCATTAAATTTTCATTTACGTTATGAACTGTTAATGGATACATATTTTTTTGGGTTTCCGAATTTCTTTTATTGAATATTCTTTGAAAGTACCCCTGCTATATATTTCCAATTTTTCTATAAAGTTTTCATAGCCGCAAAATTTTTCGCCTTTTTCAAATTTCCAGGGTAGATTTAAATTTCCAAACCGATTCATATTTTCTGATTTTTACAAAACAAAATATCAAAAACTATTTAAATTATTATAGATTAAAAAGAACGAGCTGGTCATGGAGACAGTTCCATAATATATAATACATAGTTTTGGATACACTGTCCTAAATTATCATATAACTTCCATTGTATTCAATTATTGACATCTTTTGTTTGGTTCCGCTTAAAGAAATCATCACGAATTTTATACCGGACATTTAATGAATATTTGAGGAGATATTTTAAACTTAGTCTAAAGTTTGTTAACGCTTGAAAATATTGAGTTCAATAATTGAATATTGTTATGAATATTGCTCCTAGAATCACATAATTAGTTCTGTCTCGTCTGTCTATCATTGTTCATCTGAACAGAGTTAACAAACTTAAATTTCGCTGAGTTTCATTCCGTGAATGAGAAAATTCGACCCCACATATCCATGACTATACTATTACGTGATATAAGAGATAATGTAAAATAAAAAATAAATATTTGTTAAAGCCTGAAATTATTTTATTAGGGTTCTTACAATTGAAGTTCCGGCGTAAGAAATTATTCTTATGATGAGGTTTTAGTTAGGTAATGAGTAAGATTGAAGTTCTTTTTAAGAACAAATACATTATAAAAAGTATATTTTGTGGCATTAAATTACAATATCCAAAGACTTTTTTCAGTCATTATTAACTAATATGGTTTATTTATTAATGTAAAGGCAATAAAAATATTGTTTTTAATTGTAATAATAAAAACGACGGAAGTGTTACTCAATTTTATCATTGTGATCAATTATTCGTAGAACGATAATTCGGCAACTGTCCGAATTCTTTATCCACAACGCATAAATGTATTATGTTTATATGATTGTTATGCCACGAGAAACAATACACAGGCAATGAATTCTCAAAATATTTATTTTTACCATTTAATTAATAAAAATTTATTATTTTACGGCAATAATATATAATTTAAAAAAACTTTTCACTCAGGAACAAAATATTTTTGTTTGTTTGTTATTTTTCGGGTTGTAATATAAAATGTATGATGGTTTGTTAAATGTGGTCAAAAGTTTCTAAAGGTCAAAAATGACGAAATTTCTAGAAAAATTTGCATAAACGTGTTCATAGACTTACTTACCTGATTACTAAAACAAAATGAAAATTAATTAGAATCTTTTTGACTTAACAAATTAACTGTAAATGTTAACTTAATTATAAATTTCGATTTTTTGCCTCAATTTCCTAGATCAAGTTATTTTGTATTTTTATAAATTTCGACTACAAAGTAGTCATCATCAGTATGAATTAGCTAGTTGTTATGATTCTCTGAGAAGATGTTACTCGTTTCTCTGAGGTGATGTTACTCATCGTACTCCATCGTTCAACGAGTATCACCTCCTCAGAGAATCATTAGAACTAGCTAATTCATACTGATGATGACTACTTTGTAGTCGAAATTTATAAAAATACAAAATAACTTGATCTAGGAAATTGAGGCAAAAAATCTCATTAATAATTATAAAAAAAAAGTTAGTTTAATTGTTTAAGCCGCATTAATCCAAATGTTTAGATGGATATAGGATGGAAGAAAGGAATTCCGAAAAGGCCAAGAACATTCGATTTAGATTCGAAAGCGATTGAAAATGAATGACAAGCGAAAAGATTTAGAATGTGCCAAGTTTGTGAAGATCATACACGATGCCAGCGAGTGCGATAAAATGAAAACGTAGTACTCCCATGAATCTGGAGCAACGAACAACATTCTATCTGAGATCCGGAAATCGATTAAGGTACAAACACAGATAAGTAACAAGTGAAGAAATGTCAGTTGTTTGTCTGCATTGTAAGCCGTTAAAATGCAGCGGTGAATTTTCTGGATTGTGTTGATCTAGTGGAACAGTGAAATGTCCCAAATAGGGTACTTTCGGTAGCGAGAAATAAAGCATTTGACAAAAATTAAAATTTATGTAGAAATATTCTTAAATATTCTAAATTTCAGTCATAAAAGCACATGATTAATTTATTATCTTTAAATCATAATTCGATATTTTTATCATTATATCACATGATCTAAAACACTAAGCTGCCATGGTGTGTCGTCATTTTGGTAAAAATTATTAGTTGTCTTTGTCAGTTCAACATTAACAGTTATCAATAAATAATAATACAAATTTCTAAGCTAATTTCCACTTTTTTCATTTATCGTCAAACATTTAAATTAATTAATAAAAAAATATTTAAAAGTGTTAAGTTTTGTTATCAATGTTTTATACCAGTATTCTTAATATAATATACCGATATTACGTCACCAAAATTGTAGACAAACTTTTTACAGGAATAAATAAGGTTTAGATTTTAATATAATTTTATGGCCATAAGTTGTGATTATCTTGCAAAAATATACATTTTTTGTGACTACTTATTAAGCAATCAATATTTTTAAGTACTTTTTTAAACATGGTAAACTACCCCATTGATTGTGTCACCAGTAAACTTCAATTTGTCGATTTCAGGATCGGCAAATCTAATCAATTTGAAGTGATATGAAATTCTTTGGGTATTTTAGTGGATATTAAATTCGAACAATGATCAAACTCGTTGCTTGTTAATAATACACTATTTTAAAACTACAAAATCCGTCAGTATATAATACAAAGAGTATAATATTAATATGAATATAATATATTGAACATCATTACTTATATTTTGTAGGTAATACCTGTTCTTTAGGTAAGTATTATCAATATGTATTAAAACGTCACAAACACAAAACATGTTTTGTATATATGTATGTATAAAATGATATAATTTGCTTTTTTGAGACGACCACACACGGTCCAATCAATTATTATTAACCTAATCTGATTGTAAAAATTTTGTTATTAATATTTATATTTAATTCTTCAATTCTTACCAATAATAATAAACTATCAAAACTACCAACTTTCAAAAAAATATAAGTAATATTTTTAAAAGTATATCCCTCAAAATTTAAATGTATAAGCCACTGTTTAACTACTAATGTCATACAGTGACTACAATGGATAGTATTCTATACAACAACAGTACACAGAATTTTTTTCTGAGTCTAATGTTGCTTAGCTTTGGTGATCGATTTAAATCTGTAATTACATTACGTCAATGGGGGGTCATAGCTCAAGTTTTCACAATCATTCAAAATTAAACAATGTTTTAAATGTAGCTTGAAAATCACTTTCGAGAACATAGGTATCATCTTAGTTTATTCCATTCCTTCATAAAAAATTATCCAAAAGGAATTCTAATTTTCTGTACTTTTCCCATTTCACATTGATTGAAATAAAGTGCCTCTTCGCAGCTTGGATAAAAAAATTAGATATTTCTTAGTTTATATAATTTTCTTTAATAATCAAAGACAGTCTGATAAATGGTAATTAGATAATATAGATACTTATTATTTTGGGAAAATAAATTATTTTTTCTAAAATTAGTGAATTAACTAAACAAATATATTTACAGACACAGAATTTCTAAGATACTAATCCGAATAGCACTAGTTAAATGATTACACATATACTTCTCCTTGACATCAGTACCTAAATAATTTTAAGAAATTTTTAAATTTCTAAACTAAAAAATACACGTAATTTTAGACACATTATTTCCAAAAACAAGACCCGATAGGCAAATCAATAGAATTGAAATTTTTTGCATGTTTTAGGACCTCTTACATCCTTTGCAGAAACCAATTTTTTTTAAAATCGTGAAGTTTTCTCGCTTCCATAGGTTTTGTCTTATAAAAATAGAACAGAATTAATAATCCAAATTATTTAAAAATAATTATAAATTTATTTTCATTAGTTTCTACAAAAATGATTTTTGTGTTCAGTTATTAAATTTTTATAGCCTAATAATTTTGAGTACACACAGCTATTGAAATATATATACATCGTACATCTTATAATACTTACAGGTTTAATAAAATAAATAGGTAGATAATAATTATTATATAATAATCCATCATTTAGTTAATTTTTTACATTACTATTCGTATCTATATTATTATTATCATATTATTATTATTCACTTATAAATCGTATAATTTGTAATTATTTATGTTTTTATTTCAACGATTACCATCAAACATTCATTTTTAATTTGTTTGGCTATAATAATATATACCGAATGTGTCTAAATATGAATTATTTTAATAAAATGAAACATATCGTGTTTTCATCAATAGCTAATTGATTCAAATATTTATACCTATGTAGGGCAAAGTGGTAAAAAAAAATAATATTTTTGGTCGAACAACCAAAATTGAAAATTTTACCAGGAGTTACCGGGTGTTGAACAACGCTTTATATGGATTAGAACAAACCAATTAATTTCAAGAAATACAAACAATTTTAATACTCTAAACATTAATTTCTAGTTATGTCCAATAGTATTTTTTAAGAGTCAGAGACCTCAGTTTTGATCAAGGTAGATGAAAACAAAATAATCGAAAAAAAATTCTACGGGTTATATTCGGAAGTTTAAAAATAAATCAAGTTTGGAGAATAAGCTGTAAGCATGAGTTAAAAAAAAGTAATGACGGCAGGATAGAAAAGTAACTTTTTCTTCGAACTCGATAGCTGGGAGAAGTGGAAGTCTTAAATGAACTGGAAGGAATTAGTTCGATTTCCTATCCATTAAAGAAATATTGGAGCACGAATGATAAAAGATTAATATAGTGAAACAAAGTTCAGATGAAGGCAATCATCCAATTTGATTTTATGATTTTCATCGTAATTATACAAACCCAGAAATGACATATACTTGAGTATCAATTTTTTAAGTATTTATTATTATTAACATATCTAAAATACCCTAATTACATAATTTTTGTTTTCTATATTAATATTATAAGGAGGAAATTATTTCTAACTTGTATAAAGTTTTGTATATAACGAAGAAATTTAAAAAACTACTGGACCCATTTGAAAAATTGTTTCATCGTTGGGCAGCTACACTATCCCCGAATGACTTTTTATCCGTGTATTTCTACGGGAATTGGAACTAAGCGGGTGAAAGTAGAAACATTTGTATTTTTATATGTAACGAATAAATTTAACACTACTGGACCGATTTGAAAAATCCTTCACCGCTGGAAAGCTACACTGATGACCTAATTACGTGATAATATTAATATTTTTATTCACGCTTTGTAATATTTTCTAACGTTATAGACTCAATTTAATATACCCATACATAATATTGATATATGTTTGGTACAAAAAAAAAAAAGAACATATTGAAATAATTTTAGTGGGTTAATTCTCTAAATGCCTATCTGATTAATAGGCAAGTCTTATTAATATTTTCAAAGTACGTCGTACATTCTTTAACGTAATAATAATTGAATGAATGAGTACGTAGGTACGTTGTCCATCATCCTCTTTTCCTCTCTTCTTCTACTTCTTCTTGATAAAAATGTATTATTAAAATATTTTATAATTACCACGTGTTGTTTAAATGATTTAAATCACAGCTAAAAGATACCTATATCCATTTATTTAAGTAGACCAACTTAAAACAATGTACTTACTTAGTATAAAACTTACATTCAAATTCAGGGCTGGTGTCAATATAGTGAAAACCTCTGTATGTATAAACATTAATACTAATCTATGCTAATATTATAAAAAAGGAAACATTTGTATTTTTGCATATATTTTGCATATAATGTAACGAATAAACTCAAAAACTACTGGACTGATTTAAAAAATTATTTCACTGTTGGAAAGCTACACTATCCACGGCTGACATAAGCTACTTTTTATTTCTATATTTCCACGGAAACGGGAACTATGCGAGTGAAAGAGAAAACACTTGTATCGTTGGGAAGCTGTACAATCCCCAGCTGACGGAAGCTACTTTTAATTTCTGTATTCCCACGGAAACAGGAACTATGCGAGAGAAAGAACAAGTGGAGCGATTTGAAAAATTTTTCCGTTGGGAAGCTATACTATACCTAGGTGCCATAGGGAAGTTATTTATGCCTCCACTCCCATGGGAATGTGAACTACGCCGGATGAAGCCACGTGACGTTCGATAGTATAATATATACATCCATCAATTAATTTACGCATTATAGAATATTAGTTATTGCGATTTTAATTGTGCTCTTGGATAAACTAAAAATGACAATTATTTTACGATTGGATGGTTTAGTTTTCAAGATAATGTTTGAAATATATTCAAAATATTTAATACCTCCGGATCAAATGTTTGGCAATATGAGAAAAACTACTTATCTAATCGGTAAATGGTTATTATTTATGAAAACTATAGGACAAATTACATATGAAAACTTAATTTTAGCGAAATACGAGACGAATTCAATTTTTGCAAAATGTTTTGGTATCCGATTTCGATAATATAAGGTTACGTTTTATAAGGGTTATTTGAGCGTTAGGTTTAAAAACAATCCATTTAATAATTGGATGCAAAGTTTTTGAAATGTTGCCTGAAATTCAATTCGTGGTCAATAATTGGGACATTTTTCTAGACCTCATTTATCTCAGGCAACTTAGTACAACCTCTGCAGGAAGAAGCTTTGCAAAAATAAAGGGCAGACTTTCAGCTTTTGAAAACATTAAAAAAGTTACCGCGGAAGTCGAACTTGAATTGGCTTCATTCAAAAATCTTTTACAAAAACACTGGGATTTTTTTTCCTTCTATATATTATAAGTCTCTTGTCCACCGCAGTTCAGTCTCAGTGATTCAGTGTGGCACAGGTTTAGACACAGTTCCATCATTTTTAAGCTCGTCGTCACGATATTTTTACAATTTGACTGACGACATTTTTTGTTGTGTATTAGTGTGGGAACACACAAACCATTAACGGAACAATGATAGCACGAATACTGAACGTTGACTGAACTGACATGCGGTGGTCATGTGTAGAAAGAGTGGTTATTTCTGACTGAGACGGGTCGATGCCTCAACTGTAAAGTGACTGATATATATCAATAGACTTCTATACAAATATTCTACTATGGATCCGCGGTACTCCCACCCCAGTCTAATCGGACACCCTTTGTAGTCTTTTATGTTGTTTAATTTACTAAATTCCGGACTATAGGGGGTCTTTGACTGTACATACTCTCTAATACGATAAATTCGATAGTTCCACATTGACACATGCAAAACGTTTGTTCGATTACCGCAGATCCACTGTGTATGCCACAGTGTTGTGAATATAGACGTAAAAAATGTAGGTAAAATCCATGGTATTCGTGAATCAATGAATAAATAAATAATTAACAAAAACAAAAAACAAAAAACTATTTTAAAGTAACTGAAAGATGACAAACACTCTTAAAAATGCGTTTGGTCAAGGATGGGTTTACAAACAACTAGTAGGGTTCCCCGGATAGAAAAAAAGGTAACTGTAACAAGGAAACCAATATATACATAATATACACACATACATGCACACATGATATACACATCCATACCTTAAACACACACAATACGTACATATATGTTATGTTATGTATTTTAAAGCCGGTGTCTGGGTCAATAGGCGGCCACTTCCATAATGAAGTGGGGACCATCATCATTATAACTATTATGATTATTATGATTATTATTATGATCGTCACGGAGTCTCCTTAATCGCGGAATCAATTCACAGCAACATACATTAGGTACTACTTTTTTTTTTATATTGGTTATAGTGGTACACCTTTGGACAGGTGGATATCATTCAATCTTTACATCTCTGACCGTTTAGTGTTAGTTCATCATCATCAACACATTTTTATTATTAATATTATTTTTATCATTAAAAAAAATTATAAAACAAATTAAATCATTAACAATTTGTATTTGTTGTAAATTGTAATTGTTGTGTTTTTTAATAATAATATTTGTGCTTTTTTTTTTTTTTAACTAAGTACCATCAATTATTTATTTGTGTGTCGTAATTAAATCAATCCAATTATGAGATAATTTATTTATTGAATGGTATAATTTAATTTAATTGTGGTTAAATAAAATTAATTTGTGGAAATCATCTACGTTTGATTGGTATTAAGAAGACTGTAAATACAAGGGATTATTCGTTTTGTTTTATTGCAGTTTTAACGTTTTTATTCAAAAAAAAAAGAAAAAGAAAAAGGTATGTGCATTGTGAGATTTTATATACAAACTAGTGTTCGACATATTCGACAATAATCAGTATTTAAAAAAAAAATATATATAAACCGACTTAATCTCTGAATATAAACCATACCTCTTTATAATAATGCTGTGGGTGGCCTCTGTTATAAACTTGTATGTCTGAGGAACAGAGATTAAGTCCCATTATTATTTATAAGGATTAGTTTTTAATACAATTTTTAATTTGCAACGTATATATTATAAGCTTCAACATACTGTAAGCGAGAAATATAACTAGTATCTCCATTAAGCAGCAGATCTCACTCACGGCAACACCCTATTCTCATTAAGAAGAGAAAATAGGCCACACCTCTATATCGTAATTGATTTATATATTCCAATAAATATATATTATACATTGCGTTATACTATAAATGAGAACAACAAGTATTTTAGGAAATTTTTTATTGACAAAGTCCCTGATTCTACAGTATCGCTTAAAAACTATAGAATAAATTTGCAAATTTCATAAAAATCAGATAACGCGCTCGAAAATTTTAGCGGAGCTAATATACAGAGACGCAAATATACAGACAAACAAATTCTCAATTTGTCTACTTGTACCATGGACTTCACTATGTTTGGTCCATAATTCTAGGAATTTAACGTTTTGAAATTTTGAGAAAAACTAGAAATTTTTTTTGTCTGTGTTTAGTTACAAAACAATGAAAGGGGAAAAGAAATTCGGTTGACAAACAGAGGAGTAAGGGGCTAAACAGTATTTTCTTTGCCTATTATATATATAGATTTATTTAAGGTGATAAGCGAGTTAAGGTGCGTTTTCACTATATTTAGATAAAGATAAATGGAAAGACAAACAGTTTGCACATATCATCTGTACTACAGATTGTGTAACGAATCATTTGTGACATGCAATAGAAATAAGTTTGAAAAATTTAATCTTGATTCAAAATTGTTTTAAAAATAAGTGAACATAATAACGAACAGACTTAATTGTTTAAATACACGTCTATATATTCTTATATGATAGGTAATATACATGATAGTGAACTGATTTTGAGGTCGAATTGTGACGAATCCAAAAAGTTTATGAAAAAAAAGTCAGTGGACCAATTTTGTGAAACCATGAACGTTTTAGGTCTAGCATATAACAACGTTTTAGGTTCAGATGCCAATTTTAAGAATACCAAAATTTCAGAATACTGACTATTATTTCATACGAAAATGAAAATTTGTGGAATAGGAATACTTACCCCATTTTCTGCTCTCTGCTACATAACTTATTAATAGGAGTAAAAACCGGTTTCCTATATTTTACGTGAAAAATTATACTTACCAAGAACAAAGACATATAATTACCACCAAAGAGACTCAATTGAACGAATTGTCTGTTTCACCAAAAAAAAGTCATTTTGTAAAACTAGAAAATTCTATATAAAAATCAGCAATAAATGTGAAAATGGGTCATTCTATGAACAGCAATACTAATTGGGTCATTATATGGAGCATCTACATCGATATTTTGTTAATGCGTGCAATATTTTTGTGCGCTACAATATTATAACTTATTTTTGATGAATTACGCTCTTAAATTAACACACATGTATGTGTTATATTCTATATAGGTACAAGTTAACATTGTTTTTCTCTTTTTTCTCTATTGAAAGTGATTGTACGAACAATGCGTATATGAATATATGAGGATATATTACATTTAGTCCATTATATCCGACATATATATGACTATATATGATAGTATATTTAGTCTTAACGTAACGATAGAAATTAGTCAATTGGGTCCAATGGATCCATGACTAAATTTTTAAATCATGAGAGATAGAAGAAAAAATGAAATACAAACAATGTTTATTTGTGAAAAACACACATTTTTTACATAAACTGTTTAAGCTAAAAAATAAGCTCATGGTACATGATTATAATAAACATTATTATATGAAACATTTTTCAAAACTGTATAGATTAAGTATTTAGAGTATTTTATTTATGTTATTAATTATAAATCGCTAAAAATAAAGCGCACAACAGTGTTTTTAATTTCTCAACTCTAAAAAAATGTTTCGACAAGGCGCTGAGGTATCTAATAGTGTCAATATGGCTGACTGCAAAAATATATGTTATGTAATTTTAGATTTACGATAACAAAATTTTTATCAATGACTTGAATGGCGTATAATGAAATATGATGTACTTAAAAATATCGATTTTCCGAGTATTATTTCGTAGATTTGCTCACATTTAATTACAAAAAAAGTGGTTCTGTTTTATTTACATCAAGGTCTCAGATTAGTCGGTGAAGCTCAACACGTTATGTAAAAAATCTAAAAAATAATCAATAACGAATTAAAAACAAACAAAAAATGGGTATTAATGAAAATAATGAATAACAGAAACCTGTTGATCCCTACTTCTCTCTTCACAAGCAGAAGTTGAAGTAGAAGCAACATACGATTATTATGTGCTCATCTTATTTTATTATATACGGTATATGATAGACAATAAAATTAAATGACCCAGATCTGAAATCTGTGACATTTTTGTTAGGTTATAAGTATCTGCAACTTATGTGTGTATATTATTGAAACTTATCTAACCTAACCTGAAATTATTTGATTTATATGTCATTTGAATGCTCAAGATGTTTTTCATTAAACATGTTCGTGCTAAAATTAACAGTCTTTTTAAAATTATTAAAAATCTTTTTTTTTTTTAATGGTATATTTGAATTTCGAGATAGAAAGTTATACTTTCATCACGAAAATGGATACAAAAATTTTTATGATAGGTAATTATTGAAGGTATCTAAAGAAAAAACGTTAAAACAATTGAGATAACAACCAGCAATATTAATTGTTTAAAAATCCAACACATGGTTGAGTACTTATCAATTTTTGTATAATTATAAATATGAATCAAATACACTAAGTACATAGTTCATGCAGTTATAAAAATTTGTTATATAATAATATTTAAGCATTATAATTTTATGTATTTTAGTTATAAATTCAATCTTTGAATAAACTCATTTCAATTACGTGTTTGAATATCTCTAAAGATGGGCCATAGATTGATGATTGATTCACGAATTTTTCATTTACTATCTCCTTTCGCTTTTGAGTTATCTTCAAAGCTGAAGAACAAACAGAGTAATAAGGTTATATGAAAACCTGTACTAAAATTTTTTTAGTACCTTCGTCTTTTCTGGTGTAACAAATTTTTGACTAAATCTAATATACCCTTATAAATGCATATAATGTATGTCTTTTGGAATTTCTGTGTTAATTGCTTAAATTTTGTTGTATAGAAAAATTAAAATACCCAGACGTAAACTTGAATAATGATTCAGTGGCAAAATTTCAAGATCTTTAATATATTCGATCATTACAAAATTTCTCGATTAGAAAAAAATTTTAGGATAAGTTATACAATAATTTATTTGAATAGAAAGTTGGTCTAATTTCCAAAGGATATATCCACCACAGCATGTTTTAAAATTTGTATAAATAATGTTTAAACACGCAATTATTAATAATTTAAAAATAGTTAAAATTTCTTTTAAGATAAATGTTCTAGTTTCTCTTATATCTGAAATTCATATTTAAATATTTCGAGTATTATTTTACAAAAAAATTTGATTAATCGCCTACATTAGTTACGTTTTCTGTTTTCTTTTTATGGCAAGCTGCATTTATTTGGCATGCAACAGAATTTATCATTATTTATATAGAACGGTTAAAAATACAATTTATAATTAAAACATACTTTTTTAAAACATGCTATTATTCAAATTTCAATTGTACTCAAATGCAATTAATAATTTTATGTATTAAACGTATGCAAGACGCAAAAAATAACTTAGATGAAATCCATTTACCTTCTTTGAACAATAACGATAGGAACCCGAACATCTATATAAGAATTTGCTTTCTAGAATTTACCGTTTCGGACAAATAGCGATTAGTTTTTATCTATTTTATAAATAAGCACAGATTCATTTTGAATTATGTAAAACATATATTCGCAACTGGTCCATAAAAATGGTTCCTTTCGATACTATGATAATAAAATACTTTATCAATCTATATAAATCTGTGAATGGTATATGATTTAACATTGAAATTTTGCCACAATTTACTAACAAATGTAAATGAATTATTATTTATATAAAATTTTATTTTTTTTTAAATTACTAATGAAATTTTGTCTATCATTCAATTTTCAACCTCGAAACTTAATTAAATGCTATTTTTTATAAAATAGCATTTATATGTAAATTTATATGTAAATCAATGATCAAAAATTTATATTTTGTATGAATACGAACGTTTTATTACGAATTGCAGCCATTCGTTGCGCTTTAATCGATCAATTAGAAAAACAACATTCCACAATTTTAAAAGTCTAGAGAATACATTTGTAATTAATTTTTATCTAATTATTATAATGTGTAAATTGATTATTTTCATGTAATAAATTAGAATTTTGTCAAAAATGTTTAAGATTTTTGGAAAAATTAATTATTTTAACTTGTGTTTTCATCTCCTTAATGTAAGGTAGTTGGGTCATGCAAACAAAAAGTTTGAAAGAAATCTTTCAAACTTTAAATATTGGCAATTAAATGTATAATACCGGCTATTTTAAGACGATTTACCGTATCCAACGTGAGATAATTATTATTAAAAATCCATTTTTTGTACACATAGCAAGGCAGAAGCATAAGAAAATGGCAGATTTGTTTATCTTTGTCCTAAAAAGAATGTTATCGTTTTGATGAAAAATTCGTATTTGTTAGAAGAATATGTTCTGAATAACTAAAAAAATGGGGATGAATTGACGTCGTTTAGATAAACAATTAAAATAACTAAACATTGAAAAAATCATTTCCATGAATGTATAGTGAGTGAATGTTTGCGTATATATACTGTAGTGTACGTTAGAAATACAGTACGTGGTAAAAATATACGCCATCAGTCTTGGTATTGTATGTATTTTCTGCATACGTAGCATGTAGATAATAAGCTAATACTTTTGTCTGAAAAGAATAACCTTAACTAAATTGATATTCCAGTCAATTAGTATTAGAATTAATTAGAATAGAATCTAGTTCTAATCATAAAAAACGCAAACACAACATAAATTATTGTGATTGTGTGAGTAAGTTCAAATGCAAAATAAGTATAAAAAAATATATGTAAGTGTTTTAAAAATTGAATAATTTAATATTTAAATACTCAGTTGTTAACATACATATAATATTAATAATATTCACATAATGTAGTCTCTTGTGTATATTGATATATAATAAATTATTTTAATATATTCGTGACTAAAATACAAATGTCACTGCATTATAATAAAAACACACACTAGATATATATATTACCTAAAAGTAGTCATATTTATTATTTACCTGTATTTAAAAATCAGTCAAAAGTCAATGTTATTAGGTACGTATATGTTGTTACACATATGCATACATGTGTAAATACAATACATAGATATGATATGTTTTACACAACACATACACATTATTGATGACGATTTTGGTATCAATAAGTAAACGTTTGTTCATATTTATTCGATCAGTTTTTATACAAATTTGTATAAATCGCACGATTTTATTGAAAAATAATTGAGTCATGTAAAAATATTTTAAATTTTTGATAAACCTTAATAATAATATAAGTTAACTTACAAAGTATAGCACCTAGCCTAATCTTTATTTATAATACATCATCTTATATACTAGTTACATTAAGATTATAATTTTTAAACTAACGTTTAGGAAATGGAAAAATATTAATAATAGAACAATAAATAGTATCGTGAACATAGTCGATAGCATAAATATATGATCACAATTTTTATAGGTTATATAATTTTTTACAATATTATATTATTTATCCGTACCGTGTACAGTACGTGGAAGATATTTACTTAATTGATTGATGCGCTAAATTTTGTAATAAAACATTCGAATTCAAAAAAATATAATTATTTGTTCAATTGTTTTTATGCAAATTGTTATAACAAATGTCAAATAATAATTATTGAATAATTACATAAAAGGTCATTTTATTTTAGTTATTTGAAATTGTCAGAACAATTGAAGAAATTACAATAGTAATTATTTTTTAATTGCGAATAAAAAAATTACTCATTTAAATTTGTTAATAAATTTGGAGAAGTTTCCTATAGTAAATCAAATACCATTCACAGACTTATATACCATTTGATTGATACAGTAGTAGTTCGTAGCCATAGAAAAGAAAGAAAACAATTTGATGCACGGTGGCCATACTATAAAATTTATAAATACTATTCTAAATAGATTAATAAATAATATTCTATTGTTTTGATTATTGAACAGAAATTAATTGATTTTTTTTGCTTGCTGTTATTTTTGCTTGCTTGTATGTTAAACGTTGTAGTTAAATATCATCTGAATTAATTTGGCGCTGATATCAAGCGACGAGCGACTGTAGAGGGTCATAATTTATGGATTTTATGTTAAATTTGTTTCAAGAATGGGCCCCCAGCATGCAGAAAATAATGTAGTCACGGCCATCCAAACATCAATCAAATGCGAATTGAATTCTGAGCATTAAACCTGTATTATGTGTGTTTGTTTACTCAAAATGTAAAAATGTGTTGTACTCAAACAATTTTCATGAAGTTGACACTCAATTATTTTATTTTTGGTACTTCGTTATTAATTTCTCTGCTAATTATTAATTCTATCGATATCCAGGCTCACATTTATGTCTATGTAGATGAGTTTCGTAGTTTCCTCAGAGCCAATTAGGCACACAACCTAAATTTTATTCCTCCCAGAGTATAATTCGATGAATCCCCGGTAGCTGCACAAACCCAGATAGTTGATAGTATTTTCCAAAAAAATTGTTAAGTTAGGTTAGAAATCTTGGCAAATATTTCGTTACTCTCATAAACATTGAAATACCTTTTAGTGTGAACCAATCAAAATGGACCAATTTTGATTGGTGCACACTAAAAAGACTGTTCTTCATAATCGGTTGTCGGCTAGACGTACGAAAGCGCAATTCAACCGATTTCTGACATTAGTTTAAATGTCAAAAATGCATTTGCAATTATTCCAGAAAGGTTATTTTCATAAAATTAGATTCCATCGTAGCAGAATCTCACGTACAATACAAATAGTGTGAATATTTTTTGAGCTCGTGTTCACATTTAATACCGGTAAACATAATATAAATAAACACTTAGTAGGCTAGTTAATATGATTACCATTACCAGTTGCAGCACACACCTTGACATTGTGTTGTGAATGTGTCACACACACACACACACACACACACATAGTATAGAGTTATACAGGTATATACTACTGACTGATACTGTTTATATGCAAGGTGTGTTTTGATACATAACATAATAACATTACCTATGATGATGATGCGTTGTCATCATCTTTATCTATCTTCATCGTATCGTCATGCTAACCTGCATGTGTTTATATAGATGTTATCATCAAACAGTATTATTTATTATATGATTATATATTCGTTTGCATTCGTACCATGCATAGTACATGGAAGGCTATTGATGCGCCACAACTTGTGTAAAATTTGTAATAAAACATTCACATTGAAGAAAATATAATTATCTGTTCAATTGACAAAAATTTACTATAAAATGTGGCAATACTATAAGGTAACAGTATAAAAAAACTTGAAAATTACACGAAATTAAATGTAATAATTTTTGAAATTTTGACTGACACAGAAACGCTCTGTGATTGGAGATAGCTCTGGTGACGTCACAAGCTAGTAAACTGTAGAATATATTACGTACATATATTATATTAAATAAGGATGCCATGGCAGATCCTATACTCTTTTATTGTATTTATTAGAACTGGCTTACGCGTGAAACGTACCACGTGACAAACGTCATTATAGGGAACATATTTTTTCCTTTTTTTTTTTGAATATTTAAACTATAAAATTGTCTTTCATTGGTAATAGTGTAGATTTTCCAGAATAATCAATGTAGTGTGCTTATTATGTAATAAAGAATTATTTAAATCGATTTAAAAAAATTAGTCAAATTCTTTCATATATTTATAATAATAAGTGTTATTATTATGCACAAAATAAATTACATGTCAGCATTACATTCCAGCCGTCTTTAAAATGGATTTTCATACCTTTCAGAATATTTTTTAAAGTCATCAAATTTTTACATAGTTTAAAAAATTAATAAAAATACTCAACTTCTTTTTAGCCATTCTGTAAAAGACATGAATATTACCTTTCATATAAAAACAACATCAATATTTCCTAAATAATGATTGTATGTTACCTCTTTATAATACATAAAGGAACGTGTCTTTACGACTCATTGAAGTCTCTGCTAAATTTAATATATAATCTAACGTAGGTCTAATTTCAAGTTCAGTAATTTTCAAAATACTGCTTTTATTGTTATTAATATAAGTATACATTCTCCATACGGGAATGTGTCTTTACGACTCATTGAAGTCTCCAAATACTATCAACATTCAATATAGAGTGGAGACTTCAATGAGCAATAAAGAACATATCCCTTAGATTTAATTTTAACAAATATTTTAGCTATTAATTTTTGATTATATCTATTTTAACTTTCTGAGAATATGACACTCATAAGAATTCTTCTGAAAGGAGTTGCATAAACTGTGTGAATTTTCACCTAAGAATAATTAGAAATTAAATTATTAATCGTTCAGAAATGTTTTATATTTAGTATTATAATTTACGAAAGAACATTACCAAGTTTTTAAAAACGTTACCAAGAAAATCAGAATCTTTTAGAAAACTTAAATGCATGTAGTTAGAAGTATCTTCTAAGTGTAGAAAAGTTTTTTTTTTCATACCTTACGGCACTAATTTTTGAGATATTGTCTGTGAAAGATTGTATATTTTACACGTGGTTCGTATTCTAGTCGATTTTAAAGTGAACATTTTATTGAATAACAAAAGCAATTTTTTCAAAGATAGGCCTGCTTCTCAACGGAGCAACAAGCAATTTTTGTAAATTTTAATTTCTTAAGAAATTAAAAATTTCACAAACGATGTAGATAAGCATTAAAAGTTCTATACAAAAGTTTTGTTTATATTAATCCACACTGATAATATAACTGAAATAATAAATAATCATGTAACTTGATGCTAATGATGGGATGATGGTGCAATATGATATGCGTGTTTAATAAATATTTTTAAAAATTACATTTTAAATGATATGCCTAAATTAATTTAAAATACCTATGATCTACTTGATTCGAATTAATATGTATTTCCGTCTTAAAACAAAAAGGCACAAATATGCATAAACTAACTGTCACATATCCGTTTAAGCAATTACAAATTTATAAATAATATATTATATTTATTGGATTTACAATTTAATCGTTTTTAATATAATATTAATCTCAGCATGATGTGTAGTGTTCGTTTATTTAAAAGACCTTTAATAATCAATAAAATTGCGGAACCAATGAACTAATTTTATTAATAGTGTTACTTGATATATTTTTTATATTATTATTATCTATTCATTTATGTTTTTATTTAATATCCTAACATTTTAGACGTGGTCATATTCAAATATATTTATATCGACAAGTTTATATATAGGTTAAAATTAATATTGTTTTAATTACAATATTTTATTTTGAATCTTTTTTTTTTTTTTGTAAATTAGCATCAATTAAGAATTAAAAAAACACTACAATAAGATTACATTTTATTTTTATTATATTGAAAATTGGTCACGTTTTTTGGTCAATTTAAAAATAATCGTTTCCATAAATACTGAGTGTTGCCGTAATAAAATTTACGGGTATATTAAAATTTGATTTTTATTAAAATATGCAATGCTTTTTTTAATCTGTTATTTTTGTACAATATTACCACCAAACTGAATTAATTTATTTGCTAAGTAGTGGTTTTACCACGGCTTAGTAATTAGAACTGTAATTAATTTTTTCAACTCAAGATTTTTGAATATAAAGTGTGCCTAATTTCATACTCCTCCTTCGGCCCAATTTTCGTAAAATGGATACAAAGTTTTTGTTTCTAAATGTCACCACCCCTTAAATTCCTAGATTACAATTAAGATGTCTACATCGACAAGATCCAGTTGCTCACTATCATTATAAAGAGGTCGATACATGGTAGCGGGAAACTGGAGTTGGTCAAAGCTAAATAATTTTATTCCACCCGTCGAAACCATATTTTAAAAATGAAAAGAATGTTAGTCCATGTATCTTATAAAATGGCACTCGAATTTCGAATCTTTAGGTCCATATTGATACTATCATGCACAAACCAAAATTTGTTCAAGTATCTAAACTATAGGAATCGATCTGATTCTTAGAGCCGTATCCATTACGAAGTATTTATAGAAAATTTGTAATAATTGTGTTCCTGTTTTGATGGAATGTTTGAACTTAGGCACTGTATCGAAGGCAAACGACGAAGGATTTTGCATGTTATAAATCCTTTTAATTAACTTGATTGATGGTGTGTTGAGAATGCCTATAAGATTCCCGAATGCTTAGAGCTTCACCAACGACTCCTTCGAGTAAAAATGACCTTATGTTTGGTATGGTGGAAGATTATCGTTATAACAGCGAGGCAGGATTTTGGAAATTTTGGTGGGAAAATTGTTTTTTTCAACATTTTTATGGTTTTGTATATCTTTAAAGACTCCCAAAATCAATTTTCAAGGTTGTTAATTTGTATGTTGATTCGGTTAATGTCAAAAATATGCTTTTTGAGAATACTAAACTCAACATACTTGACACTAATTGTCATCACGATAACTAAAACAAAATGAGAGACCGAGCTGAAATTTTACTGACGTATTCCTAACACAATAAGTGAGGTTAAGTTCGTGAATGCGCAAAATCGGTCAATTGGGTCCAATGAATCTTTTATCCAACTTTTAAACTATAAAAGATAGAAGACAAGTTTAAATACAAAAAATGTTAATTGTTTAAAACTGCTGTTTTAAACAACATTGTGTCATAAAATTTTTGGATTCACCATAATTTTAGCTCAAATTTGGTTAATAAACACATATACGTAATAACAATAAATATATAACTATATATATATATATATATATATATATATATATATATATATATATATATATATATATATATATATATATATATATAACTATATATATATAATTGTATAGACGGGATATTTATAAGTATTTTATGAATGCTATAATTAAAAATAATCCAAACAATGATATCCAATCATATGTCGAGTATATAAACAATTAACTCTGTTTGCTTTTATCTTCACTTGTGATTTAATTTTTAAATAATACTGTGAAAAATGTCCGTCACTATAAAAATGATAAATGCAACAGAAGTTACTAAATTTTCTATAATATTTTACACTTCTATAATAATTCGATTTCCTATCACAAAATGGTTTTTTTGTTATGAAGCGAATAAATAATTTTTTTGTTATCTTTCACTAGTTACCAATACGTACCTATACTGCATATATTATGGTACACATGTATGATTGATATTAAATGTAAGTCAGTGAGTTATTAAGTCAAGCCATCAGCCATCAGCCATGAACCACCAGCCAATAGTATTATTAGTATATAAATATTATTTAAGAATAACTTTAAATAACATGTTGTTATAACACTGACTGAGGCTGACTGCTGCTTTGCTTGTTTGGTGTATATATTGTTGTATCACAGAATGACCTCATTTGCATCATTTATTTTATTACACAAACATAAAGGTACATCATAATTTTTATTTGTATTATACATTATAACTCTTTATTTGAACTACTTTTTTCTACTCGACATATATATATATATAGAATATGTTTGACTACATATTAAATTTACTCTAATGTTAGCAAATATTGAAGGCACTAAATAAATTTCTGTATAAGTATGCATAGAATCACCTAATTAGCCCATTAGTTCATCTTTCAATCTGACTGGCATCAAGATTACTTCAAAACAAAAAAAGATAGTTGAAATTTCGGTTATGT
The DNA here is from genome assembly GCA_020423425.1 of Chrysopa pallens. Lineage (NCBI taxonomy): Eukaryota > Metazoa > Arthropoda > Insecta > Neuroptera > Chrysopidae > Chrysopa > Chrysopa pallens. The sequence goes on from CM035594.1 coordinate 17,311,340, forward strand.
ATTCAAGATTTAAAACTAAGTTTAAATTCGTTAATGAGCAACAGCAGTTAATTGAGGCTAATGGATCTATGATCCAAGTTTTAAACTATTACCGATTGAAACACCAAAAATATTCGTTGTATAAAAAAAGAACTGTCCACAATTTTTTCCTTAAATTGAGCAAGAAAACACATCTGATTAGATTGCATATTATTAGATTAAAAAAATTAGCTATGAACTTAAAACTGTTTGGACTGCATACTTAGAGTATTTTACGAATACTAATGATTCAATATTGTTAAAAATTGATACTCAACCCTATTACTTATTTACACTTATTATATTTTGTATTGTATGTATAAACACTGGGCATGAAGGAAAAATCTTTGTAGGCAGGTTTTTGATCCAAAAAAAAAAAGACTGAAGAACACACCAATTGTAGAACACAAATATTTTCTGAAATATTTAACACAAACTTTAATTCCTTCTCGTAGGCTTAGGAATCAACCTCATCTTTGTGTCCGTAAAATTTCGTAGAAATCGATTCGGCCGTTTTTCATACAAAATTTAACATTCACCGTTCCATTTTTGCAATTTTAATCGGGGAGAAGGAGAGAGTATAAAGCACAATTTTTAAACAAATAAACTATAAGAGACCAATCACTTGTTTTTACAGTATGTTCTAATAAATATAATTATAGAACATTTTATTAATTTAATATTCTTTTTGTTACAGGTGAGTTTTGAACACTATCACATCGGCTTGGGTAAGATACTATTAAGAGATATTAACAGCAGCAAAGAAAGGTTTGACAAAGAAATAAATACATTTTGGCATTACAAGACATTGTTGATTTTGTCGCATAAATTTACCATAATTAATCATTAATTTTCTATCGTATCTTTGACATCACATTATGCATTTTTGTAATTTAAACTTCCTATACTTACTTTCTTTTTCAGCTACTGATGTTTATTTCAAAAGTCAAATGTTAGTTTGAAACAATTTATTTACAATATGTATTGAAAATAAACTAACACAGCGTTTGAAAATTATACAATCATTTTAAAGAAATAATAAATCTTAAACACTTGTGTATAGACTTTAATGGGTTAATTTTATTGTCCTAGTAATCGAATAATTCACAAAATTGTATAAAAGATAGACAAAACTGGATGAATTGACAAGGACGTGTAATAGCGCCTAGATTACGCAATTTGAGTCCAATGGATTTTCTTTTGTGGAATGTTTTAAAACATCCAGTCAATAATAACAAACCTGCAACGTTGGAGCACCTAAAATCTAACTTTAGCTAAGCTATAGGTAGTCCAGATAACTCCAAAAAAAAAAACATAAAAAGTTAACTCGCACAAAGCTCTACAGTGACAGAAGTTCTTAAAATGGTGATTTGACCTTTTTCATATTTAAACAATTTTTCATAGTTAAACTTCTTAAAAAAGGAGTTATTATGACATCTTAAAGAAGTCTTATTAAGGACTTTTTTTGTCTTAAAGAAGTCTTTCTGATTTGGATGTTTTCCGGGTAGTAGCTTCAAAAGTAAACCAAAAAAAAATAAAAAACAGAAATATTACTAAATTAATATTTCAATTGGTATTTTAATCTCAAATTGGATCACCTATACTAACTATACTAACAAAAAATTTGAACTACCAAATGTTAAAAATAATTATTAATATCTTTCGAAATTGAAATACTTTCTTTTGATTATTATTATTATTATTATATCTAACGTGAGAAAGTAAATTATGATTATAATATTTATTATAAAATATTTTAAATAAATTCTTTTACGAGTGAATAAATAAATACATACTACAATAATAATAATAATTGAAAATAAATTGCATATCTAAAAATAATAATAATTGATATTAAATTTATACGAACTAAATAAATTAATTCTAGTAAGAATTCACTTTGATATTTATTTAATGTAAATACGCTCTACTTATTACTTATTTTCAATATTTTCCATTTTTTGTCTTAAAATTTGTTAATGGTAATACTAAAATAGATTTTTTTCTGAAGCATATGTGCTAAGGCCTAAATTTGTAGTTACAGCTTAGATGCTATATCAAGAAAAAAAAATTTCCAACGCTTCGAAAGTCTTTCTTCATCTTTTTACACAATTTTCACCACTTTTAATTTTGAAAAACTACTCGCCAGCAAACATCCAAATCAGAAAGACTTTAAACAGAAGTGTTTAAGATGTCTTCTTTAAATGTCTCAATTATGATATAGTGATAATTTCATTTTTAAGAAGTCATAATTAAGAACTCTTTAAGTAGTATTTTTTCTGACTTCACAAGTAGTCACAATTGTGAATTCTTTAAGAAGTCTTTTTTCTGATTTTCGAAGGAAGTGAGAATTATGAGTTTTGTAAGAATTGAGAATTATGACTTTACGTCTTTTTTTCGACTTCATTAGATGTCAAAATTATGAATTCTTTAAGAACACTTTTTTGATTTTCAAAGGAAGTTACAATTTAATTTGCTTTTTTTTTTATTAAAAAAACTATCTGACAATATGGTTGAAATTAATTTTTGAGATTCTGTTTAAGTTCCCAAACTTATCTAGATAGGTGGTGTTATTCATCCTTTAGAAAATCTAAGTTTTAGAAAAATTTTCAATTCTTGTAAATAAAATATCTAATATTACAATGTATAAATAAGAATTCTTCAAAAATAATTCGTCAAAAATAAGAATTCTTCCAGAAGTCATATGTAATTTCCTAAGTTCTTTTTTCAAATAATAATTGAGTTAACATTTTGTGTTACCATTTAAAAGTGTAAGCCTTTTAACTCCCCCTTCGAAGCGAAATTTTAACACAAAATTTCTATTAAAAATTCAATATACTTTTTGTGTGTTGAAAATCAATATTCATTTTGTGTTCACCGTTTCTAACACTTAAATTATATAATTTTTCACTGTGCGATAATAATAGAAATATGACAGATGTCTATGATAAATTTTACCTTTTCAATACTTAAGATTATTCGGCTAGCTATATGTAATACACAAATACACAGTAAACAATTTTGTGTATTTGCGTCAAAAACGGCCTATGTTAAAATTTAGCGGGTTGATTTTTGTGTGTTAATTTGTCACTTGCCTTACACAAAATCCTAATCTAACCTTAATTTCTTTCACATACTAAGTTTGCTACATAAAGAAATATCGGACGATAAAATTTATTTTAATAACTAAAAATGACAGACATTGAAATAGCAAAATCATTTACTAAATTAAATATTTTAAATTAATAACCCAACTTCAGTGGTGAAACTCAAATAATAATTAAGTTAAAACTGATTTTGTGTTACAAATTCAACACATTTTTTTTCTAATTAGAATTTTTTTACTGTGTAATTTGTATATTTTTTTTTTTACAATCTTTCGTAGTATTGATTGTGGTATTTCATTTTGATAAACGTACATCTATGTAATTATTTGAGAATTTCATTCAAAAGAACTCTTATTGAGTATACATACATATGTTAAGATAGAGTTTGTTTGTAAGAGAGCTCTGTGGTCTAGCAGTAGTAATAATAATAGTAGTAACAAGTAATCAACAACACTTAGAATACGATGATTAATGACAATGATTGTATAATACATTCTTATAGACCAAGTGAATCATAAAGAAGAATTGAATTTAATATACAAATAAAACATCTTGTAGGTATAAACAAGATACAAATAAATAAATAAGTATTATTACCATTTACAGATTTTCTGTAATTTGCTACTGTATAAAGTATATCCTGTTATTTAACAACAAACAAACAAACAAACACATCGTAATACGTAACGACAAACTATGATCGACTTGACTGCGACTGAAGCTGACTCACTCACACACACACGCTGATGCATATAATCGTTGCTACTTGCTCCATTAGATGTCATCCAATTTTTTTTTTTATATTGTAATCTGGCTCAGTCAACTCTAGACGATGACTATTTGTATGAGTATTAGAAGAACCAGGAACCTCTTCATTTACAGATCCAATCTATGTGTATATTGTGTGTACTTACTTTACGTTTAAAGGTCTACGTAGCTGTAATACTGTCTTCGGTGATGATGATGATGATGCTGAAGTACATCAGGGCATGCTACTGGTGCTGCTGAAGGACTGGCGGGCAGACGACACTATTTGACATTGTGCTCGATATACACCCATTTAATCATAGATTGTCCCCACTCGTGTACCCCGCGCGCACATGTCATTTATTTAACAGTAGCAACGTAAGTCATACTATTCTACTTTTTTCTAAGAACATAAATAATAAAAAAAAAGTGAATAATAAGCGACAAACGTACGCGAATGATTTTGGTATTAATGGTTAAGCTGTTTGTAGTAATTGAAAGGACCAGATTACGCCATTGAAACCATGGTGTATGGATCGCACAACGGGGGGCGGTACAGTTTTTGAAAAAATATTTGCTGGTGGTTGTGTGCGTCAACTACAGTGCATTTTAGATATTTAAATTGAAATTTTAACAATTATTTATTCATATTTACATTTTAGATCCCCACTTTTTTCCTTTTTCAATTCTCCATTTTGATTTTATTCTTATTCATTATCCTATGTCACCCGGACTACAATGACGCATTTATTGACACCGTATTCTTCAAAATCGGTTCACTTTGGTAGAACATACGTACATACAAATATACTTACATAAATTTCTAAGATCATAACCCTTTGGCTTATTCCGTAGTTAGGAAAACAATTTTTTTTTGGATTCAAGTTTTTAAGTATTCTTCCGAGACTATATACAAGTTCCAGATATGATAAATTTTCATAAAATCCATTTTGTGTGTAAAAATACCCCACCATGTATTTGTATCATTAATAGAGAAATGGGCTTATCTTCGAACTAATAATAACATGGGTGACTACAGTTTCTTTTCTTTTTAAAAATTGAATGGCTATTTTATTAATTTTTCTTTAGATAAATTCAAATATTTTCAATTTCACAAAAATGTCTTTGAAGAGAAGTCTGAAATATGGTGGGAGCGCAAGTAAATGCAGTAAACATATAAGTATTATAACAAATTAAATGTGCCTTGCGTTTCCACCAAAATTATATTATACTTGTTGTATTTAAAATATGTGAATCTATACTTTTTGAAAACAAAGCTTCGTTAATCACAAGGGCACTTCAATTTTTAAAAATAAAGTTTAATTGTGGATTATTAAGACGACAAAAAATAATGAATTTTGTATCCCACAAAAGTGCTGATTTTAGTTTAAATAACGATGGTACTTGGATGGTATTAAAACCATTAAACCAAACATACTTTAAGTTACGCTATTTAACATTTGATATTTTTGAAACTTTTCAAATTTCACTTGTTTATAATTATATTTAAAAAAAAGTTTTTCTTGCTGTATAGGTGAAAAGGGGCAATTCATGTCTCACGGTCTTTCTGGTAGCTATAAATATCATTAATAAAAAATCCTATTGTGGGTTCTATGGAAGTTGCGCATTGTAAGAAATTGAACATTAAACCTACTTCGAAGATCTAGAAAATAGATAATCTACGCTTTGATTTGCAACCTTATCTAGCTTTCCACTTTCTTTTACTACTAGTAAAAGAAATTATTGTATTCGTGTGAAAAGGCCGATTTCGAGGTTTCTACGAAAATCCATGTTCTGAGGTACTGTAAATCCCAAAAAGTGATTTTCAAAAATAGGCTTGTATGCGTGCATTGTAATAAGAATAATTTAGCCCTAATAAAGCCCACTTGTTGGTTGGACAAAGGCCTCGCGGTTGAAACCACGAGTTTCTGCTTTTAGCTTTTGTAGGCCATTAGGGATCACCATTTTTTTAGAATTAACTCTTATAGGGTGAAGTTCAATATCCAGGGATTATCTCTTATCCGTGCCACGTGTACAGATTAATGCCAAATTTGGTATTCTGGCTTTATATTGCCTCTAGTTGTACCGTGAAGCTTTAAGTTAAGATCGGACTACCAAACTTTTCAAGTAATTTGAGGTTTATTTCTTAAACTTAAGGTCTATAACTTTTATTTGAAATATTTTAAGCTCTATAACTTTTATATGAAACATTTTTCGGAAAAAATTCAACTAATCATATTTCGCTGGATCCATAATATTGTATATAATTTATTGTAGTAGATATTTTGGTATTGAGGGCAGTTCTTTTTTAGTGTGAGAAAAAAATCGAAAAAAAAAAAAAATACGCAAAAAAAAAGTTATTATTAATTTAACGAAATATTAATTTATTTATATTAAATATTTAAGTCATCAAAAATATATATTAAATCATTAAATTTGATTCATTATTAATAATTTTAAATAATTAATGTATTAATGTATAATAATTACTTTTAATATAAAATTTAAAAAATTCTTGTTACTTTAATCAAAATGTATATCTAAAAAAAAAAAAAAAAACAAAAAAAAACTTGATTATCATTTGACGGATCTTTAATCTAAATTAAAAGGGACCAATTGGTAAATAAATTCTAGGTCAAGCAAGTCACGAACCTTGTAAGTGTATGTATGTGTGTATATATATATGTGTATTATTTATTATGCCTTAAGTCATTGAAGTGGTTCAACGCGTTTTATTTATTGCTCAATCGGTCGATGATAGTACCCTCACTGTATACGATGTATACTCAAACAAACAAAAATTGCGCGACACAGGAATTTGTATTTTATAATTATTTAAAAACATTGAATCGGTCATTTCAAAAGCCTCATTAGTCTCATAATTAGAATTTTTCAGAAATCAATAAGAACTGTTTCATAGGACTTAATCATGTTTAATTTAGTATTTGAGTTATAAAAATAGAAAGGCCGAATAAGCTTTACAGTTTATTGAAAGTAATGAAAAAAACTCGAAAAATATTTCGTGACCCTTGTTGTTTTAGCAAGAAATTGGGTTGGTTATTGATATATAATTTAACCAAAACCATTTTATTAACCGTATGATAGTACCTTTCTGGCTGAATGATACTGAAAATTTATGTATATCGAAAAGGCGAATTATTTTTTTTGTTCTTTGGGAATTCTTTTCCATAAAGCCAGGCCCACACGATGCTGGTGCGCCCGCTGGATTACTTGCGGCATGCTATGGTGGCAGCTATGATGGAAATCGTGATGGAAAATGACGCCAATGATGGCTTTGTTGTTTGGATGCTTGCTAGAATTTGGCGATAGTTCATGTACTCCTTCCCGTACTTTTTCATTTGCTTGTTTTTAATGTTATTCAATTAGATGCTTGCTTTTACATCAGTGGATTTTTATTTCCATGGTTATGCATTTTAATTACAAAAATATAATCACGTCAGCTTTGTTTGCCGCAACTGCGGCTAGGCAGCTGGGTATGAAAATCGTTGAAATCGAGCATCATGTGAAGCGAACATCACACAGAAGCCTAACCTAGCTATAAAATCAATCGAGCAATCCAACGGGCAAACCAGCATCATGTGAGCCAGGCTTAAGATTCAGTTGACAATCATGTTTTTTTTTTTTTTTTCGTAATAATTTGTTTACCATTTTTAACATTCCAAAATATCTTCAGTTTTTAGCTCACTGAATGTAAATATTGAGCATTGCTTTTTTTTTCAATGAACGTCTTTTATGCGTTTGTATTTGAAGTATAGGAGGAATGTATTGATTTGCGTGATTTATACCCAGAATACACATCTACCTTTAATTAATCATTTTCAGTAAAAAAAGTATGTTAGAAAAAACTGCGACTTAAGACAATTTTGAAATGACCGATTTCATTAAATACCCGATTGTAATGTTGTGTTCAGTTGTTTATCAGAATTAATTTTGTTCATTTATCTAAAATATTTATTTCCAACTGAAAATTTTTTAAAATACATTATAAAATTAGTGTATTTTATAATTTAAGTAAACGTGCAAGATTCAAGTCGTCGCATTTTTTGTTTAATTGAGTATATTGTTTTGCTAGTGGTATTTTAATACTTAATAAACACTGCATACCACCATATTATTATAATTTCAATCTTTTATTGTATTTTTTTTTCGTATTGGTGACATCCTTTTCATTTTGATTAATTTCAATATATGTTGGTTTGGAATTTTTTAATATAACAAGTGAAAATAACAACTAACAGTGTTAATTGTATAGATATTCGATATATGGCTCAATATAAATATTTGAACTATGGTTTAATGATAAAATACTCTAAATATGCAGTAATAAATGCGAATGCAAATATATGTGCTTATTATCTAAAATTCAGTCCAAATTTTGCACAGTTTAGCCAAAAAATCTAAATAAATGTTTCAAACAAAAATTATTAGATTAAGAAATTTTGATTTTTGAATTTTGTTTTCTTATCTTTTATGATTTGTGAGTTGAGTCATGGATCCACTGAGCCCAATGAAGTTATTAAGCTCAATTACGAATTTAAACTCACTTTTTATGTTTTTAATACAGCACCAAATTTTCAGCTCGGTATTTCATTTTGTTTTATAATTATTTTGATGGAAGTTAGATACACGGACGGACGAAGCTCCAATATTCTGTTTCGTGATATTTTACTTTCAACAATTTTGGAAAATATCGGTCACTTAGTTCCCATGATCCAACTTTTAAACTATAAGAGATAAAATAAAAATTCTAATACAAAAAATGCATATTTTTTAAAAAACACTTTTTTTGAAACATTTTTTCATAAGCTATTTAGATTTGCCATTAATTCCAGTTCAAATACAGCTCAAATATTACATTATATTATTGTAACTAATGTAACAATAGGTAAAATACAGTTTATTGTTAGAAAGTTTTGTACCCGACTAAGGCTTGTGTCACCAATTACTTCATATTTGTCTTTAAATCGTTCCATTTTATTTTAATTATAAGTTTTCATAAAATTAGATTTGTCTTTTTATTATTGTGACTTATGAGACAACAATACACATTTTTTTCGTGTGAATATATAAAATTTCGTGTGAATATACAAATATAAATAAATAAACAGAATTTTATAAAATTGAAGAAAATAATTAATGATAAAACAAGATATTTTTTAAATAAATCATCAAATTCTATTCTTACATTATGCTTTACTCTTATGAATTATTTTCTCGACCTATACTGTTCGGGCAATGTTCAAATTTCGACGTTTTAGAATAAAAATTATCTTTAACAGAAATTTAGTACTACGCTTACGCTGTATTAAGTCTAGTGAAAAATTCAGTTTATCCAGAGATATTCATTTTAATTTACACTTTGAGTGTTTTCTAGAAGGTGTTATTATATTGATATTGCATTTAAACAATTATTCTAGATATTCAATTTTACAAATAAATAATAGTTAATTTTTATAGATATTAGTTAAGTTAGCATAGCAACGTATTTCAAATTGAATTTAAATATGCTGGTAATTAGGTGCTGCTAAATTAAATTAAGTGTTCAAATTTTTAATTAAGAAAATTATATAATTAAGATGCACTGCTGACGTAAAATCACACTGACAGAGCAATGCGATAAAATAAAATTTATAATATAATGTGTAAGTACCAGAATTATGTTCTTTTTAGGTGCTCTTACGGTTTGTCTTCAATAAATCAATTTAATCAAAGATATCAACAAAATTCGCTCAGCATGAATCACTAAAGAAAAGTGTCAAGTTAGCATATTGTATGGATTTTTTTGGTAATTTTGATGGAAATATATGTAACATATTGAAGGCACAATCCATAAAATCAACTAAAGAGCACCTTATTTTTGGATTTATATTATATTATTATAATTTTTATTTCAGAATTGATTATATTATTATAGTTTTTATTTCTTAAAATTTTGAGCAATCAATTTAATTGTGCAGCACCTAAAAAGCACTTAATTTCGTGCATATTGAAATTCAATTTTGAATACATTGGTCTGCTAGCTTGACTAGTATTAATTTTTTTATTCAATATTCAAAAGTGGTTTAATTGATCTCAACTAGATCACACTGTATATGAGTACCGTTCGTTTTGTTTATTAATTCAGTTAATTAAAAACTATTTTAAATTCTGTTTTTGTTTTTTTTTTTTATATGATGATTGCATTTTTATGTAGATGTGAATGTGAACTAATAATACTTAAAATATAATACACTAAACTATATTTAGTAATGCATTTTAATTATTAGTTTTTTGTTTTTTTAAGTTGTTTCTTCTCAAAATGATATTCATTTATTTTTAAAATGAAATTCTAATATCTATTTGAATATAAATGTTCTCTTAAAAAAGACAAGTAATGAGAACAATAATCAATGTTACTTAATCTTAATGGTGAATAGATTATTTGAACATTAATGAAAAATGGTTCTACAATAGTGTACAAGCAGTTCTCTGAGCTGTATACTTCTCTCAAAGTACTCCAAAGAAGACATTAATTTTTCCTAATTAAGTGTCATAAATCTTGCATTACTCATCGATTTAAAAAAATCTCAACTTCTGAATAGCATAGCGTCTGTATGTTTTTTTGAATTTGTATACATCCGTATCGTATGTGTAAGGGCCTTCTTAATAGATTGATGTGTAACGAGTATTTAAAATTTGTAATAAAACATTCAACTTTTAGCAAATATAATTATTTGTTCAATTGTTTGCATGTAAATTATATATGTAAGAATTATCGAACAAATTTTTTTAAATTGCAAAAATAAAAAATTATTCATTTAAATTTGTAAATAAATTTTGATAAAATTTTCTTATATCATTCGATTAATACAGTGATATTTCGTAACTAGGTGTCCATACATGAAAGTGGCTTATAGTCCAAAATGTACAAAGACAACTTATTCAGTAAAATATTCATTATACGTTCAATTTATAAGAGATTTCAATTTAAATCATAACAGAATTCTAAGAGGAATTGAAACAAAAAAAAAACAAGACATCTACAATATAGACAATGTTTTAGAGTACAATAAAATTGGGAACTTATCCTACTCTTGACATGAAAATAGGGAGTCTTGGATGACTCTTAATAAGTCATACGTTTTCATGCTAAGATGAAAAAATTTCATTATATTTGGATAAGTTGGTATTACTTTCGATTGAAAAATTTTTATTTAAGTAGGCGTTTTGGAACTTCCTGAGTGACTTTCATTTTAAGTCCGCTTGTTTGTCGGTTTGTGGCACTCATTCAGACGGATGTACATAACTGTACAAAAACAACCGAATGAACATTTAAAAATTTGTGTGTTCCCGAATAATTGTTAAAATCAATTATTCTGGAAAGAGTAAGTAAGCATCCTGTGACAGAGTTTCTTGTGATAATATTGTAGTAGTATTTTTTACCACAGGAAGTTACCCTTTTTATATTAAATAATGTTAATAAAAACAGTAGAAACTGAATGCTGATTTTCAATATAAATACTTAATCACTCATATAGATATGTAAAATAGCTAAGACATTAAAAACTATTTTGCCAAAATCTAAATGATGATATTCGATTTGATATATTTTATTTTTGAATAAATTGCACATATAAAGTGCTTCTAGCGATTCAAATAAAAATATTATTTAGTACATTCCGCTACTTGGCCCTGACCCTGACCAAATAATACACAAACATCACACATGCAATGTTGAATTATATATTTTGTTTTTTAATTAGTAATTATAGTATTTCATTTTAGATTGCAAAATAATATTCTTATTATAGTATTTAAATATTATTATTATTATTTTTTTAAATTTTAATAATTAATTTCTTATATTAATTTTTACTAACATAATTAATAAATTGAAAATTTACTTTCTTTGCTGTGAACGTATAATATATAATAGCCAGTTGTTACCACTTTCAAGCAATGTGAACTGCTCATCAAATAATTAAAAAATATTTTCTTAAATTAATTGTTCCACTTATTGTAACGGATACAGCTTTACACATGGCAAACCAGTGGAACATATTACGATTATTATATGAAAAGTATCGTATGAACCAAGAGCCTTCTGCTCTAAAGCACCTGCTCGATTAATGGATAAACTTTATTGTAAAAGATACAATTTGTAAATTAAAATCTTACTCATATCCTAAGGCTTTTTATCCTTAAGTGGCTACGAAATTCAGAAGTCTAATTTAAAGACAATAAAAAAAATTTAACAAACTAAAGATGGTTGAAAATTTCAATGCATAGTTGTGCCAATAAATTGTTATCAATATTGATTCACTTAACTATCACTCATCGTATTTAAATTATGCTGCTGAATTTCGAAACAGCTATTGAGTCTTGGGACATATGTTTCTTTCTATAAATACTATCTTCTAAAATACAGAGATCAGCCATTGTTAAGATGGGCCCTTTGCCTACTATATGGTGCAGTGCTGGATTTGTCAATAGGTTCTCTCTAGGCCGTGATTTGGAACTGTTAGTGGCTTATTGGTGGCATATAGCACTGCCTCGCTTTAATCCTATCTGTATCAGATATAAGAAAGGCAATATGAATATTTAATTTTTTTACTAGAATAGCTATAAGAAATGCTAGAGAAAGCTCAGTTGATTGTACACTGATATACCAATAATTTAAAGGAGGATTTTTTCAGGAATGTGTACAGCTAAATAAGACTTAAAAGAAATAAGAGAAACCTATATCAGCATCTTTATTCAACCTCTCTTCAATTTTGACGAATTAATAATATCTTTCGAAAAATTGAAAATCTATGAAGTTATACTCGATATGACTACATAAATTTTCAATTTCAAAAAACACTTAACAGTAGAAAATAAAAAAAAGTGACTGGCCACAAGAAAGTTTTTTTATAAAAGTATTTAATTTAAAATAATTTTTACTTTAGAAGTATGTTTTATTTTTTTGGAAAAAATTTTATTTTCTACTTTTTAGTTTTGTCTTTTCACTAAAAATTGATGTTTTTAGAAAAACTTTTGACGAATTGACGGAAAGACAAATTACTCAATTATTAACAAATAAGTTAGAATTATCCATTAGTAGTGTTACTTGCAATAATAAGTAGACATTTTGAAGACCCTGGAAGACTCGGTACTTCAAGACAACGAAATTACAAAATGTCGCAAGACTTCGAAACAGAGAACATCCCGCGACCCAAACACTTTTGAATCTAAATGAAGCTGTATTGCTGCATGCTCTCTCGATATAAATTTAAAATTAGTTTTAACTAAATAGTACGTATTTAATAAAATCATTAAAAAAAATTAACAGTTGTTTAATGAAAACATATAATATTTATAGGTATAATAAATATAGAAAAAAATTATTATTTTTTTATTAAAAATGATAATTACATATTTGGTACCTGTAAGAGGAAGTTCGCATAATGTGTAATTTATGGCTATTTAAATCACCGATAAACGTTCTTCATTCCGAATATGTGTGTATAAATACTACAGTAATACATCACACCAATTTATAAGGTACATTTAACATTTTGTAATAAATTTTTCAATCGAAATTATTCATTAAAATTTTATTGTCAATAGGTCAAATAAATGATTGTGATTTGACCTGAGAGATGTCTACCAAATGGACGATTTTTTATAAACAATTTTAATTTATATGATTTTCAATTAAGTATTTCTAATCTTATACTATAGTGATGTTAACACGGTCAACTAATTACTTTATCGCCACGGTCAACTAAATAGTACTATGCTAATACACAAGCGATTTTATGTTGAAAATATTCACTTTGAGGAAGTTTTCTTTGTGATCCAAAATCTATTTTGTACCACTAACTCAAATTTGAGAAACAATAGATTCTTTTAATATCATTTTTAACCGGCATAAAAATAAAGAGGTTGCTAATTCCACCCATATATTTATTTTTATTCTTATGTATGACCACGCATTACTTCTTACAGAGTATTTCGATTTGAATGATTATTTTTTTATTAGATACGGTATACTTTGCATTTTGTCCCATTTTAATTAAAAAAAAAAAAATCATCCCAGATTTAAGGTGTAGAGGGATGCAAAACTTAACTTAAAACTAAATGACTTTTTTGCTAAATCAGTTCAGAAGTTTTTTGTTGAGGATAAACAAACTTAAGAAAAAAGACAAAAATACCCATATTAGTAATGATAAACGAATTATTATTTTTTTATTCTCCTCATTGGGAAGTTCGCCGTGGGGAGCTAATGGGTCACTTAGACCACTTCTTTCTCTTTGGTTGGGTAGCCAAAGGGGGGATTTTTGGATTTATTTCGGCGCGTCAGATTAAGATATGGGACATATCTTACACCTTGTTGAGTACCTCCACCAAATTTTAGCTCTCTGTATGGTGCTACCTGCATGGTGAATAGGGTAACTGATCAGAATATTAAAACAAAAAATCCATAGTAGAATTTAATCGATCACGTAAGGTAAAGATTTGGTGGAGGTACTTAAAAAGCAGTAAGGTATATTTCATAACTTAATGTAACGCGACTTGCACTTTCCACTTCAACTTATAAATGTAAATGCTTCTATAGGTACCCATTAGAAGCATTTTGTACTGTTTTTACCAAATTTAAATTATTTTGGTATCAATTTTTTAATTATTTTCTAGGTTATAAGCAAAAAATTCCAATTTATGTTCATTTGTTTTCTGTTTTCTGTTTTTTTTTAAATTTATATATATATATATATATATATATATATATATATATATATATATATATATATATATATATATATATATATATATATATATATATATATATAAATTTGCATAAAAAAGTTTTTGAAGTTAAGGAAATTTGGGCCCTACTTATTTCTGCTGTTGAAAAATGTTTATGATAAAATTGGAATTTTAAAGATAAATATGTGTTTGTTTTTAAGTACATACAACGAAAATATGTATATAAATTGATAATATTTTCCCTTTTTTGAAAACTTTATTATATTTTAAATAGTGAAATTTTTGATGAACGATATGAAAGAGAAATTATTGAGGGTATTGAAAATAATTTTATTTTTTAATCATATAGATAGATATTAATTTCTTTTTGCTTAGTATAGAAAATTTGTTATTTTAATAAATCGATGATTTTTCTTATTGACATGATTTCACCAGTTAGCATTAATTTTTGTACTTGACGAATAAATTTAGTTAAAAATTGATGATAATCTTTTTAAATAGAACTAGCTGGTAGCCGGCGCTCTGTTGCCGTAGAAGTACAAAAACATATGCATATCTAATATTACTGCAATTAATAACTAGGAAAAATAAATTATTTTGATTCTTAAATTCCAAACAACTGTAGAATTTTCCAAACAGACCTTATATTCTTAAGTATTTAAATCCTCTAAAAAATGGTGATGAGTGTGTTGTGCTCTTAACAATCTCCAACTCATCCAATTTAAGTTTAATCGCTTAAATGACGAACCCTCTAACTTCATTAGAACTGGAGATATTGGGATACAAAACTATCAATATACCGACTTTGAGTATAATTTGCGAAAGACAAAAGATAGACATAATCCAATGCAAGATGCTGCATCTGGACACAAATACGATTCATTAAAAAAAAATTATGAAATCAGTCGGATAGAAGGGTCGGACGGACTAAGAACAGTTTTCTGATATAATATCCTTCTCATATATTTAGCCTGTTATTATAAATTTGCATCAGGTTGACTTACTTTTCAATACATTTGTTTAGTATTTAATTTCACATTTAACAACTGATTACATGAAATTAACTTGTTATGAATAATAATTTGTTTTTATATCTGATTATGAAAATCTATTGTTTGTTCGATTTGAATGAATGTTTAGTTTATGTTAAGTATGTTAAATACTTACATTGTTAATATGTGTATTAACAATGTATTTAACAACATTAATATTAAATATCTTTTATAAATGTGTCCGAGTCTGTTCTAAATATATTTTACAAGATTATCAGAAAGTATACATTTTTAAGTATGTAATATATAAAAAAAACTGGTCAAGAATTTTGTCGTTTTGAAAAATTTAAAAAAAGTTATGTTTTGTAATTCTTAAATGTAATCGTAATTTTTACATTCGACCCAGCAAGATAGAAATTTTATACTCTAAGTTTTTAATCTCGCTAATCCAAAAAAATCATTAAAAATTACTTTAGCTCCTGGTATCTATCAATAAAAGGCATTTAAAATAATAAAATGCCCATATTTTAAAAGGAATAAGCGTTTACAAAAAAAATTGATATCTGTCTTTTTATTGCTTGTTGTGATTTGCGGCCCCGACGCATACAAATTAGGCAACGAAAAAAATGTAAGGGAATGGAATTGTTTCAGATTAGTTTTAAAATTATGGAACTGTAAAGAATGAATATAATTGTTTAAAAAATTTTTCAAAAGACATTTTAGAAAATTTAGAAATTTTTAAATTTTTGATTCGTTATTTTACATCGGTTGCAAAAAATTGTATGTTTCTAGCTTGCTTTTACACCATTCTTCAAGAAAGAGGACCTTATTGCATGTATATATGTAATAAGGTAAGGTGTCTTCACGTCGCATTGAAGTCTCTGTATTATATAATACAATGTATATATAAATCTAACTAATGATACTTCCTATACAATGTTATAGTATATTAATTTTAGTCTAAAGTTTGTAACGCTACTTAATATTGACCACACAAAATTTTGGTATATGCGTTCATAGCAACACCTAATTCGTCCATTTTCGATTGTCCATCCGTCTGTCATCGCGATAACTCAAAAAGAAAATGAGATAGCTATAAATAAAAAGTAAGTTTCAATTCGTGAATGAACAAAATTTTTTACCCAACTTTTAAACTTTAAACTATAAGAGATTAAATAAATTTAAATAAAAAATGAATATTTTTTTAAAACAAAATCTTTTCTTTGAAATATTTTTTCGTAAAATGTTTGAGTTCTTCTCAATTTTAACTCAAAGATGGTTAATAAACACATATATGTAATAACAATACCTATGATTATTATACATGTATACATATATAACTGAATAGACTGGATATTTATATTATTTTATGAATGCTAGTTAAAAATAGTCCAAAGAATGAAATTCAATCATATGTCGAGTATCTAAACAATTAACTCTGATCGTTGTTTTATTCAATTGTTTTATTTTTAAATTCAATAGGCTGTTAACACTAAAACCATATAATATACAATGTATTTACGATACAAATTTATTACAATACCTACTTATACATGAACAGGGCCGTGCCCATTCATGTACCTGTGTGAATATCAATGAAGGTATACACATATTTTGTTTTATTATTAGACATGAACAATAAAAAATTAAATAAATGACATAAAAAAATAACTACAAATTCTTTTTGTCAACATAATTATAATATATAATAAACAACACCTTGTTTATTATACATGTTTAACAAATTACTGACATGAATAATTTATTTGTAAGTTATACCTCTCTAAGTACCTACTTTCATAGATATTATTATTACTATATTAAACGATATTATTCAGTGTCAGAATCCTGATTTTTTATATTTATTTGAAAAACTTCTGTATTGTTTTATCTATTTAAAATATACTCAAATATTACTACTACAGAGTCCCATAAGCGACAGCATATCATTTATATATATACTTGTCTATGGCTTAGTTACGATTAGTGTAACAACTTTTACCTCTACAAAAATTTTAAAAAGTGGGCCGTTTTCTTTTTAAAAGGCTCATCAGTTTTCGAGATTCTCCACAATCTTCAAATTGGTAGATATCCGTTTTTTTATTCTCGTAGGAAGATTATTCAATAATAATTGTACAAATAATTTTGTCCACCAGGGGATAATGCCAGACAACCTGAAAATTTTGGAAAATAGAAAATTTCGTTTGTTGTCGAATAATTGAGAAAATTAGTCCCTGATTTCCAGAAAATAATATTTATAAGAGTAGTTTGAGCTGTAGATTTCAAAACTAACAACCATTTAACGATTGAATGCGTCATTTTTGAGATATTGTCTGAAATCCGATCCGGATGTCAATATTTCGGACAGATTTCAATATGCAATATCTCGAAAACTATCCATCAATATCTCGAATCAAATCGTAAAATAAGTGTTAGTTTTAGAAAATCCCCTCATATATGTGCATTTTTTCCAATCAAATACTACTACTATTCCACTATTTCCTTATCTTGTATTTAAAACATTGCCACAAACTCTACAAAAATGTTGTTTTTATTTTTTATGTTTTTGTATTTGATTTGAATATATATGAATATCTTCGTTTTTTATGAATGTTGATGAATTGTTTGTTCACAGCTGATTTATTGTAATTTATTGCACCTGTAACGCACAATAATTCAAAAATAACTATATAACTGTGAAGTACGGTTCACATACATGAATTTTAAATTAAAATTGGAGAATAGGTAAATACTTTACGTATTAGATACGCAACTATTACTCTAAAGATAAGCCTTCATGAAATTTGAACACAATAAATGTTTTATTGACTATTATTGCATATTTATTCGATTTGTCTTATTACAAATATGTAGGTTAGTGATGAAACGCAGAATATTGCAAATTTTTAGTTTTAGTTCGAAAATCACTAAGCCAAACAATTTAATAAAATTTTTATAAATTATTTTCTTGTAACTAATTTACCTTTGGAAGTTGGTATCAGCGAATCAATTTTAATATTAGGACTTCTACTTCCAAAAGTAAATGGTGACAAGAAAGTAATTTATGGAAATAAAAAAAAAAATGTAATTGAATTGGTCTCGTATCGTCTTAGCCTCGTTTCGTATAGTGGCGAACAAAAATTGATTCTTTTTTTATTATACTTTTTGCGATGTAAAAAAAACATCAAAGTAATACAACAAATGATTATTTTAGCATATTGTTCCATCATCCTGTACGTAGCTTTAATATTTAATAATTTATTTGTCTCAGAAACGGTTTTTAAACATGGTTGAGGTATTTATACAACTTTGAATTAATTTTTCTAGATATCGAGATATTATAGCTTTTTATGTATTTTATATAATTGAAAAGATAATTTTTCGATTAATATTGAGAAAATACAAATTTCATCTGATATTGAATTACTGTCCTACTTACAATCTAAAATTTGATACTTGGAAAATAAGATAAATTTTTGTTACTACTTTCGTTTCGTAGCTTTAATTATGTATCTAAAAACATCCTCGTCTAATTAGTTATTTTAATTTATTTTCCAGATTGGGAGCTGATACAAATTATCTCTGGTGGATTGGAACTCAGAGGAGATACGATGCGGCTTCAATTCCTATTAACCTTTTGTTTGCTAATTATGAGGGTAAGTAATATAGAAAAATAAAATTAAATTGAGTGAGGTCTACTATTCAGTAGAGTAGTTATTATTTATATTCTTCTAAAACTATTGCCATTAATTTGGATATTACGGGAAGAATACAATAAAAACAATTTGCTATTTTACCCATGAAAAAGTGAAACTAGGCAAATATCAAACAAAATTCGATAATTAAAAAATGTTTTATGAGTTATTCTACGATAAGCGGTCATTTTCTATAGAACATTTTTTGAATATGAATGTAATTTATATAACATTTTTATTCACTATCAACTCAGGTGTGCATACTAACAATATTTATCTTAAATTTTAAAGGAATGTGCCATGGGCATTGTTAAAACCTCTTACCGTAGATTGGCCATTATGTATAATAACTATACTCCTTCTTTGTTTAGCTAAGAATTTTCTTTGTTTAAGCTATTTTTAAATTTTTGTAAGTTCAAATTCATGTTCGTGAATTAAAAACGCTTGAATTAAAGTAATAAAAAATTTGTGCATCTTTCCTATTTATAGAAGTTTGGATGTTACAGGATGAATTGATAAAACGTATTCACGGATAATAAAAACAAGAAATTCAAATACTTAACTTTAAAGATTTACTGATCTCATCTGTTGAATCAATATTCACACATAGTAAATACATTCTTCAATGTACCAAATATATGCTATGTTCTTTTTGCCTGTCAAATAACATTCACATCACACAGCATATTATTAAAACTGGCTCAGTTACCAATCGTACATTCATACTACATACAACTGATTACATTATGTGAAATGGTAATTTATTACAATTGAATGAGGTTATTTGGGTATTTAATTTGTGTATTTATTAACTATTATATTTACGAATATCAAATCAAACTATTTCATCAGTTTTTATACATACTATGATGATGGTATATTAAAGTCTAAATTTGTTATTGCTTTAAAATATTGAAGGCGCACTTAAAAATATTGATATATGAATCCATCTCTTAAAATCGTTCTCTTTCAAATACAAAACAGTTGTTTTAAACATTTGTATACTTGACATTTGTAGAATATTCAAGAGTATATTAATTTTAGTCAAATGTTTATAACGCTAGAAAATATTGAAGGCATTAACAACCTATAGATGGTCATGGAATCACCTAATTAGTCTATTTTCGATGCCTACCTGCTTGTCTGCCCATCATCAAGAAACCTCCAAAAAAAAAGCTGAAATTTTGACAAAACGGTTCTCTGGATCCAATGCATACATTGCCTAAATTTGTAACCCATAAAAGATTAAAAATAATAATAAGAAAGTTAATACTTTTACTTACATTTCAAATCTACCGATTAGACAAAAATGAATTGTAATGTAAGAAATTCATGGAAATTTACTGTGTAGTTTTTGTAAATTACCTCCCTTCTCTTTGTGGAAACTTTCCAAAACTTTTTTTTCTATACAAACTGGAATGATGTAGTGTGTTCTATTTTAATTTTGATGTTCTTTGATAAACATGTTTAGAACATGCAATTTACTGTAGGTATAGGGTTTGAAAAAATTGGCTCTCATTTGGCGAAAATCTGCAATAATACCAACTTTTTTCCAATCAAACTATGGTTTCTTGCATTCTAAAACATACCAACTATTTTCTATACAAGCTGAAAAAAACGTAGGAAAACTGAAATTTTATTTAAAAAAAATAGTGTTATCTATTAACGTCCTCTTATTTTGTGCAATTTAGGAAATTGCGGTTTATTTTATATTATTGAGTGCGGTTTACTGGTGATATGAATCAATCATTAGCTTGTATTGTATTTACCAAAAACTTTCAGTTTTATCTACATGATAAATTTCTATCATCTGATTAATATTATCCGTACAAATGAAGAGAGTAAAATTCAATTGAAAAAGAATAAAATAAAATCTCTGAATGGTGTAGAAATTGAAAGTGTAATTATGAATTGCTACTTATTAACTGAACTAAAAACAGTAAAATGAAACGGAAATTCAAATTCAAGTTTAATTGTAATAATTGTAATAGCATTGTTGTTATTTTTAATGTTTGTTGCTTACATCTAATATCATCGTAAAAAATTATCAATTCTCACAATTATATAGAATTTATTATTTTTATACTAGACATATATGGAATAAGTAAGTTGAAGTAATTAGTTTAAGTCTAAAATGTGCTTATAGAATCACCTAATAATTCCAATTCCGTTGGGCAGTCCATCCGTCCGTTATCAAGTTAAGTCAAAAACGAAAAGAGATAGCGAGATTTTGGTAGCGTATTCTAGATTTATAAAAGAGAGTTTAAGTTCGTGAATGCGCAACATCGGTTTATTTAGTCCAATGAATCTATTCCTGAAGTTTTGAACCATAAAAGATAAAAGACAAATTCAAACTGAAAAAATTTTATGGTTCAATATTGTATTTATTTATAGCAAAACATAAAAACGAAGAATGTGTGGAAGAAATTATCGCTAAAAAATTTTTAATCATAAAAAAAAAATTTGGATAGTTGTGGATACGTTCTTACAAATGTCCCATTCTGTATTCATATTCACTTTAAGAACCTCAAAAAAAATTAGTTTTGTACTATAACGCTCAGTTTTTATCGAATTTTGACAAACAAAGTATGTTATCCTACTTAAATTTTTCATATATAGGTTATAGTAAGCAAAATAAAAATAGAAAAAATGAAAAGTTTGACCGAAAACTAGTGAGTTTCCAAAAAAAGTTCACTCAAATCGCCAAAATAAAAATAGAAAAAAAGAAAAGTTTGACCCAAAATTAGTGGGTTTCTAATTAAAGTTCACTCAAATAGCTCAAAATTTGGCCAAGATATCGAAATATATAGTTTTTTGAACTATGTGACGTCACAAAAACAAAAAAATTAAATTTGCTCAATACTGCTCAATTATTATCCAATTTTGAAAGTATGTAATCCGTCTAAATTTGAGACGTAGTTTTCGAAAATTTAGTCAAATAAAGTTTAGCTATAACAGATTTCAAGTTAGTAAGGGTCTGACCATGCTATTTCATATATGGATCAAATAAAATTTATCTTTAATGGATTTCTAGATAGCAAGAACAGAAAAAATAAAAAGCTTGACCCGAAATTAGTGGGCTTAAAAAATCAGAATTGCTTTTGAGATAAAAACAATCGCTCGTAAGCTGAATGTCTATGGGCACTATGCATCGAATTGGTATCTTTCGTTTTAATGATTTTACATAGGAAATTTCTCAAATTTCATTAACAAACTTTAATGAAAAATTATTTATATTTGTAATTAATACTAATTACTTATGCAATTTCTTCTATCATTCTTACAATTTGAAAACCAAAAACTACAATAGAATTTCTTTTTTTTGAATAATTGACAATTGAATAAATAATAATGTTTTCTGGAATACGAAGGTTTTCATACAAATTCAATCCACACGCGGCGCATTAATCGATTAAGTAGTCCCTTCTTCGTACCTACTATGCACGGTACAAATAAAATTATGAATTAAACATCGCTTTCTTTATCTGTAGTATACAAATAAATGAATTCACAAATGCATCATAATACAATGTTAATATCAATATCAATGATATTACATAAAATCTACCTTTTTCTACTTGTATTATTAAATGTATTAGATAGAGATCATAAGTAGTAGTGCAAACCAATAATAATAGTATTTTTATTTGTAAAGTTGTACGACTTCATTCAATAATAACGGTGCCTTGACCGACGCGCCACTTTGGCTGCTGTGGGCACTTTTTTGACCTACACACACAGATTAGAGCGGCGAAACACAATTATCATTAAATAAATAAATATTAATAATGTTTAATTTTTTACATGAGGCAAATTGAGGTATAAATAAATATCCCCACCAAATTGTACTACCTTTATGTGATTTCATTGGATTCTAACATATGAATAAGTATAATATATTTATTAATCGCATACAAATTGTTTTATTATTTAGGCTAATGTGATAACAAACAAAAATTCACAACTGGCGTAAAGAAATTATTTTTAGCCAAATTTACTACAATATTAGTTGACGGAACAAAGTGAGATCTATGGTACAACTAGACGATTTTGTATTTTGTATCTTCCTTTGTTCTGCTGTAGCTTTCGAGCGCGTTTTTCGATTTTTATGAAATTTGCTACATACATTTATCAAATTCAGAAAATTTGCTGTATACTTTCTTTTGAGAATTTACTGTTTATTCTCATCTGCTTGAGTCTCATTCGTCTATCAAGCGCTTCGTATGAACAATTTTCCCAAAATTGTTGTTATTCTCATTAACAGTATGATGAAAAGTATAGGAACATAAAACTAAATATGATAAAGAGGCATCACCTATATTTTCTTACTAATAGGATTAGAGTAGCACTATTGTCCTATCACATGATAGGACATTTGATAGACGTTCTGGAAACATAACAATTATTTAACATGTTGATTCCTCGGTGATTTAGTTTTCTTCTTCGACCGATTGCAAAAAAAAAACACATCTTCCCAGTTTTTAAAGAAAATAAATAGGTATTCTTTTTTCAAAAGATGGATTTGGGATAAAATAAATAAAAACACACCTTTCGTTTTTTTTTATGGTAATATTGCACCATTGAATGCACGAAACTGCATCTTCCTTACTTAGAAAAAATTTCTATAGATTATCGCCGAAAGGGGTTCGAAAATTACTTACAATAACATCAAAATCAGAAATCGAACAAACCGTTTCTTAATAGTGTTTATATAAAAATGTACTGGTATTTTTTTAAAGCTATTCCTAGGACGTCTGAGGAAGAACGATATTTTAACAAAAATTATTATATTTCTTGATTTCGAAGACGGTCTCCCATTTTTCATCAAAAAGATACGAACCACATATTTCCAGCAAATATTTGTTTTTTGAGTGTTCCTTAAGCGGGAGGGTGAAATTCTTCGAAAATAAAATTCCATAGGCAAATAATATATGTGTGACAAATTTTGTCAATATCGAACAACGCGTTCGAAAGTTGCAGCGGTACAAACATTGATAGATAGATACATAACAACAAAATTCATAACCGTCTCCTTAAATCATAGACCCCTCTTCGTTCGGTTATTTACAAGTTCTTTTAACACGTAATTTACTCAATTTGTTTATTACATATATATGCAAGTTAATAAGCATATACAATTAATATAATGCAAAATGTATTCATTTTCAGCTTATATAAGTGTTCTTCTTATTTCAGTCATCCATGATTGCTCCAGCTGTTAGAGTAGTTGTCAAACAACTCTTTTAACTGATCAAGCAAATCCATCAACGAAATCAATAAAAAAAAACCGGCATTTTGCTATTTCAAAAAATATGAATAATTAATTAATATTACATTTGATATTATATTATTACAGGGTGTAACGAAACAAAAGACCCGGAGATCAGAATAACGGGAAAAAATTGAATCTAAAAATTATAGTGTGATCACATTAAAATTGACCTTGCAGTTAATTTTCGAGGTTATGTTGAACAAAATTTAAAAATTTAAAATGAAACCCCTGTCTTGACATCAAAATTGAGCCGAATACCAGAATACCTCGGAAAACATTTATAAAAATTGTGATCATCTCCAAATTGATCTTGGGCTCGATTTTCAAGGTTATTTTGCCTACAAAGAACAAAAATTATCCTTTTACATGAGAGATTCCAAGGTTACTTCCATTAATGTATATACTATAATCTGTCAGTGTGTGTAAACAGTATATAGTATTGGTTATATGATCAAAACATAGCTTACAAGTCTTGGTACAACATATATGTTTAGCTTTACCGCCACTGACGGATCGTGAAAGTACTCCCTTTAATTAATTTTCGAGTAATTCTAATACCCTGGTCTTTTTTACACGCAGTATATTATCAATCAACGGTTGGAAGGCTTTACACAACCATTTATGTAGTACACATCTTTAAAAATATAATTATTACCTGTATAAAATACATATTTTAATCATTTTAAAATTATGTAGTACAAATACTTTTTAAATATTTATATAGTATAGAGAGAAAAATATACAAATTAGGTTTACGATAACGCTTCATTTTTTGTTTGTTCTAGAATTCTGTAATAATCATTAATTCTGCATTTATTAAATATCTAAATAAATACTGGTTAGGTAGTAATTGTTTATCATAATTAATTATTAGCAACAGGCTATAAAGTTATTACCTACACTTCTTACACTTTCTTGAAAAGTGAACACTTTAGTGCACTTAAGCGTTCTCGTTAGAGACAGTGCCAGTTTTGACATAATTAATTTTTTTTTTGCAGTTTTAACTAAACTTAGTGGACACTTTTTACTTACTTCAACAGTGTTAAAAGTGAAAGTATTTAGTTCACGTTGCGACAAACGCAATACGAAAAATTAGTAACCTTTAACTTAAAATTTAATAACGTATTTTATCCGGAAATTCAAATTATCAAACCATACAAATAAATATTCGTAAATATATTGTCTAAGTTTGTATCGCTAGAAAATATCAAAGCCCCGAATTAAATTTCGATATAGGTGTTCATGGAATAACCAAATTTACCCGTCTCCGGATGTCTGTCCATCCGTCATTAAGATAACGCAAAAATGTAACGATATAGAAAGTTAAAAAAATTTTGGTGATGTATTCTAGATAAAAAAAGTGAGTTTAAGCTCGTCAAAGAGCAAAATCGGTCTTTTGGATCCAATGGACCCAACGTTTAAACCATAAAAGATTCAAAGACAAAAATGTTTGTTTTCCAAAATGAACTTATGGTTTCATAAAATGTTTGGATTCCTCTCACAAGTTGAGCTTAACTTTTGCTAATTAACACTAACATAATTACAATACATATTATAATTGTATTTATAACTGTATAGATTTATAGTACTTTATGAATACTTATCATTAAAAATAGTTCAAAGATTGATATTAAACCATATGTCGAGTACCTAAACAATTAATTCCGTTAGTTGGTATCTTCACTTGTTCATGATGTAGCACAGGCAAAGTGTTCGAAAATGATTTGTTAAAAGACTTTTACTATCTTAAGGATATCTAATACCTATTTCTTAAAAGAGTATATTCTTAATAAATAAATAAAACATGGCTGTAATCGTTTAGATAAACAAAAGGTAAACATTGAAATACTTATTTTGAGTTCTATTCCATTGAACGTATCAAAATATGCTCAACTAAACATATAAATTTTGAAAAAATATAAATTACCATATAATTCCATAAAAATATAAATTACCATTTATTCCATATAATTAGGTAATGTTTATTCTTGTATTGGTAACATTTCCCATATAGATAAATGATACTAATATATTATAATTATATGCTAATTAATAATACAACTGTTTTTGATGCTGACAATAGTAATTACCACTTGTAATTACTACGTGTTATTCTTATTTTTGACTCAATTTATGTAGTTTTTTTTTTTTGTAATCTGTCTTATGAATAAAGAAGAATTATTATTATCTATATATTAAACAATTAATTTTATTATTATCTATATATGTAAAGCAAAAACTTTTGCTTTACCCTGTTTTACGAAAATTGCGCAAACGGAAGAGTATGGAATTTGGCACACTTATAGGTTATGATATAGAAGGACTGGATAATGTTAATATTTTTTTAAAATTATTTATAAAAAATGTATTAAATAAATAATAAAAAATATTACACACACTATGACACTCTCTTATATAACAGGTATGGCTTATATTACACACACTACCATACTGATACATATATAATCTTTTGTTTAATATACTGTTTTGTTTAAAGGCACGCATATATACTACTTGTTTAAAGGCAGTGAGATTCAGTTTTGAGTCATTAAGCTCGAATTTCGTCCGCTGTAACGGGAGATAAGTTTGTCTCATTAGTAACATATAAACTCAATTTTGTATTTTTGTACACACTGTGCCCCTATTAAACGCTACGTTTGGAGACATTTCGCTTTCATTCCCCTTTTCTCATTTTAAATAATTCAAAATGTATCACTATTTTTTAGGTGATCGAAATTTTTTTTTCTGGCTTGTACTAGAGAATTTTTGGTGATTATATTTTTTGGAATTTTTGGTTAATGTCGTTGACTTAAAATATTTTAAACCATGTAACCGCCGAAAAATCATTAAAATTAATGACATCATTTAAGACAAATTCCCTTTTAGTGAGTGGGGTAAAGTTAATATTGATGAAAATTATTTATATTTTTACACCTTGAAAATTTTTATAATTTTGTGCTTCGTTCAAATTTTATAAAAGTACCGAACACCAATTTTTGAGTTAATTTTCTTTATATCTATGTCTAGCAGACAAGTTTATCGCATTATGGGAAGTAAGTAATTGTATATTTACAAAACTACCCTAATTCAAAATGTTTTATAATCAAAATTACGGAATTTTTGGATTCCGTCACGGAAAATTTTCCCAAAAATAAGAATTCAACTGTGGAAATTGTCCATAAAATGTTTATTGAATAATAATAAAAAACCTTTTTTAATTTTTTACAACTTGAGTATCATCCTTTCAGCAGTTTATCAACACCTATTGTACTTACATAAAGGAGTGTGCTTCTAAAAAGCTGTTGTAATTATATAAAGGACTGTGCTTGTTGACTTAAATAATATGTTATTGTTTTTTTTTTTCAATTTTCCAGCACAAAAAACTCAAAAGATACATATTAAAATGTTATGAAATTTGTTATACACAATATTGATATAAAAACTTAGTGCTTATCGAAGAATTTTTCTCGAAAAAAGGTAAAAATCAAAATTTGATTTTATCTTGTTTTTTTTTTTAATTAAAACTCTACGATAAGTAGTAGGTTTTCTAGTCAAAGTTATGCATACCAAATTTCAAACATTTGCATGAGTTTTTTTTTTTT
This sequence comes from Chrysopa pallens, assembly GCA_020423425.1. Lineage (NCBI taxonomy): Eukaryota > Metazoa > Arthropoda > Insecta > Neuroptera > Chrysopidae > Chrysopa > Chrysopa pallens. Next base: position 17,339,522 of record CM035594.1, read on the forward strand.
GTGCTGAGATTTTTGCATGAGATATTTGTGCTGTATAAAATTGTATGCTTCCAACAGTTGATAAACGCCCTTAATGACAATGATTAATTTTATTTAAACAATTTTTGGTCAATGTATTAAATCAAAGTCAATTTGAACACATTATATTTTCATTCAAATGCATATAAATTTACATTTGAAATAAAGTTCTCAATAAAATAATGATAATTATTTTTGTTATTGAATGAAAAAGTAAGAGCCTAAATAAAATAATTGCCAAAACGAGTATAAATAATAAATAAAATCATACACACATACATTCATGAATCATGAAATCATGTAGTATGTATGTTAGTCTAGCTTGCTCACGGACGTAATCATCAGTGTGTTTTGTGTGCGTTGTGTTCTACTGGCCGCTAGTGTAGTGTTGATGATTGGTGGCCGACTGACCTAGCCTTCCCTGCCGACAAGTCTTGCTGGTCCGTTATGTCCACAAGTCATTTACTCACTTGGTCGAGTTGAGCTTACTAACTTACATTGTAAAATACATTATCATATTTTTTAAAATGTTTTTTTATTCATGTATTTATTTATAATTTTTATCGTACTTAGTGTAGGTAAAAAATGCAACAACACATATTGTCAATAAAGTTATTACATAAAAATAAATATAAAAGATCAAATGAATATCTATTACACAGGTGAATTTATTACATTTTTATCTGACTGTCACTGGTGAATCAAAAATATGTCATTTAAACTACATAATAAACCTACTTACATTGTTCTAATTATGGACTTTAAACGAATTACCTTTTCAAGAGCCATATGAGTTTTAACAAAATAATATACATAATGTTTCAACAGGAATAGATAATATTTTTGGAAATGGTTTGTGGACAACATGAATCCAATTTTTATTTACTACAGTGATATAGCTGTTAGTATGTAACACAAAAAATTTAAAGCAAAGGTCAATGAGGCTGTTCAAGAAAAATTCACTGAGTTTAACGCATTTTGGTTTCGTGTCTGTGTGTTGCTATTATGGCTTTCTATGAGCGTATTTATTGATTGTAAAAAATTTCTAAAAAAATTGAAATTAAAAATTAGACACATTCAATATGAAATTTTTTAATGCAATTCGTCTGTACTACGACCTCCTAAAATATTTACCATTCCTCCTAAAATACAAATTTATGCACCTTTTCTATTCTGATATGTTTCAATCGATTAAATTGCCACTGAGAAATTGATTATAACGTGCTAAATCCAAAGCACCAATCCGATTTACCAATTAAATTTTCATTAATATTATTGAACAGTTTCTGAGATATTCAATAATATTTACCATAATAATACCATATACAAAGTTTTATTCAATATTAGAATATTGAAATATAAAGTAATTAAACTTTCCATTTTTAAAATTAATTTCCATTTTGAAATTCGAAAAAATTCGTAGAATAATTCTAAACTCGGAGAAAACTACATTTGCCTAGTGTCTTCAGTCTAAATCTGGATTGTTTACAATCGTGGTTTTCGTTATGATTTTTATATAAACATTATTTGCTTTTGCACAGAAATATTTTGAGCCATAAGGTATCTGAGTACCAAAAAAATCTACTCTCTACATTTTTGACTTAGGCAACCAGTCATTAATGCATGAACAGATTCTGTTCAATTTATTTTGCTTTTAGTACTAGTTTTATCCTTTATTTAAGCGCATTGTAAAAACAGTTAAAAACGAATGCAACAAAATTAATTCGTTTATTTTTTATTTTCAGATATACAGTATTTATGGAGAAGAGGTAGAAGTAATTGAAGCAGTTCCAGGCACCGACGACATGAATGATATGAACATGAATGGTCATAGTGCACAAGACAGAGAAGATTCAGATAGAGATCACGATCAACTAGCAATGGAATCAAGTGATAAAGAGGGATCAGCAACAAACCATGGCAGTTACGAAAGTAAACCAATACGTGGTAATCCATTTAATGGGGCTCATATTGGCTTACAACCACCACATCCACAAAAGAACTTCGGTGGGCCACATCATCAAAAGCCTCCAGGTTTTGATCAAAAAATAGCTTACCATGGTCCACCGCCTCCATTACCTCATCAAAAGCCCCAAGCACCACCACAACAAGCGATGGATAAATACGGTAGTGGCGGCGATTTATGGCCAGCACCCATTCCAGATATGCCCAAAATAATATCACTTGACGTTAAATGTGAAAAAAATTTAATGAAAGTATATTTGGGCTTTGATAAACCATTTTATGGTATTGTATTCAGTAAAGGACATTATAGTAACGTCAATTGTGTGCATTTACCAGCTGGCTTAGGTCGAACTTCTGCTCATTTTGAAATCAGCATTCATGCATGTGGAACCGCTGGTAATACAGAAAATGGTCTATATGGTTACGGTGCTGAATCTGGATCAGGTACTTACTTTGAAAACATTGTTGTTATTCAATACGATCCACAAGTCCAAGAAGTGTGGGATCAAGCAAGAAAATTAAGATGTACGTGGCATGATCAGTATGAGAAATCAGTAACATTTAGACCATTCCCAGTTGATATGTTAGATGTAGTTCGTGCTGATTTTGCTGGTGATAATGTTGGTTGTTGGATGCAAATTCAAGTGGGTAAAGGTCCATGGGCATCGGAAGTATCTGGTCTCGTAAAAATAGGTCAAACAATGACTATGGTACTAGCAATTAAAGATGATGATTCTAAATTTGATATGTTGGTACGGAATTGTATGGCCCATGATGGTAAAAGAGCACCAATTCAATTAGTTGATCAAAAAGGTTGTGTGACTCGCCCAAAACTAATGTCAAGATTTACAAAAATCAAAAATTTCGGAGCTAGTGCTAGTGTATTATCATATGCACATTTCCAAGCATTCAAATTCCCTGATTCAATGGAAGTGCATTTCCAATGTACAATACAAATTTGTCGATATCAATGTCCTGATCAATGTTCTGAACCAGGTGCATTTATACATGGTCATAATGGTCTATTAGATGTGCATTCGAGTCAGGATAATAGTTATGGACCACCACCTCCACCCCCATTACCATTAGAAGCATACTTACATGCAGCAGCTGGGCGACCACGAGACGAACGCCGTAGCAGACGTACTCGTGAAGCTAGTACTGATCCTGAAAAGGAAGTCGGTGTAAATCGTATAATTCGAGTGGTATCTACTGGAGATTTGACATTCTCTTTAGATGACAATAGTAATACCACAACACCACCGACAATGGTATTTCCAGCTCGTGAAGAATTACAATCATCAGCGGGTTTGATATGTATGACCACTCCTGGTTTTGCTGCGACATTAGTTGTATTATTAGGTATTTTGATAGTATCATGCTTAATGTCAGCCATATTATGTGTGCGTTTAAAACCTTTTGCAATTGCAAATAAAAATGCCGTTGCAGCATATACAAATCCAGCATTAGCAGCACCAGTCAGTAGGAAAACAGGAATCAAAAGTTATTTTTACGCTTCATAATTGATAGTAATTCTAAGTTAAGTAAATCAAGCAGAACTTAATGAAAAAGAGAATGAAAATATTTATAAATGGTAAGATTTTATGCTACATACCTGGTCATCAAATGACTTATGAAATCTCCAAGTGTTTGTTTATTTAATTATTAGAAGTTTTATTACAAAACAAATAGTATTAATGAATCAATTAATTCATATTTAAATAGTGAATAATTACATGATTCTTATATTCTGAAGTCAAAACTTATTTCAATTATTAATTTTGGTGTCGAGGTTGGGCAAATTTTGATAATTGAGTATTTAAAACTGTTTTTAAAGGTGGAATTTTAGTTTAAAGCAATCAAAAATGGTGCAGTTATAAAGCTTCTTAAATATCAGATTATATGGTTTCTAATAGAGAACTTTTTTATTTCTTTCAATTGATACAAAGAGGCAGATATGAATTATGACGTCATCTGATGGTATCTTCATAAAAATAGCATGAAAAATTTTGTTTTTCAACAAAGGACGGAAAATAATCAGTTGAAAAGTTATTACATCTAAGTTTTTAAATCAATTAATTGAATTTTGAGTTGTGGTATTGAGTCTAAGTCTTTAATCTTCTCTTTTACAAGTGACTCAGTTCAATATAACGTACTCATTTATATTATTTAATATATGAAGGTGCGACAATTAAAATGACAACACTGAGCTTTCATATTTTATTGATGGTGTTTTCGATTCAGTTGAGATGAGAAATTCTAGTCGATAAAATGGAATAAAATAATATTAAATGAAACAAAAAAATAATGACATACATTCTCATAAATACATGAAAAATAAAAAAAAAAAAACGTACATCTCATATCAATTGAATTTTGAAGTGAATAAATATAAGGCTACTATATAAAAAATAAATTATATATGATTACTAGCTGACCCGGCAAACGTTGCTTTCCCATATGAATTATTTCTAGTGAATATTTTGGTAGTTCAATAAAAAATAACTAACTTAGGTGTGTGGGGATTTGGTCTACGACTGAAAGAGGAATGGAGTGCTGTGGACGATGACGGCTTAGAAAAATAACAAAACACCAACCATTAATTTTTTTAACTCATTGTATTTAATTAATTTTAATCATGATATATTTAACATTATATCTCTTAAAAGTTATATGTATATATTAAAAAATGCCATCCATGTTTACTATCACTTATTATGACAGTTAAAAAAAAAGAAAAAAAAAATCATTATTAAATTGCAATGGAGTGTACTATAGTTTTAGGTTAATCCATCTCTAACACAAATAAACTGGATCCACGTGAGAAGTGACATCGGTAAGCACCTGACAGAGACAACTGATCAGTTGATAATTGATTAGTTCTCGATCACTGAGAGTTGAAGATTATTACAATACTAATATCGCTATTAGCTATTAAAAAATGGGCGTTGGTTGTAGAAAATTAAGGGCTATATGTATTTTTGATGCCAAATCATAAAATATAGAAAAACTTTGGGGTATTAATACAGATTATGACCTATTCCCAGATCTACCAAATATACACAAACAATTTCATTAAATCGGTCAACTCGTTCTGCAGCAGTTTCGTTACAAACACTGTGACAGGATAATTTCTATATATATATATATATATATATAGATAATTTATTTTTATTATTGTTTTATATTTGAATTTCATGATCAGGAATTGTATCGTTATTATTTATCTTTTTTTTTTTTTGGATTTGTATTTGAATAATTAATTTAATTTTAATTTAGGTAATCATTAGTATTTAGACGAAGAGCCCATCGTATAAAATAGGCACCTGATCGATGAAAGAATAAATTTAACTGGAAAAGATAGTATTTATAGAGTAGAAACACATGTCGTAAGGTTTGTTGTTCCTAAGTAGATGAAAATGATAAGTAACAGTTGAGTGATTCAACTATTAAAACAACTGGTACAACTTTACATAAAAAAATTGGAACCACCTTTAGATATGTTTTTTTATAAAAATAATTTATGTTTTTTTTTATAAAAATAATTGTTCAATTTTTCAAATTGTTAAAAGTTAGTTCTCATTTTTTTATGTCTAGTAGTACCAAGTTTTTGACCACTTAACTGTCACTCATCGTCTTTAAATTAGGCTTCTGAATTTCGTTAAGGACAAAACATCACGACACATGTTTCTACTCTTTAAATACAAACATTTTCAATAAAGTTTATGCTTTAAGATCTATTCATACATATCAGTCATGTCACAGCTCAGTCATTCGGTCTCAATCAAAAATATTATTCTTCCGAGGAATCTAATGGAAGGTATCTTGACTTGTCCATTACAATTCAGTTTCAGGGATCCGATGTGGCTTCAGTTACAGGTTTGTCATTTTTTAAATTCACCACCAATGTTATTTTACAATTAAACTGGCGGTTCTTTTGTTGTGTGTGAGTGGGGGAATACATAAACCATTAAAGGAACAAGGATAGTACCAATACTAAACTGTAATTGAACTGACACGCAACGGATATGTGCAGATAGGACCGGTTATTTTGACTAAGACTTTGACCGGTGACTGTTATCTATGAATGGACGGTTAACCGATCCGATACTTTTTTAACGGTGGGCTCTTGGTCCAATACATAGTTAGATAGATTAGAAATATTTATTGTAAGTAACTTTTAAATTGTATCATTTAATTATTTATTTATTTAAATCTATTGAATTGTTTATTTATTTAAATTATTTATTTATATCTATTTATTAATGATTTTATTAGAAGGTGTCTATACATACATGCATAATAATATGTTATAATGGTCGTTGAATCCAGTTAGAGGAGTTACCTATAATTAAATTTTGTTAATCATAGTTTGTTTATTGTTAATTTATTGTTTATATTTTTAACCATTTCGTATGATCCATATATTAAAATCACTAACTTCATTTATTAAAGTGATATTTGAGGAGAAATTAAAATAATGTTTGTTTATGAAAAAAAATTGTTAATAATAAAAATCCAAGATCGTAAACAAATGGGGCGAGCGAGTAACAGCATAACATGTACTTCAAATGTCTATCTAGAATTCACAGTAACACTTTATAAAATCATGCAATAATAGTAAGTTATGAAAAATGAAGCTTTTTTACTCGAAATTTTAATTTACTGGATTATTTAACTGGATTATTCGTCATAATAATTTTAAAAAGAAATGTTCTTGCCAGGTATACAAGCAGAGACGAATATTATCTAATTTTACTTTAAAAAACCGTACCTAAAGGGTATGGAATATAGGGTATACACCAAAAAATTGTCGTAAAAATTATATAATTTTTGGTCGAAGTTAAATTCCGGTATATAAAAAAGTGATAGCAATATAAAAATTTATTTATTTTTATAAATATTTTATAGCCTAGTTGCTAATATACTTCTCTAGCTTATATGAAAATGCAAGATATTCATTTAATACACGAACTGGGAAAAATGCCTCTGCATATGAGGTTACATATTTTTCAAAATACAGTTTTCATAAACGTTACAAAAGAAAATGGATCATCAAAATTGTATAACATGAAGTGGATCTTTAGTTTTTATAATTAGTTAGAAATTTTATTTAGTTTCTTTATATACTTAAAAGTGCCAAATAAATTTTGTTTATGCCTATTAGAGTAATTTTATTGGCAAAATGATTATATTTTACATATTTCATTTTTATACATTAAGATTGTTTCAACGTGAAACCACTTTTCGACTTATCTTTTTTTTTTCACGGATTCAGAATAACATTGCGATTCTGAAAATGCATAATTATTAGCCGCTAGATCACGAGATAACCAAGCTCAAAGTTCGCTACTTCGAAGGCCAATCAAAGTTTTGCTGTTATAGGGGCAACAGTATCAACTGTAACTAACTGCCTAACTGTCACGGTTCAAGACCTACAGCCTGGTGGAGTCTTAGTACTAGGGTTCCGTTTTACCCTTTGGATACGGAACCCTAAAAAGAATAGCACCACACCGTTAATATTTATTTTTATTTTGATCATGTAGATTTCTTGACTTAACTTTAGTGACCCAAAATCAATTATCACAGTTTATCCATAATATCGAATGGAGACTTATAAATTTTCCTTTTTCTATGTTCTCCAAGCTCAACTCTATATTTATAACATTATTAATTGCTTATCATATTTATAATATATTAAATACTTTGGAGAATGCCCTGACTATGATAAGTGGTGTCACGCAAGAACTATCTTAATAAACAAAATTTACATAATTCACAAAATTACCTATTTTTATTGAATTAAAATTAGATAACTTCCAAATAAATGTATTTAAAATTAGACGATTATTTATATAATAACGATATTTTGATATTGAAAATTATAGATATTTAATAATATTTGAAACCAAAATGTAATGGATGTTATCAATAAAACGTAGAATGCTTCAATTCGAATCAAAATTCAAAACGTTTCAAATGGTATGGGAGTTTGCAACGTCGGTAAAATAAGAATTTTAAGAAAGATGATTCTTTAATAAATTTTTTCTTAAGATATTTCGTACGACGAGCGGTTCGCCTGGTCATCACGCAATTCTTAGAAATAATTTTAAGATAATAATTAGAAAAAATAAGTTTCAAATATAAGTTGTAGAGCATAAATAAATTTATATACATGTAGCATAAATTTATATACATGTAAATTCTATGTATGTATAAGTAACAACTTCATGATGTTCTGGCTCCGTTATTTTTAATAATAACCAAAAAAGACAACGAACTTTTTGATGTGAAACATCTATAGGCAAGGGTAAACCTGATATACGCCATGGCGACGCATCGCCAAACTATATGATGAAATAAATGTATTATACGTAGTTTATAGGTAATGCGCAAGCGATTGTGCTCAATCTCTCTCACCTCAATGAGCACGCATATCTATGGTATATATAGTGTTATTTACTACGTGTGAGGGTAACCTACAAAATACCTTCGATGTTTCACATATGCCAGGCTATTTATTTGAAACTTTTTTTTCTAAGTCTTATTTTCTTAAAATTATTTCAAATAACCTGTACCGGTGTGATGCACAGCAGTGGACGCAACATATACCGGTTGCCAGATGGACCTCACACAGATTGAGAGAGCGTGAAGAAAGAAAGATGAATTAAAAAACCAGCTTTCTTAAAATTCTTCCTGAAAACGTTAAACTAGAGGAGTTACTTTCAGATTTTGCTTTAAAATAATTAATTATTATAAGAAATAATGACTAAATTGTTGTTTTTAGGTCGAATGAAAATTAAAATTTTTATTTATTGCATCCAATACACGTAATGGTTCTATTGAATATTATTAAATTTAATAGTTAGTACCTAAGTAATTACAATGTATGAATGTAAATTAAATGCATGAATGATTGACAAATATATGAATAATGTGATTTTGTATGTTTTTTATAAGTTGAATATAAAAAAAAAAAAGAAAAATATTTTTCAATTTATTTTGTTTTATACCTGTAATACTGTAATACTCCTTCTTTCAATCAATTTCAAACTAGCTTTGATTGAATTTTCCTTTTAGAATATATTAAGAAAGGATTCGTAACCGCGTTCCTTGTACCTAGACCTTTTGATCCTCTGCACCTCTTTTTAGAACACAACATCACTGATCACTTCTAGCACAAGGTGTCAACTATATTATGATTATATTATTGGTGGAGTCGGTTAATTCGTTCATATCCAAGCATGCGACCTCTAGCCTAAGTATTCAAAGTGATGAGGTATTAGTGCCTTTACTCACTTGAGCCGCTTAGGAATTTCTGTAACTCAATGTGGAATAGCGATAAGTGGCAAATAGTCTTTGATAAAAAGTTAATTTTGTATAGAGAAATTTAGAATATCCTAACAAAAAGAAACATTTTTCATCTATTTTTGGGTTTTCTTCTATTTTAAGATAATAGATTTTGCCTATTTTTTCATGGACTTACAGAATAGACGTAATCTAAGCCGTAATTTCAGAATTTTTCGACCTTTAAACTGCGAGATAGCCAAGCTCAAATTTTAATATTTCGAGGATCACTTCCTATTAAAAGCATCTGAATTTTATTAAACCAACTATATTCTATCACAAGAAACTTATCTCAACTTTTCGGCTACCATTTTCGGACATATGTGTACGATTTCTGATAAAGTTTTATTTTTTCCTTCCAGAATTACAAGTAAGTAAAATTGTTTTGGTTTATAGAAATTAGGAATTGAATAAATTCTTAAAATAAATTATTTTGTAATATTTTGAAAATTTATATTTTTAAAAATTTTTTTTTAAGTAAATGCACACAATAACTCTTTCCCAAATATAAATCTTATCTAATTTTTAGATTTCATAAAAAATCTTGTAAAACTTTTATAGTCAAATATTATATATATATATATATATATATATATATATAATATTATAGTATTTAGGCTGTTCACATAAAAGCCGAAACTCTTCAAATATTCTAAGAACAATATTATATAATTTTTTTAAGTGTCCGTAATAAATATGTGTTAAATATTAAAAAAGTCTTAGAAGTTTCTAAACTTAATATTTGAATATTAATATTAAAAAATGCGGAGGGATAAATCTGTTCCTATGAGTTCATGAAGAATATATAATAGTTTTTTAAAAACTATTTGAAAAATGTTGTATTGTGCTAATCATATGGGGCATCAAGGTTTCTACTCCATATATATGAAAAATAACTCGAAATAATTGTTTTAAACAAAAACTTAATCACAGGTGCTCACCATCTAAAGTTAATTATTACTTGTAGGAAGATGTGTTCAAGGTCAAATGAGGATCAATCACAATTTTATTTTAAAATGGAACTAATTTTTCAATCACAGGTTTGAAATTTAAAATGCAAAAATTAAGTTAAATTTATGTCTGTATAAAGTAACAAATGTAAAAATATCTAATCATAACTATTGAGATAAGATTACAGGGACATTTATTTCATTAATGAATATGTTTATTAGTTCTTACTAAATTATTGGTCAGTGTCTTACATTGTTTACTTTTTTGAGAATTATTTTTAAAACTTCATTTAGTAAGTTTACATCAACTTATTTATTTACTTTATTTTTAGCATAAAATAAGTGAATAGGGAAGATGCAATAAAAAAATGTGCTATTTTAGCCATCTAAAATGTGAAACTAGGTTTAATACCAAACAAAATTATAAAATTGATTCAAATCCTAGTAAGTGAGAAGCTCTTAAAGATTTTTTTCCATTTATTTTATGCCAGAAAAGTTTTATGGGTGTATTCTACGATAAGCGGTCATTTTCGCACAAAAAAAATTTTGAATACGATTGTAATTTATATAGCATTTTTATTCACAATCAATCATTTGTGCATGCCAACATTATTTATCTTAAATTTTTATGGAAAGTATATATAAGTGCCATGTACATCGATATGATCTCTTACGGTAGAATGACCATTATGTATAATTACTACGGAAATGAACATCAGTTATGCAAAGCTCTTCCTTTGTTTAATTAAGAATTTTAAACTCCGTAATTTGGCTATTTTTTAAGATTTTTTTTTAAAATAACTTAAAATTTATGTCCGTAAAGTAAAGACGCTTCAATTGAAGTGATAAAAATAATTTGTGCATCTTCTGTATTATTTCTTTTTTTTTTATTAGCAAGGACCTTCATTAAACAAGAGTTCATAAATAAAATCCATTATCGTCCTTTGACTTACTACGATTTTTTCCGTTTTTAAAATAAGCACCAACAATTTTAAAATAAAACTCACACAAAAATAATGAAAAATGCTGACTTATGACCAATTATGTATGACCAATTTGTGGTCAATTATTTGAACTATTATTCTAGTAAATATTTACAGTTTGACTAATGAATGTTCCAATGCCTGACCCAATTTTCTGATCATTTATGACCTATTTTTTAAGTTACTTACAAACCATATTCACACTTTGACAAATTGGCATCCTGGAACCTATTGTGCTCCTTTTTTATACTGTTTTTGTAAAAAATGCATAAAGATATTTTTCATTTTTCAGAAAATTAGCTGCAATTTTTGTGGACAAAAATTGTGCATGTTTTAAAATTTCTTAAAAATGGGCTACATTCGAGTTTTATGGAAACAAAATTATTTACCAAAGTTAAATAGTATGTTAAAAGTGATATTTAATTTAAAAACACCTATTTTGGACGATTCAAAATTAAAAATAGCAAAAGATTATGCATGTTTATTATTTAAATATGATGTTTTAGACAACAGTTCAAACATTGTTGAATGTATGGATGGAATCAAAAAAATTTTGTTTGAATTAAATTGTTTAAAGGGAAATGAACAATTATTTAAACACATATTTGGTGATCATTATGTGCATTTAGATTTATTGATTATTCAATTTAATCTTGAATTAATTGATAAATATTTAGAATTAAATGACGAAATAAAGACAATCAAATATGATATAGACATTAAGTCAATATTTAACGACGTTGAAACAACAATGAATAAACTGATTGATAATAAAAATAATTCACAAATATCACAAACTGATATTGATTGTATTTTGTTTAGTCTTATACATGTTTATTGCAATATTATTAAAATGAGTACAGAAATATTAAATTTTGAAATCGAATTTACAGAAACAATAATTGAAAAAGCACGCAATCATTTGTATAAATTGTATAATAATTTAGATAAATATCAATGTGCTTATTATTTAGCACAAACTTACCAATCGTATGTTACGACACATACGATTGAAATAGAAAAATGTATAAAATATTTCGAACAAGGTTTTGATATTATCAAACCATACAAATCCGATGGAAATGATATTAAAATAAATGAATTGTCTTATAATTTTTTATTTAATTTAGGTATTGTATATTATAATTTAGGAAATGAATACTTATCTTGTGATAAATCACAACCAGCACTTGAAAATTATACAAGATCAATAGATTATCTTCAACAAATCGAAAATGATTCGAAATTTAATGAAAAACAAAAGATTTATTGGATATTAGGTAGATGTTATTATAAACAAGGAATTATAAATCGAAAATCGGATTCAAAAGACATAATAAAAGCAATATATTATTTTGACGAAATTGAAAAATTAATCAATACACAATTGGAGCAAATGAAACTAACGAATAAAGAAATTAAAGAATTGGAAGAATTGGAAGAATGCAAACATAAAAATACAGATTATAAACAATATTGTAAGCAAATTAAATTACCAGATAATTTTGAAATTGAATATAAATTAATTTTAATTGAAAATTATATTAATTTTAACAAATATGCAGATGCTAAAAATTTAATTGAAACTCTTTTAAAAAATACAAAAAACTCATTACTGATGTATCGTGTTTTAAAATTAAATATTTTATTATTGAAAACAAATACAAACAATTATTCAATTGAATTCAATCGAACATCAATTAAATTAATTAATAAACTTTTATTAAAATTAAATGATTTTGATGAAAAACAATTAAATGGAAAAATTAATGATGAATATATTTTAATTAATTTATTTATTTTAAAACTTTTTGCATTCAATGACAATTTAAAAACAATCACTAAAAATGATTATGAACTTTTTATTATAGAATTAAATCAACTTGAAGTTGAATTTAATAATATGCAATTATTTAATAAATTAATAAATTTGCTTATAAATGAAATTTATCTGATATTTACTGTTTGTTTTTGTTCAGTACTTAACGTTATAAGTGCGGAAAATGAATTCAAACAAATATTTAATAAAGCTAAGAAATATTTAAAGAATTTAAATAATGATTCAGATAAATATCATTGTTCATATTATTTAGCACAAGTTTGTGGAGAATATGTTACGAAACATGTCACCGATACAGAAAAATGTATAAAATATTTAAAACTTGGATTAAAAATTATAACACCATACATATTCAATAGTGAAGTGCAGACGCTGAGAATTAATTTTTTATTTAAATTAGGTATTCAATATTATAATTTCGGAAATAAATGCATTTCATGTGATCAAGTAAACAGTGCACTTGAAAATTTTAATAACTCATCAAAGTGTCTTCGTCAAATTGAAAATAATTCTAAAATAAAATTTCATGATAGACAAAAAATTTACTTAACTCTGGCACTGTGTTATGAGAAAATGGCATTAATAAGGAAAGATTTAGAGTCTACACATAAATTATTTTCATATTATAATGATAAAGTTGAAGAATTAATAAATTTACAAATGGAATTACTTAAGAACGAACCAAATAGAAATCGTCAAATAAAAAAATTAATAAAGCTTAAATTGAAAAATGAAAATTGTAAACGACATTATATGCGAGAATTTGGAAATTTTAATTTGCCTTCAAATGTGGTAAAAAGTACAAAAAAATGAAATCAAAATTTTAACGATTTAGAGTGCTACAAATTTTCAGTATGACAGTTTTTCTATATAGTCTTTATGAGTTTTAATGACATGAGTTTTATGGCCTGTCCAACAATCTAAAATTTATATAATTTATATAAAATTTATGTTATCTTTTCATCTAATTTGTGCGAAACGATTAAAATGATGAAATTACAAGAATTGACTATCCATTTATAATTAATTTAATATGTTTTCGTAGAACATACTATTTAAAATCCAAATCCATAAGAATAATTTGTGTTGATAAGTGTACCAAATTTATGACATAAAAATGTTTCGACGAATTGTATAACAGTATCTAGCGTTGACCAGCTCCAGTTTCCCAGCATGATGTATCTGTCTCGATATATGAAAGCGGACAACTGGGGCTAGTCAACGGTAGGCAATTTTATTTTACGCGTCGAAACCGATTTTTGGATATTTTTAGGTTGCGTAAAATTGGACAATTTCGGGCATGCCGACCTTAAGCCTATAGTAATACTACGCATACACCAACTAGTATGTGAATCATAGAAGTTTTAATTGGGCTGTTCATGGACCATTGTCTCCAATGATTATTAGATACAAATATAATAGTAGTGGAGTAAACCTAAATTTCGCTAATTTGAATGAAATATGGGAAAAAACTATAACCCCCGTTTTGACCAACTAAAATAAGTTAAAACTGAAAAAAATGCTCTTAAAATATGAAAAATCCACCAAACAGGATAGAAAAGGTATTTTCCATATTTGAAGAGAAAATTGTTCCGTTTTAATTTATTTTTTAACATTTCCAGTGCTAGTTAAAGTACGAAATTAGTACTTCTTTATTGTTGAAGTTTAAGGAACCTCTAGTAAAATTTAATAGTTTTGTATAAATATAACGAAAAAACAGAAAATAAAACGATGGACTTACTTTCATAACATAAATATATTGAAATTTGTGATACACTGAACAAGTGAAGTTACAATTTTATATATAAAAAAATAAAATAATAAGAGAAAAAAACTAAAAAAAAAAAAAACATACTATAAAAATTCTTAGAGTATTTTACAGAACACATTATTTAAATAAACATCATCGTCAACTATTTTTGTTGATTTTATCGATGATTAATGGTTTGTTTTAAAAGTTTTCATGTTTTTTATTTATTTTTATTTTAGATTAAATTATTTTGAGCAAAAATCTAACACCAAATATGAAAAAAAAAAGAGAGTCCCATTACACCACAAATACCCAAAAAGATATTAAGTATCTAATATTCTACATAATTCATTTTGAATTTTTTTAAAATTATAAATTAAATTAATTGTTTTTTTTTTTTTTTTTTTCTTTTTATTATTATTTTTTGTTATGTTTAAATAATATCTATACCTTAATTATACTGAACTTCATTTGGCATTTATTTTTTTTATTTTTATTTTTGTTTAATTATATAAATTATTTATAAATAAATGTATTTTATTATATCATTTAATTATTGGTTCAGTTTTTTTCTATTTCTTATTACCTATAAATTACTATATATATATATTCATATGAACCAATAATAATGATTATATTATTCGTTAATTGTTATTACAACTGATATGTCATATATCGTTTTCTAATACTTTTTTTAAATAAAAATTATTATTTAAACACGTTTTAATCTATATTTTCATCTTTTTTTTTGAAATTCTTCCATGTTAAATCTTAAACATATTCACAATTAAAATAAAATAGGTGCTATCTGGTTTAAAAAAATATAACTAACGAAAATATGGTTCAAAAGATTATCTAACGTCACGAATTGTTAAAAAAATTAAGACATTACCGACAAAAATTTTTCAATCGATTAAAGTTGAAATTTAATCTGTCTTACAATTATAAATTTATATGCAATCGGTTAAACCTAGCTTAAACGATTTCAGTGCCCAAATCTACTTTTGCTTTTAATTGCGAATATTTTATTGAAAAAGTTTTATGTCACGCTGTACATTGGTTTTTGTCCGAAGTGTTTTTCTCCTTGTTTCACACATTGTTTTCCAAGTCCAATTATATAGTTAAATCTTTTCTTATTTGATTTTTTTAATAAATGAAATTTGTCACATCACCCGTGTGTACATGATTCTGTTTTTTTGATAGTCATAAAAAATGGATTAATTACTGTTAAACTGGACTAATAATATTATATTAATATAATAAATGACATTAAGATTATTTTAATAGTTAAAATAATTTAAATTTTTATAAAATTTATCTGTATAAGCCAATATATTAAAGAGTCGATGAATTAAAACAATGCACTATTGATTTTTTGCGCAGTGAGGCGGATTTTAATGCGACATCTTTGAGTAAAAATACATTACCACGTTTTGAACTTTCTTTTATAGTAAATAAGTTAAAACCGTCAGGCTCTCGCTGACCTCGTATTTAGTGATCTAAAAAAACCTCGATTATCAAAATTGGAATCATTGTCACCATTATTTGTCTGTGTTTAATAATTGTCCACTTAAAAATGCACTTATGAAATGCATTTTATCTAAAACAGTTTGAGTTTTCTTCATAATTAGATTAGTTTCTAGAGTTAAAGACAGACAAAGTTTCTAGGGATTCTAACGAATCTAACGCACAAAACCGTATTAAAATCCATTAAGGACAAGTATACAGCGTAACATAACTACTTATTTAATGTCTAGAACAAGAACTCTGATGTCAATAGCTTTTTGGTATTTGGATCAAGCATTACTACACTATTTTGTTTTACATTTTCAAAATTGATAATTGAACAAACGTCAAACGAGCCATTTGCAGTTTATCATAAATATATTAAATTATTTTTATCAAAGCTAATTCGATTGAAAATGTCGAGAGTATTCGTAAATCTTTTGAGGCAGTAAGACGCTTGTACCAGCTAGTGATTTATAATACACTTGAAATGAGTTATTACATTCCTATAAGACATATCAGTTGAATATCTTAAACTTATATTAGCATTAATAATTTTATTATATAAATCAGACAGTTACAAAATTTAGACACTGGCTGGTCTAAGTACAAAAATAACAAACTATTATAGAATTTTTGAAAATATTTTGAATCTATGACTACATTTAAAGTGAATAATTATATTTCTTCAATTCAATATCAATTTTTATAACTTTTATTGCACAGATATTTAAATAACAGTTCTTTTCAGTTCCTAAAACGGGGAAATTTCCAATTTTAAAAGGGGAACTTCCCAAATGCACACTAGATATTTTTTTATCTTGAAAATACTTTAAAATACGAAGATTTACCTGTTAAAAGAACATGATTTTGAGATTGTTCATCAAAATGAATGACTAGTCAAATACAGCCATTTACTCAAAGATTTTTAAAACAAAGCTATCTGATACATATACGAACCTATCTGTATAACCAAGTTTTTCAGCACGAATTATGAATTTTTAGAATAAACTGAAGAAATTGTATCTTAGAAGGGGAGTACATATAAATTATTAGAATACCAGAGGTGAAGATACTAAAATGTTTTTCTTCTTTGAAATTGTAAAATCTTATTGAATTGAATAAAAAGCTGAGTTCAAATGATTGCAATTGTTTTACAAATAGAACATCAAATCAATGGCTGCATTCAACATGCATCTTTTGTTAATTTGTAAATGAATCTTTTTTTAAATTCTTTTTGAAACCATTAGTTATTTTAATCGAGTTATTTTAATAATTACGTTTGTTTATCATTTATAAAAAATTCTATTAACTAAAATGTACATTATAAAATAAACCTAACCTAAAATGTTATATCTCTTACTGTTACTTTGCAAATCAATTATTTAGTACAGTTTTACAAATTACTTATTACTTATTTAATAAATAATATACACGACTTATTTAAAAAAATCTATTAGATAAGTGTTTATCTTTGTATTTGAATAAATAATATGAACAGTGTATAATTTTTTTTTTTTTTAATTTTTCTACTTTAAACAACTGCAAAGTCTAATGATTATATCAATCAATTATATTACTCGGCTTTCACAAAAGAATGTTGACTAATTTTCGCAATTAATTTGATTATATACAAAAAATAAATTCCAAAACGTGTCCTGATTGATTAGACATAAAATGACTGTTAACAATTTTTTTTACATTTATATATAAAATTAAATTAAATGTATAAATAACTCAACACTCTCATTTTATTTTACTTCTTCGAAAATATATTATTAATCCTAAGTTTTCAAAGGTGATCATGTCTTATAAGCATGTGTTACATGCTGTCATACGTTTCAAGTGTATAGTTTTGAGTTCTAACTAACTTTCCCAGTCAGAAAAATTATTTAAAAAGTTGAAAAATGTGTATTGACCAAAAAGAAGTTAACCTGTCCGATTTTGCTTTTTTTTAGATAAATCCTCTGTAGATTTCTAAGAAAAACTGAAGAAATTTGCACATAACTTATTACAAAATATCTGGTTAAAATTTAATGGTCTTAAAAAATTTAAGCCTTTGTTTTAAATTGAGCCATCTTAAGATTTGCAAAAACGTACTTATTTAATCTATATAGGATGCAAATTAATTATTAATAGCGTATACCCGTCTATATTTATAGGTCTATCAACTGTCATATACTATGATAGACTAATAAAAATTCAGGCCGATAAAGACAATTGAAAATTATTTAATCGTTTATAGAATAAATAAGATAAATTTCAATTTACAGTTGTTTAAAGTCATCAATTGTGTTGGTTTGGGATTATTATTTATTAATTTATTGCCGAAAATTATTAAAAATGGTAAATAGTGGTTTACTATTTTTGGCAATTGATTGATCATTTAAATAAATACGGTTATGTATGACAGAAATGAATTTAATCTTTAATTTAATCTTACATTAAAATTCAATTTGGTAATAACGGACGGATGCTTATAGTTCATACAAATCTAATGCTTTGATGCGATGCTTTTAACTAAACGGTCTACTCTGTCTCTACCACAGCCAGTAAAGTAAACAAACAACAAGTAAAATTAAGTCAAAAAGACTTCCTTTTAATTTCGAATTGAGCCATATTTAGATTTGCGTAAATTCACTTATTTAGTCTATAATCGGTGAAAATTTATTTTTAATCATGTCCACCTATTTTTAAAGTCTATCAGTTGTAATATTAAACGATAGACTATTAAAAATATAGACGGGTATTAATTATTAAAAATTATGTTTTTCATTGCTTATAGAAAATAAAAATGAATCACAAAAGTATAAAAATAGCTGAATTTGAAATAAAAAGGGGTTTTTTAAGCCTATTACATAACCCAAATAATGTCAAGGGTTCAAATCCGGATTTTTCGATGTAACTACAGTTTTTTATTATTTTAATACTTTTGCCGGCTGTGATGGAGGGAGTAAACTGCCTACAGCATCGCTTTTACATCTATATTAATTAATAATATTGCTAATTGTTTTATTCGAGTAAATAACATTAAATTAATTTAAATAAATATTATATAAACGTATTTTTTTTAAGTATTGTATATAAATATATATACATAATAAGCACACTAATAACAGTTTTAAAGCTGCTGATATATAAAAGTTTTTATTATAATTATTTTTATTCTTATTGTAATCACTTTGAAATAATAATAAAAAAATAAAATAACCATTTTATTTATAGTACAATATTTAAGTATTTAAGTATTGCATTTGTGCCCATTAGTCATGTCAATTATATTTTTTATTTACAAAAAAAAAGAAGTGTTTTTTGTTTTTTAATAATTATTTTCTTCCATTCACATTACATTTCAATATCGATGCGTTATTTTAAGATATTGAGTTTATCTTAAAAGTTTTCACACTAAAAAAAAGACATTCGGACCGGGATCGTTGAATTTCACTTTAAAATTAGAATAATGTCTACCTCGTATGTCAATAATATCATCCTTCATGATTGTCATGGTTATTGGCCGTTTTTTTATTATTCAGTACCGTATTGACTGTTGTTGAAGATGACGATGGTGCTGGCGCTGATGTATTTGGACATGCGCGAACCCTCAATAATCTCATTGACATCCAACTTGTCAATGAATTCGTTACGTGGTTATGCTGTTGCGAATGATGTTGAGCTAAATGTTCACGTTGCATTTGATATCGATATAATAATGAGCCAGCCACTAAAGCGGAAACTACAGCTGACACTGATACTAACACGAATAGTGCACTAAAACCTGGTACTGGTAAACAAATTCCATACACAACTTCTTCTCGTATGCGACCTTGGAAAACTGTGACAGCTTCTGCACGATTATCTGGACTGAATGCTAAATCTGCTTCTGATATTACTTCATATAAACCACTTACACCAACATCTGCACTACGTACTTTACGATCAGACACTACGACGGCACGTCGTCGACGTTTTGCTTTAGGTGTCTCGACCGATGGTGAAGGTGTTCCCACAACTGGTTCATCCATAGATCTGGGTCTAGGTTTGGTTTCGGTTTCAATTGGACCTACATTGGCATCAAAACTACGTGGTCCCACAACCAAAGGAATTTCTGTGTCTAAATTTCGGGGACCATGCGGGAATCGATCTTGTAACATATGTTCCTGAAACATATACACCATAATATTTAATAATCTTTAAATAAATTAATATTTAATTCTCCAGAAATAGTATTGTTGGGAACTTTAAATATTTTATGTTTTTTGAAATAAAAGTTCAATTCACACGGACGAGACATCGAATGGAGGAGTGACAGAGATATATAATAGCGCACGAGCGGGCGCTATTAAGTCGCCAATCTTATAGAAACTAATGGTGCAATATACTCAAAGCGGGCGCAGAATGAACATTTGTGATTTGTGTGAATCCACTTTAAGTGACCCAAAATTTGTAAAGGAAAATTGTATACATTAAGTTTTTAAAATAAATACTGTTTTAATATCTATTTAATGGTAGAAAATGTAATAATATATATATTTATATACATATATATATATGTATATATATATATATATATATATATATATATATATATATATATACACAATATATATATATATATATATATATATATATATATATATATATATATATACATATATATATATATACAATATATATATATATATATATATATATATATATATATATATATATATATATATATATTTATATACATATATATACAATATATATATATATATACAATATATATATACATATATACAATATATATATATATATACAATATATATATACATTTACATCACATAGATTTGCTTTTAAAACAAGAAAGAAAATGACGGGAACGATTTTTCGTTTCGTTCTCTATTACAGTAGTTTTAAAAGCAGCAACAAGTTTCAACAACACATTTTATTTCAAAAAAGGCAAAATAAGTATTTTTTTTAAATTTAGCGCAATTCAATTGAAATTTGTTAATAATTCATTTGCAATAATCACGTGTTATTTCAGTTTCGCCTATTAAAATTTAAAAGTGTTACATCTGATCCTGCTGATCATAAATATGGAGGCATGCAATTTATTAATTAGGGCGGCATTTGTAAATGAATCTTGAGCGACAATTGACTGCTTACCATAATGGGTCTAGGCTGTATATCTAAATGTGCCTTTAATGGATCATAACGATCTGATGATGGACGATGATGTTGTGCCTGTGCTGAAGGTTTCTTCGGCAAACCAGGAAACTGTTCACCAAATGATGCGACTTCATCACCGTGCTGTATAATATCATCATACATCAGTAAGTCACTATCAGCTGAATTTGAATCGTCTGAAGATGCTGGGTCTGGTGAACCGGGAGGTAAAGGTGAACGATTTGATGATGCTGTTGAAAGATGTTGGTCATTACGATCTTGAGCACCAACATATGCGCCTAAATGATGTGTTTCATTTGGTATTTCACCACCTGACTGTTGGCAATGATCTAAACACCCATGGCGACATATTTCCACTTTACATTTAATATGCACGCTAAGTGCATCAGGAAATTTGAATGCATGAAAGAATGCGTATGTAATTACAGAAGCTCGTTCATCCGATGCTCGTGCTTTTAAAAATCGACTAATCATTTTTGGCCTTAATACACAACCATATTCATCAGATAAATGTATAATGTGACCTCCGCCATCAGAGGCTGCGCACGATTTGACTCGCATATCAAATTCACCTGAAATATAATAAATAATAATATAGGTACAATATGTTTTTATTTCATGATCTTACAGTATGTAATTGCATTTTTTTATGCATTAAATAACTCATAATTATATTGCAAATAGATTTGTTTTATTATTACAAATAATATACAATTATGATTATATACAGGTGGATCCAAAAGGTCTTAACAACGCTTTATCCCACTGATCAATGTAGGAAATTCTATTACTTAAATTTAATTCCTGAGGTAATTAGAATGATCTCTAAGCGTTGTATTCACTACTCAAGTACCTGCAGTCCTGGCAGTTATAAATACATATATAATAATAATATGTATTGCAAATATATGTGTTTATTAGCTAAATTTGGCCTGAATTTGTGGCGCATCTTAGCAGTTTCAAAGTAGTTTCTTTTAAAAAAAGAACATTTTTTTTTTGGTAAATTTTCCTTTCATCTTTTATGATTTATTAGTTTGGTCATGCATCCTTCTTGGACGCAATGGAATCAATGGATTTTGATTATTTTTATTTTTATAATAATTTGCACTGAAACTCAATTTTTATGTCTAGAATACGTCATCAAAATTTTAGCTCGCTATCTCTTTTCGTTTATGAGTTATCTTGATGACGGACAGACAGACAGACGTCCATGCCATAAATGGGCAAAATAGGTGATTCTATTAACACCAATATCAAAATTTTGTTTATGTTTTTAATTATTGGCATTCATATAATATTCTAATTATGCAGTATTATTTTTCATTTTGAAAAAAAATTTTCAGAGATAACCGAAAAAAACGTAAGAAAATTTGAGCGTGACATCAGGGCATGGAAAGTTCACCAAAATACCGTTATCTGGACATTATCGAGCGAGGTAAAATTTCTTTTTATTTTGGGAAAAAAAATTCAAGTGGAAAAAATATAAGATTTGATCGTAATGTAAGGGAGTGACTGGGCCAATGATTTGGTGAGAAAGTAAGCCGTCAGATTAAGAGAATACTGGATCAGAATGACCATGGCATCAAGTTGTACTATAACGATGCAAATGCCTATTAGAGAACATCCTGTATAATCATCAATTTATTTGTTTAAAAAAAATAATATTTAATATTCAAAACATACAATAATTCATCCAATTATTTTTTATGCAAGTCTCTCGTGATTGTAAAATTTTTAAGTTCATCCTGATAATAAAGGATGTGGTATACTTCCATTTTGAAGAGTCAACCAATGAAATAATAATAGTTATTATAATTTCATGATATTTTTTATTTATTTTTTATAGATATATACCAAAAATTTGTGAAGATCAAAATAAAATAATTTTTCTGAAGCTTACTGAATGGATTTTTTTTTAAAACTGAATGAAAATGGCATTTCAATTGATTTTTGTATATTATTTCCACATATAAAAAATAATTAAGAAGTTGCCAACTGTTGACAATATTGTTTTTTTATCGGTATTTCATAGAAATATCCAAAATGAGCGAAAAAATCTAAAATTTATTGTCATTGTTGCTAATTTACATACTTTATTAAATGAACAAGTTTTCCCCAAAAGTGTCATAAAAGGTAAACTATTATATACAAAATCATATAATATATGTAATAAACTCTATATAATTTGTTCTTTTCAATACTCTAATTTACATACATTTTCTGCTTAATTAGATGAACATGAAATCTTCCTCAAAAGTGTTTTAAAAGGTAAATTATTATATACTAAATGATATAATATATAATAAACTATAATAAAGTAA
Source organism: Chrysopa pallens (assembly GCA_020423425.1). Lineage (NCBI taxonomy): Eukaryota > Metazoa > Arthropoda > Insecta > Neuroptera > Chrysopidae > Chrysopa > Chrysopa pallens. The sequence goes on from CM035594.1 coordinate 17,363,371, forward strand.
TATTTGTTCTTTTCAATACTTTTAATGTATAATTAAAGACTGTAATTAAGAAATATGAAGCTTCCTAATTAAATTGGCAGTTTTATAATTCTTTGAAAATAAAAATAGTTATTTAAAAGATGGAAAAAAAAATTAGACAAATTTTAAAGTTGATAAATAAAATGTAGAATAATTTTTTACTTCAATCAGTTGGATTTTAAAATTCATTAATTGAAAAAAAAAAATTACAAGACATACGAAAATATTGATTTGATATCACTTTAATAACCATGTTAAAATATTATTATATTTTTTTTTACAAATTGTTGATGCATGATAGCTTACCTCTATAATCATTTATTGCTACAACCAAAGTTAACGTTGAACCCAAAGGCACAATTCCGCTAACAGGTGGCGCCCACGGCCCTTTACCATGTTGTATCTCCATCCAACAATCAACATTGTCTCCTAATAAACAAAAAGAAATAGGCAAATTAACAAATAAATTAATTAAAATTCTAAAAAAAAATTTGAGTACAATTTTTTATAAAGTACAAACTACTGTCTGTTTGTCTGTTCGTCCGTCATCAAGTTTACTGATATATGAAAAGATAAAAAAAGAGCTGAAAATTGAGTATAAGTTCATGAATGAGCAAAATCGGTCCACTAGGAAACCAAACCAGCAAAGATAGAAGAAAAGACTAAAGGCAAAAAAAATTTGTTTTTTTTAACATTTTATTTAAATATATTGAATTAAATATTAATTTCGATAGAATAAGAAGTCTTTCTTATTAGGAAATTCTTTGTACAACTTTGTACAGTCGCAGTAATTACAACTTTATTTTTATTTTGTACATTAGTACGAAATTTAAAGTAAGTATCAGATAAGGAACTTAAAAAAAGGTGTTTTTGATTATACCAACAGATTTTAATTGGTGACATTAAACGTTTTTAATGATGAACAAACATTTATAATCATAAAAGAACTTCCCACGATTTTATCACAGATTTGCATAATTAAATGTATAAACTGTCAAAATATATCTACATTTCTACAATTGATCTATCTATCTACAAACAAACGAGTATTTTATCCATTTAAAAAATATTCAGTTAACTAATTAGTTAATTGTAACTAATTTACTATTTGTATTTTTTTTTTTTTGAAATTTTAAAAATTTAAATAAAAAAAATTATTTAAAGTATAATTAATTTTTGTTATCCAAGCTTGAAGTTGAGCATATCGAATATTTTCAAATTTGTTGGATTCATAGAAAATACGTAAAAAATTTCCGAATAAGTGGAAACTGTTTAGGCAAAAAAAATTTATTTTGTAAAATGAATGCTTAAGAAAAGATTCTCTTTGAAGTCTTTCGATAGTAAGTTGCAAAAAATAAAAAATTGAAAGTAAAAGCAAAGTAAAAAAAAAAAGTTGAAAGCAAAGTAAAAAAAAAAAAAAAATATCCCAGTTCTAAACAAGGCATGATGAATTTTTGTTCCATTAATTAAACGTTTACAGATTTTAAGAAAGTTAAAATACCAACTAACAGTGTTTATTGTTTACATACTCAACATACGGTTCAGTATCAACGTAAGAACTATTTTACTGACAATTCATAAAATGCCTAAAATATGCAGTCCATACAGATATAATTGCATATAGGCAATTGCAAATATATGTGTTTATGAGCTAAATTTGACCTGGATTTATGGCGAATTTGAACAGGTTACTAAAAAATATTTCAAACAAAAGTTGTATGTTTTTAAAAAAACAAACATCTTTTTTGTTTTTCAAATTTTTCCCCTATTTATGTTTTAAAAGTTAGGTCATGGGTGGAAGATATTGCTCATTCACGAACTTAAACTCACTTTTTATGCGTACGTCATCAAAGTTTCAGCTGGTTATCTTTGTTTGTTTTGAGTTATCTTGATGACGGTGGAACTGGGCTAATAAGCTCTATGAATTCCTTGATACCTTGACCAAAATTATGACTTCAATATTTTCTAATGTAACAAACTTTAGACTAATATAAATATTCTTTGATATATTCTGAGTATAATAAAAAAAACTAAAAAAGTTATTTTTGATAAAAACCAGAGCTTCATTTTTATCGATCAGTTGAAATGAACAACTTACCTCTAAAATCTAATTGTATGACATCTAAATCCGCAATGACCATCGGTGGCTTGGATGCTGTCTTCTCATAATCATTAAACCATTCACAGCGTAAACGTTTCGCTTCATCCCACACTTCTAATAAATCCTTATCGTATTGTACTACTACAGTATTTTCATAAAACTGGCCATGCAAATCGGGTTTTGTACCGCATCGTGCATACGCAATACGAAATGAAAAAAATGTTTGACCCGTTGATGGTGGCACATAAACACATCGTGGATCACCATGCTGCCCTTTTGATGATACAATACCTTCAAATGGATGTGAAAATGATAGATGCACATCCATATGATCTTTACCACACATCACTTCTAACGATTGTATCGATGGCATTCCTTCGGGTCGTTCTAATGGCCACATTTCTCCACTTTCAACTATACTGATTATCTGCAACAATCAAATATCAAACAATTAATATCAATTACTTGTAGTCTATGAATTATTTTTGTCTTAGGCTTTAACATATTAAAAGCGGACGTCACACGATTTCACCCGCGTAGTTCCCGTTGTCGAGGGAATACAAATACCCTATGTCACCCGGGAATAGTGACGTTAGAATTTTCAATTCGATCGAGTTGTTTTTATGTTTATTCGTTACATAGAAAAATACAATTTTGCTTCTTTATAATATTAGTATCGAACTCAAGGAGGTCGGTTGAGTACAATTTCAGGCAAAAGATTTGTAATGACTACTATTCAATTTTTGACTATAAATACTAAAAACTGTTAGACTCGTAAATTATGATGGTTTAAAATACCATTAAATTATTATTTTTGAACATTTCATACTTCAACCTACCTCCTTAATGTTTCTTAATTTTACAATGTTCGAAATAAAAAGATATATAATAACGAATTTGTCAATGAGTAAGTTTCCGAGTGTCCTACTTATGGATTATTTATTTACGAGTTATTTTAGAAAAACTTCGTCATAAGTAACGTTTCTTTACTTCGATAAAATGAAAATATAAACATTTATAAATATAATCATTCTTCTACTCAATATCAAAATTGCAAATTTATTCAATAATGAAATTTTTATTATAACCGTGTGCCATATGATGCCGTGTATATTTTACGATGTTTAAAGTCACATATGTTTGTTAATTGCTCAATAACCTGTGCTGAACTTATATCAAAATTATTCTATATGACATTAGGGGTTATATATTTCAAATTCATAACTTACAATTGTAATGTTCAACTGACCTTCTTAAATAGAATAAGACCCGAAAAAAAGACATCTATAATAATTACAACCAATACAATAAACAATAAATTAAATTTCTTAAATGATTTATAAGTAATAAGTTTTCCATGGTCCGTTGAGTAATTTGTTGTAGGAATTAGGCATATTTAATGGATTTAAATTTATAAAATATATAATTTAAGCATTTTCAGTATGCCATTTTCACACTGACAGCTTACAAATTTTAATAAAAATATAAAAAAAAAAATGACTGCGTAAAACTTTAATGCAAATTAAATCTTTTATTGTAAACTTCTATATCTTTAGATTTTAACGATCTCTCTCGTAAATTGTTTGAGCCAATCAGATGTCTATACTTAAAACTATCTGTGCGTATTTAAAAATAATAACTTTGAGATGATTACCAACCATTCTTCTAATAGATTTTTTATCTTTTAACATTTTTTTAGTTTTTACTTCTTTTAAATTTGATCGGAGCCTGTTGGCAATACGTATGTTGCTTATTCTAAACATCGACTGGGTTTAAAAAGGTTAGAAAAATAAAAAATAAAAAAAGTTAGGACCAATAGTTTTGGTTTTTTTAAGTTTTAGAGGACATCAATATAATTAATGAATTATTAACTATTTAATTGATGATAAACACATTCTGATAATTATTAAATACTTATTAAGTTTTTTTTTTTTAAATTATGTTTTATCATTAATATATAAATAAATTGACTTATGTAATATTTTATTTGTATGTTGATAGTCTTCATTAAGTGTTATAAATTTATTTCCTGTATTTTTCCTTCATTTTGTATCGACATAATAAATCATCTGTCACATTATATTATAATATCCATGAGAATATTTCTATATTTAAAATAATAGAAGAATATTTTACATGCATAAAATATGAGATGTATTTACAGTATGCGACAGTGGTTTTGTCATATATGTTTTATTATCTATTATCAGGAAAATTTATATGAGCGGCCGTGCAACAAAATATTTTCATTCGTTTCTACGGTTACGAAATACTAATGTATCAATCAAATGATTATATAAATCTGTGAATGGTATATGATTGGACATAGGAAATTTCTCAAAATTTATTTACAATTTTAAATGAGAAATTTTTTATTTTTGCTATTAAAAAAAATTACTAATGCAATTAATCTGATGATTCTTACAATTTTCAACCTAATAACTTCAATCTTTTTTTTTTTTTGTAATTATTCAATAGTTTTTCATTTACTATACAATTTACATGCAAACAATCGAACTAATATTTTCTGGAATGTGAATGTTTCATTAAGAATTTGAGACAATCGTAGCGGATAAATCGATTAAGAAGTTCCTTCCATGTACTCTGCACTGTACGAACATTCTGTAAAGTATTTCCGAGAAGAAGTATTTTATAATTATTACAAGATATTTAGTTTGACCTAACACGGTGTCTGTAAGCAATGTTTGAAATATAATACCAAAATTGGTTCTTTTATAATATTTCCTTGCGTTTCCACCAAATTTTTATAAATACGTTTTTTTTTTTTTTTTTTTTTTTCTACATTTAAAATTTAAGAATTCTTTTTATTAGGAATTCTATCTTTTTAAAAAATAAAAGCTGTGCACTTTTAAGATATTTATCAATTTAAACTGAAATTTCCCTACATAAGCGGTAGATTTTATTAAAATTCCTTTTAAACAACAGATGAAGAAAATGTGTCTTTTTAAATTGACATTAGTTTTGAGTGATTTTGACAACCTTTATGAGAAAACTGATTTAAATAGGCTAGATGTCATATTATAAATAATTTATAAAATTGTATGCAAAAAATTGCTTAAGAAATAAAACACACCTTATTTATTGAGTATTTTTCCTAAAATATTATTAGTTTTATTTAAAATTTCAAATAGTTAGGCTTTTAAAACCCGCCATCAATTTCTAAATAGTCCATAAAACCATAAAGCCGTTTTCAATCATTAACATAAATAAAATATTCTAAATATGTAACCCACATGGTTAAAACAGAATTATATAAAAAAATATGTAATTTATAATCATATGTTCATTACTTAAAATTGTGTTAAATCTAAGCAGTTTACGAAAAATTTCTTCAAACAACCGTTGTATTTTTGTATTTCCAGTTTTTTCACGAAGGCTTGGAACCGTTTTAACATTTGTTGATAAAACGTGACAAATTTGTAATATAAAATAATATACCATCCACATACTTCTATATTATTTGACTGATGATGTAGTATCGCGTTACTACAGGAATAGAGAATGGATTGAGCAATACCTTTATAAAAATGACCACTTAATTAGAAAGAGAGAAAATGATCGTAAGGTCAATACCGGTCTCGAAAACGAAAACTAATCTCCACAGGATCGCTTTGTCTTTTCACAAGATTCTGCTCGTATTTACTATACAGTTAGATAGCGAACGCAAAATTCATTCTTCACTGTTACTATAACGTTATGATATGGAGGGTAGAGAAAACAAGAACTTTTTAAATGAAAACCCTCCGTCAAAATGCGTTAAATTAGGATGGCGCTACAGTAACAACAGGGTAAATTTCAAAGAGAGCGCTTTAAAGTTCATAAAAAACAGAATAATATAATAAAATCTTTTTACATCCACTAGGGTAACTATTTACGACAAAAACTTTTTCATTGGTTGTTTTAAAAGTATTTGACGAGTCAACACTCACTGTACGTACAAACCTCCAGTTATTTTAGGTTATATTTACTAAATTATTTTGGACTAACGAAATAGAGAAATTCTGTACTTACTATCCTAATCAATAAAAATAACAAATTTCCTAACTCAGTATACCTCAATTTGTCAACAACTGCTATTTTCATACCATAACCTTTACCAATGTTAGCACTACTTATGGTTGCCTGTTCCAAGTGTTATTTCAAACTTACAGGTGGACAGACATTCGTTCAGCATATGAGATAGTACTCCTTAAAATCGATCCTCCAAACGTTATGAAACATTCTGTAAGATATTGCTATTATTATTATTATCATTGTTTATATTATTATTATTTGTTATTCTTAGTATTTGTAAACGAAAGAATAAAATGTATAATATTCATGTAAATACTAAGTTTCAATATGATCTATTACTTAAAAGTTTTTATGTTTTTTTAATAAAAGTATGCATGTATTCATGTATATATTCGTTAAAGACCCACATTTTACAAAAAGATATATTGTACTAAGATAGCTAGCTAGCTAGGTATTATAATAATATGTATCATGTTTAAGAAATGCGATAGAGATCTCTTAATGTTTCCTGTTCACCAGATGATGATGTATATTAATTTTTAAATTCTTATAGACAGTTACTTTTACTAATAACATATACTAGAAAATATTTATATGTTATTTGGAAAATTTCCTCAAGGAAGTGACAAAATTTTCCCAAATTCTAAAGTAAAAGCCATTTTTAAGTAGAAGTGGAGTTGCAAGTAATCTTAGTAACTCTTCGATGTAAATCCTCTTCATACAATCGATTTAATATTTTCACGGTTTCATTACAATCGACTTAATATTTTCGAATATTTCCGTCATTCAAAGCTGACCTTTTGACAAGCTTACGGCACACTCGGTAGCCTCCTTTTTATCTGTTCGAAGTTTCGTCGCAGTGGCCCTTTTTACAAGCTTTGGTTATTTTTATTTCTACAGATATATTAAACAAATATTTCTCTTTAATTTTTATAAGCTTCATTTCTGTTACCTACACTTTTTTTTCGTTAAAATGTAAGATTTTCAAGCAATTCATGAAAAATAGTCATCTAAAAGAGAATATGGATGGCTATTCCAATGTATATACGAAATATTTAATATTTATTTCTATACCTTTTTCTAGAAACCTCAATGAAGTTTTAAAAAAAAAACTAAACATATAGACTCCTTTAATATAAAAACCATGATTAAAGTCGAAAAATCGGATCTTTGTTCTACGAAAAAACTTCTACATATATTTGTTGATGCATTTTTCTGAGCTTAGAGCTTTTGAAAGGATTTTCTGATCACTGTTTCCACTTGTTAAAAACAGTATTATTTTTATCATTACGCTAAAAAGGAACCAAAATAAAAAAGATTTCTGCAATAATTATTTTTCAATGTTCACTATTGAAATTAGTGATTTTTTTAAATTATGACATAATATTTTTATAATTATGAATGAGAACTCCAGGATTTTTCGAATAAATTTCGATTTTTTGCCCCAATTTCCTAGATCAAATTATTTTGTATTTTTATAAATACGTATTTCGACTACAAAGTAGTCATCATCAGTATGAATTAGCTAGTTATAATGATTCTCTGGAGAGATGTTACTCGTTGCCAATTTGGTGACCGTGCAAACCGTAAAAAAAATCGAAATTTATATGACATAATAATTCATAAATCGTTTCACAAAAAATAAATGATTTTTTAAACAAAAAATACGTAACCATGGAAATAAAAATTCACTGTTTTAAATGTGAAGTATATACAAATTTTCGATAATTGAATAGACAATGAAAAATAATGTCATTAAAACACATAAAGGCAATTGTAGAAAAATTATCGGTTATTTTTAATGATAAATCAAAAAAAAAATTTGTTTTTTCATTCATTATCTTATTTTGAGAGCTATAGTTGACTGCATTTTAAAAAAATTTTTAAAAACTTTCTAATTATTCGAGACCAAAATTTCTGACAGTTTTTGCAATGGTGAAATTAAAATGTTCTAAAACTAATCAATCATACAATTTATACTCTGATGATTTAATAACTGAGTTAGTTACTTGATTACGATATGAAAAATGCAACATATTTACAATCTTCTAATGGTAAAAAGACTGCAATCAATAATCATGAATTACTTAAATAGTAATTTAATGTAATACCATAATGAAGTGTCCTTCAGTACATGTATTAACGGTAGCACATCTTTATTTAGTGCTTGCCAGCGTTTTTCATAGTACTGCAGATAATAGACACAATATTATACACATCATAATATCATATTAAATGTTAATAATAATTAACTAATAAGTATGTACAGGGTGGTCTCGCATAAGGTGGTGTATAACTAGGTATTTATTTTAAAGTACTATAAATTCATATTTTAAACAAAATAAATTCTGCTTTATAAAATATTTATTTTAGAAAGAATTAATTTAAGGAAGTACGAGTACCAAGGCAACTTTTGATAAAAGGCTTGATTTTTTTTTAATACAAAGTTTAAATATGTCTAAACAAATTCCAAAAATTTGAAGGAGATTGCCCGATCATTTAAATAAATAATTAACTTTAAAGTTGAGCAATTTAACATTGGTCTTATGGGGTAACCTTCAAACATTGATACATTTCTGTATTATTCTCGTAAAACTGTCGGTGAATATTTTAAAAAACTTATGGATGAAAGTAAATATATTAGTGATCAATTTAATTCAAAAACATTTACACTTGCCCGACTAATTAAAGTGTATTAATTAAAAGAAAAATAAATGCCGCCACTAACCAATGTTAAATGTATAACTATATATTGAAAAAAATCATATGGTTACTGCGTTCCCTTTACCGCGCTAGAGTCGATAACTATCCCCACACCGCCTGGCGCTCGTACTTCCTTAAATTTAAATGAAATTTTACTTTCTTTTACCCTACACTAAAAAGTAATGTTCTTGAGTCAAATTTTCGATATCGAGTTGTTGCTGGAAATTTGTAACACGTTCGGTTCCCTGAGTTAAAAAAAAACGTTATTAGCAAAGGGTCTAACTGTAGTCATGGTATCATCCGAACGTAAACAGCTAAATTCTCCAGATTTTATATTTCAGCGTCGGATGATCCAAGGACGATAAAACAGAAATTTTGTCGAAATGAACCTACCCTATTTTATTCGCGTGATTTGCTGGTTTTTATACATTTTTCTCGAAAATAGTTCCAAGTGATTTTCTTCTAAATGTTTTAAATTCTACAGTTTTTTTTCTGGAATATTTGTCTGTTATAAAATTTAGGAAAGCCAAACAATAACACCGATTTTACGATTGCAGATGGCCAAGTTTTGATTTAAAGTCTGGAATATTGAGTTCCGGGTCGGATTATAATAAATAATCGCTTTTATCAGACCTCTATAACTCTATGTTCTCGGATTACGTAAACTCTTCTACCATCAATCGTTATTAACAAAAGTATGGTGACCTTCCGATACATATCATCTGTGTACTTATAAAGAAATTATTGAAACTATATAATTCCTGAAAGTTTATACTGTTCTTTGAAATGCCATTTATTCTTACTGTATGTAAGAGGTAGATTTATGATCTGTAGACCTCGCACTCAAACAAAAATGTAATCTACACCTTTTGGATCGAGTAAATATGGATGGTTATGTCACTTTATTTATTTTTTGGATCTTGATATTATTTTTATTTTATCAAAATAAATCGTTATTTAGTAGAATTTTATGCGTTATTTTACAGCTAGTACAATTAATAACATGGGTAGCGTTTAGATCGGAACAACATCTTTAGGGAAATTTCATGCGTATTACACTGCAAAAATGATTATGTTGAAAATAATTCAAAATTTTTATAAAACCTTTTTTTCTACGAATGTCTATGTGAATTTTTGAACACTTACATATATACCACCAACTTGCCTGTGTAAATGTTGTATTACAAGTGATTTTATAAATTGTATCATGATAATAGTACATAACTGTTTAAAGAAAATTGCCGTAGAAACATTAATATTTAATAACCTAACGAGAATATTGTTTTAATATAACTTGCGCTTAAACTACTTCATATACTTTGTTTCAAATGAAGTTTACAAATACAATTGCTACGTTTTACGGCCACGGTGTCCATCATATCAAGAATATATTATATCAAATAAAAAATATACAATCGTACTTAATAGAGAGTTCATCATACCGCAAGCGAGAGAAACAATAATTTACAAAAATGAGGTTTATGGAGCCCTTGATGGACTAATAAAGTTCTATAAAATAAATTTTCTTAAATTTATTAATAGATTTACCATTTTCATCTAAATCGAATAACGCGTTCGAAAGTTATAGCGACATATTTCTATAGATTGGTACTTTGATAAATATATACAGACAAATGAAATAAAATGAACATGTAGTTAAAATTAAAACATAGACCTCGCTTCGTTCAGTCAATTATACTTAAATGTCTACTTGATATTACACAATAATCGATACACATTATAATGAAATGCAATACCTATTTGATCGTCCAATCGTGTTAATCGTCTAGTGGTCATACCGTGTATACCTCTGCATGGACTGATTACAATTGTGTAATTATAATTAGTCTCTAAGATTACACCACATAAATTCTAGTAAGAAAATATGTAATTCATAATACAATGTATGTTCCTGTATGTATAAGGTTTAAAATAAAATTTGGAATTAAAGCTGAAAACTTATAATTAAAATATTTTTGTTAGCAAGAAAAATAATTATAAACGAAAAAAAGTTATTAGTTTACTAATTTTATGTAAAAAATGAAGATAACAGCTAACAGTGTTAATTGTTTAGATATGATTGAGAATGTTTTTATCAATAGTATTAATAAAATACACTCATTGTCAATACTTAGATCATACTGATAATTATAACGTACATATATAGTATATCTCTCTTCAATTAATTTTCATAGATAAAAAGGGGAAAATAATATTTAAATACACCTATATAGAACATAAAATATACATAAAACATTACAGTGATACTACAATAATTCACTCAACATAAAGTATTATTTTTGTTTATATTTTGAAAATATTTCACATTGTGTTAACCCCCACTATTATAACTATATTGAGTGAATTATTATAGTATTGGTAATCAAATTTTTGTGTTTATATAATTTAATTTTGTTTACCCTTTTTGTCCCCTGTGGTTAATAATTCGGCGTTCATGTGCAATAACTACACGTATTTTAATTATATTTTATTAGCTAATAAAACAGTTTACGAAAAAATGTTTCAAACAAAAGTGCTTTGTATTAATATCAGCCATTTTTTGTTTTTAAGTTTTTCTTTTACGTTTTAAAAGTGTGAAGCATTGATGTTCGATGTGCTTTTGTTGATTATGATAAATAAAATAGAGAAAGGCAAAAAGAAAATGCAAAAACATCGAGCTAAAACTTATGACTTACTCCGTTCGACCCAAAAAAAAGCTATAAATATTGGAAACATCGTTTTTAGTAAACGACATAAAGTCTAGTAAAACTAAGTAACGAGATTAATGTAAGTAATTATCATTTATTATGGTATTTCATTTCACGCATACAACTAGAGTTTATTATAAAGTTTAAAATAAAAAAATGAAATAATTTAATAAATTTACAATATGAATGTAAAAATATAAATATGAATGTAAAAACCATACAATTATTATACATTCACGAACACTGATTGTGTTTTAAATCATAAGCTACAATCCGTTTTTTTTATAAGAATAATGCGTTCGTCTTCTACTTGTAGTGTTCAATTGTTTCATGTAAATATAATTTTGTTTTTTTAATTAATTAAGTTTTGTGACTGACATATTTTATAGAATTGACAGTGTAAAATCTTTGTATATACATCGTTTAAAAACCCGATGAACTGCTGCGTGTAAATGCCTGAAGCCCATGCCAGAGGATGGAACCGTATCTAGTAATACCAACAGGCAGATTGCAAATCTCTCCTGTTATGAATGATAAGGTTGAGAAAACGAACTTAAAAGGATGACAGCCGGGTATAAAAACACCCGATCAGTTTTGTGTATTGCCCAAAACTTGGCGAAAGATATATGGAATCGATGAGCACGTTTATATCTTTGGTCAATTTTTGGGCAATACAGAAAACTGAGCTGGTGTTATTATACCCGGCTGTCATCTTTTTCAGTTCGTTTTCTCAACCTTATCATTCATAACCGGAGAGATCTGCAATCTGCCTGTTGGTATTACTAAATTCAAACTAAATTCATAAATATTTCCTACATTTTTTCATTCACAAACCATAAAAAATTTCGATCATTTTTTGAAAGAATGAAAAAAAATTTATTCAATTATATTTACATCGTTATAAAAAAAAATACCAGTGCATCAAAAAAGAAATGTAAATTTCTAAATGTCATAAATTTTTGATAACTTTCTGACTCAAGATTAATCCATAAAAAATTTTGTCTAAAGTGCTTGTTATATAAATGATTAAGAAGTTTTGAGTTCAACCCACGTACCTACATGATTTGGAGTGCACAAGCTCGTAAATTTAAATTATTTGAATTAGACACACCTAATGATAAATTACACAGATGGTGTAGTACATATTAAGATAAGATAATATATATTTATATAGCTATAAAGCAGGTGATCGATGTACTTGAGTATAGAAAATTAAAGGACCGTATTCTGTCAATGGATTAATGTTAAATATCGCTCAAATAAATACTGCTTTTTCGTGTTTTAAGCTATTTACGATCGAAAAACTCTCAAAATATGTCATTTTTAAGTATTGTTAAGCGGTATTTCATCTATTTCAGTATTTTAACTTTTTTTGAAAAATATTCGTAAAGAGTTTTTATTTATTTACTAAATACACAAATAAAAGAAACAATAGGTTTTAGATTCTTAAAACTAGGAAATAAAAATTAATATAAAAATATAATAATTGATGCAAATCAAAACAAATTACAAATGCACAAGTGTATTAAATTAACAAACTTAATTCTTATAAAATAATAATGAAAACTTTTACGTTTGTCTTATTTTCACATTATTTGTTTTTTAAATACGAGCGTACTTTTAGTGGGAAAGTTGGTAAGATTATTGAGAACGAAGAAACTGTGGGTGGAGTTGACAAAAATTTGTTCGATATTTATAATTTCAAATTTAATAAAGGGGAAAGGTCTATTTGATTATTAAAAATGTAAAATTCTGTTTTTATTTAATTCTTTCACCTCAACGGCTTTTAGCAAATTTAATGTTTAGCTTTTATCGCATATATGTAACACCTCCGGCTTGTGTTCAATATCAATTTTATAGCCTGTATTGGTCAGTTCAATGGAGAAGTTGGAAAAATGCTTATGGCTGTTTATGGCTGTTTTAACAGTTTATGGCTGTTTATGTGCTCTTTGATATTGAACACAAGTTGGAGGTTTTATAAATTAGCGGCAAAATAAATTAAATAAAAACCCAAATTTTTCAATTATAAATAATCAAATATCGAAAAAAAATTTATATTAAATTAATTGGATCTTAACATTATTTTTATTTTATCAAAATAAATCGTTATTTAGTAGAATTTTATGCGTTATTTTACAGCTAGTAAAATTAATCACATGGGTAGCGTTATTAAAATTAAAAAAAAAAGATTTAATTATTATTAAATTTAACCCCATCTACAGTTTCTTCATTCACAATAATCTTACCTACTTTCCCTATATATATTTCCGAAATACAGTAATAATTATTCTTTACTTGATAGTGACGTTATATGAGCATGGATATAAAATATAGTAAATACCATGGAAACATAACTTTCTAAAAATATTTTTAAAAGAAAATTAGAAAAATTCTAGTAGAAATCGAATACAGCATATTCAAAAATAAAATCGATTTAGTAAGAGAACAGAACATTTTACGAAACAATCATTGCATACCTAATACTTCACATGGTACAGATCCGTATTATTTGAGGTAATCGTCCCCAAAAATCCATGGATAGAATGTAGTCTTTGATATTTGTATACTCAAGTACATCCAACACTTGGTCTATTAAAGAAGAACGTATGTATATATGTGTATTGATGGTATTGGTATAATGTGTAAAATCATTGGTGAATGAATCACATTACCAAATACCGTTCATTAAACCAATGACGTGAATACAAATTTATAAAAATAACAGTGCTTTCTTTATTTTATTATTATACATATAATATATATATATATATATATATATATATATATATATATATATATATATATATATATATATATATATATATATATATATATATATATATATATATATATATATATATATATATATATATATATATATATATATATATATATATATATATATATATATATATGTAGTAAAGATGTATTGGCTAAATATTACTCTACAAATATATTGGACATTACCTACATAATTTTTAACATCTATCAAATAATGTACGTATATAAATATATAAATATTTATTTCTCACAATTGTGTGAGCTATCGGTGTTTTTTTTTATAAATATACTTTATTGTAACCATTGCTTGCTGATATATTTACACGTTAACGGATATTAAAGTGTTTATTTTTAATTCACACATAAGATATATAACTTACGACAAATTAACTACTGAAAATTCAGTTTGGAATAATTAAAATTAATATTGTATTGTAATCATAAATGCAAATTTTTTAACTTCCATATCATACCATAGCTTACAACACCGCTTAAGTCGAAAATTGGCGGTTATCACATTTGAATAACTTTAGATGGAACTGCTCATTGCGCGTACAACCATTGGTAATATGATATAGATTTCAGCCAATCAGAACCGCTTATTATGGTATTTATTAACAACAGAAAAATTCAACTGATTTTTTAAAAAAGACAGTTTTTATTTGTCAGCTGAATAGTTGAGAAAAATGATTTATGTGTGTGTTGTTAGCTAAAGGACGATATGCGTTGTAATTAATCCAATGTTATAAAATATGCAATAGTCTCAAATTTACTGTGTTAAATGTAACAAATTCTATTTAACACTGCAATGCTGACATGTTTCGTTGTGACTGCCACGTAAGCATTTTAGTAAGCTTCAGCTTTCAACGTGGTTCCGACATTTGCTTCAATGTTCACGCCGTTGGAAAGTAGACACTTCTATAGACTAGCAAGGCGAGAGTGTTCAATCTAATGGATTGAGAGTATGGATATAAGGGACATAGAGTAATAATATATTGCTGAATTGATCTTCGACATGACAATGGTGGCTCTTGAGATCCCATGAGACGTAATTCAACGTTTTGTAACTATCCAAAACTTGAGATGAATACTTTTAATTCTATAAAATTTCAACATGCTATCTTTTTTTGGTTTTAAATTATCTTGACATGAGGACCGACAAGACACATGTGATTAAATAAGTGATTTTATCAAAGCCTTCAATATTTTTGAACGCGTTGCAAAGTTTATACTAATTTTTTAAAGGAATTAGAGGGACAGAGTGTTCGGAGTTTAAATTAATTTGAGAATATATGTTATTTAAATTTTTCTCTAAAATATCAATCGACAGAGTATAATAGTTAGTATAGAAATATTTAGGATCCAACTTTTCAACATATCCCTAAAAACGGAAAACCAAAACTTTGTTTCACGTGAATACCGTTTTCCGTTTCTGAGATAATTAAGCAGACAAATTTCGAACACCTCAACGTACAAACGTACATACACTAACAAATATCCACCTGTATTTGATATTTGTTAAAAATAATATTCTTTCTTTTTATTACCGACATAAATAGAATATGTAAAAATATATTAAACATAGTCTTAAGTCTGTAACACTTAAAAATATTGAAAGCACTAACAAGTATTGATATTCATAGAATCAACTAATTAACCCATTTTAGTCTGCCCGTCCGAAAACACCTCAAAAACAAATAGAGTTATCCAGCTGAAATTAACATGGTATATTCTAAAATGTGCGTTAAAGTTTGTGAATGGGCACAATAGGTCAATTGAAACCCATGCATCTATAACCGTTAAACAAAATTCTTAAAAATAAATAACTTTTGTTTAAAATATTTTTTCATAAACTGTTTATACTCGCTACAAATATTAAGAGGGGAACCGTAACCACATCCCTTATACCACTAGACCTTTGGAACTATGTACCTTTTTTGCATGTATGCATAATAGTAAAGTAAATGATAATTATAAAAAGCTAATGTAGAGAAAATGACATTGTCTACAAATGTTTAACAGGGGCAACTCAGACTGCGTAAATTCTTTATAAACGTTTAAAACTAGATAAACCGACAGTGTATAAGGAAAAACGGGGTAATGGCGATCACTTAACGAAAAATGTGAATAAAGTGCATTCAAATTTTTAACGTTTTATTTATTTAAATCAATTTAACATGTCTGACAAAAAATCTTTATATTTGGCTTTATCTTTATATTTTTTAATGGTTTTGGTATAATTATAACGAGGCAGCTTAAATTAAAAAATTATTTCAGTTTTGGCCATTATTGGCCACACACACGGTTAATGGCGATCACGTTCAGGGAAATAGCGATCTTATATCCTAAGAAAAATTCACATACATAACACTCAACTAAGAACCACGAATTACACAAAAAGTGTGACCACACTAAGTGCATCAGTATATAAATTTTTTTTTGCAGTTTAGATTGAAGAGTTGAAAATGGTATTTCGATGAGTTTCACTAGTTTTGTCATAGATTCACTTTCATCGATAAGATCCATAGCTTTTTCAAAAGTATCTGGGTTCCATTTCACCTTTTCGGTAGACTCACGACTTAATTTTGACATTCATATAATAAAAATAAATAAGAAGTTCTAATTTGGAAATCGCATAAAACGCAAGTTGAGGGCAATTAGATGACCGTCAAAAGCCAATTTTGTGTCAACATGTACAAAATAATATAATTTAAAAAAAATGCAAATTTATCTGCTAATATCGTATAAGTGTTTTTCTGATGTTTAATACAATAATATAAAGTTAAAAATAAAAATAAATTATGAAATCCAAAATTAAGTTGCATTAAGTCTTTTTTTTATATCAAAAGCGGCAATATGGATGTATCATTCTCAAATATGTTCTCGAACTGAACAGACATTGCCGGGATGCCACATAATGCAATACGAAGGTCTGTTGTTTCTATACCAGTACTAACTATTTTCGTTTATGAGTAATAATACTGACCGCCATTACCTCTGATTTCCCTATCAATTTCAATACCAATTTAAACACACAATTTGTTGATGTGAAAAGAATAACCTAGAAATAACTTGTACATAAAAAAAAATTGACATTTTTAAGAATATTAAAAGTATTTTTTTACGCAGTTGTTAAAATAATTTCTAAAAAATTCAATTGTTTAGTCTACTGAAGTTATACGTAGATGATATGAGGTCAGTTTGTTTAGATTTCAAACAGTCAATCGTATGTATTTTTTATTGGATTAGGTTATTTATACACAGAGTTATTATTTTATAACAATAAAATTACTTATATGTGTATTATAAAAAAAAAGTGTATTATGTGATTTTGAACATGATAATTTAATAAATAATTTAACATACTTTTTTTTAAATCACTTTAAAATGGTAATATAATAATAAAATTTGATATAATTTTTTATTTAATTATTTGTGAAAAGTTTTCAACAAACTAGAAAATTAATCACAATAATTCATTTCAATACTAATAGTGTAATTGAATCGCTAAGTTGCACGGTGTAGAAAGTTATTATTATCGTAATAAAATCTAATAATATTACAGTATATTACTCGTCATTTTAAACTATCCTATATTTAAAATATTCACGGAACAAAAATGCTTTACCGGGATCCACGCGAGGAATCAGAACTAGACGTATAACTTTCTATAAGATGATACTGTTTCCGGTTGAAACTGGCCAGAGAATAGTTGAGAAGAATATTGGGTCTTCTAACAGGGCTCTGTATGATGAAGTATCCTCTTCATAACTTAAGACTTTCAGACGATCCTCTTTGTTGGTCGTGCCTGGAGGACAATGAAACCTCTATTCACCTCATTTTTGGGTCTTAAACTCTAGATTCATGAATCATAGATACAATCCCGACTGGGCAAGTTGTGTGCTTTTTGGGAAGCTGCTGTTTTCGATAAGACCCTGTAGCTTCATCTGCTTTGGGTAATTCTTTCATTGCACGTTGATTATCTTAACCTTCTGGTTATAGAGTGTTTTTGATGATATAGATATTTTAAATTTCAAAAAATTACGAAATAAAGTTTTCTTCCCCTGAGCCTTCTGAAATAAATAGTGGTATATTTTTAGGGCTTTTAGCATTTTCAATGAACAAAATTTTGAAAGAAAGTTATACAACAGAAAATTTTCCGCCAGAATTCTGTAATTTGAAATTACTCGTCGCAAATGCTAGTTAAAAATAAAATATGTAAAACACACGAGTTTAGTTCGCCACAAACTACCCATATTACCTAAAACATCCATTTTCATTTTTGCGCATAGTGTGAAATTTATTCAGTGATATATTTCTTTAAATATGTGCAAGAAAAACGATTTGCTTATCTTATTACTATTTACAAGTAGATAGCAAGAAGAAAGAACAGGGCAGCTTGAACTAGGAGAGGTCTTATCTAAATAATACAGAATTGAGTTTATTAGTCTTATAGAATATGAATAAATGTTTTGTCAGGTCTCTACAATTGAGCGTTGTATGTTATTATTGAAAGGGGAGAACACCCTTTAGGAGTACAATAATTAAACGCAATCTTATCCCAAAAAAATCCCAAGGTCGTGACCTTCCCTTGTTAGACAATACCAATATGGAACTAGTTAGTATCTATGTATACTAATATTATAAAAAGGAAACATTTGTTTGTATATATTTTTGTATATAACGAATAAACTTAAAATCTATTGGACGGATTTGAAAAATTCTTCACCATTTGGAAGCTACACTATCCCCGGGTGACATAGACTACTTCTTATTCCTGTTTTATTCACGGGAAAGGGAGCTATGTGGACGAAACCGCGTGATATTCGCTAGAATGTTTTAAATTAATGTAATTGTATTGCCTATATACAACGTTTTGTTTAACTTCTATACGTTTTGCAAATTGTCTACGTAATAAAAAATCCGCAGTTCTATTTACTATCGCACCTGGCTTATTTTCAATTACTTATTAAAAAGAAAAATGAAAAGTAATGATAAAATTGTAAAAGTCAATTATTTTCCTGCAAATAAGGATAAATGTGAAAATTTTGACACATGTATATAACATTAATATAAAAATTAATAAATTCAGAATAAGCGGCCAAGGATTTAGCGTTATTACCTTTTTTTTTTTTGTAATTCACGTCAATTATCGATTATCTTTTTTTAAAATAAAAATAGGAAAACATTTTCGAACATATTTTACAATGTTAACACTCATGTAATATATTACAGTATACGTTACAATCAATATAAATGTTTGTATACCGAGTGTATCATGAAAAATTGTTTAAAATCTGACCTACAATAAATAATTATATATGAATGTATGTTTAAATGGTTTTGATAGATTTTGACAGTCTGATTTTTTACAATTTTAACTATGACATCATATCCACTAAATATGATTAATTATCGTAAATTCACTATACAAAAATAATGAATCATCTTTTTTTTCACAAAAATAATGATTCATTTTTCGAAATAAATTCATAAATTGGCCTGAAAAATCGTGTTATTAAATGCTTTAAAAAACATTTACTTTCAATTTAAAATAAATCAATTTAAGTGCACCTTCAGCGTCATAAAATCCCGTTATAATAAAGATTATGTATCATAGACATAGAAAAAATACAAACGAATTGTGTGAGTTTTATTGGCCCTCAGACCTGAACGATAAAATGATGACACAATCGTTATTTTACACAAAAAATTAATTAATAAAAAAAAAAAAAAAAAAGAAATAAGTATGAGACAATTATGAGACAATTTATGAGACATTATGACATCAGTTTAAAAAAAGGCTAGTGGTTACAATATTATCTTTCAGCCATGAACAATTTGTTACTAATTTTCACGTTTTTTCATCGTAAAATTGTAAAAGAATATAATTTTTTCGGGTCAAATTGTTGATGTCAAATTTTTTACAGTAAATACAAGATTTGACGTCCTATTAGTCCAAAAAAAAAAAATGGTGTTTAGAAACTGGTTTGTCTGTCAGCCTAAGTGTGGTCAGGATATCTGGATCCAACGATTTTCTTCACGTATATTCAGAAAACATTTTCAGGTCTACAACTTTTATTTGAAATACTCTCTGCAAAAATCAACTAATCATATTAAGTTGCATTTGTAACATTGTTTCCCGTTTTTCTTGGTCACAAAAAGAAAATCAATAAATATTCGTATTAAAATTTTATAGGGTAAGTCCGGGGAAGATGCCTGTATGAAAGAGATTTCCAGTCAAATTGTTTTCGGAATTAGTTGACTTCTATTGACGTAGGTTACTAGAAGCACGTGCAAATTGATATTGAAATCAAATCAATAAATAAGAAAGGGTAATGGGATTTCGAGGAAAAAGTTTTTTTATGTGTACACATTTAGTTTCATGGTGATAAAATTTGAAGAGCACTTCGTACTTTGACATTGATTTGTATTGTTGATGTGTTGTATTCCAAACTCAAAATTGTCATCAATTCCTAGTCATTCATTTTTTTACTTGAAGAGATGGCAACTTCAAGTTGATTAAGCACAGATTGCCACATTTGGTCTGGTAAATATGTATAAAACAGAGTATGTTTTTCTAACCAGCCCAATAGAAATAACACTTAATCTAACTGTATATTAAAGCACAGTAATAGTTTCAAGTCAAAGAGTATTTACGTACTTTAACTTCTCAAACGTACATAGCCAAAGAATAGGAAAAAACCAAAGAGGAAGTTAATAATTAAATAAAAAAAACTACCATAGCCATTTCTATCGAATTCCTCAAGTGGAATGGTCAGTCGAGAGATATAGAAAAGTTTTTTTTTTTTGTTTTTTTTTTTTTAAATTGTTTTCATTTTAAACTTTGATTATTATTTTGTGTCATTCTATCATTATATTATATATTATATATTATATAAGTTATTCATATTTGTCGTGATGTAAATTATGGATGATTATTACGAACATTACATGCTAATGGAGCTAGATTCTTTTTTATTTGTATTTATCTTCATACAGGACGAGGACTATATTATAGATCATATTTGTATACTCATACTATGTCGTTGAGTTGATTCATTAGATTGATTAAAAAAATGGTTTAAAATAAATATTTTGGTAAAAAACTACGTTTGATTTTATAGCGTCGTCTCCTATAAACGTCGAACATAGCCTAGTAAAAAGTTATGTGACCGGTCGCAACATATCTTTTTAATACAATTTTCATGACAGACTCGGTATGTCTGTACTTCAGGTACATATTATACACATACACAACTTACATTTGTTGTATTTGATGTGCTGCTTGGTGCATTCATAGAATCACGATTTTTTATAATTGTATGATAAATAATTTTGTACATGTTTTGTACAAATTATCAATATTACATTTGTTTAAATATAATAAATATTATGTGTTTAACATGTAAAGTACGATACATGTACCTAGGTATTGAAAAATAACTAAATAAACACCATATAATATTTACAATACAATACGAGTACAATAGTCTGGTGTTCTAATATGAAAATTTTTAATTGGGAACTAACAAATTAGTTATATTCAGTGGGCTTCGTAAAGTGTTCGCAACTTGGGCGGCCGTTGATGGCCTCGCTAACATCATAGTATGGAATATGGTAGCTTATAAAAAATCAGCATGTTTTAGGTAGTTGAGGTCTAAAAAAAACTATATGAATTTGACGATTGAATGGTTATTTTTCGGGATATATTGTTCCAAATATTATCCCTACATTGGGTTTCAAGGGAAATCTCAACAACTACTCATCCAATCGTTAAATGTAGGAAATTATATGATTGTAGCGGCATCAGAAACAAACAAATTTGCTTATTTTTTTTGCGATATTTTAAAGAAGTCTATGAGGTTCCTTTTAGAAAATTACGAAAACAAATTTTTCGTCTGCGATACCGCTACAATTGTGTCAATAAGTTTAAATTTGACCTGTAAATTTCATATATATAACACCCATTTAACGTTTGGTTACGTAGTTTTATTGACATTTCGCATTAAATTCAATCGTAAAGTAAGTCCTATTTTCTCCCAGGCCTCCCCTTTACTCTTAAAAGCCTAAAAACAAAACTAAATTGTTTTTTTGGATTCGAGGATTTTTATAATTACACATTTTATGTTATAAACGTATTATTTATGTTTGTTTTATATCTAATAAGATTTTTTCGTTCATAACTTTTCAAGTGAATGCATTATGATACTATTGTAGCATTGTTATAGCATAATATTCATATCATTCGATAGTTAGAAAGCTCAATCGAAGCTGACAACAGAACATTAAAAAATTGTCAATTTAACGCAAGTGATTTGTTAGTAAAAATTTTCGTTATTATTTAAAGTAGCTTTTAGAACTTGTGAATATCTTATAGTAATGTCCAAGAGTTCCGCGAATTCAACAAAGCATGAACGCTCCTGGTTTTATGATCTAATTTTATATTTCTTCCCAACATTCTGTGGTTCGAATTTTTATTAACCAGTGTAGTTTTGTGTGGGAAATATAATTTATATACCTATGTTACAAGTAGACATTTTTGGGGTCATTTGGGATTCGATTTTGGGATGATAGCTGTTAAGTGATTATTTCTTAAATACTGTAATTGACAGTAAATATACTTAAATAAATTTTAATATATTTGATGAATTATGTTGTTTTTTTGTTTGAAACCTGCTGTTTTTACATAGTATTTTATAAACATTTAAAAGAATAACAACATTTGAAGATATTTTGAAAGTTTATTTAAAAAAACATATTTAAACAAACCTAATAAATATAAGAATATCTTTTAGTCTGAGAGCTGCCGACGAATTTAGGAAATGTGTTTTAGACACGTTAATATAATTGAAAAACGGTGTTTTTCGGTTATATCGATGTTCGCACCCTATGATATCAAAAAAAAGTATATATAACTATAATAATAATAATAAACCCAAAACATATTTTTTAGGCAATTTAAATTTATTATTTATCTTTTATTTTAGCATTAATTTAATCCAGAAAGACAACTTCCAGACTAGTTTTTGAGTTTTAAAGTAGGACCAGATCCCTCCAAAATTTATTTAATTAATACCCCAAAAGATTTTTAGCAACTCCATCATTTTATTGGTTTATTAATTAAATAAATTAGGAGTGGTCAGTATATACTATAAAAGTTAGTAATTTATCTGGGAGTTTTACTACTGGATTGTAGATGATACTATAATAAAATAAAAATTCAAATTTTCTTAAACTAATTTTTTGGGTTTATATTTTTTGCTAATGTCAATAGCGAATTAACAGCAAACCGTCTATCAGATGCACCGTTGTTGCACAACACTCATTTTTAATTATTTCAACGTGTCCAAAATATGATAATTCGTCGTCAGTTCTTGGACTATATGTATTATATATACCCATTCTGGTGGACGGCACGGAGATTATTCAACAAAGGGACTGACGTACAAACATAGAATGCGCTACGATGGACTAAGACTAAACACATTACAATCAAGAAAGAGCGGCAGAAAGGTCATTATGAGGTTGTTTGATGACATACCAGTATCGAATCGACAAATGTTCTGTTCTTAGTATTATAATTGTACAAATATTGAATTGAAAATACATTAAAAAAATATTAAAACCGCGATTTGTACCAAAAAATGGGTGTACACTATACTGTACATAATATGTTAGAGTAAATTAATTAATTTTAGTCTTAAGTTTACAACGCTAGTAAATATTGACCGAGCAAAAAACATTAGTATAGAATCACCTAGGTAGTTCATTTCCATTTTGTCCAACAAGCTGAAATTTAGGTGGTGTATTCTATACCTAAAAAGTAAAATCAATTTCGTGCAGGAGCAAAATCGGCCCATTGAATCCAACTTTTAAACCATTAAGATCGTTTTTTTTTTTTGGTTTTTTTTTTTTTTAAACGAACAGCATTTGCTTGAAACATTTTTTCGTAAAATGCTAAGATTCGCAACAATTATTGCTCAAAATTAGCATATGAACACATATAGACAATTATTATTATACATATATACATATATAGCTGTATAGACTGGATACTTATATATTTTTTTATGAATACTAAATAAAAATATTCCAAATGATATTCAATCAGATGTCGAGTATCTAAACAATTAACTGTGTTAGTTGTTATCTTCACTTGTAAGTTATATTATAAATAATTATATAATAATATAATATAATTAATTATATTATAAAATATAATCGTTTATACCACTCGATGTATTAAAATCGTAATTAATGAGCAGAATTGGAAATTAAATTTGTTCCAATGTTTTAATACGTATTTGAATAATAACCTTGTCATCAATAAATTTCGATTTTCTGCAGACCATCACCAAATTAGCAATGAGTAACATCTCCTCAGAGACTGATTACAACTAGCTAATTTATAGTGATGATGACTACTTTGTAGTCGAAATACGTATTTATAAAAATACAAAATAATTTGATCTAGGAAATTGTGGCAAAAAAATCGAAATTTATTCGAAAAATCCAAGAGTTCTCATTCATAATAATAAAACTTACAAATACCCTTCTGTAAACATCTTTTGATAAACAGCTTAGCTTTTAGCAAATCTGACTTAAAAATATACCAAATCGATCCTGTTTGATGACACTTAATGGTGAAAACTAGAGTAAAAACCGTATTCTGTCAGAAATGTGTTGACAATAGCTAAAATATTAAGGTTCGGGTGTAGCCGGACCTTTTTTCACAATTTTTTCTTAAGATATCCTTCGTACTGTGAGTGATTTTACATCAAAAAATCCACAAAACGTTATTTTTTATTATGGTTTATCCGGCATCTACTGTAAATTTTTTTATTTTTATGTTTTCTTTTCTGTTAGTATTTGTATCAAGTTGTATTTTAATTAATACATATCGTTTTCCCGCAAAATATTTTCAACCTTGTAGAGGTTTTGATTACCGTTTTTCGAACTAAAATCCTAGAGTTCACAAGTGTTTATTTTTTACTATTTCACATAAAACTAAAAAAGCTCCAAGCTTTAAACTCCAGCAAAAGTTGGGGTGGGGGAGTAAAATAAAATTGGACTACAAATTGAACCGGTATCATTCTTATCCGGATATTAAAATTTTATTTTTAGTGAAGTATGTTTTTAAAATCAGGTAATCAGAAATAAATAACTGACTAGCTGTTTAAATATTTAATATTCCTTGCGGAAGATTTCGAACTTCTTATAAATTATCTTGAAAACTACACTTTGTTTGTATAATAGCAGCTCTGAATTTATGATAGGGGCAGTCAAGACTAGTGCCCAGGACGGCAAATTTTTTGGGGCGGAAAAATACAGAGAGGGAGAAAAGGAATTTTTCCTGCGTAAAGGAAAATGTTTTGAAAACTGTCATCATGTTAAAAATTTCAAATTATGATAAATAAAATTATTTACAAGAGTATGTTCAAAATTATAAATATTGCAGTTTCATCAACATTTGAAAAAGTTTTAGTGATAAATGGTTATGTAAGAATTATTTCAATTAATAATTTCTAACTTCCGTTATTGAGTTCCAATTTGGATGAAAGAGGTTGTTGTCTTCAGATATCGGCATTTTAAGCTATTTCTAACCATTAATTTGCATATAACCGACATTTAAGTCATGTAAGTCCACATAAGTTTTGAACGACTAAATCGATAGAATTGGAATTTGGAGAGTTCTAGAATATTTTAAAAGATTTCTGCCGATTTCTGAATATCCTATTTAAAAATGGTATTATATAGAAACTTGACTCATTTTAAATTTCGGTAATGGGGTGGCGTTTTGCATAGCGTCCAAGGGCGGCAATAAGGTTAAATCGGGCTCTTTATAACAGTTTTGATAAATTTAACTTAATACTCTTCTCGAAAATTAGAGTAGGTTATGGAGTTCCTTGTGTATGCAAAAATAGAGCATCTCATTCTGCCTATTAAATTGTTCTTATAGTTATTCTTCTAATTATATTCTGTGTCCATTATTGGCAGGATATTTCTACATTTTAAAAAGCGAATAATGTTGGACTCAAAATTAAATCTCCAGTAAGAACTAGATTCGAAAAAAACCTCACTTTAGTATAACGTGTAAATTCCATCGTATTTTAAAACAAAACGCCATTATTTAATATAATTAAAAACGAACAAATAAACAAACGAATATATTGATAGAATTTATTAATAAAAATTAATGAAAGAAGTTAAATAGTTGTAAAATAATTTTATTAACTTTTTTTTTTTTAATTTTAAATAATACTTTATAAACCAGTAGACACATAATATTCATTTGAAAAGGAAAAAAGTTGTACAATATCAAACTGTTGTTGTGTTTTTGTAATGTTTAATGTTGTTTATGTGTAGTAAGTATTATTATTTATAATAGTAATCACAAGAATACTGTAAAGAAATGACATTAGTGTCGTTAGGTCAATGGTCAATATTACATATTATATTATTGTATAGGTAGGTAGAGGTAAGTAAAGGTATTATACCTTATTGTAGTGACAGATATTCAGTTAAAAAATAATAATACAATCAAATAGCATAACAATGTATATAATGATTTAATACACTTTAATCATTATTTATTTAAACAATATCATTTGTGCAGTTCACATGCGATAGAAGTTCAAGTTCAAAAATATTGAATTTCATGAAGGATAATTGTACGGTTTATACTGATGAAATTGATAGCAAGTTTAAATTAATTATACTTTGTAAGTTAATTATTACAATGGCCAAATCAGTACTTTCTCCCATTTGTTTAGGTTGGAGGTTGCGGATTCGAATCCAGGCAGTAGTAGTTTGATGAATTATAATTATAGATAAGAATGATGTAACCGGCTCCACCAACAATATAATTACAATATATTTGTCACCCTGTGCTAGAAGGTATGCTGAGTAAAATTTTGAATATTCAAGTCCCATATCTAACCGCAAATCTAAAACAAGATTAAAACTTTCCTAATTTAAAATCAACACCTAAGGCGTTTCATCTTACTTTTTTACTGACGGGCTTCCTTAATTCTCTCGAGAATCACTCAAAAAAAGCAAAATTGAATTAAATTAACAGTATCAAAATTTCACAGAAAATTGTTCAAATTAAATCTGTAAAGCTGAAAACTTGAATTTACAAAGTTTGAAGAAAATCGTTACAGAAAAACGTTCAAAAACCTGACAATCATTAAAATAAATTGCGCACCCGATTTGTCGATTTGCGCAAAAGGTTATTATTCTAGACCTTGAATCACCTTAAGTTTAAATGTAAAATTTGGGTATAGTTTTGGCATTTTTGATTTGAAAGATGTTTTGACCACACACAAGTAAAAATGTGGTCAAGACTCTAAGTAAGTATTTCTAGTAAAAACTCTACATCGAAAATTTTACCCGAAAATATTATTTTCTTTTACTATTGCAAGGAAATAAAAACGTTAGTCCAATTCAATCATTAGGCCAAGTATATAGAGACTCGGAATAGATCCTCTTTAAAAGAACTTCTAAACCAATTTCTAAAAATAATTTTTTCTGACTTACTGGATCTGTAAACATGTATTTCTAGTAAGAGCTTCGAAATTAAACCCAAAAACATTATTTTCTTTTAGTACGGTATGGTAAAAAGGTATAAAAATGTTAAATCATTGGGCCAAGTACATGGAGACGCGCAATAGATTCCCTTTCAAAGAAATTTTCCATTTTGCTTTTATTGTAAAATCAATTTTTTATCATGAATGATAAATCATTCAATATTATATAGTAAAGTACCTATACAGTTTTTTTTTTTTTTGTTTATATATTTACACATATAATATGCCTTAACATACGTACATATAATATACTAAGCATATATAAAGTACATATACACAATCATATTATAAATGTGTGTATAGAGAGGTATATATATGTATATATGTATAAACGCAATGTTGACATTCAGGTTTATTATCCGTTATTTTCCATATCTGCAAATAACTACTAAATTCTCACACACTAATATAATAATACACCTCGCTAAGCTGAAAAACACATCATATGATTATTATTATTATTATTATTATTATGACTATGTGAAACCCGTTGAAGAATCAATTTTATTTATATGACAAAAGTATATATTAAGTTATGCATTTGTATTTAAATGAATTGAGTATAATAGACACGTATTGGTTTAAGCTTTGAATAACAGAAAACACTCATGTTTATGTGTGGTATCTCTTCTAGAGCTATACATACACTTAGAAAATAAAAATTTCAATTCTTGTAATAGATAATCAAAAATAAACACCTTATTCGTACCGTCGTGTATGGTAAGAGGAAGGGATCTCTTAATCGATTGATGCGCCACAAGTATCAAAAATTTGTAATTAAACATTCACATTGAAGTAAATTCAATAATTTATTCAATTGTTTCCATCTAAATTATATGGACACCGTGTATATCAAGATGTTTTCATTCGTTTCTATGGTTATACGAAATACCAATTTATCAATCAAATGATATATAACTCTGTGAATGGCTTGATTTATAATAACATAGGAAAATTCTCAAAATTTATGAAATAATTTAAATGAATAATTATTTATATTTGAAATTAAAACTAATTAATGCAATATCTTCAATCATCCTTACAATTTTCAACCCGATAATTACAATTAAATGTCTTTTTTTGGAATTATTTAATAATTTTTGTTTAACGTTTGCTATACAATTTACATGCAAACAATTGAAAATATAATTATATTTTCTAGAACGTGAATGTTTTATTACAAATTTTAGACACTCGTAGTGTATCAATGGATTAAGAAGTCCCTTCCACATACTATGTACAGTACGGACTGCAAATGTAAAAAAAATTATTCAATAACCACAAAAAATGGCATCTAATTAAAGTTGTCGGGATGAAAGTTAATAATAATTATCGATTAAATTGCATTATCAATGATTTTTAATTGCAAATAAATAGTTATTCATTTAAATTTGTTAATAAATTTTAAGAAATGTTAAATCATATACCATTCACAGACTTATATATCGTTTTATTAACGTAGTAATATTTCGTATCCATAGCAAGGAAAGAAACAATTTGATGCACGGTGCCCATATCTAAAATTGTAACACGTAGAGACAGGAAAATTTTAGTATATAAAACGTAGACTAATTAATAACTCAAAAAATGGAGTAAAATTGGGTATGAACAATCTTGAAATAAAAACGGAAGGAATGCCGAAGAGTTTTTTGTGGGAAAAACCTTTCTAAGAATAAAATCAAATTTTGATTATTATTTTACACATTTTTTCCCGAAGAAAACTGTTTGACATGCCTTTCGTTTTATTGTACATACCAAATTTCATCATATTTTAATTTTAGAAGTATTTTTTGAATTACTTGTGCACGAAAATAGTACCATTATTATATCTCCATTAAAAACATACCCCTTTTAAATGGTTACAAATTATTTGTCAAATAACAAAGTATTGAATATATTTAATTATTGAATATTGAATTCTCAAACAATATCGGTTGGTATAAACACGGCACAAACTAACAGCAACGTGAGCGGAATAGATGATGGTAGATTTAAATTAATGCATGGTAACATTGTCTTCTCACCAGGGCCAATTTACGTGAAACGGGCCACAAAAAAAATGTGATTTTCTAGAATTTTTTCATATTAGACATAGTTGTATTATTAGAGTTTAGGCACGTAGGCACTCTTTTTTAATGTCAGAAAATCATGACATTAATGTACTGAAGTTATTTATACATTACATTGCGTAAGTTCGCTTTAATCCCAATATTCTTGTACAATGTACCCTATTAAATTTTTGCTCGAAGAACATAGGACAGAGCACATGAGCTGACCAAAAAAATAATTTACAAATGATTATATAAAGTAATTTTATTAACAATTTACAAAAAAATAAAAATTAAATTTTTTATACGAATTATTTATGATGTAGGTACTTCACTTGTACAATTGAATCTAGGTACCTACATAAAATATTCAAAGAGTCGGTTAAATTTAAATGGTCAAGAATTACATTTTAATAAGTTTTAATATTCCCACGAGGTGAAATCTTTATGTAAATTTTAAATATTAATCGCCTAATAAACAAATCAATCTATACTCAATTAAAAATATCAATAAACATGCAATTCGGCAAATATTAAAACTCCCATAAATATATTTAAAAATATGATGTTTATCGGATCTTTTAAGTATCAGATTTTTTTAAATAATTTATGCGATTTATTCAATATGTTACTAGCAGTTCCATATCCGTTTCGTTGGGGAATTCCAGCTGTATAAATTAATACGATAAAACAGTAAATAAGCCAGATAATGTGGAAAAATGGTGGAAAAGCTATGAAAAATTTTGGTTTATACGTGTGTCTTAGACCTTCGGGAACATTTATCACCACTACCGTTTGATTCACTATGAAAATTGAGAAAACTAGGGTAATTTTCAAAACCCAAATAGTAACAGTGTTAAAAAATAAATTACTAATTACATAATGAAAATCGTCTCAGAAAGAAACTGAGAAAGAAACTTCAACCCCATTAAAATCCTTTAGGAATGAAAGAGATAAAACATAATTTAAAATTTCACCTTGGAACTCATCGTTTGGGGGGTTTTTGGAGCGGTTGATCACATTTCATTTGTTAAAAAGCTAACGAGGATAGGTGCAACTCCGCTAAAACAACCACTAGAAATGATAGGGATAAATAATGTATTTTAAATTCAAAATTTCGTCTGGTAAAATGCCTGTTCGGGATTTTTGGCGGTCGCTGCCCACGAACCAGAGGTAAAAAAGCAACCAGGAAAAAAGCAACCCAATAAAAAAAATCAAAGAAGTGACAGAGATTAAAAAAACTTTCATAATTCAAATCTCAATTCTAGGGGTGGTTTTCATAATGTTGACACAAAGTTGCTTTTAAACCATGGATTTGTGATCAGTGGCCCCAAAAGCCTACGGGAGATGTTGTCTGAATAAAATTTTTAATTTAAATATGTTTTATATCTGTTACGTCTAGGACATTTTATTGGGGTTGCAATCATCCTCAGTAACTTTTTTACCTGATGAAAATTACCCTAATTGTCTCAATTTCCAAGGTGAGGTAAAGGTTAGTGATGATGAGTGTTCCTGAAAGTCTAAGGAACACGTACAAACAACAAGTTTTATAATTGGAGCTGTTCCACCACTTTTCAACGTTTTTTCCAGCTTATTTACTGTGTTACAAACAATAAAATATAATTTATGTTTTTTAATCAACATTTGGTCAGATATGCAAGAGTTTTGACCTTCGTCTTCAAAGCTCACTTAAAAATATGGAATATATAGTTAAATTCCAAATGTTACTTAAATTCAAACGGGTTATTCGGATAATATCCGCTATTTTCAACAATATTGTGTACAACCTGTATAATATTATATTCAAAATATTTGAATACAAAAATCTTTAATTGTTTTTGATATATAAAGGTGTTTGTTATTTAGAGAGATTTTTCAATACGATAAAACACATTTGAAGTCGACTTCTTTTTTTTGAATAATATTTTATTGTAATTAATATTGTTACTTAATATTGTGATTAAGAAATATCATATTGATTCTATTGAAACCCGCAGCTATTTATTATTATTATCCACAAATAAATTTGATACCAAATGATGATTAGCCATAATAAAATAATATTAATTTTCTTTAGTTATTATTATATTGATCTTTTATAAAATCAATTTTACTGGGTGTTAAAAAAATGATCGGGATACCAGAATAATATGTAATACACTACCAATAATAATCGCAGAACTTCCTCGCGATGTATGCCGTAGAATATATTAAGAGGGGAATCGCAACCGCGAATCTAGTACGTAGTCCTTTTGTTCGTCTGTACTCTCTTTTAGAACACTGCTTCCCCTGAAGTAATAATTATATTGTAATTATGTGACTTATTATAATTGATCAAACTGCCACTGTCTGGATTCGAACCTAATGTATGTAATAAGTTTGTAGTAAGATATATATAATACGTTTACTTTTAAATAGCAATATAAAGAGATCGTCTTTACCGAATTAGTTTCAGTGTACAATGTGATTTTAATGACATACAATTTTCTGTATTAGTAAGCTTACTAATTGATTTCAAGAAAATTCACCAAAATTTATACACTACGCGTCTAAAAAAAAAAAAAACTTCATTAAAATCGGATGCATAGTTCATAAAATATCGGCATTTATGCAAATAAAAAACTAATAATATATCTCCGAGATTGATTTAATTGAAGTTAAGATATTACGTAAAAAAGCACATTTTCTACATTTTTATCATATAAAATATTATATGGCAGTAGGCGGAATATATTCATGTTTTTTCGATACAAATTTTGATTTTTCTATTTGCAAAATAATTGATATAAAATTTCATCAAATTTCGATGAACGTGAAAACAAATGTTTCAAGTTTCGAATTTTTTGTTTGAAATTTTGGCAATCAAAGTATGTAACCCTACTAAATTTGGCCCATAATTTTCAAATATTCGGTGAAATAACACAGATCTATATTACACTGTAAGATTCTAGGTGCCTTATGACGTCACAAAAATCAAAAAAATTATTTTTGCTCTATTTCGCTCAATTTTTATCCTTTTTTGGTAATCAAAATATGTAAACCTAATAAATATGGTCCATAATTTGAAAATTTTTGGTGAAATTTAATATATCTATAATATATTGTAAGATAGTAAGTGTCTGATAATCACATTTTATATGAGGGTTGAAGTTAGGAAACTTATAATAATAAATATGTAAAGTATGACCCAAAATTAGTGGGTTTCAAAACAAAGTTCACTTACATCGGTCAAATTTAGGCTAAAATAACGAAATTATTTTTTCAACATTATGAATAGTAGATTGTAAGATCGTAAGAGCCCGATCATCACATTTCATATAAGGGTCAAATTTTCATAAAGGAAATTTACAATAATAAAAATGGAAAGTGTGACTCAAATTTAGTAAGGTTCAAAAAAAAGTTTTCAAAATTGTTTACTATAGTGTTATAAATATTTTTTGGTGGTGTTATATGCGTTCTTCTGAAAAGTTACCATGAACTTCCAAAACGTCGGCATACATAACAAATTTTGAAATCGGGAAAAACAAGATCTCTTTTCACAAACACGAACACAATACTTCTTTTAAATTATCGAGTAAATAAGTGCCATTTAAGTTTATTTACAACCGATTGACAAATTTTAAATTGATTTTAAACAGAGAATTTCAGTTACAAATAGAGTTTTTTTTGAGAATAATTCTTCCACAAAAAATATTTCTTCCATAGAAAAATAGAAAAATAATATCAAAGTTGAAATATTTTAAAATAAATAATATTTTAAAATATAAAATGTATAATCCCTTTTTTTTTGTAATGTTTTAAACATTTGTATTAAATTAAATAAATGAATATAATAATGTATCTAAGTAATTATTAACATTATAATTACTGGTTATTAATAATTTGAGTAAAACCTAATTATTTATGTTTATTTAACTTACTAAAATGTAGTTAGTTATAATATGGTAAATAAAGTTAAAATTATAAACATATATAATTATACAACAATCATACAATAATGAATAATGTTTTTAATTAAATATTACTATGTACACTATGTACTTTTTTCTTATTTATATTTTAGAATTAAATCGTTGGTTGAATTTAATATATTTATATTTTTAACTGACTTCCAGAAAAAGAACATTATAAATTTGACCCGTTTGTATGTAATATTATTGAAATTGTACAATATTTGTATATGTTAGCCTATAAAGCCTTTCTAAACACGTATGCCAAATTTAATGCATTTTTTGTATAAATACGAGTCACCTGTTCGAATATTCTTGGTATCGATAATGATTTAATACTTAAAGTAAATGCAGTTTCAAAATAAAATTTAAAATATCAAAAATAATTTTCACTAATTATATTCTAAAAATCTATTGAATATGATAACTGTCACAAATTAGTACTTATAATAATAAATAATAAGTTTTTGAAAAATTTGCTTACCGTGCATAATATAAATCCTGATATAACATGGGCCCGCCAAGGCCGACTCGATCCTCTACAACGTTTCATTATCTATCCTGAAAATAAAGAAACAAATTAATAAAATTTTGTTAATTAAATATATATTATAAACGATAAGATCCTACAAATAAACGGATTTTAAAAACTATCAGGATTTTTGATAATAAAGACACAAAGATTTTGATGGAAAGTAATAAGAAGGTAAATAGACACTTTAAATTCATAAGTTATTCCTATAAGAAAAACTCTAATATATCTATATAACTTATTTTTTGCTGGAAACAAATTTTCTAATATATACTACTAGCGGACGTCACGCGGTTTCACCCGTCCATAGTCCCGTTCCCATGATAATAAAGATATAAAAGTTGTTTTATTTGCATCCTAAATTATCGATAATACCATTCAATGGCCCCAAAGATTACATTTGATGACGTAGCTTAATGTGGCACTATATATATATATAATATATATATGTGTGTGTATAATCAACCACTAAAATAGTTTGTTGATAAAATTTGTAAGGATAGCATTCAATATAATGCCAGGTTCACTAAGCTGAAAAAAAAATGTTGGATATTGGATACTTATCGATAACAATATATAAGTAAAATATTTTTCATTCAAAACTTCATTCAAAATGAACTTAAAAATAAAAATTTTTAATTAAAGAGGTACCTCAATATATAATTTCCTTGTGGCTAATTACCTTTCGTTACGCGACAACTAATTGCGTGTCAGTCACATTCTTAGATAAAAAATGATTCATGTACGTCGACTTGGAAAGGGTATTGACTCAAATTATTTTTAGCATTCTCTCTCTAGTATTTATTTAATTAATTTTTACTTTTAAGAACAATTACTACAAAAAATGAGGCCTCTATTGTCATAGAATCTTTAATGTAACACACGCTTTTTTAATTTTCACAAAAAAAAAATAATACAGTAAAAATCAAAATTTTATTTTATATTTAGAAATGTTTTTTTGCGAAAAAATCATCGGCATGACCTTTGTTTTTATGTCAAAATTGTGTTTACCCAAATTCCATAAAATTCGGATAGGTATTTTTTTTTTTTTTTAGTTATTTGGGTGCTTTTATTTTAGAGGTGTCGATTTTTGTAACAATTGCCCTTGATAGCCATTATCCATATCTGATATTGACATAAAAGAGTATACTGCTGACTTTTAACTTAAATTACATATTGTATGCATTGTATTTCTTTCAATTTTCTTACTCAGATAACTCAAAAAAGAGTTTTTTTCGAAAAAAATTTCTAAATTAAAAATCAAAATTCGAATTTGTAAGCAAGTTTTTCTGCTCATTCTATGATATCTTTTAGTATATTGATCTAATATAAACCCCAACACTAATATATTAATTTCGATTTTCATGGTTGCTAACAATAGCTTTCTATCCAAATAATATTCATAAATTGATAAAACTATATTATGTATAACAGTTATATTAAATTAATTATGAATAAAATGGTCAAAGCATAATAATTATTTCCACTTAGTGCATTACCTAATAATCATGTTAAAAAAAAAAAACAGAATTAGATCTAATATAAAATTCTATGTGCCCTAATAAATATATCTGCTTATTAGTATTATTATAATTATTAATATGGGATATGAACCGGAAATTTAAATGTAAGTAAAATATCTGAAACATAAATACGTGTATACATCACACAATATATTCTATTATAAAAGAATGTTCATTCATACTTTTAAAATTCGTTTTATTTATCATGGGGTTGTTGACTGTTACTGAATTTGCTATATTTGACATCAAAATGTGAAATGAAACTCGAAAATTGATTTAAGGACGTTTTGAAGGTATATAAAAATGCTACAAGACGAATGAAAATTAATTAATAGAACATTCATCATTTCATTCATTCTAAATGATCTGTATAAATTAGAAACCGATTCACTAAAATATTTGAACTTGTTACCAAAAATAAATAAATGGTCTCAATTTCATTTTTAAAGCTAAATAACTAAGCTATCCGACTTATTGGCCAATTTTCCGAAAAATTTGAAAATGTTCTAAATATTTTAACGCTTGGTTTTTATGAGATTTCTCAAAAACTGCAAGATATAAAATAATTTTGTTGCAAACGCTTAAAAGAAGAAACTTGAAGCATCAAAATAATGTATTTTTCATATGCATGCTATCATTTTTTAATGACATACTGTTGCCATTTAAAAATCACTAAAAACTTTGAATATATTTTTTCCTTCTATTATTTCCGGTAATCCTTATTAAAACAGCCATGAATGGACAATATTATCACTTGTTCCAAATAAACAAGCACCCCGCCCCCCCCCCGCGCCAATAAAGACAATCGAAACCTTATTTAAAAAATAATCATTATAATTTGATATTTGAAGAATGATGTGTTAGTTTGTACTACAGATAGACTCCTCCAGCAGCACTATTGTCAATAGAACGTTCAGTTTTATAGATAGCTTCTGCTATGCCATTGCGTTAATTCTCCATGTAATGACGTGTTACTGATCAAAGATTACGCCCCAGCACGTACCACACACATAGACATCATGAACTAAGAATAATATTATATGATTACTATTTATTTTATAATCAATTATTTTTTGTGCGTAGTTATCAATCATAAATAGAAATTTTCAGGAATCAACAATAATTAATAATTTTAATCTTAAAGCATCACAAATTTATTGATCGACCCCCACTGACGTAACGTAATTTCTGATCTCAACCGGTCACCAAAGTTCAGAAACATCAGGCACAGTCAGTAGGTACTTGGATGGGTGACCGCTTAAGCTGTATGCTGTTGTTGTATAGAATATATCCACTGTAGTTATTATATGACCTTAGTAGTTAAAAATTGACTTAAAATAAAATTATATGAAAAAATTTTTTCCTAAATAATTTTGATCTATAATTTACTAGCCGCTAGTCATCCACTTCGTTGGGCAATTCCAATTTTATTCACAGATACATTTTAATAACACTATATTATTTTTGACCGATCGTAGTGAGGTCTATGTTAAAACTTAACGATTTTGCATTTTGTTTGTCTTTAGGTTTATATCTATCTACTTTAGTCTACTCAACAAGTTGAAAAGAAATGTATACCGTTTAAAAATACATGGTACATTCGATTCGGAAGGTGCTATACAAAAATATATTTTAAGATTTTACAGTAGATTAAAAATTGCGATTGTTATAAGTATATTAAGATGGAACAACGATGTAATATCCTCAGAATTTTTTATAAAGTATTCTAATACTTCATCAAAAATAATGATTGAGGTATCAAACGAAACAGAAGATGATAAATAATTCTTAATTCGCTATCACTGTTCAAAATTCATCTAGACTATATTTTCGTTAGTCTTCGCATCTGCCTTGAAATGAGGCGTCACATATAATTAATAATGTTCTACCAATCATTCGACTTCGGGCACATTCATAAACAAAAATCACCTTCAGCCTCAGCCGAAGCTTTGTCCATAGCCGAAGGCTTGTATTACTAAATGAAAAATGACGAACTTACGATAAACGACCTGTGTCAAACGGCATGTAAACTATACTAAGTGAATAAATCAACTTAACCCGCACGCACGCTCGTGCCATTCTTACTTTTTAGATAAATTGACAAAATATCAAATTTTATTTGTGATAATAATTTTATAGACTCGAAGTTAGGTATAATTAAATTAGTAAGAGATAACATTTTTGTTAAAAATATTTTTATTGATTTTATTTTCAGATTATTTTTTATAACTATATCATCATAATATATATAACTATATCATCAATGAAATTTGATGAGCTTTTAGCCAGTATTTAACCATAAATTTTTTTAAGCTTTAAGCCAGATCGGATATCCAAAATTGACAAGCACTTTTTTCCGAAGCTGCAACTAACTAAGAGCTCCTAGTTCGCTAACAAAACTTCGTTATTACACATAATAATGAATGTAAAATGATTTCCTAATAATTGAAAAGTATGTCAAAAGAACAAAACATATGTTTCACAAATGGCTTATTATTTTTTGTACAATATGAATGAACAGATGGAATATATTTAAGTTTGATATAATTAAATGCTTTTATAATATTAATTTTTATTATATCTACCTATTTAACAATTTATTAGAGACTGTGATTTATTATTAAATTAGCTGAAATGGATATGAGTCTACAAACCTGCGCTATGAACTAACATATAAGATTCTCATATCATTCGACTCTCGGTAGTAATATCCGAGTCACTATATTCATGAAGAGATAAAGAGTTCGTGTGCCCTAAAAAGGCTGTAATTTTTGGGTAATGAATATCATTATCTTTTATACATTTTGAAAGACGTGCAAGTTGAATTGTGTCAAAAGGATTGTAGTTTGATAAAAACTTTTAAACTAAAAATTGCACAGCATACGATTTTATATAAAAAATTGTCTTTGTCTTTTTTAAAAATAATAGAGCGCTTAGAAATTTTCACACATTACTATCTCTAGTTGCATGATCGAAATTATAAAGCTTCATAAAAAATTTTTCAAAAAAATAATCACCTTCAAAAAAATAAACTAAAAAGTAAAAAATAATTTTAAATTAAATATTTCTATAAATAATTTCTTTGTGACCCATTAATTGCCTTTCGAAGACGACTCCAATCAATTAATTTTTAGCTAAGGGTAAAATTGGCACCAACTTCGAAAGGTAATTGGTCACAAGGAAATTATTTATAGAACTATTAAATTGAAAATAATTTTTTACTTTTTAGTTCATTTTTTTGAAGGTGTTTCTTTTTGTTGAACAATTTTTATTCTTTACTTTTGATTGTTATATACGATAAGATTTTCATTTAGATGAAATTTAATCACTAAAAATTGTTTTTGTCCTTCTTCTCCCTTCTAAAATGTTATACCTTTGCAACAAACACCTTTGGATTGAAAAATTTTTTCGTCAAATGTTAGGATTATGTTACATACATGTAGACATATATATCTGTATAGACTGAATATTTATAGTATTGTATGAATACTAATTGAAAATAGTCCAAACAATGATATTCAATCATATGTCGAGCATATAAACAATTAACTCTGTTAGTTGTTATCTTCACTAACAAATAATAGGATTTTGATAATTATAATTATTTAATTAATTAAGCCTTAAAATGAATTACTTTATTTTATTTCACTTAAAATTTTCTATTTTTATAACTACATAAAATTAATGCGCATTCTTGCCCCACATCACTTTATTATATTTCAAAAATAATTGACTTTAAAATAAACGAAAATACAAGTTTTGTGAATGGA
Source organism: Chrysopa pallens (assembly GCA_020423425.1). Taxonomy (NCBI): domain Eukaryota; kingdom Metazoa; phylum Arthropoda; class Insecta; order Neuroptera; family Chrysopidae; genus Chrysopa; species Chrysopa pallens. The sequence goes on from CM035594.1 coordinate 17,403,132, forward strand.
TTTTTATCCACACATTTAGAAGAAGACGTTCGTAGTGATTTATGAATTTATATGCTAAATCAGAATGCAATATGTTGAAATTTTATAATTGTATTTAAACTAACCGTACACTATGGTGTAAGTCCACAACGATTGGAATGACGACAAACTAACAATGTAGCACAAATTCCAAACATTCAAAATGAATATATCACCTGCACCGTTATTATTTTAAAAGATTTATTTTGTGACAAAAAAAAAAAGAAAATGTTTTAAATACCATACGAATAAATTCTACTCATTGTACTCAGTCTGTCTCTGAAATGTAAGACTTGAATTTCAAAAGTATGGTAATTTTATTATTTTGCATTGGATGTACCTGATAAATTAAAACTTAAAATTATAGCAGGATGAAATTCATTGAAAACGAAAGAGAATATAACAAAAATGAAAAGAATATTAATTTACGAGTAATCTGTGGTCGGCAAGTGTAAGTTGGTTGGTTTTTAAGGGAAAAACACGGTTTTTCATCTTATTTTGAATGAATATCGAAAAACTACCCTAATTTTCCTTTTCTAATGAGTTTCACCCTACTATTTCATTTGTATTTTGCTTGTTACCATTTTTAAGAGCTTCTACGCTAATCAAATAGTCATTAATTCATAGAAAAAACATTAGATAAAATATTCGTTATGGTAAGTCAAAAAATTATTTTTGTTAAGAATTCACCAAGTTATGACCACTTGACTATAGTGTTTTTTTTTTGTGACTGTGAACTTAAAGCACGAAAAACAGTCAGAAAGTATTTTTCGTAGAAACCCCATGATCTGAAAAGTGTTTTGTTTTGTTCAATACATAAGACGAACAATTGTTCTAATTATTTCGAAGAACCTTCGTTATATATAGTCCAAGCACAAAGACATTTCGAAATCATCAAATTAATTAAAAAGTTTGGTACTTATAGGACCAAATTAAACCGTTTTAAGATCGTGACGTTATTACGAAAAACGTCTCGTTTTTGTGTAATAAGTGATTTAAATTTTATTGATATATTCAAGTGACCATAGTAAGTCAATTTTTCTTTATGAAGTAACGTCTATACCTCTCTGACCCAAAAAAAGCTATACGCCGAATAGCCAAAAAATAACAAGTTTGGTAATTTCGATTATTAATTTATTTTTTTTAAACAGTTTTTGTTTAAAAAATATGTTTCAACTTTTTAAAGAAGCCATTTTGATAGAAAATCAATTCTCTACAAAATTGGTATTGTATAAAATGTCGAAATTTTTCTGCGTTTGTGAGATATATTGAAAAAAAAAACTGACAAGGGTACGTTTTCATCTATTCACGCCTCTCTTCTATTTTCACCCTCTTATTTTAAATAGCACCCTGCGATTTCTTCGGAATAAATAACTTATTGATCGATTTCTGTAATAAAAACTCTTGAACATCATACTTCCATTCGTATTTATAAGTTTCTATTTGAATCGTTCAAGTGAGAACTGGCAACGCTTGATGAAATAATCACCAATAAATAAATTGAATATTTAAGTGTGAAAAACCAATCTTAAAAGGATATACATTATAAGATATAAATAGACATGTCAAATATTTTAAAATTATTTATAAATAAATGATAAATTTTATGTACCTGTATGAAGCATACCTACCTTCTATTTTAAATATTTAACATTTTTATGGAATTCTGTTTTTTTTTTTAAATTTAGAATGGAATTTTAATAAATATTAGAGATATTTGATATTTTTATTAACACTAAAAACATCACAGTTATAATTTATATTAATAAATAAGCATAATGTGGTTATTTTAATTTAATCTAATTCTATTTACATACAATCTTTAATCTCATCATTTTTTTTATTATTTGGTATTTTGTAATTGTAATATAACAGGGCGGCTGTGGCTGAAAAATAATTTAAAATTATTTTTAAGACGGTTCGCTAAGTACAACTATGTATCAAAGTGCGTCAAAATGTTTTAATTCGTTTCTATGGTCACGAAATACTAATTTATCAATCAAATGATGTACAAGTCGGTGTATAATTTACATCGACTCATTATTATTTAATTCCAAAATTATTCAATTTTAAAGAAGACATTTTTTTTGCTCGTCATAAAATAATGATAAACGTTTATAAAGATTTTTATAATTGTTTGTTAATAATATGTAAATAATACGGACGGTCTATCTGTAATCACTTGTAAATATAATATTTGTAATATATTTATTAAATCTAATTTGTTATTGAATTACATTTATTAAACTTCTGGTGGCTAACCAGAACTAAGGCTTGAGTAGACTAGTAGGTGATTAAAAAAAGAATTTGTACAAACATCTTATTAACACGCAATCTAGCTAAGATTCTGCGGTGTAATATAGCAAACATATACAATTTAATTTTATACATTAGTAACATTTATGTATAAAGTAGGCACTGTATACTCGTGTATTCAACACCTCTCAATGGATTCGATATCAAAGTAACTTAAATATTAAGGAATCTAATAATATTCCATGACTAATACGTTTGTTAAGACCCCTCTGCTATTTCAATACAGTGGAAAGTATAGGAACATTTTAAGGGTTGTATATTAGGCAAAAGAAACACATTTGATTTAAGATCAATAAACAGTCAACAAAACCTGAGCAGTGACCCTGTGATTGGTAACAGCTCTGGTGACGTCGCAAGCTAGTAAACTATAGAATATTACATACATATATTAAACAAGGATGTCATGACAGATACTGTAGTGTTTTGTTGTATTTACATGAACAGAAACAACATTTTTCACGCTCTTTTGAAAATTTAAACTTTAACATTGATTTTCATTGGTATAATAGTACAGATTTCTATGAACTATCAATGTAGTGTGCCTATTATGTAATAAAGAATCATTTAAAATGATTTCTTAAAATTAGTCAAATTGCGTATTATTTATAGCACGAAAACAGAGCATTTGAAAGCAGCACAACACGCAGAAAAAATCGAGACACAATCGAATTCTTGAGACCATTCACGTCTCGTGATTTGACAAAAACATTTGACAATGTTTTTGTCAAATGTACAGATATTCGACTTTGCAATGAGAGGGAAGTTTGCACCTAAAATTTATAAGTAACCTTCTCAATGATAAGAACAAGTACATAGTATTTATTTATTAAGTCACTCATACTTGCCCATTATTGTCATTCAAATTTTGTTATAAATAATACATTAATCAATTTTTGGAAAAACGAGTGACTATGCACCGAATTCCAATTGTTCGTGACAGCGAAATTATTTATTGAATTCTTATTAAGAAATTATTTTTTAGTTTTTAATTTGAAGTCCATTATATTTTTATTATTCAAAGATATGTTAAGAATAATTGAAATCCAGTTGTCATATGACTGTACGATTTCATATATTCTAGTAAATTATTTTTGCATACTTTATTTTTATGCAAAGGTAAAGTGTATTTACCAAAAATCAAGTATGGTATGTTATTCTATAAATATGATTAGCAACCTAAGGCGTGCGGCTACCTCACAACATTTAATTCACAGAATCCAACTTCACAGAATGAATGTAAGTAAATAAAAAACGAATAAAAAATTCTTATGAAATTGCTTGTGCATGTATTCAAAATTCAAAACAATTTCTTAAACCTTCAAATGATTTTTGTTTTTAGAATCATTTAATTAGATAATAAATATTATAATTTTAAGAATTGTAAAGTAAAATAAGCTTGGCAAAATAAATTTTGAGAGATTGAAAAAAATAGAGAAGAGATTAAAAGAGCCATAGTTCTCGTACTTCAGATTTTACCGATAAAGTTTCAATTCCCCAAAAAGGGGATATTTCACATATTTTATCAATTTTAATTTATTTTTCCAATGTGAAGTACTAGTTAGCTACAAAGCTGATCTAAACTGTCTATGTTCATGCAACCGCCCCTAATAATACCAAAATAATTGGTTCTGCACCATCCCAATAATTATAAATAAAACATGTAGGGGAGAGGGGAACAAGATGAGATACGTAACGATTGAAGCTCAATAAACCATCATTTTCGTGTATATGTTATCATTTTTTGTTTGGTAATCACTCTTTCAGAATTCAATATAATTAGGGATATATGTTACGTAATTAACTAGAAAATTTGCAATAAGATGGAAAAATCTTATTTCCCCATCTTGCCACTCCCTCGACTAAGATGGAGTACCCTAAAAAGCAAGATAGAGCTTGCAAAAATCAATGTATTAACATATAAAATTATAGCCCTTTACGAGTATTTAAAAAAAAATACAATAATATTTATAGTGAGCCCATTTTCTGCATTCAGCACACTCAGTACAACCTTCATTTGACTTTAAATAACAATTACAATACAAACATGGTATATTACCCACCAAATACTAGTCTTTACTCAATATCTTGCACCCCCTCCACCCACATCATGAATGTATCGGAAGTAGTTTAATAAATAAAGATTAAAAGAAATGATGCCAATGGCCTCTATTATAGAACTGTATGTCCGAGAAGCGGAAATAAAACCCCATTATCATTACTATTCTGATTATCATTATAAGTAGCATATATATTTCTAATTAAAAATGTTCATTGGTAAAATAATATTGTTAACATATTCTCAGTAGTATCATTTTAATCAGAAATAATCCTGGCTCGATTTATTAACCGATTTATAATCAAATTAGATGTGATTACTATCACATCTAATTAATTTTGTATTTTAATAATAAATTTTTTATGATTGCCCTCCCTATATTTACAATTGGATATTATTATGATAAAAATTATTATTTTATGTAAAAAATTATACAGGTGGTCAGATGGTCAAATAAAACATGTGGTCACTTACACATATATTATCTATTACAAAACTTACCTATATATAATACACACATATTTGTGGATAAATAATTGTAATCATTTATTATCTAGCGGAATTGTGGTGAACTCAACTCAGCTAATTCAATTATTTATATTTTTTTTTACATTTTGTTTATTTAATTGGTTTGCTATTGTTCTGTTTATCAACGGTTTTTATTTAAATAGATTTACAATATCACCGCCTACTTGCGAAACTTTATTATCCCAATTTTTCTGAATACTATACATTTAAATGTGTCCATAAGCATATCATATCATTTTTACGTATACTTCTAAAAATTTGTAAATGACTTTTTCCTCTACATATATTTTGAAAAGTGGTTAGTTTTCTCTTATGGAAGCTGATTTTTCGAGTGTTCTCCACAAGCTTCAAATTGATAGATATCCGGTTTTTTTTGTTATTATAGTGAAAAGATCATTCAATATCAATTGTTAAAACCGTTTTTTCAGCTACTATACAAAATCAGACATCCGTTGTTCACAACTAATGAAATTGGGTATTTGACTGATTCAAAATTTGCTATATTTCACATCAAAATGTAAAACTAGACTTAATATCATAACAAAACTTGAGATTAAAATTAATATTTATTAAATAACAAGGAAGTTATAAGCTATTAAAGATTATATAGCCATCTCCCTCTTAAAAAAGATGCTGTACATGTAATTTACACAGGTATACTAGCAAGTGACGTCATAAGCAAGTACTTCTCTCTTTGTTTAATTAGGAATTTTAAATGTGGAAAGCTTACTTATTTTTCAAGATTTAAAAAAAACTTGAGATACATGTTGGTGAAGGCACTTCATTTGAAGTATTTAGTTAAATACCTTCATCATGGCGCCGGCAATATTATTGAAAAAAATTGGTTGTTTGTACCGGCCAAGGAGACATGTCCATTATTTCCATAAGAAAAATATTGATGCAATGAGTAATCAAAATGTTTTTGATTGGATAATCTCATCGTATCTCTTCGCATTGTTGTTAGGCTTGATGTTATCATTATTTCGTTGACAAGTATGTATTTAACCTTTATACAAGAAGGTTAATATTAAATATGCATATAACAAGTTAACAATAGCTCACTGAACCGTTTAATACGATTTATTTATTTATTGTACAAAGATAAGTAAATACATAAGAAGCACATACTATCTGACTCATCATTAACCAAAACAATTTATATTTAGTGTCGCACGATCTATTGTGGCTGGCTGTGCTGTGATTTACATTGTTTTGTATAGATAATCAACATTATTAAAATAATATTAACAAGTCGTGTTAGATTTAATCTTCAGGTACAATTGGAGTACGATCTGGAGGTACTGAAGTATGCAAAAATTGAACACTGCATTCTATTAAGAATATCACAAATGTCAAGGGTCCAAATGTTGCCAGATTAATTTTTTCATGTATGAAAATTCTGAAAATTGGACCTTTGTCTTTTCTAGGGTTCTCTCAAGATTTGTTTGCTAGAAATTAACGGACATCTGGTTTTTTGTTATAATTGTAGAACGGTTATTTTGTTCGAAAGTTTCAAAATAATTTTTTTATAATTTTCAGTTTCTCAGACAACAGAAATCTGGTTTTATTACACCGCGAGTAAAATAGTTTTTACATTTGTTATTGAATGATTATCCTACAACAAAACAACAGAAGTTCGTCAAGTTGCAGCTTGTGGTGATAAACGAAAATTTTACGGACTTTGAAAAAGAAAATGAATTTTGAATTTTCGTAGACCACACCAATCATAATTAAGCCATGTACAAATTTTAGATAGGTATTTATAATTGATATATGCTTATGCAATAAAAAATATAAGATCCGATTAAAAATACAGAAAAAGGAATTTGACTTTCATTTGGCCTAGGATTCATTCTTTTAATAGTCAGTCAGCACTTGAGGTGCAAATCGGGATTTGCAAGTGTTATTTAATTAATTTTTAATATTCAAATTATTTTTCAAGTTTTTTTTTTTCATTTTTCAAAGTAAAAAGCCACTTACATTAAAACATAAAAGAATTGTTACTTAAAATACTTACAATTTTAAAAAATAATATTATACTAATAGGTCAGACTTCGGCCAGAAATGCATTTGAAACATTTGTGAAATATGATTATCGCTTAAAAATGCATAATGTTTTTAAAAATCGTTAATAATTGATATAATTTTATAAAAATTAGTATCAGAGGGTTTTTGAGATCGCTGATTTTGATAAAAACGTTTTCAATATTCTAAATTTGTATAAACTAAACATAACTCTACATTTTTCTTTTAAAGTTTTTTTTTTTTCATTATATTCAATCAATGTTGTTTAAAAGCTCTTTGAACTATCTCGTTCAAAGAGCTTTTAAACAACAATGATTGAATATAAAGTCAACTTTTACGTATCTATCTTAAATTCTGAACATTTTCGACCCTTAGACAAGTTCATGTATATCTATGATCACCGTGCATCAAAATGTTATCATTCGTTATTATGGGTATGAAATACTAGTTTATCAAATCAAATGAGATATATAAGTAAGTCTATTTATAATGTATGATTTAACATTGGAAATTTCTCAAAATTTATATTTGCAATTAAAAATAATTACAAATGCAATTTCTTCAATCACTCTTTCAATTTTCAAACCAATAACTACAGTTAAGTGTCATTTTTTTGTAATTACTGAATAATTTTTGTTTGACATTTGCTATACAATTTATATGCCAACAATTGAACAAATAATTATAGTTTCTAGAATGTGAACGAATAAAAAAAATGAAATTTTGTATGGACTTTTATGCATTTATGAAAAAACCGCATGTCTGCATACAAGAGCTATATTTAAAAATTATAAAATTGGTCAGAATTCTTTTGCCGATCAATAAAGAAGATTGCCAAAGTTCAAAATCAAATCAAAACAATAATAAAAGAGACAATTAGAATGCACACAGCAGACAAGTATTTGTTTCGTACACGTATTATGTATTTATTATTATTATAAGATAGAGATAGATGGATGCAATGAAATGCACCACATTTCATACACAAGTCGAGTGTTACATGACAGATGGTAGGTAGAGGTAGTAAGAGATCTAGTGACAACTAACAAACTGTACTAGTGATGGTTCGTCGATCAGTATTGAGTAATTTAAGTACTCTCCCTTTCCTGGAATAACGACAAAAACGAGAGTATCCGGTTCTATTGAGATGCGTATCATCATATCAGTCAATACTGTAGAGGTTCGTTCATATTAGTAATAGTAAACTGAATCGATCGAATTAAATACACACAAGCACAATTACATTAGGTAAAGAAATGTATGTGTTTATTGGTGGTAATACATATATCATCTATCTTTTATCTATAAACAAACACACTCTATTTGACTGACTCTGTTTGTGTTGTTTTAGTTTCATTTGATACAGGTAATAGTTCATTAGAGGATACGAACAACGGTGTGTCAATACTTATTACTGTTATTAACACATACAGCTGGGCAAAACAACACATACATAGTTTTTTTTTTAATAACGTTATAAGTATATATAAATATCACAATTATTACAAAAGTAATCTTATACGCTTGCAAAACTATTTTAACTTAACCCTATCTTATATTTTAGTTTTTAACTTGGCATATAGTAGTATATACGGGTATATTATATTTAGTCTAAAGTTGGTAACGCTGGAAAACATTAGGTGTAAATGCTCGTGAAATCACTTAGTGCATGTCCATCACCTGATTACAAACGAGAAGAGATTCGAGCGTAGAAATATTCTTCAAACTTGACATGAGTGCTAAAATTATCAATATCTACAAGTTTTGGGTTTAAATTTTTCTCTAGACAAATACGAATACTGAAGATTATTGATGAGTGGGGTAGAGCTTATGCGTTTATTTCTAATTTACTCGAAAATGATATTTTGAACTTGGTAGGTATATTTGCTAGATTCATCAAAACCTACATTTATTTGGAACATTAAATGAGCTAACACTTCATCTGAGTTATAGTAAAAGAAAGTTCAATGACATTTGTTCCGCTGTAAGTTTCAAACATGTTATCGGATTTTGATCCAGTTTCATTTATCATACTCAGAATTTCAAAATAGATGCGGCGTATTGCAATCGTTGTGAAATGAATTCATCTGGAGGAAATAGGATAGAAATTTTTGTATTGCATGTATCTGCATTTTAGGGAATATTTCTAAAAATACTTTAAACTTTATTTGTAAGTAACGTTGGAAAATGCTGTTTTTGAAATCGATGTGTACGTATAGATATACCTAATTAATTCATTTGGGGGCTTTCATAGGAAAATATTTATGTTTTCTTTTGAACTACCGCCCCCCCCCCTTTTGAACAATCAAGATGGTTTTGGTTTCTGTTGAATTAAGTCGTCAACATATCACAGAACGATTATTTTAATTGAATTGCCCAGCCAATTGAACGACAATTGATAATAGTACGTAATTAGATTGATTATTGTATGTTCATGTATATGTAATTTACACTAATTTAACAACAACTTGTGCAAGCAACACACCTGAATTATTGACATTAAAAACAATTGAATGTTATGAATTGGACTTTACTACCAGTAAGTTGACTAAATAGTTTAATAGATTTAATTACTATCACTAATTACAATATAATTAATGTTAAATGGTCTTATGTAATGTGTTTATAAATGTTTACATTACATACGTAATAGTATTGTATTGTGATTTACATCTAAATAATGTATAAACATTTTATATTATACACTAATTGTTACGCGTCCGCTTCACAATTCGTTTTTTTTTTTAACTTTTTTCAAAAATACTTTATTAAAAATGAAGATATTCTTATCAAAAACAGAACTAAATATAACCAAGCATAATTTAGCGACTATAGTAAGAGTTTATATCTCTATATATTTTTAAAAACTGCATTTAAACTATTTATACTCGACATATATAGAATATATCAGTGTATAGTTAATTTTAATCTAAAGTGTGTAACGCTAGCAAAAATTGATTTTACACACAAAATATGGGTGTCCATAGAATCAATCAGCAAACTAGACTATATCCGTTTCTCGTTCCATCGGTCCACCTGTCATCAAGATCACTCAAATTCGGTGAGTCATTTCTGAACCGAGATAAAAAAAAATTTATATACAAAAACTATTTGCGTTTTTAAAACAAACAACTTTTGTTTGAAATATTCTTTCATGAAACGTTTGGATTCGTTAGACTTTTATCTCAAATATAGCTAATAAACACATATACACAATACGTATTATTATATGTATGTATTTATAACTGTATAGACTGTTTATTTAGAGTATTTATTGATTAGTAATGCTAAAAAATATTTCTAATCATATATATTCAATCATATATCGAGAATATAAACAATTAACTCTGCTAGCTGTTATCTTCATTTGTTTTTATTAAAAGTCAATAAGAAAATAATAACTTTAAACGAATTTCCGTTCAATATATATAAAAAACGTTTCCGATAACAGTTGAAGAAATCCATAGTAAACTGTATTAACGTCAAATAGTACATAATTAAACAGTTTTAAAGACCAGTAAAATGATGAACTCAGTTTCCACTAATACAGAAAATTACCAAACCAAATGCGCTACAAACGTCAATTTTACTTTTAACCAAATTATAAGTTGAAAAGTTAAAAATTTGTTTTTTTTTTTTTAACTTACATGTAAAACAAAATCATTCAAAATCGATGATACGTTCGCCCATTTTTTCGAACACGAAAGTAAAAAACTAGAAAAGTTTTCAAGCAAGTAATAACGAACCGCGTGCCCCTATTAGAGTCGTACATAGATATACAGGATATAGACTTGAGAAGGGATTTCTAATGCTTGATGACAAATTTGGATGGAATGGCTGAAATTAATTCAAAATTATAAACGGTAATTTGTTCGAAACATATGAATAAGAAACATTTCTTGTTATTTAAAAAAGAAAATATTTTCATTATGATGTTATATAAGAACAATCCAATCAAAATTATAAAAATGAAACAACTTGACTTAAGTGATTATGTGATTATGATTATATGATAAGACTTACATTTATTTTATACTAGCAGTCTGGTCCGGCCATTTTCGCATTTAGCACTAAACAACACGGCCGTTGATACACCTTTGTTGAGGTATTTTAAACCAAACATTATTTACTAGTTCCTTTTTACATACATTATCGAAAATAATACACAAAACGAGTACAAATAAATTTGAACTAATATTAACAAATCTCGGGTTGTCAATCGACAATATTAATTTTGTAACATCGTATGATAAATATCAATAAAAAAAAACTTTGTAGTGGATGTGTCCTTTATTTTTAACAACGCATTGTAACAAATATTTTTTTTGTGGAAGATTCAAGTACATATCCATGGTATCCGCCCAGGGTACAAACCACTCAAGAGTATAAAAATTTTTATTGCCTTATTTAGGGTTTTTATGGTTAATTGAGGTCTAAAAAAAAAAGTATTTATTTTAATATTGAGTGGCTAGTTTTCAAGATTTCGCTTGATATAAGTTCGAAAAATTGGTACCCGGATCGGACTTCAGGTGATATCCCAAAAACTACGCATCCAATTGTTGAATGGATTATTATTGAACTCTACAGGTCGAATTACGTTTATATACAAAATCTTATCGAAGTCGGAGATATATAATTTTATTCGGTTTTTTGGATTTTTCAAAGAGTACCCCTTTAAAAAATTACGAAAAATTGAGAAAATTTTTTTGTACCTGATTTTGAAGTTTAAGGTTATAAGTGTCGTTTGACCTGTAGAATTCAATAATAACAACAATTTATCGATTGGATGTGTAGTTTTTGAGGTCAATATTTCAGACTTATTTCAAACGATATCTAGAAAACTAGCCATCCAATCGTAAAATAAGTGTTATTTTTTATTTTCCTAGACCTTTTTCATCCTAGAAAATCTAAAATTTTTTTGGGATTTATGGATGATTTTTAAGATATTTTACAGAATCTCAAAAACTAACTGTATTACGTTAATATTTTGTTTTAGCCAATGCTCAAAACTATCCACGATAAAAACATATTTTATATCACAATCTTGATATTTTCTGCTAGTTTAAATTGTAAACTCGTTATCACCGATATCACAAACCCCAGGTAAGAATCCCCAGTAACTAGCGATAAATAACCATACATACATACATTCACAGCTATTAAGTAACTCTCAAAACTCCAATGAGAATTTCCATGAATGCAAACGATAACACGTTTTCGGAATTAGCAAGGACATACAGACAGACACAAACAAAATGGGATTTGAATTTGTATTATTCAATAGATTATATGCAGTACATCATTTGATAGAGTATTAAAAGGAGGCGAAGGCGACTACTTATATAGATAGTTATAATAATTTACCTATATCAAGTAAATCATAGTCATGCAACAAGAATGAAGGAGATATTTTCATTATGTTGATGTCTAGAAAACTCAACTGAAATGAACGAGCAAGAAGCAAAATAACGACCTACATATTGTCTAGAATTATAATTTTGATTGATTGTTATTTGCTATAATATTAGATAATGATAGAAAATATATTTAAATTCATTACTTTATATTTTATACCAAATGTGTTATATAAATATGCCATCATTGTTTTTTGTTATTGCAAACTTAAGGTTTGTTCTTCTTTGCCTGATTCGACGCTAGTAAACTCTATGAGCTACGTTGGACAAAAATTTTTTGAAGAGCAGTTATGTTTTAGATAGATTCGTTTCTAACAAAGACAATTTGGAGTGTATATTTTCAATTTTCGCGAACAAATAAATCAAAAAATAATTTTCCAATTTTTTCAAAAAATGTTATGCAATTTGTTATGCACAAGCTTTATACGAAATCGGAGAGTGTGTTTTCGAAAAAAAGATTCTAATATACAAATCAAAATTTTATTTTATATTAAAAAATATTTTTGTGGATACCAAATTTTATAACATTTGGATTGGTAATTTATTGTGTTATTGCGTTATGCAAGAAATAGTCGAAAATTAAATCTCATAATCTCGTAATTTTTATTTATTTTAAACTTAAAACAAAAAGAGAGATTATCGCATTCGACCAGTGTGTATGGAATGTGATTGGTATAAACAATATTCGTATATATTAATCTATATGGCCTTTTAATCAAACGTATTTCTCAGAAACTAAAAATCAAATTTGAATAATTCGGATCGAATCGAAAATCACCAGTTTCAAATTGACGGTTATCTGCTTTGTTTTTATTTTAATATGAAAATCATTTAATAACAAATGCAAAAACAACCTTGACTTTTTCAGATTTTTGGATAATGCATCCCTAATTCTGTCACGTATCGGAAAAAATTGGTTTTGCATGTGTGTCAATTGAAGTTTGTAGACACAGTCGAAAATGTTAGACATTTGCAATCGAAATTTTTTTAAAAGACATTTAGACCCAAAATACTATTTTCCCATACAATATCCCGAAATGCATAGTGAACTCCACCTTAGATCGCTGATGATCATTATCACTTACTATTTGAATCGGAACGTTTTTAAAACCACAATGTTTTATTTGTATGTAAAATGCATTACATGAGTTGAAGTAGTTAAATTCGTTAGTGAGAAGCTGTCAGTATTGTTTGTCGGTCCAGAGGTTTGTTCATAGAGAATAGTAGATAATAGCATTATGACATAACTCTCTTCTCTTTGAATTCGTGATAGACAATGGTTATTTCTTTACTGATCAATATTATAGTATTTTCTAACATTAATTTATGGAATTTTGTTAATGTTATAAATGATATGTTATTAAAAATCTTTATACAGCGTTAATAGTAGGCGTTAAATGAAAAGTAACCATTAAATTAAGTATTGACATGTTGAAATTACATTTTTACACCCCTCAATATTACACCCCTTGCTCCTCAAGTTATGCATGTGCTCGCTCTCAAATATTGTTTTCCATCTCTTTATTGCAAAAAACCTTTATAGGTGATTCTACGATAAGCGGTCATTTTCTATAGAAAAATCGCACAACAAAATTTTTGAATATTAATTTTATTCACAATCAACTCATTTGTGCATACTAACATTATCTATCTTAAATTTTGAAGGAAAAATGTATATAAGTACCATGGACATCGGTAGGACCTCTAGCCATAGAATAACTTTTATGTATAATCACTATTGTGATGAACATGTATGACGTCATTTATCCAAATCTCCTTCTTTGTTTAAATAATTATTTTGAACATGCATATTTTGAAATTTTTTAAGGTTTTTAAGAAATAAATTCAAATTCATGTTCGTGAAACAAAGACGCTTCAATTGAAGTGATGTGAATCATCCCTATTGTAATACATTCCAGATTCGTTTGTCAATTAAAGGGTTAAACCATTAGCACTATTAATTGTTATGTTCATCTGTAATATTTTAATAATTGGCTATCAACAGCTTTTTTAAGCATCCCTGCTCCCTAGTTACCATATAAAAACCTTTAATAGATAAAAGTAATTTGTAGCATTGCAGGCAGCATGATAATAATAATATTGGGTATGACAACTTTTACATATTTTCTGTTTTACAATTATTATGATTATGTGTATAAAATTATTATGAGCAATTTGTATGCGTCTGTTGATGCGTCTGAACAGTGCAGGCAGGGGCCGAGCGCCAGAACGCTACGCCTTAAGGGCACCGGTCACTGACACCCACCATATGATCATCATCAACAGAGCGGTCTGCTTATATGATTATAGTATGTTAGCAATGTTGATGATGTTGAACAAGAGGGAGGTAAAATGTATGTAACAACAAGGTATCCAGCATGTAAATATGTATTATATTATGTGTATTATATGTAGGATACAAAGCGCTCTCATATCGACAAAAATGTGCATACCAATGCAAATCGACATATTCTTTCAAAATTTTTCAGTGATTTTCATCAAATATGCGAAGAATGTATCTAAAACTAGTTACCACAATCTTAGCTGTCAATAGATTGACGAAGTGTTTCGTCACGTATATACCTGTTCTTTTCTATCTGTCATGTTGAATTTCCATTGTCATGTTTTAAATTTGTATACAAGTATATTTATTACTATTTTTTTTTTTATATTACAAGCAAGGTAAAATCAAAAATATTTCAATTTTTAATTTTGTAGTGATTAAAAATCGTATTTTAATCACTTTTAATATTATAACAAAAATCAATTTTGTAGGTTATATTTTCATTTTTAAATTATGGTATTCTGATGCGTATCCGTGCGCAATGATAAATATATCCACAAATTTTTAATATGAAATTATGACCATTAAAACAGAATTGTTGACGCTTCGACAGTAAAATTTTAAATGATAATGATTGCATGATTACCGTGGGTTTTAAATAAATTTTACTTGTATAATACATAAGTTATTAGGTAAAAAATATTTTTTTAAATTAAAACTTTTACTATCTATAATTAAGGGGTAAAAGAACTATTAAAAAAGTTTATTTCTTGAATTTTTAGTATAATAATTAAGAAGGTATTTAATACCAAATGTTGGAAGCGCAATGAAATAAGAAGAAGAATGCTTTTCAACGTTATCATTTAATTTTTGTATAATATTATGTCTTGTTTTGTATTATATATATTGTATTTTCATCCGATTTATATATGTACGTTATATATGTATTTACCATGTATTAAATCAATGTGGAAGACAATGGACAACGAAAATGTGGACAAACAGAAGAGATCAAGTAGGCATGCAAACTCAGTTACTGCGCTAGTCTGTTTCTATTTAGTAAGAAATTATTGCAACTGAGTTAAAAAAGATAAATACTAAAACTCGCTTTACTCGCAGACATTTTTCGATTCAACAAAAACTTTTAAAACGAAGATAATCAACGAGTCAAGCATATATTAAAGTTTGAGAAAAATCTTTGTACCGATTCTCTATAAATCCACAAAAATGGATAATCACTAGAGTAAAGTGCCAGACCTAATAAGCCAATTTTAGAGAAATGCTTATTATTCCCCCTTTGATCATCCCAAACTGTTTTTGCTCGGAATATATCGTAAACACTTCAATTCTGGCTTACAATATCCGTCGGTTTTAACTGATAATTTTACCGATATCTATTTTCAGTATTCTTTAAAGCAGATCTAAAATTTTGTTCGCTTCTAAGAAAATGAAATTAATTCAAATTGTGACAATACTTTTGGCACACCTTGTATATATTTCAAACACAATTTATGTTAAATAAACAAACGTTTTTTTTTTACTTGAACTTTCTTCTGTATCTCACAGTTTAAAAAAATTGAAAAAATAGGTCATAGATCCATCGAGCCCATTTGATCGATCTTGCTCCTTCACGAATGTAAAATCACTGTTTTGTTGTAGTCCACATTATTAAACATGAATACGCACTTGTTTTACTGTTAATTGTACAATTATTTTAAACTTTTCGAAATATTTTTTGAAAAAAAAAAATTTTCATTTTTTTTGGGAACTGAAAATGTAAGAAGACGGGCAAATATTCATAAGTTATATATTAGTAGCGAATGGTTAAAAATTCAATATCGCAAAAATTTCTATGTATAAATGGGTTGTTATAAATATTTATATTCAAAATTCATCATCCCTTTCTAAGAATAACCTCATTTACTTTTTACCGCATTAAAAATTCCTGCATTGAGCACGATTGAACGAAATTGTATGAAATTTGTATAGCTAGTAAACCAAATATCAGAAGAATAATAAACTTTGTTTAAATATTCTTTGACTTCTTACATTAAAATATATTGATGTGAAGTCGTGCAAAAATCATAATCAATTGTTTTATATCGATATTAATTTCTTATATTTCGTATAAAATGGTCAATACTAAATTTTCGTATAAAATAGACATTGTAAAAACAAAATGGTAAAAATGGTATTATTATAAAATTTTAAAAGTACAGCAATAAAATCAAAATTTATAACTACCAGTTTTAAGATTGTCGATTTGATATGATAATGTATACAAAACACATAAAATATTACAAATAATATTTATATAAATTGAATACTGCAAGTAGAAGATGAAATTGATTATTTAAAATTTTAAGCAAAATTTGTATTACATTTTATTCATTTTATAGTGTAAAAAATAAAATGTTTCTCTTTTTAAAATACTTTTATATAAGTTAAATAATAATTTAAGTATAATATTTTAATTTTTTTTTTTTCAATAATTATTTACTACCCAATTTCCACTCTTATATTTGTTAATAGACATTTAAATATAGGTAGATAATATATATAGACATAATTTACATATGAATATAATTGACTATATATACATACATTGACTATATTATGTATATATTATGTATATATATATATATATATATATATATATATATATATATATATATATATATATATATATATATATATATATATATATATATATATATGTATGTATTTATTAAATACAGTAAAGAAGATGATAGATATACCACTAGATATTGGTCAATAACCTCTTTAAGATGTTTAATTATACAGATAAAAAAGAACCTATGTTCAAATAATTATAATAAATGTATGTAGAATATATATATATATAACTATTAAAATTTATATGAAAAATATTAGCTGAGACTGTTCTCATTTCAATATTTTAGAATTCCATTCCAAATTACATTTCATTATTATATTATCAATGTATCCATGTATTTTTATATTGTATCATCTGAATATTTTATCATTCATAATATTATTTAAAGTGAATTTGAGCACGAAGAACCACGAAGCATACATATTATCAAGGATAGTAAACAAAAAAAAATATACTTAAGAACGATTATGCACAGCTGTTATTAACATAAAAGAGTGTGCTTGTGCTTCTAACAAGCTGTCGACATAAATTACATATAATATGCATTGTATTTCTTCCAATTTATTGTGAACGAATAACTCAAAACATACTTATACTGACATAACAATGAATGGTTTGTCGAACAGGTTGTCGAAAAATTTCTGAGTTAAAAATCAAAATTAGATTTTATATTAAAAAATTTTTTTTCGTGTAAAACACTTCGACAATCACTACGTTTTCTTTCGAATATGGTGAATAAATTTGAAAACATTTGGATATTTATTGTTTGTGGCAGGAAATTGAAAAACTTTTACATAATGGAGGTTGCTTTTGTATTTTATTTCAATCCCCTTTAAAGTCTTTTTTATCATTAAATAGTACTGTGAGGCAAAAATTACAACTAGAGCATTTATAAACAATAAATGTAATAAACAAATTAAAAACAATAAAAATTAATTATTAACAAATAAAATAATTTTTAAACATCATACAACTAGTACTTAAACAATTAAAAGTAAAAACAATAACCGTAGGAAAATTTAAAAAAAAATGTATATAAATAATATATCAGAGTATATTTATTTTAGTTTGAGGTTTGTAACGCTTGAAAATATTGCCGCACTAACAGAATTTTGGAATAGGTGTTCATTGAATCAACTGATTAGTCCTTTTTCGCATGGGTGCACGTCTGTACGTCATCCAGATAACTTAAAAAGGAATAAACATAACAAGCTGATTTTGGTGGCGTATTCTAGACCTTACAAATGAGTAAGTTTGTGGATGAACAAAATCAGTGCATTGGGTTCGTAGGATTCATGATCCAACTTTTGAACTGTAAAAGATAGAATACAACTGTAAAAACAAAAAATGTCAATTTTTAGCAAATATAACAACATAATTATAATTAATGTTATTATTACACGTATTTATATGTGTACGGACTAAGTACTGAGTGTATTTTAATAATAGTAATGATGGAAAATAGTTCAAAAATTGTAGTTATAGATAGTTCAAACAATTTAAGGGATGGTAAAATTAAAACTCCAAAAAATGCCTTTAAAAAAAAACTGGGTAGCTAAATTTTCCGATTGTTTTATTTTCTTATGGTTTAAAACTAAACAAAAACTATTATTAAAAAATTTTTATACGCATAATTAAAATATATTCATTCAACTTTTGTCTCATTTATGGGTTGTATAAAAAATTTTTAAGTGTGCAATTTATATGTTGACTAGCTATTGCCCGAGGCTATGCACGCGTTGTGTTTTTAATAGTAAATAAATGTATAACAGTCTAGGAAAGGAACGGAATGTTTTTCTCTAATTCAGAACATTTTTGCATACCACATTTCTAGTACCGCTTTCATATTCTACAATTACTGGCTGAACTGATAATTAAAAATAGTTAAAACAATAATACTCAATCATATATCGAATATTTAAACAATTAACACTGTTACTGGGCACCTTCCGTTCATTTTTTATATATTCTGAACTTACTGCTCGATTCATTTTCAATTTCATTAACGACCAATTCCATTTTGAAAATTTTTACAAAATTACTTTTAAATTATATGTCAAACCTAAACAATTCCTTTAAATCCGTTTAATTCGACTTAAATTAAAATAATTGCGTATAAAAAAAATTCTGCCAGATGGATGTCGGATCTACTATCATCTGAGAAAAACTTCAAACGTAGTTTCAAGAGCCAAAATTGAGCAATTAAAGTTTGTAATGATAGGCCATACACCGTATTCACCAAACTGATCCCAAGTGACTTCTATTTATTTTAAAATTTTAACAAAAAATAGATCAGCCGATAATGGTTTACATCAAATGGGGAGGTTATCGTACACACAAAAGCTTATTTTGAGGAAATACCAGAATCATACTTTTCTGAAGACTTAAAAGATTTGGACGGTGGGCATCTGCCAAAGTGTATTGTACTAGAAGGCGGTTATATCGGGAGAAAAAATTTACCAAAAAAAATTTTTTCCTAAAGTCTTATAGGCCTGCCCAATTATATTTGGCACATTTATAGGCGTATTTAGTAATATTATTTAGCAAACTTAACAGTCAATGAATGTGATAAGGGATTTTACTTAATTTTACCAAAATCGGACACCGCGTCTGATAGTTTCAAGCATGGATCTATCTAAACAATGAAAATTTTGATCTATAAGCCAAGACCTGCTATACTTATGTTACATTATATTTGGAGGTTATTAATTTTGAGAAGTTCTGCCCTTCGGGGATAAAAAAATAATAAATAAAAAGTTTTTGTTTAAGATAAAAAGATTGACAAATAGAAAAAGAAGTTCCTGATAAAAATTGAAAAATATACAATTTTTCATAAAAAACCTTCTGTGTGTTTTTACTCTATTATTAAACATAGATAGAGCTAACAGAGTTAGGGCACCTGGATCTTCCAAATATTGTTCACTACACTTTTGGGAACGCATAGAAAAAAAATTCCAGCCTTTATACTATAACATAGGTTTGACGCGTTTTGGCACTTAGTATTGATCATTACGCTGTTAGGAAAACTAAAGAAAATTTCATCCGTTATACTATAATGTAGGTGTGACGGGTTTTGGCTCTTAGTCGGTTTGAAAGATTCAGCAGATTTTCGAATTTCTCTGTTACGGTGAATACGAATAAAGAAAGCAACTAACATAGGATTAGCATAACATGCATAAGTGTGTATGTAATGTATATAGTAGATAGCTAGGCTAACTATACACTAAAATTTAATTCTTAAAAGTTTTTAAACATTATTTAATAAGATGGTCAAGTAATCTTATTTAAATAAAAAAAAGATTACTAATATTTTTATAATATCCACTGGGCATCAAGTATTTTAGTATGTTAATTATAGTAGTTGTAATGGAATGTTTGTCGTTCACATAACATTCAGTACCTCTATGTGTGTATTATACAGATATAGGTTAGGCAGACTTCACATCTGAATCACAACACAAACTGAAGTTTACTTCACAATTAGTATAAGCAACAGAGAAAAACAATAATATTAAAAAGGATTAATTTATAAATCGTGAAAAACTTGTTAAGAAATTCGGTTCAAAATTTGGCCTGGATTTTCGGTTGGTCACCATTTTTTCACCCTGGTGGCTATTTGTTTTTATCTCTAATCATTACTATCCGCTATCCGATAAAAAAAAAAAAATTAAACAAAATTCAGACTACTATAAAAGTTCCATATTACACTAGTACTAAAGAATCATTTAAAAATAAAAAAGTTTGTTCGTTTCTCTAAATATTATGTATTATTAAATACCAACCACAATAGAGAAATGATAATAAAATTGTAAAGAGGCAGCCACAAATTATAATATTTTTAATATTTATATATCCCTATTCAAAAATCATATATTCCTGATATTAATAATAGTAATTATAGTATAAAATTATAATGAATACTATGCATATATATATATATATATATATATATATATATATATATATATATATATATATATATATATATATATATATATATATATATAGGTTTTCGGAATGTGTATAAATAAATTACTCTGATAAAAGTTTCGTTCGAAAGCGTTTTGAATATAAACCCCAAACCCCAAACGTCAAACGCGGGATCTGTAACATAGTGCCAATATACCCTCGTCATTTTTTATATTAAAAAATCGCATTAATTTTCAATGTTTTTTTTCCTTTTTTAAGGCCTGAATATCAATTCCAAAGTAGATAAAAGAATTTTTAAAATCTATCATACATGTATTAAGTTAAACTACTGCAATCGTATTCACAAAACTTGGTTTTATATTGAAAAAATGTACAGAATTAGTCAGACAACAGTTTTTAAGAAACATTAAGGTCAATAAAGTCACCAACCGTCCTCAGTCAGAAATAAACAGTCTATCTACAGATGTCCATCGTGTATCAGTTCAGTCAAAGTTCAGTTTTCATTCTATCCTTGTTCCTTCAATAGTTTTCGTATTCCCACAAAAAATGACGTCCGTCAAATTCTAAAAGTTGGTTGGCGACGATTTTTAAAATAACTGAACTGCGATTGAAGCCGTACTGAATCACTGAGACTGAACTGTGACGGAGCACTGTAGATACCCTCTATTAGATTTCTCAGAATAGTATTATTTCTGCGTGAGACGTAATGACTGAACAGTTGCGTGCTTGATAGGTGTGAATATAACTTAATGAGTATCACATTTAGTTAATTTTTTTGACTGTCCTGTCATACTGATGTGAAATCTGTCTTACACTTAAAAAAAACACCACAGACACAGAATATAATACACAGACTATACATACGAATGAAATAAATATATACGATGGATGGATGGATCCCTTATGAAATTTTAAGAAGTTGAATACACAAGACGTAAGTACCGCAAATATTGTTTTAATATTAAGGTATGACGAATAAGTTAATTATTTATTTATTATAAATATAAAAAAAAAAATATATATATAACATTATTTTATATACGAATACTGACTGGACTGGACTGGACTGGAATCATATGTTATATTTCATTATAACAACCAACTACTAAATTCCTTTTGAATAATCACAGTGAAATTGATTGTAACATAACCTATAAATAATATTATGCATTCCAAGTTGTCGTTTACTGCTTGCTTGAACTACACTGTTGTGTTGTACTCAGCCAGTACTTGTACTGATTGACTACATTGATTTCATGTTGTAACTTTTTGTTCAAATTTAAATAATTGTTATTTGTCTGCATTTTTTTTTAAGTAGATTGATCACATTCTTATTGATGTATCATAATCACCAATATGCATTTTGTTTCAGATCCCAGCACACATCCAAATCAGATAGACTTCTAAAAGATGCCTTCTTTTTTTAAGAAATGATTATTAAGAACTTCTTTTAGTAATCTTTTTTCTGACTTCGCAAAGAGGTCAGAATTGTAAATTCTGTAGGAAGTCTTTTTTCTAATTTTCGAAAAAAGACAAAAGTATGAACTCTTTAAGAAGTTCTGTATGGAGTCGCAAATATGAAGTGAGTAAGATGTCGTTTTCCTGAATTCCGTAAGAAGTCGGGAATATTAGCCCTTTAGGAAGTGTTTTTATCGAGTTTTATAAGAAGTCAGAAATATGGAATCTGTTTTAGAACTAGATTAGATTTAATTTTTCTGATGAGCATTTCACTCAAAAAATATTTATTGTTTTCTAATAATAATCTACTATTTAATTAGTTTTTGTTTTCGTGGTCTTTGTTTTTTTTCATTTTTATAAAAACTTAGGATTATCAAAAGCCAAAAAAATCGAAGATTAAGGTAATATACTAATGTATCACAAATGCGTCTAACAGATAGTTGAGATTCTATTTAAGTTCCCAAATTTATCTAGATTGGTGATGTTATGTATGATTTAAATAATATTTATCAATGCTTGTAAATAAAATATCAAATATTTGAGCATAATTCCTATGGATAGATTAACGGACTCGAAAATAATATTATCAGTGTTCGTGTCTAATTGTTCCCTAGAAAAAATTTCGTAGTCTTTCATAGCATTCCCATTTAAGTTTTACAGTGTTTAATAGGCAGCGCATTCGACGTCTCAATGACTTTTTAAAGTTTTTTTTGTTTTTTTTTTTAATAATTCTGACGTCCAAATAAATAAGAAATATTTAGGATTTCTGCTAGATATTGCTATACAGGATAGTAACTAAATAAAATTGGATTGACCATTTTCTATTAATTTCTTTTCTAATTTGGTTTGTCGAAAAAAAAAATTAATTGAAAAGGGCTCAGTACAAAAAACATTAGGTTTGCTAAATTTTTAATCGAAGACTAAAATTTAAATTTTTGGGGTGGCTAATATTTTGACGACTTTGCTCGTCCTGTTTTTCTGTTTGGCAAGCAGTCACTGTCGCTTTGAGAATTTAAAAAATACAGTAAATAGGTGGCCTATATACAGCTATGAAGAGTTTGTTAGTATAATACAAATTATAATTTGTATTATAAACTATTTATGTGTTAATTGTTGGATTTGTGCTAAAATTGTGACAAATCGAAACATTCTATCGAAAAATGTTAAAAACTGATTCTTCTAATATTTCTATTCAAGTCCCTTCATTATTTTTAGCGTTGCAAACTTCAGTCAAACATAACAATTTTTACAGATGTCTCAAATAAAATTAGTTGAGAATCAAATAAATGCATTTTTCTCGTGATTTACCTGACATAAATAGAATATAGGATAGTAGATTAGAATTATTATAAATTTTATAACAGTATGTTGATATTGAGAGTACTAAGAAAAATTTGGTGTAAAAGTAATAATAGAATCACTTAGTTTGATGGTCTATCCGGTAGACCATCATTCTGTCAGAAGATCCAATATTTGTCGGTCTTAGAAAATCTTCTTTCTTTTGTTGGCAGAGAATTTTGCCAATCAATTGCAAAATCGTTCAGTAGTTTTGGAGTTCATCAGAATTATAATGGTTATGGTTATCGGCCTGTAACCTTGCAGAGCACAATCCGACAAACAGACAGACACAAAAGGAATGTTCCAAAAACGTCGTCATATATAAAAACTATTGAAATTGGAACAGAAAACATTTTTTTTTCCAAACTGAATACTTCCGATATATCATTAAATGTAACTCGGAAATAATAATGAAGAATCTATTGAATTCCGTAAAGACCACATGAATGGCACAGTTATTCATTGTATGTTGAATGAACATCATATAAAGTTGGTATCCGTTGTCCGTATCTAATGCTGCATATATTTGCATTAATACGCATGTAAGTATATTACGTCATTTAATGCTCTCGTTCATAACTAATGTAAATAGAGAGTGTAAATCTTGACATCATTAACATTGTGTAAAACGATATTGTAACTGAATCCCTGAAAAAAAAAACAAACAAACAATAATACTATAATCGAATACCGTGATTATCGTGCACATAATTTACTTGTTCAGGTGTGAAATCATAACACGCCATGCAATTTATGTCAGTCGATCAGAATACAAGCAACCAACGAACAACGTTCAGTAATAAGTAAACATTACGCATTATATTGTGTATGTAGGTACGATCACAAATCAATTACTAACAATTTTATAATATTTGTTAATTTAAATTTTGTGGCCTAATTACTTTAATGATTATAATTTACAATCTAATTAACTAGATATTACACGCGTGTTCGTACGCACGAGCGTTATATAGTATCTATTCAGTGTCGGATTTAGCTAACGAAGTGTCCTAGGCAGAATTGATTATGGTAATAAAACTAGTACACTTTTTGTCGACGTACTTTGTATTGAAGTACGTTTCCAAAGTTGATGTTAACAATAATAAATTTTGCTTATATTAAATTTCTAGTAAAGATTATGTTTTGAATAAGAAATTATTTATGATGTTAATAAATACTACTTATATAAATTATAGAGGTAAATATTTTGATTTTTTTCTATGTAGGGTACAATCTTTGAGACTACTGAACTGGTTCTAAAAACTCTTTAGAAAATATTGTACTTATAGTAGTTCTGTGAGCTCTAGGTCCCACTCAGAAGTAAATAAAAAGTCCACAATCCAAAATATGATCTTAGTTAAAGAAATTAGATATTATGTCAAAAAATTAAATGTTAGACTTATTAAATTAAAAGAAAAATAGTCTATTAATACATAGAACATTAGCATAGTTGTGAGAGAATCTGATTTCAAAACATATGGTCTCGGGTTCCTAACCGATTATCAATTTTTTGGTTGTTTTTTTTCTATTTAAAAAACAGTTTATTTTTTTAGAAAAAAAATATTTTAAAAATTTTCCAATTTCCTAAGCATTGAATTTCCTGAGTGTGATCTGTGTGATATTTCTTCCAAAGTTCTTCAAAATCGAAGAAGCTGGTCGAAAGTTACAGCGGTACAAACATAGACATATCAATTATCATATGGGACTATATACAGAGTTAAGCACTTTCCGAAGGGTGATTCGTACTCAACTAATTGTAAGACAATCTTAAACTAAATTATAATAACTCCATTTGAATAAGGATGAGCTTCACTGAACTCCAACAGTTTTCCAAGCGCAGAAATACAAAAGACATTTCATTGTGCCATTTTTCGGATTCATTATCAAGTAAAAGTCAAGTCATGAGCAAATTGATTGAAATCAAATTTAAAGTGGCTTACTTTTTTTATTTTTTTATTTAAACAAATACCGCCCGTTCATAATTTTTTGTTATAGAAATATAATTGCCATACATTCATTCAATTAATGATATTTAGTTTTTTAATACAATCGTAAGAAAATTGTTTATTCGGCATTTTTATGAAACTTAGTGCTACAATATATGGAAAAAAAATTTCTACGTTGAGAGTACACTTTTATGTGTATTTAAATTTTCTAAAAGATTGTAAGAACAATGATTTTTTTCATTGGAAACGTTCTGCTTATGATACTATAGTCAAGCTAGTAGAGCTTTTTATGTGCTTGATAGGTGCTGCAAAAATAAATTAGATACTCAAATTAAGAAAATTGAGCCATTAAAATACACTACTGCCGTGATATTACACTAGCAGAGCAATTTTAAAATAAAACCTTTAATAAATAATAAATAGTAAATATTAAAATTAGGTGCTTTTTAGGCGCTTCTATGGAGTAACTTCAACACAACAACTTAATCAAAATTAGCAAAAAAAAACATGCAACATGCACTTTTCTTCTGTGATTCATTTTGGATGGATTTTATTATTTCACACCATAAAAGTACCTATAGAGCACCAAATTTTAGTACTTATATTAAAAATGTTATTTATCATCATATTGACTCAATTTTCCCAATTAAAAATATAAGCACCTTGTTTAATTTTTACATCACCCAAATATAGCACTTTGACTAGTATCTGCTTATGAGCACCGGAATAATTGTAATCTTTAAATATAATTCTAATATTCAATATTGATTTATACCTACAGCCGATTGAAAGAAAAAAACTAAAAAAATTCCAAACATAAAAATTAAAGTAGTAACATTTTATTTATGAAGATTATTTACACTGAATTACTTCTTCAATACCACCAAATCATATGAATGTTGTTTGTTATAGGTATGTATTATAATATGAATGGCATGGCCCTGTTCAAATTAATTTTATGATTCTTTTACGACAGACAAGTAATCAATTATATAATGATTTAATTTTTTAAACAAACTTTCAAGCCATAAAAGTGACACATTAAATAATTATTAATTTATGGTAGTAGAGTAAATAAGGTGTACGTAACACACACACAAAGGGCAGAATAAAAATTTTCAACAATTTTAAATACCGTGTAATATTCTCATAATGTCCGCCGATACTGTATGTATTCTTATTTATTTACTAGTATCGATTACAATTGATTAAAGTACACGATAAAAGTTGCGATTATTTTGGGCTTATCGTTCGATGTAAAGTTGCGCCGTGCACTAGTTTGTTGATTCGATACTTTTAATAATAAATTTTGGCCAAAATAAAAAACTTAAAAGATTTATTTTATTTTATTTTGATTTATATGAACCGACTTAGGATAGGGAATTTTTATAAATAACTAAAGCGGTCATCATTCATGCTTCCGCTTAGGCCTATTCAAAAAATCAAAACATGAAAATAGTGGTAGGTAAGAGCGAAAGAATGGTATGGTAATTTTTATGCTCGACATACACAATATATCAGAGATAGATATAGCGGGCTGAAATTTTGGTGACGTATTCTAAACATAAAAAGTGAGTTTAATGTCGTGAAGTTGAGTCCAATGGACACTTGACCCAACTTCTAAACTATAAAAGATAGAAGAAAAGTTTAGTATAAAAAATGTTTATTTTTTTGAAGCAAACAACTTTTAGTTGAAACATTTTTTCGTAAAATGTTTGAGTTTTCCACAATTTTAGCTCAAAATAGACTAATTAACAGTTATTGGTAATCACATGTTATTACACATATATACATAACTGTATAGGCTGGATATTTGTCATAAGGGAAATTTCTATTTTATGCGACACAAATTTTCAGCATGAATATGTATCAATGACAAATATGCGTTGAAGTTCGTTGAGTATTTCATCGTATGTTTATTCATCAAATAAAATTACTAAATTGTGGTCTAGGATGAATCAAATACTATTAATTTATTCCAGTAATTACCACATTAACTGATTACTTATTGTTTAATTAACATTGACATATCCAAACTATACGAAAATATACTTTGTAGGACTTGAATTGGCAATGTAAAATTTATAGACACCAAATTATTCAAACTGAAAATGATAAACAAGTGATAAACACCATAAAAATACAAAATTACGTGCAAATGAAAATAGTAAGAACTGAGAAAATTGTTACAAGAATATTATTTACAAATTATACCATAAAATTCACTGAATTCGTCGCTATTTTTTGAAATTTTTATAACAAACTGCATAACCATGATATTCAATTGATTTCATAATAATATGTCAATATTTGTTTGATTAATTGGTCTGATTCGTTAACCTGCTAAGTTCGTTTGGACTAAAGTTAGTTTTTGTACAGACTAAAAAGCTAATGGTATTATCTATCGTTTGGTATAAGAAAAACGACCAAATTCACTGATAAAGAATGGGAATTGCTATGCATGAAAAATGCATTTTGATAACGAAATACTACGAATTCCTCAGTTTTCTGGTGAAATTGATCAGCTATCCTCGTGTGTGCCAGTATGCTCGTATCTAATTTTTTCTTGATTTAGCCAAATATTTAAGAATGTAAATAAATAATTAATTAAAAATAAAATTATTTCCTTTCGTGGATTTCGTGGACTAATTTTTGTTAACAAATTTTCAAATCTCAATCTGAATATTAAGGACTTGGAAATTTTACGTAAAATATTATTTTATGAAGAAAAGTATAAAACCGCCCAATATTTACATTTTTTTTTGCAGAATTTTAAAAATTAAAAAATTAAACGGGATCAACGGGATTTTTGGAAGTTTAATTATATAATGACAACTTTGGCAACTATTCGAGCACCACCACTGGGCTGACTGCAACATATGTGTACTATCAACGTGACGCATTTTTTTTTTTTGATGTTTTTACAAATTTGTTTCACTAAACGATTCATTACATAAAGGTTTTTAATAAATAAAACATTAAGAAATGTTATGACATTTCTTCAGCTTCATTGGTTGTATGTTCACATATGAGATTTAAGAAACTATTCGATCGGATCGCCTCCAGGTATACATAGACCACATTCTCAAAGATTCCTCTCTACACCGTCCATGTCTTGTCATGTATATACTACTATGTACAAGATACAACACACAGCTGTAGTTGTCCCCAATCATTGCCAATGTCATGGGAGTTTAACTTTGTTATTGATCTCTTATCAATTTATTATTAAATATAAGTATTTATTATTGATTTTTCAATCAAAATTTTTGATCAATTTAATTATCAACCCCTCCCCCCCTCCAATATAAACAATGCACGTCCTAATAATGGACTCAAAACTATCAAAAGGTGGCGTACAAGCTATGTGTCCGGTTCGTCTGCAACGAATTAGTTGCATATATTAATATTATCAGAGAAAACGCTAAATTTCGATTTTTTGCCCCAATTTCCTAGATCAAAACTGTTAATTTTATAAATACGTATTTCGACTCTCGTGGCGTATGAATATGTTCACAAATAACTATATATGTCCGGTGTGTCGAATTAGTTGCATTTACGAATTTTATGAGAGAGAACTCTGGATTTCAATTTTTTGTCTCAATTTCCTAGACCACAATTTTGTTTTGTATTTTATAAATACGTATTTGGACTACAAAGAAAGCCATCATCAGTATGAATTAACTAGTTGTAATGATTCTCCGAGGAGAAGTTACTTGTTGCTAAGTTGGTAACGGTTTGCGAGTATTACGACTAGCTAATGCATACTGAAGATGGCTTCTTTGTACTCAAAATACGTATTTACAAAATAAATAAATAAAAATTTCATCTAGGAAATTGAGTCAAAAATCGAAATTTATTCTAATTAGTTGAAATTTGGATATCAGATAATTATGAGATTCTTATGGATTTGGTATTTACTACATTTCAATCGTATGAACGAAGCAATCGAAACTAAGTTCATTTTTTGCGATTTTCTGTTGATAACCACTTCTCCCCGCCTCTTCAATATCCAGAATAATCAATTTCAACAACATTCAAATCATTGATGTGAAACTTTATCTTTTATCAACATACAAAATTTCATCAAGAAATATGAATGGTTCACGATAAAAAACACACAGTATCGTATATTAATATAGCTATATTTTTGGACCGAATATATAATTGAATATCATTGTTTCGACAATTTTCAGACAAAAGTTACTTGGATCGATTTGGTTCTTACATTTTAGGTCTTGAATACACCCCCAAATTCGTTATGTCTTTTCGTTTTTGAGTTTTCTTAGGGCCGCACGGACGGACGGTCGTACAAACGGAAATGGACTTATTAGGTGCTTCAATGAACACCTATATCAAAATTTTGTTTGAACGGGGTCAATATTTAATAGCGTTACAGACTAAAATTAATATACTCTACATTTTTTGGTATAAAATTTTGTGAGCCAGTAAGCTTTTTCACATAGATTAGTTCTTATTTATTATACTACAAATGGAAACCTATACCACGTATGTGAATTTCATCCAAAACGGATGACAGTTTACGAGATATATTCATATATCCACTATTGTTAACCATATAATTTGTAGTATCAGTCTGTTTGAGAGATCGACGGGCATAACATGAAAATTTATCAGAAACGAAAGTTTCAAAACGACATATACATTTTTGAAATCGGAACAAATTTTAAAAGAAACAGAAACAAAATATTTTTGAACTCGGAAGTAGCACGCAAATCATTATAACCAGAATGTTTATCCGATTAATCATTGTACAACTTTTTTTTAATTTACCAAATATCAGATTTATTCACAGCTAGTGGCAGAACTATGCGACACGTGGGTATCGGTGACATCAGCTTTGTAAGGCTTCTTGGAACTCTTGAAACATAAAATTGAATGGCCTGATTTGTACAATAATAGCTATACAAAGTTTTGAGTACACCTGATTAGTATTATTGTTAATCAAATAACGGCAAAAATTACATAACTTTAGACAAATTAAAGAAAAGGTTTCTGCTTTTACCGTCCCCGAATTTTTCAATAATTAATATTAGCTTCATGAGTCTTACGAAATTTGAAATCGTTATCATAGTGGAAGTTTTATTTTCTTAATAACAGTTTTCAGATTATGATTAAACATCAAAAATAAATACAAGAAATTCACCAAAAGGAAAAGGTAAGTTTTATATTTTCTTGTGATTAGCTTTTTTACACGTTCTGTTCAGGAAAAATGAACTTGAATAAGTGATAAAGAAACAATTAAGCCAAAAATAGCTTTAATTTCATCATTTAATGGATTTTTTCCAAAAGTTGGTGGGAAATGCGTTCAAAAAAAAAAAAAAAAAACATTTAATATGAAAAACAATCTCTAATACATTATTATGTTTATACATTGTGTTTCTGAAAATTTTCTCTCAAAAAATAACAACAATTTTAAAAACGCCTTCGAATTGAAAGAAATAAAATGTGTATTACATTATACTTCATTAGAGATATATGATTTTTTGGTCCGTGTATTCGACTAAAAAGTTAATTTAAAATTTAATTTATGAATTGTCTGATTTTGAACAAATGTTAAAATAAATACATAAAAGCTATTAATAATAAAGACAAAACTTTTTCTTTTTTTTGCATATTATAAAATTTATATTGTAAAATACAATCCATATGTTTGTCATAAGTATGCAAATTTATTTAGGTAAATACAAACACTGTTAAAATAACGGTTTCATTTACTTTGATCAAAGATGTTTTTATACTTTTTGATTTTGGCTCCTTTTTTTATTTTATGCTTCTTGAACAGTTTATGCCTAATTACCAGGATATTATTTCAGGGGAATTGATAGAAAAAATGAGATGTCTAAAATGAAAACAGTGTATATTAAAAAATGTATTTTTTTAAGTTCTCGCACAAAAAATAATTAGACTAATGTTATAAAATTTGATATAAGCAATTTTGTGATTAAAACGGATGGCTTGTCGAGGAATTTTTCACGATAAAGCATTTCTAAATATAAAATAAAAGATCGATGTTTTGAAATTTTTTTTTCGGAAAAAACTCTTTGACATTTTTTGCGAGAAAATTAAAAACAAAATGTAGATTACATTAGATATAGTATTTGTTATAGGGGTATTATTTCTAGTTACAAGTCCCCTTAAGACAGACATTACACAAATTTTGAGCTTTTATTAAATTTCTAATAAAAAGATATTTGCAAACACAAATTACGTGTAACTTGCACAGCTTTTAAGCTTAGGCATTAAACGGAAGGGGTTTCGAAAACAAGAAAGTATACACTGTTTGAAAATTTTTTGAACTTTGGCTATTGTGATTAATTTAAACATATTTGATTACAATAGTTTTAGAAGTATATTTCACTGATAGGAGCTTCAAATATACATGTAATATACTCAAATCTATGTAACATTTAATTTTGCAACTGTTATCAACAAATTTAATCTACTTGCAATATTCGAAGTAATTGAGTAAAAACCTAAAAATCAGTGACGTTCATTGGAAAAATGAGTCGTATTAGACATAAGGCATATTCTTGGTATGATTTTCTACCTTTTTTTGTTACAATTACTTCTAGATACAATCAAATATTAACGTATCTTTACTTTCTAATATCATATCTTTGATGTTAATCGGACTTCTTAATCGATTAATGCTCTACGAATAGCTTAAATTTATAATAAAACATTCGCAATGTTAAAAATATAATTTTTTTAGTCAATTGTTTGCATATAAATCTTATAACAAATATCAAACAAAAATTATTGAATAAAAAAAATGGAATTCAATTGTAAAAAAATTAAAAATATAAGATTAAAAATTGTAAGAAAATTGTAACGATCGAAGAAATTGAATAAGAAATTATTTTTAAGTGCAAATATAAATAATGATTGATTTAAATTTATTAATAAATTTTGACAAATTTTCAATGTTAAATCATATATCATTCACAGACTTATATATAATTTGATTGACAAAGTACTAGTAACCATAGCAAAATATTTTCATGACATTATCACAATATTTCGGAAGACCTAGTCGTTTAGAAAAATGTGTATCCGTTTAGAAAACAAAAAAAAAATCGTAATTATATTATTGGTTGTATAATGTATAGATTATACGTACGCTCTTTTGTCAATCGGAAGTTCATTCATATTAAAAAAAAAAAGCTATGAGGATTGTCGATATTCTGGTTTTTAATCACACTTTTTGTATGAAGTTGATATGCCTGCGGTATTATAATAATAATAATTATATTTTTTAGTTAAATCATTTAAATTAAGTTGAATTGAACATTTAAACTATTCACTAATAAAGTTTCAATCAGATACCTGATTACCATTCAAAATAAGACAAATGTTTCTTTGTTACTAGTAGTTCTGTGAATTGTAGACCTCACTCACAAGTAAATTAAATCTATATAAATTGTAAACTGTCCAATAGTGAATCAATTTTTACTTGCATCGATATTACTTTTTAATTTGTATAACTATACTTTAGAAAACATACTCATTGGAAACCTTGTAGTTTTGACTTACAATTTGTGTATTCAATTGGACACTAATTATCTATTTTTGTGACATGTATTTTAAAAGCAATCGGAATGGTTCACTGTGTGTGTACTAGGTAGTGGATACAGTGGACCACAGTAAATAAAACTAAAAAAATATATTTGCTAAGCTCTTTAGACAACAAAATTTAAGTGCCTGAAGTAGCATCTTTTATCATATAAAGTGTTTTCGGGAAACACCTGAAACGGATGGCATAATTGCCCACTAGTCCAAAAGTTAGATCTTTGTTTAATTGGCCGCCCTTTACACCATTTTTTTGTTAAATCATTAAATAGAAGTGTACAGTTCTTTGGACTTGACGAGTGTTAATAAATTTCATACTGACGTCATAATAAATATAGAAACCTGTTCAGAAAGTATTTAGTTGATAAATTTATCAAATTTTGATAATAAAATTTAAATTTCTACAAATACATCACGTTACACCTGATAAGTTGCTAATTAAACTACAGAAAAATATCCAGACTGTAATTTAACCAAAATCTTTCAGATTAAAACTTTCCAATATTTTTGTCAGAAATATTTTCACGTAACCACCATTTAACTATTTTAGGGAACGTAAAACAAAAATTTAATTGCAGACTTTTGGCAATTTGATAACAAAATAGAAAATTATCCATGATTTAAATGAATCGGGTGACAAGATCAGAGAAAAGAGCTGATTTGATTGATTAGTAGACGGATAAATCTCTAAGGGCAAAATATATTAAAGGTTAATAAAGGAGTTTGAAAATTTCCAGTGAAACAATAAACCAAATATCTTTTTGCATAATAATCAATAAATAACAATGTTTTATTTTACAAACTACTGTTTGTATCTAATTTCATAATTTAATTTTCATGGTAGAAAGTAATTTTTTCCCCTAATTTAGATTTTATAATTTATAGTTGACTGAGAGCTTGTAAGCTTTTCGAGTAAATTTTTTTCTGTAAGGATTTTTCAGCTTTTATATATTTAAAAGGGGGTGAGAGTTGGGTTTGATCTAAAGTATAAGAGAGTTTTTTTTCCTCAAATCGTACACGAGATCTTTGCCTATAATGTATAAATCAATTGTCCATTTTGAATTCCCTTTACAAAGTTACATAATTATAATGGTATAATAAAGTATAATAATAAAAATTTTAAAAATCTTTTAATTTTAGCTAAAATCTAAACGTATGTAACTTTATAATAAAACTGTTATAAAACTGGTTAAGTTTAATGATGTCCCAGTTTATTTCCCAATAAGTCTATTATAATAACATTTTAATTT
Source organism: Chrysopa pallens (assembly GCA_020423425.1). Lineage (NCBI taxonomy): Eukaryota > Metazoa > Arthropoda > Insecta > Neuroptera > Chrysopidae > Chrysopa > Chrysopa pallens. The sequence goes on from CM035594.1 coordinate 17,437,926, forward strand.
TTATGTATAAAAAATGTAAATACAAAATTATTTTGCTTTGTTTGAAATAGTAAAAAATTTTTAGTAAAAGTGTACAACACCTATCAAAGTTGAAATTTTGATTCTTTAGTAATATAAAAATTATTAATATTGATTTCATACCTAGCATCAAGAACTGGATTTCGAATCACGAATAGATTTGAAAAAAACCTGCATAAATTTCTTAACAAGGTGATAGAAAAAACAATTTATGAGAATAATGTCAGTAAAACCTAATTGAAACAAATGAAAATAACCACTGGCAGAGTTAATTGTTTAGATACTCGATATATGGTTCAGTATCAAAGTTTAAACGAGTTTCACTCATTAGAATTCATAAAACACTCTAAATATATAGTCTATACAGTTATAAATACATACTAATTATATGTATTGTAATTATATATATATATGTTTACTAGCATAATTTGAACTGAAATTGTAGTGAATGAAAACATTTTACACAAAAACGTTTTATACAAAAGTTTTCTGGTTGAAATTAGCATAATTTATGCTTGAAATCTTTAGTGGTTCAAAAATTGGTTAATGGATCCATCAGACCAAATAGACCGATTTTGCTCATAGAAATTTGATTTTACTTTTTCGGTCTAGAATACCGAATATAATATATCTCCAAAAATTTGAGCACGTTATCTCTTTCCATTTTTTAATTATCATGATGAGAGATTAACGAAAATTAGGTGATTCTATGAACACCATTTCAAAATTTTGTTTCTGGGTTCAACATTTTCTTAGCGTTACAAATTTGAGCTTAAAATTAATATAGTATTATATAAATGTCGAGTATATAAAACTATTTTAAATAGATGTATATACTGATGCATGGGGATAAAAGTAGTAAAAAATGTAAACGCTTTTCTACAGCCGGTTGTAAATAAGATGCACTGAACGTGGGTGGAAACGGCCTAAGAATCTATTCACTACATTCACTACATTCACTACACGGAAGGATGTGCCTAAAGAACTATAAAGCAATTTCTCTTGCAATTACACACCCGTTCAAGTTTAATAGGTTATGTATAATTGAATTAGAAAATTTCATTTTTTCTAAAAAGTATTTAATTCATAAGTATATAAAAATAATTAATTAAAAATTAATTGTTCTTTGAGGATATATAATAATTTGTGATAAATAAATAAATAAATAAATATATATATATATATATATGTATATATATATATATATATATATATATATATATATACATATATATATATATGTATTTATATATATATATACATATATATATATATATATTTATTTATTTATTTATTTATCACAAATTAAAGCTTTCGATAATTGCAGAATTTGTCGCACAGAAACTTCGTAAGCTTATCATATGAAATAGAATGCATTTTATGATAATTAGAATTTTAGCAATCGAATACTCTATTGAGGTTGTGAAGAAAGAGAGAGACATGGGTGTTCATAGAATCATCAAATTAGCCCATTTCCGCATGTGCATCCGTCATCAAGATAACACAAAAATGAAGAAAGATCGTAAGATAAAATTTTGGTGACGTCCCCGGGCTAATGGATCTATGATCTATGGATCTTTTAAACCATGAAAAATATAACAAAACTTTACAAATAAAATTTGTTTGTTTTCTAAAAATAAACAACATTTGGTTGCAATATATTTTTTCGTTAAATGATTGGTTTCGCTAAAATTTTAGCTCAAATGTAGCTAATAAACACATATACAATAGCAATATATATTATAATATATCTACTATTGTTATTCTACTATAATACAAAATTTTTATTATTACATGTGTACAATAATAACTGTTCTAACGTAGACTGGACATTTAGAGTATTTTATGAATGCTAATGATTAAAATTAATTAAAAGATTGGTAATCAATTAACAATTAACTGTGTTAGTTATTACCTTCTTGCCTATTCGTATTTTAAAGGAAAAAAATAAATTTTTGGTGAAAGTTTCAATTTTCCTGTATAAAATCCGTTTATATTATATATTTCATTATATTTTTCAATTTTTTGTATCAAATTGAACATTACAGTCTGTATATATTCTTCAAAAATAGATGGAAAAAGCTTGAAATATAGTTATTTGTTCATACAAACAATTAAATAACCCAATAATTACGGATTAATTAAAAACAGTTATGTTCAATGGTTTGGTAGATGACTGCAATTCTCGTTTATTACATTACAAAAATACATAAGAAACGTCCTCGAGTTAGGTGATTCACGTGGTGTGTAATTGCGAACTTTGTAATAAAGAAATTTAACTTTTGTGGTCTTTAAAACGCCGAATATAATACGGCCATTTCGGACAAGTGAGACTAGGAAAATTAGTAAGATTTAAACAAGAAATATTTCCTTTTTAGAAATATTCGTCCAAAGTGCTAATTTTTCTTTGAAACTGTTAAAGGAAACTGTTGCTCGATATGTTAATTAACACTTTTTTTAATCTTCAATATTTATAATGCCATGATAACAATCGTAGTACAACATTAATTTTACGAGACCTTCATGTGTTTAACGGGATGGAATTGTTGGATATATTTATGATCTAATACAAAATTGATGACTAAAAATCTAGTTTTTAACTGACTGATCTAAAAAAAGAGGTTATCAATTCAAGCCATATGTATGAAATATTATTGGAATTACACAATATTCGAATATGTTAGTCCATATGTCCTTCTTAACTTGTTGTCCTTCTTATGCCCAATATTTCTCAGAAAAAAAAATCGGATTACAATGATTTTTATACTCGACAGACATAATATGCCAGAGTATATTAATTTCAGTCTAAATTTTATAACGTTATCTGATATTGACATAATTTTGGTATAGGTGTTCATAGAAAACCCTTATTAATATATTTCCGGCTGTCTGTCTGTCAAAAACAAAAACAGACAGCGAGCTGAAATTGGCGTATTCTAAATATAAAAATTGAGTTCAAGTTCGTGAAGATGCAAAATCGGGTCCAATAGATCCCATTGGGCCTAATAGATCATTGACCCAACTATAAAAGATAGAAGAAAACTTTGAAAAAAAAAAACTTTAATTTTTGGAAGCAAACAACTTTTGTTTGTAACATTTTTTTTGTAAAATGTTTGAGTTTTCCACAATTTTAGCTCAAATTTGGCTAATATAGGTAATAACAAAATATATATACAATTATGTATAATAATATGTATTGTCATTATCTATATGTGTTTATATATAACTATTTATACTGGATACTTATAGTATTTTATGAATTCTAATTAAAAATAACCCAAACAATGATATTCAATCATATGTCGAGTATCTAAACAAGTAACTCTGTTACTTCACTTGTTTTAATATTATATTGTATTATTTTACTTCTAATATCAGAATCAATTTGAAAATTTAATTGAAATAGGGAACAATTTTTACGGTTACTTGAGACATAATATATGCTAAAAAAAACTATTTCATGTGGCTACAATAATCATAGAACCATAAATATATAAATGCAAAACCACATTATAATTAGTTAATTATAGTTTATAATAACCACTCATATGATTAATTAATAAGAAAAATAATGTATTATTATTATTAATATTATTTTAATAAACCTTACCTTATTCTAATAACAAACGTTAAAAAACAAATAATTAATCAGCAACGATGATAAGTATCAATAAACGAACAATATTGTTGTAACAACGTAAAATTTGCAAATACTTTTCGCCAAAATATGTAGCGCATACCGCTGATTAAGGCTTCGTATACATTTAATTACACACTTAATATTTTAAATCAAAACAACATCAATTATTAACAATTTAACAAATTAAAAAAATTAAAATAAATATAAAAAAAAAAAAAACAATTCGACACAATTATGTAACGAATAAAAAAAAAATAAAAAAACCTCAAATGAAAAACAATAAATTTTATTCACAAATTTAATAACGCACAGTTATTTCATCAACACAATATATATAAAAAAAAGATGTTATAAATTCACGTAAACACGTGGAACACAATCCTTGTGCTTCACATTCCAATTGTAACAGAACGTTTGATTCATTCATAAAATATTTCCAAAAAGGTTTCCAAAAGTCATCAAATTATTCATAACTGGATGTTTGATTAACAATACGTTCGAACTTTATATTTAGGACACGCTACAAACCACACGCGTAACGTGTAATTTATCGTTTTACGTTCTTGGATTAATCAAATCAAATCAATTCATAAGAAACGTTTTATTTACTTTTTAATTAGAGTTGTTTTTTTTATTATATATTTTAATATCCTGTTACAAAAAGTTTGTACAAAAACAACAATTATTATACATAAATGTAATAATATTCGACGACAACAATATGTAAAAAACACATGTGTGATTATTACAATAATCAGAATCGGAGCACACCGTACAATAATAATGTGGATTATTACGTTCTTCACAATATTACTTAGCAAACAGTTTGTTCGCGTTTGACTTCACTTTGTTATGTATATCATGCATATAATGATGATGATCGACTAAACTTAAGTTAAGTGGTACCATAGCGGCTAGCATCATCAACGATGATCGTGCTAAGCTAGCCTATGTATAGCTGCTTGCTGCTAGAGCTAAGGTAAATAGGTAGGTAAACTATACCTACATTGGCTGGCTGGAGGATGGCTGGTCGTTGCGGCAGCAGGTGTACCAAAGGGGTGATGTGCGGGTTATGGCGTACATCATATAAGCACATACATACATACATATATACATACATATACATATTTACACCGACCGGCTACCAGACGGAAGAGGGCAACGACATTAAACTCTTTGGCTGAGACAGTACTCACCACTATAGTTTAGGTAAGATACATGGATTGAATAGTAAGAAGTAAGTAAACTTGGTTCTTGCTCTTGCTAGCCGTGGCTCATGTTCTTATTCTTGTGTTTGCTGTTTTACTCTTTGTTAATGTGTATCATCCATTTGATAGTACCTATGGTGGTACGTACCTCTTCTACAAGTATATACGTACCAAAGTGTATATACATGTATGTAGGTATGTATATATGTATATACATTGAATTGGCCTAGTGCGTATGAACATTTATTTGTGTGATGATGGTCAGTCGGTAGCAGTGGACCGACTGATTCTGATTACCTAAACAGTACTTCAATCTTTGAAGAGAAAAGTGTACGGATACTACCATTCAAATATATCTAATATTTATTAAAATATTAGTCGTTTTATTGGAAAAACTGTGTGAACTATGTTCTACAAGAAAATTGAGCTTTATAGTTTGCGGAAATCTCTTAAGATCAGTGTTTAAAAATTGGATTATTTGATTGGGAGAAATGGTGCAAAAAATGTTGATATCAATTTCGTCAAAAACGTATTTGTGAATCAATAAAAATCCATAAATATCTACAAAAAGATTTCTATACCTGTTTCTAGACTTTCTTGGGTAATTAAGATTTAGGAACTAAACCTCAGAGATGACACTAATTTTATGATGGTTTAATTTCTAGATATCGGTTGACATTTTCCCAAAATATTAACGAAATAATGATTTTTTTGGTCAGATTTTGATCAGGCAATATATCAAAAACTACGCATTTAAACATAAATAGGAAATTACTTTAACTATTCAGGTCAAACTGCCCTTGTATACATAATTTTAAAGAAATCGGTGACAAGAAATTCACGATCAATATCTGATCCAAAAATCTATATTTCGATCAAATTTCAAGCAATATCATTAAAACTTGAGATTTAATCGTAAAATAATTATAATTTTCGATTTTTCTAGATCTTTCTTAACCAATAGAATCTGAAAACAGTCATAACAATTTTGTTTGTTCGTTTTTTCAGTATTTTGATTATAGAATTACAAAAATCATTAAGTTTAAAAAAATATTATATTTTTTGACAAAATTGAGTACAAGCATTGATTTGAGACCAGGATCCAAAAATTTCTTTGGAAAAATTAAGATATCTATTTATTTTATACACTCATAATTTTAACGTTTCATAGATCATTAGTTGTGATTCATACGACCTGAGTTTTCATTAGTTTTTATTCGTGTTTTTTATTCAGACCATTATCATTGATCCATTGTTGTATAGTTTAAAAAACATGAATGATTTTTTGCTTGCTGTTCGATGAACGCTCATAAAAACTACAACAATACGTGACATCGTTACCCAATATTAATACCGATGTATGTTGATCTGTGATGGTGTAAAAATAATATTTCAGGAAACATTCAATCCAAGAAACAGAAAAAATAAAACTATGTAGTAGCTGCAATCTTTACAAATATTTTCTTAAATGACACAATTTTCACTTTTTCCTTCCTTTTACTATTTGTCTCGTAATATTTAATGACATAAATCGTCACCATAATGAGTTTAGACTGCTAGAAAACAAACGATAACTATTTTAGGTTACGGACATAACAATTAAAAATCATTTGTATACAAAATAATTATTTCAAACCTGCAACTAATCATAATTTATATTTTAGATCTTTTCAGTATCCACAGATATGCAAATATATGATAATTCTGGTGGAAGCACAAAATACATGAAAATATGTTAAAAATTAATGTGCTTAATTTTTTATCTGCGCTCCCACCATAATTTATAATTCTGAAAAAAAAATAAAAACATACTGATAGCTTGAAGCTTTTGGAACTATCTAACGCACTATTCGGTTTGATTTGATAAAATGTTGTAAACATGTTTATTATATTCAGGAAATTTAATGTTTTGGAAAAATTATATCCCACTCTTTGAGAGGTTTTCTATTCGTATTAGATGTGTGTTTTTTTTTTAAAGCGGTATGGGACATATTAGTGCTTTATATTACATTTCCTCCCTTTGTTAGTATTTTAGGAAAATATCCATAAATACCAATTTTTTTATGCTGCTTTTTCCATGTATGCTAGCATAGTGGAGTTTTCTGCAATCGATTTAAATGAAATGATCAGAAAAAATTTATTTCTTGTGAAAACCTCTGCCTCTATGTGTAATCAAGAAAAATGTGGGTTTTGGATTGTTTCCGTGTGAGTTCTTGAGTTAATGGAGCTATTAGTAACTTTAATAACTTCATGACAGAGCTACAAATCGAAAATAAAAAAGAAGAAATAAAAATGTAAATTAAATGAAATGAATGTAAATTAAATTAAATGAACTTCTTGCGCGTTATAAGCTTTACGATCTTTCAGGAAGATATTATTTTCATTTTAATACAACTGTAATCTTGTAGAAAAGTATATTTTTATCATTAGCATTAGCATGTCTACAAAGCTCTATATATATATTATAACCATATGTATCGTATTTATATAAATTATTAACTAAATTTGAGTTAAAATTGTGATGAACCAAACCATTTTACGAAAAAATGTTATAAACAAAAGATATGTGTTATAAAAAACATTTTTGGTCTTTAAATTTCTCTTCTATCTTTTATGGTTAAAAAATTCGGTCTTGGGCCTATTGGACCCAGAGGACCGATTTTTCTCATTCTCGAACTTAAACTCAATAATTATATCCAAATTGCGTCACCAAACTTTCAACTCGACATATCTCTTCGTTATTGAGTTATTTTGAAGTTGGACAGGTGGACGAACATGTGAAAAATGACTAATTAAGTAATTCTATGCACAACTATACCAAAATTTTGTTTGTCTGGTCAATAGTTTCTAGCATCACAAACTAAACTTACTTATTATAAAAGTTTATAATTCCTGGTAACTTTTTTTCAGTTAAGAAAAATAAATTTAATCTGTTCAGCTTACGAATCGTCATAACATTACATGAAAAGTAACAGTTTTTTTTTTAAAATTTTAATAACTTTTAAACTGTTTAGTGAATCGATTTTGTAATTTGTACTGGTGATTTAGAATTATTCTATTCAGTTTCGTTGGTATCCTAGATCAAATTATTTTGTATTTTTATAAATACGTATTTCGACTACAAAGTAGTCATCATCAGTATGAATTAGCTAGTTGTAATGATTCTCTGAGAAGATGTTGCTCGTTGCTAATTTGGTGACGGTTTGTACATATGTATGTTGGTGTATGCGCAATTTATATTTTTCAACTACTTTTTAAGTATTTCTCATATATACAAACCGTTACCAAATTAGCAACGAGTAACATCTTCTCAGAGAATCATTACAACTAGCTAATTCATACTGATGATGACTACTTTGTAGTCGAAATACGTTTTTATAAAAATACAAAATAATTTGATCTAGGAAATTGGGGAAAAAAATCAAAATCCCTAGAGTTCTCATTAATAATTATAAAACTAAAATATTTTATAAAAGTTTGATTTTAAAAATTTTTGCTAAGTAAAATAAATCATATTGAATACTATTAAACGTATTGAACTGTACACATTACATTACATACCTATCGTTATCTTCACTTGTATTAAGTAAGTATAGATAGCATTCCGCTTATAACAAACAATACATACTATTATACAATAATCTCATCTTCAAGAAGTATACGATATAGGTAGGTACCTACCTACTACCTATCGATCTATAGACAACCAATAACACATTCTCACCACATCCTCGCATCATCAAATGAATCTGAGTATGGATGAAGTCTGAGTACGTAGTTCATGGATTAACTATCTATCTTATATATGTGTGTATGCTTAAATATCATTTGAATTTAATGTTCTATATAGTTTTCCCATCAAATTTTCTCATCAACCCATTTCACTCTTTTAACATATTATTGCATCATTACAGTGTGATGATCAATCAAACATATTAAATTTCAAAAAGAATATTGTTTATGAAAACTGATTGTTATTCATTTTGTTCTGTATAAATAGGTGGTGAAAATGGAGTTTTGTATAAGAAAATGTGGTAATACGTTTTGTAATATTTTAATTTTATTGAATCATTTGAACTGTTTGCTCAAATTGTTACTCCATTCAGAGTTGATTGTACAACTGCCTCAACATTGCTCATTCAAACTATTTACTTTCATTCTTATACAACTATCTGTGAGTGCTATGAAATTTCCAGCTGGGATTTTTAAACTCTTCAACTCAAGATTAAATTTTAAATAGTAATAAAAATAGCCGACACTATGATCTCGCATACAACCGTTATGCACGTTTATATTATCGTAGCCGCAGTATTTTATTTAATGGATTTTTCTTGACCAGAATAAAAATCATTGAAATCGAATTGATTGTGTATAGTTTAATATAGTGGAATCAATTCGGAGAAACAAAACTGAACAAGAGAAATTTTTTCAATTAAAAAATGTCATACATTTTTTTTCAATTGTTGATGTTAAATTCAATTTAAATAATTGGTAATACGTAAATTTCATATTTTATTTCTATTTGCTCAAATTAAACAGTATATGGGTACCGTGCATCAATTTTTTCCTTCGTTACTATAATGGTTACGTAATATTACTGTATCAATCAAATGATATATAAGTCTGTGAATGGTATACAATGTAACATAAGAAAATTCTCAAAATTTATTAACTAATTTAAATGAATAATTATTTATATTTACAATTAAAAATAATTACTATTCATATGCAAACAATTGAATAAAAAATTATATTTTCTAGAATGTGAATGTTTTATTACAAATTTTAAACACACGGAGTGGATCAATCGATAGAAATCCCTTCCACGTACTATGCACTGTACGGATAATGTGAGTTATAAGTACAATACGTTGTAAAAATATAGCAATGAGCCTTAGTACTGTCTATATGTGTATACATACGTAAAATGTTAATATGATACACAGTTAATTATTTTTGCCGCTGCACGGTCATAGAAGGACTTCCTTAATATTAACATAAATTCTTCACGTTACACATATTTCCAGAAATCTACAAAATACCTCTAAATATGTATTTGAAACACAAGTTACAAAACTTTTTGAGCAGCCTATTAAAAATATTAAATTATTCATATGTTTTTAATTGAATATTAACCAACGTTATCCAATATTTTATACTTCAAATTATCGTATGTATATAATTTCATATAATTCATTTTTCACAATGATAGAATCTCTTCTATTGCTTCCACTAATAACCAATTAGTTAGAAAATCTAGCACATTAAATGATTTGTAAACATTTTTAGACTATTGCATTTATTATTATTATTGACTCATACATAAAAATAAACACAAAAACAAAATATTTGAAATAAAAGAATGAGATTGTAGGTCTTATGGATGGTATTTGTATTAGTTAAGGTTGTTCCAGCGTAAAACTATTTTTCGACAGATTTTGCTTATTTTTTCACGGAATAACATTGTTGCAGATTTTTTTACTCTTTAAATCGCGAGATAATCAAGCTGAAAGTTTGAAATTTCGAGGGTTGTTTTCACACACAGTATTTTATCCAGATTTATATAAAATAATGAAATCTAAAAATAATAAAAGAATATATATATATATATATATATATATATATATATATATATATATATATATATATATATATATATATATATATATATATATATATATATATATATATATATATATAAATTAAACTATTTTATTTAAACTTTTAACTTCTAATTTTCACTTTAAAAATTACCAGTGCACTTTCTACTTATAAAGACGTAATCAAGTAATGAATAATTTTTCTTTTATTTTAGAAATATATAGGGAAAGTAGTTAAGATTATTGTGATCAAGAAACTTTTGGAGGAGTTTGCACAAAGTTAAAAGTTGCTATTATTATTTTATAAAAATTGCTGGATGAATTTCACAAAATTAATGGATGGATCCTAAAATATTTTAAACAGAAAAATTTTTAAATTTTTCTGTTATGGCTAGTTAAGGTTGTTTTTTTTTGTATTTTTCACGAACTCACGGAATAACGTTATTTATGCGATTTTGAAAATGCATAATTTTTGGCAGTTTAGGTTATGAGATAATTAAGCTCAAAGTTTTAAAAGAGTAAAACCAAAAGTAGCATCATATTGTTGGTTGTTTCATCTGCGACATGTACTTTATCTACCATAACTTGAGTGACACATCAGCAATTTCTCTTATTCTATATCTTAACTATATAATTTCGAACTAAGAAGTTTTCCTTTTTCGATATTTTCCAAGCTCAAAACTTGTCTACACTTATAACATTAGTAACTGCTAACAATATTTATAACACAGTAAATACTCTGACTATAACATTTATAACATAGTAAATGTTCGGACTATACACTATGCTGGAATTACCTTAATACGATTTATTGTGAATAGTAAGACTAAAGGTGTAATATAATAATGGTCATAATAATACACCTATATATTGTAATAATAATAATAATAATAATAATATATTCATACCCAATAACCGTGTTTAATGTATTTTATTTATACTATAGGTACATACATGAATTAGTTAATGTTATTTGCACACTTGTTAACAAATATTATTGACATAAGTATTCATAAGGTGGCCTCTACCTTATACTTTAATATTAGAGCAGGTTGTACAGATACTTGAGTATCCTAAAATAGATCACCTCATTCGGTCAATTGTGTTTAGAATGTCTTAAATATTAAGTATATATATGTTGCCTGACAAATATTTTGTTCAATTTATTTTCAGGACCCTTACCTTCTTCTATAGGTTTTTTTAGAGTATATTAAGAGGGTAACCGCAACCGTGTTCCTTGTACCTAGACCTATTGGTCCCCTGTACTCTCTTTTAGCACACTCCATCACCTGAAGGCAACAATGCCTTCTAACACAAGGTGGCAGTTATATTGTTATTATGTGGTTTATGGAGATGTAAATTGGGCGAAAATATATGTCTCGAAATATATCTCGATTTAATTTCGAAAAGCAGTCTCCCAAAAACCTATATACAGTTATATAGCATATATAATAATATTTTGGATTCTAGTTACTTGTTTACTAGCTAAATTTGAGCTGAAACTGTGGCAAATCTAAACAGTTTGCGAAATAATATTTTAAACGTCTTTTATACTGTCAATACCGTAAACATATATATTTTATCAAACCAAACATTTTTGTTATTGAATTTTTCTTCAATCGCTTATAGTTTCATGGTTCCATTAAACCCAATCGGCACATTTTGCTCATTCAAGCTGTTCAGGTCGCTATCTCTTTTCGTTTTGGAGCTTACTTGATAACGAACACAATGGGCAAACGTACGGAGATGGAAATGGACTACAAATAATTTTTTTCGAGCCAAAATTTGTGGAATTCCATGAGAAATAAATAAAACTAAATTATTTTGCGAAAATTTTAAATAATAATGCCGTATAAAAATATAATTCAAGTGCAAGTATAAAAATTTCCAGTAGAAGCCGAGTAAATCGGCATTAAAAACGGCTTTTTTGCTATTTTGATGTAAAATAGCTTATAGAATGAAAACGAAGCATTTTTCAAAAAATGTTTAATAGTTAAGCTGTTTTAGCATAATACCATGACGATAATGCAGTAGTCTATTTTTGTACAGCCAAGTACCTCCAAGTCTTGCTCTAATACATATACAGTACAGTACAGTACAATATCTATCGTTACTCATAGATATAGGTACTACAATAATGGGTATATCTTTATAAAAATTAAAAAAAAAAAAAAAATTAAATAAAATGTTTATATTTTATAATTACATTAAGTGTAATACGAACGAACGAACGAACATAACACACAGTACATAATACAACACACATTACTTACCGTTAAAAGGTGCGTCATAACGTCATAAACTAATATCAATAACTATTTGTGAAAATAGTTAATGTTTATTTTATATGACATCGTGACCGCTAATTCTGTGAACGAACGATTCCAATCAATATCTATGTAGACATCTTTGTGTATTTTTTATTTTTTTTTTTTTTGTTAACTTCCATATACTTACAGTACACGCACGCATTACAATGTAATATTGTCATTACAATGTAATATATCTATGCTCAAGTAGAAATTTGAATGACTGAAGGGGAGGGTACGACCTTGGGAATTTTTCAGTAATAACATGCAACGCTCAATTGTTTCGGAGAAAATGACGTTCGAAAATTTTCGTTTCAGCTTTATATACTTTATATACTAATATAGTATTTTAATAATAAAAGAGTAGATGACCTAGATGGTAGAGGAAATGCGTTCGGAATGCGCATTCGTTGTTCGATTCACGGTCATATTTTTAAATAATAATGGATAATATAGTTAAAAAATGTATTAATTGTTAACTGTTAAAAAAATTAAAATTTTAAATTATGACCGGGAGCAGAACACCAAAAGCTAATTCCAAATGCAATTCTTCGACTAACAAGGCAATATTTCCACTGTGAGCGTTACATGTTGTTATTGAAAGGGCAGAACACACTATAGGAGTACTAATTAAATGCAATATCAGTCCAAAATAAATATCCCAAGGTTGTGAACTCTCCGTGTGACAAGAAGATTTAAGGCAGATTTATGCTATGTGCCTAACAATCGAGCCACCCTAGGCTCGATCCAATCATTTTTGCTTTATGAATGTGATTTAAAATATATAAAGTTTTAAATTTAAATAGTTTTTCAAAATCAAATAATTAGTCAATTATTATAGCTTATCATAATGATTTTCATTTTACAGCAATTTCACAAATTCCAATAGTTTTGCGTTTTTGTTTTTTTATAATGAAATATTTCTGAAAAATTCTTATATTCACAACAAAACTTTAAATTTTATGCACTCATGGGCCTAAATGGAATACCTTTGGATTTAATCCTACTTTTACATCGTGATTGGATTTAGTATTGCTGTAGGTTAAAAATTAAACAAAATTTACCTATTTAGTGATTCCGGTCAGATTGTCAAGTTTGTGCCTCATGAAAAGATCAAATTGAATATCAAATAATGAAAATGCACTCTATTGTAAATATTTGGTTAAAAAAATTAACGTATATAAAACAAAATATTCATGTATATACATTTTTTCCACATATATATAAATAAATAAATATAATATTAAAACCTATCCTTAATCTACATTAACATTGTATTACTTACTGTCTTTTGTCGGTATGTTTAGATCTAGGAAAACAAAAATTACACTAATTTTACGATTGGATGGATAGTTTTCGAGATATCACTTGAAATTTGTCAGAAATATTGACCTCCGAACCGTATTTTAATGGTATCTCGAAAATTACGCATCCACTTGTTAAATGGATATTATTTTTGAAATCTACAGGTCAAATTACCTTTATGAACATAGATTTATTCAAATCGAACAACAAAATTTTTTTTCGATTTTTCGTAATTTTCATAAAGGGTATGAAAAAACCCAAAAAATCGAGGACAATTTTTTGTCTCCGATTTCGTCCAAATTATGCTTATAAGTGTATTTTGACCTCTAATTTTCAAAAATAACATCCATTTAACGATTTGATACGTAGTTTTTGAAATATCACCTGATAACCTGTCCATAGGTCAATATTGACCTATGGCCTTAATTGGCTTAGAAAACCTAAAAACAACAACAAATTTTTTTTTATATAGTTATATAGTTTAGATAGATAGATACGAATTTTGAGGTTTTTTATATAATTATAAAAACCACAATCCCAGTATGTGTATCTTCTTCTCTAAAAGCTGTATCCGCTTGCTTAGTTCACAGTTTGAAAAATTTGACTTTAACGTGATTAAATAAAAAGTAATGTAAGCAAAAAAGATGAAAAATTCCCATCTCTAATTAGCGGTAAATCTTCGTGTCAGTCCGTATCATTTATTATAAGTATTTATCATTTTAAATCGAACAAAATTTTTTCGTTATATTCGATCAGAATTTACTCCGCCAATAAATATAGGCTGGTTGGTGACGAGTTTAATTTCTACTCGAAAAACATTGAATAATAATTTTAAAATAAATAAATTTCATTGTTTTCTTAAAATAAGGTAGTGAACTTAATTTATTAAGTAATAATTAATTTAATTATTTATTGATAAGAATCAAAATATTATACTTAACAAGTGAAGATTATAGCTAACAGTGTTAATTGTTTAGATACTCGACATATAATTCAGTATTGAATATATTTAGTAGTGGAAAAAGATAACTTCTCTTCCATAACGTGTTGGATTAGTTATGTTCGAACTTGTTTGTATTGAGTTGTTATACAAATAATTTCTTTACTTTCAAATATAATAAAGAAAAAGTAAGGCCTCTGTCAATTGACTTTATAGCAAGTATGTTCTTTATAAGCAGTAATCTGATAAAGTTTCATAAGTTTGAATTTCCAAATAACGGTTGACTTAGCAGACCATTTTCAAAGATTTTCCAAGAAAATAATTTTTACTACTTTTTTTTACTATTAAGAAACTATTAATTTTTACTACTAAGAAAATAATTTTTACTATTTTTCCAAGAAAATAATTCTTTCAACTTTGGTTGCTCATTAAAGTTATGAAAATGAAAAATTAATTACAGGATGCTCTTTTTCATCTATTCCAAGTAGTTTTTTATTCAATAACTATATATTTTAATAAGGATTCTTAATAAGGAAATTATTTTAAATTTTGTTAAGGACTTTTGTAACTACTTTCGCATTAATGTAAAATTATACTAAACCTATACTAAACCTATTAAATATTAAATTCTTGTAATCAAAATATTCTACAGAACATAAAATATTATTTCTAACTAATATTGACAAAAAACAAATAAATAATATCGAAAATCATTGCTATGTTGATTAATACACCTACGCATTTGTTTATACTTTGCTTACAAATTACTTATTTTATTACACTAGTTTTGTTCAGTGTAGTCATAAAGAACAGACCGACCAATTGTATTCTCGTTATAAAACAGTTTTATAGTCATATGAGGAAAGTGGGCGCAGACTCATTCGTTATGAAACTTTGGAAAACTTTAAAATTTTAATTTAGACGAGGAAAAAGTTTCCATTGTTATATTATAGAAAATAAAATTAATTAAATAATCTATTCCAATAATGGACCTACAATGGTCACAATTTCCCCCTTAATTTTTATTGTTTACGGAATTCTGTTTGGTTTATTGAAATTGTTATATTAATTACAGCCTTAAGGGCGTTCCCAAGAAAATCAGTTTTCATTTAGTTAATTAAAATACATATACTTAGAAGTGTCCACGAACCGTAGAAAATGGATTCCGTGAAGCACTTATTTTTTTTAAATCTTCTCCTAAAGATGAGATATTTAACTCTTTTATTCTGGTTGATGTTGTAACGAACGTTTTATTGGATAACAAAAGCACAATCTTTTAAAACAATCAAAAAACTGAAAATCATTATTTGAAGGTATACAAATTATATATCTATAGAAAAAATTATGGCAAACTTCATGCGTTTAATTATAAAAATGAAAAAAGTTAGCTACTTTTGATTGTTTTCAATCTATTTTTGTAATCTAACAAGTAAATGATAACAAATCCGAAAAATGACGCAATAAAATTATATACCATTGTATTTCTGCGCTAAGAAAAGAAATGGAAGGACCTCAATGAATCTTATCGTTTTTCGTATTCATCATAATTTACATTGGAATAGTCTCTTAATCAGTTGAACACGAATCGAACACCATTCGGGGAACGTCTTTAACTCTCTATATAGTCTTATGTGATATATGTCTTAAAAATATGCTAGACAAAGATAATAAAGCTTTTCTATCGTTGAAAGGATTTTTAGAATCAGTTTAGAAGTCTCAAAGATTATCTCCTACAAAAAAAAAAATAAATAAATAAAATTAAAAATGCTTAACTCTCCAATTTAATGTCAATAAGAAGCATTTATTAACATTATAAAAAAATAAAAATTTGTTAGAATAAATTCGATAAGCAAAATATACTTTTAACATTAACTTTAGAAACTTGCTTAAAATAAATCAACTTTATTTTATTTCATTCTGCAAAGCGTCAAAAAAATAATAAAAGCGTTCATTTGCCCCACATGACTCTACTTGCTTTTAAATCAATGTCAATTCACTTTATTACAAAACAGCTAAAAACACCAAACGAATTAAAATATAAAAATTAATTATATTTTAAAATGTGTGGGTGACTTTTGAACCATTCTGTATAGATATCTGTAATAATTGTATGTACACAGAATCCACAGATATTTATTAATACCTGAAGGCTTCATGTACATTAAATTATGAAGAAGTCAAGATCAATGTTATGAGAGTATTATTAAAAAATATGGTATTGTAATATGTGTTTTATCATATAGGTTTTAATATACATTACTTATTAGCGAATGTTCTATTCAACAAAAATAACCAATTGCCTCTGTACAAATAATAAAGTTTCCTCTACGTACTGTGCATAGTATGAGGAAGGGTTTTGTTAATCGATAAATGCACTACGACTGTCTAAAATTTTTAATTCTAGAAAATATAATTATTTCTTCAATTGTCTCCATATAAATTATATGGCAAATGTCAAACAAAAATTATTGTGTAATTAAACAAAATGATATTTAATTGAAATGATTGAAGAAATTGTATTAGTAATTATTTTTAATTACAAATATAAATAATTATTCATTTGAATTAGTTAATCAATTGTGTGAAATTTTTTATGTTAAATCATATACCATTCATAGACTTATATATCATTTGATTGATAAAGTAGTATTTCGTAGCCATAGAAACCAATGAAAACATTTTGATGCATGGTCCCCATACGTGGATTTCTATTTGAGTAATTTCTATAATTCGAATAAACCTGTAGTAAAGTTTATGAATTGAATACGAGTTTACATTTCCTGACTGGGATTAAATATCATTATTAAATTTCGGCACAAAATACGCAACTCCAGTCAATATTATTCTGTTTGGAAAACTGATGCAAGTTCGTTCGTTTTGGAGTAAAAGTAACAACGATTAAAATAATATGCATACCTTCCAAAACTGTGAAAGCGCTATCAGACGGAATAATAGGTTCATTTGAGTTTTATCATATTAATTAGGAAACAATACCAGATATATTATAACACAATTGATTTATTCAAGCCAATATATAGTGAATTAGTCATCCACATTATGACCAACTGGTCAAAGTTTGTATTCCATTACGTTAACCATGACTTCCTATCGTATGTTTAAATTTAGAAAATTTATCTTCAGTTGTTCTGTCAATTTATATTCAAACCAAGTACAAGTTTGGAACACATTGTACGTGGTATTTTTATAAAATTCGCATTGGGATATTTCAAGCATTGGATAATAAACTGATGAAAAAGAATGGGGTATTTGAGGCATGATTAGCATAATTTCCTGATTTTGGTTATATATTTTTACGAGGCAAGCTAACATGTCATGCTTTTGCATTCTAAAATTAATTTATATTTTATATTCATATACATTGAATTATTTTTTGTCGTTTTTCCTAAAATATTCTAACTTCGATGTTTGTTAAAGAGAACAAATACAACATTAAATATTATTCTTCAATATCAAAATTTTCACGAAAAATAAGCGTGAACTTGATAGAATTTGTTTCTGACGTTTATTTGACTGGTAATAAATTGTTTCCAATAAAAGAATTTATTATAAAAAATTGTATCTTTGATTCGTGAACAGTAGCTAAATTGATTTTCTCATCGACATGAAAGTCATAAATCCTTTTTGTGTCTAAGTTACCAAAATAGATTCATTTTCGATTTAGATTTTTTTACGAATTATTCGTTAATTAATGTTTAAGTTTTAAAATTTTAGAAGTAGCAATTTTTCTTAAATTATTTGAAGAGGAAATTTGTTTTGTTTTTACAAGTCCTACGTAACGATTTTTTTTTTAACTAGTCCTATTGATATTTTCATTGTACATATATACACATACAAACATTTTATTCTGATTTATAAGGTCATTTGTAGCTTATGGCGACGTGTTATATTTTCATACAAATTTTATTGTTATAGTTCAACTTACCAAATATATATGAATAACAGGTGCTGGTTATTTTATAAACACTCTCTTGTTAATGAGAATTTAGTCATAAATTAATGCAATGCTTATATACGACTACCACCTGAAACACCCAGTGATTCACGGTCCAAATGTTCAAGATTATGGGGAAAATGTTAATCAAGAGATGTCAAGCAAAGTGATTAATCTATAGGCAAGATAATTAGTGAATTAATTACAGTTTTTTGTTAAAACTTTCAACCCGAGAGCTTCAACTTATACTAAAACAAGTGAAGATAACATCTGGCAGTGTAAATGGTTTAAATACCCGGAACATGGTTGAGTATCAAATGTGAACTATTAAGGTTTTAATAATTGTATCATGGATCTATTGTACCCAATTGACGGATTTTGCTCATTCATGAACTTAAACTTTTTTGATCACAATACGCCACCCAAACTTCAGCTTACTATCTCTTATCGTTTTTTTAATTATCGTGATGACAAACATATGGAAATAGACTTGAAAAAATTATCCACACATTCGGAGAACAAATTTAAATTCTTTGAAATTTTTGAAAAAATTTTCATTTGCAATAAAAAAAAATTAAAATTTTTTTTACAACTTACTACTTATTAAAACCTATAATTATTAATTAGAGGAGCTACAATAAGAAAATAGAACTAGAAGGAGCTACAATAAGAAATCTGAAATAATATTATTTTATCCAACTTTTAGTTTTTAGGTAAAAAAGCTTGAAATTTTTATGTTCTACCTGCCTAATAGGTATATTCGTTTCCAAAATTTTTGGTTTTTTGTTTCAAACGACTGTATTATAACCAATTATTCGATTCGCAAGTATTTCATATAAAGTTAATGCATTTAAGATGTATCGTCATACAATATTAGAAGTCGTATGATGAGTTATTACCAAGTTGATACGAATGTATCAACCTTGCCATATCCAATATTCTTATATCAACTTTTTTTCCGTAAATTATTGCAATTGAATAGATTTTTTTTTATTTGAAAAAGTTAATATAAGTTTATATCAAGGACGCGTAGTTTTTCAACGTCTGCAGCCATTAAAATTAACAATATTGTATTGAAAGTTTATGCTGCTGCATGGAATAAACACAATAAAAATAATACAAATTAATTTTATAAAATAATTGTAGGTATTTGCAATTTATTAAAAGTGCTTTTGTTTTTTTTGCAAGTTTCAGTGTGGAAAAGTAAAAAAAAAAAACGTCTGACACTATACAATTTGAATGAAAACATTTGTCAAAATAAAAAGCATTCACAATTACATTAAGTGGAGGTTGGGAATCTGAGAAAAACCATAAAAATCAACAATAAATCCAAAAAAAATTATTGCTGCTTTTATGATTATAAGGATCTTTGAGGCCTAGGAAAATCAAAAATAATACTTATTTTACGATTTCACACTAATTTGCGAGACATTGTTTGAAACTTTCTCGAAATATTGACCTCCGGGTCAGATTTCAGATAATATTTCAAAAACTCCGCATCCAGTCGTTAAATAGATATAATTTTTTTAATTTACCAGTCAAATAACACTTGAAATCATAATTTTAGCAAAATAGGAGACAAAGAAATTTTTTCGAATTTTCGTAATTTTCTTAAAGGATACCCTTTTAAAAAAGTCAAAAAATTAATACGTACCCCTTTACAAAAACTGAAACAAATTTTTTGTCTCCCATTTTGTTAATTTGACCTGTATATTTCATAATTAAATAGAATCATGAGTAGTTTTTGATATATCACCTAAAATCCAATCCTGTGTTCCATATTTCGGACAAATTACTATCGATATCTCGTTTAATTAGGCCTAAATAACCGTGTTAAACCTAAAAACAGCAATTCATTCAAATAAAAGTATGAGTTAGTTATCACAAAATAAGTATCCTTAATCATTTCCAATAATACTTCTAAATTAATTATTCTAAAAGTCCTTCTTAATTAATTATTTCCATAATGAAGTTCATAACATCTGGAATGTTTAAACAATGGAAGTGATACATTACCGACTACAGTCAATATAAAATATTTGTTATTTACGATGAAATTATACAGTTAGTTATATTGATTTTATTAATTGAAGGTTTTTTAGTATTTATCACACAATTATTATTATTCTTATTATCATACTGGGTGTCTCTCACCATAAATATCGCATATTTCTTTACAAGCTAATAATAAACACATATATAATAATAATACATATTATTATTTGTATTTATAATTGTATAAACTGGATATTTAGAATATTTTTTTGAACGCATATGATTAAAAATAGCTGTAACATTGCTGCTAAATGAAATATTTAGTATCTCTGTTAGTAGTTATCTTCACTTGTTAAATCTTAAAATCGTTTATTTCCAAGCATTTTTTCAAAATAAATAATACAATTTATTTAACAAAGATAATAAAAAAATATTGAAATTTACTATTTACTAAAACTATATATTATTTTGGGCTGATTTACGATGGGTTTTCCACCATTATGCTCATTTTATTATTAAGAACCAAGAAAGTATTTAGGATCATGTATGTTTATATCTTTTTTATTGTGATGACTTAGGGTAAGAGGGTCGTAGTTTTTAGGTGACGCTTTAAAAATCAAACTAGTGGTGTTTTTTCTAAGACATTTATTTTAAACCAATCTTTAATCATTTAACTATAAAATAACACAAATTAATCCACAAAGTTTTAGATAAAAATATTTGTAAAAACTTTTCTATATCTCTGGACTGGTCATCTGTTCTGGGGTGTTCGGGGGAGATGAGAATATTTTTTTGTTATCTTTAATTATAGTTATCAACTTGCCCTCCTTGGTTTTTTACTGTTCTTTGGCTATGTGCGTTTGAGAAGTAATATCTAAATACTCTGAATTGATAGGCTATTAAATCCATAACAGCCGTTGTCTTAGATTAAAATGCAACTGTTACAACAAAATTAACATACAGTTGGATTAGATGTTATTTCTATCGGGCTGTTTAGAAAAACCTACTATGTTGTGGGCATCTTTATCAGGCCAAATATGGCCATCTCTCCTTACTCAACCAGGAGAATTAAAACATCGATATAAAAATGAATGATTAAGCATTGATGACAATTTTGAGGTTAGAGTGCCACACATCAATTCATTGTTTACTTCATTTTTGGTGTTTACTTTTCACGAAATTGGTAGTATCCGGCGCTGATAAAAGTGAACTAAACATAGAATATTGCAATCTACCTATTAGATTTATATTAAAATAAATGGACTGGACATCTCTTCCATATGACCAACTCTCCACCAGACTTACTATATTAATCATAGGAAGAACATAAAAATTAAACACCTACAAACAAAGACTAGCTCAACCCTAAATACGCAGGCCGATTTATTTTTACCATATGGGTGAAGGTCACAGCCAAATACTCATAGTAAATGAATATCATACATATTCATTTTGTTTTTGTTTTTTTGGTTAAAAGACATTTTACGCAATACAAATAATATTTTACTTACATTGTAAATTTTTACAAAATAATATTTCTTACAATCTCGTGAGAATGACACCATATATACCTATCAAATCGACTATCGAGATACTTATACGACTAGCCTTTGACTCAAATGATGCAGTTTGTTACCTCTGTGTAATCAATAATAATGTGGTATCTACAAGAGAGTCTGTGTTCCACTGTAAAAGAAAGTGAAATGCATTTCGTATATTATCTGTTCATGGGATTTTAGTATTTTGTTCAAATTTTTGGAATAAATTCGATTCATTTGTTGAATTGCTGTAAATACGTTAGAAAATAAATTAAATCTTGTTCTTATCATTTTGTTAACCGATCGTTGAGAGGCAAATTTTAACTAGACAATTTGCGTTTTTCTGTATCAATTTATGTTAGTTTCGCTGCAATTTTTGAACACATTGTCGCAATTAGATCAAATTTGGTAGGTATTTTGGAAAAATTTCATACTCACATTGCATTTGAGGAAAATCTCTAGAAAGTTTTTTTCTATACATATTAGAAATATGCAAATAAGGAAAATAAAAAAATTTTTGTTTGGTATCCCGCCTATAAAATTCAATATTTTTTCTAATTATAAGGGTATGATATTATAGTTGATCTTGGTTACTTATATTTTGATATTGCAATGAAACAAATATTTCAATGTAAACATTTTCAAGCCGACAAATATGAGTTGATATTTTTAAGGTCGATGAAGCAGCAAACTTTAAAAATCAACAATAAATCCTAAAAAAATTATTGAGATATAGAATAACCAAACATTTTGCGATTTGATGGCTAACTTTGAATATAGCCCTTTTGTCAAATATGTTAGAAATATTGACCTTCGGATCGAATTTCAGGTGATATCGTAAAAATTCCATATCCAATCGCTCAAATTACACATAAAAACTTTTTTTTTGCGAATTTACGTAACTTTCTTTTAAAGAAGTCAAAAAAATCGAGACAAATTTGTTGTCACCTATTCTCTTAAAATTACGATTAGAGTGTAATTTGACCTTTAGGCAAATTATAAGTTTTAATGATGGCATCCGTCAAAAATGACTTTTAATTTAGCCTGTTTTCGCAACCTGTGTAATTTATGAATGGTTTGCACATGAAACCTTTTATATTACATTCCATTTAGAAGCAACAATTAAACCAAGATTTTATAGATTAGTTAACCTCATAATTAGAAAAAACAAATCCTACATAAATAGAATAAATAGAAAAAAAAATTTGAACTGCGAATGAATATGGAGGTGGTAAATGATTCTTTCAACTTGGTTCATCATAACATATAGACAGAAACAGACCAGTTTTATAAAAAAAGGGAGCCTATAAAAGGGTAAATAATATGTAGTTAGGATAAAGTACGTATATACATAACAAGTACCTTGAAAGTTGTGCTTATGGTATAATACTTTATAGAGTCATCATATTATCTCTTTGTAATAACAATTATCAATAACAATTATAATTGTGCGGCGAATCAATAATAAGTCTAACAACAACAAAAAATGTTAATTCTTCTATGAGGATTTTTGCAATTACAAGGTCAATGTGCATCATTTTTTATAATTTGCCACATCAAATTTTTAGAAATACTATGACGTTTACTGATGTTACGAAAGTAACAATGATGTCCCTCCAGAAAATCATGTTTTTAGAAGATTCTAGAAGTAAAAAAAGTTAATATATCCATTGACAGTCAAAACAAATCGTCATGAAATTGATTTATTTTTGGTTTGGACTAGCATTTCACTAAATTATTTAATATTATATTAAATATTTATTGAAACAAAGTTATACTGTTTATATTTTTATTTAAACGTAAAATATTTCATAGGATTTCTCCTTCATCGTCAAAGATTTCTATGTTTATCAAAATTGTTGTTGTCGATATGGAAACTTTTGATATTTGAGGTTCAGAGGTTATCTAAATATTAAATAATTTAATGTAAACTGTCCCGAGTCCATTTGTTTTAAATGAAAGGTATTTGTGTCCAGATGAAGCATAAAACATTGAATTACATCTATCTTTTTCCTTTCTCAAGTTATACTCAAACGGGATGTTGTGATAGTTTTGTATCCCAATATCTCTAATTCTCATGATGAACTAGTTTCATTTTGGTCTAAGATCACTCAGAGACCTTTCATTTGTGATATTTAGAACTCAAATTGAATGCAATGGAGGAGGACAAACTTTCAATGCACTGGAGGAGAGCGAACTTTCAATTTAACTTTCAACTCTTTATGCGATTTTCGACGTAAAAAGTTCGTTTTGGTCTAAACACTCAACTATTAAACACTCAAATTTGATGAGTTTGGAGTGTTTTACCATTTATTGTTTGATTTGAATGATTATTAGTATCAAGTCTATTTGATTAATGCCACATATGTTTAGAATTTAAGATTCAACATAATCTAATTTACCAAGTTACAGTAATTTTTGATATATGGATGTTTTTGTACTTCTACGACGGCTGAGGGCCGGATACCAGCTAATATAACTTAAACAATATGATATTTCCAATTTACACAAAAAAAAATTTGTTAAGCCTAATTCTAGGTACACCTAACTCCCTATGAATCATTAAACAAAACAAAATTTTTCGCAGAAAATACAACCAACTTGAAAAGCAAGCACTAAACATTTAAAAAATTATTTCCTTGTGACCAATTACCTAATGATTTATTTTCAAATTATGAATCAATTTTTATCAAGAATATGATCAAAAGGTCAACTATTTATAGAAGTCGACCCCATCTTATAAAAAAAGAATCATTCAAATCGGACTACTCTAAAAAACTTATTCGTGGCCAAATATTAACAAAAAATACACACATACGGGTCGAAGAACCTCTTCTTTTTTTCGTCGGTTAAAAAATATAATTTGTTTTAAGTTAATAATTAAATTAATTTGAAATAATGAAAACAATATACCCTCTTAAATGAATTAATTATTAAATAAATATATAACATCATAATATAACTAACTTAATGATAGTAATTGTAACGGTAAAAAGAATCATAAGCTCAACGAGCGAGCACACAACACAACAGAATCTTTATACTATCATGTAACTTATTATGTTAGCACCCAAACATGAAATTATAAAACTCCTAGGAAGTGATTGTGGTCTTTACACTTAGTTGGTACACTTGGTCATTATGGTGGTTCAGTATTTTATTGACGCAAATAACGTCTCAACAGTTACAATTTGCTGTGTCAATTTTCACAAAATTTTCAGGATCAGTAAAGGCACCGCCACATGCTAGACTACTTAGGCTGGGAGGTTGCGGGTTTAAATCCATATAGTGACAGTGTGTTCGATTATAATTAACGGAGCGGTTGATTAATCACTTTATTGTCACCCAAATCATTTACTTGTATATATAAATATTAAAAATAATGATGTGAGTGGCCTTTGTTATAGACGACTGAAGAACAGATACCTCATTATTATTTTTATTATTAAAACTTTTCAAAAACAATTCTCCATTTTTATCAAACCTTTTTAAAGCAATTACAAAAAGTCGCAACTTCCTAGGTAGCATGAATTGATACATTTCCCACTTTACCCTATAAGAAAAACCGCATCTTTCTATCTAGAACATATTTAATTGCCATTTATTTAATAATTAAAATTTTTTGCATCTAAAATCCACACACAGTAAAAGAATTAGGTGTAAAATTAACACAATTTAGGTGTTTACTCAAAATTAATGTAGATTATCTACACACAAAAATAAGTTGAAATTTTTAACACAAAAGCAGTGTTAACTCAATTATGATTTCAGTTTCAATGCAGAGATTAAGTAAAAAAATAGGTAAATATTTAGTACTTAGTTCTTCATTTAATTAAATTTCAGTTAAATCTTAATATAAAGCAGATATTTTTATGTTGCAAACTTATTGTGTAAAAACGTGAGGTTAGTCAACCATTTTACTACATTATAAAACTTTTCTTATGTTTAAATTCAAGTAACAAAAGAAAAACAACAAATTCGCAAAATAAAATCTACAAACAAAATTTCTAACACAGGCTGTTTTTGACGCAAACTTTTCTTTTTAATTCAAAATTGAAATTTAAAGTGAGAAAAATAAATATTGAATGCTGATCAAACAAGATACATTGTGAATTCTAATGCAATATAATTTTATCACTTCCAATATCCAATAATTAATTAGAATTTATTTGGGTCACCTATCGAATGCCTACCCAGCCTAGATGAGACAACAATTAATTTGAAAAGAATATTTATTTTTATTCTTAATAGTCATTGTTTTCATTGTCTAATTTCGTTCACTGAATATATTTAATCCATATACATATATGTATAGGTATTTGTTGTATATTAGAGAAGATATCAAAAACCCTGGATTATCATAATATAATTTATAAATATACTAGGTTGTTGCGCTCCAATGGTGCGATATAAGCCGGATATTTAATTAGCACCATTCATGATATACTAATGAACTAACTACATAAGAATAATTAGTTAATGAGCACGCGACAATATCACATATACAACCTTAATAATCTACTTTATATATATTATTTTATAATTATTCTTACTAACTTCTGGTCACAGAGATGGAGACATCAATTACAAAAAACTACGTGTAGTGGAAAATAATTTAAGATTTCATTGATCAATAATAAATTTTAAGAAAGTGTCTAGTTTTTGATAATCGAGTATGTTTTTCTAATAAATTTGGGTCAAAGTATCCAAATTTTTTACAAAATCTAACAGATCTATAATAAATTTTAAGATAGTAGGTGTCTGGTCATGACCTATCACACAATGGTTGAAGAAAGCGAATTCACAATATAAAAAATGAAAAGAATGATCTAAATTAGTGTGATTCAAAAGAAAGCTCACTTAAATCGGTCCAAATTTGGCAAAGATTGGCCAAGATCGGTCGAAATTTGACAAATTTGGATCAAAGTATTCAAATTTTTTATTAAATTTAACAGATCTATAATAGATTATAAGATAGTAGGTGTCTGGTTATGATATTTCATACAAGGATTGAAGAAAGCTAATTGACAGTATGAAAAATGAAAATTATGACTCAAAATTAGTGGGATTCTAAAAAAAGTTCACTCAAATCGGTCGAAATTTGGATAAGATATCGAAAAAATTAATTTTTTCAACCCGATGACGTCACAAAAACCAAAAATTTTATTTTTACTCTATAATGCGCAACTTTTATCCAATTGTGACAAACAGAGTATGTTTTTTTAATAAATTTGGGTCAAAGTATTCAAATTTTTTATTAAATTTAACAGATCTATAATAGATTATAAGATAATAGGTGTCTGGTTATGACATTTCATACAAGGGTTGAAGAAAGCTAATTGACAGTATGAAAAATGAAAATTATGACTCAAAATTAGTGGGATTCAAAAAAAAGTTCACTCGAATCGGTCGAAATTTCGCTAAGATATCGAAAAAATTAATTTTTTCAACCCGATGACGTCACAAAAACCAAAAATTTTATTTTTGCTCTATAATGCGCAATTTTTATCCAATTTTGACAAACAGAGTATGTTTTTTTACTAAATTTGGGTCAAAGTATTCAAATTTTTTATTAAATTTAACAGATCTATAATAGATTATAAGATAGTAGGTGTCTGGTTATGACATTTCATACAAGGGTTGAAGAAAGCTAATTGACAGTATGAAAAATGAAAATTATGACTCAAAATTAGTGGGATTCAAAAAAAAGTTCACTCAAATCGGTCGAAATTTGGATAAGATATCGAAAAAATTAATTTTTTCAACCCGATGACGTCACAAAAACCAAAAAATTTAATTTTTGCTCTATAATGCGCAATTTTTATCCAATTTTGACAAACAGAGTATGTTTTTTTACTAAATTTGGGTCAAAGTATTCAAATTTTATATTAAATTTAACAGATCTATAATAGATTATAAGATAGTAGGTGTCTGGTTATGACATTTCATACAAGGGTTGAAGAAAGCTAATTGACAGTATGAAAAATGAAAATTATGACTCAAAATTAGTGGGATTCAAAAAAAAGTTCACTCGAATCGGTCGAAATTTGGCCAATATATCGAAATAATTAATTTTTTTACCCGATGACGTCACAAAAACCAAAAATTTTATTTTTACTCTATAATGCACAACTTTTATCCAATTTTGACAAACAGAGTATGTTTTTTTACTAAATTTGGGTCAAAGTATTCAAATTTTTTATTAAATTTAACAGATCTATAATAGATTATAAGATAATAGGTGTCTGGTTATGACATTTCATACAAGGGTTGAAGAAAGCTAATTGACAGTATGAAAAATGAAAATTATGACTCAAAATTAGTGGGATTCAAAAAAAAGTTCACTCGAAATCGGTCGAAATTTGGATAAGATATCGAAAAAATTAATTTTTTCAACCCGATGACGTCACAAAAACCAAAAATTTTATTTTTACTCTATAATGCACAACTTTTATCCAATTTTGACAAACAGAGTATGTTTTTTTACTAAATTTGGGTCAAAGTATTCAAATTTTTTATTAAATTTAACAGATCTATAATAGATTATAAGATAATAGGTGTCTGGTTATGACATTTCATACAAGGGTTGAAGAAAGCTAATTGACAGTATGAAAAATGAAAATTATGACTCAAAATTAGTGGGATTCAAAAAAAAGTTCACTCGAATCGGTCGAAATTTGGATAAGATATCGAAAAAATTAATTTTTTCAACCCGATGACGTCACAAAAACCAAAAATTTTATTTTTACTCTATAATGCGCAACTTTTATCCAATTGTGACAAACAGAGTATGTTTTTTTAATAAATTTGGGTCGAAGTATCCAAATTTTTTATTAAATTTAACATATCTATAATAGATTATAAGATAGTAGGTGTCTGGTTATGACATTTCATACAAGGGTTGAAGAAAGCTAATTGACAGTATGAAAAATGAAAATTATGACTCAAAATTAGTGGGATTCAAAAAAAAGTTCACTCGAATCGGTGGAAATTTGGCCAATATATCGAAAAAAATTAATTTTTTGAACCCGATGACGTCACAAAAACCAAAAATTTTATTTTTGCATTATAACGCCCAATTTTTATCCAATTTTGACAAACAGAGTATGTTTATATACTAAATTTGGGTCGAAGTATCCAAATTTTTTATTAAATTTAACATATCTATAATAGATTATAAGATAGTGGGTGTCTGGTTATGACATTTCATACAAGGGTTGAAGAAAGGTAATTGACAGTATGAAAAATGAAAATTATGACTCAAAATTAGTGGGATTCAAAAAAAAGTTCACTCAAATCGGTCGAAATTTGGATAAGATATCGAAAAAATTAATTTTTTCAACCCGATGACGTCACAAAAACCAAAAATTTTATTTTTACTCCCTAATGCGCAACTTTTATCCAATTTTGACAAACAGAGTATGTTTTCTTACTAAATTTGGGTCAAAGTATTCAAATTTTTTATTAAATTTAATAGATCTATAATAGATTATAAGATAATAGGTGTATGGTTATGACATTTCATACAAGGGTTGAAGAAAGCTAATTGACAGTATGAAAAATGAAAATTATGACTCAAAATTAGTGGGATTCAACAAAAAGTTCACTCGAATCGGTCGAAATTTCGCTAAGATAACGAAAAAATTAATTTTTTCAACCCGATGACGTCACAAAAACCAAAAATTTAATTTTTGGTCTAAAATGCGCAATTTTAATCCAATTTTGACAAACAGAGTATGTTTTTTTTACTAAATTTGGGTCAAAGTATTCAAATTTTATATTAAATTTAACAGATCTATAATAGATTATAAGATAGTAGGTGTCTGGTTATGACATTTCATACAAGGGTTGAAGAAAGGTAATTGACAGTATGAAAAATGAAAATTATGACTCAAAATTAGTGGGATTCAAAAAAAAGTTCACTCAAATCGGTCGAAATTTGGATAAGATATCGAAAAAATTAATTTTTCAACCCGATGAC
The DNA here is from genome assembly GCA_020423425.1 of Chrysopa pallens. NCBI lineage: Eukaryota > Metazoa > Arthropoda > Insecta > Neuroptera > Chrysopidae > Chrysopa > Chrysopa pallens. The sequence goes on from CM035594.1 coordinate 17,468,412, forward strand.
GTCACAAAAACCAAAAATTTAATTTTTGGTCTATAATGCGCAATTTTAATCCAATTTTGACAAACAGAGTATGTTTTTTTACTAAATTTGGGTCAAAGTATTCAAATTTTATATTAAATTTAACAGATCTATAATAGATTATAAGATAGTAGGTGTCTGGTTATGGCATTTCATACAAGGGTTGAAGAAAGCTAATTGACAGTATGAAAAATGAAAATTATGACTCAAAATTAGTGGGATTCAAAAAAAAGTTCACTCAAATCGGTCGAAATTTGGATAAGATATCGAAAAAATTAATTTTTCAACCCGATGACGTCACAAAAACCAAAAATTTTATTTTTACTCTATAATGCGCAACTTTTATCCAATTGTGACAAACAGAGTATGTTTTTTTTAATAAATTTGGGTCGAAGTATCTAAATTTTTTATTAAATTTAACATATCTATAATAGATTATAAGATAGTAGGTGTCTGGTTATGACATTTCATACAAGGGTTGAAGAAAGCTAATTGACAGTATGAAAAATGAAAATTATGACTCAAAATTAGTGGGATTCAAAAAAAAGTTCACTCAAATCGGTCGAAATTTGGATAAGATATCGAAAAAATTAATTTTTTCAACCCGATGACGTCACAAAAACCAAAAATTTTATTTTTACTCTATAATGCGCAACTTTTATCCAATTGTGACAAACAGAGTATGTTTTTTTAATAAATTTGGGTCAAAGTATTCAAATTTTTTATTAAATTTAACAGATCTATAATAGATTATAAGATAGTAGGTGTCTGGTTATGACATTTCATACAAGGGTTGAAGAAAGCTAATTGACAGTATGAAAAATGAAAATTATGACTCAAAATTAGTGGGATTTAAAAAAAAATTCACTCAAATCGGTCGAAATTTGGATAAGATATCGAAAAATTTAATTTTTTCAACCCGATGACGTCACAAAAACCAAAAATTTAATTTTTGCTCTATAATGCGCAACTTTTATCCAATTTTGACAAACAGAGTATGTTTTTTTACTAAATTTGGGTCAAAGTATTCAAATTTTATATTAAATTTAACAGATCTATAATAGATTATAAGATAGTAGGTGTCTGGTTATGACATTTCATACAAGGGTTGAAGAAAGCTAATTGACAGTATGAAAAATGAAAATTATGACTCAAAATTAGTGGGATTCAAAAAAAAGTTCACTCAAATCGGTCGAAATTTGGATAAGATATCGAAAAAATTAATTTTTTCAACCCGATGACGTCACAAAAACCAAAAATTTAATTTTTGCTCTATAATGCGCAACTTTTATCCAATTTTGACAAACAGAGTATGTTTTTTTACTAAATTTGGGTCAAAGTATTCAAATTTTTTATTAAATTTAACAGATCTATAATAGATTATAAGATAATAGGTGTCTGGTTATGACATTTCATACAAGGGTTGAAGAAAGCTAATTGACAGTATGAAAAATGAAAATTATGACTCAAAATTAGTGGGATTCAAAAAAAAGTTCACTCAAATCGGTCGAAATTTCGCTAAGATAACGAAAAAATTAATTTTTTCAACCCGATGACGTCACAAAAACCAAAAATTTAATTTTTGGTCTAAAATGCGCAATTTTAATCCAATTTTGACAAACAGAGTATGTTTTTTTACTAAATTTGGGTCAAAGTATTCAAATTTTATATTAAATTTAACAGATCTATAATAGATTATAAGATAGTAGGTGTCTGGTTATGACATTTCATACAAGGGTTGAAGAAAGCTAATTGACAGTATGAAAAATGAAAATTATGACTCAAAATTAGTGGGATTCAAAAAAAAGTTCACTCAAATCGGTCGAAATTTGGATAAGATATCGAAAAAATTAATTTTTTTCAACCCGATGACGTCACAAAAAACAAAAGTTTAATTTTTGCTCTATAATGCGCAACTTTTATCCAATTTTGACAAACAGAGTATGTTTTTTTAATAAATTTGGGTCGAAGTATCTAAATTTTTTATTAAATTTAACATATCTATAATAGATTATAAGATAGTAGGTGTCTGGTTATGACATTTCATACAAGGGTTGAAGAAAGCTAATTGACAGTATGAAAAATGAAAATTATGACTCAAAATTAGTGGGATTCAAAAAAAAGTTCACTCAAATCGGTCGAAATTTGGATAAGATATCGAAAAAATTAATTTTTTCAACCCGATGACGTCACAAAAACCAAAAATTTAATTTTTGCTCTATAATGCGCAACTTTTATCCAATTTTGACAAACAGAGTATGTTTTTTTACTAAATTTGGGTCAAAGTATTCAAATTTTATATTAAATTTAACAGATCTATAATAGATTATAAGATAGTAGGTGTCTGGTTATGACATTTCATACAAGGGTTGAAGAAAGCTAATTGACAGTATGAAAAATGAAAATTATGACTCAAAATTAGTGGGATTCAAAAAAAAGTTCACTCAAATCGGTCGAAATTTGGATAAGATATCGAAAAAATTAATTTTTTCAACCCGATGACGTCACAAAAACCAAAAATTTTATTTTTACTCTATAATGCGCAACTTTTATCCAATTTTGACAAACAGAGTATGTTTTCTTACTAAATTTGGGTCAAAGTATTCAAATTTTTTATTAAATTTAATAGATCTATAATAGATTATAAGATAATAGGTGTCTGGTTATGACATTTCATACAAGGGTTGAAGAAAGCTAATTGACAGTATGAAAAATGAAAATTATGACTCAAAATTAGTGGGATTCAAAAAAAAGTTCACTCGAATCGGTCGAAATTTCGCTAAGATATCGAAAAAATTAATTTTTTCAACCCGATGACGTCACAAAAACCAAAAATTTTATTTTTACTCTATAATGCGCAATTTTTATCCAATTTTGACAAACAGAGTATGTTTTTTTACTAAATTTGGGTCAAAGTATTCAAATTTTTTATTAAATTTAACAGATCTATAATAGATTATAAGATAGTAGGTGTCTGGTTATGACATTTCATACAAGGGTTGAAGAAAGCTAATTGACAGTATGAAAAATGAAAATTATGACTCAAAGTTAGTGGGATTCAAAAAAAAGTTCACTCGAATCAGTCGAAATTTCGCTAAGATATCGAAAAAATTAATTTTTTCAACCCGATGACGTCACAAAAACCAAAAATTTTATTTTTACTCTATAATGCGCAACTTTTATCCAATTGTGACAAACAGAGTATGTTTTTTTAATAAATTTGGGTCAAAGTATTCAAATTTTATATTAAATTTAACATATCTATAATAGATTATAAGATAGTAGGTGTCTGGTTATGACATTTCATACAAGGGTTGAAGAAAGCTAATTGACAGTATGAAAAATGAAAATTATGACTCAAAATTAGTGGGATTCAAAAAAAAGTTCACTCAAATCGGTCGAAATTTGGATAAGATATCGAAAAAATTAATTTTTTCAACCCGATGACGTCACAAAAACCAAAAATTTAATTTTTGGTCTATAATGCGCAATTTTCATCCAACTTTGACAAACAGAGTATGTTTTTTTACTAAATTTGGGTCAAAGTATTCAAATTTTATATTAAATTTAACAGATCTATAATAGATTATAAGATAGTAGGTGTCTGGTTATGACATTTCATACAAGGGTTGAAGAAAGCTAATTGACAGTATGAAAAATGAAAATTATGACTCAAAATTAGTGGGATTCAAAAAAAAGTTCACTCAAATCGGTCGAAATTTGGATAAGATATCGAAAAAATTAATTTTTTCAACCCGATGACGTCACAAAAACCAAAAATTTAATTTTTGGTCTATAATGCGCAATTTTAATCCAATTTTGACAAACAGAGTATGTTTTTTTACTAAATTTGGGTCAAAGTATTCAAATTTTATATTAAATTTAACAGATCTATAATAGATTATAAGATAGTAGGTGTCTGGTTATGACATTTCATACAAGGGTTGAAGAAAGCTAATTGACAGTATGAAAAATGAAAATTATGACTCAAAATTAGTGGGATTCAAAAAAAAGTTCACTCGAATCGGTCGAAATTTGGATAAGATATCGAAAAAATTAATTTTTTCAACCCGATGACGTCACAAAAACCAAAAATTTTATTTTTACTCTATAATGCGCAACTTTTATCCAATTGTGACAAACAGAGTATGTTTTTTTAATAAATTTGGGTCAAAGTATTCAAATTTTTTGTTAAATTTAACAGATCTATAATAGATTATAAGATAGTAGGTGTCTGGTTATGGCATTTCATACAAGGGTTGAAGAAAGCTAATTGACAGTATGAAAAATGAAAATTATGACTCAAAATTAGTGGGATTCAAAAAAAAGTTCACTCAAATCGGTCGAAATTTGGATAAGATATCGAAAAAATTAATTTTTTTCAACCCGATGACGTCACAAAAACCAAAAATTTTATTTTTACTCTATAATGCGCAACTTTTATCCAATTGTGACAAACAGAGTATGTTTTTTTAATAAATTTGGGTCAAAGTATTCAAATTTTTTATTAAATTTAACAGATCTATAATAGATTATAAGATAGTAGGTGTCTGGTTATGACATTTCATACAAGGGTTGAAGAAAGCTAATTGACAGTATGAAAAATGAAAATTATGACTCAAAATTAGTGGGATTCAAAAAAAAGTTCACTCAAATCGGTCGAAATTTGGATAAGATATCGAAAAAATTAATTTTTCAACCCGATGACGTCACAAAAACCAAAAATTTTATTTTTACTCTATAATGCGCAACTTTTATCCAATTGTGACAAACAGAGTATGTTTTTTTAATAAATTTGGGTCGAAGTATCTAAATTTTTTATTAAATTTAACATATCTATAATAGATTATAAGATAGTAGGTGTCTGGTTATGACATTTCATACAAGGGTTGAAGAAAGCTAATTGACAGTATGAAAAATGAAAATTATGACTCAAAATTAGTGGGATTCAAAAAAAAGTTCATTCAAATCAGTCGAAATTTGGATAAGATATCGAAAAAATTAATTTTTTCAACCCAATGACGTCACAAAAACAAAAAATTTAATTTTTGCTCTATAATGCGCAACTTTTATCCAATTGTGACAAACAGAGTATGTTTTTTTAATAAATTTGGGTCGAAGTATCCAAATTTTTTATTAAATTTAACATATCTATAATAGATTATAAGATAGTAGGTGTCTGGTTATGACATTTCATACAAGGGTTGAAGAAAGCTAATTGACAGTATGAAAAATGAAAATTATGACTCAAAATTAGTGGGATTCAAAAAAAAGTTCACTCAAATCTGTCGAAATTTGGATAAGATATCGAAAAATTTAATTTTTTCAACCCGATGACGTCACAAAAACCAAAAATTTAATTTTTGCTCTATAATGCGCAATTTTTATCCAATTTTGACAAACAGAGTATGTTTTTTTACTAAAGTTGGGTCAAAGTATTCAAATTTTTTGTTAAATTTAACAGATCTATAATAGATTATAAGATAGTAGGTGACTGGTTATGGCATTTCATACAAGGGTTGAAGAAAGCTAATTGACAGTATGAAAAATGAAAATTATGACTCAAAATTAGTGGGATTCAAAAAAAAGTTCATTCAAATCAGTCGAAATTTGGATAAGATATCGAAAAAATTAATTTTTTCAACCCGATGACGTCACAAAAACAAAAAATTTAATTTTTGCTCTATAATGCGCAACTTTTATCCAATTTTGACAAACAGAGTATGTTTTTTTACTAAATTTGGGTCAAAGTATTCAAATTTTATATTAAATTTAACAGATCTATAATAGATTATAAGATAGTAGGTGTCTGGTTATGGCATTTCATACAAGGGTTGAAGAAAGCTAATTGACAGTATGAAAAATGAAAATTATGACTCAAAATTAGTGGGATTCAAAAAAAAGTTCACTCGAATCGGTCGAAATTTGGATAAGATATCGAAAAAATTAATTTTTTCAACCCGATGACGTCACAAAAAACAAAAGTTTAATTTTTGCTCTATAATGCGCAACTTTTATCCAATTTTGACAAACAGAGTATGTTTTTTTACTAAATTTGAGTCAAAGTATTCAAATTTATATTAAATTTAACAGATCTATAATAGATTATGAGATAGTAGATGTCTGGTTATGACATTTCATACAAGGGTTGAAGAAAGCTAATTGACAGTATGAAAAATGAAAATTATGACTCAAAATTAGTGGGATTCAAAAAAAAGTTCACTCGAATCGGTCGAAATTTCGCTAAGATATCGAAAAATTAATTTTTTCAACCCGATGACGTCACAAAAACCAAAAATTTAATTTTTGCTCTATAATGCGCAATTTTTATCCAATTTTGACAAACAGAGTATGTTTTTTTACTAAATTTGGGTCAAAGTATTCAAATTTTTTGTTAAATTTAACAGATCTATAATAGATTATAAGATAGTAGGTGTCTGGTTATGGCATTTCATACAAGGGTTGAAGAATGGTAATTGACAGTATAAAAAATGAAAATTATGACTCAAAATTAGTGGGATTCAAAAAAAAGTTCACTCAAATCGGTCGAAATTTGGATAAGATATCGAAAAAATTAATTTTTTCAACCCGATGACGTCACAAAAACCAAAAATTTAATTTTTGCTCTATAATGCGCAACTTTTATCCAATTTTGACAAACAGAGTATGTTTTTTTACTAAATTTGGTTCGAAAGTATTCAAATTTTATATTAAATTTAACAGATCTATAATAGATTATAAGATAGTAGGTGTCTGGTTATGACATTTCATACAAGGGTTGAAGAAAGCTAATTGACAGTATGTAAAATGAAAATAATGACTCAAAATTAGTGGGATTCAAAAAAAAGTTCACTCGAATCGGTCGAAATTTCGCTAAGATATCTAAAAATTTAATTTTTTCAACCCGATGACGTCACAAAAACCAAAAATTTTATTTTTACTCTATAATGCGCAATTTTTACCCAATTTTGACAAACAGAGTATGTTTTTTTACTAAATTTGGGTCAAAGTATTCAAATTTTTTGTTAAATTTAACAGATCTATAATAGATTATAAGATAGTAGGTGTCTGGTTATGGCATTTCATACAAGAGTTGAAGAAAGCTAATTGACAGTATGAAAAATGAAAATTATGACTCAAAATTAGTGGGATTCAAAAAAAAGTTCACTCAAATCGGTCGAAATTTGGATAAGATATCGAAAAAATTAATTTTTTTCAACCCGATGACGTCACAAAAAACAAAAGTTTAATTTTTGCTCTATAATGCGCAACTTTTATCCAATTTTGACAAACAGAGTATGTTTTTTTACTAAATTTGAGTCAAAGTATTCAAATTTATATTAAATTTAACAGATCTATAATAGATTATGAGATAGTAGATGTCTGGTTATGACATTTCATACAAGGGTTGAAGAAAGCTAATTGACAGTATGAAAAATGAAAATTATGACTCAAAATTAGTGGGATTTAAAAAAAAATTCACTCAAATCGGTCGAAATTTGGATAAGATATCGAAAAATTTAATTTTTTCAACCCGATGACGTCACAAAAACCAAAAATTTTATTTTTACTCTATAATGCGCAACTTTTATCCAATTGTGACAAACAGAGTATGTTCTTTTAATAAATTTGGTTCGAAGTATCTAAATTTTTTATTAAATTTAACAGATCTATAATAGATTATAAGATAGTAGGTGTCTGGTTATGGCATTTCATACAAGGGTTGAAGAAAGCTAATTGACAGTATGAAAAATGAAAATTATGACTCAAAATTAGTGGGATTCAAAAAAAAGTTCATTCAAATCGATCGAAATTTGGATAAGATATCGAAAAAATTAATTTTTTCAACCCGATGACGTCACAAAAACAAAAAATTTAATTTTTGCTCTATAATGCGCAACTTTTATCCAATTTTGACAAACAGAGTATGTTTTTTTACTAAATTTGGGTCAAAGTATTCAAATTTTATATTAAATTTAACAGATCTATAATAGATTATAAGATAGTAGATGTCTGGTTATGACATTTCATACAAGGGTTGAAGAAAGCTAATTGACAGTATGAAAAAAGAAAATTATGACTCAAAATTAGTGGGATTCAAAAAAAAATTCACTCGAATCGGTCGAAATTTCGCTAAGATATCTAAAAATTTAATTTTTTCAAACCGATGACGTCACAAAAACCAAAAATTTTATTTTTACTCCCTAATGCGCAACTTTTATCCAATTTTGACAAACAGAGTATTTTTTTTTACTAAATTTGGGTCAAAGTATTCAAATTTTTTGTTAAATTTAACAGATCTATAATAGATTATAAGATAGTAGGTGTCTGGTTATGGCATTTCATACAAGAGTTGAAGAAAGCTAATTGACAGTATGAAAAATGAAAATTATGACTCAAAATTAGTGGGATTCAAAAAAAAGTTCACTCAAATCGGTCGAAATTTGGATAAGATATCGAAAAAATTAATTTTTTTCAACCCGATGACGTCACAAAAACCAAAAATTTAATTTTTGGTCTAAAATGCGCAATTTTAATCCAATTTTGACAAACAGAGTATGTTTTTTTACTAAATTTGAGTCAAAGTATTCAAATTTATATTAAATTTAACAGATCTATAATAGATTATGAGATAGTAGATGTCTGGTTATGACATTTCATACAAGGGTTGAAGAAAGCTAATTGACAGTATGAAAAATGAAAATTATGACTCAAAATTAGTGGGATTCAAAAAAAAGTTCACTCAAATCTGTCGAAATTTGGATAAGATATCGAAAAATTTAATTTTTTCAACCCGATGACGTCACAAAAACCAAAAATTTAATTTTTGCTCTATAATGCGCAATTTTTATCCAATTTTGACAAACAGAGTATGTTTTTTTACTAAATTTGGGTCAAAGTATTCAAATTTTTTGTTAAATTTAACAGATCTATAATAGATTATAAGATAGTAGGTGTCTGGTTATGGCATTTCATACAAGGGTTGAAGAAAGCTAATTGACAGTATGAAAAATGAAAATTATGACTCAAAATTAGTGGGATTTAAAATAAAGTTCACTCAAATCGGTCGAAATTTGGATAAGATATCGAAAAATTTAATTTTTTCAACCCGATGACGTCACAAAAACCAAAAATTTAATTTTTGCTCTATAATGCGCAATTTTTATCCAATTTTGACAAACAGAGTATGTTTTTTTACTAAATTTGGGTCAAAGTATTCAAATTTTTTGTTAAATTTAACAGATCTATAATAGATTATAAGATAGTAGGTGTCTGGTTATGGCATTTCATACAAGGGTTGAAGAAAGCTAATTGACAGTATGAAAAATGAAAATTATGACTCAAACATAGTGGGATTCCATAAAAAGTTCATTCAAATCGGTCGAAATTTGGATAAGATATCGAAAAAATTAATTTTTTCAACCCGATGACGTCACAAAAACAAAAAATTTAATTTTTGCTCTATAATGCGCAACTTTTATCCAATTTTGACAAACAGAGTATGTTTTTTTACTAAATTTGGGTCAAAGTATTCAAATTTTATATTAAATTTAACAGATCTATAATAGATTATAAGATAGTAGATGTCTGGTTATGACATTTCATACAAGGGTTGAAGAAAGCTAATTGACAGTATGAAAAATGAAAATTATGACTCAAAATTAGTGGGATTCAAAAAAAAGTTCACTCGAATCGGTCGAAATTTCGCTAAGATATCTAAAAATTTAATTTTTTCAAACCGATGACGTCACAAAAACCAAAAATTTTATTTTTGCTCTATATTGCGCAATTTTTACCCAATTTTGACAAACAGAGTATTTTTTTTTACTAAATTTGGGTCAAAGTATTCAAATTTTTTGTTAAATTTAACAGATCTATAATAGATTATAAGATAGTAGGTGTCTGGTTATGGCATTTCATACAAGGGTTGAAGAAAGCTAATTGACAGTATGAAAAATGAAAATTATGACTCAAAATTAGTGGGATTCAAAAAAAAGTTCACTCAAATCGGTCGAAATTTGGATAAGATATCGAAAAAATTAATTTTTTTCAACCCGATGACGTCACAAAAAACAAAAGTTTAATTTTTGCTCTATAATGCGCAACTTTTATCCAATTTTGACAAACAGAGTATGTTTTTTTACTAAATTTGGGTCAAAGTATTCAAATTTTATATTAAATTTAACAGATCTATAATAGATTATAAGATAGTAGGTGTCTGGTTATGGCATTTCATACAAGGGTTGAAGAAAGCTTATTGACAGTATGAAAAATGAAAATTATGACTCAAAATTAGTGGGATTCAAAAAAAAGTTCACTCGAATCGGTCGAAATTTCGCTAAGGTATCTAAAAATTTAATTTTTTCAACCCGATGACGTCACAAAAACCAAAAATTTTATTTTTGCTCTATAATGCGCAATTTTTACCCAATTTTGACAAACAGAGTATGTTTTTTTACTAAATTTGGGTCAAAGTATTCAAATTTTTTGTTAAATTTAACAGATCTATAATAGATTATAAGATAGTAGGTGTCTGGTTATGGCATTTCATACAAGGGTTGAATAAAGCTAATTGACAGTATGAAAAATGAAAATTATGACTTAAAATTAGTGGGATTCAAAAAAAAGTTCACTCGAATCGGTCGAAATTTGGCTAAGATATCGAAAAAATTAATTTTTTCAAATCCGATGACGTCACAAAAACCAAAAATTTAATTTTTGGTCTATAATGCGCAATTTTAATCCAATTTTGACAAACTGAGTATGTTTTTTTACTAAATTTGGGTCAAAGTATTCAAATTTTATATTAAATTTAACAGATCTATAATAGATTATAAGATAGTAGGTGTCTGGTTATGACATTTCATACAAGGGTTGAAGAAAGCGAATATAAAAAATTACTAGACATTTTTCAATTTTTAAATCTTTTATGGCTTTGTTAGGAAATTAGCTGATACTAAATTTATTATATTTAAAAATTGAAACTAGACTCCATACCATAACAAAACTTGAAAATAAATTTAAAATTGATTAAAATACAAAGATCTTTTAATCTATCAAAAATTATTTTCCATTATTTTCTTGAATTTCATTACATTATATTTTAATTATTTAATTTTTTACTACATTTTTTCTCAAAAAACAGAACTTCAGTCTTGTATTCGTAAAGTGATGAAGTTATTATGATTTAAATAACTATTTCTACAAAAAATTTCTAAAAAGTTATCTTTTTTGAAATTTTTGACTGTCTTCACAAGTTTGAAGTGAGGCACATTTATTTTTCGTTATAATTAAAAAAATATTATTCAACAAACATACAAAAATAGTTTCCACATTTACGCTTTTTTTCACAATTTTCAGATTTCAAATTTTTGGTTAGGTATTTATAAATGATATACAAATGAGCACCGGAATTATTTCCTACCTTCAAATGATATACCAGTAAATTTTGGGATAAATTTGATTTCAAAATGTCCAATTGTTGCAAAAACACCATTATTATGATTAACAATTTATGCAACAACAGCGCTCATAGTGATGTATCAACATAAAGATATGTATTACATTTAGTATTACAAACTGGTTTGAATCTATGTTGGTACAATTGGAAACAGATGTTTGTTCTTTTATATAGTACTAGATGTCGTTCTACAGAAAAATATTACTATTAGCAATGGAAATTATTGGTTTGGCATTGATTCGAATTCGGAAAAAATCAAATGTATTTTATATCTAATTCGAGGTTTCAATTGATTAGTTTCATTCCATTCGTAGTATAACTATTAGTTCTATGAACTATTAACCACTATGCTAGAATAATCACTCAGAAAACAAAAAATAACTGCATCTTCCTTGAAATGGAAATGATGTATAAAAGAAAATTTTAAATAAAAAATAACTACCTTGAAAAAAATTAACTAAAAGAAAAAAGTAATGTAAAATTTTTCCAGTTTCATTTCTCAGTCGACGCCAAACAATTAATTTTTTAGCTAACAATAAGATTAGGACTGACATTGAAAGGTAAGTGGTCACATGGACAAATTTAAACTTATGTTTCTCTTTTTAGCTGATTTTATTGAAGGCGGTTCATTATTTTTTAAATTTTTTATTTTTTACTTTTAATTGTTGTATACAACCACGAAAAATTTTTCATTTGGATGAAATTTAATCACTAAAAATTGTTTTTGCCCTTTTGTCTGCTAGGGAGAAATATCTTTATCATGGTACCACTCTTTGGATATCTCATTTCCAACAAAAAAAGAATCATCAAAATCGGTATATAAACGACGAAGTTATCCGCGAACACACATATCACTATATATGGTTTTTGCCTCTTCTCTCTCCCTCGGAACATCATATCTAGATTGAAATAGGACACACGAGAAGCACCAGACTTCAAATAAAAATAGAACCATCAATATCGGTTTACTCAGTCAAAAGTTCTGAGGTAACAAACATTAAAAAACAATACAATCGAAGTGAGAACTTTGTTTTTTGAAGTTGGTTAAAAAATAAAATCATAAATTTTTCTTATTTTCACTGATTATATAATTGTATTCCACATGAATTGCAAAAAGCCGGGTCTTCCTAGCTAGCTAGCATGAGAAAACTTAAGATTCTCCAAAAATGGTGGGACCAGCGCATGCAATAAATTATTCCCTTTTTCCTATTATCATTTCACGTTGATGGGAAAAAGCTACAATCTACTTGCATAAATAACAATTTCGTACTTTTAGATAACTTCGTCAAAAGGACGAAGGCCATAGTAAAAAAAATCATGCTTTTTCCTACTTTTCCTACTTAAATCATTTTATTTGGGATTTTAAAATTGAATTATTCTAGCATTTATGAAAAAAATTGTTGATTTTTGGAAATTTACAAACACATCCAGCAAACCGTATCATTCATCGAAATGAGGTATAATAATGTCGTCTCCTTAATTTCCGACTCGTTGCACCACTATTGCTAAAAGATTAAGTAGCCTAAATCACTGTCATATCATCCGCTTAAAGTTGAACCCCGGTGCCAATCCTACTAGTAGAATATATATTCTTAAATTTCATAATTAGTTTTACACCTGTTAAGATTCTTTGGAAAAGTTATATCGATTATTTGTAGCCGAATCCTAGTTAAAATTGTAATGAATTAAAAGTATGAAATTCAATAAAATATTGAGTTTTATAGGGTGACCTGGTTTCTGAAAATTTAGGTGATCTTATAAACCCCATACCCATACATTAAAATAATTTATGTATATAAATTATTTGTATAAAAAAAGCCGCTTAAAGCCACAATAAGTACCATTTTTTTTAAATATCTATCTAATTAGCTCATGAATTATTTAAAAAAATTATTTACAATCATCAATCCCTCAAAATAAGGTTCTAACGAGAGAAAAAACCTTGTTTGTGTGGTGGACTGTAACTAATTTAATCATAACATAGATTTCAAGTTTATAAATAGATATGTTTTATATTAATAATTGTTCTATTTCGTGTTTCAAATGTGACGCTTTAATTAAAATAAAATATATAACATTCTAGGTGTTCATGACAACGAATTATTAAATAAGTGAATCTAATTTTTGTCAAAGCCACAATAAAATGTATTTTGCACGCTTTTTATGATTTTAAAATAAGCAATAAATATAGGTACCTATTGATTTATTAGAAAATAATTAGTTTTTTTTTTAAAAAGGTGTCTTAAATTAGTGTAATAATAGTCCAAAATAATAACAACTTATATTTTATTAACTTATCGATTTTAATCGAATTTATTAAGATCAAAGTTGGACATTTTATCATTAATGATTATTTTCCACATTACGAAAAGATATTATATTAATAATTTGTTAATCTTCAATCTTATTTTACATTGTTAAATTTTTCAAAATGTCAATATTTTTTCCTGTATTTTCGTTCAAATAGATTTGTGAAAACCATATTCTCAAGATATAAATTTTCAATATAAACTTTTCATTTATTATTTAATGCATTACCTTTTAAAAACCCATTTCAGAGTAATTAAACATTCATTTAATCAAACAGAAAATGTAAACAAACTACATGACGACATATGAAAACGCAGATACATCAATCAATTTTGGCCACATCGAGGAATTTATTCCTGGTATGCTAAAAATGATAAAATCAACATTAATATCTTATTCAAATTTAAATCTGTAAAAATAATTCTTCTCGCCTTTTTTTAATTTTTTATTTTTAACTGCATCACCCATACTTTCACAGAAATTGATGTGATAGGTTTTAAGGAAAGCATTACTTTTTTTTCATTTCTCCTTATCAAAAGAAGAGTTGGTTTTTTAAGATTTTTCGGCGTAGTTCCTGTATTTTTCCAGTATTTTCCAGTTTTCTTACATACATACAAATGATTACTCTATATAATATTATTTCCATACAAACTTTCCTTCATATCCCATTTCTCGCATTAAAGCCTATGTCCTTTCTCAAGCTCTTGACTATCTCTATACCAAATTTCATTTAAATCGGTTCAGTAGTTTATGTATGATAGGGTAACACATAAACAGACAAGTTACTTTCGAATTTATAATATTAGTAAGGATGACTTGCTCCTATACTACAAATTTTAACGTTTAAGGAATATTTTTTTAAAAAACTTCACCAAAGGCTTAGAACTATTAATAGATTTTCCTTAAAAAGAAAATTGCTAGAGCATTATTCAAACTTACCGGTTATTTTTGTTGTTTTTTTTGTTTACTTTCGTTAAACAACAAAGCTTATTATTTATGATAAAATTTCAATGACCTCACAACCAAGTAATTACTGTTTTTAAATAATTAACTTAATTTTTAATGTAATTTAACAACTTTTTAATACATTTACGAGTATAAAATAAATTTCAATAAAAGATTCATTGGTAAACAAAACTATAAAATCATTTATATATGCATACATACATATATTATATATGTTGTATATTATATTTTGTATATAAATGCTGTTAACATTTCAAATTAGTTATTTTATTTATTGTCTGAAATTTATTATATATTTTCTCTTCAAATTTTGTATATTTATCTATCCTATTTTTAATTGTTTGGAACTTTCATCATAATATGGTATGGTATCTACCGGCATTATGAACATTCAAAATACTATCAGTACGGTCAAAGACGAATTCATACTTAATTATCATACTAAATTTACCACATGCAGTCACAGCTCCAAATATTAAAGGAAGGGTTACATGGCACATGGGGTCCACCAGACACCACACAGAAAGACAGTTCCAATTCGCGTCTTGTTCGATTTATTATGTTCGACTTAAATCATCACTTTAATTTAATATTCTCTGTAAGTAATCCATAGTTCTTTTTTTTTGAGATATTGAATTAGTATTAAAAAAACAATAGGAAAAAAACTCAACAAACTATACAAATCTTTGTGTAAATTTTAATTTTAGCAATATTTACAAAGGAAAAAAACACGCAATTTTACTCTGTAACAGGAAACAGTATATTTTCAAGGAAAAATTAGAAATTTAATGATAAAAAAGTATATTTATTTTAAAATATTAGCCCCAAAGTTCAAGTAACTTTTGTGATTTTGAGAAAAATCCTAAAAACATGCTAAAAAATCTATAAAAAAATGATAATACTGTTTTTAAGTTTACTAGAGTAATTCAGGACTCGTAAAATCAAAAAACACTTAATTTACGATTGGATGACGTTTTGGCGCATTTGTTTATCATTTAAAAAAACCGATCGACCTCAATGTCATACATGTCAAGTGCCACTAACAATCCCACATATTCTACTAACACGTACCAAACACAATCATCAAAGACAAGCATTGTATCTACCACCCATCGATATTGAAGAACTTCTTGGTAACAATACTAATTCAACGGAATATCTAAACAAATACCTAAAAACAATAAAACCCCACGAAAATCGAATGCAATATTAATTTTTTCTTTTTAATTTAGCTGCACATATGGCTGTTGAAAGTGTAGTAAATACAAAAAAAAAAAATTACACAGATACAAAAGCACAAATCAAAGCTTTTTTAACAAATAGCCAATAGCTTATTTTTTTTTTCAAAAGTAGTCAAATTAATTGATATTAGTCATTGAATAAATTGTCCAAATTGGAAATATTGTCATAATGTTTACTATTCAACAAAAAAAAAATGTACACCTATTAAGGTGATAGCAATGAATGTTAAGTTGCATTTTATTGCTCAATATAATTTTACAAATTTTACGATATAATTATAATACATTTTCGATATACCAAAGCACCTTTAATATGTATAAACATGTATTTATCTTCTCTCCGTATGACACTACTGTTGTTTTGATTTGCATTCATATTCAAAGCTTTTATTTTACGATACGCCCAATTTCTTTCTGTATCTATCATTGACCAAAATCTCACAATCATTCTTTAAGTATCAACAATGAGTTAACAAATATATCTATCTTTTTAGACTGGAAGTTGCGGGTTCGAATCCAGGCAGCGGTAGTTTGGTCAATTATAATTAGAAAAAAGAGGCGGATGGTTGACATACTATCGTCGCTTGAATAAGAACGAAGTAACCGGTTCCATCAATAATATAATTACAATATAATTATCACTTTGGGTTTGAAGGAATCTGTGCCTTCAGGTGATGAAATATTCTAAAAGAGGGTACAGAGGACCTTAAGGTCTAGGTACATGGAACGCGGTTGCGGTTCCCCTCTTAATATGCTTTAATATATCTATCTTGACATGTCATTCTTTTGCTCAGGATTATTCCTAGAAGCCACAAAAAAACGCGACTAAGAACGCGAATTCAGCGTTGGAAATTAAAAAGAAAATCCTTATTAAAACGTAATGTAATCAAATATGGACAGTGCAAAATTTTATATAAAAATTAATATCATACAATACAGGAATCAATTCAAATCATACAAAGTCTAAAGTTCACAATCGCTCAGAACAGGACGAAAAGACTTCTATCGAAGGATGGTAAGTATACAGAGAACTTGATGTGCCTGCCCTGATAATTTTTCACGCACTATGCTTCGAATTGCAAATCAAAATCTCCTCGTTTTACTGCGGAGATATTGAGTCCTAAATTTATAATTAATACCGGTCAAGAATTTTAGTTTTTAAATGTAATTAATAGGCATAGACCAGTAAATATTCATAAATTCATAAATATATAGTGTTTCGTAATATATTTTCTTTGTGTTGAATGAAAGAAAATATATTTAAATTTTTCGATAAAATATAATTTTACACATATTTATATGCATAGAAATGTTTAAGAAATTAAAAAAATACGTTTTTAATTTATGGCATTGATTAAATCGTAAAAAATTATAGTATGGAAATTTTGATAAGGGAATTACATCTTTGCATTTCTCGGCATGTAGTTTATAGGAGCACTTCATGCAGGATGTGATCGATCTTAAAGCATTTTCGTTAGTAAGTTAGTAGATCTTACGTAGGCAACGATAGGGAATTATGGAATTCTATTGAACAGGTGCCTTTGCTTAATTAATGAAATAACTATGGGCTATTATTAGTGTGCACTTCAATGTGATACCAGTCCGCTTCACTAAGTATTTATAAGTTTTCATGTTTATGTCACAAGGCTCACATGGCTTGTCCGCTGGATTGCTTGCTTGATTTTGTATCTGGGTTTCATGCTATCTGTCGTACTGGGCGTTATAATAGCTTCTATGCGATGTTCGCTTCACCCGATGCTCGATTTCAACGATTTTTATATAAAACTACCTAGCTTAAGTTTCGGATAAGAAATCCCACATGACTATATTTTTAATCAAAAAATGCGTAACCATGGAATTAATGAAATGCAGACGCTCTAATTTGTTTACATGAAAAACTACCCAAGGAAAAAGTATGGGAAAACGCAATAGAGCCATCAGTGATGACAACATCGCTAACATCGTGTAAGCTAGGTTTTATGATTGTCAGAATATCCAGAAGCCTAATTTCAAAACAGGTAACTGAAGCGTACCCTGAAATACATGAATATTCTGTCAACTATAAACCATTAACAAAATTTATGGTTCATTAAAATTCAAACATATCCTTTATTGATTAATAAAAATGATTTTTCTTCATTAAGTAATTGAATTAAAAGTTGTATTAAATTCTGTAATAAGATAGAAAAATTAATGTTCAAATGAGTATTAAATTAAAAACAAAATACAAATTTTATGCTGGATGTTGCAACCAAATCATAAAAGGTAGATTCTGAGATAGCTCCTAGAAATACTTTCTGTCAAATTATTGTTGAAAAAGTTTTTATTTTTTGTAAATTTAAAAAACAGTGTATAAACTTTCTTGAATAGAAGTTGTGTAATTATTATATCAGATTTAGTTATTTATAACGCAAATGAATTTGTCTAATTATTTAATATATTTCCGTTCATACAATCGTTATCTATCACAACTATAAACACTTACTTAGAATATGTACTTTAAGACGAAACAATTTAAGATATTTATGGCATCAGATAAATGCAACGATCATCATTAATGACTTTTTAAAATTTATCAACACTCATATTTTGAGCGAATTAATAGGTAAACATTCGTTTATTGCACACCTCAGCCCTTTGTTGGTCTATTATTAGCTTATAATTCCATGCCACTGTAGCCTTTTGGAAGGCGAAGATATCATTTGAATAACAAAAATTATTTTATTTCTTTAAGATGGTGATTATGATTTAAATTTTCTTGGAAAAACATGTGCAATTTTCGAAAACTTCTCAATTCATTCAGCCATCTCTTTATTCCATCCGTTACAAAGTATGATCAACTACAATGCGGAGGGTGTGAAGAAAATGAAGAACCTTAGCTGGCCTACGCTCACATCCAATACACCAAACACGAAAACTAATGTTCGAGGAATCATTAGCTTCAATTTAGAAGCAACATCATTTCTATACGTCTATCTATGTATGCATTCATTCAAAAACGAAAACACACATCCGTTTGGACTGTTGTGTTCAATAGCAAAAAAAATGGTTAACAAATGTTGAAATTCAAACCATACAAAGTGTAAAGTCACAAATCACAAAATAGTCGCGGAAAACATTAAATGGGCTTACACAAGCACATCGTTACAAAGGGCAGTACTAACGCAATCCTCTTTATCTGAACTACGAAATCTTTTACACTTAAAATCCATACTATATGCGTCATCACCCAAATTCACTTAGCATTCAGCTAACTTCTTGATCTACCTCCAAACGGTAATTCAATGGCATTCAGCCAGCTGAGTCAAAGCTGGCTACCATTGTTCATGCTCTGTTTTGAATTACACATCAAAATGACATATTTTAATCGAAGCTGATTGCTTTTATAGTTCTCTGCTAGGTAAAAGTAAAAATAGGAAATTAAACCCATTTTACCATCTTACGATTAATGTATTTTCTATTATAGATATACGTGAGGGGTGTGCAGTTTTTATTTTACCAATGCGATCTGTAAATATCACAAATACTTGGATACAATCTGTATTACATTCATATTCAATTTATGTATGTCTTAAATAAATACATAAAATATTTATATGTCAGTTTATTTTATTGGTACATTTATGCAATGTAATGGAATTGAGTATAGTAAGCATTTGTGTATTAATGAATTCATAAAAACTTATAGTAATTTGTATACATAATCACATAATGCATGACAAATTCGTAGCCTATAACGGGGGGTTTTTGTTTTTAGATTTATTTTTATACAAAGTGCTTAGATTGTTATGCAGACCTCTAATATACAAGGGAAAATATATTTTTTGATTTTAATCGAATTTCAATCAACCTTATTTCACCTAATTAAAATTTCTTTTAACTTTCTTTCTTTTAACTATCAGTATTTATTATTTAAATATCAATGTGAGAACCATTTTGAATTATAAGCATTCATAAAATACTTTAAATATGTAGTCCATACATTTATAAATACATATATAATTATAATATGTATTGTAATGAACTGAATTCGAGCTGAAATTGTGACGAGTCTAAAAACTTTATAAAAACATATTTCAAACAAAAGTTGTTTGCTTTGAACGAAAATTTTTTGTATGTGAAATTTTCTTATATTTTTTATGATTTACGAGTTGAGTTTTGTTTTGGATCTATTGGATCCAATGGACCAGTTTTGCTGACTCACAATCTAAAACTAACTTTTTAGACCTAGAATACTCCAGAAAAACTTCACCCTCTTTTTACATTTCTGAGCTATCTTCATAAAAGACAGATGCGGTTAGACGGAAACGTACTAATTAGTTGAATTTTTGCAGTGAAAATAAAAGTTGTAAGGCGTAAAAAGTTTTGTGAATATAATGAATTTGAAGAAACATATTTGAGCCATTTTCGAGAAAACATGCGAACACTCAGTAGATCAATTTTGATCAAACAGACCAATTTCTAAAGACCAATTTGTTGAATTTATTTGACCTAAAAACGATTTTTTCCAGTAAAAATTCGATATCAAAAATTTGACTCGAAAAGATTATTGCCTCTTACCATTGTATGGTAACAGAAAGCCAAAATGAAGGTGACCTTCATTTAACCGAGAATTCGTCCTCCTAAAAATGAGCCATTCAAATTAATTTTACTTTTTTTTTTTAACAATTTTCTTCATTCATCCTCAAAAATCATCATGTTTATATCTTTTATTGTCTAAATAAATAACTATATTTTACATAAAAGGTATTGAGTAAACACCCGATATATTTAATCCAAACAAATAATTACAAATAATAATAAAATATCACAAATCATATAAAGGTATATAAACAATTGATTGATTTTATATCCTAATACTCTTTCCGAACGTATTTATAAATATTCAACATTTTTTTTACCACTTTTTGTGAAAATAATAATAATAAAGCTATAGATAAATTGTGTGGAAAAAGTGCTTTCTGTATAAACAATTAATAAAATCATCTATCATAATGAAAAACTTTTCATTATTATTATTAATTTGTTGTTTCGTTGTTACATTTAAATTGACAGGCGTCCTTGCGGATGAAGACGTATGTATTTTCATATTCGTAAAATTACACTAATTTGATACGAGTATCATAGCTTTACATTGAGTATTTCACATTAAAATGTGAAACGAAATTCAATATCAATAAAAAAAAAAAGCTTAAAAATTAAATTACAATTGATTCAAATACAAAGACATTATAAGCTATTTACATTCAGTATTTCACATTAAAATGTGAAACGAAATTCAATATCAATAAAAAAAAAGCTTAAAAATTAAATTACAATTGATTCAAATACAAAGACATTATAAGCTATCAAAGATTATGTATGCATCTCTTACTTGAACTGCGATGTTGTCAATTGAATTTACATGGAGATACTAGCATGTGACGAAATAACCAAATATTTCCGTTTTTATTTAATCAAGAATTTTGAGTCTCCATAAAATGCTTAGTTTCAAAGCTTTTAAAAACTAACTTCAGATCCATGTTTGTGAAGTATAGACGCTTCAATTGAGGTAATACCGTATTTAATAATAAATTCGATTTTAAGCAAAAATTCCTTATTGTAAACTTATGTTAAAAGTGTGTGCATCTTGATTTATAAAATAACAAGTTTGGTTAATCGGCGATTTTGTTGTGACATGTAATTTTCGGAATGGTCTTCTATTGTTGTTATTGTTGTTATTGTTGTTAATATGTCAGGGTATATTAATTTTAGTCTACAGTTTGTAACGCTAGCAAATATTAACCGCACTTACAATATTATGGCAAAAGTATTCATAGAAATATTTAATAAGTCCATTTCGGTCTGTCATCAAATTAAGTCAAAAACGAAAGGGGTGGCATTTCATAATACTGAAGTACACTTCTTTATGTAAAATCTTTCAATTTTGGGCACAAAAAATTTAAAAAATATATAAAGATATACAATGTATATTACATGTAATTTAAATCAACAGCTTGTCAGAAGGATACTCGTTATATAATGTAGTGTTCTTCTAACAGTCCTATCAAGGCTTAATGAATAAAAAAGGACTTTTTTCATCACTTTAATAAGACTTTAATAAGAGTTATCTTTTATAATAGCTTTAAAAAAAACGAAATATCTATTTTATGTAAAATTGTATGCTCTATAATTTTCATTTGAAAACC
The DNA here is from genome assembly GCA_020423425.1 of Chrysopa pallens. NCBI lineage: Eukaryota > Metazoa > Arthropoda > Insecta > Neuroptera > Chrysopidae > Chrysopa > Chrysopa pallens. The sequence continues at coordinate 17,490,596 of CM035594.1, forward strand.
TTTTTTGGAATTTAGGTAAAAACATTTTAATATTTTAAATGTATTTGTTTGAAGAGATAGCATAGCCTAGGGTAGTTTTGAATACTTTTTTCTTGATAGACGATGGGTTGAAAATATATTCAAGTTCTCATCTTGTTAGGTACAATTATAATTTATATTTATATTTAATAGACTACGAACAGATTAGATCGAATACCAAAACTGTTGCAGCTACTTTATGATGTAATGCTTTATAATGCATCAAGTGTTTAAACTTGGTACTTACAAATCAATAAATGTGTTTCAGTCATCTGAATCTGATGGAATTTGTGAGCAATTATGTGAAGATGACTGTGGTTTTTTATGTCTGTTGTGTAAATTATTTGATTACGATGATGATGACGATGACGAAGATGATGACGATACCGTAACAAGCCCGGCGCCTAGCACTTCTTCAAGTACAACACCCACTACAACGACATTAAATGCGACGACCACAAACGTGCCTAACACCGTCTCTACAACAATTTCCAGTTCTACTGAAACGACTACAGCAAGTTCTACAACAACAACAACTGCAATGCCTATGGGGTAGTTTCAGTCTGTTACCGAATCTAGTCTTTCGGCAACCTCAGAAGTATTTCTAGAAATAAAAATAATTTAGTATGTCACTTAAATGTGTATAATATAATTTTCACTAATAGATTAGATTCTACCATAAAATTGATATATAAAACTATATACATATAGTAGTATATAAAATAAAACATCGAAATTTATTGGTTATTTTTCCGAAAAATATGTGGTGAATTTTCTTATCAATAAAATTGAAATATGATTTTTTATTTTACTTTGATACATAGTAGTAATGTTTTCAAAAAATACAAAAAATAAACATATTCGTAATAATAAACCAAATTTTTTTATACTCATTGAAAAGTTCGCCATGTGGACCTTCCGAGTAGTACCTAGATCACTTTTTTTTTCATCCCAATGTAGAAATTTTTTTTGTTCATAAATTTTGTGCCTATTAAAATAGTTTTTTTTTAATTTTTATAAACTAATTTATAAAGGAATGTACTACATGAAAAAGAACTAAGAACGTAATACTAAGGTTTAGAAGTTGGATCAGGATCTATGAACCATTTTTTCTCAATAAAGAAATTAAATTAACTTGTTTTGTTTAGAGTATGTCACCAAAATTTTACTGACTGTAAGTTATTTTGATAACAGGCGTGAAAATGGGCTAGTTCTGTGATTCTATGGACAGCTATACAACAATTTTCTTTGGGGCTTAAATATTTTCTAGCGACATAGACTTTATGATAAAATTGTATAAATGTCGGGTATAAAAAATACGAGTTTGCTGTAGACTACAAGGCTGAACTTACCCAAAAAAGTTTTACTTCAAAAAGATCTCGAGTTAATTTTTCCAAAGTTTCCTCCACTACTATTTAAGGGCAACCATAACATGATGAATGTTTAAGGTTCTGTTATATAGATACGAACTATAACTGATAATACCTATATAGTATATACAGAACAAAATTCAAGTTGTTCTTCTTGTATATTATGTCTTATGTTAGAGTTGCGTAGTATTAATGTGAGAATTATTTTTCAGTAATTTAAAACTTGTTTAGTTATAAACTTAGTAGTTGCTTCACTTGTTTTTTTGCCAGATACATCATCAAATCACTCACTCACCACAAACAATTCTTCACTTTGTGTATATATGACTTAAGTTTCTACATATTTGTTAAATACTTACATTCCGTTTGTTGTTCCTATATATGGGATTTAACAAAAAAAAAAAACAATTCTTATTGCACAACTGTTTCATTTGTTGACTCTGCAAGCAAGCTGTTTGTCACCAATCCAAATATATTTATTTATACGAACAAAACTTATGCTCCCATATTTATCAAAAATATCAATTTCTTTCTTTAAAAATTACAAACGGAAATGATTTATTATTGAAAATAACATTTTTTTTATTCATGCTTGTAAGATGCTGTTTTTTTACAATAAAACAAAAAAATGATTAACGAAAATTAGAGTAAAAGATTTTTTATTTTAACCCCCTCGTGATAATTTTACAGCAACATTGAATCCAGAAACGTTTTACTACAAAATTGAAAATAAATTAATAGTAAAAAAAAACATATATAAAAATAAACTTTTATTTAAATGCTCTAAAATAGGAAAATAAACTTTAAATCAAACCCATCAAATTTAATACATTATACAATTTATATAATATAAAAGCTTGCCGCGAGATAAACAAGAATACAATATCCGCCTGATTCGTTAACCTGTTAAATGCCTTTTTACAAAGTTTAAAAGATGGAGAAAAAACTGAATAATATTTGTATTTATTATTTAATCAAAATTCCAATAATCCCATTGGTTAGCTTAATTTTGTTTAACATGTATAATGTATAACTTATAGTTCAATATTTTTCACTCATATTACAAAATTCAGGATAACAGTTTAAATATCGGAAACTTAGACGGCTTTATACTTCCCTAAATAAAATAATATGATGCGTAAAACTGCCAAGTCCTTAATATTCATATTGAGAATTGAAAATTTTGGTAAAAACATTTGTCTTACAGATTACAATTTAATGAACAAATCAAACAAAATAATAACCTATGAAATCCTCTTTACATCATTACATATTTGGCTAAACCACGAAAAAATTAAACATGACGATACTGACACGTGGGTGGATGAATAATTTCAGTGCAAAACTAAAGATTCGTGCATAGGATTTCTCACTTTTTATGACTGATTATCGTCGTTTTATACCGAAGGGCAGATAATACCATGAACTTTCTAGCCTGTACAAAAACTCATTTTAGTCCAAATGGACTTAGGTTAACGAATCAGGCCGACGATATGTAACTTGATCTCGCGATAAAAATCTCGCGAGAAGCTTTTTTATCATATTGAATATATAATATAATAATAATGAATAAATTGATGGGTTTCATTTAATTTAACGAGTTTCCTCTTTCAGATCATTTTAATAAAAGCTTGTTTAAAAAAAAATTTTTTTTACTCAAAATCCTTCTTAAATAATATACTCGTAAAGGGATTACTCACAATGACAAGTCTGCTTGTAGTTTGTCGTGTTCAATGTAACATTTTATGAAAATGGGAGAATTGCATTTTATTTTGAAAAATATACGAAATATATTTTGAATGTGTGATTGATAAATTAATGATTTTATTCACGACTAATGATCAAAAAGCAATCTGTTGTGGTCGCCATAAGACCTCTATATAAATGTAACATTGAATTAAGTAGAATAGTTTTAACGTTACGTGAAAAAATCATATGACTGTTTTCCATAATATCCCATGTTAATATTGAAAAACTTAGTCTTTTTTCTCCACTTTGGACAGGTCAATTTCAATCGTACAAGGATCTTAAATTTTGTTATTAATGAAAGAACAATCAAGAAACTTTTAATTTAAATTCTTTGAAGGCCATTCTTCAACCAAAATACCTTCAATAATTTACATTCGACGATGATAAATCCAATCATTTACCTATTTTCACCCTCCTCCTCCTTGAAAGATTGTCTTTGAAAAAGCACGAAACACGTTTAGTTTCATTTGATGACCGAAGTTATTCACCAAATATTCGAATGGACACAAGATCTCATTTCACTCCTTGAGCATTGAGTTTTAAAAAATCCTATTCTTATCAAATGCTTACGTCATAGTAACTATCTGTGTGGTTAGAAGTATGTATAGATTTAGCAGTTAGTTACGTTTTTCTTTTATATATACACTTTGTATGTATTTTGCATTGGAAATTTGGGAAAAATTAATTGATCGACCTTTCCGATAAATTACAGGAACTTGATATTTTTACGTATATATAGACGTTATAGTATTAGTGAGTTTGTTTTATGACTATAATTGCATCATTTTACATGCTTTGTTTGTAATTAAGAATGAATTTATATATATATATATATATATATATTACTATGTATTGTATTTATACCAAATAAACCAGCGATAAATAAAATTGAATATTATTCGCTTCTAGTTTATCCATAAATAGTGTTTCAGAACGGAAACATTGACCGGACTGTTAAGTTTTAGTGGATTCCTGGCCCAGATTTGGAGTCACAGCTACCCGGGCGTCATGATGGAAGCCAGCAACTCGAATCACCGCAGCCCGAGAGTGCGGGGTTGGAATTAAATATACGCTAGGATTAAGCAGTTTAAGATAGGTTACGTCTGTACCCAAGAAAGGTGTGGCCATAACCCGAGAAGGCATCCAGATACCGCCGTACCGCAGGATGGCGAGCCAACAAGGGAAGATTAAGTAAATCTGTCCAGCTGGTCCGACGTTTGAATTCGCCGATTTATATCGCCCTTAAATTAAATTTTGAATGAAAAATATTTAAAAATCTAAATTCGTATATAAAAGCTTTTTGTTAGATATTTCAAATTTTAGTACTTGCCTGATTAATTAATTTAACAAAGAAATTCTACCCTCAAAATGGTACTATGTTTCGATAGTAACAGCATTAACAGCAATAACATAAACTTTAAAGTTTGGTCTTACAATTTACAGAAAACCCAATCGATTTTAAATTTTAGTCATCTTGGAAATTTTGTCGCACCTCAAAATTTGCTGCCCTAAGCCCGGGCCTCACGAGCCTTAGCTTAAATCCGATACTGCAAATTAGGAAAGATAATATTTGAAAATAACACGTTATTTTTATTAAGATTATTTTTTTGGATGTTTAAGAAAATAAAAATCTATTTGCAGTTATTAATATCTTTACCACTTTCTTATCACAAACTTACCAACATGAACTCTGAAAACATATCACTCCTATTTTTGGACAGTACTGTACAGAATACATTATATACAATAAGATTTTAGTTTTTTAACTTAATTGTACAGAGAAGCAAAGGAAGAAAATTGTTTTTATACGGAACAACATACATAGAATATTTTAGAGAAATACCTCAAAAACAAACAGAGAGAGCAAGAAATTTTGGTGACGTATTCTGAACCTAAGAATTGAGTTAAAACTCGTGAATGAGCAAAAATGGTTCTATTGATCCATGGCTGAGCTTTGGAACAATAAAAGTTAAAAAATATTTTTATTTTATTAGCAAACAACTTATATTTGAAAATTTTTTTGTAAAATGTTTGAATTGGCCATAATTAAAGCTCATATTTCGCTATATATATATATATATATATATATATATATATATATATATATATATATATATATATATATATATATATATATATATATATATATATATATATATATATATATATATATATATATTATTATTATATAAGTAATTATAATTATATAGTATATTACATTTTAGGTCTAGATTATATCACCAAAATTTCAGCTCTTCGTCTCTTTTTATTTGTAAGTTACCTTGATAACTGATAAACGGGCAAAAACGGACTGGAATATTTCAAGCATTACAAATTTTCGCATTACAAATACTAAAAATAGTATACTCTCGTATAATTATTCCAAATATGTCGAGTATAAAAATATTCTAATATTGTTATGATACTTAAGGGCCAACGCTCACCGTAAGATTTTCACATCAGAAAATCTGATGATCAACGCATACCATTGGAGAAGTCCTATGAAAGATTCTGATATATGAAAATCTGATGTATATGAAAATCTGATAATACTTCAGACAAAAATCTTAAGCAAGCGTTTATCATCGGATACGTACAATGAGCCACAACGAACCAATAATTTCCAAATATTTTAAATTTATTAATTACTTTTTTGACTAACAGGTGGCCTACTTCAGATAACATCGTAAGATTTTCTAATCAGGAATTCTGATACTACTGCAGACAGCATTATATCTATGCGCACATGATAAGATTTTACGATCAGAATTTCTGATCACAATATCTTACCGTGTTCGAGGTCTTATAAAAAAATGCATGTAAAGGGTTACATCAGATTTTCTAGTAAGAATTTCTGAATCGCAAATCTTATGGTGTGCGCTGGCCCTAAATGTAACATACAACAACACTTTATTTGACAATAATATTATTATAGCGAACCTTTTGAAATGCATAAAATATAATTATGATGTTGGTAATTTGTATGCAAACAGCATCGAAAATTTCAAATGCATATAAAATAATACTTTTATTAAATATTATGATGATATATAAATTCGGATAGTAAACGCAAGGTCAAATGCAATTTAATAATCACCAAATGACAATTTTTGTATACTTTAATGTATATTTTATGTCCTTCAAATTGTGTAGGTGTAAATATAGAACCTAATAAAAAATTTTCAAATGGATAAAACCCTCTTCAACAAAAAAAAAATCTAAAAAAAATAATTTTTCAATTAAAACTTCTATACATAATTTGCTTGTGGCCAATTACCCTTTCAAGTAACAAACGAAACATTATTTTGGCTAAGGATATGATTGGCGCCAACTTCGAAAGGTCGAAAGGTAAAGGTAATTTGAGTGTTATATACAACCATGAAAAATTTTAATCACTAAAGATTGTTTTTGATCCTTCTCTTGGCTTAGGGGCATCCAAATATAAATAGGACCAAATCGGTTCTACCGGTCGATAGTGCTGAGGTAATAAAATTATAATACAGTCGAAACGTGATCCTACTTCTTTTTGAAATAGGTTAGATGATGAGCATAACAAATTAACAACTAAGTATGTTAATTGTGTATACACCCGATTTATATCTGAGCATCAATTTTTTAGTTATTTATAATTAACATACTTCTAGAAAAGGACACTAGCAATTCGATCCCTATATATGTTATATTATTGTAAATGTACAATATTCGTATAAGTTAGTCTATATAGCCTTCTAAACAAGTATGCCAAATTTTATGAATTTATGTATATTTATCCGCGAATTTCGTAGAAACTAAAAATCCGATTGCAATGAATTAATTATTGGAAGTTTCATCAAAACCTGGTTGAGTAGTTTTTTAAATATAGGTTATTTTCAAGAGAAATCAGTGCCTAATTGAGCTTTTTTATATACTTTTTTGTATGATATCTCAAAAACTATGCATCCAATCTTTAAATGGATATTATTTTTGAAACCTACAAGTAAAACTATTCTTATAAACATAATTTTATCGAAATCGGGAAAAAAAATTTAACCTTTAAAAAAATCGAGAATTGTGAGAAAATTTTTTGACTCCGATTTGGATTATTTAGAAGTATCTTTTTATAGGTAATTTGACTTGTAGATTTCAAAAATAACATTCCATAATTTTTGATTTTCTTAGATCTCAAATCCTCTAGTAAAACTTAAATAACAACAATACAATTTTTTTTTTTTTCGTAACAATTCAACCTACCGATGCAGCGTCCGGTGTGCGGAGCCTTTTAAAATTAAATCTTCTTAATAGGGGGAACAAAAGGGTTCGGAAAGATTTTCATCATTTTGTCTATTAGCTAAATTGCGGTATAAGATTACAAGCAGAGCTGTTTTTTTTTATCCTATATTTTTATATACAAATATAGACTAAAATTAAAGCCACAAACTAAATTTTGGCTTAGATGTTCATAGAATCACCTTATTAACCCATTTGCATATGTCCATCTGTTCATCTGCCTGTCCGTCATCAAAATAACTCAGTAACGGAAAAAGATAGCTAGTGAATTTTTAGTAACGTATATGAGACGAATATTTAATGAGAAAAATCGGTCCATTAAACCTCATGCAACTCTTAAACCATAAAAAATGGAAATGTTTTCTTGTTTGAAACATTTTTTCGTAAATTATTTCGATTATCCACAAATGCAACTGAAAATTACCTACTAAAGACATATATGTACTTGCAATACACATTATTATTATTTATGAATGTATAATTATATGAACAGCTTATGAATTCATTCGGCTATTTTATGAATTCTAATTATTAAATAAAAAGTTGAAATTGAACCATATGTCGAGTATCTAAACAGTCAACTCTGATAGTTGTAATTTTTACTTGTGTTTTTTATATTTGTTTTGTTATGAACAAAAATTGATATTTTTAACTGTTTTTATAAAATCCGTTTTCTTGTGCGACCAGAGGGTCTCCTAACCTATATATTGCCCACATCAAATATAGAACCGCACGAGAATTTTAGATCTCGCCACTGTGCCAAGTTCACACACATCAATAATTGGGTATACACATTAACTATATTGTTGAATGAGCAAAAGATCTAGAGTTTCCATCATCAAACACAACAAAAGGTAAACGAATCCGAATATGTATCTAGTATTTAGTTTGGTTGGACACAGCAAACATCGGTAATACAATAAAATATACAAACACTTTACTATCATCAGCAAACAAACAACCATAACAAAACCAATTATGTTAAAAAAGTTTTCTTTATATTACCTCCTTCAACGCAACAAACTGCCTACCATTGTAGAGATCCCTACTGAAGTCTACCGCTGCCGTTGCGTTGCTGCTGGTTAGTCAGCTTAACACAACATTGCGTGTCTGCCTCGACATTGGTAAATATCATCAAAACAGTTCATAGTCACCACAACACACCATCAACAGTTAAGTTTTTATCTACAATCAAAATTATTGTGATTGCACCCACAACGCGAACGCAACAAACATCTTTTAGCAATTATCAATAATATTATTTATCTTCATTTTTATCAAATAATTAATTTTTACTTATCTTCAATCTATGTATATAACATTTTAATCTACACATAATTGAATTAAATTCATTGATTAAAATTATTAAATAAAAACACTGTTATTTTTTTTTTTTTTGTAAATTGATTTTGATTTTTTTTTTTTTTTGACAATTTATTATGTTATTGAAATCATTTAAATATTGTGTTCATAATTATTTATGTCAAAATTACGTGCGTGTCAACAGATTCATTGTTGTCTTCTTTTTATTTATAATATATTTTGAAATAACAACAGTTTGTATTATTGCTGGTGCATCAACGAAAACATCAACAAAACATCAACAACATTACCATCATAAACGGTTTCAAGATCAATATGATTCAATATTGATTGCACGTTGTATGGCAAAATGTGGTGATAAACGACCTAATACGAATGTAAGTACATTTTTTTTTTTTTAATTATTTTATTGTTTATCGCAAATCGATAATTAATGCCGACAAGAATTTAAAACCAATTTGAATATTTTAATTGATTATGAAAACATCTATAATTAATGAATAAAACTTACTATTGTTTAGATATTAACATAAATTAAAGCTCTTATAAGTCATATGGCCAGAAACAATTTTTACATGGAATAACGGAATTATGAAGTATAGCCTTTATCGGCTTGCGGTTTTTTGCTTTATGTAATTTGAAATATTTGTGTACCGCATAATTACACGCGCTAAAAAATATAATTTTTTTAATCGTTAGATAATATTTTTCTCATCTAATTTTAAATATTTGAAACTTTAATTCAAATGCAATAAACCCGTATAAAAATTTTTCTTATAACTTTTATGCATTGCTAAAACAATTTTATAGCAATCACGGTTGCTCATCAACCAAAAAAAAAAATAATAATAAATTTTTGTATGAACTTCCATGTATTTTTCTAAAATTTGAGTGTTAAGTCACTTTTGCACATGTCAATAAGAATCATATTTCAAAATTCACTTTGTTCCTGGTCCTTAATTGCAAATTTTTTGCAAAATAAAATAAAGCACAGTTACTTACAGGGATTTTATACTCGGCATACATAATATATAATTTTAGTCTAAAGATTGTAACGCTACCTAATATTGATCGCACAAACAAAATTTTAGTGTGGGTGTTCCTAGAAACACCTAATTAGTCCATTTCTGGCGGCCTGTCCACCTGCCTGTCCGTCATGACGAAAACTCAAAAACTAAAAGAGATAGCGAGGTCAATCTTTAATGACGTATTCTAAAGATAAAAAGTGAGTTTAAGTTCGTAGATGATCGAAACTAATTTTAAACTATAAAAAATAGGTGAAAAGTTCAAATGCGAAAATTTTTTATTAATAACTTTTGTTTGAAATATTCGTAAAATGTTTGAGTTCTCCATAATTTTAGCTCAAATTTGGCTAAGCATAAATACATATAGGTAATAACAATACTCATATTATTATACATATATATATATTATAGTATTTTATAAATGCTAATTAAAAATAGTCCAAACAATGAAATTCAATCATATTTCGAGTATCTAAACAGTGAACTGTGTTAGTTGTTATCTTCACATGTTAAATTTAACAATTTAAATAAACCAAATAATATTTACTTACTTGTATTTAGAATACTTACACTTATCTCAATATAGAAGTAAGTGCATGCAATTGTAGCATCTGAAATATTGTTATTGCTTAAAGAGATTAACATTTTCTCGATATCTAAACTAAGACTTAATCATTAGTACATATATCACATTTGATAATGCGTTAACTAGTACACTTTTCGTTCGCACTGAATTATGCACACAAACTTATGTGCACACTTAACCACAGTCTCCTCTATATAATTTTTATAAATTTTGTTTAAAAATAATTTCTACAAAGTACATTATTTGAAAATGTAAAAGGTTATTACAGAGTATGTTGTTTATGCCTTGAATAAAGTTCAATTCTATACGTAGATACTTTATCAATATTTTATTGTAAATGATTTAGTAAGAGATTTTGTACCCGATTATAAATAGTAAGCAGAATTAATTGTTTATTTAATTGTTCAATGAATAAGAGTATTTTTAACACATTTAAATTTAGTTACTAAAGAATACATATGGTAATTTAGAGAGATAGTATTACCAAAGATAATATTAAACAAATAGAATATTAACGAAGACATTAATGAATATCTAGATAATAAACATGCATTTCAATTATACTATTCAATTCCCAAGAAAATTAGTTTACTGAGAATCTTTTAGAAAATTTAAATGCATATAGTTAGGAAGTGCCCTCTAAACGTAGTTAAAGATTGCATATTTAAAAAAAAGTTAGCTATTTTTGATTATTTTCAATCTTTGTCTCGTGAGCTGACAAGTAACAGAATCCGAAAAATGTGCTCAATTAAATTGCTTTTATATTTGTGCTCTTAGAAAATAAATAGGAGATCAGTGAATCACATCCTTTTTCAATTGTAGTTATCATTATTTATATTAGGAGAGTCTTTTTAGTTGAGCTCGAATCCCCTTTGGGAACGTCCTAAACTCTATGTATATAATTTTATATCATATAATATATCTTTAAACAGTTAACACACTCATGATATAACTTTTCTATCGTTGGAAGAAATATTGGAATCAGTCAAAAAATTATCTCCTACAAAAAACAAAAACAAAAAAATCGAAATTTCATCAGCAAAATCTATTTTTCAAATAAACTTTGAAAACGTCCTTAATAGCCAATTTAAGAAAAAATAATATCAATCCTAGAAAAACTCGATTCTGTATAATGATTTTTCCTTTTCGTTTTTTTTTTTTACTTTCATTTACTGCTATAGAAATCTTGTCAAAATTTCGACATCGAGCTTACACCAGAAATATATGGTTTGATGTCCCCTGAATCCAAAAAAGCAATTTTCAGATATTGGCATGTATGTGAGTGAGTGCCAGCAATATTTCTGTATCCAAAATTGAACAAATTTGGTATTCTGTCTTCATACTATCTCTAGCTGCACTACGAAGCTTTTGTTTAGAATTGAATTACCAGATGCTAACTTTATTTTATTGATTTTAAGATTTTTACGTTTTTCTCCAAAAACAGCTCCAACGCACGATTCGTTCACAGAATAGTTTAAGCTCTACAACGTTTATTTGAAACATTTGTATGGGGAAATTCAAATAAGGAAGAAAAATTCATACAAATCATATAGGATACATACTAAGTATCTATTAGTAAAAGTCCTCTAACACATTGCAACACAAATTTTTGCATTATGATCTATTTTTATTAAATTGCAACAAATATATATATATATATATATATATATATATATATATATATATATATATATATATATATATATATATATATATATATATATATGTATATATATATATATTATATATATATATATATATATATATATATATATATATATATATATATATATATATATATATATATATATATATATATATATATATATATATATATATATATATATATATATATATATATATATATATATATATATATATATATATATCAGTATCATAAGTACATTATTGCAATGCTTCTTTTTTTACATGTGCATAAATTCAATTTGTGCGTTATTGTTTGAAAACACTTATATAATTGACTTTAATATTATGTTCGATTTGAATATTTATAATATACAATATGTACCAGACCAGAACAGTGCAATCAATCATCATCCACAAATTAATATTGGTGATAAAAGTTTTTGGTTTTGCATTTTTTGCGTCACTTTTTTTATTATTTTCTTTCACCATACAATTGTTGGATGACAAGTAACATTAGCATTTCGACAAAGTTGACGTATGGGTGTCCTTGATTTTAGTAATTTTAAGATTATTTACGTTTTTACTATTTCATTTTATTGGCTGTTCAACTTTTATTCAAAACATTTCTCTGGGAAAATTCGAATAAGAGGGAAAAATTTCTAGTAATCATAAATAGTTATAATACTGCAGTGCATAAAATTTGTTTATTCATTACTTTTTTTTTGTATTCTATGTTTTGCTTCTCGTTTTATTTGGTTACAAAAAAGTATAGTCCTAAAACAAAAATAGTTCTGACACGCATCGCAGCAGATTTTAATTCGCAACACATGTCAAAGCTCATTAATGAGCAAAATCGATCCAATGGATCTATGAACCTACTTTTAAACCATAAAATATAGAAATTCAGTCGTTCGAAAACGAAAAGTATTGTTTAAAAAAAAAAAAAAGAAAAAACTATTTTGTTTAAAACTGTTTTTTGTTTGAAACACAACGTTATACTGTTCGGGTCATATTTTACTCTGGGACTCGATCCACTGTAATATTACACCGTTTCGTGACCTCAACACATATTGGGGTAATAACATACTGTGTTCGACTGGATGAACCCAGAGATCGTATCACCTAGATATTCAATATGATAAGGCTTGAATGAAAAGTCTTCCGCACCGGGTATCGAACTCGAGACCATTGGTCAAAGATCTCAGCATGCTATCTATGAGCCACTCTGCTCTAAATGTATTTATAACTGTACGGACTAAGTTGTTAGTATATTTTATGGATGCTAATGATTTAAAAAAAGCTGAAATATTGATACTAAACCATATGTCGAATATCTAAACAATTAACCTTGTTAGTAATTATCTTCAATTTTTTTTTTTTAAATGAATCCCAAAATAAAAAAATCCCAAAAAAAACTATTAACTATACACAGACTTAGTACGCTTACCCAATCAACAACTATGAATATCATTAAAACTCTATTTATTTTAAACTATTCAAAAGAATTGACTTCTTAATTTCAATTAAGTATATAGTAAAAACAAAATATATATATATACTTCAAAACATTCGTTTTTTGTCTTAAACATCCTGTATTACTCAATTTAATTTGCTTTGCTTAAGGTTAAACACTTTAATCAATATTTTTATTCAAATACATAGAGGCCATTGCCATTTTTTTTTTCAATTCCATTCACAACGTAATATTTATATGTATTTGTTTTTTTGTGTGTTATTATTTTTTTATTTATTAATAATTATTTAAGATCACGATTTCTGTATCATCTTTTGTTATTATTTTGGTGTTCACCAATTTTCAACTGACCAATGGAATCGTTTGTTCGTTTGTATATCATTGATGCTAACTTAAAAACCGGGAAATTCCATTATTGTTATTATTATAATGGCTTAATTACCAAATTCCCCTTATCAGCAAATATGTGTTTTTATACTCGATATAAAAAAAAAAATTAAGTTTGTGACTCAATAAACCAAAATATTGACTATAAAAAAATATTGACCACACTAACAAAGTTTTGGTATAGGTGATCATAGAATCACCTATATAGCCCATTTTCACCTGTACATTCACTCGTCTGTTTATCTGTCCGCTGTCCGACATCAAGATAACTTAAAAACGATAAGCAAGTTTTATTGACGTATTCAGAATATAAAAAGTCAGTTTATGAGTAATGGACAGATTCATTGGGTCCAATATTTTACTATAAAAGATTTAAAAATTTTTATATTTAAGTATCTGGATTGAATATTTACAGTATTTTTTAATACCAATAATTAAGAATAGTTCACACATTGATACTCAAAAAAAATACTGTTAATTGTTTTTTTCACTTGTTTGATATCTTTAAATAAAATTAGACCAATTGTTTGGCGACTCTTTGAGACGACAACAGTTAATCTGCTGCGGGTCTCGCAGCCTTGATGTTAATGTAATATTTAAGAAATGAAATCCGATGTGTGTAAATTTGTATTCTTAAATATTATTTCACATTTTCAATATAAGCAGCTAAGCCTATAAAGAAAATAATTTATCGTATTTCACTTTTATCCTCCGTATAGAAAGAACAATGATGTATTTTATATTTTGAACGGCCCGTATATTTTTAATTTCTAGTGGGAATTTTTTGTAATGGGGCCCGAATTTTGGCATATCCTATACGTTTCAAGGTTACTAGAATCAAAATCCAACGTTTTTATGTGCCTTTCGGTTATCTCGAGAATAGATAATATCTATTCAACACGTAATTATGTAACTTAAAATTGCAAAATCGTTTTCAGCAAAATCAGTCCAAAAGTTTTTTAAGAGTAGATAAACTACAAAGAAAATAAAAAGTTAACTTAATTTTTAAATTGACGAAAAGCACTTTCACTGAGAAGTTAGCAGCGTGGACCAGGCGAGTGGCACCTAATATACTTGTATTTTATGTAAAACCACGCATAGCAATTTACAAAGTAGTCCAAATTGGATTCTTTTTTGACTTCGATTTTAATTTGATAAAAAATATTTCAGCCCTAAAATAATTTTTTATTATTATATATCATCCAAAAGACCAATTTTGAGTGGCAAAAAACCGTAAAAAATAAAATTTTTTCGAAAAAAATTGAACCGAGTACAATAAAATTGTCTAAAAACTAAACAATAGCTTCAAATTAAATACTTCTATTTAAAAAATATTTTCTGTGTGACTAATTGACGTTTGATGTCGGTTCCTATCATATTCGAAGCTTAAAATTAAGGAAACACATTCAAATTATGTATAGAAATATTTAATTTAAATTTATTTTTTTTTGTTCATTTTTTTGAAGTCCATCCTTTTTTCGAAAAATTTTTCTTGTTGTTTAGCATTGCAAGTATTTCTGTAACAAAAATTCTGCGAAATAAATTCTGGATGTTCCCTTCCACGGAGCTCGGAAATGCAATTACGTACACAAGTTGAAAATTAGCGAACATATAATTCACGATTAAATTTTAAAAAACTTGATAATTAGTTCGAAATATTTAATAAATTTTACAACAAGCAGCTAATCCGTTCCAATTCTACTGGCTACATCAAGTAAATTTCGTCGCATATAAATACTGTCTGTTTCAATAACTACTTTCAAACTTTCACTGTAATAAAACCCAAAAAAAGACCCCAAAAAGGGTCTTACAAGAACTTATGAGATTTTTATAAAGTCTACCGTAATCGTACAACCAAAATTGTTCAACAAAACAGTATCGTCAAGTCCCATTTTGTACATAGATGTGTTATTTGTATTAAATTACATACAATTATTACTTCTCTGCATAATAAGTATGAAATTTTTTAAATATTAAATAAAGATGATTTATATTGTAAGTAATACCTAAGTATGTGTAATAAATTAAATCAGATTTGTTAAAGTCAACATTTTGTTTTTTAAATACAAAAATATTTTGCAAATATTCAACAAAACTGTTACTCTCACGTATTATTTTCATTTTAAACTCTATTTAGTTAAAATGTTTAGCTTTTATGTTTATGTTTATGATAATTTGAACTTAAGTTATATATATATAGAATGATCGTATAATGATGGGATTTACCTCAATTTCTGAGAAATACCAGTATATAGTTTTATCATTTATAAATCTTTATTTTTAACTGACGTGCAACAAAGGAGTCTATCAGAATTGTAATAATATTCGTATATGTTAGTCTAAATCGTCTTTTAAACAAGACAATTCTTTCAGATTAAGGATCAGTATCGGTTTCATCAAAATCCGTTAAGTGTACTATAACTTATGATAATATGGTAAAAAATCCAAGAGGGGATTTTTTGGATTTATTCAAGGGCGCCGAATGAGATATTGAAGATACCTTACCCGTTGTTGAGTACCACCACTGTTTCTTAGCTCTCCATATGATGTCGAACGAATAGGGTAGCCGATCAGAATTTTAAAATGAAAAATTCGATAGTTTGATTTAATCCAATGCGTCAGATTAAGATATGGTAGGTTGATTACATGCTGAAAAGTGTACATTTTCTTAATCTGACGATTTAAACGTGATGCAGGAAGCATGATGCATGATGCAGGAAAACTGCCCGCTTCACCTCCCCTACCAATATATCTACATGCTTTTTTTCTATGTATGTTCATAACTTTTTTATATTCTACATGTATAGAATATATCAGGGTATATCAATTTCAGTATAAAGTTTGTATGACTCAACTCAAGTTTGTATGAAATCATAAAAAATGGAAGAAAAATTCAACAACCAAAAATATTTGTTTTTTTAAAAGACAAGACTTTTGTTTGAAACATTTTAAACGTTTGAAACATTTTTAATAAGCACATATATTTGCAAATACAAATGATTATTATAAATGTATTTATAACTGTATGTACTGCATATTCATACTTTAACTTAATTTCGATTATCGAAACAATTAATACTGGTATATATTATTGTCCATTGGTTTATAAAGTAGTCCGATTTCAACGATTATCAAAAGGGTTGGTGGGGGGAAGGGGTGTTAACATACGAAATTTCTAGAACAAACACTAACAAATTTCAATTGAAGTTCTACGCGGATGTGGTTGCGGGTACAGCTAGTGTATAATATACAAACAAACACATTGCAACTAAGCTTTATGAACAGCCGCTCTGTCGATACAATGTAATAAAATAACTAAAAACATTCGCATTGATAAATGTATTCATAAGGATATGGATGGATAATATGGATATGGATATTTGTTCAATGTAAATTACATTACGAACATATATATATATATATATATATATATATATATATATATATATATATATATATATATATATATATATATATATATATATATATATGTGTTACGGTAAATGTACACTATAGGGAAATGGAAAAAGTTAGGTATATGTGAACCCGAATATAATGTATATGTACATTTCCTGGAAAATGCGTACTCTTGCCTTCACGTTTTGGTAAATGTAATACTCTTACCTTCATGTTTTAAGAAAAGTTGGAATACAAATAAATTAAAAATGTTGTTGCAGTAAAAAAATATTTATTTAATTAAACATAATACAAAAAGCTTTAATAACCAAAATTATTTTAATTCAAAAATGTAAATAAAAAACAAAACATACTTTTCTTTGCATATTATATATTATGTCGTAGGTTATGATCCCAATATTCATATATACAATTTTCGTCCTAGTTTTTCAGGACCAATAACATATAAATGCAATAAATAATAATAA
The DNA here is from genome assembly GCA_020423425.1 of Chrysopa pallens. Taxonomy (NCBI): domain Eukaryota; kingdom Metazoa; phylum Arthropoda; class Insecta; order Neuroptera; family Chrysopidae; genus Chrysopa; species Chrysopa pallens. Next base: position 17,508,325 of record CM035594.1, read on the forward strand.
TAACATACTTTTCTTTATTATAACAGTTAAATTTTATAAAACTATAAAGGAACATATAGAGATTTCATAATGAAAAAAGTTTTATTTATTTGAGCAAGAATTGCTATTGTGGCACTTGGAATTACATAAGATTCCAACATTTTTACAACTGCATTTTTTTGAGGAACATGTTCCTTTACAGATGCATCTTTTAAAATCTTGTCCACCAGTAAGGGACTGCATAATTTCCTATAATTTCTCTTACCGATTTCTCAACATCTTAAGGAACATCTTTGTATGCTCACATTTACCAAAACGGTATGGTCATTGTGAATTCAATGTACATTCCCTTCTTTGAAATTGTAAATGTTAGTTGAATGCACATTACCCAAACGATGAGTCAAATGTGCACATTTACCGGAAAGTGTGAACATTTGCAGTAATATCTATCTTTTACCGTAACATATACATATAGATCTGGTTCTTTCTTTTTTTTATAAAACTCTTGTTATCATCACTCATTTTATTTCCTTACTTACGATACTTACTTAAAAATGTAGATGAATGTTGTATGTACGTTGTGTTATACTACAAGCATCTTAGGTTTTCATTTATAAAAAAGATTTGGATTAGGGCGTAACAGGACTTTCCTTTTACTTTTGTGAATTTTTTTTGAACGAATTCAATATACCAGGTTAGATAATTTTTGAAAACAAAAGAAATTATAATAGAATGAAACCAATGGGAAACGGAAGGTTTTTTTTTTTTATATAGCGAAGGAAATTCTTTTACGAATCTCTGGCTTAGATGTTTTGTCTGGTATGTCGGACTCGAACATTAACTTAGTGGCTAATACCGACTAAAACCTCCTCTATTCTCTGAACTCTGATTCCCCATGGTATCCGCCGTTAGGCATTACTTCGTGGGGGGGAGGATATAGCTACTGCTCTTTCTTCTGGTAGCCAAGGTGTTATTTTACCCTTCTTCTAGTTGTTGTCATTTGCCCTTTTTCTTTCGATGGAACGCAAGTATATAAGGACTTCTGTTGCAAATTTGCTGATGGCGTTCCAAGAGGCTCTTGATGACAGCATTACTTCGATAACTGTCTCTGGTTGGATACTCCGGTGTAAGATAATCTCGAGTAGATCACGCTGTCGATTAAATCGTAGACAGTCAAAGAAAACATGCTCCGCATCTTCGATTACTTCTGGGCAGGACGGGCACTCCGGGGAATTATCGTGCTTAAAACGGTGCAGATAAGCCCGGAAACAACCATGTCCTGATAACATCTGCGTGAGATAATAGCTGACTTCTCCGTGACTACGGTTCAACCAGAAATCAATCCGTGGTATGAGACGATGAGTCCACCTACCCTTCTCTGCAGCATCCCATTGAAACTACCAACGTGCATAACTCTTCAGTCGTTCTTCTACCCTGAGTTCTTCAGCGCTCAGTGTGGTTGTCGTCTTTCGATGATAAAGGTTCTGTCTTTCCTTAGCTAGAACTCGAAAAGGTAGAGTTCCGGAAATGACGCACACTGCCTCCTCCGATATTGTCCGAAAGGCGCTAGCTACTCTTAAGGCACTCATCCGATATACTGTTCCAGCTTTCCGCCATGAATCTTGAAGGGAAACGGAAGGTAATATGATAAAAATGAAAGGAAAAATAAATTACGGGCGATCTGATTTTAGGAAGTAGGAGGAGGGGTGAGTGTTTAAAGGTAAAATTCGGTTTAACTGAATTTCCGGCAAAACTACAAGTCCTATGGAAAAAAGTTAAATGGCAAAGTTGTAGGTAATAAAAAGATCTACAGCTTTTGTATTTACACTTTTTTTATCCCAACCTCAGATCGCCCGTAAATTATTTTTCCTTTTATTTTTATCATATTATCTTGCGTGTCCAATGGGTTTCATCCTACTATAATTTCCTTCCGCTTTTTATCATTTTTTAAGGCTTCTACTATGGTCTAATATGTATGTTCAGAATTATATATTTTTATATATTTAATTATGGTTAGTTGAATTTTTCTCCCTTATTTGAATTATCCCAAAGAAATGTTTCAAATAAAAGTTGTAGAGCTTAAAATGTTATGTAGCTAAACAAAACTGTTTATTTTCAACAAAAAAAATCTAAAAACCCTGAAAATCACTTTGATAGAGTGGAACATCCAATTTTAGTGGATAGTCCGATTTTAAAAAAAAAGCTTCACGCCACTAAAGGTAATATGAAGACAGAATACCAAATTTGGTGCATTATCGAGAATATTAAATAATCTTCTTGTTTATATTCGACATACGTTATAAAATATGCCAGAGTATATTAATTTTAGTCTTAAGTTTGTAGAATCACCTAATTCATCTATTTCCGTTTGCCCGCGGTCCGTCATTAAGACAACTCAAAACGAAATAGAAGATTAAATCAACGCTTAAAAAGTATTTTAATTTCGTGTATAAGCAAAATCGGTCTATTGGGTTCAATGGGTCCATGACCTAGCTTCTGAACCATAAAAGATAGAACCATAAATTGCATGAACTAAGGATGTTTGTTTTTTGAAAACAAACAACTTTTATTTGAAGCAGTTTTACGTAAAATGCTGAGTTATGTTCAAATTTAATGAATAACACATACTGTATTATAGATATTTACTTTAACTATTTGTATTATATTGTAATAGACTCGATATATAGAGCTTTTGATGAATTCTTATCACTAAAAATAGTTCAAACATTTGATACTTAATAATATAAATAATATAAGTGTATCTGAACAATTAACTATGTTGGTTATTTTGTGTAATTGTAATTGTTATGTTTTTATTAAGATGTTTTTTGAATGCACTATTTTAAATGACTGTAGTATTTATATGTATTTTGTGAATTATAATATAAATGTTGTAAATTAGGTACATGATTTGTATTTGTATAATTTATATTAGGTAGTAGTGATGAGAGTACAGTTAGGGACACCACATACCATCAAAAATATCGATATGTTACTCTTAAATCGTATCGAATCAAAAATATAGTAGTCATATAAATATCGAGTAGTTTTCTATACCTTAAGATATTAACACTTTTTCCAAACTCATTTTTATCTAAAACTAAAAAATTTTCCAAAATTGGTATTAAAATATCTGCGGTGAAGCGTCGCTGAACACTCTTTTCGTGTATTTTATTCTTAGTATCACAATATTATGTGTGAACCTTAATATGTTTAATTCCATTTTGCTCGGTTATTTGAATTTTCCAGAGAAATGTTTAAAATAAAAGTTGTACAATTGATTGTGTCCTAAGGACGTAAAAAAACGAACAATAACTAGATTAAAGTAGGACACTCCGTAGTCTGATTTTAATCAAAATCTTCGCGCACAACTAGAGGTAATATGAAGACAAAATACCAAGATTAGGAATTTTGGATAAAGCGTTCAAATACCGCTGTCACAGGCACACACGCACACAGGCCAATTTCTAAAAATCACTTTTTTGGATTCTCAAAATATGTGTTTACGCTAAGAACTCAATATCGAATTTTGCCAGGATTACAATAATTTCTTAAAAAAACAGTACTCATAGAACTACAAAAGCATCGGTATCAAAAGAAAAGTACTCGATACTATAAAGAATCGATAAATTTAACGCATCCTCTTCGTACAAAAACGTACTCATGCAAACGCATACATACATATTATATACGGTGGTTTTTTACTTTTTACATTATATATAGTATATAATATAATGAATGTTAATTGATATAAATAAATAATTATTTATCAATATAATGCTAATTATGTTTCTCATTCACGTCTACTTATAAATGTTTATAAACATACCTACAGTTATTATTATTATTATTATATTATATCTATAAAGTAACTATATTACACTTAATATATTTATTATTATTACTATTATATAACTTTATTTAATATTGTAAAACTCTTACTACTGTAAGAAGTATTTATGAGCGAACAATTCTTATCGTGGGAAAGAATACCGCTATACTCTTAAATAAACAACAACAAAAAACATTGAAATCAATCACGTGCAACAAATTTTATTTGTGATATTTTTTTATACTACTTAGTTGGAGAGCTGATGTAGAATTCTGGGAACGTGTCTTAGTTAATTACTTAGATACTCGACATATAGTTAATTATCAATGATTGAACTATTGTTTGTTCATAAAATACTCTAAATATCCAGCCTATACAGTTATAAGTACATTTATAATGATTATGTGTTTGTTAAATTTGAGCTAAAATTGTGGCGAATCCAAACATTGTACGAAAAAATGTTTGAAACAAAAGTTAAGTTTCTTTTCATAAAACAAAATTTTTATTTATAAATTTTTCATCTGTCTTTTATCTATTAAAAGTTAGGTCATAGATCCATTGGACCCAATGAATCGATTTTTCTCATTAATCAACTTAAACTTTCCTTTTATGTCTAAAATACGTTAGCAAAATTTCAACTTGCTATCTCTTTTTGTTTTTGAATTATCTTGACGGATTGATGAAAATGCGTAAATGGTCTGATTCTATGAACACCTATACCAAAATTTGAGCCCTCAAAAAAAAGTTAGTTACAATTTGCTGTTCCATTCAAAAGTTACAGGGATATTTCTTTAAAAATAAAAATTTTATACAACATTCAAAAAAAAATTTGAGGTGAAGCATTTTTAAGAGTTATAACAGTTTTTGTTGAGAAATTTTTCAAGCAAATACCCTTTTAAATTTGAACAGGACAGATAATTTGTAAGAATTTTATATTCAGTACTTGGTCCATTGATAAATCTTTCAATTTTTTACATCTAGAGTATATCCAAATCATAGATTGAAAGTAAATTGAGATACGTTGATACAGGCGTTTTTCAACTTCAAATCACTAAATATTCTAATTAAATTGTATAATTATATATATTTTTACTAATAAATAATCAAATAAATTACGACTCTTAATTAAATAATTAATATTCATAGATTATTAGATAAAAGTCAAACAAGTTTTTCAATATACCAAGTAAAAAACAGTTGTTAATTAGTTATATGAATGCATTAAAAAAACAGGTGTACAAATTACATATGCTACAATTATTGTTTGTATATGTTTTTTTTTTTTTTAATCACTCCATTTTTATGAATTAAACACTTATTTTCAAATCCTGTTCATATAATTACTGTATAATTCAGCTGAAAAATTTGTTTATTTGTTTGAACCCGCTATTCCCTAGCGGCTATAATTATTATACACTCTCTAATTTCCCTCGTAGTAAAAATGTCGCCAAATAATACAACTACCAGGCCATATAATTTAAACAAGTGAAGATAACAACTAACAGAAGTTAATTGTTTAGATACTCGAAATATGATATGAATTTCATTGTTTCGGCTATTTTTAATTAGCATTCATAAAATATTATAAATATGCAGTCTATACAGTTATATATGTATACATGTATTGTTATTACTTATATGTGTTTATTAGCAAAATTTGAGTTTAAATTGTAGGGAACTCAAACATTTTACGGAAAAGTATCCAAATCGGACTGAGCACATATTTTATTTAATGTTTTATTGAAAATAAATTATTTCTTTACAGTGTGTTAAAGCATGCGTGGTGACACCAATGAAAAAATTCGGTGAATGCCCAATTGCTGAAACATTGTCAGTATTCGATACAGCTTGTTTGAGTATATGTACATTTGATAGTGAATGTCCTGATATTGCAAAATGTTGCAAACATACATGTGGAATTACCTGTCAAAGACCAAAGTATCTACACAAAGTGCCAGGTATGTATGCAAATAAAATTAATCTTATTTTTTTAATTAATTTTCTATTATTTAATTGCAATTAATACATCAATAAAGAATGTTACCCAAATTTGGTTTTTTATGGAAATTAATCGAAATTTGTTAAATAAAAATTTGAACATTAACAAATGCAACACAACTAGCCATAAACTTGCCACAAAATATCAGAGTCAAAAGGTCAAAACAAAGAGGTGAAAATGTAGTGTAACAATAATTCATTCTAAAAATTTTTTCTTAATAATCTCAATGCATTTGTGTATAACGATTATTTAAACAATTGGAATACAAATCTAAAAATAAATAATATTTTGTAAGTTTTAACAATAAAAAAATGGAATAATCGGAAAATTTGAGAAAAAAATTTTTAAGTTTAAAAATTGTTCATGGTTTTTATAATAAGTTGTAACATTTTTTCCTACGAATTATGGTTCATGTATCCAAAAAATTCCTAAACTTTTTTTTCCATATGAACAAATCGCGTGTTGATTGTGGCCAGATCATCTGTGTTTAAACGTATTTTCATCATTCAATTCAAAACCTAAATACTGATGGTAAAGTTACGAAAAGAAAACTTTATGCATTTTAGGAATCTTCTTTTGGACTTAAACCGTTACAGTTCTTAAGAAAATCTTGAAAATCCTAAGCCTTCCCTATTTTGATGCGCCATGAGTCGCTAAAATTTGTAATTAACTATTCGCATTCTAGAAAATATAATTATTTTTCAATTGTTTCCATATAAATTGTATACAAAATGCCATACAAAAACTATTGAATAATTTCAAAAAAAGACATTTAATTGTAGTTATTGGGGTAAAAAATTATAAGAATGATTAAAGAAATTATATAAGAAATTATATAAAGAAATTATAAAAATTATTTATTTAAATTTGTTAATAAATTTTTTTTTTAAACTTACTCTGAAAATTCATATACCATTCACAGACTTACAATATCACTTGATTAATAAACTAGTTTGTCGTATCCATATAGAAATGAAAGAAAAAAAATTTGATACATGATGGCCATACATACGATATAATGGCTATACACAACTTTCAAATCAATAGATTAAACAAAATCTGATGAGTTATGGTTAAAATATTTTCTTGAAAAATAAAGTTATTATGTTACAGTATTATTATTATTATTATTATTATTATATTAAGTATTATGATAATTGATGGGATATTAATTCAACGTTTTAGACCACTTTTGATATAAAACAGGCAATTTATATGTTAGGAGTATGGTGTTTAGAAATTATCCCTGTAAATTATATTTAATTTGAATTTGCTTTTGATATGTTCAGACAACGGTTTATAAACTATGTTATACCAACTACAGTGTTGAATAAAACACAAACGAGAACTTACTAAAATACTAGAACAAGTGAAAATAGCAACTAATATTGTTTTACTGTTTAGATACTCGACATATGTTTGAGTGTATTAATATTTGAACTATTTTTAATAATTGTCATTCATAAAATACTCAAAATATGCAGTCTATCCACTTATATAAATACGTATATACTAATTATTAAGTAAATATGAGTTTGAACTAAATTAATGGCGAATCTCATCACTTAACGAAAAAATGTTCTAAACAAACGTTATTTTATAAAAAACAATTTTTTTTCTTTCGAATATTTCTTCGGTCTCTTCTTATGGCTTAAGGGTTGAATCATGGACCCATTGGATCGCTATTGCTCATACACTCAAACTCACTTTTTAGATCAAAAATTTAAACTTCTGGATGACGGATGGACGGATGTCATCTCAAGTGGAAATGACAGAAAAATTTTAACATATGCAGATTTTTGACATAAAATGTAAATTATGGCTACGTAAAAAAAAATGTAATTAAAGCTTATTTATATTACGCTGATAAAAATGCTGCTAGTAGCAAATTTATCCATTAGTATTTGACGCACCATCCAATGGATTCTTGCACAGAGTAGTAAAGTAGAAACTGTCACAAAAAAACATTACTGACACGTGAAACAACCTTCTTTTCTATTATGAACCCTTAGAAATATTAAATTTTGTGTGTGTTTGTGAGTTTGTTGTGTGTGTCTGTGTAAGCAAACAAATTGAGAAGAAAATCTAATAATACAATAACTTTGTACTTTGCATCCAATTTTCCTGAACTGAATCCTCCATAATTTTTCCACTGTATCAAAAGTTGTACAGAATAAAATATTTTGTGAATATGTTTGAAGCAATCCATTTTCGAGAAAAATAGGGCAATTTATCTTGAGCTTCCTCTGAGCTCCCATTTTTATTTATTTCTACCGAAAGAAGTTCTTTATCAAGACCTGTATTTTGATGTTAAGATTGTGCCTGTCAAATATAATATGGATAATTTTACCGTATGTACGAAAATAGTGTCTTTATTATGTCTTATTTATTAGAAAATAAGCTCTTAAGAGCAAATTTAGTGCTAGAAATTAAACAAATGGTTCAATAGGGTACCGGACTAATTCTAAATTTGGTGCATTTCACACCAAAATGTGATACTAAACTTAAAACCATAAAAAAACTTCAATGAAAATTGATAGAATTTATAAGCTATCCAAGATTATTTTATTTTCTATGTCAGCCTTAAAAAACGATGTTTAACATGTAATTTACATGGAAATACTAACAATCATACGTAGGTATTTTCCTCTTTGTTTAATAAGAAATTTTTTATCATATCAAAGATATTTTTTAAAAATTTTTAAAGAATAACTGAAGTAAAGTAAATACGCTTCAATTGAAAAAAAATTTTAGTTCGATCCCCTATTGGTATATTGCACAAGGGCTTTTAGTGAACTTTGACTGACAAATACTTTCCTGATAGAATGTGAAAGTAACTGGAGTCACAATAAATTATCAAACTATCATTTCATCTTGCATGTAATTTGTTTGGATTACCATAATTTTGGAACACTCAATATATAATACATATGTTATAGGTAAACATACATAATAAACGTATCACATAAAGGTATACAAAACAAAATATATGATAATTATATTAAATCATTATTATTATAATAAAAATTATCTGATATTATAAATAATAAAATAGTTGATTATAATTATTTTATTTGTATAATCAATTCGTTGCTGTGTTCTGTTCTGTTCTGTTCTGTTCTGTTCTGTTCCCTATAATCCAATTTAAAATTTAAAAGAAAAAAAAATGAATAGATATACATATATAAATAATATCATAACGTATGTTTACTTAATAATAACATGTTTGGCTTTATTTATAAAGTCAGTCCAGTCCGTCATCAACACACTGGAATCATTTTCTTTATTTTTAAATTGATTTTTATGTTTGTTTTGGTCAAAGTTCAGCATTCAAAATTTACGAAAAATTAGCAGATTTTTTATGTTGAATTTTATGAAAAAATTCTTACCCAAATTTATTTTTTGACATGGTGGCGAGATTAATTAGACGATTTTGTATTTTTCTTACTATTGTCTGTCCTATACCTGTGATCACTATTTATGTTTGTATCGATAAAAGTTTCGAAAACGTTATCCGATTTTGATGAAATTCTGTATATAAATTTTATCACATTCAGAAAATTTACTACAATAATTTTGCAAACATAATTTTGCTTCACAAACGGGCATCTTTGCTTCACAAACATGATGTTATTTTTTTTAATCGTAAAAAATTGTGCAAGATATGTACATTCGAAATTCCTAATTAAACAAAAAGTGAAAAACCTACCTATGACGTCAACTGTTAGTATCTTCATATAAATTACACATTAAATATCATTTTTAAGAAAGAGATAAAAAAGAAAAAATAATTATCTTTGATAGCATATAACTTCTTTGTTTTTGAAATTAAATGTAATTTTCAAAATTTGGTATGGTATTAAGTTTAGTTTCACATTTTGATGTGAAACATTCCCTGTTTTTTTTTTCATGTCAATTTATTTGCGAGAATTGATTTGATAACACACTTCTTTCTTTTGACTTGAATGAATAATTAATGTTTTTTTTTTTTTTTTAAATACTTAGAATTTGCAATAAAATGATATACTTAAAATTAATTGCTGCGATAACTGCAAAATGTTATCTCTCATTAATATTAATTGAGTTTTTAAAAAATACTGGTACCGGGGGATACATTCTTTTACACCGAGCTGTAAAAGAATTCGTTTGACCACTATCGATTTATATGAAAAATTTTAAAATCTGTGAACTTTCAAGTGTCAGGAGCTCTTAACATAATTTTTTTTTCCACAAAATTTTATGAAAACTGTGTTATTTTACTATAATACACTTTTTTATTTTTAATTGTATGAGGATTTGACAAAAAAGAAACCTCTATAATAAAGACAATCTCTATTGCAATATACTATTTTTTCCATTTTACCACATTAATCATTCGAAATTTGGTATGCATAATCTTGACAATTTTTATTTTGACTAACGGAATTAATTTTCGGGAAAAACACTTTGACACGCCTTTCGTTTTCATATCAAGATTGTGCATACCAGGAATATCATATATTTTGAATGGTTATTTTTTGAGTTATTTGGGCGCGAAAATTGAAAATATAATATACAATCAACTCACATTTAAAAATACACGATTTTTATGGTGTATTTTACAATTTTTTTGTATTAAAATGTACGTCTTACTTTGATAAAAAAAATTATGGCTTAAAACATCACCAAATGTCTTTTGTAATTTTAAATAAATATGAAGATTCAGGCCAGTGCGTTTTTTTTTTGGTGAATTTGACTGTATATTACATTTTTGATTGTGTTTTATTATAGAGATCTTATTTTTTGTGTCAATTTCCCTTAAAACATTTAACAGTTTAATCACCCTTTTTTTTAACAGGCAATTTATTCTATACCTACGTTTAGGTATATTTAATATAATATGCATATAGAATTAAATTTCTACCTAACTTATTAATTGCCTAATGTGTTGTAGATTGGTATTATTTGGAAATTAAGAATCGTGAAAGAAAAAAATAAAAAAATTCGATCAAGCATGAATATTTTATATAACGATGTACTCGATGCATGTATTGCACTACAAAGTAGTCATCATCATCGTGAATTAGCTAGTTGTAAAGATTCTCTGAGGAGATGTTAATTTGGTGACGATTTTCGAAAAACGTATTTATAAAATACAAAATATTTGATCTAGGAAATTGGGGCAAAAAATCGAAATATATAGATATCCACTATAAACACGAGATACTTTTAAAATAAAATTCATTTTATTTACTGTGCACATCGAAATTAATAATTATTTCCCTAATAAATGACTGAGTATCAAATACTATTTATAATTATTAGTATTTATAAAATAAACTAAATAAATATATATATTATAATGATGTATGCTACTTGTTTGAGTCTTGGTTAATGGATAGTAGGGTCACGTTTTCATCAGGTTTTGATGAAATTCATAACCAAAGAGATTGTATTTCGATCGTTAAAAGAAATAAATTGTTATTTTTTAATTGAAACCCGAAAATAGTTTGACAAAAATCTGTACCAACAATTTTTTTCTATTCAACTGCGGTTTTTTACAATCGGTGTGAAATAAAATGGCCTGATTTGGAGAAACAATGAAAATTTAACTTTTCTTTGAAAAAAATACCCTTACCCGCCTGCCTTAATATGAATGTTATATGTTTTTTGTCTGTTTGTAATGTCTTGCAAGTGATGTCAACAGTTTACAGAACTACTAATTGACCGAACGCAGTTAGGTCTACGGTAAAACTACACAACTTTGCATTTTGTTTGACAGTATTTATCTGTCTATGTTTGTATTCCCATGTAACTTTCGAACGCATTTTCCGATATTTCTGAAATTTGAAAGACACGCTTATCTTTTCAGGAAATTTACTGTACTCAACTATATAGTTTTTGAGCGTCAAATTTCCAAAAATTCTGTACTCTTATCTCAGTGATCCCAGTTCGATTCCCTGTGCGATACAGTTTTCCAAGCCTTACCAAATTAAAGATCTTGGCCATGCGCTCCTAGGGTTGTTAATCTATAATTGGGGAAAAAACAAGCGGCTTGCGATGTGCTGAACACACTTCCTCCCTATTTGGCCTTGAGCCAAAATAGCCTCTTTCGATTCTGTTTTACTTTTATAAACCAAAGGATAAATTGTCAACATGGTTGAGGTCTACTACTTAATAGATAATAGATAATAATTAGTATTTATTGTAACGGTTTTATATGAAAAATTTGAATTGATTGGAAATGATATTGAACCCTGAATGAAGAAACTAAAATGAAATAAATAAAAATAAATAAATAAATAATTAAATGGGGGGATGCTATAGATTTTATATATACGATGCGTTCGTTGCATGTAAAACGAAGTATTGTATTTATTTATGATAGGTACGTGGGAAGAGAGGGCATGAACTATAATAATAATAAGAAGAGCGGTCAGTTAACCAGGCGGTAGCGACTTTGGTGGTCCTGTCTCCCTATAACTTAACTCCATATTATTACATTAGTATATGGTTATGGTATTGGTATTGATATTGGTATATTGTGCAGCAGTTACCATATAAAAACTAGGCCATTATTTAGCAAACCAGTTTGATTATCTGAACGCAATATATAAAAACCATTTGAAAGGTCCGTCAGTTGCCACATCCATAAATCAGATGTCGATGCACTTCTCACGTGGCACTACTCTTCTAACTCTGATTGCCTGCTCATTTCTATTAGAGCACGATTAGGACGTACATGAATATCAAAAAACAATCGAGCACCCCATTCTGTCAACGGAGTGTTAAGAATAAGTTCAAATGTTAAAGATCCGAATGTGACCTATTTTTCTTTCAATTTTTACTCTCCGCTCCCTTTTTGAAGGACTAAAAGTCCAGGAGTTATGTTAATTATGTAAAATAGAGAAAAATAAACACTATTGAATTTTTGAAATACATTGAAAAAAGTTAACAATCGCTTATTCAGCTTCTATTGAAACTTTTTTTAATTTCTTTTTTATAATACTCGAAAAGAAAAACTTATATTTTCATGGTATATATCATTTTGCCACTCAGTTTTTTCTTCCCCATAGGACATTCCATTTGCTTTTTTAGTATCTCCTTATAAATTATTTGTTAAACATCGTTTTCAAAGAAGAGATAGAAAAGAAAATAATATTTGATAGCTTATAACTTCTTTGTTTTTCACATTTCGATATGAAGTATAGCAAATTAAGAATCAGTCCGGTATCGTATTCCGTTGACGGAAGAAAGTGCTCCATTGTTCATACTCAAGTACCTTCAGCTCCTGCTTTATATGTGTTTACTTTTATATATATGTACGTAAGTATATATTGCATTATAAGTATAAAAACGAACGGTAAACAATTATTAGACTAGGCTTGTAAGAGGTTGATAGGTTTATCAACAAACAGTTCTTGAAGGTATTAAGTATTTTTCATGAGAAATTGTTATATTTCAACTGAAAGGGCCAGAAAAATTACAGTATATTTTTCCGTCTGTTTGTATGTCTTCATAATCACGGAAATTTGAGTATTGCTTGTTTACATCGATGCAAGGACAGATTTCTGAGGGTGTTTATATATATTATCAATAGATTCGTGAATGAACATAACCGGTAAATATGGTTCAACACATCCATGACCCACAGTTTAAACCATAATAGATATAAGTAAAGTTCAAATACAAATAATGTTCGTTTCTTTTTTCGTAAACTATTTAAATTCGCCACAATTAACGATCATGTATTTAACCGTATGTCGAGTATTTAAATAATAAACACTGTTATTTGTAATCTTCACTTGTTTATACTATTATTAGCCAGCCATATATAATTGGTACTTAACCAATTTACACTGTTCGTTTTTTCCAGTGGATTTTCAAAAAAATTTTATGCAAAATTTTCATCCAGGTAGTTAAAAACGAAACAAGAAAAAATAAACCACATAGGACAACGGCTCATCTCAGGTATTGAGCTTACATGGGCCACATGAAAACAGAAAGCGTGTTGATAAAGATATACAGGCATAGGGACTTATGAATACATCCATAGGGACTTCATCGTCTTTAACATTGACCGTGGGATATTTACTGAATTGAGGTTTGGAAAAATGTTTGTCATTTAATTCTCAAAAATTAAATACTATGGACAGGAAACCAAAGAAGGGAGAAATCTGTATTTACCTTGAGAAAAGCTGTCAAAAAAAACTGATTATTAATTTCTTTTTTAGTCGCAATTTTTAAATTTTTCATATAAACTAAATTAGTTTACGAGTAAATTATCTCACTATAGCATCAACACAAAATATGTCTCTGTCGAATTAAGGCAACCTCGTCTTGGTGACGAAGTGATAAAGATAGTCGAAACATACAGGTGCACACTTCCCTGCGATTCGACTATTCCTAAACCATAGCAGGTATAGTTAACTCTTTCTAGGAAAAGTGCGTTTACTTATTTTAAAACAACTGTTACTGATATTTTTAGTCACAGTTTACTCTGGCTAGAAAGAGTCAAATCTTTCTAACAATCAAATTTTATTAAACTTTTACTAAACTATAGCAGGTATAGCTAACACTTTCTAGAAAAAGTGCGTTTACTTATTTTAAATCAACTGTTACTGATATTTTTAGTCACAGTTTACTCTGGCTAGGAAGAGTCAAATCTTTCTAACAATCACTTTTCCTGTAACATGTATACAAACATTAACGTTAAGTGAGTGCTTTGTTTGTTAAAACTGGGTTCCTTTACCACAAGCAGCACCCACAATTACATTGTAAGCAATTCAGATTGTACCCATAATAAATTTAGTTAATAATATATAATATACCTTGTTTACTTACTCCACAAATAATAACTTTAGGTATTCAGTAATGGCTAATTAATTTATCGTCCTGATTCGCACTCTGGTATTATTATAGTTTGAGTATTTACTTTCTCATTAATTTCTATAATTTTGCGTATCATACATATTTCAGTTCCGAATCGTAGATATCGATGTCGGAAGTATTCTTGAGTTTTTATCGACAATGGTTTTATGATCTTTTTTGTAAAAATATATTTTTTTACGATGATTGTGGAGGAGAAAGCCGTAAGCATTTCGAACGTTCCTTGCTAGTCTAGTGCTAGATATCCGCATAAGCCCGTTAGGCCCGATTATATTTTAGGGATGTCAAAATTTTGAAGCCATAAATGGAATCGTTCAGATTTAAAATTTTCTTGGGAATGCAAGAAATATTTCATTATTAATTAATCGAATTTTAATACGAAAAAATTCATAAAAATTTTTTCAACATTTTTAACTGAATAGTTTTAATATTATTTATAGAATACAGATAAGCTTACTTTCATTTGTACTTTAATACTAGAAACATTCCAACTGAGTATAAAATCGTTAAATGGATAATATTTTGAAATCTACGGATCAAAAAACTTCCCTTATTAACATAATATTATCAAAATCGGACACAAAAAATTTTCCTTTAATTTTTTTCCATTACGAAAATCGAAAAAAATATTCCGCTTTCGATAAAATTATGTTTGAAAGGGTGGTTTGACCCGTAAGTTTCAAATATAACATCCGTGAATCTATTGAATGTATAATTTTTGAGATATTGCCTGAAATCTGACTCAGAGATCAATACTTCGGAGCATTAAAAAATTTTTCAGTTGCTAAATTTGCTTATAAAGCAAATACTTTGAACGATTACATTTTTTCCAGGTTTACCACCTATTCCAACAAATCTAACCGTTACAGAAAAACGTCGCTCAAAAGGTGTGACTTTAAAATGGAACGGCCTAAAATCAAAATCATCTGGTTTCACCATATTATATGTTATTGAAGAACGACATTATGCAGGACATCATTTCATTGAATCACGCCTTGGTCCATGGACAGTTCGACATCATACAGGAAAGACTTCAACTACATTACGTAATGTTGTAAGACCAGGACGGTGGTATCAATTTCGTATAGCAGCTGTCAATGAAAATGGTACGCAGGGATATTCCGAACCATCAAAGCAATTTACAACTCAATACGGTCAGTGAAGCTAATTTTTATATTCTAATGTAGATTTAATTTAGTAGAAAAACTTTAAATATATAGTCCTTTAATTTATTCAAATCGCCTCTGAATAAACCAAACTTCGTAGTAAATTTGTATTAAAGCATCCACATTTTAAAAAATATAATTTTTTTCAATTAGTACTAATACAAAAATATATTTTATTTACTTAGGCCCACGACCACCAGGTCCGCCAAATAACTTAGCAATGGGTGCTCTTTGGTCAAATGATGATGGAACTATGTCTGGGGAATTACGTTGGTCTGCACCAAGTTCTGATTTACCAATATTGAGATACAAAGTATTTTGGAGTCGCCGTTTACAAGGAGCTTCTTCTGTACTTGATTCGGTTTTAGTCAATCATCAAACAGTACCAAAGGTATTTTTTGTAGCATTTTGGTTTCTTTATTTTCTCTTCTTCTTCTTATTGAAGTCATTAGATAAAAAAACGAACGAAGCTTTAATAAAAATATAGAATAGTTAAAAAAAATATTATTATTTAAATTTCATATCTTGCCTATTCAATTCAATTTTATTGCCATTAAAATATTTGGGAAATATTCTGAGTATCCCATCCAACAATAATTTGTGTTAAGGAAGGCACTAACTTAAGTTGGTACAAAAGTTCCTGTAAATACTTAATTGGTTAATTTCCGTCTGTCAATATATCCGTTATCAAAATAACTCATTTTGATAACGGATAGATTAACGAGCTGAAATTTTATCAGTGTATTCTAGATCAAAAAAGTGTGTTAAAAAAAAAATTCTGGATGAACGATGTCAAACCAGAACGTTGACAATGCGCCATGATTACACCATATGTAAAATTCATTTATTGAGTATCAATCTATAAAAAGTCGTTTTTTCTGAAACCGGCGTTTTCTCGAAGATGTCACCTAACTAGATGTACTTAGAAGTAATATACTATGTTCAAAAAAACTTTCGAGATAGCTGTGTATATATACATATATTTATAGGAAATTTACAAGAATTGTTCTCTTTATGATAAAATTAGATTATAGCTCAGCGTAAAAACTAGTATTGGATAATAATTAAAGAAATGCACATTTGATAATTGTAAATAATTAATTTTTATTTACCAAAAATATTTTGATTGATAATTATTATTTGACAGTGAATTATGATTATAATTTATTCCATATTATAAGGTATTTAATAAGCAAGTTTATAGAAGCAATTAATTATAATTATAATAATATAATACTGTTTTTAATATGTACAATCATATTAACCTCATATCTTGTGTAAGTAAAAGGTATTTATTTCTTAGGTATATCTTAGAGTTGTTGTAAAAGCTATGGTAAACATTCACAGGATACGGCCACTGGTACTGATACAAATGTCCAATCTTTTTTTAATGATTCTGGTACTAATGGACCTTGATCTGCATGTAATGAATCATTCACATCCATGTCAGCCGACTCGTCACGATGTTTTAAAAAGTACATTTTATAATATTTTGGACGGCATTTAAATAATGAATTCCAACATATTTCCGTTGTACAAACAGCGGATGGCACATATCGTGGATAATATTTTTGACCAGTTGCATGAAGATCAATTAATTCGTAACGAATATCACATGCACATGATGGTAGTCGACTTGATTTGAAATAGATGCCTCTACCTTCTTCAATTTTATTGCCCTAAAAAATTATTATTACCAATCAGTAGCAAATAAACTAAGCACGTTTTTTTTCTTTTTACCTGATTAACCAAGACTTAAGGGGGTTTATCAACATCTATTCGAAGCATACAATTTTCCGGCACAAATAACTCAAAAAATACTTATGTAAAAAAAATGGTATGCACAATATTAATATGAAAAGCTAGTGCTTGTCAAAGAGTTTTTGTTAAAAAAATATTTCTATATATAACATCAAATTTCTTTTATTATCTTAGAACTTTTTTTTCAGAAAAATATCTTCGCCAAGCATTAGGTTTTCATGTCAATATTGTGCATTAACAAATTTTATATTATTTGGATCAATATTTTTTCAATTATTTGTGCTGGGAAAAATTGAAAGAAATACAATGTATATTACATTGTCTTTATTATAGAGGTCTGATTTTTTGTATCAATTACTCTACAATATTTTTGTATGGACTACCAGTTACTTACCGGTGTTGATGGCATAGGCATCACTTCTTCCGTTGAAAACTTTTTTGATACAAATCTTTTCACATCAATATCATCAAAGCCATCAAATTCTAAACCATTATCGGCCAATGTAAATTGATGTTCATCATGTGGACGATTTTTACATTTATTTGAATTCAAACATTCATCGTCTTCATTCATCAATTTATTAGCTAGGATATAATTTGGTGTATGTACTTGATGCCATTGAGGGCGCCTATTTTGAGAGCTTGATGCAAATAATTGCATCAACGCCAACAAACTTAATAGATACTGTAATATAATAAGATAAAATAGTTTAGACAAGAAAACCCTTTATAACATACTAAAACTCAAAATTATTGGCTAATTTCGTTATAGTGGGTATTTGTAGTATTTACTATTGTTCAATTGGTAGTTTTTGTTCAATAGAAGAATACAAGGAGAAATTTTTCTAAATCATGATGCAAACATGATTTCATGCATCTGAAAATGACGTACAAATTAAAAACCGTCAAAATTTTATATGTAAAAAGCTTAATTCTCTTCAAATCGAAAAAAGAAATGTTTTGAAATTTTGTACTTTAGTATGATGATACTGGTGATAAAAATTACTTTCACGAAAATTCAAAATATATCAGTTTCAATTTTAAAAATTCTTAATTTATTTTGAAAATTATTATCAACTATATAGTGTTGTCTTATCACTAATAGTTCGTATTTTAAGTGATACACAATCACCAAAAAGTTAGTTTTGCCCCTATCTTTACTGCTAAAAACTATAATTTTGCAATTCGACTAATAATTTTTTAGTATTTAAATAGAATACCGCTTACATCTCTATGATAACATAGTAAAAAAATGGTAATATTATAAATTTTAGTAAAATTTACAATCTGTAACTTACACTTATTACGAATATTTTTATTTACTTAATAAACATATTTCAAATAAAACAAGTTTATTTTACAAATAAAACTTTAGCGAAAAATTTAGTGTACTCGAATTTTATAAAAAGACAAATTTTTAGACATGAAATTTCATAATTAAGTGTATGATTTTTTCATCAAATGACTTCAATACCACAGAGAATTAATATTGAATGAAATTATTTATATTTTTGACAAATCGAGCTGCTATTTAAGCTTTTAAATAAAACATTTATTTCCAATTTTCACTTTCTGTGTTGATCCCTGAAGATTTATATATGTTAAAATAGGTCCTTTGAAAAATTAAGGATGTATTTTTTTTTAAATAATCCAAAAATTTACTTAGATTCGTATATTAATAACAAAAAAATATTTCCAGTGAGATATCCAATAATATTGATCCAAAAATTGTATATTTACAAAAATCACGCAATAATTAATCAAAATTTCGATCCAAAATACAATATTAATAAAATAATTCTATACTTACGAAATGTATCGAATAAATTTGCATCTTCGTTTATGATGATACTATTAAGACTGATAATCGTTAATAATTTTAGCACCCTTATATACCAACGTTAACAATAACATAATATTCAATTTCATTTAAGTAATTGCGTGGTACGTTTTATTGTTTGGGAAAGGTAACAATCGAATCCATTCCATCATCATCTGAATCTATTGTTTCCAAATGACAACTTCATGGAAATTATAAATATAACATTTCATATATGTATAATTTTCAATACTACAATCGATAAGGTCACAAATTAAAAGATGTATTCATTTTCATATTAACACAAAACTATAATTCATCTTCATTTGGAAAATCGAAATTTAAAATAAATCCAAATATTTTAAAATTTCAATTGGTTTGTTTTATAAACAACTTATTACTTTAAAACTTCAGTTAAATTTAGGTAAAGCAAAGGGTAATAATTTAGGGATGGATCAATAAAAAACTTTCTCGGTTTACATTTTTAAAACCTAATTTTTGACATAAATAGTGAATCTACATGGCCCTTCAATTTGCGTTCATTAAAGTAAATCGCTGTGTGTGAACCAATGTTGTGTGAGAAGCTTCTTACAGCCTTCAAAACGCTTGGAAGCAGTCCTGATCGGAAGTTGTTTAATATTTTCTGGCCAGTCATATCTTGCGTTTGCCCTAAATGTTTGTCTTAAATTTGCTCCTAGGTTGCTATGATAATATTTGGATTCTAGACAAGAAGACGAAATGAAATAACATAAGTAGAAGAAATAGGAAAATTAATTTTCCCTTTCTTTTTGGGAAAAATCTTCAAAAAGTTTTCTATGCAAGCTATAAAGATGCGGTTTTTTGCTCAATGAGAATTTAGGGCGTATAAGAAAACTGTAATAATTTTTGGAAAACAAAAATTTTTTGAATAAATTGGAAAACAAATTTCTTGTTTTCTTTTGACTCACCTAAACCCCCCCTTCCCCAATCTTTTTTGCTATCAAGGAAGAAGTGGTTTTTAGTTTATTTTTGAGTGGGGCCTGCAGCTCGTAGGACTATTAGTTTTATATTGGGTTTTTTTGTTTGGAAAAAGTGTAGTTTTTCTCGTTATAATTTCTATTCTTTTTGTACAATCAAATTATAGTATTTTTGATTTTTTTCTAGGAACAAACAACGTTTATTTTAAAACAATTACAAACAGGATTTCAATATTTTTTACAAGTGCAAGCCTTAGCTCAATATGGTCGAAATCGTTTAAAAGGTGAAAAAGCGGCAATAATTTTAAATACAACAAATCATACTAACAGTAAGTGCCCCCTTAATTTATGAATAATTACCAATCCACTTCGCTGGTCAATTCCAACTTTCATATACTTTATATTAATATATTATTTTTTAAATAACTTTGTATTGATTATAATTTTTATGAAGAAAAAAGGAAGCTAAAATAGAACTTCGATAACCCTAGGAATAATTATGTATATATTTATTTGAACTAAATAAATATATCTTACAAGCATATACCCTATTAATTTATAATTATTATATTATTCTATAATTACAGATTCATTTTCGAATACAAGTATTAAACTACTTGATAAAAAATCAAATATTAGAATACATAGTCTAACTGTGCATAAAATTTATTGGTCTAGGGAAAAGTTATTGGCACGAATAGTATGGAAGCCACCATCAGGTATCAAAAAAAATTTATTAAAATATACAATATCTTGGTGGGTACGAGAGTGCTATGGAAGTGAAAAAGATTATTCAACTAATTTACAACAAGCTGTCACAACAGAGGTAAAAAAGTTTTTACATTCTTATATTTTTCCAGTAATGCGCTGACTCAACGTATATATATTTTAGTCTTAAGTTTTTAACGCTAGCTTATATTGAAGACACTAATTTGTCCTTTTCCGACTGTCCGTCCATCCGTCCGTTCGCCGTCTAAATAACTCAAAAACAAAAAAAGATAACGACTTGAAATTGTGGTAGCGTATACTAGACCTAAGAAGTAACATTAAGTTCGTTAATTAGTGAAATTTAAACCATAAAAGATTCAAATATAAAAAATATTTATTTAAATAAATAACTTTTGTTTGAAAATTTTTTCATAAACTTTTTGGATTCAGCAAAATTTCAGCTTATATATATATATAGAGTAGCAGGAATCGGCGCACGAGTACCGAAAACTATTCCACCTCAATTTTTTTATGCGATCCTCTTCAAATTGCCCTCCTAATGATATAAATGCATGTTGCCATGGCGCAACCCGGTGCCATATTGTTTAAACAATTGCAAGGCATTGTTATTTTTCAACCGGACAAATTTAAAAATAAATATTTTTAACTATAAACCAATGAGTCAGAGAGAGACAGCGATACTTAAAAAACCATAAGTCAGAGAGAGACGATACTTAAAGGTAAGCGACGCATACTTATTAACAATTAAAAAAAGGTATAAACAATGAAATTTTTTAAAATCTCTTTTTACAATATTATTAACAATTGTATAGAGAATTTTAAAAAAAATATTACTAAGACATTATGTTTTTTTTAAATATATTTTTCATGGGTTGAAGGCACCCAAATTTGAGATTTTTCGAACTTTTAAAAATTTATATCTTTAAAAATATTAACTTTATCGTTAAAAGTCATAGGACCTTTTTTATTGGTATTTCAATAAAGAATATAAAAAAAATTTGTCCGGTTGAAAAATAACAATGCCTTGCAATTGTTTAAACAATTTCGGTTTAAACAATATGGCACCGGGTTGCGCCATGGCAACATGCATTTATATCATTAGGAGGGCAATTTGAAGAGGATCGCATAAAAAAATTGAGGTGGAATAGTTTTCGGTACTCGTGCGCCGATTCCTGCTACTCTATATTAATATATTATATTAACATTAATAATTAATATATTAATATTAATAATTGTAATACATATGTATCTGTATGGACTGCATATTTAGAAAAATGGTTATACTCAACCTTATATCGAATATCTAGACAATTAACTGCGTTAGTTGATAAAAAAAAATGCGACACTTGAATCTTCTATACCTATATAAAAACAATACAATATTTATTATGAAATGATAAGTTGTTTATCAGATTTTGATTATTTGGTAAACAACACAAGTAAAACATTCATTTTAAACTGCAAAAATTATAAAATACATCATGAAATTCGTGTATTTTATAATATTAAGCAAACATGAAAGATTCGAGTCGTCACGTTTTTTTGTGTTGCTGAGTATACGCTGATTTTATCACTAAAGTGCAAAAAATACTACACTCTAATTATCTTTATTTTTCCAGAATACACGCTTTGACATTTATGATTTAAAACTGGATTGTAAATATCGCGTAAGTGTTCGAGTTGTTTCTGACGGACTACTTATGTCGCAAGAGTCAGCAATAAACTTTGTCACACCAAATTGTGAAAATTTTAAAAATAAAATGGATAAAGATAAACCAAGATGTTCATCATAGCCTCGTTAATGAATATTTTATTTGAATTTATTTTCTTTTTTGGAGTTAAACAATTGTTGGGTGTAAAAAGCATTATTTTTAATTGTTTAAATTGTAAAAAATAATTATTTTAATAAATTGTTCAAATTTACAGTTTTTTAATTTTTTAAGACTTCCATAAAAATAAATTCATAATTCCATTGACATTAATTAATTCCAGAAATTGTAAGTTAATCAAACATTTAATTAATCAAGACTCTCATTTACCCACAATGACTTATGTCTATACTAAAGCTTCTTTTGTCTAGATCTATGCGCCTTTCCCTTTACTTTTAATTATAAAGAATTATCCACATCAAATGTGATAAAAATTTATTGACTAAAATAAAAATGCATTCATACTACAGTATTTGGTTTTTGTAATTCTGGATAAACCCTTAAAAAACGCCAAAAAGTTAAAAAAAAAATTTTTTTTGTTATGTTTAAACTTTCTAGAGTAATTGGCGCCTAGGAAAACGAAAAATTAAATTTATTTTGCGATTTGATTTAATTATTGGATGTTTAGTTTTTGAGATATTGCCTTAAATCCGATACGGTGGTCAATATTTCCAAATAGCCAACCAATCCAAAAATAAGTATTATTTTTCATTTTCCTAGACTGACCATCACAGTAAAACGCTAGAAAGTATAAAAACCCAAAGTTTTTTTTATCACAGAATCACAAAAAGCCAATAATGTGTAGCATTTTATTATAGCCAATAAATGAAAGACTACCCCCGATAAAACACATTTTATATCACAACGTTATTATATACTAATTTTAATTATAAATTCGTTTTCATTGACCACGAGAACCTTAGAGACGAATTTTTTAGTCGTTTTGTAATCTAAAAGTTGCATTAAAATTGAAATAAAGTGTTCGACAACTAAGTTGTGTAAGGGTTCTGCTTATAAAAATCTTTTTTTTTTTTTTTTTTTTAGCTATATAGCCATTAACCAAAGGGGATTATTATTATTATACAACAACAGTACACAGTAATGCTAGGTGGTCACCCATCCAAATACATATTGTGACTGCTGTTGCTTAACTTTATTAGTTGGTCTAAGCATGTCATTATGTTACGTCAGTCCGGTGTCATATAAAAATCTTAGTTCAAAATTTTTGAAAAGATTTACTAAACAGTAATAACAATTTTAAAAACAATATGAATGAGAAATTCCCACCTCCAATTGTAAAACTCCATCCATAATTAGTTTTATGTTTATATTGTGTAATAATTTTGTATGACGTAACGTAATGACAGGCTTAGAACAATCAATAAAGTTAAGCAACAGCAGTCACAAACTGTATTTGGATGGGTGACCGACCACCTAGCAGTACTGTGTACTGTTGTATAAAAAAAAAATAATAATAATAATTCCCTTTGGTTAATGGCCATATAGCTAAAAGTAGCTGAAGCCAAAAATTAAAAAAAAAAAAATTATTTTGTAATTCTAAATAGTTCTTAATTTTACCGGTAGTACTTATAATCTTAGCATGAATGTCCTGTTGTCGCTGGTCTCTACTATTGTTAATGTCTGTAGGATATTACAATTTTATTTTTTCTTAATTTCTGGCTTCTGCTACTTTCTAGCTATATATCCATTAACCAAAGGGGATTATTATTTTATACAACAGTACACAGTACTGCTAGGTGGTCACCCATCCAATTACAGATTGTGACTTCTGTTGCTTAAATTTATAGATTGATCAAAGCCTGTCATTACGTTACGTTAGTCCGGGGTCTTCCAATAAAATTATGAAAAATCTGTATAAGGGATAATTATAAATAAATAAAAGAACTATTTTGTAGTTTTTCCACTATTTATTAGAAATTAAATTTTTTAAATGTATTTCAACCAACATGGCCATCTACAGACATACGTTGAAAGTACATTGGTTACAAAATAATAAAATTGAATATCTGCAAAAAATTTATTTAAAAAAAAAAAAATAAATTTTATTTCATATCCTATATATGCCTGTACGTTGCTTTTGTATTTTTTGCTATGAGACATTCATTTGTTTTATTCTATTTAAGCCATATTTACATTTTTTAAAGTTCATTAACCTTGGTGAAATCGTCTTAATTAATTAACTTAACATATATCGCGTACACGCTATATTCTCGATTATGTTCGAATATCCATATTCCAATCAAAATTACCAGCAAAACAATTGCCAGCTTGTTAAATTAATTTAACATTTCCTTTTATTTTCTATTTGATAAACATATTCATGAATCAAAAGCATAGTCTAACACCGGATCATCAGTATTAAGATTCAAAGCTAAACTGTTCTCTACTTTTTCTTGAATAAAATCCACATCTTCGAGAGGACAATAATCATCTTCACTAGAACGCGAAATGCTAATACATGTCGGTGGAGATTTGAATTCTTTTAATAAAGGAATAAAAACATTGTTGATTACTTTCTGTATATCTGAACGGGTTGAAACATGATGTGGCAGTTCAGTATCATCACAAGTACAACCTAGTGTAAAAGAAATAGATATTTGGTAAATTAAGTTTATGAAACACGTTTTTCATCTGTACTTACCTGCATCATGAATAATATTCCAATCAATCTCTCTAGATTTATAATTCGCAAGAACTAACTTTACTATTTCATCGAGTTCTTCGCGTAAAAGATCCATATTTTCGAATAAAAATAAATCGCAATCAATTTGTGGCATTTTCCAATCTTCTAATTTGCTATCATGTTCTTGAAGATGATTGAATGCTGATTCAAGAATATTTAATTGATTTATACGATGTTTTGTAAAGTGTTCAATTTCTTCAAAATCATTTAGATCCTTAGGTTTTTTATAAGCATATAACTTTTTTAAACGATCATACAAATCAGCTTTAGCATATAATAATTTAAACGGATTTTGGGTACTAAAAAAATCCAAATCAATATCTAAAATGAATGGCTTTTCATTTATGTACTTTTGTAAAATGGACAAGTCGTTAATATCGTCACTCATTGTTATAACAATTAAATCTATAGTTTTTATGTTGTCCATATTTTCCTTTTTTGTATACAACCCATCTGTTAAAAAATACATCTCTTTACACGTTAAATTTATTTTGCCAGTTATTTTATTTCGACCAATATCAAATTGATATACACCATCCTTTAATTGTAAAGCCCATGGCGGTTTTATCCATATTAAAGTGGAAAAATGACCAGCGTATGCAGCGGGTAATATCCAATTCTCAATACTTAATTCGTTGAACAATTCTTCTTTTTTGAATACTGTTTCGGAATCCATATTTTTTGGAATCAACATATCAGGATGTGAATCTAAATGAACTAACACATTATCATAAAGAGGTAAATGTTTCGATCCGATAACGGAGTAAATAAAAGGTATCACTTCATTGTGATTTTCAACAATATATATAGGAATTTTTTTATATTTTTTTAACGAATATGAACCTTGATTTTTAGCCATTTCTAATTTTTTTTATATCAATCCAAAATTGTTTTTAATTATATTTTAAAGATAGGATGGATTACAATTTATTACAAAAAATATACCAAAATAATTGACAACTACTAAGTTCTGAAAAATAACCAATGAAGATTTATAAATAAACTGATGTTTATTTGAAACAGTGCGACCTATGTTTTCAAAAAAAAAAAAAACAAACAAACATTTAATAGAAGGGTACGTTCAACATACTTATAACTCGTTTGTCAAATGACAATAGATATAGTAATAGTAATACGGTAATCCATAGATATAGTAATATACCGCTATCTAAACCCGTATTCTGAAATAGACCGGATGAATAGAACAGTACTTGTAGTTGTGAGTAGGATATATAAGAATTATACAAGCGAGACAAGGGTGTTTTGATGACTGTGGCAGTCATATGTCAAATTTAAGAACAAAATCTAATGAACTTTTTGAAATATATGATGTCACCACAGCCTTGCTAATCATTTATTAAATTTGCAGGGTTTTTATGTACGAATAATTATTTTTATATTAATTACAAATTATTTATATATTCTTGCATTTTATAATTATAACACAAAATCCATCCTACAAGAATATGTTTATTCATTTCGATACGCTAATCAATTTCAGTCAACCACTTAACATGAACGACGCCATTTCACTGTTTTGCTTCTTGTTCATCGTTGTCTTGAATTACTAAACTATTACCAACTTCACTCAATTATCACTAGTTACCAAATGTCCCTACACTACTCCCCCTTCAGTAGCCATGTCGTCAAAACTGGACGTATTTGGCTGGGAAGTGAACTTTCCGACCTGCGCGTGTAATTTGTTCTTTGTGTTGAGGTACATTTGAGTTTGATGAAGCTGTTTGAGTTGAAGATGATGTAGCGGTAGGTGCTGGTGATGAACATTCTGATTCGTCGGCTAGTATGTATGCTGGTTTAAGTCTATCTATTGACACATTTGTGTTTTTTCCATTAATTGCCAATGTATAGTATTTTTCGTTGCGATTCAGTATTAAGAATGGTCCTTCATAAGGCCGTTCCAAAGAAATTCGCACTTTGTCGACTCTGACGAATACATGGGAGCACGTTTTTAAGTCCTTATGAATAAAGACTTTGGGGTTATTCGATGTTTTTTGCGATGGTTTTTGGAGCGTTAAATTATTGAAAACAGATCTCAATTGACCAACTAATGTGGGCAAATCGGGGTTTGTTTTATTAAATGGTTGTTCAAAAAAATCACCAGGAATTCTTAAGGTGGTTCCGTAAACCAATTCTGCAATTGAAGCATTTGCCTCTTCATGCAATGAATTTCGTAATCCTAACAATATTGTTGAAAGTACGTTAGTCCATGATTTAGTGTCATGTGCCATAATTGCAGCTTTTAACGTACGATGGAAGCGTTCAATTTTTCCATTGCTTTGTGGATGATATGCTACAGTTTGAGTTAGGTTTGAACTACAAAGTTTAGCTAGTGCTCTGAATAATTCTGATCTGAATTGTCTTCCTTGGTCAGTCACTATTTGACGGGGACATCCGAATCGAGAAATCCAGGCATCGAAAAAATTTTGAGCGACCGTTTCGGCGCTTTGTTCTTTGAGAGGTATTGCTTCCATCCATTTTGTGTATCGATCTATACATGTTAAACAATAGCGATAATCTTGTGAAATCGGAAGGGGTCCTATTAGGTCAATATGCACTACAGAAAATCTTTCCAAATCGTTTGGAAATTGTTGTAAAGGAGATTTTACGTGTTTTGTCACTTTACTAGATTGACAATCTACGCATGCTTTTGTCCAATTTTTAACATCTTTTTTAATATTTGGCCAAATAAATTTGGATACTAACAACCGAATAGTTGTTCGTATACTTGGATGTGCCATTGTGTGATAATGTTTAAAAATGTTGTATCTAAATTTTTTAGGTATGTAAGGACGAATATTTTTAGAAACTTCACACCATAATGGTTTTCCACCCTGAGTGCAACACTGTTTGAATTGTAACGTCGGAGTGGGATTGTCTCTTAAATTTTTTAGGTCCGTATCAAATGTTTGTTCTGTAGCGATAGCTTCATAGTCTATCTGAGTTATTTCTTCTATACGCGAAAGTTGATCAGCGACAATATTCTCCTTCCCTGATATGTGACGTATATCAGTTGTGTATTGGGATATATATTGTAGATGACGACGTTGTGTCGCAGAAGCTTTTTCGTTATTTTGCTTGAATGCAAAAGTTAACGGAGCGTGGTCTGTATAAATGGGAAATTTTCTACCTTCGAGAAAATGTTTAAAATTTTTTACAGCCATATACATACTTAATAGTTCGCGATCATACGTAGAATATTTTTTTTGAGCATCGTTAAATTTCTTAGAGAAAAAACTGATAGGTTTCAATCCATCTTTTTCGTGTTGTTGAAGTACTGCACCGGCAGCAAAATTAGATGCATCAACGAACAATGAGATCTGGCGATTGGCGCTAGGACACGTAAGAAGTGTTGAAGCTGCGAGAGCTTGTTTGCACTTTTCAAATTGATTAGAGGTTTCCTCCGTCCATGGTATCAAACGCTTATCGTTCTTTTTAGAATCTTTTAGATAATCATTGAGTAAAGCTTGATTTTTAGCAGCATGTGGAATATGTCTCCTATAAAAATTTATTATGCCGAGAAATTGACGTAATTCTTTGACAGTATTAGGGCGTTTCATTTCTAAAATAACCTTAACTCGCTCTGGATCGGGTCTGATACCTTCAGGTGTTATAAGATAGCCTAAATATACTAGTTTATTAACACCGAAAACCGATTTATTTACGTTTATTCGTAAGCCAAACGAGTTTAGCCTGTCAAAAACTTGAATGAGATGATTTATGTGTTCGTCATACGATTTTGAAGCGATAAGTATGTCGTCTAGGTATGCGAAACAAAATTCTAAACCTTGCAAGACTTCGTTGATGAAGCGTTGAAAAGAGCTTGGCGCATTGCGTAAACCAAATGGCATAACGTTAAATTCGTATAAACCGAATGGTGTGATCACTGCGGTTTTATGGCGATCTTCTTCAGCGACGGGAATTTGATAAAAAGCTTTATGTAAGTCTATTTTCGAATATATAGTGGTATGCTCTAATATTTGATTCGCATCGTCGATACGCGGAATGGGATATCGATCTGAGAGTGTCCTATCATTCAGACGTCGATAATCTCCACATACTCTCCATTGTCCACTTTTTTGTTTAACAATGTGAATAGGGCTTGCCCATTGAGATTTTGAGGGTCGAATTATATTCTGATTTAAAAGAAATTGAAATTCTTTTTTAGCAATTTGTAGCAACTGTGGGTTTAACCTACGTGATTTGCTAAATATTGGGGGTCCGCTACTTGTATTCAAATAATGTTGCACGTTATGTTTTACGTTTGACGGCGTGAAATTAGGTATTGTTAGATTAGGGTACTGTTTTAAGATATCCGAAAATTTGTGTTCAGCTATTAATGAGCTTAAGGCTTCCTCTTCCCGTGATATTTTATCGATAGCAGCTGAAACCGTTAGTTTAGTTTTCGCATCTATTAATTTTTTATTTTTTAAGTCGATAAGTAAATCGAATTTTCTAAGGAAATCCGCACCGAGAATTCCTTTAGATGTTTTTGCAATGAAGAAAGGCCATTCGAATATTCGACGCAGTCCCAAATCAATATTTAAAACGGTAGTACCAAATGTTGGAATTTCAGTACCGTTAGCAGCGTATAATTTGAAATTTGTGGATTCGCCACGTTTAGAACCGACAGGTATGACGGAAACGTCAGCACCACTGTCTACCAAAAATTTAATACCTGACCGGCGATCTTTCACAAAAAGTCTGTGTTGACGACCTGGTACAGTATCTGAGGCATCACAACCGGTCGTTAAGTTGTCTGCCTGTTGAAGTTTTCCGGCTTGTTTTTCCATTGACATTTTGCTGTGCATTTTTCTGGTTTGCATTTATTTCCAAAACGATAGTGAAAATAGCAGTATTTTCCTTCGGGGTTATAACGTGTTCGACTTCGTGAACGGGATCTAGATCGTTTTTGATTTCCATTTTTTTTACGTACTGTTTCAAGAGCAGCAATACGTTCACATAATTCTTGCATTGCAGAAACTAAAGATTTGTCATCATTGGTGGATGAAATTTTATTAACATGCGGTGAATTCATTTCATATACTCGATCACTTACTTCGGCTAGTTTATCCAAATCACCATCTACGATTGAAATGACACTTCGAACATGTGAAGGTAGTTTGTCCAACCATAATGTTTTTAGAACTTTATTTGAAACATCTGTCCCAGAGAGATTTTGCATTTTGCGTAATAATTGACTTGGTTTAAGGTCTCCAAGTTCAACATCACTAATTAGTTTTTTTATCTGTCGTTCAGAACTTTCTTTGTAAATAGATAGTAATCTATTTTTGGCTAATGTATATTTGTTTGGTTCTTCAGCAGCAACTATGTCATATATATTTTCCACGATTTTTAATTCTAGTTGTGCCAATAAATGATGAAATTTAGATTCTTCAGTAGTTATTCCTGAGAGAGTAAATTGGGATTCAACCTGACAAAACCATATATCTGGTTTGTCTGCCCAAAACGGTGGCATTTTAACACTGACTCGTTCTAGATTAGGATCATTGTTTGTGCTTGTTCCGGCAATTGGAATACCATCTGGCATTTTGAAATTTAGTATATACACTAAATATATAAAATACGTTATATGTCGGTTATATGACAATACAATTTTAAGTACCATATACAGTTTTTAAAACAATTGTATGTTTATCGATTATTTAATATTTATTCACTTGTATAATTGTGGTTTATTATAAATTTTTATATTTCTGGTTTGTTATAAACTTGTATGTCCATGGTTTTGTTTTTTTTAAAAAATAAAAAAGCAACACGTGTATGTTAATTGTTTATGCACTTTTTGGTTATGTGACATAATTTGTTTTTTTATTCAAAATTATTTTTCAAAATTTATGTTTAACAACGTTTTGTTTGTTTTTATTTTTATATCCACAATTTATTTTAAAGTTTTAATTATATTTTAGTATCGAAAATGTTTTTGTAGTACTCACGTAGAAAACGCGGTTTTATCACGTCGGGGTCACCAATTTGTAGGGTTTTTATGTACGAATAATTATTTTTATATTAATTACAAATTATTTATATATTCTTGCATTTTATAATTATAACATAAAATGCATCCTACAAGAATATGTTTATTCATTTCGATACGCTAATCAATTTCAGTCAACCACTTAACATGAACGACGCCATTTCACTGCTTCTTGTTCATATCGTTCTTGAATTACTAAACTATTACCAACTTCACTCAATTATCACTAGTAACCAAATGTCCCTACAAATTCATTAGAATATAGCTCTCTTATCGCTTGCCATTCATCGCCTAGATATGAATTCGCCATAATTCATATCTAGGTTCGCCATAATTGTTGTGTTCCGATATATATACCGAATTTATATCAAAACGGTTGTTGACGGATATGATCAGAGGAGATGAGCATCAAATTTTAATAAAATATCTATATAAAATCTGTTATCTATTGCTTCAAGAATTTTTGAATCACTAATCATATTTATTCCAGGATTTTTTTCGTCCGAACTTACCCATTTTATATAAACAACTGTCAATGCCATAATTCTATATTAGGTTAGAATTGACTAAAGAAAAGGTAATTTGCCTATGATTAAAGGAAATCAAAGGAAACTTAATAAATAATTATTATCTTGTATAGCAACTTTGTTAATAAAGACAAATAATTAAAATTCCACAATTAATGGCTTTCCCGCAACCTAATGTTCAACGAGGTTAGATTATTATGCATAATTTTTTCAGTAATTGATAACCGTAATATAAATCAATGATTTTAGAATTAGCGAATAGGAAAATTTTAGAAGAACTTCAACTAAAGAAGCAACTGCTATTAAAACAAGGTGTACCAGCTACTCCTAGTACAAATAACTTATCTACGTCCTTTGGACCCTCATTAATTACAACTGGAAGCTCAATCCAAGTATAAAAAGTGTCCTCGTATTTTTTATACATTTTTATTAAAATATATTTTTAATTTTATATTGTAGACTGGACCAGTTACAACAGCTGATTCACATTCGTCAACATCAGCTCAAAGAGCAGCATTACATAGTGCTAATACTCAATCCGCAGGATATTTTATTACACAGGATAGTTCATTTGGCAATTTAATTCTTCCTGTTTTACCAAGATTTGACGTTAAATAAATAGTTTACATAATATGTATCCATGCATGAAACTACGCCATTTGGAAGAACACCTTCAAGATATTGAGGTGTTTAAGAGGCCGAAAGTTTTATTAGAACAATATCCAACACCCCCTCACTTAGCATCTCATATGCTTCATGCAATGCAGGTAACTTTAATTTGAAAAAAATATATACTTTAATTTAGAAAATGTGAAAATTTTATGGTGTGGTAAAAACAAAAAAAAAATCTTAGACATTAAATGCAACAGAATTTAGCTCAATACCTTGATATAAAAAAAGTACATAGAATATGCAAAGTTTCTCATGGAAAAATTAAATAAAATTTTCTTTTGTCTTCTTAAATCAAATGATGGGTGATATACTTTTATTTTTGTATATTTTTGACTTTCAGTCTGTTTATGGAGATATTAGTGGTAAATTGGTAGGTGATTTAGGATGTGGTTGCGGATCATTAACAATAGGTGCATCGCTTTTGAATGCTTCACATGTCATTGGTTTTGATATTGATTATAGCGCGTTGGAGATATTATTAGAGAACATTGAAAATCAAGACATTACAAATATTGACGTTATTCATACCGATGCATTGAATATTTCAGAGAGGTAATATAAAATATACTGAAGCTTCAACAATACTTACAGTTAAATTTTTTACCCAAATTTTGACCCTTTTGCTCCCCTTACATAAATAGAAGAAGTTGATATAAAATGAGGTTGAGACTCGCTATTAGAATGTAAATTGAACTGATATTAATTAAAATTTTTCTATTCAAATCCAAAATAAGGATTAAAATCAAATTAAATACCTTTTAAATATTTGTAATTAAATTGTGCATAATTAATTAATATTAAAATCTTATCTCGGTTGATATTTAGTCAAATATTTTGTTGATAAAATAATAAATTTCATACGTTTGTGTGAAACTAAGTTTGTATTTTGGAAGACTGATAACCATTAATTGAAGACATAACATAACAAATATCTTTTATAAAAATACTTGCAACAAACTGTGTTCAAATAATTATAATACCGTTAAACCATAGCAAATTTTAATAAATGTTAAAAGTTCACATACAAGTTTATGGGTTAGTATAATATAATAACGAAAAATCTTGGAAGACTATGACACAGTGAACAAAACAAAATATTCACATTGAAATAAAAATAAATATAATTAATATTTTAGGTTTAGTAATATATTTGACACAGTCATAATGAATCCACCATTTGGCACAAAACAAAACGCTGGTATTGATATGAAATTTTTAAAAACTGCATTCAAAATTACAAATAATACTGTTTATTCATTACACAAAACATCCACAAGGTAACAAACAACTCAAAACAACAAGTATCGCTTAATTCTGTTTATCATTTAATTACAAATGGCTACTTCTTTTGTTTCCGCTTTTAGATTAGCTTTTATTTTATACTTTTGTTTTTTAAATTATATCGTTCATTTTTATCTTAGCAAATATAGATTGTTTTCTTTAAATATTACAATTGATTGTTATTAATTGATAATATTAATTTTAGAGCGCATGTATTGAAAACAGCTAAAAGTTGTGGAGTCGATGCTGAAGTTTTAGCTGAATTACGATATGATTTACCAGCCACACTTCGATTTCATAAAAAATCCGTTGTTGATATTCAAGTTGATTTTTTTCGTTTTACAATTTAATGTAATTATAAAGTCAATAATTTATCTTATTGTATTTGTACCATATATATTAATTTTTAAATTAAAAACGTATTTTTCAAACTATTCCTGTATACATTCAGTTAATTCACAATTAGTAATATTCGAATCAAGAAGTATGTATAGTTATTTTAATATACTTATTTCATCATCATCATCAGTGGTGCTACAGCCCTTGAAGGGCCCTGACTGCTCCCAAGATTTTCCTCCATTCTACTCGATTAGTTGCTTTTCTTTTCCAATTTTTAATTTTCATTCTCCTCAAGCACTCTTCAACCTGGTGCTTCCACCTGATAATATACCTACTTTTTTAATATACTTAAAAAAAAAAAAATAAACAGGTAGGTAACTAATATACTACAACTTAGTTACCTATCAATTTATTTTTTAGGTTTTAAATGATTATAAACACAACAGTCAGTATCTTCTTTGATTTTATAAAATGGAAGGTCAAAATAAAACATCATTTTTTCTTACTGCTCCTGATAAACCGCTTCTTCTTAACTTGCATAGAAAAAAGTGAGTATTCTTGTAGGTATTCCAGAAGAGGGATAAATAAATAAAAAAATTGTTTTTTATACATTGAATAAAAAAACAATTTTAGTAGTTTTAGAGAATTTTTGATTTCAAGCGGGAGTTTGTTATTAGTAAAGTGGTGCAATGAAAAATTTACCAAAAATGTCAGTTTTAAGTACAAATTACACTTGTTTTTATTTTATACTGTTATAACAATTTTTAAATTTACATTACAATGAAATGCTTGAATTAATGTTCGCTGTGCTACTGCTGTGATTTGTTTCAATTTACCTTCAGACTCTCCAACAATTAGTTTTTGTACACGAGTTGATGGACATTTAACTAATACTACCGAATGAATACAACCTAAAATTAAAAAAAAAAAACAATCAATCAAAATATAATAAGTGTTTTAAGGATAGAAATGTATTGAAATAAGAAAAATAAATTTATAACTTACCGTCATCAAGCATATCAAAATATTCTATTTCAGTATGTAATTTGTATGGTATTTCTTGTGGTAAAAAATCCAGAAGTGTTGCTTTTACAGTATTTACAATTATATCTTCTTTTGATTGATCTGTTTGAATATTTAAGTCGTACATCCAAGGAGCTGGATATGCTGAACTTACTAAGAAATTCTACAATTAAATTAAGTAATATAAAAAATAGCATCAAGTGAGAATTTTGAGACTAATTTTTAATAATATTACGACGAACTAAAAATTTAGTTTCTTCGTTCCTGAAGAAGGAACTGTGTGCCTGAATATTATTGTTTCGAACATACTTTTATATCTTGTACACCATCATAATTTAAAGCTGATATCATAAATATTTCAGAAAAATATCGCCATTGGGCATCTTGCTCATTCAAATTTTGTTGATTAATAAATGATTTTCCATTTATACAATTATCAGTTAATGTTTTTGTTAGGTCTAATAATTTTCGCTTTGATTTTAATAAATCAATCTGTAATAGAATAATTAACCAGCTAATGACTGTTTGATCGAAAACTATTGAGAAATACTCACTTTGTTTAGAACTAAAAAACTAGGTAAGTTTTTATTTTTTTCAAGTATTTTTAATACTTTTGGGTCAAGTGTATCTCTTCTATATGTGTTGCTTACATCATGTATTACACCAATTATATCAGCATTTTTCGAACATGAAAAACTATCTCGAAGAAATGAGTTTTCTAAATTGTACCTAAAATATGGAAAACCCAGCATTTGTTCTTACTGTTTTTTAAAAATATCTAGGACGTCATTTATAATTTGGCGTCGAATGACTTGATATTAAACATAATTTTGAGATGGACTTTTGTTTGCTATAATAGTATCAACAATCCAAATTGAATAAAACCCAAAATGTAATTTTGCATTAAGGTATGTACCTAAATTGGTATATGTTAAGTTACACTCTATCATATTAAAACAATTTCAAGATTACAGTTATAAATATTAATAAAGGTAATAATGTGTACCTTTTAGTCTCTTTTTGGGATACTAAACCTGGAGTGTCCATGAATACAATTTGCGTAAGACCTTCTGTGATGATTGCTTTTGATGCTTTTCTAGTTGTATGCACCTTTTTAGAGGTGGGGCATATCTATGAATAAATTAAATGATATAAAAGTAATTAAAACATATTGAATTGTTCATTATTTACTTGCGAATTAACTAAACTATTAATCAAAGTACTTTTTCCAGCATTTGGTGCTCCAATAATAGCAACTTTTAGTAAATTTGTTTTATTCTTATTTAAATTTATATTCGTAATATTATTGTGTTGTTGAATACTTGTATTCGTAGAACAATTACATATAATACTTTTAGTAGATGATAATAATTTTGTTTTTAAAACATGAGTATATACTTTCAATAACACCATGTTAAAATTTTAAATATGAAGTAGGAATATGGTTGACACACAAAATCTAATCAGATTTTATCTAAAAATAAATGTGTAAAATTGAATTAAATTTTATTTATAAAATAGTAGATATATTTATACAGAAGGCATTAAAAAATATTTAATTAATCAAATCTAAAAATATAACCTAAATAGGATTCATATAAAATAATCAGTAGGCTAATTACTGTTTAAGCAATTTTGAAAAGTTAATTAGTTTATTTAAAAATTAAGTAAAAAGCTATTGGCATTTGATTTTGAAATTCGTGACCCGGAATAAATAAAATTGCGATTTATTTGCTGTTGTTCCAAATTTCCCACAATATAAGTAGCCATCTCACAGACTTGTAATATATTTATAAGTCTGTGGGACTCTTTCTTTTTAATTTTGCAGAGACGTTGTCAACAAAGTCTGGACTATAATCACTCCAAAAACTTATCATAAGCTATTTTGATGAAATTTTCAAACAATATAATAAATTTATAGTATGCTATTATTATTGTTATGACATTTTTATTCAATTTTGTGAAATATAAACCGATCTAAAATTTAAATTTACATTGGTACTCGACACGATAGTTATGAAAAACAATTATTCAAGTATATTTGGCATGTACAATTTTGGGTGGTAATTTTGGCATAAGATTTCTCAGTTAGAGTAGCAAAAATATAAATCACTTATAATTACACTCAGCTGAATAATTTTTATGGGCTAAAAAATGCGATTAATTGTAATATTTAATTATTTCAAATATATTATACACTATATACTAATATGAAGCAGCCCAACTATTTTAAGATTTATATTTATGGTTAGAGTATTTCTAAACAAATGTTATGAAAGCTGGGTTGCACAGTATTTAGAAGAGTTTTATGTTTGAAATTTTGCTCTATAAAATTCTTGCTGATTTAAAAAAAATATATATATATCAAAACATGATTGGAGATACACTTGCTATTATATTAAATTACTCTTAGTTTTATTTTCAGTTTAAACCACAGTCTATTGAAATCATTTAAAATTGAAACCGATTTTTATTTAAGCTAATTATTGAAACACAGATAACTCATTTTTATCGTTTTATCGAATATTAATACATGAGAAACCTTCAATTGAACGATTCAATTGAACGATTTAACAGTCCAGGCTTCAGCTTTAACTTTTGACATCTGTATTGTAATAGAAACACAAACTCAGAAGAAGTAGCTTGAATTGTTTCTTATGAACTAGTTCTTATGCCAATTTAGAAAAAAATGTAAAAATATATATATATATTCTTAGTGCCGTGCAGTATTTTGAAGTTTTGTTAATTACTAGTTTTTATATTATAAAATTAAAACTTTTGTTTTGTGTATGGTAAAATAAAACATAAGTTCATAAGTTTTGAATAATCTTATATTTATTTCAAAATGGATTGTGCCACTGTGTCAAAACATGAATTCATTAAACAAGTGTCAAAACAATACATAAGTTATCTGATCTTTCTTCTCAAATGTAATTTAAGAAGTGAAATGTTTTATATTTGTTCATAAATAATTAATCAGTTTTTATTATTATAGAAGAAATGTACAAAATTGTGAATAACAAAAAGCAAGTATGTCGACAAGTCATGCAGTAGTTGTATGGGAATGGGAAAGAAGTCCAGGACGTTGGCGACCTTATGGTCCAGCAGTGGCACAACATTTAGAACGAGCGCATGCTAAACATTTAACTCGAGTTATTTTATCAGATGCTGAACCATTATTAAATAAATATTATGTTAATTTAAGAACTCAAATGCAATGTACTGACGATGGAGGTAAACTTTATACTATAACTTACATCATTTTTTTTCAATTCTTTATTCATTTATAACAAAAAAATTTTTTGTGGGTATATGCAATCTGTATATTGTTTTTAGATGAGGATGAACATAGAGTACGAAGAAAATATTATCCTCAAAATTCTCCTGCTGGTAAAGGATCAAAATGGGAGTGGGCAGGCGATCAACCAGGAGAGTGGCTAGTTTTTGATATGATTGTTCAATGTATTATAGAGGAAGCATGGGCTAAGGTAAAGTTTTTAGTTTAATTAATGATTTAAGATTTTATGCTAATAAATATTGTTCTTTTTTTAGGGAGATCAGACAATTGATTTAAGCAAAACATTACTTGGTTTTCCATATTTAATTAATTTTTGCAATTTAACACAAACACGATTGACTACTGGTTATGTTAGAAATATTCGAAGGGTTCAGCAAGCACCATATCCATTGGTTAAAATTACAGTTGAGGAATTGGCAATATTAAAAAGTAAATAGTAACAATTATTTATTATTTTCACGGTTTACAAAAAAAAAAAAAATAATTCAAATAATAAGTAATTTGTATTGTAACTTTATTTATCATTGTTATAGACTTACGACTATATCATCAACAAGCAAACGGTCATAAAAAAAATGATTCAAATTTTAATTCAACTTCATCTATTTCAAACAACAATAATAACCCAATTGTTTCCAAAAAAACGGTGGTTCCTCAAATAAAATCAAAATCATCAAAAAGTAAAGCTAACAAACAAAATGGAGAAAGTGGAAGTAGTTCGGGAAATTTAGCTCGAACAATATTAAATAATTTGAATTTCTTTGGTAACTATTATTTACGTTTACTTATATTACTCTATTTTTGCGAATTTTCTGAAAGTTTCAATAAAGCAATCAAAATTTGTGAAATCAAAATTTTTTTGTATTTTCAAAAGTGTGAAGTTAAAATTATATGCTTATCATTTTGATTTTTAAAATTTTAGGAAGTAAGTCTTCTGTTCAACAACAATCAATTTCATTGGATATTTCACATAACAATGATGATAACAAAGTATTGGTTTCAAATGGAAATGATGATAAAGCGTCCATTCCAAACCGTAAAAATACACAAACAACAAATAGAAAAAGTAGTACGCATAATGAATCCATACTAGATGCAGATTCAAGTAGTACTAAATCTGGTCGACGACCTAGTGTTGATACGGTTTCAACGTACTTGAGCCATGAAAGTAAAGATAGCACTACACAGGTATGTAACCAAAAATACAATATTTATGTTCAGACCTAAGGTAAAAAACCCCTCCTCCAAATTGGTAATGTATCGTAAAAAAATTTTATTGTAAGTAATTTTTGCAAATTTGAAGTATTGTATTGCATTTATATCTTTATAAAAATAACCGTATCAAACTGTTTGTCCGGACTAATATACGAAACCACCCAACCTGTTTCAATAAAAATTAGTAAGTATGAATTGCTTAGTGAAATTTGAATTACTGAAGGCTGTTTATCCTGATAAGTGACATTTCTCGTTTTAAAAAAAAAAAAATTTTTTCGGTACTCAAATAAATAAATTTTATTTCAGCTATGGCATGGTATTACATCAATATCAGATTTTCTTGATTGTAGTTTCGGAAGTGATGAAGTATTTGATACACCACCTCATACACATTCCACATCAGCTTCTATTGTAGGTTAGTATATCATACAAAATCATATCAAAACTAATATTCACATCGTAAACATTAATTTACCGGATTATATGAACGAGGCAATAAATTAAGCCCTAAAATAGCTACTATTATAATTAAGTCATGAAAATTTATTATCATATTTATATCTACAGGAGTTGACGCCGCCAGTTCTGTTATTTCACAATATGTTCGAGTTGTGGAACCTAAAAAATGGTGTATCAGAGAAATTCCGCATTGTCCTGTTTGTTTGCTAGAATTAGGTCCAAACAGTCCAGGAGTAGTGGTGGCATTGGTTAAATGTGAACACTCTTTACATTTGGATTGCTTAAATGGTTTGTGAATTTAATATTTTTATCTTAAAATTATTAAGGTGTTGTAATATTTAACAATTAACCTTGATTTTAATTTGATTGAACAAAATTTAAATTTATGAGCTTTAATTGTATTTTATGGTTAATGTTTATTTTTTATTTAAAATTTTATTATCTCCTAACGTTTTATGACGAGGGATAGAATAACAACAGTTCTTTCGAATGTGGTTTTATGCATTATAGTACGAGCTTTTATTTATAGAAGCAAAATTACAACTTTTGTATTTAAACTATTGTACTTCTTACTAAAAATAAAAAATACTAAAAAACATTCATAAATATTATCAGACATCTACCAATATTACAGATTTTATTGTAATTTTAAATTTTTTTCTTTATAGGAATGTTAATGAATCAAATACAATCATCTGGAAATTATAAAATGTATATACAATGCCCAGTTTGTATGTATGTTTATGGAGAAAAAACTGGAAACCA
This sequence comes from Chrysopa pallens, assembly GCA_020423425.1. NCBI lineage: Eukaryota > Metazoa > Arthropoda > Insecta > Neuroptera > Chrysopidae > Chrysopa > Chrysopa pallens. The sequence goes on from CM035594.1 coordinate 17,549,442, forward strand.
ACCACCGGGAACAATGGATTGTACTGTACTCGATCATAGTCTACCTGGATATCCTACTTCAAGAACAATTCAAATTACTTACAAGTAAATATTTATTTTTTGTTAACTTTTTATTATCAATGGAACACACACAAATATTCGTTGATTTAATCTTCACAATATAGGCGACAACTAGGTTGTTAGCTTTTTATAACATGTATTAAACAAACATTTTAAAAAATATTTGAAAATATGATTTACATTTGAATTTTATTTTATTTTTAGTATTGCATCTGGTGTCCAAGGTAAAAATCATCCAAATCCTGGTCGTGCATATTACGCTGTTGGTTTCCCACGTGTTTGTTATTTACCGGATAACTGTCAAGGTCGACGCCTTTTAAGATTGTTGAGTATAGCTTGGGAAAGAAAATTAATATTTACTATAGGACGATCTAATACAACTGGACGTGAAGATGTGGTCACTTGGAATGGTATTCATCATAAGACGGAAGCTGGTCCGTCCAATTCTGGTTATGGATATCCTGATCCAACATATATGGAACGATGTTTAGCTGAATTAGCTGCACAAGGTGTTACTGATATCCATGATGATGGGGCATTATATCAAGAGCTATGTTAAGTTTTAATTCATTTAAGTGACTATAAAAATAAAGATTTAAGATAAGAAACTAAATGATGAGCAATTATTAATTTTAATAATAATAATATTAAGGTACAAGCTTTATGTAAGATTTGTAAATAGATATATTCATTCTAGTATGTATATGAATTAGCTTTAACTTGATAATTCTTTTGATTGTAAGTTATGGCTAGCGTAAAAGCTTTAATTATATCATGACATATACACCATTCATTTGTAGATGGATGGGATATTATAGGTATGGGATATGGTATTCTGGGCACATTTATAGACGGAGAATTTCACTTCGAAAGTGTTTGTTAGTACCATAACAACTATTTTCCACTCATGAAGTACCTTTAAAATAACCACAGAACCGTATCTAGATCCGGAGTTATTACAAACTGCAATTTAATTTTTTACGATATTTTTTTAAATTTAATTAATCGTTATATATTATATATTAAAACAATATATTTGCAAATCTTAGCCATATTTATTTAAGTCTCAAACGAACAATTAAACAAACAAATAATAAATGTATATTTTATAATATAATTTTTAATAATGTATATAAATGAAGATTTTATCTACACATATAATTAATAAGTACATCAGGGTAATAAAATATGGCTCATTTTGATTAGAAGACATACTGTGAGACATCACTGAGTGGCTTTCTCTACTTTAAATTTTAACAAAAAGAAATTAAAAATATTTCTTTTAAGTTTACTACTCAATTGGTTAAAATATACTGTATATATACTACAGAAATTAAAAAATGAAACAGAAATAAAATTGAAATTCTGTGAAAAACCTTAAAAATCGTCAAGAAAAAAAAAAAAAATTTTATTGATGTTTTAAGTTTTTTAGCGTAATTAAAGTTTATGAAAATAAAAATAAGACTTAATTTACGATTTAATGACTAGTTTTCAAGATATCGACTATAGATTTTCCGGAATATTGACCATATTGGATTTCATGCGATATCTCAAAAACTTCTCATCTAATCGTTAAACAGATGTTTTTTTTTTTTTAATCTGTAGGTCAAACTACTCTTATAAACATATTTTTATCAAAATCAGAGACAAATAATTTTTCTCAAATTTATCGATTTTTTAAAATTTGAGAATTTTTTTAATGAAATATTTATCGCCTGATGTACATAGAGAATATAAAATATTTAAATTTAAATGAGCATTTCTGGGGGCTACAAATTTCATTTTTTTTAAATATGTTCCCTTAAGAAAGGATTCACAGTAAAAAATTTGTCATTGTCGATTCTTAGGGATATATTTAAAAAAATTTACATAGATATTATTCACTGGACTGCACTTGTATTAAAACCTTAAAAACCTAGATAGACATCGTAATTATCTATAATTATAAGTACATGAAATTTTTTTTTCGTTTAGTTAAAATTTTCTTTGAAAAGTAACCTATCTCTTCTGCTTGATTACTTCCAATTAGATCCCTACCATAGGCAGCACAGAAAAAACAGAAGATATTAAACGCTAAATGTCTTTTATGGAAAAGACGCATTTTTAATTAATACGCGCAGTCCAGTGAATGACTGATTTGATAAATATTTAAGCATAATTAATTTAACAGAATTTTCAAATTATGATTATTATTATAGCATAATAAATAAATCGGTGTTTCTGTAAACTGGGCAAATTTTTGTAAGAAATTGTCTATTTTTGTTTAAAGTATACAATACTCAAGAAAATGTTTTCTAAAAATTAGATATCTTTGGGAATTTGGGCATTAAGTAATTAAATATCAAAATTATATCTCAAAAAAATTAACTATATAGTAATGATTTCCACTCCAAGCTCTGTTTGGCAACCTTGTGGGACTTTTCACGCATAAATAATTTAAAAAAGAATTTTCACAACAAAAACGGGGGGCTTGCCATTAAAAAAAAAAAAAAAAAACTAAATAAACGTTTTATTTTTATGGTAGAAATGATTTTTTGAGAATTATTTGACCAAGCCCTTAGCCTTTAAGATTGTTCATATTAAATTTTATAACATTTTTTGAATAATTTATGCATGCAAATCGAAAGTAAAACAATAGATACTGAATTATTATTTGTATTTATTATAGTTGTCTCATTTTTGGTTATAATTCCCCTAAAATTAATAATTTAAAGCAACTTTATTAGTTAGCTGTTGTTTATCTTTGAATATTTACTCGATTTACTAAGTTTACAGAAAACACCTACTTATATAAATATAATTTTTTCCAATTATAATTAAGAAAAATAGAATCAGTATTATTTAAAGGCAACTTTACAAAAGCAATATGTGCCAAATAAACTATTAATATTTTAACTTATATCAAATGACTGAATTATATCAAATGATATTTTTAAAATTTATTTACATTCATTTATTTGTATGATAACAATATTTATCGAAAAACAAAGTGAAGATAATATCTAACATACTTGTTTGTTTATGTACTTTGTATACGCTTGAATACTAGTATTTGAACTATTTATAATTATTAACATTATACCCAAAATATGTCCATAAAGATAAAATATTAACAAAGTGTTTCGTTACGTACCTGTTCTTTTCTATCTGTCAGAATTTCCATTGTCTTTACCTTATAAATTGTTTCATTGTATGATTATTATTTTAAATTTTTATACAAGTAAATTTTGTTTAAAAAAATATTAGGTGAAAGGTAAAATCAATTACAGAGATCCAGAGCACTGCAATTTAAAATTTCGAATGGGATCATATGTTTTACAATACTCCATTTGGCTTGCCCCAATATAGGCTTTGATAATGCAATTATAAAATTTTTATAAAATTTCTTCACCAGTTGATTTATTGATCTACTTAATAAATTTCGAAATTATAATTTACATAATATGGGAGATTCATTATACGATTTTAGCGCCATAGTAGCAACAATATTAGCTGATTATTTTATAGACTACAAAAATTCGTTTATTAATTGTAATAATGTATACAATATACAATGAATGTTATGAAACATTCCGTCTATTATAAGTTTAATGTCTATGGTTTTTAATTGGTGCTTAATTCTAAATAGTTCTTAATTTTACTGGTAGCATTTCATAAACGGGTTGTCGAATATGTTAGCTAAAAATCTTCACTTGATATTTAGTAAATTATAAGGTTATATGAAGAAAAAAATACATTTCTTTAATTAAAGGAGCCAATAAATAATTGTTATGTAATGTGATAGACGTAAATAATTTGTTGAATAAGAAGTGCAATTGCATTAGAAGAACCAGTTTCTAAAAATAATAAAGGTATATTATATGAAAAAAGGAATTATATATTTATAAGAATGTTAATTTTGTAAATACACTTATTTTTAATAAATCATTTTTAATTAAATCGTGTATTTACTGTATTATCAATGATTAAACGATTTCTACGATCACGTAATTTGACACCACCATTTTCATGTTCGTTTAAAAAATATCGTCTATCGATATGTAAGTCTAAAGGTTGCTCCGGTTTATCTTTAGCTCGTATTGTTAATATCACCTGTGATTTCAGAATCTAGAATGGATGAAAACATTGAAAAATTTTCCATAGAAGGCCATAGTTTTATAAGAAAACTTTAAGTTGTTCTAATAAGAATGCAAAATTTTAGTTTGGAACACAGACATTTGTAATTGGAACGTATATTCAGGAATTAAATTGAATCTTAAGCGATAATTCAAATGACCACTTTTTCTTTTCCGCTTATGGAGATTTTTCTCAAACTAAGTTTTTGGACCACACAATGGTTTCTCTTATCTAAGTAATCTAAATTGAGGTTTAAAAACAATTTTAGTTCTACAAAATATAAGAGCACAAAAACAGTGGTTAGTTCTACAAAATTTATAGTCAATAAACAGAAGATTTCGATTATATACCAGATTTGAGTGTATGTATATAATTTTGATCTCGATAATCACATTATCCTCGGTGTCACAATTTTTGAGGAATTTTTATACCATCTTTACCTTGAGATGATTTATAGTTTAATAAAATTCCTAAGTAAAAAATCATTCTGAAGATTATATCATTCGAGTTAGTAGACTACAACCCATTACAAACTTTAGCAATATTTGCTAGTTGGACGATTAGTACTTGATTATTTCTTTATGGGCTCGAGTGAACTTAAGACTTCAGAAAAACCAGCAAAAAAATATAACTAAAGACCATCAAATTTAAGTTATTACAGTTCAGTTTATTAAGAGAAGGTCTCAACAAAGGCTGTCTATTGCATTCGATATTGCCCCACACTTTAGTTTTCCCCAAATTTTAGCCTATTTCTTAATTTTCTCTCAATCGTCCATTACTAGGTCTCCCGAATCCTTTTTCTTTTTCTCCGTTCACGCAAATTTCGTTAGCACTTGTTTACATATGCTTTTGTTGAGTCTTCTCAATTGAGACCAATCGAAATACATTGATTTCTATTCTAAATTGTTTTGCATTGTTATTGGATAGATTAATAATATAGTTATAAACATCAAAATTAAAACTATCTATTACACAACTATCACTAATTATAATATTTTCTAATTTCGTCGAAAATAATCGTATATGATTCGAGGTGTTAATTTGCGTAATGCTGTTAATAGTTATGATATAGTCGCCATTGTTGTCAAATCACATTATTAAAATTTTTATTTTTTATTGGAGAAGTTTATATATTTAAAAAAAATGATATATTTATTTCATCTATTTACATCAAAATTTTAAGTTTTAGGCTTTAAAAACAAAAAAAGTCAAGTTTGTCAAATTCAAAATACTAATGCCATCTGTACTTTATATATTAATAAACACCATGATCGTATTTTATTAAAAACAAAAAAAGTCGTTTGTCAAATTCGTATTTTAATTGCGAGTACAAAATTTTTGACGTAATTATTTTATTTTATGAATTTAAAAAACCTCACATGTAATTTTTACTCAAAAAATTGAACATGAGATTAATTTTTTTAAATTTGTGAGTTATAAATTCCTGTATAATTTTGATGGTTGTCCAGAGATATCTCTGCTAATTCTCTGCACAAACCATAAACAGCAGTCGGTAAAGAATTATTATTGTACTAATCAATTTATTCTGCAATCGTGTACTGAGTAGCTTTGCGTTAAGTTGGTACTTGCGCGTCTGTATAATTATAAAACGGCGTCATATAATTTTTATTTAAAAAAAGTTAATTAAAACATAAATAATTACTATGGCAAATAAAAAAATGAATCCTGTTGATCGTATAAATTTAGTTGCTATGCAACAAGAACGACAATTATTTGAAAAACGATGCAAAGTTCGTGGTAAGTTGATGGAAAATTTGTTTGACCTTGAACTGTATTGTTATATATAACACTTGAAAAAATATTTAGGCGAGAAAATGTTTTAAATTTATATATTTGATTTAGAATTAGAAAGAGTACAAAAAGAATTGGAAAAAACTTTAAATGATTTAAAAAAAGAAAATGAAGAAAAACAAAAAAAATTGGATAAGAAACGAGAGTATAATAATAAAATGAGAAAAATTAATGAAAGGTATGAATTCAGTTTTTAGTTTTATAATAAAGAATTTTGAATTAAAGTTTTACTCTTTAAGAAGAATGTTTTTTAATTTTCTTATTTTATTTTTGGACTGGCCATTTTCTATAGTTTTCTTTTTAAGCCAGTCTTAATTTTAATTGTTTATAATTTTGAACATACTCTTGATAATGAAAAAAATCATTTTATTTCTCTTAATTTGAAGACGATTCCAACATGATTACACTTTTCAAAGCATATTTTCGATAACGCGGTGTAAAGTGTGACACAATTAATTTTTTTATTTCGACTGCTCCAAATAATTCAAACAAATATTTTTCTCTCGTATATCTATAGATTTAAGAGACATGTAAAACTAATTGACGAACATAATGAATTATTGGAAGAAAGAAATGCCGTTGCTGAGGAAAATTGTGCCAAAGAATTGGCACGTTACGAAGATTTACTGAAAACTTACGAACAAAAAGACAAAGAACATATGCAAGTGTATGAACAATTTCCGTATGTTCCAGAACAAAAGCAATGGTCACAGAAATTGGAAAATATCAAAATACAAGTGGCCATTGAACAGGCTCGAGTCAAAGAGCAAAAAACGATGAATGTGGTAATGCATCGAATACAACAAAATCGTTTAAATATTTCCGTTGTACAATTTGTTGAACGTGTAATGGCTTTATGGAAGTATCAAAATGAATTAGAGCAAGCGAAAAATCAGAAACAAACGTTGATTGTTCGATTGGATTCTATGAAAGAAAAACTTGCGTTACATCAATCTAAAAGTAAGTTGGAGGGGTACGGGGACCTTTGACTTCAAATTGGCCTTATTTTACTGAACTTTTAAACAAAATTTTCAATAAAAAAAACAATTTTTTTCCTTAGGTATGCAACTTGAATTCCAAGTTCCAAAATCGTTTTTGGAACAGGTAAGTTATATTGTGGACAGATTTTCCTTTTGTTAAATAATTTAAGTATTTTTGTTTTAAAAGATTAAATTTAAATTGCAATTTTATGGACCTTTTGCTAAATTTTGCTAAATTTATTAAAAATAATAATAATATCCTAAATTTCCCCAAAGTAATGAAAGCAAAACTAATTTTACGTAGGTCAAATTACAAATTTTCACTTTTAATTTAATACGGAGTGAATTTTTAGATTGACTCCAGAATTGAATTTTCGTGGAAAGAATTGAATCAGCTTCGCTTCTATTGTTTCAAAAAAGGCTACGCTGAAAAACCACTTTTTATTTTTCTTGAAAGTTTTTTTCCTATAACTTTTGAGCTAGAAGGGAAAAATTGCTAAGGACTCGGATCTGTGACTACTGTGACTTCATAAAGTTTTCCTTGAAAAATAAATTTCGATTTCTTCCCCAATTTCCTAGATCAAATTATTTTGTATTTTATAAATACGTATTTCGACTATAAATTTGTCATCATCAGTATGAATTAGCTAGTTGTAATGATTCTCTGAGGAGATGTTACTCGTTGCTAATTTGGTGACGGTTTGCACGACGAGCTAATTCATACTAATGATGACTACTTTGTAGTCGAAATAGGTATTTATAGAATACAAAATAATTTGATCTAGGATTTCCCTTGGGCTGGACTATTTTTAGAGTGAAATTTTTTGCGAACTTAACTGTAACAAACACAAATTTTTGATTTATTTAGGTCGGTAATATCTCGAACACAAATTCACATTCGTCCATAACAACGTCTTTGAAAGAATTGGAATCGAATTTAATGCATAAATTATCCAAATTCACTGCAGTTGCAAAAGGTAAGTAACAAAACCTAGGATCAAAAATACTCCTCTCTTTTTCATAACTCTTAGTAGTGGTAATAGAAGGGAAAAGGCAGTAGAAGCTTGGGGCGCAGAACTTTGTCGTGCTTTTTAATCCTACTGAGTATATCTCTTGCATACGCAGTCGGGTATCGAACCAGCAACCCAATGTATACTGTGAATCGATTTCCGACCCATTTATAAGTTTTAACCATCTTAGACACGTTAAGAACTGCGAGTACAGGACGTAACACAATTACAAGAAACTTTTTTAGGCATGTGTTCCCTGGATATCTGTGTCCGAAATTAAAGTATTTTATGCAGGTCTTGTCCTATTAGCTCGGCTTCTGGAAATATCTTAGCCTTTGCACCATTATCATTCTACTTATTTGAGTTTTCAGTAATTGCCACTAAAATTTTTTATGTCCAGCTACGGATTCGGTACCACGCAATAAACTATCACCATTTAATAAAGACATACCACAACTTTCTCAAACAAGCCTTCATAAATCCGATGATTTGTTAAAAAAATTGAGTCAACTGGCTACTCTAAAAACTATTAAAAGTAGTAAGGAAAAAGTTCCGATATTAAAAATTCAATCACAAAATTTCAAACCAAGTAACACACCTTCCAAAACGAAAATTTCATTACTAAAAAAGGAAGAAGCATCTTCTTCTTCATCAACTGAAAATCATATGCCGTCTATTCAAACACCGTCAAAACAAAACGTAAATTTACTCACTGGAAATAAATCGTCTCCCGTCGTTAAAAGAAAACGTGAAAATTCAGAATCCAATATTAAGCTTAGTTCTTTGACAACACCTAACATCGAAAATACTGAAAAAAAAGACATGCTGACATCGAAAAACATTGAAAAACAACCAAAATCTGCTGCACCAATGAAATCTGCGCTGAAAAATGATGAACAAACTATGAAGATAACACCGATTGATAAAAAAGTGAGATTTGATAAAAGCCGACCTGAAATACTGAGCATTGAAATAATTCAGCCATCGAAAAATATGGATGTGAATATGGTTCATGAAACGGCTATAGTTGAAAATATTTCTGGAAATGAAAATCAAAATGTGAGTCTTATGTGTGCCGATGAACCACCGCAACAGAGTAGTCAAAATTCACAAATTATAAAAAATTACGATCTAGAAATGGCTGCTGCGCGTTCTCACATGTCATCTATTTTAGAAAGTATGAAAGCTTTTTATTTTTTTGTTTTATTTGTCCATTAATCATTATAAATTAAAATTTTTGTATTTGTTTTAAGAATCGCCAGAATATCCTGCATTAAAAATAGCAGGTTTTGGTAAGTTTTCGAATTTTATTATAGTTTTTATCCTTTTACGTTTTGGTTTTTTTTTTTTTTTTTTTTATATAAATTTGTGGAATTCGTAGATATAATCAGTGTTGTTTATTCTTCTAGGTTAATTCGTTTTAATTTTGATTTTTGAATTTATATTTCATTGACCACAGTAAGATGAAAATAATATATGATTTAAAATTGGTTAAATTAAATCAATCTCCTGTTTTTTTGGTGCTTTTGTGTCTTTTTTGACGTTTAGCCCAACATCAACATATCATTGAAGATTGTTCTTAATCAAGTAGTCAGTCGACGTTTTTTGCGCCTGTTGGCTTCCTTAATGGCCAGTACCTGTCTGAACATATAGTATTTCCTACGGCACATTATATGACTAAGTCAGTGAGGGGGCGGGGGCTATATCTTTTTTTGTTGTTGTATTGTACCTATCTTAGAGTGCTTATTTTCGATTTTGTTTAGGATCAAACTACCACCCACCCAACGCAGCATTTTTATTTAGGTGATTTGCATTTTTTCATTTTCACAATGCTTTGCCCAACAATCCATGATACATTGCCGATCTAACTGTTTGTTTATACACAGTTGTCTTTAGTTCTAATACGACCTCCACTTCAACCAACCTGTTTTGATTCGTCAATCTCCTTATGTGTTTGGTCTGGTGTCGACTTGTCACCAGAGGAACTGAAATGCATGTATCCAGTCTTTCTACAGCTGACTTCTTCCTGCGTTATTTTGGATTTACGGTAGTAATTGCTATTTTAGGACTATATCGTATGCATGCACAAGTATCCATAGAATCGAATTTTGTAAATCTTTTGTGTTGTTTACCATGGTAATGTTGAAACGCAGAGGATACAAATACAGCGAATACTTGTTGCATCCCAAATTTTTACCTCGAAACTATTACCTACTTGTGAGTCCTGGTGTTCGCTGGTAACCAGTCTCGCTGTTACGTCATTATACATGTCTTATTGTTAAAAATATTACCAGTTATATTATGCGATTACGAAATCAAATACTACAATTAAGGAAGGTTCCTCGATAGTCTTGCCTATCAATTAAGGGAGTAATTATTAATTGATGGGCTTGGTACTCATATTTTTGTTTTATATAATGTTTCGTTACCTAACTATAACATACTAAAAATTCGGATCATTATTTACTAATTTATTTTTTCTATTACCACTGAGGGACCTTCTTTAAAGTAATTTTCATTGTATTACTGAATCATGTTGAACTGGAATATTTCCTATTTGAGCTGTCATAAATTTTTGATTACAAAAGTTATGAATAATAATTCTCTAAATTATAACCCAAGAACCCTTTTTGCTGATACCTCTTTTATTCTTTCTTACTCCTTACCTTAAACATGAAATATAAAAAATCACGTATAATTCTAAGAAGTATAACTTCTTACGCTTGTATACTGATGATACACGTATTCTCTTATTTTTTTATATTTAGTTTCACCAGGGATATCATCGAATGAAGATGGATCCAATAAAGATCCGAAAGAACCAATAATGGATGTACCTTCCAAACCATCAACATCGGCAACGTCAAAATTTTCTATATTTGGAAGAAAATTATTTGAAAACAAAGATAACAAAAATAATTTCTTTGGTTTTAACTTTTAATTAAACTTTTTCATAATATTTAAAACTTTTTTATTTAATTAATTCATTTTGAGGATGAATATGTAATAGTTTTTTTTTTTTTTTATCTAGAAAGATAAATTTTTTTAAATAATTTCTTTTGCTTAGAATTATTGTTTTTTTTTTTGTAACATTTAATAAATCTATCTAATAAATATTATGTTAAATCTAAAAATTTTTTATTCAAATTTTGTGAAAATTTTCTAATGATAAAACACCTTCCAGAAAGAAGAACCAATATGACTGTGTCCATTAAATTTTTAAAATAATTTTATCAATTACAAATAAATAAATAAATAGTATAAAAATGCTGTTTATTTAAAAACAAATCTGCCCCGACCTGAAAAAAACTGGAATAATGTGGGATATCTAGTCGATTTTCTCGAAATTTTTTCGTCCTTATATCGTTTGAAGCTTAAATATAAAACTTTGCTGTGGAATATATCTTTACATTGCTGTAGGCAGACCAATTTTCCCAACGGACATTACAATACATGTGATTAAAAACATCGTGGAAATATTGGTAAAATATTTTAAGTATCCAGTTCATCTAGAAATTAGTTAAAAATCTATTAAAAAATATTACCGAAACTGCCAAGCAAGGAAGTGAGTTAAATACATTGTGGTAAACAAACAAACATTTCATGAGACAATATTTGTATTTTGAAACAAATTTCTAGTACAATTTACAAATTAACATCATAAAATTAACTTTTGAATATTCGATGAGCATTTTCACCGAATAATATTGAACGTATATACGGTTGCATTTTCAAAATAATTAGATTAAATCGTGTATTTACTGTATTATCAATGATTAAACGATTTCTACGATCACGTAATTTAACACCACCATTTTCATGTTCGTTTAAAAAAAATCGTCTATCAATATGTAAGTCTAAAGGTTGCTCCGTTTGTTCGGTATATTCTTGAATACATTCATCTAGTATACTGCTTACATAGGGTTTATCTTTGGCTCGTATTGTTAATATCACCTGTGATTCCAGCATCTAGAATTGATGAAAATATTGAAAATTTTATCATAGAAGGTCATAGGTTTTTTATAAGAAAATTTTAGGTTGTTGTTCTAATAAGAATGCAAGATTATAGTTTGGAACACAAACAAACATTTATTCAGGAATTCTATGTGATCTAAATTGAGGATTATAAACAATTTTAGCTCTACAAAATTTAAGAGCAAAAAAACAGTGGTTAGTTCTACAAAATTTATAGTCAATAAACAGAAGATGTTATTAAATGAGCTCCACTTGTAGTGTTTTTTCGATTATATAGTAATTAAGATACCAGATTTGGGTGTATGTTTTCAATTTTTATCTCGATAATCACATTATCCTCAGTGTCACAATTTTTTGAGGAATTTTTATACGATCTTGACCTTGAGATGATTTATAGTTTAATAAAATTCCTAAGAAAAATATTTATTGAGCTAAAATTAATATAACCCATTATAGTCTACCAAAGTACTTGATTATTTCTTTGTGGGTTCGAGTGAACTCAAGCCTTCAGAAAAATCAGCAAAAAAATATAACTAAGGACCATCAAATTTAAGTTAATACAGTTCAGTTTATTAAGAGAAGGGCTACAATAAAGGCTCTCTATTGCATTCGATATTGTCCCACACTTTAGTTTTCCTCAAATTTTAGTCTATTTTTTAATTTTCTCTCAATCGTCCATTTCTAGGTTTCTCGAAGCCTTTTTCTGGTTTTTCTCCTTCCTTGCGGATTCCGTTCCAGCATTTGTTTACATATGCTTTTGTTGAGTCTTCTCAATTGAGACCAATATATTGTTTTCTATTCTAAAATGTCTTGCATTGTTATTGGATGGATTTATAATATAGTTATAAATATCAAAATTAAAACTTTTACCATGAGAATTCCTTCCATTATCAGTAATTTTAACATATTTTTATACACTTCAGTGCCAGAATGTGAAATATGTGATAGATTTCGTCGGGTTTCTTCAATAATATCATCGACAATTTCATGACATCTGAATAATACTTTTAATCGACTATCGTTTTCTAGTTTACATAATTCCCTACATATTTATTGATGATATAGCAATAACAATTTTAGTTTTTTATATTAAAATTCTTAAAACCTTTTTTGTGACACCAATTCCTTCTTTTCTTTTTTCTTATAACGTTGCATTATTTTTAAACGCTCATTTTGCACATATTTCCCCTTTTCAAGGTTAAAATCTTCTTCAGTTCTAGCTTCAATTTCATTAATTTTTTCACATGCTTCTTGTTTTATAAAAGCTAGCATATGCTGTAACTATAAAAAGAAAATAGATACAAGAAGAAGAAATCCTAGAAAAGCAAATATCCTGGGATATTTGGTAAGGAAGAGAGAGTATATTGAAGTATTCAAAGATTTCAAAAAAAGTGTATCAATTTACTTGAGTTTCGGCAATATTCAAGTGTTCTCCAGTTCTTGGTAGAACTTCATCGTCGTCATCCCAAAGTTGATCCAGTTTTGAATAATTGTAGAATTCACTTAGCAGATTTACAAATCAATTTTTATTTGACAAATACTAAATAATTTTTATGTTACTATAGAGATTACATATTTTTTGAAACTTTCATATTTTTTAATACTATATGATATTCAAGTATATTGCCATCTTGTGTTTTATTTTTAAACCTCTGGTTCAGTAAAAATTAGATATTATAATACAAATTAAGACCCCGGACTGACGTTACGTAATGACAGGCTTTGATAAATCTATAAAGTTAAGCAACACCAGTCACAATCTGTAATTGGATTGAATAAATATATCAATATTTATTTATTATTATATAAATTAAAACCAAACATTAAAAAATAGCTTTAAATTAAAAACTTTTAAGAATTATTTTCTTGAGACCATTTACTTGTCTCATCCGGGCTAGCGCATCAATTTTTTAACTAGGGATATGATTAGTGCCGGCTATTTTTAGAAGTTTTTTATTTAAAAATATTTTTTATTTTACCAGTTGACTGCGATTCTTTTTTTTTTTTTGGAAAATTTTTACTTTAATATTACAGTGTTGTGTACAACCACGAAAAATTTTCGAATTAGATGAAATTTATTCACTAAAAATTGTTTTTGCCCCCTCTAAAAATCGTATGAAATGAAAATTGACCACCCCGTTACATGTGGAACAGTTTATTTCGATCAACTCTGCTACAAATATGATAATTGGTGATATGATGATAATAATCTTCAAAAATTAGAAATATGTAGTCTTATTACTATTAAATTTTAAAATCATTTTAATTAAGGTTTCTCTAATCGTTATACTTTAATGAAAATGCAATTTAATTAGAAAATTAACTTCATATATCGGTATCATATATCACACTTAAATGGAAATAAGTATAAAATTCTACATACGTTCTTCATCAATTTTCTACATAATTTGATTTTATTTAATTTACTAGAATATGTTATCATAAAATATAATTACAATTATTATTTTTTATATTCATACTATTCCAAAGAATTATATAATATTATATAATATCGGTTAATATAGTGTTTGGTGATGGGAGATTTGAAAAAATTTCTATTTTAGTTCTGAGTCATCACAAAATGACATTTTCTGAATGAGTTCTTTTGCACCTATATTAGGAATAATTATAATAACTCTGAAATTTTTTCCCTTTTGACGACTCTACAAAGTAGGTTCCATTCAGTTTTTTCGATTTTCTGCCTTTGTTCTCTATCGCCTATATATTTACCTATATTTTTTTTTAAAATTTTCGAAAATAAACATATAATATTAGAATACTACGAATATGTTGAATATACTTATTATTTACCACCTATGTTGATGTTCGATAATTGCTTATTAAATTATTTGACAAAAATTTCTTATTAACAATTTCTTTCTGTGTTGTTTTATTAATCAGGTAAGTAAGGGTGAATATTATGGGAAGACAGCAAAGAAAAGATTGCTATCAAAATCAATCACAGATAGAAGTCTGGACCACAAACATATACTTATTATTATGATTCAAACTATGTTAGGTTAGGTTCAACAACAACAACAAAAATCATAATCTAGATTTGAATAACGATTAAAAACTTAAATAGTACAAAACGGTAGCGTTGCCTGTCACTCTGTCAAATGTCAAGAGCTACTGCTCAGACACACACACAAGTGTATAAAAGGTATTATTATTGTATAAAGGATTGTTGTTAATTCATATTTTTGTTATTTGATTTCTTGTCCACAGCTGGATACCTCGTGCAACCATTTTAAAATGGTTAAGAATGTCTGCAATGTCTTAAAAATCAAATCTACATAATATTATTTATCTACTCTGTAGGCTCGTATTTATTAAAAACTACTGTGTTTTGTTGCCTTTTTTATTACAATTTACACGCGTGTATGTGAGTTATGTTTAAAGTATTTTTTTTTTTTTGATATACTGCAGTGCGACGATAAGGAATATTTCAAGTTATTAAGTTAAACTGTTTGGGAATTTTCAAATTATGTTTAGACTATGAACCGAAAATACTTGTATGCAAATTCTGAAACTGAGACGTTATTTTTAACGTGGCCCAGAAAAACCTCGATTTAAACTGACGGATATTACATACGTTTTAAACTGACGGATATCTTTCTTTTAATCCAATGGGAAGACTTTACCATCCTCATGGGAATGACCATATTTTGGGGAAAACAGAAAAAACAGATTTTCGCAAATTGCAATTTGTTCAATCAATTTATCATTATCTTGGTTCCGATAAAGAGAGTGGTTTATTTACGAGAGGAAAATGTTTTTAGGCTAAGTATATATGCTTCTAGAATTAGTTCTTCCTTCTTGAAAGTATTTTCAATATATTTACACGGTATTTGTTAATAAAGGGAAAAACGCGTATTTTTATAACCGACACCTATGAAATATAAGAAGGTTTATTAAATTTAGTCTACAGTTTGTAACGCTAGAAAATATTGAAGGTTTTTATATAACTTTGATATAGGTGTTAGTCCAGTTCATTATGTCTGCCTGACTGCCTGTCTATCCTGTATCAAGACAGTTCAAAAACGAAGAGATAGCAACATGTAATTTTTGTTGAGTATTTTGCTTTGAACATTTTTTTTGTAAACTGCTAGTACCGATCTTACAAGTAGCAAAATTTAGGTTTGAAATTTATCGAGAGGTCTCCTTACGCTAATTTTTTTCGCTGAAATTTATCTAGAGGGAATTCTTGAAAACTGTTTCAAATTGTAATTTTTGCAGTTTACAATAATAAAATTTGTTGAATTTAAATCTTTAGGTCAATTTTTTTTTTATTAATTTTAATACATAGTTTTTTAATACATGCAACAAGGTGGTTGGTGCCTTTGAAGAAATATTCCAGGAGATGTAACAAAGTGAATTTATATGTAAGTTAAATTACATGAATGTTTTGGTAGCAGACAGAAATAAAATCAGTTATATTATATTCGAACTACTCAGACTATTATTTTTTGAAAATATGGTAAGTACTAAGACTAACGCTATTAACCATAACTATCCTTTCTTTGCTTTGACGAAGTGAGCTAAATATAATTAGTACCCTACAAAGATTATAACAATAAAGTATATGTTTTCTGAATCTGGAGCTAGAAATTATTATTGGAGCTAGTGGAGAATATCCGTTCAAACAAACTTCTGTAAACTTCGATTTAGTTTTCTAATCTCTGAGCTAACGTATTGCTATATTTTGTAGGTACATTTATTGAATCTAAGCGATTCTTGTGCGATTAATAACAGTTATATCTATGTATGTTTGTATGTAATGAATAAACGTAAAAACTACTGGACCGATTGGAAAAATTCTTTCATCTTTGGGAAGCTACACTATCCCCGGGTTACATAAATTTTAATCTGTGTATTCACATGGAAGTAAAACCACGAATTACGTGGATAAAACCGCATGACGTCCACTAGTTTGTTAATATATTGCTTAGAATGAGCGATAATTGTTGTTTTCTAAGGGCAACTTAATAATCTGTTCATTGAACACTGATGATAAATATTGCCCTCTTGAAATAGTCTAATGGCTCGTAGCATGCTTTATATAAGACAACTTTTTATCCCTGTACTACCACAGGAACGAGAACTACGCGGGTGAAACAGCGTAATGTCCACTTGTTTCTTAAAATATAGCAAAGAATAAGCGAGTATTGTATTTTAAAGCGTACGTATTTCTAAAGACCCCTGAATAATCTATTAATTGAATTCGGATAATATGTGTTGGACTATTGAAATGGTTTAACGACTTTAAGCATTCATTTTCTATGTATAAATTTTGGCTAGCCGTATAATAACATAACTGATTTTTTTAAATCTATTTAAAAAGATAAAATCATGTGTATGTACCTACGTATATGGATAAAACTAGCACACAGTGTGTATAGCGGACGAATCTTTACATATTATTTTTGTGACATCTCTCATCTTATTTCTGACGTAGATCGTTTTTAGATAGATTTAGACACTGACATATAATATCCATTATAAAATATAACATTTATTTTTTATTATTAAAAAAAAAAAGAAGAAGAAGAGCAACCGAAACTCAACTAACTTTGTTTGGTAAGTGTTATGTAGATATTATTATATCTTTTTACAATTTTTATATTTTTGTTGCGGGATTACTTACAATTTCATACTTTATGGAAATACAGATACTCCATTGTATTATATAATAATTTGGTCTGTAAATTTGACAAACGGATAAGTATGCGAAATATTTCGATGGAAATACGTTATTAAAATATACTATATAAATTACTCTGCGCTTCCATCATTTAGAAACTAATCGTATGTTCTTGATACCTGCACTTGTTACATTTTTCACTGTACTGAAGTATTCTTATTAGCAGAAGTGATAGTAAATGATCTTTAGTCACTCATTTCGTATAATTGTTCGGATGAATTGCAAGTGAATTTTCACTTGGTTTACACTTATAAAATTTGGTCTTTTGGACATTCACGATAAGATCTTATCGCCAGAGTAGCACAAATATAAATACTCAGTTGATTATTTTCCATTGATTAAACAAAATGTGATCAGTTATTGTAATA
Source organism: Chrysopa pallens (assembly GCA_020423425.1). Lineage (NCBI taxonomy): Eukaryota > Metazoa > Arthropoda > Insecta > Neuroptera > Chrysopidae > Chrysopa > Chrysopa pallens. Next base: position 17,567,467 of record CM035594.1, read on the forward strand.
TATGAAACACTATACATTATTATGAAACACTCCATCAATTACAAGTTTTAAGTCTATGGTGTTTATACATTGGTAGTTCTAAATAGTTCTAAATTATACCGGTAGTTAGAGTCTTCGTTAGCATGAATGTCCAACATAGAAGTGAAAATTGTTGTGTATGGATATACAATTTTACAAACGAGGTCTCCAAATATTTTTTCTTTCTAAATCGAGAACAAAATAATAAATTCTTCCAAAACTTTTAAACAAATTTCAAAAAATTACTGCAATTTTAAGAATCAACATAAAATTTCTAAAATCGGAAGATATAAAACAGAAAATGATATAAAAAAAAACTTTTAAATCCAAAAAATAGAAAAATATGGTAAGAGAATCCAAAACAGGGCTATAAGAATATTTTGGAATTTAATCTTTAGTATGATTAAATCAAAAGCTCAAACGAATTTGAAACATATTTACTATATTAAACCGTAAATCTTCTAATTTTGATGGAGGCGTGGGATAAAGGTTTATCAATTAATAATAAAAACCAAAACATTACTTGAAAAAAAAAAACACCTTACATCATTTTTTTTATTAAATCCACCCAAACACCAAGTGAAGTGGATAAAATATTTAAGTCGTCGTGTTTTTTTTTTTTGTGTGTCGGCAAAAGATGTGTAAACATAGAAATATCAAAAGAAATAAATGTAATAAGTAAAGAAATTAAATAAAAGAAAAAATTACCACTAAACGAATGTAATAATAATACAAACATTTATTTATAATAAAGTAAATAAAAAATATATGTATAATAATGTATCTTACTGTATGTATAAAGATACAAAGAATTTTATTAAATACAGAAGCGTTTTTTTAAAAAAAAAAAAATAATATTCTATTGAAAAATAAAATTATAATAATATGTAGAACCTTTCGGCAGGTTTTTTTGTATTCTATTTAATAATATTTCTTGTATATGAATGTGTGTTTATAAAGACTTTTAATTTTCTATTATATGATTTTTTTTTAGTCAAAAGTTGTGTTCGATGATCTATAGGATGTCCCATTCGTATTAGGGTTGCCTGATCAAAATTTCGAAAAGTCAGGAATATTGTTCGAATATATGTGGAATTATCCATTTAATAATTATATAGTTGTACTTAAGAAAGGGATTTTTGCTCTAGATACTAAAAAAACGATAAATTTCTAGTTAGTCTAACAACTGGCTAATTCATACTGATGATGACTACTTTGTAGTCGAAATACGTATTTATAAAAATATAAAATAATTTGATCTAGGAAATTGGGGCAAAAAATTGAAATTTATTCGAAAAATCCTATAGTTCTCATTAATAATTATAAAAAAAAATTCTAAAATAGAAAACAATCAGTTTTTTTAAATTTTTTAAAAATAAATCAATAGTAAAACAATGAAATTTATTTATTTTTTTTACTAAAATCATATTATGGTTTTTTTTGAGTTTCTTCTATAAACCATTTATGCTCAGATATAAAATCAAAAATTGATTATTATTACGAGGAAATAATTTTATTATTATTTTTTTTAAATAAAAATATCAAGAAATCTTGAGACTTATTTACAAATCTAGATTCTGGAGAAAACATAATAATTCTGTAGATGAAATCTGGAGAGCTGGAAACCCTCGTATATGTAGTCGGCCGACCTGTACTCCAACTAATCGTATATGTGTAAAAACACAAAAACAGCTAATTTTGCATCAATATTAATGCATGCAAAACCTTGGAGGCCTCATCTCTGAAAATCCAATCAAGCTCCGGTAATTTATTAACCTATGGTTCCGGTCTCTAACACTATTAATTAGGAATAACTCAATTGGGTAGTTTTGACGAAAAAAAATTTTGAAAAACCGCTCTATTACCAAATCGGATTCTTTGCAAGACATATCTGATTCAAAGCCATTCAGTGAACTCTTTGATTTTTAGATTCCTCAGGTCAAAATTATCTAATATACATACTAAGTTTATTGCAATTAGATAGCAAAAAACTGGAAACTGAACAAATAAGTATTTATAAATATGAAAAATTATATTTGATTTATACAAGATTCTATATTATTATTTACAGCTATATTTGATAAAAGGCCCCATGATAAAATTTATTTAAATTACTACTATAAAATTATGAATATTTATATATCGCTGTGTGTATAATCCTATATAACTATATAAAATTGTAATTAATCAAATATAGATCAACACAATTTTTCTATAAAATATATAATAGGCTATTTAATAACATTAAAAATATAAAACAAAATTTGGCTATCCTATAAGATAAAAGTCTAAAAAAGCCGATTTCACTTTATTTAAAATAAATTATGTTTATTCCAACACGAAATAAAATGTAATAATTTTTGAAATTTTATCTGTCACTGGAACACCCAATGGTGACAGCTCAGATGACGCCACTAGCTAGTAAACTATTGAATATATTACATACATATATTGAACAGGGATGTCATGACAGATGTTATACTGTTTTGTAGTATTTATATGAACTGCAGTACTAGCGTAGTACGTCACACGTATCACGTGACAAACGTAATTACAGAAATATTATTTTTCACGCTATGTAGAAAATTTAAACTGTAACATTGATTTTTCACGGAAAAATCAATTTAATATGCTTATTATGTAATAAATAATTATTTAAAAATTAGTCAAATAGCCTTTTATAGAGTTAATATAAATATTATTCCCCACTGATGCTAATACGCTTATCGAGCGATTGTCAAAGTTAAGCAACATCATACACTGTCAGTTCGTGGACCGGCGACCACTTGGGATACTGTATATACTGTAGTCACTGATGACATTAGTAGAAAACTATGCAAAACCTTATCAGGTAATATACACCAAATTATCGTATTAAAATATTTAAACAGTATTTAATCAATATATACTGTTAGTTGTTACATTTAGTTTTATTATCTTTAATAATCAAATCAAAACAATCAGATAGCAAGTGTTTGTATTTCACCATTGGACATATGACATGTTCATTTATTTAACAAATGTATCTATGCTCAAGTTTATGTTCAAGAGTTAAAGTTAGAAAAGAATGAAGCGTACTCAATCAGTTTTTTTAATTTCCCTTCCACTTTTCTATTACTATTCCTATATACTTAGAGATCATATTGTAGAGATCTGTTTGATCACCCACTGCGTTTCAAGTGGTATTGAAGATTTATTTTTATTAATTAATAAAATAAAACAAGTTATAATTGAAATGACTAATTGAATAACATTTTATGTTTTATCATTCAATTGATAAATAATTATTTTTCAATGCATGCAATATTTCAATTTTTTTCTCCCAGAGGGGTGAAAATATTATGTGTTTTAATCTACAATTAAAATTATCTATTATATCAATAGATATTTTTAATTAAATTTGAGCAGAAAATGGTATTGCGATTAGTATCCAACGTTCGGCATTACTAGTAACCTTCGACAGAAGCCGAAATATTTGGACTTAGCAAAAAATTCTTGAAAACTGGGTAAAAACTAAACTTTGAGATCTTCATGCGTCCATGTTAAGTTGTTTTGTTTTAATTGAACAGTTCGTATGCCCGTTGACACAGGTTTGTTTAAATTCCTCATTTTTCGTCGGTGAATACAAGCCTCCGGTTTCGGCCAAATCTTCGGCTGGTTTTTGGTGGATGCAAATGTGTGACCGAAACCGAACGCTCGGTCGAATACTACTTGAGACATAAACAAACAAAAACTCACATTTTTGTCATAGAAAGTTTATTGTCATCTATAATAGAATCTTTGTATTCTTGTAACGCACAATTTTTTAGAAATGGAATTTGATATGATTAACACACCCAAATCAAATTTTGCTAATATTTATAACAATTTTAAACAAGTACCTATGGATGAATATTATTCAAATTAGTACTCAATTATGTAGGATATTTTAATATTCTCATTTACAAACCTGAAGGTTAGCTTCATGAAGTGGCAGATTTATATCTATCTGCTCAAAGAGTCAGAAGAATTTGATAAGAACAAAAGTAGTTACCGAGTAGAGTCGATGGGAATGAAATAGCCTATGAACGTATCTAAAATGGAGTCTTATTTTCGTACCGCACACTCCTAATGATTAGGCTTAGTAGTCTAAGAATAGAAAATTGTGAGATCTAGGAGACTGTCTACAAGTCATGTAATGCCGTATAATGGCTTAAGGTCATACTGATTTATTAGCAAAACTTGAGAGGAATAAGCCTCCTAGGTGAGATGTTTGTCGATTTCTGTAAAATTTCCCCGTACTGGGAGAGAGGCGGATAATACCTTTCAGTTCATCGCTAATTGCTCGAGTTGTTCCAGGCTAAGTTATCTATCGGGGGAAACAAAGACTAATTAATCGGAGAGGAGTTGAATTATTGGTAAAAAAGGTAAGTATAATTAGTAACTTGATTACGAGAAAATAAACTAGTCATGGTGGAAAGTGGCATAGGTAGTGGAGACGGACTAAAAGCTCATGATACAGGAAAGTATGCTTAGAAAGGCTTATTTATCAAAGTTTCGATATACTTTCCCCGCTAATACCACAGGATAATTAAATAGTTAGCGCTGTTGGTTGTTCATCTCAAGGAAAAAAATTCCTTTTCCTTTTTAAAATAAATAATATTTATGCAATCAGAGACCTTTACAGACCACCCAATCAATGGTAAACTGTCTATGTAATAGAACGGTGACGTTTTGTGGTACACAGGTTGTGTGTACATGTGAGTGTTTTTTGATTGAGAGATGATGCCGGTTGATGATCGAATAAACGATAGTGCGATTACACAGCAGTGGTTTGGAGCCGATCCAATCCATCATATCTATCTATATACATATATACGTATTTTTATATTTATATTGTGAACAAAAAACAAACAAAAAAATAAAACATTGAATAATATAAAGACAGATAAGAAAAAATATTAATTTCAATATAGTAATACATAAGAAATACATAACTTTATACAAATATAGGGAAAGGCAAAACAGATCCTTTTTCTTTTTTGTTTGTCAATCGATTTTTTTGTTCTGTTTTGTAGCGATTTAAAATGTTTTAAAAAAAAAAAAAGACAAAAAAAGTGGTCTTGGTTCGATCCAAAAAGTCTAAACTATAAATTTTCTAATGAATAAAAAAACAAAAATGTTAGTGATGTACTTATTGACGCACGTCAGAACGATTTACATCTTTGGCATCATTAAAAAAAAATTTTTAATTGCATGCAAATAATTAATTACAATAAAGTAATAAAAGGACTGGAGAAGAATAGTCAACACAGTCAATACAACTCAGTTTAAATTTTAAAAAATAAATAAATAAATATATATTTTCTTACATTATTTGTAACATATTATAAATCATAACAACAGCTTCAACCTGTGAATTTTGTGTGACTGTAATGTTATCTTGAAATTTTATTATCTTATAGGCCATCGTTAATTATATTCTATAGTGGATGTCTAACAGTTATTTAATATTTCCTTACAATTGTAATATAATCTTAAATTTAAACTAAAGACCATACAAAAAATTTGTATATTAGTGTCAAAAATGGTCTCTGTTAAAATTTCATTTGTGTTAAATTGCCGTTTTTCGTTTGTTACTTGATTTTTAACATTAAGGTTGCACTGGACCATCGTAAGGTTTTCTGATCAGAAAATCTGGTGGTCAACGCACACCATCGCACAGTTCTATAAGAAATTCTTACAAAAGAATCTTCAATATTTATACTCCAGACAAAAATCTTAGGCAAGCGCATATCATCGGATACGTACAACGAACCAGAACGAACCAATGAAATTTTAAATATTTTAAATTTATTAATTACTTTTCTGACTAACAGATGGTCTACTTCAGACATCATGATCAGAAATTCTTATAAGAAATTCTGATATGCGTTCATGATAAGATTATCTGATCGGTGGCCTTAAAAAACTGTTATAAATATATAAAATGGTTAACTAACTTCATTTTTTCATATAATAATTTTGCCTACATAAACAATATCTGTATTTATTAAAGTTTAAGACTATTGGTACTTCTCTGAAATTTCTTTATGTTAAATGAATTACACAACTTCTGTATTGAAATACCAATAATTGAGTTAACACTGATTGTGTTCACAATTCAACATATTTTTTGTGTGTAGATGACATTAATTTTGTGTGAACCGTTACTAATATTTAAATTGTGTAGATTTAACACAAAATTGTTTACTGTGGAATTTTGATACTCAAAAAAAACTTGTTCACATGATTGAAAATAATACCATAACCTATTATGTATGCAAAAAAAGATTACAATAGTGGCGTTAACATTATTCAAACCATATAATTGTATTTTTAAGCACACTAGATACTTAATAACGTACTTAAAATATCTTTTTTTTGGAGTACTACTTAATTAATGTATATCAATGTATTATATGTATATATAGACCGCCTATAGTTTTTAAAAGAAAGAAGATTATAATAAACACTCTTCTTGGAGAAATAGATAAATATATTTAAATCAATAGAAGGTATCGATTATTAAGTACGGATGACACTTCACTTGAACAAAACTCATATTACTTAGTAAGATGTATAAATGACCCACTCGAAATGAGAATAAAAACTAAAAAAGAAATAGAAATCTGAGAGTATAGGTATTAATTTGTATTATTTTTATACAAATCCTTGTTGAAATGTATACCTGTTGTTCTCGTTCCTATTGTATATTCAAATTAGCTACTGGAATTTATTTAAGAGGTATTTAATATGTAATACGGTTTTATACTCTTAAATATTATTAACAAAAAAAACTAAAAGATCATAAGTGAAGATAACAACTAACAGAGTTAATTGTTTAGATACTCAGCATATAATTGAATTTCATTGTTTGGCCAATTTTTAATTAGAATTCATAAAATACTATAATAACAATGTATACTAAGCAATGATATTACCTATATGTGTTTAGTAGCTAAATTTGAGCTAAAATGTTGGAGAACTCAAACTTTTTACGCTTTGTATCAAACAACACTTGTTTGTTTCATTAACATTTTTTGTATTTGAACTTTTCTTCTATCTTTTATAATCTAACGGTTGGCTTAAAGATCCATTAGACCCGGTTGACCGATTTTGCTCATTTACGAACTTAAACTCACTTTTTATGTTTAGAATACGTTACCAAAATTTCATCTCACTAACTTTGTTTGGTTTTTCACCAGTAGTGTTGACGGACGGTCAGTTTGTTTGTACGATTAATATTAGGTAGCGTTACAAACTTTTGATAAATTAAAATACTCTGACGTATTATGTATGTCGGGTATAAAAAGTTGCAAAACATGGTAGTATTAGACTAAATATAATTCGTTTTTTTTAATGTACATAATGTAAATTAGTCACATTGTTGAAAAAATTAGAAATATTATAATTAAATTATTATTTAACTATTATAAAATATTGTCAATAGATAATTATTTTCTTTTTCAATGTATAAAAACATAAAATCTAATTAAAATTTTGTTAAAATAATACAAATTTTAAAATCATTTATACGTCATCTACTTTCAGTATTGTTTTAATTAATATAAAAAATGTTATTATTTACACTTGGATCTCAAAATCAGAACAAAAATAAAATACATTTTCTTTATCTAAAATCCAAGAGCGGATCTAGAGCTAAATTTGGGGGAGGTCACATAAATTTGTTTATTACTTTAATATTTTTTAATAAACGTTTTTTTTTACGTAACTAATGGTCTCCTGGATGAATTTATTCGTTTTCAATTTAATTCAAGATTTATTTACCACAACTGGAAGATTTTCTTTTCATTTCTCCAATGGACTCTAATGATTATAGCAAGCGCGTATCTAGGAGGGAATAACTAACCAGAATAACAAATTCATCCAATTGCCATCGTAAAAATAAGTCTATATCCTAAAATGTTCAATCTGTACAAGTTCAAGATTCTACCGTTAAAAACTCTTTAATAGTGGATGTTTAATCGTCTGAATAGCAATCAACAAAATACTCGTATCGATAATAATTTTAAAAAGAAATAATTATTTTTTATAGACATATCATCATAATTCGTATTTATAATAATATATTTATATACGTATTGATCCGATCATGAATAATATAAAATTATATTATACAATGGACGGTCGAATCGAGTCGTGTCGGCATGGTATTGACAACAGAGACACATTGACTGCAACAACACTTTGGATATATTGTCAAATGAATATAACATATATGATGTTATATGATTATTGTTGTTATATAGTGAAGAGGATATCTGGACCTACCTGTGTCTCCAAACGTTATGTCAAAGTAATTTGATATTCATATATTGTTTTTTAATGATTTGAACGAGCCATCACTACAGATCTTTTTTTTTTTTTGGTATTTGTTCGAGAAATAATATTTAATAAAAAAATAGTTGGATTCTTAATAATATGGTTTGATTAAAACACATATGAAGTCTTAATAAAAAGTCTCCTTCTGGTAGGGTTCATTCGTGGTAAAAAAAGGCACATTTTTATGGATTATTTTTGAAAATTTATTTGTTAAAACCAATTGTAAATTAAAGTATAACATTCGAAAAATATTGTGTAATATTTTAAAAATATGACAATTATTCGGTCCCGTAAAAGAAGAGAATTTCAGTGACCCTCATAGCTCCTTGCTGGATCATCTTAAATCAAAAAATCAAAGTTTTTGAAGTTATTTTTCTTTAGGCGCATTATGAAAAAATAATGAGTGTGAAATGTTAAGATGTGCGCGCATCACAGTCACACAAAATTCACAGGTTACAGCTTTCGTTATGATTTATGTTACATTTAATGTAAGAAAATATATATTAATATATTTAATTTTTCAAATTTAAACTAAGCTGTATTGACTGTGTTGATTATCCTTTTCCAGTCCTTTTATTATTTTATTGTAATTAGTTATTTGCATGCAATTAAAAAGTGTTTTTTAATGATGCCAAAGAATTATACCGTCTGACGCGCGTACATAAATACACGCACCCATATTTTTTTTGTTAGATAGCTTTAGTTTTTATTGAAATTTCAATTTTTCACTTTTTGGGAACACTTTGAAGTGAAAAATACTTATTTGTTATTGAAAAATAAAAAATATTAATAAATTTGAAAAAAAAAACTCTCCGGTGGTATTTTCTAAATTATATACAGAAATAGTGTTCAATTTCAAAAGAATCGGTGCAGTAGTTATGCAGTTATAAGCAGCACCAAATTTAAAAACGAGAGTTGTGAGAAAACCACTTTAAAGTTTTAAATACTAAAAAATTTCCAATAAACGAAAACGTTCATAAGCTGTAAGTTTTACCGGCAAACCTCACACTGAATCACCGACGCAATTAAAGATGTTGATATTATACATGATGTCTCAAGCTTATTTTTGTTGTTATCTATGATGAATCCTGTCTTCATAAGTCTATTTTTCAGCTTCCTGCTTCACTCGACTAATTCGCTCAAACACTCATATAACGTTCAGGGGATATGTATTTCAAAAAAGACTCATAATGTCGTTAATTTTGTTCCGATCGACTTCCGAAACTTTGACACAATTATCTTGAGATATTATGCATTGAATTAAAAAGAAAAGTATTAGTAAAAATAAGAGCATTTTAAAACCCTATTTCCCCTTTCGTTAGTATTCTTGGAACTAGGCGTGGGGGAGGTAGGTGTATTAGATATACAAAAATAAAGCTAGGGATGTCTTTTTAAGATCTGTGTACTGTTACCTTACGACTGCGTACTGCGACTGGACTCCTGAAAAACTCTATGACAAACCCTTCGTTATTATGAGCATACCAAAAGTGATAACATTGCATAATTTGTTTTTAGTTATTTGTAAGCGAAAATTCAAAAAAAATAAATAAAAATATAATGTATATTACATTAAAGATTATCTTTGTTGTAGAGCTCTCATTTTTAATGTCAATTCCTCTTAAGTTAAGAATACTAGTTCAACTAAAGTTTAAAACATATATAAAAAATATAAAAAAAGTGTATTCTTTATTTTATGAAATTATTGACATCTCGATTATAAAAACTGATAATTGTTACCATGATACTACATCCATTGTGTCCAAAAACTACCTTGTAAAAATTCGTAGCTATGATCGTTACGAATTTTTTTAAGAAATTAGCATCAAATGATTACAAAAAAAATATTAGGATGCTTCATTATGGATCGATTTGAAGTAAACAATTGTTCATTGAAATATTGGGGTTCCCCATGTAAGTTAAATCACATCTCGGGTGTGGATTTAAATAGTCTGAGCTAGTAGCTGTAAACGAAACGATTGTAAGAATTACATGAAACTGCAAAAACCTGGTTTCACTTTCAAACTTCTGCTTCACAATCTAATTTTTTTGTTACCTATCCTTTTATTTTCAATATAACTCATATATTGGGCTTAAATAAAATACATTCATGGTACATTACGTAGATTTTGTGTTTCTGTAAAAAGCCTTTAAAATCGTCAAAAAAATCTTTCTTCTTTTTTTGGTTTACTATGTTAATTGAGGTCTAGGAAAACCAAAAATAACTCTTACTTTACGATAGGATGACTAATTTTGGAGATATCGCTTAAATGTTTCCGAAATATTAATATCTGTTTCGGCGATTTTTAGCGATATCTCAAAAACTACGCAGTCAATTGCTAAATAGATGTTATTTTTGAAATCTACAGGTCAAACTACCCTTGAAAATATAATTTTATCCAAATCGGAGGTAAAAACATTTTCCCGATTTTTCGTAATTTTCTTAGTACCCCTTGGATAAAATCGAAAAATCCGAGGTAAATTTTTTGCCTCCTATTTCGCTAAAATTATACTTATAAGGACAATTTGATTGAATGTGTAGTTTTTGATATATCGTCTAAAATTCGATCCAGAGGTCAATATTTCGGAGAAATTTCAAATGATATCTCAATAATTAGCCATCCAACCGTAAAATAAGTATTGTTTTTGTTTTTTCCAAACCTCAATTACTTTTGAAAATCTAAAAACAGAAATAAAAATTTTTTTGGAATTCTTAGCAATTTTTTAAGGTTTTCCACAGAATCACAAAAACCACGACATACAATATAAATCTACCCACGGTAAAACGCAATCCATATCACAAACCATGGATTTCAAAAATAAAATCTATTTAAAGATTGGATACATAGTTTATGAGATATCGCTTAAAATCCGATCTGGGGTTCAATATTTCGCACAAATTTGAAGTGATCTTTCGATAAGTAGCCATACAATCGTTAAATAAGTGTTGTTTTTTGGTTTTCATAGACTTTTTAACACTCTACAAACCTTAATAATAACAAAAAACAAAAAACTTATATTTTTGGTTGATTTTTAAGATTTTTTACAGACTCAAATAAAACGCATTCTAGATATCTCATACTAATTTTAAATCTAAATCTGAAGAACGCTAGTTACAAATTTTTACAGGTAAATCAAAATGAAACTGAAACAGGTAATCTTAATAATACGAACACTAAGAATATTCTGGTCAAAATTTCTTCCACAAAGAAAGAAGCAGATATTTTTTAAAACATATTTATATAATAAAAACTAATAAATTTGATATTAAAAAAAAAAAAAAAAAAAAATTAAATTAAAAAACGTTTTTGCGGTATTTTACAACAATTTTTTAGTTAGTTAAAGCACATAGATCTTAGATAAAAGAATATTTTACTGCAAGGAAAGATGATACACTTGTTTGTAAATAAAAAAATAAATAAATAAATAGCGTGCGGCCGCGTTCAATGTAACTTCAAAAACAAACCATATTTAATAACATAATTAAAACAAAATGTCTTATATATATTTATTTATTATCATTCTATAATAATTTTTGTTACTAGTCTATGAGCTTGACGGAGATTTGAGTAACAGTGTTTCTGTAAGCCTAGTTTTTCATATATCTAAGCCTGTAATTTTTTTCGGTAATGAACCACAGGAGCTAAAAGGGGTAAGAGTTAGAAAAAACAGTATCAAAATTTTAGAGAATAAAATTCCACATAAAATATTTTTTGGGCTATTATTAAAGGCTCTGCTATTTTTAATAATAGCCCAAACAGACAATGAACCTTTTTATACTCGACATACAATAATATGTCAAAGTATATTAATTTTAGTATAAAGTTTGTAACGCAACCTAATAGTGACCGCATTAAACAAAATCTTGGTATATGTGTTCATAGAAACATCTAATTAGTCCATTTCCGACTGTCCGAAGGTAATCACGATAACTGGAAAAAAGAGATAGCGTCTTGAAATCTTAGAGACTTATTCTAAACATAAAAAGTTCATAAATGAGCAAAATCGGTCCATTAGGTCTAATTGTTCATTGACCCAACTTTTAAACTATAAAAGATAGGAGAAAAGTAGATAGACTGGATATTTATAGTATTTTATGAATGTTAATTAAAAATACTCATATGTCGAGTATCAAAACAATTAACTCTTTTAGTTGTTATTATCGCTTGTCTATGTAAAATTATATGTTTTACAATTTGTATTTGAAACTAATTTTATTAACCCTTTTATCCTCCGATTGATTCCTACCATAACGTGGTTCCTGCAATTCGTATACTAATAAATTATCACTGAAACAATTACACCCATACTAAAAAAAAAAACGACATTCAAATCTGAAACGAGCCCTCTGCTTAATAAACGTTGTACATTCTTATTGTAAATCTTTAAGTTTGATATCTTATTTAACATAAAACAAAGATCATTGACCTAATTTTAAAAAAAAGTTGTTAATGTATGAAATTATAAATATCTGTTATTCGGTAGATAAAAAAAGATATCCTTATAGTTCGTGAAACCGAAAAAATGATCAACAAGTTTCTAGTCAAGTGGAATTTAACAAACACCGTTAATAATGGATATCTGCCTAGAGGTTCCAAATCTTTGAGCGTTTGTTTGAATGATGTTAATATAAAAAAAAAAAACTTTGAATTTATTAAAAATGAGTACAATAAAATATTTAACGTAGTTCAATTAAATACTTTCTTAATTTTGTTCGAAGCTTTTGGATCAAATAAATCTGGTGAAGTCTTCATAACATATTTGGTAGTGGTTTTGGGTAAATAGATGAAGAAAAAGCTTGGCTCATTACTTTTAAATCTATATAATAAGAAATTCGATTTAAGAGCAAATATTGGCAAACCTTGACTAGCAAACATTGTGAATAGTGCATGGAAGGGATTTCTCAATCGATTGATATGCCGCGAGTAGTTAAAATTAGTAATACAAACATTAACATTCTATATTATGTAATTACTTGTTCAATTGTTTGCATGTAATTTTTGTAGCAAATATCAAACACAAATTATTGAATTAATTATAAAAAATGACATTTAATTGTAGTTTATGCGTTGAAAGTTACAAATATAAATAATTATTTATTTAATTTTGAAAAATGTTATACCATTCGCAAATTATTGATAAACTAGTATTTGGTAATCATAGAAACGAAAAAAACCCATTTGGTACACCGGTATCAATTTTTTTCAATTTTTTCATATATAGTTTTGGATTTTTTATGAACGTGACTGTAATACATATGCATATTAAATGAACATGACGGTAGTAGTCATTTTACTTCAACACCACAAAATAAAATAAAAATTTTAAATATCTTCATTTGGTGACTACTATTGAGTTTATATTTTGAAATTTCTTGGAACTCTACTCTAATGAACCAAAAAATTCACTTGCGGCTTGTCGTTTAATCTTCTAATCAATAAGTAATTTACACGGTAATTAGTTTTGTTACTCGTGACAAAACATATGTCACAATTACACATGCAGATCATGACATTATTTTCTCCAAGTGTGAAAGCATATAAAAAGAAAGATTTCATAATATTTTTGGACAATATGGATGGCAATGTGTGAAACCATTAGGGCGTACGTTTTTTTTTTTCAATATGTATAAAATTTTCATACTTGATTGAATTTTCTTCAACAAATAAAACAATCTTTAAGAACAAATATTATTTTTTGTAAGATCCATACACATACTATGTGTATGATCCATATCTGCCGCACTCGTACAAAGAATCCATCCATAATATGAACTTTAAACGTTCACTGCATTTAATAACAAAGACTACAATTATTTATTGTTTAAAATTAGTTTATGCTTCGATTTCATTTAATAAAAAAATGAAACAAACAAAAATATTAAAAGTGTGATACCTGGTTAATACTACGCTTCGACCGAAACCGTATACAGGATGATCTATTTAACCTGACATCTATAAATAGTTCCAAAAAAAAAAAAAAAAAATGAATCAAGAAATTGTTTTTTAAAACAAAAAATATTGCATTTGAGACGACCTATTAATCTTAAGTTCTTACTAGGGCGATGAGTTTCTCTGTTAACTGATTTTGGATTTTATAAAGGAAAACAAGTAAAAATAACAACTAAAAGTGTAAATTTTTAAGATACTCGACAAATTGTTTAGTATAAATGTTTGAACAATTTTTAATGACTAGCAATCCAAAAATTCACGTGCTAATTAGTTAAATTTGTGGCGAATTTAAATATTATTACGAAATGAATGTTTCAAACAGAAGTTGTTTCATTTAAACAAAACGAAGAATTTTTGTTCTGGAAATTTTCTTCTCTCCGTTATGGTTCAATAGTTGGTTCATGGACCCATTGGATTCAAAGTACCGATTTTGCTCACCCACGAAGTTAAATTCACTTTTAGGTACATAGAATACGCCACCAAATTTCAGCTTGTTATCTTTTTTCGTTTTTAAGTTATCTCGATGACGGACGGACGAACAAACGGGAATTGACTAATCTTAGCAAACTTTGAACAGATTTATTATCCAAAAAGAATTTCTCATACAAAAAATTTGTAAGAGGCAAAAACTGGTTTTAAGAAAGAATTTTTGAAAATTTTTTATTTTGATAAAATTTAAATAAGATAAAAAAAGGATATAAGAAACAAAATTTGAATTTAAAAACCGTTATCAAAATTTCAAAAAACTCTCTAATATTGAAATCTAAGCAATTTATTTTTGTACACAAAACTTTTTTTTGTTTAAAAACTGTATGTTAATATTTACAAAGAGCAAATTTTCACACAAAAATTTAATTTAAATATAGCATTCTATTTGAAAAATGTAGTTGATCTTAATTGAACCAAAAATCAATTCTCCGAAGTTTGGATTAATCGCATTTTCAAAATTATTAAAATTTGTTATTTTCATATGTCAAGTTAATAAAATCACTCTATACACATTCAACCCTCGTGCATTTTCTCTATTTTTTTTTTAATGGATAATAGTTGGGTTAATCTGAAGAAAGAGAAATACCTATGGTATTAAGATTTTTTTATAATAAACTACAAATACATGGATGGTATCACCCAGCTTATTGACAATACCACTTATCTCCCAAAAAAAAAAAATACTATATGTGTATATTTGTTACCTATCGACACAAAGAAACCGCCCATTATTATATTTTGGGTGTGTGTTATAGTGATGAGAAAAGAATCAAGAATTTATTTGTGTAGTTTTTATCTGTTGCCAATAATAGATGAAACCGACAATCATAAAACATCGCATAGTTTTACTCTTTTATTTTTTATAAAAACATTTATTTTGTGGTCATGGAAGTTATCGTAGAATGATTCCAATTAGAAGTTCGCTCTACGATGAAACACCTTTTTAAGTTACTTCATTTTCTCCAGTAGCTGCAGATTGAACAGAACCGAACTTAAAAGTTATAAACTGAAAATGAGAGAGGATCCGATAGTCTTTGATTAAGCCGTTTCGTAATTTTTGACTATTTTTGGTATCTCTGAATCGTGAATACGTTAAGAATGTAATTAATTTTGAATAAACAGGCATTTGAAGAAGTTAATGTTATGTTATTTGAGTAGCGTTATTACTAAAGATGTCGTTGCTGAAGTAGACCTCAAAAACTGCATTTCAAAAACAACGCACGCTCAAGGTTAGCAATTTAGCTAGTGAAAATGAAATAAGCTTAATCTTTATAAATTACAACTAAATTTAGATATACGGCTGCTTAAAAACAAATATACGGATTTTAAAGACGGTAGACGAAGATGGTTGGGCCAAGACTAGAGGAGACTAGAGTATGTAAAATGATATTGAGACAAAACTCGGATAATGATTTTTATCGGTCGACCTAAGAAGGACATGAGTGGATGATATTGAAACGGGAAAAAATAAAGAACTGCATAAAATGATATTGAGACAAAAGTCAAAAGGAAAGGACACTGCCGGTCGATCAAAATCGAGATGGTGGGATTATGTTGAAACAGGCTTAAGAAGACTGAGAAATTGGAGAAGACCGGTAACATCCAAAATCAAATGTTTTAAATGAGTCCAAGTTGAAATTAGGACTTTAGAGCTTTAGGGCCAACTAAAACAATTTATTATTAAATTAGGATATTCGGAGTATTTAAATATTTAACTCTTTTGAATTGCCTTCTTTACCATATCTTCTTCATAAAGAATTTTTTCTTAATTTACTCAAGAATTAGATTTTTTTTTGCGATGTATGTAGCAAATATACATTTTGTATTTTATCAGATTTATTAATTTATTGGTTGATTAGCCCAATAGGGTATATTAAGTAAATAAATAAATAACTGCTTAAATTTCCAAAGGTATAATAAGAACTCATGTTTCGTTAAATTTTCGAAACTAAGTAAAAAAATGGTATAAAGGAAAAAGGTTTCTGGATTTTGAAGGAAAAAAAGATATAATAAGTATTTATGTTTATAGTTAAATTGTTTTCGTTAGTTTATTGTTTGTGAATAAAATATTCCACGTGAACATTAGTATTCTACAATTTAATTGGTTGTTTGAAAGTTATTATATTAAATATGTTCTAACAAAAAAATAGAATTGATAAAACAAGCTTTAATGTGATCATGTAGGAAATGTGTGGGTGATTAATGCACTAACGAATATGAGTTAGTTAAAGTATGCAAAAAGATCGTATAAAGCAAAAGATTTTCTGGATTTTGAATGAAATAAAATATCATAAAGCTATAATATTTATGTCAAGTCAAATTTCCAAAAAATAAGCAAAAAGATCGTTTATAGGAAAAAGTTTTCAGGATTTTCAAGGAAAAACAATGAACGAAATCAAGAAATGTGTGTCTTATTTCGACTTTGAATTCTAGTAAAAGGACTGACTAAGTATATCATTAACAAATAATACCATTTTGAAAGATATTTTTAAGTAATTGAGATTCTATTCTTCTTTAGTAAAACGTACTTAAAATATTCAATAGACTTACTAATTATTACAATACATATTATTAATATATTTTCTACACAAAGTTTTGTATGCAAAAACTGTAAAATAGCATATCGAATGCTCTTAAAACTGTTATAGATAATATAAATAATATACAAATCTATTTTTAACAAGTTAGTCTAACAAAAAGTATTGGTTACGGCTTTTTAAAAACTACCTACACTAAATAATTGTTTTCTTTTTATGTACGATGAATGAATGACAAATATATTTGTCATAATAATAGAAATGTTTATATAAATTATTTTATTTGTGTATTTGAATATATTTATTTATTTGTTACTATCTTGATGACAATGTAACACTTGAAAGTGTTTTTTGTATCACTTACAGAAAGAAATACCGAACAGTATTGATTTCATTCTCTTTTTGATGTTTATTCAAATATAGCTATTAATAATGTTCTAAGTATCAAACATTCAAAGATTCATTGTTCAGTTTTTGGTTTATGTACAGATATTATGACTAAACTTCTTTGAGACCACGAGGATTTTAAAATCTTGAGTTCCTTATAAAGTTTGAATAGTTGTATATCGTTATTTTCGCTTTCCCAAAGAATTGTACCTATCATTATAATGTCCAATTGAGAAGGTCGTTTATTGAACGGTGTTGAAATAATTAAAGATTTCGAAAATCATACATCACTCGTATATAAATGTGGAAAACTAAATAAATAAATCACCGATTCCACTCATTGACGAGTAACGTTGTTTAAAAAGAAATTATTGGTACAGTATTTGAATTTTTTTCAAAATAGTATATTCCAAAATGAAAATGTTTCTTCCATTTTCAAAAACAGATTATAATCTGAATATATTTTGATTTATTTCCCAGCGCGATAAACACAAAAAGAAAATTTTATTAGAAAAAGAAAAGGTATATTATACTAAGATAGTTTAAATAAATTTTATACAGGCTTTTCTAATATACATGTGCAACGGTTTATTTTAAGGCCTATCGATAGGAATAAGTTCCACTAGGCACCAAATTATGGAAAAAGTGAAAAAGCTATACTTACAATATTCATCACTTCTCATAAAGCTCAGAGTTGTATTCAGAAAGTGTCGAAAGTTCTATTATTAATAATATTTTTGGTTTATTATCGTATGAAAATTTTGGGAAATTACAACAAATTTAAGTAATAAAATAATGTCTAAATAAACGAATGAGATAATGAATTGAACAACATAAGCTTTTAAAAGCTTTTCTGGAGTTTGTTAACAGAAATTGTTGATTTTTTTTTATAAATTTAACTTTATAACGAAACTGTTAAAGAAAAATCAATAATTACTGTTTTCTATTTTATTCGACAAACTCACCAATGGGTAAAAATTCTATCTATGTTATTTTATTTTGCATTCCATAGATGTCATTAGTTGTATAATATTTATATATGATTCATATTCAGGAATAAAGGGAATTATATATTTATGTATGTAATTAAAGACTAAAATTTTATATAGAATCGTGTTTTAATTCAAACATTGAACAGGTTTATAAATATTTTTTTCTCCAATTTCAGAACTTTTCATTGTGTTAGTATCGAAATTTCTTTAGTTTGATTAAAAATTTCAGATTTTCGTAAACTTTGCAAGATATTAAAACCAAAAATATTTTTATTTCAATCTATTTTTTGTAACTATTTTCATAAAAACAGTATGTACAGTGTATTTAGATAATTAACAGTAAATAAGGAAAATATATAAAAAAATACTATAGAAATAAATTTTACAAGTTTTCATTGTACATATTTTGTAATAATAATATTTGTTTCATATATAATATATTTAGAATATATTTGATTTAGAAAAATTTTTTTTTATGGAGGAAAATTTCAAGCTATTTATATAAAGGTAGGTGGATAAAGCACATACGTATAAATAAGGTTTGTGAAATTATAATTATGTTGAAAAGGTAATGAAATTCACTTCCAATTAAATTTTAACTACATATTTACATACAAATATACACATATCATTTATATTGGGTGGCTGTTAAATTTTCTAATTAAAAGATAACTAAAATTTCAATTATTAGAGATTTGTAGCCTAATTAGACTAGGGTAGGGTAAAAATGGTAAAAAGTGGAAAACAATTATAGTAGGATGAAACCCATTGGAAACGGAAGAGAATTTAACAAAAATGAAAGGAGAAATAATTAACAGGCGATCTGAGGTCAGCAAGTAGAAGAGGGTGTGTTTTGGAAGGGTAAAACACCGTTTTTTCACGCTTTCCGGGAAAACTTCAAGTCCTATGAAAAAATTTAAACGGAAAAGTTTTAGGTAGGTAATAAAAAGATCTACAACTTTTATATTTACACTTTTTATTAAAATAAAAAAATTTATTAAAACATAATAATAATAACAATCCAAAATTAACTATGGATTCGTTTGGAAATTATATGAAGCTTTAACCTTCTAACATTTTCCTCTACATAAATGTTCTCATAGGGAATATTTTTTCAGGATCCAGATAATTTTCGATTGCCAGAATAGATTGAAAATTGACTCAATATCGTTTTATTTTATTTTTACAAAAGAAAAATGACGGAAAAATGCGTTTGTTCTTTAATAACTTTTCCTACTAAAAAATTGAAGAAAAAAAGTATCTGGCAATTTTAAAATTGTTCGGGCAATTTAAAATTTCTGAGTTCCCTGAGAGAAAATCAGAAAACGAGGCTAGGTATAATTAAACCACATGTAAAGTAACTATTTTGTATATGGACTAAAAATAACCAAATTTTCAAAGAAGTATGAAAAATGGAAGCATTAGTTTATTGTTTCGATAATGAAGAAAATTTTCTTTGATAACAATTATATTGATATGCAATTGAATGACGTATTGATTTAATTTTAAAGTTTGTTATTAATGGATAAGACGTTTACTTCTAATTAGTAGCCCCTGTATAATCCTAAATGGTTATTTACGATTGTGTGTTATATACCCGTTAAAATACAGAGTTTTCATCAATCACATGCATGTATTTATATTGGTATAATTTATTTTTTTTTATTCATAGGATTCCATTGTGTTGTTAAAGATGTACGCTGCGGATAAGTCGAAACAGGCATGATACTGGGAAAAGATGGAAATTGATGGCTTAACTATATTTAAAAAAATTATATAAAGTTAATGTGTTTTTTAACTAATCAATAATGTTGGTATACTTTATTAAAAGTATTCATTGAAGCACTCAAACATGATAAATGTTGAAATTGATCTGAGAGTCAACTAGATCATTTGTATTCAGTAACACTCAAGGTCCGAAACCCTGTAATTGTGAAATTTTGAAAGCATGCATGTTACTTCCGATTTGGGCTTTTGGGCGCCAGCTGACTTCATTAGACACATGAACCAAATTTATATCAAAAAACAGATTTCAAGGAGTGGAATCAAAATGTCTAGCGTCAACATTACTCGCACCATGTGCCGAATTCTATATAAAAAATAACTTCTACAGAGGCTAACACATGATAGCGCGTGACTAGGAATGGTCGACCCTTGATCCCTTTATTTCCACTCCTCGAAACGTTTTTTTTTTATTAAAATTTGTTTCGTATATTTTATAAAGTAAGATGGGGTTGAAATCCCAAAATAAGAAAATAACCAAATTAATTTGAAGCTTCTCGGTTAAACCAAGAATTTTACTAGAACCGAAAAATAAACAGCTCACTTTTCAGGAGACAAAAAAGTTATTACTAAACATAATATTGTCACATAGAAATTGTTATATTATAGTTAATGAATTTGAACAATCTGCCTACTTAAAAGTGCCTTTGAATCATACGGCAGGATAGAAGTTCAAAGAATAGTCAAAGTAGTAATATTCATAAGAGCTATTCACTGGGAATTTATGGTAATTTTATCAGAGAGCAATCATGTTTTGGAATACTATGATTATAAAAAATGTACAATATATTTATATGTATTTGATATATTATACACCCTTGTTTAAAAATATTGCCTAGATTTATGTTTGTAGCATATATGTAAAGTATACACGCATATTATATTATTCGTCTTCATATTTACTGGATATATTGTTTATAGTACACAGTACTATAGTACTATACTATTTAGCAATATAGAATGAATGAACGCTAGCTATTATATGAGGGAAATTGCCCCTTTTATAAAATACACATACAAATACTACTATATACTGCTATACACACTGTTAATATAACAAGCAACGCATGTTTTGTTGAGTAAGAGTGAGCAAGTTTTAAGTGTACAAATATTCCAAATACAATATTGTTAATTTTTTGTGGTTCCTCATCAAAATATCAATTCCTTTCTTTAGTCATTCTTTTTTTAAACAATACAATAATTGTACAGAATAAGACAAGGTGCATATGAAGGGAAGGTAAAGGTATATATAAGGAATTATCCCAGTATTCACTTTATGTAAACCAAATGGAAAACCATAGAAAACCATTGCTAAGGTATAGCCGGTATCCGATACTAATGATAAAAGGCCTCCCGAATATCACTGAGGAAATAATTCGGTTCTGGATGTGTAATACACTTGATGAAGTACATAAAAGGTTATGTAACCAAAAATAGTAATTAACTCCAATACCAGTAATATTGACCATTATATAAAATAACCCAAAATTCTGTGTTTCTAAATGTTTTACAAATATATTAAAACATATTTTTTAATGAAATTTCTTTGTGATTTCAAACTCGATGAAATAAAAAAGCAACAGTAAAATGAGACAACAAAATACATCAATATATCATGCGAGAGAAAGAGTGACTAGTATCTATATTATTTAACGAACGAGGGCATAGAATAAAAAGCATTAAACAGTGTTTATTACCGAATATTATTGGCACCATAATAATAGTGGTGTTTTGTACACATGTATTTGTAAAGAGGCATCATTACAATCGTGGTATATTGTACTCGTGTATTGGTATTAGAAATATTTCATTATTAAAATAAAAATATTTTTAATAAAAATATTTTTCGAAAATTCAAACTTGGATAATGGATAAGTGTATTGTATGTATTATATATATATATATATATATATATATATATATATATATATATATATATATATATATATATATATATATATATATATATATATATATATATATCATTAGAAATCATTAGAAATTATCCTACTCCTGAAATTCTGCATTTGTCTCCTTATTTTGAAGTTTTTCACTTTTATTGCGTGTAAATTATACAAATGCCTCTTTTTTTGTATGACTTTATTTTATTTCGATTTTTGATGTTTTCTGATAGCCTTAAATTATACAGTTTCCAGAGTATTACGTTTAACTAAGAAACTTCAGTAAGTCATTATTGAAAAAATTTCCAGTTCGTTTTTGAGTCTATATACATGATTAAGTCATATATTTACAGTTACCTATACTGTTTTGTTTTTATTTTGACAAATGTTCTTTTAGACCGCGGACTGACGTAACGTAATGACAGGCTTTGATCAAGTTAAGCAACAGCAGTCACATTCTGTATTTTGGATGGGTGGCCACCTAGCAGTACTGTGTACTGTTGTTGTATAAAAATGATAATCCCCTTTGGTTAATGGCTATATAGATGAAAGTAGCTGAAGCCAGAAATTAAAAAAAAAAAATGTTCTTTTAATAATGTTCAAAACGTCAAAAATACGTTTTAATTTTTAACTGTAATTACCATATCATCAGCAAAAGTTACATTCAAACATGGTTAATCATATATTCAATTTATAATCCTGTTAAGACTGATTTGTTCCTCTTGAATCCTTTCTTCCACCGGTTCATATATGACCTCCTTATATAAATGAAACATGCAGATAAATCTACGAAATCTTTGGCTTAATGAGTCAAAATTGATGAAAAGACAAATATATTAATAATGGAAAATTATTTGAAAATTGGTTGCTTAATTAGGGAATCGCTGCAAAGTTAAAAGTATTTCCACGTTGCCATATCTTTTATTCACACTCTCACATTCTACTACTCGTTTAAACGGACGGGAGAATGACTTTTAAATATCTGAGTGCTTATTCTTAAAGTTCGTAGGTAGCGTAACAACAATTCGTACAATTTAAGAAAGAAGTAGAATAGACTATAAAATGATTTTCGAAAAGATCTTGACTCCCATTAGAGGATTATCCTCATACCACTGATAAAGAAAAATGGTACATGTAAATAAATTATCAATCCTGTACACATTATTACACCCTGTATGTATTTATAAATGTGTATAAGCCAGTTATATTATGTTTATAAATACATGGATAAAATATTTATTTTATTACAAGTAAATATTTGTTACATAACTGTTTTACTTATACGCGCCGTAAGGTTTATACCTCGGAATCCAGGGCCAGTAAATAAATCTTTTTATAAACTATGGCAATGTGTTTTTAATAGCATATAGAAAAATGTTAAAAAAAATATTTTGTCCGATCTTAATTTTTTAATAATTATTATAAATAATTATTATTTTTTTGGAGTTTTCCTTAAGTTATATTAGTGTAAAATTAGATTTTAAAAAGAAGAACTATTACAAACTTCATGTTGGGTCTCAAGGGACTGCAGGTATAACGATGAAGGGTGGGGAGGGGAATAGAGGGGGCAACAGCAGCTGTTGGGTGTTGTTAACGCGGGCCCTAGCAGAATAGTTGATTTATTTTTTTAAACAGTTGATTTATTTTTATGTATTTTATGCAGAAATAATAATTTAATTTATTGGAAAATAGTGAATATTCCGATTTTTTCACATTTTTGTTTAAAAAAAAAAAATTTCCAATCCTTACATCTGAAATTTTAATTAATTGTGATATAAAGGTTAGTTATTGATATTAGTAATATTTGTTGTTACAGCCTCGTATCAAAATGGGTGAACCATGCAATAGTGATAATATAAATAATGATTGCCTCATTTGTGACAAAATTGGATGTAGCTCTGAATTAAGCTCTGAGCTAAGAGATATTATAAAAGTCACTAGAGGAATACCAACACTGAAAGCTGCTTCTGTGGAAAGAGGGGATGGACTTTCTCAGTATTTAAATACTTGCGAATTTGTTTACGTGCATTCAGTATGCAGACAAAAATATATCAATAAAGGATGTATTAATGCTTATTTAAAAAAAAAGAACACCACATCAACATGTTCTCCACCTAAAAAAAAACTGCGAACGGCTACTTCTATTGATTTTGATTGGAGAAATAAGTGCTTTTTATGTGAAAAAGAAGCGGATGAAATGAAGGAAAGAAGAAAGTCCAAATCGGTAAGACAGCAAATCAGCTACGTAACTACTTCTGAGTTCAAGCAAACTATTTTAAATTTGGTAAGCGAAGAGAAAAGCGAATATTGTCGCAATATCCATAAAAAAATTGTAGGTGTGTTAGATCTAGTAGCTCAGGACGCTAAGTATCACGCGGATTGTTATATGCGTTTGAAAACTACCGTAAAACAGACCCAGAGAGATAAAAAAATTCATCCAGTCACAATACAAGTAGATGCAGCAATGGAGCAGATTTTCAAATATATTGAAGAAAATGATGACTGCCAGTTTTCACTGGCAGAATTAAAAAGTATTGTGACAATTGATCATATTCCTGATGATAAAACGATAAAAAAGAGGTTAATGAACCATTATGAGGATAATATTGTATTCTCCAGTAAATTTGGATCTAATACAATCATATGTTTTAAAAAAC
Organism: Chrysopa pallens; assembly: GCA_020423425.1. NCBI lineage: Eukaryota > Metazoa > Arthropoda > Insecta > Neuroptera > Chrysopidae > Chrysopa > Chrysopa pallens. The sequence goes on from CM035594.1 coordinate 17,592,542, forward strand.
AACAATATGAAATATTGTCCGATAACTGGTACAGTCAGAGGTCAAAAGATGATGAAGAAGAAGAATATCGTATTTTGAAGGCTGCTGGTGAAATTTTACGACGACACATTCGGACGCAGGTTTATGATAATAAAATGTATCCGGCTAGTGATAAAATGTTTAACCATGTTCATGAGACAATACCAAAATCTCTGTCATTTTTGTTATCAGAAATAATTTTAAATGACAAAAGAGGTAAACCAGAGTTTATAAATCATTATCAAACGAAATGCGCCTCAATAGCTCATGCGATAATATCTGCAGTAAGGCCTCGTTCATTTATATCACCACTGCATGTGGCTTTAGCTGTTACTCTTCATAGAAAATTTGGCTCCAAAAAAATAATAGAAATATGTAACGCTTTAGGCTTTTGCGGATCATACAAAGAAGCAATAATTTATGAAGCTTCTGCAACATTCACAAGTCCTGTGAAAATAAAAGCAGGTACTTTTGTACAATTTGTGCACGATAACGCAGATTTTAACGTCAACACACTAGACGGCAAAGATACTTTTCATAATTTGGGTTCGATTGAAATTGTAACTCCGAGCGATCAAATAGAAACCAGGGAACCAATTAAACGTTTAGATAAGATTCCAACAGAGACAACTATTTCTGATCAAGCTCATGTACCTCTTCAAATATATCCGGCTGCTGCTGGTGAAGGATTGAAAAAACTTCAAATAAAAATTTCGGAGCAAGAGCCCAATTTAACCCCCACAGTTTTTTCAAAATTGAACATTCTCTGGATGTATCTAAAATTCAAAACCAATAATGACTTCCCCGGATGGAACGGATTCATGAATTTGTTAACAAGTACACATGATTTTGATACTTCGTCAATAATATTCTTACCATTCATTAATGCATCTCCAAGTGATTATAACACTTTGTATACGGCGATGAAAACATCAGTAGACAATGCAAAATCATTAAATATGAAGACATGTATCGTAACATTTGATCAACCTCTGTATATCCATCCTCTGTATGACCATCTTGTGGGTGCAGGAAAAGTGGATTAAACTGCACTGCAGCTTGCTCAGAATGCAATGGTGATAGCTGTACTAATCCTTTACCTACAATCTACATCAACGAAATCGACGACGACGACGACAATAATGAACAATAATGTATATAGTTAAGGTTAAATTTTCTTTTGTAAATAATTTTTTTACGAAAATCTAATAAATTAACATTGAATTTACTCTGCAAACATAATTTATTACATATAAAATTAATATCTTTACTGTAAACATTTTTTCCCCCTTGCGCCTTTCATTTTTCAGTAAATTGTTTATAAAAATTGTTGTAATCGAGATCGGCCAATTTTTTTTTTTTAACTTTTTTATTTGCGGTTTTAATAATGCAGTCAAACACTTGTTATACAGATTCATTGACTGGCCCTGGGTTCCGAGATTTTACCATTTTTATGTCTTACGGCGCTCCACTATGTACATTTTTATTTTTTTGAATAATTACTAGTCACTAATTTAGTGTTTTCATTTATTAACTGATGGTCTTATTAAAGATAAAAGGGGATCTTAAAAAAAATTGTTTTTTAGTTAAAAAAAATATGGTGGAAGTGCCGAGAAATATATTACAGGAAATTCATTAACTCGTGAAAGTACTGCAAAGTTGGACTAAATTCAAAAATATACTGCTTTTTGACGGATATCAGAGAATGGACATATATTATCGTTGTTTAGAGTAAACGAATTTTGGAAATTAATAAACTTGTGTCGCCCTAATGCTTGACGGCAAAATATTTTATTCATAAATATACTGCTTATCGACGTTTATAAGAGAATGAACAAATATCATCGTTGTTTAGAGTAAACGAATTTTGGAATTTATTATTCAGTTGTTTTTCTATTTGACTTATAAGAAAACGGGCGTTTGTATTTTTGTGCTTGCCTGTGAAATCAATATTCCGTAAATGCTCAATTTATAAAATAAATTTCGACGGTAAAAGGTTGTTAGTCTAAGCTTAACTAAACATCACTAAAATTTTTATAAATGATGCAGAAAATAAAAGAATCAAAAATACAAAAGATATAAAAATTAAATAACGAGCTTAAATTAAGTGCTTCTAAACTTAAAAAATGATTTCATACAATCAAGAAATTAGTTCATTTCCGTTTTTTCGCCCATCTATCCACCATGAAAATAATTCAAAGTTGAATTGAGATAGATAGCTGTATGAAATTTTGGATACGTCTTACAACCTCAAAATTAAGATCGTAAATCACCAAAATCGGTAAATTGGTTACCATGAGTTCTTGCTTCATCTTTTTAACGGCAAGAGATAAACGAAAAGGTCAGATACAAAAAAAAAAAAAGAAAAAATAGTTAAATTTGCCTTAATTTCAGCGAAAATTCAGCTCATTAACGCACATATATTTATAATATATATACATGTATTATTATATAACTAACTATTCTAACTGAACGAACTACGTACTTTGTGAATTTTATTCATGTTAATAATTTTATGATAGTTATAATAAACATTGATACTCAATCATGTATATGGTATTCAAACAGTTAACAATGTTAATTGTTGTCTTTACTTGTTACATATTAATTAATTACTTGTTATCGATTATTCTTGAAGGAATTTTAAATATCGATTAGTTTTTCTTCTTATGTCTGGTGCATGAGTTGATGTAAATTATAATTAGTGGAGGTGCCGTGATATTTCATTTAATTATTTTGAATAGAATGTTTTAAATACATAAGTTGCCACTAAAAATATTTAAAAACAAATTTGTGTATTTTCATCAAAAATGGTCTGTTTTACAAATTTGTGTGTTTATTTGTCATTTTCCTTTTGTTACTTGATTTCTAATATGAAAAAAAGTTATAAATATATAAAATGGTTAACTAATCTCACTTTTTCACATAATAAGTTTCGTATATAAAAAAATCTCCATTTATTGAAGTTTAAGACTGTTGGTAGTTGTCTGAAATTTAAATAAATGCATTAAGATAATTTTCCTAATATTTCTTTATTTTCGTGTACGTTTATTCACGTGATTTGTGGCAGTAACTTTACAAGGAAATCTTGTGGGGCCTACATCATATATTTTTTTTATTATATAGATGATAAAATATTGCTTTGAATCATTAAAATTTATTTTTTCAAAATTCGTATCACTTTTCATAAACCCATAATTTAAAGATTAATAATTTAATAATAATCATTTTTTTTGTCATTTAATATGACATACATTTTTTTTCTTTCAAAAATATGATTTGTATTTGTCATAATATAATAAACAGGAATTAAGTAATTAACCCATAACAATTATATTGAAAGGAAAATAAACTAATTGTAAGGACACATACATACTTAAGTACCAATATTATATAGTTTTCATATAAAAGTTTTGTAGGCCTATAGTACCTCCTAATATGTTGGGGCGTTATTGTTTGTATCAGTTTTTTTGAAAGAAATATATTTATGTATAGAAGAGATGTGTATATTTTCGTCCCATTTACCAACTGGTCATCATATGAAACCTTGTCATTTTAAATTATATCTACATCATTGAATATTTTATCTGTAGTTTTTTTTTTTTTGGATATAGGAAATTTAAAAGTAGGTATAGAAGTTTTTGGAAGATAAATATATTTTGTGTTTGATAATAAATTTGTTTATATTAAAATTTGTCTCTATTAAAAAGCTTATACTCTTTTGGCGGTTGCCTACGATTTTATATGCGTGGAATACACCTGTTGTAATTAAAAAAAACATGTGTTTGAGGTCGTATAGACCTAGGATATTACTTTCATGGTCAAATTTAACAAAGCGTGATCGCACGTATGCTTTCTCTATGTCCAGATTTCCAAATAAAAATTGCCATAATTCTTTCGATTTTACAATTGCATGATTTGTTTTTAGGATAAAGTCTGAAATAACTACGGGAAACGGATTTTAGAGTCGAATTTTGGGTGATTTCAAAAAAGTTTACCTTCCGTTAAATGGATATTAAAATTTTTAATTTTTTTTTTTCTAGATCCAAATTTGCCTAATAAACATATTTTTATAATATTCTGAGAGTAACTTTTCTTACGATAGATTCATTTCCAAATATAGCTTAAAATCTGAAATGACTATTCGGAAATCGATATTAGAATCGAATTTTGGGTGATACCTAACAAGTTTACCACTATTCGTTAAATGAATATTAAGAATTTTATTTTATTATTCTTTTTTTATACTTCTCTTTAGGTGTGTTATGAAAAAATGATGAGAGTGAAATTTTAAGATGCGCGCGCATCACCGTCACACAAAATTCACAGGTTGAAGCTGGTGCTATGATTTATGTTACACTTAAATGTAAGAAAATATATATTTAATTATTTAATTTTTCAAATTTAAACTGAACTTTATTGACTGTGTTGAGTATCCTTCTCCAGTCCTTTTATTATTTTATTGTAATTAATTATTTACATGCAAATTGTTTTTTAATGATGCCAAAGACGTATAACTTCTGACGCGCGTAATAACCCATTTTTTTGATTTTTTGAAAGAAAGAAAATTTTGCAAAATTAAGAAGAAATTTTTGTCTCTGATTTGAATAAAACTAGTTTTTGTAAATAATTTGGATCCAAAAAATTCAACAATCTATTTAATATAGTATCAATTTTACAACGACAGTTATTCTTTTATTAAGTTTGTTTAACATAGGAGTTCAAAAAAAAAAAAAGGAAAAAATAAATTAAAATGCTATAAGTTTGAAAGTATAATAATCATAATAATAATGATAATAATAAAAAGTTGCTTTGACAATTCTAATTGGATTAAGTTTGAGTAACATACAATAATTCTAAATAATTCGTTATACCTAAAATAAATATATCAAAATATATTGTTCTGTAATACTTATATGTGGTGGTATAATGTATGTCTGTTTGTCTATTGAATGAATCATATACGAAATAATTGTATTATTGTGTGATTTGGTTTTCTTCAATTATATTATAATAAAATATACTAATTTTTATTTATATTTTAAAATAAAACAAGTTGAAAAAAAAAAATGTTTATAATCATTCCACTAAATAATATTTTGGTAAATATTATTTACTTTCAATAGAATCATTTTCGCTAGTCCATTGTTTTGTAAACAAAAGTTTCACGTGCACATTTGTATTTTACACTTTGATTGGTTGATTGAAGGTTATTATATTCATTTATAAATAATATGTATTATATTAACAAAAAATCGATAAAACAAGGCTTAATGAAGCAGGGAATACGTGATTAGAGGATTAATGAAAACAACTCTATTTTAGCTATATCCATCAAATCAGCATAAGTATTTTTTGTTGCTTAATCTTTAAAAATTTCGGAATTTTTTCGAAACTTGCTTGTTATTATAGGGATTCATAAAATCATCTAGCCAGTCTATTTTCGTTTCTTTGTCTGTTCACCTGTAATCAAGATCAAAAATGGGAAACAATAGCAAGCAGAAATATTAATGGAATATTTTAGACTCTTAAAACGTGAGAAAAAAACATTTATTTCTTAAATACAAACAACTTTTGCGTGAAACATTTTTTCAAAAACAGTTTAGATTTGACACAATTCAAGATCAAATACAGTTAATCAACCAACACGTTATATGATTATATTAAATATTATTATAATATATATATATATATATATATATATATATATATATATATATATATATATATATATATATATATATATATATATATATATATATATATATATAAAACAAACTCTTCATAAGTATATGTTTATAATAGGTCAAACTTTGATTCTTAATTTCAATTGTTTTCTACAAAAATTTATGTATTAAAATATGGAATTCTAAATTTTTGGAACTCTATTTATATACCTACTCGAAATATAATTTTATATCATTGAGATTAAGAAAAAAATACACATTATTTTAAAAACCTTTTTGAAATAAATACCTATCAATTGTCCATAATTTTTATAACAATTTAAGAATTAAAATTAATATCTACAAAATATTCTCTTTTTAAAATATAATACAAAAATAATTTTTAAATAAAAAAAAACTATATTATTTATAAAAATGTCATTGCCTAAAGTTACATAATCATGTCCTTGTTGAAAAATTATATGTAATATTATTTTCTTATAAAAATAAGGTCCTTTTATACAACATAACAAAATAATCCTTGTCATGTCATCACAAAAATAAATATATTCTTGCATAAAATAAATTGCATCTATGATTTTTCTAATAAAAAAAAAAAAAAATTATTTTAAAATTAATTCTATTTTGTAAATGGTCATAAATAAAATTTGAAAACCAAAATTTTTTCTAATTAACTTTTCAGAGTTACATTATCGTATATTTAATACTTTAACATTCTAAAGGTTTACCTTCATTCATTGCTTTATGGAGATAAAAATTTTTAATCTCTATAAATATTAAATTAATATCAATTTTATATTTTTGCAGCGTTGGCTAATCCAACACAGCTTCTAATATTTGTAATATTTTAAATTAATCGACTTTCTATATGTATCAATAAATATTTAAAGCGTGAAAAATAAGTAAAATTTTTAGACACTTTTGAAAAATGGGTTCATCATATCTAAAAATTGAGTTATAACTTTTATAGTAACAGCACTATAAGAAAATTTTCCATTAAGATTTCATAATTGTCATAAAACGACGCCAAAAACTGTGACAGATAGAAGAAAAATTCAAATATAAAAATTGGCCATACAAAAAATATAAAAGATATGAAAAATTTTTTAATTTTATTAGATTTTCTATAATTTTAATTCATTAATAATACATATTTATCGTTTGAACATATTTGAGTAGCAATATAAATAATTAAATGAATATTATGCATCTGAAGCTTTGCCGTTTAGTGAATACAAAAAATGTTTCAAACAAAAGTGGTTTGTTTTGAAAAACGGAATATTAATATACAATTTTCGTACCTTTTTTTTAATATGATTTTAAAAAAAGATTTTCTGTTTCTTAAGAAATTAAATTTAGGCGTAAATCAACACTAAAAAATAATTTAAATTAAAAAAAAAAATTAATGTTTCTAATATAAATTCCAAAATAAAAAAATAATATTAATTTAAAAATAAATAAATTAAAATTAAATATAAAAATAAATTTTCACACCAATATTAATTTCGATTCTCAAACAATTCTAAATAATAGAATGCTCTAACTATTAAAAAAATATAAAATAACAAAAATCACTAACAAATGACAAAAAAACATATTAAAAATCAAACAAATGATTGAAAAAAAATAAATAAAAAATAATAAAGTAAAAAAAAAAAAATAAATAAACCAATCAACTTTCATAAAATTATTGTTGGCGTAGTCCTCCTCAGTCCTCTCGTCAATTTATAATAAAAACATCATCATCAGCCCGACGCTATAAACAACAAAACAATAACATCATATTCAATTCTTCGGCTTTTCATTATATATATATATATATATATATATATATATATATATATATATATATATATATATATATATATATATATATATATATATATATATATATTATAATTCTCGTTATTTTTCAATCAAAAAACACAATATTAAAATATAATAATAATATTATTAAAATAGATAAAATGAGGAAAATTGTCTATATATATATATGAATATATAGCAATTGTTTTTGTGTTATATTGCATTTTAGTAGAGAAAATCTATCCATAGTGAACACGAACGAACGAACGAGCGAACAACGCTCGAGGCACAATCTGATGAATTGAAACCGAACAAACTGACTCTCTTGTATATATGTATGTATATGTGTGTGTGTGTGTATGTTTACTGCGTCGTCGCGACGCTCTCAAACAATGGCGTCCCCACGGGAACCAATGATCATCATAGTTATTGTATAAACCACTCACGCGAGAGTAATTCAACAGCTCCGCCTTATTCAATAATATAAATATGTATATGTATGTATCTAAACACACATATATTCCCCATTTTCCCCCTAATTTGTAGAATATCCAGCAAAAATATTTTTATATATGTATGTGCGAGCGAATAAGTTTGTATTTGTGTTGTTAGTCCCTAATATTACATCCAGGTGCTTCTTGGTTCTAATGTTTGTTGGTATATATACATATATATTAAGGTGCTTCGTGTTAAACCATGTTTGGTTATTATTTAGGGCAACTAACAAATTCTTTGAAATGGCTTGCCCAAAAAATTTAAATTATTTCCAACATATTTTTAACTACATGGCGGTTTTGTAAAATTTAGTCTTGGCCTGTTCTCTTCTTTGCAGTTTTGTAATGGTTTGCTAGGCTATAGAAACACGGAAGGAACTAACAAAACTTTGGTTTTTTGGAATATAATCACTTACTAAGACCATTTTTATTCGTACGTCTATCAACAAGAAAAGAATTGAGTAAGTCCTGATAAAATGTGATTTTAAATGCGTTAATGATTAAAAGGGCGCAAGAGCTAAATACGAAAAACTAATAACGTCGTAAAAATCTATCGCGCAAGACCTGTAAATAGAAAGAGATAGCGAAAATGTTTATTTCTTTGAAACAAACAATTCTTGTTTGGAACATTTTTTCGTAAAATGTTTGAGTTCTTCACAATTTTAGCGCAATTTTGAATTTTAAACGCACTGGATATTTATTGTATTTTATGAATGCTAATTAAAAATATTCCAAACAGGAATATTCAATCATATGTCGAGTATCAAAACAATTCTCTATGTTAGTTGTTATCTTCAGTTTGATAATTATCGAGATAAATCAAAAAAGTAATACAAATCGACGCTAAAAAACCATTTTTTGGGGCCTAATAAATTTAATTCTATAGGCTATTCACATAAAGGGTTTTGTTTACAATTGCAGCAGCTTAACAACGATTAAATAATGTAGAATGAGCTAGTATTTAAGGGAAACACTTCATTGCAAGAATTATGTGAGTTTTTAGGAAAACAGAATCAGTTCTGAAGCACCCTAATATATATATATATAATATATATATATATATATAACGACTTTAGATGTATACGGTTGTGATCTTAATACCTTCAATATGACGACCGATTTCTAGTGGTGATAATGTTGATGTTCTTTCCCATACTCTACACGTGGATGGAGTGATGTAGGTAGCTGTTTGGTTGAAGTCTTGGGGGTAATAATATCTAACAAAATTTTATGCCCTTACATGTACATATAAATATATATATGTATGTATATATTGAGTAAAAGATACAAGTTACAACCAGAAATGCCATTGTGAAAATGGATGTTTCTATAATACATCATATAAAAAAAAACAAAAATTGAAGAAAACTTTTCTTACAAAGTAAGTGTTGATTTGTACGTTAACCAGTGGAAAAATCCTTTCGAAGGTTTTTTGCTTGTTGAAACTGTTGAGCTTGACGATGAAAGTAATATAAACCTAAGGTCCAGCGAACACCATCAGATTTTCTGATCAGGAAATCTTACAATATACACTGGCACCTAAATATCAAATCATATTCACGACGTAAATAATTCCAGTTGAAAAAAAATAGAAAAAAAATTGCCAAATCTTTTGGATACGGTGAAAACGAGCAACTAATGATGAAAATATGTAAATTATGGGCAGTTTGGAAATATATGAGGATATATTGAAATTTAGCCGAAAGTTTGTAAAGCAATAAATTATTGAGAGCTCTAACAAAATTGTGGTATGAATACTTATAGAATCCCCTAATAGTCCATAGCCTAGCCCATCATCACGATAATAAAAATATGAAAAGAGATAGCGGATTGAAAGTTTGATGGCGTATTTGATATTTAAAAATTTAAATTAATCATGGGTCCAATTGACCCATGACTCAACTTCTAAACTATAAGCGAAAGAAGAAAAGTTAATACTTATACAAAAAAAAAATGTCATTTTTTTAAAAAACAAGCAACTTTATTTGAAATTTATGTTCATAAACGGCATACAAAACATATAATTATATTTATAATTCCTATAAAACATGAACTGCATATTTAGTGTATTTTACTAATGATCATGATTTAAAATCGTTCAAACATTGATATCCAACCATATGCCGGTTATTTATAGAATTACTGTCAGTTATTATCTTCGCTTTTATAATCATTAATAAAATAATCCAAACTGGTCTCCCATAATATCTTTTCGTTCCCACACTGATTAGCTTCGTTCAGGATTTAAATTTTAAAATATTAAAATTCATAAACTCCAACCTTTTACGATTGTTAACGTGCGAATTATTGTGTAAGCATGTAAATAGATACAGCGATTATGCGTTCTATCCATGATCTTTGGTAGTAAGGTTGAGTTTCTAAACAAAGTTTTTCACCAGAAAAAAAATTTTTAGACATTTTTTTTGTTCATCTCTGACTAGTATTTTATTTACATATATACAACAAATTTTTTCCCTTGCTTGTTTTATCCTCACCGATAAGAAGACGAAAAAAAAAAGTTATAAAGGATAATATTAGTTTGTAACATTAATTTTATTATCCTAGTTTCGTATAGGGATAACATTTTTTTGTTTCTTTTCCGCAGGAAATGCGAATAATATTTGTCGGATTTTAAAGATCATAAAATTGAAGATATCAATAATTCTTTTTCGAGTCATCAAAAATGTGAATTAATTTAAAATTAATAACATTAAAATAAATCATTAACAATTTGAACTTAAAAAGAAATTAAATTAAAATTCAATCAGAGAAAAATTTTTATTTCAAAAGTTTTGCTTTTTAAATGAAGAATTTCAAATATTTTTAAAGATTAACGATCGTTTATTGAGCTTTTATCTGTTAAATATAAAAGATTGCAAGTAATGAGTAAGCGTTTAGTTTCATGCTAAATTCATAATAACCTACAAAGGCTTAAATGGGGGAAAAACTCAATAAAAAATTGCTTATTCATTGTGGAAAACTTTTTATATATTGAGAATAAACATGCTCATTGATTGGGAATTTTTTATCATTTAAAAATGTTCTCAAATTTGATATTTAAAAATAAATTTTGATTATGAAATTTCCACTACTATAAACGCTATTGAAAAATAGACTTACTAATAAATTTTTAATATAAAAATTAAAGGCGTATTTATCACAATACGGAGGCGGAAGCGGCAACAACGAAAAATAATGGGTAAAATTTGGTAAAACTAAAAAAATAAATTTCTTATAATTTGAGTTCAAAATTGATTTTGATTATGAAATTCTTACTATTAACGCAATTGGAAAATATACTTTTTATTGAATTTTTAATAAAAAAATAAAAAGAGTATTTATCAAAATATGGTAGACGTGAATGGAAGTAAATAATTAAAGATTCGAACCCCACCCTTTTTGGATCCTTTATATTATATAACTGTCATAATATTTAACTGTCATATAATTTATATATGTAAGGAGAATTTTAAAAACTTTTACTTATATCGTTCAGTTACAAACAAATTGATACCTGGACAAGTGAAAAACTATTGAAAACTTGTTAATGGGTACTTTTCAGTATCTGGTTCCGTGCTACGCTGAGCCTTTATCTGCCTATCAAATAATTGGAAAATTTAGATTTAGAGTTATATACAAAACATTATTATCAGATTTGAATACAAAGTAGAAATTTATCAAATTTAAGTATTTATATAATTATTTGGAAAATTGACTACGAACTTTTTGTTGTTTAATATTCAGTTTGTTCAAAAGTTGAGATTAATAAAAACAATTTTACTAACAGATTAGGTGTTCTTCATGTTTCAATTAAAAGTAGTTTAGTAAAATATTGTTTTAATATGAAAATCTCTGGTTATACTTATGGCGTCTGACATCCTTGGTGCCTGTCAACTCAAGTCGATGACAGGCGTTGTATTGCAGATCACTGTAGATGTAAAATAACCATTATTAACTACAATTTAGAACGATAAATATTCTAATAAAGTCATATCAGTTAATTTTTCACAAAAAATTAATACATTTTTCAAATATTATTTATATACGATTTAGAAGGTTATGTTAGTCATTCTGTTTGATTCATGTTCTCATAATCTTGAGAGAATGTAAATAGTTAATAATATCAAAATTCTAACATACACGGATATATATGAAAATATTTTAAGTGAAAATGATTTTGAAAACATGAAATATATATATATATATATATATATATATATATATATATATATATATATATATATATATATATATATATATATATATATATATATATATTTTATATATAAATATATATTATTTATACATATATATATATATAATATATATTTATATATAAAATATATATATACTATACCTCCATATATCATTTTAAATGTAAATAAATGTTTATTATGAACAAAATGATAAGCTTTTTGCCTTAAGGCATTTGTTCAAAATTCACAATTAAGTGTACATACAGAATAATATTATATCAAATATAAAATTTGTTATTTTAACCTAATGTTAAAGTACGATATATTTAATACAATATTCATAATTACAAAAATATTTTTGTTTAAATTCAGAATTTTTTAATATTTGTTTAACTAAAGAAAAAAACAGGGGTAGTTCTGTGTAGTGATTCAATTCCCATTTTATACTCTTAGAATTATTTCTAAGTACATCAGTATGCTCTAGAAATTTTCAAAATTTCTTTCAATTGTCCATTTGGGTCTGAATTTGGTGTTGTCATGGAATAGTTTTATATTTATCGAAATTTTAATCACAACTAATCGTAATTTTAAAAATAAAAAAGTTTCTTATTAATTTTTTTTTATTAGTAATTTTTTGAATATACAATTTAAATTTATTGACTGTAACTAATTGATTTCCTTACCTAATAATTTTAAGTAAATTTCGTAAACAGAAAAAAGTTGTTTTTGTCCCGAAAATCGATATAAACATTTATATAATATCTTTGCGTTTTTTAAGAGTCGAAAAATGGAAATTTATTCGAAAAATCCTAGAGTTTTCTTCGATAATATCCATAATAAACATTAAAAATTGTATACAACTATTATGATTTTGTAGTAGTGGGAATTACTGGTTGGAAATATATTAATTAATACGGATAATTGAATTTAACCACGTGCTTGATGAATGTCCATACAGAATGTTAAAAGCTTAAACATGTACATTATCTGTTCTAGAGTAATATTTATATAAAATTTCGACTAAATATTATAATTAAACAAATAAAAAAATACAAAAGAAACTCAACAAATTTGGTTTCCAGCATTTCATCATTTTATTGATAAATTTCTCAATATCATTCTTATATCCACCAAAGTTTTAGAAAGTTGACAGTTTTTCTCTCTTAAAATAAATAATTCCCTAAATCTTGTGGGTCTGAGCTTTAACAATCATACACACCAGGCCCCGTGTTTTAATAAAATTATCTACCTATAACGCATAAATCGTTTGAAAACTATATTATAATGTTGATGTTAGAAAAGATTCAGAAAAATAAATTATAAATAATATATATTATTTTATTATTATAGATATTAATTTCAAATAGGAATATATATATAGTTATTAAATCAATAAACCATAAATTGAATATTTCGTTATATCGAATATAATATTTGAAAAAGTTTTTAACAAATAATAATAATAATACTACCGATTTGGATAATTTGGTATACCTATAAATATAAGTTTACACACATCTATAATATATATATGCTCCAATATAATAAAAATACGAAAAAATTTCCATTTTAAAATCATTATGTCTGTATATTTTGGTGCCATCGCATATAAAAATCTTGTGTATACCGATACGAGAAAAACGTGATCTTATTATAAATTTTTCTCGATTTTGTGTTAGACAAATATTATTTGGGTATCTTTATATATAATAAAATAGTACTTGCCAAATAAAAATTTAGTGAAAATGACATTTCTATAATGTTAGAGATATATAGCTTCGTTATTCTTTTTATTGAGTAAAATTTAGAGTTTGTAGATTTAGAAACTTTTCTTAGCAATAAAATTTAAATATGAAGCAAGCATGAGATTACTTATTTTATTCATTCGAAATTTCTTTTAACCATGAGATAATTTCACGTGACGTTCTACTCTGTCAATTTTTGAATTAGTAAAAAATTATAAAAATAATTAATTTCATTTAAATCTTCGCAAATATATACAAAAAATTTAAGCTCAATCAAGATTATTAATTATGATCCAAATATGAAATAGATTTTCTATTATTTCAGGTCTAAAATAGAAAATAAACATCAAAAATTTAATAATAACCATTTTAAATTATTTTACTTTCAGAAAGAGACCTTTTAGACGACAAATTGTAGTGAATTTTTTTATACATTTTTACTTACGATAAATATTTATCATTTTTGAATTTTGAAGCAAACATTTCATCATTTAGATAATTCGTTTAAAACGGTTCTTATATTATCCATATAATTTTTGAAGTAAAAATTTACACATTTATTTTTACTTGAATTACAAACGAAATTCATAAATCAGAAGTTTTGATGAAATAATTTTAAAAAAGATTCAAACTATAGTTAAGTGGTTTTGCAATGGAAATTAATTAATTAATTTATGCTGTAATTACAAAAGAAATCCACCAATCGGAATCCTCAACGCAGACGGAATCCTCGACGCAGTAAAAATATTATTTTAAGAAATCACATGGGTTTTTTTAATCAAACTTTTCATTTTACTTAAAAAACTTAAATTATATAATAAATAAACTAATACCAAAGTATTTAACAAAAATTTTTTTAATTAAAATAATACGCGATTTATTTTCAATCAGTCAATTATTTAAATTTCTGTTTATTCATTTTTATTTAAAGAAATTGAAAAAAGTTAAAAATTTGAAAAAAAACTGCAAAAGGCTGTTGATTTGAATGAGCAATATCTGTGTTTTTACAGGCAGTAGTTTTTATCTTTCAATCGGTGAAAAAAACTCGTGGAAGACTACGTATTGGTAATTTCAGTTATTAATATTATGGGGAAAATCTTTTAAACATACTTTTTTAAACAACTAAAGGAGGAAATACATTTGAAATTTTCATCATAATGTTTTCATTCAAACTATTAAAAAGAAAAAATCATCATGAATTTAAATTAATATTAAAACCAATATATATGATTAATTAGAATATAAATTCAATAGTTCGAGAGGAAGCGTTGCATTTTTTATGGTGATTTCAGGCCGATCAATTTTCGATTTTATTGAAAGTTTATATGAAATTGATAATCGAATGGCCGTTCAGCAGGCACACTCAAGGTGAACTAATAACTAGTTGGAGGAATAATAAAATATATTTCAGATCGCTTGAAATTAATAACTTGAGATAGTTTTAATAATGTAGTAAAAAAAAAGTCAGCATAATATTTACGGGTGGAATAATTGTCAGCTGATTATGACATTTGATTGTCTTAGATGGAGATTGTTGCATGGCTTGTCAGCAGAAATTTGTATCCCACTTGTACACCCTCTCGGAGCTTGCTGACTTTCATAACAGTGTATGACTGCTAATAAAAATTCAATTCCAACATAAATTAATCGACTTGAAATGATTGTGTCATTTGTAACGTTACTTCCCGGACCACATCGTAAATTAATTGAACTTAAAAAAATAAAATAAAAAGCTTAAAAAAAACATCGTAGTTAATTTGTTTTAAAATCTTATATAAAAAAAAATTAAAAATAAATAATTACATAATTAATAAACAAAATGATTGTAAATGAATTGAATTGAATAATAAAATAAGAGATTTTAGGTTTTGCTATAATAAATTCAATTAAGTATTATTAATGTGTGTTTAAAAGAACGTGTTAACTTATTCAATCAATGTACATCATATAAACAAATACGTTATACGTAGTGTGCATTTTATATTATATGTTATACAGATTGAGGAATTAATTCAATATAGAGAATAATTTAAGGTTGTACTACGGCTTCTACAGCTAATACGATAGCTGGGTAGGCCAGTGATAGCAAAGTTCTTTTAAAAATACATCTGTAAAAATTAAATGAAACTTATAAAATTTGATATCAGAGTTCATTATTCTCGTTTAAGGCACCCAATTCTTTAGATTTATAATGAATTCGTAGCAACTCCAAACATATGATGATATATTAAATTTAGTCCAAAGCTTGTAAAAGAACAAGGTTAGGAAATATTGAAGATATATGCAAAATTTTGTTTTAGGTATAATGACATCATTAATTAGTCCATTTTAATTTATCCACCTATTTTTCGTCTACTTCCGTCCGTCATCAAGAAAATTCAAAAAATTGAAAAGTGATAGCAAGATAAAATTTTCATGGCAAAATCCATTATTGTATAGTTACAATTGATAGAAAGCCTGATGAAATAATAATAAATTATGAAACGTTGTCATAAAATAGATATACTTCATTGATCTTAAAATTTGGCTTAAATTTGATGGAAATGATATGAGATTAATTTTATTTTTTATTTAACGTCAAATTATCACATGTTAAAAGAAATGTAGCGCCAGTTTTCCCATCAGTTGTATGAAAAGAAGAAAGAAAAATGTTTATCTTGAAAATGATGGAAAAATCTGCCAGTTTGTCGATACTTCTGGGACTTACATCGAAGTTGCAATTCACGATGTTTTTTAAACGATTATGATGTCAAACTTAGATTTATCAGTTTCGATCATCTAAAATCACTAAAAAGTACTCCATTATAGATATATGGTTAAAAAAATATTTGATTTTGTATTTCCCCTAAATTACGAAGGTTAAACCAGGTTAAATTATAATGTTAAAAAAAAAAACCAAAATCAATCAATTTGTATTAAAAACCATTGATTCACTTACGATTTTTAAGATCACATCATCAAATTCATCATCGATTACCTCGATTGAAAGGTGTGTTTGCTTTTATTGAACATTATTTAATAGGTAATTTACAACTTTATTACAATACATTTTTTCTTTTTGTTGTTAAACTAACCAACCACATACTCACATATTATATTTGTTATTAATCATATAAATTAGGGAGGTAAAATTCAAGCCCTCTTTTTTTTTTAATACCAATTGTTTGAGGGTACCAGTTTAAAAAAGAAAAAAGTAAATTTTATTTTTTTGGTCGGTAAATTAGTCATCATCTGCCGTTTCACCACAGAATAACAATACGAATTAAAAGGGTGTTTGGGCACTGGAATAGGAAAGAGGGGAGATTAAAAATACCACAAGGTTTATAAAATTCTCAAAAAATTCCATCGTCCAATGTACATAATATATTGAATAAACGAATTTTCTAACAGAAAAAGTATTTACAAAAATTTTATATACAATGTGAAAATTTATTTTCTATGATTAATTATGATAAATTTTTCCATTTTATTTATTAGGAAAAATTAAAGATGTTTTAAATTAATTATATAGCTTAATGGCAAAATTTACAATTATTGATGTTTTAATATAATTTTTTATTTCAAATTTATATTTTGATGTGATTTACAAAATTTAAGAAATCTGAATGTAAAACTTTGGACCAAGCTACCTTTTCTTATTATGATAATATTGAAGTCTAAAATTATGGACGTCTAATGCTTCTTAAATATTTCTCTTTTACGTATAGTGAATTTAAATGGTAAACAAAACGACTAATTAACGATCGAAATTAAAAACAAATTTATTCTTTCGTCGAAATTCTATCAAATGAATTTATTTTTTATCAAATTGGTATTGTTTTTACTCTAACAATACTAAAAGTGTACTTTGGTAGATAATAAATTCGAAAAATTTTCAAAAAATTAGATTGTTTATTTTGCAATGTCTTAAAAATCTACCACTAAATATGGTGTAACTAAAATAAAAAGACCAACGGTCTAAGAGAGAAGACAAAAACGATTACTCGAACAGTACTTTATGAGTTCTAGATTTGTTCGAAATCTTTTTTAAAGAAAGCGTCGAAATATTTTGTTCATTATTTTTATAATTTTCAAAAATGAAACAAATATTTAAATGTTCTGTGCAAAAAAGATATCTCCTCGGCTTCCATAAATTGAATAATTATTAATTTTAAGTTTACCGAATAATTAACACAATGTCTGTTCTTGCAAGAGACAATCCTGTTCGAATAAAATTCAAGGTTTTTTAGTCTTCTATCCAGCTCCAATCCAAGTTTTCATGAAGAAAGTGCATTTTAAATACTTATAAAGAAATTTTATTTTTTAGATTTCTAATAATTTGAATAACAAAGTGGTAATTTTTGAAGAGGAAAAAATTATTTAACTTAATGTCACGGATCAGATTTCAAGTTTAAAAAATAGTTTACATTAGAATTAGAAACTAATGAGGAAGAAAAGTAAGAAAAACTAGAATCATTTGTTGCCATTGTAACGAGTTATAAAATTTAATTCCCATACTATAAAAGAAAATTAGCTTAAGTTGTAGATTCGATAAATATATGAAGAAATTTTCCAAAGAAAAAAAAATTCGCATTAAAACTGAAGGTAAAGAAATTTTTTTTTTGCGTAAAAACAAGATCTTCCAGATATTTATAAACGTTTAAAAAGTGAGTGATCTCATCTGTTAGATGAGATACTGCACATATCTCTTCGAGATAATGTTTGAAAAAGTCATCGTATACAAAAAAAAAAGAGACAACTGGCTCTTTATCTTACTATCTATGTATCTCTATCTTTATTTAAACACACAAACATACATAGATACATACATACAGATAATATATTGAAGGGTATAATAATATTCTAAAGTGAAATGGTACATATACAAACAGCTCCACCTTCATAACATATTTGAGCTCCGCCCTTATTGGCCCCAAATGCCACACTCCTCATGTCTGCCGATATCAATGTGTGTTGTGTTGCGTTGTTTGGATGACTCCACACACAAAACGGCTGAATAATAATATAACCGCACATAACACATTGGTGGTAAAGTTACAATACTTCGAATTCTAGCTGACTGTAGTACAGCGAAATATCGTGGAACGCACAAGTTTCCAAGTAAACATTTTTCGGGGGTGACTTTCCACTCAAATATTTACTTGGTAGATTCGTCAGCGTGTACAATATTATTTATTGCATCTTTTGGGGATACACATCAAATATACACGTTGGAGCCTTGTTAAGTTATGGGTCACTTGTGCGACAATCGCCGCAGATGTATACAGTAAATGTTTAAATATATATACGCCGCCCAGTGACCATCACTAATCGTGTGATCAACCAGAAGTGTGCGGAGTTTGAACATGACAGCGTTCTAGTGTGCATTTAGCGTTGCATCGACGCCTTCATCTTTAAAATATTAAATCAACTGTTGATTTTCAACGCTTTCTTTGGTGCAAAAGGACAACTAATATCCATTTACCATACACAGAGCTATACAGTATTTATATACATAGCTCACTCGTTTGCCAATTATTTATGCTAAATGCAATTTAACGAACTTATACTTATTTTCGCACGGTTTACTTTTCGGTGAATGACTTTTAGTGTGGTTTTAATAATCAATCAAAACTCTAAACTTATTTGAGAAAAGTGATTATTTTTTAAAAAAAATATATAATAATTTTCGCGCGTTAAATTTGCGACTGTGATATTTGTATTTTGTGAACTTAAAAGACTGTGTTTTAATAAAAAAAAAATAAAAATAAATTTTTATGTGTTTCGAACAAATTGTGATTTTTTAACTGAAGTTTACGGTAGTGCTTTAATTTTGTTTTCGTTGAAAGGTAAGTTTTTCTTTTAAGATGATTTTCCTCTTAACTGCAGCAGTTTAAAAAAAACAAACATTTTCATGTTTGTTCGTTATTTACCATTTTCATTTTAAGTAATTTTTAAATTCATTTTTCTTATATTTTCATCAAAATGTTTTCAAAATAATTTATAAAAGGTTCTGAAAAGAAATATTTATTACAACCTCAAAATAATTGGTAGATCATTTTCACTAAACAGATAAATATTTATCCCGCCGGTCGTGAATTTTGCGGCGTTTATCTCTATAATAAAACGGTGCGGCGCAATGAAGATCTAAGTAGTTAAATGGGAAAGTGTTTTAATTATTTTTTTCCGAAAATTTTTTTACGGATATTATTTTTCGCAAATTTTCTAACTGATACCAATAACTAACTATAAAATTATTTTAATGATACCAATAATTATATGAAATGATTTTCTCGTACGTTAATATTTATTGAAATATATTAAATTTTCGGTACAGATAAATTTTTATTTTTATTTACGTTTTAATTGTAAAATTCATTGTCTTAAAATTTTTATGGAACTGTTGTAATAATGATGCGACGCGCGTCGATATCCTTTATTCATAATTCGGCACAAAAAAATGAAATTTATTTGCATTAAATTACATTTCGAAAATTTTGAATATTAAATATTTTTAAAATTGCGAATACCTAAAATTAAAAAGAAACTGTGGAATTTTGAAAGTACTTCTCAATTTTTTAGAATAATCTTAATATATTTTTTCGGCGAATATTTATTATGTAACAAATTAATTTAAAAATTAATCCAAAAATTAGATTACTGAAATTTTTTATTTAAACAGATATAAACAAAATGATCTGACATTGTGATGTGTTCTGCCTGAAGAAATTCATCATAAATTGGCGCGAACTTTTCTGCAATATTTTATACATATCAAATATTTTGTCCATTTAATAAAACATAATTAAAAATAATTATTCTGTAAAAACACAAGTTCTAAGTAATTTATGAGAAATTATTATGAAAATATTAAATATTTTCTGAACACAATTGTCCGTCGCAAACGGTTCATTCAACATTTTATTAATCAATATATTCTCATTTTACAAATAAAAGAAGAATTATCTATTTAGAGAAATTATTTCTCCTCGTAGATTCCAGTTAGATTTTGCGATTTTCATAAGATTTATCATTATTTGAAAGTGTAATGTTTGTTTTTATGAAAATATTATCAAAATTTCTACATTTTAAATGCATTTAAGAGTATTGTGGAGTCGTCGAGAAAGGTTTATAAACATTCTTTTAATCAGCTGCCTTAACTATAATAAAATACAATCAACGT
The DNA here is from genome assembly GCA_020423425.1 of Chrysopa pallens. Classification (NCBI taxonomy): domain Eukaryota; kingdom Metazoa; phylum Arthropoda; class Insecta; order Neuroptera; family Chrysopidae; genus Chrysopa; species Chrysopa pallens. The sequence continues at coordinate 17,613,650 of CM035594.1, forward strand.
ATTGATTCACGTCGAGGTATACTTTTTAAAATTGAATGAATATTGCATAAACTACAAAAAATCAATTTAAAATGACAAAAAAAAATTTAATTTTAAAAAGATGTCCATTAAAGTTGTAATGTAAGATTTATTATTTACAATTTTAACACAATTTGCAACAAATATTGCTTTATAAAAGTTACATTATTAAACTCAAAAGTCGATATTTGATATTTAAGGATATATTTAATTTAAAAACAGATCCTTTTTGTATTTTTAAAAGTACCTGAAAATAGTATAAAAAATATATATTTATTAAATCAGTTTAGTGAAATTTAATCTGACTTACAAGAAATTACCTTTTAAATATCTTCTACTATAATATTTTATTAAAAACGACTATATTATGTCTATATATATATATGGATATATTTTGTAAAAAGTACCACGTATTAAATTTCATATTTTTAATTAAAAAAATATTTAAAAATAAACTTAAAAAAAAAAAAAAAATTTAAATTAAAAAGATATTAAATACAATTTTTATTTTTTAATATAAAAATATATACAATATTTTTATCTATTCAGAATTAAAATATATATTTTTTCTTTTTGTATTTTTAATAAAATATTATTTAATATATATTTTTATTAATATTTTCAATTTTTTTTTTGTCAACTATATTTTGATAATCGAAATAATATTTATTCTTTAATGCTTCTATAATTGCTGCTAAATTGGTCAATACCAGTATACGAATATCAAATTTCATTGAGAAATTTCAGATATCAACTATTCGAATTATTACAATTATTGTGCTATCACTTTGAAATATAAATTTAATCAGAAAGTTTGTAGTCTTTGAAAATATTGAATTTACTAACAGAATAGTGGTATTAGTACTATTAATAGATTCACAAGATAGAAACTTTAAATACGAAAAAGGGTGGTTTCTTAATAACAAACAACTTTTTTTTGAAACATGAAACATTGAAACAACTTTTGTTTGAAGAATAGAATAATTATATATTAATGTAATATTAGTTATAATACACATGATTATAATATAATAAACTCTTTAAGGTATCCGATTTAATCTATTACATTAATGCTAAAAATTCTTCAAATATTAGTACTCTAATCCTATGTTAGGTATTTATACAATTAACACTGTTAATATGAATCTTCACTTGTTTAACAAGAAGAAATGTAAAAAATGTTTAGTACAGAATCCGTCAATTGTTTTGGATGTAGATTTAGGTATGCTTAATGTTGGGCTATAATTACGCTACTTTGTCAAAGATATGCCAAGAAATTTTTACATATAGTATTCTTGTCGAAACAATAAAAAAATGGAAATGCATCAATTTTTAGTGGAGGCGCGATTTGTCAGTTTACCTATTAATAAACGCGCTTTTCTCTTTACTCGTTATTATTGGAATATAAGAAATGAGAAAATTTTTGATTTTTTAGAAACACAATTTTAATACTTACCTATATTCTAAAAAATACTTTATTGGTATCGATAATGTCAAAACTTTATTGATATCTCTATTACTTCAGAAAAAAGAGCAAGATCAATTACAAATATAATATGATTATGGTGGAAACGCTGAAAATAATTAATTTTGTTATAAATAGATATACTGAATATTGCGATTCCATTCATTCTAAGAAGTCGGAAGTTTTAAGTAATTATACGAAGAAAGTTGATAATTCTATATCAGAAAAACGCTTAACAGCATAAGTTAATCTTCGTGGAAGATGATATTCTATATTCTTGTACGTGGCTCTTTGAAAAATAGTCAAAATATTCAAGCTTTCAAATTAGAAGCGCTGCTTTTTTCAAAGTAGGTAACCGCAAATAAAATTTGATAAAAGAGAGACTTTGATATTCGAGTGTCAATTTTATTGTGTTTATCCGACGTCTGTATAAACTTTAATAAGTAATTATAATAATCTTTATTCAAAAAAACAATTTTATAATTACATTGAATACGTAAAAAAAATAAATTTACTTAAATATAAAAAATTTACTTCATATTACTTAAATATTCGGAATATTCCTGAGAACAATGGATTTGCGTCCATGAGCAACCTTTTGGATGCTGCTCCAACATTTATTTAAACGTTATATTAGAAAATTCATAAACGGAGCAGATGAAATTAAAAAAAAAAAACATAAGATAAAAACATAGATTCAAGACATTTTAGATAAAATTGATCAAAACTGCACAATTTCATGGTCTTATTAACAGGTTATAAACCAGAAATTAAATGAAATATTCATTGTTTCCAATGAAAAGTCGTTTCGTAAATAAATTTTTTTTTTGTTCATAAAATTTACTTCATATTTGTTCATAAAATGACATGATTTAATCAAAAAATTCATTTTAATTATATGAAATAAAATATTCAAAGATTTAAAGTCTTAAAATTAAATATATACTTAGGTATAAATGTAATTCTAGTAGCACATTTTGATTTAAAATTAAGTAGTTTTTAAAACCGGCTTAATAAAAAAAATAAAGAAGATATTCTTATAACCATACAAAGCCTTATTATTTTTTATCTATTTTGGAGAGTTTTTAAGTTGAAATGGATTCAAGCCGGTATTTCTTTTGTAATTTTTAAGAGATAAAAACACTTCTTTTCAAAAAAAAAAGTATTAGAAGATAACTTTAAAATATCTACTGTGTAAAAATTGAGTATATTGTTTGTACAAAATACTATGGCGCTTAATACTTGATTTTCGGTTAGTAAATTGAAGCGCCAAGTTTTAATAACGTGTTGAATTTTAAATTTACAATAATATCAAATTATTACAATAGTAAAAACTCTGGTTCAGCGTTTTGGTGGAACTAAACAATTATGGCATTTATTTTAAATTTTTTTCTTATTGAAATTGGAAAAACAAAATAAACATTTGTTCGTTTTAAACTTGACATGTGGCGTAAGAGTCCGAAATTTCGGGAACTATCGAGAAAAAAAAACTTATTAGTCGTTATAAATGTCAATCATGTATTTATCATTTTCCAATATTCCTCAGAGCCCTAGAATTTTTATGGAAGTTTACATCGAAGTTATTGAAATTGATATTTAGATAAAAACTATATTTTTAGATTGATTTGAAATGATTTAAAAAAAGTATTTTTAAAGTTACAGCGATGCGACGGAAGATTTTCAAACAATATTCTTAAAATATTAATGAACAAAACTAATAGAATTTTTATAGAAAAACATTTAATTTTTATTGAATGCATAATATCTCAAGAATATTATATCAAAATTTCAAGTAGATAGGAGTAAAGTAACACCTTCTTAACCACTCACGACAACGTTATGAGTAGTTAAAAAGGCCAGATTTGCCATATTTAGACATCATGGAGGATATCAACGTTCTTTATGGATCTGAAATCAATGATTCAGTATAAGTGTAACTCCCTTATGAAAGTTTTCGATTATTCGAAATTGTTTACAGTTCAAAACTTTATAGCGTTTTTCTCACAACTCACGTTTTTAAATTCTATATATAAATATGTCAGAGTATATTAATTCGCCCGCCATCAAGATAACTCAAAAACGAAAAAGAGATAGCGAGCTAAAATTACTGCAACGCATTTTGTACTTAAACATTGAGTTTAGGTTCGTGAATGAGCAAAATGGGTCAAATGGATCAACTTTTAAACCATTAAAGATAGAAGAAATAACAACAATTTTTGTTTTAAATATTGTTTCGTAAAATGTTTGGATTCGTCATCTAAACAATTAACTCCGTTAGTTGTTATCTTCACTTGTTCTTGTTAATTCGGATTAGAGCACACATTTTGTATATTGTTTCAAGTGAATCATAAATATGATAAACTTAATTATAAATCGATTTTTATTTTCCACTTGAAATAAAATTGAAAATCTCTAGAGTAACACTAAATGTATGTACATACATATTGTGAACAAGCATGTCACCACGTCAGGAGGTCAACAAATACTTGTGTCTCATAAAACGTACAGTTAAAATATTATGAATATAAAAATAAATATACGAAAAATAATTCAATATTATTAAACTATACTTGAAAAACTTATTTACTATTACGATTTAATAATTTCGCTTTGTGATTCTTCTATCAAATAGTATTAATAAATACTCTTATTAAATATAGTTTAATATTGTTGTATATTGTGTTAGTCTCTAGCACCTACTTCAAAAATAAATTAAACTTTATAGCACATAATAAGATACCACCGTGGGTGTTGATTCATAAGAGTTTGACTGATGTATTTGTATTGTCAATATGAAAATATATACAAGGAATTAAACTATCAAAATCTGTCATCAGACTTTATCTTATATAGAAATATTTGTTACAAATATTTAATCTTCGATCATTTTTTTCAATTGTCATCCACAAAAATTACAATAAAATGTCATTTTTTGTAATTAATCAATAATTTTTGTATATTATTTGATATATAATTTACATGCAAACAATTGTATATATCAAATGTCAAACAAAAATTATTGAATAATAACAAAAAATGATATTAAATGGTAGTTTTTGGATTGAAAATTGTAAGAACGATTGAAGAAATTGCATTAGTAATTATTTTTTAATTGCAAATATAACTAATTATTCATTTAACACACGAAGTTGAAAAAATTTTGATACATTATTAACAAAATGAATTAATTGTAAACTTCATTTTCAAAGATATCAGATTATTATTTCTAACACAAAACTACATTTTCCGAATAAACAAAGATTCTAAGATGCTTAAATTACTATTTGTATAAAGTAAAGTATTTTATACAAATCGATTCAACTATTTAAATAATACAATAATATGTTTGTAACAATGTATTTAATATGTTTTATATATAACTATAATATGCAATAATATCGTGTGGTAGTATTATTATAAGGTGCAATCACCCCAAAATATGGTACTTAACTTTTAAGAAACCATAGTAATGCCCTTCATTTGATCATATCAAATATATTTATATATTATTGCAAGTATGTATGTGTTAATAATAATACTATTTTACTGTATATAACAAACTCACAATTCAAATAATTGTGAAGTATCTATCTAATGTGTCAGTCATTCATCAAAATAACGCACGCTTTATCTACAGAGTGGAATTCGAGAGTAGAAAATCTAATATTTTATTATTAAAAATAATTTGTTATAGACAAAATGTTTAGCTATAAGCATTTCTATCAAAAATAATTTCTTTAATTTTTCCTTATAACATGTTCATAAAAAAACTTATATCCACGTATTAACCTTGAATCGGATAAAATCGTACTTTTCTAAAATGCAAAACATTTATTTTTGGTCTGCATTTCGTTTTGGATATTTAATTAACCCTTAACCACCCAGTATACATTTATGATGTAAGTAGCCAGTTGTGTCTTGTAGATTGTGTCTTGTTATCCTTACCGTGTATGAGGAAGGGATTTCTAAACTGATTGATACGCTACAAGTGTCTAAAATTTATAATAAAACATCCATAATTTAAAAAATGTAATTACTTGTTCAATTGTTTGCATGTAAATTGTATAGTAAATATTAAACAATAATTATTGAATAATTACAAAAAAAAAAAGACATTTAATTGAAGTTATTGGATTGTCAGAATGATCTAAGAAATTGCATTAGTAATTATTTTTATTTGCAAATATAAATAACTATTCATTTAAATTAGTTAATAAATTTTAAGAAATTTTCCATGTTAAATCATACACCATTCACAGAGCTTTATTATTTTATCCATAAACTAGTATGTCGTTACCATAGAAACGAATGAAAACATTTGGATACAAAGTGCCCATAGAAATCTCGGTAATTTGAATGAAAACATAGATGTGGATATTGAATTAAATCAAATGAAATCGTTTTTACATATTTTTGTTCCAATAATGGTGGAGGCGCAATTAAGTAAGTCAATATATCAACTATTATTGCGTTTACATATTTATCTGCGCTCCCACCATATTTTTCACCCTAGAATATCTATAGTAATAGTAAATTATTTTTTTTAATAACGCTGGAATTTTTATACAATAATTATTTTATAATTGGTTGATTGATAATATTAGAAAAGTATCGAAAATGGATATGGGACGTTTGTAAATTCTTGAATAATTAAAATTGGAACAAATACGAGGGGGATTTGGATAGAATTAAGATTGACAAAAATCACGGTTTTATAATAGGTAACTTTATAGGAAATAAATTTTACTATAATTTAGATTATCTTTTCCTATTTATTTCAATATTTTCAGGGATATTTACGTTCAATATGCTGAAATCAAATTAAAAATAGTTCGGTTAGTACTATTAAATTAAACAAGTATTTCTCTTCCCTGGTCAGATCTACCTTCATAGCGTCTTTCCATTTTGACTTCTATATTTAGAACACCATAATTTCCACGGCTATCAGATTCGATAAACTTGAAAATAAAGTTGTATATTGTATTGTAATAATTACAATACATTTGGCTACAAGACCACAAAATCAGCATGGTGAATTTTTTGACAACATTTTACCAATTTTTATTTCATAGGAAATGTTTTGACAAATGTATTAAAGAAGTACTATTTTGAAGTGACATTAAGAAGTTTTTTGAAACAATATGTATTCAATTGAATTAGCACTTTGTCTGTCACTGATGTGAATGTTTAATAGCATCTGTGTAGAAAACAAAAAATAATCACCAAACTTTCATTGGTGGTACTTTTTTAAATATAAATATTAATTTAACACAATATTAAAAATTTATAAAAAAAACAAGTGAAGCTAACAACCAATCGAGTTAATTGTCTCGATACTCGATATATGATTCAATATCAATATTTGAATTATTCTTAATGATATGCATTCATAAAATACTCTAAATATGCAGTCCATACAGTAATAAAACACATATATAATAATAATATGTATTCCAATTATATATGTGGTTATTAGCTAAATTTGAACTGAAATTGTGGCGAATCTGAACAGTTTACGAAAAAATGTTTCAAAAAAGTCTATTTAAAAAAAAAAGAAACTTGTTTGTCCTTGGAGTTTTCTTCTATCTTTAATGATTCAAAAGTTGGATCATGGATCTTACTTTGTATGCCTAAATTTGAACTCGCTATCTGTTTGCGTTTTTGTTTTATCTTGTTCACGAACAGACTGGCATACGAAAATTGACTATTTAGATAGTTCTATGTTAGTGTCGTCAATATTTTCTAGTGTTAGAAAACTTTAGACTAAAATAAATATCCTCTGACATGAGTATAATAATTTATCTATTCCAAATTTGAAGTGTTATAAATAAATACAAAATTTTTGTGAAATTCTACAGTATTTTTTGTATTTAAAGATTATTTTTTTGATATAAGTCGTGTGAATCTGCAACAATTTCCCTACTGTCCAAGTAAAATACATTGTCACATTTTTAAAGTTAAACAATGTTCGAGTAAAAGATATGACCACGTTGTGCAATATTTAACATGAATTACGTCCTGTATTTGTTATTTATGTTATTCATGCTGCATTTCTATATTTGTTAATAATATTTAGTTACAAAATAGAATCCTTATTTTTAGACAACGTATTGACTCGTCTATTTTAATATTATTTTATTGTTAATGAAAAAAAAAAAAACAAGCATATACATTCTATTATTACCATTGAAATGATGAACATTAAACATTACTTACCTTTTTATTTAGACTATAAGTCGATAATAAATATCCCTTAATATCATTTTATGAAAAGGGATCATTGATGGGTGTGAGTATCTATCAGTGTATGTTCGTGTTGGGACTGTGTGTGATAAGCTATCTATCAAAGGTCATTAACTTTCAAAAAGCTTCAAATAATGATTGTATTATCTATGTGAAGAAATACATCAATAATTTTGGGACTTTGGATTAAAATCAAACTTATTCTCTGTTCGATTTGAGTTTTTTTCGAACTAACCCTAAGTGTTTGCGCTAATAGTCTAAACTATTCTGTAAACAAGTGAAGATAACAACTAACTGACTTAATTGTTAAGATACTGGACATATGGTTCAATATCATTGTTTGAAGTTTTTTTAATTAATATTAAATACTATAAATATCCAGTCAATACAGTTATATATACTTGGATAGTAATATGTATTGTAATTATCAAATCTGTAATAATTAGCTAAATTTGAGCTTAAATTGTGGGGAATCCAAATAAACGTTGTTTCTTTTTGTTCTTAAATTTTTCTTCTAAATAAATCTTTAGAAGAAATAATAAAACTTAAAAGTTGGGTCAAGATCATTCATTGGACCCAATGGACCGATTTTGATAATTCACGAATTTAAACTCACTTTTTATGTTTAGAATACGTCACACCAAAATTTTAGCCCACTTTCTTTTTTTTTTTGGAGTATCGTGATGGGGGTCGGACGGACAAGCGGGAATTAACTAATTAGATGATTCTATATCAAATTTTTGTTTGTGCGGTCAATTTGTTCTAGCGTTACAAACTATTGACTTAAATTAATATACTTTATATTATGTATGTCGAGTGATAAAAATGACAGATAATATAAAAGTAAAGTATTCTAATCCTGAAATGCATGATGGGACTTGTGTCAAAACTAAAGCTGAGCACAATTATGATTATTAATATAAGTACTTTAAGTATATTGAACACTTATTTTGTAATAAATATGCTCTGTTTTAATTTTGACACTTTTCCTATCATGCATTGTAGAATTAGAATACCTTATTTTTATACTATCCTAGAATACTTCGATTAAGATGACACAAATGGCTGAAATTAATACTTTTATAGAAAATGCGTGTGTAAATTTGTCTTAGATTATATGCATGCAAGATCGAAAAATCTTAAAAATATAAAATTGATAGAAATAATTATTTGAATATCTCGTAAATTGAGTTGATCATAAGTCCAATAATAAATACATCAGTTATTGGTGATAGCTTTGTTTTTTTTTATGTTTCTTTCATATAAATATCACAAAGAAAACCGCATGCTAAAACTTTAAAAGAACACATAAAATTTTTTCAAACCCTTCTTTTAAAAATGCATATATATATTAATTAAAAAATAAAAATAAAATTTAAAGTTATAATTAAGTTGTATAAATGTGTTTGTGTTTGTTGGCTGGGCTGTGTGTGTGTGTGTCACACAGAGGGTCGACCGATTATTACACAACAAACTTGTTAAAAAATAAAAAACCAGCTGAAAACTCAATTCGTATTGATTTTCTTCTTACTGTGTATATGAATTGCGTCATAATCAGTCAATATCCAAAAAATATAATTTATTATGTTGGGTATGAATAATAGAAGACAGATCAACATATATTTATTGAGTAAATTATGGTACAATTTATTTTTATACTCAACATGCATAATATGTCTTAATTAATTTAAATTAATATGAGTATATTAATTTTAGTCTGTCGTCGTTCCGTCATTACGATAACGGTCAAAAACAAAGAGACATATTCAGCTGATATTTGGTGACGTATTCTAAACATAAAAAGTGAGTTTAATTTCGTGAATAAGCAAAATTGATCTATTGGGTTCAATCGATCCTTGACCTTACTTTAAAACTATAAAAGATAGAAGAAAAATTTGTTCACAAAAATGTTAATTTTTTGGAAAAAACAACTTTTGTGTAAAACATTTTTTCGTTAAATGTTTATGTTAGTATTATGAATGTATAACTGAATAGACTGGATATTTATAATATTTTGTTTAATTAAAAATAGTCCAAACAATGAAATTCAATCATATGTCGAGTATCTAAAGAATTAAGTCTGTTAGCTGTTATCTTCACTTGTGTAAATTTAAATGCATATTTAACGTATGAATCGTATCCGGTTCGATGTTGAGGCGAATTTCTTATTAGATAACGAAATCTTAGAAAACAGGAAATGGACATATCGAAAAATATTCAAACCCTCTCCAGAAAAATGTACGAATATCATACAATTTTTTTTTTGATTATCGGGAGTAAATATGATATTTTCGCATACAGAAATATTTCATCTATACATCTCTATAATATTGTTCATAACCGTTGAAGCATAAATTTAGTGACACGTGATCACTTGTTTAATTTTTATTTTTTTATTTTATATCACATATAGGGACATAAATAAAAAAAATACTGGTGCTACTAAGCCTTCTATGTCATATGCCGTTATAATGATTGTTTGGCAAGGATTTAGTTATTATTATATGTATAATTATCATTATCACATGTGAATAATATTTGAAAATTAATGAAAAAAAATATATATATGTTCATATATTACAATAACGTATTAAATCCCTATTTTGAATAAATTATTTTTGGTATAATTTGAAACGAATTAAAATTGGGTCGAAAATTGTCGTAACTAGAAAATTAAATATTTAATTAGAAAGTCCAAACGTTATATAAAATCGACATAATTTAAGTGTTAGAAACGGTTAACAAAAAATTAATAATGATTATAAAAAAATATGTTGAATTTTTAACAGAAATTTCATCTAAAAGAGGGCGGTAAAAGACTTACAATTTTAAATGATAACACAAAATAAGTATTAAAAAAATTTAGTTATTTGAGTTTCAATTCAGAGGTTAGGTAATTAATTTAAAATAAAGAAATGCTTATTATGAAAATTAGTTAACTACATTTATTTCAATTTCAGTCAAATACGAACTTCAATTAAATCAGATATTTTTTTATGTGAAAAACAGAGGTTAGAAAATTGAGATTAAGGCTCATCGCACACCATCACATTTTCTGATCAGAACTCTTATCACGTATTTTATTTTATATTACAATCCGCACACGATAAGAATTCGCATAGCATCAGAATTTCTTATATGAATATCTTACGATGTTATCTGAAGTATAGGCCAACTTTGAGTCAAAAAAGTAAGTTATAAATTTAAAATATTTGAAAGTTCATTGGTTCATTGTACGTATCCGATGATATCCGATGATATGTGTTTGCTTAAGTTTTTTCTCTTATGTACGATCATATTTTCTTATATCAATTTCTTATAAGACTGTCCGATGGTATGCGTTGACCATCAGATTTTCTGATCAGAAAATCTTACGGTGTGTGCTGACCCTTTAGAAGATATTTTTTTATGTGAAAAAGTGAGATTAGATTTTTATATAAACACTGTTTTCATGTTAAAAATCAAGAGAATTATCCAGTTTTGTACTGTTTTCGAATTTAATCACTTCTCAATATCCACCGGTTTTCAACCTTGAATAGGAATAATTCGAAGAAAGTATTTTTACAAGTCTTTAAATTAATGGTGTATACCAACATGTACATTTTGCCCTTAATACTAAAACGTAAGCGGTATACTTTTTTCTATTAATAAAATAAAAATGAAGAAGTCATCTTAACAATATTTGTTATAGAAATCGGTAACTCTTTGTAGGTATAATAATATTTTTATTTACTTACAATTACTAACATAGAATTACAACACAACTATAGAATTATATTTATTTATTTTTTTTGAATCGTTTGTGGGTAGTGCTACGTGCACTAGCAAGCAACAGATAATAGGCATATAATAATAATAAGGACACAAGTTCTTTTTTTTTTTTTCATTCACTAGCACACAGAGTTTTTATTTTGTGTGTGTAGAGTCAAATAGTTCAATGTTGTACATGTATGGAGTAAGTCCCCTTTTTTTTGTGCTTTGGACTGTTTGGAGAGTAAGTAGAATGTACTGTATGTTTGTCATAGATGTAGGAAAAAAGCACTTACCTCTATTTTCAATTGATCCCTGTGTAATTCATGATATAAAAAAAAAACTCATACTGGTCTAGGGTGGACAATAAAACTTTTTTTATCTTGGGAATTCTTATCAGTTCAAACATATTTAAGAAGTTTTAAGACTACCAAGATTTTATCAAGATTCAAATCCTAGTTAATTAATCACTGGATATTGGACATAAAGACAAATTTCTAAGCGAATATTTCTAAAAATGATAGTTTGCTAAAAATATAAGAAACCAGAGTTAAAACTGCCCTTTTTGGTAACTTGAGTGAGAGTCTTTACCTTAATTAGTATTCCCTTAGTTTCTTTGGACCTTAAGACGTAAAATAGTGTTTTTATTTGAAATAGCATAAAATTTCCGTGTCTCAATTGTCAAGATGAGAGCTTCAATTTTAAATTCAGCTGAAATATATAATAAAAAAGTTTGTACAAAATCAACACAATTTAGTTGTAAAAAACGGTCCATAGACACTTTATGTTGATTAACTAAATCACGCATGTAAGCTTAATGCCTAAAGTTAATTTTGGTTGAAAATTTTTGCTCGACTTGTAGATAGGCCCTTGTATTAATAGTTCATATTCATAAACAACTTGAGTGTTACCGCGTTCCGTTTTTCTTTCTCTTTCTTAATTTCAGTTAGAAAGTTTGATTCTTTGAAAAGCTTTAAATATTTACACATCAGAATCCCTATCTTGCATGACATATGTAGAAAAACTTAGCTCCGAAAAGTCACATTCCTAATATATTTTAGATACATTGATATTTTAGATACATCCTATATATAAATTTTTTACTCAAATCTAACCATCAATGTGGTACACACAATCGTATGTGGCTTTATAAGTATAATTAAAATTTACATTCATTCAAAATGAAAAGAGGTTATGTTATTCACTACCTATATATAGGTGAATGTAGTTGTAGTATACTGTACATAGTCTTTATATTATATTATATACACACAATTACAGTAGTTCTCACACAGAAAGAGACCTGACTGGCTGGCTGGCTGGCTGGCTGGCATCATCAGTGTGTACAAGCTTCAGTTTCAGACTTCAACATCGTCAACATCATCAAAGTTATTGAAATTACATCAAAGTTAATGATGTGTTTTATTGTGTTAAATCAACAAAGTAATGAATGAATGTCGAATGAGTATATGTATGTATGTACTGTAAAGAGTAAAGGTATCTACTTTACCGACCCACTACTTTTTTTTTTTTAAATATATTTTTTTGTTATTAAGTATTTGTATGTAAAATACTTAATAAATAAAAATTCTACTTTTGATTTGCTTTTGTAAATAAAACGAAGTTTTGGACTATTTGTTAGAAGTTATATTTAATGTTTTTGATGTTGATTGTCTATGTTTTTGATAAAAATTAGGTTATGTTTAATTTAAATTGTGTTAGGTTAGGTTAATGTTTAGGTTACTGTCTTTATTATAGATTTCTCTTTTGTTTTTTGATTTGTATTCCACTTAAATATCCCTGCAATGTCCAATCTTATAAGGCAAATATCATGAAATTTAGTACAGGTGCTCCGAATAGTCATACCAACCTAAAAAATAAATTTAGACATAAAAAAATAAAAGGGCGCGAATTAATGCAAAATTTGTATTTTATATTTGTTCTTTATTATAAAGTGTATCTGTACCATTTCAACAAGTCTCATATTCTTTCAACATTTATTTAAAAAAAAAAAATGATTTCAAAGCCAAGAAATTTTATTCCAAAAAAACATATTTCTATACCAATAAAAAAAAGAAATAATATTAATGGAACAGTAATTAACATATATACAAATTATTTTTTGTTGAATACACAGAAAAACATATTTTTAATATAATTTCTTTGTATTATTATTTTTTTCTATACAAAAAAAAAAAAAAAAAAAAAAGTACAAATTATGAATACAACATATTTTAGAATAATTATTATAGGACGAAAAGAAAACTGTGTACACGTTTTGGCTTACAAAACGTAGAGTTAAGAGTTACATTTTAGAAACACAAACAGTTTGTACATTTTATATATTTTAATATAAAAGAAATTTATACTCGGAGAAAAAAGGCATTTTTTTTTTAATCTTTTACCGACAACTGTGTATGTGTGTTTTCTGTTATTCAGTTTGGTAAATACACCACCCATATATAAGTCGTAAAGAGCGCTATTTTACAAAGTCGTACCATGAACTTTCTTATAAGAGAGCTACCTCATTGTCCCGGAAGTAATACCTGAATCGATATATTATTAATTACAATAATATTATGTAAATCTATGTATTATAATTAATGTCTTAGTACTCTGAAATTGAAGCAAATCTAAACGCTTTCACATAAAATGTTTCGAACAAAAGTTGTTTGTATTTAAAAAAAAAATCGATGCATATACGCGCGTCAGAAGCTATACTTATCATTGAAAAACAATTTTTGATTGCATGTAAATAATTAATTACAATAAAATAATAACAGGACAGGAGAAGGATAGTCAAAACAGCCAATAAACCTCAGTTTAAATTTGAAAAATTCAATAAATATATATTTTCTTACATTTAGTGTAACATAAATCATGATAACAACAGCTTCAACCTGTGTATTTTGTGTAACGGTGATGCGCGTGAATTTAAAATTTTACTGTCATCATTTTTTCAAAACGCGCTTGTAGAAGAATAACTTCAAAAGATTTTTTTTGTATAAGAAATTTTTTTAAATCATTTATAGTTTAAACGTTGAGTCATGAGCCAAAGGACTCAATAGATCAATTTTACAAACACAGACATTTTTATGAACAATTGTGAAAACGATTTTGATGATTTTCAAACATTAAAATAATATGTAGTTTCTGGTTTTCGAGGTGATTCCAATAGATTCCCACATAAGGAAGTTAATAAGTTGAAATTGGAATGAATGGTGAAGGCATATGATGATTATAAGCAAACGAATAATAACACACAGTCAGAGAGAGCTGGTGCACCAATGGTAAATGATATAAATAAAAGTAATAATAATATATGTAACGAGTTGTGTTTTTTTTTTTTACTTGAAAATTTTTATAGAAACATTTTCACTGGTTGTGTAACCTTTCAAAGAAAATATAATTTGTATAAGTACTTTTTTTTTTGCTGTATGTATATGCGGTTTGAATTTGTATAATTGTGATTTGTCCCTTTTTTCTCCATGCAAAATGTATGTAAGATGAAGTTTTATGGAAATGAAGGAAGATATACTTAGCTGAGAAGGGTTTTGTATATCTTTCGGAATCTCAAAAAACTTAGTAGCCAATCGTTATATGGATGTTATTTTTGCAATATACAGCCCAAACTACCTTCATGGATATATTTTTATCAATCGGAAACAAGAAATTCTCTTTGAAAAAAAATGAAAAAATTATTTTGTCTCCAATTTTGCCAAAATTATGTTCATGTGGGTAGTTTATTCTGTAGATTGTAAAAATAACATCCATTTAACCATTGGATGCGTAGTTTGGGAGGTATCGTTCGATATTCGATCCGGAGATCAAATGTGAAGCGATATCTTAAAAATTAGCCATCTGATCCTAAAATCAATATTATTTTTAGTTTTCCTAGACTCGAATTTTTTCAGAAATGCTTTAAACGCGAACACAATTTTTTTTCCAATTTTAGAGCGATTCGTAAGGCAGAGCGCGAGATTACGGCAAATGCCAAGGACATGTGCAAAATATTCGCACGAGTTTAACTAGTATAGATGAAAAATATTTGGACTTTAAATAGGGGAGTATTATAAAAATTTGACCATTGCTAAAGCATCCTAAAAAATAAACACCTATACTCTTATAAACGATTAAAGGATGCAGGTGAATTAGATGAAATAAGGGGTTTGGGAGAATGAGATATGCGGTAAACAAGAGTGTGTATATTTTTCAAAAGTATTTTCATAGATTAAGAATATTTCGTATTGTAATTTTTTTTTCAAACATTAAACAAACATAAATTACATTTCTGCTCTTAAACTGAAATATTAAAAGTAATATTGAATACATACAAACATTACATATTCCTTTTAAATAATTAAAAAAAAAAACGCTTTAGCTCTATTGTAGAGCTTGCAATAAAAGTTGTTTCTTTTGTTCGATTGTATCATAAGTTTTTGTTTAAAAGCCTAGATTGCTTTAAACAGTTAAAAATAAAATAATCAAGTTATAAAACATTGTTTAATAATATAATACGACTCCGGACTGACGTAACGTAATTACAGACCTTGACACAATCAATAAAGTTACAGCCAGTATTTGGATGGGTGACTAGCTAGCAGTACTGTGTACTGTATAAAAATAATAAGTAATCCCCTTTGGTTAATGGTTGTATGGCTGTAGTAGCTGAAGCCAGAAAACTAGAAAATATCAAAAATAATATAATAATTATATCTACATATTAGGTTCTTTTTTCTTTAGAAAATTGGAAATTTCATTCGCAGAGATTCTTGTGATTTTTGAAGTTATACTTCTTTAGGCGCGTTATGAAAAAATGATGAGAGTGAAATTTTAAGATGCGTGCGCATCATCGTCACACACAATTCACAGGTTAAAGCTGGTGTTATGATTTATGTTACACTTAATGTAAGAAAGTATATATTTATTTATTTAATTTTTCAAATTTAAACTGAACTTTATTGACTGTGTTGACTATCCTTATCAAGCCCTTATTGTAGTTAAAAATTATTTTTAAATGACGCCAAAGCAGTATAACTTCTGATGCGCGTACATAGGTACACGCATCCATTCTTTTTCTAGATTATAGGGCCTAATCAAAAATTTTATGATTTTTGAAGTGAAAAAATTAATTGAACGGTTTATTTACAGATTTTTGAAGTGTAAAACTTTTGGCGCTTTTCATAATTCAGCTATATGAAAATTTTTAGCTTGATGATGAATCCACTGTCCCACGAATTACAATAATTGAAAAATTTTATTAATGATGAACCGTTTTCAGAAAACTTCTTTTGATATTACTAATTCTAGTCGCAAGAAATCGTACTTAAATTTTAAAGTGATTATAAATCGACAAATGGTTTTGTTTGTCAATTTCAAAATCGTACTTACAAGTTTTAGTTACAATATTTACAAGGTAGTGATTTAAATTTATTATAAATTTTTGTGATCTTACGTGTACATATTATATACCTATCCAAAGGAAAAAAAAATGGCATTTCATACAAGATTTTTAACTGTATTTTGATAGAAATGTTTTATTTCATTAATATAAAAGTATATTTAATAGTAACGTATGTCGAATAATTTTTGATACTTATGTAACTATTCATATGGAAATGTCCTTTGATCTTTTTTTTATTTTTTATTTTTTGACTTATGGATATACATGTAAGTGTTTGTTAATTGAGAAAAGTATATATGAATGAATCTCTTACGAATTTATTTCTTTAATTATTCACAAAAATATTTTTAAAAAGCTAGTTCTTGAAAAAACTTGCATTTCAAAATATTAAATCAACATATATTGATCAAATAATTTAAATAATTACGAAATCTTAAAATGGACAAAGATTTTCTTTTCCGTATTATGTAATAATTTATTTTACTTTAGCTAAAAGGCGTCGTCATTTTAATAGGGATTTTGTCTAGGGATTTTTGTTATTGCTTTAATTGAAACGATTTTAGTTTATGAAAATAGAACAGAAACAATTTTTAAACTATTTTTAAAAGTATGTAAGATATGAATGTTAAAACATCTTGATTAAGATTGTATAAGAAAATAAACAAATAAAAAAATACAATCGATTTATTACTGTTCACGACCGAATACAATTCCATATAAATCTTATTTTTCCAAGAAAGAGATCGAAAATAATCTGTAAGATCTTATAACTTAATCGAATTTTTTTGAATTCAATTTTTGAATTTTGGTAGTCTAGTTTTTTTGAATGTCAATGAGTCTAGTTTCACAATTTGATGTGAAGTAAAATAGCAAATTTAGTATCGGTCAACTATTCAATTTTTCAAATTATTTGGACGATTAGGGTCATACAAATGTGATCAAAAAACCAGTTTTCGTGAATACCTCATTGGCTAGGTAGGCAAACATTTAAATTTAATTTATTAAAACTACAGGTAAACTAGCTTAGCAAAATCCTGATAATTTATTGAACACAATCATTGAAAAGGAAATTTATTACAGGGATACTCGTGATAGCTTAATGTCACGCAACATGTATAATTGAATATGATAAATTTGACTATCAAATTTCATCAAAATCGGACAACGTGTTCAAAATCCAAAATGTATAATTGAATACGATAAAAGTGTCTACTAAATTTCATCAAAATTGGACAACGTGTTCAAAAGGTACACCAGAACAAATATAGAAAAAATCAATCGAACTGTAAAGAAGTCTTATTCAAATTTAGCATCTCACTTCGTTCAACACATTGAAAATAAAAATCCAACAAATTGATTAGTGTTTGACACACTCGTTGTAATAGCCTCTTCCTTTTTTGAAGTCAGTTAAAAATAATTTCCTTATAATAAAAATATTTCTCACAAATTTCTCACACAGCAGATTCTAATAAAATATATTCACGAAAATCTCACACAGATTTTTTATTTCCCGACACTCTTTTTTCATACCATCCATTCCCCCACAAAAAAAGAAAGTATTTTAACGCTACAGCGAAATTATAATAAAAAAAGTGTATTGCACAATATCGTTTATATAAAAATAAATCGTTTGGTTTATTGTATTGACACGTGTATAGACGTTGTTCAAACATCAAACGGACCAACGCACACACGTTCACGATATAAAGACACACCTTCCTTCGTAATTCGTTACGTAAGAATGATGATTATATGATTGAAATGTCATGTATAACAAATTAATTAATATATATATATATAAATTAATAACAATAGAATTGTTGTATATTTATTAAATTATGATATCAATTTCATAATTTTTATTGTTATATAAAAAATATAATCTTTTTTTAACAATAGTCCAAGCCAATTATAAGCCGTATAATTCAAGAAGTGTGCCGCGTATATTGTGCTTTTTTTTGATGTTAAAACGTCGAATTAATATCTTGAACGAATGCGATTTAATTTGAGTAGAAAATTGACATATTCATTATGAATCGTAAAAAGTTATTGTTCATTTAATTTTAGTGAATTTATTGAGTCAAATTTAAAATAAATATCGAAGAAAATAATTTTGTCCAGCAGTAGATATTACAGATTCACTCAATTTAAAACCTGAATCCATCCCATGCAAAGCGAAGCACTCTTAATATCGGTTTAGTTCAAAATTGTTAGACTTACTAAGAAATATGCCTTATTAACGTATAGCTAACAACTAAATAGATATAGGTTTTTTATTCTCCTCATATTTCATTCCAATGTTTTATTCCGATTTTCTTTGAAATGGTATAAAATTAATGAGTCAGTATTCTTTACGAATTAAACGGCTACTTTGGGTAGGAAAATTTTACAAGTGTGGGATGTATTCTTTAACCTCCTTATAAAAGTTATATTTAAAAATCGGATACATTTCATCCAAATCTTGTAACCCGACGATTATAGCAATTTTATAGCCTCACTGAGCATGTTAACTGTGCCACCGTCTACAATCTACGCAGGTTGAATGCAGTCTACGAGATTTTGTAATGTTTCTATTTCTAAGAAGACAGAATAATTTCTTTCTGGTTATAATGAAAAGAGATCTATTGTGGATCTTATGGCATCTATATTCCATGGCCTACGACATTTCATTTGATATCATGTTTTGTTCGAGAATCACCTTCGTAGCCTTTAGGTTTAACATATTCATTCAAATATTGTTCAAAGACTATTTATACGTATAAATCATTATTTTGTTACAAAATTTACGAATGCCACTACTATTTCTCTAATCGATAAGATAACTTTCGAGTTAGATTACCTATTTTGTCTAGGATAATGTAAATACAAACAATATTTTATGTGAAAACCGTATAGAGAAGATTTATGTGAAGAATGATAAGCTTCCATAAAGTATCCAAGTCCAGTAGCTCTTCAGAATGTTGTCTTTGTATGATGATGATCCCAGGTTGATGATAATCTATGTATATATATATACGAATAGACTATATGTTATATACTTATGTGTGATACCACCTAAAGAGATTAATTGCAAACCATATAACCACATTGGATGTCACTATAAATCACTAGATTGGATTTTATATAGTGGAATGGTATCTTAAAAAATTTATACTGTCTACTGTCCTTTTTTTGGTATCTGTTGGAAAAGTAAAAGAGTTTTCACAAAATCTGAAACATTAACTACGTTTTAAAGTTCATCTTTAACTAGAACAAATCTTAGGAACTAGATAAAAACTTTTCAAATTAATAAGCGTTTATTTAACATCATAATAATAGGAATATAAATCACCTGAAACTGTAGAGCACCTAGCCTAAGCTTTATCTATAATACAACATCTTGTGTACTATTTAAATCGAGATTTACAAATTTTTAATTTAGAAAGTGGACAAATTTAAAATAAAAACAAATGAAGATAAAAATGAAGATTATTTCATAAAAACTAAAATTGTCAAATAGGACCTACGACAGCCTTTATATGTTATTACGATTTACTAAATCTAGGTTTTACTAAAAACCTAATTCGAATTTTATGTAAAACCGAAATGAATAAGAAGTCTCAAAACCTTTTGCTTTTCTGTGGTAAGAAAGATCTAAAATTAATATAATAACATTGGATTTCGTTCTTAACTATTCATTCCCGATTTGTTTACTCAGGGACATTTTTATAGATCACTCAATGCAATGAGGGTGTTTGTTGATAACTTTTAAAAATAATAAATTGCTCATAAATTAAATATCTTTTTTTTCATTATTGCCGAAACACTTGAAAATTTTTCATTTGAACCCCTCCTGAATCTGATTTGATTTGTTTTACAAAGTGAGAATTATTACAAAATTTGTAATTGAAAATAGCATGAATTCATTGAAGTTGAAGAAAACTTTAATATGCATGCAACATTTTTTAGAATGTGATAATAAAAAGCAACACTACAAAGTTAAATTATTTTTGATATGTTGTTGATAATATCTCACCCTGACTCTAACTGACTAAAAACTCTTACATCCCTCCCGTAAATCTCACCCTTAAAATGGTATGCATTTTTATGTGTTAAGTGTTAATAATTTTATAACCAAATTTAAAATCTCATGAATAAATATGATTATTATTATTATTAATAATAAAAATAAATATATTGCGCGTAACATCAAGTGTAATAAAGTTTTTTTTTTTTTTTAAAATGCTCTCTATAAAAAACTATTGTCATTCAATATTATCGAAACCGGATCGAATTTGATCGAAGTCTGTTTTATCTTACTTTAAAATTATTCATACAGATTTTATAGAAATTTTTTTACTCTTAGATGTCTTGTAACGTTAACAGAATAATACGTAATGAGCCCGAAATATTGACTTCAGGATCGGATTTTAGGCAATATCTCAAAAACTATGTATCCAATCGTTAATTTGGTGTTATTTTTGAAATCTACAGGTCAAATTACATAAATAAACATATAAATTATCGGGAATCGGAGACAAAATATTTTCTCCAATTTTCGTATCTTTTTTTCGAAATAAAATTTTTTCGATTTTCTCAATTTCTTGAAAGGGTACTTAAGCCCTTTCAAGAAATTGAGAAAATCGAAAAAATTTTGTTGCCTCCTATTTCAATAAAATTACATTCGAAAGGATAGTTTGACCTGCAGATTTCAAAATTAACAATCGTTTAACGATTGGATGCACAGTTTTCCAGATATGGCCTAAAATCCGATCCAGAGATCAATATTCCGTACTAATTTCAAGCGATATCTCGAAAACTAGTAATCCAATAGTAAAATCAATTTTGGTTTTCTCAGACCTTAATTGACCAAGCAAACCTGAAAACAGGAATACAATTTGTTTTTGATTTTTTGGCTTTTTTCAGTTTTTTTTTCACTCAAAAAATCCACGTAATCTAGTATGAATTTTGAACTTGCAATCAGCAACCTCAAGAACCACAGGTACAAAATTTTCATCCATTTTCACGAAATATAAAAAATTTATCAAGAATTGCATTAAAGTGCACCACAAAAATTTAGGTTTGAGTGACTTATCCCATATCTTCGATGTAAATTAACACTTCATAAACATCATTTGGAGTCAATATAGAAGACTGGTTGCTTCGAAGGCAAACCGAAAAATGTGTATCATTGTGGAAAGAGGTTACCTTCACATTAAAAAATTTATCAAAGTCAAAACCGGTTTAAATCCAATAATATTTTTGTATGTACAAAATCTATTGTATATCAATTTGTTCCTTATTTTTGTATTCTCTCAAACAAAAAAAGGGGTGTTAAAAAACAGTAAAGTGTTTGTGAAATGGTTTTTCATATTTTTCAATCCCTCCATATATACAAATAAAAACTACATAAGTTATCACATTGAAAACAGCTCTATAAAAACAATGAATAACGTTATAAAAATAATAATATTTATAATATAATATTTTATGAATATATAATTAACTTCATATATTACTTACTGTTCAAACTCTACAAACATTGTAAAGAGCAACCCCCTTATTTTATATAATGTTACACAATGTAAAGTATTACAAATGATGTAACTATGTTTTATAAGTGATAAGTAATTTGTTTTGTATATAAATAAATTTGCTAAGTCATATTGTATTTAAATATATTTTGCTATTCACATAATAAATGTTTTATATAATATCCTTCTTATATCAAAAACTATAAAATATTATAGTTTTTATATATACAACGATAGTTTGTACTAAATATAGATCACTTCAGAGTCTGATACAAAGAGACATCTATCCGTTCTATGCATGATACGAGGAAGGGACTTAATAAACGATTGATGCCCCACGAATAGTAAAGGTTTGTAAGTAAATATTCACATTCTAGAAAATATAATTATTTATTCAATTGTTTGCATATAAATTTTATATCAAAAGTCATATAAAAATTATTCAATGAAATTACAAAAAATGATAGTAAATTGCTGTCATTGAGTTGAAAATTGTAAGAATGATCGAAGGAATTGTATTCGAGATTATTTTTAATAGCAAATATAAATAATTATACATGTAAATTTGTTAATAAATTGTGAGTATTTTTCTATCTTAAATTATATCATATTTCTATATTATCATTCACATACTTATATATCATTTGATTGATAAACTAGTATTTCTTAACCATAGAAATTAGATGCTAATAAATTGAAAATATTTGTTTGAGACTTAATTAAAGTAAATGAATACACTTATAGATAAATATTATGGAGGATTCTACAGAGCAGAAACTTCCTAATAATTACATTATATTTTTTTATACGACGCGAGTATTAAAATCTAACGAAATTTTCTCCCAATGAGATGATTGCGCTTTCGGTAAATATAATTTTCTTTTATTTGTATAGTTTTAAATTTATATTAATCTCTAATATCAAGAAAATGAAAGTAATGTAATGTATGTAATGAAAGAAAGTTGTACTCATTGGAGAGTGTCTTCAAACGGAATTTCCCTTAAATTTAGATATAGATTATTTTAAATGTACATTTAGTAAAAGAAAAACGTTTAAAATATAACCGTAGATTCTTCTTTAAATCAAAAATCGTTACATTTCGATATTTCTACGTACAAAAATCAGTAACAGGCAGTAAGTCAGCAATCTAAAATGAGATGTTACGTATCAATGATAATTTATGATTATATTAATATTAATAATGATATTAAATATGACTATTATTTATATTAGGGGGAGTATCATGTTTAGTTGTTAATACAATGTACTTTTTACTGACTGAATAAAAATACAAATTTGTTTTTATTATTCTGATATTATAGCTGTCATTAATAATTTTATTGAAATGAATATTTAGCCCAAAGAATTATAAAGGCTATGTACATCTTTAGAATAACATAAATCATTAGTGTTTCGGGAATAATTTCAGCTTCATATTTTCTATTCAGGACTTTTGAAAAAATATTTCGACAAAAGGTGTTTTTTAGAAACATTTTTTTGTAATTATTATGGTTTAATATTTGGGTGATGAAATTATGGAAACTGATCCAAACATACCGATTTTGATCATTCACTAATTAGGCCTTGAAAAGCCAGTCAAATATCAGTGTTATATCGTTTTTAAATTATCTTGATTGGGTAACACTTTGAAGACTTTTAACTGAAGTTTTGATTAGTACATTATATTGTCTAGTGGTATAATCTTTTGACTAAACTTAATATACCTAATTATTGTCTATATAAGTATGGTTTACAATCAAAAGTAATCAAGTCGATAAAACGACTTTTACAGTTCAAATTTCTATATGCAATAATAAACTAAAACTGACACATTTTGGTGGGAGCGCAATTAAGTTATATGTATATCAATTCTTTCCATATAAATGTTATTTATTTGCTCTTCCACCATATTTGTAAATTTACTACATTTCTTCATACTAACTATTCTACTCAACGCTAAGAATTAAGCTTTTTAATTTTATTTCTATATTTAAAGAGCTTTAAAATTTTCATTGAATTTGTTAAGACTTGTAAATTTTTGTAAAAATTCAATAATAGTGCTAAAATTACTTCCACTCAAAAAAATAAATAATATTTTCAAAAATAAAACATATAAAAAGCTTCATTATTATTTAAGTCCATTATTTTAATAATAATTTTAAAATTGATATTTTAAAATAACAACATTATGTTTACCCGCGCTACCACATATAATAATAATAATAATATAAAATAATAAATTCTAGGAATTAAAATAAAATTAATATTTCATTATGTTTTTATTATAATTTTCAACAAAATTATTATTAATTTTTATGTTTTTAATTTTTTGGTTTGCATTTGGATTTTATAATATGAAACATATATTAGAGCGTGATTTGGATGTACTTTATTATGCAAAAATGGAGCACCGCATTGTGTCAATAGACTTGCGTGAAGAATTTCTAAAATATTAAGGATCCAAATATTATTGGGTTATAATCTATAACTGTATGTGTAAGAAAAACACTTGAGGCAAAAAGTAAATATATATAGTATAAAAATATAAATTTGAACGAATATTTTCAAAAAATGAGAATAAAAAATAATATTTATTTTTATAGATATATAATTATTTTACCTCCAATTAACGATTTTCAGTTTTTTAAGACAATCGTAATTGCTTTTGTTATCAAATAAAACGCCTCAAAATCCATCATAATAGAAACCACATATTTAATAGACAATATTTAATACATAGTTTTTCTAAAATTAGTGCCTCAAGGTATTCAAAAAGTATTGTTTCTAAGTTTAATTAAACTTATAGATTGAAAACGAAGCATTTTTGGAATATAAAAAAAGTGTAAAATTGTGTTCAACTTACATAAAACAATGATTTAAATGGAACCAAACTTTATAAACCATCGAAAAATGCGGGAAAAAGGTGGGTCAATAAAATGCAAGCCTTTAATATTAATACAATTTCTTTGACAGAATTTGATGATAAATTTTTGTATACTCAAATACCTTTAGAATCTACTCTCTATATAATATTATAGACCAAAGCAATGAAACATTGCGTATGTATTATTATTATAAATAAAATATTAGTGTTTGTACACACAAATAAAACAACAAAATTACGGTCCACTTACGCGCGCGGTAAGCACCATAACGGTCCAGCATCCATCCATATTTATTAAAATTGTATAATGTAATATTATGTATGTTTGTAATATTATGTTTTTTGTTGTAAAAATATGTAAATTTCCTGTTAATTGAATATGTGATTTTTTTTCTAGAAATATATATAAAAAAAAAAATTAAAAAAAAAAACTTTATGTATGATGAAAACCAAAATATAAAAAAAATGAAAAAAAAGAAAATATAGCACAAAATTTTAATTGAAAATTTTATGAAAAAATTATTAAACGTGGTGTTTTGAATAATTTAGTAGTTCAACTCAAACCTGAATTCTATGGCCTTTTCCCTGAAAATGTTATTAAATAAATGTTGATACTCTTTTAACACACCTAAAATACAATTATTCGCTTCAAGCTTTTACGTATTGTTACGTAAAATACGTAAAATATTATTATTTTTTTGTGAACTTCAAGTTTGAACTTTAAAATTTGAAGCATATATTTGTCAAAAAGATATCTATAATGTGCGACCTAAGTTACTTGACCTGTAAGTTATAAAATTCTAAAAATTACTGAAAGATATATTGTTCTTCTTTTAAAATGCTTTCTTCCTTGGAGCAGATTTTCCAAAAGCTACTTAACAGCACTTGAACTAATCAGCTGTTTGAAAATTCATTTGTTGTTGACAAAATTTTATTTTTTTGGGAAAATTGGGAGAAAAAAGATAATTTAATTAACTTTAAAGTTATATTCACATATATCAGTGACGTCACAGTTCAGTCATTCCGTCTCAGTCAGAAATAATATTTTTCAATAAATCTAATGGAGGATATCTACACTTGTCCGTAACTGTTCAGTCTTAGTGATACAGTCCGACTGCGGTCACAGTTTCGTTATTTTTGAATTCGTCGCAAAACGATATATTAACTATTTGATTGGCGGCATTTTTTATTGTTGATTAGAGTGGGAATACATAAATCATTGAAGGAACAAGGAACAAGTGACTGAATTGACATGCGACGGATATGTGTAGATACGCTGGATATTTTTGACTGCGACTGGTTGGTGACTGAACTGTGACGTAACTGCTACATGTGAATGGAGCTTTAATGTACGAAAATATCTGTTGATTATCAGAATTGATATAAAAATTGAATTGTTAGTAAATGTTTCATTCGCAATCGTTTAAAGCATTTTTTTTAAAGAATCGTTTGACATGAAAGGGATTTTAACAAACTGAAACTTAATTCTTTAATTTGATTACGGCATAAATTAAAAAATAAATAATTGTAGACAAGGTGTTCCCCGAAATATCAAAAAAGAAATTAACTTTTTAACTCATAAAATAAAATCGATTTTCTCTGTTCACCAAGAAAGTGACGATTTGAAAGTATTGTCATACACAAAAATCAAAACATGAGAAAAAAATGTTAACTCATTGTGTGTATAAATTGAGAGAGATACTGTAGGAGGTCTCTGTGAATCAAGTAGACCTTTATTGACCTTTTACGTATCAAATGAATTAAAACAAAAATAAAAAGATATTTTTTTATTGTCGGAGACATACATAAAAATAAAAATAATAGTAAACAGTTTATCCGACAAGTAACTAAATAACTACTGGCTTAATGATAAGAATATTTTTTTGCTTTTTATAAAAGAAAAATTTATTGAATCTCTGTTTGTCAAGTCATTGGCTATTGTTATACTGTTTTAATACTATGTCAAAAACGTGTTTTAGGTTCGTTTTAACTTATATTAATCGTGGGTTAGGAGTTCGTAGGCTAATTTCTTCTTAGGGGTTGTTTCTGTAATGTTTTGATTATAAACTTTAACGCAATTAGATGGAAATTAAGTTTAAGATATCCAATACACATCACTTAATAAGTCTATTTGATTCTGGAGATAATTTCAAATGTTATTCCAATTTGAAGTATAAGTTAGACTTCATGAAAATGGTTAAAAGAATTATGCTTCGAATTGCTTTACCTCGCACTGTACTCTTTAAATTTTGCCCCCTGAAATAAATTACTGTTTCCAGACATGCATGGCCGTTTTGGATAAAAAACTAAAACGAACTAAAAATTATAAATTAATATCTCTAATTTCTAACGAAAAACGAGAATATAGAATATAACTGTATTCAATGAGCTATGTATAAATTATCTGCTAACATGCGCCCCATGTGTTTCTTTAAAATATGTAACTCATCGGGAATTTAATTTAAAATACATTACAAAATTCCACCCGGGAAGCCATACAAGAATGCGAGTTAATAAAGAAATGAGTGTATTTAGAAGTTTTGACTCATTCGTATATAAATTTTCATTTGACATATATTAATTATATGCATGTAAACTTTGTGTGCATTCTTGAAAAACTTCAAAACTCTCCGGCTCTATTAATTTAAGTAATATTCAAAAAGGACAAAGGAAATTCTTATGAAAAATTTTATGCTCTACAATTTTTATAGAAACTTTTCTTTCTTACACTTTTCGAAACAACCAAACTCTTACTCTTTTTAAATGTATAAAAGTAAAAATGCTGGGCTGATTTCTGTCATAAAAATGGTTTCCGTTTTTCAGCACTGAAAAAAAATGCATTCGTGTACTTATGTACGCTTATCAGAAGTTATACTTCTTTCGCATCATTGAAAAACAATTTTTAATTGCATGCAAATAATTAATTATAATAAAATAATAAAAGGACTGGAGAAAGATTGTCAACACATTCAATAAAGCTCAGTTTTGATTTGAAAAATTAAATAAATAAATATATATTTTCTTACATTAAGTGTAACATAAATCATAACAAAGAAGTATAACTTCAAAATTTCTAATCGTACAGACAAATATTTATTCAAACCTCTCAATCAACAGCTTCTTATTAATACTGTATTATAAAAAGTCTGTTTTCAACAAGAAGTAAATTTGATAAGCTTTCATAAGTAAAGAACTATTATAAAGACAAAACAAACCTTATTATTGTATGTATATTAAAAATGATCAAACAATAATAAATAAATAAACATGAAACAAGAAGAAAGAAGATCGTATTATCATGATGATTGTAACATCATTTTCTCTGATAAATATCATTAATAGATTCGTTTATTGATTGTTCTCTAATGAATATGTTGAATTGAAGTATACATACATACACACACACATAAATACAAAGTCAACTAGATATATACATAATAAACAGTAAAAGAAAAGTAACCTCTTATATTGATTAATGTTTTATGTCAAATAAATAAACAGTATCTATACATATAAAAAACACATATAGAAATACATGTATCATATTCGTTGTACATGAGTATACCACCACATTGAATTGTTTTGTGTTGTTCTATTTGAAGTTTGATATTTAAAATTATCGCAGGTTTTTAAAGATTGTTAACGACATGGATAGAATTCACAAAATTATATTGAATTAGGCTTTTGTTTATTCAGCTCGGAGCACACACCGTATTTAATTACGTCACACGGTCATAATGTTTATTTATACTAATCAAACACAGGTTATGAATATATAGTACAACAGTATACTTCTTAACTAATAGAGTTAATTGTTTAGATACTCGACATATGATTGAATTTCATTGTTTGGGCTGTTTTTAATTAGCATTCATAAAATACTATAAATATCCAGTCTATACAGTTATATATACTTGTATAATAATATGTATTGTTATTACCAATATTATTACCAATGATAATTAGCTAAATTTGAGCTGAAATTGCGTGAATCCTAACATGTTCGTGACTACCCGACTCACTCATAAAAATGCCTGCGCCTGACCAAACGTAATCCAACCATAGTAATTTTTGGACAAAGTTTTTACACCAAATCCATTGCATTGAAAGAAGAAAAGAAATAACGTTATGATTTTTCAACGGGAATTTTTTTTTCAATTTTTAAGGCCGTGTTTGTTTGTTTTTTTTTAATATATTTTTTTATAAAAAACTTATTTTCTTTATTTTTTCTGTTATCAAAATAAATAATCAAAGATCGAATGCAAGAAATTATTATATTAATAGGGTACCAGCATAATATTTTTATATTAAAATTTATTATTGATTATTATTGATTGATTAATTATATTGATTATAATTTTAAACATATTTACAATACCTTAAGTGAATAATTATTGAACATTTCAAGGTTATTTGAAAAAAACAAATTTACAAATACAATTTATGGCTTATATCGTTTTAATGTAGTCGAGTTTTTTCATAATAGTTTTTGTTTCGATAATAAATTTGACGAATCTTTGATTTTTAGTGGGGATTTGCGTTTGAAGGGTCACTTGTGGACATTCTAACCGGACATTCTAACCACTATAAAAAATCGCTAAAAAAATTCATGTTTTGGAGTAAAATTAGACATGAGATTTTTGACACGTGGTAGAACTTCAAATTTTACTCATACTAACACAAAGACTTCAAATTTTGTGTTGCTCTCAAAACTTTTCAAAATTTTCAGAATTATAAAAAAGAGAACTCTAGGTTGTAGTCGAAATGCGTATTTATACAATATGAAAAATTTTTATCTAGGAAAAAGTGTTTGTTGCTATTTTGATACATGTAATCTTATAAACAAAGACAGGCTATGGCCCGTTTGTTTTCAAAATGTTAACATTTAATTAATAATTTTTAAGTTTGGAATAATATCTTTGATGTTGTAAGGCCTGCCACCCCCCTTCTTTTGAAAAATTGATGAAATTATTAAATATGGTTCGCCAATGAAAATGATTTTCTACTAATATTTGTGTTTTCTTATTGATTTCAGTGACTGGATCGCGATATAAATTAATCTCGGTGCGATAACAGACTGGGTGCGACGACTCAAACAGCGGGTGCTGCACCGGTATCCGGAGCCGGTGTTCATCATCACGGTCACGGTCACACAACAACAAATAGTGCAAATAATAATAATAATAGTGTTAGTAATTATACACGTAATAGCGGCGAACCACCGTGTAGTGTTGTACAATTGCACGCTGCCGCCCGGACGCTGCAAAGTTTAGCAGCGGTGGCGTCCAGTGCAGCAAACAGTGCACACCATCATTCTGTGCACCATCGTTCCGTTGTTGATCCGCATTGTCCAACCGGCACCACGGCGCCCGGACCAGAATCTTTTTGGAAAATGCCTCATAAAGGTGAGTTGCTTATTATTTTCTAATCTATTATTCATAGTTCAAATTTCGTTTTGTGAGGGTGAACAAGGTTCCAAGAATTAAGCCTCATTTATTTGCATGGAAAATTGGGGTGAAAGTTGAGTCCATCGATATTAATCCAGCTTTAATTCAAATGACAGATTGTTTTTGTTAGAGCTTAGCTTATACACAAACTAAAATATCGAGACTTAAGTTATTGTAGACTTTCCAAGGAAAATAAGAGAAATGTATTATTTTGCCGATCTTTTTCGAAATACCACAAATTCTTTATAGCTGTTTTGTTAAGTACCTTTTTACGTATTCGGTAGTCGATTATGGCGTAGCAACCGTACTCAACCGAATTGCAAGCCATTTTTGACATTTGTATCCATATATCTCCAAAATTATCATAATTATTCCACGCTCAAAATCAAGTGTCAATATTATACAAAATATCGGTTTCTAACTTAATCCAAAAACTTTAATAGTCTGTTGATTTATTAATTACAGTTTCGAACACACATGACTCAAAAAACTAAAGCGATATAAAACACAATTATACAATTCAGATCTCATTATAATAAAAACGTTTGTAATGCATCTTTAAGGATTAACGGAAGGATAGATTGGAAGCTGTTTCCCCCAATTACTGTCTGATTGAACACATAATTAATTAACTGTATACCCACCCATCCATACGTAGAGTTTCGTAAAAAGAGGAACGAAACATTTGGATTGAACCAATATTCAGCCCCTCAACAAAAAATGAATGTTTTACGATACTTTATATGACATAAACATTGTATTGTTGATTATATTTTACAAGATATATTTTGATGAATAATGTGTAAATGTTAGATTATATTGCTTTAGATGGATGTCTTATCATTAATGTACTTACTACTACTTGGATCGCTCGTGTAATAAGTATACGAATTTCGAATCATTAGGTGAAATTATACATCATTTGAAAGAATTAAATTCGTTGCGGTCACATCTCCAAATAATAACATAAATTCGTATGGAATAGATCCCACACAGAATAATAGGCCTTATTCGCGTCTTTTTTCATTTATTGACATAAATCATATCCAAACTTTAATTTGACATTCTCTTTAAATAATCCATAGTATTTTATCTTTTTTTTTTTGAGATATTGAATTAGTAAACGAAATAAAACACAAAAAACGCCAAATTTTATTATTTTTATACAACAATTCGTGAAAATAAAATTTTAGAAATATCTGAAAAGAAAAATCGCCGCTTTACTTGGCAAATATTATATTTTAAGAAAAAATAAAAAAGAGAGTTTTGTATATTTTGAAATAATAGCCTAAAAGTTTGACGTGGACAATATACAAATGAAAATAAGTGCAAATAAACCAAAACTTTGTTTTTCTAAATTATTCAGAATCTGAAAACTACCAAAATCCATCTCATTTAATCCCAAAATAAATAATTTCTAAAATTTGAACTGAAATCGATCGTCATGTGGGATTTTGGTCAGTATCATATAGCAACTACTCTTCCATTTATCATATAAACCTGATTTTCAAATTTTATAGACAAAAATTACGCTATATACTGAGTTTTATTAACGAACAAAAAATTCATATGATGCGGTATAAGGTATAAAAATTTCGAAAAATCGAAATAAAACGTCTACGCTAAATCTTTTTACACTTTTTACCCAAAAATTACTAAAATTGAATTAATTTGACGATCAGAACAGTAGTTCCTGAGATATCACCCAAAAATTTATCTAATGTTTGAATTTTCAAAGCATATGTTTGGAAAGTAACAAAGAATCTCGTTATCTTCTCCTATAACAAATAACGAATCCCAACTGTTGAATAATGTCTACTAGAATCGCCATTTTTTACGAATGAGTATCTGAATTTTATGGAAGTACTCTTCCTGAAAACCAAGATGTTTATGTCCATTTGAAGATCATCTGAAAATCCAAATTCTCGGTTCAGACGTCTTTATTTTAAAGTAACATTATTAGATGTGAAATTCAAAATCATTTTTTTACACAAACAATTTTCCGATTGTTGGGCAAAAAAGACTTCGTTTTATCACATGCCTGGACACATAGTTTTAACTTTTATTAGGGAATGGAAAATTTTTTGTGTTTCTTGAAAAAGAACGCCCATTTACTATAATTTTCGTTGCGAAAAAAGTTGCTAGACTAAATTTCGCAATTATATAGATTACTTAGCCGAAATCTGATTTGGTACTGTCTCATATATGTGAACAAAAACATTAATATATGTGTCAGCAATCTAAGTTCATAATAAAAATCCATGATATGCATATTGTATAAAGTTAAAATACGGAACATTGTTGTTCACTTGCAATGTTCCAAAACATCTATTCACATCTTGTGCATCTACAGTTAGCAAGGCATGCATGCTATAGCAGTATTCAGCCCCATAATTATTTTGAATGTATGCAATCTATATATATATGTGTCTGCATACATTCATAGAACGGATATCTATCCATAAACAATGTGTATTTGGTCGAATGACTTACAATTTAATATTATAGACTTATATAATATAATATTCTACCATTTATTATAATCATGTACTAGAATAATCCTAATCTAGAATTATTGATTATAGAATAGAAGCCTATTTTGGTTATTGAAGTTATGTAACAAATCTTAACGGTGTCAGTCACAGGTGCAAAAAAATGACAATTTTGAATATTTGTTTGTAGCAAAAATGAAATTCATTTTACCTAAACTAAATATTTACGGCTTTAATTTTGTCTAAATTTAAAAAAGAGAAAAACAATTAATTTTCTTAAAAGGGATCGCTATTTTTATTGAACTCGTGTCCGAAAGTTATGATTTGTGTTGACCAAAACTGCGTGTTGTAATTAAGGGAAGGGTATTATATAATATTGGCTTTATTCGACGATTTTTATTTTTTTTGTAAATTTTCATAATGGTGAGCTTCTGAAAGTTCAAGAAAAAACTGCTAGTTTATTATTAATAGTTGAGTAATTAGAGAACTATATCGATTTTTAGATGATACTCTCATAGTTGTGAATCATTTGTATGATTATGACTTAAAAATAGAAATAATTGTCACAAAATACTTTAATAAAATTGGATATTGTAAAATTAGTTATCGAATTATATACAAATACACGAATTAATTGTTTCATAAAAGATTTTCAAAAATAATTAAAATCAATTAACGGGTAATTTGGGAAGGCGATCTTTTAATATCATTTTCCAATTCTCATAGTATTCTCTGAACAAATTGGACAACAAAACCTTTCTCTCCATTTTTTTCTTAATAATTTAAATTTCATATACAAATTCTAAACACAATTCTCAGTAGTTTACTATCATATAAATTAATCAATCTATTACAAATTTTAATTAATGACCATTTATTGATTTTGTCATATGTCAAAAACATTACCGCACCACATATCAATAGTTGTAATTTTCGATAAAAACATAATATACATTTCAAATTGATATGTATATAAAATATCAAACAAAATAGAATTCTGTAGTTTGTTCTTCTGATTTAATATCAATAATAATTCATTTAAACGATTGTTGTTAGTGTATGGTAACCTTTAGTTAACTGTTTGGTGGATGCATGCATACACTATACACATATAATGAGCAGTCAAGCGATTGTTAACTTGAACACATAATATACACACGCATATTAGAGGGTAGGACGAATAAAATGTCACCCTCATTCAATATTCTTGTGAATGAATTGAATGCAATGCAACAGAACCCTCTAACTCATTATAATGTAAGTAATTTACAGGATGTCAAAGGTGTAGTATCTATTTTAAAATTCTGGATGACAATCAATTCATGTAGCCCATTTGGTTTCAAGATACCAACCGTAACAAAAAATAAATAAAAACTTAAACATTATATAAAAGGAAGTGTACTGAGCCTCCGAAAATACATGCTTTATTGAAAATATATAGAAAAAAACTTTGTTAAGCGTGACGGGATCAGTCTGGCTGATCTGAAACATCGAAATTATTTTGTAGGTTACCCTCACATGTGTAACGTAGTCAATCACTATAAATACTATATAGCTGTACGAGCTCAGTGTGATGAGAAAGATTGCGCAAAATCGCCACGCCAAAAATCATGTTTACACTCGCCTATAGATGTCTCACATCAAAAGTTAAATAGCAACGTTGTATACTACTCACCAATTCACTTTTTATTGTTTAATTATGTAAATTTTACTTGAGCCAGGAAATTTTCTAAGCACAATAATTCTGAGACATTCTGTATAGGACTATAATAATGTAAGTAATAGGTAGTATTACTATCATCAATACACACACACATGCATATACAATGTCTATCTATCCGTCTATCTATATATCTGCTAGTAATCACTCCTCATGTACTGTATATAATGCTAATTCACGCATACACCAACGCACACTTTAATCAAGCTTCAATTAATGAAATGCCTTCTTTCTAACAAAGTTGTTTGTTCTTTTTATATTTTGTAGGTTATTTAGAGTGGTAGGTAGTAACCGTTTTTATTTTTCTAATTTCTCGATGTATTGTACTCAAGGGAACGATATGATTATGTATGTGTGTGTTTTTTTTTTATCAATGGTATACCGATAATTGGGAATGGAAAATAATTGTAATGGGATGGTTTTTTTTTAGATTGGAAACTTACCTTATTCTCTATTCAAACGTCAACTGATAGTTTTCATTTTATTCTTGACTATTCGAGTATAAAGAGGTTAGTTTTAACCTTTGATGATTGTCGATGTTAAATAGTTTTTGATTTATTTTTAAATTTATTGTTGTATGAAATTTGTTTATTATCTTGTTACTTAATTAGTGAAATTACTCTTGGATAATCCAAAAATGTTTGAGAAGTTTGTAGTCAAGTGGCTAAACCTTTTGAAAACGATTAAAGAAATTCTGCTGTATAATTAGAAAAAATGTTTTGGCACAAAAAGCAAAATTTAAGCGAATTTTTATCTTTCACGAATTTAAGCGAATCTTCTTTTATCTTCCATTTTTAATAGTTTGGAACATTTCTGCTTCTTATATCAGAATATTTTTTTTTGTACTTAATGTTAATTCCTGTCTTATATATGAGTGAAATAAAATAATGACATGATTTGGATTTCAGACCATCTAATCGAAAGTCTGCGGTGTTGTTCGAATTGGCATAAAACTAACGGGTATAATAATCGCTTATCATCTGTGTGTACTTCTTCCGTACTACAATTTACTTTTGAACTATCGTTAGAAAATTAAATTTGAAATCGCAAATTAATATACTGCATTATACTGTAAGATAATTATGGCTAGTACAATAATAGGAGTTCCGAAAACTACATTTCTTATCTAAGAGCTTGTAAACGGGCTATTGAAACAATTATTACAGAGGATTAGATGAGAGATAATAACGCAGATGGTGTTATAGTGAAGAGACCTCAATGTTGGGGTCTACGGTTAAGCATAACTACTGCAGAAAGGTCATAGTGAAAATAGTAAATTATGGCCTGTCTTATCTTTGTCCAATTCTGACAATAAGAGACTTCAATTTAATTCTTTAGTCATTCTTTTTTTAATGGAGCATATGAAGGGAAGGGACAGGTATGCAGCTATGGCAGACTTTATAATGAACTATTCCAGTATTCACTTTGTGCAATCCAAATGGAAAACCATAGAAAACCATCGGTAAGGATAGCCATCACCCGATTTTAATGATCAAATACCTCCCGAATCTCACTTAAACAGTGATTTGGTTCAGGATGTGGAATACACTTAATACTTAAATGAAGTACATATTGTAATAGATTTAAATAAAACCTGTAAAATTACAGCAGTCAAAAATGTTAAGTTTCCCAGTTGAATCGACGCAAGATCAGAAAACTAAAGAAAAATTCATTGATCAATCTAAATGAAATAAACTTGCGTCACTTTGGTCAACAAATCTCTGATCTTAAACCTTTCGTCGCCATAGAGTTCCATCAAAACAGTCACCGAAACGTAACTTAACCTGATCCTAAAAACAAGAGACCAAAACCTCAACATTCTACAGCAAATAGTTTTCGAATCAAGCGGAAAAATTTTCGAATTTGATACCTAGAATGAATACATAAAGTACAAATTTGATTAGTACACTCACAATTTTCATCACCAGGAAGTAGAACTTGAGAGTGCAAACAAACTCTTTTTTTTTAAATGAATGTATTCCTTATTTCACACTATGCACAAGAATGAATTGATATCCCCATTTTTCTTATTTTCTATATTGTTCAACTAGTTCACTACACTCTGTTCGATACACGTAATGATCTTTTCTATATAGAAAACCACGTTTCTATTGTTTGACAGACAGCAAAATGATAAAAATACCTTATTGTATAAAATGCTGTTGCCTTGTGGCTTGGCCTCGTCCTCCGTACAACAAATAATAATCGAACAAATGTTGTTGTTCATTTTTTTTCTTAATTTATAAATTGTTCATCGAACTATAAATTCA
This sequence comes from Chrysopa pallens, assembly GCA_020423425.1. NCBI lineage: Eukaryota > Metazoa > Arthropoda > Insecta > Neuroptera > Chrysopidae > Chrysopa > Chrysopa pallens. Next base: position 17,650,856 of record CM035594.1, read on the forward strand.
TATTTGATTTTCATTAGAAAGAAAGGTAGAATTTTTTTTTTCAATTATTATTGAGATAACTATTGTGGTGAGTTGTGTTACTAATTAGTAGGAAAAAAAAATTAACATTGATGCATATTTTTTTTTTCAATAACTATTATTTTCTTTTCTCCGAATACTAATGGTGGTATTACAATAGTTTTTTAGTTTTTTTCTTGAAAGCGAACGAACACTTTGGATATGAAATTTTCATATTAAATTAATTAATTATAAAAAAAATTATAGAAGGATGAAACCCATTGGAAACGGAAGAGAATATAACAAAAATAAAAGGTAAAATAATTTACAGGCGATCTGAGGTTAAAGGGTAAAACACGGTTTATCTCGATTTCCGAAAAAACAACCTATGGAAAAAAGTTAAATAGCAAAGTTTTAGGTAGTAAAAAGATCTACAGAATTTTTTCTCATAGCCTCAAAATTAATGTGAAAATGTTACTTTTTTTATGTTCCAAATACTTACAGTGTATTTTTTGATTTAAAATATTTAAAATTTTTTCACCTTATTTTGAATAAATATCGAAAAACCACCCTAATTTTTAACGTTAAAATTTTGTGATAGTGTGAGAAAAAGCAAATACAAAAGTGGTAAGTCTTTTTATTACCTAGAACTTTGCCATTTAATTAATTTCCAATGGTGAGTATCCTACCATAATGTTTTTTCACTTTTTAACATTAATAAAGGCTTCTATCCTGATCTATTAACTGATAAGAATACTTTAACTGTGATATTTCTACATAAAATTGGAAATAGCATCGAATATTCGATAATATTATAAATTATGAATTATATTATTAAAATCTTTTTAGGTTATGTGTGTAGATTTCAAACCCACCATTTTTTGTTTGTTTCTTTTTTCATTGAAAAATCTTCTAGGAAAATAGAATGGAAATTTTTATTTGAAAATTTATGTGATATAATAATAAAATATATATACCTTTATGCTTTTGGGTAAAATTTGTTATTCAAAAATTGTTATATATGTGAAAAATATACAATTTTCCAGTAGTGGAAAAATTTCTATATATTTTTCTCTTCTTCAATAGTAATAATAATTTTTATATTTTTCACTGTTATATAATTCAATGCAGATAGAAAGAATTTTTCTATATATATGTAATATAAATCGAATTTTGCGGTATCGTGTGAAAATACGAATTTATTTTCAGATGTTACCACCATACAGAAAAAGGTGGCTGGCAATACTGCAATAAAATAAGAAAATAACCTTTAAAACGAATAAAAAAAAAGAAGTGGAAAATAATATAAAAATATAAAAGAAAACTGGAATAAATGATTTTGTTGGCTATCGACAGACAGTCGAGAGTGGTTTTTCTATTTTATTTGTTTTCTGTTAAGAAATAGTATACGAAAATTTTTCTTCCATCAATATTGTTATGGAAACTATTTAAGATTAGGGTTAGATTAAAGAGATCCACTTATGTTTGATGAACATATATTAAGAGGCCATATTACAAAACCTTTACATAATTTTCTGAAAAATAAGAAATTTATTCTTCTTAATGATTTCTCTTCAATTGAAATGTTAATGGTCTAATTTTAAGAATATTTCTTGTCTAATATTAAATTTATAAAGTTGTTACTTTTGTGGACAAAGTTTAGAATATATATATATATATATATATATATATATATATATATATATATATATATATATATATATATATATATATATATATATATATATATAATAAATTTATTGATTGCTAACTGTAAAATTGTCGTAACCAAGTACCGAACTTCGAATGCTCTTTCTTAATGCAGTGCCTCTTACATGTTGTTCTTCAACTAAACTATGTCGCCTCTTACTATTAAAATACCATAGTAGTCTATAAAATATATGAAGCTGAATCGAAAAAATTCAAACGTCATTTTCTCCGAAACGATTGATTGTTGTATGTTATTCTTGAAAGGAGAGAAGCCCCTAAACGGGTACAACAATTAAACGTATTTTCATTCCAAAATAAAAATCCTTAGGTCATGTCATCCCCTTGTAAGTGTAAATTGAAAATGTTTTTTGAGCATAGAAAAATTTGACCAAAATAACAAACATGATAACGTCTTTTAAACATATAAGAATTGGACAGGACATTTTTTTTTTATATATTAACACCTAATTTGAAGGTTATTTGTACGAAAAACTTGGACGTCGGTGATGAAAGTGTAAACGTAAATATTAAAGGAATAATAAGGTACTTCTTCTATATCATATAAAATATAATCCCCATCTTGAAGAGTCAAATAACCACCCATATCATCTTGTAATACATGCAGAGCAAAGCACAGCACATCTAGCATCTATCTCTTATTTAAATGTCAAGTAAGATGTAGAAGGAACATCAACATTTTCTCATTTAGAAAACTAAAACACCCGAAGAAAAGTGTAGTATTTTATATATATATATATATATATATATATATATATATATATATATATATATATATATATATATATATATATATATATATATATATATATATATATATATATATATATATATATATATATATATATATATATATATATATATATATATATATATATATATATATATATATATATATATATATATATATATATATATATATATATATATATATATATATATATATATATTGTGAGACCATACCAAACGAACCAAGAGCTCTAACAACATGTACACACAGATACAAATACCCACACATACACACAGGGAGACCGTTCATAGACAAACGGATAGACCGATGATGACGCGACCTAACCTCTTAAAGTTATTTGTGATGATGTCATTTGCAAACAACATTGTGAATAATATGTTGAGAACGAAGTTATACAGAGAGTTTATCGGCAAATAATCAATATGGAAAAATTCGATAACTATCTTACAAGTAATGATTAGTTAAAGATTCAATTCATTTTTGGAACTTCTGGTCTGTCTTGCAAGATGATCTGCTTATGCGTAAATTTTTATCAATACCATAATATATATTTCATAGATTCTTATAAATATCTCTAAGTTGTCTTCCTTTCCTAAAATTTATTTTGAATTTGCAGTCGTAATAAAACCGTAAAAAAAAAAACAGAACAAAATTCATATTGGACATTTTCCATTGTCAAGCAACTTCCGAAATCGAAATCAAATTTAAGGAGTCTAATCTTCAAATGAAGTGCTCAATAGGACCCAATTAAATGACTTTGGTCATGATAATATGAGAATTTTCGCATAATTTGTATATGAATACTTATTCGCCAGTTCTTTAGTAGTTTTTGCACTCAGTCTTAATTTTTATTTATATTACTCGATCAGCAACATTTGTCACGTTTCTTGTATTAAATTTACCAAGTTTTTGCATTTTACTAGTTTTGATATAAAATCTCATTTGCGATCAATGGAAAAATCCCTGTAATCTCAATCAAGATTAATTAGGAGTTTACTCAAGTGTGTCATAAATTGTAAACTTTTTTCGTGAAACTCTGACACTTCACAGAATTTTGTTATGATTTTGAGTTACCAACTTCATTTGAACTTTAAACGAATGGTAGAAAAACGCTTCATTATAAAATCGATGCAGGACACTTATTGAAAAAGCGAAAATATATCAAAATTGTGGAATTGGTAATATTTTCCGTGGCCTTCATAATTTCCCAGAAATTGATACCAGAATGTACGATCCTCAGAGTTATGGACTGTTTCTAGTCGTTTTTCAAGTACCTTTGTGGTTTAAAAGTCTTTGAAACAGTTCTTTGTCCAATTAAAAGGCAAAATACGTTGATTTCAGAACACGGTCTCAGAATGTACGATCCTCAGAGTTATGGACATGGCCATTTGCAACCAATTCCCCAGAGCATCATCAATTATTGTTTTGAAGTCCAGTAGCCTTGTAGTTTTAACGTCTTTCTAGCACCTTTTTGTTCAAATGAAAAGATGTTACATTTTGCACCATTGAAATTTCTAAGCTTTCTGTAGCAAGACATATATAATATGTATAATATGATCACGCTGTAAAACACGTTACGATGTTGACGAAGCACAGGGATTTCAAAGTGATGAGAGGTAACTATACATATTATATATATATATACATACAGTTAGCTACTCTGCTTGCTTACTTGGTTGTGTGCCTCGCTACACTAGCGCCTTAAATTGCATTAGTCTTAACCATTACATGGTGAATTGAGGATGTACCGAGACGTGAAAGCCGTCGCTCTATGTGTATGAGTGAAGCAACGACTGTAGTGGTGCAGGATGGTACTACTTATATACATTATAGAGGAATAATAATTCGACGAGAACGTTCATTCCATTCCAAAGATGTTTTGGAATGAGTGAAAATTTATGTATGTACATACACTCATCGTCGTATTCCTTGGTTTACTCTATACTTGCTTATCGTATTCTATGCTAACGAATTTAATACATTATTACCAGAATTATTGTGTTGTTCGTAATATTAATATAATATTTTACATTATAGAAATTATCATTAAGGTAGTTTTTATAAGGTAGTTCACTTTTTTGGATTTATTGAAAGACCTTGATTTAATGGTATTATGTTGAGGTAAGCCATTACATGATAGCTATACAAATGGGTGGAAACTCTATAGTATAATTTAATTTGCCTGACTAAATTAAGAAATCTTCCCCTTGTTGACCCAATCGCTGGCTACAATAGGCAGTGAAAATTGGATTAAGGGTTTCATTCTCTGTGTCGCACTAAACATTAATTAAATTTTAAATTGGCTGACCAATTTAGGATCCCTCACCATTTCACCCAATCGCAGACTACAATAAGGCAGTGGAAATTGGATTATGAGTTCTAATCTCGCTATCGCAATAAAAATTAATTGCTGTAGAGAACTGGTACAGTGCCACGTAAGAAACTTGATATAACATGCATAAAGTCTTACTCTGAATGTCCTTTCTATTATATACGCCCCCAAATATTTTACGTAGCTTAAAAAATGGGTACCCAATCATTGATTGATAAAGCTTTCAGTCCAAGAATCAGCAATTATGGTATATAATTTAACATCAATTATGGCTTTAAATATTGTGTAATAATTATTCATATTAACATCTAATCAATCAAATAAAATTGATGCTTAAACTATTTTAATAAAATTTGATTCTATTTCAATAAAATATTATGTTGAATGAATTCAAAAAAGTTTTTCTTTGTAACTTTCTAATATTTTCCATGGCACTAAAATAACCCCGAATGGATTTATTTTCTAATTAAATTAATTAATATCTAACACTACCAAAATTAAAAACACTTACAGCACAAAGGCTAAATTATGCAATAATATAATATTGTTTTATAATTTACAATTACACAAAATCTTTTACATCAATTTACCTACCTACAACGTATGTTGGTTTTTAGTTTGAGCAGATAGAACATCCAACCTAACCTAAAATCCGTCAAACATAACATCAACAGACAAAATTGATGTGAATTAATTAGATTTTCATTTCATAAACATATACCATAAAATGAACTTTGATGATGATCGTTAGAACATTATTATAAAACAACAAGGCATTATTATATAAACTATAGCAACATGGCTATTCTTGTATATTTGTATCCATAAAAATATGAACCAATCATAAAATAAATTACAAATTAAGTGAAAATAATAACAAACAGAGTTAATTGTTTTGATACTCGATATATGATTGTGTATCAATATTTGAACTATTTTTAATCATTACCATTCAACTAGGCTAAATATGCACTCTATAAGTTATACATACATATAACAATAATAATTTTTATTGAAATTATTTATGTTTATTGGCAAATTATGAATTGAAATTGTGGCTAATCTAAACAATTTTCCAATTGTTCTCGTTGAATTTTTCCTCCATCTTTCAAAGTTGATTGATGAATCCGTTGGATCCAATTGATCGATTTTGCACAAAGTCAATATTCCTTTTTATGTCTTATATACGTCTCTAAAAATTGACCTCGTTATCTATTTTCGTTAGTTATTTGGATGACAGACGGGCGAAGGAGGGGGCATGAGGTAAGGGATTAATTTTTGATTCTATGAACAATCATACGAAAGTTTGTTTGTGGCTTCAATATTTTCTAGCGTTACAAACTTTAGACTAAAATTATATGTCGAGCATAAAAATTAATTAAAAATCTATTTCATAAAAAATATAGCATTGCTCGTAAACAGGTCTCTTCAACTGCAGCTGAAGCGACCTTTCGCTATTTTCAGATTCCAAAAAATGTACCGACAAAATAAATTTGCCTCAAATGAAGATGTGATTACGAAAAATGAGCCAGATTCTGAGTTCAAAAACAAACATTTGTCTTTAGCTATAGTCGAAAAAACCTCTCGCACTTGCTTGATTCCATAAAATAAGACAAAGCACAAAACGCACGAAAATGACTAGCTCAATTTGATAAAACACGCACTTAAATCGAAATGATTACTTTGTTTTCGAGATCTAAGCATAAAATTACAACAGACACTCAGCAAGTATAACAGACACTCAGACAAATCACTTAAAAATCATTAAATTTGAATTTAGCGACTTAAAATGTGGCATTACGTTAAAATTTTATTTATTAGAGTATTACTTCTTTTCTTTTTCCACTATTTTTATCTTATTAAAAAAACAGAATTCCAATTCCGTTTAATTTGCTCCCTAGTAAGTGAACTTGGCCTTCAATAGTTATACAATCTCTCAAAGATTGCAACATATTAAAAAACTAAACTCCAAATTTTTCAGATTCAATTTGATCATATTTTCTTGAACTGAATTGTACAATCTTTCATCATTTAAAACAAATCTTACTATATATATATAATATAGTAACCGTACAGATAACTACTATTACTATTACTATAGTTGTTTTTGCTTGCTAGTAGTTTTACTACCATAGTATAATAATGCCTTTACAGCTTGTAGTATTTATTCAAAACTAATTGAATGAAACAAAGATATAATGGAACATGACAAACTTTAATGAAACTATCTATACATATAGATAGATATATAATAATTATAATTATAATAATAATTGTTTTAACTTCAATACTATTGTTTTATAATTATTCTAAATGATATTATAAAACTATATGAATATCGATAGCAATTTTATGATTATTAAAAAAGAAACGAAAGACAAAGTGGAATGGACTGTCGATAGAAGGGAAAACTTACGCCACGTTTTAGGTTTTAAATCTTATAAATATTTTTATGGCAATGTCTGAATGTTACATTAAAAATTTTATTTTGATTTTAATAATTTTTATTTGAAAAGTGTGGATCAAAATATCAAACAAAAGGTGGACCTTGGAACAGTTACATCTTCCAATGCTACAGTATTATATTATTTCTTTTATATTTTGATATAATATTTTTTTTTCAAACAATTGTTAACTTTATTTCAAGCCTTTCCATTTTTTAATATATATTGATTTTAAAGTGAATTATGGTTTTTTAATAAGTGTTTTATGTGATCATTAATGATAAGATTAACGTATAATTTGAAAGCCAATATTTTATATGTTGTTAAGATAAGAGATCTAAATTAATATGTTTATTTTTATTTCAAATTTATCAATTTTCTTTTTGGTGAAAATGAAGACTTCATACACTTGCAAATCTGACGGTGATCAAATCTTTAATTTTTAATCTCTCCCAAACGTGCTTGATACATTTTGCATTTCTCTTATCCTATTGAAAATTTGTGGATAAAAATTTTTAAAAGTCATGAAAATTTATTCAATACATAACAGTAGGAAGTATACAGATTAGAAATCAATGGGAAAATTATAACATAATTTTAATGTGAGACATTTTAGATTCAAAGTTCCTCCAAAGAAAATTCTCGCGTCTGGTAGAGTCAGATGTTAAATTGTATATGACACTTTAAAAATATTATACAAAAAACTAAAATGCTGAAATTTTTTTAAAAATATATAAAATTTTCATCCAATCAATTAATTTTGTTCCACAAAACTATCACGAAATTCAAAAATTGATTTAATTCCCAGTGGATTTCAAGAATTTAGAAAACAAATCATTATAATTTCAAGCTACGCTTCAAAGTACATTATATTTTCTTAAGGTTTGAAATGTCACTTGAAAATTATTTTCTACGATTTACGATTAATATTTACATTTTCTACGTATCTAATTCTTATTTTCTCTTTTGTTTATGCTGGCATGACCACAGAGGAGGAGCTGATGCACCATAGCGCTTCCGCGGCGGCTATGAGTCAAAGTACAATATTTGGATGTTCGGCAGCCGGACACAGTGGCATCAATCAATTGGGTGGCGTTTATGTAAATGGACGACCGTTACCAGATAGTACACGACAGAAAATTGTTGAATTAGCACATTCGGGTGCTCGACCATGTGATATATCACGAATTTTACAAGTATCAAATGGATGTGTATCAAAAATACTTGGAAGGTAAGATTTGATTTATTCAAAAACTTTAAAAATTAAAATTTATCTTGCAAATTTAGAAATTAGTAAACAATTCGTAAAAGGTTTAATATTTTAAGTTCTATATCAAATTATTTCTAATGTCTCGAAGACTCCTTGAAAGTGTCATATTTCTCAAAGCGTATATATAGGTTTTTTTTGTAATAATAGAATGGGTGCCTCTTTAGCATAATAGAATTTTCAATAGGGATTTTTTGACACAAAACGATTAAATATTTTTGAAATTTATTTTCAAAATCAGTGTTCTATTTGCCAAACTTATAGAGCACTTCGTGAAATTTATGGTTTGCATTGCTGTTCAAAAGAGAAGTTGATTCGTCGAACGATTCAAACGACCCCAACAAAACAAAGAACTGTACGTACATAAGAAAATATCGTTAATGTTTATGAAGATCCAAATTTGTGTCACCGTTCGCAAAAAGTTGCACTTAAACAGCATATGAAAATATCATAAAATTATCTTTTTTAAATGCAAAAACAAATTTGAATTCAAACTTAATTTTAATGTGTTTTATTTCTAAGTTGTATAATTCTAAAAACAACAGCTTTATATTAATTTGTACATGAATGTTATTTTTGTAATTTCGTGTAGGAGAATTAGTTAAACTCAAATAAATATCATAATTATATATATATTATTTAATTGGTTATATAATAATTAAGTTTTTAATTTCATTCTGTTATAGATATTATGAAACTGGTTCGATAAAACCACGTGCCATTGGTGGTTCAAAACCACGTGTGGCAACAACACCAGTTGTAAATAAGATTGCCGATTATAAACGTGAATGTCCATCAATATTTGCGTGGGAAATACGTGATCGATTGTTATCGGAAGGTGTTTGTAATAATGACAATATTCCCAGTGTAAGTACCATTAATTGTATTAGTTATTAATTATGTGTAGAACGTTTCGGAGCATAAAAAGTGTGCATTAAATAGGAAACTTAGGAAAGTGATACCAAACTAAGATTAAAAAAATTAATAGCACAAAAAATATGAGATTTGATGTTTTAGCTTATAAAAGGGATGTTAAACTGTTTAAGGATGTTTCCAAGAAGTTGCTATTCTGATCGATTTGGAAGCGAACGTTAAGATAACAAAATCAATTTTCTTACAATTATCTTAAAAAACTGAAATTATTAATTGAAGGTATAATAATTATATATCTATAAAATAGATTATGGCAAGCGCTATTCGTTTAATTACAAATAGTTGCTACTTATGATTGAATCCCATTCTTTGTGATTGGAATATCTCAATCAGTTGAATCACAATTGGGAACATCTAAAACTCTGAATATAGTTTAATATGATAATATGTCTTTAAATAAAATATGCTAGGCACTGATGTTATATCTTTTCTATCGTTGAAAAAATTTTAGAATCAATTAAATAGTCCGAAAAATTATCTCCTACAAAAAAATAAATAAAATCTATAATTTGACGTGAATAAGTAGCATTTATTGATATCATTCAAATTTTTTTATTCAAAAAATAATGTGTAATAGAAATTTCATAAGCAAAAATCTATTTTTTACATTAACTTTGAGAACACCCTTAATTGGATAAAATAATTGGAACTTTCTACCAAGAATTCAGAAGCAGTTAAATACCGTATATTAAAATATTTTTCAAATTCCGTTAGGTTATATTCTGTTCAAGTTGCTTCAATGAATTGCCCCTTTTAAAACTATTAGGCTACTCTATATTTCAAGTAGGTATTATTAACCTTTCAAGTTTGTTTAGAAGCCATTTGTACAAATAAAAATAAAGATACAATTAAATACCGATTTAAAAACATTTATTATTAAAATAAATCAAACGTTTTTATTATTTATTTAATTTTTTTTTTTTTATGTGGCTAAAACATTTATTATCAATTTATTTGTGTAGAAATAAAATATAGTCATTTAAAGTAAATATTTATCTAAGAGGAAGACTTGATATTTATTTCAAATATAATAATAGCTATAAGCTTACTGACTGACGTCTTGCCTAAAGCAATGTATATTCTGGGTGACAACTAACATGTGTCTATTTATTGATCATACCACAATATTTTGTAACATTTTAAGAGACAAATATAAAAATACATCCCTTGGGGGGAGAAATGTTACAAATACAACTATAAAGCAAGATATATACGTTTATGTAATAATATTTTGCAATCAATTATTTTTTTTTTTTGGGTAATATTAAATAAAATTTATTGAATAAACTTAGGGTCTTTTATAAAATTCCAAAAATATATTCAAATTATGGTGGAGGCGCAAGGAATATTTAGTTTTGTTAATAATGAACAAAGAACTCGTGGTGTTATTTGCAGTAGTGTGCCCCGATTGATTTGAAATTTGGATATTACGTGAAAAAATGCATTTTTGTTTAAAAAAAATATAACAATCGAACTTGTACAGTTGAAACAAGTAAGAAAAATATCGAAAATTTCCACACAATCAAAAACCAATTCTATTGAGAATTTCTTCCAATTAATAATCTTCGAATTTGATATATCTTTATGTTTCATCGTCAGTAAAACTGTCATTAAACTAATGTCTGTATGTGGTACGTATGTGCGTTCGTAAACATTACCCCAGGTTAAACTTCGATTAACGAACGCGTAATTATGAAACTTGTTGAGGATAAAATCATTAAAAAAAGGAAAAACCATTATAAATTAATGTTTTTTTATTCGTTTCATTGAAAGTAAAACTTGCAGGCCTCATTTAGACCACACTTGTATAATGATTTTTTACAACGTTCGTTGAGATTCCCATAAATTTTTCGGCTGTTTCTGTTCTCTTCTTCTACCAAATTTTCGAAGGATTTTCAGAAAGTACAAGGCTCTACTTTTGGTTAGTTTCTGTAATTTTTTTTAAAATACATATTATATTATCGCTTCAAAGTAGAATTCATTAAATTTAAATGACATTTTGTTTATCACAAATATAAATTAATAATAATATTTCGATAATGATTTTCAACCTTGCATCTCCCTCCATGTAAAAATAAAAGTAATTGAATACAACCAGAAATAAAATTAACTTGACTGCCTTTAGGGTCATTAAATTAAGTATAAATAAGGAAAGCGTATACATAATAGATCTTTTAACATTACACACATATATATATATATATATATATATATATATATATATATATATATATATATATATATATATATATATATATATATATATATATATATATATATATATATATATATATATATATCGTATATATGTAATGTTACATATTATTATGTAACATAAACATGTAATATATAATTATAGTCTATATATATTGTTATCATTTATACACATTAGATAACAGATGTACACTCCATGTAATTGAGACAAGTTTGTAAGTATTCAAGTGGTCGGTCTTGTGTGTAACTTTATGTATAAAAATATATATATAATTCATTCTGTTTTCAATACGCTGTTTATAGCTAGTCTATTTTCCACCCCAGATATATTTACTTTTATTTGCCAATTGCTACTAAATATTGTTAGTTTTTACTATCAAACTTGTGTGTGTGCGTTATTTGTATGATTCAATTTTACTTTTATGGTATTGGCAATTTTAGTTACAGGGTGGGTTTTATACTGTCTTTGGATTGTAAACGATTTTCTAGGATTCATTCTGTCGCATGAATTAAATGTTTAATTATCCTGCACACTGCTTATGTAATATCGCATTCAATTTTTTTCTGCCAAGTTTCTTAGTAGCAAAAATTTAATTGATCAAATCCAATGAAGCGAAATAGTAATTAATCATATTTGAAGCCTTTTTTTATCGTCAATTTAAAACGCTACCATTTGCTGTTTAACTGTTTAATAGCTGTTTAATAGCTTTTATTTCAAAATTTTAAATTATATTAATAGAGGAACTGCAACCGCGATCCCTTAACCTAGAGCTTTTGATCCTATGTACCCTATTTTTTTTAAAAACTCCATCATGTGAAGGCAAAGATGACAATTATATTGTTTTTATGTTGTTGGTGGATCCGGTAACTTCGTAACTTCGTATCGAAGTAACGACAGTGTGATCAATCAACCGTCCCTTTTTTTGTTATAATAATTAATCAAACAGCTGCTGCTTGGATTGAAAACCGCATGCCGTATTAGTGCATTTACTCACTTAGCCCGTAAATCGGCCAAATAGTATAGTTTTATTTTTTCCATTATGAAATTATAATGTACGAAAATGCAATTGGCGAAGAAAACACTGATAATCATTGAAATAGTCTCTCTGCTTTCCTTGAACGCTTCCCAGCGACAGGAAATTGGAACAAGACTATACATTTATGAAAATTAAGAAAAAAAATGAAGCTATTTTTTCTTACAGCTCAAATTTTGAATCCGTGACAGTAAGCTCATAAAGTGCGTCGTTCCTCACATCCGATCATACTTTGTGCTTTTGAAGAGTTACATAGGAACCTTGTTTTTGCGTCATGTAGGTTTGTGATAAAAGTGTTACTGTTTATCGGTAATCAAGTTCTGATTCACTTGCATTTCTGAAGTATTATTAGAGTATCGATAGAAGCTTAATTCTGCATTGATATTTTGAAAGTGTATTTGGATACAAAATTTGGTTATACTGCTTTACTGTTCCATAGTTACATTCTATTAACTTCTTAATGCCTTCACTTATCCTTTTTGTCTATGCAGTACTCAAAAAGATAACTTATTGATTTTTATCGTTTTCATGTAGATACAAATATTTTACAATGTTATGCTACTGCCCGTGCCCTCCATCATAAAATCAATTATTAGTAAATCTATGCATACAATGAAAAAATGTGGATAAAATATCCATAAAATGTACTTTTATGCCATAAAATATCAAACATGTTTTTAACAGGAATACATTCCACCCCGTTAGCAATTTTTCATTGGATTTCACGAACACTCCACCATGAAGCATCGTAAAAACGTTGACAAAATATTATTATAAAAATAATTTTTTACCACAATATATCAAAAACGTTTTTAAACGGAGTTCCATTCTGTAAATAATTTTTCATTGAGTAACTTTTATATAACATATCAAAATTAAATACAATTGACTAGTTAAGTAATTCTAGAAAACGAAGCGAAGAGCATAAACACCCTCCTAGCTTTCTTTGATACACATATAAACATAATTTCAATAGTTTTTATGTTATGTTTATTGACAGTTGGTAATACAAATTGTATCTTAATTTAACGGCCTTTTACATACATAAAAGTTTGAAGAACACAACATGTTAAGTTCAAATACATCATACACTTGAAATTGTGAACTACATACTAAAATTACACTTTAAACATTATTGGATTGTTTATAAAATATTATTTAGGTACTTATCATCTACATAAATATCAAAAGTTTTTAACTGTAATTAAGTTATAAATATTTGAGAGTAAATTGTTTATGACTTCATGTTTTGTGAATGTAATTATCTTATCGTTTTTTATTTTTTTGATTATGTTAAATTATGCGTTTAAATTTTGATGTTTAAAATTTAATTTTAGTATATTTTTACGTACATTTTGTCAAAGACATATTTTTGAGTACAAAATTGCTTTATTTTAGACTATTTAAATACATTTTTGACATTATCATCTGATAATCTAGGTAGCCAAGTAGTTTAAAGGTGTTCAACATGTCTTAGCGTTTCACTGCTTGAACTGGCAGGTAACAAGTTTGAGTCCATACACTGGCAGTTTTTTAATTATACTAAATATGTGGTAACATTTGTAACTGGCTATGCTTGTGGAGGTTTCTACAGTTTCCCACTCACAAATCTATGTTAGCACAGGTCTTTCCAAAGCCTCCACTCACATCATGAAATTAATAAAACAAGACAAGTGTACTTTATACCACATGGCTGAAGTAAAACTTCTTTAGCTCCATCTCTATGTATAAACATGTTTATACACTTTCTATCTTCACTAACTTATATCTTCCTCTCAACGTACGTTCGCCTCGCACGATCACAGTTTTCGTAACGGTTTCGTCACGTATTCACCAGTTTACTCCCCGAGCCGAGCATCCGTAAAAACTTACATGTCTAAAGAACGGAGGCTAAAACCGATTTATGTTATTATATATTAAGAAAATAAGTTTGTGATTTGAACCAAACTGAGAAATCATTACCAAAGAAAATGTCTTGGAAGCTGTAATTAAATCAAAAAAGAAAAATTTATTGAAATCAGTTTGGCAACTATAAGGCCATAGATTGAGAGACAATTCAACGTTATAATTTACTAATTTTCTTATCGTTAATAGAAGCCAGGCGGATTAATATAACTTAAAATCAAAGAGATTTCGATGAGCTATATTAATATAGAGATACACCTTGGTACTTAACACTAATAGAAGTCATCTTACATATTTTGTAAGTTTATAGAACCAATAAAACTTTTTTTTTTGGCATATAATTGTTTTATTGAACGAGTATCGAACTATATATCACATATATTTATTTTTTTTGTCAATTATTTATATAAAATGTTTGTACGTGTATTTGTATGAAAGTATTTAAAAATGTCACTTGAATTCTGTGTATATGTATGTGTTCCAATCAGGATATAATAAATTACAACAGAAGTTTAAAACAATCAAATTCAGTAACAACAAGTTCTATGTTTTATGTACAGTGTTCAAAAAAAAGCAAAAAGTATAGGTTGTTTTTTTTTTTTATTGAATGAATCATTTAGTTTTGAGTGCATTATATCATGTATATATGGATTGTAATACCAATATTGTACATATATGTATATATTTTACACAGTGTGGATTTTAGATCAGACTAGAAGCCTTTAAAAATGGTAAAAAGTATAAAAAAATTATAGTAGGATGAATCCTATTGGAAACGGACGAGAATATAACGAAAATGAAAGGAAAAATAATATCTCAGCGATCTGAGATCGGGAAGTGGAAGGGAGTGAGTTTTTAAGGCTAAAATACAGTTTATCTCGATTTCTGGTAAAATTATCTATGAAAAAAAGATAAATGGTAAAGTTGTAGGTAATAAAAAGATCTACAATTTTTGTATTTACACTTTTTTCAGGTAACCTTTTTGATGAGAAACAGCGATAGTACAATCAATTTGGATCTTTCTATTAAAATGGTTTTATAAAAAATTCTACCAAAAGACATCACAATCGTTAAGCTACGAATATTTGGCACTAAAACTTTGATCGTTCCACTTGGTAAATGACGGTGATATTCATTCTAAAAAGATTCAATACTCTTAACAGTTGACTCGTGTTATTACTTTGTATTCAGTTCTTTTTTGGAATAAATAAAGGTTTATGTTTGTGGTCAATAAGTTATCAATTTAATTTATTAAATAGATTCGTTATGTAGTATTAACTATATTTTTCGATTTTATACCAATTAAAAAAAAAACTGAATTTATCATAATGCCTTCTTTGTTAATCTAATTATCAGTTAATTATCTAAAAACGTAACGAAATTTTCAAATGAGAGAAATTATTGATACCTACTCAAACAAGAAGAAAATTTAGCAGTTATGGCTCTTTACATTTCTTGGGCGTTCGCATTCATTACATATGAAAAGCAAACTTTCAATTCTGGAAAACACAGCCTGTTTGTACCTAAACACATATTGAATATCATTTTCTTTTGTGTACGAAAATCGATCGATTAATAATAATTACAGGTGATTTTTCATTAAGGACAACATGGCGGATGATAATATTATTATTATAACTTATGGTATCCCATTTGTTGGGAAAATGTTTCCCCATTGACTTCCAGGCTTATTTGTCAACAGATTTCTTTAGTATCTCGGCAAATGGAACAGGGACGCCAAGAAAAACGTAAGAGATGGAAAACGTAAATAGTACATCCCCTTTTAAATCTATTTTCAAAAATGTTAATTAATGTACTAAAGAAGGAAGCTGATATGGAATCTGCCTTGCTATAATTCCTAATTCAATTGGAAAATTTTATTTCCCACCTTAATTTACTTTATTAATTAAATTTCATCGAAATAGAAAATAAATTAATTTTATTTGTCTTCAAATTCTAAATTACGTTTCTTCAACACAAAGAACATAAAATCCAAAGAATTTCATTTCCAATTTCAACCGACCGTATTAGTGTTAGCCATAATATATATAGCCCTTTTCTTCAATATAAATTGAATAAATATTTTCGTATAAAAAGACTTTCGCTGTAAAAATAATCGCAGAGGCTATTCCAAACTTGATTCAATCTGATCGATATATTAGGTATTATAATCAGATGTCTTATTAATTAATAATCACCTGTGTAACCATCATATCAACAATGTTTTATGACTTTCAATAGTCACAGAACCATTCATTTTAACAACTATACATAATATCAATTATTTAAAATGGTGTTTTAAAATGGGTTGCAGCAATATATACATTATATACTAGTCAAACACAATTTGAAAAACAACTAAACAATACGGGAAAAACGACGGTATGAGTTCTATGAACAAAAAAACGTAAATTAAAAAAAAAAAATTATTCAAATAAAACTTCATTATGTATTCAAAAAAAAAAAAAAAGTTAAAAAATAAAATAAAAAATGGTTTAAAAAAAAAATATGACAACAAAAATATTCATGGCATTACATTAATTTGAAATAAAAAAAAATTGTATGCGAAAAAAAATAATAAAATTTTGTTTTTGAAGATAAAATTTGTTAATTTTTTTCCAATAATTTTATTTTTCTATTCAGATTTTTTGTTGTTTTATAAATATGATAATGTTTTGTTTATTCATGAAAATATGAAATATAAATAGGAATTTTGCCTAATCAAAAAAGTTTATATGAAAAATTAAAAATAATTTCAGTCACTATAATCGTTCAAAAAATTAATATAAGTTTTATTGACTTCCTTTAATAATTGTTTAAATGACTGACATATGATTATCAATATTTTAACAGTTTTTATTCATCAGCATTCATAAAATACACTAAATATGTCATTTGGATAGGTAGAAGTTTTTATATATTTTAAAAGCATTTTAATTTAAAATACGTTTTATTAACTACTTTTAATAAATGGCAAGTTAAGATAACAACTAACAGTATTAATTGTTTAAATAACGGTCATATGATTATCAATGTTTTAACAATTTTCATTCAATAGCATTCATAAAATACAATAAGTATGTAATTTAGATGGATAAAAATTTTTAAATATTTTAAAAGCTTTTGAAATTAAACTAAGTTTTAATAGATAACAAATAAAAATTGCAGTCAACAGTGTTAATTATTTAAATAACTGACATATGCTAATCAATATTTGAATGTCTTTTATCTTCTATGGTTTAAAAGTATGATCATTGATTTGTTTGACCCATTGTACTGTTGCTCATTCTCAAACTTCAACTCTGAACTTTTTAGGTCCTAAATACGCGTGCATAATTTCAGCTTACCATCCCCTTTTTTAAATCTTTATGTCGAGGTGAATGGAAGACGGAAATAGATCAATTAGGTGATTTTATGAACCTCCAAACTAAAATTTTGATAATGTTTTCAATATTTTCTAGCCGTATAAGTCTTAGATTAAATTTAATATACCCTCGCTAATTTACTCAATTCTCACTAATTTATATCTAAAATTTTTCAACTATCCGTACCGCGCATGGTACGTGGAAGAAACTTCTTAATAGATTAATGCGCTAAAAGTGTCTAAAATTTGTAATAAAACATCCACATTCTAGAGGTTATTATTAAGTTATGTAGCAAATGTCAATCAAAAATTAATTGAATATTTACAAAAACAGATATTGCATTGTAGTTATTGGGTTGGAAATTGTAAGAATGATTGGAGATATTGAATTAATAATTATTTTTAATTGCAAATATAAATAATTGTTCATTTAAATTAGTTAATAAATTTTGAGAAATTTGTTATGTTAAATCATACTCCCTCCATTCACAGACTTATATATCATTTGATTGATAAACTAGTATTTCGTAACTATAGAAACGAATGAAAACATTTTGATGTACGGTGTCTATAATTCCTATAAACAACCGCAAATGAAGAATCTTTACAATATTAGATGCTCTTTGATATTAGATATAATTTGAAATAAACAATTTTCACAACTACAAAATAATTCAATTGAGTATTTATTTGATAAAAAAAAAATGCTTATTCTTTTAAATATTAAATTGTTGTTCATTTATTGCTGATGTTTGAAAGATGTGCTTGCTATAAGATCACATAAAATTGAAAAAAATTTATAGTACGTGCTTTCAATATAATCAAATAATTTGTGTAGATGGCTGTGTTCGATCTATTGTTGAGAAATGCTGCTGTTATCTTCAAATTTATTTAGTTTAAAAATAAACATCAACGACAATAAATAAAAATACCTCAACATTGCTTAAAAAAAAAAAAATTGTCAATAAAATTCAATTAGGTTGTTTGTTGATTTTTACATTTAGTGAGGAAGTTGTTAAAAGAATGTTTGTGTATTAGCTTTGGTAAAATTGTGCTGACTTTGAATGAAAAAATTAGGTGATGTTATTTACGATCAAAGAATTTATAATAGCTGATGGAAAATTAAATATATCGACATCTTTATGAAATATAACATATTCTCATCAGTATCGCTTGAGATGGGGTTCAAATAACAAAATGTTATTAGCAAATAGTATTTACAAATTTAGTACGCCTAAGAACTACTGCCCAAAGTAATTACATAAAAGATTATCCAAAATTTCAAAAAGATTATAAGCCATACAGAGTGCGGTTCCTTATAATTATATAATACTATGTATTGTATTTATATATGTGGGTTATTAACTAAATTTGAGCTAAAATTGTGATGAACTAAAGCATTAAACGAAATATTATATCGAAAAAATATACCACACAAAATTTTTTGTTTGTTCAATAAATTTTTTATCAATCTTTTATGGTTCAAAAGTTGGGTCCTGGACCATTGAAGGCTATGGATCGATTTTTTTCATTCACGAACTTCTATTTCTAAACTCTATCTTTATGTAATCTTGATGATGAACAGGTGGACATGCGAAAATCGGCGTATAAAATGATAATACTCTTACCAAAATTTTGTTTGTACGGTCACTATTTTCTAGTGTTACAAACTTTCAACTAAAATTTATATACTCAGTTATATTCTATATATTATATCGAGTATAATAATCGAATAATTACAAAAAAAAGGACTATTAATGGTAGTTATTGGATTCGAAATTGTAAGAATGATCGAATATATTTCATTAGAAATTATTTATAAGTGCAAATATAAAAAATTATTTATTTAAATTTGTTAATAAATTTTGAGAAATTCCCTTTGTTAAATTATATAGCATTCCACAGACTTATATACCATTTGATTGATAAACTAGTATTTTGTGACTAGATTATTTTGTACACTTTTTTTTATTTATAACACAATTATGGTGGAAGCATCGTGAAATATCAATATTCCATTTATACAAATTAATTTCAATTAAACTAAATTTTTCTTGTTTTGATATTTCCTGTATAGACAAAAAATCAATCTTAATATACCATGATGGTCTTCTCTATAGCTTAGAATTGTTTGTTTTGTAGTAACTTCTAGTACCAGTAACGTATTACTATCGTATACTAGTAAGTATATCAATACAAGTATAATAGTAATGTAAGTAGTATTTTCCTTTAATGATGATGATGATGATATAACGATCTATTGAATTGATTCTAAAACTCTTATACTGATCAGACTATTCGTATATGTATGAATGTAAGAAAGTAAGTGGATTCGAATTGATTTGTCATCAATGAGAGAATGAATTGAATTCAAATGAATATATAGCTTATAGCTAGATGAAGCTATACCATGACTAAATGAAAACAAAATCATGTATTCAGTTATGTACTCATACAATTTTCTCTTATAACATTGTGGATTTAAGTAGATTTTTCTTTAGGATTCCGTTTTTCTTTTAGTAAAAAAACAACACCGTTCGTATTTGCGTTAAAAACTGTACGTGTTAAAAATTTGTGTAATATGAAAACCATGTTACAAATATATAAAATCTTACCTCACTTTCTTGTAAAAGCCTGTACTTATGAACGCACGTTAGAAGTTATATTTCTTTGGCCTCATTAAAAAACAATTTTTAATTGCATGCAAATAATTAATAACAATAAAATAATAAAAAAGACTGGAGAAGGATAATCAACACAGTCAATTAAGCTCAGTTTAAATTTGAAAAATTAAATACATATGTATTGCCTTACATTAAATGTAACAGTAATTATAACAACAAATTCAACCTTTGAATTTTGTGTGACGGTGATCTTCAAAAATATCTGCTACTATTGAAGTTTATGACTGTTGATACTTGACTAAAATTTGAATAAATGATGTATACCAATTTGTTTAATGAGTATTAACTATTTATTTCTTTTAAATTAATTACCTAACCTCTGTATTAAAACTGAAATAAGAATTAAGTTAACACTTATTTTGTGTTACCATTTATCTATGCAATATTTTTTGCTCGCTCTTTCAGATGACAAAAATTATGTTAAAAATATTTGAGTGTGTTAATATGAATTTTGTGTGACCGTTTCCAACATTTAAGCTATGTTGATTATACAGAATATTTTTATTGTGATGGCTATAATAATTAAATACAAAATTAATAAAATTACCATTGACTTTAAGATTAGATAATTATTTTAAATACGCTATTTCTGGATTAAATCAAGCTATTTTTATTGGAGAATGCTGATGAATAACTGGTAGAATTATAATGTAAGACCTTGAAACTAATATATTCAAAAGAATGAAAATGTTACCAACATACTGAAAAATCAATTTATTTTGGCGTCAATAAAATGCCAAAAACTTTTTGTAGTTTTACGCACCAATTTTTATCTGTAATAAATTTTTAATCGATTGATGCGATACGAGTAGTTAAAATTTTTAATAAAACATTCACATTCTTGAAAATATAATTATTTGTTCAATTGTTTGCATTTAAATTGTATAACAAATGTCAGACAAAAATTATTGAATACTTACAAACAATGACATTCAATCGTTCGTTGAAAATTGTAAAATCGTTATTTATCCTTTTTAAATGCAAATAAACCCAATTACCCACAATAATTTGTTAATAAATTTTGATTAATTTCCCATGTTAAATCATATACCATTCATTGACTGATATATCATTTGCTTAATAAAGTTGTATTTCGTAACCATAGCAACGAAAGAAAATAATTTAATGCACGGTGCCTATAAGAACGTACAATTATATTTTTCTCTCAATTCTATCTATTGATAGTATTTTCGATAAATTCTTAAAACAGAATCTTGTAGAATCTATGATATATTCATGTTTATTCGATAATTACTTAACATAAAATACATCATCATTTAAATAATAACTATAGATAGATATTGTATAGTCATAGTCTTAACTGTAGTATATTCTCTATATATAGGTTTATCTTCTTTATAACAATAATGGTTAACTAACAACTATAGATACAAGTTATTTCTTTAGATGTATATTATCTATAGTCTTACTTGTATAATGATGATATACGACATACACACATCTATGTATATATATATTATATATTATTATTTAGTTTAAATGTAATTAAATTTAACAATATATTATGTATATAACTAACTGATTTAGATTATATTATGTTATAATGTATACTCTCATACATATAGATAGATAGATAGAGACTGACTATTTGAGATGTAATAATTTCTATGAATTATCGTCATAAAATATCATTTTATATCTTAATTTAATAATAATAATATCAATTGTTTTATTATCTTCTAAGAATTTATATATATATTTATATATATATATATATATATATATATATATATATATATATATATATATATATATATATATATATATATATATATATATATATATATATATATATTTATATATTGTATATATTTATTATTTTGTATTACGATATTAAAATAATGTTGCAGAAAATCTTGCCTCTTGGGAGTAATTTTTATTTGATTTTTTTTTTTGAAAATTCTTATGATATTATTGGATTAATTATACTAATGAATTTGAGTATTTTTGATACTTTTGAATTACTTAGTACTGAAAATAGATTCTCCATTCACGATTTAAAATTAGCTAAATTGTATGACAAAAAAAGTTTCCTACTGAATTTTGAATATTTTAATAGACCGAACGAAGGTATATGGTACAATTAGATGATTTTGTATTGCATATGTTTATATGCATCTATGTAATGAAATTGATTTAATGAAATTTTGGACCTCATTGGACCATCAAGGGCTTCTTAATAACAAATTTTAAAATTAATATAATTAATTATGTATCATTAAATTGGACATTTGGGGCCAGCGTACACCATCGAACAGTCTTGTAAGAAAATCTGATCATACATCAGACAAAAATCTTAAGCAAGCGCATATCAGCGGGTATCATCGGAATCGAACTACGAACCTCAATGAACAAATGAAATTTCAAATATTTTAAATTTATTAATTACTTTTTTGGCACAGATGACCAACTTCAGGATTACATCGTAAGATTTTCTTATGCTATTTCAGACAGCATTATATGTATGCGCACATGATAAGATTTTCTGATCAGAATTTCTTATCAGAAAATCTGATGTCTTATGCAGAAATCTTACCGTGTGCCAGGTCTAATATAAAATACATGTTAAGAATTACATCAGATTTCCTGATCAGAAAATCTGATTAAATAATCTGATATTATGCGTTAATTGCAATTGCAAATAAAGAGTCATGGCCCATATTTTATGCCTTATGAAATTAGAGTTTTCATACTCTTATTAGAATGGAGTCTAGTCGTGAGTGAGGTCGGCGCATCAATACATGCGACCATAATTATGATAGGTATATTTTCATAAGAAAATAATTCTGTATATATTGTTTCAATTTTTTGATTTTCTTAATTTGCAAAACAAATATTAAACAATATATCTATAATAGACAATATTTGTTAATAAATATAATAAAAATAACATTGGAATATAAAACTTCTATTTAATATTATCACACATATAAATAACTATAGTAGATACTAAAAATAAATAATATAAAATACATCATCATTCATCATCTATCAGATTCATAAAACTCCATTTGTATATTTATTTATTTGATGAGAATGTAAACACAAATATACATGCGTGAATGCATTAATGAGTTTGCGCAAAACAATTGATATTCTTATTATAATATACATGAATATAGCTGTGTAAAATTTCTTTATCTGTATTTGTTATATATAATATATTATTATTTATATACACACTTGTGCGTTAATATTATTTAAAATAAAATACTTTCACTTAGGTGAAAATTAGTTCTTGAATTATTTAATTTGGATAAATTAAATTGGCCTATTTTGTACTTCTGGAAAGATGAAAGTGTTGTACAGATTGAAGTATTGTATTATTATAAATAACCATACAACAATTTTCTATGATTGGTAAAAACACACATCAATTTCATTCTTTCAAAATCTGAATAAGTCGCTTACATAAATATTCCAGATTTAAACATATACTCGACAACGTAAAAATGTGAGGAATTATTCTTTCTTATTTAAAATTATTAAAAGCAAACTTTCATCAAATGTTGTCTAATTTATTTGGCTTGAAATCAGTTATTTATGTTTATAATTTGTAATACGTTTAAAAGATTAAGGTGTTGTATTTTTTGTTGTTGCTGAGTATACATCATTCTATAAGTCTTCAGTTAGATAGATGAATTGTACTAAATAACAAAATTTTCCTCTTAAAAAATTCTTCGAAGTGGGTCGTTTTCTTCTTTGGAACGCATTAAATTTTTAAGCTTGAAATTCATTAAAATAGTCTATTAGATATGATTCGGAAAATTTTCACCTTCAAAATTACTATTTTCACAATTTTCGGGATGAACAGCGGACATCTGCATTATTGTCAACCAGATAAAATGGTTTTTGCGTTTCTTATTGATGAATATTCCTTCTAAAATAGTATTAAAACAGATATCCGTCAAATTAAAACTTGTGGGAGCAATTGAAAATTTTACGGGCTCCGAAAAAGAAAACATCCCATTTTTCAGAATTTTCGTAGAGGATAATTAACGAAAAACCACAAAACTGATGAATAATTTACTCATCGTATTTCTTCTTCACCGACTGGGCCTCACGCAACTGGGCCTCAAAATCAAACCTTAAGAGGGATTGAAACGTAATATTGAAGCACCTTCCATTATGTAAAATCTTACAATTTTTGAATACAAATAACTCAAAAAATGCTTATCCAAATGTTTTGAAATTTGTTTTAGTTTTCTCGAAAAAAATTTTTTTAATATAAAATCGAATTTTGATTTTACCTTAGAAATTTCTTTCGAGAAGAACTTTTCGACAAGCCCACCTGTTTTCATATCAATACTATGCATACCAAATTTCATAACCATTGGATAAATATTTTTTATCATTTTTTAAAGTTATTTGTGCGCAAAAATTGAAAAAAACAATAAATATTAAATGTAATTTGAATCAACAGCTTGTCAGAAGTACACTTCTTCCATAAAAGGATGCGCTTTATGTAAGGAGCTCAATCCCTCTTAAAAGATAAAAAAAATTTGATCAAATGCAGTTATTATCTGAAAACTAAGATCTATTTTGAAAATAAAATGTTCGCCAATAAACACACGCCAAAGATTCGATGTAAGGAATGTATTTTTCTTGAAGGAGACGTTGAGAAAAAAGTCATGACATAAAGTCCACCTGAGTTAACTGTTTATTTTTTTTTTATCAAAAATATGTAAATAAGCTGTAAAAAAAAATCAAATTTCTAAAATTAAATTTTGTCCCTTTTATTATAAATGAAATAAATAAAATATTAAAATATTCGTAGTTATCCCAACATAATTTGATACAATATTACAACACATTCATACATTCAAGATTGACAACACACACATCCACACATGATTTAAATAATTGAAAAAAACTATACACAATAAATATAACGATATTGTATTAATATATATACATTATATAATGATATAATATTAGTTATTATATATACGTATAATACAATATATATATATAATATAACGCCCTATTTTGTGAACAAATGACAATACAATTCAATAAAAATAATGATAACAATAGTGGTTACGATGAAAAATAAAATAAAAAAAATAAAGTCTATCGTTTTACAGTGTGTCAGAGAACTGAAGATTTCTTTTTCAAGTTTTCTGAAAATAATTTATTTTAATAGAGCTGTGATTGAAACAGTTTTCCTCAAATTAGTATTCTAATTCTTTGTATAAAATAATAATTTTTCGTAGCTCATCTACGGATTGCTGTAGAATTTCCGAATTAGAATGAAGACTTTACTAATATAGATATTATCATCATAAACTATCCATTTTCTAAAACCATGTTATAATTTCGAATAGTTTCGGATAATTTCTCAAAATGAAAACGATAAATGTAATTTGTATAACGTAATTACTTGTAATGCTCCTATTTCAATGGAATATTTAATTTTAATTAGACTCCACAAATTTTTTCGATTTTTAGTTGACTCATTTGATTTTCTCATGATTCCATGTCTCTTTCTTTTCGTTTACTTCTTTTTCCTGAATTTTAATATCAAGCAATATTTTCATTATAGCAAAAGAAAGCTTTTTATGAAAAGTTTCCGAAAAAAAAACCCATTGGACAAATCTTAAATTTTGGTGAAATCTACTCAAGAAAATTGGATTATGAACATCACGGAAAATTTAGAATTGATCCAATGGGTCAGGTTTTCCAAAAATTTTGTGAAAAATGCAAAAAATATTTTTCTAAGCTGAATTTTCATTTTAAACTTCTAAAATTTTTTTTCAACTAATGCTACGAATTATAAATAACAATAACTTCAAACTACCAAAAATTATATTCAACGCTTTTTAGCTCATCCTCAAAAGCACGCCATTTTTGATGGTGAGTTTGGTCACAGACTGCTTACATAAATTTTCGACTTCGATGATAAACAATTTCAAAATATTCTGTTATTAAATGCAAAGAAGTTAATTATTAAAATCCTGTATTAATAACTATTCTTAGAACATTCAGTACTTAACGATGATTTGAAACTATTATAATATCTACGAACGTAACAAGCGACGTTAAAGCCTATAGAGAAGATACTACTAGCTAGCTAGCAGCATAGACTCTAACAACAACAGGCAGCATCACAGACTGATATTCTTCGAATGTTTTACGCATCGTCGCATCTATTTTTGAATGAGAGCATTTAAGCGTATTGCACAATTCGTGAGCGGTCATATGTGAAATAGGTTGCAGCATTGCCAATGTCCGCTTTTATTTTATTTTATTTTATTTTTTTTTTCTTTTATAACAATAAAATCAGAGAAAAACGTTTGCTTGTGCTGCTGGCTGCTTGAGGAGGGAGTCAAATGTGTGGTAGCATGGGGGTGAGGGGGAAGTATGTTGAAGAATAGACATTCAGATAGAATAGTAAAAACTTAATATAATATTAGGACTTGTATTTTCGAATGTTCACCGAATATAAAATATTATTATTATTTTTTTTCTAGTTATATAGAAAAATTGAATTGAATTTTTTTTTTTTTTATTAAGAAATTTTGTTAAGGTAAATTTTTTTTTGTATAGTTCGTACTTCCGTTATAAAGAATATATTGTTTCCGATAACTACTATCTTAATTAAATCCGGTTTGGTTTTCTGTGTCTTCCTCTGGTTGTAAGTACTCTAAGGCACTTATTAGGAAATTAATGTGAAAAAATTCAATTGAATAGTGGAATTCATATTTTATGCAACGCTAAATACTACTTATATCAAAATGATTCTAACAAAAGCAATTGAGATTTTCTGGTTTTTAATTGTAATTGTTATAACACAAGATTTATGACGTCAAGAACTCATGTTTTTTCAACAACGTTTGACTACAGATAGGAGCAATCTGAATTAATTATGGCATTCCTATGCAATTTATAAAGAATAAATGAAAAATTTCAAAAATTAAAAATGAATTAACTTTCGAAGTAGGTGCTAATGAATCAAATTTAAGCTGAGAGATAATTAGCGTCAATATCAAAAATTAATAGGTCACAAAGAATTTATAGTTACAATTAGTTTTAACTTTGTAGTTCATTTTTTGAAATCGGTTTTATTTTTTTGGTAAAAAATTGTTATTTTTAACTTTTCATAGAGAAGATATTCCATCTAAATCGGACTACTCTGTGATATTTAACCACAAAACATTTATTTCGCATTTGCCTACAACATAGCGCTTCATCAGACTCTTATATCTTATATACTAAAAGCTTTTCTGAAATATATGCATTTCAATTGCGAGGATACGATCCAAATTGGATCAGTAGTTTTTGAGAAAATCGTATACATATAAATATATATTATATGCAAACATATGCATACAGGTCGAATACAGTATTTTTTTTTTTATTTTTTAAATCGGTTAAATATGGCTGATGTGCTTTAATATTTTTCTAAAAGTAGATTTTTAAAAAGCTTGTTCCATGAATTGTAAATTTTAGAATTTTATCATATTTTGTTTCTAGATAAAAATTTTAATTGAATATTCATTTTTTCGAAGCTACATTTATTGCTTTAATTATTCTTCCGTAATTGTATAAAAAATATATATTGTTCCCGATAATTACAATCTTAATTAAATCCGGGTTTTGGTTTATGTAAATGTAGTGGGAAAGCAGACTGTTTGAGTGGTCCCTTGATAGTTAATTGTTAGAGAAGAAAACAAAATCAAACCACAGAATATTTCAATGATTTTTTTTTGTTTACCGTAGGGGATAGATTTGAGGGGATGATAATTGACTATTTAAAAAAAAATTTAAGGGTTCATTATTTGTGTTAAAATTCAGAAAAATACTTTATGGGCATATTCTTCTTTAAGAATGCAAATTCAGGAATATATTTTAGAAGAACCGTGTTTTCTTTCGCTACAAATTTTAGAAGAAACCGAAGTAAACTCGTAGGAATATTAATCTCAAAGCTGTAGCATTTTAGTGTAAGAAGCGATGCCTTAAAATGGCTGTTTTTACGCTACACTGGCTTAATTTACTTCAAATTTAACACGTGTGTCAATAAGACCGCTTACTATATAAGCCTTTTTTAAAAGTGGCAAGAACTACAATGGAAGTCATGATGTATTACGAATAAAAGATTTTTGTTTAACATCCAAAAGGTTTTTTTTATTATAAAAATCATAATTACTATCTTGATGGAAGATCTTTATCAAAATAAGAAAGATATCATAAAAAAACAAATTGAATACGAAGATCCTTCTTTTCTCTCGTAAACGTGTATAACCACAGAAGAAAAAAAATTATCATTAAAAAATTATTCAAGTATAAAAATATTTTATACAATACATATTTTTTCTTGCAATATGTTGTGTGCGTACTTCAAAATTCAGCTGTTTTGCCAAAAATATTTATTATAATTTTGATCAATTCAACAATAAATATGTTTTGTTCAGATTTCTAAGATCTATCGATGAGAACAGAAGCCACATGATCTTTTTTTAAGAATTTTTTAGACAGATTATCTGTATTCACCGGATAAGGCGACCACTAAGAAAACATTGTTAATGTTATTGAAAAATTGAGTAGTGTAACTGAAATTGTTTCGAAAAATCCATATTCGAAGACAAGTCTCTGTCATTAAATATATTTTTTAATTTCTTGTGTCTAAACAACGTTCGAAAATTTGTTTTGTCGAAATAGGAGACAAAAATTTCGTCTCGAATTGACATAATCATATACCCTTTTAAAAATGAAAAAAATCAAAAAAAAATGTATTCTTCAAGAATGTAATAGAAATTAATTTTCTCGGGCAATTTTTATCTCAAAAATACAATTGGTAGAATCATTTCTGAAATCTTGCCCAAAATTTGATTTGAAGCTTTTTCGTAGTCAATTTTGACTCTATCTTGAAAACTAACCACCCAATTGTCAATTACAGTGAATTTTAGGTCAAAATTACCGTTAAAAAAATAAAGACAAACATTTTTTCGACAATTTGTAAATTTTGGAAGCTCGTGACTTTTTCTTCTTGTATTAAATAGTAATTAAATACTAACCATATTTCTTAGGTTTTTTTAGCATAATCATAAGTACATTAAAAATTGACATAAACAAACAATTCAAAGATAAAAACCAGAGGTTAATATTGCAGAAAAATTAACTGTAAAAAACTTCATGTCAGTAGTTAGGCTATGGAATGAGGTCACACGCGCTTCGTAAAATAGAACATAGAAGAAAAAGTTTTGTCACAATTTTCGATTGATTTATAATGCGGTTCACAAATTATCACAAAGTTCAAATTCAAATATTAGATTGATAAGTCTTTATTAACATCATAATAATAATACAAGTCAATCTACAAACTATAGTAGCTAAATTAAGCTAATACATCATCTATAATACACCATCTATAATACATCATCTATAATACATCATCTATAATACATCATCTATAATACATCATCTATAATACACCATCTATAATACATCATCTATAATACATCATTATCTATAATACTTACATCGTTTAGAAAATGAAAATTGTTAAATAAAAACCTTTGAAAAACTCTCAAAGTTTGAAACTCATTATAAATAAACTACAACATTTAAAACGTTTTCAATAAACAATACTTTGAATGATTAAATCAATATTTGATCTATTATCGATAAGTATTAGAATGTGTTCAAATAAAAATTCACAAACAAAACAAAAATGAAATCACAAAATTAATAATTAATATTCTTCAATCATTGACAATAAACGTACAACTAACTTCTAGGTACGTACAAATATCAAATTAATTTGAATAAAACATGATTGAAATATCTGTCTATACGTTGTTGATATATACATTAAACACAATAGTAGGTAGTACAAACCAGTGAAAACAGGAGGCAATCATATTAATGTTTTCTATTTTCAATTCTATCATCTATCTACCTGTGCTATATAAATTAGTGATCGATTCAATTCGATGTGTATATGTTTTCTATCGATATACAACTAAACAATAATAACAACAATAGTTCAACAATTTTGTAATATCGAAAATCATCGTCGTATATAAAATGAGAATATATATATTTACTACTATATACCTATGTGTACTATAGAAATGGATATATATATATATATATATATATATATATATATATATATATATATATATATATATATATATATATATATATATATATATATATATATACGGAATCGTTCAATTGTAAGATATCGAAAAGGATTCAGTTGCAAAGAATTCGATATTTTATTGATACAAAAGTTGCTATTTTTCTCATCCAAAGACAAACGAAGTTCAATAGATTAAAGCGTTTATTTTTATAATCTTAAAAAGATACATTTAAAATATACAAAAAAAAACAATAAAATAAAATATAGAAGCAGTAAAATAAGTGTCAAATATCACAGTAAGAAAAATTAGTATCACAAATGAATCACAGAACTGTACACACACATTGATTTATCACAGATGGTGGGGGGAGGGTGGCTCAGATGTGCGGGCCACCATGTACCATAAAATTAAAATTGATCCAACAAAAAAGATGTACTAGAAGTTCTTAAGGATTATTTTCCATCTCGTTCTTGAAAAACAAAACTGTACATACAATCTTTATGGAGATATAAGAAAGTGACGTCATATATATTATATCTTTCTTTTTGTATAATCAAGGGTTTTGAATATCAATATCTTATAAATTTCTATTATATGCCACAATTTCCTAAATCAAAATGCTTTGTATTTTATAATTATGTATTTCGACTATAAAGTAATCATACTCGTTGCCAATTTGGTGACGGTTTGAAGAATTATTATGACTATCTAATTCATACTGATGATGACTACTTTGTAGTTGAAATACTTATTTATAAAATACAAAATATTTAAGGACATTTAATCTAAAAAATTGAAATTAATTCGAAAAATCCTGGAGTTCACTATAGTCCGTCATTTGTGGTGCTTTGTAACTTCGATGTTGTTCAAATAAATTTTCGTAATTTTATTAACTTTACGAAACACGCTCATTAAAAATTTCGTTGATATTTGCTGCATGAATATTATTTTCATATACTATGTTTTTTTCTTGGCCCTTTTTGAAGAGCCCGGATATTATTTTGAATGAGCGTTGTTTATTGCTTCAAATATCAAAAAAAAAAAAAAGAAAGGAATAAAATATTTGTGCTTTCGAAGACCTGAAATTTTCAACGATCTTAAAATTGAAATTTGTTATTAAAAGTATTCAAATATATGAATTTGTATATAAAAGATGGTGGAAGCGTCGTGAAATACTTTATAGTTAATAATATTATACAAGAAATCTTTTCTCTACTATCAATTTTTTGAACACGTGAAAAATTTACAAAACTATTTAGTATAAAATTTTACAGTGTATTTTGTAAACAGTAATTTTTAAAAATTAAGTGAATATCATTATTTTTATGGAATAATTTAAAAAAAAAAAAAATTATCTAAATATAATTTGGAATCAATAATCCAAAAATGAATAACCCAGATAGAAAAAAAGTAAGATTTTTTAGAAATAGAAATTCAAGACCAAAATAGCTTTTATCTAAAACTGTTTTCATTAATGCTCAAATGATAAAACTTGAGGTAATGTAGGAAGCAAGTATTATCGACGT
The DNA here is from genome assembly GCA_020423425.1 of Chrysopa pallens. Taxonomy (NCBI): domain Eukaryota; kingdom Metazoa; phylum Arthropoda; class Insecta; order Neuroptera; family Chrysopidae; genus Chrysopa; species Chrysopa pallens. Next base: position 17,683,147 of record CM035594.1, read on the forward strand.
TTGAGTACTCATAAAAAAAAACAGTTATTCAAGATATTCATATGTAAACATTACAAAATATTGCACAGACTAAAACTACTTGGAAAAGAGCTGAAAGTCTCTTGAGTCTATTATAATTTTAAAAACATTCATTATTTCGGGTAAACAGACATTCCTTTCTGTTTCAAAATTAAACCAAATAAATACAATAAAAAAAACCAATATTCTAAAGCATCCTCTCTTTACAACAAAACAAAACATAAAAAAACGCCACCCATATCATGTTAAATCAAATAACAAAACAAAAAAAAAAATAAATTGAAATGTAAAATCAAACCACTCGTCAATATAATACATACATTCATTCTCTATTGATGATAATGACATTTCTCATCACTGTGTGCGCTACTGTACATACATACATATCTATGAAACAAAAACATAGAGAACATTCGTACATACACATACAACATGAATATAGCAGTGAGTGAGTGAGTACATTTGATTGACTTGACGTAATTAGTGTAATGCATTTTATGTAAATAATATCAAATACGGCTACTGAACACATTGTGTTTGTATACATACCATATTATATATATCATTGATATTCAGTTTATTATTAGATCGCTTTTAGCAGATAAATTAAATGTTTACTGATTGAAATCAGTTAAATGTTTACTACTGATTGAGAGATAAACGTCAGAGCATTCACTTATTATTGAACCCACAAGTACTAATTTGGATATTTGAGTGCTATCGAGTCCTGTTAGACTTGATTATTGCTATCGAGTCCTGATGATTATACACTATCGTTCATAGAGACAAATTTTTTACATTTTACATTAGAAATTTTGGTACATTTATCTGCTAATAGATGGAAACGATTTTATTTCTACGTAATGTATTTTTTTATTTAATAAATTTTCAAACAGAAAACTTTTTCCACCCAATATTTTAAAGGAAATTTTGTCTACACTTTTTTCCATAACTTATACGTAACTCAGGCTCAAAAAAATTTATGGACCATAAGTAGGAATACAAGAAATGGGAAATTTTTACTTTATATATTTCTTTTTGTTTCAACATTTTTGGCAAGGGAAAATAAGGTTTAATTTTTTGAGGTTCGAAAATTTGCTTCGTTTGCGAGATAAATTTAAAAAAAATTGAAAGGCTGAAATTTTCGCCTTTCTCCAATTTCCCCATTAATTTATTTATTGCTCTGTTTTTAAAGGACTTAACTAATCGTTTATATGTGAAATGAATGCCATTTAGCATTATCTAAGCATACAAAAACCATGAATACATTTTTTACTAATAGCTCGTTCATCTTAATGAATAAGGGATGAAATCGAAAGCAATCTAAAATCAAAATAACCATTTTATGAACAAAATTACATCTCGATTTCTGATATATACATATACACAAAAAATCACTACCAATCTCTGTATATGATGTATATATAAGTACATATAAAATAGTTACAACCATGTACCACATGTCACCGAATCCTATCCTCGACAATTCGAACAAGAACAACAAACATACATACATACAATCTTTTAACCTATACATACTTGTGTCTTTGTCATTTTATATTGTATAGCACATAATGGAAATGTGTATTTCTATCTTTATCAATCATATTTTCCATCTACTATCTCTGTTTATCTTCTAACCAGAAAGTGTATGTTTCTTGTTACATCAAATATAGTCATTTTACAACTATTTTGTGCTTTCCAAAAAAAATTTGTGTTCATAGTTACATACATCTGTTATGTTACCAAAGTTTTTAATGGATTTAATACGATTTAAAAAACAATTGATTGAAAAATTTTCATGATCACAACAATATTGATGATATCCAAATTTTTGTATAGTCATTAGACCGATCATACTATTTTTACATGTTATTGAAGGTCATCGCACAACGTAAGATTTTCTGATACAAAATTCTGATCTGAAAATCTGATGATCAATTCATTTCATCGGACAATCCTATAGGAAATTATATCACATAAAAATCTTAAGCAAGCGCATATCATCGGATATCATCGGATACGTACAGCAAACCACAATGAACTTTAAAAACATTTTAAATTTATAATTACCTTTTTTGACTTACAGATGGCCTACTTCTGATAATATCGTAAGATATTCTTATAAGAAATGTAGATGCTACTCGCATAAGATTTTCTAATCAGAAAAGCTAATGTAGAATTTTCAGAAAATTATCTGATCAGAAAATTATTTGGCGTGCGAAGTATTATCTTAGGCATTTATGACACAAGGAGACTTTGAATACTCCAACAGACAATGACAATTATTAAATGATAAATAAAATATAAAATTTAGATTTTTGCATAAAAAATTATTTAAATTCAAACCCCGATAAAAACTTGAATGATCATCTCTATACACAAGTAGTATGTACCTACAATAGAAGTTAAACCACACATATATATATATATATATATATATATATATATATATATATATATATATATATATATATATATAGATATATATATATATATATATATATATATATATATATATATAGTTTGTATGTTATATGAATGAACAAAAACGATATCTCTAAAATTATCTAAAATGAGATTTATTTTCAATCTCATTTTAAATGTCAAATACACAACAAGTCAAGTTAAATCAAATCACTCACATTACGTATACAACATGCAACAAAACAAGAGAGTTTTATTCATTCATTCATTGTAAATCATGATTATCAGTTTGTAGTAAAATAGTCAATCAAAATAAAAAGCATTTGTTATCAAATATTTCTATATATTCTCTATTATTTTGTATTTTTTTTTAGTTATGCCATATTTTTTATTGTAGATGTGGGTACAAATTCAAGTTGTTTTTTTTGTAATTCTAATTGATTAAAGCTTAAATTATTTTTGTTAATTAATGAATATCATAAACTGAACGATAATAAAATATAGTCGATATTTTTTAGATCGAGTGTGAAGTTTGTAATATTAGTCGAAGATAGTGATTGAATAAAATTGGTCTTGAACTTGCATTCTTGGTTTTGTTCTTGCAGTAAAAAAGACCAATACCAAGACCGAACAAGCAAGAACGGGACCAAATGGAAAGACCGAGTATGCAAGCCCAAGACTAAATGATCAATACTAAGTTTCTTATAAATATATGTAACAACTTCAATATGTTGTTTTCATACAGCAAAATGTTTTTTGTATTTGTAAATTTTAGTTTCAAATACAAAAAAGAAATAAAGAGTTAATTATTAAAAAGGAGTTATTCAAAATTTATACAATTAATAGTCTTCATAATGATACTGCATAGAAAAATTAATTTAAAAAGTATTTGAATAAGACTCTAAGTATTTGAACAAGACTTCAATATTCAACCCCAAAAATAAGATCCATGCCAAGACTGTCCCAGGTTTTATTTGCTCATCACTAGCCGAAAATAACCAAGCTGAAAAAGAGGACTGCAAAGTTTTCACGTAGTCAAAATATTCTTTTAAATCTTTACACATTATTTTCAAAAACAAAACCAATTTTCTTTTGTTTTTAAACATATGACTGTAGGTTGTTTGACAGCTTTTTTTTCAAATGTTTTACATCTGCCGGCAATATTACTTTAGTATTGATAGATAATATTGAAGGCACTAAGAAAATATTGGTATAGGCGCTCATAGAATTATTTCATTAGTCCATATTCAAGCTGAAATTTTGGTGGAAGTCTAAAAAGTATGTTAAAGTTCGTAAATGGACAAAATCGGTCAATTGGGTACGATTCAAAACTATAAGAGAAATATTGAAATATTATTTTATAAATTGTTTAGATTTCCCACAATTCCTGATCAAATACAGAAATATAACTCATTAATTTGGATATATATATTGCATAATAATATATATTATAAGCAATGTAATAATAGTTGTAATGTATAATATAATAAAAACTTCATAGCTTTATAAATATTCAGTTTAATTTAAGAACGTTAATAATTAAAACGACTTCAAGTATTAATATTATTCTAAACGAAATATCGAATATCTTAACAATTAACATTGTTAGTTATATTTGTTTTATTCAAAGTAAATATAATTTCTAAAAAGAATTTTTTTATTTCAACGTAAATATAACTTTCTTTTAAATTTGTGTATTCAAAGTTTCTGTATAAGAAAACGAAATTTGCATGAGAACAGTCAAATTTTCTATAACATAAACTAACAACTTGAAAACAAAAATAAAATAATCCAAATAAATCACAACCGAAAAAATTTCAAGTACTTATAATAAATAACTTTCAAAAAGCGAGAAATATAATAAAGAATAACAAAACGAATACATCGTAGAAACGAAAAAAATAAAAATTAAATTCTCGACGAGCTAGAGAAATGTTTGTAAACAATTTAAGTGATATAACAATAATATTTCCTCCATTTTCTCTTTTAATCTTCACATACATATAGTTTTATAATCCGGGCAAGCAAGCAGGGTCGGTCGAACGCGGGCAGATGGGAGTAAAAAGAGAAGAAGAAGAAGAAGGAATTCGTTGACGAGTTGAATGAGAATATGCGGTGTACGGTATTGGTACGCTTCACTGCATTTTCACTGGTTGTTTTGTGTGTGTGTGCGTTCTCATATCTGAAGGAGACACAAACGAACAACGGGGAGATGTTACAAAAGTATAATAATGCGTGAGGTAAAAACCTCTTTTACTATATACACATGGTACGTAGATTCGTATAGAGACAATCAAGGGCGCGTCCCCCTTTTATATACATATTATACAATTCCGCCCTCATCATCATCATCAGCAGCAGCAGCAGCATCTCATAACGCATTTTCGAAATTCCCCTACATATACTACACATTATTACGTATACGTTTAATAACACATTGTGATGGGTCTGATGATATGAGATATAAAGTATAGCTTTCTGATAGCACTATTTGAAATAATACAATAATATATTTGTAGGTTACAATTGGTCTTTTAAATTAAAATACTATAAATATCCAGTCGATACAGTTATGTATGTATACATGTGTAATATATATTGTTATTACCTATATGTATTAGCCAAATTTGAGTGGAGAACTCAATCATTTATTGAAAAAAATGTTTCAAACAAATGCTGTTTGTTTCCAAAAAAAATAATAAATTTTTGTCTTTGACCTTTTTTTCTATTTTTTATAGTTTAAATGTTGGGTCAAGAATCCATTGGATCTAATGAACCAATCTAATGAATGAGCTTAAACTCACTTTTTAAATCTAGAATATAGCACCAGAATTCAGCTCACTATTTCTTTATGTTTTTGTATTGGTAGAGCATTACAAACTTTTAAATAAATAATCCGAGATATAAGTATAAACCATCTTTATTTATCCCACGAATCTTTTAGAGCATGACTAAATCATATATGATTTAGATCATAAAAATATATCTCAAAATATAAAATTTTCGGGATAAAAGCAATAACTTTCTTTTCGTAATATTAATAATACAAACGGAGGTAAAATTCTCAGTAAAAGATTATTTTCACCAATATTCCTCCTGGTATAAACAAAATCCTATTTATATATCTATTTCCCTTTATCTTAACATACAAAATTATATATTTTATCACTGTTTGTTGCCTGTATTTGCAAAACGTTTGAGTGTTTTTGTGTGTATCGTATTAATATCATTTTGTTGTTGTTGTTGTTGTTGTTATTTTGAGTATTTACAAGATTTGATTCAAGAGTTGAGTTGAATATGAGTTTAAAATATTATGATGTGAAGAGAAGAACGGTTTTTATAAATTATTTAACATAAATTTTAATTAGATTCTTATTAAATATTATTTGATCTTTTATTTTTTATATGTAAATAGAAATCTACCTTATCAACATCAAATACTTGACTTTTGATTTATTCTACTTTATCAACATGAAATATGGTGGAAGCTATGGGGAAAAAATAACTCTTTCGGTCCTTGATACAGCTGTAACTATAATAGGTTTGAAGAAATTAAAACTGCTAAAACTATATTCAAACAACAGTTTATAAATTAAAACATCGATATTTATTGTTTATTTTTACAAAATATATTAAATATTTCAAAATGTTTCAAAACAGTTCATACAATGAAATATGACGCTGAAGTGCAAAAATGATTATTGCGACTCATTAGTGTTATGTTTCTAAGGCTTTCTTTTAAATAATCAAAAAGTGGGACGTAAATTTGAAGTACAAATTTGAAAATGACTGACGTGGTTTTAAGGTGATAAAAAATCGATTTTTTAAATGCATTTTTATATTGACCTACAACTTTGCTTAGAAAAAATTTCAAATAAATGTTATCATTTAAATTTTTACGGTAATTAAAAACTAACTTATGACTGTTTTGATTTCAGTAATTTTTATTCAATAAATTAGCATCGTTTAATCAAATATTTTTTTACATGTGTATATAAAATGAGAAAATAATGTTATTTTAATATGACAATAATGATTTACACGTTGAAATCAGCCTTGAATTCTATATTTATAAATGGTCAATTGAAAATAATTTATTTTCACTCTGTGTAGTTTGAAATAAATGCATTGAAAATATTTTCAATAACACGCAGAATTTCTAATTATACTAATAATATTATTTTTAAAAATAATTTAAATCTAATTGTATACATTTTTTTTCTAACTATTAATAAATTTTATAAAAATCGTATTTTTGTAATATTTGTGTTTATAAATACTTTTAAAATCCCGCCATTATTATTTTTAGCCATTTATTTTATTGAATATATTTCAAAAATAGAAAATTTTACATGAAATACTACAAAATTTCTTATAATTATAATGCTTATAGCATTCATAATAAAAAGAGTTTAATTTTCATTAGACACTGTACAATCCATTTATGCATATCACTTCTGAATAATTTATATGATCATACAATTATCCTCGAATATACTAAAAAAAGTCAAATAAAAAATATTTAATGATAACAAATAATAATAATATTGATAAAAAATGCATGATCAGGAAATTACAAAAAGTCGAGAAATTTCATTATAATACTGTTGTGAATTCTGATTGAGGTAAACCGATAGAGCTATGCTATCGACTTGCAGGCCTTATTTCGCGATTATGGCAAAAATTAGCTTCTAATTTCTATACTATTATTCAAGCTTCATAACGAAATATATGCAGATTACTTTTAGATGGTGTTTACATAATTTAGATGCAAATTTCTCAACAAAAAAAGGTAAAAATTTTGGAAATGCTCAATTATTCCTACTCTATGCTTTCCCGTTATTCACTTTACTTATAGAAATGTTGTGAAAAACTTTCATTAAATTCTTCATATTGTAAATGTTGTATTTTACAATTTTCTTAAAAAGACAGTGGTTTTACAGGGAGTTCATATAAAGAAAATTTTCCAAATATAAGAATTCATTGAACATTTTTACAAATAATCCAAGTGATTAGAATCCAAGAAATTAGATTCTATTTTATTTTTTCAAACAAATATCTTTATAACTTTTGAACGAGTAAGAATTTTCATTGAAGAATTTTTTCAATTTAACGGTGTTTCAAAAATTATCATTAAAGAAATATCGTTTATATTCATTCTTGAATTTTTCCATTCTTTTCAATATACATATATTATTAATACGGTTTTATGACATCATAAAAAAATGACACTGATAATAATAATACTGGATTGATGATCGGGTGTTTCCCGGTAGTCCGTCTGTATATGTATATATTAAAATGTCGTATAAAAATAGCGATCACGTTTCAAACTGATATTAATATTGTCATTTATTATCTATCTGTATCATGTATGTATTTATTATTATTATTATATTGTAAAATAATCATAATAATGATTGTCTTCACAGTCGGTGGTACGCTATTTTTTATCACCTCATGCTGTGAAATATACCGAGTATAACTCGACATAACTTTATGAATGGTTGCAGTTACTAACTGGCAGGCCAGGCCCTATGTACGTGTGTATTCTTATTCATTGAATAATAATAATTATTATTATGTATTTTTAACAATGATTGAGTTTATATGCGGTTTACCCAAGAATATTTATTTATATATATATTGTATCAATGGAAAAATTATGATTATTTCACTTTCGTTTTTAGTATTAATAGACCAAGGACGATGGATGAAACCAAAAAAAAAATTATAGTAGGAATTCCATTGGAATCGGATGAGAATATAATAAAAATGAAAATAACGGGTGAGTTTTTAAGGGTATAAAACACGGTTTATCTTGATTTCCAGTCAAACTACAAGTCCAATGGAAAAAAGTTAAGAGGCAAAGTTGTAGGTAATAAAAATATCTACAACTTTTATCATAAACTGACTTTCTTACGGTGAGGCTTAACTTGAGCCGACCGACCGTAGATGCTAGCGTTTTTTTTCCAGCCAATAATAGAGAATATTGATTTTCAATCAAAAATTATGATTTAGAGTTCATTGGGTAACCGGCAAATATTATTGTATTGTTACTATGATAAAAATTTATGAAAAATTCATATTATTGTTATTTATAAACAAATTAAAATTTAATAAGTAAAAAACTAAATCTCCAAAGTCTCTAATCATAATTGTCAAATATATTTCGCTGGAACATCATTTGAATGATGTCTATACCAAATAATATAAGATCCAATTCAGCTGCTTAAGAAATGCATATTTAATCCAAGACAAACACAGTTGCAGTTAAAATTAACTACAACTATAAAAATGATTCTTTCGAAATATATCCGGTTGAGTATGATAACATTTTCGCCTTGCAAGTGTCCTTGCAATATTTCATATTACCCTTGCGAATATTAAAATCAAATATATGCACAGCATGAAACACCTACCCCTCATATCATGTTAGTCATGATCATCTCTCGTAAACTAAAATCACTCAGCGGAATGAAAAGTTTCGACAAAACAAAAAGTCATAATACATTTTTTTTCTCCCACAACAATACATAAATTATCCAACAGAAAACACAGTATCATATAGATATTTAATTTAAAATGAAACTATCTATCTACAGTGACTACGGGATTCAGCATAAACACATTTTTATTTTGGAGCAGAAAAGAAACTATTTAATTAATTTATGTATCCAAAATTTATTAATCGAAGAGCCCGGATGCGATCTAATTAATAACACTAAAATCACGAAGTTATTATAATTTATTTAGTATGATATCAAATTCGGTTTTATCATGCCTCAATGAGCATAAAACGTCGAAAAGGTATTTTGATAACTTGACGATAGAAAATGAACTGAAATTGTGTTCTAAGACGCTGATTGATTTTGAATGAAAATTTTAGTCAAATTTCCTACAAGTAAACGGGGAAATTAAACAGAAAAATTATGAATTGAGTTTACATTTTCAAAATTTATAGCAGGTTTTCTTGTGAAAATCATTAATTTTTTAAGGTAAATATCCCTTTTAAAAAAAGAAAGAAAATTGCTATCAATTTTTTTTTGAGATACACCTGTGGCAATCGCTTACAGCTAGAGTATGCCCAAATCATACATCAAATAAATTTTTTACCCCTATATCATAGATCAAATTATTTTGTATTTTTATAAATACGTATTTCGACTACCAAGCAGTCATCATCAGTATGAATTAGCTATTTGTAATGATTCTCTGAGGAGATGTTACTTGTTGCTGATTTGGTAAACCACGAAATTGGGACAAAAACAAAATTTATTCGAAAAATCCTAGAGTTCTGATTAATAATTATAAAACATACATAAGATGTTTGAGGCATGCCAAAAACAGTTTTGCTCTTATTTTTCGAGATAATTTAATTATTATAGTAGAATCGTTTTAGTTAATCCATTGTTTGTAAACAAAAGTTTAACGTAAACATTTGCATTCTACAATTTAATTGGTTGTTTGAAGGTTATTATATTCATTGATGATCACGCAGTGAATACGTGAACAGTGGACTATCGAAAACTATTCAACTTAAGTATAGGTTCCTTTTAGACCTTTGCGTAGTATTTTTTTGGATACATTAATTATTTAAATATCATTCCTAAAACAAAATACAAAGATGGGTTACTGTTAAACCGGCACACATTGTACATATTTCGTATTATTATTATGCGTGTCAAACATACATATATTCAATAATATATACGCATGTTCACAGTTATTTAAGATGTTCCTGGATCGATGACACAATCATACTCTCATTATTATTATTATTGTCTATTCTACTAAATGATATCCAAATTATTATTATGGTTTTACACTCCCTCCCCCTTTTTTTTGTGATTTTTGTTGATGTTAATAGTTGTTTGAAAAATAGTAATATAGTCAATGATTTTAACTATAAATCAATGATGCTTAAACAACAACTATTATCAGAAAAAGAATATGTTGTTTAAACAGTGGAACGGATCTGATTTAAGAAGTCATGCAACAATTTAGCTTTGTTCAATTTTAATGTGTTTTTAAGGACAATATACAAATATTTTCATACCTAAATTCTACAATAGTTTATGTTTGCATATTTTGGAACTTGGTAAAAAACATCAAGTGAAGATTATATTTCTTACTGTTTACTGTTTCTTAAAATGCTGTATGAAACTATGATCAAAATCATCATCTTTTGAGTCCTGATCCTTAAGTCATGCTGTTTCTATTTAAAAATTCTATTTAGTTTCCGCAATAACTACCTCTAATTATTCCAATTTATTTTTTATATTTAGAAAAATCTTCCTTGTTACAAATTATGATAAAAAGGAGAAATTACAAATCCAATAAAATTATTTTCAAGTGAAAATCAAAGTTTTATATTTAGAAGTGTTGTTGCACGAACTTTATCAAATTCTCAATTTTCATGAAAATATTGTGCATGCTTCCTATCATTTTCGTAATTATTCATAACATTTTGCATGAAAAATTGAAAAAAAACAAAACACAATGTATATAACATTGTAATGAATTAGCAATATATTTGTGTCGATAATTCCATTTTAAAGCTTAAAGCTTAAATTTACAGTGGTTTAAGAGAACATAAATAAAGTAGAGTGGACCAAACTTATGCAACATGTCACAAATAGATGAAAAATTTAAATTTCTTCGCAACCCATAGTACTATCCTAATTTTATTTCAGTGTACATTGTCTTATTGAAAATCTCAAAAACACACTTTTGATAAAGAAATTTTGCTCAAATAAAGAAGTGATATATCTGAAATTGAAGTGTATTTTTAAAGCATTAATAAATCAATCTAACGGTGAAAAGTACTTCTCTCAAAAGAAAGAGTTGATTAATAACATAATCGCCCCTATTCAGAACTATAATACTGGGGGTTTTATTTCCGTTTCTCAGACATAGACGCCTTTCACAGAGGTCACCCACCTCATTATTTACATAAATCTTCATTTATTTTGATTACATCCATACAAACAATTTCATGATGAGGCTGGAGGAAGAAATATTAAGTGAAGGATTTGAATAGGAAAATTGCAGGCCACAAGCATACGTGGTTACATCGTTGTTAACCATTCTTCGACATTATAATCAATTAACCACCTCAATAATTTTAATTGACACAGTTCCGGTACCGGGATTTGAACCCATAATCTCTCAGTCGTGAAACGCTAAGACGTGTTACATGACTTTAATCACACTACTTGATTGATAGCATAGTACATTTTGCTTGTTAAAATCAACCCACTATTATTATTCCGTAAATATTATTTTCTTTTATACTCCAAGGACCATTTAAATCGATTAAACATAATTAATACGAATCACCACATCAATCTAAAGAAAAAAATAAAATTCATATAAAATAATTAAACAAATTAAATGTTTAATTGACTTTTGAAGTGATTTCAATTTTAATTTTTTTTCATCGAATCTACGTGATTTATCAGAATACATATTTTTTTCTCTCCATAAATATTATGGCTCTTCAAAAACGACGAAGTTGAACGAACCTACACACAGATACAGAGAGGGGATAAAGAACACAGACGTATACATAAAAATCAATTTAATTCAAAAATCAAATAATAATAAATAATATAAATACTTTATTTTATTTACTAATTAATTGAGGAAAATTAAATTAACTACTTGAGTCAATTCATTGCATTATATTGTGTATGCATGTACTATCAACAATTTATAGTTAGTAGTAATTTAGCACGTTAGCCAACTGTGCTGTGTATTTTACTATACATATACAGTGCAACCTTAATAAAGCGAACTTCCATATAGCAACATCCTCGATTTAACAAATTCTTCGTAATATACCTTTACATTGCGAAGATTTCTTGCGAAAAACATGTTTACAACGAATTTTCAACTATCCAAAACCGTGTAAATACGTCTAATTAACGTCATTTTGTCAATCCAAAACCTTTATATAACGTTCCCATCAATATGACCCATAATCCCATGGTATATGATTCAGTCTCGGTAGTTTTCGATACGTTTTATTTGTAAAACAATCAGGAGTTTATTTGATGATACGTTATGTAAACAGTGCTACTCGTCACTATTGTTTAAGATTCTATTTACAATGGCGAAGAAACGGATAAGATGTTCCTCATCAGTCGCAGAAAAGAATCATTAATTATGTTGACGAAAATCCTATGACAAAAAAATTATACATAGCTTATTGATTCCCGGGATTCCCGCAAGTACATTGACTACAATTTTAAAATTATAGATAAGTTTTCGGAAAAAAGTAGTTTGCCTGTAAACAGTAGAAGATTAAAATCATAAGAGTACAGAATCCGTAGAGAAATATGTGTTGAAATGGTTAAAACAATGCCGAGATAAAGATGTCGCTATTGGCGGCAAATCTTTGTTAATCTTTGTAACTAACATTAAATTTCCTATACATACTGCATGAACCCACCTTGATACCTACTTTTACAGAATTTACAGCATTTCATTTTGATTATTAATCTAAGGTCTAAAAATTAGAACCTATCTAATAGAAAATATATACAGCAATTTGATAAAAATGTATTGAGATGAATAAAACTATGCTTTTTACCTCGTTATAACAAATGGTAGACACCAACCTAACCTTAATATAACAGACCTCAGTTTACCGAATTACTTGATATAACGACTATTTACTTGTTCCTTTCCGATTTGTTATATCGAGGTAGCACTGTAGTCATCAGTTTTACTAGTCAATATGTACTTATGTTTTTAGTGTATAAATGTTCTTGAAGTGTATATATATACATGAACATGTTATATATGCATGTGCTATGAGCACATGTGAAAAACACATTGCATAATAATTTAAGGACCCTTTTTCCATCATACATATAATAATAATGACCCTTTTTTTTTACATATGTATGAACTATGATGATTCCTTAATTTTATGTATTCAATTTTATGTGGATTTTTTGTTTTTATATAGTAGTTCAATTTTCAATTGGAATGTTTTAAATTTTAAGCAGAACTTCTATAAGGGATTTATCACGAAAATTAAATCTAATAAAACAATTAATTCTGTTGGTAGTTATCTACACTTGTAGAGAAATTTTGGGATTTTGAAAAAGTATGGATATCTAGAAAGTAGTTAAGATTTCTCAGGTTTAGTGTTCCATATATGTCCTTGCAATTTAAGAAGATTAAGCGTGTTTTGAATATTTATTAGACTTTAAATGTTGAATTTTGGAATTTTGGCAAAAAGTGTACTTTATGTGATTGTTTTAGCTTGAGTCGATTTTACGAAACTTTTTTTTGTTCGCTGTTTATGGGTTTTCTTAGCTAATTGAAGTGTAAAAAATTCAAAAATAACATTTATTTAACGATCGGTCGACTAGTTTTTGCTATATTGCATGAAATACTTCCGCCAAATCGACCATTGTATCGGATTTTTCATGATACCTCAAAAACTACGTATTCAATCGTAAAATAGATAGAAATCTACGAATCCAAATACCCCTATAAAATAGTTTTTCATTAAAATCGGATAGAATTTTTTTTCGAATTTTCGACAGTTTTTTAAGAGGCCCTTTGAAAAAATCGAGAAAATTGAAAATTTTTTTTGCGCCCGATTTGAATGAAATATATGTTCTAAGATAATTTTGACTTGCAGATTTCAAAAATAACATCTATTTAAGAATTGAAAGCGTATTTCTTGAGATATCGATCCCGAGGCCGATTTATCGGATATATTTCATGCAATATATCGAAAACTAGTTGACCAATCGCAAATTAAATATTATTTTTGAATTTTTCAGACTTCAATTACCAATGAGTTTTTTGATAAAATTCATCATTTAAAATATAATTAGGATTTGAAAATACATAGCCCATAATTTTTACACTAATTTTGAGTAAATATATTGCTCGCAATTCACTTTTCACCTATTAGAAAGCAGTGGCAACATACATGCGATGCTAATTGGATTAAAATCAAACAGAAATTTTCATAATAACAATTGAATCCAATTATTTGTGGTTTTTTTGTTAACATATATTTGCAGTTTTTAATAAAACTAAAGTAAAGCTTATGCTAATAATTTATTCCAAAAAATTTCCCCTACACATTTCGAAAACCTCATCATTCAACACTTCTATACATTTTTTTTTTATGAAATGAACTGTATTTGTATTATACAACTAATCATCAGAACAAACTGGCTCAAATTATATATATTTTATAATAAAATATATTCCCAATCCCTTTAAATATTATTATAAGGTTATTCTTTAGGTGTAACCATGTGGAAGAACAACACCTCACCTCTCATATATATATATATATATATATATATATATATATATATATATATATATATATATATATATATATATATATATATATATATATATATACCATATGAATGTATGTGTATACACGTTGTATGAGAATACGAACATCGGGTCCGAATAATAATATATACGTATATATACATATATAATGTAAATCCTTCAATACCACATCAACATAACACAACAAAATCTTTCATTTCGCCAAACACATCAATTTATTGTGGAAAAGTGTTGATTATAATTTTATTTTATACAAGGAATAAATAAATATTCTATTATAATCATTTTATACATATATATATATAAAGGACGTTTATAAAAACAAAATTTAAAAAAAAATGCGGAAAAATACTAACGGGTAAATATGCAGTCAAACTAGTAAAAATGATAAGGGCATATTCTTTAAAACTAAATTGCATTCGATAGTCCATTGTTTGTAAGCAAATTATTAACGTGAACATTTTTATTCTACAATTTGATTGGTTATTTTGAAGGTTATTTAATAATTAATAAATATTAGTTTACTATTATTTTTAGTGCGCACTACGGCACATTACATATAAAATATTTATAGTATACTTTATATTAACAAAAATATGGAATCGATAAAACAAAGCCTTAATGTAATTATGAACTGAATGCGTGATCACTGGACTGAGCAAACCACTTGAGCGATAAGCTAAGAGCTTAAATGATAAATTAGTAAGGCTATCAGCTTATAAGCAAGCTATTCAAAGTTTCTTCCTGCGCAATAATCTTCTTCGTATTTTGACTTTTCTTCTATTTTTAACGATAAAAATTGATTTGAGTTATGATCTATAATATAAATTGTTATGGATGTATGCTGCCTCTTTTCGTTTTGGAGCAGTAATTACGATGACAGACTGAAAATCTCTCAAACTGATAAAGAAATGCAAATGAATTTATTATTATGGAGTTATATCTATCCATAACAAAAGAATTGTGTTTGTCATTAAAATTTCATTTTGCTCCCAATTAAAACTGTTTATGTATATTGAACTTTTGGAACTCCTGAGGAACTCGTATCAAACATGTGATAAACAATAGCTAACATTTTTTAACAGTTTGTGGAATGTGATTAACAAAATTAAATTTGTAGATGAAAATTTTTAGAAAATTTTTTATTTAATATTCAAAGTTCAACTCAATTGATCAAACCGTTCTAAGGCGATAGCTATATAAGTAAATATATTTCAAAATGAGCTTTTTCATTTAAATGCCGATATTTAGTGAACCATTCATCCGATTTTGATGAAATTCGCATTCTTCAAACAAAATATTTTATCTAAAAATCGCGTAAAAAATGAAATAAGATTAGATAACTTACTTCTACATAAAATAATATGTGATTTAAATGTTGAAAATGCATTTTTTCGCCTTCTATTCAAATTCCAATTCATTCGGTAAATTTAGTTAACCGTGTTACATACAATTCATTAACGGTACAGACTTTACTTTATTTGCATACAATTTGTTGTAGTTTAAATAAAATATTCAACAAATGGCAACATATTTAAAAATCAACTTTCTATATATATACATGATTAAAGATACGCTTGATTATCACTATTATATATTACAAATATGTGTAACAATAAAGGATATTTAATTTTTAAGCATGTAAAAATATAATAGAGTTTTCCCACAACATAATTTATGTACAATAACTCTTTTATATTTGAATACTTTAATACTATACTCAATTCTTTCATAATCAATTTATATTACTAATCTTGTTCAAGAAAATTACACCTGTATTGTATTATAAAACATTGATAAAAATTTGCATAACAAATAAATTTCAAGACATAACAATTTTTCCAATAATTTGGTTTGTGCTCTTTTTATACTCGATATGTATTAAATATGTCAGAGTATATAAATTTTAGTATAAAGTTTGTAACGCTAGAAAATATTAAAGTCACAAACAAAATTTTGTGATAGATTGGTTCGTTGAATCATCTAATAAGTCCATATCAGTCCAGGCCGTCATCAGGAAAACTCAAAAAGAAAAAGATATAGCGAGTTGAAATTTGGTTGACGTATATTAAACATAAAAAATTAGTGAATGAGCAAAATCGGAACATTCGTGCCAATGGATCCATTACCCAGCTTTTGTACGGTAAAATATAAAACAAAAATTTAAAAAAAAAAACTGATTAGTTTATTTAAAACAAACTACTTTTGTTTGAATCATGTCTCAAAATTAGTTAATAAAAACATATATTTGCAATACACATTATAATTATTATATATGTATTTATACCTGAACAGACTGAATATTCGCAGTATTGTTTTAATATTACTGATTAAAAATTGTTCAAAGATTGATAGTGAACCATATGCCGAGTATCTAAACAATTAGTTTTCATTTGTTTAGGAATACATATTTAAATCAAGATAAATAATCAAAAAACTTGAAAAACAGTACTATGGATCCAATTGCCAATATACCCAAAATAAAATGAAAAATTCCAATAATCATTGCAGAGATAAAATAATTAAATAGATCAAACTAAAGGATCAGATAAAAGATTTTTAAATTATATTTTTGAATACAATAATTAAAAAAATAAAATAGATATCCTAGATTCCAGGTATAGAATCTATTTTTAAGATGTTATTTCCTTTTTTTTTTTGGATAGATAGTCGATATGAAAGAAGAATCTTCACAATCTATAATATATATTATATTATCTGATATACATATTTCACAATTTCACAACAATATATTATTATTATTATTGAATTATATTTTTGGAGTACTCTATCCTATAATCGGATTATACATTATCCAGGAATAACAATAAAATCACTTGAAAAACGAATTTTGAATTGAAAATAAAATTATAAAAAAAAAAACTTAATTATTAAATAAATATATTTATCGTAGAGAAAAGAAGATGGGTCCCTGAATTGGTGGTGCTATCACGATACTCTTCTCTGAGAGTTAGTGGAATATATTTTTAAACCACATGCTGGGTAATTTGACAAAAGGATATTGAAATATATATACATATATATGGTTTAGTTCCTTTATAAAACTTACGCAATTTTCTATTATATAATTCTATTAAAAACTCATGTAAAAAAAAAGAAATATTAAAAATTTCTTGTAGAACTTTTATGTTTGTGCATCAACCAAAATGATTATTTTGTTTTGTTAGACTTAACGACTACGAATTTTTCGATTTAAAAGATTAATATTGAAAGAACATTTTTTGGTTATTTTGATACAATTTAACCTTATATTCAATAATTTTTACAGCTAACAATTTTATATGGATTCATTGCATTACTAAAGACTTCTTAAGACGTTAAAAATTTATTTAATAAGAATTAGATAAAGAAGGATTCGTGAAAACATCAAGAGAAAGTTTTTACTTCACAACGTTTCATTTTATTTATTAAGACTTCATCAGGTGGTGTACAAATTAAATACATAATTAATTTTATTCATTATACAACAGATATGTGTTAATTCTTAACATTAATACAAACCATAAAGTATTGTAGACCGCTTGATGAAGTGTGAATGAAGAACATGAAACGTTGCGAAGTAAAAGCTTTATCTTGATGTTTTCACTGATCTTTCATCCTCTAATTCTTAATAAATAATTCATCACATAGCATCTTAATTAATAAAGCTTAGAGTATATTTTTAGAAATACGTTTACGGAACCGTTAAACAGTAGATAATGATTTATTGGTTGAAATAATGCAACTTTATTTTTCATTTTTAACTCTGTGGCGATTTATAAGCCATATATCTATTTTTTAGAAAGCACCTACTACAAGGTGTCAGTTGATTGATGTAAAATTACATATTGAAGATTCTCATATTTTACCATAATACTATTAATTCCATTTTTTTCCAATATTATCGGAAATAATTTCAATAAAATTTTATTTAAAAAAAAATTAATTAATATTTCATTATTGTTTTTGATAAATTAGTGTGGCTAGTAGAAAAAAATTTTAGGTGCTCAAATGTCGACTAAATGACCAATTGATGGAATGCTTTGGAAAATGGAAACTATGTTTTTTTCAATTAGTATTGATAAGAGTTTTACCCGCTTATACCAAAAGACTGCTGATTTTCAAGTAGACGGTAGAAAAATTTTTTTGAAAATGAATTCATTTTTTAAGCTTTGAAAAAAAACTAATTTTCACAAACCTGTCAGATTCGTTATAACATTTAAGCTATAATATCCTAGAAAATTTTACTGAATTACTTTCATTTGACTATTATTGAAATATATTAGTTTAACAGAAATGCGTTTACGCACCAGGAAAATTTATTCAGGGGTAGAGTAATTTAATAATCCTATATTATACTGAAACCTTATTACCTAGCTAAGAGCTTTCAAAGCTATTTTAAATTTAAAGGTAGTTACTTTTAATATCCAAGATTTAAGTATTTTATTTTAACAATACAAAATATTGAAGGTTCAGTCTATCCATCATAAGAAAACTCAAAAAATGAAAAAAGATAGCGACATGTAATTTTAACGATGTATTTTAGAAACAAATGAGATTAAATTTGTGAATGAGCAACATCAGTCAATTTCTAAAACCAATACAAGTGGAAGAAAAATCTAAAAATAAAAAATTTTTTAAGAACAAATTTTGTATCAAAAAACTTTAAAAATAATTTTTAATACATTTATTATTATATAACCAATTATATATTTTATAAATTTTAACAATTATATAATTGGCCCAATTGATAATCATCCCTTTGTCAAGTGTTTAAAAATGATTTGTTATCGTAATTTTTTATATATTGAAAATTGATATTTGGTCTCTTGCTTTTTACCACAAGCCAATCATATTTTTTAAAACACAAATTTTTTAAATACAAAAATCCTCAATTAAAAACTTGATTTATCAACGTCTTTTCTAAGCTTACATAAATTTTTATCATATATATCTTACATAAAAAGACATGGCTTATTTTATATTTACAATTGCTGGAAATACATAAATAGTTATTGTAACGGGATTTCAACCACACAATAAAATTTTATATAATATGTAACAAAATATAATTAAATAATACACATACATACATATATTTATTAATAAGGGTTGTGGGGTTTGAGGTTCTGGAAGAGGGTAGATCACAGATACTTATGTTAACATTATTATTATTATTATTATTATTATTATAAGATCACTTAATAACATATGTATATATTATTTATTATTTTGTTATATATCTAAATTCTATTTTTATATAAACCATGTTATATAATATATTCAATATTTATTTTATGTATTACCCATATATATGGGTAAATAAGGGTAAAATATTTATTTACTTAAAAAACAAGACTTAAGTAGGTATATTTCGTTAAATTTGTTACTAGTTTATTAAATTAGACCGATATATAAAAAATGGGTAGGAACTTTAAAAGTTTTACCCTTATTTTCCCTATATTAACCCATTCAAGTGTTGGGAATCCTTCAAACAAAAATTTCAGAATTTCCATTCGCATATACTACGATATTGAACAAACTGGTGATTTTTTTAGAAAATTTATAATTCGGAAATATATTTTAGGACCAGAATGAGACACTATTAACAGTTCTTTTATATCAATACCAAATTTCTTTAAAAAATTAATTTCGAAAGTATTTTTCTTGGATACTTGGATAATCAACTCCCTATCGATTTTTTCCGATTTTAAAATAGTATTTTTGTTTGGTTTCAGGTATCATCAATAAATCGAGTATTAAGAAATTTAGCATCACAAAAAGAGCAACAAGTTTCTGCACAAAGTGAATCCGTATATGATAAATTACGTATGTTTAATGGACAAGCACCGGGATGGGCCTGGTATCCAGGTACACCACCCACCCCACATTTAGGATTACCACCAAATCCTACGACAACGTTAGCTGGACAAATTGCGCGGGATGATTTACAAAAACGTGGTGAGTTTAATGTTTTCTTTTCGGGAATTCAAATTGTATATCATTATTAATATTAATACAATCATTCCTTATTTTTGGGGAAGGAATTAAACAGGTTTTTATTTTTATTCTTTCTAATAATTCAATTATATTGATTTTATAGAAAATTTTTCACTGCGTTTTTATCCAGTGTTGGTTTTTGAAAATTTGTATGTTTTTAAAACTGAGAAAACATTTAAAATTCCTTTCACTGAAATAAGAAAAAAAAATGTTAATAAAAACCTATTTTTATATCAAATATGTATTTATGAAAATTTTTTCCATAATATTAATAAAACATTCAATAGAAAATTGAATATATATATACAGTAGCTTATAGGTTATTTAGAATAATTTACTAATGCTGAATTATTGATAATCATACTGTATATAATTATGTTATCAAATATAATATGCAATATGTATAAATATGTAATATCGTAAATTATAATATTGAACAATATTGTTTATATATACCTTGGTAACTGGATTATTATATTGTGTATATGTTGATAGATAGCATTTTGTACTATAGATAGATTCAAAAATCATTCAATTATTTCATACTATATTTGAATATTCATTGAGTTAGCTTTTATAGAAAATTAAAAAAATAATTCAGAAAAATTAATCGTTTCACAAATGTTAGCTAAATTTTTTGTTCATATATGTTCTTAATTTTTTCCAAAAGATGGCGGGATCTTTAAAAACCCACGTGACATATGAAAAATTCGGATGATTCGTATTTTTCCTATCATTTTGTGAAAAAAAATTACAACCACCAGCGTAAAATTTAGTTAGTAGCTTTTAGTTAAAAAACATAAGAAAATCTTTATTTTTTTTCTAAACTAAATAATTTGTAAGATTGCAAAATCGGTGTCTTAGACAAAACCGAAAGTTCGTTCTAAATATTGATTGAATACAGTTTGAAATCAGATGACAAATATAATCAAACTAACAAACATACAAATTTAACCAGTTTAAAATAATAGTATAGACTAAATATTAATATACTCTCATCATTATCGACACAATTTTTGCCTTTTTGTGACATTTATTCAGTTTATTTTGAGTGTATAGCTTTAAGCTAGACAAAGACAACGAATACAAATATTATTTGTTAAGCTTCATTAGTATTAACCATATAAAATTTAAATTAAACAACTTTTTAATCCAATGATCTCTCAAATGTAATTATAATTTTTTTAATTAAAGTAACTATTTCTAAATAATTGTGTTTATTTATGATTATAATGTTTTACAATATCAATGTTTAATACGCAGTTCATATATTCCAAGAAAAATCTCCACAAACCTTATCAAAAGTCTTTGTAATTGTACCAAAAGTTCTAGTTATATTTCCGAAAGTGATCTAGGAGGATTATAAAAACAAAAAATTATTTATTACTACGAATATAGGTATTTTTTACCTTTTTTAATAGTTTGATCCTCAACAATAAATACCTTAACTGGTTTTCCTTGAAAATTCATTCGGTTTTTAGGTTATAAGTACGTATCGAAAGAAAGTGGTTCCACCCCGTTATCATTATTTGTTCTCGACGTAAAAAATTTCGAACGCGCATAGATAATTGTACAGAGTAAGTCAAAAACTTGTATGGGGCATATGACGGGAAGGGGGGGACTGCTTTGCGTGATTTCATAAGGAACTATCCCAGTATTCACTTTATGCAAACGAAATGGAAAACGAAAGATAACCATCGGTTAGGATGGCCGGTACAAGATATTATTAATCAAATACCTCCCGAATATCAATGAGGAAGTGATTCGGTTCAGGATGTCGAATACCCTTGATACTTAGATGAAGTACATTTAAATAAAAGATTTAAATAAACGCTGTTTCCCAGTTGAATCGATGCAAGATCAAAAACCAGTAACAAAATTAATCTATCCTTAACATTCTTCTGGGAAGTTAATAATTCTATAGAATATGGTTAGAATAACTGTTTTATAACTGAAGTCAAACATTGAGAGAGTTAGTGAATCTCTCAGTCAGTGAGTCTACCTTGACTCTCTGAGTATTATTTTATAGTCAGAGAGTGTGTGGAGTACTAATATCTGTGTGTTTGTATGATGCAGCCAGTAATGGTATTGATAGTATGATGGTGATGGTGAGTAAATAATATTATGCACATGATATTGTATTTCCACGCCAATAGACTAATTATATTTCAATCATAATGGCTTGTCCTGAAGCAATGAATATCAAACTAAATGGTTCTGATAATAATCATAATCATCACTCAACAACCATTCACATCATCATCATCAGTTGTAGTAGTAGTAGTTGCATATCAACCAACAACGATGATGCATTTCCTACTAACATCGCTTGCTAGTTAGCCAACATAAACCTAACCTTACCTTCTGTTGCAATGTACATAAATTTACAGAATGTTCTAGAGAAAGAACCTAAAGCATAATTTTAAAATACTTTTTAATAAGGATTTTGTAAAGAAATTATTGTTTTTATCGAAAAGATGCTTTGTTTGTCAAATTAGACTTTTCTCGGAATGTGCTTCTTGTCACGAAAATGATATTTATATCGAACCATGTTAAATATTCTTAGAAAGTGTTTTCTACACAAGACAGCTGCTAAAAATAACTAATATAAGGTCTAAAATTAAGTACCAGGCAGAATATAAATTAAGCGCCAGGAATTAGAAAATGTTTATTAAATCTCATGTGAATATAATAACCGATCTAACTCGAATTCGTTCTGTTAAACTCAATCACTAGAGAAGATACGCTGACTAGACTCGAATCGACAATCTCCAGTCTATGTAGCATTATGGGTGAAGGTGTTAGTGCCTTTACTCACATATAAACTGAGCTGGTGAAAAGATGGTTAATATATGTTATCATTGATGTTTGGATTTATAAAAAATATTGTCTTTTTAGTTAACCGTATACTCTAAAAAGTTTTTTTGCATGGTGAGCGTTCAAAAATGATCGAAATATACGAAATATATCAAAACATTATAAAAACAACGATGTTAGTAAAAACAACACAAGTAAAACAAAAGAATGTCAATCAAATTACTCTAAACAGGTATTTTTAAAAATCAATTTTCACGTAAGAAAAGACATATAGTCTGAGAAATTATAAATTCCTTGCAATAGAAATTTGTTTTATATACACAGTTGCCTCATTTTTTCTTTTCATCTATAAATTCTCTGTCCGTTTTAAGCCCAATTCATACAGAAGAGATGATGGTGCAATATCTAGCCGGCAAGGTTTCCACCGAATCACTTCTACAAGCAGTGTAAGCAAAGGAGCATACCACTTTTGCGCCTCTTTTATCTGGTCTCGCAAATCAATAAAACAAATAAGGATTTACAATTAAATAATATATTTTGTGCATAACTGGAAAAATTCTATTAAACCACAAAGATAATTTCTTCCCTATTTTAGCGTGTTTTGATACTGCTAAACCTCCACCAAGTCACTGCCAAATATTTCCCAAGAAAAACGTTTCTATATCATCTACGCACAAAACAACAACTTAAATAGATTAAATTGAGCTCTTAACTTTCTATTTTAAGTATTTGTACGTCATACCTAAAACACCCAATATCAATTGTGTTGATTGAGTTTTGTAGATGAGGTTTTGGTTTTGGTTAGTAGTTACTATGTGGTTATTATTCCTGTGCAAACTATATCGAATTGCGGATGGTCTTCTCTCAGTTAGGATATGCTTGCTATATGGTGGCTATAATATGCTACTATGTATTTTGGATCCATAATAATAAACATAATCATAATAATAATAATAATAATATTCATTGAACCAATCAGAATCAAATCTATTATAACAAACAATAATGTACATAGATGTATATATAACGCAAGTATAACGAAATTTTATGGTTGAAATTATTACTATTTAATTTTTTATGGCAAAAATTATGGTTAGTGGATATGAAGCCACAATAAATGTCATATATAATGAATTGAAATATCAGTTGATGGGCACGTTTCACCCAACGATTTTGTAACTTCGAAATATAGTGAAAGAAATGAAATGATATGGATTATTTTTGGTGATTTATGGACGTTGATTTTGGTGATTTATCCCCGTTGATTCTTGTATTAATACATTTCTCAAATTAATAATAATTGGAAATTTTTCCATAATTTCAACTCTTTAATCATTTAATTGCCTTTCGTTTCAAATTAAAGTCAATTTTTTTATATTAATTATGATATTCGATTGGATTACCATATTTTCATTTATTTTTGAGGATTTTTGAGAGTTTTAAACGTAATTACATTATTTTTTAATTATTTAGAAACCTCACCCATTACTGTTTATTCAATTTTCTGGCATGGTAAAATATTAAATAAAAAAATATTTATATCAACTAAACGGGAAGCTTTAGTTGAGAATTGTTACAGCTTAAACATTAAAACCGTAAACATTTTGAAAATATCACTATTGTGAATGTATTCAGATGAGAATTGTACCTGCTCGAAATCAAAAAAATTTTAACCTCATCAACATGCGATATTCCTAATTAATCCGCATTGTATAATAAATATAATATGATACTGATCGTAAGCACTTACGAACCGAGCTTTTACGATTTCGAACGCATGCCTCCTAAGAATTTGTTAAACAACTACAGTCACTTTTTATGTATTTTAAAAATTCCGCGAAAATATTGATTTTTCGTTCGCGAAAGCAGTTTGTTTTCGGATAGCGTTTGCTATATTCTTCATGCAAAATTTTTAAATAAGAATATTGTTTTCGTGTGATCACAAAAGTTTAAAATTATCAATCTAATAGGAAGGCCATTGAATAAAAAAATTGGTGTCCCATACTTTTAAGAAGAATTCAAGTTATGAAACATACTTTTATAGCACCGTGTATAAACATGTTAAAGTAAAAAGTTACTGTATATACAACACATTACCACCCAAAAAATAATATCAACTTGTCTGAATATTTTATGTGTGACATTTTCGCTAAACTAAATTACATTTTTGGTCGTTGGCAGTGGACATTTTATATAAGGTAACAGAAGTAAGACCGGTAGAAGAGGATGAAGATTGTATCCATCCATAGGATAGGACAACGTTATATATATTTTATTCATTTACGCAACGTAAAATAATCTACACAACAGACTTAATTAAATTTTATTTATGATTTAGTTTACTGTCCTCTGTATATTTTATTTCTTCCACATTTTCTCACCCATTTTCATTCATTTTCCTTCTCATCTACTGTTAGGATATACACATTTTCGGGTGATATATTCACCTCATAGGGTAATGTGTTTTAAAGGTATACACACATTTTTTTTTTTTTACTTTGCAGAAATTAAATTACAAGGAATAATTGCTTTTCTGCACCAAACAACCCACCAAAAATTGTTATATGAAAATTTAATAAGATCATTTTCAATTTAATTTTCTCTCTATTTGTGGGGATACAAATTGTATGTTTTTTGTTGTTGTTGTTGTTGATTTAAAATATAGTTTTAGACTAGGTGCGTTATTTAAACTTGTATTATTTTTGTTTCACTTAATAAAACTACGAAAACATGACAAACTTTTGAGCTTTCAATTTTACTACCATTTAGCTGCTGTATGATTTTGTAAAAGCTTGGGTTTTTAAAGTAAGATTCAAAAAAAAGGTTTAAAAATTTAGACATTAATTATATTACATTTTGAGACTAATATTTTTTTTTAATTTTCTTTTGTCTTCCCGTTGGAGAATCCCTAAAAGTTGGAAAAAATTATTATTTCTAATTTTGTTAAAACGTAGTGCATACTATTTTTTGCCCAAAAAAGACACAAAACTTAAATCCATTTCAAGCCTAAATTACTATTTTTCAAAAAATCACTTCGAGCGTCCGGTATTTATAAGATATTCAGCGTAATTTTCCAAACTACTGAACTACTCACTAAATGGGATTTCTTATTTTTGAGTAAAACCTACCTTTATTTGCTGATTTTATCACATTTTTCGAAACAAATTTGAAATAATTAATATCAGATGTTGATTAAATTCAGTATATAATACTGCTATTTTGATCCCAAAATTTTATTATTTTATTATTTTAGTATTTATTTTTTTTATTTGGAATCGAAATTGGCTATATCTTGATAATTGCGTATCTTGTCGTCAAATAAATGTTCATCCAAGGGCTACCTCCTAAAAAAAACCTTCCTCACAAAATATAAAACTTAAACTGAAATTATTTAGTAATATTGGCGTGGGCGATTATACGCCATAACCATTTCGCGATTACGTGGACCAGAGACTGTTTTAATATGATCCAAAACGATCCATCCTCAATCAGAACAACAAGAATGATTTTAACTTTCAGTATTTAAACACTAGAATGTCAAGTCTTATGTCCCCCTATCAAAAAACTTATGAAACAAAAAACTAAGCTCAACTTAGAACAAAACTTGTTTAAATGCGAACACAACTATAAACATTTATGTTCCTATACAAAAACACACAAAATAACAATAAAAAATTAATGAAAATTAGTCCGAAAATAATAACAATAACATAAATATTCATTAATAAAAATGTATATAAAATAGAACAAGATATAAACTATATACTTGTCCTTGTCTTATGATAATAATAATAATAATAATATTACATACGTACTGTGTTTTTATAATAACATATATTATACAAGTTGACTACGATTAAATTTACCGCTAACACAATTACAAGCTTACGAGATTGTATTATTGGGCTCTAACGTAGCCTAGCTGACACAGCCTGGGTCTAGCCTGCTGTTCTACAAAAGTTCATTCGTCTGGAAGTTATGTTCATTTTCAAACATTAAACTTCCTACAACATACAGTACAGTGTGTCCCATCTACTTCAAATTGAACGATCTTGCATTTTAAATTAAATACAACGAAAGCTTTTTGACGCTCTACCTTGGTTATTTTTAATCATAGTAAGGAAGCTTTTTTATATAAAATTTTATGTTTTTCAATTTTAAATTGAAAGTTTATTTTCTAGCTCCTACCAGTATGATCCAACTTAACTCACACCCCTTTCAAAAATATAAAACAATGTAGTTTACGGCAAACTATTTCCGAAAAACTGTATACGAATCAGATCGACCACGAGTTTAATAGTTAAAATTTGTGATATATCATTAATTTGAGGTGAAATCCTTGATCATGGCATATGACTTAAGAGAGAGTGGACTCCTTACATAAAGCATACTGCTTTTTGCGAAAGCTCAATTGAATAAGTGGGCCATATCTATCATTTCTGAGGTCGAAAAATCAACTCATATTGAAAACTTAATTTCGAGACCATCCGATAGAACTCTTCGCCAAGTACTTTTTGGATATATAAATTATTTGAATCGTCGTTTTTACTCCAAAATTAGGGGGAGATTACTGTTGTAGCTCTGGCCACACTGTATCATGTATACAACGAAGCATAGAGCAAACACATGCACCAAAAAAACAGTATTTTCCCCTATAATATTATAATTTAAGAACAGATGAGTCATTTATACAAATACTGATGAGCTGTTTTGTACATTTTTTTTTTTTTTGGGATTTATAAACTTTAAAGCAAATTTAATTTGAATAAATTCGATATGCTATTTGTGTATGCAATGTTTGCTATTGACAGTGTTTTTAGGGGGGAGGTTATGTGATGATTAAGCAATATTTTCATCAATTTGTTTTTTCAATAAAAATAATAGTAATGATAATTGTCTTTCACAATTTGTGTGAAAATTTTGGATTTACCAACAGCTTTGATAATATTAGATAATATTAGAAAAATAAGTTGAAAAATACATTTCTTTAACAAAAACTTCTTAAAAATATATTAAGAAATAAGAACTTTATTACCTCATTACTAGAAATATGAAATTTATAATCTAATTTTTTATTTAATGATGAAAATTTTGTGAATAATTTAACATAAATTTAATATTTAGTACGTGATTCATAGCAATACGTAGTTAAACTAGCTTTTTAAAATATTCTAATATTACTTAAATAACAATTTAAGCATAATATAAATGCAAAATTTTCAAAGATTATACACAAAATAAAATGAATATTATTAGATATTTTGTACGAATTGTTTGTGAATAGTGTACAGATACAACATTTTCTGATATATAACGACTTTGTATGGATGATATATTGTTCGAATAATATGTTTTCGAACTTTCGAATAAGATAATAATATAAAACAAGTTCTCATCCGCAATCAAACTAAAATGCAACTACAACGCTCAATCAATCTACTCAATTGAGCGCAATTATTATTTTCTTTATTATCTGATTAAATAATGTAATTGACAATAAAATCATTTCAATTATATTGTCTTTATTTCACAAAGTTTCCCAATTGTTTATTGTAGATTTTTATATTACATTTTAATGGACATTTTGATATCCGCGTTTTTTTTTGTCAACAGTTTTACTTGTTTTAAATATATTAAGGTATATAATATTTAATCCAAAGTAAAAAAAAAAAATATTGAAGGTACAAAATTTATGATGAATCACATAAATAGCCCATTTTCAACTACCTGTCGAAAAAGATGGTGATCTGAAACTTTTACAGTGAAGTCAGCTCCAAAATTGGATAATGCTCTATAATTGACACTTAACCGGTGTATACGACTAAAAGATATAACCGTGATCTCACCGTTTGATTTTGTACATCTTTTTATTTTTTATTAAATATTTTAATTTACATTGGATTGATTAAGGGTACTAGATTATAAAAATATTCCAGGACAGTACAAATTGCAAAGGTGATAAGCCCATTCAAAAAGATATATTTGAGAGCTGCAAGGTAACCCAGAATTAAACCATTCTAAGATAGATCACGATTAGATTAGAAAATAAGGGACGTACTGTTAGACTTTACGATAAAGTTTCATTGAAAATTGAAATTTTACTGATTTTTGCAGATTTTTGGCAAAACTAGGCTAAAAAAACTCTGAAAACATAAAAATAATTCTCATTTTACGATTTATGATTAGTTTCCGAAATAATGCTTGTAAATTGACCGAGATATTGACTTTAAGATTGGATTTCTGATGATTTTTAAAAAGTTATGCACACAATAGTTAAACAGAAATTCTTTTTGAAATTTATGGGTTAAAATAAACGAAATTTACGGGTCAGATTAAAGTATTTCAGTTTCATTGAATTCGGAAACAAAATTAACAGTACCCTTTAAAAAACTTACGAAAATTTTTTGTCTCCAATTGCGATAAAACTCTGTTTATAAAATAATTTTGACCAAAAAATTAAAAAATAATATCCATTTAATAATTGAATGCGGAGTTTTTAGGATATTGCTTAAGTTTGCATTTTCTGGAGATATACCAATTTTAAACGATATCTTGAAAATAAGCTATTCAAGTTTCATTTTTGGATTACTTTGGACAGTATTTACATTGGAACAACTATAATTTTCCAAACAAAATTTGTTTGATAATTTTGAATGTGTATGCAAGAATCACAAAATAACTTGATAATTTCAACAAAATTTATTCTTTAAAGTTTATTTAATCTAAAACAAAAATTTACAAAACTAAATCTCATTTTAATTTATAGGGGAGGGAAGTATTTTTGGTATAAACGTACATTTAAGAGTATTAATTAAAAGCACATTAATTTGGTAAATGACAATATCAAACAATCAAAATAATAGGCCTTTTTTATCCATCTTGTAATAGACACATAAATAAATAGACCATTGGAATTTAAAATAGTCAGATAGTATTTCACACAACAACTATTGAAAATGAACTATTGCATTTTTTTGTTTTGTTCCTGTAACCAAATCATTGACAAAGAGCAACCAACAATAGTAGCCATGCAATATTATTTTGAAAGGGATACACAGACACACACACACTATTGACTGTGTGTGATATGAAGGCGATATTTATTATAGTTGTGTTGTAAAGGTTCTTCCCTATTTTAACTGCTGTTACATAACAATTTTACTATTATTGAAGCTCATCATACTTTTGCCGCCTGTTTTATTTCCGCTTGCACGCATTTCTCCCTTTTTCAACAAATTCATAATATTTCTATATTTGTATGCGTGTTTGTATAAAACTCTTCCCTAAACATTCACATACCTAAAAAGCTCATAGTTTCATCCCGAACAATTTTCCTTACATGTTTTTCCTATGTTAGTCAATATGCCCTCATATAATCACTTTTTTTTTTGGGAAAATTTATATTATAAGTTATTTATTTATATTCGAGTAGTGAATTTTCTTCCGCAGAAGTATAGGGTGAACAGCTCTGGGAAAATGAAATCTACTTCAGAAAACTAGATTAGATTTCGTTAAAATAATAATTTCATATCGAAAGTTTTTCCAACTATAATACACCACAAATATCTGTGTACACTGATATAAAGCTTACAGGAATTTTTTATAAGCTTAGGCTTTTTTATAAAAACTACAATTGAAATAAAAACATAAACCAATGCCCAATACCTTGCGGTACAACACCTTCGATTCGCAACGGTTTCGCAGAATGTCAAGGTTTGGATAATAAAAGAATCGAAAACTACCAACAGATATTCGTGAACCACTAAATAAGCCCGAGCATCTTCAAGGCCTATTTTCATTTAAAACAATAAAATAATTATTTAATATACGAATTATCAATGTAAAAATCTCTGTAGTCACTTGTAACCTTGTAGTTGAAAAGCGACCTTAAAGTTTAAAAAAAAAAATAAATAAATAAAAATAAAAGAAATTGAAAATCTAATTTTTTAATAAAGATCCATTCGTTTGTGGATTAAAATGATTCATCAAAACATTCAATAATTTCCTAGATTTTTTCGAATTTCTTGAAAACTTTAAGGGTTTCCAATTTGATAATAATCATTTTAGAGTACTTTTAACAAAATTCAAAGTTTTTACTTTAAAATTTGAAGATAAAATTCTTGGAACTTATTTCAGAGCCTTTAGCCTCAATTTGAATAAATAGTTGTAAATGGATGGTTTTAAAATCAGTTAGAATCATCGAAAATAGAAATTATCATATTGATTAGTTTTAAGCTTATTATATAAAAAGATTCCCTAAGAAGTTTTTAAGTTTTTGTGCTTTAGAAATAGAAAAGTAACCCAAATGAAGAACTAGTGAAAGTTCGTACAACTTGTCTTGTTCAATCTAAAAATGTAAATTTGACCAAAGTCTTATTTAGCTTATTTAGAAAAATCAATAAAAATTACTTAAAAGACTTGTCTTTTTAAACGCCCTATATGTATACCGTTTTTCTCTCTAACAGAAGAATACCATTAAACTTCTCATACCATTTGGAATAACCAGCAGTCACTACCCAAAGATATAGAATATACTCTCTTATGCGATGTTATGTTGTTGTGTCATTGTCAAACCACGACGATATCTTTCGAACTCTCAACAACAAACCAATTTACCGCCCTTTTTCTGTTTGTGAAGGATTTAACTATTTTCATACATATATATAAATAATATTTGAGATAGAATTGAGAAAAGATTGTTTACTATATATATATATATATATATATATCGGTTTTTTTGTAGTGAAATAAAAATTTATTCAAAACAACGAAATAAGATTATTCGATTTTATTTTTCTCTTTTTATCTAATCTATAGATAAGTAGTATTTAATCTAGAACAAATCAGTTGTTGGTTTATAACATTCAATAAAGATTTTATTCTACTTTATTTAAAGGATTGCTAAAAAGACAGGTAAATTTTATTAACAGAGCATTCAAATTCAATTAATTTTCACGTTGCCCTCTTTCAATTTTTAGTGCTTCATTCGTTTCTAGGTGTAAATTTATAAACTTTTTTTCAAAAAAATTTTCAAATTTTTCTTATACCCCTTAAGAAAAATGACTCCTAATTGTACTCGACATACATAATATGTCAGAGTATATTAATTTTAGTGTAAAGTTTTTAACGCTGCCTAAAATTGACTATAGATACAACGTTTTGATATAAATGTTCATAGAAACACATAATTAATCTATTTTCGACCGTCTGTCCGTCATTACGATAACTCAAAAACAAAAAGAAACAGCAAAATCGGCCCATTAAGCCCAATGGAATCTTAAGCCAACTTTTAAACTATAAAAGATAAAAGAAAAGTTTAAAGACCAAAAATGTTTATTTAAGTTCTCCACAAAGTTAAGCTCAAATTTCAAGAAACACATATAGGTAATAACAATACATATTATTACTATACATAACTGTATAGACTGGATATTTATAGTAATTTATGAATGCCAAATTAAAATAAACAATTAACTCAGTTAGTTGTTATCTTCACTTGTTTAAAAATAATTTTAATTTCGAATATCGTAACTTTAGAAAAGGAGTTAATCTCTAACTATTTTTTAACCAATAAGATCAAATAGTTTTTCTTAAACATATTTATTTACTAATGTATTATTCAATTAACTACAAAAATTGTTAAAAGCAAATCTTTTTAAACGGAACATATAGAGTTAACTGGAGTATATTTTTATAAATATTATGAGGCCGTTTAGACAGATTTTTACACTTAATTTATTATTGGAGAAACCAAATTATTTGTAGTTTCGTACAAAGTCATATTCGTAAACAATTCGATTTCGACCGAAAAATAGGCCAAAAAGATATTTTGAAAATCCTAAATATAATTTTTCTAGTATCAACTAACGCATTGATAGATATAACTTTATTATGTAGTTGGCAATGATCCAAAAATGTTTATTTATTATTTTATAAATTTTATACAAATAAAATTAATTTTTTTTATATAAAATTTAAAATTGAAAATATATATTTTATTTTAAATGAAACAAAAAAAAAATTAAAAATAGCATATTTTATATGAAATTAAAATTAAAATAATAAACCAAAAAGAATAATTATAATATAGAAATATGTAAACAGGATGTTTCAGGAAGAACAGTGAAAATTTTAGGCCGTGGTAGTATAGTAAACGAATTTCAATAAAAAAAATTATATAAAAGATGTCTCTAAGTTTTAATATGTAAAGAATCAGCTATAAATATGTACGCCAAACAAATTTAGAGCAAAGGAAAATAAGGGCGTATAATTCAACGTTCAACGTTCAATTGAACGTTGATTTTCAAAAATTCCACCACTGAGTTCAATACATTTTGGTTTCTAAGAGTAAATTTATCGATTTTCGAGAAAATCTACTGAAAAATGATATATGGAATACATATATGGAATTTTTTATTGCAATTCGTCTGTTCTATTACCTCTTAAACCTTTATTAACCTTTCCTCTTGAAACATTCTGTATATACCAAGTATCATAGCCCACCAATTTGTATCACCCATTAAGTAAATACGTGGCACATTTTAACACATCAACTACTTATAATTATTAAGATTTTGAATTTACATAAAGTACATATTAGGATTTATTTAAAATTGTGGAGAATTTTGGAACAAATCATAGCGAATTTAATTTGGGTCATATTTCTATTAGATTCACCCTACAATGTTGCTCGTTTCAAGCTATTTAAGTCGAACTACAAGTCTGATAAAAATTTAGCTCGTTGCCTACTTTCACAACACAATTCTATATCAATACAGATATTAAGAACCAATACTGTATACTTTACTTTTAGAACATTTTTAAGTAGCTAGGAGGTACAGGGGTTGACAAACTCTTTCAGAAGCTTTTGTAAGAACGGATCTATAATGAGATAATAAGTCCTCAGAATAATAAAATTTGTACCGCTTAAAAATATTAAAGACAACAAATGTCTATATTCGTTTGAAGTCCGTTTGAATATCCGTATTTCATTTTCAAAAATGAAAAGAATTTCCCCTGCTGTACAATTTATTATATTTTATTTGATTTAAGTGAAAATTTGTAAATAAGAAAGTTAAACAGAATTCTTTCAGACAGAATAAATAAGACTACAAATGCTGAACGTTAAATATCGAACATTTTGTATACACAATAACATCAAAAAACTGAAAAACATAATGGGAAAACAAGACACAATGGATGAGGCACACAGAAAAATAGAAAAGATTATACAATATATAACAAAAACAATATTGAAAACAGAGAGAAAAAACATGGAAAAAAAACACATTACAGTGAACAAAAAACAAAAAAAAAAACTGAAACATTAATATCAAAGAATATTGTTATCAAGAAAACGAGACTAAAGTTAGGTTATATAATAATACAAAAATACTACAGATGGGCAGATGGAAAACACAGACAGACAGACAGACACATAGAAGAGAATATATTTTAAAAAAAGTATGGTTATTCACTAAAAATGAATAACAAAAACAATGGAACAATATTGTTGTATCTCTCTATGAGAGAAGAAATATCAAATGATAAAACAACACAACGCGAATATAACAACAATATAGAAAAGTTGACGATATGAAATGAAAATGTACGACGACCCACTCAGTCCATTCTACCTAGCTACCATTGATGAGACGACCTAGCTACCAGTTTTCTTTTTTTTTTTTTTTTGTATATTTCATTTTGTTTAACAAAAATGTGTAACAATATGTACAGAACGTCCTGCAGGATAACCTGATTCGAGTTCATCCGGTAATGTTACTACACTCTATCTTAAATTTTTTTAGCAAATCGTATTATTTTTCAAATTTTATTACGATTCTAGTTTTGATGAGTACCAAATCTCGCCACTGTCTTTATACCTGCCAGTCGGATGCAAGCTACAAAGCAAAGACCAGGCTGAGCTAGTTTTACTTTTCAGTACAGGTTAAGGAAAACTTAAAGAAAAAACAGTGTTTATTAGCAATTCACAGAGAAGAGACGTCAAGCAAAGACGTGCTCTAAAACCGTGCTCTTCCTATAGAAATTAATGGTGCAATAAACACACAGCAGGTGCCATGTTATTAACGTGCCACGTCTTCACTTGTAATAGTTCTTCATGTATTGAGCATTATATATGGTCTGTTTATCAGAATAATGCTCAATTTATACAAAAGTGTGTATTGCATCATTAATTTCTACAGAAATAGGGAGGTTTTTTCACGTTCCCGTGTTACGTGTCTGCCACGTCTTTGCTAGGCGTCTTTTCTCCGTGAATTGGGCCAGTTCTAATCGATATTATTTGTTCATTGATACTATCAACAAAATCTTTTTTGGCAAGTACATACTTCGCATCGATTTACAAATCTGCGTCTTTTCTTTGCCAGGTTTATTTTTAGTTTCCCCGTCAATGGCTGCTATATTTAACAGCATTTATTTTTGCCACTAGATCGTAAATTATTCTTCAAATGCTTGTATATTTTGGATTATCGCTTACTACAAATCCAAGTAGTTCTTCAGATTGATTGTTTTCGTAACTACTTATTCTTTTTTTTAACTTAGCCCTTTGTGGCAAATTCCATATAAATATCAAATTTATCTCGAACACAAAATATTTCTAGAAACATAAAGATTTTTTAATTTATCTTTTTTCTGGATTTTGATTTCCTTACTCGGAGAAATTATAAATTTTGCATTTCTCCAATTAAAAACACTGAATATGTTTTTTGTTCATAAATGAATGTTGCTAATCAATAAAGAATATAAATATTTGAAAAAATTTTTGTATTTATTATTTCAAACGAATGTTATCTGGGTAAGATTAAATCCAATCATGATTTTGAAAGTTGGCTGAATTCAATCTACTATATATAAGTGATAAATACCAATCTTTAATCACGGTCGAAAACCACTTAATTTAATATAATTAAATTAAGTCAGATGAAAATTTTTATAATATTAGAATCCGTTAGAGATTAATTTTAGAAAATTTTCCATTTTAACTTTATTTAATTTTATAGTGGACGTTAAACATAAGGAAATGAAGACAAACCAATTTCTGGCGAAAAATTCTCCATGTATGAAAAACAACTACTCGACCTTTATAAGAGAATGAGAACGCGAGGTAGAAAATGGAAGTAGTGGACTTTATGTGGAGGGTGAATGTTTCATAAGAACAGATATTTTTTTTATATTTTTTTTTTTTTTATTATTTTGGTTTGGAATGAGAAAAACCTACTAGGCACAAGAAACTTCTGTGTATGTATGTGTGGAATGGCGATATACCATTACTACAAACCATTTTCATTTCTTTGTATGTCGTCATCATAAAGGTTTTTCATTTCTTTTATATATTTTTCCATTTTGGCATAAAACACATATCAACAAAAAAAAAAGGAAACGCGGAAAGATAAAATAGAATTGGAATCATCGAAGTGGAATGTGATGAAGACTACCAAGACTACTATACACAAACTGATCGAACAACGAATATATATATATATACCACCAAACCATTTTTATCTCCGAATAGAATTGTGTATATTTGTGTTACGTTGTTCGTACCAACATCCAGAGAAATATCATCTCCATTGACTACTATATTCACTCGTGGTACTGTTGTATATATATATATATATATATATATATATATATATATATATATATATATATATATATATATATATATATATATATATATATATATATATATATATATATTTATGTTTCTTTGTAACAAGAATAGAACATAGAAATTGTATATCATACCTCGAATACTCTGACGTGTACAGGATGTATTATAAAGATGTTAATAAATTTCGATTTTTTAACCGCTTGTCTAGATCAAATATTGTTGAGTTTTTAAATACGATTTTCGACTTCATAATAGTCATTATCAATATGAATTTCCTAATTTTAATCATTCTCCGAGTAGATTCAAATAACCAAATCAAATAACCTGATCGGATAATTTATTGTTATTTTTAGGTTTTCTAGGTTATTTTAAGGCTAGAAAAACGAAAAATAACACTTATTTTACGATAATGTCGTTACTTTTCAATATATCGTTGTATATCTTAAAACCTACGCATCCAATTATCAAATGGATGTGTTATTTTTGAAATCTATAGTTGAAACTAGTTATTAATATAATTTTATCGAAATCGGACCAAATTTTTTTTTAATTTTTCGTATTTTACTCAAGGGGTGTACCTTTAAAAACAATTAAATTTATTAAGGGGGGAAGTCCATGTAGAAGCTTCAAAATCGGTCATTTTTTAAACGTATTTTTAAAGGTATTTTTAAGTTATATTTCCAAAAGCCACCCAATTAAATAATTGCAATTTGTTACTTGTTTACACCAGAATTTCCCAGAAAACTTTAAAACAGCTGTATTTGTTGGACATTTTGTATCCCAATAATAATTTTGATTACATTGGCTTCGACTTGTGAAAGTTTGTTTACAATTTTTCAGCAAAAATTTTCTACTATTAAAAATGTTGAACATGTCTATTTTTAAATCTTAAATAACATCTGATTGAATTTCACTTGAAAACGATGAAATGACAGTATTTGAAGACATCACACTCAGTAGTATATATTTTATTTAGAATAATTCTATCGAACAAGATACTATCATTGTGTATATAGAATAGAGCTATAAGGTATATTACTATACCAATAGTACGGTTCGACCATCTAACATAGATACTATATACATATATACATGTATATACATATATACTTTTTACTGTGGCTTTATGTTGCTTGTTTTGTGTAGAATGTAGTGGTCGAAAAAAACTTTGGTTTGATTCGTTCTTCTGTTCATCATTCCATATTCTAATATATTATATATATATATATATATATATATATATATATATATATATATATATATATATATATATATATATATATATATATATATATATATATATAAAGATACAATATATAATATAACTAAAATATATATACTACATAATACAATATATACAGGATTTATATGAAGTAATTTCATCACTCAAGAAAGATCAATTCAAAAAAAATATTTATAAAATCAATTT
The DNA here is from genome assembly GCA_020423425.1 of Chrysopa pallens. Taxonomy (NCBI): domain Eukaryota; kingdom Metazoa; phylum Arthropoda; class Insecta; order Neuroptera; family Chrysopidae; genus Chrysopa; species Chrysopa pallens. The sequence continues at coordinate 17,721,813 of CM035594.1, forward strand.
CTTAAACTGGACGGATTGGTGGAAACACATTCTCGAAAATACCAATTTAAGAAATGTCAGATTTAAGCAAAGCTTTCCTTAAAAACTTTAGATTTTTGACGAAGAGTGCCGATTGTCTAAAACCAAGCATCTTATCACCGTCGATGCTTAAATTTATTTCAATCCGTGACACCACCTGCTTTTCCCAGCTAAAATCTAAAGTGATCAATATATTTGCCTCCAACATTTGTCTGTTAAAAATATGGAATCAGTTCAAAGAATTTTAGATATTTGTCGCCAGACTGTCGGTATATCATCAAAATAACTTAAAATGAAAATGCATGCTTAGCTGTAATATTTAACTTGTAAGTTCATTAATGGGAAAAATAGTTCCAAGAATTTATGACACAATTTTCAAGCAATAAAAGAAGATAAAAAAGACGTTTATTTTATTTCTTAAAAATACATGACTTTTGTATTGATACATTTTTTTCACAAACTTTCCATAATTTCAGATCTAAGACAGCAAATTCACTCACAAGCTATTATAATATTCATTATATAAAAAAAAAAATTATTGATATTTACTTTCAATTTTGTGCATTAAAAAATAAATTAATAATTATAATTATATGCCAGATATTTAAACAATTAAAACGTATAATAGTTATCTTACTTGTTATACAGATTGTTTATTCACTCCAGTCCAAAAGGAAAAATGTCAACTTAGTAGGGCAGTTTAAAAAATTATTAAACTTAAAATTATTTTTGAGTACTTTCGAAATTAAATTTACAGAGAATGATATTTGAAACTAACGAATATTTGAAAATGATGAAACAACATTTTGTGACCAGTTTTTTATATAATCACTCCATTTTAAATCCAATATTTCATGTTTTCTTATTTTAAAAGGGAAACAAGAAAAAATATAATATTTTTTTGGTGAACAATTTCTATGAATTTCTTGAATGATATTTTATCTATATATATAGATATAGATATGTATTCATATATAACTCAATAAATCTATTTCATTTCATAGATTCTATTACAATGTTTCTCTCTATTTGAAATATTACAGATATCTTTTCAGTAAAAACGAAGATAACATTAAAGTCCTAACGTAAAAAAAAAATATAGAAAACTTAGATATCGTTTCTTTTTTTATTTTCTTCTTATATTTTTTGAAAAGTTATTCTTTTATATGTAAAATAGTTTTTATTTATCTCTGCAGTATCCTATTCGAGCTGAAAATATAATATATATATATACAAAATGTCACATGGAGCAAGAGAGTCATTTAAAATGAAAATTCACGAAAATATATTGTCTAATAAAATATCTTAATTTTAATACATATGAGGCCAACAAAATCGATGGTTGCATTGAAATTCATTTCATATATTGAAACAATTTAGGATAATAACATAGTTAATTGTTTGAATACTCGATATGAGATGGAGTATCAATGATTGAACTTTTTTTGCTTATAATCTTACTATTTTTACATAAGAATATATTAACTTTAGCCTAAAAATTGGTTAAGCACAAACAAAATATTGGTATAGTACTTTAGCCTAAAATTGGTATAGTTCACGATAACTCATAAACATAAAGAGATAGCGAGCTGAAATTTTGGTGACGTATTCTTTACATAATAAGTGAATTTAATGAGCAAAATAGGTCCATTGGGTCCAATGAATTCTTAACTCTTAAACTATAAAATATAGAAGTAAAGTTCTAATTTAAAGAATGTTAATTTTTTGTAACAAACAATTGTTGTTTGAATCAATTTTTTCGTAAAATCTTTGAGTTCTCTACAATTTCAGCTCAAATTTAGCTAATAAACACCTATAAATAATAACAATAATAATAATACATACTATTATTATATATGTCATGTGTCGAGTATCTAAACAATTAACTCGGATAGTTGTTATTTTACTTGTCATTCATAAAATATTACAATTATCCAGTTTATACAGTTATAAATACAAACATAATAATAATTTTGTATAAGGGTCTTTTTGTGTCTAGAATACGCCACCAACATTTCAGTCATCTTACCTCTTACTTACCTCTTCTAGTTACAACCTCTTACCTTCTTTTGAAACACTTTATACATATTTTTAGATTATAAGAATGTTACATTATTTTCTATGCCCTGATCTTTTTATTTTTCTGTTTAATGTTTTTTTATTTTATTTTATTTTCTCTATTTATGATTTACATTTTCTGTTTGTGATATTTTTTTTTTAAATGGACTACGTTTGATTCGTTCGTAGCTTGCGTGGCATTTATTATATACATAGATAGATTATTATTGATATAACCTGGTGGCTTCTCTTCTTTATAGATGAATAAATATAGAATTTTCTATCTCAATTCAATTTTGTTGTAGATAACCTTAAAATATTTATCTAGTTATTAGAAAATGGATATTTTCTCATTCCTTTTGTAATCGTTACTATTCAGGAATTACCATTTTGTTACAAAAACATTCAAATTCTCCAAAACCTACATAAAATATTTTCTGCATATTTAATTTTCATATAACTCCGAATAAAAATAATAAAGAACCTAGTGATCCAAAAAAAATTCGAATTATTCACAATGTCTTTCTCATGTGTCTCCGAAAGAAAAATTTCCTGATCCAGATAAATACACCCAAAATTTCTCAAATCATCCGATAAAATCCTAGTTCTGTTATAAAACTTTACCCTTGAAGAAAATTTTAATATTAAATTCTGATTTCTTAATGTAATTTACAAAAGAACGTTAATGCTGATAAATATTACTCCAACAACCTATAGCTATAATTTTAGTAAGCAAATTCAATATTTACTCTAATAAATCATCTTTTCAAAGATTATTCCTAGTAATATTTAACCACCATCTTTCGGATAAAGGCAATACACCAGAAGAATATTAGTCAACGGTTTCTCTAGCTCCCGCTATCTTCAAATTCGGTGAAGTATTTTCGTCTGGAATTGATTAGCCGAGACATAGATATCTTTATTTGTCGTCATCGCTGATACCTTCATAAATTCTTTGATAAATGTTTCTATTTTATATTTCTAATTTTGTTTTTCTTTTAATTCTAGTTGATGCAATCCACGAGAACACATCAGATGGTAATTCAGAACATAATTCATCGGGTGATGAAGACTCTCAATTAAGATTGCGATTAAAACGAAAACTCCAAAGGAATCGTACATCATTTACCAATGAACAAATTGACAGCTTAGAAAAAGGTAAATGGTTAAAAAAATAATTAAAATGCATTAATTTTCTTTCAATTAACTTTTAAAATTTATCGGGACATTTGTACTGGAATTCTGTTAAATTTGCTGAATTCTTTTATGCTAGAACAAGTATAGTTTATTAAAACAAGCTTCCATTTTGAATTACTACAATGCTAAGAAAATGGAAAAGTCAAAGAGTAAATTCAGTATAGATTTTTTAAATTGTTAGCAATAAGTAACAAATTCATGAATGTGTAGTCTTTATTACGGACCAACAGTCCATCGTAAAATAATGCACCGGATCGGGTTAAGGATAAACATTATAAGAAAATATAGTATTTTTTGAGTAAAAACACATATTGTCAGACTTGTTGTCCCTAAATTGTGACGAAATTCAGCAATATAATTTAAGAACGAAGAGTGATAGTTCAGGAATTCAACAATTAAATTACTTTCAATGTATATTAGAAACTTGAAGTGTCTTAATTATTTTTATATAAAAAATAGCTAAAGGTGGTTCCAATTAGTTTATGTATAGTACTAATCATTGTTGAATCACTCAACTGTCACTTGTCGTCATTAAATCGCTTTTTGATCTATAATTTTCGAAGCTCAAAGATTTGTATAATAAAAATCGAATACAAATTTAAAATGAGGAAGTAGATTTTACTCTTTGAGCAGAATAAAATAAAGGGCGAAAAAATGCTAAAAAAAAAGTAAAAACAACGTTTTATTACATTTAATGTGTCATCATCAGGTATACATCACAAATAAATAAAGAAGTTACTTTTAAATAAATTCAATAATTTTTGAAACGAACCTTTCCAAAGTAAATACAAGTTTTTATGGGTCGAAAAAATATGTTCATTATCTGTCAAAGGTTAACGAAAATAAACACCTTTATAATTCCTTCATACACCGTGCATTTTCTTTTTTGTACAATATTAATATTAAATCTAAGTTTAATATAAAAACCCATATACGTTTGTATATTATTTATTGTCTCTATTTATTTATATCTCTGTTGTTAAGTTGTTGAGTTTTCCCCATAGAGACTTGAAATTAAATCTTTTTAGTCTTTACACAACAGATAGTTCAGAACAGATATAAACAACCCACTACTATATTAAGTACAATACACACATACAACACCTACGCCCTATTCCTATACCAACTATTATATACAAATACTTATACTCTATATTTAATATCTCAAAAGCGCAATAGCTTATTTCACTTTAGTTTCACAATATTTTATTTCTTCTTTATTTTTTTTGTATGCTTTTTGTACAAAAAGCTTTTCATGTATTTGTATACAGATGGTATAGAATATATTGTTGTAAAATAACATTGCAATGCTATAAATAGTTACAGTGTTGCCTGTTTCATCTCAAAACTCAAACAGAAGATTATTTTATCTATATTACTAGTAGCTCCCGGATCGATAGACCGGATATCGGTAGACCAATCGGTATAGTCTCACAGTTACTTCTTCTTCTGACCTGAAATAAGACTTAATAAAATGTCAATTTATTTTATCTTTTAATATATTAATAATTTACCCCTTTTTAATATTTTTGAGTAAATCTTTTTGTTTATTTAATCAAACAAATAATGTATCTTAATGAACAACAGGTGGTTATGATGACATATGTCATAAATAACCGATAAATCCACCTAAATAATTGATTTTTATTTCTATCAAAAAACCAATATTTTCAACAGTTGGAAACAGCTACCAGAGAATGACAATTTTAGGCTAATTGTGTGGTATTTATTGAAATTCGAGGCGTAATCCGAAATAAACACTGTTTCCATGATATTTTTGATATAATATTAATCTTAATATAAAATAAAGCTACATTTTTACATCAACTAAAACAAAAAATTTGAATAAATTTTTTGTAAACAAATTTTTAAATTATTCTTTCTACTATAAATTAGGATGTTGATTAGATGGTTGAAATTGGTAGTGAGACATACTGTATTTAACACAAAAGACATTCCTCCAATGCTTTGCTGTAAAAGCATCAGCAACTGTATAGACACGAAACTAGTGACTTTATTAAAAGTAGATTTTGTATTATTTTTCATAAAAACATTTCTTTTTCTCCATTTTCTGCACATTTTATAAAATTCTTTTAGAATTCTCTGTCTTTATTATCGTGATGATGTTTTGCAATTATTTTGTAAAATAATTTCTTTATTTAGGATTCCATAGCGAACATCAGATAAAAATCAGACTTCTTACTCAATAAAAAATTATATTAGTTTCACGAAAACTTTGTCCTTAAATAATATACAATATAGCAAAAAGATTTTCATTTTTTCCTTCATTCGGATCCACATGAATAAGCCCTTTCGAGAAAAAATATGACTTACACAAAATTTATTAAGTCAACGTTCTCAATAGAGGAAAATTTGAATCATCTGTAAAGAAAATTCTGAATTAAAGTCTATGTAACACAATTTTTCTACGCTTTTCGAATTTACAACTTGTAATTTCAGCTACCGAACCGAATTTAATTCAATTTCACACTTAAAAATTTTTTATTAATAAACTAATTCCTTTGAAACTATAAATAGTTATTTATTTTATTGTAAGCTTAATAAAAGATTGCTTCTAGTTTGAACTCTTTACTAAATAAAACAATTTAAAAAAAAATCTTTTGATAAGAAATAAAAATAATTACACCTTTTTCCGTCTTAATTAGAAAAAATAGTTCCAGGTAATTATAATTTTTATCTATTATTTATGAAACCGAAGGATATTTATTAATCATGGAATCAAAATGAAGATTTAAAATTAAGTGGTTTTTAATACATTTATTAATCCGACATTGAGAGAAAACATTTGAATTGATTTCAATAAAATTTTGAAAAGAAACTATTTAGGGATAGCTAGGCAAGTTTTAGTAGAGTGCTTTAAAATTTTACTTCAATTCATAAATCGTAATGAAAGCCCTTATTATAAAAAAAAAATGCAAATATAATATTTATTGCAAATAATTACAATAAAATAATAAAAGGACTGGAGAAGGATAGCCAACACAGTCAATAAAGCTCAGTTTAAATTAAATAAATAATTATAGATTTTCTTACATTAAGTGTAACATAAATCATAACAACAGCTTCAACCTGTGAATTTTGTGTGACGGTGATGACGCGCGCATATTTAAATTTCACTCTCATCATTTTTTCATAACGCGTCTAAAGAAGTATAATTACAAAAATCAAAACTGAATTCATGCTCCGCTTGGAATTGATCCCTAAGAAATTTCTTTTTGTTTACAAGGATAGACAATTTTAGAATATATTTCTCTAAATAAAAAAAAGTTTTTATTTTTATTTTTCATTTTTGCCTGATGAATTTAATAAACTTCGTATATATTATAAGTCATAAAAATTATTTATAATTTTAAATCAGTATTATTTTTTATAGAGAAAATTTTCTTTTAATTTTGAAATTCAATTCAGGATACCCTTTTATTGCACAATATTTTAAAACAAAAATCTCACACCAGATTAATAATCATTATATTTCGTTTACCTAATCAGCCACAAAACACATCTTCCAAGCTTTTTTCAACACCAAACTTAAAATAATCAAAAATCGTATTTACTAATAAATATTACTAATAATTTTTATATATAATATTTTTTGTTATAGAATTTGAACGAACACATTATCCAGACGTGTTTGCACGTGAACGACTTGCCGAGAAGATTGGATTACCTGAGGCACGTATCCAGGTAACGATTTGATAAAAACTATACAATAACATAATACACACACATACAAGAGAATATTCACAAAATACATTGGCAGCCAAAAACATTTGAATATACTTTTTGAATCGAATAACAATAGTTTTTCTCAACAATTTTAACACTTTTAACAATACACTAATTTAACAATAACACTAATACCTATTGCAATACTAAACAAATACTAAACACAATAAAGATGTATTTTTAATTTTTAAGTCAATTCGTTTTATAATTAATAAGGTAAGTCATTTATATAGCTTTTATTTTGATATAAATTTTAGTGTATTTTTTGGTGTATTTTTATAACAAAAATGTATCAACTAAAAATCAATTTAGTACATAAATGCAAGCTCGCTAATAACTCTTTAAAATTCTATTTTAGAATAAAAATTTCTTGGTAAGATAAAAAAAAAATTAATTTCAAAATGTAATTTTTTAAAGAAATTTATTGAATGATTTTCACTATTCAATATTGTAGTTTTGGAGGGCATTATTTCTTTTCGTCGAATTTCAAATAAATTTTCTCAAAATTACTTCAATTAAAGCGCATTTACTTCACAAACATGGATCCGAAATTTGTTTTTTAAATCTTTAAAAATAAGCCAGATAAACAAAGAGGGAAATACCAACGTATGACGTTAACTGTTAGTATCTCCATATAAATTACATGTTAAATATCGTTTTGTAAGAATGAGATCGAAAAAAAATTAATATTTGATTGCGTTTTTGAATCATAATTTAATTTTCAACTATTGTTATGTTCTTGAGTCTTGTTTCACATTATTAACGTTAAACGAATTCACATGATTTTAGGCATAGATAAAATAGTAGCGTGCTTTCCCTAAATCTTCAATGAAGTTTTCTACAATCAGTATTTCTAACCACTGAAGTCGAAATTGATTAATGAGCGTTTTTTTTATATTTCACCAGTTAACGAAAAAATTTCCTATTTACAAAATTAAAAAATTAGGGAAAAGAGATTCATTAGCGAGCTTGTAAACATTGATACCTTTAACACAATTCGGTAAGTACTATTTTCAATTAACTGAATCAATTTACTTATAAAATAGTTTTTCCATTAACAATACTGAAAATATTTTTACATTTCAAATTACGTATAAACTAATCCATGTATATCGATAATAAAAATAGCAAAATATATAGTTATTGATTAATATGAACAAATTAAAAAAAAATATGTACACATACAGCATGTACCAGGAATATATACGTAAAATAATTGAAAATTCCGTGACGTGATTCAACTTTATAAACCGATAAAATGAATTTTATTCAATTCATGATCAATTTCTACTAATTCGAAATATATTTCCATATAATCTAGAAAACGTTTATATGAGTATAATAGACAATCTTTCAAATTTTTACCATCATGCAGTATCCTAAATTTGCTAAAATAATTAAAATTTACAATACGTCAACAGTTTTATATGTAGCAATAAAATATGCTTAATATATGTCTAAATAAAAGATGAATTCGCAATTTTAATGACCTAAATATTAACTTAATTTAAATATTTCTATGTTGATACAAATTGCTATTAGATATTTAAAAAAAACGTTAAAAAAATAAGTGATCTTAGGCTAAAAAATGTTTAAATAAATCCCAACAATTGATCTGAGAACTCTTAAAGACTATAAGAATTAATAGAGTTACTTATTTAAATACGTTATAAATACTAAGCGTAAATAGAATCAAATGAATATTATGACGTCTTTCGTTTCAGTTTTTTTTATTCTGTTATTATCGAAGGGACATAAACAATATAGATCAATTATTACGATGAAAACGGTGTGTAAATTTGAAGAATATAATTGTGAGGATGATGCTTCTCTCTGACACTCTCTATACACATCTATTGTACATAATAAATAATTTAAACAACAACAAAAAATACAAAATACAAAAACGACCAATGTTATGTTATGTATAGAAAAGTTATTCGTCAGTGATTTCAATATAAAATTGGAAACATTTTCATCATTTTAAATGTTTATTTGAAAGCATTTATACAATAATATAACATAAAGCATACATCCTCACAGGTATACATTTAAATCTATGAATACGTATATATATATATATATATATATATATATATATATATATATATATATATATATATATATATATATATATATATATATATATATATATATATATATATATATATATATATATATACGTTATGTATATGTATAGATATTTATTATTACTATTGAATAAATGGTTTTGATAATAGCAAAAATATATTTTAATATCAGGTGTATCAGTCTAATCAATATTCATTCTAACTCATTTAAGACTAGTGTTCGATCGAAAGTCTGATTTTGGTCAAAGTCGAAGCCGAGACCGATTCTTCGGCGCTACTTCTAATCTTCGAAGTATATGTTTTGTCGTTTTTCGTCGACTAACGCCTGTTTTTGGCCGAAGCCAAAGGTGTTACCGAAGGTGATTTTTTGCCGAAAGTGGCCGACGTCAAAGCCAAATGTTCGGTGTGACACTATTTAGGACTTTAAGTAAATTTCTGACTTCCAATTACAAATAATTCCAAATGTGTGTCAGCTGTATGCCTAAGCCGTGGAGAGAGTTTTAATGTACTCTTTCGTTTACTTTATTCTTAAATCATACGGGGGATACAGTTAGCAATTAAAGTATAATTTCGTTTCGCTCCTTATTATATAGTCACTAAAAATCATCTTTTGCCTAATTTTAATGAAACCACCCGTATTTTCTTAATCAGAATTACTAAATAGCACAGCTTGATCAACATTTTTCACAGTGTTGTGGTTATTTATTTTCACTAATTTCTTCTAATTTTCTCCAAAAGTTTTGAGACTTTTAACCTCATCAAACTCCCGGCTATAAAAATTGGATAATTTTCTCAATACTAACAAGTAATGCTCGTACCCCACGCATGAATTGTTGCGGTTAATTGACATAACTTCCTTTCAACGATGTGTTTTTTACCATAATATTACTTGCTACAAAGTTTTCCGGCGTGCTTGCCTGTTTACCATGATAAACTCAATATTGTACAGATTTTTCACCTTTAGATTGAATGATTACTTTCCTTTAGAGCGAAGTGAACACTTATACCGAACGCGGAACCCATACTAGAGGCCGACACATCTCTTTCTGGAGGCTAAAGATTCCTTTTACCCTAAACGTTCGAAGAAACAGCAACAAAAGCGTTATTTGAATATTAGGAAAGAGAACTTTAGGATTTTTCGAATAAATTTCGATTTTTGGTCCCAGATCAAATTTTTTTTTTGTATTTCATTAATAAGTATTTCAATGTGTATGTATACAAAGTAGTCATCATCAGTATGCATTATCTAATTATAATAATTATCTAAGGAGACTTTATTAGTAATTTGCAAACGAGTAAGTAATTTGATTTTGATACGCTCATATAACATGGATTTTGAAAGCATCTAATTTTATTGCCAGTTTATGTTTGAGAGAAACATCTGTAACATCTTGTACATATATATATTTATTATTACTATTGAATAAATGGTTTTGATGATAGAAAATACATTTATAGCGAATAACCGGTCTATACAAATAAAAACAACGAGAAGAATGGGATTTGATGGGGGTTGGGTGGATTTTGAATAGGAAAAACATCATGAACCAAACCCAAATTGTAGGTAAAATATCTACCTGCACAGCAACTCCATTCCCACTCCACTCACTTACCGTTGGATTCATCATCAACATCATCATCATTATTATTATAATAAATATTGGCCATTTTGAAGAGAGAAATAGAAGATTTTCACTCTTTGATTTACCTTTTTACTATTTATTATATATCTAAAAATAAATAAATAATAGCAAAGAGCTTGGTTAGTTGAGATTAAATGTATTTGATTTATTAATGTTAGTTACTGGATAAAATAATTGACAAAATAAAATTATTACGAAATAATTTTTATTTTTATTGAAAATTTCAATCTTAAAAAATACTCTTTACAGTGATGTAAGAAACGGTCTATACAAAATAATGTTCATCAATTTATTGAAATTTTAACACAAAATCAGTGTTATTATTATTTATTTACTCAATTATTATTTGAGTTTCAATACATAGGTTAGCTATTTCATTTAAAATAAAGAAATATTTGACCCTTAATGAAGTGAGATCTATGGTCTAACCGGGTGATTTTGTATTTTGTTTGTCTGTATTTATCTATGTTTGTTCTGCAGTAACTTTCGAACATCTTATTCAATTTTGATGAAATTTGATAGGCCAATTGATCAGTAAAGGCTCACGATATTTTTAAAAAAATTCATCTTTTCCTTTGAGAAAAATTACTTTTATATAAAAATTAGGCCTTTTATATTTCGAAACCACTTTCTAGGCTACTGTGATAAATATTCTTTCTATTTATTCAACACATACAATATTTGATTTATTGACGTAATTATTTCTCTAAGATTATGTTTTGGATTATTTAGATATCTTCTAAATTGTGTAATTGTGTGACTGGGGACTACACTTCCCTATTAGTTAATGTTTTTCGAAGCAAAACGAATGTATTTATTTCAAGATATTTGGAACATCTTGAAGCAAAACCAATTATTTTAAATCATTTTCCGGACCCTGAAGAAAAATCTATTTTAGGTTACCGTAATTGGTGTTAATTGAAACATATATTTAATGGGCTGTATTTAGTATCCAAAATCCATTATTTACCATAAAAAATATATACATAATGAATATTATACAAAAAGCACTGTTGAATAGATGGAATACTATATATATAAAGGTTGGCTCATCACCAATGATATTATTACTTACTATGGCTGGTTGGGTTATGTTGTGCATTTATTTTTTATTTTTTTTGTATTTGTTTATTTTTATATATAAATATTTTTCTTTTAAATGCTTTTCTTTCTACATACATCTATAGAATTTTTCTCTGGTTGAGCTATGTTACCTATTTAGTAGGGAGCTTTGATTTATTTCTAAAAAAAAAGCTATACATATATACTGACTTGGTTTGTCTACATATGTATACAATAAAATTAAAATCTTGTAAAAGAGCTTTTCACATTTATGAAATTGTTATTTTTTCTGTTTAAGTTTTGAATTTCATTACATTTGCCAACTGATTCTAATTTTGTTTTTATTTTAATTTTGTGAAATATGGATGTTGATTTTATTAAACTAAATGTTTCTTCATTAATTTTTAATAAAAAACTATATTTTGTACTAAAAATGGCCAAGTTTTCTGTACAATGATCTACGTTTTAGAACAAAAATGTTTTGATTTTTTGTCACATGTAAAAAAAACAGTATATTTAAATACACGCTTTTATCGAATTACTAGGTAAAAGAGTTTTTAAAAAGGAAAAAACAAGGTATATATAAAATATGGTGGAAGCGCAAGGAAAAAAATAATAAAGTTTAACGATTCACAATTTCAGCTTAATCGACACTGAGAGATTAGAAAAATTTAATTTGTTAGATGTGATTGTACACAGATATTGGGCATAAGATATAAGAAATGATATTAATGTGATATAACACGTTTTCTTCAAGAGATTTTTTATAAAATCAACACAATTTAGGTGTTAATATTGATTATCTACGCAAAATAATGTATTGCATTTTTTACACAAAATCAGTGTTAACTTAATTATTGCATCAGTTACAATATAGAGATTAAGGAATTAATTTAAAATACAGAAATACTTAATGCTTATTACGAAAATTATTTTACTTCATTTATTTCAGTCAAGGATCAGTCTTTTCTGTAGCAATTTTTATTATTTGAAAAAGTGAGGTTAGTTAACCTTTTTATATATTATATTAAAACGAAAAATTAACACAGATAAATCTAAAAACAAATTTTATACACAGACCGTTTTTGACATAAACATACAAACATTTTTTCTGTATAATAGATAAAATTTATTTAACTTATGCAGCGCTTTCATACCAAATTTCATATTAATAATAATAATAATAATAATAACAGTGTATAAGCTAACGTAGACCTATTCTCATCAGTGTTATATATTAACATTTATATACACATTATATTATATAAAACAACATATTTATACAAACATTATATATGAACCATTCAACTTTAAAGTCAGCCATAGAATTTGTACTACATATTATTATTATGATGTGAATACGAATGTGAAAACTTTTCATTTAGAGGTAGATATAACTCTCTCTCTTTGGTTACAATCATAAATAATTACAGTAATATGTATATCTAACTACATTCACTGCATGTATATCTATCTATCTATATAGTTCGTCCATTTTATGCTTCTTTACATCTGTTTTACAACGCTTTTATCATGATGAGATGAGACCTTTTTCTTCCCTGTTTCAATTTTTTTTTATGTATATATGATGGTTTGTATATATGTATGTTTTTTTGAGTTAGTGGATTGAATGTGCTTTTTCTAAAGTTTACTTATGATGAAACTCTTTTAAAATTTAATAGATGAAATATAATGTATGCATACAATATTATATAAATATATATGTGTATATATTTATAATTATTATTATAGAAATGTACTTTATGAAGAACAAACAGTGTGGTGCAGCAATCTGAGAAACTTGAGATATTAATATTGCTAATATTAAAATTTGGAGAGTTCCATGTTCTTATACAGTCATTATCAAATAATGAATTAATTATTCTTTTATTTTGGAGATATATAAGGAAAGTAGGTAAGATTATTAAGAATGATGAAACTGTGGGTAGAGTTGATAAATATTTTTTCGATGTTTATAATTGCAAATAGAATAAATGGAAGTTATTAAGATATATTTGATTATTCAAAATTGTAAAAATTTGGGTTTATATTTTATTTTATTGATTTAAATCACTTTTTGTGAATTTAAATTTTAGTTTTTGTCGCAAATATGTAATTTATTTAATATAACATATAATATATGTAATTTGTTCGGGTGGAGTCTTGCAACTCAATTTTGATTAAGATATCTTCAACCGATAGAGCTCAGTTAGAATGACAATGTATGGTTAACTGTGTGACGTCGTTCAGATGAAAGGGCTTGCTTAAAATAACCCAAAAAATAAAGTGGCGTCACACTAAATCCAATAACACGAACTGCTAAAGCTTGAAGCACAATTTTGAAGCTTATAATATGAAACGCTGAATAACATACAATTATGGTTTTTTAAATCATCGATAACTATAAAGTAAAATATAAATTTAAAATAATAAACCTTTTTAAAACAAGCTTTTATTTAAATGCCCTAATCAATTTATAAAGCCATTACACAATTTATATGATACAAAAGCTTGTCGTGAGATTTACTTGTGTAAATAAACGAGTAAATTAGATAACTTGTTGTGATTGATTTTGACTATTAAAATTTTCAAACTAAGTAAATACATGTACTTAAATCTCGCAACAAGCTTTGCTATCATAATTATATTATAAATTCATAGTTTTAAATGATTTTTATTTTTAATTTATTAATGTTTAGATCTAAATTGAACAATATCAATGTATTTTACAAACCATATTGTAAAATACAATTTTACTAATATGTTATATAAATAAAAAGCTAATATGTATAGTTGAGTACATATTAAATGTATATATGCATATACATATATATATATATATATATATATATATATATATATATATATATATATATATATATATATATATATATATATATATATATATATATATATATATACATATATTTTGTTCATAAGCATTAACTGTATCAACATTACTTATATAAATTACTATTCATAAAATAAGAACTTTTATTTATAAAGAATCAGAGATAAATTATCATCATCTCATACATTACATTTACATACATACATTTTATGTATAATAAAAACTTATTCATACATGGATACGTACACAGTCTAAAAGTCTTTTTCTATTCATATATGATGATAAAATGTTTGTAGAATTATATAGAATTTATAAAAACCACCTTGGAAAAAATATAAACGTATATGAAATTATACAGGGTAACTTATTAATAATTATTCGAGACACAATCGATGGTTTTCTCATATTTAGAATACAGAAAAATAATTATTACGTTTATACCAAAAGTTAAACCAAATTATGGAAAATTAAACCATTTTATTGACAGGTTAATCCTGAACTGTGTGATTCTAGAACAAATATAAATTGGTATGCATAAGATCTATAATTAATATTATAGAAGCAAAGATAAAATTTTACTTTTTTAGAATTTGATATCTTAAAAGAACCTTAATTTTCAAGTGAAATTTCCAAGGCCAATATGATGGAATTAGTATCAACTTGAAAGACAAGTGAATAACACAATCTCGTTTGTTTGATAATGGATGCTGAAAATAGATTAACTAAATTATTATTAAGAAATATCCTCATTTGTTTTTCCATTAAGAAATCTAACTTATATTAAACACATCGACTGATCAATCGATAATCTGAAAAAATATCCTATTAAGTTTAACTCGCTCTTAAAATTTATAAGAATTTTATGAGAAATAATTGATTTGATCATGTAAATTTGTACAAATAAACGGTTCTTGTGCTAATTTTTCAAGTAATTTGTGCATTTTTGATTAATCTATGCGCTAAGTTTGAGGAGGTCACCTAACTGTGGTACAGAAATGATTTATCTTTATGAATACATGCATTTTTACTCATAAATTTTATCCTGTCAAATTTTAATTTGACACAGCTCAGACCCAATAAATTAATTTAACTGATTTATGTTCAATTCTATTAAATGCTACTTTATTAAAACTATTTAAATTTCAAAAAGCTTCGAAAAATTTAAAAAAATATTTGAAGTATTCAAACTTAAAGTATACAATAGTTGAAGTCTCAATAGTGTTCCACCAAATGCTCAGATTTTGTGCTTGAAGTTATTACTGAAGGCAATTTAAATTTTATTATATTAAATTTTCATGCTGTCTCAAATATATTCTTCGAATTTTCCTCCAATTTTTTTTTAGATCAAACTCAACGACAAATTAGTTTTTACGAGCCAATTGTTGCAAATTAAAACCCCCCCTTTAAGGTCGTATAAATTTGGTGGAAGATTCGAGTAGAAAAAAATACTTGAATTACATCTTCAAAATCATTTTTACAATTTAACTATATGTTTTTTTTGTTTTTTGTTAAAATTACTAATAGAATTATCTACTTAACCTTTTTTTCTTTGCTGTAAAACCTTATCAACGTGAAAAGTTTAATATAATATTAATTAATTGAAGCGAATAGAGTATTTCATTACAACATAGTATGCGTACACGGTTAAGTAGCATCGAATAATAAAGCTTATATGTATATCATATATTCATCAACATATTTTCATTATTATACCACTTAAAATTATACATAGACTTTTAAATTATAATACTATATTATATACTATATTATATACTAACTGTATAGTACCCATATATATATATATATATATATATATATATATATATATATATATATATATATATATATATATATATATATATATATATATATATATATAATATATAACATTAATATGATATCATCATTATATGTTATCCAATTATAAAAATTGTTTATGAAAATTTACTTAGGTATATTTAATATTTATTTACATTAAATGTTAATAAAAGCATTTTTTTTTTTTAAATACTTAGAAATATTTTGTATGAAAAGGCGTTGTATATATCTTGTATAAAAAGGATCTTCCATTATAGAATGTTGACGAATTAGTATAGTTATTTTGAGGTTATATATTTATTTTTCTCGGAAATCCGATATAATACTTATTTTACGATTAGTTCATATCACTTAGAAGTTTTCCGAAATATTCCCCTCCGGCTCGCATCCAATTATTAAATGAATGTGTTATTTTTGAAATCGACAGTTCAAATTGCCTTTTATCGAAATTGGACTCTTATAGAAAATTACAAAACATCAAGAAAAATTTTCCAATTTAGATAAAATTATGTTTATAAAGGTAATTTGGTCAGTAAATTTCAAAAATAACATATATTTAACGATTAGATTCATTTTTTTTTTGAGATATCATCCATAATCGGAATCAGACAGAGGTCACGAAAATTTATCATCCAATTGTAAATTACGTGTTATTTTTGACCATGTATCGAAGAGGCAAAAAAATTTCTCTATTTTTCGTAATCGATTTTTCTGATGATGATTTGAATAAAATCTGAAACTTGAAAATTTCAAAAATCAATATATATTTCGAATGATTTTTTCGCAAATAAGAATAAGAATGCAGGAAATTTTTAAAAGTTATAGAAGTTAGTATTCAGCATTTTATTTTTTTAAATGCAAACTGCTTTTGTACTACCCTAGATAAAGTTTAATTCATCATTGAATAGAAACAATAAATGAGAAAAAAATAATTAACAATATTAATAGTTAAAAAACATTGCATACACGATGCAATTTTACCCAATCACAAGAATAAAAAGTCCAGAATTCGGATTGAGAGACAAAAAAGGCACAACATTCATAAAAATAATTAAACTTCTACATTTCAACGAAATTAAGATAAAATTAAAGAATTTTTTCAGAAAATCAGAATAATTTCTCTGAGAGTATAGTAAGTCTCCTTGAATTAGATTTCTTCTTAAATTTTATGCACTTTGTTTCGATCCAATATAAGGTAAACGTGTGCATTGGACATAAACAAACGTAAGGGATGAAAAATGTATTTTATGTTTGGTGAATCGTGAAAAGTAAAATTATTTTCCAGTTGAATGAAATCGATTGTAACGACCTTCGATTCAAATAGGAACACTTTCCACACACACACAGACACACACACACACACAGACATACAGACAGACACACGTCATATTCGGTGAGAACTGACGTTAAAAATGTTAATCAAAATAATATTAACATCATCAGACGTCGAATGCAACAAATATTTGTAGGTTTTTTTTTTATTGTAGTTGTAATAAAAGGGTGCTTAAAAGCTCTGCCTAGCTCTAGCTGGGTTCACTCATTCCTGCCACAAACATTTTTAGTGTTATGTATTATTATGAATGGTGTTTTGTTGATTATTGTTTGTATGACAATATTGAACTTGTCAAACATTTATTATATAAATACAACAAAAATATATAATGTACAAATAGTTTAGTATATTATGAAAGAAGAATTATCGTTTTAGGCAATACTTTTACGATAGAAATGTTTTAAGAAGTCTTTAAAACTTGGAATTTAAATCATTCAATACATAATCAACACGTTTTGAATATTAGCACAGAATTGATTTATTCTGAACATGAGATAATTGCGATCAAATATGACAGGATATTATGTAAAATATATTCCTTGAAGGACCATCTTAAGGAAGTGGGTTGAGTATTACCACAAAAGATTTGTAATGAATACTATTCAATTTTTCGACAATAAAAAAACTAAAAATAGATCAATTCTTACATTATGATTGTTTATAATGACGTTAAATTTATATTTTTAATTGAATAATGCAGAAAAATGAGGTTAGATTTGTAATGAAAGATTTGTAATGATTACTTAATTAATATATTTTAGATTTTTTATTTACGTGTATTATTTCCAAAAAACTTCATCAATAGTAGTTTTTTTAATGTAAATAAGTCTAATAAACTATTTTAATTTATTAGGAAATAGTGACAAATTTTCAATATACAATAATTTACTATTCACAAATTTCATGAATGAAAGTATCTCGTTACTAAGAAACTAAACAAGAGACAAGATACAGGCAGTTTACTTTTGCTCTACCTTCAGTTTACTGTTGTATCATCAATATTTAGTTAGTGGAGTAAAAACAATTAGACTTTCTGTTATTATTATTTAAATATCGAGAAAAAAAAGTAATGCTCAATATATCTTTTCGTAAAAAATATTTCCACAATATATTCCAAATTCATTGTATTAATTGTATATAAAAACTATACAGGACCCTATCATGTATCATGACAGTATTAAATGAATGACATAAATAAAATATAAGTACTCTGTAACTCTGTAACTCTGTAACTGTTATGTACGCCTTCTATTTTTGCAAACATAAATTACAACGATACGAAGAGGGTAATAATGAACATAATAGTTTTTTTTTTGTTTTTTTTTGTTTATGCCATACAATTTTATGTATTATATATATATGCTGCTATCAGAGGAACAAAAAAAATACACGAGATATAACAACCATATAACCAGTTTAATATGAGCTACATCATATCACAACTTCCGTATCCATTAAGTGTTAAGGTAAGGCCAATAAGTGTTTAAAAGTTTTTAAAGCGAAGTGAATAAAGGCACCAATTTGACTACTGGAGGTTGTAAATTCGAATCCAATCACTGGCAGTTTTATCAATGATAATAATAAAAAAATAGGCGGTTGGTTGATCATACTGTCTTCGCTTTGATAGGCTCGAAGTAACCGGCTCCACCAACAACATAAATACAATATAATTGTCACCTTGTGCTTAGGATCTTTGCCTTCAAGTAATGGAGTGTTATTGAATTGGGCATGGAAGATATTGCGGTTCTCCCCTTAATATACTCTAGTGGTATCTGTGAAGGCGTCACTCACGGTAACAAGTTTACTTTTCTATCGAAGTTATCAACACTTTCGTTACAAACTTACCACAATTGCGAGTTAAAATATTATTGAAAATTAATTATTAGGAAGCCACTGTTCAGCACAATAACGCCCAAAAAGAACAGTATATTTCCTAACTGTGACTTCATTAACTGTAACACAGAAGACATACCAAGAAGAAAATCTAGGCCACATTTCTATCGTAATTATTTAAATATTCCAATGCTTAAAAAATTACAAACTTTCACATTCTGCAAGCGTATGGGGAATAATAATTTAGAAAATTTATTATTTCAAATTCTCTGATCGGCCAACAAGATCCAGTAGTACAGCAAATTTCGATGAATATTAAAAACGTTTCTACCAAATTTCATCATAATGGTACAACGTGGTAGAAAATTACCGCAGAACAAACATACTTGGATAGATATAAAATCGTATACGAAACACAGTATCGAATAGTAGTAAACTATAGACTTTACTTGGCTCGGTAAATAAAATTTACCGAAAAAACTTTCTATTGTTAATTTGTTTCATGACGTATTTTGTTTCTTTTAATAATTACGAAGGACTCAAACATTGATAAATATTTCACGTATTTAAACAATGAACAATATTGATATCTTCACTTGCTACTATTGTCCAATATCTAACGGTTATTGTGAAATTGACTATAATAGAATTTGCTATAATGGAAGTTGCTAAAAAAAAGAGTTTTTTTTATAGCATAAAGTTTGGGTTGATTGTATTTTATTGTTCGAAATTTATTGAATCCCTAAATACGTTTATTAATACGGCATAATACATGCGTATTAACAATTATATCACAATATTATTACTCTCATTACAAAAGTTATAGTGTTCGTCATTATCGGCTTTTAATATGGTTTCTATTAAATTATTTTACAAATTTTAATTTAAAATTAAATTGAATATTTTTTATCAAAATTTGCATGTCTATACAAAATAATCTAAAGAATATAATAGCGATTTTCGGAGTAGATTCTATAAATGTAAGGTAACTGTATTTTTTTAGTTTTATATTTTAATGTTCCTAGCTTAAGTTCAAAATTGTGAATTTATATATTCAAAAGTTCCATAAAAATCACTTTTCAAATAACCTTGAATTCATAGGCTAAGACAATTCTATCATCCTCATATTTAGATTTTCTTCTTTTTTTTGCGGAATTCAAAGATCGATTTATAATTTTCTATAAGATAAATACGGCAATTTTCTACCAATTATTTAATGTTTATCTAATAAAATCCTTTTGAAGAGTGATTTATAGGAAAGTCGATAAAAACGGTAGCTATAATCTTTTCCAATACCATCATTTATCAAAGGTAAGCTTAAAAACTTTTTGCTATTAAATATTTTTACTTACACGTTCATATACACACATACAAATAACGTCAAACCGTAAATCGAAAAACAAATCGTTTCAATAGCATTGACAAATTAATCAATCGTAAAAAGTAATATAATGTTTTTTTTTCTCTGTTGGCGTTACAGGTATGGTTTAGTAACCGAAGAGCAAAATGGCGACGTGAAGAGAAATTACGCAATCAAAGGCGTGCAGTTGAACAAGTCGCTGCTGTAAGTCCACCAGCTCCAGCACCACGATTACCAATTAATTCCGGTTTTAATTCAATGTATTCATCTATACCACAACCAATTGCAACAATGGCTGATACTTACAGGTACTGTGTTTCAATTATTTTTTTACTTTGTAAAATAATTATTTCAATTATTAAAGAAGTATTCTTTAGGTAAACAGCATTTCATAATAAAGATATTGACACAATGATATTAATTTAGTAAAAGGGATCGAACAAAATTATTTTACAAATATTTAATCATAGCTAGTTTCACCGATCATAGCTAGTTTTACAGCCCCTATAATTATAACCGAAACGTTACTAGCTGCATGAAGAAATCGCTGTCACTTACAACGTTGCTACGCAAATAAGAGGAGCTATACCAAAAGAAAGATGTATTTCTTTCTCTATTTAACTACTTATGTACACGCAACAAATTTGTATATAAATTATCGTTGACTGGGCATATGCGTACAATATACTGTAGTTACATGCTTAAAAAAAGAATAGCAATATTTCTATTTGCAACGTTCTGTTTATACCCGACATATAATATAGAATATGTCAGAGTATATTTATTTTAATATAAAGTTTGTAACCCTACAAATTGATGTCAATTGATGCAAAATTTTGGTATAGGTGCTAATAGAATCAACTAATAAGTCTATTTCCACTTGTCCATCCGATTGGCTGTCATCAAAACAACTCAAAATCGATAATAGATATCGATTTAAAAATTTTGATAACGTATTTTAGGCATAATAAGTAAGTTTAAATTCGTGAATGAGTAAAATCGGTCCATTGGATTGGATTTTTAAAAACAAAAAACTTTTGTTTAAATCCTTTATTTTGTAAACTATTTAGGTTTGTTTGAATTTCATCTTTAAAAAACACTGATACTGAACCATGTGTAAAGTATTTAAATAATTAACACTGTTAGTTGTTATTTTTACTTATTTATTCATAGTTGCACTGAAATGACAATTTTTTTATTCTTATCTTTTAGTATTGGCAAGATGGTACATTAAATCTTACTTACGATTATGCTCGCATAATTAGGGAATCCCCGCAATTTTCATAATTACTGATTTAATAGCGGGGATTTCACATAACGCAAATAAAGGTAAATAAAATAAAATAAAGCAAACTAATTTTTAACATCGTATTAATTTAACTCGAAATAACCACGTTAATGAACATCAATCGTCAAAATTTTATAAAAACCATATGATACAAAATTATATGACATACAAATAATATGTATATAATCGGTAAATAACGATTACCATCAAATACATTAAAATTAATCTAACAAATGATTGGTCAAAATCTGTAATATGTAACGGTGTTATTCTCTATATGTTCATTTTCTCTGGGTTAATAATATTGAAATCTATTAAAATAGTACTTTAGACCCCGTTTATATATATGGTATATATATTGTCTAAAATATTATCAGTAAACACTTACTATAAACTAACCATTCGTATAGAGAGAACGAACGAACACTCATGAAAGAGAATTAGTGACCAACGGTAGTATATTTTAGCTTTTCTAAATGCTACTACACCAGAGATATACAATTCCTATATATACACACAGACCCGACTACCTAGTAAATATAATAATATCGATATATAAATCGGATTATAAAGTAATTAGTCTTAGGATTAAACCATTACCGTTTACTACTGCTATATATTATAGTTGCGTCAAATAATGTTATATGTTATGATAATATATATACAATTATAGAAGAGAATATGGACTTTATATCGAATACTTATAACTTATAATATAATTTTGATTATATATAATTTTAATGTTGTGAATAATTTGAAGAAATTATTATCATTACTTGACGGTAGAGAAATTAAAACTTGACTTAATTGTTATTTTAATGTCCAAGAAATATTTAATTATCATTTGGAATTCGACTTTACCCTATACGGTAGTGGTTTGAAAACTTTCAGACTTCAACGTGAAGATAGTAGCAATTAATAAAAAAGGTTTTGAATGTAATTGAGCATCTTTTGACAATTACTCACCAAGATTTTAACGATTTTGATGCATGACTGTTATTTTATAATCGTTTGAGTGAGCCAAAGTGTTTTTGTAATAAAAACACTTAAACTGTAATAAATGGAAAAAATTGAATCGACCTGTCATTTAATTTTTGCTTGGATTGTGTTGGCTTGATACTCAATTTTTCCATTTTCATCAAAACACTCATGATAACAATAACAATTAAGTGTCTCGAAATGGCTGAAATCTTGGTTGGTAACTGTCAAAAGAGTAACAACTATATTCACTAGCTTTCCAGACCACCCTCGTACTGAAAGGAGATCCTCGACTTTTATTACTGCATTTGCAAGTTTAAAGCAATCTACGTGGCCTTACAAGGAAAAGATTCGCCGATTTTTTTCCTTCCGTTAATGTATTTGTTATAAAAAGATTTATTTTTCAGTCAAAGATTCTCAAATTGAAACTCAGCAGTTTAAGAATGAACCCATATTACAAATGGGTAATATGGATAAATGACTATATAGTTTAATTATTATCCATTTTCCGCAAAAAAGCACAGAAGAAAAATAAGATTAGCTTATTTTACTAACTCTTACTCTATTGAAATACATTTTAACATAACATTTACATGCAATTCAAAGAAATAATTTTAAAAAATAAATCTCAAAATTAATTTCTTTCATTTATAAAAAAAAAATAATGTATTTTCATATAACAAACACAAAAGTTATAATATTTATATGAACAAAAGTAAAGTTATTAAAATAAATACTTATAAAATAGGATCTTAATTAAGTTATAACTGTTAGAATTCTATCTAGTCTAGTTCTACATGTATTAAAGTTAAAATGAAACATTTCATCAAAAACAATAATCATAATAATTCTCTCTGTATTCACATAAAGCACCTTTCTTCTATTTTCCATTCTAAATTCATCATCATATTTTAGAACAATAGATGATATACAACAATTTCTATACATATAGAAACGTTTTACTACGTTTATACTATTCATAATTGTTAACGATCATCATACCTAAACATTTACAACTTATTATTTCTTAGATACGTTTCTATACGTTTTACGTAGAAGAAAACGTAGGAAAATGTCGTATAAAACGATGAACGTAGAATTTACAATAAACATAATAAATATATAGGTATTTATAATACATAATAACATTGTATATATTATCTAATATAGGTCGGTTTTTGCTTTTTATTAAATAGTTCATAAGCTCAAATATTTGTAAATCAGATTTTACGATGAACTGATAATATTACGAAAGTTTTCTGAAATTATTATACTTTTTTATGTCACCATCCTCGCCATATTTTGAAATAAAATCAATTTAAGAATTTCCACTTTATTCTATTGTAACTTTTAAAACAGTATTTAAATATCAGTCTATCCATTCCAATCTAGCTCTGGTTAATCTTTAAAATCATAATTATTTCCTTTGAGTGATCATTTAGTTAAAATAAACCTACCTAACGAAATTCTTATTAACACCAAAAACTACACAGAGATATTTTACACTCAACATTTTTGACGCAAATATACAGCTGTTTTTAATTGTTCAGCTTTGATGTATTGATACGTATTATTGATTGTCTACGTATTTAGTTTAAACAAATCAATTTGCAATAAATAAATCTGATCCCATTTCGACGAAATTAGTAGCGGTTCAAATTTTTTTGTTTTAATCGTTATATAAGTTAATAAATAATTGTTTAATATGGATCTTAGGGTGACATTACTCCATAACCTAGGTGATATGTGCTATGTCTCAATAAAATTTGCCAAATTTGTACTTAAAGAGGGTTAAAACAGAATTGATTTATTTCCTCGAACTTACGAACGAATCGTCATTTAATGAATAAAATGCGTTGTTATATATATGTTTTATATATATATATATATATATATATATATATATATATATATATATATATATATATATATATATATATATATATATATATATATATATATATATATATATATATATATATATATATATATATATATATATATATATATATATATATATATATATATATATATATATATATATATATATATATATATATATAAAATAAATGTATACCTACCACGATTGATAAATATAGTTGTATATGCATAATAGGTGAAGCCAGTAGAAAAGTAGAAAACAGGTGATTTATCTATGTGTATGTATGTGGGTATGTATGTGTACGTATTGCAATGTTCAGTGAATGATTTAGTTATCTTCTACCTTGCTTCTAGCTAGAGACTACGTATATAACTCTTGTACTGAGCTGAGCTTCAATGCAATACTATGCAGTGAATGCAATCAAATCACTGAATCCCTCTACAGTATCTCCAGCTCTCAGTTCATATACTACATACATTCTCTTACCTTACCTTAACAATTTATAATCTATATAATGTAGAAGCTATATATTTGTACATTTTAATTCAAAAAAAGTTGACCCAATTCGAATAAAAAAAATACAATATTATTTTTAGTAAAATATATTTTCTATTTACCGACAATATATCTATCGATATTTAAATAAACGCGTATAGCTTCAAAACTAGTAAACGAATAAATTTATGGAGTGAAAGTGTCCGGGATAATCTCACCTTATAATTACTGTTCCGAAAATACAGTGTTCGAAAGTGATCTATTTTTTCACTTAAATTATTATATATTCTGATCTTTTCATTCGATTTTGATGATTTTTCGAATGTACATGAGTGGTATCGATAATACTACATAAAAATAATACATTTTACGAATTATAATCTCCGAAATATGAGCTTTTATAGAATATTTTTGTAGATATATCATAAACAGCGCATTTAATCGTTAAAGCAGCAATATTTATGAAATTTATGAGTCAAAAGTATCTTATAGTTTTACAAAATTACAAAATCCAGGTTTAAATAAGGATTGGATGAGTAATTTTTGAAATATCGCTTAGAATTGTATACAGCGGCATGTGGAAGCCATTTCATGCAATATCTCAAACAAATCTTTAATATTACAACCCTCCTGCCCGTAAACACCAATGAGAATAACCATTAAGATTATTTACGACAATAGGGGACCGGACTTTGTTTCAAAAACATGGATCAGAAGTAATTTTTTTTTTTTATTTTTTTTAAATAAACAAGATATGGACATTCAAAATTTCTAATTAAACAATGAGGGAAATACCATTGAGAGAAAATCAGAAAATTACTCACTGTATACATCGATTCAAAATTTTTTTATTCGATTTTACCATACCCATAAACATACCTTCAATAATAACCATACATAGAACGTATATACAATAACGCAACGTTATATATATATATATAAACGAATACGTTCGACGTTTATGTCGTGTTGTTAAATCACTTAATACATTACGCACCATTACACGCCAACTTAATTAATCTTGCTCAACAACAAGCAACAAACTGAAGCAAACCTTCGCTTTAGGTAGTACTGTATGAAAAGAAGAAAAGCAATACCATGCACTGTCTATCTGTCTATCTGTCTGTCTGCCTGTCTCTATTAAATAGTCTATGTGTCTGTCTGTCTGTCTGACATATAGTATATATATATATTAAATGTTTATACTTGCATCTATTTAATTTTATATAGTATCGGTTAATTAAATTCTATTTAATGTCATCATTATTAAATAGATAAATTCAGAATAAATTTTATTGATAAATTTGTCAATAATATCATCACTCAACGGAATCAAAAACCTGAGACTAGCCATATAAATAAGACTTCTGAGAACTAGACCATTATCTTCCTCCAAAATAGAAAATCGCACATAGTTTTGGAAGGAAGTTCCTTATGGGAAGATTTTTTATTTCTGTCGAAACCAAATTCTACATTTTAAAATTCAAAATAGAATTTATTTATCTCCTCTCACTATTCGAATGTCGAATTCTTAATTATATAAAGTGTGCATATCGTATCATTTAAGTATGAGCGGAATCATTGGTGCTTCTGGAGGTCAATATGCTTTTTATCACGTATGAGTACTACAGCACGAAGTAGCTGTACATTTCTGTGACGAGGAGCAAAGGCCAAAGGGTGCCCTCTGCTAGCGAGAACATGAAATTAGATGTAATTTTGTTAGAAATTTATCTACTTTTTTATTAAGCTAAAATCAGAATCAGATAAAAACTTCTTAATGAACCATTTCTGTTGATTGAGATCCACATTTTTGGAAATAGTTGGTTGAATGATGGCTCATACCCTTTTTCTAAGAAAATTCTCTAGATATATCTTGCCACTTTTATTGATTACTCCCACTTTTTCATCTCGTCAAATTTGGAAAATCGCTTAAAATTTGAAGTCCTTAAAATTTTTGAAATGATTCCTAAATTATGTTGTAAAAGATTTAAAATCCTGAATTTAATAGACTTGAATTGAAAATTGCAACCAAAATAAAAGCTCGTTACCTGAACCAAGCAACATTTTATTATATTTACATGGTTATTTCGGATGGAAACCCGAATTTTTTTGCTTTAGAGGAATTTTCAAGTGAATTTTATTCATATAAATCTATTCCCGCTATATATATTTTACAGAGAAACAACATAAACCATCAAATTATTAAGGTTAGTTCAAGTTCAAGTTTCTTACCCTATAAGAAACTATCTATGAATTTTTTAATTCTCTCATTTATTTTGAGAGGCTGGGTGCTCTATTTTCATTCATAAATCTTCATTCAGATGATGTACTTACATTACACCACTCCATTAGAACTTAATTCTTCTTGAGTTGGCGGGATTTGAAGCCCCAGGTATTCAATTGATCAATGAGAATAAGTCTTAAATCATCCGCGTAGAGAAAATAAATACTTGTTACATGGTTGAGTGTAATACCTCGCTAAATTTCGTAATTTTTGCAACTCTGAGTAAAATATAAAAAATCCAAAAATATTTAAATTGCTAATATATTGCTACTAATAGGTTTTCTAGGGTAATTGAAACGAAACTAAAAATAATGTATAGTTTACGATTGGGTGGATAATTTTCGAGATATTGAATGAAATTTATCCGAAATGTCGACCTTTGCATCAGATTTTTGGCGATATCTCAAAAACTATGTATCTAATCGTTAGATTGATGTTATTTGAAATAGTCAAATTATCCTTATAAACATAATGCTATCGAAATCGGACAAAACGAAAAAAAGCGAAAATTATTTTGTTTCCGATATTAAAACTACATCCATTTAACGATTGGATTCATAGTTTTTGAGATATCGTCAGAAATACAATTCAGATGTCCAAATTTCGAATAAATTTCAAGCGAAAACTTACCAATCACTCCAAACTAAGTGAAATTTTTGGTTTTGCTAGACCTCAATAACTCTAGAAAACCTGTAAGCACATTTTTTTGGATTTTTTGGCGATTATTCAACTTAACAGAACGCTGGATTAACTTGTCAAATTTTGAATTAATATAAACATGCAAAAAATATGCAATGATGTTTATACATCATAAAAAAAAAGTTGAACTTTACTCCCCTAACTTTTCCTTCTGTCATCGAGTTACACATCCATTTGATCGTTATCACACACACAGCTCCGGTCGACCTCTGTGCTCTGGATAACATACATACGCACATATGGTGTATGCACACACACACGACCCGCTTACATTAATAATAATATTATTTAAATTCCTTTTCCGTTCACGTTTCTATATCCGGTTTAAAATTATTGAAAATGATATCGATCAACAATAAATGTATGTATATAAAATATTTTTACTCGTTTTTTTTTTTTTTGTTAGCTTCTCTAAATAAGACCTATTTTGCATTTAAATAATCTTTTTGTGTAATTCAAACTAATTTGAATATCAATTATTTTTTTTATTTAAATTAAAGGGAGGGAGGGACTTGATGATTAAAAAGCAGCCTCATTTTAATAATATTTTAAGAGACATAAATTATAAGATTTTTAACGATGGATAAATAAAAATTAACAGGATCCACGTTATTCAAGATTGAACGTCATTTAATTTTTATACCCTCTATATATATGAAATAAATCAGGATATATTAAATTTGAATAACGCTAGAAAATATTGAAGGCATTAACAAAATTTTGATATAGATGTTCAAAGAAATACTTAAGTAATGTCTGTATGAACTCTAGGCCTAAACAGTGAATTGAAGTTCAAAAATGCGCAAAATCGATCCACTCATGAGACTCCCATGGACTCATGACACACATTGTAAACCATAAAAACTAAAAGAAAAGTTCTAATACAAAGAAAAACTTTTGTTTGTAACATTTTTTCTTATTTTTCCACTTCAATTTTGAATAATTATAATATATACAGATAAGAATATGTTGATTATTAGTTCATTTGTTTTTTATGGTGAATATGTATTTTGATACTCGACATATATAATATGTCAGAGTATATTAATTTTAGTCTAAAGTTTATAACGCTATATTGCACCAACAAGCTGAATTTTGGTATAGGTGTTCATAAAAACACTGTTAATTTGTCCATTTTCGGGTGACCGTCCGTCATCACGATAACTGAAAAACACAAAAAGAATGAGATGAAATTTTAGTGACGAATTCTTAACGTAAACAGTGAGTTAAAGTTCGTGAAGGAGCAAAATCGGTCCATTGGGTTTAATGTATCCTTGACCCAACTTTTAAACTATAAAAGATAGAAGAAAAATTCAAATACAAAACTTTTGTTTGAAAATTTTTTTCGTAAGACGTTCGGATTCGCCATAATTTAAGCTCAAATTTAGCTAATTATCACATACTGGTAATTACAAGACAAGAACTATAAAGGCAGGATATTTATAGTATTTTATGAATACTAATTAAAAATAATTCAATCATGTGTCGAGTATTTAGACAATTAACTCTGTTAGTTGTTATCGTCACTAATTTATTTTTCAAAATCGTGAAATGGTATATCTGATATTTGAATCACAAACCAGACAGTGACTCAATAAAATATTTGTTCGAATTATTTGTCATAAACTAGAAAATATTTGAGGAGTTTAAATTATTTCTAACTTTTAGAAAATATAGAAATACTTTCATAAAGCTTTATCACATCTATAAAAGCTATGTTCGTATAGTAAGATAATGTTTTAAGTTATTCCAATGACAATGCAACAATTATTTTATTTCCTTGTCTATTATTTTATTTTATAATAAATTATTGGTATCTTTTTTTATTTATCTTAAATGTTTTTGATTAATTAATAAAACTGATTAGATTTTAAATTGATTAAAGACATTATGGTATTATCGATATTTATCTAAATATGATGTTTATTAAATTACCTTGCGGTTCCACCAAAATTACAGAAATGTACATTTTGCGATATAAAAATAAACTTATTTCTTGATTAACAATAAAAGTAGAATTAAGAGAATTAAATCTGAAAGTATTTTCTGATGCATTTTTTACATCTTCCATTATTGTATTAGTTTTTTGTCTGAAAGGCAACATAGAAAACAATCTGTAAAAAGTTCAAAATAATCGCAAAAAAAAATCCATTTAAAACAAAAAATCTTGTTAGTGTTTATAGATTTTTTAGAGTAATTGGGGTGTAGAAAACCCAAAAATTACACTTACTTTAAGACTAATTGGCAAGTTTGAATTGTATTTCTGGCGATATCTCAAAAACTATGAATCGTTAAATGGATGTTATTTTTGAAGTCTCCAGGTAAAATTACCGTTATAAGGATAATTATATCGAAACCGGAAATAACAAAATTTTCTCAATTTTAGAAAAATAAAAAAATCGAGACAAAGTTTTTGTGTCCAATTTTGATAAAATTTGTGTCTATAAGGATAATTTGACCTGTAAATTTCAAAAATAACATCCATCAAATGATTGGACGGATCGTTTTTGAGATATCATCAAAAATACAATTCAGAAGTCAAAATTTCGGATTAATTTCAAGCGATATCTCGAAAACTAGTTACCCAATCGTAAACTATACATTATTTTTGGTTTTGCTAGTCCTCAATTACCCTAGAAAACCTATGAGTAGAAATAACAACAATTTTGGCGATTTTTAAGATTTTTCACATTGATAATCAAACATGATGTATCGAGTATTTAAATAATTAACACTGTATGGTTGTGCTTACCAAGAGTTTTTTTCAGATCCCGTTTACAAACGCCCGACAGATTTCATCAAAGGAATATGACTTACTAGTATTCTTATGATCTTCGTTGTATTTAGAAAAAAATCTTCCTAAACATTTTTGCCAATCAAGTAAGGATAATAACAACCTTGCTTAAACTTTACTTTTCAACTTGATTT
Organism: Chrysopa pallens; assembly: GCA_020423425.1. Taxonomy (NCBI): domain Eukaryota; kingdom Metazoa; phylum Arthropoda; class Insecta; order Neuroptera; family Chrysopidae; genus Chrysopa; species Chrysopa pallens. Next base: position 17,753,377 of record CM035594.1, read on the forward strand.
TTTCCCAACGAATTTCATATGGTAGAGTTCTTTCAAGGATGAGAATCGAAAATATTCTAAGAAAGTTTTATATTAAAAACTATCCCTTTTTTTTTAATTGAAAATAACTTTTGATATATTTTTATGGTTGACAAATTTAATATTGAATATATAATAAATATTATGTATATGAATACATTTTTATAACAAATACTTCTATCATATAAATATCAATATATTTATATTATATTTTATTATTTATTATAATATAATTCAATTTGAAAAGTGGACAACTGTGTATGGGCTTAGTGTCAGGATTTAAAATGACATTTCTCTAAGAGTTAATCTTATATATATATATATATATATATATATATATATATATATATATATATATATATATATATATATATATATATATATATATATATATATATATATATATATATATATATATATATATATATATATATATATATATGTATGTAGAGATGATTTTGTTTCCGATATTATGTATTATGATGTGACTGATGGATGACTGAATGGCATTTAAGAAAAGTCCTTCAATTAATTTCATCCCATTTATATCCATTAAAATAATTAATTTATTTATTATTTAGAATTATTATAATTATATAACTTTTATAAATAAAATATTTTAGTCTGAGTTTTGTAATAAAAAGGTTACTTCTTATTTTTGAAAATAAAAGCACCTAATTTACAAAATTTGTATAAGCTTATCTTCCCTAGTTTCATATACAAATAAGTTTTAAGGTTCTTTTGTAATTTTGAAGATTTATTCAGAATGATTGGTACAATGTACGTTAATCAAAATAATGCCCATTATTTTCTACTACCTTTAATCATCTTTCATTCAGCATACGTTTCCACGTTTAAAAAATTCCTCATCTTTTGAGACAACTAAAAAGTCCCCCGATTTTTGGCTTCTTCGTAAGAAGTGCAGTGTTAATTGTGCAGGTCATGAGTAGTCGGAGAGCAATGTCAAGATAATATGGCTGATGGGGTAGGACATCCCAATTAAGTGTTTCCAAAGTTTCCCAGGCGACTTTAGCAACATGTAGCCGAGCGTTTTTGTACCGTAAGATTACTTTGTCATGTCATTTTACATATTGGTGACGTTTAAGCTTCAAAGCTCGATTAAGTTTTGCATGAATCTTAGCCTAATAATGTCTCCAACGAAACGCGTCTTCAAATTTTACTGGCTTCCATTCACGTTCTTTGTCACCGATGTCAATATCATCATTTTTGAATCACATGTTTTTATTGATGGAGCATGTTTCCCATATGCTTCACATATTAATCGATACTCTTCAGCTGCATTTTTCTTTAAGTTAAAGCAAAAAAAATCAGTGCTTTTTGCAAATGTTATTTTGTTGGCACATAAGTTAAAATGTTTAAAACACCAACAATGGCAACTGTTTACATTTCAACAAATGACAAATACTGTTCATTCGTGAACAATGATGACGCTTTCGTGTAAATATAGTTAAAAGGTGCTCCAATCCAATTTTATACAAGCAACGTCATCTTTTTTAAATCCCTTAAAACTCATTTATACTTTCATTTTAATTATTATTGTTTAAACTTTATTTTTGTCAATTTTTCGATGTAAAAATTCATATCTAAAATTAATATCTCTCACCGTTTTTTACTGTTTTAAACTTTTCCATTATTTGAATAGAAAGTAAATTCAGTTATGAAGATGTTTTATATATATGTTTGTTAATTGGCTAACATTTTGGTGGAAGCATGACGAATTTAAGTAAATGTTTCCAATAAAAGTTGTTTAGTTTTATAAAGAAATATTTATCTCTTTAAGGTTACAATTTATATAAGAACTGACAAATATTGATCATTCATGAACTTAATCTCTTTTTAGTTCTAAAAATGTCAAAAGTTCGGCTCTTTATCTTATTTCGTTTATGAATGAACTCTTGACGGATAGACATTGGAAAAGAAACACACTAATTGATTGTATGAATACCTATACCAAAATTTTTTTTAAAAAAGACAAGAGTCTTTTTAAGCGTTACAAATTTTTAACTAAAATTAATGTGCCTAAATTCGTCCACGTTTTCTAAAATTTAATCCCGGATATCCTACACTTTATTCAGTTTATGTAAATTTTGTCATCTTTCTAGACTTTATACTTGTTAAAATGTGTTGTCCATAGTGAAGATAACAAAGAATTTCCAAACTAACATTGTTTTCATTATGAAAGGTTATGTGCGTGACTTGAGATCATAATTCAAATGTTTTTATTTTTCTTTGGTTACAGTTCAATGTCAACAAGTTTAACAAGTATGAGTAGTAGCTGCTTACAACAACGAGATCCAACAACAGCATATCCATATATGTTCCATCATGATCCATTACATCAATTAAGTACAACGTATAATCAATCACGTGCTGCAGCCGTTTCAGCTGCATGTAATTCAGCTGTAGCACATGCTCAATCAGCTGTGAACACACATCCATCGTACGGTAGTGCATCGGGAACAACTTCTGCACCAGCAACCGGAACCGGTAAGTACAACTTTAAGTTCCACTCAATATATCCAATGTCTTTTTCATTTCACTCTTTCAAGTCAAATTTTTCCGTCAATTCTACACAAAATTTAAAGGTATTCTTTTATTCAAATCTACCAGAAACAAGATTTTTTTGAAAAAATTTCAATTTTTGCTCCAATTTCCTAGATAAAAAATTACTGTATTTTATAAATACATATTTCTTTTCTACTTTTATTTAAACTTTTCTTTGCTCGCATCATTATTCCTCTCACTTATCTTGTCTTCTAATATCTCCTTTTTTCTCGGTTAAGGTATCGTCGAAGTTAGTTTCTGTGTATTTTGTCAAGTACAGTTAGTATCTAGTTTCGAAAACGTAGAAATCGAAGATAGTCGCATTAAATCTTACCACTGATCACAAGAAAGTAATAAAAAGGGAATAAAAGAAAAATAGCAATAAGACAACTGTCTGATACATTCTGTATCAAATTTTTTTTTTTTTTTTGAGAATTATATATTGATATCAGAAAGAGATTCCTTCAAAACATAGAGAACAGATAACACACAACCAAACATAAGTAAGAAAGTAAGCACAAAGCATTTGTGTATAGACAACAACATAACACAAGAGTAGAGTACTTACGAGAAAGTGATCTGATTAAGTTAGTCATGCAACCTTGTTGAGGACATCCCAAGAGATCACGCCACGCCATTGGCCTCCAACGAACCTTGCAACCAGTCAGTGAACGCTATGTTAAACAGGGAACTATATGGAGAGAAATATTTCCTCTATGTATATATATATATAATTCCCTATATTTACACAATTGCTTTTTAAACATTGGCGTCATAACAATATATTTGGTTTCACACGAATTTTCTTTATTTTATCCTGTTTAATCTGTCATAAAGACATGTTTTTCAACAATTAGAAAACATAGTCACACATATTTGAACATTTATAACGTAGACCTTTATATTAAAAATGTATAACAGCAGTAATCCGGCTCGAAGGATCAAATTAGTTTAAATAAATTAAATGCATTGAACATTTATACTAAGCAATATTCTCCCAAAAATATGGTTAATTTGCTTAAAAATTAACAATCTGTATTAATTCTTCCAAATTAGTTTTGTCGCCTTCGAAGTAATCAGATACAAATTCTTGAAACAATGTGAAAAGTCCTCTTCCGGTATATCCTTCAATGCTTTCGTAAATTTGGCGTTCATTTCGTCGATTGGATGGAAATGATCCTCTCGGTTTGTCTATTTAAGGATTAGCCAGAAGTCCTAAAAGACAAAAACGGTGGTTACGAAACGATATGAATGTCATATTTGGTTGGATACTCCCGAATTATAAATGCTGTGAGTCTGTGGTTCTACATCTTAAATCTTGCTAGCGTTCATAAGAGACTCTCATTCTACATCTGCTTTAAATCCTAAACTGTTCTAACCAAAAATCTTTCTGTCCGGAATTGATAAAAAGAATAATAATAAAACAAATATCTCATTATACTGATACAATCGTTCAACGGTTTTCGTATATTCTATCTACAAAAAGGGTTCTTTTTTAAATCACATCTTTCCTCATCGGAATTTTTGAGTTAATCAATGATCGGTCAGTTGACGCCAATGCTAAAATACATCACGTGTTAAGAAGGTTAGAACATTATATTAAACGATAGATATAGTCTCAATTGTACCTAGCAGAGCAGTAGAGATCGTGAAATGAAATAATGGAAATCCACCTCAATTTCACGTGAAAGTGGCGCCACCTTATATAACTACTACTGTCTGTAAGTTGGACGGAAATCAACATTGAATGTATACGAAGTACTCAGAAAGAAAGATCTCATTCCCTTTCAACACCACTACTGTTTCCGTTTAAATGAATTCACAGTCGTTCACCGGATGCAAATGACTGCCTTCTTAAACCGTACAATACATACACATAATGTATTCTATGTGGAGAAATATACATTTCTTCTTCATCATTTCTATATCGCCATTATAGAAATTATAATTTTTTTTTTTTTTTTTTTTTTTTGTATTTACAATCTCTAAATAATATCTTATGTGGTTATTAAATTCATATTATTTTTAATAATGGTTTTAAATTTCAAAACGTAAGTGATTTTGTTTGCTTTTTGCACGAATCGGCGAAATTGATGAGAGAAATTTCAGCAAGAAGAAAACTCGGATTTAATCCTTTGGATTTTAACTTTCGGAAACGTATTTTATATCATATTTGAATAGGTCTATAATTCAGAAGAACACAAACAGCTCTTTGTAAAAGGAGCATTAAGGAACTCTTGCATTGTATTTCATCGCGCTTAAATAATTCAGACTCTATAATACATCTTCGGCCTCAAATATAAAGATTTGTGACATATATTTTTGTTTGTCCTTCAAAACTCTTATAATTTATGACAAAAGAGCTTAAATAAAAAATTAGGAATTATTGTCAATCAATTTTCTTAGCTCTAGAGTATCTTTGCACACTTCAAACCTCCTTAGATAAAAGTAAAGATGCGCTTTTAGATCTAAAATGATAAATTAGTAATTTTTTTATCCATCTAACGCACTTATAACCCAACATTGATCTAAGCCAACAACAATTTTTCATTTCCAAAATTTGTTTCAGGTGTAATTTCAGCTGGTGTATCCGTACCAGTACAAATACCAAGTCAAACGCCCGATTTAACAACAAATTATTGGCCACGAATTCAGTGATCGCAACTATTCGGGTTTCCACCGCCGAGAATACTCGTGCATTCGGATAACCCGCCATCAACCGTAAATATGCAGCACAATTCTATGTCACCATCATTAACAGCTACATCCACATCACCACCAATTGTTGCATCAACCATTTCCAATATTGATCCACAACATTCAAACTAAACAGTTTTTTTTTTTAAGTGTTACTACAGTTCGGGATTTAAAAACACAAATGAACAAAGTATATTTTAACACCCGGTGTACAGGGTAAATAAAAAACAAAATATTTTAATTTTTCGATTTTAGTTTTTGTAAATAACCTAATCTCAATGTGCCAAAAATTATGATATTTATTCTTGTCAACACAAATTTGATAAAAAAATGTACAAATTGGAGCTCAATAAACTATTACAAACTCTTATTTCTAAATTTTCAATAAATAGCAATACTCAAAATTTTAAGACCAATTCTTTATTGGGTTTTGCATTATTCACTTTAATACTCTCAAAATGCTTTCATGTTTAAATTATTATGAATTGCCGTTTTGAGCTCTGCCAATGTGTCAAAAGTGATATACCGTGAGCTGACAAAACTTACTTAAAGTTTAAAAAGCAATAATTTTAAAAAGATCGGCAATACTAAAGTGTTACATCACATGTTGACTGTTTGTCTATAAATTATACTAGTCTGTAATATTTGTTGGGCTTCAATTTTGTATACTAGTTTTAAGTAAAATTTTAAATGTGTTTTTAGTAATGAAAGCATAATCGTACGGAAATGGTTTTTAATCAAAAAGTAAGTACCTAGAAAAACAATTTTATTGTTTAAACGGTCACATGTACATATAAATTTTATTAGTAATTAGAATTGCTCTTTTAAATTAATTAATACATTAATTGTAATATTTATTACGTATTATTACTTACACAATTAAATTTATGGTTTTAATTAGTTACTTTTTTATTTTAAACAAAGACACAAGAAGTTCATTATATCTGTTATATAGATAGATATCCATATGAAAATTTTTGACACGTGTTTAATTATAGATGTGAATCGGCAGTATTTATATCTATGATTCTACTAGTTTAATGTGTAGTTTGAACGCAAGATGGTATTTTATAATTATTTTATTCGAATTTTCTTTTGATCATTTTAGCTAATATCATCAGTTTAATTAAAAAATAACCTGTTTTGACAAATCTTACGAATGAAATAATTATAATTGACACTCAAAATATTTACTAGTCAAGATAGTTGCCCCTTCCATATAAAAGAATTCATTTGTTTTAAAACACAAAAAGTACAATTTGGCAACATCAGAAAAAAAAATGAACTACACATAAAGTGAAAAATATCTGTTATAAGTTTTTTTTTCCTTGTATTTTAATACAAAACTGGATTGAAATAATCCAACTGGTTTTTTTTTATGTACAAGTAAGGTAATATTTTTCTTAATTAAAAATGTATCTATTGAATATATTAAAATAATTATAGTAAAACCTAATAATAACTAAATATTTTACTTACAAAACAAACAAAAAATAATACTCAAATTTTTTAAGTGTCTACACAAACAAAACAGTTAACATTTATTATAAAACTACAATTACGAGAAGAGTTAAATTCAGCTGAATTAATTAGATCATTAGATCATTTTGTTTACTAAAATTCTCTTATTTATCCTTCAAATTTAATAATATATTTAGTTATAATAATTATTATTATAACCTTCAAAATCAAAAATAATAAATTTATTATTCAGTTGTTGGCTTTCTGTATAACAGGTTTTGCTGATTATTTTTTATTTAAAGTTAGTATGTAAAGGGAGAGAGACCTTTTGCAGAGGATGCACTTATGGTACAGATCCCAAAATTAATTTAAATCGAAGTAAATTAGGCTTACAGCTTTTCTTTGATTATTCGTGGATTTTAAGTACGCGGTTTTTACCCTAGGTGACCTTTTCATACTTAATCTGCATCTGGCATTATTTATTTCAATATGCATAGGGTATATAAAAATAAAACTAGATTACTATTTAAAAAAAATTGAATTGAATAAGACAGTGATATATAAAAATCCAATTTTATATACAGAAATCAATTTAATTTTCTCTTCGCATACGGTTTTTCTCTCATACTTAATAATCTGAATGGCTGTGTATATTCTGGCTGCCTAGCTCCCAACTGATGTTATATATGTATATATTGTTGATGCTTAGTCGAAATTTACACAATTCAGTGAACACATAGGAAAGGGTGGTAATTTGTCAAACTTGCAGACAACTAAATAGTAGAACATGTTTTATTAAAACCCCATAGTTTCGCATAATTTATTTATTTATTTTTTTCATTTTACTTTTTATTTTATTTTTTTTATTAAATTGTATTATTGATTCGAAGAAGAAACTGAAAAAAAATTTCACAGATTTTGAACACATTACACAACCCTGTTTATTTACACTTGTGTGTTTTGTTTGAAAGGGGTAGTTGATAATTTTTTTATTATATTAAAATTCATTAAAGTGAAAGAAATAATTAATTCAAATTTCACATAAACCTTAAAAATTAATCCGGCTTGAAGGACCAAATATATATATACATACTGAATAACAAACAGCTGTTGGCACTTCCAAAGTAATCATTAAGTTATATCCAAATTGTAGTTTTATAATTAAAATTTCAATAAAAAATTTTATTGTACTTAAAAAAAAGGCTTATACATATTTATAAGTTGAAATAAATAGCAATAATAAGAAATCAGTATTAATATAATAATATTGAGAGAAAACTGATAAATTAAGCAATTTTTGTAAATACTTTACGTTTAAAAAAAAAAAAAAAAAAAAAAAAACCGCTTAAGAAAGATTTCTTTAATATTTATCTCGTCACATAAATATAAAAGAATGCAGACGTAATTACGGATAAACCCACAAAGTACATTTAAGGAAGGTTTTTTATGATACGTAACCCTAATATTATATTAATATTAACATACTTGAAATGGTTATTTTACTGGCATCTATACTAATTTTACGTAACTAAGTTTAAATTCAAATTTAAAAAATGATTAGTATTTTATTTTCATCCAATTTTGAGTAATTTCAATAGAAATGTAATAGCCAGAAATCAAATTTGTCAAAATTGAATGCACAATATACCAGTGGCAACGAAAATCCCCACAAATCTTAAAACGCACAAGTAAAATGTTTTGCATTCAAATATGAATACTTTTATATTTGTTGAGGAGAAAATGATTATTTTCAGTAATTTTTCTAACGTACGTTTAAGGGTCTAGTTACGTACCCAATATTAAATTCTTCATTATTAAAAAATGATAATTTTAATGACGTAATAATATCCTTATTAATTTTCTTAAAATGTTTTTGTATATACAACTTTATAAAAAAGAATGTTAAATTGTGTAAAATTAAATATCTCAAATAGACATCAAAATAAAAATGTCAGTATTATATTTTTGTGCCAAAAAATAATGAAACTGCTTTAAAAATTTGTGTCAAAAAATTAAAACTAATTAGAACTGAAAATGTAAAATTGCTTAAAAAATTGAATTTATATTTACTCATAAAAATCTTTTTTAGGGGTAGTTTGCGTTACATTTATAAAGATTGTTCAAAATAAAATACAATTAAAGCTTAACATTATATTTTATGGGCAGCCTGTATGACATTCATACTATGTAAATTGTCTATACAATGAAAACAAAAGAATGTTATGCACTTAATTTCATTTCATGGGTACGACAAATAAGTAATACATTTTGCCTATATTAAAAAAGATTTCAACATTAATTTTCTTACCGTGATTCGAAAATGCACTTATATATTATAATTTGAAAATTCTTATTATTTGCTTAATAGATATTCTTAAAGATATCGATATATCTAATGGTAACTCTAATTCGAATCCGTGAAATACGGCTGAAAAATTCATACCAGAGATTTTTGAGGTTTTTGAGGCTGATTACGAATTACAATTAAAATTGGAATTAAATATTAAGATTGTGATATAAAATGTGTTATATCATGGGTAGCGTTTATTGGTTAAAGTAAAATTAATTTTTACTACATAAAGTTTTTTTTTTGTTGGTTTTTCTCAAAATCCTTAATAATTGCCAAAATATCCCCAAAATATTTTATTGCTGTTTAAATGTTTTCTAAAGTAATTAAGACCGTAGAAAACTAACACTAATTTTAAGATTCGATGGCCACGTTTCGGGAAACCGCATGGAAATTGTTAGAAATATTGACTTCCGGATCATATTTCAGGTAATATGTTAAATAAGTGTTATTTTTGGTTTTCTTAGACCTTAATTAACCTAAAAACAGCAACAAATTTTTTTGGATTTTTTGTGAATTTGATTTTACAGAATAACAAAAACCACGAAATGTAGTATAAAAGCATTTTTTTAACCAATAAATACACTAAAAAATGAATTTTATATGACAATCTAAATATTTTTTGTAGATCGAGAGAAATCAATTGAAGTCTGTCTGAGATATAAAATTTTAAGTGAAAAACTGCCTGTTTTAATAATTAAAAAAATTTGATGATGGTACGAATGCGTATATGTACATATTATAAATTAATATTATTTAATAATGAAAATAATTATTTAATATTTAAACAAAAACTTATAAATAAGATGCATTTGATGTTGTGTATATTGAATTAATAAACAAAAAAAATAAAAAAATGAATATTGTTGCTGTGATTATGTACCATTTTACTTATAATAATTATATAAATATTAATTAATTAATTCGTAGATTTTAGTGTACAACAATATTTAATTTAATTAACAATTTAATAATTAATTTAATTATATAAAACAAAATCAAATTAAAAAAAAATGCCTAGTTGTTTTCAATGTGTACCTAGATCACTTAAAACTAATACAAATAAAGAATAGATGTGGCATAAATAAAAAACAAGAATAAAGAAACAAAAAATATTGTTTAAAAATATAAAACTTTCGTGATTAATTTCGTTAGAACCATTTTTCCACTTTTTCAGGATATAAACTTTTGTTTTTGAGCACTTTGTGTACTGTTTAACAATTAGACTGCTCATAGCCAGATTGAAGAAGTGTTTCGTCATGTATCACCTGTTCTTTTCTGCCTGGAAATAAAATATTACGTGAAGCATAAAATAATTAAGATTTAAAATTTTAATTTCGAAGTGATAAATCTTGTTTAATAGCATTAATATTATAACAAAAGTCAATTTTGTAGGTTAAGTTTTGATTTTCTAATTATGGTAAACTGTGGAATTTGGAAATATTACTCTGATGCATATCCGTGCTCTATGAAACATAACCATAAATTTTATTTTTAATATGAAATTATTGATTTAAAAAAAGATTTGTTAACATTTCGAAAGTAAAATTTTTAATGATTTTAATTTGACCATTATCGTAGTTTATTTTTTTTAAATAAAGTTTATATTATAAGGATAAAATATTAACCTTTAAAAGGTAGAAGACAAGGAAATTGGATTTTCTGACAAACAGAAAAAACAAGTACACACGCTGACGCAGTTACTTCGCTAGTCGATCTTATTTGGTTTTGGCTTTTTATAACATTTGAGGTTATAAAACATGATCACTGATCGGATTTAAATACCGAAAAAGACAATAGATTGGATTAGTACTGGATCAGTGTTTACTCTTTTTACCATATAAATTGCCATATTGTTTTTGATACAAGCAATCTATCAACCGAAAACTACCCTTTTAATCGAAAAGCTGTATATTATATGTTTTCTAGCTGTATTAACTTATTCATTACGATAACCAAAAAGCAGTTATGAAATGTACTAAATATGATCCTAGGTTGTTGTTTTAAAATATGTTTTTATTGAGCTACAACAGGACCTGTGAGGGAACAATTACGGAGAATCTTTAATAATTAATAAAAACAAAATTAATTTTTACAAAAATTTATTTAAAAAAAATTCTATTTACATATATATTTTTTTCTAAACACTAATATTGTTCATATTAAAAAGGATAGCACCTAAAGCTTTAAGGAACGCCAATTTTCCATGTATTGTTAACAGGAAAAATTAGAAACAAGTATCAAAATCTAAGTAAAAAACCAACGCTTGAATTCAATAACATAAAATAAGTTTCTAATGGCACTTTTGGGACGTAAGTCAATATTAAATTTTGGTATAAAAATTTAGACTAGAAATCAGATAGTTAAGAACCAGAAAATCCAATTAAATTTCCTGTTGAGATCCACTCGGTGTTGTCACAATTGCATAATACGGTCTCACCATAACTCGACTAGCAATTAATGGTTCACGTTCAGATCTTTGTAGATGTGCTTCTAAGCGACGTTGCATATAGGGCGGCGGTGGGAATGGTGGTCGTCCTTTTTGTTGATAATATTGATAGGTATAGCCACTAATTGCTAATGCTGTCCATAAGATAAACAATGCGGTATCTAAAAAGAAACAAAAAAAAAATTGCTATAATTTTAACAGTCCAACTTTTCACTATCCGAGAGCTTAACAATCCCTTTTAAGTTCAGGATTTAATAAGTTTAATTAAAGTTGAGACTTGACTTCAAATTATAATACAGATATGTTTAATGATGATTGAGTAAGAGATTTAATATTCTCCCATTTTTATTTTATCTTCATTCGCTCACTAGATAAGGCAGCCGAAAATAAAAGATACATCTGCAATTCTTGAAGAAAAAACAGAAATCGGCAAAAATATATCGAGTTACTTCTCGATATCATGTTCTTATTTAACAACTAAAACTTATAAAACAGCTACAAGTTATGTTAAATTGGACAGTTAGAAACAATAAATTTACAGGCTAAGTGAGAAAAAAGAACGAAATCTTAAGAACTCTTAATATCTTGGCTTCTATATCAGTCAAGATCACAAATTTTTGTAACTGCAATCTATACATTATTTACGATAAGCTACGTCAATAAGAAGCTTCGATCAAATAGAACTAACCTCTAATTTGAAACGGTGGATCAATAATAACATTTTGAAACTCTGGTTCAATAGCACGTCGTAAAACATTGATTAAAATATATTTTAAATTTGCACCAATATATCGATCAATTGGTATAATCACACAATATGATCCTAGAACACTACAAGCTAATATATTCGCATGTTCAGTGATTATCGATAATGACATCGCTGTTGATAGAATAATCGAAACAAATAACATCCAATAGTTTGCATCCAATTGCATTATTTCGAAATCCGCTACAACAATTAAATTTATTTTCAATTAAGCTTCAATGATTTGTGGAATTTAATGTTCTTCAAACTTACCAAGACCAACATGATAAAGAACCGATGCAAAAACAAATCCTACAACCAAATTCGGTAAGGTTATTGCTACAATTGGTATTCCAAAATAACTCCAAATGGATAACCAAACTAATCCACTTGCAATTCCAATTAATAGGGAACTTGTAACATTTGCTAAAATCGATAAAATGATTTAAATATGTTTTTGGAATAAAAAACTTTAATATGTTTTTTTTTAAATAGTTGTGGCCTAAAATTTGAATAATAGTCATAATCACAAACATTTTGACATACAAAGTTATAGGACTTATTAATCAAAAATATCAAATTGACTTACATTCAAGACTTTCATCTCCTGCTATAGAAATAAGAATATATGAAACAAGGGATCCAGTAAATAATCCTAATAAAAATACACCAGTCTTAAAAAATTTATGTCCAAAATAACAGCCAAAAATTCCCAAAAAGAATACAAAGCCAGTCAGAGATTGTAACAATGGTGAAGCTAAAACAAACAAAAAATCTTTAAATTTTTTTTATCTTATTACCAGGATATTTTGTGAAATAAATTTAATTTCACCAAAAAAGGATAAAAACTACATCTAGGACAGAAGAAGGCTTTTATTTTCAGAAATTGGCATTTCTTGGTCTTTTTTGTAGCTAATGTAAGTAACCAAAAAAGATCAACACAACGTCATGTTTCCCTTTTGAAAAATCACTATGGGAGGGAAATCCTGAAAAAGATCCAATTTCCCATAATACTTACTTATATCTTCACAATAATTGGACCATTGCAAAATATCACAGGAATAAGACACTATCGGTACATAAGCGGACGATTTATTATTATAAGTTGCAACCATGACAAATACTTCTCCCAAACCATGGTAAGTACTGTATTTTCGGCGTAAATATGGATTACTCAACGGCACTGGAACCTGTAACATGAATCATAATTTAAATAAAGTTTAAATTTCTCTCCAAAAATCATTTTGTTCACCTTATAACCATTTTCCACAATATTCGAAACGGTCATTAATTGACGTATTCCATTAAAATATGTTTCTGATGTAAAATCTTGCTCGGGTAAGTATAAATGATAAATATCATATTGAATCTTTTGTTTATCACATGTTGCATTGTTGATAGATGCAGTTTCACCATCTACAGTTATCACACTATCGGTTGATGTTAATTTTAAGTATGGTGCAATTTCTGTATTAAATTCCAAATTGCAACCACCAGGTGTAGGAACTGTTGAATAAAAATCATATTGAAACAAGGAACACTTTTTTAATCGGCAATACAAATTATTAGGTACGAAAAATATTGTTTAAAATCGATTATTAATGAACTTTTAAACCAAAACACTGATTTTTAAATTTATTCCGAAATCTACTATAGCTAATATATTTTCTTAAGTATAATTTTGTGTCTAGCAGAGATGGCGCAATATGCGAGTTAAAAATATCTCTGCTTGAAGCTCATGACAGGATGATTAAAAACTATCCTGAAGTTTCAAAATGGTCCACACAAAGAAATTTCTAACTTACTGGCATACTCAGTGACTGAATACAAGGGTTTGCCAGTCACCAACAATAATAATAAGATAATAAGAAGGGAACTGTAGCTGCGTCCATTGCACCAAAACATTTACTCCATTTAACTTTTCTGGCAAAAGGTGGAGTAAAAGAATTATCAAAAGCAGATGAAACTACAGGATCTTATTGAGTTCAGTGGCCACGGAAAAAGTACACAGCTTCTCAGCCGGGATTGTTCCCATGGTGTTTGGATCCAGAGTTTCTGACGAGAAATTTCTATATTTAATACCTTGAAGACTTCTACAAGTGCAAATGATGTGCATGGGGATTCCATCGTCCTCTTGTAGGAACGCCTAAGATTCCCAAATAATGAAGATGATAGTTCAACCGACAATACACCTCTTCAGCAGTCACATATGATGTCCTAGGATGTAAACGGTTCACATGTGGCGTCCTAGCATGTATATATGACCGCAATCCATATCACCCAAGTGACTCATGTCAAAAGTGTACGGTTGATGGTATATATGCAATGATTTTTATAAAAATTTCGAAAAGTTCAGCGGCTAACGACGAATGTTACGTAAAATTTAACTCTTGATACAATACATAAACTACTTACCATTATTTGTGTAAAGAATTACAGCAATAAGTGATGTAACATTTACTGGATTTGAATTAAATATCCAAAATGGTACTTCTAATTTATTATTTAGAAAATGTAAGCCCACATTTGTACCATTTACAAACATATGCGGCTGTAATGGGATATTCGTATACGACATAGATACATTATATTGAAATGTATGCACTTGGCAAATCAAAAATGAATTTGGTATTTTAGGAATATCCTTGATCGAAATTGATTGTATTGTATTTGGAGAAATTGTAGTTAATGTCTCGAATACTGCATCATTATCACTCGAATTGTTTTGGAGAACATTGTATGTCTTAAGTGATATTGTAATTGGAGAATCTGTAAGAAAATTTAAAGGATTCGTTATCATTCTTGGTTCAAGTTCTATGAAATCTGAATAATGAATCAATAATTTCTATCAATAAAAGCAATTTTTCTATCAATTCATTTTTTTAGCATGCAAAATTAAAAAAGAAAATCGGGGAATTTAAATTTGACAGGTTCTTAATGCTTTTTAAGCATTTAATAAGATTTTATATAACCAGTAAGTTATTAACATAACTTATCAAGATAAAACCCACCACCTAAATTAGTTTAGAAAATATGGGGAAACAAAAGATTTTTTAAATAATAGGTTCATTGATAAGAGATTTATAATAAGTAATTGACCTAGTCTGATAATGTTTTTTTAAATAAAAAACGAAAAAAATATTTAATCATTAAAAAATATACAAAGGTTTCTGTTGTGTAATCAGTTTCCGTTTTTAATACAAAAAAAAAAAAATCTCAGCAAATAGAACACGCAATAATTTAATTTTCAAATTCAAATTGTTATTTACCATTTTGCATTTGACAGAAGATAACATTCCGTGTAACCATGAAAAGTAAGGTTAAGTATATGACAGATAAAAACACATTTCGCTCACGCATTTTATTTCAAAACAAAAGAATAACATAAAAACTCAGCACACATTTATTTACAAATATTTTACACTTCACTCTTTTTAAAACAATGCATAAACTTCGATACTCATTTGTGTTAATGATGATATAATCTTAATCACAAGAGAAACAAAACACTGATAATTACACGAAACAAATTCCTGCCACTGACATGGATATCAGCTGTTGTTGGTAAAAACACATTCCTGTAATATCGACCGTATTCATATTAAAATAGTGTTCAGTGCCGTGTAACATGGCCGTGTACGATCAATGAATGGGTTTATATGAAAAAAATGTACATTTGAAAAAAACAATTAAGTGTGTGGAATATGTTTGAGTGTAAAGTTTTTGAAATAAAAGTGGTGAATTGTGTGTAAATGGGCAATGGGAAAAGATCAAGAGCTGTTAGAAGCAGCTCGAAATGGCAATATTGCTGTCGTGGAAAAAATACTTGGCCAAAAAGCTAAGAGGAGTGGTCCTCTTGCAAGGTGGGTTGTTCATTATTGCACTTTTTTGTTAGATTTTTTTTCTTAATAACGTCTATTCCAAACTTCAAAGTTCGAAATTCAAAAAATTGAATTAAATTTTTCATTCATATACATTTAATAAATTATTTAATTTATAAAAATAAACAAATAAATTAATATGGTAATTATTTTTGGTAATTGTTGTAGTCTGATCTAATTTTATTTCGCTTTTAAATCGATTACTTCCTTATCAAAACAAACTTCAATTGCAAAATATTTTAAATTAATTTTTTGTCATTTTCAATTTATTTGTGAGATATGAGCATAATTTTCTTTGCGAAAAATCTTTTAACGCATGTTTTAAACGATCGAATTTAGCGAAGCAATTTTTTTAGTACAATAAGACGATACCATTAAATAGAAGGGAAATAGCAAATCTATATACAAACTTAATATGCAGTTTTATATCGGGTCTAAGTGATTCTATTCTAGGCAAGGAATATTTTTAATTGTTCGTCAATGTTAGGAAAAATTAGGTTAGGAGTTTTCGAATCTCATACCATTTTTCAATTAGTGTATGAATAATATAAATAAAATATTAAATTTTGCATACTTTGCTGTTTCGTTGTTACAATCATACAGTTTTATAAACAAAATTTTAATTAATTGTAAATTTTATAATTAGAGATAAAATTACATATTTTGTTTGTGGTTTTGTTAATCTATATTATAAAATAATGTCGTTTTATTTCTTCGAATTCTATCTTGAAAAACTTGTATACAGACATTTTCATAAAATTTCTATTAGTGTTTAAAATTATTATTTAGATTCGTTTTCGAATCAGTTATTTTTCTAGAAAATTTAATTTAATTTGCGTTAAATTGTTTATTTGTTGAATGAATTAAATATATTTAGTTTTTAGAATTTATGAATTTCACATTTCTATTGAAATCGTATGTTTATTGAGAAATAATAATACTTTTCAAAGAATTGAATTAAATCTCAAGGTGTTTTGGTCATTATTTTATTTTATTAATGGGAATATTTTTTCGTATTCTAATATGTGTGTACTCATATTATTGGAAGTTAGGGCTCCGTAGCAAAAATTGTAGTTTTATGATGATCTTTTACATTGGAGGTTATCGTATTTTTATGAAGACCCTGGACAAATATCGTATCCAGGATGGATACGATTGATTATACATGCTAATTTATAATCATATAAATGTTTTGAAATAAGGCAAGGTTTTATTGAAATTAGTTCTTATGTCTGATAACCCTTATGCGCCCTTAAAATATAGCGTTCGTGCACCTTCTAAATTTATTATTTATTTATATAAATAAACCATGGTCGATAATTTTTGAAACCAAAAAAAAAAAATTTATAGGATGAAACCCATTAAGTGAATATAATAAAAATGAAAGGAAATATAATTTAAGGGCGATCTGTGGTAGGGAAGTAGGAGGGGGTGAGTTTTTAAATGTAAAAAACGGGTTACCTCGATTTCCGGTAAAATTGCAAGTTCTATGTAAAAGTAAAAAGTAAATTGCACAGTTGTAGGTAATAAAAAGATCTATAACTTTTTTTTCACATAACCTCATAAATTATGTGAAAAATTTAAATGACCAAGTTTTTTATTTTCCATTTCTTTCTTTTACAAAAAACAAATTTTATTGGTGATAACTTACTTTTTTATGTTCCAAATACACTGTAATTTTTTTGATTTAAAATATTTATTTTTTCACCATATGTTAAATAAATATCGAAAAACCACCCTAATTTGCAATCGCAAAATTTTGAGGTTATTTTAAACAAGTGTAAATACAAAAGTTGTAGATCTTTTTATTACCTACAACTTTGCCATTTAACATTCTTTCCATAGGACTTTTAGTTTTACCGGAAATCGAGATAAACCGTGTTTTACTCTTAAAAACTCAGTCTCTTCCATTTCCGGACCACAGATCGGCCGTAAAATATTTTTCTTTCATTTTTATTATGTTCTCTTCCATTTTCAATGGGCTTCATCCTACTATAATTTTTTTCATTTTTTACCATTTTTAAAGGCTTCTATCCTGATCTAATATTTATGAATTATTGGAAGTTGAGTTTGTCATTTTACTCGCCCATATAATTAAAGTGTATTCAAAAATTATGCATTTACCCTTTTTTTTTTGCAAAATTGAGATAATGGGATTGTTTTTTCACAACTGAACCACTTTTTTCACTTAATGTAAAGTACTTTATTAACAATTTAATTAAGAATAAATACATTTAGGTGAAATTAATTTTCTTCGAATTACACAAACTCGTAATGATTTTATTAATACGCTATAGCTGTTTAAAATGAAATTAGTATGGTTGATAACTTTCTAAAATTTGTAAGATAGTTAGTGTGATTTTGTTGTTTTTACTATATTTGTAATATAAAAATTTATGAAAGTTTAATACCAAAAAAGTAATTGTTATTTATCTGCCTTTTAAATCACTAGTCGTTAACACTAACTGCATTAAAAAGGTACAATTAGTCATTTGGAATAGGTTACTTTCGGTAGTCCAAAAATAAAGCATGAAATTTGGCAAAACTTAATATTTATGTAGAAATATTCTTAAATATTCTAAAAATTTGAGTCATAAAACCAAATGATTAATTTATTATCTTAAAGTTAAAATTCGATATTTATATCATTATATCACGTGACCTAAAACATTAAGCTGCCACGATGTGACGTCATTTTGGTAAAAATTATTAGTTTTCTTTGTCAGTTCAATCTACCAACAGTATCTTAATTATTTAAAAAAATTTGAAACTGTTTGGTTATGTTTTTTTATTAATGTGTTGCTTTATCAGTATTCTCAATATTATATACCGTTATTACGTCACTAAAATGGTAGACAGTGTTTTTTCTTTTATAAAGAAGGTTAAAATTTTAATGTAATTTTATGGCAAGAAATCATGTTTATTTTGCAAAAATATTAAGTTTTTTCGGACTTTTTATTAAGATTAATCAATATTTTGAAGTACTTTTTTAAACATGCTAAACTACCCTATTGTTAAAATCTTAAATAATATTTTTTTTTAATAAATTGTTGAAATTATTTTAATGTGATTCGCGTAAATTGAACGAATAACAAGTGAATTCCTTAGACACCATACTTAGGTTTGAATGAAAAATTTTTTAAATTTTATTTTACTTTCCAAGTTTATTTAGATAGGTGCCATCTTTGAGAAAACGCCGTAAATAACATACCAAATAAAGTATTAATTTGTAAGCTCATGGGTTACTGGTGAGTGCAGTGGATTGATATACCACGGAACCGGCGTTCGAAAATTAGAATATCCATTACAACGTTTTTTGTTTATTATACAATGCTTTGAGAATTTTTCAAATTTATTTCTTTAAACGTGTATCGACTCTAATAATTTGGATTAATTTATGAAATGCTCATATTTTATTTCAACTACAAAATGGTTGGATCATCCATAAAAAAGTGAGGCAGATTATTTATTTTATATATCTTTATATACATCAGGGTATCTATTGGTCAGGAAAAGTCTGGATAACCTGGAATAGGCAAGGAATTTGTTGAAAGAGCATGCAATAGTCAAGGAACATATGCAAATAGTTTGGGAAATTGAATTTCAGGATTTTCACAAACGTAAATTTAATTTTAAAAATAATTCGTAATAATTATTAATGAGTTTTTGATCTCATAATTATTCGATAATGATGTTGACGCATGAACAAGTGACTTTTCAGGTTACAACTAGAAATCATTTTAAAAATAACAAATGATAATAGTTTATATTTACAAAGAGGGGTATAGAAAAGTCAATGTGAACCCTAGAAAAGTCAGATAATTTCGTTGTTGAGATATAGTAGGCATCCTGTAAACTTTTCCAAAATATTAGAATGCTCGATTGTATATAGTTCAAAATGGGACCATTATTTGAAGACTGGAATATTATCTTATTTAATTAAATTATCAAGTATACAATTCTAATTTTACATAGAAATTAAAACTTATTATTTAAGATAAATATTAAAACTAGGTTTTGAAAATTACCTGCGATAAGTGAAGAGATTATTTTAATTAAAAAGAAAAATTCATATTAATTTATATCAATTATTAAATAATTTTAGAATTGAGATAAAGAAATTATAATTTAAAATTATTTTTAATAAAATAAAAATTGTTTTTTTAATGTTAAAATAATTTGATAGATTTAAAAAATTTTATGATAAAGCGTTACTTTTCTGGACTATATTGAAATTAACTTGTTTTCTTTAGCAATAAACTTCATTCAACAGTATTTTGCGCTTGATTGAGGTCCTAAATAGTAATTAAGGTATTGTGATCCCTTTCGAAAAGTTTTACAGCAAATTGGATGGAAACAACTCAAAAGTTTTGAAGCCACCGATAACGGTTTTGTTAAATTTAGTGCGCGAAGTTGTCTCTCGCCTTCTTCATACTAACGACCCAAGTTAAATCGTCGGAGATTCACAAAATTGTCCATGTGAGTGTTAAGCTCACAATGTTTGTTCAAAAGTTTTACCACAATTTTGAGTTGCAATCTGGTTGATCTTGTCATGATCATACATCGATAGATCTGTCGTTTCTCAGAGAGTATCACGAAGCTCTTAATCTCAATAAAAATACAAAGCTAGAGTACATTATTATAATTATTAGCGTGAAATCAAAATTTGTAATGGCATTATCTTTAAATAATCCAACGACTGTGAGAAAACGATGTCATTGAGAAATATTATTTCGTTCACAATTTTAACTTGTTGCAAATAATTCCAAAAACTGTAGAATAAACTTTTCAAATCAGTCACTATAATCAAAAATTTGTCGTTGACGGTGAATGACCTTTTTAACTAAGTTATTACATTTCAAAAACCAAAATTAAATTATTTTTTTTTAGCCAAACATAATATATACGTCCGGTAATTGTTATTATCTTGATAACGTTGATATTTTATAAACTACAAACAAAATTTTTTCAAAACTATTTATGGACATAAAATTGAAAACATTTGAACATAACAATATTTTATAAAAGTGAAGTTCATTGTTAGTATAATTATAATTACATTACAAATTTAATTGAAACGATGCAATTAGAGATAGTAACATTTAATAAAGTCTATTTCAAACGGTACACTTTATTCATGTTTATGTATGTGTATAAGAGGTTCACCTGTTCTATCGATTAATATTATTATTATGAATACAAGCGAATTGTTTTTCATTTAATGTGCGATTGTCAGATTCTACAACATTTTAGATATTTTTATCTATAATAAATTATAGATAAAAATATCTAAAATGTTGCAGAATCTAACACAATCGCAACACAAAATGAAAAACAATTCGCTTGTGTTCATATAGTAATAATTGTATTAAATGTTTATGATACTAAGAATTATTTCACATCGTATTATCAACGTATCTCCAGTCCACTTGACAGATAAATTTCTCACAACTAAAACATATAATCTTAAAATATTTCATGAATCAAACAGATTTATAAGAATAATTTAATTTTTTAATCATAAAACTATATGACTCAATCAAAATTCACTTGAAAGTATTTTGATTATTCGCAACACATTCACAACAACTGATTGATATTGTGTTGTTATTTTAAAACAACCTTGTAGCAATCATTTTAATGAAATCAATTTATCAATAACAAGTTTATGGATTCTAGTTAAAAACTATATCATCTGTAATTCAAGTTTTCTTTTTTTTTGTACACACAAAAGTCAGTCCAATTAATAATAGACCGGTATCTAGTTCCAAAAATTAGTCGTGACTACCATCTAAGCTCCACATGTACACAAACAAAACTTATACTCGATTCCGATAATTTTTATTTCAAAATACCTATTTTCAATATTTGCTTGTATGGTTTTGGCATGCCCAGTAAAAAAGAAAATCTTAAAACATTATTTTCGCGTCTGCCTGTCTGTCCATAATCTAGTTTGCTCAAATCTACCATAATCTAGTTTGCTCGAAGCTACCTGCTTGAAAAAATTATGAGAGTGCAATTTTAAGATGCACGCGCATCACCGTCACACAATATTCACAGGTTGAAGCTGTTGTTATGATTTATGTTACACATAATGTTAGAAAATATATATTTATTTAATTTTTCAAATTTAAACTGTGCTTTATTGACTGTGTTGACTATCCTTCTCCAGTCCTTTTATTATTTTATTGTAATTATTTATTTTCATGCAATTAAAAATTGTTTTTTTAATGATGCAAAAGAATTATAACTTCTGACGTGCGTACATAAGTACACACACCCATTTTTTCTTTTTTTTTTTTTTTACTTGTGAGTGTTTACTTTTTACTACAAAAATTGGTCTTCTATTACAAAATTTTTCCAATATTTTACACGAAAATAATACTTAAACACTCCGCTATGTTTATCTTCTCATAGTTTCATTGCGTAGATTTGAACATTTGTCCAAAAAACTACCGATAGATAAAAAATGTTTTTAAGAAATGCAGACAATTTAAATAGTGAGGTCTAGATCAGAATAATGATTCATTTTTAGACCAAATACCGGTCTATATTATTATAATTAGTATGTGTGTAATGCAGTCAGTCAATCAGTTAATGAATAGTTGTAATGGTTAGCTACTGGACTCTCTTGTTGACTGTTGATTAACATGCCGCGTCAAAGATGATGTCATAGAAACAATTTAGTAAAAATTAAATGAATTTGAATGGATATTCCTTGTTCTTTATTTATTTACATATAATTGCTTTTAAAAACATTCATAATATAGAAATTTATACAGGGTGTAATAAGAAAAATGTAACATATAAATTTAACGTATTTATTACAATAATTTGCATATTGAGTAAATTTTAAATTGAGTTTTGTTTAATTTTAATCAATTACAAGTTAAGATAACTAACAGATTTAATTGTTTAGATTGAATAAATTGACTTATGATTGAGTATTAATGTTTGAACTATTTTTAATCATCAGTATTTATAAAATATTCTAAATATCCAATCCATACAGTTATATATACATAGTAATAATATGTATTGTAATTTTATATGTATTTATAATCTAACCTTAGGTAATTCTATGTACAACTATACCAAAAATGTGTACAAACTTTAGACTGCAATTAATATACTCGGTTATACACTGCTACATGTAACAGGTAGAAGTTTTAAATTGAAATTGAACCACGTGGTTGTTTGACTCTCTCTAATATTATTCAATAACAATAGGAACAGATGGAAAGCAATCTTTAAGAGCTGATAAATTTTTTTATCAATTTTAGGGCCAGCGCACACCACAAGAATTTCTTATCAGAAAATTTGATGTTACTACAGACAAAAATCTAAAGCAAGCGCATACCATCGAATACGTACAACAAACCCCAACGAACCAATGAACTTTCAAATACTTTACGTCTATTAATTACTTTTTTGGCTAAAAGGTGGCCTACTTCGTAAGATTTACTGATCAGAAATTCTGACAGTACTTCAGACAGCATTATATATACGCGTACACCATCAGAAAATCTGATATCTTATATCTGTAATCTTACTGTGTGCAAGGTCTAATATAACATACATATTATTTACTTAGATCAATGGTGTGTGTGCTGGACCGTAATTTAGTTTTCCTAATTTTGTTTGGTATTGAATCTTGTTTCATATTTTAATAGTTAAAATATCCATTTTATTGAATCGTTCCTACTGTATACTATTACAATTATTTAAAAAACAGATTCAATGAATTAAGTAACGCTTGTTCTGATGCATTCTGTACATACACAAATTTATATACCAATGTGTGTTAAATCATTATAAATATTAATATTCAGCATAAGATGTAATGCAAGAATCTGAATGAATGATGATAGTAAATGATTATTGAATGTGGGTTTATTAGTATTGAATTTCCTAAAAGGAAATTGTATGTACTTAACTTAAAAAAAGATTGTTGTTACTTGTGGTGCACTTCCTATCACCGGTGACGACATCATGATCCGTTCATTCACTCTTGTAAAAGTCATCTTGTGGCGAAGCATGATTGAAAAATTTGTGTGTAGATTTATATACTCGACATACATAATATATAAGAATATATTAATTTTAGTCTAAACTGTCTAAAGTTTGTAACGCTACCTAATATTGTCCGCACAAATACAATTTTGGTATAGTTGCTCATTTAAACACCTAATTAGTCCTACTTTGACTGTCTGTCCGTCCGTCATTACGTGTCGTATTCTAAACATAAAAAATAAATTTAAGTTTGTGAATGATCAAAATCGGTCCAAGGGTGAAATGGATTTTTGATCCAACTTTTAAACTATAGTAGAAAAGTTCAAAAAAAAAAAATTTATAAACAAACAACTTTTGTTTGAAACATTTTTTCGTAAAAGTTCTCCACAATTTTAACTCAAATTTGGCTAATAAGCACATAAAGATAATAACAATACATATTATTATACAAGTATATATAATCGTATACACTGGATATTTATAGTATTTTATGAATGCTAATTCAAAATAGTTTAAACAATGAAATTCAATCATGTATCGAGTATCTAAACAGTTAACTCTATCAGTTGTTATCTTCACTTGTTGTGTGTTAATTTTCCCCT
This sequence comes from Chrysopa pallens, assembly GCA_020423425.1. NCBI lineage: Eukaryota > Metazoa > Arthropoda > Insecta > Neuroptera > Chrysopidae > Chrysopa > Chrysopa pallens. The sequence goes on from CM035594.1 coordinate 17,778,155, forward strand.
TTTCTTAGGTTACTTGATTTTTAACACGAAAACAGTGAAAAATTTTTCGTGTTTGTATACAACAATCAAAAGTAAAGAATAAAAAATTTCAAAAAAAAAAAGATCCACCTTCAATAAAATTTTAAATTAAAAACGATTATAAATAATTTCCTTGTGCCAATTTCCTTTCGAAGTCGGTGTCAATCATATCTTCAGATAAAAAATTGATTGGTTGGCGTCGACTGAGAAAGGTAATTTGCCACAACGAAATTATTTATAGAAGTTTTTATGGTTTTTTAATAATTTTTTTTGTAATTTTTTTCCATATAAATAATTTAATCATCATCATTTAACGAACCCTCTTTATTTACCTTTCTTACGATTCATTTGAGATATGAAAATCAACAAAATAAAAAATAATAAAAATATATTGTTTTCATTCTTATGTCGTCGGTAAATATTTTTGTCAATTAGATAGATTGTAGAAAGAAAGGAGAAAGTTTTGCTATTTATTAACAACAACAAAAATCAATGCACTTTTCTTGTGTTTTCTCCCCTTTTTATTTTCTTGCACTAATAATATTATATTTGCAATATGTCACGTTTCTTATGTCTTTTGAGATATTAACAAATATTTATTTTAGCTATAATTTTTTTTTTTTTTTACTTGTTTTGTAAGACAACAAAAGTATTAAAAGGATATTGGTTCGTTTTGATTGGTTATTGATCGAAAAATAAATATTATTAAATGATATAGATAGAGCAAAAGCTAATAATAAAATAAATATATATATATTGCCTTTTTATATCAGAATTTTTCCTTTTTAAGTCGAAAGTAAATTGATCGAATTTTAAAAATTTATCAAAACAAATTATGAAATTCCCCGAATAATCAGTTCTCATAAAATAGGAGAAGACCGGACAAAACGGTTTTTATAACATCAATTGAAGCGTTTTTAGTTATTTTTAAAAAATGGCTTTAAAAATAAGCAAGATATGGAAATTCCTATTAAAACAAAGAGGGAAGTACCTACGTATGAAGTCAATTGTTACTTGCACCATATAAATTACATGTTAAACATGGTTTTCAAGAAAGAGTTACAAAAGTAAATAATCTTTGATAGCTTATTACTTTTTGATTTTGAACAAATTTAATTTACAAGTTTTGTTATGGTATTAAATGTATTTTCACATTTTCATGTGGAAATATAGCAAATTTCGAGTCAGTTCGGAACGCTATTGGCTCAAAAATGTCTTCTATTCTTACACCACAATTTTATAAGTGTTTTTTTATGCATAGAAACTTTTTACAATATTTCTTACGGCACTAATGTGTAAATTTTGCATTAATAAACCAACCCTACCTTGGGGACTTTGAGTAAGTGAAAAACAAAATAAATTTCTTCTAATTTTCTACAAATAACTTACCAAAATGTTTTAAAAATTTGGTATGCATATTCTTAACATGAACGACGTGTCGAAGAGTTTCTCAAAAAAATTTTGGTTTTGATTTAAAAAATCTTTTTCCGGGAAAAACTCTTTGACAAGCTCTCCATTATCATGTCAAGACTGATATCGAAAATATGACAATGCAAGCTCTGAAGATGAATTTAAAACGCAACTATTTTTTAACTTTCAAATTAGTCATTCAATATTTGTGCTGCGTTAGCATTTATGCGGATGTATACGTAAGATTCGGCAAGGAAAAGAACGATAGAAAGGCCTCGGGGAACTTGGAGAAATGTAATTTAGAGGAAAATTAAAGAAGAGGGATAAGATCAGAGCTAAAGTAGGCTTAATTGAGCGTGATGGAGACCATTTGTTGCACCCTTTGAACCATGGGTGACAAGCTCCATTTAATAAAGCTGGCGTTTCAATTGACTCTCGTTTATGCTTCACATTAAGTGTGACCACTGTTTTAATCAGAAAGCTAAGTGTTTATTGTTTCACGATTCGTACATATAAGCGTTTTAATTTTTTTACACATATGTAGATAAAAACTAAGTTGAATTTACTATCACATAATTTATTGAGTGTGAACACACCTTAAATATATCGTAATTACTTTAATATTTAGTTTATTTATTTTTTTCTATTAAATAATAAAATTGCTTCGAAAATTCAAAGAAAAACCGTGATACATTGATATATCGATTTTTTGCCTCAATTTTCTCAAACTGTATTGAAATATAATGAACTAATGACTATTAAAATAAAAAATTTACGACACCGTGTAGGCTTGAAACGACCGGCGTTTTGGTAAAGAGTCCAATGCCCTAATCAATTACTCCACGGGCATTTTGTAGAAGGATCCCAAGACAGTAGTAAAATAAATAAAATATAGGCTAGACTAATTCTAAAAACTTCATGCATTCAAATACACTTTAACTACCGACCGTTCGGTTGACAGCCCAACACCGTAACCGAATTCGCCCCATAGGCTTATAACAACAAACCAAAAACAGTAGTCAAATAAAATAAGTAATGAGTAACACTTAAAATAAAAATTTTACGCCTCCCAGCAACCTTGAACGTCCGAGTTTTCGATTGGTAGTTCAAAGCAATTACCAATTATGCCACATGCACTTGATATAAGGATCTCAATACAATAGTGAAATATAATAAAATAATGACTAATTTTTAAATTTTTTACGGCTACGAATAGGCTCGAACCACCGACCATTATGTTGACAGCTGAGGACCCTAATCAATTGCGCCACGGAGGCTTGTAAACACAGTCCAAAAATAGTAATCAAACTAGATTTAATTAATGACTAACTCTTAAATTAAAAATTTTACGATCGCTAACAGGATTGTTCGATCAACTTTTCGATTAACAATCCTACACCCTAACCAATCCCACCACGAAGGATTTATTACAAAGATCCAAAAACATAATGAAATAATGACAAACTCTTAAAATAAAAATTTTAACTTTAATTTTCACCCAAAATTTATAAAAAATCGTGTTTATTCGTAAAATGAGTGTTCATTTTTTTTTTTAATATTCCCAATTATTCTGCCCAGTATCCTTTATTTAATTGTGTATGTGTTTTTTTTTTTGTTTACAGTTTGCGGCGTGGTCCAGGTGCCAATGTCCAAGATAGTAGTGGATATTCATCGTTACATCATGCTGCACTCAATGGTCATCGAGAAATCGTACGATTATTGTTGGCACATGAAGCATCCACAAATATTGTGGATGTTAAAGGTTCATCACCATTACATTTAGCAGCATGGACTGGTAATGTTGATGTTGTACGATTATTACTATGCCATGGTCCATCAGTTCCTAATGTTAATCTTACGGTTAGTCGCATTTATTATTATTTTTTTTTATTTTATTTATATTAAGAACAATTCGAATAAAAAATGGCACATCTATAGATAATAAAACACATCTGAAGTAAAAATTAATGCAGGATGAAACTCATTGGAAACGGAAGAGAATATAACAAAAATGGAAGGAAAAATTACTAGGCCGACTCCATGACGTTTTGTCAATTAGTTAAATACATGAAGCAATCTTACTAAAATGAAATACAGTCCGGGAGATAGCGTTGCAAATGACACAATCATTTCATGTTGGAATTGAATGTTTATTAGGACTCCGAAAGGGTGGAATTTTTCTGCTGAGTAGCCATGCAACCTCCATGTAAGCCAATCAAATATCATATTCAGCTGACAATTATTCCACCCGGAAATATTCTGCTGACTATTTTTTTTTATTTACTACATTATTGAAACTATCTCTGTTAGTAATTTCAAGCAATCTGAAATATATTTTATTATTCTTCCACCTTGGGTGCGCCTGCTGAACCGCTATTCGATTATCAACTTCATATAAACTTTCAATAAAATCGAAAATTGATCGACGTGAAATCACCATGAAAAATGCAACTCTACCTCCTAGAATTACTCCTAGAAAACCATTATGTTTTTAACAATCCTAAACTACAAAATCATTGTTATCAATTGATGCATATAAAAATAGACACACAAATGTTTATTTCAAACTACTATACTACCACAGATCAGATCCCAACCGCCCTCAACCCTTTCTATACTCTGTGGTAAGAGGGGTTATTTTCACAAACGTCATATGCAGTCACCAAAAAACGCAACACAAAACAACCAAAAAAAAAAACAAATCAAATTGTTTCTCTATGTTGGTTGATTTTGTACACACATAATTATATAATTTCTGTTAACGTCATTATCAGAGAGAAATAATTAGTAAAATGTGGATAATGTTTGTTACTGAAATATTATTTTATTGTTAAACAATTATTATTATAGGGTTAATGTTTTGGTCCAAAAATTTCTGTATATGACATTATATAAAATTCGTTGTTTATATAATTCCAAAATTGAAGAAAATTTCTTAAAATTTATCTGAAGTAATGTAATTATATTCTGTAAATACAGTGTGACCCGCTTCAAATGACACCATTCTCTTTTGTATAATACAAAATCTTACATAAAAGAGTGTGCTTCTAACAGCTGTTGATACACTTCCCTAAAATTGATTCGTTAACGTCAACTTCGAATGGTAATTGCAGATCACAAAAATATAATTTAAATTTGTAATTTAGTATTATTTTTTACTTTTTAGTAAATTTTTTTTAAGAACGATTCAAATAATTTTTAAATAATCAGGCTGTTTTTTTTTTTACTTGTCATATGGTATAAACTTTATAAAAAACTTAATATTTATGCCTAAAATGAATTAGATCCAATTTTTCTTTCCACAATTTGCCATTCTTACAAATAAACGTGGTAAAGTGAGCTAACTGCACCAAATATTCATAAAATTAACTTACCAAAAAATGGGATGAATTAACTGCCACAGAGTGGGATGGATGAAGGATCTCCGAGTCACTCTGCCCTGCTCTTTTGTTTCGATTTGGTATAGGAATTATTCAATATTTACCTCAAACCTTTTTTATGTTGTTAATGATAATGATTAATAAATATCTATTCTTGCTTCTAGACGAAAGACAACGAGACTGCTCTACACAGTGCTGCCCAATATGGACACGCCGCTGTGGTTGCTCAATTATTAGAGCATGGTTGTGATCCATTAATACGAAATAGTCGACAAGAAACAGCGTTGGATTTAGCTGCACAATATGGAAGGTATGGCAAATTATATTTGAAAAATTTTCTATTTTATCTCCGTCAAGTCAATAAAATTAATGTTTTCTTATTTTTAATTTGTAGATTAGAAACAGTAGAATTATTAATTCGTACACATCCAGAATTAATTGAACCAATGCGACGAGCTTATTCCAGTATTTCATTTTCACATACTCCATTACATTTAGCTAGCAGAAATGGTCATAAGTAAGTGCAATTTTCCTTTATTTAAATCTATACAATTTTAATTTTTAAACTTTCAATTTAATTAATTAATTGGTAAGTTATTAATTTCATAATTTGTGGATTCACTTGAGAAAATATACGTAAAATCTCAATTTTTATTGCTAAATTTGCTAATTAACTGCGTGTTATTGAACTATATAACCCTTTTTCTGTTATAAGATTAGATTTTTCCCCGGGTGTAAATTTTTCTTTGTTTTTTTTTTCTTTTTAATTTTTAAACTTTTCTTTATGGTTTTATAAACATCGAAAAATTAAAGAAAAAAATGTGTTTTGGTTTCCTTGGGTAATTAAAGCCTGAAAAATTTGAAGTAAATCGAGATTAGTTAAGTAAATTACTTATATTTCACAAGTAATTTACATGTACTTAACTAATCTCGCTTTACTTCAAATTTTTCAGGCTTTAATTACCCATTATAATAGCATGGTATGAGAATTATCGTTTTTGATTCAAGTAAATGTTTATTTATAATAAAAACAAGAAATTCGTCATTTTCGCGATATTTTTGTATATAAACGATGTTTATTTTAATTCTATATTAAAGTTGAAATTTCAACGAACCTTTGTTATTGTTTTTTTTTCTTCAATATAACATCGAAAATTAAATATTTTGCTTAGAAAAAATTTAGTCTTATTTTAAACACAAAAAATTAACATTTTTACGGATTTTCATGAAAATATACAAATTATTGCGAGAATTAAAAACAAAATTTAAAAAAAAAAAAAAACGGTATTTTTTCATTTTGCTCGATAATTTTGTGGTTATGGTCTATAAAGTTTAAGATTTTTTTTATTATCTACAACTTTTACATTTAACTTTTTAGCCGCAAATGGTAATGAACGAGTATTACGTATATAGTACTATCCCCACCCTCCATCCAGTACTTTTACGAAGTTTGGGCGATTTTTCTCCTTACACCATTAACTACATTTTCCGGTCATTTGTATACTGCTAATAATTGATCTTCTATTCCCATAATTAAAACGATTTAGCACTGGCCAATTATATGAATAAGATTTTTTTTATAAGTTTTCATTAATCTCAAAAAAAAACTATGTATTTTTAATATAGAGCTCAGTAGTATACACAGGATATATAAACAATTGATACTGTTAGTTTATTAAATAACTTGTAGTTTATGTAATAATAATAATCATGATTCAAAAAGCATTACAACTCTCTCAAATCATAATACACCAGTAAACATTTAATTATTATGTTTTATCCATACATATCATAAAATGAATTCTACCAATCCTCTGATATAAAAAAAAAATGGAAATATACAATAAATATATATAACATATGTGTAGTATCAGATACAGTGTGGTACCACCTACCCCACATTTTGATTCATTTTTATGTAATCAGAAAACTTCTTGACAAACTGACCTTCCATGTAACCAAACGCAGTCCTTACAATGCCCCCTCCCCCCTTAGATGGAACGTAGTTTTCCAGTACCCAGCCCAGAAAGTGTTTTATATTTTCTGATCACAAATTGTTCAACAAGCTTGTTTAAAAATACTAATATTAGTTACATGTATATTTTTTTTGTAAACATCTTCCATCTCTAAGGCTCAACGCACGCCATCAGATTGTATGATCAGAAAATCTTACGATGTTGCCTGATGTAGGTAGGCCATCTGTTAGTTAAAAAAGTAAATAATAAATTTAAAATATTTGAAAGTTGATTCAATGTGATTCGTTGTACGTATCCGATGATAGCCGAAGATATGCGCTTACTCCTAATTGGAATGTCCGATGGGGTGCGTTGACCGTCAGATTTTCTGATCAGAAAATCTTATGGTGTGTACTGGATTTTAAAGTTCGATTATTTAGAAAATTGTCGAAACAATACACTAAATAATTTAAAAACTTCTACACATTTACGGAATAATACATGGAAACGGTTGTACAATATTTATTTGAATCATCATCAATTTAGTTAGCTTATACACCAATAGATGGCAGTAATTTCCCAATATAGTATATCCAAATTATGCACTATCGCATGTAAGTTTATCCATATAGTTAATCTCATACATTAGTTCGATTATATACGAACAGATAGTGTTAGTTAATAGTCCCTAATACACGAAATGACCGCTATTGCAAACGAAAATTTCAAAAAATCTGTTTTTAAAAAGTTCCACCTGTATTTGTTTATATGCATAACTTGCAATCATATATACAATATGAATGGTGTTATTATTTGTGCGAATATGAATCTGAATACTATATGTATATATACAAATACCGATTGTCCATAGAATCATTTTCCATCGGACAAAAAGGGAAAACCAATTTTAAAATACATAAACACTTACGTATACTTTACTATTGAACACAATACTAAAATATTATTATGTTTTGTCTATAACAAGAATTATATGCCCAACGCCAATATTTAAAAATAATTATATTATTGTATGTATGTGCATTATGCGTTGATTATACAATATAAACATACACTTATAGAACATTCCACGTATTATCTATAATACACAAACACCTCTCTTAAATTTTTTTAAAATAAACAAATAACAAGTGAAGATAATAATAGAATTAATTACTAAGATACGCGACATATGATTTAATTTCATTGTTTGGACTATTTTTAATTAGCTTTCATAAAAACTCGAAATATCCAGTCTATACAGTTATATAACTCACTTTTTATGCTTAGAATACGTCATCAAAATTTTAGGTTGCTATCTTTTTTGACTTATCGTGATGACGGATAGACAAGTGGAAATGGACTAATTTGGTGTTTTTATGAACACCCATACCAAAATTTTGTTTGTGCGGTCAATATTAAATACCGTTACAAACCTTAGATCAAAATTAATATACTCTGACATATTATGTATGTCGAGTATAATAATACTGTGTTGTTGACTGAATGATTATAATTATATTTTCGAATGTTAAATTAGTTTGTGTATTCTTAATGATAAAAAATATTATAGTACGTATTTATGTGTTGATTCAATAGTAAAGTATACTTTACTATTAACTATAAAGTATACTTTATAGTTTATGTATTTTAAAATTGACTTTCCCTTTTTGTCCTATGGAAAATGATTCAATGGACAATCGGTATATGTATATATAGTATTGTATATACGTGTATAATGTATATGTATCGTTACATCGCACGGATGACCACATAGATTTGTATTTCGACTGTGAATATTACAACACATTTCATCCCTCTTACCCTATATTATACCACAAATACACATTGACAATGTGATCTATTTTACACAAGATCATTTACGATAATAGATGAGATATATTTTTACAACAAATTTAAAGGCGATTTACAAACGTCCTTCCTCAAACATAAGATAATTGCGATAATAAATGACATTCTTGTATATGGAGGAAATATGGAAGAAGCGTGAAACATTATTATTTTTTTATCATCTTAATGAAAACTTCGAATATTTGTTAGAAATAGACCTCGCAGTTTTCGATATACAATGAAAAAAAATAAATTTATATTTTTAGTTAAACTTAAGCTTTGTTAAACTTAAGCATTATTAGGTTTCTAGAAAAAACTGTTTCCGTATAAATTTCCAATTTTATACGGAATGTTTTGGAATCATGCTTGGCAATTATATTCTGAAATAATACTCATATCTTTAATAACATGCATTTAAACGTCAAACTAATAATAGGGAAGATGCACTTGAATTGAAGCGAAATAAAATAAAATTTTTTGTTACAAAAATAGTCAAAATATGGATGCTCAAAATTTTTAATCAAATTAAGGAGATTTGCATAAATGACGTCAGACGTGTTCATTTCCATGGTGATTATACATGAGGGTCATTTGACGATAAGAGGTACTATCGATGACCATGGCACTTATATACACTTTCCTTCAAAATTTAAGATAAATAATATAAGTATGTACAAATGAATTGATTGTAAATAAAAATGTTATATAAATTAAATTAATATTAAAAAATTTTGTAGTGCGATTTTTCCATAGAAAATGACCGCTTTTCGGAGAGCGCTCTATAAATAATTTTTTGCAAAAAGAGATGAAAAACAAACTTAAAGAGCTTATAACTTATTCGTTTTTGAATCGATTTTAATTTAATTTTCGAATTTTGTTTGTTACTGAACCTAGTTTTACATTTTGATAGGTAAAAATAGCAAATTTGTTTTATTGCATCTTCCCTATTGTTTTGGCTAACATTTGTATCATCTGGTAATATTTTTGTGGTTAGCATCCAAAAAAATGTTAATAAAAATAATTAATATTTCCTCTACCAATGGATATGCCTTATTCATCTCAAAAAATTTTAATTTCGTTTATTTTATTTTTATTGTTTTTTAATATGATTCACTGTCTGTATATTTGACTTATCACTCATATTATTCATACGATATCTTTTTGAAAATTTGCATCCAGCTGCATAAATTCATCATAATTTCTGTATTTTTATTTATTGTACAAATTCTTAGAAATTTATATAATAATAGCATGTACAAAAAATGTTTCCAAAAACACTATTAGAATTATTATTAATTGTTTCACTTCTAGAGGCCAGTGAACTAAATATATCAATTATACAATTAATAAACATTAACAAAATAAATAAATAATATTTCCGTTATTAAAGTTAAAAATGCAAAAGTAAACAGCCACGGTTTTACCAGTGGGGGGAGGGGTTAAACTGGGGCACCGAGAGGCAACATCATGAAGTGCCGATATCATAATCGAGAGGTATCACCACTCGTCAGTGCCAAGTATACGTTTAAAAAAATTTCAAAAAAAAAAAAAAAAAACACGAATAAAAAGTCTAACTGGGATATTTTCCAAAAAGATAAAAGTGTTTTACAAAATTACACGCCATGTAAAACGTACTAAAATTAGAGAGAATTTGACGGCTTAATCATAAAAATTGAAAAACTGTCTCGACAGTCTTTTGTCTTCTCTGGTTACATGTATTTAATTTCGTATCTCACAATAAATTTAGAGTGAAGTTTTATTAAATAATTCTTCTTCTTCCGGTCACAAAACTGCCATCCATTTTCGATATCCACCAATTATCGTTATACTGCTGTAATAGATCATCATGTAAAAATATTATTTTGATAATCGTATAGTAAATATATAAGTCCAACATTACAACAGTGTAACAATCAGTACAATATACAGAGAGCTAGCTGATATATACACACATTGAATTGAATTGCAATCATGAAGCGAACTGTTGTGTATATATTTACTATACAACTGACAACACAAATACAACAGTCAATACACTACATATAGGTAGGTACGTAGATATACATAGGTAGGTGTGCTACGTACTATCATCTACTACTGTCTATGCTATCTAGTACTACCATTAAACGCTCTGTCACACTATAGATTATTTGAACGCAGCAACGGACGTTGAAATTAACGTGCGTTTCAGCTTTACATTGAGTTAAATGAAGCATGTCACACTAGAGTTTATTGTGAACGTGCGTTGAAGTGAACGGACGTTAGTTTTAGCGCACGTCGAACGGACTTTGCAGATTTCAATGATATAAATATAGCTCTTGACACACTAGGCTCTGATTGTATTTCACACTTAGATATTTTTAATTTATTTACAGTTATAATTATTTATAATTATACTTGCATTAGTATTATTTATAATTATACTTGCATTAGTTTCATCTTGTTAAATTTGTGTATTGTGTAAATACATTGTCATTCCTGGTTTGGTTTATGTAGGTAAGCTCAGGTATATTTATATGATATGTTTTTGAAATATTTTACAAATAGACGGTGTGCCACTATGCATTAAACATAAATAATTTATAAAAAGCTAACATTTTTCTATACTTATTAGAAAAATGTGGTTATTTTTATCGATGTAAAATAAAATAGGAAAACTTTCGTTTTGATTGCATTTTCGCTTTTGGCGAAAATCTTCAAAAGTACCGACTTTTTTGCTATAAGTACTAGAAGATACGGTTTTTGCTATCGATGTGAAATCAAATGGCAAAACTTTTGTTTTTATTGCATTCCATTTGGGGAAATCACCAAAAATTTTTTATCTACATTTTTCCAATAAATTAAAAAAAAACTACAATTATACACCCCAATCCTTTGGAAGCCATTTCTTAAAATACCCAATTTTTTATGCAAGTTAGAAAATTGCGGTATTTTTTGAACATTGAAAATTTTTATTTTTTGCAAACACATTCCGTCCTTTTTTATGGCAAGTAACTTTAATTTTTAAATATGAATGTACAAGATATGAAAATGTTAATACATCTTCTAGTTCCATTATTAGAATATTTTTTAATGAATAACTTTATAAACAGCTTTGTTGTACGATATATAATACAAGAAATATTTATTTGCATATGTGTCATGTATTTTTTGAAAATAACAAAATAAAAATCAGACAAGTTTGTTACAATTGATAATAAACAAAACACCAACATCCAACTAACGTTCGTTCGACGTGCGCTGAGATAAACGCACGTTTTATAAGCTCTAGTGTGACAACTCGTATTTAACCCAACAGACAGTTCGTTGTATATCAAACTCTAGTGTGGCTGTATATATTAAACACAATGGAAAGCTAGAACGGACGTTGGTAAAATAAATAGTAGTGTGGCAGAGCGCTAAATAGAATAAATAGGTGATAGAAGATAGGTTGGAACAATCTACAACAAGTAGCTATTATATAACATATATATATATATATATATATATAGACATGTGATGTTGTTCACTTTAATAGATTTATATATTTAATTCCTGTATTTTCCTGATGATTTTGAAGGAAAGTATTCAATCATATTTTATTACTATCATATTTGTTTTGATTTCAATTTGGTTTTCCTTTTTTTATTATTTATTTATGTATATTTATTGGAAATTGATATTATTAATGGAATAATAAATCTTTTATAGTAGCAACAAGGTTATATTTATTTGTATCTAGAAAAGGTGTTATCAGGCAAGTTGCACATGTGCGGACAATTTAATATAAATTTATTTTTCAATACGCTAATCAAGTATTTTTTGCCACGCGATCTTTGCGCTATTTTGTGTTTTATTTTTTAAAATCTAGGTACCAAAAAAATGTCTCTATCAAAAACACATGCCCACTTAACAGTCAAATCTTTTGATTTTAGTAAGGAGCTGGATACTCCGTAAAACACCGCCCACTATCGAAAATTACATAAAATGAATAAATTTTCTACATAATACAATTTTTAAGTAGGCCTTTCAGCAATCGGCCGAAACCTTTAAGAATATTCTAGAACGCTCCAAACTCCAATTCGATCGATCTATCCGGCAAAAATGCTTCTTAGAAATGGGTTTTAGGACCTTAAAACGCTGATATCTGATGGCAACCCCTTTCACCCAAATTGGATAAAAATCAATAAATTGGAATTGTTTAATTTTCATAGCGGGAAATTAAAAATTATTACTTGAAATAATTCTTAAATAACCAATTATCATTGAAACTTTTTCTCAATTTTGTTGATGAATCTTCAATATTCATAATTTTGACCATACTCTTGAGAATGAAAAAAATTAGTTTATTTATTATAATTTGATGATTTTTTTAACTCGATGACACTTTTCAAAGCATTTTACATAACGCGGAGAAAATTCGTTTTCTCACTCGACGAATTTTTTCGTCCCTTTCGCTAGCCCCGATTGCCCCTATTATAAATCTAGGGCTGCATACTAAGGACAGTTATTAAAAAGAAATAACAATGGTAATAAAAATATAAGTACGTTTCATGAAAACTGAAAATTAATTAGTTTCTTCAATATTAAAAAAAAATAAAAAATAGTAGATACAAATATACATATTTTTATCTACAATGTTTAAAATATTTAAATTTTTTTGTGTCAGCACATAAATGTCAAACTGACAGTTCTTACAGAAGTGTCATAATGGTTGACACGTAGGAATACCCATATAGTAATCGAATTTTATCTCAATTGTAATTTTCACTGATAAAATCCATGATTTTAAGTCAATAAATATATCTTTAATATAATTTTCCCAATAAAATTAAAATAATAATATAAATTTGATTTATAAATCCAATACTGTATATATGTATGATATTAAATCATAATACATTAATTTTATTTTGCATAGTATATTTAGTAATACTACTACTATGATTTACACACACAACATGTATTAATGTATTAACAAGTATATGCATAGAATGTAGTACATGCATAGGTGGTACCACGAGGTACTACAAACTCAATGATTATACGTGAATTCATCTAAATTGTTATGCATGAGCAATCATCTGATTATGATTATTGGCATTAGTCAATATATAATGCTTTAATACCATTTCTACAAACATATGTTTTGTATATTAATATATATATACTACGATATTATATTATCCATCATCAATATTTGTATCGAAATGTACCTGGACTTCACCTGTGTATTTATTTTTTAAAAAATACATGCTTAAGACTAGAAACCGACCGGAAATTCAGCTTCGATTTCGACCACCACCGCTCAAATAATTTGGTACCATTTGTAATAAGAAATTTACTAAGATTAAGTCTTAAATGTTGTCTCACCGAACATTCGGCTTCAGTCAAAAAAATAACATTTGGTAAAACCTTCAACTTCGGCCAAAAACCAAACGAATTAAAGCCTTTATTCCCGTTATGTTTATTTATCACCTTAGTGACACTTTAGTTGAAATTATATTTATTAAATTCAAATAATATTAATTATATTTTTTTAAATTCAGATCATCTTTTCTCACAGCACGAGTGTTCACTTCTTAACCTGTTTACATCATAGTGCTCCGTCAAATGATGAAATTTATCAAAAAATTTATAGTTTTTTTTATTAATTTTCCGAATATTTTGCGATTATATTAGAAAACCTTAAAACCTTAATGACATGTTTAAAATTTTTTGTTCGCTGTTTATGGAATTTCTATGATAACTAAGGTCTACAGAGACCAAAAATAATATTTATTTTATGATCGGTCGACTAGTTTTCGAGATATTGTATGAAATACTTATTTTACTATTAATAGGGTTCTAGATCTAGATTTAACGGATGTATTTCATGCAATATCTCAAGAACTAATAGACCGATCGTAAAATATATGTCATTTTTGAATTTTTTAGATTTCAATTAACCTAGAAATCCCATAAACAGCGAACAAAAAATTTTGAAATAAGCATAAAAAGTAAGTTATTCGACAAAATTCACTATATTTAATTAAGATTCAAGATACATTAAATCTCCTTAAATTGTTAGGAAGCATAAGAAGAAAAATACGTAGTGTTCTTTAAGGTTGTTAAGCGGATAAAAACTATTAAAACTGGTTCAAAACATCCGCATAAACCTTAGAAATCCGATGATGACTACTTTTAAAAATACAAAAAAATATCTAGACTTTTTCAAAAACTACAAATTTCCAGGTATAAAAGAAATGAAGATAACAACCAACAAATTTAATTGTCTAGATACTCGATGTATGATTAAGTATCAATGTATCTTTGATTTAAAATATTTATTTTTGCACATTATTTTGAATAAATATCGAAAAAGCACCCTAATTTTCAATCGAAAAATTTTGAGGCAATGTGAAAAAAAGTGTAAATACAAAAGTTGTAGATATTTTTAGTACCCACAACATTCCATAGGACTTGTAGTTTTGCCGAAAATTAACCATATATTATTTTTCCCTTCATTTTTGTTATATTCTCTTCCGTTTCCAAAAGGTTTGCACCCTACTATAATTTTTTTTTTTTTATTTTGGTATTTTTCTCGAAAACCGTTTAGTGAATTTTAATAAATTTATGCTTAATTAGTTTTCTAGAGTGCAAGTTACTTATTCTTAATGTTAGAAATTCCTGGTAGCAGTTTATTAACTTAAGATTGTAAACGAATCTTCATTAGCCGAGCTTTTAAAATTATAGTTTTAATTAATTGCAATAACTTTGTAAAAGTTGAATCAGTTAGACTGTTAGAGAATCGGTTTATAATTTATACAGGTGATTTAGAATCGAATAATGAACGTTTAATTTTCATTCGTCTCGTATCATTTTTGTATACCTCCCAAATATCCTTAAGGAATAAATGATAAAATATCTATTTTTTCTTCGATATATCAAAATCGAGTTCTCAGTATTTCTACAAACTGCTTATCCAATTTATGAAATTGCTCTGATATTATGTGACACACAAAACAATTTCACCAATTTGACATTACACTTTACATTAAATTCCCAAATTAATTCGAAAAAAATTTAATAAAAAGTGTAATCTCTCTCGTAAAAAATGGGAAAAAGAATATTATAATACCTTTTGTGTAAAACATATATTACATATTATATCCTTTTTTAAATTGAATTTATTCCTATTCTATTCCTGTAATACATAATATAGAAAATATATACAGAATGTGCTTCTTGTAGGCAAACTTTAATTTTCATATTACATCCTCTTTTCTCTTGGGGAAAATCTCTAAAAATACCAATATTTTCGTATGTAAGCTAGGAAGATGCGTTTTTGAAGTTATACTTCTTTAGGCGAGTTATGAAAAAATGATGAGAGTGAAATTTAATGATGCGCGCATCATCACCGTCACACAAAATTCACAGGTTGAAGCTGTTTTTATGATTTATGTTACACTTAATGTAAGAAAATATATATTTACTTATTTAACTTTTCAAATATAAAACAGAGCTTTATTGACAGTGTTCACTACAATCCTTCTACAGTCGTTTTATTATTTTATTGTAATTAATTATTTGCATGCAATTAAAAATTGTTTTTTAATGATGCCAAAGAAGTATAACTTCTGATGCTCGTACATAAGTACACGAATCCATTTTTTTTTTCAATCGATGTGAAATAATAAATTTAAAATAGGAAAACAGTATTTTTTTTCACCTCCTCCCAAATTACTAAAGATATGCGATTTGTTGTAATTAATTTGTGAATTGAAAAATGTATCGTTTCGTTTACCCTCCCCTTTTTATGGCTTATCCGAGTGACGTACTATCCACATTAGATTTTTTTCCGAATTTTATTTATTTTTTTTTTAAATCCATTGAACAAATAATGCCCATTCCATATCTAATTTATTTTTTAATATCCTTATCCCATGACCATAAAAATATTACATTTGTATTTTTACAGACCATAATTTTTAAAATTGAATTGATATTTATTACAAATATATTTTTACAATAATAATAATAATAATATATTATACAATATAGTATTATTTATGTATTTACTATTATTGATAAGGTAACTTTATAAAATTGATATTTTAGAGATAACACAATCGTCACATACATGTGTATAAATATATATACATATATGTATGTATAATATATATGCAGATTATATCAATCTGTTTAAATCGGTATATGGTCTCATGTATGACAATTTAAAATTATGTACTGTTTTGTTCGAAAAAACTGTATCAAACTGTATGTAAGCTATGTCTGTATTACCCTACCTGATAACTATTATTTATAAATGAATATAATAGCCAACCAATCAAATTGTAGTATACAAATGTTCACGTGAAACTTTTGTTTACAAACAATGGACTAACGAAACCGATTCAACTATATATAAATCCGATATAATAAAAAGTCTACAATAGGTCAACTTTTTATTATATCGTATTTATCGTTTTCGTTTGTCCATTGTTTGTAAACAAAAGTTTTACGTGAACATTTGTATACTACAATTTGATTGGTTGTTTGAAGGCTATTATATTCATTTATAAATAATAGTGTACTATTATTTATAGTATGATGGCACTGTACATATTATTTATTTATAACTTAATATGTATTAACAAAATAATAGAATTGATTAAATAAGCCTTAAGATGATTACGTAATTAATGCATAATCAGTTAACGAAAACGATTCAACTTGAGAATTTGGAGTTTATTAATTTTTGTCGTAAAATTTATAAGACTATCATACACTAACAAACTTTTTTGACACTAATAAACGAAGAAAATTTAGAATGTTTATACAATTTATCTAATAAATCCGTCATCAAGATAAGTCAAAAAACAAAATAGCAAGCTAAAATTTTGATGTATTAAAAAAAAATTGAAACATATAATCTGTTTAGATTCGCCACCTGTAATAAACACACATATATAATATAAACTCTGATAAATGTATGGGCTGCATATTTAGTGTATTTCATGAATTCAAATTATTAAAAATATTTTAAACATACCTCAAGTATTAAACTAATTAACTCTGTTGGTTGTTACGTTTGTTTTTCAAATAAAGATTAGTTTGAAAATAACACTCAAAAACTCTCCAGTCAAGCTATAGACCTTATTTAAATCGTACAATTAATTTAGTTCAGTAGCAAGTATTTTAGTAATTAAATACATACCACTTTTATAATCAAAATTCCTTCAAACTTATAATTTAATAAGTTGACCAAATGGTAAACGTAATTAATTAACGCTATATTCTGATATACTCTGCTTTCAACAGTATACTGTAACCATAATAAAACTGTTTAAAACCAGTGAATATTGGAAAAAATTTTACTGAACTAGTTCCTCTTGAACTAAATTACTTGATCAATGAAAACAAAGCAGAAGCACCAAATGAATTTTTGTTCTTTTTACTCTCTCATCTTTGATTTTATATAAATTATATTATTATATTAAAAGGTTATAGACCCAGTAACAATAATGTATATTAAATGTGAAGTAATTATATTTGAATACGATAATATAACTTATATATATATAGAGATTTACGTTTTATATTTCATATATATTCAATATTCAATATAATGTTGTAATATCCGATCACAAACATCAGTCAGTATATGTGTTCGATGTGATATCGATATGATATCATCAAATTCATGATTATTGTTTTTCATATACGCATATATATTGTAATCATCAATCTATTGTAATTCGAATTCGAACATACATACATGCATGCATGCACGAATCTAATTATTTAATATGGTAAAATATTTTTATATATATATAAAAAAAACTATATTTAGTGTCAAAGAATACAAACGCTCATATATACAATTTGTTTGTATTCAAAACAATTTAGTACGTACTCTGACTACCAGTTAGCTGTTCAATGTTGATATTTAATATGATTATTAGTAGTGGCCTGAAGATGGCTGTAGCTGTTAAAAGTCGGCAAATGGGCAAATGTAATCTTTCAAAAAACGAATGCAATAATGAATTGGAATTACGTGATTTATAATTAAGTTTTAAAATCAATAAGTGTGTGTTAATTTCATGGATGAAAGAAAAAATACTGGTATTGATATATACACTAACTGGCATTCAGATTTCTAATTCATTATTGCATTTATTGCCAAAATGCAACAGCTATGGCCATCTCTTAGTAATCGCATAAACTACCGGCATTGAAAAACTATAGCTAATTGCTGATTAGGGTAAGTACTTAAGGTTTTTGAATTCCACAATAATTGAACTTCGAGCTTCTGTGAACATTTGTAGTCTTTGATAGTGTTTTAAGCTATTACAGTTGACATACGACTAAAAAACTAAGTGGTAGTTAGTTTTCAGAGATATAAAAATTTTTTAGAAGCATTTACCATCTAATTCCATAAATGTTGAAATTTAACGATTTTTTAAGACGTAAAAGATAAGTATTCGTTCTAAAGTAGACATTTTTGAACATTTTAAGATTGTATTTTTGCTATTAATTAAGTAATTTCGCAAACAAATTTAGATATCTTTAAATACATACTCAACTTAAAAAAATTAAAAAGGGTATAATTTTTTAGAATATTTAGTCTAATCCATAAGTGAATTGTACTAGCGACAGCGTATGTACAGATGACTGCTATGTACTGACTGCATCACAGCATATAGCAGTTTAAATTTCGATAAAAATACTCTAATATTTGAGTTATTTATGTGCGAAAATATTTACATATATTTTTTCCCAATCATAATTGTATAAAAAAAAATTTTGAATTTCCTATAAATATGACTTTTCTATAGTGTAATTCGATGGCGAGGGTCTCAAGATGACCGACGCTAGATTGATATCCATCCTGAAGTGTATCTCTGACTTATTGGCCAACAGTGATTACAATAATAACTGACATGATTCTCTCGTGCTCTTACGCCGTGTGAGTTGCGGGTTATTCAACTCGGGTAGTAATCTGGCAGCGTTATAAGTGCGATAGATAGCGTGCCACCCTCACCAAGAGGAGTTCCCGGCCTAACTCCTGCTGAACTGATTGGTAGTAGGATAAAAAATATACTAGAAGTCCTGTATGCGATAGTTGAGCGTATCCCAACTGCCTTCCCATTTTTTCCAGGAGAGGTGTATGCTTTTAGGATCGTTGGGGTAAGCTGTAATCACTTTAAACCCAACGGTTTAAAATGGTTGTTATCCTTGCTAACGAAGCACACATGTAATAGCTAGTTAGTATTAACGTAAATTTATAGATACAAAATGCTAACTTCTCTCTATTATGATTACATATTATTGTATATTATTGTAATAGATATGTACACTATTTACTATTATATAAATAAAAGGTGGGAGAGAGCTACCTTTTACTTGCCTAGCTCGCAAGCTATGATGAATACCTATATTGATGATAGGATTTTGAAATGCACAGTTGAATGCATTATCATTATCGTTCGTTATACTATTTTACAAATATATACACTGAACTGCTATGTTGATTTCGCTTTATATACAGAATTCGCTTTGGTCATTAATTAAACAACCATTTATACCATCATATTATTATTCTGTCTATCTGTTTATGTGTCAGTCTGTCAATTCATCATAATAATCAGTGCCAATATTGTTGTAGTTATGAAATCTGTATGTATAATAGAAAACTATGATTAACTGACGGATCTATCAATAGCTCTGAACAAATTCGATTGAAAATTTGACACATAGATAGTTATTATAATGTAGGTATCCGCTAAGAAAATTTAACCTCTAAGGATGTGAAGGGTGGGGGAGTTCAAAATTTGCTTAAAGAAATTTAGCAAAAGAGATGTGTGTCAATTCGAAAATTCGCAGTATTACTCCTGTCAATTCAATTCTTTATTCATTGTTTTTTGTTTTCAAACAATACATAATTGTACAGAATAAGTCAAAATTATAAGGATAGGGTATATGAAGGGAAGGGGAAGGTATACAGCTATGGCTGACTATATAAGGAACTATCCCACTATTCACTTGGTGAAACCAAATGGAAAACAATTGGTAAGGATAGCCGAATAAATAAATAAACACACATGTGTCCGAATTTATAGCATTGATTTTTAGATTTTTCTTGTATTTCTTGAAAATGGCTCTAAATGATTTGCTTCAAACTTCTTATATTTACAAAACAGTTTAAGCTCTACAAGTTTTATTTGAAACATTTCTCAGGGAAAAATCGAGTAAGGGTGATCTAGCTAAAGAAACTTTGGTACAAAGTACAAAATTTTTGAATTATTAGCTTTTCTTCTCGTTTTATTTGTTAACACATAACATAATAGTAAAAGGACGCTATATGATGACGACATCTCATAGTAGATATTTTTATTAAATTTCTATTAAAAAATTGCATAAAACAATACCATACCCAATTAATATAGTAGATACGTTGAATCGTATTCAATAACAAAAAGCATCCCCTTTATCAGTTCTATCAAAGCATCATCCTTTCCAATTTATATCTTTCTTGTTTTGATGATATTTTGATGAGAAATATTCATTCAAACACACACACACACGTATATTTACTCGCTTATTATATATAATTACATGAAGTATTCAATGTTCAATGCACTCTCAACTTGCAAAATATTAACACGGATCGATTGAGGTCAGCACTTTATTTGTAGCGGACGTGTGCGAGAAGTACCCAGATCTGTCACAGAGGGGCAGTCAAACAGCTTACTGGACCTTCTATGTTTTCACTCATCAAAATCAACGATAAAACAAATTCAGGATGAGTCAATTCATATAATTCTCTTGCCTGAGCCTGTTAATCATCTACCAAGGCCCTTCATGGTTTTCCGTGAATAGCTTCGACAACCACCCTTAATTAATTGAAATACACAGATGGCATACGAGAGACTAAATTTTGTATGACCACTACAAAACCATTTGAATATTCTCGGTTGAAACTGGTTTGATTTGAGAAGAATATATGATTTCCTGACAAGACACTGTAGATTGAATAAATGTCATCTTCATAATTCGGGAATATCAGGCGATTCTATTTGTAAACAGTATTTGAAGGACGATGAATCCTCTATTCACGTTTTTTGTACCTGTAGAAATATCTAAAATGGTGTAGTGGTGAAATTATGAGTTGTCTGTGTGGCTACTATTATCGAATGAATCCTGTACTTAAATTATGTCATAGACCCCGTGCCAGAAGGTATCCTTGTAACACATTAAGAACTAAACATAACCTAACACAATCAAACATTTTGTTACTAATTAAGATAGCTGTGTAGATTGAACAGAAAGGTGACAACTAAAAGTGTTTACCAACATGGCAGGTCGTGCTTTAGTTCGCAAGATATCAAGATTAAAAATATTTTTTAATCTATACATATAAAATGCTTTGTTCTGAACGCACCTAAACCTCTGATCTTTGTCTGAACGCCTAAGCCGCTGATCCTAGAGACCTGAAACTTAGAGTTCTTTGTATGACGTAGGCATATAATAATTTTCTGAAATTCTACCCCTAAGATAGTGAAAAAGCGGGGTAAAAGTTTGTATGGGACTACTTGTTTCCTTGATTCAATCTACTACAATTGTTACAGAATCATTCATTAACAGAATTGATGACGTGTAAAAGCTTTAAACTTCCCTGCGAAGCGGTTGAGTAACGGCTAATTTTAATATAATAATGTACTTTTTTATAAGTCAAATAAAAATGATTTAAGTATATTTCTACATAATTTTTAATTGTCAAATTTCATTATTTATTTTTCATTCACGAAACTATGCAATTCAAATTATAGAATTAAAATAATGGAATTGAATTCATTATTCAACATGTTTTTGCTGTCATATATCAATCATTGTTCTAATTTACGCATTGGATGATAATGATATGATATTGAGAAGTGTCAATACCGCACCGCAACCAAACTCAATATTATATATACATATATGTGATGTTAGTAAATTAACAATAATTATTATTACCAATCAATGACAGGCACTCACTACACTCAATCACTAGGAGGCTACTAGAGGCAGGCAAAATAACAGCACAATTCACTGAATTACTATACATACATCATACATATATATAAGTAATGTTTGTTATAGGTATTACAAAATGCAATCAAACGTGTATTATTCACATAAACATATGTCATGCATGTGTATATGTATGTGCGTTTAATTTGATCTATAGGTGATTTGTTTACTATTTCTGAGCTTTGATATGGCTAAAACAATAAACAAGGGTGCTCAATTTTATGGAAAAGATAGAAGTTCGATAGAAGGAGTTGGAAATATTAATTGCTTATAAAATCACAAACAAAAAAATATTGTTGTCATTCAAGGACTGCGTATGATAAATAATTAATATCAATTGAGAAATTAATTATATAGGAATCGTGCAAATAGAGTTTTATAAACGATAAGTGCCATCTGTTAACATATGAATGTAATAATGGTGCTCTTCTTTTAAGAGAATTTCAAATTGTTTCATGTAAAGTTTAATAATTATTTCATACTCATTAAATTATGAAAAATTGCTATACCTTTTATATATTGACTAAATAATGGTAATTTAGGGAAATCAATTTTCAATGCTAAAGGAAAAAACTCCATCCTGAAAGTGGTGTTTATAGATTTTGCCCGCAATACAATGCCGCTTATATTGGTCAGTCAGGTAGACCATTTTTAACGAGATACAAAGAGCACATACACAGTTATAAAACTTCTTCCTACTTTTCCATTCATCTTACCAATGCAGGTCATTAAATTGATAGTGAAAACAAGCCTCCGGCTGTTACATACTTGCAACAATAGCCAAAAATTAAATTTGCTAGAAGTCCTGGATATAAATTAATTTAAAAAAAAAAATCCAAATTTTTTAATTATAAATAATCAAATACACCTTAATTACTTCCCTTCATTAAATTTGAAATTATAAATATATTTTCGCTACTCGCATATTAGGGCAAATGAACATTTGTAGAAATTGTTTCACAGTGAATAAAAATACCAACAATAAAAACTTTCATTTATTAAAATTTCTGAAAACTCACCCTGGATTTCAATTTTATTTTCTTGAATGATATAATCAATTGTTTCTTGTTAAGGCTACGCTAGAAAGGATCAGGTGACAATTGTAGTTTTCCCTTCTTAAAATAAGGCAGAGGCTACAAACAAATCAAACTGATTATTAGCCTTATCGGTTCTAATAATTCTTAAATTTTCGAGACACAACTTCTGTTCACAATCTGGGTATTTTTTCCAGTACCATTTCGTATTATTAGAATTTTTTCCGGAACTAATAAGTAAATTTAGCAGAATTACATAATCAGTTGAGTTTGCGAGAAATAGATTTGAATCAAGTAGAAAATATTTTTAAGTGACAAATTTCTGATTATTGATACATTATCAAACTGTAAGCATGTGGAAAACTAAGTATTATATTTTTTAATTTCAGATCTGTTGTTGAAGTTCTATTATCAGCCGGTGTAGATGTGAATATACGAACATCCGCTGGTACAGCCCTTCATGAAGCAGCATTATGCGGTAAAGTGGAAGTAGTACGAACGTTATTAGATCATGGTGTTGATCTACATATTAAAGATAAGCAAGAGAACACTGTTATGGATTTGTTAAATCAATTCCCAGCACATGTTACACAAGAAACAGTTAATTTAATTAAACGTAAGTACAATCAATTCTTTACTTACAGCTCGATAAAGAGTTGTATCGAAATTGATCATAAAAAAATTTTCTCAATTTTTCACAATGTTTTAAGAAGTTTACTATTCTTTCTGAAAAATAATGTCTTTTTAACGATAGGAAGCGCAGTTTTTGAATTCCCATCCGTAAGCCAATATCGAATTGAACCAATATCTCAGAAACTACTCATCCAAACGTAAAATAGGTGTTATGCTCGTGTTTTTTTACACCTTATTTACCGTAGAAAAGCTCCAAATTTGGGGGACGGGTCGTAATTTAAAAAATGTTTTTAAAAATCACAGAAATTTTTAAAACGCCTCAAAATACCAACAATATTTATCTCTCTTTAAATAGTTTGAGTTAAAAATAACTAGCAGTTCTTAAATATTTCAATTGATTGTTTAGTAATTCTTATATCCAATATCTTTGCATCATTTGTTAGGAGCTCCTTAGCTTCACAGTTTCAGGCAGCATTTATTAGGTCCATATTAATCAATAATTAAAAATAACTCAACTAAAATTTTGGAGACCACTGTCCTTGATTATTTGTATAATTCTTTTGTCAAAGAAATATTTAACTTGAATTGTTAAAGTCCATTCACAGTTTTCAGACACGTCACAGTTCAGTCACTTGCCAGTCACAGTCAGAAATAGCCGATAATACCTACACTTGCCCGTCGTGTGTCAATTTAGTCACAGTTCAATGTCCATACTATCCTTGTTCCTCCAATGGTTTCTGTATTAACTATAGTTAATACACAACAAAAAATTCTCTTCTGTCAAATTCTAAAGAAATGACATTGTAAAAATTTCGTTGGCGATGAATTTAAAAATGAGACAACTATGACTGAAGCCTCACTGAATCACTGAGACTGGACTGTGACGGACAAGTGTAGATACCTATTAAATGCCACAGAAGAATATTATTTCCGACTGAGACCGAATGACTGAATTGTGACGTCACTGATATGTGTGAATGTACCTTAATTGTATTAGAATCGAAGACTAAATTGATATTTCTTATATTTCTAGGATATCGTGGTTCACATGTAATGGACTGTGATATGGATCCAGATCGTGAGAGTTTAAGTCAATCGTTACCACCAATACCTGTACCTGATTCTACACTTGGCAGTCCGTATGAGAATGTACGACCGTCGTCACGCGGTCGTACGCGTACAGGTCAATCAGCATCGCCAAATAGTACATCACCATCACGATGGGATTTTTATCGGCAATCAAAGTCGGTCGATGATGCCATCGATGATCGACGCAAATCTGGTGCTTCAGCACTATCACTGTAAGTAAAAATTTTTAATTGAGTACTTCAAAATATCAATTTCTCAATAAAATATCACAAATATTACACATTGTCATAAAATTACATTAAAATTGAAACCTTTTTTATTCCTTTAATAACGCCGTCTACCATTTTTGTTGACGTAACAATGGTTTATAATATTGAAAATACTGGTATAAATAACATATTAAGAACAAAACATAACCAGACAAATTCAAATACTTTATTAATTAAGAGAAGTGTTTAGATTAAACTGACAGATGGCAAATTATAATTTTTACCAAAATGACATCACACCATGGCAGTCTAGTGTTTTAGGTTACGTGATATAAAGAAAAAAATTTTAATTTTAAGATAATAAATTAATCATGTGCTTTTATAAATTTAATGCTTTATTTTTCAAAATCGAAAGTACCCTATTCGGGTCGTCGCGTTTTTTGATTACATGAGTTGTTATCCCTGCTTATACATTGTGTTCCAGTACAAGATTAACCAC
Organism: Chrysopa pallens; assembly: GCA_020423425.1. Classification (NCBI taxonomy): domain Eukaryota; kingdom Metazoa; phylum Arthropoda; class Insecta; order Neuroptera; family Chrysopidae; genus Chrysopa; species Chrysopa pallens. Next base: position 17,804,267 of record CM035594.1, read on the forward strand.
CCTGCTATTTTGAATTAGAAAGAACGTTTTAAATAATTCATCTACCCTAAATATACTACTCGAATGAGATAGTATACAGAGTTTGAGCTTCTATTTCCAGGCCTGCTGTGATTAATTGATGATAAAAATCGGTTTTTTATTGCCCCCAAATACCTTAATCTAAAGTTTCATCAAAATTTTGGTACATGGTGGTTCCAAACATTTACCTAGCTTTAATCATAAATCGTAAAAATAAAGTTCTGAACACACTGTATTTATTTCAAATATAATATTTTTGTAATCTTTAATTTATTAGTACGCCATATCCAGAAAAATTATGGGTATATTATGCACAAATTATTATTGAAGTTATATTAAAATATTTTAAAATAATAGACTTTTCGAAAATTATTGAAAAAAATTTCGATTGGCTAGCCAATTATTTAAAACCAGATGAAAGCTCATAGTTGTTTATAAAATCGCGAAAAAATATTAGTCAGAATTTATTTTCCAAGGAACCTCCTACCACCTTTTTTTTTTTGAAAAGAATGCAACAGCAAGTATTAAATAATAAGATGTCTGCAAAAAAGTATATAATTGAAATACTCAATAAATATTTTTCAAGAAAAAAACAACAAAATCTTTTATTATTATTATTATTATTTTATTTTTATTTTTTTTGTATATCATTAATATAATCAGAAGAACAAAACAGCAAAAAAAAACTGAACTCGAAAGTTTTATACTTCGAAATTTATATACATTTTAGTTCATCGTATGTATAATATAGTATTCATTAAGTTTCTAAGATGTTTGATATATTTTGTATTGTATGGTCAAAACTAGAAATTGGTTCAGATCTGTTTTGACTAATTTAGAATAATTATACGATACTATCTGATTACCAGTTAAAATGCGAGCTCATTTATGGTTCGCAAGATAAGATGCTTCGCAGAAACGACGCGTAATCGATGCTGAACAAAAATTTTTGATTAAAATGAGTACAATTGTCGCTAAAGTGAAAATGTTTTGGCAAATTGTTGCCCAAATTAACATGTAAACGGGCAAATGCAACTAAATAGCCTTCTTTATTAGCCGTATTTAAATATTTTTTCCGTTATGGACTTGTTTAATACTCCTTAAATCGAATCGAAAATCTAAGAGAACTGAAAATATTTTGTTATTTTTTTTTAAAGTTCTTGAATGGCGAGTATAAATGGTCTCTTGAGTAGGTTGGCGATCATCCAGAATGAGGATTATCTTCCGACTTCGTTTAAGAATTTTGTACCAATCCGTGCTTCTGATTAAATTGATTCATCTTATTGCTTTTATTAATAGTTTTAGCGAGTCCATACATGAAATGCCATTCGCAAAATACAAATTTGAAATAAACTTTTACAAATACTTTATAAAATTCTTGAGGCGTAGATACAGGCAGCGCAATAGTTAAAAAATTTAAGATTATTTTAGACGTAGTGTTTAAGTATAGAAGAGATCGATTCTAAACAAAATTTTTGCCCATGTGAATTCTGAATCTATTTTAAAAAAAATTATTATTAAAATACAAGGGTAGATGACTTTAAAAATGGTAAAAAGTGTAGAAAAAAAAATTATAGTAGGATGATATCACCTTATTTTAAGTAAATATCGAAAAAGCACCCTAATATTCAATCAAAAATATTTAAAGATTATGTGAAAAAAAGTATAAATACAAAAGTTGTAGAACTTTTTATTACCTACAACTTTTTTCCATGGGACTTACCGGAAATCGAGATAAACCATGTTTTATCCTTAAAAACTCACCCCTTCCACTTCCCGACTTCAGATCGCCCGTAAATTATTTTTCCTTCCATTTTTGTTATATTCTCTTCCGTTTCCAATGGGTTTCATCCTATAATAATTTCTTTTTGTTTTCGAAAATTATCGACCCTGGTCTAATTATTATTATTATTATTATTACGATAAAATAGTAATTTAGCTTTGCCCATAGTTAAATTTAAAACAAACCTGGGGGGTCTTCGCCATTATGAAAACTACATTCAAAATTGTTGTTTTTGTATAGTAAACTAGAAAAGCTTCTTTTATTATAACATATTTGTATGTAAGTAAAGCTGCTTCTTACATTACTTGCACTGAGCGCTCATTCACTCGCCAATTGTGATGAAATATAGGTACGTATAAACTTTACAACATGAGTTTTTGAAACAACCAAGAACCATCTTGTTTGTACCTTCAATTCTACATAGTTCAACAAGAATATTATTTTATTCTTATAAAAAAGAAAACTGGAAGAAGGAAGCATAAAATATGTTTAAAAACAAGTCGTTATGTATATGAACTTTAGAGGATATACACTTGACTTTCTAATTAAGTAAATTTTATTGTATAAAGTATAGTTTGGAAACGTTACATAGCTTCGTTAAGTTTGCAGTACAATGCTATGTTGTTTTTTATACAATAAATAATTAAAGCTCAAAAATTTGACGATCTACTAGTTTTCAAGAGTAGCTTATCGGTCGGTAAGCTTAGCTTTCATGCCAATAGTCTCGGATTTGATTTCCGGTATAGTGGTTCTTCTTCTTTCAAGATCTTCCCTGTTGATTGGCCAGACGGCCGGACATACTACTTATAACGATGTATCGGTACAATCAAAGAATACGAACAAACATAAAATCATGAGTTCACTTTTTCTGTACTTCTTTACCGACAATGAGAAGCTATTGCCATCTATTGGCCACTGCTAGTAATCACATTATATAACGACTATAACCTTAAATAACAAGTATAGCCAACTAGTGATCAGGATAAGTACTAAAATTTTGTAATACGAAAAACTTATGAGCTTCTTGATAGGTATTTGTATTTTTTGGTATAGTACATCGAGTCTGAAGGTCAAAAAAATTACGTATAACGACTCTGATTTTTTTTACCAGATTTTAAAAGAAATTTGTACGAAGAATCACACTTTGTACGGAATTTTGCGCCATATCTCAAAAAAAATTTATCTAAATATCTCGGTGGTGTACAAGACAATTTAAACCCAAAAATTTGATTTTCTTGGTTTGAATGAATTTTTAAGATATCAGCTGAAAATTTCACGTGATGAGGAATTTTTCAAATCGATTCCAATTGAGATCCAAAAAACTCTTTTTAAAAGTGTATATTGGGCTGGTATTTTGTTTTTTAGATTCTAATTATTTATAAAATAATAATTATAATAGTTTAAAAAAACTAAAAAAACACGCATGCATGCGTAGTTCGCGCACTAGCTCTATCTTTATTACTCTCATGCAAAGGATCCGTTCAGATGCGTTCTGCAGCCAACTTCAGAGAGTTACCTACAGACAAACAAACATACGAGTGAAGCTAATAAAAGCGTGTTAAAAATCTAAAAAACTGAAATTTTTTAGTTTTCAAGTAAATCATGAAATGCAAAAATTAACCGGTTTAAATGTCGTCGCTTTCGGAATGAAAACAAATACTTTTTATCAGAAAATTAAAAAGAAATTTATGAAAAAGAAAAACTTATAGCACTTGAAAACGAAGAACGAACGATGAATGAATTTTTATATATATTCATATATATAAAAATCAACTTTAACTTCATGGCAATACAACAAAAAACTCAACTCTTAAGAGTTTTTGTTTCTCCGTGTAACTTCAAGATTTTTTCTATAGTTTTAACAAGATCGAAAAAGAAAATATGGTAAAAATTTCTACAATTATCTTCAATGTCCGTTGATTTAAAATATTTAGAAAGTGTCTTTTGACTGCAATATTGATATATTAAAGTTTACAACCTAATCAGCAGGTTATACACATTTTTTGGGATACTCGTGTCGAAACATGAATATGTTCCTTGGATCTATAGTTTTTATATTATATTAATCGTCTAGGCACGATTTTGGAATTCTTAAACCCAGAATTTTGATAGACAAAAATTCTACTCGATAAAGATTTTGAGAGTGAGCGCGCGACGCTACTTGTTAGGGAAGAATGCTAAGGGCCAGCTGATCGTGTGTTTTTGAGCATCCGTTGGCATTTAGCATCCTTGTGTAACTAGTAGCGACGCGTACTCACTCTCAGTCACTTTAATTTTTAATACCTAGCATCTTATAGGATAGAGAACTTTGATTTGCGGATTGTTTTATACAGTTCATACAGGCAGCTTTATATTTTTAACTGCAGAAAAAAATGAGCTTTAATATGGTACAAATGAAATGAGTATACGTTATGAACGAAAAGTTTTACGCAAAATTATACATGTATACACCTGGGTGCCTTATAGGTTGCTGCTAACCAATCAGCAGCAACTATGACATACACTGTTGTGAAATGGTGTAGGTTTTATTTCCATAAGATATAAACGAATTGTTTCTCTAAAAGTAAATTAATATAATACTGGCGGGTAATTTTTAATTGACACCTGATGAAAAGTGACTTCTCCTAGTTGTAAAAATACTTAAAAATTAAATCTTGATAATCTAAATTAGACTATAAGTTTGAACGTATTAAACCTATCCCTATGTTTCGAATACTAGAAAGTAGAAAAATGAAATTACAAAGTTAAAAGCCAGGATATTTTTCAACGGGTTTTCTCTTTAAAAAAAAAAACAACAAGTCATCGTAATAACAATAATAATAATAAATAAACAAGAAGGATCTCGAACTTATCGTCGAAGATACTTTTATAAAAACACTTAAAATATTTATTTCTTAAGATTTCGTTTTTTTTATTTTTCAATATGATTTTTTTTCTGTCTAATAATTTTAATGGAATAATAAAATAATTTTCTTCTTTTTCTCATTGAAACTACCAATTTCTTTTAATAATTATTTGAATAATCTTGTCAGTGGCGTATAATTAAAAAACTCCACAATACTAAATTTGTAGCAAAATATTTTGTTTAACAACTTTTCTTTAGTCTTCTATAAACTCTTCTTCCGAGTCGATGACAAATTAAATTCCAAAATATTTCATCCTAATTCAGCCCAAAAATTCTTATCAAATTATATAATGAAATGTTTTTTCCTATACTCTTCTGTGTACTTAAATTTCGTTTTCTCTTTTTATTACAGAAGCTCAGATAATAGCTATTATCAAAATTCACCAGCACCAAAATCATTTATGGACCCATGTTTTCATTCGTCAGAAGAATATCCATCATCAATGTATCGACAACGAGATTCGGACCAAATAAGCATATCGTCAACGGCATCTAGTACTGGTGGTATGACATCGTCTAGAGACCGTGATCATCGTCAAACTGATAATTCCTCAAATAATATTTATTTACCAATGGGTGGTCCACGTTCAAGTGCTCATAGTCCTGGTTCAAATAATAAAGTATCGGTAAGTAAATTATATTCCGACATCTAAAAATGTTGTTTGTAAATTTGGTCCTTCGAGCCGGATTGGCAGTGTTCGAATTCATTACCTAATAAGTTGGAAATTTTGTTTATTGAAAAATAATATAAATTTCCTTGTTCCAACCAAAAATTTTTGATTTTTCTTTCAGCCAACACCACCAAAAAAGCCACCACGTCGAAATTTATCGGTATCCCCGACACATCTAACACCAATGTCCATGTCAGCAGATAGTACGAACGCTATTAACAGTCATGCCTACGAATACCTATTTTTAGCGCGTAGTGGTGCTCGAAGTCAAGGTGATCTCGAAGAAATCGGTAGCCGTACTTTACAACATGGTCGTAGCGTAGATACTTACGTAGAAATGAATAAACGATTTAGTATAGCTCCCCAAGACCATACATTATTACAACGAGGACGTAGTGAGGAATTAGTTTTAGACGATTACAATAAGGATGCAGCACCCGGTACTCCTATTACCAATAGCAATCAACGATTACAACCCGTGGCCATAACCGCTGTCTATGAGAATGTTGCCATAAAAACACAAAATCCCCGACGTAAATTACGTCGACATCATGACGTTTACGAGAATTTTGAACTGCGTCATAGCGATCCGGTAAAAAATACTTCCTCAACACCAAATATCACGGAAAATGTCCGCTTATCAACATTCGTATCGAATGCTTATATTATGTTAAAATCATCCGAAGAGAGTTTATTAATTGATGAACATCGAAATAATAGTGGCGACGTACAAACACAACATGGAGGCTCACCACATCATACAAAACAATTGAAACGTGTCACACAATTACAACAACAACAGCAACAAACCCCAACAAGTCCCACACATTATAAACAACCTCCCACACCGGATCATCCCCCGCCAACACCAATGCAAGCAGAGAATACGATACATGATCGTATTAGGCCTTTAAGTCAGGTAAGAGAACCATTGTATATTACGTATGCAAGAATCGCATGAAACAATAAACAAATTTTGTGTTTATAACCAAAAAAAAACAATTATTTAAATTATTTGCCTGCGGTATGTTCAATAATTTTTAACTAGTGTGTATCATGTGTGTTTGTATGCGTTTAAATTAGTAGAAGTTAATTTTGAAATTAATGTAATATAAGTTTTACGTTGCCATAGAATCGCAAACTCGAAGGTTCAATTTCATTGTTAAAACGGTAGGAAAAATTCTAGATTTGGCATAAATTTAAAAACCAGTCACCAAAATTCTATCATGAAGATAACTTTTCTGAAAACAAGAAATATATATCTTAAAAATATATAAAATTTATAGTATTTTTTAAAATAAATAAAATATCTAGTAGAAATATTTTAAAAAAATGGCGTATCTTGACTGTTTTTCGATTCATTTTTCAATTGCTTATGATTCGAAAACGGTGCTAGGTTTTTGAATACTCAAGTTCCTCCAGATCCTGCTCTATTTCGAAGAGTATATAATTGGTTGATTTTTTTGAAGTGGTTTAACGAATTCTAGTACAGTATTTAAAATGCTTCCAAAATCGAGGTCGATATTCGGTCGACTTTTGCTGATTTTGTAATTACTTGAGTTGTGTTCGAGTCTTCCAAAATTTTACTCTTTCCACTTTTGAACATTTTAAAGCTGTCTGTAATAGACGAAACATATCAGACATAACAGACGAAAAAATAGGCAAAGTAATTTTCTTAAACAACTATTCTCTACAAAATCACACTCAAACCTAAAGAAAAACTTTCTATAAATACTTGAAAAACAACTCAACTCACTTATTAGACCATATTTTACTGTTTCCGTCGGTTTATTAACACTTACCAACATTTTAAAGATATCTGTAATGGGCGAAACATGTCAAATTTAAAGTAAGCTAAATACTTTAATTAAATAACTAATCAAAATTAGAATTATAAAAACACTTCCAATAAATGCCTGAAAAATAAGTCCCCATTTAAGAATAAGAATTTTCCAAGGATAAAAATTGATAGGTGATCTTATATTATATTACATAATTTCTTAATTAATAATTAATATTAATTGTTTTTTTACTAATTGGCAATTTTTATTTTATAAATTATTTATTTTATATTTTAATTTTAAAGTAACCGTGATTTTAGGCAAAACCCAAAGAATTCCAAAAAAAATCTCATTTTATCCTACCTAAAAGCATATTTTACTACTAGTTTCTTGCTTTTAACCCAATTTTGATCTCATTTATACTTCTTTTAGTATTTCATAAATCAAAGAACTTCCAAAAAAAGTATATACAAAGTTTTAACTGTAGTGTAATACAATTTGCCTATAATTACAAATAAAGTAAATCGAATCTTGGGTGCAATCAAGTTAATAACTAATTATTTTTTAATTATTTAAAATAATTAACAGCTCAATAGTTCTAATAATTTTGTGTAATAAATCAATCTTAAGATTTAAAAAATTTTATTGGTGCTGAAATATTCTTAGAGTAAGTTTCAAATAAGATGACCCTCTTGGTTTTATATTGAAAAGTGTAATATAAAATTTAATGTTAAAAAGCGTGGTTCTTATATCTAATTATCATGCCAAATATCGTAATATTAGGGTAATTTTTGAGATATTTGTGCCCAAAAATTGAAATATATTCAATGTATATTGCATTAGGCATTGCGGTTTTCATAATGTCTCATTTTTTTTCAAAGAGTCATTATCATATTGTCATCGATTAAAGGACCAATAATTCGGATATCAGAAAATAACTAAAATTAAGTAGAAAGATTTTTTTCATCAGTTCAAATACATTTTTTGAATGCCCATATTATTAGGAATTTACTCTACATCATCAAAATCACAAAGTGGCCAATATCAACTTACTTAAAAAAAAAATTCTCATTTTAATATTTAAATAAAATAAATGCAATATTTTATTCGCAATAATTAAGTGCCTTATCTAAAATCATAGAGTAGACATTTTTTATTACTTATTATTATTAATTAGAACAAAGTTTTTATAAATTATATCTTAAATAATTAACTAAACTAATGGTGTCATTATTGTTTTAGAGAAAGGTCATTGGACCCAAATTTTATTATGCATTTTTTTTTAAATTAGCATTTAAATTTGTATATTATGATTATTATTATTATGTGAAACACATTTTCATACATAATTATATAATAGTTTAAGTGAGAATAAATAGGATAAAGCTATATAAATTATTATCTATAATGACATATTTATTTTAATAATTTTGCATGCACTAAAAATTTAAACAATACACCCAAACACCCATTATGTTTATACAATTAAAAAGACTGAATTGGTATATTATTTAATAAAAACACAAAATTATCCTTCACATCATAAAATGTAAATAAATTAAGTTGTCATATGTTTATTTATATTTTAATTATTTTAAATTATTATCATGTGAAAAATAAATGATATTCATTTTTATAGACATTCAAATTTTATATCAATTACTACGATCGTTTTACATTTATGTCACGTTAATTGCCTAAAATAAAAAACAGTCAACTATTGAAAAATACAACATTAGATTAAGAATGAGCTTTTCTTTCGCGCTCTGTCATTGTATTTTTTCTTCGTTTTTCTTTTATCCAATATATAGCAGAACTCTGGTAGGCAATTTATATTACATAAATGTAAAACAATCGTAGCAATTGATATGTAATTTAAATCTGTATAAAATTAAAAATTTTATAAAATTCTATTCATTTTACGGTTTTTAAATAATTTATCGAAAATTTGTCATTATAGATTTGTTTATAGGCTCGGTATGTATGAATGTGCCTTTATGTATAAATTGTATTATATTTTGCTTGAATGCATTTGGAAAAAAAAATAAGCAGTATTATTGCCAAAATGTTATGTTTTCTGTTAAAAATTTATTATTTTATTTAAAAAAAAAAACAATAAGAAACTGTTTTTTCTATTTATTTTATGTTTTTTTTTATTCTTAATTTAGTTTTTCCTTTATTTTTCCTTTACTCTCCAAATATATTTTTTCTTTTGTTTAATTTTATTTATGATTTTATTGATCGAATTAACAAAATTTTTATTTCAAATTAAATAAACAAAATTATTCTCTTCAGCTAAACAAATAATTATAGGCCGAGAATGCAATAGTAAAATACTGCATGTGCATCTTTGCACTCTCATATTAATTAAACAGCTTGTTTATGAAAATACGAAAATGGGGAAAAAAGGGATAATGGGATTGATTATGTTATTTGTTTCTGGATAAAGGTAGGATGTGTTTGTGTAATATAAAATGGGTTGAAGCTTTTTAAAATATGCTTCAGTGAGTTAAGCAATAAGGCAAAATTCTTTTTTGCCAGTGTCTTATCGATTTATCAAGAAAATACCGTAAATTATTAAATGGATAAAATATTTTAAGGTACTTTTAATTTCCCACTATTTTTAACGACAATTTCCATAGTTTTGATGCAAATCATTACAAAGAAAATCATCCGTAAGTATCTATTAAATTACGTCACAATTTTATACGCTAGTTTATGAATCTATTTTAAAACCTTTTTGAAAAAGATTTTCTTCAATATTCTTTTTTTGAGGTCACATCGCATTAAATCTGTTCAACTGTTTTCCGAATAAAACATACAATAAGAAACTATTTTTCGGTACCTTTCATTGATAATTTCTTTCATTTGAATGGAAAGTAAAATCTTAATGCGACAATTGAAAATTTTATATTTTCCTGAAGATTTATTAAGCATAATGTGTAGATCTTTTACGATTTTACTCCATTAAGTTTATGTGTCAAAAAATATTGTCTTCATTACTCTTTTTTTGAGGTTAAATAGCATTAAATTTGTTCAACTGTTTTCAAAAAAAAAATCTCAATGACTGTAAATTTTATATTTTCCTGGAGATTTAATAAGCATAATGTGTAGGTCTATTACGATTTTACTCCATTAGGTTTATGTTATATCAGAAACAATTATAATGATATGTATAAACCATTGCCTATATTCTCATTATAAAATAATCACAAAATCTTTATTCTTTCATATATTATAATACGAATAGATATTTATTTCTCTATAAGGTGTGCTTTGATATTATTACGTAGTCATTTATGATTCTAGAAATCTTTTGATCAAGATTATATCATTGTTACCCATAATGAAACATGTTTGATGTTCATGTAAGTATGTAAAAAATAAAATAAGTGTATGATCAAAATAATAATATTTTAAAAAGCTTTTTATTTATTCAAGGAAGTGATTGAGGATCATATCATGTATGAAATAGAGCATGTCGAAATGGACTTGAATAAGCAAAAATCAAGTACTGGATTTTGTCAAGAGAATTGAGTGTTAAGATTAGACAAAATATTAAGGGTCTCCATGTTGCCAGGCCTATTTTTTTAACAAATTTTTATTATAACCTCTCATTTTTTTCGAAAAATTCTCTGTTTTCGTACTAGGAATGATTTAAGTTCGAAAACAAACAACAAAAAATCAAAATTTCATGAGGATCATAAATTCTGTGAAAATAAGAAATTGAGACGTTGCATAAAAATGTAATTAGGTATTTACGCGAGTACTTTAAAAAAGTATGCAGTAGTATGTCGTGGAAATCATATTTAAAAATAATCATATTTAAATTATAAACGTTAAAAAAATTTTGTTAACCCATTTTACATAAGACAACTATTACAATAACCACAAATCTTATAAAACACCAAAAAAGGGGGATCGTAAATGAATTGTTCAATGTTTTCATACTCAAGTATCTCCAGATCCTGCTCTAGCATGTAACAAAATATCAAAAAGATTTTAAAAAAAAAATGTTTTTACAAAATGTTACGTATTAATTTCCTTTATAATATATTTGAAAAAAAAATCATGACTTGATAATCATTTTGATTCCATCATTTTACAAGAAAAATAACAATTTTCATTTGAAGTGTAATAATGATGTGTAGAAAATTTTTACCGGGTAATTTTCAAATTTATAGGTATGAATTACGCAGCACGTCAAAAAATAAGGTTATGATTTTCTATAATAGTGGGGTTATAGTTTAATGTCAAACAAATTTGCTAAGAATTTTTGTTGAAAAACTGCTGTAAGTATTTAAATATGATAGAATTATGCTTTTTTACATATTTTTAGAAAGGAAAATATTTTATTTTCCTTAAAGAAATGCTTTAATTAAAAACCAACGAACAATAGCTTAAAGCGCAATGTTAACCATCAACTCAAAACTTCAATAAATTGAAAAGTGGTATTATGTCTTTGACATATTACCCACATTTTGATCCGGTCTTTCCAAAAAATTAAAAGAAAAAATTTTATGGCCGTCATCAGACTGTGCGTTATATTTAGTCAGTGCTTAGAGATTTATTATAGGAAACACATCTAAGGTCAATCAAGACCTTCCATAAAGAATTTGATATACATATTTTTTGTTGTTACATTCTCCGCTTTCTGATATTAATAGGAATTGTCAAATAATATTTACATACATCCTCCACATTAATCGACTGTCCACTTCCTCTTCATTAGGAAGTCTTAAATGTCGTTCTATTCAATTTCTGATCAAATCTTTGTTCTTGTTGCTACAATTAATTGATGTAAATCACATAGTTAATAGATTACCATATTACCTGTACTTAAATAAATTGCCTAAAGAAATATTTATATTGCAATTCAGATATTTCAACATTATTTAGTAAGTTCAATGGCTTTATTTGTGTATATCTGAATTTTCAATCAATTTCGTAATTACCGAAATGTATATACTATTCAATGAATCTTCAATGATTTTAAAACATGCATATTATAATCATTAAAACATTTTAGAAAAATTTCAATTGACTATGAGCAAGAAATTTTTAAACGCCATTTTAAAGATCTAATAAAATTTCCTCACGCAAAAGACACATCCGGTTATAAAAACCTGCATACTTCTTTTCCTAAATTTTCCCGATGTATACTTCAACCATCTGATATCTCTTTTATTCTGCTTAATGAAACTAGTAAACAGTTTTCTTTGTTTTACATTGTTTTGTAGACTACGATTTTCCGAGGCTTTATTACTTCCTTGATTCTGCTGCTGCCTCTATCATTCTCGATTACAAAAATTCGAGCTGTTTCATTTATTTTTGCATTATTTCTCTGGCAGCGTCTTTCAGTGTTTCATACGAAGCTGCAGTTATTATTATCTTTTCATGCTTTCTCGCCTTTGCCTTAGAATTTTCATTACTAAATACATTATGCGTATAATAAACTTGGCCTCGCGGTGGAATAAAATATAGTGCAATTTAAAGAATATGCTAGCTTACAAAATTATGTCATTAATGCAGAGTTCAGAAAGTCCTCTCTTAATTGATAGAAATAAAAGAATCTGAAGTTTATTTTTTATTTAGAAATTGAACGAGACTATAAGATGAAGATAAATCTAAAAATATAGTCTTGTAGATGCATTTTGAGGTAAGAGCCAAAGGCTTATCAAATCTGTCCAGGAATTCGGCCAATGGAAAAAAAAATGCTTTATTCATAATACAATTTCCTTCTCTGCTGATTTTGAATATATCTTATATCTGCAAATTTTTAATAATTATGGATCAAAAATGGTGAGACTTATATTTTAATTAGGCTATTTTGTGTTTCGTTTACGAATATCTATCTTTCAATATATTCTTGTTCCGCTGTAACTTTCGTACGTGATTTTGATGAAATTGGGTATGCATGTTTATACTAATTTATAAATTTACTATATAGTTTGTTCATCTGCATCTTAAGGGGGGGGGGTGTATTTAAAAAAAACCCTTTTTTCTATACAAGCTAGAAAAATGTAGTTTTTTGCAATCAAAGCGAAATGATGAAAGAACGTTGAACAACTACAATTTTTTGCATCTTCCTCCTATTTTGGAAAATCTTAAAAAACACCAAGTTTTTCTACGAAAGCTAGGTTAGGAAGACGGATTTGTTTGTAATCGATATGAAATCAAGACAAATAGAGAAAATTTCACAGCTACTACTACTAATATTATAAATATAATCAGTAATCTAATACTTTAATTTTGCATTATAATACAGAGAAGAACAAGTCCTAAGTAATTTCTACAACATTCTAATTCTACATTTTTAGTTTATAGGTTCGTGTTAATATTATAATAATTATTATTAAACTTGTTTTATTTATTCATAAAAATTCAATAATTTATTTCTAATATTTATACTTCTAATATATGCATTTAGATAAAATATAATTTTTTTTCCTATATATATATTATGTATATTCAAGACCCGTCCCAATCAGACACAGCAGACACATAGATATACATAGTAGAGATAATATACATTTATAGTAGTGATATCAAACATGGTAATGGTATGCTCGCTCATAAGCTAATATGATGTTAGTAAACAAACATACATTATAATCTAGACAAGTAATTCCCACACGATTTTTGTCACATTTGGTTTTTTGTTTAAAATATCTTTCTCTGTTATGGAAGAGTGTTGCTTACCACACTTTTTTTGTTGTTTTTGTTAGGATCATGTACCAATCAAATATTCAAGGATATTTGGATATCTTCTTATTAAAAAGCAATCATTTCATTTGTTTGTAAGCCAAAGGTCAAGGGTAATTCGGGGGAAAACGAGTATCACACAGATATGTAATTTACACACATTCACTATCTGGTAACTCTTTGAGAATTAACTGAGTAATCATAACGTCGACTTCAATTCGTATAATTTAAGTAATTAGTAAATACTCAATTTGATCAAGTCATCACACTTTTAGAATACAACGTTTGATAAACAACTCATACTAATTTGTCTCGAAACTGTATTAAAGCCTCTATTGCCTCACTCTCTCCCATTTCGACTACATCATGTTCGTTTTTTCTTGCCATTTCTAAAGCTACCTGTTCTTGTCAGACAAACAGGCTCTACTTTAGTTGCTTTACTTCGGAAAAGCTCAATACTAAATATCGTTATCGTAATAATCCAGACAGGTCAAATCCGCAATGTCTTCATTTCTATCCCAAGATAACAGCCTTACCAAAATTTCAAATAATTCCGGTTATTTTTGTCGATTTGAACAAATATAAATCCTCCAATCTAAGTCACCCATTATATCTCCTGGTTATGTCACTGCTAAAGTGTGAAAAATAAATAGGATTATCGTGTCCAGGTCACTCTTTTATCCGATTATTCGACTCTAATGAAAATTGGAATTTGAAATCAGTTTATAGTAATAAGACTGTTGAGTCAACTTTATCTTATCTACAACAATAAATTCTTAGAAATAAAACGAGACACCTCAAATTCTTTTCTATAGAACCATCACATTTATTTCATAAAAATATGATAGTTACTCACATCACATAATACCACCACTCACTTAATCGAATCGAATATATTTATATACAATTTAATCATATGTCTAATAATAAACCAGTAAACAATTTCATTCAAACATATATTGTTTTTGAAAAAAACCTATTTCTTAATTACTTCTTCATTATTTTATTTTAAGAGTATTAAAGAATCTATTTGAAAATAGAAAAACTTACCGTCTATTTTTAAATAGAAATTTATTTCTTAGTAATTTTATTATTTTTGTACCCCATACCGTCCGTAGACATATTAAACTGTTTTGTTTGTTCGATTGTGTTTCGAAATGTATTGTAAACTTGCATGTATGCATGATATGTTGTGATTTGTGGTGGTGAAATGCTAATTTAATGTGCTTCTTGTGAATTGTTATAATGTTTTTTTTTTTTTTTGTGTTCAAATATAATATTTAAATGATGACATCCAAAGAATATCAATTAATACAATCACATTGTAAAAATGTATTAAATAATTTAATAACAATTATATATTATTTATCAACATCCGGTCATGATGTTGATGCTGACAATAATGTGAACAATAATAATAATGATGGTAATGACAACAATTATTATTATCAACAGGAATATAAACGACGTTCACGTGATATTGAAACTGAAACGGACGAAGATTTTCTAATGTTTCCGGCATTGGATGAATCAAGTGGTAGTTTATCGAGTAGTATTTCATTATCGGATCGAAGTATATCGACTGATAATAATGTTGAAGAGTTTGTTTGTGATGTACCATTTGCAGGTAAGATGAAATTTTTTTATTTTTTTTAAGGTGACCAATAACGGTTTTTACTCCATCTTTTTTAACTCATACTGTCTTGTTGCCTGCCTGCAAAAAAATTGCATATGGAATTTTAACCGTTTTCCCGTGATTAATCGTACTGAAAATTTGTCGCCAAACTGTGACGATAAAATTGTTGTATCAAATTTTCGTTTGAAAAATATAAATTATAGTAAAATTTTGGATTTGTTACACTTAATTTACAAGCGAATCCAAAAAAGTGCTAGAGTCCTTTTGGCTCATGAATCGGTACATGTTTTTCCGTGACTAGTTAAACCATAAAAAGAAAATCGAATAAATTAGGTCGAGATGTTAGGTTTCGTATTATTATCAAAAATTTTTCATTGAATTTCGGTCTATTTTTCGAGGTCTAAAACTTTTGTGCTCTTTTATGCCATCTTTCTAGAAACAGCCATTTAAAAAATTCCTTGTTAGACGTCGACTTTTTGTAAGTCTTCCCCAGTTCCATTGACAGTTTTTTACATTTTTCCATCTAAAAAGTTCACTAGCATACGGTATTCAAAAATTCACTAACATAAAAAAGTTACTGTTTTTGGTAAAACGATCAAATATTCAGGGCTGATTTGCCTATCTGACATACTAATTCGTGTGAACTACTTCACCTTATGAAATCAGGAATTAAAATTTAGACCCGACTTTGAATATTTTGGAAAATAATACTACAAAAAAGAATTTATTTTTTTCTTGTTAAATTTTTTCCCATGTTTTTGCTTTTCCAAATTTTTTCCCATGTTTTTGCTTTTCCAATTTTTTAATACTGGTTCTCGAAAATTGTTTCAGTGTGCTAAATTTACATTAATTTCCTGAAACAGTGGCGAATCTAAACAATTCATGGAAAATGTATCAAACAAAAGTTGTTTATATTTTAATAACAAGCACTTTCTATATTTAAACTTGTCGCCTAGCTCAAATGAATAAAATACTGGGTTACGTATCCATGTAATCCTTTGAATAATTCTGCGGATTTCAAAAATTTCAGTTTAAACTTTTTTTGGGTAGAGAGAAGACAATGGACCAAAATAGAATACTAAAACTTTTTTAAGTTCCTTCAATATTTTTAAGCATTACAAACTTAAGACTAAATTTAATTGACCCTCATATATTTTTTATTTATTCTTAGCATACAAATACTATACATAAGTTAATTGTTTTATATAGGCAACTTTAATCTCTCCTTTGTAACAAAATTACCTATTTTCGTGTATTATATATTCGATTATATTATTATATTTATACCTTTGGTTGAAAATTCAATTGAATAGAACTTACATATGAAAAGATTCAATTTGATACAGATTTTGAATAAGAGAACTTATAGTATTTAATTTAAGTAAGTTTATCATCTATACCTTCTAAAATAATTGATAGACGTGTGGAATAGAAATTTGTTTTAATATTTACATTTGTAAATAACTTGTATGTTTAAATGTTAGGTTATATGTCTCTAGTCGATGAATGTATAACACTTAGATTATGTAGGTATGTGTATCTACTAGGTGAAGTACACTGTCTACAAACACAAAATCTATATCACATTCGGGATATTTAAGAAGCCTCTTTAGATCAATTTATTAATATAAAGGAAAGTCAACTAGATTGTAGAAAAGGATATCAACAAAAAATCTGGCTGGACAACATTTGAATCCTATTCCAGAAGCCACAGCCTAAGGTTGTCCGTTAAACATTATATTCTCATACTTAATCGCCTTTTATTGCGGGTTCGTATCCAGGCAGTTTGATCAATTATAATAATAATATTAAAAGGGTGGTTGAAAGTAACTGATTTCACCAACATAATCACAATACAATTTTAATCTTGTGCAAAAAGGTATCTTTGCCTTCAGCTGATGGAATATTCCAAAAGAGGGTATAAAGGACCAAAAAGTCTGGGTACAAGGAACGCGGTTGCGATTCGGTTCCTCTCTTAATATACTCTACTCACATTTCACATTTTAAGACTTGATAGATTTGGATTAAAATTTAATTTCAAATAATGACGTTCATAATCTAGACAAAAATTTATACTACTACTAGTGAGAATTTCATGAATCAATTATTATTAAAACATTGTATTTGTATTTTACTACATGGCTAACAACTCTCTCCACTCACACTCTGACAAATAAACTTCTAGTTTCGAGATAAGACAACTACTATATTTTCTGTATGTATGGAACCTATTCTTTTTCCAATCTTCTTTGGCTGATTTTTGGACTCTTGTGATATATCTCCATTTTATTCGATATATTTCTTTCCAAATTGTAATGAAAGACTCTGTACTTTATCATTATACACGAAACTTGACTGTTTATTTACATATGAACACACAATTTTCAAGAAATACGAGACATTTTGTCAATTCATTATAAACATTGACAGCAGAGCAAAACACTACTAAGCTATGCTATGCAATGCAAGCAATGAGTTAGTTACATGAGAGCTATAAACGTAATGTAGATACATATAAGATATAAGTTACAATACAACTCTATAATATATCGCATAGTCACAAACTAAAACAAATATTTAGAGATCGTGCCACATAGATGATGTTGAGTGTATTTCACATTTTAAGGTAACAACAATCGTCGTCGACGCGGCATTAAATAAATAAATACATACATTTATAGGTTAACAATTTACAAGACTCAGATGTATGTAGAAGGTAGAGAGATATAAATAGGAAATTGGTAAAGCCCAATTTAAGCAAATAGACACTTGACTAGACTCAATAAAGCTTTCTGCAAACTTATATAAAATGTACCACCATTTAAAATGATGTTAAGAAAATATTTTAATAGTATTGATTAAGTAATGTAAAATTAATAATACGTGAAGATAACTAATAGAGTTAATTGTTTGGATACTCGAAACATGATTAAATTTCATTGTTTGGGCTATTTTCAATTAGCATTCATAAAATACTATAAATATCCAGTCTATACAATTATAAATGTATAATAATTAATATGTATTGTGATTTCATGTATATGTTTATTAGCCAAATTTGAGCTAAAATTGTGAAGAACTCAAACATTTTCAATGTTTTTAAACAAAAGTTCGTTTCAAAAAAATAAACATTTGAATTTTTTTCCATTTTTTATAGTTTAAAAGTTGATTCAAGGATCCATTGGACCGAATGGACCGAGTTTGCTCATTCATGAACTAAAACTCACTTTTTATGTTTAGAATACGTCACCAACATTTCAGCTTGCTATCTCTTTTTATTTTTGAGTTATCGTGATGAAGAACGGGCGGACAATCGGAAATGGACTAATTAAGTGTTTCTTGAATACCTACACCAAAATTTTGTTTGTTCGGTTAATATTAGGCAGCGTTACAAACTTTAGACTAAAATTAATATACTCTGACATATTATGTATGGCGAGTATACAAATAATAAAGTGATGAGGGGAAAATCGAAATTAGATTCCTAATACCTGGACATGGTTTTTAGTGTATTCTTCAAAATTACTTGTCTACTGCTGGTCAAGATGTCTACTAATGTAAAATGTTGTAATGGAACTGTCATAAGCAAATTAAATTATGCGATTCTGTCAAAGCAATGCAAAGAACTCACAGTTTCTCCAGTAAAATTGTTTCCATGATAAATGAATCCGAAGTTATTTCTTCAGACGAAAATAGCTTACCAAGTCCAGTTAAATGACCCAGCTATGACTAAATACATTTCCGCGAAATCTGAGTAATTGTGGAAGATTTGTTCAAGTCACTCCTAAATAAGAGGCTTCCCGGCCCACCATGTTATAAGAATCACATACTCATGTGTGTGATCCATTCCGTTTGACGTTACAATGACTTGGAAATATAATAAATTATAACATGTAATTCGGTGCCAAACAATTTAGTTGCTCAAATCATATATAAACAATCCGAATGTAAGAGAGCGTAGAAAATATACCTATACATTGTTCGTGTAACAGATCTGAACATCTGCCAATAAAGATAGATGTCTTTGTTTTTGTCCTCGAATTTATTTACCTAAATTGATTTAAGCCTACGATATATCCACCTTATTTTATCCATTTAGATTTTCAGTAACTTAATGCTAACAAATAGTTGATGTTCAACAACCAATTTACTTATGATAGTTAACATGAATATCAAAGTAAATTACATTATTTATCATACATTTAATATTACATATAACTTAATTTATGATATTAGCAGTGAATGTTTTATTAAATCAATATTTATTTTTATTAAAACGAATTGATCGAAATATAAAAATCGACTTAAATTAAAAGTCAAATATGAGATTTCATGATACTTTGAATTCACGCTAAATAAAGGACAATCGATGACGCAACATTATTTACAATTGACCGGCGTCCACAACGCTACGGATACCGTCAGTTATAAATCTGCGCGGACGATGTCATGCTTATACAAGCGTAAGCATTGATTACACAGCTGAAAGTCTTGTAATATCTCCTCTTGGCTCAAGTACTGATAACGAGGGAAATGCTACACCATACTTTATTACAGAACTAAACGGGTATAAATAAAATGTTTTCTGGTTACGGAATCCTAGCTTATAAATACTATTAAATTACGAAGCATTGAATCTAGTTCCATGCTTTCCTAACAATGTTTCGTTCTTGTTCCATAATCTCTTCTAATAAAATTATGGGTTCCATTCAAAATTAGCATCCCAATCCATTATCCGTCTATATAGAGCTGTATTTGATGATTTCCAATTTCAAACCAACAAAAATAAAAATTTGTAATAAGTAAATAAAAATTTTGATTTTTGTACGGCTTATCTCCGTTGATTTTAAAAATGCACCGTTGGTTTTAAAAACACAAGCCTTTTTGATATTTTCGATTATTTCAAGTGGAATTATACTTAAGCTCTTAATAAACCCTTAAACATGCCTTTGGCCTTGCTTTCATTAAGTGGATTTCACTTAACGATGCTATAATAAAGTAATGTATTTACTCTTGTAAAAATGTTTACTTAAAAGCAAATGTTTATTTTTAAAACGTATTACGCCTCCAAAAACTTGTACTAATTATGTTTAATTGAAATTTCAAGTTAAAAATTGCAAAAAGATAAAATAACGCATTCTTGTAGAATATATGTCCCCGAATTATTTGTAATATTTCTCAGAAAATTGTTATAAAATAGAACGGGCAAAAATTAGATCATATTTAAAAAATATGAAACTTTTTAAACAAACATTATTTGACCGATATGTCTCTATACGATTGTGTTTTTCCATAAATCATTAAAAAAAAAATTTATAAAAATACAGCAATATTTATAAATTTTAACATAAATTCTGCTTACTTTATATAAAATTTATACTTTTTTTTCTTAGTATTAAATTTTACAAACAGAATCATACAAACCTGATTTCAATTGGTAAACAATTTATATTAATAAAAAAAAATAATAATCATTATTATTTTAATAAATAAAAATTTATTGTGACTTACCGATAAAAATGACTTTACATCATTTCAAAAATGGGAAATTTTTCTTTTAATTAAAAATAATATACACACAGTGAAAGAATATTCTATAGAAATTCATCATGACAAATAAATTAAAAATGCATAAAATTGATTTTTGATAACAAAAATTTCAATTTTGTATATATTAATATTTATACATTCTTAAATAATCGAATTGATTATATTTAATGGTGTGTTTATAATAACTAGTGTGTACAAAATTAATTTGTGAATAATTATTTGACAATTTTATTTAAAAACAAACAAAAAAAAAGGTGTACTGTTATGGCAAAAGCATGCTGCACTTGCTGTGTACTAACAGTGTTCAAATGTTTTATTTGTTGCTGTATTCAAGAGACTACAAATATTTTATCAGGTTACATTTGATACGTATGTTTTTATTAAATAAATGTTTATATTACTAACCTTTTTAATATAAAATTTGAATTCCTTGCTATTTAATTAATAATATTAAAAATTATAATCATTAACATCGACTTATATTTACTTAAATATATCGTTCATAGGTACAATTTACCAATAACTGCCAAAATGCAACCTCGACTATCTAGTGTGAAGTTTGTAGTAAGAATCGAAGGAGAAACATGTGCGTTTTCGTTTGCGAACATTAACATTGTAATTTTTTCACGAGCTCAATAAAATTTTTAGCTCTTTATATAGACTATATATCTTATTGGTGCATAAGTAAATGAAGCCTGTAAATATGAGATCTATTATTTTAATACACTAACACCATCTTTTGGTCAATAAGTGAACGAATACGAATAATATGTTGAATCAAATAATCAATAATATACAATAATCATAATAGGACCGTAGTCGTTATACATAGTGGATAGTGGGTGACGGCTAGTTGTAAGCAAGCGTTTCGCAATCATTTTTGACATATATGAGCATAAATGTCAAAAGTGGCTTGCAATACGTTAGCTTACGTCTAGCCGACAAGCGACTATCATCTACAACAACTCTAAGCCAAAAAAAAATTTTTTTTAATCTATTTCAAATGAAGCTTTTATGATAGGATTTCAAAGTTTCAAAAAAATGTATAATATCGTGAATTTATTTTTTGTAAAAGTTCACTTTGGTAATAGTGTCTTAATTATAATTTATTTCATGGTTAGACAAACATTCAACCGCAATTTTAAACGTTTACACGTGGTAAAATATCGCTAAAACAATTCTTGTTTTTTAATTAATACTTAAAAGAAAAAGAAATTGTAGTAAATAATGATAAAATGCAATTTATTTATAATTTCTAAGATAATTTAAGAATCTTTTTTTTTTTTTGTATGAAATAATAACTGTTGCAATAAATAATGCATCCAATAAAAAACATTTATTAATAAAGAAATAATTTAGAATGATCGTAATAAGAAACATTTATAAGAATCTTTTATTAAAGAATAAATTGTTCGCTTTATAAACATTTGTGTAGGAAGCTTTCATGTTTATATAATCTTAGAACTTAAATTATAATAATATACAAAAAGGAAAAAATCTATTCTATTGCAAAAAAAAATTTGTTGCCACGCGTGACAGAACTTTCTTCACTTCTATCAAATTTTAATAGGAATATTAATCTCCTCCTTCTTTTAAATTTACCAAGAAAATGTTTCAAATAAAAGTTGTAGATATTGATAAGACTAGCAAATGTGTAACAAGTTTAAAAAAAATAACCAATAAACTCTACCCCTCCTACCTGGTAAGGACTCTGCTTATTTAAATTTTCCCAAGGAAAAATTTCAAGTAAAAGTTGTTGGAATTGATAACTTTAGCACTTATACCAAGTTAAAAGAAAATAATTGTAGCCATTTTTTAGTAATTCATGAAAAATCTTAAATTTTCTTCAGATGGAATACATTATGAGAAAGGTCGATTGTGACGAAATTTTTCTTTTGGTGATAATGCGTCCTTGGATCACCGAAAGCTTAGATATAAAATTTGGTGATTATATTTGGTTTTAGTTCGTAAGATATCTTGACCACAGACAGGCAGACAGATCAATCTCTAAAAACCATTTTTTTTTTAACTCAAGGAACCACATAATTGGTATATCGAGTAAAAACTTTTCTTATCAATAAGAGGATGCCTATCTTCGAAGAAATCGTAATTCTAAATGAATCTAATAATTTTTCAAGCACTATTAATGTCTAAATATCTGTTAAATCCTTATCATAGTATCCAAAATATTTTTAACAAAAACAAAAAACTTTTTTTTTTCAATGATTGATTTTAATTAATATTGAAGGTCATTAGTCAATAAATTCAATTAAAATTGTCATCGTCAATTACCAACAATTCCAGTCTGCTGCTATACGCCAAACCCTGTTTTATTAATTTAAACAATAAATAATACAAATACTCGTTCGTCAGTTATTTTTAATAGTCTGTGTAAATAGTTATTAAATAAACTTTTTTTGCAAAATAATAAAAATTCTAGTCGACTATTAATTTTAAGAGTTTGTTTAGACTCTGAATCAATCAAATATCTGCAATTTCTCCACATTGCTTTAAATTATATTTTATAATGTCTTACTGTCTGTCAGCATGTTCCCCTCATAATCACAAAATACGATTCGTCCCTTAAAAATAAAAGAATTATTCTTTGGGCGCACAAGTTTAGAATATATTGTTTAATAAGTCTTTATTTTACACCATTATAGTAATACAAGTCAGCTTAAAAACTATAGCACCTAGCCTAAGCTTTATCTATAATACATCATCATATATATTAGTTACATCGAGATTACAATTTTTAATAGCAAATAGAAATTTTAAATAAAAACCATTGAAATAAAACTTAAATTATATGGATGGATAAACCATCTCTATAACTGCATTTTCTTGATAAATGAAGATGCAACATTAGTCCAAATGAGGGTTGCGCGTACGTGAGTACTGGGCGGATTTAAACTGGGCGGATTTAAACTGGGCATTTTTAAATGGACACGTTCACACGTATTCATTTTTTTTTAGGTCAACTGTTCACTATCTATTTTATGAAGCAGATGAAACAAGCTTAGAAATATCATATTTATAAAAAAAAACAATTTAATTTATAATTAAGTTTTATATCACACCATGGCGCCACAATTGTTTTTTTTTATAAATATGACATTTCTAAGCTTGTTTCATCTGCTTCATAAAATAGATAGTGAACAGTTGACCTAAAAAAAAATGAATACGTGTGAACGTGTCCATTTAAAAATGAATAGTCAACAACAGTGAATAAAAACGGTATTCAAAAATGGATGGAAGGAATGTTTTATTTAAAATTAATAACGTGTTTTGTGCATCTATCGGTTTTAAATAATAATAATGTCTGTAATCTCTGTATAATGTAATATATATATATATAATATATATATATATATATAGCTTGACAAGCGACCACCACATGGTGAAGAAGATAATAGACCTTGAGGACAGTGTGCCAGACTTAACTTGAATATTCTTATCCAAAAATATGGAACAGGGATATCAATTTCAGAATAAAATCTTTAATTTACAAATTTTCATATAGTTTTTGTTAAAATTTGTTATTTCATAGAAAAATGTCTGCAAAATTTTCTCAAGGGTCCATAAACAATGTAGTTCTATTCCCATCGATTTCGAAACTTTCAAATCATAGTCGGATTTTTAACTGGAACCGAAAAAACAACTGATTTTTCGATGAGGAGAAAGTTGTTAAATAATTAAATCCAGTACAAATTTTTAATTTAAGGGTTATCATCCCAAAAGACGTACTTGGGCCTAGTACTATTATATTTCTATTCAATATATTCTCAATCTTAATTCAAAAAACATTCCAAGAATCTGATCTTTTGTGTCTACGCTATAATAATTAATCATTATCAATAATCATTGATTTATTCAATGTGAAAAATAATTCATCACCAAGTACATATTGTTATCAAAATGTTAAAGACCTCAAAAAAATATTTATAATCAAATAAGTAAATCAACCTCGTTACCATTTAACACAATTCTGAACGTCTTAATAATATTAGAGCAGGGTATGAAGGTACTTGATTCCTATTCTAAGAAATGAGTATGCAATAATCGGTCATGCATTCTGTAAATAGGTTGGTGTTAAGAATAATTCAAATATTAAGAATCCGGCTGCGTTTTTGTCCAGTTATTTTACTGTACCTCCTTTTTCAATGTACCAAAAAGTTTTGGGTTAGTTCACCCATTGGTTATATGTAAAACGGACAACAAGGAAGCATTTGAATTTCGAAAATACTCAAAACAGGACAATTTTTAACAGGGCAGATTTACTCGGATCTTATTTTTTGTTTTTTTGAAAAAACGCCCTTATAATACGAAAAATGCCTATAGTACGAAAATTTAGAGTGTTTGTTTTACATATAGTGAATAAAAATAAACACTTTTAAACACTTTTAAACTCTTATAATTTTTTTTGAAAAAATGCTTCCTTTTGTTCTATAAGCTATTTAGTTTCGAAAATGAGAAAAAGAGTCACCAAAAAGTCAAAATTCTTTCAGGAAGTAAAAAATTCCTTAGCGAAAGACATTCATAACATGAAAACATAAATTATAACGAGTATTTTCAAGAAAAATTAAATTTGAAAATCTCCAGTAGAAACCATAAACCATATTTAATAATGGCGTGTTTTGAGTTCTTTCGATCTTAAATCGCTTGTAGCACAAAAACGAAGAATTTCTCGAAAACAGTGTTTATTTTTGTTCATTTAAAATTATTAGCGAACCTCCTCCCCCTACTTATTAAAATGATTTCAAATTGTAGACCACAGAAAAAAGAGACGGGTCTAAAAAAAAATTGGTTCATAAACTTCTAGATCTTTTATATTTGAACTATTATTAACACAATTGTAATTTATGTTTGCATATTCAAGTACCTCCAGATCCTTCTTAATATTACATTTTTTTTAAAGTTCAAATACGACGTCATATCCCTCTTTAAAAAAAAATATAAATATTTATATAATTCTCTTTAATAAGATAAACTCAAATTCCATTTCATATAAATTATTTATACACACAAAATAGCTGATTAGATTATACCGGAAAACACACAAAAATCTATCTAAAATGCATTTTTTTATGAATTCATTATTTGTTTTTTTTTTTTTAGTCAGTAGCCGGAAGGCACAAAATATTTATTTAGACTTTTTTGTTAACAATTTACTAAAACTTTTTATTTTAAAAATTATTATTATAGTAGTCGGAATAATATATATTTTTCTGTTCACTGATTAAATAAAAAAAATGGTTTTTTGTTTTGTTATAAAAATATGTGGATAGATAAACTTCATCTATTTCAGTGATAAATAATAATTATTATATTGATATACAACATATGTATGTATATCTATCTATATGCATATAATTTGTAAGACCCTGTAATTTAAACAAACATTGTAGTCTGTATACGATACTCTGGGCTAACCATTCTATTCAGATTCGCATTATAAACCTAACTTTCTTTGGAATTTGTAAAATACGCTAACAATACAGATTTCTCTGACCAATAGTTTGACTAATTGTTTAAGAGTGATTATCCACAGCTGGTAGACTTACACAAAGGAGTGTTCTTCCAACACGCTGTTGACTTATATTATATGAAATAAACATTGCATTTCTTTCAATTTCCCCGCACAAATAACTATGTAAAAAATACTTATCCAAATGTTATAAAATTTTGTTTGTATAATGTTGACTCTCGAAAAAAAATTCTAAGATAAAAATCAAAATTTTATTTTATTTTTAGAAATGGTTTTTTCGAGAAAAACTCTTCCACAAGCCGTCCGTTTTTATGTCAATATTGTGCATACCAAATTGCAAAACATTTAGATAAATATTTTTTGAGATATTTGTGCGCGAAAATTGAAAGATATAACTCATGGGAGAAAATTATGAAAATTACAGCAGTATGTTCTGATAATTTTGTTTTTTTGAAATTTTTTTTTTTTTTAACAATAAGGTATGATATAAGTTTTTTTTAAAGTATTTAACAGTATAAGTTTTGAATGATTAACTTTTAACGATTAATGTTAACTTCCGTTAAAATTTTGAAACTTTAACGATTAACGAATGTAACTTTTTTATTAACGAATTAATGTTTAACAAACTTTTGGATTAACTGGGCCCACCTCTCTTATGACAGAGATTATTTAATAAGCACCAGGTGCAATGTAAGTTGGACTACCTGGCTAAATTTGTCTTATACAGTTTACCAGACACATTTATAGATATATCTATGTGTATAATACGTGAATAACAATTCAAAACTCACTCAATACACACACAAATACATTTAAACTTAAATTGTTTATTCAATTCACACACAAACACTAACTTAAGTTTTAAGTCAGTGAAGTTGAGTCGTCACTTGGCAGATGTGTTTAAACTTAAAACATACTACAGTATGTGTTTTAATAAACGCATCATAGTATATATACAATGATGAAGTACCATACACAAATACATACCTACCATAAACAGAATATTATCAAAGATTTAAAATATAATAAAACAATATTATATTGACATTCTATTTCTCAAAAGTAAAATAAAAAACGAATTATTATTCTTAATAAAAATAAATTAAACAATTCTTCTTCTATTATTATTAATTAAAACTTATTATTGTTAATATAACTTATTGTGTATACAGTTTTAGTGTGTTATAAAAACGTTTCGTGTTTTTTACTTTCAATTTTTATTTCAACAATAAAAAAAAAGTTAATTTTTTTTTTAAGTAAGTTTTTTTGTGTTATGCAAAAAAAATAAAAAATAGAGGAAAATTTGCCTCATATATGTGTGAGAATTAAAAGGTAGTTTAGGTTAATTAGTTTGGTTGTTTCACTTGTGCAAGTAAAAAATTTTGCAGTGTGTGAAAATTACGAAATTAGGACATGAAATTTTAAAATTTAGTGAGCTGTTTTTTTCATAGGATTAATATTGTGTTATGAAATATTGTAGTATTACTCACCTGTCGTGAGTTGAGTAATGAGATCTAATTTTAAATATGAATGAAAAACAGAAAAATAATTAACTAAAAACAAAAAATTTACCTGTGTAGTTTATAATTAATCCTAAAAGTTGCTCTTTAATATTTTGTAGTCCTAGTCATAAGCTCTTTATTATAAAGATTACTTAGTTCTTTTTTTTTTTTTTATATAATTTCACGCTTCGTTTGTATGTAATAGAAAAAATACTTCCGATCTAGAAAAAAATCAATATTATCTGGTAAAGAAATCAAACATGCTAAGATTTTATCCTTATTTATAGTATAAAATATGATCACCGTTAGTTATTGTGTCATTTTTGTATAGGTATGTTTCGTAGTTTTAGATTTTATAAAAAAATCAAACGACCATTGGTGTATTATATATCTACGACTTCAAAAATACTCGAGTTAGCAGATTATATTTTTGGTTTATTATAATCTCTGCTATAGTTATAAGAACTGTATGATAGGGTAGCTTTGCGAATCCAATAGTCTTCTTGCTTTTAGTATAATGACACAAATATCATTATAGTAGGTTTAAAAAATTTTCAAATCTAATTGAAATTTCTGAAACGATTTAAAATATGAGTTCGCTTTTTTCTTAGAACCAGTAGGCAAATATTGAGTGTTTTCTTTGGTTGGACTCGAATGAAAAGTAATTTGGTTTTAATTTTTGACCATTTGAACGATATTTGTGGTCATATTTCAACTTAAACGTGACGAATTGTGTTTTCCAAGTAATCTAACAACTGTGTAATTTCTGGAGATAGTCTCATTACGACATCCCAGAGCTATCATCACTGTGTTCTATTCTCAGTAGCGTAATCACTACTTTTAACAATAAAATTTAAAATAGAATAAGTCTTGATTTTTAACTTAGCAAAAATTTTTTTCGTTTTAGGTTTATTTAAAGGATCGACAACGGCTCTGGACGGAGTTGGTGGGGCCCGGCCAGTGCCGGCCGAACGGCCAAAAACATTACGACGCTTAAAAAATGTCTACGATACACCCACAGCAAACATCAATGGAAACAATGAACCATCGTCTCGACAACATTACGATGATGAATCACCGCAAGAGTGTACGGTCACAAAACGTACAAAGAATTCCAATAATAGTACATCATCATCACAATCCACAACGTCACAATCGAATAATGATAAAGATAAATCATTATCAATACTTAGTCCATTCGATGAACAAGAGGAATGGGCTAAAATATCTGAAATTATGGCATCGATTGGAACGGGTCTAGTACGTGAATCGGTTTTTGTTACGGAATTAGAACAAGAATTTCAAGCTCGATTAGGTTTAAGTTGTTCACAAAATAGTTTAAGTAATTTAGTGATAACACCAATTGGACAATGGCTAAGTACCTTAGGATTGGCCGAATTTGAATCAGTATTTTTAAATAATGGTTATGATGATATAGATTTTATTGTAAGTATTCTTTATTAATAGCATAAGCATTAATTTTTTTATATATTTTGGTCCTTTGAGCCGAATAAATTTAAAAAATTTTGTATTACAATTAGAATTATTTATCAGAATGGTTTTTCATGTATTAATATGTATTTTTTTCAATTTTAGAATGGTGTGTTAGAAGAAAATGATTTAAGAGAAATGGGTATTACGAATGAGGAAGATCGTACATTAATATTAAATGCATGTAAACAATTATCATATAAAATTGAAGAATTAAATTGTAAAAATTTTAATAACAATAATTTAAATGAACCAAATGATTCTGTGGAACAATGGCTACAACGAATTAATTTACAACAATATTCAGAAACATTTCGTAAACATTTATATTTAGATATGGAACGTGTTCGTCGTATTTGGGAAATAGAATTGACAGCAGTATTAGAAATACATAAAATAGGACATCGAAAACGTATATTAGCATCAGTATCAAATAAACAAAATGGTGTTGGACCAAATTTAGATGAAATTCATGCCGATTTGCATTTATTGGTGAGTTTTTTAAAGATATGAGATGGTACTACGATTGAATCCCTAATACCTCGTTGCATGAAGACATAGATGTCTTGTATATCAAAGTGGTATGATGACACTATTGTAATCAAATGAAACTATTGGAGTCTTCCAAAGTTTCCTAAAGGTTTCTGTCAAAAGACCCACGAGTCTGCTGTACTCTGATCAGCTTAAACTGAGCACACATCTTACTAAGTTGAATTTAATTTCTGTATTTTCTTTTCCAGGAAACAAATATTCAACAACTAAAAGAAGATATTCACGGAACTACTACAAATTCACAAACAACATCTATACAATCATCCAATACGAATACAACTTCATTTTCAACCGCTAACCAACAGCCACAAACGAATACTGGCACATTACGACATAATCATAAGAAAAATCGACCCGCCCCACAGCCACCTGGTAAATCAGCATCGGATTTACGTATACGTGCTCCGTCTGAACTTTTAGTAGGTGTTCCTGCCACATTACGTACACAATGGCGACATAAACCTACAGATCTTGTTGTTGGATCAATTAATTACGTAGCAAACGTAAGTCAATAAAGAGTCGTTTAGAGAAAAAGTATTTTTTTTATAAATTTTGTTATTTTTTAGTATTTGGGGTCAACTGTTGTGAAAGAATTACGAGGAACGGAATCAACCAAAAAATCTATACAAAAGTTAAAGAAGAGTACATCAAAAGATCAAAAAATATTGGACATTATTTTGTCGATTTCGTATCGGGGAGTTAAATTTTTAAACACACTTACAAGGGTAAGATAATTCATGAATATATATTTAGAACCCGTAACTAACTTTACATCAAGTAATTAGTAGGTGACCAAAGCGTATACGTTTATTGGAAAATGACAAACTTTGAGCTATTTTCCTTTTTATCCTTTAGTCCTTTTTAAATTGCTATATTTCTTGTATAAATAACAACTAAAGAATCATCTTTGATCTGCGCTGTTACGGTTTCAAATACAATAAATAATATCTCATCTGTCTTGGGGTGTATTTTTTTTCAAACGTTCAAAGTTTATTACGTTTAATTTTTTAATTTCATTGTTTCAGGAATTGGTGTGTGAACATGAAATCCGGAATATTCATTGTGCATGTCAAGATGCTGATGATTTAACACATTTTGCTTATATAACCAAAGACCATGCGACACAAAATCATTTTTGCCATGTATTTTGTGTGCAAACAATGGTAAGTCGTTAATAAAAATTCGGTTCAAAGGATCAGATTATTTAAATATAAGTTTGATCAAAATTTAACCACCTTTTTTTTTCTTTCTAAGGCCAAAGCAACTGAAATAATATTAACGTTAGGACAAGCATTTGAAGTTGCTTATCAAATGGCACTACGTGAACAACAAGTTGGTAATAAATCCGGTCATACACGATCACAATCGGCAAATCAATTAGCTGCAACAGCAACTAGCCCGTCGGATCCACATAAAACCTTAAGCAATGGTATCGGCCCACCTACATCATCGTCATCGACCAATCAACCACCAGTGACGCATGCACGATCACATTCGGTGAATGAAATTAAATTAAATGGACATCAATTATCACTAGCTCCAGCGTTATCAATGTCTACAGAGGATTTCACACGTAGTGGAGATCTTTCTACGCAACAGCAACAACAAACTCCATCAAGTCAAAAGGCTTCCAGTGCATTTAATAATGATGTATAGAATTTTTAGATAAAAAGGTTAGTAATTTTTTGTAGGGTTCGTATTTGGATTTTTTTTAAAAATTGTCAAAATTTTTTTTTTGTAAATGCTAGTCCAAACTAATAAAATTAATTTTAAAAAACAGTTACCAAAATAATGATTCTGAGGTAATTCTTTGAATATATTTACGTTTCGTGATTTAGGCACCAAAAAATATTGTTGCATTATAACTTTTGTTGAAAATCTAAAAAACTACTAACTTTTTTCTATGCAGGCAAGAAATATGTGGTTTTGTTTTATACTTTCAATATGAAATAATCAGAAAAAATATAATAGAAAAATTCATTGTTTTTGAAAAATCTTCGAAATTATCAACTTTCTATGTAAGCTAGAAAAACAGGGTTTCTTTTTTTTTGCAATCGATGTGAAATGTTATGGTCAGGTCAAATAGAAAAACTTTATATTTTCTTTTGAATCGTTTTACCTTTTGTACATCAAGGAAGTTGCAATTTTTTTTTGCTTATTTTTTAATGAGGTCTACCTACAGCTAGTTATTTCTATTCAGCATATCCTCTTTATAAAAAAGATAGCTTATGGTTAAGTCTATCACGAAACGGAAATATTGAATAAATTTATTTCAAACTCTACCTTCAGAGCTGTGTTTTTTGTATCTTTTATTCAACAACTTTTATTGAAATAACAAAAAAAAAGGACAATATATTTAGGCTGCAATAGTCTATTATTATCTATAGTCTTTTATATCATTTTCGAAAATCCGTTGAATTGACGAAATAAAAGAACACAGTTGTTATGTCCTCTACTTTGTAGCCTGTATATAAAGGTAACAAAAATTATAATTAAAAATAGTTACGTATTAATAACGAAATAAATAAATGATCTCAAAAAAGGAAACTCTAAAATAGTTTTCTATAATTTTAAGAAAACAAAAAAAAAAAAAAAAATTATATGTGATTAGTGTGATGGTTACAATTTTTCTCAATAACAAAGTTTTTTTTATCATTTTAATATTTAAGTGTTCAAATATATAAATATGTTTCCACCGAACGGCAACCAGAAAGTAACATTTCAATTTTATCCTAATTTCTATACCGTTCAGTGTAAATATTTACATTTGTTATATTTACAATATGATATATTTTAGAGCAGGATGTGGAGTTACTTGATAGTGCAAAAATCAGGAACAACTTTCTGTCAATATAATTGTGTTTAAATATTTTTTCGAACTAAGCGATTTCAGCTCGAAAATCAATGTAAACCAAAATACATGAAAAAATAACTACGAATAATTTAAAAAAAAAGAAAACTAAAAAATATTTATTCATTTGAAGCAAGATAAACCGTATTTAAATATGGCGTGTATTTACTTTTTATGTTAAATCGATTATAGCTCGAAAAAGGTAAATTTTTCGAAAAAACACAAGAGATAAAGTGTTTGTTTTTGTCTAAAAATCTTAATATTCGAGGTATTCTTAACATAATTCCATTGACAAAATCGAGAATGAGGTGCTTGATTTTTGCATCCTCAAGTGTCTCCAAATCCTGCTCTATTTAACTACTTCAAAAAAAAAAAACACGTAAACAAATACTCGCGTAGTTATAAATTATGAAAAAAATCAACCCAAATTGCATCCATACTTGCTTTCAACCTTTTTATGTTTTTTTTTTTTTTTTTTTTTTTTTTTTTTTTTATATATAATTAACGACGGTTACTTTGCACACTGTAGCGAAGGGAGACAAGCGACGGTTTCACTGAACTGTATAAATTTTGTTTGGTGATAGAACAACCTGTGGTATCATTTTTAATTTTATAGTTCACAGTAAATAAGAAATCACTAATAATCGTCGCGATGACGTTCGAATTCATCACGCGACCGAAACCATAAAGAAGAATTTCATAGATATTATAGTTTTTTAATTGACTTTCTGAAATTAAATTATTTATCATATTATTTTATAATTTGCAAAACTGGTATTACATGATTTATCATTCAAATTGCTTGTCGCTATAGTGTGAATGAACCATTATACTTTGGCGGAACTATTTACACGACCATTTTTAACCAGTTACTTACAATTTATGATACATTCACGCTAGCTAGCGTTTAATTTAATGCAATAAATGCGTCTAATTTAACACAGCTCGTGAATAAGTACTCATGTAAACTAGCCCTTTACAGTTTGAATTTTTTTAGAATTGTGAATAGACTTTAAATAAAATACTGTTAAGAAGAAGAAAAGGCAAGATTTAAAATTTTTCCAATTTTGTGATCTTATAGATGTAGGCATATATCTTATAACAGTTCTAAAAAATACAATCTGTATGGTTTTCTGATTTATTTTATTCGATGCAAAAATCATTCATCATTCTTTTCAACCAATCAAATTTCATTTTCATTTAAAACTCATTCACACAGGGTATATTAGATTTTTTACAATCGTAAGTGTCAATAGTAAAAAATTAATACAATCAGTTTGTAATTTTTATGTTAGAAATAGGTTGAAGGCACCCTCAATTTACTACAACAAAATATTAAATTAGTATCAGAGAAGCTCTTTATCAAAAAAGTTTTGCTAACAATAAAAAAACCAGAAGTTAATAAAAGATTGAAGACTCTTTTAAATTTGTCTACTTTATGGACTGATATTTTCCTCGAAAAATCGACCAAATTGTAATCAAGACGCCACACACAATACTCAAATATTGATTGAAGAAATTTGTGAGTTTCTAGCGTAGGAGGCATTTGTAAATTACATTTCTAATCCTATTAGATCCAAGTGGCGTCGGGAGAATCATGTCTTATTTTTCTGATTAAATACCGGTCTATTGTGAATTAGAACACTTTTAAAAATTTGTAAGATAAATCAGTATTTGTCCAAAATTTAATTTTTTTTTTTTTCGTTGAATTGGGTAAAATGTACACTGGAAAAAGATTCAGTAGCAATTTTCATTGATATAGGAATTAGTATAGGTTGTAAAACGATTTATTTTGACTGTGAATCGTTCAAAAGGACTCACAATTCTATCGATTTAAGGAAAACTCGTAAGACCAAATTTAAAAAACGTTGTTAAAAAAAAATTATTACCCAAGTGATGGTTTAAAAGTATTAATTTTAATCAGTATTTTTATTTAATTTTGGACATTTACAAAATAAAATTTGAAAATTAATTTAACACTGCCCTTTCAAAAAAAATTTAACAATAATTGCACACATATACAAGAGCTCTGAATTTTATTTCATGGAAAAATTTCGAATTTATTTCAATTTTTTTTTTTTTTTTTTTTTATAAAAATAACTCAAATTTAATATCAAATCTAACTCAAAAAATTGCAATAATTATTATTATCGTATATATTTGAGTAAATATATTAAATAAATAAAAATAATTAAAAAATAAAACAATTGGATCAATTTTGGATATCAAATTTTAAAAATCGCCGACCGAGTGAATTTCATGTAGTAGAATATTATAATTATTTTAACTCATAATATATATAAATTCAAAACAAAACTATTTATTCCTTTATCTAGGATCACAATTATCTTAAACGATTTGTTAAATGTCTGTTAGACAGATAGTGTCCAAGGAAACCAAAAATTAATATTTGTTCTCTGATTTGAATTTTGAAACAATTGCCGTGTTTTAAAGATCGAATACGTAACTTATGGAACTTCATATGGTCACTATTTTTTATCAAATGTTTAAAATCGGCCTGTTTAACTAAATTTTTGCCGGATATATTCTTATGATCACCATCTTTCTGTCATTTGAAACTATAGAATTATACAATTCCCAATAGACGATTTTCATTTGTTTTCAACATCTTCAATAAAATGAAAAAAAATTATTTTAAACTCATCTCCAGAGCTCTAAAGCTCTAAGGACACTTTTGTTTCGTGTTTCAATGAAATATTGAAAATGAAATGTCAAAAAAGACCATAGAGAATATATTCTGGCTACATCACAGTCATAATTATACAACCGTGTGCTGCATTAAAATGCCTATTATCATCCATAAACTTCTGTCATTTTTCAAAAATTGACAAATAACGTTATTTTTGAATAAAAAATTTACCTTTTACTGTGGGCTTATTCACGATATTAAAAACTATTTATGTCAATGCAAATTATAAGGAACATATGAGCTGTTTTACCAAACCATAGACTTCAAAATAAAAGATTGGACTGATAAAATTATATAATAATTAAAAAATGAAAAAACCTAAAAATGAGTAGATATATTTTACTCATAAAAATAAAATTTGATTTCCAAAATGATTCGCTATTCAATAACAATAATTTTTCTTATAAATAAAACCTATTTAAAGAAGAAAAAAAAAAAAACAATATAAAAATTTGACATATCTAAGAGCGAAAAAAGCTAATCTCAATATTGGTATTATTATTTTTACTCTTAAAATAATGAATATTTATATTATATAATATATAGAAAAAGTAAGATTTTTGTAAAATTAAAAAAACAAAAATATTGATAAATGTTTTATGTCATTTTTGAAAAATGATTATTTGAAAATATTTTGTTTAAAAGAAAATTTTTTTTCTTTATACATGTGTTTGTATATATATTATATTTAATTAAAAGAAAATGGTGAAAAATTATACGAATATTGAAAACATAAAAAAATGTTAGCTCAAAGCTTTTTTTTTATATTAAGAAATATAATATGAAAAAATATATATATTTAATATTTATATGAAAAAATTATTACTTCAAAAGTAGAAGTTCTTAATAATTACTAGACGGAGGAAACCTTTCAAATATAATAAAACTAGTTTATATTTTACTCAAATCAAGGCTTGTGGTGTTTAGCGACAAAATATTGTTTTTTAAGATTATACGACGTTTAAATGTGAAATTAATTGTTTAAATATCCCAAATACCTAAACACTTTTTGAGGTTATATGAGGTTTTGATAATTTAATATTCCAAGAATTTTTCTCATCAGGCAATTTTTATACAATTTTTCATCATACCTGTGCCAAATTTTGCAATCAGTAGTAGATTTCAATGACAATCAAACATTTTTTACATTTTACAAGATTTTCCAAAAATTTCATGAAAAGTTTCAATTCATTCACTAAATTTCCATTTGTTAATGATAAGTGATTCTGAATTCATCGAATAATCTTTTTGTAAAAAGTTTTTTCCTTTATATAAAAAAATCGTTCATTTTCAACATGTCTCTGAGTGAATAGAATTGAAATTATGAATGTATTGTATTTTTCAAATTCTGAATTTGTAAAATTAGGAAATTGTAATGTTTTTTTTAAGTCGCCGAAACGAAGATTTCCCAGTTTTGGGGATTTATGTTGCACAATAGGTATGTTTTAATAAATAAAGTACGCATCCTCCTCAATCCACATAATAGGGGGAAATCTCCATTTCGGGGACTCAAAGGACAAAATTTGTAAGTTTAGTCACTTGGTAAAAATGAAAAGTCTTTTTTGGAAAATATAATATTATTTACGATTTAATATAACATAAATTTAATATTCAGTCATAAAAATTTAAATTTCCATTTAACCATAAAACATATATTGATAAGATTAGTAAAGTAGAAAAAAAATGCTCTTGAAGGTTTTCTTGAGTTTTTTTACAGCCTTTAATAATATCATTGCCTTTGACACTTATATATATGTTTCTAGGCTACTAATATATTTGGTCGCATGGAATTTAACCACTTTCTTTAGTTTTACTCAGGCAAACAAACAAAAATTTTGAAAATTTCAATAATCTACATCTCTTGAAAACGGTTTAGTATACATTTAAGATAATGAACATGAAAAATATTCCAGAAGTAAATACTACTAAAACAAACAAGAGTCTTGCTTTGAGCATGTTAAGGTAAACAATAAATATTTTAGGAAGTTTCAAACATATCAGAATAGTTGACATTCTTTCCAAATGACTCTTTTAAATTCAATAAATACCTCAAACAACGTAAGTCCAAAAAAAAAAATAAAACGGCGATGGTTTTACTAATGGAATATGAAGGATCCGTTACTATTCCAAAATAATTTGTATACCTGAAACCAGTAAGGTTCTCCTGCAAAATTCCTGTATTCTAATTCAATAATATTCATCTACTTTTTTTTAGAAATAATTCATTTTCTATTCTTGGAATATTAAACAAAACTACCTCAAATTCTTTTTTTTTAAGGTTAACACACCACCAAAAATGCCAAAACAATTTAAAGAATTTTTGGAGCAAAACAAAATATCCACAATATTTACTATTAATAAAAATTTGTTATTTATTATCTACATATTATATTGAAAAAAGAAAAACGTAAGATTTTTTAATTTTATTTGGCTTGTACATAAATGCCTATTGTTGTAAATTTAGATGTTATACAATATTATTAATTATATTATATATTATTATTAATTATTGTATTTTAACTTATATATAAACGATTTAGATATATTTATTTAAAACAAATAAATATATATATGAATAATTAATACCTTGATGATGAACCTATATTAATAATAATTATTATATACAAAGAAAAATTTAAATCAATAAAATAAAAATTTTACCAATCAATTATTATAAATATGTATAATAATTAATAATATTACCATGTGACACAATGAATGCATTCAGATAGATTGTGGATATGACGATTATTGTGAAAGCTCACTATTTGGAATAGATGACAATTGACTGAAATGGAAACTTAAAAAGGAATACAATTATGTATACTTGTATCTTATAATTTTCTTCTATAATATAAAAAAATCTAAACGCTCAATGAATTTGTCCAATAAATTTTGATTTATTCTTTCAAATCAATTTCGCCGTCATCAAAGCAATCCCCACCCATTACAACGCAAATGGTTTACCAAGATGCAGATAACGAGACTCTAAAGAGCTTGTCATCCTGAACTTTTATTGCTGCGAAATATTTTTGTTGCAAACTTTATTCGAATTTTTTGCTCAACAAAATCAAATCATATCAATCGATAAAATAACTTCTTTTTGTTTACAAAAAGACGGTAGTTCTGCTAGAATTAATAACTTGAAACTCTGCTTATATATAAAGAACATTTCTACCAATCTAAAAAAAATAATTGCATGCGTTCATGAAAAATGATACCCGCGAATTTTAAATAAATAATTATAATCGTATTAATTAATTTGAATCAAAGTTCTACGTGGACGAAGTCATGGGTACAGCTAGTTTAAACATTTTTAAATATTTTGATTTTAATAAAATACCCAATTGAATCTGAATGCATCCACAAATTTGTTCATTTTTCATCAAATTACAAGAAAATCTTAATTTATTTTATTTATTACATAATGAGCAGGGAACAATTCAACAAATAAATATAAAATTTTACATGATCAAAGTTACAATGTGAAAATTAAAAAACAAATGTAAATTTTTTCGTTTGT
Organism: Chrysopa pallens; assembly: GCA_020423425.1. Classification (NCBI taxonomy): domain Eukaryota; kingdom Metazoa; phylum Arthropoda; class Insecta; order Neuroptera; family Chrysopidae; genus Chrysopa; species Chrysopa pallens. The sequence continues at coordinate 17,843,433 of CM035594.1, forward strand.
TTTGATTTTGTTTAGTTATTAATATTATTTAAAATACAATATTTCATTAAATATTCTAAATTTCTTTTTTTTTATATTTGCCCTTATCCCTGAATGGAAAGATACCTACCTATATCCTATAAGGAAAAGCGATGGTAATTAATATATTTGGTATACGATCATAGAATGCCAGATAAAGCGTCTCAGTCAGATCATGAATTTTTCTGAAAAAACAAACTATTTTTAAACTTCATATTCTTTCTTTAAATTAAATTTATATTGTTACTCATAAATGTAGAAAAAACTTGCTACTAGTTTGAATTTATAAACTACAAATAAAATTTTGAATAAAAGATATTATCTTCCTTTTAATATATAAGAATTATACAAATCCATTAAAATATTCACCCATATACGATGATATTCAGTTCTATCTCATCGGAAAAATTTTAAAGTACCATCAATTTGGTACTAAAGCTAAACAGGAAAGCGAACTAATAAAGAAATTCAGTTTTGATTTCTCAAAGATTTTATAAAAAAATTTGGAATTTGATTTTAACTAAAAAGATGAGTCCTTTGTTTTTAAGTATAGGCAACTTGTATAACATAAACGATGTACTATTGCATAAACCACATTAGTTATTCTTAATAACACCCATTTTATGATAAATTATCAGAATATCGATAAACAAAATAATCAAAGTTATTAATAATTGTAACATATAATCTTACACTTATAAGTACAGCGTGCTTAAAATATATTCTTAATGTCTCATGAATACCTATATAAGTAGTAGAAATAAAAACTAGTGGCGGGTTAGAAAAATATAGTAAAATTAATAGGTGTTGCCTATGAAATCCTTGTTGATTTAATTATTAATATTATTTTTATTCAAATTAAACTCAATGTGTTTCTACGGCATTCAATTTATTTAAATACAGATGTCTAATTTTTTAAGTTACGGACTCTTTACTTAATTAAGCACAGTCAACATTATTTTTAGTAATAGGCAACTTACATGACAAATACGATATATTATTATATAAATTACATAAATAGTTCGTAATAACAGACTCGATTGTATAATAAATTATCGAAAAACAAAATAATAAAAATTTATTATCTTATAAAAAAATATCGTGTCATTATTATTATACACGTATAGTCGACATCTAAAGAATTTTCTTGTAACAATGAAAACTAATAAAGTTTTTGTGAAAAATTCACCAAGTGATGAATTATTCAATGATATAATGTCAAAAATAATTCCAATAGGAAAAATATTTTCACTATTTCCATTAACAAATTACAAAAAAAAATATGTGGCCGCAAAATTTGAATGGTTTAGTTTTCGTGTGTTATATAATTTATTGTTTATTTTTATAACATTTTCATCAGTATTACGTTTAGCATTTAAAATCGATGAAAATAAAACGCTGACGATAATAAGTGAGATTGAAAATAATTGAGGCTGATAAAATTATAAAAATAAAATGGGAATTTTTTTATTTATTTTTAGATCATTTTTTGTTTACGGCCTTTGTATTTTATCTATTTTGTTTTCATTTTTTGTTAACACTTAAATGGCCAACAATAATGAAACAATGGAATAAGACCGAATTATCATTAAAATTTCATACAAAAAAATCAAAAATTGCAACAAAAATTTATCTTGTAGCAATTATTATTTTAGGATTTGGTATAGGTAAATTTCTTAAGCAAATGGACGTCTTTTATCTTCTCAATTGTATATCAGAACATTCATCGTTTTAAGTGGAATACAACCAAAAAAGAGACATTTATAAAAAAGACAATATCTAATGAACTGTAATGTAAAATACGCTAATCAAGTATTTTTGACACACGATCATTGCTCTAACTCGTATTTAATTTTTTTAAATCTGGGCATCATAAAACCTTATAACAAAAACATAACTGAATATAAAATAAAATTTTGATTTTCAGCTTTTTCTATGGCATTTGGATATTTTGAGTTATTTGTGCGCGAAAATTGATCAGAATATATATATATTACAATGTATTACATTAGAGATCGTCTTTATTTTAAAAGTCTCATTTTTGTTGTCAATTATTCTAAAATTAAAATTTCTAAAATATTTAATACGTTTTTTAGTTGAACATTTGACAACACCCTTCAAAGATTCATTTTACAAAATTTTTACAGAACGAGTATTGGTAAAAACTGATAACAATGTCTTTAATAAATTTCAGAGTGTAATGTTAAAGGTTAGTTGAATGCAACAACATTTAAATGAAGTTTTTGCTTATATTACTTGAGTTTGTTCTATTAATTTACTCCCTGAGCCAGGGTTTCCGATTCCCCTTCCAGATCTGGGAGAAAAGAATACAGACGTTATCAGGTATTGATTAACAGCAAGCACATCTCAACCAAGATAATAGACTGAAAGTGATAGTCATCATTGTTTAATATAACTGTGTAAAAACCAGGCCCAGATCTGGAAGGGGAATCGGACACCCTGGCTCAGGGAGTAAATTCTGAATTATCAAAATCATGATATACAGAATTGGTGGCTCCTCGACACTAAGTACCTCTTTAATATCTGCCTTTTTCATCTCTTTATCGTTTTCTAAATGTGACACACATAACAAGTACTCTTCTACTCTAAAGAATTTGCATTTTCATCAAAATCCGCTAACTGTGAACGAAGCAGCAGCAAGCTAAAAATAACGTGAACCTAAGTCTATTTAACAATGATGCAGGAATGTCTATCTAACCCCGTAATCCTAGACCTCAGAGACAGGTTTTTTTTATAATCTAGCAGTTTATTTTCATAGAAAAGAAAGAAAATCTTACGTACATTACCTCATAAGTGTGTATGCGTTTTTGATAGAGACCTCTACAGACTCTATTAATAAAGATAATCTGTTATGTAAATATATCTGTAATACATTTTATTTTTTTCAATTTTCGCCCGCTAATAAAATAATTATCCAAATGTTATGAAATTTGGTATGCACAATCTTGAAATGAAAACGGAGACTATGTCGAAAAGTTTTGCCTGTAAAAATGGGATTTTAAAGTAAATATCAAAATTTTATTTAAACATTTAAAAATGTTTTTTCGCATGCCCACCGTTTTCATGTCAAGATTGTGCACACTAAATTTTATAATATTTGAATAATTATTTTTTGAGTTATTTATGTTTGAGTTATTAATAGAGTCGATAGAGGTCTCTATCAAAAACACTTACCCTCTTAAGACTAGATTATTTATCTAGATAATGTATAATTATAATAATTTCATAGATTGTAGATTTCTATGGTACTTTTACTTGGATCTATACAGATGTATTAATAATCATAATTGGTATATCTTTAGCAAATTTATTTAAATCGATTAATAACGATATTAAGTATCTAAGATCACAAAACTTTGAGGTATGAACAATTACAAACTATTCAAAGGGAGCTCATTCTAAGTGAAGCGGGCAACCAAAAAAAAAAAAAAAAATAGTGAGATTCTGGAATTGTTTCATATTAGGGCTAGTTGTACTTCTAAATACGGACTCATAGTTTTATATGTGTATGGCGCTTAGTTATCAATAATGGGATCCAAAGAATTGACGTAATTTATTCAATCATTTATCAAAATTTCTTTTTTATACTTAAGCGAATTTATAGTTACATGATATTTTGTAAAGAAGATTTATTATTCTTTGCAATTCTAACCCAGATGCAAACATACAAATGTTTCCTATTAACTACCGGAAATAAAATGTTTATTCATAATTTTGATAACTTTCACCATTTTTTTAATAGCAAAATAAAACTAAAAATATATAAATTTTACCATAAGATGGAATTTACATTACAAAATAAACGTTTTAAAGTATATAGCAAATATAATTAAAAGTGAGACAGACTAGAGAAGAAGGTAGATACGATTACATACCACATCTATATGTTATAGCAGCAACCCTCTCACTTTAACGGTGTCATTTTTATTTTTATAAGCTATTGTGTTGAGGTTTATAACCTCTACATATATATAACAGATTCCAGAAGCTAACATTTTTTTCGTTGTCCACTTCATGTGAAATGCCCCAAAGTTATAATATTATATTATTAAAATACATATTTTTTATTAGGAAAATAAATTATATCTTATATGGCGTCGCATGCATGATGATTACAATAACATTTCAAAATTATGTACAAAAATGGATGAAGTATTTTCAATAATTATATTAACGAATTTAGTAGCTAATATTTATTTTAGTTGTTTCGAAGTAATCACCCTAATTATAAAGTAAGTTGAATCAAAACATCTTATGTAATACATTTAGTTAGAATTCGATAAAACACATAATCAGACATAACTACATTTGAATGATTGGTTTATTATAGACCACCGTCGATAATTTTTGAAACGAAAAAACAAAAAAATATAGTAGGTTGAAACCCATTAGAAACGGAAGAGAATATAACAAAAATGAAAGGAAAAATAATTTGCAGGCAATCTGAGGTTGTGTGGAAGTGTAAATACAAAAGTTGTAGATCCTTTTATTACTTACAACTTTGTCATTTAACTGCTTCGAAATAAACCGTGTTTTATCCTTTAAAACTCACCCCCTTCCATCAAACATCTCTTGTTTGGTTACCTATTCATCTCAAGGTTGTTTATCAACAGCTGTTAGAAGCTCGCTCCTTTCTGTAATATATTTCAATTTTCGCACATACTCACCAAAATACAAAATACTTACCAAAACGTTATATAATTTGGTATGCACAATATTTACATGAAAACGGAGGGCTAGTAGTAAAATTTTAATTTTTACCTCAGAAATTTTTTCGAGTAAATTTTTTTTCGCTTTTATGTCAAGATTGGGGCATGCGAAATTTTGTAACATTTGAATAAAATTATTTTTTGAGTTATTTATGCATGGAAAAAGATGTAACTTTTTGGTAGATTCCAATTAATATTCAGGTTATGCAATGAAGTTCAATTTTTTATCACATTGGCGTGCAAGATTACGATTTTAAAATAATATGGCGAATTTTTCTTTTAGAATAAGACGTACTAATGATGGTTATGAGTTTACTACTAAAAATGCATGTATACAAATTTTTACAATAAGTTATTTAATTATACGCACCATAATTATTATTATTAGCGCAGCATCAGTGTTTCATGAAAGTAAAGAGTCATTGCAATTGTTACTACAATTTCCTAGATCATATGAGGTAAGTGCCCACGATCGGGAATGTTTAAATTTTAACTAAAATAATTGATTGCAGTATGTGAAAAGCTGTTAATTCAGACCTCTGACTTTGACTGTTTTTCCTTGTGGTTTTTAAAGTACGAAAATTTTTTTTTTCATTTGGCTATTTAAAATAAATTTAGTACGTGTTGGTTTAAAGATTTGAAAAAAAAAAAAAAATAATTTAGTTTCTTGATGTTTACAAATGTCTATATATAGAATTTTTACTCATTATTTACAGCTCGATAATTTTATTCAACATGTAGAAATCGATACAATAGCTTTGACATGTTACCAAATATTCCCTATTCAAAGAAAAAACCTATTATCGGTAAGAAGGCATTTTAGTAAGGAGCTTATTTTAACATCATTACTTATAAAATTACATTTTTTAAATTATAGGTTTTTGGTAGTGTGGTTACTTATGTAATTGTTTTGTTACAATATACGGATAGTTACTAAATAACTCCATGCTATCTTTCGTTTTTACAGTTCAATTAAGCGAAACATTTCTATATTATTGATTTAAGTTTATGTCTATTATTGGTGTATTATTTTTATATTAATAAATTATTGGAAATTAATACGAGTATTGACAATTTTTATCCAAAATAATGTGCCTTTTTCGAAGAATCATGCTCTTAAGGGTCATATAAATGCAGAATGAGGCATCTACAATAAAGATAATGTACTATAATTACAATTTATAAATATGAAACTTTTTTTTTATAAAACATCTAAAGATAGCAGCTCGGTATAAAAGTACTTTTTTATTGGAATTTCCTTTTGCGATAATTACATTTTTAGTTAAACATTCAGTTAAAAGGTGGCAAAAAAACGACTGTTAAACATTTAGGCCAAAATAAATTAAATGCAATAAAAAAACCGTATAAAATTTATCAAAAATAATCTTAAAATGTTTCAGATTAAAACTAAAAGTTTTATTGTAATAATTGGAGCACAATTATCCAAATTTTATGAAATTTGGCATACATAATCTAAACATTATAACGAAGAGTTTGTCGGGATATACCATTTCTAAATATAAAATAAAATTGGTTATTTTAGAAATTTTTTTTCCAGTTATATCTTCGATTTACCTTTCGTTTTCAAGTCAAGATTGTCCATAACACAATTAACAACGGTCGTTTAATATAAACTTAAACATAACATAAATAAACTTTTCAGTTATTTATGCGCGAAAATTTAAAAAAAAATTCAAAATGTTAGAGATAGTCTTATTTATACTCTCATGTTTTTAGTCATATGCTAGACATATAAAAATTTAGATAGGTATTTTAATTAAATAAATATATTTATATCTTTGCTTATGAATAATATTATTTATTTTATGTAAGTATAATTAATTATATATATTATAACATTATGCATCTACTTCATATTTCATATTCATATGTTAATTATTCTAAATCTAACAACATACATTAGTACATTCATTTCATATGTCAACTTTGCTATTACGCCAATATATGCTTACGCTCTGAATATGGATATAATGCCCTATAACGGGTGTTTTTGAACATTTTAAAAAATTTATCAATAATACATTTCCGTTATTTTCAATTTTATAAACTTCACCCCCTAGAAGCTGTGGTATCCATCCACAGGGAAGTTATTTACAGTAAGTTATTTTCAAAGCTTGTATAAAGTTTCATGCAAATAGGTCTTTTCTGTTAAATTGAGAGAATGGGGCTCGGTCTTATATATGAAGGTCTTGACAGCTTAAATTGACATTTTTTAACTCTTTTTAAAAAAAAAAACATGTCAGGACACTTTACCTGTGTGTTTGTGCATTTGAGCAGTCATTAATTATACACTTTTGGTTATACTTTTTTAACATTGATTGTCTCAATCTGTTTACTACTACTATCTGCTTAGTATTATCTTATATGAGTGTCTAATTGAAAAAGTGTCCAGCTGTAAATACTACATAACAGTTGAAACATCTACCATAAGTAGCGCTAGCATAATGGATGATATTAAAATAGCAGTTAACAAATTGAAGTGTGGCGTTTTGGAAATTTGTTGTCATTAGTAACTCGAGTAGTTAGTATACAGAATTATTTCCGTAGACCGAAATAATTAAGTAAATATAGTTATACTAGTGGACATACAAAAATATTATTTTATTATTGTTTTATATGAACGTATGCGCTTTCCTTGAAATTTACAGTAGCGCCATCTTAATTTAATGCATTTTGACAGACAGTTTTTCATACAAAGATAGTTCTTTTCTTATATACCCTCCATAACTGAGAAGTAATCAACTACTTTCAGTTTAAATGACTGTACTATATATTTATATTATTTTATGAGTATATATTTTATAGTAGTATCAAATATAAATAACAAAAAAATATGTATATAAATATTTTAAGTGTTATACAATACAGCTCTGTTGGTACTAAGCAAACAAATATAGCTTATGAAGAGATTCATGATATGTAAAAATGTTACAACTACTAATTAAAATAAGAACTGTATCTTGGATTACGATTTACATATATATATATATATATATATATATATATATATATATATATATATATATATATATATATATATATATATATATATATATATATATATATATATATATATATATATATATATATATATATATATATATATATATATTTATATATATATATATATATATATATATATATAAATATATAAATAAATAAATATATATATATATATATATATATATTTATTTATTTATTTATATATAGCTGTTGAAAGTCGGCTATTCAGAGTAGATATTTTAAAGAAAGTACTATCTCATATGTGGAACTAATTGTACAAGTTTCCAGCTGTAAAAATAACACTTAAAAATTCGGCAAAAGTGGCGCCAACATAGGCAAAGAGTATGATGTGAATATAGAAGTTGTTCAGAGGGCATATCGAAAAGTTTTTCGCGAAAAAATATTTCTAAATATTAAAAGAAAATTTACCTTAGAAATTTTTTTTAGGCACGCCCCCTATTTTATTTTGAGTTAGTATGTGAAAATAGTGATTTAATTATAGATGTCTCATTCTGCAATACAATACACTTTAAAATAAGGGAAACAGACTATTTATCGGTCCCTTATTTTTGTATTAACATTCATAATATTTTCTAATACATATAGTTGGTTGGAATCAGGAATTGATGTGCATCCATGTGATGATTTAAAACATCATTTTTGAGTGTTTTTATTTTTTTCATAAGCAGGCTTGTTGAGCTTGTTGTTTTAAAGGTAATACATATATTATATTATAAACATATAAACATAACTTATTCATTATTTCTAGTGAATAATAATGCAGTATATGAATCTAAAGATCTATATTTTTTCATATCATATATTTTTTCATTCATATGTAAAAATTTTCAAGTGCTAAAAACACTTGTCATATTTTATACACTTTGTATGCAAATATACATCATAATGAATGAAAAAAAAGACTAAAATCTTTAGATTATGTAGGTTGTACTCAAAATATCTCATTTTAAAAAAATTTCCCGTGACAGGAAAATGAGTAACTAGTTTTCTACAAATGATTAAATTAAAGTTTCGGAAAACGTTAGGCAAGGAGCGAGTAGACAGAATAAAGATTTAACACCCTCAAAAGTATTTCTCTAGGCACAAGCTACTAAAAGCGATTAGCCCTTTTAGAAACAGTTTCCCGAAAAAAACTCGCCCACTTATATCACTCTATGTATACCAAATTTCATAACATATGGATGATCAGAATTTTTTTAGTTATTTGCGTGCGAAAATTGAAAGATTTTTCATAATGCATTGTATTTTTCTAACAATAGTGTATACATCGTTCCATCTTAAAAAATCCCATTTCGAATAATACATTTATTTACAATTTCAAATTTTTAATCTGCAGTAGTAGCCAGATAATATTTTTTAATTTTATTTAATAACCAACCACCTCTCTAAGTGATCCGATTTGTATATTAAATGCATTCAAAAGGATGAGTGTACGTTTTTATATTCCTCATATTTAATTATATGCATATTCCACACATGTCATGTGCATATTTTACGTACTATTTCATCTGTGACAAATAATTATTTTTTATATTATTATGACCGGGATAGCGCGAACGCAGTCCCGACTACCAAAAATTACGCGCCCGAGTTATCCACATTAGGGATAATCGCAAGGGTCAGCCTAACCGTAGTGCAATGGAAAAGCCTCACCCTGGGGGAACCGCCTTGTTGATCACGGTAACCCCTACGCCAGGTAAGTATGATTTGATTGTATAAATTTCACTACTTATAATACAAACTTCATCACAGTGCTTGTGAGAGAAGATATAATTTTATAACATTTTTAACAGAGAGGTAAGATATGACATTGTCTCACTTCTCTACTTCTTCAACACAGCAAATGTTCTTGTTTAGTATATTGATATACATGTATAGTTCACTCATAAAAAACGTATATAATACGTATATATAATCTTTATTATAATAATTTTACTAATTCATATACTAAAAAATATAGTTTATTTATTTTACTTTAGTACTCCTCATAATGTGCAGTATCAATCAGCATTAAAATGTCAATTTAGAAACGGTTTTTTTTAAAGTGGTGCAGAATAGCTATACGTATAAGTTTTTATTCATTCATCTTGAAAAGAACTGCTTAAAATACAATCAGCGCATACACAATACTACTATGCCATAATAAATAATTAAACTTGAAATAAGAAGCTTTGACGAATAACGATAGAACAATAGTTAATACTCAGTAAAGGATTATTAGTCATAATTAATACTAGTCATAATTAATAAGTAGCTTTGGGGGGGAGGGGGTATGGCTAAATGGAAGGTACATTTTTATTTAATTTTTAAAAAAATAAATAATATACGAACAATTAAAACTGAAATTAAGAAGACGAACTTACGATATGTAAAAATTAAAAAATAATTGCTTGGGGGACGGTTTAGTATCCGGATTATAGAACGTTAACGAAATTTTCTAATAGTGATTGATGACTAAGTGAACAGTTATCATAATGTATGGGCTGAATTCCTATTTAAAATAGTATTGCATTTCATTTCTCTATTTTGATGTTTAACATAATATGAATAATTTTATAATATTTCAAAAAATTATATGTATCTATTCCAGAAAACAATAGAATGATTAGTGATCGAATGTATCGGCTGAATGCAATCATTCTCTTTTATTATTATTCAAATTGCTTATTAATTCTCTTTTTAGTAATTCTTTTGCCTTTATAAAATTTATAAGAAATTTTGAATTGAAATTAGAAATTACTGTCTCAATTTTAATTCTTTAGTGTTATTAAAATGTGAAGAACTGGGATGAAAAAAAACTAAAACACATTTTTCTTTAAATTATTTATTTACATTCTTAAGTTGATAACTTAAATATAAAAAAAAAAAAATTAATTGTATTTTTAATTAATTTTAAACTATAGATTTGGGCACATGATATAAACCAGTTAATGCATCTTGTAACGCCCGTTTACATGCAATATCTGATTTATATCCGCCTGCACGTTCTTGTAAAGTTTCCGCACGCATATGATGTATATATCCTTGTGAATGTAACTGTTCATAAGTGGGAGCTGGTGGTCCATTTGATTTGAATTGAGGTACTGAATAAATGAATTGTGGTCCTTCTTCAATCTTTGGTATTGGTAAAAATCCACTATGATTCGTAATCTTAATACCAGTTGAAAATTGCTTTGGTACAATTGGAACATCTACTTTTGCTTGCTCTTGCACATTCAATGCAAAATTATCGATAATATTCTTGGCATTTCCATCTGAATATGTTAGCTCATCAATTAAAGCCTCTTTTTCACGGATTTTCTTCTTTTTCATTTCATTTTCCTGTAATTTTAATTTTTGTCGATACAATTCCTCTTGTTGTTGTTCAAATTCGAGTAAGTTTTCTAATTCTAATTCTTCGCGACTTATTTTACCCTTATTTTTTAAGATTATTTCACGGTTATCACGTTTATATTGTTCAATACGTTTATTTGTTCCGACAATATCGATATTATTTGTTAAATTATACACAATTGTTTCGATTTCTTCTAAATAATCGTTATATTCACGTAAAGTAGCGAAATCCTCTTCTTTTTTATTGTAATCACGTAGTACACGTTTTCGAATATCCACTTCCTTTTCAACTTTTGAATCTTCGAATAATTGTACACGGAAATTACTTCGTCGTAAAGGAACATTACATTGAGGACACGCACCTGAGCCTAAAATAATTAAATTAGATTCAACGTAAATTTTGTAATTGTGCCATTGTTGAAATTCTAACCTTTCAAGAATAAAAGTTCAACACAATTATCACATAAAGCGTGACCACAAACATTTACCATCAATTTTAGCTGAGGATTTCGATATTTTGTAGTTTTACATCGTGGGCAAACTTGATCATCCATCGTGTCTGAAAATTATTCGATCATAATATTTAATCCACATTAAATAAAAACAAGTTATTAATAATAACGGATCTTACATGATAATATCAATCAGTAATATAAAAATTTCAAATGAAATGAAATGTATTATTTATCATAATATATTGAAAATATACCGAATATATTTCGAATTTGATTAATTTAACAATTATTTGCAATACAAAAATTCTATTGGTAAATTGTAATGTGATTGTGACATTTATTTACAAAGTGTTCCAATTAATCGCGTTTTTAAACATAATATGTCAACATAAAGGACTATTCAGATATTATGTACGTTACGTAATTGTGATACGATTGCCAATCCTTCAGATTTAGACCGGAGATTCTGAAATTTTTCCAGTCTTCAAATTTCGTATAAACGATTCTAGTCTTCAGTAGAATCTTCTGCACGCAGATATCATTTAATTATCTCAGTAACTGTTCAACTTTGTTGACTAAGTTATTTTATTTCACGAAGGAATTGTGAATTTAAGGTATTCTATCAATCTCAATAAGGAATCCAATTAGTTGTAAGAATATTATATTTGGTGAATTTTAAGGTATTGTTATGGTGAAAGTAGAATTTCGTGCTAAAATATATTCTTTCAAACCTTGAGCCAGAGTCATTGTTAGAAGCAGCTCGTTGCTTTGATATGAATTCGCAATAAGAATATGTTTTATGTTGCTCTAGCAAAACTGTAAAGAAACCATATAGAAAATCTGAAGTATACTAATACAGACGGAATTGAGTAAATGTCAGTGAAAAATTCATGTTGGGTTCCATTTATATAAAAAAGAATGATGGCGTTCCTTCATGGGTATTTATGTATCAACCTTAATAAAATGATTAATTTTAGCATAAATACAGTAAATATGGATTTCTACAAATTTTTTTATTTATTTTCCTAGAATAAACATTTATTCACACAATTAAAATAATAAATATGAAAATAATTTCTGGCCTATTTGTTTATAATGCCAGTAATAATTTATCTAGCATGCTGTCAAGTGGCAATGCCTAAACCAGGCACTAGTTATTACCAATGCTAGTTTAAAACTAACCACCCAGATGGATTGTCACTAATTTTTTTAAGATTTTTTTTTAAGCATATGAAATTTCAATTGGAATACTTTGTAATTCTCTTAAGTCAAACAAACTACTAACAGGTAGTTTAAAAAGTTAAAACAAAATCTTGTAAAAAATTTGTTGTTTTGACTTTAAAAGTATGGATAAAAATTCTTCTGAAACAATTTCATCCACAACTATTTTACAATCATTAAACGATTCAAACTGGATGATGCAAAATTTAAAAAATGATAAAGTTGAAAAAATTAACGAACTTTTATCGCATATAAAAAACCTACAATTGAAAAATTTTCAAATGGATATTTGTATTAAAAGTGCTAAAAAATGTACGACTCAACGTAAACAATTCATCGAAGACAGTGAAAAGATAAACAACGTTATTATACTTCATGATTTAAATGATAATTTATCGTCACTAGGTAAGGAAAATGGGGGAGATATCTGTGGCGTCTCGATTTGACGATTAATTTTGATAAAACAAGCCAAAATAAGACGAAAATGGAGAATACCAATTTACGAGTTTTCACCTAATTTTCGAGTTATCGACACTTATTTTTAGAAATTATCGTGTTTATGTCACATAAATATCTCTATTTAAAACATTTTACAAGATTTAATTATTATTTTTTGTTCAAAGACTATCATTTAAACACAATTCAAGCACAAATAACCGAAATTTAATTTCGTTTAAAAAAAAATCAACACTTGTATATTTAACACAACTATTAAAAATACATGTAGGTCACATATTCGACTGTTATTAACCCATGAATTTCTGGAAGCTAAATTGCACGGGTCGGGTTGGGATTTTGGTCCCTACGTTCAACCTGTGATTAAATTACCCATGAATTTCTGGGGTTTAGTTTTCACGGATCAGGTTGGTTTTCATGTATAACTCGAAAAGTTGACGGAAACTCGAAAATTGGTATTCATTTTCGTCTTATTTTACCAAAATTCATAAAAAAATCGAGGCGCCACGGATATCTTAATCGAGCCGGAAAACGTATAGTTCTAAGCTCAATTCACAAGTGGTTTCAAAAGATAAACTCAGATCTTCTATACATTGCGTTATCATGCTTAATATTAAATTCACAAACGAGTGAAATTCTTGAAATTAATTAAAACTTTTTTTTGAATGTATTTAGGGTTAACGGATACTCCAGAAAAAATTCTTTATAATTCAAGCTTAAAATTGAAATGTTTTATTGCTGATGATATAAAAGAATTATATAAAAAAACTTTTGAAACTATGGACAAGATTAAAATAAGCGATTATATTAAATCAACGTTACCAATATTTACTTTTTACATAAATTGTTATATGCAAGAATTGATGAATATAAGATTAATATTTAAACAGAAATTTGATAATTGTTATCAAGCCGTAATAAATTTATGTGATATTATTCGAAAAATATTTCAGTTGAAAGCCGATAATATTGAACATTTAAAATATAAAATGACAAATTTAAATTTAAAATTGGAATTTATCGATATTAAACAGAAGTAAGTTAAACTGCTGAAAAACTTAAATATTGTAAAACCGAATTTTTTTTCGACTTTTACAATTTTACATGAAATATACTGCCAATAATGGACACAAAACTATCCCTAATTGATGAATATGTATTTAATTAGCTACTTGTCATGAACGTCTTCATCGAATGAGTTGTAATTTGGATATCAAATATTTTTCTGTTGCAGTAGGCAAACCATCCCTATAATACGATATTTTTCCAACCAACAAAATATTGTTTTGAAGCTTTTTGAGACCCACTTGGGACTGTTTCTCGAATTTAGACCGAAGACTCCAGTCGTCGCCTAAGCTGCATATTATGTCTTATATATAATTTTTTGGGAATTTATTCAGGTTTTTGAACTATCCTTTAATTTTTTGCATAGTCATTAATGGCTTAAAAAGACTAAAATTTTTTCCAGTATTATATTTTTTGATCGCAGCGTTAACACTAAATGAAATTAACAGAACTTTTTTTTAATTTTTAGGGTCATGTTTTGTAAATTACAAGATTTAATATTAAAAGAAACACCAGAAACGGAAAAAGCTGTTGATATAGCAATTAAAGATTTACGAAAATCTCATGAAACATTATCATCGGAGATTACACAAATGGAAAAAGATTTTCATAATTTTGAAAATATATCGCGTACAAGTGAAACGGGAAAATTAGTTCGAAAATATATCAGTTATAAAGAGGAAATTAGTCGAATTGAATTAGTAATCAAAGAATTTGAATAAAATAAATCTATAAGTTTAAATTCATTGTTTTTAAATGTTAAAAAATATATTATATATAAACCATTGGTACACTATTGTGAAAATACTACCTTAAAAAGGATAATTAAAAAAAAGATTGTAAAAACCATGGAAAACGTTTTAATTACTTCATTTTTTATTTGTAAATATAAAACAATAATATAATATTAAATAAGAATTTGCCCAAAATTTATTTAAACAGTATTACTTGATTAGAGCTTTGTAAGACCGTTTCAAAATGAACATATATATAATTTTTTTCAGTTAGTCCCACCCAATGGATAGAAAGATATGGATAACATCTTGTACCATTTTCAATACCTCACGAACGGTTGGTTGATATTTCTGTATAAGATGTTATATATTTTTCACGATGGACCCAGACCTATTTATCCAAACTTACAAATCTCAATACCAACTTTAATCAAAATGACCAATCCGCACCTGAATTCCAATATTAAATAATCATTTCAAAACAGTCTCACGAAAAACTCTATAATTTCACAGTGTAAAGTATTTTATTTATTCATTATTTATTGATTTTTTTAACTGCTGTTTAGCGTTTGTTTATTTTTTTAAATCTCCTACATTATAGAAAAAAAACTCAATCCTGTAAAAGGATTACACTATTAAAATAAACTGAAAAAAATCAAATTTTGAATTGGTGTAATTGAAATCAATTGAGATTCGAAAAAATTAAAATTATATTAAGCTCGTTCAACATAACTAATTTAATCTAGGGGAAATCTGTCGATAAATGTAAAGTCTAACCTACGCAAAATCATTAACATTGAAATCTATCATTTCACAGTCTTTTTAATTTTTGTTGAAAAAAAAAATAATTTCCCTTGCTTGTGTTATTTTAATTCTTTAGATGGAAAACATAAACTGATGATGATACACATTTTTATATTTTTTAGACTAGATAAATAGCAAGTAATAGGCGAAGAGTCTACCGTAAATAAGACATCTGTAAGGTTAAAGGTTAAAGTTTATTGGAAATGAAGGTATTTACAGAGTGGAAACACATGTCATAAAACTTGTATTTCCTAAGTTGTTACGAAATTCGATAGCCTAATTTAAAGACGAACCGAGATATAAAAAAAATTTGAACTATCTTTGAACAGGTTTTTTATTGTTGAATTTAGTAATAACAAGGGGAAAAATCTTACGATATTTGTTTCTAATCTATATCCTTTTTTTAATGCAAAAATTGTAGTATTTGTGGTATATTACGTATAAAATTACCAACCTGATTTCTGCACATCATAAAAATTGCATATAAGAGATAAATAACCTTGTAATTTATCTTCTCGTTTGCACATTATACCCATTTACTCTGATCAAAAACACTGAAGCATACCTTTATATAGTTATGTTTGATTTACTTCAATATCTTCTATTGGTATAAGTAAGTCTATGGCTACATACCACTTTCTAATTGTAAAATTTATAGTTTATAAGTAAAAAAATTTTTACGAAAGATTCAAAAATTGGTTGATTAGCAGATCGAATTGAGGTCTATTTTTTTATCAGAGTAATTTGTCTACACATATAATAATGTAAAAGAGAGAAAAAATCTGTACAAGCAAAAATGTGGATTTTAAATTAGGTTGAAAATAAAAAATTTTATGAACGAGCAAAATATTTAAAATAAAAAGGTTAATAAATATCCAGAATTAAATTTAAAACAAAAACTTTTATTAATTAATTCTGGAAAATTATGACCAAAACAATATAAATTTCGTAGCAATAATTTAAAAATTTTAGCCACAGTTTTTATGATAAAAAACATTTTATAAATATCACTATTGTTATTTCTAAAATATTGGTAAATTATTCATTTTAATATCTCGTAAAACTTCCAATATTTAAATCAATTCAATTCAATCAATTTTAAAATAAAGTTTTTAATTTTTTTTTCAAATCTTATTAAAATAGAAAACATTCTTAGAATAATTAATGTTTGGAATGATGAAATTATTTTAAATTTTCCGCGCCTCTTATTCACTTTATTTTTGTTATATGTCATTTGTTTTTCGTATATCAGTCATTTAATACTCACTTACAAGGTTGCCAAATGTAATACGAAATTATGGATGTTTTCAAAGAAATGAATTAAAAGAGATCTACATGGTCTTCCGAAGTAGTAAGTTTAATTCAATCTTGAAAAGACTAAAAAACTAGACTAAACTTTTATGTAGTCATAGAAGCTAAACAATATAATTTCAATTCAATCTTTATGAATCGCCAAGTAACACTTAAATACGAAATTCAGTCTACATTGTTTTCCGATACTATACTACCTTGTGCTAGACATGTAGAGGTCTATTTTGTTGTAAATTTATATAATGAAATGACAAACTGTGCTGTCCAACATTAGATGGTATTGGACATTCATGCTAAGAACAACTCTAACTAGTAGTAAAAATAACCTTTCAAATCATAGCAAGAACTAAAACTTAAGAATTAAAACTTATTATAGATGGAGTGTTAATAGTGTATAATAAATTAAAATAACCTGGTCAATGAAAATAGTCAGATGACTAATGAGTGGTTTATATTTTAGCTACTGTGTCGATAAAATCTTAACACGAATCTCCCGTATATTTTTAAAGCGACGCCGTAGACGTAATATTTGACTAACCTAAGGTCTAAATTTAATGCATATCACTTGCCACTCTGATATAAATTCCCAATAAAGATAACTGTATAATATGATATACGCCAAGCCATCTCCTTTTTATATTTATTTTATGAAAAGATATCTATTTTTAATACTCTTTGAAAGAATCCTAATTAAAAAAAAAAAAATTATCACAAAATAAAGTCGCATATATATGGCAACCCTGCTCATTGAAGAGATACATGCAGGCTATTAGCATCAAACAAAATGAAATATCAATTCAGCTGAATTCCTTAAATTGTACTAATAAAACACGGTTAAATATCGACAAGAAATTTTGCATATATAGCTGAGAATAAATCTATAATTTCTATGTTCGTAAAGCTCGTAGAATGATAAAAGTGAGTATTGGATAAGTTAGTACATGGTAACAATATATTCCCAAATATTACAGTGAATTTTACCCCTGAAAAATACAAATAGAATAAAAATTTTCACAGTTAATATATATGTATATATATTTACTTTTTATATGCAGTTTTGTCGAATTTCAGATTTAACAATAATAATCATACAGTTTGGAAAGATAACTAGCTCCTATTCAGAAAATTAATAAAACATGTACATACGTATATTTTATCATCTATATGGTATATTTAATGTCTGTTTGGGTATGTGTATTCAAGAGTATATATGATGACCGTATACATAGACTAGAATTATACATGCGTATATATAAAAAAAATATGTATGTATAAGTTACCATTAGTTTTCTTCAATCTTTACAAACTGTATACGAAATTCTGCACGTAAATTTTTCTTTTTAGATTTTATTTTTCTAGCTAATTCATAAAATAATTCTGTTTTGTTAAACTAAAAATAGAAACACATTATGGAATATTTTCTAGTAATACTTTCGAATTTATATTAAAATACTTGTTATCGTCATGGGGTTCATTTTCTTTACTCTTTTTAAGTGATCTTAAACGATGTGTGAATTTCATTTTTTTTTAAATTAAATAATTTTATTTAAATTAAATTGTTTGAATTCACAGATTTTCTGTAACAAAAACCAATGAAAAAACATCAATTATATGTTTTATTTCTTTGCTCTCTTCATATAAATTCGATAAAATAAGAAGAATCAGATGTATCATTTCGATGAGGATGAAAGTGACTTAACTAAAATATACTTTAATTACTTTAACAAATGGTGAGGTAGGCGATCTAGGGTTTATTTAAACTTTATGAGCTTTGAGATAATATTTACTAGGAGTACTCTGGATCGGTAAATCCTAAGTCTTCAGTAAAAAAAATAAAACTTTTTAATACTGATTTGGTTATTTGTTTAAGTTTATCAGCATAATGTTTGTTATACGATAGTAAAAACATCTTTCAGGAGCTAAAATAAATATAGAAATTTTTAGTTTTTCGTCATTCAGCTATGGAACCCAAAAAAATTGATTGAACTTTAAGGCGAATAATAAATTTAACTAAATAGACGTAACAGTTTGATTGGTGATATTTCACACTCCCTGATTAATATTCCTTTACTAGACACCCTTCCTCTCCCTATTGAATAAATTAAAAATAAAAAACAATTAATTTTTAATAAACAAAAATTATTATTTAAACGGTTTCAATTTTAAAATTAAAACAAAAATTAACTAGAAAAAACAATTTTTTTAAATGTTAAATGAACTTATTTTACAACACCTCGAAAAAATAAACATTTATATACATTACTAGAAAATAAGCCATTTTTTGCTTAAATGATTGTTATTTATGCATGTGTTTGTGGCTAGAATTGAAAGACCACCCCTCGATTCTTACTTAATTAATTATTTATATTGTATAAATTATATAGTTTTAATATATTTTTACCCTAACTAGAATCTCATAGCATTTTTTTGTTTGTTCTAAAATATATATATATTTTATTTTTCACAATAATAAAATAAAAAATTAGAGAAAATATGATTAATGGTTCCTAAGCAAAAAAACAAAAATCATATCAGAAATCTCTTATTGAAACGGAATCTATACATTTTTTTTCACTTTTTTGTTTGCACGAGACAAAACACAACTTTTTTTTAATGATATCTGAAATATGATAATAGAGATAGAGGTCCCTTGTTTACATGGGACCTTCAATATTACTAATTTTCATGGCACAATAATATACGCTACGAGCAAACATTAAAATTGCTAATAAGAAAGCGCCAACGTATGCTACATATATACCACCGTGACCTTTTACCAATGCATATGTACCAACGGTGACTCCAACTCCGATTCCCAAAAATACAAAACCAATAATCAAAAATAGAAAACCACGTGCACGTGCGAAGTCCGGTCCAACTGATGATACTTTTCGACAGTGGGGACAGCGTGCTAATGCGTTATTTAATGTATTAAACTGAAAAAAATGAAAGTTATTATTATTATATTTAATAAATGAGATTGTATGAATTATGTGTAGAGTAGTTTAGGTAACTTTTCAGCGAAGCAGACGAGTATATATATATATTTAATATATATATATATATATATATTGAATTTTCCAAAGGTTTGTAAGAAAACAAATTTAATTTACAACGTCTTTTTAATAAATTTATAATAATATCTTACCAAAAAGGTGTCACTGCAATGTCCACATGTAACACGGCTCATTCCAGGCATTGTTGGTACCGGTGGTGTAACAGGACTTGGTGCCAAATTAATAATTCGTTTACAATTTGGTCGTGGGCAAGCAATTCTCTGCGATGAACTTTTACAAATCAATAAACAGTTGCAGGGGCACCGTACATATTTCTTTCCAGGTGGTGCATTTCGTATTGGCTATAAAAGTTTTAAACAATTAAAAACAAAAAAACCATGGCTCCATTACAATATCTAGGGCGCCTCGATTTTTTGATGAATTTTGGCAAAACAAGCCAAAATAAGACGAAAATGAAGAATTTCGAGTTATCTATGGGTAGTTTAATCACAGGCTGAACGTAGGATAATCGAAAAAATTTGAATGAAATTCAATGCGATATCTCAATAAATAGCTACCAATCGTTATATAATTTATTTCATTCTTTTGATAATTTAAGTTATGAATAAAATTCATTAAGAAATATTATTAATTATTTCAAGACAGATTTAATACCCTTCGGAGGTATGCAGAAAATTCTAAACAGAAATTTTTCTTTAAAATACAGGGGATGTGATCAAATCACTTTGGGGATCACTACCAAAAACTTTAAATTTTGAAGAGTAGAAACTGGTCATAAACTTTTTAATCGCCTTGAAAATCTTTATTTTATCGTCACAATAAGTTAAATACATACAGTCGCTTCATTGCATTGACAACATTTAACAACATGTTGCTCTTTTTTGCCAGAAATATCAATCATAGCTTGGCATACTCGACATGTAACCATTGGTACACCTGTTGTGTTTCCACTTTGATACGGCGGCGGTAATTCATCTGGACCAATAGGAAATACGGTTGCTTGTTGACCTAAATAAATACAAAAATTATATATCCAAAATAATTTTATCCCAGAAAATTGTTTTTACCATAATGAGTTTGTGGTACAATATAATTCACTAATAAATCAGTAATTTCATAAAATTTATAAAAAATTTGTGGCTTAATACTAATCAACATTTTCGGAATTATTTTTAAATACGACTTAAAATCTTATGAACGAGGGTGAGAGGTCATTTGTATTCAAATCTTGATAAGGAATTATTTTAGTAAAGAAAGAATTGATTCGGTTGTACCATTTTAAATTAGAATGACTCATTTTGATAAACAAAAGGAATTCTACAGTCAACATTTGTATACACAAAAATTTACAAACCCTGAAAATTCTGATTAGTGCCTTCAGAAGATCCATCATATGTTGTATTGTTCTCTTGATACCGCAAAAGTGCTTGTTTTTCATTATCTTTTCCTTCACTCATTTTGACAGTTTTTGACAAAAAAAAAAAAAGAAAAAAGTTTATGGGGAAATGGCAGACTTTATGTTTAAAACAAGCTTAGAAATTTTGTAGATAATATTTACATTAATTACAAAAAAAAACACTTTCACATAATTTTAACTACACTCATGAAAATCTATTTTTTTTTATTGCCCCACAAATAATGGGTTCCGTTCCCAAACCACAAAAATATTTTTATTAATAAAATACTGCACCTAAATAATTAAATGAAAATGAAAAACATAGCCATTACTCTGAAGCTAGTTACAGTTACAGTGTGAATAGTTGACATAAGTAAAAATAACTAATAAATTACACTAGAATACTAGATTATCAAAACGTCATGAGTCATTTCATTTATTATATTTCAAATTTGTTAGTGATTAGAAAATCTGCCAAAAATGAGATAAATTATAAAAATTCATTCATCGCAATAATTCTAGTTGACTATGATAAAATTTTGTTTACATTTTGCTGATAAAATTCATTCTTTGATATAAAGAAATATTGGCACCGAACCGATAACCTTTCACATTTTCAGTCACCGCACTCGAATTGAGCCATAAATTAACTAGATTACGCTTAAGTTGGGGGAGTCAAAAATATATATATTTGCGAAGTGTTCAGATCATTTCATTTCGCATCGATTGTAAAAAACCCACATGTCTACCAAATTCCATCAAAATTGAACAAACCGCATCTTTTTAGTACGTGTTCATTACTTGATTCTCTCAATTTTCTGAGAGTCATATTTTTTTAATCATTTGTATATGAACAATTCAGCCATAGGAAGCCTGTGTCGTAATGTCTTGTACCGCCATCTTTACGATGAAAATCGGCAGATTAACAAACCTTCTTTTTTAGACACACCTGCGAGTTATATCCAATCAAGGCAATACTCGCTCCCCCCACAGCCGAGCCGTATATACTACTTTAGATGAATGTTTCTTAATTATTTATGCCCATTTGAAGGCTTAAGCATTATAAATATTAAATAAATCAGTTTCAATTTACCATCGAAATATTGTCTCCTAGATTTTTTTAAATAAAATGTCTTGACGGATTTTAATGAAATTTGTTTATATGCATATTTAAGACATTCATTATGCCTCAAATATCTCATTGATTCATCAAGGTCTGTGTAATAATAAATTTTCCAAATTATTGTGTCTCTCGCATGGAATATGATGAAGTTTGTAATATGTATCAAAGAAGTGTGCTATTGTTTTCTTTAATGCTTTATATAAAATGACTAAATCACCAATGTACTTATATCTCGAATACAAATTTCTCTCTCGATAAAGATTTCCAGGAAATATCAAAAAAAAAAAAATTGAGAAAACAGGTAGATGATTGTAACAATTACTAATTTTGTTATTAATTATCTTGGGTTCTAAATGGGTAACAATTGTTTAAATTCGATATTTAAGAATCTTTTTAAAAATCTGTCAAAAAGTGATTTCTCGATAGTAGCACCATATATGCAATACTTCTATATGGTCAGTTCCAGGGTGCCCAGGATTTCTTTTCTCCTAACCGCCGACCCAAGGCGCTGAAGTCGCCTAAAGTCGCCGCGGTTAATTCAAATAATAAAAACTAAATAAAATTTTTTTATTATTTCTTTTTATTAAGAATTATATATTTTTTAAGAATTCTATAAGTAAATTATTATTTTACTTCATTCATTTAAAAGTCGCCCATCGGCGACTAGTCGCTTTCTAAAAAATTTTTGTCGCCGGCCTTTGTAGAAAGTAGCCTAAATGGCGATAAGTCGCCTCATCTGGCAAGCCTGGTCAGTTCCTATAAGTGGAAGGTGTTCCGACTAAGTGAAACAGATAGTGTATCATTCTATCTCTCTTTCGAGTGCTTCGTCAGTTTTGCGCATCTTTGGTGCGAATTCAATAATTTTAGAGAATTCTCAAGCATGCGCAGTGTAGATAAAGTATCTCGAACGAGATAAAAAATAATTATTGTCGGCACCGTAACGCAGAGACATTCTTTCCCATACCAATTTTCCATATAGGAGTATTACATATATGAGTAGTACTCAGAAGTACTTAAAAAATATACCATCTTGTATATATTTAACTCTATGGTTTTTGTGCTCTAACATATCGATATTACTCCATGAAAATCTCTATTGTTTTATGTAAAAATATATAAACTTGAAAGATATAATAAATTGATTATTTACACGAATGGTGTTAAAATTAATGTTTATTCGAATTTTTTTAACATTTTATTTTGAGTGAAAGTTTTTTTGTATTTTGCTATAATTGTACTTAAAAATGGCTACATTGGACGATAAATTATTGGGCGAAAAAGTACATAATTATTGTAGTAGCAGTGAAAGTGAGGACGAAGATGAATCCGATTCAGAAAATGATAAACAAGAATTAAGTAAAGAGCCAGCACCTCCCCCACCAGAACTCCACAAATGGGAAGGTTCAGCTGCGAACACTGGACCAAAAGGTGTGATTAAAGATTGGCAACGTTTTAAACAACTCGAAACAGAGAATCGTATCGAACAGGAGAAGGAAAGAATAGAATTGATCAAAAAATTATCGCTAACATGTCGATCTGCTTTAGACGAAGAACGTGATAAAGAAAAGGATGCCGATTTAGATGATATTTTAAACGATGAGTTCCTGTACGCATACCAAAAACAACGGATGCAAGAAATGATTATGAAAAATGAAAAAAGTTTACCAAAATTTGGAAACTTAATTAACTTAAAATCAGGTGATGAATTTTTAGAAGCGATTGATAATGAACATAAATCTGTTAACGTTATCATACATATTTATGAAGATTATGTGCCTGCATGTCGGACAATGAATACATGTTTGACTCAATTAACTAAAGAATATGTTCATGTGAAATTTTGTAAAATTATTGGTTCCCTAGCTGGAATGAGTCGCTTATTTAAGGTTTCTGGAGTTCCTGCATTGTTAATTTATAAAGGTGGCGTAATGGTTGGTAATTTTATTCGATTAACTGACGATCTCGGTGATGAATTTTATCCGGAGGAAGTGGAAAGTTTCTTAATTGAACATGGTATGCTTGTGGATAAAACTTGTGTTCCGCCAATCATTTCGAACGACAATGATGATGCAGACAGTGATTAAATTGGAATATGGCAAATTTATCCCGAAACTAATTTTTTCTTATGTGGTAGAAATTCGCAACTTGGAAATGTTTGAAGCTTTCTTTGTGTTTCGAAAACAAAATTAAGTTTAACGATCATACGCTCTGAGAAAGAATAGATTTGAATTGAATTTTTTATGCAGTGGTCGAAACCTGAATTGATGTCTTCAAATATTTTGTAACATTTTCGTGGAATGCATTTGTTCAATATCATGAGTTTTTTCTAAATTTCTAGACAAACAAAAAATTCTATAATATTGAATTATAAAAAACTAATCGTATATACTTACTATTTAATTTTATTCCCAATTCAAAGATATTTTCGATAATATTTTGTTGCATGTTTTATCTGTCACGAATTGGAAAGGTAAAAATTTAGCAATAAATCTTAAAATGTAATGAGATGTACGTAGTATGCACAAATTTAACATGAAAACAGAAGTAATGAAATTTTATTATCGAAAATAAAGTCGAGGTATATATACCTCATTTTCGGTGAATAATGCCGTTAATAAAAAAATTACGAATCCGTACTCCATACGTCTTATTACACCTAGAATTGAATTGAAAATATAATTGAGTAATATTAAAGCTCTGTGTTTTTTATTTTTTTTTTTTTTGCACAATTTAAAAGTATAATTGTTTTGAAAGTATTTAAGTTTTTATAAGTAGAAATCTACTATGAAAAAATACATTATCCAAAAGAGTTTACATATTATTTAAAAATATACTCAAAAGCTCCAATTTATTACTATATATCGTTGTAATCAAAACAGTATACAATATTTAAATATAATCGATGTAATAAACAATTGAAATCGAATAATAAAAATTGAATAAAATACAATGTAGTATTTTCAAAACAATTATAGACTTCAGTTGAGAAGACAAATATTTCCACCAATCCCCATGATGCATTTATTAAAAAAATGAATAATTTATGTTTAATTTAAAATTTATCTATATTTAATTCGCTGTATATACATTTATGGGAACAATTTGTAATCAAAGCATAAATAA
The DNA here is from genome assembly GCA_020423425.1 of Chrysopa pallens. Lineage (NCBI taxonomy): Eukaryota > Metazoa > Arthropoda > Insecta > Neuroptera > Chrysopidae > Chrysopa > Chrysopa pallens. The sequence continues at coordinate 17,869,264 of CM035594.1, forward strand.
AGTTTAAAAAAATAAAAACTTTCTAAATTTACTTCTAAAAAAAAAAAACAATTTTATTAGAAACTTTTTACATGGTTAACTGCAAGTGTAATTTTCGTATTTGTTGTTTTAAGTATTTAAAAAAATCTTGTGATTGCTGTAAAAGATTCGAAAAGATAATGGGAGGTGGAATTTTATATGAAAATCTTTGTTGTATGAAGTTAGAAACATGAAAATTTGAATTACAGATTATAAATATAAATAAATTATCAGCGTTTCAGGTTTTTTGGAAATTCGCATTGGAACTAATTGTATAAGGGGGCGAGAGTGGTTCGTAAACGGGTAATGGAATTTTGCATGGGTACATCGTTGTCTTTAAAAGGGGAGGTTTTTGGATTTTCAGAATTTAAAAAGAGAAAAAAAATTTTTATGGTAGGTTTTTGCATTATTTTTTACATTCGAAAATCTCTTCATACATCATACTTACCTTGATAATATATTCTATGACAGATGGATTACTGTTGTACTTCTTTCTTTTTCATAAAAATTTTTTTAAATAAATTTAAAAAGGGAATTAATTTTATGATTCAAAAGAAGGAAAAGTTTTAAAAATTTTTATTCGTAAATTTCTTGTTTTAGTTCCGTGAATATTAATTTATCAATAAACATTCTTAAATAATAAACTTTTGTATTACCTTAACAAAGCCAGCAGTTGAATATCTCTTATTATGTATAATGTGATTAAAAATCAAATTTTTATGTTTGTGAAAATTAACAGAATTTTTATTGATTTACTTAGATATTTAAACTCTAGCCACAAAATAACCGATTAATTATCGTCAAAGATGAATATATACACCAAAAAATTAATTTAAAATGCAATTATTAAGGTAGTTGGTGTATTATAGCTAAAATTAATAGGCATTTCCATTACTTTACAAAAATAAATTGCAAACTGTGTTGAAATATTTTTTAACAAAAAGAAATTTAACATAAAAAATACACCACCAACCTCAAAAGAATCTGACAAATTGAAAGATAAAAAACATACATATTTCGATTATTTGTCGCAATTTATTCATTTAACTTTTAACTTGAGGTAAACAGAAATATGCAGAAGTTATCTTTGCTTTGAAAATAAAACATTTCAAATAAATTTCAATCATTTGACTCTTACAAATAAGAAAAATTTCATCTCGTTTGAATTCATTCGTTAATTAGTTGTAACAATGGAGTGAAATAAAAACATTTGTTTTTTATTCCCATTCTTAAATTTCAAAAAACAACTGATATTTTTGTCTTCTAAGAATTTCGTGAAACTAAAACTGTTTTTATAAAATTTATTTCGAATAAATTTAAAAAAGGGAATTTCATGATTTAAAAGAAGAAGGAAAAGTTTTAAAAATTTTTGTAAGAGCGGCCGAACTTAGATTTTCTGTTCATTATAATAAGGAAATTTGATGGTTGTTGTACATTATTAAATAGTTTAATAAGAAAATCTGAATCTTATTTTGAATAAATCATGCTCGTACGATAATATTTCTACGTACCTTTAGTAATTTTAACGACTGCAATTTTTTTATGAATTGTGATGGAAAACATTTTTTTTAACAATAAACAAACAATAAAATGATAACAACAATTATAATAATTATAAATAATACACTGTTATTTATATACATATACAATTATATATATATATATTATATACATATACAATTATATATATATATATAAATAATAAATAATAGGTAAAATTTACATACTTAACTATATAATTATTTATTTAATTAATATTTTATAGTAATTAATTATTGATTGTTTTTATTTTATTTATTTAAATTAACGATGATGAGGTCTTAATTCATTTAATGTTGCACATGACGGTGTTGCTATCGATTGGGCTTTTTTAAATAATTCTTCATCACCGAAATTTCGTGCTTTCCATATCATTGTCTCACCTATATTAACAAAGAAAAATCAGATAAATTGTAGAATTTAATCATGAAACAGTAAAGAAATTTACATTAAGTTAATGTGAAAAAATTTTGTCTATTCACTTGATATTCTATTCTAAAGTAATTCTAAAAGTGATTTTATGTTAACAACTTGATACAGGGCGATTCTTGATATCAATATAAAGTTTCAAGGGCACAGCTACTTGTGCTTTTTAAACATACTAAAGTGAATCTATCGATTTTCACATCAGCTGATTTTGAACAATGAGTTTCAATAAATGGATAACCTGCTGTTAGGACATTAAAGTTTTAGTCTAGAATTTAAGAAAATACGTGAATGATGATAATAACATACATAATCCACAATCAGGAAAAATGATCCAAAATGAATTTACAATATAGTAAAATACTTACGATAATTACGCTCCCTATGACAAGCATGTCGTAAATTTGTTATAAATTCCTCTTCAATTGTAGCTTCTAAACGTTTTAACGAGCCTTGATATTCATTATGAAATGTTTCCTTCACATAATAGGGGATACGTAAATGTTCCGTATGCCGTTGGACTATGAATTTTCTAAAAGAAAAATCACAAAAAACAAATTATAGAAGTGATGTTGAATAGATTAATTATGCATTACATCCTATCAGTGCAGTACGTTACTACGAGCCATCGGGCTTACTTGATACCCAATTCAACTTATGACAACGTATAAAAACCGTACACCAGTACATACCAAACGTATAATAATCAAGATTGCGAATCATCGATATTTTGATTGTCGATTTACTTCGTTAAATCGCAGCATAATCTGATTATATGAGCAAATAGACTGTCTAGTATACGACGTATCTAATGTAAGTAAATTCGAATAACCTTTTATCTAGGTTGCCCAAACACATATCTTCTCTTCTAATTTCTTTAAACTGGACCAATTTCAGTTATTTATTTTTTATTGATTAGACTATCCAAGTGGTCTCGTTTAAATGCGAAGAAAAAAAAATTAATTTCTAAAGGGAAGAAAATGGTGCTTATAAATTTAATCCCGAAGAAATTTGTGCAGTAGACCACACTCCAGGTAACAGCAGCCTATACTCTATAGGAAGATAATATAGGCCGCACCTTTTTATAGTAATTGGTTATTATATATGTTCCAATATTTTTTAAGGCTTCATCGTATTGCCAGAGAGAGTAACATTAATTTGTTGTTACGTAGCCCCTGATGGCCCAATGATAAACGTGTCTAGTATATAAATATCATAAAAATCGGAAAACGCGTTTGGAAGTTACAGCGTAACAAACGTAGCTAGGCATACAGAAGTCGTCTTTAAAAACGATCAGTAAAAAATTGTATTAAATCGGAATTTTGAATAAGTTTTTAATTTTTGATTCATTCCTATTAAAAATCTGAAGTTTGTAGAGCTATAAAGTGTCCTTATAGTTCGTGATGACTTCATCAAAATGCCTGTACATAAAAGACAAAAGAATTTTAATTAATTTCCTTTTTTAAAAATCGCCTTTCTTAATACATACGAGTAAAAATATCTTAAACTTTAAAGCAATGGTTTTAAATCACTTACTGAGTGGCATGAAGACTGTAGACTGGATCCGAAATAAATAAACTAGACATCATACTTAAAATAATTAATATTAATATTGGTAACATTTGTACAAAAGCTGTATAACCATTTTGTTGCTGAAATTAATGAAAAAATTTTTTTTTAAAATAAGCTCTTAATGAATTTTTTTTTCTATAAATATTGAAATTTTTCTAGATATTCTTACTGTAAAGGGAAAAATGCTTGAGAGTTATACATCTTGAATAATGGTGGCTTCGCCAGGGGGACGTGAAAGATGTTAAAAACAACTTAAAACAAAGAGTTTTAAAAAAGCGGTAAGTTAGAAAAATATTTCTAAATAAAATTTGCATACAAAAGATCTTTATGGTTTTTAGGCTATTTATAAAAATAAGAAAGCTAGAACGCAAATTTAAAACACGCACATGCAAAATTTAAAATATATGCTGCTCTTTTCCATGGAAATTAGACTCTCTGTTCAGAAAAATGAAGTTATAAAAAAAACTTATTTATATGCAGCGAAATAATAGCTTAACTATATTTTAAAAATAATATGTGATTCGTTCTTGTAGATTATTTATTGATGTTTTGAAATAATAATATATTCAAAGCTTAATACAAAAAATTACAAAATGTCGCTTAATTCAATAAATTTTCTGGATTTCGTCGAAAGATTTTTTCGATTTTGAAATAACATATTTTGAGTACAACATCTTCTCAGGGGTTGGAAATTTTGTTTCGGTCCTTGTATAAAAAATAGAGCAAACTTGTGTAGTAGTAGCTCCCTTGAGTAGTCGACTTCACTCACGGTGATACCCTCTTCTCATTAGGAAGAAATATGGGCCACACCTCTTTATCATTATTGGTTCATACGTTCCAATACTTATGTTATATATATTAAAAACTCATACTGGAAATGAGAGTAACAATAATTTTGAAAATTTGTTATTACAAGGTCCCGATGGTCCAATGAGGATCGGCTCAAAAACTATACAGTAAATAAATTGTTTTTTAAATAGACAACGCGTTCGGAAAATACATCTGAACATATACAGATAGATAGATAGATGTAGATAAATGCAAAATGGTCTAGTTAAACCAGAGACGTCATTACGTTTGGTTGATTATATTTTTCTCTTTCAAAGTGCAAATAGTGCTCGAGGAAAGTGGAAATTCACACAACACAGAAGGCACAATCCTTAAGGAAAAGGCTTAAAATTTTTTTCAAATACATCAACGGTAATAACAAACAATTTATTAAATTTTCTTATGTAAAATCACAGTACTTTTTTATAATTTACAAATAAAAAAATATATCACGTGACTTTTAATCCAAAATGTCGACCATAACACGTTTTGAAATTCCGTACCCTGATTGATTAGTTTAATTGTTCTGATGCTCATCATTAATTTAAGATTTTTGTTTTTGATGAAGAAAGAGGGGGTGTTACCATACATATCCACGTCTTAATAACATCGCTTGAACACATAGACAAATAATTAATAAAAATAATTTAAAATAATTTACTTCATGTCGTGATTGTGATGCATTTGTTTCACCAGAACGTGCCCAACGACCACCACGTCGTACATAAACATTTTGCTGTGGAAAACCACCACCAAAGAACATGTTGAATAGTTCTTCAGCGGTCACATCTGCCTCGAAACCACGACTATAATGTTGACTAGCTGATTGTGATGATGTACGATTTGGCATGTTACTTGCTTCGCTACCAAATAGATCATATTGTTTACGTTTTTCTGCGTCTGTTAGAACAGCTACAGCATTTCCTAATTTGAAATAATATCGAAAATTTAATTTAGATTATGTAAAATATATCTCTTATGAGGGGGGGGGGGGGTTGGATGACCTAATTTTTTAATACACCGTAAATATGTCATCTAATTGAGGAAACATTTTATGTTAATCGACCTAAGTTTTTACTAGGAAAAAAAAAACAAATGGTTTATGACAATTTTATAAACCTAATTAAAACTTCATTAATATAATTTTAATATTTACCTATAGCTTTAAAAGCTTCAGCCGCACCAGGTGCTTTATTTTTATCCGGATGTAACTGTAATGCTAATTTTTTATAAGATTTTTTTATATCTGAATCAGTTGCCTCTTTAGTCACTCCTAAAATTTCATAATAATCTTTACAAATCTTTATCCGTTTTACCTAAAAAAACAAAATTATAAAATTTTACTCCTTAATAATTCTATTTTAATAATCAAAGTACAAAAGAAAATTCTTTTTAATTTAACCTGTACTGAAAATATATATGAATTTCTCTAACCAAATTAAATTTGGGCTCTAGCCAAGCACGTTCTAAAATTTACACGGTTTATTAGAAAGATATTAACTCTTATATACAGCCTAATTTACATACAATAAATAAGCTTTACTAGAAATCTCTAGATGCGGAAAGTCTCCTTAGTTAAATTTTGTTGTACTCACACCGAACAGATATCATACAAATTTTATGGCCATGAAAATAAATAAAATTATTATATTTTAATACTACTTACAGCTTCTAATTGATCAGATGTAAAATCTGCTGGAGCTGATTCTGCTTTAGCCGCTGTAGGTTGCCGTCGACGAACTTGTGGACTTTTTTTTACATGATCTTTCATGCTAGATATCTTAATTAATAATTCTAAAATATTGTTACCATAAATATTAAACATAAATCATTTTCTTAAAACAAAACAAATTCTAACCCTTAGCTTTAGTAGATGGATAAAGTCGTTCTGCTTTATGTAAAAATTTTTCAGCTTTTTCACGATTCCCTTGTGCTATACATTTTTCTGCGATATCAATACAACGATCAGCCTCGTCTTTATTACTTTCTAGCATTTTGACAGGCTTTTTTCCTAAGGTAAAAAAATATTTTTTTGTGGAATTTTATTTACCAAGGAAATTTTTACTATCATTTATAAATATGCAAGGTCATTGATCATATTAATTAAGGCTTCCCACTAATTAATGAATACGGGTAAATAAATATGAAATGAAAAATGTAAATATTTGTGTTTAAAAAAATATTGTCTAGAATAAAAGTTTAATTAGTTAATTAAGATAACATATATATATGAACAATTTTTACTTACAATTACACAATAATTTTAAAATTAAAAATTTTTATTTTATATTTTATTATAAATTAGGTTTGACAAAAAAAAAATTGCAAAATATACATTTATGGAAAAAAAATAAGAGACTGTCAAATAATTATTAATTTGAGAATTTTTTTTGACAAATATTTTACTGAGCAGGAATGCGACTCATAATTGATAATTTCATTTACATTTATGACGTCTGAGCACCTGATAAATTATGTCAAGAAAATACACGTATAATAGGAATGTGTACAAAATCTTTTTTTACCTTTTGACATTTAGGGCTGTGCTTTAAACAATCGCAACATTAGCGCTATCTCATGTTCAAATTTTTAAAATTTGGTTCCAATAAAATATCTTATTCCCATGTGGAAAGAAATGGTCAACTCTAGTTCGGTAAAAATAAATAATGATTTATAAAAAAAAGTTATTAAAAGTTAAGTGCGTGATAAAAACACTTAATTATTATTTAAAATAAATTTTCATTTAAGATTGTCTATTTTCTACACAACCAGAGTCAATAAAACGTATACTTTATTAGCGTATTCATGGTTTCAATTTGAAGTTCAATAATGATTTTAACGATGAAATTTCATTATAGAATTAATGTTCAAAATGAATGATAGACTGTCTATTATTTTGCAAAACGGTACATTAATGTTATTTTTGTCAAATACAAATGATAATTAACATTATTTTGTCTATTATCTATATGACTATTATTTTGCAAAACGGTTCATTAATGTTATTTTTGTCAAATACAAATGATAATTAACATTGCGGTGTTATAATAGGTACTTTTAAGCGGCATCAAGACACTCGTTATTATTAAATAAGCTTAGGGTGGGCAATGTTTTGATAGAGACCTCTATAATAAAGACAATCTCTAATGTGTATTTTCTTCAATTTTGGAGTACAAAAAACTCAAAAAAATAATTATCCAACCCTAATAAAAAAAGTGCTCTTCAATCCTATACAAATTGAATAGGAATTAAAAGGAAATCAATAGGATTGAATAAGAAATCATTTTTCAATGACATTTCCTATTCAATCCTACTGATTTTCTATTCAATTTCTATAGGATTGAAGAGAACTTTTTATTAGGGAAATTTTATGAAATTTGAAATGTACAATCTTGAAATGAAAACGAAGGGGGTGTTAAAGAGTTCGCGAAACTTATTTCTAAATATAAAATAAAATTTTGAATTTTCTTCAGAATTCTTATTTTGAAAAAATTGTTATGCCCTCCGTTTTCACGGCAAGTATCATTTGTAAGTTTCAAGTTCATAATATTTGGTTAGTTATTTTTTTAGTTATTTGTGCGTGAAAATTTAAAAAATACAGTGTATATTAGGTTAGAGATTATCTTTATTATAGATAGAGGTTTCTATCAAAAACATAACCTATTCTGTAATTGTTTCAAATTTTAATTCAAGCGATGGTTTGTAGAACAGATGATGATAATAGAATTACATTCCACTATGATTATGTGTGATTAATAATAGGATAATTAACCGATATTCACATTAAAATGACGATAAATGATTAATCATTATTTTGAATTTACCGGTGGTCCATTTAGTATTTCGAGGAAACTGTTATCAGTTAACTACAAAAATTAACCAATGTAAATGCATAATAACGACAGTATTCTGTATCTGAGAAAAATCATTTTTGCGCATAGGAAAAATTCTATTACCGATCTTTTTATCTTCATGTAGACTAAAAAAAATTGATAAGCATAGTTTGGGGTATTTTCCCACAATAGCGCTTTTGTATTATTTAAAGATTGGTATTCGTGATAAAAACATGGATACTACACACCTATCAAATTCCTTTTAATTTGTGAATCTTAACCTAAAATAGTATGTTAAGCCGGATCAAGTATATCAAGAATCAACACAACTTTTTGGATTATATATAGACTATGGATCAGAATTTATGAAATGGTGATAATTTAAGGCAAAAAAATCACAATCCAATACTGTTTTAGTTATAACATCTTCGTGAGGAAAAAATTCACAGTGCATTGAATGATAATTGATTTCTTAATTAAATCACAAACCCCATCACATAACCTCATTTATTAATAAAATTTCATAGCGATTATAATTATTTTAGAAAAATGTATAAAATTCCAAAGATATTACAAACGCCACAAACAAATAATTTTGTTAGAACTTATATAATTAAACGATCTTTTGTAAATAATGAAGGTAAATTAAAAAAACAAGAATTGAATCCAAATAGTTTTTCTTAAAGTTTGGAGTTTTTTTAGGACAAATACGTAAGACATCAGTAACTCCAAAATGTTTAGAATCCACTACACCAGTTACATATAAACAATGGAATCATTCACAATATATTAGTACAGTAAGTGCAGTCTTTTCTTGAATAATACTTTTGGGACAATTTTATTTGAATAAATAGAAATTTTTATTTTAGACAAACTTTAGTACAAATAAAGAAAAATCAAACACGCAAAATGAAATACCGTTTCGAAATAAGTTAATGTATGGATTAGCGGTTTTAACGACTTCAGTTGCTGGTGTAAGTATTCAATTCTTATGATAAATACTTTACTTATTATCGTTAAGCAGCAATATAAAAAGAACTTGATTTTGATGTGTGCGCTAAAATTTTAATGCAGTTATACTGTTTTAATATGTGGAGAAATTATTATAATTTTTATTTTATCTGAAATTTTTCCAGTTATATGTGTACTACACAAAATTTACTAAAATTGATGACAAAATATCAGTAGAATTAGTTGAAAATGTTTCAACAGAACCAAGTAAGTAATCAATAATGAAAGATGTGATAATTATAATATCTAAACAAATTGATCTGTATTTAGGTAAAAAAAGTATTCCAAGATTTCCGCCAACATCTGGCGATATACCCAATGAAATACCATATTTATTAATAGGCGGTGGAACAGCAAGTTTTTCAGCATTTCGTGCAATAAAATCATTAGATCCAACGGCTAAAATACTTGTTATCAGTAATGAATCGCATTATCCATATATGCGACCACCACTTTCAAAGGAAATTTGGTATGATGATGATCGTCAATTAATCAAGAAGTTAAAATTTAAACAATGGAATGGATCTGAACGAAGGTAATATGTGGATTAATTGAAATTTGTTTTAATAATTATAAAACTAGAGGCCAGTTTTTGATCGGTTCGAGGCATTGTAGTGATCCTTCGTTACGAGACCTTCTGGTTTTTTCCCAATACAAGATCAGGTAACCAAATTTTTTAGCATAACCCAGGAAAAGTCACGATCTTAAACATGGTAGGGTAAGGAAAATTCGGTCGCATCGGGAATCGATTTCGGGACCATTGTGTATCTCATTTATAAAATTTAATTTTACTCGATTACTTAATAAATTATTTTATTAATAAATATTATTTTGTGTTGAATAATTTAGTATTATATAAATTTTTCGTATTATAACTGACCCATAGGAAGCAGTTCAGTTCATGTAAAAATATTTCTCAAATAATTCTTTGACAGTTTCAAATAGAAAATTTGTATTGTTTTTTGTTTTTTTCAGTTTATTTTATGAACCAGAAGATTTTTACATGAATTGTAAAGATTTACCAAATGCAAAAAATGGTGGTGTGGCCGTAGCTCGAGGTTATACAGTTCAAAAAATCGATTGTATAAATAAAAAAGTGTATTTAGATGATGGTAAAGAAATCACATACGAGAAATGTTTAATCGCGACTGGTGCGAAACCAAAAAATTTAAAAGTATTTGAAAATGCTAGCAAAGATTTACAGAAAAAAGTTACACTATTCCGTACAATTTATGATTTTGAAAATTTAGAGAATATCTTAAGTAACGATGTTAAGTCTGTCATAGTTGTTGGTGGTGGATTCTTAGGTAGTGAAATTTCATGCGCTCTTGCACGTTATGGTGAGTGCTATTATCTATGCTTGATTATATACATATTTCTAAGTGAATTATGATTGGGGTAACAACTTTTTCCAGTTGGTGTATTCTGAAAGGAGAGTCGTTTTTGTTTGCGCACACCAAGCTTCAAATTGACGAATGTTTATTTTTTAATCTTTTTTTTTTTTAAATGGAAAGATTGAAGCTAATTTTTTTTAAATCCTTAGCTGCCAATGTCTTGAACGAGTGGATAAATTTTATCCAAGCATTAATAAAAAAATCATTTAAAAAATTTAAAGCTTTGAAATATATTTCATGAAATTAATATATCTCTCGCTCGATATATTCAGAGTAGAAAGTAATTAATGAATTAATTATTCTGTTTAATTAAGATTTCATATTGGTGAAATTTTAGTTTTATTTGACGAAATATTCCAATGAATTTTTTTCTTTGATTATTCAGGTAAAAATAAAATGTCAGTAAAACAAATATTTAATGAAAATGGAAATATGGCAAAAGTATTACCAGAATATTTAAGTTTATGGACAACGGATAAAGTAAAATCTGAAGGAGTAGATGTTACACCAAATGCACAAATTACTAATGTTGAAATGACTCCAAATCAACAAGTTGAATTAACATTATCATCCGGTGAGAAAATCAATGCTGATCATATTATATTGGCTGTTGGTGTTCAACCAAATACAGATTTGGCAGAAGTATCAAATTTAGAGGTCGATCATGAAGTGGGTGGATTTATTGTGAATGCTGAGCTAGAAGCTAGATCAAATTTATACGTGGTAAGTCGAAAAAAAATTTAATTTTACTTTATTATCCTAAAAACTTTCAAAATTATTTTTTTTAACATTATGTTGACTGTATATACTAAACAGAAAACGAAGGATAAATCCAAATTTTTGGATTTGAGTATATCTCATTTGTAAATATTATTTCTAAAACTTTTTTATGCAATTATTCTTTTTAAAAAAACTAATGAGTCTTTTGTTTCTTCCAGGCTGGAGATTGTGCATGTTTTTATGACACAAAATTAGGTCGTAGACGTATTGAACATCACGATCATGCGGTAGTATCCGGTCGATTAGCTGGTGAAAACATGACAGGTGCACGTAAACCTTATACACATCAATCAATGTTCTGGTCGGATTTGGGTCCAGATATCGGTTACGAAGCAATCGGAATTATTGATTCAAGTTTACCAACAGTTGCAGTTTTTGCAAAACCATCGCATCTTAGGAACCATCAATTAGCAAAATTAGCTTCAGATCAACAAAATACAATTAACGTAGACATTGAAAGTACTGCAGTGCCATCGATTGAGAAAATTCAGGAGCCAACAACGGCGCCTTCAGTACCCACATCTAGTGATTTGAAAGATGCAACTCCCGTAGGCGATGAGTTTAGTAAAGGATTAATATTTTATTTAAGAGACAATATTGTTGTTGGTATTGTGTTATGGAACTTGTTTAATCGAATGTCGTTGGCACGACAGGTGATAAATGAACATCGGAAATTCGATGATTTAAGTGAAGTTGCTAAGTTGTTTAACATCTATGAAGAGCCATAATTTTATGTTCCCTTGTCTATAAACTTGTTATTTTTTGTGAACTTTGTTTTTTTCTCTTTTTACGCTTTATAGCACAATTGTCTACTATGCGAATGAGTGGAATCTATGTTACAAATGGTAGCAGAGCTGCAACGAATTTGTAGTATTACATTTGTAAAAGAAAATCAATTTCTACTTAGAAAATTGTTTTTCTCGAATTGTATGTACATCTTTTGGATTGTGAAAATAGAGAATTTATAAATTACTAAAAATTGTTACTCGAAAGATTTCAATTTTTTTTTTGTTAGAACTATTAAGATTTCGAAAGTTGTTATTTTATATTTTTAAAATAAAAATAAGTTTTGAAATTAAATCAATTAATTTGTATTATTAGTGCCCTGTTTCCTTTTTTTGATTTATCACCATTCAAGTTTAATCAATATAAATAATTTCAGCAGTTGAGATGCTCGCCCACTACGATGAATAGTTCTAATTTTTTTAAAACTTACAAGGCCAAAAATCCATCCTTTATATTCCAAAATAATACCAAAAGCCATATCCCAAGATTCAACTAATCGAAAAAAAATAATGAACATTTATAAAAATCGATGGTAAAATGATTCTCATGTTTCAGAACAGTGTCTGTTCAAACTCACTTTAAACATTGGAATGGACAAAGTTTATTGAAATGATTCTAGACCTCTTTTCATAGAAATGTACTAAAAAAATCTCATGACCCTTCGTCATGAGAGATCTATTTTTAACCAAAGTAGCGCCTTTTAAATAGTCCTAGATATTTTCTAGAGATTCGAATGAAATGAATTTGATAATAAACTGAACAATAATTATATAACAACTTTTATTTGAAACTTAATAACAAAACACACTTTCTTTTTTTCTTATTGTTCTTCTTCTTCATACATTTCCTCCGGTGTCAATTCCAATTCCATCTAATAAAAACAGAAAAATTTTTGTGTAAATTTTCTCCAGGAAATTAAATTTCAGTAATTATAATAATTACTTATCGTAAAAGAAGAATAGAAATTTTTGATTGAAGAAGGTGCAGCGTAGAAGTAACGAAAAAAAATTAAAGTTTTGTATCTTTAAGACTTACCGGTAGCATACCATGTGTAACTGCATACCCTAACATTGCAACTGTTGCTATTATACTAGCTAATATTTTATTACGTGTTGCATGTGGAAAATCTTCTTCGGTAGTGTTTTTAGCACTTGGATTCGATTTTGGTTTTGAATTGGCTGGTTTTGTGAAATCTGTAAAAAAATGTTTTGATTTAATAATTTGGAAGCTTTAAGTTTTCCTCTCTACAAGTGAACAAACAAAATATTAATCGCATAAGTAAATATTATAATTATTTTACATTTTATTTATTATTATATTTTACAAAATTATAATTAACCTTCATCAATACGAAACCATTCTTTGGTAATTCGATCAATATATGCTTCTAAATTCGTACAAGCTTTCAAATGATTTTGTAAAAATGTTGAAGGTAATGGAGCTTTTAATAACGGTGCTAAATGACCATAAATAGCTGCATCTAAGGACGTAGGTGTATTACCAAACATATATTTTGAGGTACCTAATCGTGACGACAAAGTAGTTATACATTTTTCAGCTTCACCAAATAACTGAAACAAAAGTCCTTCATTAAAAATTATACTGTTCATTTTTGGGACAATATGTTGATATGCTTACACTAGTTTCAATTATATCTTTTTTATCAACGTCTGGAAATATAGCATCTACATAGTTTTTGGCAATGCCTTCATAGTATCCTGGATAATAATAATTAAATGGGAATGGTAATGCTTTTGCATACCATTTACGAAATAATTCAGTGTAATTTCGTTCATCCAGCCACCTATAGGTTCAAAATTTTCGCAACAATTAATATAAGGTTTAAAGCTTCATAATGTAGGCCATAATTCGTCCTTAGTCCAATAAAATAATAAATCATCTCGTCTAGAACAAGATAAAATTTAACCTATATGAAATCTTGTATACAGAATTTGGAATGTGATACTTTGAATCTAATCCATAAGAAAACATTCTTGAGATATAAACACAGCTGTATATACCTCAGAAGAGCAGTTGCAAAAAGACACAGAAGACTTTATGAAGAAATTATTATCTCAGAGATAGTAAAATGCCTAAGTTACTTCTTGGTTCACTACGTTAAGAACTTTTATTTTGCCCCTATGGTTGGGGAATGACATTGTTTCTCAGAATAAAACGTTGCATATACCACTCTCAAAACCTTTGTGTCTAGACTGCCAAATAGCTCCCTAGAAGATGATCTATACCTTTCTGACTTTTACGAAATCAGATTTTGCATCGTATCAATTTTGCATCGTAAATTTTGTGTAATTTTGTAAATTTTAATGTTACAGAAAGTCAGACATGAGGCTACTCTTGAGGTAACTACATTTACGAAGTATGTGAAAACTGGGGTAAAATTTGAAGAATAATCAAATAGTAAAAATTTTATAAATTTGGTTTAGTTTACGAGATACTGAAGTTTGAAAATTAAAATTTAATTGCTTATTTTACCTTGTGAAAGTTTACAAAAATAAACCGCCAGATCTATGATAACCCTTTAAAAATCGTAGAATCATAATTAGACCAAGAACAATCTTAGGCCAATTTTAATGAAGCAAATTGTTTTAATTACCAAACATAATTTAAAGCTGGCTGCAGTTTAAATTTAATCAAATTTATATATGCAGTAATTTCTGCATGATCTTTTTTATTCAAATGTGTATCACAATCAAAGCCTTGTTTTTTTAAATAATCTTGAATTTCATTAAAATCGTATACGACTATTTCATCATGTCGAAATACTGGCAGTGTATTTTTTGAACTCCAAAATGGATTATTTGTTTGCTTATTTTGTACGGGTGCATTTGAGAACTTTATCAATGCCTGTTCAATAAATTAAAATTAATAAATTGGCATATTAAATATGATTATTTAATTAACAAACCAATGCTTGAAGACACTCGTAATCAATTGATGGAATACCCCAATCACCTTTCCAAGTTTCTATTCTCATTATTGAATTATTGCTCATTTTTTATTCTTTTAAAAAATTTTTTTTACGGAAAATGTAATTTCTATAACCTATTTCAAAGCACTTACGAGATTTGTGTATTTAACCTTAAAATATATTTAATGTTTTTTAATTTTTTAAATGTTATAGCATATTATATGAAATTTAGAATGAAAAGTCTACAAAAATACATGAGTCATGAATGCGAACATTAATTATCCTCTATTTAGAAAATCCGATTTTTATTGTTGTAACCATTTTTTAAAAATAAACGAAACAATGACACAAGATATAAGAAATTTATATATTTAAAAAAGCGATAGATGGAAGAACCAATTGCATTCAGATTTTAGGGCATATTTTAAGTGAGTACGAGTATTCGGTCGATTATTTACTCTGTTGACTCGCTAGACACGTACCCTTAGTTTGATACTCGGATTCTGCTTGGATCTTAGATGATCTAAAATTTAGATGCGACAATGATCTTATATTAAAAATATAAAGAGATTACACGACTATCAATACTCATTTAATGCCATTGTTAAATTCGAACAGAATTTTGGCTCGTACAATCCATCCATGGAATGCGAGATCCCGTATTTGAAAACTGTGTACGCATATTACACTTAGAGGAAAAGGTTAAGAAACGTGTTTCAAGACGCTTTGGGCTTCTATTTTAATAAAACCGCGATATAATGTATTATTACTGTTTTTTTTTTTCAACGAAATCACTTATCAACTACTAAAGTTATATAGTGACGACAGTGAGTAAATATTCAATCTATACAACAACAGTACACAGCAATCCAAGATGTTCACCCATCCATGTTCTTACTGTGTCTGTTGTTGCTTAACTTTGGTGATCGATAATTACGTTACGTCAGTGGGGGCTCCAATTAATACTGTCACTGGACAAATTTTTGCTATTTTCTTTTTAGACTAAGTAATCAATGGTTTTAATAATGTAATTAAATTGGCTTATATATCAAGTTTCAAATTAGTATTAAAATTTGCTAAGAAGCCGTTTAATAAAAATTATTTATCAAAGAAAATATAATAACATCTGGTTGAATTAATTTATTGAAAAATACGTCCTTTATAGAGGTTTAGTACCATTAATGAATGTTTGGTTATATCAGATCATTATTATAATACCCATTATGCATATGTGCAATAAATAGGTCACAAATTGGTTCGATTTCTGAGAACAATTTATGTACATGGTAATATGTATAGTATATACTCTCAGTACAGAACCTTCGGCAATTCACTACCTAACACATACAGCACTCATTACACCTTCCATTAATATTAAAAATAAGTTATTTTTTGATTTTAAAAGAACCGGGATAGCGCGAACGCAGTCCCGACTACCAAAAATTACGCGCCCGAGTTATCCACATTAGGGATAATCGCAAGGGTCAGCCTAACCGATGTGCAATGGAAAAGCCTCGCCCTGGGGGAACCGCCTTGTTGATCACGGTAACCCCTACGCCAGGTAAGTATGATTAGGCAAGCTAAATTTCAATACTTATACTACAAACTTCATCACACTGCTTGTGAGAGTAGCAATAATTTTAAAATATTTTTAATAAAGATGCAGATATTATATTGTCTCACTCTTTATTTAGTTCATTTACAAACATATTTTACTATCTACATGCTAACATGACAGTAATTTATGTCTGTATTTCGAATGTATAACACATGTACATTCTACAGTATAACATCATGGATGCCTAGCTAGATATCATCAATTTTTGTATATTAGCAATGTTAAATATCATAATTTGATGATGTCCTATCTAGCTGTGCATCCATGATGTTATACTTTATAGTATACTTTCGAAACGGTTATTCCTAAAAAACTCTCAAAAATAATTTACGATCACCGGAAAATTAAAAGTTGAATTGTTTATGCCCTTCACAGTGGCTTGAATAAATTAAAAATTCAAATATTTATTTAAAATTTTGGATCAATAGGAGGTTCTCTTTAATTTGTAATTAAATCGTAGACCTTGTATTAATCAAATAATTTTATTAAATTGTAATTAAATCAAAATCTATTCGTAACTTCATACATTTTATTAGAAGGACACGTTTATAAAATCAGGTTATAAAAAAAAACTTATTCACAAGAAATTAGTTTGCTGTTTTAAGCATAATTCACCAAAAACTAGACATCTATAATAAGTCTCTATTTTTGCAAACAGAACTGATATTATGATATTTCGTATGCACTGCAATCTCAAAATGAAAACATGGTTGCCGGATTTGACGATTTTCTCAATATTTACACTTCTGAATTTGAATTTGCGTGACAAATTACAAATAAGGCTCTTTTAATCCCTCAACATATTGGCAACGAGCTTGATCTATCACAAGACAGTAATATCTGCAATTGACTCTGAAATTTTCTTGTAATATTTATATTAACAAATAAATATTAAATAAAATTGTTTTAAAAAATTAATTCAGTTTAAGAACATAAGACTGCTCTACGGACAGAGAAATGGACTATTCTATTTTGCGCCCTTCGATTACAGAAGGTGCAATCTGAACGGAAACTTTCTGCCAACCCAGTGTGAGCAACCATAATATATAAATTTCGATTTTTTACCCCAATTTTCTATATCAAATTTCGACTACAAAGTAGTAATCAACGGTATGAATTAGCTAGTTGTAATGATTCTCTTCTATTTTGTAGTCGAAATGTATCAATTACAATGTATCAATTACGTTGGATTAGGTGAAAACTAAAGTAAAATATATCCTCGATTGTATGTACATTGTACACTACATCCTCAATATTCTGTGGTCATGTAACGGCTGGACAAAGAATACGTTTGTTAATTTTAAAAATTGAGTTGCGAATCTTCAGATAAAAGTACTACACCGAAGAAAAAAATCAAAATTTCACGATTTTTCTATAGTCTACTATAATTTTTTAGAACTTACTATAAATTTACGACTCTGATACTATAAAGCCGCTCTCCGTGGTTGCCAACACTGTACCAACCTTGTACAAAAACAAAAGTCATGACAAGGAGATGCTCGCAAAAATAAAGTCATATTTTGGGTTTTCTTCAAACATACCATATTTAGAGTTAAATTTTTGGGCAATCATAAGTCAAAAATAATTATTCAAATTTAGTTAAATAAGTATAAATTAAATATAGTAAGATACGGCAAGACGTTTAATTTTTAAAAAAAAAAGTCTAAAATTAATGAATTCAATCCATATTTCTTGTTTTCCGGTTTGTGTTCATTATATTCAAATTATGTAATACTAACTTTCAATAAATTTACAAACGTATATGTTTCGATTTATTGATGGGCGAAAATTTTTTAAATTTGTTAAATTAAATTTAGAATACTTGAATTATGGTAATGCAAAACTTTACTATTATCAATATCTGGAGAGCTTTAATTTCAAATTGTTGGGGAACCAAATTGTTTTACTAGAATAACATTATTCATAATACTAATATTTATGGTTATAGTAATATCCGTAATATTTTTCAGACCTTCTAGGTATATTTATAAATGGAATAGATGGTTTTGGTTGGGTTCCATCACCTTTCATATATATCAGTAATTCTACAATTTCCTGGCTATCCAATAAACCACTTTGAACTGGACCCTGAACAAACTTTTCAATTGACATCAATGGAAAACGTATTAGCTTGATTGCTTCGCCCAAAACAGAACGTTGATTTGTTGATGTTACAGGTAAATTTTGTCGGGAACATTCTTTTTTCGACCATCGTAAAACTGCTTCAAATAATGAAAATTCGTTAATTATTAATGTGTCGCGTTTTAAAATGTCTATTAATGTATCTAAATCGATGTCAGTGAAATTATTAGAAGCAAATGAATCCATTGCTTTTATGTCAATCATATCTAAACAGTGACTTTCCAATTGTGTTTGTTCAAATAAACGAGCTTGTCTTAGCAATAAAAATACATTATCGGGTTTACAATTATTTTTTAAAAAATGCGCACATTTTTGCTGTAATGTCGGAACCATGTATTTTTTTGCTAAATTTAAAGTTGACATCACTATTTCTTCATTAATTTCAACAATATCAGTATACAAAAATTTTAGAAATGCCAAAAACGCAGCTGGTTCAACATCAGGTACTTTAATTTCTTCATCTTCAGACGGAGCTAATGAACTTAAAAACATCGTTTCAAACACAGCACTTCTAGTAATTAATATGAATTTGTGTGCGGGAATTATTTTTTGGAGAGCTCCTTGTCCAACACGGAAATGAACATCAGCTAATTTTTCATTATTAAGTAAAAATTGAAAACATTCTATGATTGTACCTTTGGTCCCTTGCCAATTGTCTTCTCTAGATGAACGTGTTTTCCTCTTCTTACTTTTAGGAGGCATTTTAAACTGTAATAAATTTAAAAAAAAAAAAAGGTTATTTAATACACAATTTTTATTGACAATCTAATAAAATAATTGATGGGAATTAATAGCTCTTTAACTTTTTACCTTTTTTCAATATTCTTTATGAAAAAATACAATTTTTTTCCGAAATTTTAAATAGCTATCTATAATTAAAAATATCGTAAACGAATGGCAAATGGCGAACCCGAGAGTATATACTAGAAACATTAGCAAGCTCTACAAAACGGTGTACCTTGCTTGTTGAATTGTTAAGATATTTATGTCAGTTTTGTTTCATGGCTCGGGAAGAGGAACCTGTTGTTCAATTTTTTAGAAGCGTTGCGACCAAAAATACTCAATGATATACAAACTTTAGTGCCGGCCCTGGGCACTGTGCAAAATGACGTCCCATTACAGAAATTTTACATAACATTAATAAAGTTTTTATATACAATTTTTAAATAAACAAAATGACTCATTAAAAGAATATCATATATTGTCAATAGGTATACTACCCGCTACTTTCAGGGTGAAAACATTCGAACATCTGACTATTGAAAAATTATTGAGTTCTTCCAGATCAATACATTTTCTAAAGTGTTCAACGCAGTTTTTCGAGCCCAAAAAGATGACGTGTTCAAAAAACATCGATCTGATTATAAATTTGGAAGTTATTTTAAAAATCTCGTATTTCAAAGTTTTCACAATTTTGTTGATGAGACTGCAATGTTTATAATTTATACTCTTAATGAAAAAAAATTTATTTATTATAATTTGAAGATGTTTCAACCACGATTACAGTTTTCAAAGCATTATAATGTGGAGAAAATTTTAACTCTTAACCTCCAAATTTGCCGCCTCTGAAAAATTGCCGTCCTGTGCACTAGCCTTGAGTTTCCCTAGTATAAATTCAGCACTACCATTTGGTAACTAAGTCAAACAAATATTTTAAAATTTTAGGTAGAATATGAATGGTATTTGTTATATGCTGACTTTAAAATATTTATTAAACTAAAAGTTAATTTTACTGAAAGGTATAACCAAGCGGAATGAATTTATTTACACGAATAATAAAAATATAATTATATCTATAATTAATTGCATGTAAAGGTTGATTGATAATGTTAAGTTTTTTATTCAAATTCTTTCGACTTACATAATTTAAATGATAATTCTTCTTCGAATATTATCGATTTCTTTTGTGCTAGAAACTTTCTTCTCGAAAGAAACTTTAACGAAAAATTGCATAAAAATCCTGTACAAACTTGTATCGATAAAATATATTTTATTTTTGTATACTGCGTGTAAAGAGCATAGAGTATGTATGAAAAGTTTTATTTCCAAGAAAAAAAGTCACTAATACTTTAGTTAATTTGTGACCAACTTAACTAAAGGGAGGCTTAGTCATTATTTTAATCAATATTTTTAGCAATAATAAAATATTGATATTTTCTTAAAAAACTTTAATTAAAAAAAATTTGGTGTCGTGGGACACCAGGTAGGAACGAAGTTCCTTCGGCTAATGTAGAATCGACACAAATTCCAAAAAAAAATCGTGCTCAATTTTATGTAGGTTTTCTTGATTTTTCTCTTAAATTTTGCTTATTAATTTTTATTTAAGTACAAGAAATTATTTAGGAAATTCAGTATTTTAGGAAATAATAAATTACTTAAAATAAAAAAACATCGTAATTAAAATTATCAAATAAAATAACAAAATATGTCTCTTTATTTTTGATTGACAACATAAAATTACATAGAAATAGAAAAATAGAAATAAAAATAATTACAAAAAAAGTTTATTATTATTATTATTAATATTATTATTATAAGTAATTCTTATTAATCAGTCTCGTCATTAAATTCTATTGCTGAAACTATTGGCTTGTGGTAACTAAAATATGATACATATGTTTGTGATTCTATTTTATGCAAATACCTTGAAAAAACAGCATCAATAGTAGTACCGTATTTTGTTGTCGATTCTTTTGGATTGTTATTTATATGTAATTTAAATTTTTCTAAAAGAAATGTTTTTAGTGGTTCTGATTTTTCATCTGCAAAATTGATATTGAAGTCTCCAGATAAAACCATTGGAAGCTGATGGAAGTTTCCACCAAGTATTTTAGAAACCTCATCAGTATATTCTATCAGCGCTCGATGAATGAAATGTTTCACATCTTCTATTTTTGTATTTGGTGAAAGGTAGACTATTACCATGACAACGTCTCATTTAACGGTTTTATTCCACGCACTTTTTCTTACGGTTTTACTATCACATTTTTTTCAGTTCGGTCGCGCAGCAAAATCCCTATCCCCTCCTAGCCTGCCGTAAGGAACTTCGTTCCAAAAATGTTAATAATGTGATTAAATTGATTTGTAGGTATTAAAACTTCTTAATGTTACTAAGTACACAGATTCGGATTTAAACACTTCTTAATGTTACTAAGTACACAGATTCGGATTTATAATTTTTCGAACAGGAAAAGAAACTTGAAAATGGCGCCGCCTTTCACCATCGTTTGACATAAATTGTTAAAAACAAAATGTAATTGATGGGGCTATTGAGACCGAAATAATAATAAGACCCTTTAATTAATTTGCTCTCTTGAATACCTATTCTAGCTAGCAACTTTTTCATTTGTGTGGCATAAAATTAAATAAAAATATATTATAAATTATACAAGAGATATATTTAAGACAGTTTTTAAATCTTTATGACCCAGCATATTTTCTCCCTAATCTTGGCGAAACTTTAGACGTGCTTTCTTTTTTGTGAAAGAATCTTTTTGATAATCAAAGTCAGCTTTAATTAAAGGTAATTTTCATTTTCAATTTTGGTATTATATATATATAATTAATTTAGATCATTATTTTTTTAGACTAAGTAATCAAAAGTTTTGATAATGCGAATCAAAAGTTTTAATTAAATTGGCTTATAGATTCAAGCTTCAACTTTTAATTTAGTATTAAAAATTTGCTAAAAAAGCGTTTAATTTATTTACCAAAGAACTGGTAGGTAAATTGGTTGAGTTAATTTATTGAAAATACATCTCTGTTTATTAATGTTTGGTTAAATTAGATTATTATAAAACTTACGCACATTATGTTATGATTTCTAGGAGAAAAATGTATGTACATGAGTGTATAATAATCACTCTCAATTCTATGAATATAATATAATGTCTAGCATTCATGTAGACACACACGTGTACATTACATAATATTAATTAATTATATTATTTATAGAAATTGAAAGGACCGGGATAGCGCGAACGCAGTCCCGACTACCAAAAATTACGCGCCCGAGTTATCCACATTAGGGATAATCGCAAGGGTCAGCCTAACCGAAGTGCAATGGAAAAGCCTCGCCCTGGGGGAACCGCCTTGTTGATCACGGTAACCCCTACGCCAGGTAAGTATGACTAAGCAAGCTAAATTTCACTACTTATACTACAAACTTCATCACACTGCTTGTGAGAGTAGCAATAATTTTAAAATATTTTTAATAGAGATGCAGATATTATATTGTCTCTATTTCTTCAATAGTTCAGTTCATTATGAGGCGTTGTATATAGTACTGTTATAATACACATATTATATAGTTTAGTTTATTTTTACTACATGTATATATCAGCATTGAAATACCATATACAAAAGGTTCAAAACGTGATATACAAATAATATTTAGAACAGAAATCAATGTATGAAACGTATATGTAGCATCGCTCTGTAACCTATTTGGTATTTGAGTTCCTGAGGTGATTGTTGCTAAACCTTTTGTATATTTAAACTTATGTCTCCAAATGTGCCGGTTTATTGAAAGTTAATATCAAATTCAGGCAGTGAATTTTTTAGAAATAAAATCGCATGAAAATTTAGGAGATTGTTAGTTACCATCTTACATCTTACAAGAATTGCCAAATAAAAACGGATGACAATTTTTTTTGCCAATGAGAAGATGGTAATTAACAATCTTCTAAATTTTCATTCGGTTTCTTAAAGCAAAAAATTTTTTTCTCACCATTTGGGTACAAGCATGGACATAGGGAAAAGGCGTCGTGATGGAATTGAAAATATTTTTCTATCAATGATATGCTATTTACTATTAACTCTCTAAAAGTGAAAAGAAAAATATAAGTTGTAAAATCATTAAACAAAATTTATATAGTAGAGTGAACCTGTCGTTACCCGGTGTCGCTCGTCGCTAGAGGTGCAGCGTCGTTATAGTGCATTCCCCATTATATGTTACTGCGAGAGAAGTAAGATGTGATGTATGAGTACTTGTCTCCCATAGGATAGAATATACAGTAGGGTTTATGCAGTCAGCTAGGGAGATAGGGGAAATCAATATTAAAAAACACCTATGAATAAATAGTCAAAAAAATTAACATTGATAACCAATACTATAATATTATTATTTTTTAAAGATTTAATAATGGATATCTAGAACATATTATTATTATTATATTTTGTCAATATGTTAATAAATATTAAATCTTTAAAAAATATTAATACTATAGTATTAGTTACGAAGGTAAATTTTTTGTTTATATATGTGTTTATTTTATATAGGTGTATTTTAATATTTCTTCCCCCTGACAAGTGAGTGATGGTATACCCAAGTTAAAACATACCTTATACACCGTTTACGTAACGTGGTACTTGTACAGTTGTAACAGAACATACCCTAATGTGTATGTTTGTCAACACAGCATGAGAAAATTATTTAAAATACTGTACCAGTTTTTATACTATGAATATAATTAATTAAAGTTTGTAAACTGTACGAAAACAATGTCCAATAGTTTATCTGTTGATGGTGCAAATAATACAGAAGTGGTTAAAGAAGAAAACGTTGAAAATTGAACAAGAATTGTCTGAAGATGAAAAAATAATTGAGCCAATAGTCATTATTAAACAAGAAATCGATGATGAATTATTACCAAGACCATATTTATGTAGTTTTTGTAACCAAACATTCGCCACAATTAGCAGTTTACATGAACATCGACGAACTCACAAAGAAAAAAAAAGATTTCCTTGTGACGAATGTGACAAATCATTTTCCAAGAACAGCCAGTTAGTTAGACATAAACTTATCCACACAAGAGAAAAGCCATTCTCATGTGATAATTGTGATAAAAAATTTTCGCAGACTAATCATTTAATTAGTCATAAACGACTTCATACCGGAGAAAAACCTTTCTCTTGTGCAATTTGTAATAAAAAATTTTCCAATAAAAGCAATTTAACTAAACATAAGCGAGTTCATACTGGAGATAAAATATATTCATTTTCATGTGAAGATTGTTTTAAAACATTTGCGCAACAACACCACTTAGATGAGCATCAACGACTTCATACCGGAGAAAAACCATATTTATGTGAAGTGTGTTTTAAGTCATTTATTCGACGTAAAGATTTAATTGCACATAAACGACTTCATACCGGAGATTTGTATACTTGTGATGTTTGTAGTAAAACATTTATTCGGCGTTATGATTTAAATGACCATGTGCGAATTCATACCGGAGAAAAACCTTTTTCGTGTGATTTTTGTGATACAAAATTTACTAATAGAAGCAATTTAGTTAAACATCAAAGAACTCATAGCGGAGAAAAACCGTATTCGTGTGATATTTGTGATAAATCGTTTACACAACGTAGTAATTTAACTAGTCATAAACGAATTCATACTGATGATAAACCTTTTTCTTGTAATATGTGTGATAAAAAATTTGCTCAAAATGGCAGTTTAGTTTATCACAAAAATAAAGAACATCCAGTAACATAAATCGAGAACAATAATAAGCAAAACCCTAATTTTTTCTAGTAAATTATTAAAATTTTTTATATTGTATAATAAACCTGATAAGAAGTAATTTTTTTCTTTTGCCTTTTTTTAAACCTAAATCTTTCCACATTTTGCATCTCAAATACAATTATGGCGAATTGATTTCAAAACGGCAAACAATAAGGATATAATTTTCAATAACAATTTCACCAAAGTAATGGAGACCCTATTCAGTCTTCTTAATCGTATGATGTGCTACGAGTGTCTAAAATTTATATTAAAACATTTACATTCTAGAAAATATTAGTTCAATTGTTTTTTTTTTTATTTTTTTTAATTTCTGTTTTTTTGTAAAACAAACAACGGCTTTTTGATTGAAATATTTTTTCGCAAAATGTTTGGATTTGGCACAATTTAGGTCAAATTTACCTAATAAACACTTATAATTACAATACATATTATTTTATCAATACTTAAATGATTATAAAAATGTTCAAACATTGATACTCAATCATAAGTCGATTATCTAAACAATTAACTCTGTTAGTTTTTTTTATAAAGTAATGCACTCTGTTGGTAAAGGAAGCAAAAACTAAACGTGACAAGTAAATATGGAGGGTAGAGGTAAGGGGAGTCATCTCATATGGTAGAAAATCGAAACAAAGTATCCAGCTGTAAGTTGTAAATAATAGTTCAAAAACCTTCCAAAATAGCGCTGGTGTAGACAAAGGTATGAATGTAGTAATTGTAAACGAATTGATGTACGCCGACTTAAAAAATTTAATATTGTTGTCGACTAAAGTAGTTACTTATTAAAAATGTCAACTACTTGCGAACTGTGAATAATACTTTTATTGATTTTTTATCCTTTAATTTTATGAAAAAGTGTGTGAATAATACAACAGTTATGGGTAAAATTTGTGTAGTGAAAAATTGTCCAAGTGAGCGTAAACCGAAAAACAGAAAAAATGATTCGTCTCAGCCTCTTTTATATTTCCAACCAACCGTATGTAAATCATTTTTTTATGAAAAATTAACTTTATAAGCCATTGCTCATTTTTATGATTTTTTTAATTATTAATGAAGACCTATTTATTTTGTTTTTATTTAATTTTACAGACACCGGCGAGATTAAAAAATTGGCAAATTTCGTTGGGCATTGTGTTAAAAACTATTGATTATGTCATCTCCATTTTAAAGAGGAACATATAAAAATATATGAGAAATTTTACATAAAAGGAGAGTTCAAGATTATGCCTACAGGAAAAAAAAATACTTAAAGAAGAAGCTTTACCAACGATCCACCACCAGTTTATTCCGATATTTGAAAATTAGGGCTATGAGTATCTTACAATTACTGTAGATACACTGGAAAAGCCAAGCTTATATAACAACTGTGAAGACTTAAACGATGATACATTTATTACTGTATGTATTAATGAATTTCCAAGTAGATACATCTTTTTTTTTATAACAATCGTTATCTATTATTCTATTTCAAGTTATTTTTCCTAACAATGAACAGCTACCTCTGAAAGAGAAAATTAATTCATCAATTAGTGTCTATGATCACTTGAAATCAGTGTAACTGATGAAATAAGTGGCCTTTATGCGTTGGCACTCAAATTGACAGTACTAAGTATGGATAACTTATTTCTACATAAATCAATGTATGAACTATACTAAGAAGAAGATTCATACGAATTTAATTAATATAATTACATTAATTTTCGGGTATTAAAAACTTTGTAAAAACGTGAGTGTGGGTGATGACAATAAAATAAACCAAGCTAATCCAAGGTGTAAATCCTGTCGAATGTTACGGAATCGATTAAAGACTCGAAACTAGACTTCAAATGATTTGGAAAGAACTGCTACAAAAAGACGTGCTTCAAATCTGATTAAACAGTGCAAACGTCTTAAAAGAATGTTAAGTTTAGTAAAATACAATTGATTTTGGTTTGAAACAGCATGCCATTCTAACCATTATTCAAGATTTATTAATTTAAAATTGAAATCGTTTCTGATTATACGTTAATCAGTTATATCATAAATTTTGTGTTGAAGAAGTCATAATGCTATTATGCTAACATAATTGAAGGAAGAATGATACCAGAGGGTTACAAATTGTAGGTAAAGGGTGTTTATAATAAAATAATAAGTTTTCACATTCCATCAATATATATTGATACTATACGTATTAAATATATCTGACTTGTGAAATAGATCTTTACCGAGCTTCATCATTTACAAATACCTTAATGTACAATATAGCCTTTAATGCTATATTATTTGAGAACATTGGTTATGGATAAAGTTGATTTTATTCTCGACTGGTTTTTCATTTTAATAATTAATTTTCTTAATAATTAATTTTTAATTGAAAATTTTTATATAATAATATGTCTTTTATTGTTATTAATGTCTATTGTTTAATAGTATATTATTTATATTATTTGAAATATACTAATTAACAGAAATAAATTATGTTTTATAGTGAATAACAATGTTTTAATACGTTAATTGATTAAAAGTTTCTATGATTTATTCCAAAAATTTTTTAGATGCAAAAATTAATTCCTTATAGGCAAAAATTTTTTATTATCGTTGTGTTCTTGATGAACTTTTTTACTCTAATCTTAAACACATTCATTTCTTTATTTTTATGCACTTATTTATTTTGTATAGCATATGATTCTTTCTTCTTATTCATACATTTTTTTGTTTTTAATATTCACTACGTAGGTAGACCTTAAAAATTGATGCACAAAAAATCGTCATATGTTTTTTTCTACTTTATGAGAATTTTAAAAAGCGCGCTATAACTTAGCTGAAATTTTTATTCCCTTGTTTATTTCTCTATCCTACTCTAATGATATTTGGTAATTCCTTTAATTTACTCGGATGCTAATGTGGCGCCACCCTAATTTAATGCATTTTGACGGACACTTTTTCATGTACACGATGATTCTCCTTACCTCTACCCTCCATACAAGGAAATAAATAAATCTATATACTTGTACCATTGCAATCATAGATAACATAGACAAGTTGTACTCATAGACAAAAGGAGATCACGCTAGTAATGGAAGTATGATATAACTGGATGCGATACACCATAGTTTTATATAGGTCCGGAAAACATATTACCTCAACTTTCGACTCTTTGTACACAACATGGCGAAACATTTCAGTTGTGTTTTTATATAGAATTGTTAGTGTATTAAATACGTGCGCATCATTTGTGGGTAGCATCAAAGAATATATACTTAAATCAAAACGGTCTTTCCCAATATAAAAAAATTTTGGATGTCATCTTGTTGAGATGTCCATGTAAAACCTAACCTCACATGTAATGGAACTAAATACCTTCATGATTTGTTTACTATTATTTACTATCATTGTTTCACATTATATGCTCTCTTTTTTTCAGGACATATCAGTGACATAGTACAAGGTCATTGAATTTATAACTCAAAAATCAAAGAAAACTTTAACAAGAAACTGTTCTGATTTATGTATATATTCTGTGGTAGGATATTCTACTTGCATGCATGGCTCCTTATAAGTGCTGCCATTAACATAACATTTTTGGTCAAACTTTTATGCTGCCTAATGTCGACCTGGTGTACACGACCGTGCGATATACTAACGGGAAGAGAGCACAGTTGCTTAGGAGTATTGTTATTTTTGCCTTGATCATGTCTACTCAGTCAAGAATTTGTATATGTATATTTAATACATATTGATAACTAAAAGAAAAACGATATATACTTTCGAAGCGTTCTGTATTTATTCATATATCGCTTTTTACTCTCTACTGTTAATATGTCTATGGTAATCTAGTTACTTCAGTCCTATGATAACTAGTTTGACTTGCGCATAGGTACACCTCATCGAGTGACATATCACAGTGATTATATTTAACACCGCTGTTTTGTCTGACATGATATGAATCAGTAAAATATTGATAAGATAATTTTGTTCTAATTAATCATTAAATACTTTAATAACACCTGTAAAATACGCAAATATGTCAGGCTTCGATGAAAATCCATTTGGTGATCCAACCATTGACAATCCATTTGCGGTAAGTCATTCAAAATATCTTGTTTAAAAAATGTACATGTTTATTAGAATATTTTTATTTTTTTATAAAATAGGATCCATCTGTTCAACAAGTAGCAAAAAATACAAGCAGTATGCAACGAGGATTAGATGATTATAATCCATTTGCAGATCAACCTGGAAATCAACCACCCACGGGCACCGTAAGTTTACACACTTGTCTTTTATTGTAAACATGTAAATCATACTGCGGTCCTTTTTTATTGGATATAGTGCTTGTTTTTACGGTACAAAATAAGAAACTTCTTACTTGAATTTATTGCACTCAATCAATCATCTATTAATGATATTCAAATTCAAGGACTTGCTACAACAAGCGCTTTAGGGCAAGTCAAGAAGTTTAGATTTACTAAAATATTGGTGATATGTTGCATATTTCAAAAGTTGATCTTTTCAAAATAAAAATTGAATTCAACCACTTACTATTATTGCTCAACATTTAGCAATATATTTTCAAAAAACCTGGATTTATAAAATCAAATTTTGTGAATTATATGTGATGTGACTTTGTTAAATATAATTATAGAAGAAATGGCTTTTATTCTTAGTTAATGAATGAACTTAGTTACGGGTGCAAAATAAATTTTTAAAATTTTATTTCGGAACTGAAAGCTATTTTTTTACAATTTAAAGTTTGTGATATTAAAGAGAAAACATAGTAAATTTTTATAAAGTTTGCAAAGATTAGAAATATTGATAGTAGAAATAAATTTTTTTATACATGGTTATAATATGTAATATACGAGTAGAAGAAATAAATTCTGCATATATGTAATCTACAAATCGAAGTATTTTAATTGTAATTTAAATAGTTTATAACGCTAAAAATAAATATTGATGAAAGATTAAGAATCTTGGTACAGATGTATATGAATTAACTTAATTTTTATAGAATATTTTAATCTAACAATAGGCGATGAATCATTGAGATATACTAAAAAAGTAAGAAATAGAAGAAAACTTAGAAACAAAAAATTTTCTTTGTTTACTTGCAATTAACGATTTGACATAAGGCGATAATAGACAATCACGAGAAATGTTCGATACTAACTGATTTAAAACCGTACTATCGATTGTCTAGTATCTCACGCCTTACAGTAACCGTTTTTGCGTTTAAATTTTGATAAAAATTGTACGGTTGTAATTGTATCCAAACACGATATTTTTTATCTCCATATGACCATTGTGACATACAGTCATTCAAAAATCACTACAAACTTTGCTACTTATAAGAATGAGATAAAGTGCTGAAGTGAATTATTGGTAATAATATAAGTTATAATATTATTAATATAAGTTGAATTATAATTCTATGAGGGTTAAGCTAGTAAAGGATAATGATGCCTTCAAAAATCTTTTAAATCAATTATTTGTATTTATTCTTATAGCAATTAAAAATTTATTTTAAAATAATTATGATAATTTTATCATAGATGGCAGCAAATCAACCTGCAATTATGCAACCTTCATCCGATCCACCGCAATATTCACGTAGTGCCCAACAAACTGTCCCGACTGGAACTATACCATCATCTGCAACAGCTGCTGAATTTCAGGTAAAGTTATCAATTATTTAATAATTATTGGTTAAT
Source organism: Chrysopa pallens (assembly GCA_020423425.1). Taxonomy (NCBI): domain Eukaryota; kingdom Metazoa; phylum Arthropoda; class Insecta; order Neuroptera; family Chrysopidae; genus Chrysopa; species Chrysopa pallens. Next base: position 17,900,362 of record CM035594.1, read on the forward strand.
AAATTATTCTCATAATACTATTTTTTCATTTCACGCTTTTTCAGGAATTAAAGGTAAAAAACATTTATTTTATAATATGTTTAACGAAATTTAATATATGCTTGTTAATGTTTATAAAACAATTCTGTTTCCGATGTTCGAAGAGTAATATATCGAAGAATGAATAATTCTAAATAATTCTAAAACAGATACTTTTATTTCTGTTTTCAATAATTCTAAAACAGATACTTTTATTTCTGTAAATTTCTGATGTATAAATTTTCATGGAATTTATAAATTTTTAAAGTTTTAACACCTTTTTCATACGTAGTATAAAATTTTACGCTATTAATTCAATAGAAATAACTAGCTACTCACATTATATGTGGTTCAGTCTCTAAATCAGCAAGTTATTATTATATTAGTCCCACGTACGAATTTTTCGTACATTTGTTTTACTCTAATAAATGCATTTAAGTGTATCCCTAAAATCTGGGCGTTTTTCCCTTCCAATAAAACGCATATGACGAACTTTCTCACACTGTCTTTAAAAACTTGCCAAGTTCTATCTACTTGTAAAGTTTACAGCTTTTGAAAAAATTGACTTAAAAGAAATCCCTACCTCTAAATGGCATTTACATTTACAGCTTTAAGTAAGTAACCCATACATTTTTTCTAATATTTTTCCGTTATTTAAAAATTAAAGATTTTTACAGCTGTAAAATGCTAATAGAAAATTATTATAAGTGTTTAAAATATTAAATTTTGTATAACAGCGAAGGCAAGAAGAATTAGAAAGGAAAGCTCAAGAATTAGCACGAAGAGAAGAAGAATTGCGATCAGGAGCTTATAATGTACGTCGTAATAATTGGCCACCCCTACCAGCTCAATGTCCATTTCAACCATGTTTTTATCAAGATATTGAAGTTGATATCCCATTGGAGTTTCAAAAAATAGTTCGACATTTATATTATTTGTGGATGTGTAAGTAAATTAATAATAAAATTTCTAACTTTTCCCCTTTTTTTTTTTTATCCCGACATCTATAAAATATATGGGGGTATATTCAATTTAGCCTAAAGTTTGTAATGCTAGAAAAACTCGAAGGTATTAAAAAATATTGGTATTCGGGTTCTTAGAATCGCCTAATTAGTCTATTTCTGTCTGTCCATTGTCAAGATAATTTGTACAGAGTATTTTTTGTTGTACTACAGTTTGGTCACTTTTTTATCACTACAGTTTCTGAATATCCTGCATAGCTTAATGATTAGTAAAACAATTTTTTTTTACGAAAATTCTGAAAAGTGGCCGTTTTCTTTTCGAGTTCTCGTAAAGATTTTGATTATCCCCATAAGCTTTAAATTAACGGACATATCATTGTTTCTTATTGGAAGATCATTCAATAACAAATTTAAAAACCATTTTGTCCAGCATGCGATACAACGGAATATCCTTTATACATCTTCAAAATTGCTATTCCTCACAATCAGGTTGTCGGTCAAGGGACATCTGATTTTATCACGTGCTGGAGTAAATGGTTTTAATTATTGTTATTGAATGATCCTTATTATTATAACAAATAGAAAACGGATGTCCAATAATTTAAAACTTGTAGAAAAAATTGAAAATTTAACGTGCTTCGAAAGAAAACGGCCTATTTTTAAGAATTTTCATAAATATTATAAATTAACACAAATTTTTTTTAATTTTAGTTCATGCTGGCTTAATGGTATTAAATGTATTGGGTGGCATTCTTCTTATATTTAAAAATGGTGAATTCACTGTATTCGGTTTGGGTATAATATATGGTGCCATTTTTGTACCTTTCTCATTTTTATGTTGGTTCCGACCTGCATATAAAGCATTCAGAAGTGATTCATCATTTAACTTTATGGTTTTCTTTTTCATTTTCTTCTTTCAATTTATTATAACGTTAGTTCAATTTATAGGAATGCGGGATTCAGGATTTTGGTGAGTTCTTCAACATTCAAAATTAAATTTCAGTATTAATGGGGCTCTCTTTACAAATTTATTTCGTTTAACATATCAGATTTATTATTGTCTTGTTGATTGTTACTTAGAGGATAAGAATAGATGGTAAATATTATCGTGCGAACGATATGGTAAAAATGATCTTTACTTTCTGTACTAAAGAGACTCATCAATTTTTTCCTATTTTTCACAAAAATCATATAAATGACACAATTTCGAATTACAAACGAAAAATGGTAATATTTCAAACTATTTATCAAATTAAAGAGAGAAAATAGATCACCCATGAATAAAACTGTTTTGATTTTTGATAACAGTATTCAATAATTTATTTCAATTTTTATAGTCTCATTATTTCTGAAATTATATGTTAAGAGATTTATAAAACTTACTAATTTTTGTATTTTTTTTGTTTATTTTTAACAGTGGGTTAATAACAGCGTTAACACATTTTGAAAAATCGCCATCTGGTATAATTATAGGTACAATTCTTCTTGCAATTGCTTTTGGTTTTGGAACTGCTGCATTATTGGATATTTTACTCTTAGGAAAAGTAAGTTCATTTTAAATAAAATTATTTTTTATTAAACTTGCTTGAACAGAAGGTAAATTGTTTCTTCCAAAAAAAATGGAACGATAAAACATTATTTTTTAACACTATTCTTGATGATTCAAGAAAGACATAAAAGGCGTATTGGAAGATAATTAAGCGGGATTTTATCTGAAATATAATGAAAATTATGTGTGTTTACAAAAAAAATGGGTTACTGATCTTTGATTGAGGTAAAAACCACACTACCATTTTTATACTCGACATAAAAAAAAATATGTCACAAGTATATTAATTTTAAAGTTTGTGAAGACACTACAAAATATTGATATAGGTGTTAATAGAATAAAATCACTTAATTAGTCCCTTTTCACATGTTCGTTATCTAGATAACTCAAAAACGAAAACAGATAGCCAGCTAAAACTTTTGTGGCGTATTCTAGACCTAAGTCATGAATGAACAAAATTAAATCCAGAGAATCCATGAACCAACTTTTAAACCATAAAAGATAGAAAAAATTCAAAAACAAAAAATGTTTGCTGTAAATTTATGTTAAATAAATTTGCTATCATGTAATTTTTTTTCACAGATTCACAGAATGTATCGAAGTACTGGTGCAAGTTTTGCAAAAGCTCAACAAGAATTTGCTACAGAATTTTTAAAGAATCAACATGTACAAAATGTTGCAACAAATGCGGCGGCTGCTGCAGTACAAACACAGTTTTCACAGGGCAATCGATACTAGCAATCAACAACAAACACAAAGATTTAGATAAAACAGAGATGGTATTCTTTGATTTTGTTTTTAACAACGTCCAATTGTTTGTGAACATTTGCACTTACGAATTACTTAGATATAATATTATATTAAAAAAAACATGTTCTTATTGTGAATTATTATTTTTAAAATAATGTGTTTACAAAAAAAAACAAAAACAAATTGAAAAGACATGCGTATTCGTACTGATATAATAATTCAATTAACATTGGATTAGATTTTTAATTAAGAAGTTTAAATACCGACACTTAATGGAGTCTTTATTTTTATTTTAAATAATATTATTGTAAAAAAAATCTATATATGTAAAATATTTCGTAGCTTGTGAGAATCTAAAGCCTCCAAATTGTAAAAGAATTGCCACTTTAACCAATTTTTTTTCTTTTACTTAATAAATAATATTTTTATACATTATTAATTTTTTTTCTTTTTATATTTATATATTTAACTAAAGTTTTAAAACGACATTTTGAAAATATGCATGCAAATTTATTTATATTTTAAACGGATATAATTGTATGGTTAATAAAAATTGGTTAATTGTCAATTTTATTTAAAAAAAAAATTTATTTCCATATGCTATATATTTTTTTTATGCTGTTTTACTTACATTGTATATAAGAAATTGTTCAATTTTTCTCAATAATCTAAACTTTAAAATTTTTTATAATGATTCTAGAAAATATTTTAATTTAACATCGTAAGATAATTTTATTCAACTTTTCACATAGATTTATACATTTTAATTCGACGATCAATAACAGTTAGAAATTTAAATATTAGATTTATGTATATTAATTCAAGTTAAATTTTTTTTAATAAGCCTTTTTCGTCCGAAGATGTTTTAAAAATTCGTTAAATGCATCAAAAGTCGGTTTTGAATTGTCTAGTTAAATTTTATTAACGAAATGATATTAAAAAGTCAATTTGGGGCAAGAATGGAATTATAGAGGGTCTATACAAGCTTAAGGTATAGTAAAAGAACCTATTGAAAAATAGAAATTAAAATATATGCATAATCATTGTAATGTGAGTTGAAAATAGGCTACAATTTTTCAGTCAGTTTAATTTTAATTGAATTAAAAAAAAAAATTAATAAACAATTTCTTACGTAAGACAGTTAATTATACAGAACAATTAAATTTCCTTTTTTTTTTCTTTTAAACCAACTATATTCTTTTTCTCCTGTGTATTAATAAAGACTTGATTTTCCCTTATTATGTACTACTATGTTTATTGTTAAGTTTAAATGACAATGTCAATAATATATGTTCAATATATAGAAATCGATTAAAAACAAATTTAATGTTTTGAAAGTCATATTTTTGTTTCTTCATTTTTGATAGAAATACCAAAATTTATTTAGAAAATATTATTATTTTTTTATATTTAATTTTTTTCTTCTAAATTGTTAATTTTGAAAAATATATTATGAAATTAATTTCAAGCTTTATATATATATGAATTTTCTAATCTTTTTTCTCTCAATTGTTACCCTTTTCCTATTATTTATCTTCGTTACTTGATTTGTTTATTAGTAATTTACAAAATCACTCATAAATACTGAACCAAAGTCATTATTTCATCGATGTGAAATATTACGTTACGCAGTATGGCCATGTAGCTCTCAGAACAACAGAAAACGGAATCTATACTTATACATCCGAATTACAAGTCATGCTTTTTTTTATCTGAGGCAGTTCATGTGAATCGGGTAAGGAAAAACATTTGTCGTTCTGGAATTGTTACATATTAACTGGGTATGTATTTTTGATAAAGACCTCTGTAGGCTCCATTAATGAGGACAATCCTGTAATGTAATATACATTGTACTTTTTTCAATTTTCGCGTATAAATATCTCAAAAAATAATTATGCTAATGTTATTAAATTTAGTATGCACAATCTTGACATAACGGCAGAGATTTTCTCGAAAAAATATTTCTAAATGTAAAATAAAATTTTTACTTTAGAATCCTTTTTTTCGGGAAAACCTCTGCCCTCCATTTTTATGTCAAGAATGTGTATACCAAATTTCATTGGATAATTTCAACTCTTGAATAATTATTTTTTTAGATATTTATGCGCAAAAATTGAAAAAAATGTATAATGGCAGCCAACGTGTACTTTTAGAGGGTATGGACCCCCACACACAAAATCACTATTTTAATAGATTCGTTTGAAAACTACTAAGCCTTATACAAAAAAATTGCGTATTATAGTTCATACCCTCTAGTAGACGGGTCTATGTATATAGAAGACCGGAATTGATTAAAAACATAAGTATTCCTCTCTTTGTTTAATTAGGAATTTTCATACCTTGCTTATTTTTAAAGATTAAATCAAATAATTTCAGATCTAAGAATTTCGTGAAGTAAATAAGACGCTTCAATTGAATTAATAAAAAAATTTAGTCCGGTCCCCTGTTCACTTTTTAACACTATATATTTTTTTTTTTTAACTCTTGTTTTACGGTTCAAATCAAATGACACAAATTAATATAATTATTAGCTAAATAAAATTAATGACCCATAAAATAAAAAAATCAGAAGTAGACCATAATTTGTTTTGACTTTGCAATTTCAAACAAGTATACCGAACCTACAGCTCAAATGTACTTCTATTTAGTGGAGTTCTAATTGGTTGAAATAGTCATCCATAAGCGGACATTCACCCCAAGCGCGTATCTCCTTTAGAAGAATAAAAATAGAGTATGATCATATTCATATTGCCGTTAGTGAGGAAAAATTACAACGATGTTTTAGCTATAAACTATTAGTTTTGTAGGTTACCTTACACAAAAATAAACAAAAAACCACAACTTCCTTGATTGCACAAAATGCAAAAGACTTCCAAAGAAAACATTCGTTTTTTCTTAAGCTTTGCGATTTTCGAGACAGTATAAGAACATTTTCTGATATGCGATTGAAGGAAATGATTCACGCATTTTAGTGGTGTACTTTCATTTAAATTTAATGCATTTTTTAGATTCAGTCCAAAGCAACTGGAGTTATTGATGTCGCTAATTACGAATTAAAATTTTCATAAAATATCTAGGTTATGGTACAAAATTATTTAGATTCTGCGAAAAATTGCCAAAAAAAAAAGTTATTGATGCTCTAGTAAACCCAGAAATAAGTCTTATTTTACAATTAGTTTTCGAGATATCGCTTGAAATTTGTACGAAATATTGACATCCGGAGAATTGCATGTGCAGATATCTTAAAAATTATGCATCCAATCGATAAATTGATATTATTGAAAACTGCAGTTTTCAATCCCCGTAAGACAATTACAAAAAGTCGAGAAAATTCTTTTATTTCCGATTTTGATAAAATCATAAGATTAATTTGGCTTGAAGATTTCAAAAATAACATCCATTTAACGGTTGGGTGCGTAGTTTTTGAGATATTTCTAGAAATCCGATCCGAGTGTCAGCTTATTTCGTAAAAATTTCATGTTGAAAACTACATAATCCAAACGTAAAATAAGTGTTATTTTAGGTTTACTTAGACGTCAATTACTTTAAAATAAAAAAGTTTTGAATTTTTTGGCGATTTTTTACAGAATCACGTAATATGTATAAATGCTTTTTATTTTATCTAATAAAAAAGACACCACTGAAAGGTGCTTTTAAAAATTAAAACTTTAAGTACAATCCGGGTCAGGAAAAATCTTCCAGATTTTTTTTTTTTTTTAAGTAGATATAGCAACTAAGCTGAATTACGATACTAGGTTACAAGCAGTAGGGTTCTGTTTCTTTAATTCTTTTTCTCTCAATTTATATTATTTAATAAAAACCGCATTGAATTTATTTCATTTAAAGATTCCAATCCATTACTAATTGATGATATAATCAAATACGTCATACTTTTTATGTTATTTCTACATTAAACGTTATTTATATAAAACTGAAAACATAATTATGAGTCTCATTTATTTTAAAACGTATATTTCAGCCGCAATTAAATTTAAGTAAGGAGCAAACTATTTAAATAAATTAGATGCAAATAACTATGGGTGGCTATTCATAACTTTTAGGATAAATAATCATTCAATAAAATATACAGAGTGAGTAAAAAAACTTAACTAATATTTATTAATACTATTTTCTAAAATTATTAAAAAATAATTTGACTATACAATATAATGCCCGTTATACATAATCGAATAGGCTTATGTCGTCGTTCGCAAACGCATTGTAATTATTTTTGAAAAATATGGGCATGACGGTTAAAAATGTATATGTATGTGTGCTTATGACTATCCGACTAATGCCTTTAAACTTTTTATGGCATGTATATATAAAGTATATCTGAAGGCGAAGCCGACATAAGTTTTGAGTTGAACGATCATGAAAGAGTTTTTTTACCAAGTTCCAGTCAAACGAAGAAACGTTAGCCCGAAATTTAGTAAAAAATTGTAAATAAATATGCCATATTATCAGAACATCCCAGACCCCCAAATTCCAATTAAGGATTTTCTACCATTAATTAATTTTGGTAATTTTTTAGTTAGGCGTAATTCGCCTCATAAAATCAAAATATTACATTATTTAACAATACTGTGCCCACACCTTCAAAAAAAAAAAAATTGAGTATTTTTGCATGCTTTGATTGACTATAACGGGACATCTTGTATATTTTAAATTATACACCAATTAATAATTTTGTAAACCCAAACATTTAGTTTAAATAACCTCTTTATTAAAAGTACATGTTGTGTTTTAATAAATTTCGGATTTGTGCTTTTTAAAATGTAAGTATTTTGTAATTTTAGTAAAATATTTAATACGCATTTTAAAAGCTCGGAAGTAAACTAATAATTTATGATGTATTTTATTTAATATTAAAATTTGCTTGGGGTTATTTTGTTTACTGATAATTGCTGATAAATAATATTTAAAAAAATTTAATTACATGCATAACGAACAAATTAAAGAGATAACGTGTTTTTTTGTAAATTTGAAAACATATTTTCCACTTATTTATTTATAATAAAAAATAAATACTGTAGCAACAACTTGTTGCCTTTTCATTTTTCTATATGATATACATGATTATAAAGTTGATGATTAAAAATAATTAACTTAAAGTTATACCAACGTAATTTAAAATTTGAAAATAAACAAGTGAAGATAACAAATAACAGAGTTAATTGGTTATATATATATATATATATATATATATATATATATATATATATATATATATATATATATATATATATATATATATATATATATATATATATATATATATATATATATATATATATATATATATATATATATATATATATATATATATATATATGTAACTACGCTTGCAAGCGATTATGTCCTGGATGCAACACGCAAATGACCGACTAAAATCCATAGCCGACAAACATAATCCTCAGTAAACGTTTAGGCCTTTTTTTATTTTTATAAAACTGTCATTGTCTTTTCTATTTCGTCCTATTTCCTATAGATATTTAATTTATATTATGGATTAATATAAATAAATATTCAACTAGCGTAAATTACCATGATAATTAAAATAAATAAATAAAATTAAATTTTATTTTGAATAAACTGTTTTAATTCTTCAAGTTAATCAAGAACTTGCATATATTGGTTTTAAACATTTTGTAAATAATAGAATCTTTTCCAATTATTGTTAAATATTTCCAATGCATAAGATATTTGGTTATTGTAAATTTACGGATGACATATTTAAATGATTGAAATTGTAAAAATGTTTGAACAATGGAAAAAATTACATTCCAGAGGATTCAAAAATTTATGTGAAATGTCGAAATCAATATATTTACCCTACTAATTATCATCGAAAAAAAGAGTTCCAAAAGAAATCATTTTTCAGACTTCCAAAGTAGGAATTCATTTTAACCTTTCTTTTAAGATCTCAAAAAATTAATTCATTATGGAGTCTTTTTGTGGATTCAGCTAAAAGAGCTCTTTAAGAATTCATTTTAAAAGAATTTTTTAGAAAGAAGAGCTCTTTGAGAACTCTTTTTGGAGAGGCCCTAATGTCTACGTTAGGTGGCGCATTCAACTTCTTAAAGAGGTCTTCATAACGACATTCTGACGTAGAATCTGACGTCCAAATCATAAATCTGAGCTCAAACGGACTAACATAATACGTCACTTTGCTATCTGGGACTGTTGGCTGCATTTATGTTGATTGTTTTACCTTTATTTAATTTGGTTAGCAGGAAATCTGTCTTTTATGAAGATAACTTAAAAACAAAAAAAGTTGGCGACCTGATATTTTGGTGGCATATTATTAACAAAATCGGTTCATTAGGTCCAATGGATGCGTGACCCAACTTTAAAACCATAAAAGATAGAAGAAAAATGCACACAATAAAAAATGAATTTTTTTTTAAACAAAACAAAAATTTTTTTAAAATTTTTTTCGTAAATTATTTGGATTTGCTACAACTTTAGTTAATAAACACATATACTGCAATACATATTATTATGTTTGTATTTATAACTGACAGGATTGGATATTTAAAGTATTTTATGAATACATATGATTAAAAATAGATTATTAATTCTAAATCATATATAGAGTATCTAACCAATTAACTCTGTTATTTGTTATCTTCACTTGTTTATTTTCAAATTTTAAATTGATTGCTATATAAATCTTATAATTTGTCTTACATGATTGCGTCAGACAAGTAATATGTTTTTAGCGATAACCTTTCTAGGGTAATGACTCTTTGATAACTCTTATATATTTATTTCAAACACTTAGTTCTTCTCAAACGCTTCACATAGACATACCTTTTAAAATAATTGATTTAGTTTTTCAGTGAATTAGTTAAAAGAATGACTTTAAAAAATGGAAGTTATATTGAAAAGTTTTATCGAGTACCCGGTCTTGCAACACAAAAAACAAAAGATCTACTAGAATTGTTAAGTGAAATAGAAGTCCTAAACAAATTTTCATCAACAATAACAAAAATCGAAACTGAACTTTGTTACTATGTCGAAATTAATGGTGAAAAATTATCTAGTGTCGATGAGAAAAAACTACAATGGATTTTGGGCATCCCACATAATCCAAAAGCATTACAAAAGTTATCACATTTAAAATCAATATCCGGAGAAAGTATCTTAATTGAAATTGGACCAAGATTTAATTTTTCAACACCAAATTCGAGTAATTCTGTATCAATATGTAAATCGCTTCAATTACATCAAATTACAAGAATTGAAGTATCAAAAAGATACTTAATTTCGTACGCAGGTAAAATTAAAGGTAAAAACGTTGAATGTTTGGAGAAAGAAATTATCAAATTAATCCATGATCGTATGACTGAATGTCAATACACTGATGAAAACATACCAAAATATAGTTTTAATGAGAAATTAGTGAAGAAAGATGATTTAAAAGATGTTGATATTATGCGCTATGGGCGCAAAGCATTGGAACAAATTAATAATGAAATGGGTTTAGCTTTCGACGATGCAGATTTAGATTATTATACACGATTATTTAAAGATACATTAAAACGTAATCCAACTAGCGTCGAATGTTTTGATTTAGCACAATCGAATAGTGAACATAGTCGACATTGGTTTTTTAAAGGGAAAATGATTGTTGATGGTGTTGAACAAAATGAAACACTTATTGATATGATTATTCAAACTCAAAATAATTCAAATCAAAATAATGTCATTAAATTTAGTGATAATAGCAGGTAATTCATATATTTATGTATACATTTTTATATCAGTATGAGTGAAATCCCTAACGAACTTGAGATTTACTGTATGCCTTTTTGGCGTGTTATAACCATTTTTTTCTAAATTCATACAAAATATCAATTTTTAGCTCAAATTTCTAGTATTTAAAAAATAAAATCAAAAAACAAAAAAAAATCTAACAAATGTAAATATTAGACTTATTCAATTTTTTTATTTTTAGTGCCATAATAGGATATGATCACAATATATTAAAACCAAAAGTACCAGGCAAACCTTGTGAATTAACACTGGAATCTGCAAAATCGCATTTGATATTTACCGCAGAAACTCATAATTTCCCAACAGGCGTTGCTCCATTTAGTGGGGCAACAACTGGTACTGGTGGTCGAATTAGAGATGTTCAAGCTGTTGGAAGGGGTGGCCATTGTATTGCGGGAACTGCCGGATATTCTACAGGAAATTTACGAATACCAGGTAATAAATAATATATATTATACATACTAACGATTGGCAGTAGTGGAGAGGAGTGGCCTGGAAAGTAAGCTTTTTTTTATCGACATCTAATGTAATTCTTCTAGCATATAATCACTAACGAATCTACCCGTCTTCTCCTCCAATGATAAGACCCAGCTTTAAACTCAATTTTGTTGTAGATTATGAACAGCCATGGGAAGATGATGTCGAATATCCAGATAATTTTGCATCACCGTTAGAAATTTTAGTCGAAGCAAGTAATGGGGCATCAGATTATGGTAATAAATTCGGTGAACCTTTAATTTGTGGATTTACTCGCTCTTTCGGATTAGTTGATAATGCAGGCGATAGAAAAGAATATATTAAACCTATTATGTTTAGTGGAGGAATAGGATTTATGGATGCTGACATGATAGATAAAGATAAACCGGAAGAAGGAATGCAAATCGTGAAAATTGGTGGTCCAGTTTATCGTATTGGTGTTGGGGGTGGTGCAGCCAGTTCAGTGCAAGTGCAAGGAGATAACAATACCGAGTTAGATTTTAATGCTGTTCAAAGAGGTGATGCAGAAATGGAACAAAAACTAAACAGAGTTGTTCGAGCATGTATAGAGCTTAAAACTGAAAATCCAATCGTTAGTATACACGATCAAGGAGCTGGAGGAAATGGAAACGTTTTAAAAGAGTTAGTTGAGCCTGTTGGAGGAGTTATATACGCTGATCGTTTTGAATTAGGAGATCCTACAATTAATGCTTTAGAATTATGGGGAGCCGAGTATCAAGAAAATAATGCTCTTTTATGTCGAAAAGAGCATAAAGAATTATTGAAGAATATATGTCAAAGAGAGCGATGTCCTATTAACTTTGTTGGTGAAGTTGAAAATACTGGAAAAGTTGTTCTTGCATTAGACGAATCACGAACGAAGACACCATTCAATCTTGAATTATCACACGTTTTAGGTAAAATGCCACAAAAAGTATTCAATTTACAAAGACAAAAAAGTGTTAATAAATTATTAACTTTAAATCCAAATTTAACTGTCGAAGCCGCTTTAAATAAAGTTTTGCGTTTACCATCAGTTTGTAGCAAACGTTTCTTAACAAATAAGGTAGACAGATGTGTTACCGGTTTGATTGCGCAACAACAATGCGTTGGTCCTTTACATACGCCTTTAGCAGACGTTGCAGTAACTGCAATCTCATTTAGTGGTTTTGAAGGTATTGCCTCGGCTATCGGGGAACAACCTATTAAAGGCCTTTTAAATAATGGAGCTGGAGCAAGAATGACTGTAGCTGAATCTCTAACGAATTTAGTATTTGCTGCTATAACGGATATTAAAGATGTTAAGTGCAGTGGAAATTGGATGTGGGCAGCTAAACTTCCAGGAGAAGGTGCAGCTTTATATGATACTTGTGCAGCTATGTGTAAGGTTATGGGTGAATTAGGTATTGCAATCGATGGAGGTAAAGATTCCCTTAGCATGGCTGCGAGAGTTGGAAATAAGACTATAAAAGCGCCAGGAACTTTAGTTGTATCAACATATGCTCCTTGTCCTGATATACGTAAAGTAGTAACTCCTGATTTAAAAGCTCCTGCTAGAAATGAAAAAGGTGTTTTATTATATATTGATTTATCACTCGGAAAAACACGATTAGGTGGTTCAGCATTAGCACAGTGCCATAAACAATTAGGGCATGAAGTACCTGATTTAGAACAACCAGAATTACTTGTAAACGCATTTAAAGCGACTCAAGATTTGATTAAAAATGATAAAATTTTATCAGGGCATGATATTAGTGATGGTGGATTAATCACTTGTTTACTTGAAATGGGGTTTGCTGGATTGTCTGGATTAGATATTAAAATTGATCATAAACTAGGAGCTCCAATTGAAATTTTATTTAATGAAGAAGTAGGCTTTATCCTAGAAGTATTAAACGCTGATCTTGAGGAATGTTTGCAAAAATTTAAAAGCTATAATGTCCCATGCTATAATATTGGATATTCCACTAATTATGGTATCAAATCCACAGTGAGAGTTTTTGTTAACGGAAAGCTTGTTCTGTCGAATGATTTATTAACGCTGTTTAAGCAATGGGAAGAAACAAGTTATCGGCTTGAATTACGACAAGCTGCCCATGATTGTGTTAAAGCAGAATTTAAATCATTAGAAACTAGAACAGGGCCTAAGTATAAGTTAACATTTAATCCAGATGAATCTGTCAGTCCACCCATTGGAAATTCACCTATTCGCGTTGCTATTTTACGTGAAGAAGGTACAAATGGTGATCGAGAAATGGCATACATTTTCTTGAAGGTTGGTTTTGAAGTTTGGGACATAACAATGCAAGATATTATTGCTGGAAATATAAAATTGGATCAATTCAAGGGTGTTGTCTTCCCTGGAGGTTTTAGTTATGCAGGTAAGATATTTTTAAAGCACTTTCAAACTCAAACTAAGATCTTTATTTAATTATAGTCAGTCTAATTTTGCTTATTTAGCCTTATCTATAAAACCTATACTACATTATATGGTTTCTAAGATAATTGATTAAGGCTAGTATTCGAGATATCGCTTGAAATTTGAAATATTTACTTCCGGACCGGGTTGCAGGCGATATCTCAAAAACTACAAATCCAATCGTTAAATGGGTGTTCTTTTTTAAATCTACAGATCAAATTAACCTTTTTAACTTGATTTTATCAAAATCGGAAACCAAAAAATTACCTCGATTTTTCATAATTGTCTTAAGTTGTTATCCTGTCAAAAAATCAAAAAATTCGAGATAACTTTTTTTCTCCGGTTTCGCTAAAATTATGTTTATAGCTGTAAATTGACCTGTAGAATTCAAAAATAACATCCATTTAACGAATGAATGCGTAGTTTGTGAGATATGGCCTCAAATCCAATCCTGTGATCAGTATTTCATACAAATTTCAAGCAATATCTCGAAAACTAGCCATCCAATCGGAAAATAAGAGTTATTTTCTCAATTACCCTAAAAAATTCAAAAACAGCGATAAAATTAATAATTATCTATTTTAATAAATGCTCCACATTTAATCTATGAAAATAGTTTAAAAATAAGCCTCTATGAAGATCTTAACTTCTTAATTCGATTTCATTATTCAATAGTAAATTGGTTTTAGATGTTCTTGGATCTGCTAAAGGTTGGGCTGCAAGTATATTATTCAATGATAAAGTTAACATTGAATTCAAGAAATTCCTTAACCGAGAAGATACATTTAGTTTGGGAGTATGTAATGGTTGTCAATTAATGAGTTTAATTGGTTGGGTCGGTGAATTAGATAACGACTTAATACCAGATATTACATTAGACCATAACATATCTGGTCGTTTTGAATGTCGTTGGGCGACGGTTAAAATACAGAAATCTAAAGCAATAATGTTGCAAAATATGGAGGATTCTATTTATGGTGTATGGGCTGTACATGGTGAAGGTCGATTTACATTCCGTAATAATGATATATTAAATAATTTAGAAAAATCTAACTGTATTGCCTTAAGGTATGTCGATGATACTGGAAATCCTACAGAAATGTATCCAATGAACCAAAATGGTAGTCCAAAAGGGTTAGCTGGAATTTGCTCAGAAAATGGTAGACATTTGGCAATGATGCCGCATCCAGAACGTTGTGCATTGAAATATCAATGTCCGTATATTCCATATGAATTTCAAAAATATGAAAAATCACCATGGGAAAAGATGTTCCAAAATGCTTATGATTGGTGTATTAAGCATTAATTTAATTCAATTGTCTTTTTAAATGTTATATAGATTTTTTAATAGTCTTTTTGTATGAAAAAGTATTATGATTAAATATAAAATTTTTAAATATTGTTAAATATAAAAATAAATGTATTATTTTTTATTAAAAAACCAAACCAAATAGGATGCAGGTCCCAAAATTTATACATAATCCAGCAAAGTACACGATGTGAAGTGATTTCAAAACTGTAAAATAGTTTCCTTGTACTTAATTGTTTATAATATAGTTATTTGTAGAAGTTTTTAATTCAAAATTATTTTTCACTTTAAGTTCGTAGTTTTTTTAAGTCGGTTCTTTTTTTCAAAGTTTTTATTTTCTACTTTTTAATGTTGTCTTACCACGAAAAATTTGACCTTTGGGTGATATGCACTCACCAAAAATTTGTTTTCGCCGTCCCTTTCCTCTGGAACTGGAATTTTTCTTTCAAATATTTATGTGACCAAACAAATGAAAAAACTATT
The DNA here is from genome assembly GCA_020423425.1 of Chrysopa pallens. Lineage (NCBI taxonomy): Eukaryota > Metazoa > Arthropoda > Insecta > Neuroptera > Chrysopidae > Chrysopa > Chrysopa pallens. Next base: position 17,916,111 of record CM035594.1, read on the forward strand.
TTCTAATGCAGTTTATAAATGATGTAATTCCGAGACGTAACAAACATTAAAATATACCTACCTTGGCAGCCGGTAAAAAAATACAGACGAATTGATAACCTCTTCCTTTTTTTGAAGTCGGTTTTAAATAGTAGTGTTAAATAATTTAACACTACTATTAAGATTACTAATTATACAAAAATTATCGTTTTTAGTTTCAAATAAAAATGGATATCGACCATTAAATACAATCTAACGATTTCAGCTCTTTATTTACATAACATCGACCTGATTCGTTAACTTGCTATACACACTAAGGAGTTCAATATTATTCAGTTTATTTTTTATCCTGTAAATTTTGCAAAAATGATCTTAACAGGTTTATGAATTAGGTAGACGATAAAATAACAAATGATTGTACTCTTGGCAATTTGAAACGTAACGTAATTTTTGTTTTAAAAGCAATAAATGAAAATAATATAAAAATGTCTTTAGAATTCGTCCACAAATTAAGAACGCTGTTCGATTGAGATTTTTCACAAAAGAAAAAGATGTATAAAAATTGCTTATTTATTTATTTTAGATATTCAAAACTATATAGATATAATTTACTGTATTTATCGTACCTCATAATAATTAAATTTTACCACATATATTCAAAGAAAACAAAAACAATTGGTACTTACTTCTCCCTTGAAAATTGACAATTAATTGTTTACAAATTGAGACAAAAATTTCAAACGTAAATTAAAAAATCCTCCAACATGAATTCGATCGTTCATTCAAAATACTTTTAAAATTTCGATACTTCTTCGAAAGTACAGGAAACAATTTTATAAAACTAAATTAACAAAAAATAATCATCCAATATTATTATTTCAAAGTTTATAATTAAAATGGGTAAAATGATTTAATTCCTTAATAATAAATTAAAATTCTTAACGTATAAATTCAAAAAAGGACTGTGTTAGGGAAATTTTAAATGTAGAAGTAGGGATAAATGTCATTTGAAAATAACCAGTTGGAAGAATTGTGTAAATTCAGTCTAATGAAAAAAAAAAAATAACAGAGAAATATTTTTAAAATCAGTGTATTTTCGAATTTTGTACAAATTGGGGACTAAATTCGAATTGACAACATATGTACAATAATTACAACTGTTTTGAGTGTAATGATAGGTACGTATCTATTTTTTAATTAATTTTACGAAACATGTTATTGACATGTTTAGACCGTTAACCGTATATAGTACTATGAATCACATAAAAGGCCGTCAAGTTATCAACTATTCTATTTTTTTTTTGTTAAATTCCTTTAAGTAAATCATTTCATAGAAACCTAAATGAAGTTCAAGTCTTGTAGGAAATTAATCCCACACATTTTGAATATTCATAATAAACGACCTACATAATTTTTTTTGCTAATTGTTTACAAGTAAGTACTACTTTTGTTGCAAATAATTCTAAAATGTTTTTTGGAAAACGCGATTTATTTAAATGGGAAATTATGATTGTAAAATCCAAAATTCCGAATTGGTAATTTTGAGAAATAAACACATAATGGAAGGTTAGATGTGTAAATATATTATGCATATTTTATGTAATTTGTGTATGTTGGGTATTTGTGTATAAATTCCTAACCGTTAAAATTTTTTCAAAAACCATAACAGGGGTTGATTTTGGCTACAATTTGTTGAAACTACCAGATTGAAGGAAAAGTTAATAAAACTGCTTTATGGAATTGGGCTTTTTGCTTGGTAATATATTTGCATTATGAGAACATAAGAAACTAAATACATGACAAAATTTATTTGATATGAAAGAATAACTTGACATACCTAGGTAATTTACCATGTCTTCTCAAAATTTAGTTCTAAGTTATTATATATATTCTAAGTTATAACGCTTTAAATTTTATTAGCGTTGATCTATGTAAATACGAGTGGTGCGCCATTAAATGACTAGAATCATAAGACTTGAAATACCTAGGGTTTTTAACAAATAATAAATGTTCAGTAATAAATTGAGCTGAAACATTTTTAATACATTGTTTTTGGCTCTTTCCAAATACAATTTAAATCGCTGAATGTGACAACGAATTTTTGAAGTATATCTTCGATATTTTATAACAAAATACTACAATTTCGATATTAAATTAACGTTTAGTGTCGAAAATATGTTAACTCTCTAGTGATATGCAATTTGTATTCTAGATATTTCTATGCCTTTTATCCAAAGCTTTTAATAAAACTAAATATTTTAAGCTTATGACTCCGCGTTAAAATGCATTGATTTTACAGGAAAAATGAAAAAAACAATAATTACAGAGTAACAGACTTCACTCTTAAAAATGATGTTACATTGTTTTGGTGATACCATAGATCATTTTTTTATTATTTAAATGCGATACCCACTTCTTACCATTTACATTTCTGAAGGCTTTAACACAAAACTAAATTCTTGACATTACTGAAATAAGAATTTATAATTAAGCATTAGCTTCAAAGTTGCCTCTTAAGTGAATTTGTTAAAACCTATTTAAAATCCAATTATTCGATGTTCTGAAATTTGTATTCAGTACAAGTAAACCTTAAAAATCACAAAAAAAATTTGTATCGCTGTTTTTATGTTTTCTAGGGTACTTGAGATCTAAGAAAACCAAATAACACTTATTTTACGTTTGGATAGCTAGTTTTCGAGATATGGTTTTAAATTGGTGCGCAATATTGCCACTCAGGTCGAATTTCCGGCAATATATCAAAAACTATGTAGACAATCGTTAAATGGATGTTATTTTTGAAATGTACAGGTCAAATTACTCTTATAACCATAATTTTAGCAAATATTGTGATTCAAATTTTTGTTAAAAATATCATCGGTATAGCCTCTTCTTAAGAAGTAAAATGGGCCAGGAAAGACTTTAAATTTTTGTAAATTTTATCTATTGAAGCAAGTATAGCATTTCAGTTGAATTACGATCTAAGTCTTCAAGCAGAAAATTCCTTCTTTTAATTTTTCTTGATTTTACGTGAATAAAATTTGGTAGTTTTACTAATTTTTTGTTTTTTTATAAAATCTGCTTCGCGTCACCAGAGGGCCTGGCAAAATGTACCTTGCCTACATCAAAATTTAGGTCTTGCCTCGTCACTGTTGTATTTCTTCGCTTTTATCACCTAAATGTGCATTAAAAGAGTCAAAAAATAATTTTATTGTTTCGTTTAAAATTTTCCAGTTTCAATTAAAATATAATTATGGAAGACGAATTATTGAGCACTGAATTTAAAAAGCTACCTATAGAAGAAAGATGTGTTCACAAAGCGTGGAAAGCCCGAGTAAACGGCTATGAAGAAGCAGCAAAGTTATTTCGTATGATTGTTGATGAAAAATCACCAGAATGGAATAAATATTTAGGTTTAATTAAAAAATTTGTAACCGATAGTAATGCACTAGGACAAGAGAAAGGTTTGGAAGCGACACTAGTATTTGTAGAAAATTGTGGTCATGCTGGTAAAACAGTGGGTGAAGTTATGTCAGGAATTGTGGCAAAATGTATTGCCGCGCCAAAAACAAAAACTAAAGACTTAGCTACACAGATCACATTAATGTATATTGAAATTGAAAAACAGGATATTGTTTTGGAAGAACTATTAAAAGGAATGGAACATAAAAATCCAAAAATTGTTGCTGGATGTATTGTAGCTACTAGGTTGGCATTGCAAGAATTTGGTTCTAAAGTGATGCCAATTAAACCGTTAGTGAAGAAGATACCGGTTCTGCTTGCAGATCGTGATAAAACTGTGCGTGATGAAGGAAAAGCTATGGTAGTTGAAATGTATCGGTAAGTTATTTTATATACATATTATTTTATTGATAAGAGTGAAATACGCTTATTTAATCTATATTTTCGTGTATTATTTTGCATAAACTTAACTTAATTTTAACTTAAACTCACTTTTTTGGTCTACAGAATCCGCCACAAGAATTTCACCTTGATATCTCTTGTCGTTTTTAAGCTGTTTTGATGACGGGCAAGCTAGTAGACGCAAACAGACCTAAATTTTGTTATTACCTTCAATATTTACTCCTTACTAAAATTATACTCTTATATACTTTTTCTATATATGTCAAGTATAAAAACATAAGAATTAATACATTTGTACTAAATTTTAATTATAAATCTTTCAATTTTATATGACAATCAATAAATTGAGCAATTATTGAATAGGTAGTTAAATTTGACAATAATGATTTGTTAATATAAATTCTGTATAATTGTTTAAATTTTGAAGTTTTAAATAATTGCGTATTAATTTGTTTGTTCACTCATGGAGAAAATATTATTAGAGTTCTTTCAATATTTTGGGCGGATCCTTAATATGAGATCATGAATATATTACTTCCATTGATCATTCATTAGAAATGATAATTTTTATTTTTAAATATATATTATAATATATATTTTTATATATACATTCATAACTGTATGGACTACATATTTACAGTATTTAATGAATGCTAATGATTAAAAATAGTTTAAACAATGATACGCAATCATATGTCGAGTATTTAAACAATTGACATTGTTAATTGTTATCTACACTTGTTAAATACTATTAACCCTTCGTACCAGTTGCATACAGAGAATCTCTCACGCTCATTTTAAAAGTTTTTTTCTTTTTAATTTTAAATGAAATGACTATTATACAATTTTTACCTTCACCGAATTTTATGCTTTACAGGATAACAAAAAAAACTTTATTAAAAACTCAAAAATATAAAGAAAATAAAAATATTTATTAAAGCTGTGAGAGTTTGTCTCATCACTTCAGTCAAGTTGTTGGTAAAAAAAAAGCTATTCGGATGGCTTCGTTATACTTCGGTTATTTCCGTAGTTTTTAGTCGCGATCTTTGAAATTAGATATATATGTATAAATACTCCGTATTTTTATGCTGCTGCTGTTGGTATTTTAATATTTTAAAAATTGAAAAAATGTGATAATTAAATATTATTGTAATTTATTTTAAGTGACACAATCTTCTTTAAGTATTAAATAATAATATTACATATAGAATTAGTTCATAAAGTTTAAAATTTCGCTCTTCGTGTCTGCGCAAATTTGAAATTTCGCTCTTGGCGCTTGCGCAATAGCGTGAGATTTTCTCTCATCACAACAGTAATGACTGTTATACGAAAGCAACCGGTACGAAAGGTTAACATTGTTAATTGTTATTTTCACTTGTTATAACAAAACATCCAGGAACCCCAAATAAAATAAACCGACTCTAAATAAATATATTCCATAATTTGCATAAACATTATCTAAAATAAAAAAAGTTTTTTTTACATAAAATTCTGGAAATCATACGCGATGTATTTAATTGAATAAATTCGTTAAATATAGAAATGACAACATTTCAATTACTTTTACTTTTATTTAAATTAAAATTTTGATTTTATTTATTTGTAGATGGATTGGTGCTGCTTTAAAACCACAATTAGCATCATTACAACCGGTACAAGTTAACGAATTAGAAACGGAATTTGAAAAAGTCAAAGGTAATCCTACGCCAACACGATATCTGCGATCGCAACAACAAAAACAAGCTAAGATTGCTGCTGAGGCCGCTGAAGCTTCCGATGAAGGTTAGTTTTTTTAACACTCTTTAAATGCAGATTTGAAAGTGAATTGTGTTCAATCATAAACAACTAATGTAGTAAGAGCCAAGCCCCACCAGATCTACGTCATATGGTATAAAGCCTATAATTTTTTCTACGTAGACTAAACGTACATTGGTTCAATTTTAAGTATTTAAGTTTTATTTCGATTTTTTATATTTTATATTTATAAAAACATTTTGTTTTGTTTATAAAGACGAAGACGGTGAAACAGATGCTGCAGAACAAATAGATCCATACGATTTAATGGAACCAGTTGATATTTTATCAAAATTACCTAAAGATTTCTATGAAAAAGTGGAAGATAAAAAATGGCAAGAACGAAAGATGGCTGTGGAATCGTTAGAAACTTTATTAAAAGCACCAAAATTAGAAAACGGTGATTATGGTGATATGGTTAGAGCTTTAAAGAAAATTATTTCAAAAGATTCAAATGTAATTGTTATTGCATTGGCTGGAAAATGTTTGGCTGCCTTGGCGAATGGTCTGAAAAAACGTTTTCAACCGTATGCGGGAGCATGCGTTCCAGCTTTATTAGAAAAATTTCGTGAGAAAAAACAGAATGTTGTTACAGCACTTCGTGAAGCTATTGATGCGGTTTTCTTGTCAGTAAGTTACACATATGTTTTTATTAAAAAAAATTTTTTTTATTATTGAGTATATTTTAATCTGATTTTCTATTGCAGACAAATTTAGAAAACATTCAAGAAGATGTATTAGAAGCCTTAAATAATAAAAATCCTGCAGTAAAATCAGAAACAGCCTCATTTTTGGCACGAGCATTTTGTCGATGTCAACCAATTGCTTTAAATAAAAAATTGGTTAAGGCATATACAACAGCATTATTAAAAACTCTTAATGAACCAGGTTTGTGTATATATCCAAATTTTAATGGAATCGTAGTATTTTGTCGTTATTTTTGTAAAAAAATCTTGGAGTTTATATACAATATTCTTATATAAGAACGTAAAATTTTTTAATGAATCGTAACCAAAACTGATAAATGAGAATTTTTTATTTACTTACTTTTGCTTCGGAGGGAGCCAAAAAATATATCAGTGCTGTAAATTGAGGGAAAATTAAAAAAAGAATCGCGTGAATAGTATATACAAATATTTGAATTATTTACAAGTAAACTTATGGACTGATTTTTATTTTTGCGTACGTTATTTTGTAGGGTTTTTTAAAACTTAAAAGATGTAAACGATGCTTAAATACTTAAAAGTGTTAAAAAACCCTACAAAATGAAAATTCTAATACGATACATTAACATTATTTATTTTTGTAATAGACCCAACGGTTAGGGACACATCAGCCGAAGCATTAGGTACCCTTATGAAGTTAGTTGGTGCAGATAAAATACTACCATTTTTGGCTGATGTAGAAGCAATAAAAATGACCAAAATAAAAGAATGTTGTGATAAGGCAGTATTATTGGTAAAAGTACAAAATGTGAAAAAAGAACGGCCAAATACAGCTCCTCCAAGTAAAACAGAAACCAAAGCTGGTTCAACTACAGCAAAGCCTGTAAAACGACCATTAAGTTCAACTACTAATAAAAAAAAACCTACTGGTAGTTCAAGTGCAGCACCTGCAAGTGGGACTTCTACTAAAAAAGCATCAGCTAAACCTGTTAAAATTGGTGAACGAGAGCTAACGCCTGATGAAGTGGATGAAAAAGCATCAGAATGTTTATCTTCCGATATAATTAGTGGGCTATCTGATGTAAATTGGAAAGCTCGATTAAGTGCAATGGAAAGATTTAACGAAATAATACGTACAATGGATCCCAGTGAAATATCAACTCAAGTACTTGTGCGTACATTAATTCGTAAACCTGGTTTAAAAGACACTAACTTTCAAGTATTACGTATGCGTTTAGAAACCGTTAAAATGTTAGCGGAAAATTATCCATTTTCGAAGTAAGTAATTAATCTCAAAATATGTTTTTCAATAAAATTAATTAAATTTTCCTATTTCAGTATTACAGCTGGATTTTGTTTGACTGATATTGTTGAGAAAATGTCGGATATAAAAAATGGTACATTAGCAACAGAAGTATTAACCGCAATTGCTGAAGCTACTAAATTAGATTTTGTATCTAGTGAAGTTTTAACTTTAGCATTTAATCAAAAAAATCCAAAAGTACAGCAAGATTCGCTGATATGGTTGTCAAATTGTATCAAAGAATTTGGTTTAACGTAAGTTATTTTTCTGAATTTTTAGTTTAGCATTATTGAGCCAATTTTTAAAAAAACCTGTGAACTAAATTTCTGAATTTGATCAGAAAATTTCTCAATTATCGCCCTGGAACCAGAAGAAGTTAGGAAATTAATTTTTTTTTGCTTGTGATTATTATTTATACTTTTATTGTTATATTGAATGTTTTTGAAAATTTTTTATAGAATAAATGTAAAACTCACCATAGAAATGATAAAGAAAGGATTGCAAGCAACAAGTCCTGGTGTTCGAACAGCAGCGGTTAGTTTAGTTGGAGTTATGTTTTTATATATGGGAAATAATGTGTTATTATTTTTCGAAAATGAGAAACCTGCTATACAACAACAATTAAGTACTGAAATTGATAAATATCATGATGAAAAACCACCAACGCCCACACGTGGTCTATCAAAATCGGCTAGTAAGAATTCAGTACTAGATGAAGATGAGGAAGATGAAAATAGTCAAAAAAGCAATGCAGTTAATGTTCAGGAATTGTTGCCACGCACTGATATTTCTGGTCAAATTACAGATGCGTTAATAAATGAATTAGGAGATAAAAATTGGAAAGTACGAATTGAAGCTTTAACGAAAGTCCAGACAATTATTAATGATGCCAAATTAATAACATCAAATATTGGAGATTTACCACAAGCGTTAACACCACGATTAGTTGACAGCAACAGTAAAATTGCACAAACTACAATTAATTTATGTGAATCATTAGCAAAGGCTATGGGTCCAGCGTGTAAGCCTCATGTACGAACATTATTTCCAGGATTTTTACAAGGTAATTAAATATTTAAAAAGAAATTAATAACCGTACATTTATGCTAAATTATGCTGCAATGTTTCCAGTTATCCGAAACACTGGCACTAAAGGCCACAGTATAATTTGTATTGCCTATTTTTTAAGTTTGAAAATCCAGCTAAATGTATATTAAAAATGTTTACCTAGGTCTTGGTGATAGTAAAACTTGGATTCGATCAGCTTCAGTATCATGTATTAATGCATGGGGGGATGAAGCTGGTTATAAAGAGTTTTTCGATGGTGAAATGATTGCGGATGCTTTAAAAACTGGTTCACCAACTTTACGAATTGAATTATGGGCATGGTTAGCAGAAAAATTACCAGATATTAAACCTAAATCATTTCCACGGGAGGAATTGATATGTTTTGTTCCTCACTTGTATAGCAATTTAGAAGATCGTAATGCAGATGTTCGAAAAAATGCACAAGAAGCTGTCTTAGGTGTTATGTTACATCTAGGCTATGAATCGATGTTGAAACAAACTGAAAAGCTTAAGGTATTTACGTTTTTTTCTTTTTTATTAATTACAGTGACAACTCTCTCGTGTTCTATCAATTATAGTCCTTTTATTTATTTTTTTAGAAGCCCAAATTTGTGCAATTATGCGCAAGCGTTTTCTTGAACCTTCATGAACCTCCGGTAGAATCTACCACAATAAATTTTATTTTTTGAAATCTATTTAAAGGTCAAGTTTAAAATTTGAAGCTAAAATTATTGTTTCAGTCTTTCAAATTCTCAAGTTCCAATATCAAGAATATCTAAGACAGTAAAGATTTTTTTAGCGTCTTTTACGAGGTCTATTCGGTCATTCTTCAACCTTTTCTGCGACTTTTGTAAGTCCATTATTTTGATGAAACTGATACATTGAAAGTTTTTATATGACATTCCTATCAAGTTGCGACAGACATGATTCCCTTCTGCATAACAAATTTCAGGCGTTCTTTACATAAATCAGTTTATTTTAGAAATTTGATATAGTTTCAAAATTCGAATAGCTTTATGGGACTATGGAATTTAGGCACGAGATTGTAAATCACAAAGTTTTTTATATCCTTCATTCTAATTTTTCTTTATTTTTGCATGATGAAATAATATAATAATCCTTGGTTCCTTTTTGCTCAGAAAGAATTTATGTACTTTAAAGATGTGAGTTATCCTTTTCCCTTTTTCCTTTATTTAATCTTAAGAAAATTTCACTTATATATACAAAACTTTTTTTTTTATTAACAGCCTGGATCAAAAGCTGTGGTAGTTGCGGCTCTAGATAAAGCACGTCCAAGTTTACCAGTTAAACCATTACCCCCAGCAAAAACTAAACCTGTGGAAGAATCAAAAACAGTTAAGAGTGGTGGAGGTAGTCGACCATCTTCTGTAGTAAAAACTTCTAAGACGAAGGTAAAATTAAACGTTTCATTTATTTTCTTGAACAATATATTCTTCGTACAGAACACATTATTTATATACCTGGAGCTCGTGAACGGTTTAAGTAACAGTTTTTCTGAATTTTTGCTATATGAGAAAATAAAGCAAATGATAAACTATAATCTTGTGTTTAAAACAACATATCTTAATAATCCTTGTAATGTAAATATTTTAGTTCTTTAGTAATCATATATTTACCTAAAAGTATGGAATCTATAATGATTTAAATTACTCCATTATCAATCACTGTTTACATCAAACGTGAGGATAATTAAATATAAAGTGTCAAACGTTAGACTATAATACTTTGCTTCAAGATTTCCTATTCGTATAAACGTTTTTAATTTGTAACGTAATCCATAATTTAGGTTGGAGTTGCAAAACCAACATCCCGTAAAAAAGAAGAAGATGTGGACATTTCACCATTATTGGCATTAAATAATTTAAAACATCAAAGAAGTTTAGACGAACAAAAATTAAAAGTATTAAAATGGAATTTCGTTACACCGCGCGATGAATTTGTGGATTTATTACGAGATCAAATGACAACAGCAAACGTGAACAAAACATTAATGGCAAACATGTTCCATACAGATTTTAGGTATCATTTAAAAGCTATCGAATCATTAACAGAAGATATCCAAGATAATATGGATGCGTTATTCGCTAATTTAGATCTAATATTAAAATGGTTAACACTACGTTTTTTTGATACGAATCCATCAGTGTTGATTAAAGGTTTAGAGTACCTTCAAACAGTGTTTGGATTATTGGTTGAGAATGAGCATGTACTTTCTGAAAGCGAAGCTTCATCCTTCATACCTTATTTGATATTAAAAGTTGGTGATTCAAAAGATGCAGTTCGAAACAGTGTCCGTGCATTATTCAATCAAATCACATATATTTATCCGGCAAGTAAATTTTTCCTGTATATGATGGATGGTTTAAAATCAAAAAATGCCCGTCAACGCACTGAATGCTTAGATGAATTAGGACTATTAATTAAGAGTTTTGGTATGAGTATTTGTCAGCCATCGACAACTGCAGCATTACGTGAAATTGCAAAACAAATATCGGATAGAGATAATTCTGTACGAAATGCAGCGTTGAATGTGTTCGTGAACGTATACCGAATTGAAGGTGAAAACTTGTATAAATTAATTGGACAAGTATCCGACAAAAATTTATCACTTTTGGAGGAACGCATAAAACGAGCTGGAAAGGCTGCCCGTGTGTCTGTGCCACCTGCTGGCCCCCCTGGTAAACCTCAAGTTATTAATGTACCGCCTGTTCGTGGTAAACGAGAATCTGTTTATATTGACCCGGAACCAGAACCTGAACCTGAGCCGATTGAAGAGGATGAAGAGCCTGAACCAACAGAAATTATTCCATCGCCTACAAGACTTGAAAGGTTAGATATTAAAAATTTTTGATATTGCATTTTTTTTTTTAAATTTTGAACTAGTGGATTAAAAAAAGGGAAAGTTGCAAGGCACTTCAAAATTTGTTTTTTATGAGGTTGTATTTTGAGTAAATTTAGTTGTAAACGTAAAACCAAAATTAGGAAATTGCAACTGTTTCATTATTCATCAACTTGGATATGACAAGCCATCTTCATGATTTATCTTGGCGACTTCAAATCCATGAAAACTTAATAGAGATTTATTGGCTTCTTATTCTTAAAACACGATATTTTTCGCTTATTTTATAATAAAGAGATATTGAAAAATTGCAATTTTCCTTTTTTTTAGTTTACAAAATTTCTTTTTTCTGCTACAATGTATTTTATTTCTAAAACATTTTATCTTTGACCAAAAAGAAATTAAATATTTTATTTAAAATCCAATATTGTCTACATGGTCTATAGTCGTACGCAAGCGCATTTTAAGCCATTTTTGACGTTTATGCCTATACGAGAAAAATGAGTGTAATGCGTTTGTGTACAAATTTTCGACTATGTAAAACGGCCCTAAACCATATATCAGTCTAGAAATTTAAAATGCTGATGAAAACAAAAAAATTGTCAATTTTAATCGTCTTCAGGTAGCTTATCTTTGTTAGTACGGGTTTCAAAGAAATTTATCAATAACGAAAAATTTCCAATCTCTGTGGATTTATTATTTTTAGAACATACTTTCTTTAAGACATAATTTCAAGTTCTTTTTGGCTCAAGATTTTATTTGTTGAGCTGTGCATGTATGCTGTTTATGTAATTGAAATATGTTTAGCCATATTCGCCCCGACACTGATAACGGTTATCATGGTTCAGACACTATGATAGAACAAGACCAATGTCAACAACAAAATAAGAAAATACAATGTGAAATTATGAAAAATAATACAAATGAATGTGCCACGCAACTTTCTCACAAATCAAAATCACAAAGAAAAACCCACTTATCTCCTATAAAATTATCCAAATCAATACAATCAGATACACACGAATTGAATAGATTGGTAAATATACCACCATTAATCATATCGATGACATCCACACAACGTATTATTGATTTATTTATACCTAAAATTGAATTTAATCAAACAAATAACAATATATTGGAAGAAAATCAGTATAATCAACACATAAATTCAGTTCGTCTACAAATTATAGCGGCTTCTATGTGTATTTTTGTTGCTGGAGCTGTTGTCGGAAGTTGGTGGAAATCGTTTAGTTAAAATTTTGTTTTATACATTTTCCAGTTTTATTTTGTTCAGTTATGCATAATATAGAAAATAATATTTACATTAAATATTTTGTTGTTTTTTTTTTAATTCAAAAAATTTAACTTCTTACGATAATTTTACCGTTGACTTCATACTTTATATAAAGGGGGCTTGTATGACAGAATGAGATATTTATAATAAAGACACTCTTTACATCCACAAATAAAACAAAAAATAATTATCCAAATGTAATGAAATTTGGTAACCACAATTATGAAAACGGAGGGCTTCCTAAGGAGTTTTTTTCCTAAAAAAATATTATAAAATAAAAAAAAACTCTTCAGCTCGCTCCCCATGCATTTTTTTAAAAATTGCTGTTAATAGGAAATTTATAAGAAAAATACTAATTTTTATGTTCGTTTTTACTTTGCAACCATTATATGTTTGTAATTATAAAAAATTCAAACAGAAATATATTTAGTTGATTAGAATTTTAAAATTGTAATTGTGTAAATATTCGACTCAATAAAAAAAATAAGTTGCTAAATTGTACGAAAAAATATTTGCTTAATACACGGGTAATTGTTTTAGAAGCCAGAATTAGTATTATAGTATGTTTAGAAGTGAAATTTTTAGTCCATTCATCTTGGGACTTTTCAGGTGAAAATTACAATTCAATATTTTTATATTTATAACCAAATATTTTTAAGATCTAGTTATGTAAATAAAAAACAAAAAAGATAGAATGATTTTTTTTGACAAATAACATTATATTGTCATTTTACAAAATTATATGAATAATTTAATAATATACAAATTTGATTATCTATTGCAAGATAAGAATTTATCTATTGCAAATTTGATTATTGCAAGAACGGTAAAATTATCGTTTGAACGTCATAACATTTTTTTGTAGGGTGAATGTAGAAAATAAATCTTCATGCTTGTTAATTGTTGTTTTAGTTTATTGTGATTTTTTCTTTTTGAAAATGAATGCACGCATATAATATTATTATTTATATTTTATATAGTTTTTTCTAATTATTTCTATTTATTTTTTATTGACTATTTATTTATATTACAATGGAAATAAGTATGAATATGATTGAACTGTAAGTGTATTTGCAAAATTAATTGTTCTTGCATAAATTATACATTCAGATATATATATATATATATATATATATATATATATATATATATATATATATATATATATATATATATATATATATATATATATATATATATATATATATATATATATATATATATATAAAATTGCCAATGACTTATAAAGTAAAATCAGGTAAATACCTTGAAACACGCTAATATCTCTTAAATTAATTTAGAGTTTTTTTTTATTCTTTTGTATCGTATAATATCTTTTGTATAAGATTCAGGTCGGAGATTTGTTTTTCCGACTACACATATTCCATTATATTAAAGTGACATTCAAATATAAATATCATTGCATTTATTAAGCCATTCTTTAAAAACAATTTTGTAAATAAATGACCATCATTGATTTTGATAAATATTATATGAATGATAGGGCTCAAATCAAACCCGCTGATTCGCCTGCATTGGTTAGCGGTCCATTCGGTTTGGATACAGATTTAATTGAACGCATCGAAATGGAACAAATCAAAATAATCAAACCAAAGTTACGTCAAATGAATTTAGATTTTATGTACGACGATACACCACAAATACCATCAAATCCAAGGTATTAATTTCATATTTTCATTTATTATATTTATTGAATTTTTGAAACCTATATCCATTTAAGGAACCAAAAAATAAATTTTGTTGTCGTCAGAAATGTTTATATTTAAATTAAAATATTATTCAGGTTAAAAGCTGAAGACGTCTTATCATTTTAAGGAGGTCGGTTGAGTATTACTATAGCCATGGTAGTATATATAAGTTTATGAAAATTTATTACCATGAATTTTCAACTGACTCTCTTAAAAACTACTCTAAAAATTAAAAACTCAATTCTTGCCCTGAATTAATTCATTTTCCAATAATATTAATTATTATTATCGTTTTAATTTTTGTAATTTTTATTTTAAGGTGGTTTGGGTATGTAGTTTAATAAATTATTATATTGCTGGGTGTGATTTGACTGTTTTGTAATACTAATAATAAATATCTTATTTTTTGTATCATTGTCAAAGATTTGAACTCATCGCACCAAACCAAATTATATACAGTGTGTCAATTTTAATACATCAGCTTTTAAAATTTTACTACATTAATACTTATAGATGAGCGAAGCTAGCAAAAAAATAACTGAACTGTGAAATATACTTTTATAATTTTGCAACCTAGAATTAATCGAGTAATACATAAAATGCATACAAAAAATGTATATTTCTTTAAAATCGTTTAATTTTATGAAAATTATGATGAAAGGGGTTTTTGAACTGATAAAAATGTTTTCAATATTCTTAAGTAGTATAAATAACACAAAAAAGTATATATTTTGTATACACTTTTTAAACAGGAATTTTGCACATACTCATACTACATTTGTAATTCTGTGAATTTGCCCGCGTAAAACCCACATAAAATTTTCACTGTTTTATAATTCAGTTATTCGAGATAAATCCATTTATCTTCCCGCATCTATTAACGAGTTGTTATTTGTTTAGTGTTTAAATAATCTTTGGTTGTATATTAATAAGTTTTTTTTTCTTTATAATTTTATGAGATTTACTAACTTGATATTTAAAAAAATCTATAGATACATTTAAAAAAAAAATAAACGTCCCTGCTACATTAAAATACTCAAGTTTATGGTTTATGTTAATATAGGTTTGTTTGAAAGTAATTCAATAAACGAAATTTTAAATTTACATTGTACGCAGCAAGGTGAAAACTTACTACTTTACGTTTTCAACCCCACTTATCACAAAAAAATATTAAAAACTGCTATTTTTAATATGGGATACGGTTGTTTGAAATTCTGTTTTACATTATCAGTGGGATTAAAAACAAGTATCAAGTTTTCACCTTGCTAGGTGGAATGTAAATTAAAAATTTAATTTATTCGAGTCAAAATACATTCCTTTCAAAATGCAAACTAAGAAAATAATAAAAATTTCAGTCATTAAAAACCATTGATTGGAAATTTAAAATCATTACAGATTTCTAAAGATGATTTATTATCTCTTTAACGTTCTGATTGTGAATTCAGGAACTTGAAAATAAAGTTAAGTATCTTTTTCAGTGTCTAGATAAAATTTACAAACCGTAGTTGTTAAAAATTTCAGCGTGCTGCGTTTGTAACTAATTATCTTTAAATTAATTATGTTAAATTATCTTTTTAAAGATAAATTATCTGTTGTCCCACTTTTTTTTCCACGATTTTCCAAATTATTAATTTACAATGATGCTACATAAATAATTTATATGCGATGCTATTATTAAATTTTCATTAAAATTATTTATCCATTTTTCAGCGTAATGCCAATATCACCACCCAAAAGGATAATACCAAATGAGAACTTTTTAACAAATTCAACGTCACCAACAACAACAACTACACACATCTCAATCAACAAGCTCCCACCAATGCCAGGCTCCGAAAATTTATTAGAACGTACTATCAATGAAATAGCTAGTCCAAATTTAAATATTGCATTGCAGGCAATTGCTCAAATGGATGGAATATTTCGATCAAATAAAGCGCATATGATTACACCATATGAAAATCAATTTATGACCAGTGTTTTAGAACAAATGAAAGCGTTACGTGCTTCAAATATTGAAAAACCAGAAACATTAAAAGTATTTAGATCATGTCTTACGGTTCTTATTGCTGTAAGTACTCTACTATTCATGTGAATTTATTTATATTTGGAAGTTTTGATACATAATCAAATGTTTTAGCCGTTTTTGATTATCACTTAAACTTCCAAAAGCAAAAAATTTGCTTTCTGATGACTGTGAGAGTTCAAGTCTTAATTCACAGACAGATACGAAGCAGACATTACCAGTAATATATAAAAGTTAATTTCAGCTAACAAATATACAATACACTAGCTGTACCCGCAGTTTTACCCATGAATAACCCTTTTAAAGAAATAATAGATAACCTTCTCCTGAAATTTATCATAATCAATAAAAGCTATCCTTTTTACTAAATCCTATACATTATGCTGTAATATTTAATTTACATTTTAAATACCATTTTATTAAAAATTTCATTATTTGTATTTAATACCAAATGAGAACTTTTTAAAAATTTCATTATTTGTATTTATTTTGTAGTTTTATGAAAGCAAGACAGTTACACGACAAATATCAGCAGATGTACTCGGTGGCATGTTGGAACAGTTAATTGGATTATTAATTGATAAACAACTTGCTTCATTAGCGGATGCAGATGCATATACTAGAGTCGTTAATACACTCTGCGTTCGACTTATTGAGCGATCTGATCATACAAATGTCATCTGGTAAGTATAAAAAATATTAAATTAATCTATATTTTATTTTATAAACTATCGTATGTTTATACTTTTAAATATAAACTAGCCTATTACTAATAAAATTGGTTTTTATTTTCAGTGCTTTAATAAAAATATTACATGATTCAGCATCACAAAGCCAAATATCCGTACGATACGTTGATTTAGCAATGAAATGTTTATGGAAATCTGTGAAATTAATACCATCATGGGCTGATGAATTAGATTTTGATTTAATATTATTAGAAATCCATATATTCTTTAGCCATTTTCCATCAGCATGGTGGAAACAACAACCGGATGATAAACCAATTCGAACTATGAAAACTGTGTTACATACAATGGCCAGAGTTAAAGGGCAAAGTATTCTAAGTCATATGTCTAGGATTCCAAACCCAAATTCATCTGAATTACATGCGTATCTTGTTAAAATATTAAAGGTATGAATAAAAAAATATTATTTAATGTATTATTATTGTCTCGAATCAAAATCACAAAATTTATTGAAAAAAAATTATTATTGGTTTCAGTCGTTTAAACAAGAAGAAAACAAACAACAATTACCCCAATTAAAAAAAGATCCAGCACCTAAACCACTATCGCGAGCGATGCATAATTTATTAGTAGATATATTTCAAAAAATAGGTGTTAAAGAAACAACTAAAGAAGGCTTATTATTATTGTACGAGTTTCGTGAACAACATCCCGAAGTCGATACAGAACCATTTTTAAAACGTGCAACACAATTTTTCCAAGAATATGTAGAAAAAGGATTAGAGGTAAATTTTTTTGCTTTCAAGTCAATTTCTATTTGAAGATGCTGTGAGGGTATGCAAATTTTAAAAAATCACAAAAAAAAAAGATATTTCTTGCGTAAATTCACGGAGAACAGGGAATGAAGAGATCCACAAAACACACTTCTTTAGTACTAACTTAAACTCTGGCTCAATTTGGAGTGGTTGTGGGTTCCAAATTATCAAACGTCTCCAAAATTCCATAAATCGTATTTTGGAGGTTATAAAACGGATTTATAATGGATTCGTTGAAAATATGAAATTATGTGAAAAGTGAGTTATAAAATTTATAATTAATTATAGGATATAGCTGCTCAAAAACGTAAACATGAAGCACGCAATCAATCAAATAAAACAGAATCTACTCATACGGTATTAGAACAACCACCAATGGAATCAGCGGAGCGTTGGTTGGAACGATTACGTAGTTTAGAATCAATGGCTTCTAAACCCGATGCTTTAGCATCTGATGAAAATTTAAATTCTTTAAGAGGCGCAGAGGTAAGATTCAATATAAGATAAAATTAAAATAAATAAATTAAAATTATTTTTTAATTTCAGTCCGATGTAGAAATATTACGACGACGTTTAGAACAAGTAAAAAGCGGTTTTCAAAATGGGAATTAAGAAAAACAAAAAAATTAATTAACGTCATTTTTTACACGAGTTACTCATTACTCCTAGTATCTCATCCCTTGCATATATTTAATGCGCCATTAAAAAATATATTTTCCTTAGAAAATGTATTAGCCTATAAAATGTAATTCCAATAAAGAGAGGAGGGCGTTTAATGAAAATTATATAATTTGTATAATACAAATTTGTAGTTAAAAATCACGTGTGTATTGTGCATTAGTACTCATTCATTCCGTACCAAAAATTGGTTATAAAATTATCGTACTGTCCAACAGTGTCCTCTCATACATCACACATGAAATAAATTATTTTTTGAAATATTTTTTTGTATACAAATATATAATTTTAAAAAAAAATACATCTAAAAAGTATATCCTCAAAATCGCCCTCTGTAAAATTTATTCATAAGCAAAACATTCACAGGCCAACAAAAATATTTGGCAAAATTTTTTAAATAAATACATCTAAATTTTATTGATTTTTGACCAATGAAAATTGTATCTCGTATCAGTGTTTTATTATCACCCACAGTTCTGTCACAAAATTACATTGATTTTATGTACAAATGTATATAAATGATTTAATCCATAGAAAACAGTTTGTATAATAAGGCACATCGCACATGAGGTGATTTGCGTGAAATCGGCGATATCATACATATGATTTGCTTATGGAAACCAATGTATAGTCGCACACGACGTGATTTTCGTGATTTGAAATCATACATGTGATAAAAAAATCGTTGTTAAAATCCTTCGTTCTTAAAATCATATGGGCAACTTTTTTTTATTCTTGTTTATACAGTCATATAAATCAATGTTTATGACAAAGATAGAGAGTTAAATAATGTTTTTTTTAATATTTAAAAATAAAAACTTGTCAATGCTTGTTTATGTATAAAAATAAAAAAGGTTACATTCATGCCCTAAACCATATAGAACAGGCTTAATAGGTGCATCTTTTAAAGCAGATCATAAATTTTTTTAAATACATACATAGGCTTTAAAGAAAAGGAACGAAAAGTAGCGAGTAATAAGTAAATGCTTATAATATCCTGCAATATTTATATCTTTGAATATTTGCTATACTTTTATCACATATATGGTATTGTTGCAACTGTTGTGTCGTATACGGATAGAGATTACTTTCCATAAGAAAATTACATGTACGAAATCTCACTGTGTGCGATATGCATAATCAAATACTGAAATCGTAAGAATTCCATCATGATGCGACAACAATCGCATGTAATTTTACATTCGTAAGCAACGTTGTCAAATACATAAGAGCTTTCACCTATAGTATTACTCAGTTAAATGCTCAACCTAAAAAATTTCTAGACATATTTATTATTTGTGAATAGCAAAAAGGGAAAAACCTCTTTCTCTAGGTATACTTCTCCTAATTGTTTTAGCAACGTTGCAATAGATACAACATTTCTTCATTATGGCAGTAATGACGTTCTGCAAGAGTTTATAATTTTATTTTCTTATAACACTTTTCAAGCGTCAATATTAATTTCATTCATTTCAATGACAGGGTAAATAAACAGAAATGAACTTTAGACTTATTTTATAAAATTAAGCCAATACATCTTATACTATTAAATACTGATTGTTATTATTATTTTATGTTTACAAAATGAACTGTAGAAATATAGTAATTGTACAGTGGCTATAATCTGTATCTATTCTAATCACATTAAACAAATAAAACAAGTTAAGGTAACTAATAAAAGAGTTAATTTTTTAGATATTCGATATAAGATTGAGCATCAATGTTTGAACTACTTTAATCATTAGCATTCATAAAACACTCTAATATCTATACAGTTATAAATATAAATATAGTTATATATATACATATATATACATGGTTTAGTCATAGTATATTAGTATTAACCTATCTCAGTCTCCCGTTCGTCATCAAGATAACAGAAAAACGACAAGATCCAGAATATGACACCAAAAGTTCAACTAGCTGTCTCTTGTCGTTTTTTAGTTATCTTGATGACGAACGGGAGACTGAAATGGGTAAATACTAATATACTCTGACTTAACCTTATATATATATATATATATATATATATATATATATATATTATATATATATATATATATATATATATATATATATATATATATATATATATATATCCGTTTATTATATATAATTTGTAAGACGAAATGCGAATTTCAAATGGCTTAAAGTATAATCTATTATAATCTATATTATTTATTACTTTATGTATTTCATCCTTTAAGACACTGTATATACATATTTTGTTATTAGTAAACAAACTATGTATTACCCCTTCTTCAAAAAACGTTACAAAGTCGGAGCAACTTCTGTTGCTCCGTGTGCGACTAAAATGCTGTGATATCGCTGATATCGGCGATTTCACTTAAATCACCTCACGTGCGATGTGCCTTAGGATACAATTTTTAGTTACAACAGTCAGTTTATTTAGTATTTCCGTTACCTTATTTAATTTTATAAAAATGGTAAAAAATTCACTATTTTAATAGTTTATTTAAAGTATTAAAATATGAAAAATTGATGAGTGATACAACTTTATTATTATTTTCGTGCCTGGCATAATGGAGAACCTATGAATAAGGTAAAAAATTGTGGAAAAAGTTTTTTCATCGTTGGCCTGTGTAATAATTTTTAGAATATTTATATTAGGTTTTAAAAATATTAGGAATGATATATTTATCACTAAGACTGTAGACTTTCAGAATCAATTCTATAACTAACCATTTACAATCTCCTGAGTTTTCATAAACAGAATTGTGTATTAACTTTATTGTAATGATTCAGTTTTTATTTATTAAACATTGTTTTTATATATTTTAAAAATTTAGGCAACTTTTAATTTAATTTTTTTTTTAACTTAAAAACAGCTATTGTTAAAGAAATTCTAAGGAAATATATTTATTGATTTTTGTTTTATTACAAAAATCATGATTTCAGTGTGATTTATTATACTGGATGTACGGGTCTATGACGTTAGAAGGCTAAAATAATGTAATTTGATTTAATCTCTGACTTTATACGTATCATAGACTTCGTGTGCCTGGTAAATTAGGGTGTTTTCAATATAAGCGAAAAATTTCAAAAAAGCGTTTAAAATAAATTCAAAATTTCTTGATTCTTGTTATAGAAAAGTTTTTGTAAATATGGAAAATAATAAGAATTATTAGGAGTAAAAATGCAAAATTTAGATGGCATAAATTAATAGTAAAACACGTGCCCACTAAGCCACCCCAATAGTATATTTGTCCATTTTCATCAATCTTAGTATATGGTGCATCAAATATGTGCTTTCTTAAGGATTTTACCAATTTATCGCAACTTTATCTTGTGTTTAGTGCTTGGGTCATCATCAATTGTTGCTCTTTTTATCAACAGCCTATGTAGTAATGTCATGAATACTTAGTTTGTTATTAATTTCTAACAAATCTTTTTGGTTATTTTATTTTAAATATACTTTTATTCTTTCCGATAAAGAATCGGGAATTTAAACGGACTATTGAAGTTTTCCCTTTACCGTTACTATAATAAGTATATATGGGGTTATATGAGCAAAACGTCTAAAAGGCTGAAGTGGCAAAGATGTGTTTTTGAATGGAAAAAGCGACTAGTATCAAGATATAATAATTTTATAATTAAAATCTTTACGTGTTGGAAAAATCCAAATAGGATGAAACACGGACAGTTTTGAAATCATTCAAAGTTTTAAGTCTTGAAATTTTACGCGTTTATTTAGAAACCACCAATATGTAATATTACCATTTGCATCCCATATATATGTATATATATATATATATATATATATATATATATATATATATATATATATATATATATATATATATATATATATATATATGTATATATATATATATATATTTGAATTTTGACATTGTTTGAATTGCAGTGATGATTACTGAAAATAGTAAATTATGTCGTACTTTTAAATTTTCATATTTCTACAATTTTTTATGCAAATTTTTGAACATGTTTAGATTTTTATCGAATTATATGCTGTTTAAATCACTGACATGTTCATTTATTCATTTACATTTATTCATAATAAATTACCCCAACAAGTATTATAAAAAAAAGAAATCATTCTCATCTTAGTAAGTATTTCGCCCTAATTTAATCCCGAAATATTTATTCAATTTTATTACTAACATTTTACAATAAAATTAATATTATGGCATTTTTTAACAATTATTTTTTAATCTATTATAATATAAACCATTTTTTATTTTTTAAGGTTTCTATTAAGGTGGCTTAAGAGGCTATGACTTGAACATCTGTATTTAAATTACTTTGAATTTCAAATGAAAATATAATTATAGAATAAAAAATAATTGTTTGTTACGAAACATTAAAAATATAGCCATAAAATATTTTTTGATCGTAGACGAAGAAGACTAATAAATTGTTAATAGGAGCTAATTTATATTTTAATTAAATTTGCCACCTATATCATAAAAAATATTTAATTTAAATTTTTTAAAATTATATTTATTGTTTTTTTTAATAAGGAACCGATTATTTTTTTTTTGGTGTATAAAAGTATTTCATCGCATCGCTTTTTTGTATTTTTTATTAATGGACTTGAAAAAAACCAATCGTTTATCTTAATTTTTTTGTTAGTATTATTTTTATTAAATATTGTTATAGTTTGTATAATGTTTATATAACCAATTGTTTTATATTTTCTAACAATTTTGAGACATTTTTACATTACTAAATCGATGATGTAAATTTGTTTAATTTTTTTGGATTTCGTTAATTTTTTTTTCTAATACCCAAGTAAAAAGAGATGAATTTTTTGTATACATTCTCCTTTTTATATTCTATCTTAAAAGTGTCGAAATTTGAAAACAAGAAAAATAAGTAAGTAAAATTATCTTCAAATTGTTAGGAAATTAATGGAACAGACAAACATCTGTCCTAATGTCATTAATATTTGATTATGTTTAATTTATGATAATAAAAATATTTAATTATGCACTAACATACAAGTCATTTTAATACTACACTTATTTCTTCCTCTAATTCACTGATTTCCCTTATTCATAGAAATTAGTAACAGACAGCCTCCGAGCCTCCATCAATGGCGGGGCGAGGCCCAAATTTGAAGTGGGCAAGAAGGTACATTTCTCGAACCCTTTGGTGGACAAAATTTTGTTTAAAAATTGCCTTGAAAATGATGTACTAAGAAATGTCAACAAACAAAATGAGAAGATCGATCAATTGAATTGAATAATTTCAGTCAAGTGCTCCGCTTTTATGTCAAGACTGTCATTAAAGTCAAATTTGGATGATAATTTTGTTTTCAAAGACTTAGAATAAAAATAAATTCGATTACGTTATAGATATTTATTATTTAAAAAACTATATACAATTAATTATTTTTAAATTTCTTTTTTGATTTCATTTTCTTCTTCTTTTTTGGCGATTCTTCAAAATCAGCATCATCAATGCCATTCGTATTTTCATTCAATCGTTTTTCTCCGCTACAAAAATAAAAAATAACAATTAATAATTTAATTTTTAGTTTATATTATAAATTTCTTATTTCACTAACATTTTTCATCATGTATGTAAACAGTTGATCAACCTTCAGTTAAATCTGTTTCACTAAAAATAATTTATACAAAAACAATCAAAACTTAACACATTTGAAATGTATGTGATTTAAATAACTTCCATTATTTTTGGTAATTAGGTTCAAACCTAATTATTTAAATTAAATTAAGATAAAGAAGTTAATAGTGTTCGGGACTTGGAACTATTGCTACGTTCTAAGATAAAAAAATGCATAGCTCTCTCTTAAACCTTCGCTTTGAAATGTTTCTAATTTGTAGGTTTTACCCATTTAACCAGATCTTTTTCCAACCAAGAAAATAAAAATAATTAAATAAAATACTCTGTTAAAGGGTGTGGCACACTGCTTTCCGTTTCCCCCAGTTAATTTTGTCCGTTAATGTAAAAATATATTAAATTGTATAATCAGTTAATTCCAGTACGTTTACTTTGAAAAAAAAAAATCAACATCCCATTAGTAGAACCCGAGATAATGGGATTATGAAGCAATCGCTTGTGCACATGAGCATGTTGAATTGGTACAAGCACATGCGCATTTAACATATAAGTACATAAGAGATCATCTACGATTCAATATGGACAATCGTACCAAATTTCTTCAAAATCGGATAAGAAGTTAGTGTTAACGTATGTGCCGCCGTGTCACAATTTTGTATGGGATCACCTACAAACAAATCTGGATTTTCTTACCAAATTTCATCAAAATCAGATAATAATTTTAGAAGTCAATACAAACAATAATTTGCTAAATTATTCAAAATGGCCTAAAACGCATTTGACAAGCGGAAATTTTAAAATCGTAGCCAAAATGATTACATGGCTTCCCTCTACCTTCGATAGACTCGGAAGCAAATATGAAGCTATGAGGTTAATATAAATACGGGGCGGTATGTGACATTTATTTGCATGTTGGAATCTGTGATAATTTAGATATTTTATAGAAATCATAACTGAGATAGTCCATTAAACCGTTTATCCATATCCGATGCAGTGATATTACCTTAACTAACAACTTATCAAAAATTATGTTAAATTACTGACAAGAATTATAATAATGGAAGTACTGTGTTATTTCAACAAAATACCTTTTAATAGAAATAATTCCTTTTCCACCTTTTGTCAACACTTTGTTCCATTCATCTTCCGAACCTTTAATTTTAAATTGCGATAAATTCTCTTTTTTCAATTTTTCTAATATTTTTTTCTGTTTAATTTGTAATTCTTTAGCAGCTTCGTCTAATTCTTGTACCATACTTTGTCGTACTGGCATCATTTTATCCAAAGTTTCATCACGTCGTGTATTATTTGGATTAATTAACGTTTGTTCAATTGTCTGTTCCATAATATTGTTTATGAATTGTACACATCGTCTAACAATTTTATTGAATGTGCCTAATAATTGTGTAGATGGTATTCCTAAATCTGTCGATAAATCGTCTACTGTTTTATGTTGTAAACCTAATCCTAATAATATTGCCTGTAAAATATTTAAGAATTAATATTTAGTTTAATAAATATAAATGTTCAAAAATCGAATTGGATTTTTCAAAAATTATAGGAGTTTTAAATTTTTACCGATTCTAATGCGGACATATGCACGTCTCCCATTTGATTTAAATAATAAATACGTCCTAACGTTGGTAATAAATCCATAATTAAATGATAATCAACCAAATTTTTACTGTACATTTCCAATCGTTTAATATCATATTTCGTCATATATACATCTAATTCTTGCTGAGTCAAACCTAAAATTAAATATCATCTTAGTACATACAGACTAATAACTATTATTATTATCATACAACAATGGTTAACCATTCCAGAGAAATATATAATTTTTTATTTTCTGTATTTAGTTAACATTTTCTGGTTGATTTCTAATCGATTAAACAAAAATAAATAATATCAACTTACTTGTATTTTCTAAAGTAAGTGATTTATTAACAAGAATACCCATAGCAAGACCCGGAGCAAATGTCTTAAATTGATACGATAATAGTGATATAAATCGTCGTCGAAAATCTTTCCAAAATCCATTCAACCAGGATGTTTCCTTTGAATCTTCCTGATTAATAAGCCGCACCATAATACATGAATGTTCTCCAGTTAAATCATTTGTGGTTTGTCGTAAATAAATTGGTGCAAAACCAACTTTCTTCCAAAATTTTAATAGTGGTTGTGTTAAACCAAACGATACACCGATATAATCTAATTTTTCTGGTGCTCGTTCACTTAATTTCAATAATAAAGGTGGTAACGCTTTGCGTGGTTTAATTTCTTCCTCTAATAGGCCAACTTCAGAATCCGGTACATTTTCTATTTCATCTGGTACATTTAATTCTTCATCAATGTTTGGTATTTTATATTCAAAATATGCCTTTAAGAGTTCTATCGCACGATTACCGTAGCCCATCTAAACACAAAATGTAAATAATAATTACATTGGAAAAATTTGATTACAGTAATCTATAAGATTTTATAGCCTTCATATAACTTACACATTGATAATCAGGATGCGTAGCAATTCGAACAATTCTAGCTCCAGATAACATTGGAAAATCCGGATCTTGATATTGTTGTGCAATTGTCCATGGTATTAAATCACCAGACGGTTTTTTTCCACGCGCCATACTATCGTTTATTGATGATTTGCTAATTTGTCCTTCAAGGCATATTTGTATTACAACTAATACTTCTGGCAACGATTTACGATTTGGATCAACAGGACCCAATAAACAAAATATGTGATGGGCTGGAGCATCTGATAACATTTGCAAATCATTTGGACTGTTCTAAAATAAAATATTTAATATATTTTAGCCTAAACATGTAAAATGGATGGAAAATTAATACATATTATAATTTGAGTAACTTTATCGTTTCTGAATTTTCGTAAAAAGCTCTTTAAAAATATTGTAAAATTTCTTACCTTATAATGGGATGCAACATAAAGTGAAATAATTCGTTGTAAGAATGCTTCGGAATGTTTATGATAACAGAATAATGTATCTCGATTGACGTAATATAAATCACAAGAATCAGGAGGTGGACATCCGGACAATATTGGCGACACTGTGTTAGCATCTAAACACAATAACTGCGTTAACCATTTTTCGACATCGTCTCCAGGTTTGTAACGAATTGATTCATCTAAAGTAATCTATAAAAAAAATAATATTTAAGTATTTCAAATTTATTTGTTTTATTATTCTTTAGTTTCAGTTGGTACTTAACGCCATAGTACAACGAAATTATAAGAAATATATAAGTTTTGATAAATTCAGTTTGTTTATTTAAAAAGACACTTTCTACAAACTTAAATCTCCCAGTTCGAGATAGACCGATATTTTTGTTGAAATATACATTCCAGTTTTCAAAAGTAAAATCAAATATTTTAATTTCATTTAGATTTAAAACTGATATGATTAGCAAATTCAAAACATTTATATCTACCGGCTAGTGATGCCAAATAAAGAATTTTTAAAAAACTTTCAGATACCAAAGGATACTTATAAATTCAATTAAAATATACAAAACTTACTTCATGCAATACTCTTCCGGATGTTGCAGCTATTGCTTTTTTCTGTGCAGATTCCATATTTGTAATACCCAACGGAGATGTCTGAGTACGCAATTGTTGAAGAAGTTTTAATGATAGCGATCTGCCAGTACCTTCATAACCATTTATGGTGGACGCTAAAAATACTAAATATGGACCTAACATAGCTTTAACATATGGTAAAGGAATTGCTGCAGCTTCATCAATAACTAACAATTCGGCTTGACTTAAACGATGCGCATCTGTGGGATGAATATATTGAATAGTTTGTCGATGATCATGGAATATGTTCACACGTACAATTGCTTTATTGAATTCTGGATTTGTTGATTCCACCAAATCGTAGTCTAAATGTTCTTGATAATTTAATGCATCGAATCCTTTGAACACGAATTCAAAAAATGTATTTAAATTCTCTGGACTTGGACTTGTTACAAATATATTACTATAGCCACATCCAACAGCTGCAGCAATAGCTAAACCTAATGCAGCAGATTTTCCTCGCCCCCTGGATGCAGTTAGCGATACAGTAGATCGTAAAGTTTTCTCTGAAATCGCTTCTATAAATTTCAATAAAGCTTTTGCTTGATCTAATGTTTTACAACATTCTACTAATGCACCAGCAGGTTGAGTATCTCGAAGGTTAACTTTTAAATCTTCGAGTTGTAAATCATTGTCCGATTGTTCAGTAGATTTCGAAACAGGTTCTACAGATAAGTTATGTGATGATATTGGTAGGACATTTAATGAATCATCAACTACTAAACATCGCTTAGACGATGTTAAAGATAAAAGAAAACGCTCGTTAAAACGGCATACAACATCACGATGTGCCTCTGTTCGAAATCGTTTATGAACATCCATGTTCATCGTGTACAATTGTTTCAGAGATGCCATTGTACGAAGCAAAATTACAATCACACCACCTCCTTCAACGGTTTCAATTGTTCGAGCTAGTAAATTTGGCGTCAACGCTTCAAAATCTTGTAAAACACACATGCCATAAGTTTTCCCAAGGATTTTATGAGTTTCAGAATAATAACAATACCGTATGTTTGTTGAAGACACGAATAATTCAAATGGATCATCTTCATTGACACTCAGTTTACCGGCCTGAAGTTTTTTTTGAATGTGCTTCATGCGCTTCTTACGATGGCTGCTGAAACCTAATTCTTTGCTGTAACACCATAAAACTGAAGGACGTGTTTTTACTGTTGATTTTGACAGCATGTGGTGCAAAATTACTACCTATATTTACAAAATGTAGCAATTAAAATATAACAAATTTAAATTAACAGAATTAATCCCCCATACGGTTGAGTATCGATGTTTGAACTGTAAAGTTATTTTGATTATTAAAAGAAGTTTTTATTTTAAAAAATCTTATTGAATTTTAATTTTTATTCTATATTAGCGGCTCCCCATATTAGCTGGTACTCACAGCCGCAGAAGTACAGAAACATAGTATATTAATAGTAGTAAGTTTTAATTATCAATTTTGCTTACAAAGGGTACAAATAGGGAAGGGAAATATTTGCCCTCTATATAAAGAGGTGTCACTCCATCCCAGCTGAGGGTACCACATTCGGATTACCAGTTTGTGTGAGGTGTCGTTATTTCCGCATCAATTTTCTTAAAAAAAAAATACATTTTGCGGCTCCCCATTTTGCCATAGATTATATATACTTAATTCATACATTTTGCCCGTTCTATTGAATTTCTCTGTTCAAAGAATGAAAACCGTATCTTTTAACCCAAGAGTTTTAAATTCTTTGATGTAAGATTTGCGTTATGATATTATAATATACAATTATTAATTACTTGATCCCTTCCTTTATCGCCAACCACAACAAACATAGTACGATGCCCCAAAGTAACACCATTTTCAATTAACACTCGAATACGATTATCAATTTTTTTTCGAACCATTTTTACGTATTTTAAATCGTTTAAATTTTAACTAAAACACACGTGAGATATGTTTGACATAAACATAACCTAAAGAGAAAAGATTACAGTTTAGGGAATTTGATATCATTAATTCCCCTAAAACAAGACCGCGAAAATATCAAAAAAATCCCCACTTCTTTTAACTTGTGGGAGTCCATTGGTGTCCGCCATATTACTATTAAAAAAACAGAAGTGAAGTTTCTTAAGTACCAGAAATATATTTAGAAAAAATGTGCCTAAATTATAAAAAAATAATAAAGAGTTGATTAAAAAATAACTCAAAACGAGTTCCTAAACCATCAGTAATTTATTTATAAGCTTTTATTGTAATTAAATGTCTTCAATCATTATTTTTATAATGTAAATATCGAAAGGGACAGTAATTGAATCAACATTTTTTAATCATGAAAGCCCTTTGTGTTATTTGAAGAAAAAAAAGGTTATGTGTTAAAAATATTAAAAAAATGGAAGGATTAGTAACACCTACATCCATTCTTGGAATGGATACCGATTTAGCTTCGGTGATGGTTAAAGAAGAAATTGTTGATCCTTTAGAAATACTTCCAGATCCACTAGCTGTACCGAATAATCCAGAAGAAATCACAGCAAATGCATCATCTGAATCGGTTGTAGAAAGTCCTACTACCGGTGATTTTCTAAAAGTGTGGAATTCAAAATGTGTTTTTTGTGATCGTTTACCCCAAACTAGTGATGAACCAAAATTATTGGAGTGTTTACATTCGGCGTGTACAGCGTGTATTAACAGCCAGTGTGAACAAACTAATGAAACGTCTGAATCAAATGATTCGATGGTGGTTTTATGTAAAATGTGTGATATGCGAAGTACAATATCACAGATAATCGAAAATCAATTTTTACTTGAGTTAAACAGTGCTGAAGCGGAAACAACAGCCGAAAGTGAGAAAGTTGTTGCTGAAATCAAATGTAGTTCGTGTAGTGACGAAGCGATCGCGACTTCATGGTGTGTTGATTGTCAAGAATATATTTGTGACAATTGTGTACAAGCCCATCAAAGACTTAAGATCACCAAGGACCATACAATTAAACCAAAAGATGAAAGTTCGACTTCGAATAGTGGAACGAGTGTACCGAAATCAATGTTCTGTTCGTTGCATTCACATGAACGTTTATCATTGTTTTGTGTATCGTGTGACAAGTTGACGTGCCGTGATTGTCAATTGACTGAGCACCGTGATCATAAGTACAAATTTATACATGAGATTGCTGAAGAAACTCGTGCTTCGATGGCAGTTTTATTGAAGGATGTGAGCTATAAGCGAGTTTTGTTGTCTAGTGCTATGAAAGTGATTGACGATCGACAAAAATTAATACAGGATAAAAAAAATTCATTGGTTAAAGAAATTACTCAAATGGTTGTTAGGTAAGCTTCTTAAAAACTAATAATTTATTAAGTATATTAATTTATAAGTTTAAAAATCAATCCAATATCAAGTTACAGAAGCCTAACACGACTCCTGGATCATCACGATCTATGGCATCATCCCCGATCCATAATAATTAAATGTGTATATTATTGAAGACCGTGAATTCAAATTTGTACAGGATGTCGCAACATTCGATATCTTAATTTGAAATATTGATTCCTCAAATCATGAAAGTACAATAAGAATGTCCAAATATGGTCTTAGTAAAAAAAAATTTAGTTTTTGAGATAAGTACACATCAAAAGCTACATAGAAGTTGTAATGACAATACAGGAAGTTTATCGTTTTTCGTTTGAGGTGCTTATAGGGGATAACATGAGTGTTTGAAACTTTTATATATAAGGAATTAAAATTAACTTTTTAATTTGAACTTTGAAAAGATTTTTTACTTACAATTATTACACCTTAAAATCGCAAATATTACGTGACTAGGAAGTTAATATCGCCTTTTCGTTTGTGTTTTCTATAACATGAGTATATATATCAAGCTTTTAGGGGTTTCAGAGATTTTAAATTAACATTTTACTTTTTAGCTTGAATTTAGAAAAATATTGATATATTTAAATTAAATTTATTGATATTTTTCAAAAAAGCATCACATAATGAGTGAGTTACCAGGCATAATGTATGACGTACAGTGTGTCCCAGTTCAAGTGTAATCACCCTTTTATTTTGAAGTAGAAATAACGATTTTATATTCAAAATGTATACTTAAATTTAAAAAAAAAAAAAAAAAAAAAAAAAAACGAAAATAAACATATTTTGACATTTTGGAGATAGAGTTTGAATTCTATTGTTAAGTTTTAAAATATCTTTAATTTTACATTTTATGTTCAAAGCTTTGAAAAATTTTTTGAATTATCCTGTACAATAACTTTATGAAAACTTTGTATACAAAAATTTAAGGCATGAAAATAATGAATTTCTTACAATATAATTTTTCATAATAAATTAATGCCTATTATGGTTTCCAGATTTTAAAGCTATTAATTTGATTACATAAACTCGTAAAATAAAAGCTTAAATTCAATTATTATACCAGCTGATAGAGCTTTTCGAATAGTACAATTTTGGTATATAAATTACTTAAATCTTTTTTTCTACTCTAAAATCTTTCATTACTCATTAAAAAATACTTAATTTATACACCGTATGTAATTTGAAAATTGCTTTAATGTGAAAAATTTATTTGTGTCAATTTGACAACATCGAATTTATTTTTATTTACTTATAAAAATTTATAAAGGTGGCGCTAAGACGTTTTGATTGAATAATTATATGACTGTAATACTACTCGTAGAAGTGAATTAGATATATATGTGTGCAAATCAAAAATTTATAATTTTTTAAATTCGCAGAAATACATAACAACTTATATTTAAAAATTAACAATATTATATTTATTATCTTATCTTAAGACGTTTATTGGACAATTGTATGACTGTAATACTTCTCGTAGAAGTGAATAAGATATATAAGTGTGATAATCACAAATATATTATTTGGTTTTAATAGGACTTATAGGACTGTCCGATAGTGTGCGTTGACCATTGTTGTTGACCATTAGATTTGTATGCGATCCAATCAAAAAAATTACACAGTGTATATGTATTTGATCCAATGTTTTTTGTTTTAAGGGATTATCCACTTTCCATGAAATGTACTAAAAATTAATGAAGTAGAAATAGCCAAACTCTTGTAATGATTTGAAGCGTTAACTGATTCAACCCATATGTTTTTTGTTCTTTATGATTAATTTCTATAGTAATCTCATTTACTGTGTTTTGTGTAGTAAGTATAGGATATGGTGGCATACACCCTATTGCTAATATCGACTATAAAAAATATTGAGAATCAATGACAAAATTTAATTAATTAACTTCTGTTTGCAATAAACAGGTCATTTTCTGCATATTTTGATATAGGGAAACCATATGCGCGTAATCGTGTATAGTAAGAGGAAGGGGCTTATTAGAGGTATTATAGGTATGGCAGAAAAGCCAACTTTCTAGGATAGTCTCTATCTAAAGTCAGAGTATCTCTATCTAAAGTCATTTTTTAATTCTCCAAGCCGAGGTTAAATTCAAACGAGCGGTTTTTTTTTTGCTATGTTCAATGCACATGCGTCAAGAAAATATAAGGTAGCGCGGTTTTCTCTGTCTATTTGTAGGACATGTATATGTTTCGTTTACTCTACCAATAATATCTCTATGCTTATTAATCGATTGATGCGCCACAGGTAAGTAAAATTTGTAATAAAACATTCGTTAAAAATAGAATTATTTATTCAATTGTTTGCATATAAATTGTATATATCAAATGTTAAACAAGATAACTTCAAAAAGTCCTTTGCATGTACTATGCACGGTACGAATAGAAGATTACAATTTGTATACATACATAAAAATATTTAAACAAATCTTGTAAAGAAATTACTTTTAACGACACCTATGTTATGCATACAGTACCTATAATTAGCTTATTCGCATTGTAAATGGCGAGAGAGGATGAGTTAGGTGTTACTATGGTAACCGTATATTACTTCATCAATCAAATTTGATGGATAATGATATATTGAAAGTTTACCATAATTTATGTACTGTATTTAAAAGTAAAAATAATTTTATTTCCTTGCTTGTGTTTAGTTTTACACCAATTTTCTTAAATTAATTGCTTAGTCATTATTTGTAAAGTTAGACTTGAAATTGATCTATATCGGAAAATTTCCTAAATATCTCTTACTTCTGTAAGTCTAAAACATGTAACGTATAAAAAAAATTGTTTGCCAGAATAAATTTCCTTACAAATACGCCATTCTATTCTATACTATTGTGAACTTCATACTTCAAACTTCAATAAATTTTGTACAAATAACAGATGCATATATCGAATGTCAATAAACTACGTTAAACAAGATTATAACTAACAGTTTAAATGTTTAAATACCCGATAAATCTCATTCATTACCAATGTGAGTTTTTTTTTAATCATCCATAAAGTGTACTAAAGTTATAATAGTTTTTTTTATATGTGTTTATTTGTTGAGGATTTGAACAGAAATTGTGGCGAATCTGATCAGTTTACAAATAAATGTTTTAAACTAAAGTGGCTCATTTTAATAATTTGAATTTTCTTATGGTTTAAGAGTTGAGCTATGAAATTACCAGACCGAACGATTTTGCCCCATCAACGAACTTAAACTAACTTTTTAGTTCTAAAATATGCTACCAAAATTTTAGCTCGTTTTTTTTCCTTTCAGAGATATTTTTACCACGGACGGACAGGCAGGCGGAAATGGGCTAAGTAATTCAGTGATTCTATAATCATCCATACCAAAATTTTGTGTGTGCTCTCTATCTAACATGTAGTATACACAATACATACCATGTTGTCTATATTATCTATAATATGATTGGAGTCATCACATACTACTTACTACTCTTATATAAACTGTATAGAAGTAAGAAAAGAACGTTGCAATTGCTGATTTGTATTTAACACAATAATTATATTTTAAAAGTGAAATATACGATTAAATATTTTAAATACTAAATTTTTATTAAAAATTTTTTGCGAGCATATTTAGAATTGGCTAGTTTTGGCTATTTGAATATCTTAAAATGATGATTTTTATTTATAATTGTCTGGCAACCCTGGTGGACTTGAATACGTCTATTAGTTTGTATGTTGCCAAGTACCTCCTATATATACAACCATTAAGTGGTAGGTACATAAATTTACCCTCTTTAATTTTATTTCAATTTTTTAAAATATTAGGGATTTGAATCTAAAAATAGATAAAAACTCTAAATGAATCATCGTTAATATACTAAAATCCACCCATAAGAATTTAAATATGAATTTAAAAATATTTCCATATATTATGATCTTATGCAGTGAAACGGTTCTTAAAAAGTCTCTCACGTATTAAATCTGGAATATAACCCTATACATAGATAATTACAGGATAGCATGTGGTCAAATTAAAATAAAAATTTTTTTTTGAATTATTACTTATTCCAAAACATCATATATCCTGTAGATATCTCTTTCCTATTATCCCTTATTAACAAAATCTTTCTAAAATTCTAATTCTATTCCTTAAATCCCCCAATTGTATAGTCCCATTTAATTACACTGTATTGTTTATCTTAAATGTTATTACACTATTTTCTATAACAGACTAGTAGAGTAGAACCCTTTAAAAATGGTAAAAAAATGGAAAAAAATATAATAGAATGATATAGAACTGGAAGACAATATAATCTTGAATCTTAATTAGACCTTACATGATGAATTTTATCGAATATACATACTTCTTTGGATTGTTTTAACTTGATTTGTTTTTTTATGATCGTATAAGAAACCGTAAAAAATCGTCGAAAAGTTCAAAAATTTTTGTTTATGATATTGTATGAAACACATCCGCTAAATCGACCTTATTTTACCGTTTTTTTGAACCGCATTTTTGGTAATATCTCAAAAAACTTATTCTATCGTTAAATACATGTTATTTTTGAAATCAAACTAAATACATGTTATTTTTGAAATCAAACTATCCTTAAAAACATAATTATTTTTTAAATCAGTAGGAAACATTTTTTTTTTCGAATTTTTGGAATTTTTTTAAGGGAAAAAATCAAGATCCCTTTGAAAAAATCAAGAAAATTCAAAATTTTTTTTTGCTCCCGATTAGTATAAAATATATGTTCTAGGGTAAGTTTGAACCGCAGATTTCAAAAATAAAATCCATTTAACGATTGAATGCGTCCTTTTTGAGATATCGCTAGAAATCTGATCCAGAGGCTGGTTCATTCGATGTATTTCATGTAATATCTCAAAAACTAGTCGATCGATCGTAAATAAATATTATTTTTGATTTTTTTAGACCTTTTAGACCTAAATTTTTGTACTTTTTGTCAGTTTTCTAATACAATCGCGAAAAATTTGGAAAATTAAAAAAGTTTTTTAATTTTTTTGATAAAATTCATCATTTAAAATATAATTTAGATTAAAAAATATATGGTGAATTGCTTCATAATGATCAAAAATTTTTAGTTAATATATTTATTGCTCGTAATTCATTTTTCAGTTTTTAGAAATTACCCGCCCTCGTCCCCGATAACCGCTAATGAATCAGAGGTTATTTCTCTACACCATAAATGTGTTATATGTAATATCAGAAAATCAGCGTTTAGAAAATGCTTGTTTTTTTTTGTCGCCTCTTCAACTATATTCTATATATGTCGAGTATAAAAATTTCGATCCATCATAAATGATAAAAATCATAAATGAAAAAGTGTAAATACAAAAGTTATAGATCTTTTTATTACCTATAACTTTGCCATTATACTTCCATAGGACTTGTAGTTTTGCCGGAAATTGAGATAAACCGCGTTTTTTTGTAAATTATTTTTGTTATATTCTCTTCCTTTCCAATACTTTTTGGTTTCATCCTACTATAATTTTTTTTTCACTGTTTACCATTTTTAATGGCTTCTACCCTGGTCTACTATAGATATATACAAACTGTGTGATATATACCTAACAGGTATATAATTTTATAATCTTTTTTGTTTAATTTGTATACTCGTTGTAATAAAAGAATAATAGGTAATATTCCTTTTTTGTTTTTTAATGAAAATTGGTCAAGTTTATGACGGTTAAATAATAAAATTTATAAGCCTTAAATAAATAATAAAATCATATACACATTCCTATAAGATTTTAATAC
This sequence comes from Chrysopa pallens, assembly GCA_020423425.1. Taxonomy (NCBI): domain Eukaryota; kingdom Metazoa; phylum Arthropoda; class Insecta; order Neuroptera; family Chrysopidae; genus Chrysopa; species Chrysopa pallens. The sequence continues at coordinate 17,953,138 of CM035594.1, forward strand.
TTTTTAAAATATGGATTCGAGAAAAGTATGCTTATCATTTATTTTATGTTTGGATTTTTTACGTATTTCGAAGTTTCCACTCCACGTTTTGTACATTTCAACAAATTTCTTTTTGAACAAAAATAAGCTATTGGTTTTGTGCAGATGGAATTTAACGAAATTTTTCATGGATAAAATTTTTGCTAATGTCCTATAAATGTGTTTCAATTTCTTAATTTTCTTTTGTATTCTTATTGTTGGGATTATGGATAAGTGATAATGTATTATTTTAAATAATTGAATACTTTATTCATTGGAAGATATTCTTTTATTCAAATAGAGTATTCAGAAGTATGTCTTAACACCATCAATGATCAGAGAGAACTTACTACTTACTACTATATTTCTACAGTTGTCCTTTTTACATCGTGTAACATTTAGTGTTTATTGGGATCTATACAACACACCAATGTACCTAGTTTTTATGACAGGATGCTCGAGCACTTTAAACTATCTTTCTCCGAAATAATAAAATAAAACCTTTTTCAAAGGTAAACATGTGTTCACCAAATGTTACTTAAAAAGGAAACTTTTACTTTGAAATATTAAAACCCTTTAAAAATATAGTATCTTAAAAAGCAAACATAATGATTTTTGTAAAGACGAATTCAATATTTCAACACTTATTTTGTCTGTTTTGTAATTACGTTTTGCACACTTTTATATTTCGTTATATCACCGAAGTAAGTCACCTGGAGATAGTGTAGCTTACACCCAACGGTGAAATAATTTTTCAAATCGGTCCAGTAGTTTTTAAGTTTATTCGTTACATACAAATATACATACATACAAATGTTTCCTCTTTATAATATTAGTATAGATAACTCCATTTTAGTCTATCAGCCTGAGTGTTGAAAATATTTTATCGCATTCCCCCCATAGTTTTCCCTATTGAAAAATAAAGTTTGTTTTAAAATGCTAGAAATTTATTTGTATAAAATAATTTGAGGTTCTGCACTAATTAAATTGAAATTTGAATACCAGGTACAAAAATACATTTTACTCACATGTTTTTTGGAGTAGTAAGTTGACTTTTTGATTATTGCTTTTCTATTTATTGAAGTTTGTTCTCCAAATTTCTAAATATTGCATATTTTTAAAAGCCTTTTCAATATGTGAAAAACATTTTAGATATTCGACATATGGTTCAATATCAATGTTTGAATTATTTTTATTCATTAACATTCCTAAAATATTCTAAATATTCAGTCTATATAATTATAAATACATATATGTATAATAATATGTATTATAATTACATATGTGTTTATTTGCTAAATTTGACCTAAAATTCTGGCGATATAAAACATTTTACGAAAAATGTTTCCAACAAAAGTTGTTTTAAATGAATAAACATATTTTCGGAAATTTTTCTTCTATCTTTTATGGTTCAAAAGTTGGGACAAGGATCCATTGGATATTCAATACGAATCGACCTTAAATACGAATACGTAACCAAAATTTATATATATATATATATATATATATATATATATATATATATATATATATATATATATATATATATATATATATATATATATAAAATGGAAATCAATCATGCGGAAGCCTACAATATTTATTTAGATAACAAAAATAATTTTTCAGAATTAATACACACATTTGAATACAATCGTGTTTAATACGTTAAAACTCTTAATTAAAATGATATTTATCTCAAAATGTATTTACTGACTATTCTGATAAAAAAAAAAGAGATATTTTCTAAGAAGTTCAACAACGGATAATTACTATTTTAGACAAGTTTTATACCACATTGAAACTGATAAAAGATTTAAATAAAAAATTAACTGATAACATTAAATAATAAAAATAATTACTGGTATACTTTGTCTGAAAATTGATAAGAAAAAGGTCAAAATAATATTTCATTCATAATTGAAAACTGATAAGAAAAATCGTTATTATTATTGCACATTCTTATTCCATAGACAAATCATGCTTAATTATTTAAGAAAAAGTATGAAACTATTTTCAATAATAGGCGTTATTTGACTAATTTTTGGAAATCATTTAAAATAATTCTTTATTATATAATAAGCATACTACATTGATATTTATGGGAAATTAACAATATTATCAATAAAAATTAATGGTAAAATTTAAATTTTCAAAAACGATGTTTCGTAATGATGTTTGTCACGTGGTACGTGGTCACAAAACAGTATAATACTGTCATGGTATCCTTGTTTAATATATGCATGTAATATATGCTTTAAGTTTACTAGCCAGTGACGTCAATATAGCTGACAACTATTTATTTAGGTTTTTTAAAAAATGTGTAAATACAAAAGTCGTAGATCTTTTTATTACCTACAACTTTTCCAATTAAATTTTTTCCATAGGACTTGTAGTCTTGTCGGAAATCGAGATAAACCGTGTTTTACCCTTAAAAACTCACCCCCTTCAACTTGCCGATCTCAGATTTCACCCCCTTCAACTTGCCCGTAAAATTATTTTTCCTTTCATTTTTGTTATATTCCCTTCTGTTTCTAATGGGTTTCATCCTACTATAATTTTTGTTTTGTTTCAAAAATTATCGACTGTAGCCTGTTAAGATACTTACGAAACATGGAAAAATGTCTCTGATTATAATAAAACTATGTTTCTAAGGTTAATTTTATACCCCACAAAATGCATTTTATATAACAATCACAGATATTTTGTGATTATTTTAATTGTAAATTCATAATTAGCGATCTTAAAAATCCTAGGTATGAATTTTTGCCTTGAATTAAAAAAAATGCAATCAATATACCAAAATTTTGTTATCATTTTCTGTCAATCAAACGTATAATTATTACATTTCCTTATACTGTTCTTGGCTAAAACCGCGAAGCTATATGCGTTCAAAGAACTCTTAGTTTATTCCACAAAAATTTCACATAATAATAATGCTGAATCTATATCGCTTTGTAAGCAAATGTGCTTTCTTATATATATATATATATAAGGAGTTGGCTGAATAATAAATTTCAACACTTTCATACATAAAACAGGATATTGAAAATAGAAGAAGCCCAATGTTCAAATAATTAACCCATTCAAAAGATGTGAAAACCTTTTCTGCATACAACCGACACGAATTCATTTATCATACAGTTGTCAAGGCAACACAACACAAGAATATAATCGATTAATGAATGAATGAATGAATGAATGCCTTTGTATTTTGTGCTTTTATGTTCACATTATCGGAATACTCATCTAGCTGAAAGGTTTCATTTAACTAACAACACACAAAAAAGTAATTATTAAACATTGAGTAAAACAGGTTCGTTAGATTTTCTTGTTTCACAATAATATTGACCGCCATATAGGTAGGTACGTACTACCAATAAGTAAGAAAATACATTATTGTACCATATCTGGCAAGTCTTTACAATATGTTCACTTTATGTTGTTTTGTGTTGACGTGTTTACAACCTTGTTTAGAATATTATATTACATACAGATTGTTCATTATAAAATACTGCTTTAGCGTTGTGCCACACTAGTGTTTATTTCAACAACGTATGTTGAAACCAACGTTCGTTCTAGCTTTCTATTGTGTTAAACACAAGCAACCACACTAGAGTTTGATATACACCGGACGTTCTAACTGTCTATTGGGTTAAATACGAGCTGTCACACTAGAGTTTATAAAACGTGCGTTTATAACAGCGCATGTCGAATGGACGTTAGTTGAATGTTGGTATTTTGTTTATTATCAATTGAAACATGGTGCAAAATTCTCTGATTTTTATTTTATTATTTTCAAAAAATAAATGACATTTAAAAATAATAGTTCTTGTATTATATATCCTACAATAAAGGTGTTTATAGAGTTATTAATTAAAAAATAATTTATTCTAATAATGGAACCAGAAAATGTATTAAAATTTGCATATCTTGTGTATTAAAAAAAAAAAAAATTATGGAATGAAATAACGAAAGTTGGTACTTGCCATAAAACAAGACCGAGTGTGTTTGCAAAAAATTTTACAAGTTTTACAATGTTAAAAAATGGCTTCAAGTCGATATTAAAACACCGCATTTTAAAATAACGACTACCGATTATGTAGAACACGTCTTAGAGTCGTTCTACACAATCGGCTAGTCGTTTCTATCAGTAGTCGTTGTCATGCACAATTGATATGACATTTAAAACGTCATGTCGTAAGCAGTCGGATAAGTAAAATACACTGTCTTTAAAAAAAAGTCGTAAGTAGACGCTAAATCTGCTTATCTCCCGACTACGGTAAAGCCAAAAGGATAAGTAAGTTATAATTTTAGCAGTCGATGTATGTAAGCATGTATGTATGTGAGTGGGTATGTACGGATGTTCCACCATAGCCGCTAAACTACTGAACTGATTTTGATGAATGAGTTGAGTTGTCGATTGATTTGTTATTACAGTCCGAGTGTTCTAGGCTATATAAAAATGATATAAAATCAGTATATGGTGAAAGTCAATACAAAAAAAAAAGAGGAGGTTAAAAATTATTTTGTGATGAATCTTTTTGGATATCAAATGAAAGAGCTCAATTCGTACATTTCAAAAACTAGTATATATTAATACCATTTACACTTAACCCCAAAAGATTTTAAACTAATTTATATGTTATAAAATGATTTTATGTTAATCTGTTCCCGCATAACGTCTACATTATTTATCAAAAATCAGCAAATAAAAAAGCAATGAAAATTTTTGAAAATTTATTTGTACGTTTAGCACTAACGGTAAACGTGTTGAAAAGTGTTTAACGAATAAAAAATTCTAAACTAGCGTGACCGTCAACTACAGTAGTTTTAGTACTGTATCAAGTCTTCTCAAGTCTTCAGTAAGAGCACCATTTCCATCGAAACCAAAATCAATATATTATAAAATCAAAAAATTTCTAATAAATGTAGTCTTTGCTCTAGTAAAAATATTACTTTAATAGTATTTTTTTTTTAGTATTGTAAATATTATTTACCCGAATGTAATTTTGAATATATTACAAGTTGATAATTTAAAAAGTTTTCAAATTATGAAGTTTGGTTTGAGTATGAAATAAAGTTTTCTTCTATTCTTAACTACGAAACTTGTGTAATGATTTTTAGTTAAAAAGTTTTTTCTTTAATAGTAGATAGGAAGTTAAAAAAATATTTCTTTTTAAATAATTCACGTTCGTAGAGCAGGTGCTAGAAGTACTTGTGTATCTAAAAACATAGCATAGCGACATTATGTCAATGGATTTGTCTTGAGATTAATCCAAATAAAGATCTGGAAGCAGCCAGATCAAATTTTGTACTTCATTTTTTGCGACCTTTTCTTTCCGATTCCAATGAATGTTCTAAATGATTTTATACTAAATGATAGATTTAGGTTGGTCCATTTTTTGTTGTTGTCGAGTATATATTCAAAATTTTTTTCTTGTTTAAAATATTTCATTTCATTTAATCGTAATATTTGCTGAAAAACTTTTCCAAATCGTTTTAAAAAAAAAAAAGTAAACGATCATCATTTTGACAAGCAACCCGTTTTCAGTTGGACATTTTGGTATAAATTAAACCTGGCTTTAAAAACATTGCACCTGTCAATTTATATTTTTAAAGATTTTTGGACACAGTTGTTTAACAATCGATAGACGTTGCAGTTGGATTGATTTAAATTAAAAAATCGTTCAACTATGTCTGCATGTGTGCAACAAAATAATCTTAGCTATGGTAAGTTGTTCCAGCGTTGTTCAAGGTTGTTCCATCATTTTTCGACAGATTTTTCCTATTCTTTTCACGGACTCGGAATTATCCTTGCGATTCCGAAGTTGCAGAATTTTTGACCCTTTAGATCGCAAGATAATCAAGCTCAAAGTTCGTGAATTCGAGAGTTACTTTTCATTCAAAGCTTGAAAAATAAAGTTTTTAAGTTGAGTGACACAAGAGCAATTTTCACATTTTACCCATTATTTTGAATTGATACAGACAAGTTTATTTTTTTCTATATTTTCAAAGTTCAAAACTTATTCACATTTTTACACTCCACATACATAATATGTCAGAGTATATTAGTTTAAGTCTAAAGTTTGTAACGTTACTTAATGTTGACCGCATAAAAAATATTTTGGTATATGTGTTTATAGTAATACCAAATTAGTCCATTTCTGGCTATCCGTCCGTCTGTCCGTCATCACTATAACTCAAAACAAAACGAGATAAGGAGCTGAAATTTTGATGACGTATTCTAAACATAGACAGTGAGTTTAAGTTCGTGAAGAAGCAAAATCGATCCATTGGGTCTGGTTCAATAGATCCTTGACCCAAATTTTAAACTATAAAAGATAGAAGAAAAGTATAAAAAATGTTTATTTAATAAAAAATAACAACTTTTGTTTGAAACATTTTTTTCGTTAAATGTTAATATTCGGCACAATTTAACCTCAAATTTAGCTAATTATCATATATAGGTTATAACATATTATTATACATGTATACATATATAACTGTATAGACTGGATGTTATAAATGCTAATTAAAAATAGTCCAAACAATGATATTCAATCATATGTCGAGTATCTAAACAATTAACTCTATAAGTTATCTGCACTTATTAACATTAATTAATGCTAATAATAATTATAAAATAGTAAATGCTCTGACTAAACATATACAATATAGTAAATCCACCTGAAGCCAAATAATACGGAACTAGGTTCGGAGGAAAATCCAAATATATATATTGAATAGAGCGTTGAATGAATATTGAACAATATTTGCTGCTATATATAAGGTGCATTTTTTAAGACTTCATATCATAAAATTAATAAATCCCATTTCCTTTACCTCGTGTATTGTGTAGGTTTTCAGAAACCTTTCAAATATAAAATAATAAATTGAATGAAAAGATCTAATTTCATGAAATATTATTTTTAGTTTTTGTTAAATACATTTCTCATTTTTATACCCTATGTATATATTACGAAATCTATTCTTCCGCATTCATTGAATAATATGTATGTATATATATATATATCTCAATTTTCCGATGAGAATTCAAGATATAACTTTCGAATTAAAACCGTTCTCTATTGAAACTCATGGTAACCATTATGAAATATGTTTGGTCAATAAAAAAAATTAAGGAATATTTGAGAAATACATAACCATATATTTATAAATAATTTAAAATAATCTCCCCAATACGTATATATTTAATAATGTATATTAAAAAATATGTGTGTGCACTTATGTACACGCGTTAGAAGTTATACTTCTTTGACGTCTGAAAAAAAAATTTTAAAAAAGAAAACGTTGATGATCATTTCTTTTTAATCAATATTTTTTCAAAATTAATAATAATCACATATATTAAAATACTTACCAGTATTTGTAATACAATGCTAGATGTTATTTTCAATCGAATTCCAGAAAATTATTCAGAAAATATAAAGCTATTAAGAATTAGATTAAAAAAAAAAAATTTTAATGTTTATTAAAGAATAATTAACTCTCTAGTAATATTTCTAAATATAATTCTTACAAAATTAACCTCTAATATTTGAAAACACTCTCAAAGTTTTTACACAGTTTTTGAAGTATAACCTCAAAAACCGAACCTAGAAATCATTTTTATGCCCTTTATTGGTAAGATGAATGAAGAAGTTTTATAGCTGTTTATATGCTCTTTGTACCTGGTAAAATAATCTATTATTGCTGGCAAGATAATCTATAAACACGGCTTTTATTACGGCTGGAGGTTTTCCCAGATACAAAGAGCACATAAATAGCCATAAAACTTCTTCTAACTTCTTACCAATATAGATCATAAAATTGATAGTAAACATAAGCCGGAGGTGTTAAATATTTGCGACAAAACACAGATATTAAATTTGCTAGAAGCCTTGGAAATCAATGAATTAAATAAACACCCAAAATTTACAATTTTAAATAATCAAATAGACCTCACAATAATAACTCCCCTTTATTAAATTTAAAATTATAAAATATCGTAAAAATATTTAACAACTCCACCCACAGTTTCTTCATTTACAATAATCTTACATACTTTCCCTATATATTTCCAAAATAAAAGCATAATTATTCATTACTTGATAATGACTTTATAAGTCCGAAATTTTGTACTTGTAAGTGTACTCGTAATTTAAAAAAAAAATTTAAAATGAAAATTAGACAAAATTTTTTTTATTATTACTTTATATCAATCGATCAAGCTTAAGAAAATATATACATGGACCCCCCACTGACGTAACGTAATTACCGATCTCAACCGATCACCAAAGTTAAGCAACAACAGATATAGTCAGAACATGGATGGGTTGCTGTGTACCGTTGTCGTATAGATTGAATATATACTCAATGTAGTCACTATATAACTTTAATGGTTGAAAAAGTTGAAAAGAGACTTAAAATAAAAAAAATATTCTTATGTCACGAGAAAGGTCTGTGTGTCCATTATTGTGACAATGTATTTAATGTTTATAAATACATTGAAATGGTTAACAAATTTTGAAATTTACCATAATTAAAAACACGTATTCGATATAAAATTTCATTTATTTCATAGAATATTTCGTTATGCAATTTCAGATGTTTTGATGACACTATAATAATAACACATCGAGTTTATTTTTATCAGTATTTGTGTTAAATTTCAGCTGAATATAACATTTTCTTTATGCTATCATAACGAAAACAATGACATTTCTATATTTATTTTAAATTTTGAAAATTGTGAAATAGTTACCATTTAATTATTTATAACAATAAATTAAACATATGTTTAATTCTCTTAAAAAATATTTCTCTTTTCTAATTGGAGAATTCTTTGATATTTCATGTTTTTGAAGACGGTTCTATTTTTTGTGAAAATTTTATTTTTGTATGTTATATACAACCACAGAAAATGCCTTTTCGATGATACACAATCACCAAAAATGAATTAGCACTCTCTCCTTAGGGTTTTAGAGCTGGAATGTTTTTTCCAAATTTAAATGTGGTTAACTTCAAAGTGAACCTTATCCAAAAAATTGGGTGCGTGTACTTATGTACGCACGTCAGTATTTATACTTCTTTGGCATCATTAAAAAACAATTTTTAATTGCGTGCCAATGATCAATTACAATAAAATAATAAAAGGACGGGAGAAGGATAGTCAACACATTCAATAAAGCTCAGTTTAAATTTGAAAAATTAAATAAAACATAACAGTAGCTTCAACCTGTGAATTTTGTGTGATTGTGATGCGCACGCATGTTATAATTTCACTCTCATCATTTTTTTCATAACGCCCTTAAAGTATTTTTTAAATATAACTTCAAAAATAAATATTTTTCGCTGATTTCATTAAAAATAAAATCAACGTTAAAAAGTAGAAAATAATTTTTAAAATAAAAATTTAATAAATTAAATTTCCTTGCTACTAATTTCAAATTCGACATTAAAAATTAATGAATTTTTGGTGAGAATATGTTCGTTATCGACTTTGAAAAGTAATCATTTATAGATTTTAATTTAAAATTATTTTTCATGTTTTTAAAGTGGGTTTTATTTTTTGTGAAAATTTTTACTTTTGTGTGTTAAATACAACCACGTTGCTCCCAAATGTCTTTTTGGAGCACAACGCAATATACAAAAATGAATTAGCACTCCCTTCTTAAGAGTCATTAGCTAATTTGTACTGATAATAACTATTTTGTTATCGAAATACTTATTTATAATATATAAAAAAGTAAAATCTAGATATTTTGGAAAATTTTTAAATTTTCTATATCTTTTTCAATTGGTTTTTATTTTTTTTAGGTAAGTTCAATAAATTTCTAATTGTCAATTTCATTTTGGTGAGTACACATTTTTTTTCATTTCTGAGATTCCTGTGTCGTATTCGATTGAACTGATATAATTTACAATATTCTATCGATCTCTCTAATTTGCCTCGTATCGTTTTGATAAAAAACGAATAGGAACACGAACAAAAAAGTCTTGGAAATTATGTTGTCCCACCAATTAATTCATCGCAAATTTAGTCAAATCAATTGGTATCAATTTTTCATTTAATCAAATAGAAAATGTATGTTAACAAACAACAGGTGTTAATGACGACATATCTCAGAAATATTAACTAGTTTTCGCAACTTATGGAATTAATGGCATACATTAATGGTATTTTTATCTGACATCTATTAATGATCGAGAGAAACTAAGAGCCGCTGGTCAGCCACTGGTTCATGCCGAGACATTTTAAATAATTGCGTGTTGATATTTTTATTATTGTATTGAACTTTTGAATTCCAAAACTAAAATAATTGAATTTCCTATGATTGTGATGATGATATTTGTGAATAAGTGAAAGTTTATTTTTTCTTTTTTAAATATCGTGTACAAATTTCACATGCCTTTTACACAACACTCTCTTCTGTGCATTAAGCAGTAATAAATTTCTAGACATTTTATAATTTGACTATTTATTCAAAGCATAAGAATCTATAATATTAAATGTTGTCAAATATAAATTTAAAAAAAAAAGCCATAAAAAACGTCTCTCTTTTTGAAGTCGGTAAAGAAATATTCGAAATATTCATTGGCTAACTGATTTTCTAATGTATTCACTACAACTCATGTGTATGAATATGAGATATAACCAAATTAGCGGTGCAAACCGTCACCAAATTAGCAACGAGTAACATCTCCTCAGAGAATCATTACAACTAGCTAATTCATACTGACGATGACTACAACACTTGTGTATGAATATAATTCATGAGAAAATGCAATTTAAAAAAATATTTATTTAATTAATATACAGGGAAATAAAACAAGATTTTGAAGATTTAATAAATTTCTTGCAAAATTGTTTTCAAATCTATCGGATACTTGGACAAATCATGATATTATCGAATAATTTTTTTGGGTATATATCATGAAAATACATGAAAATGTTTTTATTTTAGTTAATTAATTTCGTCGAGAAAAATTTTTCGATATTAACTTTTCATAAAATTGAAAACAATACAATGTATATTACATTTGAGATTGTCTTTATTATAGAAGTCTGTATGAAAAACTTAAGAAATTTATCGGCATAAATGAAATCGGATAAACATTACATTAATATGATCATTGAAGAGAAATTACATATCTGTTTACATGACTGTGTAAAACCCGCATCGATTAAAAAAAAAACATATTTTTTGGCGACGTGCCTGCTTAATACCAATAGTGAATGGGCCTCAATCGTTATTTTAGTTGTAATAATCCACACTGGGATCTGGTGCTGGCATACGTCAACTAGTATAGAACGTAAGCTCTTGCCAAATCTTACTTAACATAATATTATACACATATTATATTTGATTCGAATCTTACATCATGGTTGAATAATTTTGTTCTATAAAATATTGTAAGCTGGTGTCTGCAACTTGCAAGACGTGAACATATTTATATTTTTGTAGTGATTACACAACATTTTAGTAATTAATTTTATTTGAAAAAAAATTGAATTTACTCGTTTTTTCATGTCCAAATTAATTTGTCAATTAAAAAACTTCAATGTAAAATCTTAATACATGTTTATAATTAATTCTGTAGTTACGGTCTTTTTTATACACCCTGTCTGTATTTAAAAAAAAATTATGAAAATTTTTAAATTGGTCTGATTTTCATTTAAAAATTTTTTATTTCGACTGTACTTTCGACTTATAAAGTCAACTAAACGATTTTGACTGTATCTATCATTTCCCAATTTTGATCAAATTTCATAGTCTTACTCAGGAAATTTACTGTATCATTTTTGGCGAAATTTTATCCCCTTTTTTTTTTTTGGTAAAAACACTAAAAACACCATTATTTTTTCTCTACATACTAGAAATATGCGGGGTTTGTTCGATTTTCATGAAATTTGATACAGGTGTTTTATCACATTATGGAAATTTAGTAAATACTTTGTGGAAAAATTTAACCCTCCCTTCAAAAAATTCAACTTTTTCTTCTATACGTACCATTTGAGTTATTCTTAACTTGAATCCTTCGATTTTTGCTTAGTTTTTGTAGTTAATTATCTCACAGCGCTTGTTCTATATACTCAATTTGACGACGACCAAAATACATTGTACGATGTTTTTTTTTTGTTTTAAATAAATCTTGATGGCAAACAACTGTTAAAACAGACTTGTGAATATTCTAAAATCAATTATACTTGGTATAATAAATATATCCGCCTGGTTGCGGTTTTAAATTTCTCTACCATAAAATGAAATACAAACCACACCACTTCAATTATTCTTGTAAAAAGAGGACAACATCATATATATTATATATGTGATGATGTTGTCCATTTTTCACAGATGTTTGAATTTCATTGTGTTAACTATCAGTAAGTATTTTAGAAAAACTTTTACGTAAAGGATAATATATTCGAATTTTTTAAGCTGTAACTTATGGTTAAATTATATTAGAATACATGACGAATAGTTAAAAGTATGATTTAATATTTTTTTTTTTATAAATTTAATATATTTTCATACATTAATTAAATAAAATATTATAATATTTAATTGTATGAAACCTAGTCATTACTGTAAAATAATTATATAATTATAATGTTGGTACAATCCTCAAATATGATATTTTGCGCTCTGTTTAATACTCTGTGTTTGTTATAACATATGTTCTTTATCTATAAGCTGTCAAATTAAAACCATAACATTTAAAAATATTGGTTAAGATTTTTATATTAATTATTTAATTACCTAAATCATGTCTGCATTTAGTATGGAATGATGAACCTTCTATTAAATTTTCATTCGTCTCATACCATTTTTAGATACCTCTCAAATTGTGTCCGAAAATGAGTAAAAGATGGGTTCGAAAACTTAAAAGGGAGAAATCGATTAGTTTCAAGGTTAATTAATTATTCTATATTATAAGTAAAATTCCATGTAAAATAGATTCTATGTCTATTAACGAACAGAATTTATATATAAACACAAAGTAAGCTTTAAAACAAACATTAAAATAAATGGGTTTATTTATCAACCGGATATCCGATAACAATATTTTGTTTGTGCGTCTCAAATATATAAATTGATTATACGCGCAAAATCTAATCAGTTTAAACTGAATCAACAACCATACTCTTTTATTACGATGATGCTGCAATTTAAAAAAAGAAATGGTATTAATGTTAAAAACCGAAATTTGTGAATTATATTTTTTGTCGTATTTATCATTAAAATATAAATTTATGCACTGTAGCGAAGGTCGCCGGTGAGAAATGGGAAAGATGGGGATTATAAATCCGTTTTATAACGCCCAGGACATGATTTATGAGGTTTTGGACAATTCTTTAAAATTGAGATATCGTAAAATACAGAATGCATTTGAAATTTTGTAGTTGCTGTATCCCTGAGACTTCCTGTAAATTAAAAAAAAATATACTCTTTCTATCTTTACTATTTTATATCTTTCTCTCAACTTCCGTTCGCCTCCCCAAATCAAGCGTGCCTAAAGAAATTTTACTTCAAAAAATAAAATAAATTTGAAGGGGTTGCTTATTTCGACGTTTTAAGAGCTTTGCGAATTTGTACAGACCCTCCAACTTAAGCTAGAGGTTGGAAATTTGTATGTAAATTAAGTTGTAATTAAGTTAAGGGAATCTTTTGGAGGGTGTCAAGCTCTGAGTTTCTCTTTTCTTTTTACGAACAAAATATCATTTTGATAGTTTTTAGGGTTTGCTATTTCCCACAGCCTCAAAAAAATTGAACCAGAGAGTTTTTCTTAAGGCTAAGAACGTGGCTTTTGTGACAGTCTACCATTCAGTTTCCGTTATCCTCATACACAAAATATCATATTTTTGTGATTTTAAACATTTGTGCTTTCCCACAGTACTCAAAAAATTCACATTACTTCTGTCGACAAATAACAAAACACGCCATTCGTGCTTTTTCGAAAAACAACCCTTTTTGGATGTGTCATTTTAAAGGATTGTCTCGACGATGAACACGTAAATGTCGTTAATTTTTAAATTTATTTGAACAAAAAAAAATAAAAAATTTATGAAAATATTTAGATTAGGGTTAATAATATAAGTTAAATATATTAATAGAGCCTAATAGTTTTTATGGAGCTTCGGCTCAAAACATGGCGGCTTGTGTTTCTCAAAAACAAGCAAATGCCATGTTTCATGATTATTCGTAATTCCAAACAATGGTAATGATGTATACTAAAAATAAACATTTCGATTTGAAATTTCGTAGGAATACTTGAACAAATCGGTATCTCACGATTTTTCGTAAATCAAGTTTTTATGAGGTCTCATTTGAAGTTAGTATCAAAGTCCTAGAATATTATCTGCAAATTTAGTGTTACAATCAAAAATTTGTATTGATAATTTTATGCAAAGACCTTTTTTGTTTTAGAACTTTGACCTCTGATATCTTGTTATGTGGACAACAATTTATTAAATGCCACAACAAAAAAGTATTGACAAGTTTATAGCTTATCGAGGTTATATCTCTATTTAACTGGACTATAATTTAAATAAATTCGTGCTTTGAAAGTTAAGTTTATGCATGAAATTAAAATTTATATAATTTTTTTTATACAATAAAAATTACAGTTTATAAAATCAATCACGTTTCCAATTATAAAATAAATCCTCGTAATCACGCATTATATTAAATGGTCTGCTATTTTTTGGGTTGATTTCGAGGATGAAAATGGATTAATTATTTGACAAAATCAAATTTGGATATATTTAAAAATAAATACATTTAGAATTAATGACCTCCGATGAACCTTTACTTTAATTGTTTAGTGATTTGCACATTTAACAATAAGCTCAATGAAACTGCAAATAAAAACAATAATTATTGTATTTAAATGTGTGGGAAATCTTTGGAAGGCCAAGACTAACGATACATGATCCAATCCCGAAAAAACTTCCAAAAGCTTGTTCGTATAGAAATATTTCTTTTTAGAAATCCGTAAAAGTTTCGATTGCACACATAACCTTCACTTTGACCCGGAAGTACTTGTATTGGACGATTTTGTAATCCTGAATTTTGATATATATATATATATATATATATATATATATATATATATATATATATATATATATATATATATATATATATATATATATATATATATATATATATTTACGTTTCAAGGTCACTAGAACCCAAATCCAACGTTTTTAGTGAGATATGTTAATCGATGGACCCAAATTTATATAAGGTTTAGTTATGGAGGCTTCAGGAGTTGGGGAAGAGGCTGTGTGGTTTAAGACTTATGTTTTAGACCTGCTGTGTAGAAGACCTTTGGTTGGAGATACTCTGGGGTGCCTTAGTTTTCACATGTTGATTGAGAAGCTTACGTTATGTAATTTTTAGGGTTACACCTTTGAATGACGACCTATGTGAGATTATCAAAAAGAAATTTAAAAATATCCTTTTTAATGTAAAATTTCCCGAACTTTTTAATCCGGGATAAAAAAAGACCTTGAAATTTTATTTTAAGGTCAAAACAAATTACATGGCTTCCCTTATTGTTCAAGTAACTTTTGACAGAGCCGTTTTTGCGTACCGCGCATAGAAAAGGAATTTAAGTCTATCGATTAATATGGGTTATCTTGTATGTATTATATGTTCGGTACTTTTTTTCGATGATCTCGAGAGAAAAGAATGATATGGACTTTTCAGAAAAATCGATACAGCTATGGCTTTTTTTTTCTTTTTTTAATTCTTCTGATTTGGAAGTTCGTCGCTTGGGTTCCTTGCGATGCGCACTTAGACCACTTGTTATTGTAATAGGATACTCATTTAAATAAAAAAAATTGGTATGTCTACTTATGCACGCGCGTTAGAAGTTATACTTCTTTGGCATCATTAAAAAACAATTTTTAATTGCATGCAAATAATTAATTACAATAAAATAATAAAAGGACTTGAGAAGGATAGTCAACACAGTCAATAAAGCTCTGTTTAAATTTGAAAAATTAAATAAATAAATATATATTTTCTTACATGAAGTGTAACATAAATCATAACAACAATTTCAACCTGTGAATTTTGTGTGACGGTGATACGCGTACATTTTAAAATGTCACTCTCATTATTTGTTCATAACGCTTCTAAAGAAGTATAACTTCAATAATGCAAAAACCGTTTTATTTATCCATAAAATGTGCAATGTTAAATAAATCCGGAAATAGATTTAGTGGCTAATAGGGGTAGAATATTGTGTGTGGAAGGTTTAGATTTTTAGTTGTTATACACATAGATTTTGTGTGTATGTTACACAGTCATCGAGCAGCAAGTAGCAGTCATGTAAATGCGTGCTGTGCCATACTACAAAGATAATTTCGATGTAATCTCGTGTAAATATATAGAAACGTGGTTTGAAGTATCGTGTTTGTAACTATGTAATATTAAAGTATAGTATAGTAAAATTAGTAATATTATACAAAACAATTTTTCAATCTTATTAAAGGTATTTTCATATATTCGGAAAACTATTTCTTCAAATACATTTTTAATTTATATAAAGGAGTATGCTTCTAACTAGCTGTTTACTTTCCTCTATCAAATAATTTTTCCTCTATCTTTTATAGTTTAAATGTTGGATCAAGGATATACAATAAATCGATTTTGATCATTCACGATCTTAAATTCAATTTTTAGTTCTAAAAATCGCCACCAAAATTTCAGCCTGCTATCTCTTTTTTGAGTTCGGTACTATCGTTCCAATCCTAAGATTACAATTTATATATTCTGATATATTCTATTTGTACGCCAATATTGCGGCCTATACCAGGATTGGTATTTTATTTGATCAATTTGTAAGTGAATACAGGTGGTGGTAAGTGAATCGAACGATCTTTATTTTCGGATAATTTGCTTGATTTTTCGAAGCAATGTACCAAGCACACATAGTTAGATTAGTTAGTTTAGCGTATAGCACACATACACACAAATATATAGTGCAACCTTAATATAACAAACGTCAAAATAACGACGTCCTCGATTTAATAAATTCTTAGTAATCCCTTTGAATTGTCCTTATAAGAATCAATGAAAAATATACCTTTACATTTACGAAGACCTCTAATTAACGAATTTTGTCAACCTAAAACCTTTATATAACGTTCCCACCAATATGACCCTTAATCCCATAGTATATGATTCAGTCTCGATAGGTTTCGATACGTTTTATTTGTAAAACAATCAGGGGTTTATTTGATGGGACGTAATGTAAACAGTGCTGCTCGTCACTATTGTTAAAGATTCTAGTTGCAATGGCTCACAAACGGAAAAAAGGTTTTTTATCAGTCGCAAAAAAAGCGACCTCTCATTAATTATGTTGACGAAAATCCTGCGACGAAAAAATTACACATAGCTAATTAATTGCGGAATTCCCACAAGTACATTGGCTACAATTTTAAAATTTAAAGATAAGTGTTCGGTAGAAATTTGGTTTGCCTGTAAATAGTAGAAGATTTAAATCATGCGAGTACAAAGACGTAGAGAAATGTGTGTTGAAATGGTTAAAACAATGCCGAGAAAAATAGGTCGCTAACGTAGATCCTATCCTTTAGGAAAAGTATCAGCAGGGACATGTAGAGATTCGTGCTGGAAACGGCTGGCTTCAAAATTTCAAAAAAAAAAACGTAACTAGATTGTTTTTCGAAAAATTTGTGGTGAAAGTGGTAGTGTTGATAAAAAAGTAAAAAAGTAAGTTGGATACGATCCCGAAGACATCTTTAACGCGAATGAAACTGAACCTTTATATAAATGTTTACCTGACTAAACCTTATTATTTAAAGGCAATAAATGTAATGGTGGAAAAAATAGCAAACTTCGCTTAACAGTACTGCTGGAAACAAATTGTAACGGGACCTATAAACTTATACGATGTTTTAAAAATGCCTATAATCTGCTAACAGATTACACGTCAAACCTTAAGGCTTGATGACCAGTCATGCTTTTAGCAATTGGCTTACCTACCTAATTATTTTTAAATAGAAAATACATACAATAATTTGATAAAAATGTGTTATCATTTATAAGAAGAAGTTGTTTGCTATAACAAGATGAGTACGTAATCTTGGGGTGAATAAAACATTTTTTTTTGTACCTCGTTATAACAAATGGTAGACCAACATAACCTGAATATAACAAACCTCAGTTTACCGAATTGATATCAACGAATATTTCCTTGTTCCCTTCCGATTTGTTATATCGAGGTTGCACTATATAAGAAACGAATGAACGTGTATGAGTGTGCATGTCATACCAACCATGGTGGCTGGTATTTATTATACCTATCTAAAGCGTATACTATACAAAGTATTATAGCTCTATATAGCTGACGGCCACGGTGCAGCACGGTGTGGTTGCTTGGTGGCGGTAACAACGACGGTGGCATATTGGTGTCAATAACCTACCTTCTCATGCTTATACAGTTTTTACTTAACATCAAATAAGAACTTGGCATCATCATCAGCAAGCATAACGAACGCGAGTAGTGTTTGGTTGAGTTTCTCTATTTTACTTTGCTTTTATGGTGCTGAAAAGGAAAATGTTAGATCTGAACTGACTGACAAACACAGATAGAGGCATACGTTCACATAATATGAGAGAGTGAGACAGATCTAATAGAATGTTTTTAATTACTTTACTATTTCTTAAGATCATCAATTATTTAAATCAAAAGAAAAACATGTAAAATTGTATATTTTAATGAAAAATTTTATATAATATAATATTTAAATATTCTTTTAAATAACTGTCGAAGCATATACCATGGTACACAGCTTACTTGCATTTATTACATATAGATTCAGGGCAAGCGTAAGATTTTCTGTTCACAAAATCTGATGGTCAACTTACATCATATAACAATCCTATAAGAATTCCTTATAAGAAGATCTGATCATACTTCAGAAAACAATCTTAAGCAAGCGCATATCATCGGGTATCATCGGAGACGTACAACGAACCACAGTGAACCAGTGAACTTTCAAATATTTTACATTTATTAATTACTTTTTTAATTAACAGATAACATCGTAAGATCGGAAATTCTGATGCTACTTCAGACAGCATTATATGTACGCGCATACTATCAGAATTTCAGATCAGAAAATCCAATGTCTAATGTAGAAATCTTACCGAGATTTTCTGATCAGAAAATCTGCTAGAGTGTGCTGGGTCTAAGAACTCCTTGTGGTTTGAGTAACGGTCTTTTTGTATGGCTCTACAGTTTTTCAGTAATGAATCATTATATACGATGTACGAAAGTCATTTTCTGGAATCGTCGTCGATAAATAATCGTCCCTGCATGTTAGACACTTTTATATACTTGAAAAAACAGTTGATTCGAGTCAAAATAGTAAAAGTAAAGGCGCAATTCCACTAAGTCAGAAGTACATCTACTTGCCACATGCCAAATGTTGTTCGTTGTTGCCTGTCGATTGCGTCATTCAACGTGTCTCTTCATGATTCAACGTTGAACAGTTTTGCAAACGGATATGATCATTATTAATTATTTTTCCTTTCATTTCCTTTTCCGTTTCCAGTGGGTTTCATCCTATTATAATTTCAAAAATAAAAATAACATTGTCAAATTGGCGGTTCAGCAGGCACACCCAAGGTGGAGGAATAATAAAATATATTTCAGGTCGCTTGAAGTTAATAACAGAGATTGTTACAATAATGTAGTAAATCAAAAAAAATAGTCAGAAGAATATTTATGGGTGGAATAATTGTCAACTGAATATGACATTTGATTGGCTTACATGGAGGTTGCATGGCTACTCAGCAGAAATTTTTATCCCGCCCGTCCACCCTTTCGGAGTCTGCTGACTTTCATAACAGTGTATGACTGATAATAAACATTCAATTCCAACCTGAATTAATCGACCTGAAATGATTGTATCATTTGCAACGCTACCTCCCAGACTATAAAATTAATGCTAACAAAAAAAATTGTAATATTATGAGTGCAAAATTCTAAATGATAATAATTTTAAGATTATCGCAATAATTTTCATTTTTCTCAAATATTTACCATATATTAAAATAACGTGTTAGACAAGGAAGCTTTGAGTACTCCAATTGGCAAGGATAAATATACAGTGTGATGTAACAAATTTTCATTCTATTTAATTTATAAATGAAATATTACCATGATTCTTAAAAACCAAATCTACATTTTATAATGTATATATATATATAATATTTCGAAGTGAAGGGCACTCAGAACAATGTTATTTGACTCTGGCTCAGTCTGTTTACAATGCAACAATATAATCTACGTTTGTCTTTTCTTACTATGTTAAAAGATTTGAAAGCCAAATATATAACATTCTATCTAAATCAGTACTTCTTTTTTTTTCTGTAGTATTTCATTCTCTTTTGACTTGAATACACCAAAAGGGAAAGATGTGTAATATTATGTATACATAGTTGTTACTTTTACTTCATAGTTCTCTATTGAGGTCAGTCATTTACTCACCAAGAAGGATTTCTATTTGTAAATTTCAAATAAAATTTCTCTTGTGACCAATTTTTAAATGTGTAACATATTACTTGAAAGTATGAAAAAATATTTTTAATTTATATTGCAACGCCCAGCAAAGTAAAAACTTTTTGAAATTATGTTAAAAACTACCCTACTAGTCTTCTTCGTCTATCAAAAAACAGATATTTAAGAATTTATAACAACGACAGAAAACAATATGATGCACGGTGCCTATAACGTCTCTCTTCTTTGCTTCTAAGCGTTCTGCCACACTAGTGTTTATTTTACCAACGTGCGTTCGATGTCCGTTCTAGCTTTCTATTGTGATAAATGCATGCAGCCACACTCGAGTTTGATGTACAACAGACGTGTTTGCTTTCTATTGTGTTAAATACGTGCTGCCACACTAGAGTTTATAAAACGTGCGTTTATCTCAGCGCACGTTGAACGGACTTTTTTTCGAATGTTGGTGTTTTGTTTATTTTCTATTGAGACATGGTTAAAACTTGTCTGATTTTTATTATTTATTTTCAAAACGACTCATTTGAAAATAATATTTCTTGTATTATATATCGAACAACAAACCTGTTTATAATTATTGTTTTATAAATATAGAAAAAAAGTTAGTATTTTTGGATATTTTCCCCAAAAGTGGGAATACAATAAAAAAGCAAGTTTCCTTATATTATTTTACATCGATTGCATAAAATTCGGCCTTTCTAGTAATTAAAAGTTGGTATTTTTGAAGATATTCCCCATAATCGGGAATGAAATACAAACGATTTCCTATTTTATTTCACATCGTTACGCACGTTAAAATAAACTCTAGTGTGGCAGGCACCATTTAACTCAATGGGAAGCTGAAACGCACGTCGATTTAAGCGTCCGTTGTTGCGTTGAAAATAACTAAAGTGTGGCAGAGCGCTAACGAAACTCAATATCACAGACTTATATTTAAATATAGCCCAGTTTTCTAATATGTATATAAATGAAAGTTTATTAAATCGTATACTGCTACCACCTACTGTTTATTTATATTACGAACATATGGGAACATGCTGACATGTGTTTATACACAGTCGGGTTCTACTTCTTTTAATGTACTATGAAGAATATATTGTGCTTGACATTTTTTGGCAACTTCCAAAGCAACCACTTTGACACATAATTAATATACAGGGAATCCACTCCACCACTTCAACAGGAAATTGATAAATTTGGCCCCGCTCTCTAGTGACAAAAAATCAAACCAATAATAGCTTACAATACTCTCCAATCTGGGTACACTGTTTACATAATACATAATTACGTTTATTCACAAAAAATTCATGAAAAAAATAAATATGTTTAAATGAAATTAATCAATATATGGTAATTTATTAGAAATAACACAACATTATAAGTATTTTTGCAATTACATCATCAATACCTTTTAGACCAGGATATACGTAGATAGAAGAAGCCATTAAAAATGGGAAAAAGTGAAAATATACTAGAATGAAACTTATAATAGAATGAAAACCCATTGGAAACGGAAGAAAATATAACAAAAATGGAAAGAAAAACAATTAACGGGTGATCTGTGATCGGTAAGTGGAAAGGGGTTTGTTATTGAGGGTAAAACATGGTTTATCTGGTTTTCCAGCAAAAGTACCTACTTGTACTTAGTACAAGTAGTTTTAGATCGCCCGTAAATAATTTCTCCATTCATTTTTGTTATATTCTCTTCCGTTTCCAATCGGTTTCATCCTACTATAATTTTTTTTGGTTTCAAAAATAATCGACCCTGGTTTAATATGACTAGTATTTAAACAATTATTTCCTTTATCCACATTTATTATTTTCTTGCGTTTTTTGTTTTGTTTTAATGAAGAATTATTGTCGAAAGGCGTGTTTGTGTATGAAAATGTTGACAACATAATATTAATTCTATTTGAAATAATTTGAACTGACATTCGGGTTTTTCAACTTATTATCAAAAGATAATTTTTTTAAATTTATATCCTATTACAGATAGATAATTCCTTTTTGTAATAAGAATATTAAAAATTTAAAAAAATATTTTTAATAAACCTTGAACCCTATAATCTATTTAAGACCATCAGTCATCCGATGTAGTAGGTACTCAATTTGAATTCCACTAACTACCCATATCAAAAATTTTTTCCCGCATAGCTTACTCATTAAAATATGTCACATCGACTCGATTTGATGATATTTTGTACATATTTTTGTTTTAATTCTCTGCTAGTCATTTTTTTGGATCTATTTCAATAAAAACAAGTTGTGAAGATGTAAAATTAATATATCGTTAAATACAATTTATATGTTCTCAATATCAAGATCCAAGGCCCGCCAGTTGTACGCCATAGTATAACAACATCGTGTCCACGTTACTGGTAAATCTACAAAAGTCAGAAAATTTTAAATTTTTGTTTGAGTTAAGGAAAACTTAAATTTTGACAATTATCAGGGCATTTTACCAAAATGAATAAAATCGATAAATAAATATATTTATTTTTTAAATATGAATAAAAATTTTTTAATAAAAATAAAAACATTAATTCAATGAAAGTTTATTCTTTATAAAACTCATTTTCCAAAGGAATGTTCTTTTATTATTCGTCTTTAACCAAGAAAATAAAAATTTCTTAATTTGATCATGGAATTTATCATAATTATCGCCCTTCAAAATTTGAAGAAGTCAGGGAATTTAACTGTGAAAATACTGTGGCCATCATGCATAAATGAAAGGATTTTTTGTATGCGTTCTTATGTATATTGCTGTATATTAGTTAACCATCTGTATTTAAATAAATTTGCTACGTCCTGGTTTAAATTTTGAATAAAATATATAAGTAATTTAGTTTCATGATAGGCGCAAAGATGTCTATATGTGTTATATATATACAGGATGTATACACTTTTTATCTGAAATTGTAATATGCAGAGACATCTGGATCTTCACAATCTTGAAGGATTGTGGACATCCAACTTTATTACATTTGGATAAGTATTTATTGAGTTATTTGTGCGCAAAAATACACGTCTACACATATCTAACTTTCCAGATCTTCTGCATTTGGCATAAAGAGGATGAAAAAGCTTCAAGTGTTTTTAAAGATTATTCAAAAAAGTTAGGATAGAAAAAAAGTTTCAAATGAAAATTGTATTGGATGAAATTTATAATAAACAAGTGAATATAACAACTATTAGAGTTAATTGTTTAAATACTCGACATATGATTGAATATAATTTTTAATTAGCATTCATAATATACTATAAATATCCAGTCTATACAGTTATATATTTTTTACAATGTATTGTAATTACTAATATGTAGATAATTAGCTGCATTTGAGCTTAAATTGTGGCGAATCCGAATATTTTATGAAAAAAATTTCCAAACAAAAGTTTGTTTCAAAGAAATAAACATTTTTTGTTTTTGAATTTTAATTCTATCTTTTATAGTTTAAAAGTTAGGTCAAGGATCCATTGAATCTAATGGACCGATTTCGCTCATTTACGAACTTAAAAACTCACTTTTTATGTTAAGAATACGTTACCAAAATTTCAGCTTGTTTTCTCTTTATCTTTTTGAGTTATCGTGATAACGGACGGACAACTGAAAATGAACTAATTAGGTGTTTCTATGAACACCTGTATCAAAATTTAGTTTGTATGGTCAATTTTAGGTAGCGTTTCTTTTTCGATATTATTAAAAGTAACTGTAATTAAGAGTTTGAACGCCTAGAAATTTACACACATAGAATTTACATAAATTTTATAAACCACGCTTTGTGCAATCATGTTAAATGTGTTTTTTTTTTGCATGTTCCGAGTGAAACCTACAGCTCTCAAAGCTACTGGTAGAAACATCATGTTAACATATGCCGAAGGTCATACGAGTTTCATCTATTGAATAGAAGTAGATAAGATAAAAAAGTATTGTTTTGTTGACTTACGATAAACCTACGGGGGTCACAAGTTTAGTATAATGCAAAATGTTAATATTTGTGAAATGAATAATTTTTTTAAAATATTGTTTTTATCTCTTTTATCCGTATATAGATAACAACATGAAAGTTGATAGACAGGATATGTAATTATAAGAAGATGAAAGGATATAAAACCAGTATAAGGATTAATACTTTTTCTCTATCTCTATTTTATGTGCCATTCCATTCCATGTTCGTTATTGATTTTCATTTTGAAAGCTTAAAGTTTTCAAACAATTTGTTGAATCAAATGTTATAGGAAGGACTTCAACTTTACTTACTCTAACTAAAAGGTATACAGTGGAAATTTTTTATAGTGATATATTATCGTATATCGACTAGCGAAGTAATTGTGTTAGCAGTCCTGGATTTATAATAGGGACAATCAGGGCTTATGCTCAGGGTAGCAAATTTTTAGGGGCGGTGAAAAAAGAAATTTTCTCCGCGTTATGAAAAGTGTCATCGTGTTAAAAACATCTTCAAATTATAATAAATAAAATAATTTTTTTTAATTCTCAAGAGTATGGTCAAAATTATAAATATTGTAGTTGCATCAACAAAATTGAGAAAAAGTTTCCGTAATAATTGATTATTTAAGAATTATTTCAAGTCATAATTTTTAATTTCCTGTTATGAAAATTAAAAATTCCAATTTATTGATTTCCAGCCAATTTGGGTTAAAGGGGTTGTCATCAGATATCGGCGTTTTAAGGTCCTAGAATTTCTAACAAGCATGTAAGCAAGCCCCACATAAATCTTAAACGGATAAATCGATCGAATTGGGGCTTGGAGTGTTCTAGAATATTCTTAAAGGTTCGGCCGATTGCTATAATTCGTATTTAAAAATTGTATTATATACAAAATTAATTCATTTTATGCAATTTTCGGTAGTGGGATGGTGTTTTGCAGAGTGTCCGGGGCAGCACTAAGGTTAAATCCGGCTCTGTGAGTTTCATACTTGTTCTTTTCTGTTTGTCAGGATTTCCTTGTCTTACACATTGCTTCAACCTTTTTACACAGGTAAAATTTATAAATAAAAACCACGATAATCCTCAAATTGTTTTACTTTCGAAATGTTAACAAGTCTTTTTTAATAGCAATAATTTCATATTAAAAATCAAAGTTATAGTTATGTTTATCATTGTGCCACGGATAGTCTACGAATATTTGGTTTTCCTAGAAATTAACTACCCTAGAAAACCTAAAAACAACAATAATATTTTTTTTTTATGACGATTTTATGGCTTTTAATAGAATTACAAAAACCGTATAAATAAAACTATATTTATTAGAATTCATCCATAAAAATTGTGCTTAAAAACTTTTTCCGAATTTAAACGTATATCACAAAATTTCTTTATATTACCCAGAACAGCTGTTATATGCACATAATTTTCTAGCACAATTTTGATATACACAATATTGACATGAAAACCTATTACTTGTCGAATTTTGATTGTTACCTTAGAAATTTTTTTGGGGGAAACTCTTTGACAAGGACTAGGGTTTTAAGTCAATATTGTACATACCAAATTTCAAAACATTTGAATACGTATCTTTTGAAGAAATTGAAAAAAATACAATCTATATTATTAAGTTATTTAAGTTACAGCTGTTAGAAGCACATGCCTTACATAAAGGAATGCTTCTAACAGCTGTTGAAAACCACCCTAAAATATAATCAAAAACCACAAAGCCCTATATGATAGGGGAGCCCAATATCTTTTCCCTTATTGAGTACCTCCACCAAATCTCAGCTCTCTAAATGGTGCCGCGCCGCGCGTATAGGATTGCCGAACGGAATAGTAAAAAAGTAGATAGTTGGATTTAATTGGGTGCGTTAGATTAAGATATGGTAGGTTTATTACATGCTGAAAAGTGTACATTCTACTAAACTGACGATTTGAGCGTAGAGATACTCAGCAAGGGGTAAGGTATCTCTCATATTTTAATCTAGCGCGCTCGAGTAAATCCAAAAATCCCTGCTTGAGCTCTGTGCTAATAGTCTTTAGGATTAAGATAAAAATAAGAGGGGAACCGCAACTGCGTCCCTTGCACCTAGACCTTTTGGTCCTTTGTACCCACCTTTAGAACACTGCGTCACCTCAAGGCCAGGATGCCTTCGTGGTCAAGGAAGCTGAATGAAGCACGTAAGCTATTGAAGCTGATTCTTAGTTGATAAATAGATAAAAATAAGAGAGGTACCGCAGCTGCATCGCTTGCACCTCCGTTAGAACACTCCATTATCTGAAGGCTAGGATGCCTTCTGGGCCAAGGTGCAGAGAAAGAACCATACAAAGCAGGTGATGCTATAGAATCTTGCCAGTTACCCCGCAAAAACCCCACAACTTCTCCACCGGAATTGTTCCCATAATGAATGAATCCAGAGTTTTAGACCCGAAAATTAATATCTAATGACCTAAAATTTTCTACAGGTGCAAATGACGCGAATGGAGATTTCAATGGATGCTTGTAGAGCTTAGTTCACAGGATAACTGCTAGTATATTTATAATAAAAATATATAATTCTGTACTTCGAAATCACAATAAATTCCTACTGGGATATGAATAGTATACGTAGCTCTCTAAAAAATTACAAAATTGAGGATTATAGTGACAATCTCGGAAGTCACTATAAAAGATTTCTTCTGTATATCATTAATTCGTTATCATAGAGTGTATTGTGGTATGGTATGCAGGCGTTTTAGGTTTTAATACACTGAATATTTGTGTTATTTCCTTTATTACATTGAGTGAGTTAGGTTTGAAATTTTATACCTTCGGGAGTTTTATAGCTTTTGAGGCGTTTTTCATATATACGAAAAAGTTTGTTATAAAATCCTCATACACATTGATATCCAAGTTTTTAATAGAACACTGGTAATGCTGTTACTATGCAAAACGGATTTACGATAAAAATTCTATATATCACCATCCTGTAGGGAATTTATATTCTCTCAAAGTCTAAAAAAAGATGTGCATATCATCTTCGATTATCAATACGAATATACATATGTTTTTAATAACGGAAATGAATATGAGACCAGGGTCGATAATAGTAGGATGAAACCCATTGGAAACGGAAGCGAATATAACAAAAATGAAAGGAAAAATAATTTTAAGATCTTACGTAGATATTTTTATTACCTACAACTTTGTCATTTAACTTTTTTTCATAGGACTTGTAGTCGGAAATCGAGATAAACCGTGTTTAACCCTTAAAAACTCACCCGCTTCCACTTCCCGACCTCAAATCGCCCGTAAATTATTTTTTCTTGCATTTTTGTTATATTCTCTTCCGTTTCCAATGGGTTTCATCCTACTATAATTTTTTTTGCACTTTTTACCATTTTAAAGATAAAACCTACCCTAGTCTATATCAGAAATATAAGACTTTTATCATTTATGATTGATCGAAATTTTTATACTCGACATATATAGAATATAAGAGGTGAGACCGACAAAAAAAACAAGCATTTTCTAAAGACTGATTTTCTGATATTATTAACACATTTATGGTGTAGAGAATTAGCGGTTGTAGGAGGCGGGTATATGGAAAAAACCATATACGTTGCAACTAATTTGTAAATGCTGAAAATGAATTACGAGCAATATATTAACTAAAAATTTGTGTTCAAATTAATGAAGTGTTATGTATTTTTAATCCTAATTATATTTTATCAAAAAACTGATGCGTAGTTTTTTTTAATTTTTCTACTGTTTTGCGATTGTATTAGAAAACTTTTAAGGTGTATTAGAAAACCTTTAAGGTTTTCTAATACAATCGCAAAATAGTAGAAAAATTAAAAAAAACTACGCATCAATTTTTTGATAAATTATAATTAGGATTTAAAAATACATAACACTTCATTAATTTGAACACAAATTTTTAGTTAATATATTGCTGACAAAAAGTACAAAATTTTTTATTCGTTGTTTGTGGGATTTCTAGGATAATTAAGTTATTTTTGGAATTTACGGGTCAATAATACCCTAAAACATATATATATTTCATCCAAATGGATAGAAAATTAGAAAAATAGCAAAAATTCGAAAAAAAAATTTTTTATCTGATTTCAAAAATAATTATGCTCCTAAGGATAGTTTGATCCATAGTTTTCAAAAATCACATTTATTTAACGGTAGGATTCGCAGATTTTGAGGTAACACCAAAAATTTTGGGCCGACCCAGAGGCCAATCAACCGATTGTAAAATAAATATTATTTTTGAATTTTTTAGGCATTAATTATCCTAGAATACCCATAAACACCGAACAAAAAATTTTGAACTTTTCGATGATTTTTTTACGGTTTGTTGTACTATCATAAAAAACACCTCATGTTAAAACAATCAATGAAAGTATGTTATTCGACAAAATTCATCATTTAAGGTCAAGATACACTAAATCTTATTAAATTGTAAGGAATCATAAGGGGAGAAGTATGTACTTAGTGTACTTTAAAAACGCGACAAAAACTATTAAAATTGTTCCAAATATCTAAATAAACCTTAGAAATATCATCATGACTACTTTGTAAAATACAGAAAAATATCCAGACTTCAAAATTTCTTGGTATAAAACAAGTGAAGATAACAGCCAACAAATTTAATTGTTTAGATACTCGACAAGATAGATATTCATTATATTACAATGTTGTAACGATTTCTTTCTTCAGAGTTTTTTTTGAGATTTTATTTAATTAATCTATGAAAATTATTTTGATTTCAGATTGACCAACACAATAAATGTACGTGGAAAACAATTGGTAATGCGGCTAAATGAAGTATGTGACTCAAAGCAGAAAACATTAAACGAGAAACGTGAGGCATTAGATCAACTATCAATGTTAACAGATCACTGTGTGGGCTTTACACAACATGCTTTAGATCGTGGCAGTGATATGGCCTTATTGCATAGTAAAAGGCATGTATTAAGTCATTTGAATCGGATCAAAAGTCGACGGGCTGATATACCAAATCCAGAAATACCAGTTCGAATACATTTGGCCTTAGATAAAGTGCCAGATTTAATTAAAGGTACGTATGTTCTTTCTAAATTTTTTGTTGTATTTTATTTGGATAAAAAACTTACTAAAAAATAAACATATTTTGTGAATCATGCTTATTCAGGATTAACTAACGGTGAGGAATGGTCATGTCATTAAATATGTAGTAATTTTAGTGATTTCTGTATTCTTTTAGACAAAAATTCTTATTATTAATTTAAGGAAAAAAAAACTTGATTGTTTCAACAATTCTAATTTTGGAACAAATACACCCGTAATTTTCTCCACCGGAGTAAAGTTAAACAAGCACGAAAAATGCACATAAGTTATTAGTTAATTCTCTTCTTTCTCAAATAGTTAATTATCTACCCTTGTATGAACAGTCCAACGAAAATAAATGAACCGATTAAGATGCTTCATTTTTTTCTTCTATCTCAGAGAGACTGAAAAATCGGGTCCGGCTAAAATGAGAGAGCATTTTCGAAAAAACCGCTTGGATAACATCGAGAAATTAGTTTTTTTTATTTTTTTTTGCTTGGAACCTTGAATGTTTTCTGTCCATTTTCATACCTCGTATTAGTAAAAAATTCTAAAGAGTTGAAAAATAGAGTTTGCATATGAAAATATTGCTACGAAATTCCCTCGGAAATGTTTCAATTAAAAGTTGTAGAGCTTAAATAGTTCTCTAAACATACTAATTATTAAACATACTAATTATTAAACATACTAGTTATTTTTGAGAATAGCCAAAAAAAACCTGAAAATCACTAGAATAATGTTGGACACCCGATAGTCCGTTTTTAACCAAAAGCTTCGCGGCAAAACTTAATATGTTAATATGAAGATAGAATACCAAATTTGATGAATTTAGGGTAAAGCGTTCGATTTGAAATCGCTGTTAAAAATAAACACACATAATAATTTCTGAAATCTTTTTTGATTCAGGTAAAAACTTGGTATCGAAATTTTGACAGGATTACATTACTTTTCCTTTTAATAGCTGTAAAAGGAAGAAAAAAATTTTACGGGCTTCGAAAAAGAAAACATTCTGTTTTTCAGAATTTTTGTAGAGGAAACAATTGTTACAATTATCTTAATTAAGGCATATACTAATTTTTGGAATTAAATTCCAACTCATTAGTTTAATCTCTAATTTTTTTCAAAAATAAAATTCAATTATGAGTAGCGCTTTAACTTTTAAGATGAATGCTAAATGTTCTTACAATAAATGAAAGCATGCAGAACAAAAGATCCTTCACAAATCAAGAAAAAACTTGAATACTGTTGCAGTAAATTATTTTGAAAATTAAGACTAGTTTTCTATTCGGATATTTTAATTTATTCGGATATTTTAATTGATTAGCGATTAATGTTTTTCATAAAATCACAGAACTACGAAACATTGAAATATAACCAAATGCAATAATGATTTGTGGTTTTTCATTAGTTCATTGTAAATGGCTCTACGATCTTAAATTGTATTCTCTATACTGCAACTTATTCAAAATACCGCTTAGTTTCAGTGAATTATTTCTTTGTTTTGTGGAGAATCAATAACACTTTTAGTAAAATAGAAAATTATTAACATAAAACAATTATCGTTTTAGTTGTATCATCCATTGGTGCCATTGTTGTGGATGGAAAAATTTACCCTTCTCCAAACTCCGGCAATAATTCTGGAAATGGATCACAACAATCACCGTCTCCTCAAGCATTACCTGCCGTAAGCCCGCAAGCTACCATTACGCAAATAAATGGACCACAAACGGGACCACCTGGAACACCAATTGGACAAGTACCTACGCATCCTCTGAATCAAGTGTTTGGACAGAATCGGCCTGCTGGACAGCAAATGATGCAACAACGTCCATCTCAACATTCCATGCAAAATCAACAACGTACACCTCCCTCAATAGTTCCACGATTACCTTATCATCCAAATGTACAACAAACACCTGCATCTCAACAACAACAGGTAGCTGTAATACGTTTACCTGGCTCAAATAACCAACAAGTGACTTCATCCACACATCCACAGGGTATAAATCAAGGGATGACAGATGGATTGAATCAAAATCTACGTGGATTACTGCAAACTGCGCCCACAGCGTATGTGACTAATAATCAAGCAGCATTTGCACAACAAAATCCTCAGAATATTTACCGTATCCAAACGCAACAGACAATTCAACAAGGATATCGACAACCGCCGCCTAGCTATACGAACTTTCAACAACCAGGGATACCACAACGGCCACAAATAAAATTCCAGCAAAATCCACAACAAGTTCAAAACTATTATCCACAACAAATGCATCAAGTGCAACAACATCCTCAAACACAACAAGCTATGAACGCTGCGAATCAACAACAATTACATCGAATGATGACACCAAATCAACAACAACAGATGATGGTGGCTAATTCTTTAGCAGCACGTCAAATGAGTCAACGGGGACCTAGTCCAATGATGAATCAAGTAGCAGCCGCAGCCTATCAACAGCAACAAGTGGTTAATAATCAACAACAAAATCAAATGAATCCTTATTTACAACAAAGGCAGACCCCCCAACAGCAGCAGCAGCAACAACATGTCCAGCAGCAACAGACACATATGCAACAGATGCAGCAAGTACAACAAACAACAGGTTAATCAAATTAAATAAAACTTTCTAGGAAAAAATTGTAAACATACATTTTAGAATATTATAAAAAAAATTTGATCCAAGTTTCACACAACATCGTGTAGGTACACCTTCATTAAAAATTTTGAAGGATTGAAATTAATATTTTCCGCATCTTAAATTATTTCCATTTTATTTTTAGGAAAATTTAGGAATACTGTTATTTCTGTTTACAATTTTTTCTTGAAAACTGTTCTCTTTATAACAATTTTCTTATATTAAATAGGTGGCGCACAATGGCATATACCACAACAAGCAATGAATGGACAATCGATGAACAATCAACAATATAGCAATGAAACACAAAATTTTCAAAAAAACTCACTAAATAACAATGCCAAGCCGGACGATTCATTTAAAATCACTTTAAAAAACTTGACACCGAGACCCTCACCAGATACAGCAGCTAAAACTGGTGCGGTGTCGTCGACAATCCCAAAAACACCAAGTCCAAATACTACCACACATGGTGGTAAACATGATGATGCTGAACGTAAATTAGATAAATTCTGTCAAGATTCTGTGAATGATTTAATGGCAACTATTGCCAAATTGGACAGTAATGGTGTTCAAGTTTTAGCTGAAAATAGAACAAAAGGTGGTAAGTAAAAAAAATCGTTAATTTTGCAATTAAGACATCCAAAAAATAAATAAATAAATAAAATATATCTCTAACAATAATGTATTTCCATTTTAGGATCACCTCATGTAGATAGTTCAACAGATACACGAAATGGTAGCGCAACAACTGAAAGACGTCCATCATTAAATAATAATGTTCAATCAACATTAATAAAGAATCCAATGGCGGAAGCGGAAAAAGATGATCCAAATGAAGATTGGTGTGCGGTTTGTATGGATGGTGGTGAGCTTGTATGCTGCGACAAATGTCCGAAAGTATTTCATCAATATTGTCATATACCTAATTTAAGTGTAGAGTGAGTATTTGTTGAAAAGTTTATTCTTAAATCATTTGTGATGTGTACCACAATATGGAGGTGTACTCGTTGTTCGTATTCCATTCAAAATCATTCAATAACGCTTTTTGTTTGGCAAAACATACATTCTGGCATTCATATACTTACATCTGTTCTATTTAACTACATTTTTGGGTAAGGTTGTCATATTTGGGGAGGTTACCATCAATTTAACACAACACATTTATATCATTTATTAATATGCTTGGAATTCAAAAATTGTGAGCTTACTTTCAAAGCAAATCGTCAACGAAAATTTTGTGACTGAATTTAGAATTTACAGCTACATGCAAACTGATCAATTATGGCATAGAGTCTGAGCGGTATAATTTTTTTATGGGTTTTATAGATAGTCAAATTAAAAAAAAAAACCGCACTAGAATGAATCTCATCTTAGTTATAATTACAAAATATACGATTTTTATGGTGCATTAAAGTCTTAATCAGATTTCATTTCATTAATTAAAAATTAGTTTATATAATTTTTTTTGTAAGACGATCTTACAGTTAATTTTCAGACAAAATTTATGTTGGTTGATATTGTACTTGCGAAAAGAACAATCGAGTTATTATTATTATTTTTTTTTTCAAAGTTTTCTGGATTTAAAAAAAACCATATTTTGTAATTTTTACTCGATTTATTAATTCTAAGGTACATAATTTACGTAAAAATATGCATGAAAATTTTTACATCTTTTACGATTTTTGCACCGTTTACGGTCTTACCAAAGACTGCACCGAGTCTTATCAAAGAGTAGCACACATCGCAGATCTATATTATTCTTGTTACAATCCACAATTTGTATCACGATTCATTAAAATCTTTTAATTACACGTATTTTCATAAGAGACCAACCGTCCTGTTTTTGAAACAGCTCATGAACATTTTTGTTCGTGATAATATTATTTACTACATTTATCTCCGTGCTGATCCCGAAAATTTTGAATTATTAATATTAATATAAATCAAATTTTTGTTTAAATTTTTAACTATTAGGCATTGTAATATTTATTCTTTATTCAAAATTAAGTACATTATAAAATGATTTAATTAAAAAGAAGACATTTTTTTCATGTCTTTATTGAGAAACAAAAATAAATTTTGTATTTGTAATAAAAATAAATTTGTATTAATTTTAGTCGTTTCGAAATTATCCCCTATATTATTTATGATTAAAAAGTACATAATTTTTATGATGTATTAAAGGTTATATGTAGTTAGAAGAACGAAAAAAGTCGTTTTTTTATAATTTTTTTGTGAAAGAGTGTTATATTTTATATAAACTAAAATTATTGTTTCATTTAGTAGCAATATTTTATAATGCTAATCTTATTTCGAAAAAATATTTATCTGAATCTGTTTTTTTCAAAAAACCATAAAGATTCTTTTAGTCGATAGATGAAACTAGGTAATGATCGAAGGAATAAACGAAATTTCAATTTTTGATAAAACGGTGGCTTCGTAAAAAATCGAAAATTGTAAACTTACATTTTCGTTTATAACCCTTAAAGTCACTATAAGTTACCCCATTTATAGTCTCTAATTTTGTTAAACTTTCAGTTTCAAACTGAATAACGTATTCGCGTCTTAAAGTGATGAACTTTTTCTCATAGTGTTTTTCAGGAATTTTTACAGAAGAATTTATTGATCGAAATTATTTTACAACTATTTTTAGGTACAGCTTATTTATTTTTTATTTTTATTTTTGGGAAAAGTTTTCTGTAAATATTTTTAGGAAAAGCAAAACATTTATTTTACCTTTTGTTTTATTTATAATTTGTAAATAGAACAGAGTAATCTGAATTATTGAATTTAATAGATTTTGTGTTTCTAAAATCATAACTAATTGGCATGAACTTACAAACCAAAAAATAATCATAACAAAATAAAGCGTCACAAATGGTTTAAGACGCTTTATGATTTAAGAAAAGAGCTACTTGAGTTTGCTGTTAATCATAGGCGTATGGGTTACAGGGAGAGTGATACGTGGCAGTGTTTGCTGTGTATGAATTTTGCAGATGTACCAAATACCGCATTAGGTGAAAAACGTGAGCCAGGTTTAAGCCCAAAAGAGAAGAAAATCGCTGAGCGTATAGTCTTAGAATTGTATTGTCAATATGAACCAAGTTTACCATTTAGAGAACTTGTTTCACCTGAGGTAAGAAAATTTATTTTTAGTACTACATACTTTTATTATTGAATAAATAAATAAATTATAAATTTCAGAATACGGATTATCATTCAAAAATTAAGAAACCAATGGCATTAGAGGTGATTCGACAAAAATTAGATTGGAATTCACCTGATCATTATACAGAGATTATACAACTTATCACTGATTTACGATTAATGTTCCGTAATGCTTATAATTTTAACGAGGTAAGACTTCAATTAATTTTATGTCTTAGTTGTAGTTGACGTCCTTTTCCATAATTTTGCGAGGTGCATAGATTACGATAAACGAAAAATATTATAATCTGTGACGATGCCCTTTCATTAGTTGTGTTTCTTAGGCTACATAAAATATTGTGAAAGTATTAACATGCATTTTAATTAAAATTTTAGCGTGGAACACAAGTATACAATGATGCACAAAGATTGGAAGAATTTTTAGACCAACAACTAGAAAAATGGTTGCCTGCTTATGCATATGAAGATCCATTACGAGATTCTGAAGATAAATTATATCCACCATTGAAACGTTACAAACGAATAGTATCTGAATGACAAAAGGAGGATACTCCAACACCTCCACCTCAACCACCGCCTCCTCTACCTGTTATACCACAGCAACAACATATACAACAGCAGCAACAGCAATTACCACAAACAAAAAGTGAAAATATCAATAATGGTAATAATCATCATGCTACAAATCATGAAGGAAGCGATGGTCATGAAGGAGAATAGTGGGACGTTAATTTAGACTCTTACGAAACATTTATAAATGTATTTCTTAAATGTTAGTGTCAACAAATTGTATCATTAGACGTTTACTATTTAATTAAGCACCACGTCTAAAGCAAAATTCAGTAAGATAATAATATCATTTTTATGAAGCCGACCTGACCCGCGTTTATCACAATCAATCGTGTTAATCGAAGATCAACATTTTTATATACTTTAAATAATATGCAACGGAAAATGCATAGCAACAAAACGACGAACATAGTGATTGGTTATTAAATTATCCTGAACTAAATGTCTTAGGTTATTTAGAAATGACGAAGCATTGGGCTGCAATATTGTTTCTAATTATTTTATTCATGATCAAATTCTCGTAATTGAATGCCAATGACTCAAATATGCCCATCTAATTCTAAATGGAATGATAATAATTTTCGAATTAAAAATTATTTTTTTTAAACACATTTTGTCTCCAATAATCCACCATTTTGATTTCTTAAACATGCCCCATTTTGATTTCTTACACATGCCCAATGTACTCGCAAGATGAAGCTGGCAACATATGCATTAAAAAAGGGGTTGCCGTTTAGTAGTTATGAGGGAACATAGAAACGGCCACTGTATTGTGTTTTTCTAAATAGTTCTTATTTTTACCGGAAGAGTCTTAGCAATTATTATAAGTATCTTAGTAAATTGCCTGTATATATTTTATCTTTACATGTGAATATATCTCAAAAATTATTTTCAATTGAAGTGTATTAATCATAAAATCATGTTTTTATGTGCTCTATTATATGCATCTTGATTATTATTACCTGTATCATAAGGGGTAAATATTTTTATTTTGATTACAAATATATGTTAAAAATATAGGATAAAAAATTAAATTAAATATATGATTTAATACAAATTTTAATTTCATTTATAAAAAAAAACATTTATCGAAACATACTATTTATAAAAAAAAATTTTCGTACGTATACTACCTACAATGGATATTATCATCGCTCCCCGTAATAGTAACTTTAATTGTAAATATTTAAAAATTCATTTATTTTACGTTATAATTATCTAAGTTTAATTTTTTATTGTATTTTATATAACTGTCTTATCGAATACCATCAAATTATGTTATTTTTTTTTTTTTTTTATATTTTTTATTATTTATTATCATTTTTATTTTTATTTTAAGCGGGGTCTATAAACGTTCCTTAGGTTTGTTTAATTTATTTGTTCAAACGAATTGGATATATAAGTTTCATTAACGTGTAAGACAAAGAGAATTTACGTATTCCGACAGAAAATAAAGAAAAATTATTTTACACGTGAAGTTTTTCTTATTCTCATTAAGCACCCAATACTTGATTAATGGTGGGCTAAATATTGTTTAAATAATTCATTTTAATAAATCGATCGTTTTGCATAACAACATAGTTTGCAAAAATTTGTCTGAACAATAAATTATGACAAGCTTTATGGTTATGTTTAGGGAATCCTTTACATACAATATGTAACTTAAAAATCTAGAGTTCATTCTTAAATATAATATTAAATTTTAATGATTTTAGAAATTCTTTTGAAAACAAAGCATACTTTGGGTAATTAAGTTACACCGAATACAACTTTAAATTTGTAAATCATACTGTATTTTGCTTTAGCCATTAATTACGCTTAGCAAAATAAAAAAAAAGAAGCAATGCACTTTCTAAAAACTGTTTTAAGAATCCAGAGAAAACAAATTTATAATAAATATATTCTAAATACAATTAAATTTAATGAATAATTTAACATCACTGTTATATTCAAGCCAATAATTTTCTATACCGAGTGTTTTCAAACTAATGTCCTCGTCTTTATCGTTTCATAATCAGGTTGATAATATTGACCGTTAACGAAATAAAACGCATGTATTAAAGGTCTCAATACTCTTTATTTATATTTAACAACTATTAAAGTAATTCAGGTAAGTTCAAATATAGGTCATTGGTCTAAGTTTTGAACGCCAAAAAAATCCGGTATTATTTAAAACACGCCCAAGGCTGTTTATAAAATAAAAAATTTTTGTTCCCCATAATTGCGTCTATATTTGCACAGTCTCACGGCTACGACGGACTATTATTAATTCCATTAACATATAAAACTGAAGTATTGAGGTCTAAATAATTACAATTAAAGTAAATTTTGAGTTGCTAGTGAAATAAGGATATAGGTACAAATTTAAAAACTGAATATTGAATAATAATATTTTTGCATGTCTAAATATAATGCCTTTACAGTAAATAAAATTTATAGCAATAAAGTAGAAATTCCAAGTAGAATTCCTATGAATGACATTCTAAAATTTATAGTTATAGTTTTTCTTTATTTAAGATATTTTGCATGACTCCGGTATGTTTTAAAATAGGGCGGAAATAAGAAATAGTTTTTTTGGAGTTTTACGAATATATATACATAATATGTATATAGAATTTGATTAGTAGATTTTAATAATTAGATATATTCTCACCAGTGAGTCTCTTTAAAGTTAATTATTAAATCATTCTACATTCATTTTTTATTTACAATATAAAAACAGACGGGAAAAATTAATTTTTCATAAAAAAAATTAAATATTTTTACATGTATACATTAGATTATCGGGGTGCAAATCTTAAAAAATCACAAAAAACATGATATAATAAGTGCGCAAAAACGGTAGAAGAGTGGAAGTGCGCAAAGCCTTAAAACCGCTAAAATGATATTTCTTTCATAAAAAGCGAAGGGGGTTACATCTCTCATAAAACATACCCTCGACACTAACCTAATCCAAATACAAATTTTCTACCCTCTAGCTCAATGTAGGGCTATTCAGGTGCGTTACGAAATAATGTTTGGTTCGTAAAAATTTGAGAAGGGCCCTGAAAGATTGCTACTTGATACTAACCTAATCTACCTACAATTTTCAACCCTCAATTTGAAGGGACTGTTCATGTGCGAAAAACGTCGAAATAACTATGCCCTTCCTGAGAATTCCCCACAAAATATGGCAAAGAATAAACAGTGGCTATGAGTTTAAAATAATGATGTATCCTGACAAGAACACAGATTCATAAACGCAACAAAGATTTGATCTGAATTATAAATCAAAATAATTTGGTATTGTTTCGACTAGTTTTATTTTAAATTATTAGTCTGTTAAATATTTCTGGTATATGCCTTCCACGATGCATCATCCATGGATTAATATGGAATGTATCGATTAGAATATAATTAATTATATTTGATAATATCAATTGTAAATATTATTGTGTATGTATAGAAATAATCAATCACTTAAAATCCACTTGGGTTATCACCAAATTAAAAATTATTTTTTATTAATTAGTCAATGTTTTTGGTGCAGTGCTGATTGCTTAACAATAAAAAAAAAAGAAATATAAATTCGAATCGAGTTGTCTGACTTCAAAAATTTTGACACTTTAAAAATGCATATCGTTATTCGCGTTGTTTAAAAATGTTCATTAGTTTTTTAATGAATTGATTAATATTTAAATAAGAGGTAGTTTCGGGTATCTATCAAAAGATTGCACATAAAAATAAACATTAAACCATTTAGCGAAGAAATTATTTTAGTTATCTTGTTTTCGTTGAGCAATGATTTATTTTTCGAACTAAGTATTGTATCAAATATACCACCGAATCTGTGGTGCAGTTGTTAACACATCCGACTGCCAATTGGAAGGTCCAGTTCACACACATTTGCTCTATGATGTTGACAACGGAGATTATTTGATAGAAGCATATTAGAATATTTATTTATAAGAACTTTTTTATGTTCAGTATCATTAAAATGAATCGATAAACCATTGTTGAAAACATCTTTCGGAAACGTCTAAATAAATAAAAGATTTTCAAACAGTTTGGTATTTGAGCAGGCTAGTAATACAATTAAGCAAGTAATGCAACCACATTTTTTTTTCTGTAAGCGCTTAAAGTTTTCCAATCGGTGGTTATGCTTGTGTAAAAAAATGAGGTTGCTAATGCTACAAAAAAAAAAGTTATATATATTCTACAAGTATTTATGATTGCAATTGCAACCGCGGAGTTTGTTCCCAAAAGAAAATTAAATGTACATATTAAAATATAAATAGTTAAAATATATAAAATATAAATTTTATATTAATAGTTGAATTGTATTTAATTTTAAAGAAAAATATCAAATAATTAAACGAATACCGACTTTTTAAAGCAAATAGGAGTTTTCTTTTTATAACGCTTTCTACATTTTTATTTAAATGTAATGTAAATAAATTTACCATTATATATTTTGTAAAAATGCTGTGAAAATAACAATTTATTTAAATTTACAAAGTGTATACGTCTTTGTAAAGCAGGTGAAATAAGAATCGAAATTTTTTATTGCTCATATTAAGATCCGCTCTATTGATCGTCGATAGTCGAATATTCGTACACAAGCGCATTATAAGAC
This sequence comes from Chrysopa pallens, assembly GCA_020423425.1. NCBI lineage: Eukaryota > Metazoa > Arthropoda > Insecta > Neuroptera > Chrysopidae > Chrysopa > Chrysopa pallens. The sequence goes on from CM035594.1 coordinate 17,993,742, forward strand.
ATTTTTTATTTTTATGCCCATATATGTAAAAAAATGTTTGCAATACGGTTGCGTGCGATTATCCAACTATGTAAAACGGCTCTTAGCATTTAGGGTGTGTTCACACTGGCGTTCATTTAAACGCACGTAATAATCCAGAGAACGCCTTTTGCCATGCGACTATGTAATTAAAAATTTTTTGTTAAAAATATGGCGAGTATATTATTCTATTTAAATTTCATATCTGATACTGTGTATTAAACGAAGATGATATTGTAAGAATGAAGATAATATAAAATTTGTTCACTTAAACCTCCGTTTTTTATAGAAATTTCGATTCTTATTAAAATAACCCTTAAAAAATTTTAAGTGTTCATTTTGTCTTAAATTTAACATGTACGGTTTTGATCTACTTGAGATATAATGAAAATAATTCTTCCTGAAAAACTCTTCCAAACGCCCCTTCCCTCTTATTTCATGTCAAGAATGTGCTTACCAAATTTAACTGCTTACCAAATTTGATAATTATTTGTACGTAAAAGTGGTGTCTTTATTTCAGATGTCTCATTCTACCATTCAAAGTCCTTTAAAAAAATAATAATATTATACGTTTAATTTTCAAATATTTCGATCGAGTTTTCAAACTGTACATGGAATATAAATTTGTTTATTTTAACTTCATAAAAATTAAATAATGAACGTTATTTTTTAAAAATTATGTAGATAATAAATAAACTTTTATATTATTAAGCTTACGCATGTTTTGAACATTATAATTAAAAATAAAGGATAAAAAAATATAATATTTGTTAAACTTTCTTCATATGTAAATGCGTGAGCTCGTGAAAAAATTTCTCTATCTCAAAAATAAATCTCGGTGAAATTTTTGAAAAAAATTTAATATAAATTTTAAAAAGTTATAATAAATTCTTTTAAATCTTGTTCAATAATAATTAAAATCGATGCGTCACCGATCACGTTTAGCTGTGTTGACATGAAAATAAAGGGCATGTGGATGAACTTTTCGTGAAAAAAACACTTATATACTAAAATTTGGATTTTTTACTTTAGAATTTTTTCAGGAAAGACTTTTTGACACGCCCTCTATTTTCATATCAAATTTCATAATATTTTATTCATTATGTTTTGAGTCATTTGGTTACATGTACGCAAAAATTTTAAAAAATATATAATGTATTTTACGTTATATTTTTTTAATAGTACATTTTCTTTTCTGTCTGTCTGATGTCTTATTATACGTTTTAAAGACCCTTAAAACAGTAAATTAGAAACTAGAAATTAATAATAAATGATTATCATATATATCAGCTAATTATTGTATAATAAATTTTTACATAAATTATATTTGTGAATAAAAATCAAAATAGATTAGAAATTAGTTGTCCAATTTTTTTTTATTTTCATTCCAATAAAAAATAATGTACGTAGATTTTGATGTATGCAGCAGTACAGCAGTAAATACTTATAACTTTATATTCTTATATTAAAAGAAAATTGCCAACAAACGATTAGATTTAAAAAAAAAAAAAAAAAAAAAAAACAAATATAAAAAATATATCAAACATATTCGACAATTTTATAAATTGTGAATGAATATTATAAATAAATTAATAATATTAAAATGACTATTTAATATTAAAAAACAAAAATACTTTAAACACCAATAAAAATAATCTTTAAATAAATTAATTATACATATATTAAAAATTATTCCGTATATTTTCTGAAAATTATCTGACATTAGTTTAGTAATATTTATATACATTTCTATGTTTCAAATAGTAAATTTCGGTATTTATTTTCAAAGTTTGTAAGCATTTTAAATAAATATCGAATATTTAATTTTATCGATTATTTCGTTTTGTATGGTAGGTATATAATTAAAATATTGTTGTAGATTTGAAATTAAAGGTAAAATATGATTCCAATTCAAACTTAAAGGGTGCCCTAAACGATGTAGGAAACATCAAATTATTTTTGTATAAATTGATTCCTAACATGTCTAGAATATTCTGATAGAATGATTTTACAATGTTCGAAATTTACAGCGTTTAGAACAGCAGATGTTCTAAAGTACACTTTTGGTTATGCTCTTATTCAAAGACGTGATGGAGAGTGTATCGGGGCAAGCACCTTTGAGAGGCTTCTATGAGGAAGATGAAGGAATTCTCTATAGATCAGACATTGCATATTAATGATGTGTTAAATGACATCTTGAATCTTTAAACGGGTTTTTATATCTTATAACTACGATATGTCAAAAACGGTTTCACCGACTTCTTTGAAATTTTAAAGGTAGATTCAGCACATGTTTAGCCGTAGGAAAAAATAAAATCATTTGGAAATTCCGAGCGGTTTTATTTTTTTTCAAGGCAGAATTATCGAAAAAATCATGAAATTTCCAAAAGGATGTCAGTCTTCAATATTTTCTAGTAATCCCAATTCATCCTTTTACCATATAATAAACATTACCATCGTAATGTTCAATCAATCTCTCTTATCCAAACTTCCATTTTTTGCAAAGAATTCTGTTTAATAAGACTACAGCGATTAATCGATAAAATTGATTGTTTTTTTTTTAATAGAAATTTAGACTGATTTTATGTTTCTGTATATACTATTAATTTTAGATGACTTCGAAAATATACTATTTTATTTGACAAAAAAAAAAACATTGTGCGCATATCTTTTTGCTTAATTATTGTTATCTTTTATTTGTCTTAAATAACAAAAATTATCCAAAACAAAACAATCTTCCCAGCATAATACGAGAATTGCCTGAAAATTTTATTATCTATAAGTTTAGATCGCTATATAATTTGTGGGCTGAAATTATTATTATACGCTAAATATACGCGAAGTATATTCGCTTCTTCTAGGAGGGGAAAAACAAATAGACAAATCGTTTAAATAAAATACATCAAATTTTCCTTTTACTTCAGCTATAAATGCTTACCTTTACAAGTGAAACATGTTTATTATATGCGGATAATCCTACGTATAACAAAAGGCGAAAATAAATATGTTTTGTACGCAGGTTATAATAATTATTTGATAATTTTTAATACTCTTAAAATATAAGAAATTTTGCGCTAAATAATTTTTCAACCAGTAGCGATCTAACATGACTTCATATTTATGATAGTCATCAAACAAGCTTCTTGTAATCAATGAAAATAAGCATGTTAATTGTGTATAATGAAACGATTAATTTAATTATTTAAATAAGATGCAACAAAGAACTAAAAGATTTATATCTTTAGTCTAGTCAAAATTGAAAATCGATCAAACAACATTTTCCTTGACAAAGTATCCATACATTAATTATTATTAATAAATATTTGTTAGTTGAATGAAAAGATGGTAAAAATGGACCATCTTCGTATATTTTTATGTAAACATAAATCATTTTCGTTTTTAGTAAATGTTTAAATTCTATATTTTATTCAAAGTATAAAATTTAGATTCTTGTTTACAATTTAAATATAAGAATGAAATATTTAATAAAGTAGTTTTTCTTTCATATCCTTTGATCTCTTTTATTTTTAATCAACATCAAATAAAGAAGGTATTGTATATAACTTTCTCTAAAGATAGCAGCCGCTAGTCGTTCGATTTCAGGTACAAATTAGTTCACGTGATCAAATTGCGGCAAAGTCATAGAATCGTAGCGATTTATTGTAGAATTACTGGTACGAACTGTCAAAAATGAAATTCCAGGAAGAATATTTTAGGTGATAGTATAGACGATTTGGAATAAATATTCCATATAACATGTGCCTAATTTTTATTTAGTAAAGATATACAGCTGTTGGTATGTAACCGAAACAAATTTAAAGCAAAGGCAACCGAGGACGTTTAAAGTTGATTTTCTAAAATTCCCACCACTGAGTTCAATGCTTTTTAGCTTCGTTTGTTGGTACACCGGTTGCTTTGGGCGTGTTTATCGATTATCAAGAAAAGTACTAAAAAATTAAAAATTGGACACATATGGAATTTTTATTCATCACATCATAAAATACTATTCCTACTGAGACATTCTATATGAAGTCTGATATTAGTAGTAGCTATATACAGACTTATTTTAGATGGAATCGGAGGCGAGCATCTTTGTGCATAATAATTAAATTTTAGTTATAAAAAAATTATACATCAATTTTTATCCACTTTTTTTAAAAATTGTTTTGAAAACCTGTAGACACTCTTCCCACTCCTGTCAAGAAAAGAGATAAATTTTTAGAACAAATTCAACATAATTATTCAAAATTGGAGCATTTTAATTAAATAAGATATGCATACAATAAATTCGGTAACATCGATGATGATCGTTATTATAAAAAAATCGATACAACAAATTGATTTGTTAAAAAATGAAGTAATAACAATAGTATTTTTTATTTAGAATTTTTCTTTTCATTTTCATCAGAATCCTCTGATTCACTTTCTTCCTCATCATCATCATCATCGGATTCTTCATCATCGTCATCATCTTCATCTTGATCTTCATAATAATTAGATTCACCATAACCAGCTCCACTGGCATCATCAGTACCACCATAATATCCATACCCACCAGAAGCTTCATCGTCGTCATCATAATTGGCTTGACCTTGTCGTCCAAATTTATGGCTACGAGCTAAAATTAACGATAATTGATTTAATAAAATTTTTAATAGTAAAATTACAAAAGGTGATTAAAAATATTTCTTTGAATAAAGTTTCTTCATCGTGATAACTAGTTAGGGGCTTTAACTATTTACGAGCTTAATATAAATAAAATAATATACTTACTGGACATGCTCAAATCTTTCGTTTGAGACGTTTCATATCCACATTTTGGACATGGAATTACTTTATTTTTCTCATATTTAAAACCTTTTCTGCGTACATGATCCTCACAATAACAAGTTTTACAACGTAGACATGAGTATTGTCCCAATTTATTACATGATTGACCTAAAATATATATAACGATACGAATTATGAACCAAGTAATTGTTTGAGTATAAACCAAAGCAATATTAGGAGAAAGCATTAGAGTTTTATGGGTTCTTATTCTACAAATGAAAAAAAAAATTATACATTTGAAATTTTCTGATTCTAAAACTTGACACGACGCTTGATGTTCAAATTGATCATCTTCACATAAATGACTATCACAAAATGAACAGCGGAAAATACGACCACCATGATCCCATACACCTCGTTCGCATTCTGCACATACAGCATCTTGAAGAGGGCAGGTGCAGGCATGTGCTTGGAGACATTTTCTACCATGACAAACCCATGCTTCACAAAAGTCACAAATTGCGCCCTGAAATCAAAATAGATTGTTTAAACAACGTGAATTAGGCTATTCCATTTTTATACACAAATATAGGATGGTTACCGGAAATAATTGTTGATTGGTTAACCTAATTTAAATTTCAACCAACTAGAGACTGAAGAATGAAATAATTAATTTTTCGGGGAAAAGTCATAGATTTTTGTGAGATTTATCTACTTACCACCATGTTTAATCCATGTGTAAATATTCCAGGATGTCGAATAACACAATCTCCAGTTTTCAACATGCATTTTATTTTGCCACATTGAGCACATTGAGGAAGCCGTTGAACGCTTTGACAAAAATAACAGAAAGCGCGATTTTTTTGCTTCCTTAAACAATCAAAAATAGAAATAAATACATAGTAAAATAGGTTTTATTTTAACTAATTTTCATTATATTCACCTGTGACATTTATCACATTCCATAGGGGCATTGCAAGGGTATTTTGCTAGTTCAACATTTTCCTTACCCTCTCTAATTTCTTTTTGTCGTAATTTTTGTTTTTCAGCTTTTTTACGCTGACCCGTTTTCTTTTTCGGCATTTTCGATCATAATATCTTATCACACATGTAAAATTTGAATAAATTTCATTTTTGACACATCATGGAATACTAGTGATCTAATTAAATTAAATTTCCCTAACTAAATGCATCTTACTGCTTAAAATTTTATTTAGTAGAAAGAATTGAACATATTCATTTCAATTCATAATAGTATCCTTTTTTCTTTTTATTATAAAACAATTTTAGTTTTGTTTAGTTTCTTTTTAAATTCATAGATGGGCAGTTGTATGAATTTTTAAAGAAATAACATTTACACCATAAAGTAAAAGCAAACGAAAAAATTACATACCTACCTGAAATAAGATATACAACCATCAAGTATCCAACCTTGATTTCAATAATTCAATGATTTCATGATATAACCTAACGGATAAAATTCTTGCATTGGGTCCAATGGATTCATGACCTAACTTTTTAACTCAATGATACAAGAAAAATTCTAAGACAAATAATTTTTTTTTTCAAACAAACAATTTTTGTTTGAAACGTTTGTTCGTTAAATGTTTGGATTCGCCATTATTTTAGTTGAAATTTTTTGTAATAATACAACTAGAACATTTATTATTATTATTATTATTATATATATATATATATATGTATATATATATATATATATATATATATATATATATATATATATATATATATATATATATATATATATATATATATATATATATATATATATATATATATATATATATATATATATATATATATATATATGTATTTATAGCTATACACTGGATATTTAGACTATTTTATGAATGTTAATGATTAAAAGTAGTTGAAACTTTGATTTACAATCATTAATCGAGTATCCAAATAACTCAGTTAGTTATCTTCACTTGTTTTATTTCTAAATTAGTAATTGTTAGCGTGTAAATAGGCACATTTTTTGATGTATATATATAGTTCCTATATAATTTAATAGATGGACGAGTGACTATTTTTAAATTTTATGGAAATTTAAATGCTCGGTAAAGGAAAAGCGTCTGCAATTAAAATTAATTTTCCCTTTTTTGTTTTAAACCAAATGTACATCAATAGCAACTGTAAAAAAAAAGAAGAAGATAAGTTCCTTCCTCAAATAGAGTAGTCAAAATTTTTTAGAATATAATACTTCTTTTGAAAAATTCACAACAATGGTATGTATGATTTTCAATCGCCTACATTTGCCTGGTAGTTAGTTGTCACAGAGTTTTAAAGAGTTTTAAAGAAGACTTTCAGTAGCAATTCTGTAATTAATATAATTTAATTTGAAAAACAATGCAATTAATTTTTTTAATATATCGTAATAGTTAAATGAATGAAAATTATAATAGATAAGTATTAAAAGAAAACCTTGAAAAAAAATAGTCAATAACAATAAAATATGAATATAAAAACAATATTTTGATTGAATATAAGAATTAAAAAAATGTCTATAAAGAGGTCTCTACAGTCGCACAAAATAATTCCAAGTATGTTTACAGTTTAGTTTGGAGTTGACACTTGTTATGAAAAGATGTGAGAGAGAGTGAGTTCAGTGAATAAAATAATGTTTATTTGACGTGTTTTTAATTTATTTTGTGCTTCAATTTATATCAATTATAATAAATCATATTAATTAAAACAATTTCTATAAATATTAAATAATATTATTTTATAAAAAATGGGTGTTGAATTACCACCGCTTGAGTTTACGGATTGTTTAACAGATAGTCCACAATTTCGTGAAAATTTACATAAGCATGAAAATGAGTTAAATAAAACGAGCCAACAAATTAAGAGACTCATTAAAGAAGTGAAATGTCTTTTGGATGCTGCAAGAAGTAAGTTTAATGTTAAATAATTTTGTTGAAGGTTTTGTTTTGTGTATATGTGTAATTATTTTGTTATTGTGACAAGTGTTTTTATTCCTAATAACACCGTTATAAAGTTCTTCAGTATTTTTTTAAAAATGTGTTGTTACAGATAAATTTCATATATCAGGGACAAATTTATACAAAGGTAGAATTGTTTCAGGTGTAGGTAATCAGAAATATTCCAAAGATTTATTTTTTATCAAATACGGTTAATTTACTAGTTGAATAATAACGATTTTATGTATTTATCAAAATTGTATAATCAAGTCAAGGTCTTCAAAAAAAATTAAAAAAAAGATGGAATTGTTGTTATAACGTTAACAAATGCATTAAAAATCGTATTTTTATATTAATTTTGGTAGTTTTATCATATGAATATGGGTTGCCCTTGAGACTTTTATGGTAAAAAATATTGTGGGATGTAATTTTATTTATTATTATGAATTTCACTTGTCAACATTTTTAATGAATTTTTAGGGGAACCAATTTTTAGACGAATATTTAATTTTTTTAAATAAATTAAAACTGTGAATAGGTGAAATAATTCTGCCTTAATGTAAGAAACGTGTTTAACTACAGATATACAGATTTAATTTTTATTGTACGTCTAGGAGTCGTGTCGAATTGTGCTAGCTAGATTTAAGATAAGTTAATCACTCTGCCGATTCAAATCGTTTTATGATTCAGGACATAAAAAATGCCTTTTTGTTATAAAGTCGATTTATTTTGACACTAATAATCTCGGGCATAGAGACTAAATGTCATTTTGGACAAAATATAGCAATGAATTTCCAAAAAATTTAAATTTATACATTTTCAATGTATAATGAATTGCTCTCGCCATTGTCGATATCGATTATTTTGACGGTATCAGAAAAATGCATTCAAGTACATTCCAAAAATTTGTACATCATTTCCCCTGATTAAACGCATATCACAAAATTATCTTGTATTGCATTCACAGTTTTTGAAACAATTATCTTAAAAGTGCTATGCTATTTGAAGACAGTTGTAAAATAATTTTTTTTTGTTATGTGATAAAATGCATAAGAATTTTACTTCCTAGTGTTCATTTCAATAATATATGTATTATTAATATGTAATGTACTCCCCGTGAGAATTACTCTTTTATTATAAAAACATGATCACATGCTTCATGTAATTTAACCCCTCGCATTCACTATATACTCTGTTGCTGTCCTAATTCACCCCAATCTTAATCAATGTTAGACTATATTACATTATTATCAAGATATTTCGTGCATTAGAGCAGAATTTGGATGGACTTGCACAAAAATCGAGCTACGCATTATGTCAATGAAATTGTTAGATGTTGCACAGACCAATTTATTTTTATGGTCTCGTCCCATTTCGATGGACTATGATGTAAAATAAACCATTTTTAATTTTTTTTTTTTTTTTTTGGAAAAAGGTGCATTTTCGAGTTATAATCGATTTAAGATTGAAAAAACAGAACATGCCATTTTTAAATATGATTTAAATATCTATTATTTGTAATGTCGATAAAAAGGTAAAATTGCCATGGTATATATATTTCCTTTCCTTACAAAGTTCTCTTTAAATCTTCCATAAATAATTTTGATTCTTGGAACTTTTGAAGATAAAAATTGCTTATATAAAATCGGAATTTTTTTGATATAATTGGAAGAGTACCAAACTATTTGTTTTAGATATTTTGAATAAAAATAAACACTCTTGGACGACCCTAGTAATTTTTTCTAAAAATGATTTGTTTTCGTGCTGTAAGCGATATCAGCTCGAATGAGTGAACAAAAAAAAAAAAAAAAACAAAATTATATGGGAATGGAAAAAAACAAATAAAGTGCATTAAAAATTATTTTTTACGAAAATATTTAGAAGCCAAATAATTTAAAAGTCCAAACCATAAAAATAGAGAGGGGGGTTATAACAATATTGATCACAAATTGACAAGACAGGATTCAGGTCCTTAATGTTTAAGCTGTTCAGGATACAGGATACAGAAATTCACTGACAGAATGCGCTCCTCGATTTTTGTATATTCAAGTACCTCTACATCCTGCTCTATATATATTTTTGTCTATACCTCTCTTAACTCATTAATTCTATATTTTTTTGTCTATTCAGAATATTTTTTTTTATATAATTCGTTTTGATTTCTTATATTCATTTCAAAAAGAAATTATTAACACTTGATTCACCTTTGTTTGGTTTAAGAAAATATAATCGTTTGTGTTTTTTGCTGTTCAAACTTTGATAATATTCTTTGAAATTTGTCTTTTTTATAAAATATTATTTAAGTAGTAACTACAGGGTGGTCCACAAAAAAATAATTCCTTCATAATACCATTGCTTAGAATTAATTAAAAAAATTAGGTTTTATTGTTAAATTATACGAAACCCACACTCTAATAAGAATCATCGTTGCACGTCATTGGCTTTCATATAGTTGAAAAGCGTATGAGTTAAGTCGGGTCAAAACTTAAAAAGGTTAAAAGTTAGTAAAAAAAATTTCGAATATAAATTTAGAGCATAAAATTTTATATAAAAAAGATTCTATGTTTTTTTGGTTATTATTAAAAATAACGGGTATAGAGAGTATAGGAGCTTTCAAAACTTGCTTTGGAACAAAAATTGACAATCTGTTAGTAAAGTAGTCATTTTACTAAAATCTTTAATTGTTCAGTAGACCCTGATCCTTCTCTGAGCGGGTTGCCAATTTGATTTCAGGTTCAAAACTTTTATCCCAGAATCCAAATATTATAGCAACCTGTTAGTAGATGTCACTTTTTATGGTTATCATGTCGAACAAAAATTTAACGAAAAAGCCTCCCTAAAAAATTTGAAATAAACCCCAATCAGAATTCCTGCAAGTGGTTTTACTAGACAACCTGTTGTTGCAAAAATTAACCCATTTTGAAGCTGATTCTAGATAAAAATAAAAGGGAAACCGAAGCTGCGTTCTTTACACCTAGACTCTTTGGTCCTCTGTACACTCCTTTAGAATACTCCGTCACCTGAAGGCCTAGGTGATGGAGCAAATCTTACTAATTGCGGGGTCGGATTTCCCCACCACAACGAAAAAAAAATCGATCTAGTAATCATGGATAGTTCTAGTGTCAGTATATCTTTGATGTTTATGATATGGGAGGAAGTGCATTTTTTTTTATAGTGCAACAATTGTAAGAATAGACATGGTTTAACTGTAATTAGTTTATTTTTAAAGTGATAAAACTGTAAAAAAACAGACATATCAATGTACAAATATTATTTTTAATGATAAAAGTCAATACAGATTATTACAAATGACAAATTTTTTAGATAATGATATATCTAAAAAGTTTAATGTTTTTTCAAAATAAAAAAAAAACTTACCTGAATCAGCTAATGCTGTTTTAGTGTTTTAATCAATGGCGCCATTATGAAATAAAAATATAGAAACTTTACGAAAAATCTGCTGCGACGCGTCTCAAGATTGTCTTTTACTATTATTTATCTACTTTTTAAAAATATTACTATGTGTGTAGCTAAATATGATTAGTTGAATTTTTCCAGAGAAAGGTTTCAAATAAAAGTTGTAGAACTTATTGTGTTCTGTGAACCTACTAAATTTGAAGAAAATCATTAGAAACGCTTTCGAGAAAATCGTGAAAAATCACACAAATAAAGTGGAACACCTGGTCGTCCAATTTTAACCGAAAGCGTCGTGGCACAACTGAGAGCAACATAAAGAAAGATTACTAAATGTGGTAAGAGTATATTAAGAGGGGAATCGCAACCGTGTTTCTTGTACCTAGATCTTTTGGTTATCTGTACCTTCTTTTAGAACACTCCATCAACTGAAGATAAAGATAAGATTCCTTATACTAGTATAAGGTGTGATATTATTATTTTGTTGGTGGAGCTGGTTACTTCAAGCAGTTTGATCAACCAACCGCCCCCTTTTTTTTATTAGAATGGATCAAACTGCCGCTGTCTGGATTATAACCCGCAATCTTCAGTGTAAGTAGTCAAATGGGTAAAAAATGGGTATTAGTGCCTTTACTCACTCGGCCACTGAGCCGGTGTGGTAAACTTTGGATAAAGCATTGGGTACGATATCGCCGTGAATCACACACAGACCAATTTCTGAATTTTTTAGAATCAGAAGACTTATATTTCCGTTTACTATTAGTAAAAAATCTGAAAGCTTTTTCCAAAAACTCACGAAACTTAATATTCTTTCATCATAGTTGTGCAGCGAAGCTTTTCGACTACCGGATGTCCGCCGACACTTTATTCTTGTAATTTTCAGGTTTTTTCACGCTTTTCCAGGGAAGTCTACTGATCTGGGAAAATTTGGTACAATGAGGAAATTTCGAATTTGTTGAACAAGTCAGGGCACACGGTGAGGGAAAATGCCAAATTATGCAATTGTTCGGGGAATTTTGAATTTTTTTCTGTATTTTCATAACATGATTTTACTTTTTTAAATATTCGTAATAATTATGAATGAGTTCTTGATCTCATAATTATTCGATAATGTTGCTTAATCATGAACAAGTCACTGTTCATGCCTAGAACATGAAATAATTTTAAAATGGACGAATGATAATAGTTCACATTTACAAAAATTGGTCTGGAAAATGTCAATGTGAGACCTGGAAAAGTCAAGGAATTTCGTAGATACCTTAGTTTTTTTCGAAAACGATACAAACGATTTTCTTAAATCTTTATATATTTATAGAACATCTTAAGCTCTACAACTTTCATTCAAAACATTTCTGTGATTAAATTCAAATATTTTTCAAATGTTTTTACTTCTGATTGTGACTCTTCCTTTCTTCAAGTAGTATAGAATGAAATAGAACATAATATAAGAGAGGAAGAAAGAGATAAAATGAAGATGTATAATGTTCAATAATAAATAATAATCCAATAAAAGGATTTAAACCAAAGTCAATAATATTAATTATCGGCTTTTATTATTGGTCGGTCAAATTACGTAACAAAATAAATACTCTACACATGTCTATGACATATAAAAATTATTTTTACACACCAGTAAAGTATTATTTAAATGTATTGTGTGTGGACTTTGTGGGTCTATGGAGAAATGTACACTTGCATTCAAAATAATTGAAATAATATTAATTCATTTTTAATCGACTTCCAAAAAAGCGTGTTTTTTCCAGGGTGAAGTGACTTAAATATGATTAATGTAAGAATATTACCCCCTTCGAAAATTGTAATAAAGTGAGCCGTTTTCTTTTTCGGTAAGATTTTCGATTGCGCCCACAAACTTTAAATTGGTGGATATTTCTTTTTTTTTTGTTAGTGTAATGTGAACAATTCAATAACAATTAATCAATAAAAAGAATCATTTTGATCAACACGCAGCAAAAGAATGTATCGGTTGTCCTCTGATAATTTAAAAATTACAATTTTCAGGTTATAGGACAATGGAACCGGACATCGAAAAAACGGTTTTTATATTAATATTGAATGATCTTCGCATTACAATACCAAAAAAACCGAATAAACAAAGCTTGTGGATGCAATTCAAAATTTTATGGGTTCCGAAAATAAAAACGTCCCACTTTTCACAATTTTCGAAATGGAAAAATTGTTACACTAATGATAGTTAAGTCACTTGCAAGTTTTTGGCTTGATACTTATCATCCAGAAAAAAAACAAGCTGGGTCCACGGGTTAGAGGTTATCAATTCTACCCTATGTTTGTAATTAGTGATGAGCAAAGCTTTCTTACAGCTTGATTAAAGAGACAACTAATGCATTTTACTCAATTTGCTAGAAAATATATAACGCATTATCCAGTGTTTATTACAGGGTTCGTATGTTTATGTACTGTAAAAAGAGACCACCACATACATTTATGACATATAACGTGCGAAAGAAAACGATAGAAGATATTATACAGTGTTTATTACAGTATGTGAATAAAATGCAGAATAATTTATTAGGAATAAACCCTACAATTACCCTACTTCCGAAATTCTATATCTGTCTCCTTATCTTGAAGTTAACATTTTCGAAGTTTAACTTCCATCTCCTGTGAACTATACACGTGATTTTTTTTTGGTAATAATTTCAAAAACACAACTGTGAATAAATCAAAATTGGTTCAACTTTTTTGACTAAAAAGGTATCCGAATACCACAACGTTAATAACACAATGTGTCTACTACCTTTACTTACTTACAAGACAATAAAAGTTAAAAAAAAAGGATATAAATAAATGATCCTGTTTTATGATCCAGAAATATAAAAGAGTTTACTTGAATAGAGACAGCAGAGTACTCTTATTGTGTATAAATTTCTTATATAAAAATAATTTCACATATAGAAAACGTACCGATGGACTGACGGGCCGATGGTCGTTTCATCTAATTCCAAGAAAAAGAGGACCAAACGTTTTAAAGGATCTTTTCTTTTTTTTTTAAATACATTTAGTTTTCTTTATATGGAATTTATTATTGTGTATAGAAAAGTAACATTTTTTTGACATATTATATAATGGACATTATGTAAGAGACAGTGTGCTGCAAAAGTATGTTTTCTAATTTTTATAATTATTGATTTACTTTAAAAATTAATAGTGCAGTTTCATCAAGAGCTTACTGGTTAGGGAAAATCTGGAAATACTTGAAATTTTTTTATGTTATGCATACACAATTTTCGCAGCTCAATATTACCTGTTTAAAAGTCGATACATCCGTTTTTCATTTTCAAAAGATCAAAACCTTCCAAATAATTTAATATGAAAAACCGTAAAGTTTTTTTTTTTTTACAATTTTCTTAACTTTAAGGGTTAAAACTATGTTTTCTTATAAACCTGACTGAGTCTGAAATTTTATTCAGGAAAAATAAATTGATTTAAAGCTTTCAAATATTTTTTAAAAACGATACTTTAGAAAAAATTCAAATAAGTGTTTGAAAAACATGGAAAAGTCAGGGAATTTAGTTCTTAAGATAGAGTAGATACCCTGAGCTTAAAATGAAAAGGTAATAGGATGTCCATAAGCATACCATATCATTTATAAATGTACTTATAAAAATTTGTTTTATGATTAGGGTCTACGAAAAAAGTAAAAATCTACAAAGAAAAGTAAATGTCCCTATCCCTTGAGAAAAAAGCTCCAAAAATACCAAATTCATATCGATACAAGCTAGGAACATCCGATTTTTGTTTGAAGTCGATGTGAATTGATGAAAGGAAATCATATGAAAAGTTATTTTTAATTTTTGTCACTTCCTTTGGGAAAATGTTCCAAAAATACAAATTTTTTTGTATATAGTCTCATGATATATGTGTATTAATGAAAGGCTTCATTGAAAAATGATAACTTAAAAATAAATAAATAGTAAAAAAATATTTTTAAAGGGAAATTTTAAATTAAATTAACTCATTAAATTAAAATACACAATTTACTTACATAAAAGGTTGCCTATTTTTTAATGACTCAATACTTTAATGTTTTATAGAATGTATATATTTATTAAATAGCTTTTCCTTTTTATTTTCTCGATTTTCCACTGTGATCTACTAGCAGCACATGTCTTATAGCTTAACGCTACTTTACCTATTTCATAATTTTTAGTCATGTATTTTAATGAATGGCGTGAGAAAAAATAATCATTGATTTTAATTACAAATGAACATAAAATTTAATTATAAAATACAAAAACAAATAATTACTTTCAATTATAAATAATAATTACAAGAAATTCAAATCATATAGTGGGATCTGCTAGAGATACTTGAGTATGCCAAAGTCAAGCTTTGTAAGCTTTGAATTTTAAGCACAAAAACATCGAATCTTAACGAAAAAAGTTTAAGAGTGGTAATTTTATGTTCAATGGACATAAAATAAATTTTTTAAGTGCTTCTGATTATTCGTACTATTAAGGATTTTCGAAAAACAGTCACTAAAAAACCAAAATTCTATGAGGAAGAAAATGTTACGGGGGGAAAAGAAATATATAGCTTAAAAAATATATATACTTTTAACCAGTATATTTATTTAAAAAAAATGCATGTACAAGATATGAACATTTTAATATATCTTTTGATTTCATTATTAGAATAAATTATTTTTTAATTAATAACTTTATAAACATCTTTGTTGTATGATTTATAAAATAATAAAAGAAATATTATTTGCAAATGATTCATGTATTTTTTGAAAATAACAAAATAAAAATCAGACAAGTTTGAACCATGTTAGAATAGATAATAAACAAAACACCATCATTCAACTAACGTCCGTTCGACGTACGCTGAGATAAACGCACATTTTATAAACTCTAGTGAGGTAGCTCGTATTTAACACAATAGAAAGATAGAACGTCCGTTGTTTATCAAACTCGAGTGTGACTGCTTGTTGTATTTAACACAATAGAAAGCTAGAACGGACTTTGATTTCAACGCACGTTGGTAAAATAAACACTAGTGTGGTAGAGCAACATATTAAAAAAATGGTGTGTTTTGACTTTTTTTCGAACTTAAATCGTCTATATTTCGAAAACAGAAAAATTTTCGAGAAAACCATAATTTTTCAAAACTATTTATTTTTATCCATTTTACATAAAACTATTCAAATTTTATAATTCATGGTAAAAAAAGAGAAGGGGTGGTCGTATAAAAAATTGGACCAAAAATTCGGCCCGCAAACATCCAGATAATATCTGAGCTATTCTTAACACACAATTCCGTTATCAGAATGCAGCGTTCGATTTTTGCATACCTCAAGTACATCCAGACCCTACCCTATATGCATTGTATACATGTATGCGTATTAATTAATATTAACTAATATTGTATATAATAAATAAATAATGAATTTATTTAAATATCTGAATTAAAAATTTATGTTAGATAATTGATATAAACATCACTTGTTATTGACAGCAATGTGTACTTATTGAAATTTAAAATTAATTGTTTTTAAAAACAGAGAAAATTTGAGTAGATTATTTATTTTGCATTCTTTTCTATGTTTTCACAAATATAAAAATAATTTAACCGTCGTTTTTTCAAGATAGTACGTACCGTACTCTGTGTTTTATGAGTAATTTTTATTTATAATATTTATTAATTATTCAGCAAATTTAATTAAAAATATTTGTTTTTATATTTAATAAAAACTACAGTAAAACTTTTGTCTTATTTACCCTAAATAACAAGGTAAAATTAACAAGTTTACAATTAATGTTGTAAAATTATTCTAATGAAGGACATTATATTTAAGACTGTATACAGAGTTTAGGGTGTTTCTATAGAGTGATTTGATTAATTGAGATATTAATTCAATGAAAATCATGATATAATTCAAAAATGATGATATTTACTGAGCTCCAGTCATTATTTTTAATAAGAAAATAAATATTCTACGCTTAGAGGAAACTTCTAAGATATAACATAAGCTAAAAAAAATAAGAGGCGCACTCCATCTACCTCCCTTGTACCTAGACCATTTGGTGCTGTGTATCTTCCTTAAAAACACTTTATCACTTGACGGCTAGGGTGCCTTTAAGCTCAAGGTGCAAAGAAAGAACCATCCAAGCTGGTGGTGCTATAAGATTTTAACGGGGCTACACAAACAGCCTACAGTTTCTCCTCTGCAATTGTTCCCATAATGGATGGATCCAGAGTTTCAGATCCGAACATTCTATATTCAACAGCCTGGAGATTTCTACAGATGCAAATGATGTGAATGGCGGTTTCATTGTCTTCCAGACTCGACCTACAAGAAAAATCGTCTGAGATTTCCAAAATTTTAAGGTTATAGTTCAACCAACACTGCCCTGTCCAAAGACTCACAAACTTCTCAACTATACCCTGGCCAGTTTCAACCGGGAACAGTTAAATAGTTTAGCTGTAGTAGAGGACACTTAGTATATATATTAAATTTTTCTAAAGAAATAATTTGAGTAGGAACGCTCCTGAGGGGGCAGTACGGACTAAAAAAGAGACGTCTACCATAAAGACTCTTTGTTCGCGCACATATAATGCAATAAAATAACTTAATAACTTTCAGAAGTCGCTACGCTTAAATTGTTCCAAAGTTTCAGAACACCAAACATTCTATATCTAACAACCTTGAATATTTCCACACATTGAGAACATCTAAAATCCGTTGTTATGGGGTCAATCGGAACTTCTATAAAAGTAGAAAGTTTTCAGTCAACTGTATTCTTCTTTTGTCTAACTTTTTTTGTCATTTTGTTTCGATTAAGGTTTTATTTTATAATTTTTGAAAGTGAAAGTAGGTATTAAAAATTATTCAAAAAAATACAAAGCAGAAAGCTAAAAGTCTATACTTAATAAAAATATAAATATATTTTTTTTAAATAAAACTTTAGTCAAATTTGTTATGGTGATGTGAATTCTAAAAGACAAAAAAAAAAAACGAGAATTGTTTAAAATAATTGTTATAAATAATAACAATACAAAATAAAATGTAAAAACTTTTTTCATTGTCATTTTGATGGTTTTCTCTTATATATATATTTGTGGACAAAATAATTTTATTTTTAATTGAAAATTTATTTTCTCTTTTAATTTAAATGGTTTAAGGGTGTGTGTGTGGGGGGGGGGTATTCATTTATTATTATTTTATGAAATGTGTGTAGGTCATGGCGGCTAATCGCTTATTAAAATTTATTTACTCAATTTTAATTAGATTACAGAATTAATTTTCGAGATTTAATTTGTGGTACCTTAATTTCATATTTATGAATAATTATTTTTTTTACCACTAATTATTTTTAAAAAAATGTTTATTTTTTATTGTTTTAAGTAAGCAAAAAAAAAAAAAAAGTTGTTTTATTTATCATTTTAAGTAAGCTAGAAATATTACTTATTTTAATCAGATCAGATTTGAAGCGATGTCTTAAAATATACGAATTCATTCCTAAATGGATACTATTTGTGAATTCTACAAGCCAATCTCAATCCTTAAAAACAAAAAAATTGTCTCGATTTGTTTCGTAATTTTCTTAAATCGAAAAAATTACTACGTCTCCAATATTGATTATATTTAGGGAAATTTGACTGGTATATTTCAAAAATCTATTTAACAATATCGTTATTTTTTATTGATATCCTAGAAAATCATAAAATAGAAATACAATGTTTTTTAGATTGTTTTGCGTTTTTTTAATGTTTTTTACAGAATTCCAAAAACCACGCAATGTAGTTTGGTTGTATTTAAGCAACCACAAAAATTGCAGTTACGAATTTTTTTTGTAGTTTTTAAAAGAAACTAAAAAATTTCTTAAAAATTTCATTAAAATTTACCTGAAAAATATTTTTATCATTTATTCACTTGAGTCACTGACTCAATTATTTGAGCTATTAAACACACAAATTTGGATGACTTGGGATATTGTTGAGAGCACAATACACAATCATCATCTTTTATTTGTATGATTTGAATAATTAATAGTATCAGGTATGGTTGGAAAATGTCACAGTTGATTAGAATTTAAGATTCAGGTTTAAGCTATTAAATTATTATCAACAATTATTGCAGGGCCACAAGTTAATTTTTTGAAAACTTTTTCTGACACTCATTATTATTAAGTTTTAAAATTCCTTACTTGAATAATTTATTTTTTACAAAACACCAACAGTTAATACAAAATCGAGTATAGTTATTTATTTTTATTTGTAGGTATCACAAATAATATTTTGATGGTAATAAACAGTTAATAACACTTATACAGGTACAGATGATATAAATAAAAAATAAATTTGGATAATTGATGATGACTCATAATCAATAAGTATGAATTTGTGTACATCAGTCATTTGCTTTCGTACACTTTATTTACTTATGTCATGGAGTTTCATTTAAAGATGTTATTGTGTTACCTACTTTCATGTATGATTTGTTACCTGCTACAGGTAATTATGTGGATGGATGTGTACCTCTTGTTATACATATAAACTCCAAACCGGAAATTTATAACATTTTAAATTTTAATCGAAAGTAAAACATTTTTTTATTCAATTATTGCGATATAGTTTAGTCATGTTTATATTCGACATACATAATATGTCAGTGTATATTAATTGAAGTCTTAAGTTTGTCACTTATAGAGCTAGCAAATATTGACCGAACAAAATTTTTAGTTTAGGTGTTCATAGAAATACCTAATTAGTCCATTTTTGACTGTCCGTTCGTCCGTCATCATGATAACTCAAAAAACAAAAAGAGATAGTTGAAATTTTGGTGACGTATTTTAAACATAAAAAATAAGTTTAAGTTCGTGAATGATCAAAATCGGTCCAATGGGTACAATAGATCCTTGACCCAATTTTTAAACTAGAAGGAAAGTTCCAGAACAAAAAATGTTTATTTTTTTTGAAACAAACAACTTTTTATTGCAACATTTTTTCGTAAAATGTTTGAGTTGTCCAGAATTTTAACTCAAATTTGGCAAATAAACACATATAGATAATAACAATACATATTATTATTTATTATACATTTATAACTGTATAGACTGGATATTTATAGTATTTTATGAATGTTTATTAAAAATACTCATATGTGGAGTATCTAAACAATTAACTCTGTTAGTTGTTATCTTCACTTGTTATCTTAGAACTTTTAAATCGAGCATTTTTAATCGGTTATTTTTAAAAATAAAACAAACAAAACATTTATGTATTCATTTCTTAATTTTTGAGAACTATAATTAATCGTATTTAAAGAAAAATTGAAACTTCCTAATCCATATATGAATATGTGAAACAAAAACTTTGTACCGCTTTTTACGAAGATTGGGCAGATAGAGGAGTATGAAATTTGGGACACTTACAGTTTATATAGAGAAGGACTGGAGAACGCTAATATTTTTTTCAAATTATCCATAAAAAAACATAAAATCTATAAAAAAAAAACATTACACACACTATGATACACACGCATGTATAAGAGTTGTGACTTATATTACACACACTACCATACACATGCATATTATATACTATTTTGTTTAATATACTGTTTTATTTATAAGGCACGGATATATACTGTTTTTTTGTAGAGGCATTGAGATTTATTTTTGAGTGATTATGGTCGAATTTCGACCGCTGTAACGGGGACTGTAGTTCTATTTGTTAAACTTCTAAACGTTTGAAGTTTTTCAATAAACTAAAATTTATTGATTGAAATTTGTTGAGATTTTTGAAAATTTTTATTCGTTTAAGTTTGCTTTTTATGTAATTCGTTAGAAACAAAACTAGGATTACTTGGGTTACAGTCAATGAAACCCACAACTTTAAGGGTAAAAAATTTAGTATACAAATAATAATTTCGAAGAATAAATTTTTTAAATTTGTTAGCATATGAATAGACATGTTGCTGTGTATTTTAAATCGATTTTATATAAAAATGTTTAGAACATGAGAGTTATGTGAGTACTTTGCACATAAATTTTTTTTTTTACAGTTAATAAACGAAATTCTTAAAATATATTTAATAATTATTCATAAATCATAAAATATTATTTTATGATCATAGAGTTATTTTTATAAATGTTAAATTAGATAAATACAGTAGAATCCGTAATTATCTAAAATTCAGTATACCTTTACCGTAAAGGCTTTAACTACAACAACTGATGCTAACAAATACCTTTTTTTTTTTGGCGACGCACACAGGTGAAATTTAACCAAAAGTTGGCTTACAAGAAGTGTGTTTGCGCTTATATATTGCTTTAATATAACTTTAGCGATTCAGAAGACACAGCTAAATTTAGTATTATATGAAAGCTACTGAAATGTTCTTTTTAAATATGTGTAAAAAATGGATTGAATGCAATTGAGTTAAAACGTTTTTGCTATGAGAAAATAAATTAAATGACAAAGTATTGCCTTGTGTTTAAAACAATATATCTTTACAATCGAAAATAATGTAAATGTTTTAGTTCTTTAGTAATAATGTATTTACCTGAAGGTATGGAATCCCTAATGGTTTAATCTTAATCTTATTCACTAAATAAAGTACTAAACGTTATTTCATCTGAGGGCCGGGATGTCTTCTGACTCAAGATGCAGAGAAGGTACCACCCAGAACAGGTGATTCTTTAGATACTTTGGATCCTTCACCAGCAGACACGCAAGTCCACTGACACGATCTACCAATAGTATCGTCTGAGATTTCCATATTATGAAGGTTACAGTCCAATCGACAGTGCCCTATCAAAAGATCCGTGACTCTTCTCAACTGTACCCTGGTCAGTTTTAGTCGGGAACAGTTAAATGGTTTAGCTGTTATTATACACTTCCTACCCTGTTGCATGACCTCCGTGAAGTTCCAGTAATCAAGGTGCGCTTGTTGAAGCTAGTACTTAATACCGAATATTATAGAGCATCTTTTATGCCAGAGTGATCGCGAATCCAGATCTGCCTGACTATGTTATTCAGTACTAGGCGCTTCAGCTTCTCGTAGAATTCAAGAACAATCATCGACTGGAACCTTCAAACTTCAATAGAAAAATACTGATGTGCACACCACTGTAACCATTCGTATTATAGATCTGGGCACCTGTCAACAAAGCTAAGATCTCTGTTTCAAAAACCGCCGCGTACTGATCTAAAGAAATCACTTTCTTTATTTTCCTTGGCCTATAAACCACCGCTCTAGATAAAGTTAAGTTGGAACTTTATCTGGAGCGGAGGTTTATGTACCAAGAAAAATAAAAGAAGCAATTGCTTTAGGTCAGCACGCGACGTTTTTTTAAACAGAAATTATTGAGGCTCTATTTGAATAAATGAAACCAATCGATATATTCAAATCTATGATGATAAATTTAATAACTAAGTGGTTGACTGACTGCACATGCACAAATATTATAATACAGTGCAACCTTAATACAACGAACCTCAGTATATCTACGCCCTCGATTTAACAAATTCTTCGTAATAATCTTGAATGGTCCAGAAGAGTCTATGAAAAATATACCTTTATATTGCGAAGTCATTTCTTGCGAACAACCTCTTTGTAACGAATGTTCAACTATCAACAAATAGTGTAAATACCTTTAGTTAACGAATTTTGTTAACCCAAAATCTTTATATAACGTTTCCACCAATATAACCCTTAATTCCATAGTATGTGATTCAGTCTCGATAGGTTTCGTCACGTTTTATTTGTAAAACAATCAGTGTTTTGTTGGATGGGACGTAATGTAAACAGTGCTTATAGTCATTATTGTTAAAGATTCTAGTTGCAATGGCTCAGAAATGGAAAATGTGTTCCTTATCAGTCGCAGAAAAGCGAAACATCATTTAATTATGTTGACGAAAATTCTACGACGAAAAAATTAGACAGAGCTAATAAATTCGTGATTCCCGCTTCAATTTTAAAATATGTTTCCGGAAGAAAGTGGTTTGCCTGTAAACAGTAGAAGTGGTTGACGTGGTTAAAAAAACAATGCCACGACAAAAAGGTCGCTATCGGAGGCCATATCTTTCAGGAAAGGCTCAGCAATTAGCAGTATAACTGGGGGGGGGGGCATGCAGAGTTCCGTGCTAGCAACGGGTGGCTTAAAAATCTCAAAAAAACGAAACAAGATTGTTGAAAAATTTGTGTTGACAGTGGTAGTGCTTATGAAAAAGTATGTGATGTTTGTAATAACAAGAAGAGTACGCAATGTTGAAGTTAATAAAATTATTTTTACATCGTTATATCAAAAGGTACATAAATATAAATAATAAAGCTCAGTTTATCGTATTACTTTATATAAGCAATATTTATTTACCCTTGCAATTTGTTATATCGAGGTTGCATTGTATCTTGTAGATACATAGATAGCTAGATGTACCTTGAAATATGCCAAACGACTATCAATATAGCAAGCAAGAGTATCGTTTGGCGTGATCTATTCGATTTAAATTGTAATAAATTTGTAAATTTATGTGTATGATTAGTATTCAGATCAATATCTTTATAGTTTGAATATCTTGCATGCATGCTGCTAACTAATGTAAACAAAACGGCCACTGCACTGCAAATTGTACTCTGTAACTGTTATTTATATTTTGATAATATTTGTGTGTGTGTTTATATTATAAATACATTTCGAATAAGAGATTGTCTTGTAAATAAATCTGTTGTTCAAAATTAAAAAATATTCTATTAAAATACTTCTAATAAAATTTCTTTTATTAAAATGAGTAGATTGAATGTAAAAATTTTTCAGAAAGAACCGCTTTCAAAAAAATTAACTAAAAAGTCAAAATTAATTTTAAACTAAAAACTTCTAATTATAATTTCCTTCTGACTAATTACCGTTCTCATAAACGATGAAGATATCCGCAAACACTCATAATAACATTGTATATATATATATATATATATATATATATATATATATATATATATATATATATATATATATATATATATATATATATATATATATATATATATATATATATATATAAGACAGGTATATATAACAGAGGTCGAATTGAGAAAACTCATTTTTTGAAGTCAAAAGTGATGTAAATTTAATTTTTATGTTGGGCGTATATAAAATAAATATGTCAAAGCATATTAATTTTAGTCAGTTTGTACCAATTTTGTACCAATTTGTACCAACACTACCTAATATTGAACATACTAACAAAATTTTCGTACAGGAGTTCATAGCCTTGGTTAATACAAGTCCATTTTCGTTAATTCGTTCGTTCTGTTGACCGCTTACAAGATAAGAAAATTACTTTTGTTATCTAATAAAACGTTCGTTTCAATATTGACTATCTTACGATCCAAGTCTTAAACAGGCAATCTGTACAAGACAATTTTTCAAAAATTAGTGCCACACTACTAAATATGTTTATGTAAATTTTCTAAAGGATTTTAACAAAAGTGATTGTCTTGGTAACGTCCTTAAGTCCTAAGTATTACTACTGAATGTATTTAGTACAAGTAACAAACGTAGCATCACAAAAACAATTGTATTATGTAAATTATACAGTTTAATATTCACTTAAACATCATATTCTTAATACTAATACGATTACTACTCGTATCTACTATGATGCAAAGTAAAATTTACATAATTATAAAATTATATTTTCATTATATAAATGTGTAATATTTATTATACACCCCTGTAATATTTACACAAACATAGTATTTGAGAGGATGTTCTAAGTTCCCTTCAATCTAATGTTGGGATTAAATAAAAAAAGTTCTTTAGTATAATATTTGTATGCCAACTTTTTTCAAAAACTGTAAATTAAGCTCTCTAAAGCACATAGGGGGTTTTGACAACTTTTTCTATTTTCAATTTACTTGTTATTTTAGAAATAAAAATTAATTTTATTTTAAAAATCCTTAATACTAAGATTGTAAAATTTCTCAAGGATTGCCCCTTAAAGTAGATGTTAAAAATATATTTGATGAAGAATTTCTCTTATTAAATTTCTATACTATGATATATTATATATATTCTATACTATGATAATATGATATATTATATATAAATTTATATATATAATATATCATAGAGATGTTCTATGTTTTGGATGAACAAATTTTTTATGATGTTAATAAATGCTACTTATTATAGATATTTTTTTGTAGGTGATAATAATGTTTGAGACCACTGAACTGATTCTCAAAAATTCTTTCAATTATAAAAAATGTATATCATCTTTGTTAATTATATTTTGTTTAAAGACATATTATTATATAAGAAAGACTATATACAGAGTTAAGGTCGTTCCAAAGGATTCGTCCTCAAAACTGATAGAGAGACAATCCCAATGAAAATTATGGTACAATTGAAAAATGATGAGATTCACTAAGCTCCTTCCATGACTTTTCAAAGTGTAATTTCATTGTACCATTCATCAGATTCTCGTTATCGTTTAGTTGTCAGGTCACGAGAAAAATATTGTTTTGTTATTTAATTACACGTCTTTAATTTTTGCAAAAATTAGGTTACGATAATTTTTTTTCTATGTTTAGAGAACACTTCGTAAGTATGTGTATTTAAATTTTCTAAAATTTTTTAAGAAAACTGATTTTTTATTGGAAACGTCCTTAATATAGATCAACTATTGAAAATTAAAAATAGTGTGAAATTATCATGTAACTGTAAGATTATAGAAATTGTAATATCGATAAGTCATTTCCTTTTGAATTTAATGAATATTATTATTATTATTATTATTATTATTCAGATCAATTTCCACCAGAGTGTGTTCATTTACACACTAACGTGGATGACTTAAGTACACGTTAAATTTCAATATATGTCAAATGACAAATTTTTCATGATTGCGCATACAATAATCAAAAATATAAACAAAAAGACAATCTTTTTGTAATTGTCTACATCAATCAATAGTTAAAAAATTTTATAAAGTTTTACTTTAAAACAATGAACTACTAAAAGCCAATTTTAAATTAAATTAAGTCTCTTAAAATAGTTTCCTTATGACCAATTATTTTTCGAAATCGCGGTTATTGAAATTTTTTCATTTAAATTTAGTTTTTATTTTTATTCATATTTCGCATAATTATTTTATAAAATGCAACGCTCAGATTTTGCCTATTAGTAGAAATTATTTAATTTTCTTTTTTTTTTTTTCTAGGTAAGTACTATGCATTTCTATTGAATAAAATATTGAGTTCGTAAGTATAATTCATTAAATTTGTTAAGATTTAAAATTTTTTGTATATGAAAGTGTTTTTGGATAGAAATTGGTATGAAGGTGACCTGAATATCAATAGACTTTTTTCTTTGCATTAATATAGTAAAAATTAATTCGATAGAAATGTTCTCTGACTAAAGTTGAACAATTCTTCTTTTGTTGATGAACAAAATTCCAGATTACCCAATAGACTGTGTACATATAGAATTATTTCTCGCACTGAAAGTGGCAAAGACAGTTTAAACTACTAGGCTTTCTCAAAACTATATTTTTCAAGTCTTTAAACGCGAGTTTTAAAAAAACGAAGCAAACATTCGGTTTGTAATTTTAACACAACTGTCTTAGATATATTCCGCAGATATTAATCGAATAAAAAAGTTTTTGGATTATTATTTCTATTTTTTTTCGATGCAGTTTTGGTCGAAAATTTGATTTGATTTTTACGAAGCCGCAATTTTGTCAAATTATGAAAAATACTTCTTATCATTACCCAGTTTTATCTGTCCATTAAAATAATATCTTTTACAGTGCCATTATAAACATAAATATTACCCACCAAATATAACAAAATTTTTTTGTAAAATTAAACATTTTTCCACAAAACAATTATAAAAAAACGTGTTTTTAACTGACTTTAAAAAAGAGGTTCTCGAAATTCGACTATTTTTTTTATAATATTTGTTACCTCAGAACTTTCGACTGGGTGAACCGATTTTGATGATTCTTTTTTTTGTTGAAAAGGACATGTCCCAACGGTGGTACCATGATAAGAAAACCAGGATCTGATGTCCCAAAGGAGAGAGAAGAAATAACAATTTTTAATGATTAAATTTTATCCAAACAAAAATTTTTTCTTGGTTGTATACAACACTCAAAAGTAAAAAGTAAAAATTTTTTAAACATAACGACACCATCAAAAAAATTAACTATAAAGTAATAAATAATTTTAAATTTTTCCTTGTGACCAATTAGCTAAAAAAGTGAATGGTTGGTGTTGATTCAGAAATTTAATAGGCACAAATTGAAAATTATTTTGTACCTTTTAGTTCTTTTTTTTGAAGGTGGTTCTTTTTAGTTTAGTTCCAAAAAGAAAAACTGCGTGTAACCTCTTAAACCGTTTTATGTATAAGAGATTTTCATGAATCGATATAAAATAAATAAGCACTAATTTTATCATGTAAATAATTTTCATAATTAATTTTGTCGTTAACTTGTAAATAAAACGTTTTCATTCAGTCTATTTATAAATTGTAATGTATAAAATATAACAAAAAAAAAAAACAATTGCAAAGAAACGAGAGAGGATATCCGTTAAATAAATGTTTATAAACTTTCGTGTAAAAAAATCAATCAATTCTATCTGTAACATTGAAAATATATCACAATCGATTTTAATTCAATTTCAAATTAATATAAAAAGTTAAGGTGGTTGTTATGTAATCAGTTTAGATATGATTTCCTTGTTCCGCAGGAAATGTTAAAAAAAAATATGATTTCATGATCTAGGTAAAAATCATATTATATTTGTTTGCAAAAAAAATTATCTTAATTATTTTATTCACTTCAAAATTTGTGTCCATTCATCAACGGTATATATTTTGGATATTCAGTTTATCAATCGTAGATTTTAAAGCGGGAAATTTCGGATATTCGACTATATTTTTTGAAGTAATACTTTCTTAGGCGCGTTATGGAAAAATAATGAGAGTGAAATTTTAAGATGCACGCGCATCACCGTTACACAAAATTCACAGATTGAAACTGTTGTTATGATTTAGGTTACACTGAAAATAAGAAAATATTATTTAACTTTACATATTTAAACTGAGCTTTATTGACTGTCTTGTTGAATATCCTTGCCCAGTCCTTTTATTATTTTATTGTAATTAATTATTTGCATGCAATTTAAAATTCTTTTTTAATGATGCCAAAGAAGTATAACTTTTCATGCGCGTACATAAGTACACGCATCCATTAAAAAATTTTTTTTTAAATTTATAACAAAATAATTACTTCCGACTATATCTATCGATATCGAAAGTATTGTGTTTCTGATATAAAAATAAATATTTGTTCGCTCCGATTTCAAAAATTATTTTATTTTCTCAATCCGTGACATTCATCCAAATGAACGCGCATAATTCCAAAACTACTGATCAAATATTTATGAATTTGTGGTTAATAATAGTGGAGATGTTCAGCACTAGAAAAATAAGTCATCTTATTGTGTTACATATAACCACAAAAATTTGTTATTTCAGGATATTCGCCCCCATTCCCTTTGACTTCGAATTTTTTTCTTAAAATTATTATAGAACCACCGAGGATGTTATGTGTACTGGTTGGGGAAAATCTGGAAAACCTTAAATAGTCAGATATTTTGCTGAAAAAGTCATGGAATATTATGCGAAAATGGTAAATTTAATGCATATAGTAAGGGAGTTTTGAATTTTTTTCTGGATTTTCAAAATATCTGTGAAATGAAAAATGAATGATATAATAGTTCATATTTTAAAAAAAATAGTTTAGAATAAATCAATGTAAGCTCTGGAAAAATTAGTAAATTTCGTTGTTGAGATATAGTAGACACTTAGAAGAATGAGTATATTTTTTCAAATAGAAGATGTTTGAAAATATTTCCATAACAGAAGAGAACAGAATTAATTATTAGATACTCGATATATTTTTAGTATCAGCATTTATAAAATCTAAAATATCCAGTCTAAACAGTATGCAAATAAACAATAATTAGATTGTAATTATATGATCTTATTAGCCAAATTTCAGCTAAAATTGTTGCAAATCTCAACATAAAAATTAAAAATATTTTTGTGTTTAAATATTTTTCTTCTATCTGTTTTGGGTAAAAAGTTGTTGGTTCTTGGATCCATTGGATACAAATAACCGATTTTGTTAATTCACGAACTTGATCTTACTTTTTAGATGTAGTTGGCGGACATGCGAAAATTGACTAACTATGAACACACCCAAAATTTTATTTGTGCATTCAATATTTACTAGCGTTACAAACTTTAGACTAAAATTAATATACTCTGACATATTATGTATGTCCAGTTTTAAATTATATATAGACAAACATAGAATATTCTTCTGTTTTTTTTTTAAATTGAAGTCGGTTAATAATAATAATAATCATTTCTTTTTTGTCAAAAATAATTGACGTAGTATAAAATAAAGTAAACTGTATATAATTGTTAAACAGATATAACGGAGTATATTTTATTATTATAAAAATTATTATTATTATTAACTTGCTCATTCTGCTCTGAAATCTGTACTAGTTTTTTTATTTATTTATTTATTTATTTAATACAACAATTATTATTTTATTATAAAAAAAAATTTAATCAAGCATTTATAGGTAGTTTAGTCATAGTCCGGGAGGTAGCGTTGCAAATGACACAAGCATTTCAAGTCGATTCATGTTGGAATTGAATGTTTATTTGCAGACATATACTGTTATGAAAGTCAGTAGGCTCCGAGAGGGTAGACGGGCTGAGTAGCCATGGAATCTCTATCTATAGCAATGTCAAATGTCATATTCAGCTCACAATTAATTCTTCCACTCTTAAAATTTCTGCTGACTATTTTTTTAATTTACAAAATTATTGAAACGATCTCTGTTATTAATTTCAAGCGACCTGAAATGTATTTCATTATTCCTCTTGTTATTAGTCCACCTTGGGTGCGCCTGCTGAACCGCCATTCGATTATCAACTTCATATAAACTTTCAATAAAATCGAAAATTGATCGGCGTGAAATTACCATGAAAAATGTAACGCTACCTCCCCGACTATAAGTATTACTATTGTTCGTGTAATATTGGATTTATTTCAAGTGTCATTTTATTTGGGTTTTTGTACTCGAATCCTTTCTTTTGTATTGTCATTTAAAGGGAATTGAAACATAACATTAAAGCACCCTCCATTGTGTAAAATACTTTTAATTTTCGTGCACAAATAACTCAAAAAATAATTGTTTTGAAATTTAGTATGTACAATATTAACATGTAAACGGAGGATTTTTCGAAAATTTTTTTTCGAAAAGCTTATTATACTTCTTTAGGCGCGTTATGAAAAAATGATGAGGGTGAAATTTTAAGATGCACGTGCATCACCGTCACACAAAATACACATTGTTATGATTTATGTTACATTTGTAAGAAAATATGTATGTATTTATTTAATTTTTCAAATTTAAACTGATCTTTATTGGCTGTGTTGACTATCCTTCTCCAGCCCTTTTATTATTTTATTGTTATTAATTATTTGCATGCAATTAAAAATTGTTTTTTAATGATGCCAAAGAAGTATCACTTCTGATGCGCGTACATAAGTACATGTACCCATTTTTTTTATTGTAATTTAAGCGGGATTGAATCATAATATTGAAGCACCCTGCATTGTGTAAAAAACTCAAAAAATAATTATCCATTATGATTTGAAAAAAAAAAAAAAATCAAATTATGTGTTTTTACAGAAGAGTTAACACGTTTCAAATCATATTTATGGACATTGCACATACTAAAAATTGTTTAATTGTGCCATTTAGCCGGTTAATTAAATTATAAATGCACCACGAAATCATTATTAAATGGTTTTTAGTATTAGACGACATATCAAGACAAAGTGACGCTTGCGCTCCGTTGATTTTATTCTTTTGATTCTAATTTTCTCTTTTCAATAGTCTATCATGACCACGGAAAACATCAGAAATTAATTTTTGTACAAGCTTTGTCTCCAACTTAACGTAATTTTCGTTTTTTTTTGTATGTTTGTATACAATATTGGAATTTACATTGCAACAAGTGAAGATAACAACTGGCAGATTTAATTGTTTAGATACTCGACATATTATTGAATTTCATAGTTTGAATTATTTTTGATTCGCATTCATAAAATACTCTAAATATCCAGTCCATACAGTTATATATACACTTGTTAAATAATATGCACTATAATAACCAATATGTGGTTTTTGTATTTAAATTTTTCATCTCTTGTATAGTTTAAAAGATGGGTCAATAAACCATTGGACCCAATGGTTTGATTTTGCTCATTCACAAACATAAACTCACTTTTTATGCTAAGAATACGTCACCAAAATTTCATCTCGTTATCTCTTTTTGTTTTTGAATTATCATGATAACGGACGGACAACCGGAAATGGACTAATTGCGAGTTTTTTTTGAATACCTGTACCAAAATTTTGCGTGTGCGGTCAATATTAGGTAGCGTTACATACACTGACATTTGTTGTTTTGACATTCCCTGAGTCCAAAAAATGGTATTTATAGAGTGTTTTGTCTGCTAATCTGTGGAGACTAAATGTAGGTATTTAATCTCGATACATTTCGTCTCGATAGTTGCTTAGTATTTTTGTATTCATTTTCGTGACAGTATTTTTCTTAGAATCTTATGTTCATAATATTAAACCGCTTATCTGTTCAGCAAAGTATTTGATTAATTGATGACTTGCATGCGTTCTTTAGTAATATTTAATAAGAATTAATATTGATAACTATATAAATCCAATATTTCCCTTATTAAAGCAGGATTTGGATGTATTTAAGTATGCAAAAAACGAACACTGCATTCTGCCTATGAAAGAACATTGTTTCAAATTTTTATACGGTTTTTTTTTTTGGTTGACAGAACATGACAAGATCAAGAAATTAATTTTTTCAACGTTCTAATTTTTTTTTTGAAACCCACTAATTTTGGGTCAAACTTTTCATTTTTTATCTTTTTAGTTCGCTTATCTTGAAATCCTTTATAAATATGTTTAATTTGACCAAATTTTTAAAAACTACGACTAAAATTTAGTAGGATTATATATATTGCTCGTCAAAATTGGATAAATATTAAGGGTTATTGAGCAAAATTAATTATTTTGGTCTTTCTGACCTCACGAAATTAATTTTTTCGATATTTTGGCCAAATTTTTGACCGATTTCAATGAACTTTTTTTTGAAACCCATTAATTTTGGGCCATACTTTCATTTAAAAAAAATAATAATAATTTTCTTTGTTAAACTTTTATATGAAAGGTCATGACCAAATCCTTTTTTTAATCTAACCATAAATTGAAAACTCTCTCTCAAATATTATAGAATAATTAAAATTTCGATTCAAATATTATAGTCCATCGCTAAAAGCGTAAAATAATATTTTAACTATGATTATCACAGATCCATTAACGTAATACGGTGCTCGATTTTTGTGTACCCAAGTGCTTCCCGGATCTTGTTCTATATGTATCAATAATTGTATGTGTTTTCATGTAATACAAAATCTAATCAGTATATATTTTTATACACCTTTCAATAAAAATTATCAGCAATGATGAATAATTACAAAAATATATATCGACTTAGCTTGCTGTAGCTTACAGTCAATGGTCGTTTATTGTCTTATCTAAATACCTTTTATCAATATCATTTTTTATTCTATGTATAAAATAAACAAATTGATTAAAAATAAAAAACAAACGCCAAGTATTTATTCAACCATACTGTAAAAGGTTTGAAAAACTCCAAGTTTTAGTCGTATAGTTTACTTATGCTAGTAAATCATTAAGTGTTATTGTTCGAAATTTTACATTCTAATCGCAAATTAAAATGAAATGTTCTAGGTGGGACGCGAGTAAGGTCCACAGGATGAACTTACCAATGAAGAGAATAATAAAATACAGTAATTTCTTAATTATTACGTATATTAATATCTTTTTAATATACTCTGACATATTTAGAATATGTCAGAGTATATTAATTTTAGTTTAAAGTTTGTAACGCTAGAAAATACGGAAGTCACAAACAAAATTGTTTGTATAAGTGTTCATGGAATCACCTTATTAGTCTATTTCCGCATGTCCGACCGTTATCAAGATAAGTCTAAAACGAAAAGACATAACGACTTTAACGTGGTGTATTTTGAAAGAGAAAAGTAAGATTTAGTTCTTGAATGAGCAAAATCGGTTTATTTGATCCAATGGAACCATGACCCAACTTTAAAACCATAGAAGCTAGAAGACCAATTGAAATATAAAAATTATTTATTTATTTATAGAACTGTCTTCGAAAAAATGGAACTAAAATGTAAAAAATAATTTAAAATTTTCCTTGTGATCAATTATTTTTTTAAGTCGGTGCCCATTTTATCCTTTGTTAAAAAATTGATTGGTTGACGTCGACTCAGATACGTAATTGGTCTCAAGGAAAAATTTAAAATCATTTTTTAGTTTTTAGTTCATTTTTTAAGATGACTTATTTTAAATTTTTTTAAATCCGTTACATTTTATTGGTTCCGATATTAGTTATACTATTTTATTAAAGATTTTAGCAGAAATAAGTTAATTATATTATTCATTAAATTAATTTATCAAAAAGCCACCTGTTTTCGGTTTCATGCTAATCTTTTCCCACGAATACACAGACACATTATAGATTTTGAATTGTGTACTTTGCTTCTGTATCATTTTATTATATTCAATTTAAATATTATTGTTATGTGCTATTGCAACGATATAAAATACATTAATAGATAACAATTGGTATTGCGCAAGTGCTTTCTAATACGTAACATGACACAATCTATTTACACGCTAACGTTTTATAATCATATAATAATAATGTTTAAAATTCCTATTAGACTCTTATTTTGGTTCTTATTATAAACATTATCTTTTTGTAAATTACACTTAAAAGCGATTATCTAAAGCCCAAATAACTCAAATAATACTTAACCCATCATGTCAATATTGTGAATATCGAATTTCAAAATATTTCGATATTTATTTTTTTGAATTATTTGGTGGGTGATAAAATTGAAAGATTTTTACATAATGGAGGGATAATTAGACGATTTGGCATTACGATTTTCTATATCTATCTATCTTTGTATTTACTACGCATGTATGTTTATTCTGCTGTCTATTTCGAAGGTGTTGTAGAAATTTGATAAATTGGTATACACGTTCATCATATTTCGGAAATTTACTTTTGTAAGTAAAATTTTATCTACCCTTTGGGGAATATCCAACATTTTTTTCATTTTTCTATACAAACATGAATGATGCGGTTTTGTTTAAAGTCGAAATAATTATTTGTTTATTGCACTCTCCTCAGAAAAAAAATGGGTGCGTGTAATTATGTATGGTATCATTAAAACACAATTTTTAATTGCATGCAAATATGTTAAATAATTATAATAAAATAATAAAAGGACTGTAGAAGGATAGTCAACAAGGCAGTAAATAAAGCTTTATTTAAATTTGAAAAATTTAAATAAATAAATATATATTTTCTTACATTCAGTGTAACATAAATCATAACAATAGCTTTAATCTGTTACTTTTGTTCTACCCTCATCATTTTTTCACAATGCACCTAAATGAATATAATTTCAAAAAGGAAAACCGCGTTAAAACCCACGCTTTTTTACAATTGATTTGTAATGAAATGATGAGAGCAAGTAGGAAAAAATTATTTCTATGGCCCCTTCTCCCATTGATAGAATCTTGTAAGTTTATGGTTTATGATTTATTTTTAATTGAGTTATACAGCTCAAACATAACTATACAAAAAACTGGCATATTTTTAACCTAGTAACCGAGGTGTTTTTTTAAATTTTTGTGTGTATTTTAATTGTTGAAACGTTATCGTGTGAACAGCTATCACCATAATAAATAATAGCTTCATGGATTCCAATGATCACGATGTGTTAAGAGCCTTAATTTTATTATTTATTATTATATTATAATCACATAATATTAAAATGGTGTTGTTATATTGAGATCTATTGTTACACTACTAGAGCAAATTCCTTTCAATAAAAATCACTGTAGAGATAATCTAATTAATCTTTTGAATTATAGGGAAGCGATAATAAATGTACCTTTAAAGTGAACATGTGAATAAAACAAAATGAGTACGAATTCGAGGTTATTATTCGATATTAAGAAAATTTAGTAAAAGAGTAATCGAAGATAGATAGAATTAGAGTTATTATATATACAAATTTTGACCCATTTAAGTGAATTGTTTTTTGAAACTCACTACTTTTGGGTCATACTTTTCATTTTTTATATTAATAATTCGCTTGCTTTAATCCATATATGAAATGTGAAGATCAGACCCCCACTATCTCGAAATCCATTATAGATATATTTAATTTGACAAAATTTAAGAAAACTACGGCCTAAATTTACTAGGATTACATACTTTGTTTGTCAAAGTTGGATAAAAATTTAGTAAAATTAATTATTTTGGTTTTTGTGACGTCACGAAATAAAAAAATTTTTTTCGATATCTTGACAAAATTTTTACCGATTTGAGTCATCTTTTTTGTGAAAGTGAGTTTATTGTTTAATTACGCGATAAACGGTTGAGTATCAATTTTTAAACTCTTTTTAATTCTATTTTTATTGTTGGTTGTTAGTATTTTCGATCGCAACCTTACTTTTATGAGATGCCTGAAAAAATTAATACCAAAAGAAAGTTTTCGATTAGTGGAATAAAGGTAGCTATCGTCGACCATCCACAGTTGCCTCCTACCATATATCTACCTTTAGTAGTTGTAGATCTTTTTATTACCTACAACTTTGCTATTTAATTTTTTTCCATAGGACTTGTAGTTTTACCGGAAATCGAGATAAACCATGTTTTACCCTTAAAAACTCACTCCCTTCCACACTTCCCGAATTCAGATCGCCCGTAAATTGTTGTTCATTTCATTTTTATTATATTATGTTCCGTTTCCAATGGGTTTCATCCTACTATAATTTTTTTTTTTAACTTATAAAAATTATCGACCCTGGTCTACTTTATATAAACAAAAAATATTTTTATAATATACATGATAGCAGATAACGGCGAGTGAAACCTTTCTTTGATTTGGTTCATGTATGTCATAAAGTCTCATTCATTATATATGAAAAACTGTAATATCTTATCGAATTTATCGACAGTAAAATACAGCAAGTGTATTCTAAACCTTATATTTAGTTCAATATCCGCAATGTATTAATAATAATTACATCATAATTAGTAATGAATGTATTTTATTATACAGAACGTATCGAAAAATATTAAATTACTTTGGTTGGGCTTGGATAATATTAAATGAGATAAGAATTCAACTTGAAATAAAGAAATTAATTATTAATACTTCAATTGTGTGTGCGGTGTGCGTGCTCTTAACAAGCAATGTGCATTCTTTCTAGGAATCAAACATATAGTTTCACAGTACCTACTCATTTAGTGTAGCATTTGTAAGCTAAATTTTCTAAAATTGTTAATAAAGTTCTACAAGCAAATAAAGCTTTGCGTTTTTCAGAAATGTTTTAATTAGAGTATAAGAAATTGATCACGCGAAATGATGCACAAATTTTAAATTCTATCAAAATGTGCTGAAAATTTCATTTTACTAGGGATTCTTGAGAGCGAAATCCCGAATTAAGAATTATAATTAGCATAAAATATCAATTTTTTTTTAAATATAATTATTAATGAGAACTCTAGGATTTTTCGAATAAGTTTGGATTTTTTGCCCCAATTTCCTATAAAAAAATTATTTTTTTGTATTTTTATTAATACGTATTTCGACTACAAAATAGTCATCATCAGTATGAATTAGGTAGTTGTAATAATTCTGTGAGGAGATGTTACTCGTTGCTAATACAAAATAAAAGTACAAAAAATAATTTGATCTAGGAATTTGGGGAAAAAAAACGAAATCTATAAAATATCTGTGATATAAGTTAGTGGTAATTATGTTTAGAAATCAAAAACTATCACTTTTTTTATTATTAGATAGCCAGTTTTTCGAGATATTGTTTGAAATTTGGCTCGAAATATTGACCTCTTGTTAAAAGGATGTTATTTTTAAATCTACAGATCAAACTACACTTAAAGGCATAAATGTATCCAAATCGGTGGAAAAATTCTTCCATTTTTACGAAAATCGTCTAGTCTAGTTTAACATATCTATAACTTATTACAAAATTTGGTACCAATTTATCCTATTCTATCTAATCTAATAAATTAATTAAAAATGAATTATTTATTATACTTAAGTATACATTATTCGTGTTTTAGGTACTAAATGTTTTATTTACTAAATTATCTATCATCATTGCTTATAATATATATAAACTTATTATTATTATTATTTCAGTATTATTTATTTATTATTTATTTATTTATTATTAAAAGTTCTTTTGTTTTTATTATTTAAATATTAAATAACTACCTAAATGCTGACGAAACAAATAATTATAAAATATTAAATAATAATATATATGAAATAAAAAAATAATATTTATAATAATATTAATATAGTAAATTTAATCATCTCATCGTAAATAATTAACTGTAATTATCGTTAAAAAACTTATTTGCGATGTACGAATATGCTCACTTAAATAGTTATATGTCCAAAAAGTCTTAGGGCAAGTGCACACCGTAATATTTTCTGATGGTAAACGCACACCATCGGGCAGTCCTATAAGAAATACTTATCAGAAAATCTGATCATACATCAGACATAAATTTTAAGCAACCTCGTATTATCGGATATCATCGGATACTTACAACAAACCCCAACGAACCAATGAAAGTTCAAATACTTTAAATTTATTAATTTCTTTTTTGGCTAAAAGGTGACCTAGTTATGTAAAAATCTTACCGTATGCGGGGTCTAATATAAAAGTAGTTTTATTTAGTTACATCATTCTGATCAGAAAATTAGATGTGCGCCAGGCCTTAAACAAATAAGTTGCAATTTGGATATGTGTTTCAAAAAATGCTTTTACTATATTTCAATCATATAAAATTTTATGTACCATTTAGCCTTCGTTTAATAAAACTCCCCTCTCTAAATCAGTTTAAACATAATCCAAGTCATACAGTAAAAAAAATTGTATATAGTTAAAATAAAATTTAGGTGTTAGAAACGGACTGAAAAGTATGTTAAATTTTTAACACAAAATCAGTATTAACTCATTTATTAAGTGTTAAAATAAAGAAATATATAATGCTTATAAGAAAATTAGTTTTATTAATTCCAAAATCTCGAATGAGTTTTTCCAGAGCTTTGTTAAATACACACTAGAGCATCTCCTTACCTCCTTACCGAACCTCTCTTCGAAGGAATTCGAAAACCTATATCAATCATTCTTGAATTTTAATTTTTGATTTAGTATTTGTAAGATTAGTAAATAAAAGATGAGTTTTGATTTTCGAGACTTCTTTAGTCCGATAGTAAAAAAACATAATTTTTATTTTGATAAATAAACAAAGTTTGTAACGATACACATATCTACATATTTTTACAATCCAAACACAATATAAATTACGTTGCACCAACTGAACTGTGAATTTCCTGTATAAACAATCGCACACATTACCTTCTATAATATAATCTTCATTAACAGGAAGTATATTCTGACCGTTTACAGTATTCGTAGTACGGTGTATTATCTAAAATTAGTTATTTCATTGTCAAAAAATAAATGAATTATATAAAGTTTTTAGTTCAGTTTTAATCAACTATTGCGAATTATAAATGTCGGTGTGGTTGGTAACAGAGAAAAAAATTTGTTCCATGTACTACCATTATTGTGTGCGTAATTGTCTTGTTTAAATTCAAAAAAAAAAAAAAACTGAACTATTCAATCACTTTCTTTTAATTTCTTTACAATTTGATTTTTTTAATCATAATAAATAGTATGGTTATTACACGTGTCAGTAGATGTAGACACTTAGAGAGTTTTACGATACACGGGTGTTCATGGAAATATCATATTATGTCTTTTGACTGTCCATCATCAAGATAACTTAAAAAATAAAAATATTATTTATTTATATTATTTTAAATCACTTTTTAACTACTAAGGTCATACAGTGACTAACTACACTGGGTATTATTCTACCCAACAGCACACAGTATTCCTAGCTGGTCACCTATCCAAAAGAACTTTTGTTTGAAACATTTTTCATAAATTGTTTAGATTTGCCACAAATGAATTGAAAATTAGTTCCATATTGATATTTAACGCATCGAACTTTAATTTTATCCATATTTCATTAATTAACATTATTAATTTACTCGTTTTTAGTAAGTTTTGTAAATGTAACAGTTGTAATTTTTAATATGTTTGTTAAGCACTAATGAAGCGCTACAAAATTGAATTAGGAGCTCGATTTTTTTAGTAAAAACTAAGTCATTTTGATACATTGCTGCTACGAAATTATGCAGATAGAGCAATGTTAAGTAATAACATTTATAATGTAATGAAAGTACCAGAACTAGGTACTTTTTAGATGCTTTCAATAAATCAATTTACTCAACATTTTCAATAAAAAGTACTTCACTGATTCACTTATATGAATTATTCATAAACGAGCTTACTCTCACTTTTGGCGGAATCTAACATATAAGAAAATTACATTAAATGGTGCCTCAAAAATAATTTTCCTAGTCTATCACATATCACAAAATTTATATCTTAGAAAGAAGTTTATACTTCTTACTTGCACTTATTTTCGCATAAAATTATTACAGTGCAAAATACTGTAATATTGATAAAATACACAAACACCATTAATTTCCAGAATACGGGGTGCTAGTGGTATGAGAAAATGTGGAAAACCTTGAAAAGTCAGAGAATTTTAATTTGTGTAAGGGTCAGGGAATTTTTGTAATTTATTGTAATTATTTATTTTCGATTTATTTTTACGATGTTTTAAAATGAAAATTACCAAAACTTCTAATATCATGTATACACAATTTTTTTACTGAATATTTCCTGTTATAAGCCGATACACCCGTTTTCTTTTTGAAAAGCCCAAAAACTTCCAATTAATTTGAATATGAAAAACCGTAAAGTCTTTATTTTTACAATTTTCTTTATGTTAAGCATTAAAACTATGTTTTCTTACACCTTACTGAGCCTGAAACTTTATTCAGAACACTTAAACCACCTTTGAATTTTCTGTGCAGCCATTCATAATACTTTTTGTAAAATTGAAAATTCTAAATTCCTTTTTTTCCATATCAATACGCACATTTTCGTGACAGTCAGTTTTCTTCAAGTTAATAATAATCTGGAAACATTCAATTCAGTGTCTGGAAAACATGGAAAAATAGGGGAAGATAGTTCTCAATATAGTGCCAGGCACACAGTTTTTGTTTTTTCCTTAGTATTATAGGAACATAATTTAATAACAATTTCAAGAATCATTTTGCCCGATATGTAGCAAAAGAAAGTACCGGTTATTCGACAATTTGAAAATGCACTCATCAAAAATTTCAATCAATTTTGTTTATAAGCTCATATAAATAATGATTTTGAAAAATTCAAATCAATGCCTGGAAAACTTGTAACAGTTAGGGAATATAGATGTCAAGATACAGTAGACATATCCTGTGAGTAGTATATAAATAATCATCTGGAAAAATTCAAATCAGCGACTGGAAAACTTTGAAAAGTCAGTGAATTCAGTTCTCAAGATAGAGTAGACGACACCCTGTCAGAATAGTACATACCCATAATAAATTATACAAAAGATAATCATTATATTATACCATCTAAGCCACAATAATATACATCAAATTAAAAAACAGACAGAAGGTTGAGGGGGGGGGGTTACATTGATGTTGATGATAATAATAATGATGATGATATGATAACGGAGCGAAGCATCTTATATACAAATGGCTTTCTTTTCTGTATTATGTGCATTCTCTATTGGTGGTTGGTGGTTACTCTCTTCTGCATCTTATTTGTAACAATGTGTCTAAATATTCGCCATACGTACGTATGTATAGTCAGTATTTAACTGTAGTATAGATATAAATGTGGCGGAATGTTTACGGTTGTGCTCAACAGTGTGGAAAATTCTCAAAATAATGATTATTATATTTATTTGTATAATATAAATACTATGATGATGTAGAAGAATTTGTAGTAATTATTGTATTTACTGTTTATTTTTATATTCGACATGTATATAGCGTATATTAATTTTTGTTCCAAAGTTTTTACCTAGAGCAACAAATATTGGAGCTACAAAGAAAATGTGTTCGTAGAATCACCTAATTAATAACTCCAAGAACAAAATCGTTCCTTTCATTCAAAAATTTCAAACCATAACCCCAATTAGGATTGAATTTCATTTGTTTAAAAATCTTTCGATTAATGTGACATGTTCTTACAATCACTGTTGCACGCGTGTGGCCCAGAACATCATATATTTCCCAAGAGCCCAAAATCTTTGGTTCCCCGGAAGCTGCCTATGGAGTCCGTATAAATAAATAAACTTCAACAGATAGCTAGCTAGCTCGAAACGTTTATGACCAGAACTAAGATGATCTACATTTAGAGGCACTTCTAAGTATGTGTATAATAATTTTCTAAAAAAATCTTAGAAAACTGATTTTCTTAGGAACGTTTATAATTTTTTATGTGGCACTTTTATGATATGATGCACAATGGCTTTAGGCAAAACAATGATTATATTTTTCTACAAACAATAAATAATAATATGCAAGTAATTTTGTCAAATTACAGACACAAAACCACATCAACATTTAAATTCATACAAATAAATGTTAAAATGTAGTTTAATTCTTTATTTTTATTTTAAAGAAATAATACGGTTAGTTACGTGCTTATTGCGTGAATATACAGACGCACGTTTGTGTATATGTGCTATAAAAATACGTATGACTGTAATGGTAATCAATGTCATGTATAGGTTTAAGGAACTGTCTCCATGACCGGCGCCAGTAACGAATTTTTTTATCGCTTGGTTTTTAACGTATAATTATTTGAATAGTTGTTGATATAATATATGATGATTAAAACTGATTTTAAATATTATAACCTACCCTAAAAATTTTGGAATAGGCGTAAAATTTAACAGCTTTAAAAATTTATAGAAAATATGGAAATTTAGAAGAATAAAATAAAGAAGAAACTTTCAAAGAATATTCGATAATTAATAATAGCAATTCGGAAATTAAAAAAAAAAAGTAATTCATTGACAGTTAATAACGTAAATGAAAATTTAATTTATTATTATATTTATTTGGATAGGAAAAATATAAGGGTTAACTGATATTTATCTAATCTAATCTGTCATACGCGGATATTGATTGCTGTAATCTAAATACTTAAATTAATATGAAAAGGTGGAGACATTAAATAAGTAATCTATATGTATATATGGCACAAAATACGAAAATTAATTTTACCAATGGGATAATAAAACTTTAATATTCAAACTGTGTTACTTCAATTATCATTCGAACCACGGACCTTTCGACTGACAACCCAACGTAGTATTGTTGCTGTTATCCAAAAACATAAATTAAATATAATTAAATGAAAAAATTAAAAATAATTCAAACTTGTTTCAAGACCATGTGTTATTATAATTTTTTTAATTTAAAATAAAATTCGCCCATTCCCCCCCTTATTTTGACACATTGTTTTACTTACATTTTTGATGACCAGCGACTAAAAGAAATGTTCAAAATAAAATTACAATTGTCAAATATATGCATATAAACATACACACATTCAAATACACATGAAAAAAGCTCAATGTTATCTATTTTTTCGTAGATAGACAAAAAAGCTTTCCAAATACCTACTTAAACTATTAAAATAATTCTCAGTTGATTTAATACACAACTATTATATTATACAACTATTTGAATAATATATTATATTCAAGTAATTAAAAATTAATTCCAGTGTATTTAAAACTTATAAGCTTATTTATATTATCATTATGGATTTTATAGAAAAAGTAAAGTTGTCATCCAAAATTGATTGAAAGTATTTTTCTTATAAATTACAATTTTTCTTTTCTAAATCTTTAAAATTGTTAAATGTTTGTCCTATTTTATATTTCATGCTGTATAATGCTTGTTTTTATTGAGTAGTTATCGTTGATAATATCAAAGAAGAATCAAATAAATATTGGTTAAAAACTACAACCGTTGAAGATCTATCAAAATTAATGCTATCACAGATTACAGATAACTATCAAATGCCAGTTACTTATAAAATGATCGGCGTAGACAGTTATATTCGAATATTAATTTTTCGGGCATTATTAGT
Source organism: Chrysopa pallens (assembly GCA_020423425.1). Classification (NCBI taxonomy): domain Eukaryota; kingdom Metazoa; phylum Arthropoda; class Insecta; order Neuroptera; family Chrysopidae; genus Chrysopa; species Chrysopa pallens. The sequence goes on from CM035594.1 coordinate 18,037,314, forward strand.
TGAAAATATTCGTTGACGGCGTTGGTTACGGAGACAGTTCCATTTCCATAGTTTAATGATGGTTGTGTATTGAATTGAAGTAGGAAAATGTGAAAAAATTATATATCATCATTATTTTGTAAACGCATTGTGCATAAATATTATGATCATGTGACACGAGTGTGTGTAATTTAATTGTTTGGTACTTATTTATTGTTTTGAATACCGTTAAAATTTTTTTTTGTGTTTCGTCTTTTATATATTATATTTCTAATTGATTTGATGTGTTGATGACATCCACAATAGGCCCAAGCCTCTTAGAAGGGATGTTGAGTATAGATCTCTCTGCAAGACTAAATTTTTTCAATAGATGCATCATAGTGGGCTAAGTCCTGAAATCTCATTTTGGCAAGATTTAGCTTAACACGTTACCAGCTTTTATATTAGTGGTGAGAGTTAAACTAGATCAAAGAAAAAATGTTTAAAATAAAAATAGTTGAACATAAAGTTTTAAATAAAAAATATTTTTAAAAATACTGGAACTAAGTCTGAGGAAAATATGGTTTGTATACAGATTTGCAAGAACAGATTTTTAAACATCAAAATTCCCGAAAAATTATAATTTTCTAAGCTCAAAAAAAGCCACCCCCTCCGTTTTGAACCCCAAAACCCTTCAAAATAAAAAGATTATACAATCACCCCTTTGTGGAATTAAATATCCCCAAAACAGTTTTTTGGAGGCTCCGAGGGAGAAAAGGGGGTGGGATTTTTGCGAGATTTCTCGGATTCTACATACTTTGACGCGAATTTTGTAGTAAAGTAAAGGTTTTTCTTGCAATTAGTTGATGTACATCCTGCTTTTTATCTTCAGAATAAAAGTATCAAAGATAAAAGCTAGGAAGATGATGAATTTTCAATCAGTGTAGAATTTTCAGAGAAAATAAGAAAACTGTAATTTTTCAATTGAAATACCACAAGGTGGCTAAAAGAACCTGAAAATCTCAAGGAATTAAATTACTTAATAATTCAGCGGAAATTTTGCCATAAAGGCCTTAAAAGTCGTGGAATTTTGCTAGTAAGCAGTAAAATCGATTAATTAAAAATGAATAAAGTATTTTTTATTTGTTGGCAATATGCATAAAAATTACCAAATAAAAATAAAATCTTAAATACATAGAAAATTTATTGTGTATAGAACTTATTTTCCAAATTAATATTCTTTTACTATTTGTCTTTAACCAAATAAATAAATTTAAATATTAACACCTTTTCCATTTCTGTTCAAGCGGTTTTTTCTTTAGTTCGAACAATAAATCAGCTATAGCTACATACCTTCCCCTTTCCTACATATGCCCATCCTATTTTTTTGACTTATTCTGTACAATTATGTACCTTTTAAAAAAAAAAATGACTAACGAATTGAATTAAGTAAGATCTACAGTTCACTTAGTTTTTGGTATTTTTCCTATTCGGTTTATTACTTAATCCCAAAATTAAGAAGTAATTCCGGGCTGTTATTCGTGTAAATAAATGTAATATTAAAAAAATTATATATTTCCATTTAATTATGAAAAAAATTAAGTTTATTAATTACTACAAAATTTTTACAAAGAAAAGCTCTGGTATTTAGAAACAAAGAAAGAGCTTTTATCACATTATAATAAGTAATTAATTTTTATCATTCGCTTTAATCTATATGAGAGATCAAAACTATAGTACTTGTGGTAGTACTTCTAACAAGTACTCATATAATTGTATTTATAATTCTCCATGTACATTTAAACAAATATTTTTATAATAATTGGCTTTATTATAAAACTACAAAACGTACTTGAGAGAGAGACTTCAAGTACTTTATTCAAATATAATCAGTAATTTACCTGTGCATTCATTTTATGTCTTTTAAAAAAATAAATGTGTACATTAATTTTATGTATTTTTCTTTACATATAGATGAATAAAAAGTTTACTTATTATATTCAAACATACTTAATATGTCAGAGAATATTTATTTCAATCTAGAGTTTTTTTAAAATATTGACCACAGAAACTTAATATTTGATATAGATGTTCATAGAAACTAATTTAGTCTATCTAATTAGTCCATTTCTGAGCACACAAACAAAATTTTGGTATTGGTGTTCATAGAAATCACTTTATTAGTCCATTTCCATCTAAAACTATAAACGAGAAGAAAAATTCAAATACAAAAAAAAAGGTTTATTTCTTTAAAACAAACAAAATTGAAAAATTTTTTCGTTAGATGTTAGGATTCGCCACAATTTAAGCTCAAATTTAGCTACTTTTCACATATTGGTACAATATGTATACCAATATGTGACTTACAATACATATTACTAATATACACAAAATAACTGTATAGATTGGATATTTATAGTATTTTATGAATGATCATTTAAAATAATCCAAACAATGATATTCAATCATATGTCGAGTATCTAAACAACTAACTCTGTTAGTTTATATTATCTGTATACAATTGAATCATTTCTTTTTTTATTCATTTAAAAATCTTTTTATAAGTCTTTTTTATAGACTATTGACAAAATCTTGTATTGGATGAATATTTAAGGACCATTTATTTTTTGAAACGTCTTTTGACGGTTTCTCCAAAAATCACCAAATGTATATGTTTACATTTTGAACCAAAATTCCTTTATTTTCGTAGTGCGAGAGAAATAAGACTTTTATAAATGTACTAGAAATTGTCAACTGAAGCGAAAAGACTTATATTGACTTACAGGTAATATTAAATAATCATTGAAAAATTTTCAAAGTGAAAACGTCAAAATATCCAACTGAATCACTGGTGTATCTTTATGGACATATCAAAATTTAAACTCCCTTCTTAAGCCCTTGAGGGGTTGGATTAAATAACTTTATACATGTCCTATATTATAACATGCATCCTCTGTTCAAAATTTTGAACTTGCTCATTTAGCGGCTTGGGCTGTACTTTGACCGATGTTTCAAAATTTGAAACCTCTCTCACGAGATAGTATCCAAGATAAATTATCATACAATTATTTGTTTTGTTTGTTCATCAATATATAAAACTTGCTCGCTCAATAAAACTTGCCCAAATCGAATTTAGGTATTTCTACGCCACTGCCTACCTAATCAATACGGAATGTGATCGGATTGAATTATTATTATTTTCGGATTCTTGTGTGTGATGGATAAAAAGATCATATATATATATATATATATATATATATATATATATATATATATATATATATATATATATATATATATATATATATATATATATATATATATATATATATATATATATATATAATCACATAGTGAGTGCATTTTACCTTTTATATTGACGCGTGCGTGAGTATAATTTTCATTGAATTTTCTATAATTTTTTTTTTTGTTAATAATACATTATAATACTTAATCTCTTTGATTATAATGACATTTTTTTTGTCCTTTCGTTTGAATATTGTTACGTAACATAAAAAATGCTTAGTGTTTAGTACTGTAGCTGGACTCAAATATACATTCAATAAAATTGGGAAACGTGATAAATTTTGTTATATGTTTTCTTATATGTATCTATAATATAAAAATGAATTGGTGAATGTGTTATTAAGCGCAAATCTCGAGAACTGCTGTACCGATTTCGCTAATTCTTAAGAATATTCTTTGAAGTACGAGGATGGTTTTTACGCAGAGAAAAATTTCAAAAAATGTCTTAAAACAACACTTTTCTATACTCCCATGCAAACGATTCATAATATTTAATAGCCAATTTGAACTATAATACCATACCGTTTAGTTCAAGTGCTGGTGGAGAGGTTCCGGGAAGGCCAAACAACTGAGTGACGTTTGTCTATCTATAATATAGAAATAAGTCGCCAAAAACTTTGCTAAGCGCAAAACTCGGGAACGGCTGAACTTATCCAGCTAATTTTTTTTGTGTTATACACCAAAGTAGGTATTTATCGCGACAAAAATCTAAAAATTGATTAGATAATTTTTAAAAATACCATTTACTTTTCGCGAAATTTGAATACTTTATTTGCGTGCGGATTGCTCTAGTTTTGAACCCTTTTTAGCCCATTCGATCGACGGAGGATTCACAGTTCACCGAAGATCATCAAAATTTAAATATTCTAAAATAATATTTTACAAACTTTACCGGAATGTGTATTAGATCAATGTATTCTGCTACAAAAACCGTCAGTAACCGTCATCTGCTACAAAATTTCTCTGATGCGAAGCCGAGCCGAAGGCCGTCCCGTGGGTCATGAAGCCGAGCTACTAGGTGTCCTACACCAAATACCGGGTGTATATATAAAAATTTCGTGTCATGGGGGGTTTCTTACTTTTTTCTGACACGGAGCCAAAACCGAAGGCCGACCCGAGGGTTCTGGGTGGCTCATACCAACTACCAACAGAAATATAAAAATTTCGTGTCACGGGTTTCTTACACCAAATACCGGGTGACTCACAACAAATACCGGTTGCCACGACAAATACCAGGTGCTCCAAACTGTCACAGCAACGAGTGACCGGGTCTGCTAGTTTCAATATAAATAGTATTTAAATTTATAAATAATGGTTTAAAATATACATATTTAGGGGCCAAGGAACTATACAATTTTTGAATGTATCAACTAAACTATTTTTGATAATTTTTAAAAAAAATATTTTTACCTAGGTTCCATGTCACCTTTAATAGCTACGGTTCTATCAAATTTCTCTCTTAAAATCAATCAATTTCGTAAATATGAAAGGAGTCCACTATTTTTGGATAAATAATAGAAAATTTCCAAAAAGTTTTTTTTATGCCAGCTTGGATTATGTAATTTTTTGTTTATTTCTGAGTGTGTTCAAAAACTACGATTGTATTTAATTCGGCTATTTAACTTGAGCTTAATATAATTTTTATTTCCATATTTAGAACATTGGAAAGGGTTAGATTCAGGACTATAGCAATTTATCGTGTTTGTAAATGAATGAATGACAAAAAGGTTTAATTTAAAAAAGAAATAATGGTTGTGTTCGTATTCAATCTTTAATGGGTAATTTAGTAAATTCTTTTTATTTTTTTTTTTTATTTTTTTTTTAAATAAAGATAATATCTGAAGTACGCGTATGTGCTTTCAGTTTTACTATATTGAAATATACCATCGCTTTAAAAGCTCATTCGATGTTTGTTGTATTTGAAAAGAATATTGTATTTAGAAATCTGTGTATACGAGTTTGATGAAGATTTATGATCTTTATCGGATATCATTTTTTATATCTAAGTAAAATATTCATTTTAAACTCCATAAATTATAAATACACCATAAAAATCGTATATTTTTTAATTTTCAATAAACAAGAAACATTCAGTTCGGTGAGTTTTTCTTGTAGGATTGTACATTGTATTTTTTTCAAATATTTTTGTCCAACTTTTATATTTAGAAATGTTTTTTCGCGAAAAAATCCCATTTGCGTGACAAGATGGTAAATACCAAATTACATAACTTTGGAATTCTTATTTTTTATTTCTTTGGACAAATAAATTCAAAAAAAAATACTACGTATATTACATCAGAGATTGTCTTTGTTATAGAAGTCTCATTTTTAGAATCAATTAGACATCTGTACTAAATTTTATTACGATACTCCAAAATGAATTCTTTTATATTTGTGTAAAAGTTGAAATTTAAAAAGTAAAATTTTTGTATCAAATTTTAGCTTCAGATAGTTAATCGTTCGTAATTTGAATCTTTATCACCAGTTTATACTTTTACAGTAGAATTTACATCACAGAATCTTATGTAAACATTTATTTCTCGGCTCAGTCAAATTTACTCTGACTTTTAATTCATTCGAATATTATATCCCAATAATCTTTGAGAATTTTAGAATATCGTTCGACATTTGAAATTGGTAAAATATTTTTGGATTCACTGACTTAATGTTGTGATTAAATATTGTAGCCGGAATAACACCTCTTTATCAAATTTGAAACTATAAATATCGAAAAAATATTTATCAACTCGTCCCATAATTTCTTCATTCACAATAAATGAATAATTATTTAAGTCGAAAATGCAACCGTAATTTAAAAAAATTTTTAAGTGAAAATTAGACAAAGTTAAAAGTTTCCATTTTATAAAAATGCATTTTCACAAAATAAATAATACATCTATTAATTATCTAAAATTATTGACGTTTTACTGTACAAACTATATTTACTTGATTGTATTTTTAGATTAAATTCAATAGTTTTTTACCATATAAAGTTAATAATAAATAAATTAAATATATTAAGATAAAAAAATTGACATTGTACTAAAAAAACAGAAAACATAACCTCTTGTTGATGTTTTTATTTTTATAATTAAAAAACTCGCACACAAAAATAGCTAAAATTATACTTGATATAATGTGTATTACTTGGTAATTATAAATTATATGTAAGACTAGCTGATACTCGTGATTTTGAAGCGTTGCTAATTATATTGTAATTGTAAATAAAGTATTTGATGAGGCAGAACATCATGTAAAATTCCCTTCTCCTGTGTATTCACACCATATCGTTTGTATTAGCGCTGTACATCACTAGTGGTTACTTTACCAACGTACGTTCCACGTCCATTTTAGCTTTCTATTGTGTTAAATACGTGCTGCCACACTATAGTTTATAAAACGTGCGTTTATCTAAGCGTACGTCGAACGGACGTTAGTTGGTTGTTGCTGTTTTGTTTTTTATCTATTGTCACATGGATCAAACACTAATTTTACGGTGTATTTTATAAGTTTTTAGTCTAATATGAATGTTTTAGATAGGCAAACAAAATTAATTCTGATAAACAACTCTACACATCATAACAATTGATAATATTTAATGTTTAAAATAGATTAAAAAAATGAAAGTAGGTAAAAGTGAATGCAAAACCATACAAACGAACATAGACTCTTCTTTTTTGAAGTTGAAGCCCGTTAAAAATTTAACTTGGTTGAGAAATCTATCCATAATCAGTAGTTTTTATATGATGCGCGAATAATAATATCCTCTATCATTTTAAATTTGTAAATAAATATAATAGTTGTAGTAGTGACCTTCAGTTATTCATATTTACAAAATACATTGTTTTTTTTATGTATGTAAACAATTCACACATACATTAAATCTGTGTACTATAAAAATTTATTAGTGGCTTGAATAATATTACATACATTAGAGGCATCTAACATATTATTGAATAGAGATGCAAATGCATGTGTATATTGCAATTGTATCCCTGTGCTTATATACTAAAGTACATTCCCATGAAAATGAGTTTTCTTAAAATAGGAATTTAAATACACATACTTAGAAGCGTTTCTATAAACGTAGAAAATTTTTGTTCATACCTTGCAACACTAATTTCTGAAATTGTCGATTTTAATAGTTTTATTTGCAAATAAAAGCAATTTATTCTGATTGTCTTATAAAACTGAAAATCATTACTTAAAGGTATAAATTATATACCTATTAAATAATTATGCGGTATTATAAAAATGAAAAAAAAATTAGTTACTTTTGATTGTTTTTAAGCTTTTTCTAATGATCTGGCAAGTAAAGGTAACGCATCCGAAAAATGGCGTTTTGAAAAATTACTTTTATATTACAGCGCTTGGAAAACTAATGGAAGGATCTCAGTAAATCTTATACTTTTTCAATTGTACCATAATTTAAATCTTAATCAGTTGAGCACAAATCACCCTTGAATCACGTCCTAACCTCTGTATAAATTTCTTTGATAATATGTCTTCAAATAAAATATGCTTGACACAAATTATATTAATTTTCTGTCTTTGAAAGAATTTTTTCATTCAACTCAGTAGTCGCAAAGATTAGTCTCTACAAAAAAAATCTTTATCTGTATAATTTAACGTAAATAAGAAGCATTTATTGACATAATAAAAATTTTTTATTCAAAACATAATCTGTAATAGAATACTCAAAAGCAAAATCTATTTTTAACATCAATTTTGGGAACACTCTTAAAGTTTGTTTTAATCTACGTGCCGCTTTATTCAAAAGCTAAAAAGCTGAGAAAAAGTATCAACTTAATTTCATATAAACTTTGAAATTGTATACAAACTGCAAATATTTTTTCCTTAAAACTTTTCCTTAGAAATTAAAAAAAAAAAAAAAAAAACCAGTAGCAGCTTGTTCATTTTTCTTTAAAAAATCATAATATTGATTAACTTACGATATTTTTGGCCGAGCTACTACGACTGTCAGAGCGACACTTTTGAGAATAAGTTAACATATCTTTCGAAATATTTCGAAACATAGAAAGTTGTCTAGTAATTTTTTTCAGTTTTATGTGTATGTTGAAACAAGTTTTGATTAATTTTATTGTTGCATTTAAACTAAGAAAGTGCATTAAATGATGACCCTTCATTATTGATCTAAAACAAGTTGAAAAACAATAAAAAAAATCTCTGTAGCAAGAAAACAACTTAATTAAATGGTTGTCATAAAACATATATTAGTGGTAAAATTTTTATATAAAACTTTCACAACTGGAATTTAGAAAAAAAATACTGTTTTCTTTCAATTGACGTTGATTTGTAATATGTGTCTAAAGCCGGCTACACACATCTAAACAGTTTGTGGCAAGAATGAATTGCCTAAACATTTTTTACAGTACAAGCAAGATTGGGCGTTTGTATATAGGATTTCATTGTACAAGAACAAGGAACTTAACGAATAAAATACCCATGCAGAAACTGAAGGTTGCTTGTATAAGCCATGCTTGTACAAAATGTTTGAACGTGTGTACCAGACTTATTTTTGATTATATTTTATAATTGACAAATGATAAATGATTTATAAAGTTGCAATATTATCTCTTTGGGCTAATAAAGTACACATTATGCAAAACGTCTCATTAAAAAAAAAATCTCTCCATATTTGTGTTTTGTATTATCTACGAATCATTCTTGTATCATTTTGTAGATTATTATAATAGGTTATGAGTTTTGTATCAAGATTTTTTCTTTTAAAATCGTTATAAAAAACTCCCTTTTTTACGACTTTAACTGCCCGTCATTTTATTATTTCCGAATTAGTTAGACACGAATTAGCTGGCAAATACCGACGGCAGGAACAAAACTTTGGTATAGGTGTTCATAGAATCACCTAATTAGTCCATTTTCGTCTGCCTTAATGAAGTAAAATCAAAACAAACTGAGATAATGAGCTGAAATTTTAGTACCGTATTCTCGACCTAAAAAGTAAGTTCGTTCATGAGTAAAATAGGTCCATTGGATCCCAAATTTCAAATAATAAAACGTAGAGGAAAAGTCGAAATACGGTTATGCTTTAGACCACACGACTGAAGTAAAACTTATTTAGCTCCCTCTATATATTATGTATAGATGTTTGTACTCTCTCTTTCTATCTTCACTAACTTATATCTCGCTCTCAATTATATATATTCCCTCTCCTCCTATCTTCACTAACTTCTGTTCGCCTTGTCTGATCACACTTTTCGTCCAGCGTGCGTATAACTTCAAAATATTTGCTTTTTCAAAATAAACAACTTTGGTTGAAAACATTATTTTCTTAAATTGTTTAGATTCACTTTAGCTCAATTTATCTAAAATTTAGTTAAACACATAAAATATATAGTTATAATATCGTATTTTATTGTTCAAACATTGATACTCATCACTCAACCATATTTCGAGTATCTAAACATCTCATACTGTTAATTGTTAATCTTCACTACTTGTTTTTATAAATATTTAGTTCATCGTTAGGGTGAGAATATAATTAAAACATCCGTTATAAAAAGTGAACAATCAACAAGAATACGTTGTTGCGTATTTATTATTATTAATAACAGCAAAAACACAAAAGATAATAACAATGTAGAATGCATACTCACTAACTTTGCAATATTATTATTATTTTAAATATCACACAATGTCTACGTACTTGTGTGTGCGTTGTCTGAGTACTTAGCGAACAAATTGTCTGCTGGCACATCGAAATGTGCATCGTTATAATATTCTAACTTATTACAAAATAAGCACAAAAAAAAAAAAAGAAAATATAGTTGATATGGAAAATAAATTATGTAATAATGAAAAAAGTGATATGAAAATATTTATATAGGGTAAGTCCGGGAAAGATGGTCGTAGTTTTTAGGATACGACGGTATAAACTTCAAACTTGTGTTTTTTCCGAAATATTTAATCATTTGAGTGTAAAATAACACAAAGTAATCCACAGAGTCTAAGAACAATTAAAAAAAAAAAAACTTTTCTTTATCTCTCGATTGGTCATCTCTCCTGAGGTGTCTAGGAGAAGAGATACATATAAACAAAATTGGATCCATTTTCCCAAATTTCCTAAATCTAAATGTCTTGTATTCTATAAATATGTATTTCGATAACTCTGAATTAGCTAGTTGTAATGATTTTACGAGGAGAGGTTACTCGTTTCTAAAATTGGGGCAAAAAATGGAAATTTCGAAAAATCCTAAAATTCTCTTTAATTATATTCATAAAACTGGATCAGACGTGAAAACCCCCAACAAAATTGTGTATTTAGTAAAATAAACATGAAGATTCAAGTAGCCGGTACGTTATTTTTTTGATTTGATTATATATACATTATATTATATATTTTGTATGTTGAATGAATATTAATTCGTTTGAAATACCATAAACGTATAACAAACACAATATATAACTTGACATAATTAACGCATAGTAAAAACATTATTTATTCATTCAATGATTAAAATATTAAATATGCGTTCAAATCAGATAATTGTTTATTCAATTGAATTTTATGTCTCATACATAAATATTTATGAAAATGATTTATTATTATGGTTTTATTTTTGGGGCTAGTGAAATAGTTACCCAATTATTTGGCAAATATTAAAGTGTCAATTTATCACTCGCAAAATGAAGATAAATTAATAACTTTGTAATTGTTTTATACTCCACATATTAACGATATTAATTTTAGTCTAAAGAACACTAGTAATTATGGAATTGACTAACTGAATTTTGGTATTGGTGTTCATAGAATTTCCTTATTAATTCATTTCCGCCTGTCCATCTATCATCAAGATAAGAAGCAAAAGAAGATAGCAAATTGAAATTTTAGTAGTGTAGTTTGGAAAGAAAAAATGGGTTGAATGATAATAATCAGTCCAATGGATCCATGAACCAACTTTTCCAACCAAGCGATTCTTGTTGGCATTTTCACATCTTAATATTATGAATAATGATATGCACAAACTTAACGTGAAAACGGAAGATATGTTGAAGATTTTTCCCGGTTCTAAAGTAAAAATCAATAATTTATTTTTTATTTAGAAATGGTTTTTTTGCGAAAAAATCTTTGGCATGTTCTCCGTTTTCATTTCAAAATTGTGGATACCAAATTTCATTGCATTTGGATATATTATTTTACTGCATTTGGATAGTTATTTGCCTGCGAAATTAAAGAAAAAAAACACACAGTCTATTACATTAGAGATTGTTTTTATTATAGACGTCTCTATCAATAATATAACCCGTATCTTAATCTTAAGGGGGTTTGTTATCTTTGTGATACGGCCACTCCTCAATGTAATATTTTCTAATTTTCGCGTATGAATAAATAAAAAAAAAAAATAATTATCCTAATTTTGTACTCACAATATTGACATTTAAACGGGGGGTTTAAGTTTTTCTCGAAAAAATATTTCTAAATTTGAAATCAAAATTTTAATTATTACTTTTGAAATTTTTCATTTCGAGATAAATTCTTTGACAAACCCATTCTCATACCAATATTGTACATACCAAATTTCAGAACATTTGGATAAGTATTTTTTTATAGATATTTTTGGGCGAAAATTAAAAGGTAATTACATAAAAGAGTAAGCGAATTACACAGAAAGTAATCTCCTATAAGCTGTACTTATATAGGTCTCTTTTTATAATTTTAAGATTGACCAGGAAGTTTAAAATACGCCGACAATTTGTATTTATTGATAATGGAATTCCATATTGGTTAAATGAAATTTAATTTGCGCGTAACCAAAGATTATCATTAAGATTTATTAAAATAATCAACGTACAGTAATTATTTCATTTAATTAGAAACAATTAATAATTATATTTTAACATTCCAATAATAATAGTTAACTAACTGTACTACGCATGCTTCTTGTATATTATGTGGCTTATAAAATAAACAATTATACTAACTATATTGAAGGACGTTCCCAAAAAAATCTGTTTTCTTATGTTTTCTTTATTTGGATAATTTAAATATCTATCGTTAGAAGTGTCCTAAAAGTAGACAATTTTTTTTTGGAGCACTTATCTGTTAAAGATCGCACACTAAACACAGGGTTTCTTTTTTGATCGATTTTGAATCGACCGTATTAAAGTTAGCTACTTTTGATTGCTTTCAATCATTTTCCAATCGTGATCTGATAACGAGTATTAGATAACGAATTCAAAAAATGATTGAATGAAATTACTTTTGTATTTCTGCGCTTGGTAAACTAATGAAAGGAGGTCAATTCAAATCAATTGATTCTTTTCTTAGACTAGTAAGCCTTTTCTGTGTCTACTTAGACAATTGATTTGAAGGAGTGAACTCCAGTTGTGCATCGGAGCTGACACACTCAATTTTTTTTTATTCATTCTTTCTTTAAACAATACATAATTGTATAAAATAAGCTAAAAAATACGATGCTTCATATGAAGGGAAGGGGAAGGTATGCAGCTATGGTTGACTTATAAGGGACTATCTCAGTATTCACTGTGTGCAAACCAAATGAAAAACCATAGAAAACCATCGGTAAAGATAGCCGGCACTCGATATTAATGATCAAATGCCTCCCGAATATCACTGAGGAAGTCATTCGGTTCAGAGAAGGGGATACACTTGATACTTAGATGAAGTACATAAAATATTTAAATAAAAGCTGTAAAATTACAGTCAGTCGATGCAAGATCAAAAACCAAAAAAAAAAAATTAATTTATCATTCTATATTAAATAATCATAATTATAATTAAAATTTAAATCGAATCAGTGAATCTCATCCTTAAAATTGTAGTTATTATAATTAACATAGGAATAAACTTTCAATCAGTTGAGCACGAATCAACCTTGGGACCGTCCTAAATTCTGTATATAGTATTATATGATAAAATGTCTTTAAGCTAAATTTGCTTAACACAGATGATATTGTTTGTCTATGATTAAAATAATTTTTAGAATTAGTTCAGTAAGTAGTCCCAAAGATTATCCCCTAAAAAAATTAAAATCTTTTCCTCTAGTTTAACGTTAGTGTGAGAAGCATTTGTTAACATCATAAAAATGTTTTCATTCATAATATAATCTATAGAAATTACACATGCAAAATCTATTTTTAACTTTGGCAACGTCCTTAAATAATATTAGTTATAATAATGGTCTTAATGTCTACTGTAGATAAATGATTATTTGTATATTGAAATAATGTCTTGCTATTAAACTGTTTACAATGAATGCCTCTAATTGTCTATAAATTTGTAATTAACAAAGGTGTTTATTGTTAATTAATGTATTTGGTGTATTATATTACGTTCATGAAAAGGGTGTCCTAGCATCATATATCCGTACTGTGCATAGTAAGTGAAAGAAAGGGACTTCTTAATCTATGAATGGGCCAGGAGTATCTAAAATTTGTAATAAAACATTCACATTCGAGAAAATATAATTATTTGTTCAATTGTTTGCATATAAATTATATGACAAATTGCAAACAAAAATTATTGAATAATTACAAAAAATTACATTTTATTGAAGTTATTGGGTAGAAAATTGAAAAAATGATCGAAAAAATTGCATTTTAAATTATTTTTTATTGCTAATATAAATATTTATTTAAATCAATTTTGAGAAATTTACTATGTTAAATCATATACCACAGACTTATATGTTATTTTCGAATCCGTTTTCAGATTTTAATAAAATTTTGTGAAAAAAGGGTAACGTCTTGAGGCCTACTGCTCAATCGAGTTAGTAGTTTTATTGCTCGGGCGCAATGATTGAGGTTTATGGTATAAGTAGACGTATTTGCATTTCTTGTGTCTGCATCTATGTTTGTTTCACTGTAACTTTGGAACACAATGTCCAATTTTGATGAAATTTAGTTTTTCAGGTAATTTTCTGTGTAGTTTGTGGAAAAAGTTCACTGTCTCTTAGGGGAAAATCTACAAAAAATCAATTTTTTTTCTCTACATTCTAGATAGAATTTCATTATAATGTATTCGTACTGGAATTTGTATTTTTTGTAATTCTATAGAAAACGTTAAAATACGGCAACAAATTCACAAAACATTTGGTTGCTATTTTTAGGTTTTATACGGTTCATATCTAGGAAAACCAAAAATAACATTTATTTTACGATTGGACTAGTTTTTGAGACAAGGCTTGAAATTTATCCGAAATATTCATCTCCGGATAGAATTTTAGGTGATATTTTAAAAAATACGAGTCCGAACATTCAATAAATATTATTTTTGAAATCTGCAGGTCAAACTACACTTATAAACATAATTTTGTCAAAAATGCAAGACATTTGTTTATCGATTTGTCTTTAATTCCCTTTAATTATTATTATATTAAATAATAAGTGTTATTTGACCTGTAGATTTCAAAAATAATATCCATTTAATTATCAGATTTTTATTTAAAATTTGTAATCGGCGAGCTTGATATCAGATACGAATTTTTCCGATTTTACTCGTTGACGAACTTAATTAAACTTACTTTTTATGTTTAGAATACCTCATGAAAATTTCTGCTCGCTATCTCTTTTTGTTTTAGAGTTATCGTGATGACATGCGATCAATATTAGGTAGCGTTACAAACTTTACACTAAAATTAATATACTCTGACATATTATGTATGTCGAGTATAAAAACTCATAAACTTTGAAATATGTGCATGGGAGAGAAGCTTCTTCAATTTTGAAATCATAGACTGAGTTGATACTCGTATTATCAAAAACAATAATAACCATATTTCATGGATTTATTGTTCCGATATTTGATACAATGGGTATGTGAGATACGATAAATTAATGAACATCAATTGATATTCGGTATTGTTTTAAAACAATATATTTCAATGACAAAGTACATCGTCCATTAGCAAACAGACTGACCATTTTAATTTCAATTAAATAGAATATTTTAGTACTAAAAACGGATATATCCAAAAATAAAAACAAATTATTTCCGTCAATTCGTTTGTTAATTATAAATTTTTTCAGTTATAATTTATTTAATATTTGATATTCAATTTCAATATTAATATCAATTATCCGTCATTTGAATTTGAAATTTGTATTTTAGAAAATTAAGAGTTCTCTATCATGCTGGAATCTGATTAATTCCAGTCTAGAGTTTGTAACGCTAAAAATATAATATATATTGAACCACAATCAAAATTTTTAATTACCTAATTATTCCATTTTTTTTATAATCCATTTAGTGTAAACTGTTTAGATTCGCCACAATTTCAGCTTAAATTTAGCTAATCTTAGTCAATATATTTGCAATACTTATTATTATTGTATATGTACGTATAACTAGGATATTTTAATCATTAAAAATAGTTCAAACATTGATACTGAACCATACATTGAGCTTCGAAACAATTAACTCTGTTTCGGGGAAAATGACATTCGAAAATTTTCATTTTGGCTTCATATATTTTATATGCCAATATGGTATTGTAGTAGCAAGAGGCGATATAGCGTAGTAGGTAGAGGAACTGCGTTCGGAATGGGCATTTTGGGTTCGGTTCCCAGTCACAACCTTTTTTTATAATTTGAATTTTTTTTTTTAAACTTAGCAATAAATAAATTTATTATATATATATATATATATATATATATATATATATATATATATATATATATATATATATATATATATATATATATATATCATTTATCATATAAAAGTCGAAACTGAGAATCGAACCCCGTAAGCCCTTACCTAACGAATTCCTTCAACTGACTAGTCTACCTCTCCCCTCTTAATATTAAAGGAATCAGGGGAGGGAATTTTCGTTTTAACTTCATATACTAATATGGTATTAGTATATGAAGTTAAAACGAAAATTTTCGAACATTATTTTCTCCGAAATGCTTAAACACAATCCAAATAAATAATTGAACACAATCTCATTCCAAAATAAAATCACAAGGTCATGGCTGCTTCCTCTTTTAAATTTATTTGAAATGAAATGATTTATATTCTTATAATAA
The DNA here is from genome assembly GCA_020423425.1 of Chrysopa pallens. Classification (NCBI taxonomy): domain Eukaryota; kingdom Metazoa; phylum Arthropoda; class Insecta; order Neuroptera; family Chrysopidae; genus Chrysopa; species Chrysopa pallens. The sequence goes on from CM035594.1 coordinate 18,053,610, forward strand.
CCGTAAAATATTAAAAATTCCCCGATTCCTGAATATGTTAATTAAAAATAGGTTAATATTTATTTTAAGAAGAAATTCAGAAATACATTTTGGATTTGATTTAATCAATATAAATTTGCTTTGTTTACTCTGAATTGAAATGACATATAAATGTTTTAACACAACATGCACGGTTCGTCGACTGACCTACCCTGATGATGAATTCGATAAACTATAATATTTCGTTTATTGTCTCATATTATCATTGTAGTTGATTATGACTATGACTGTATATATAATATACTTGATAAACTCATAATAGAGAATGAGAAATGTCCTTGATATATTATTTACTTGTTTAATTTATATCCGTCCGAGCTGTACTAAATTAGTAGTAGTGTTTGTTATATCATTAAAAATCATTATCAACTCTATGATCTATTTTATCCGTGTTAGCTAATTAAGCGCTCTGTCACACTAGTGTTTATTTTACCAATGCAGTGCGTTGAAACCAACGTTCGTTCTAGCTTTCTATAAAATACAAGCAGCAACACTAGAGGTTGATATACAATGGACGTTCTAGCTTTCTATAGTGTTAAATACGTGCTGTCACACTAGAGTTTATAAAACGTGCGTTTATCTTAGCATAAGTCGAATGGACATTGGAAATGCAATGAAACAAAACCATTTTTTAGTGATTCATCCAAATTAAAATGTTTCGTGGCTGTATGCAACACTCACAGAAAAAAAAAAAAAAAATGTAAACAAAAAAAGAACCGCCTTCAAAAAATGAGGAACTAAAAAGTAAAAAATGATGTTACCAATTACCTTTCGCAGTTGGATTTTATCCTTAGCTAAAAAAATTTAACGGTTGGCGTCGACTGAGCAAGGTAATTGGCCACACATTCACGCGAAAAAAGTTTGTCTACATTTTCGTTGAAAGTATGACTAAAAATTTGATATAAGTAAATTTGAAAATTTCTTATATAAGCAAAAAATTGTGTGATATAAATTTTATTTACAATTAAACACATTTAGCGAAACAAGCTGTCGTTAAATAATTTATCGGATATATCGTTAAATAATAATTTGAGGATTATATTAATTTTTTTTCTCTTTTTTTTTTATAGGTAAGTGAATGAAAATTTCTAAGAGTTAATTTGAAATTCGTAAGTATTATTAATTCATTATATTTGATGGTCTGTTATCTAAACGGGTTTGATAATTTATCGATGAATTTCCATTCGTACAATGGACTGCTTTAAATGTAATGTTTTCATCAAATCGTCTCTTTAGATCGAATCAAAACATATTTATGAAGTAACTTTTAGAGCTTAAGGAATAGCCAAAAGTGATTCAGTATTAGGGCACGATAAGAGGACAATTTCGGAACGATATAGGACCTGCTTAACACGATTTCATTCAGTTAGTTCACATAATGTATTTAATTATAATTTCCAAATATTGTGACAAATTCATCTAAATAAAAAAACATTTTTTATGGTTCATTTTGTTTTATAAAATTAAATAAATTGTATATTTTATTCATATTCTTAAAAGTTATGAATTCTATATTTAAAAAAAAAAAAACACAATTAAACGTGCGCTCATAAAATGAAAAAAAAAATAATAATAATAATAAAAATAAATGAAAGTAAAAATTTATAAATATTTATAAACTTGATTATTTTATGTTAAACAAATATTATCTTTAAGTTGTCGAATCAATGAAATGTAAAAATAAATTGATATAACACCTGTGATTTTTTTCCGATACGTGTTACAATGATCAACCTATATACAGATAAAAAAAATTTGCATGCTTTCAAAAAAAAAAAAAGTTTCTTATTTCTTTGTGTGATATTTTGTGGTGACTTAAATAATATTTATGACTCATAATAATAATCAAACAATTTTTATATACGAACACACAAGTCCAATGAATCAAAACAATACTCGGATTGATGTCCAACCATCATCATACGATGTGAATTGAAAAACCACTGTGAAAAAGATTGTGTTCCAACAAGCATTTATCTGTTTGTATCTCATATTGTTTATGTAAACAAAAAAAAAAAAACTTATTTGTTTCTTGTGATTATTCAACAAATGCAGTCGTTTTACTATTAAATCTTTTTTTTTTTACTTTTAGTAAATAAATCACTCTAATCTTCCACTATTTTTCAACTTAAAATATTATAGAGCAAGATCTGGACATACTTGAGTATATTAATATCGGAAACCGCCTTTGACAATGGAAAATAAAGCATAAAATTTGAAGAAATATTAAATATTGTGAATTTCAATCATAAAAGCACATGATTAATTTTTATTATCTTAAAGTTAAAATTCGATATTTTTATGTTAATATCACGTGACCTAAAACACTACCACGATATGACGTCATTTCGGTAAAAGTATTAGTTGTCAGTTCAATCTACTAGCAGATAATTAGTAAAAAAATTTGATTATGTTTTTTTTTTTTAATCAATGTGTTGTAGATAGCGTTTTTAAATTTATAAAAAAGGTTAAAATTTTAATGTAATTTTATGGCAAGTGTTTATTTTGCAAAAATATTTATTTTTTGTGCCTTTTTTTTTATTAAAAAATCAATATTTTGAAGTACTTTTTTAAACATGCTAAACTACCCTAACGAGTTAATAACAATAGTTGATACAAGGATCCGGAAGTTGCTCCTTATTATTTTTTGGTCTAAATTTTTTACGACCCATCCATCCATCATTTTAGTGTAAAATCATTTTAATTCTTTTATGTAAAATGGATAAAAATAAATTATATATAAACTCATGAATTTTGTTTTTCAAAAAGAGTCCGTTTTCGATTCTATTGGTAATTTAATATCAAAAAAATGACAAAACACACCAGTCTTATACGTGGTTTGTTCGACTGTAAACCTCGAAGTCGATCGTAAAAGAGGAATCGAATAAAAAAGGTTGGTCCAACAACATACGGATCCTCAATATTTTATCTTTACTGAACACAATTTTATTGAAAGAATACGGTGCACGGTTTTTGTATATATAAGTACCTCTATATCCTGCTATATAAAATAATTCTCAATTTCCTTATTATTCATCGTTTTGCAATATTCTTGTTTTTTTATTTTATTATTTATTATAAACATTTATAAAATAGTTTTTTATCATTATTTTCTTAATCATATTCTTACGTAATATATATTTTATTCGAAGTACCTACCTAAATAAATTATAGGATTTTCATTGGCATAGTAAAATATTTATTTATTACTTAAAATTTTAAAAAATTTTAATAATAAATTCAGTAAATTTTATTTGGGAAAAAGTCCAATATTGGTCGATCTGTCAATGTACTTTAAATTATATTAGTACAGTAAACGAAATTAATAGTTAATATGTGAAATTGAAAACTTGATACTTAATCATTTCAACCCCTCTGATCAAGAAAAAATATATTTCAAAAGAGGTAAACATTTATAGAAAAAATTTTTTGAACATAAAATTTTACAAAAGATAAGCGCCGCTGTGGCAATTTTCTAAACAAAAAGTTTGAAAAAAACAATTTTCTCAATTAATTAAACGGTATTACACCGATTGCATGCAAAATTATGAAGTAGATTGGACCAACGAATCACGTTGTCCCATACAAACTTTGCTCACATTTTTTGCTCCCATCCGATATTGGGTGTTGAAATTAAACACGGTATTTGTGTGGGAATCCTTAAAAAACACAAATTTTGTATTTTTGATATTTTTCTCTATATTTTAAGGTTTTATAAAGTTGGATTATGGATTCAAAGAACCCATTGGACCTATTTTGAATATTTACGAACTTAAACTCACTTTTTATGTACGGAATATATCAATAAAATTTATCATTGTTTTTGAGTTGGTGATAACTGACAAACAAACGGACAGGTGAAAATGGACTAATTGGGTGATTCTATGCACACCCATACCAAAATTTCGTTAGTGGTTTAAATATTTGCTAGCTCTAGTTACAAATTTTGACCATAAATTAATATACTCTATACAAATATATGTACAAATTTTATATCCGTTTAGTATAAAATATTAAGTACATTACAAAAATAAACATTTATATAGACTAATTGCAATGCAAGCTAATTTAAGTTAAATTTGTTATTTGAAATGCGTTATATTATTTTTATAAATGATTAATAATAAAAATGTATACTTATCAGACCCTCAAGTAGTATGCTGACCTTGGAATTTTTCAAAATATAACGCCAACAATCCAATCATAATAAATAACTTACTGACTTATTAAATTATTAAATAATTGATTTTAAACGCCATTGCTGCAGGTGTGTTGTAGATACAATAAATATTATATTTATTACCAAATGTGTATCAGTTTAAGTGATTAAGTACATTGTGGATACTGATCGAAATATAAGTTTTAGATTGTTTTGCTTTATTCGCGAGATTATTAAAATTTTTTAAAGTTACTTTAGGCACGCTTGGCTTGCGGATTAAGCTGCTGAATGCGTGGCGAAAGCATTACGAAAAGTGTGATCGAACGGTAGCTGAGAAGGCATGTACGTTGTCCAAAAATTCATATGAATAATTATTCTATTATTTTGGAAATATATAGGAAAAGTTGGTAAGATTATTGTGAATGAAAAACTATATGGGTGGAGTTGATAAATATTTTATCGATAATTTATAATTTCAAATTCTTCTAACTTCCCTATTCATCTTACCAATAGGTCATAAAATTGATTGTGAAAACAAGCCGGAGGTGTAACATATTTTTGTCATTATCAAAAATTTAAATTTGCTAGAAGCTCTGGAGATCAATAAATTAAATATAAACCCAAATTTACAATTTTAAATAATCAAATAGATTTTAATAACTCCCCTTTATTAAATTGGAAATTACTAGTATCGTAAATATTTATCATCTTCACTTACAGTTTCTTCATTCATCTTACCTACTTTTCCTATATATTTCCAAAATAAAATAATAATTGTTCATTACTTGATAAGGACTATTTAAGTGGAAAGTGCAGTCGTAATTTTTAAAGTAAAATTAGACAAAATTAAAAGTTTCGATTATTTTACAAGTTGAAAAATAAATATTTTATCAGTTCTCGCATCACATTTAAACGTGATATTCAGATTTCCACTCGTGCATTTCCTCCCTCCTCATTTGATATTGATTAAATAAATATTTACAATTTTAAAAAATATTTATTTTAATTAAAAATTTATACTTGATACAATTATTACCAAAATTTTTTTTAGATATACTCATTTAGATAAAAAAAAATCACATTTCCTTGTTTTTATTGAAAGTAATTGGATTCGAAATAAAATTTAGTTCAAGGGCAATCAACTAATGTACAACGAAACGAGTACTTATTGTGTTTAATCATAAAAAATTTGATCTATGGGAATAGGTACTACCCAAAACTGAGTATGTAAAAATACTGATTAACGTTTTTGTTTTCTGTATTCTTCCATTTACTTGTCTCAAAACGTAGATTGGCTCTGAATCGTTAGTGACTAATGGTGAATAAAACATTGTAAAAATAATTCGCTGTTGAAGTTTACGAAAGCCATTTCCAGCAAAGTTATGTTTTGCTTTAAATATTTTTCTCAAATTTGTTCCCATGCTATTATTCTTAACTACCTATTATTGTCACAGCAATTAAATATTTAAAAGGACTTCAAAAAAGGAGTAGATTCTAAATTTGGTTGTATTTTATTTAATGTAACTTCAAAACTCCTTTCTAGATAAACTGATTTGGAAAACTTAATTTCATTTAAAAGGATATACACGTCCAATTTAGTAATATTTTTTCCAGTTCTAATGACGGGATCTTCTTCATTCTTCAGGGTAAAATCTTCAATCTACATTTTTGTCCTGTGTCCTGTTACCTCCCAGGACAAATATTGTTGTGTAAACATATAAAATTAATAAAATACACTCAAAAGTAAAAAAATAATTGTTGGATATAAAAATAAAATTATTTTACTAGAAGTTGAGTGAATCATATTTATAAATGGCTTGTTTTGACTTTTTTCGATCTGAAATTGTTCGAGTTCAAAAGTGTATATTTTTATCTATTTTCCCCTTAAAATAATGATTAAAAAAGAGGGTGGTTCCATAGATGAAAAAGGGATAAAAATTGTTTTCATACCATTCAGATATAATTTCATTGAAATAATGTGGTGCTCTATTTTTGTTCATTCAAGTACCTCCAGATTCTTCTGTAAATATTGTCTGTGAATAAATGGAACAAGGTGGCTACTGGTCCGGAAAAATCTGGAAAACCTGAAAAAGTCAAGGAATTTTAATTTTGTGTAAAAAGTCATGGAATAATCAGGAAATTTACGAAATTTTAGTAAGAGTCAGGGAATTTTTTTTTTAAAGACTTCAGTCTAACTAAGAAAATTACCAAAATATGCAATATTATGTATACACAATTCTTGCAACTTAATAATACCTGTTACAAGTCGATACATTTGTTTTTCTTTTTCAAAAGATCAAAAACCTTCCAAATAATTTAACATGAAAAGCCGTAAAGTCATTTTATTTTTTACAATTTTCTTAATCTTGATTAAAACTTGTGTTTTCTTATAAGCCTGACTGAGTCTGAATATTTATTCAGGACTCCGAAACCACCTTTGATTTTTTCATGGCAGTCATTAAAAAATTTAGTCAATTTTGTTCAAGCACATATAATGATCTGGAAAAATTCAAATACGTGTCTAGAAAATATCGAAAAGTTAGGAAATTTGGTTCTTAAGATAAGGTATATATTTTACTCAAATGATAAAAAATATTTGTTGCTTTAAAAATTGTACTATAACAGATACGGAATTTAAGATGTAGTTACCTGTAAACTCAACAACGACTAGTACCTGACTATAAAATTATGTATTTAAATGAACAATGGAATTATAAAATCAATTCATCATCACCTACCTAATAAAGTTTGTTGTTTTGTTGTAGCAGCCATGTTTGTATTGTTATCATTTATTTATTTTGATTGATTTGGGATGCACATTTTTTTTATTGGATAATCATTTATATTGCATACAGGCAAACTTATTTATTTATTATATCCGATATATTCGTATTATTATATGATGGTATTAGTCTCGTAGACTCGTGGAATTTTGGTTAGAATTGCGCATTTAATGGTACAAGGTATACAAAAAAATATATGAAGAAAGCCACCCAATGACCGAAATTTTACATAAAATGAGTGAAGTTTCTATATAATACCACTTTCAGCAATCGACCAAAATAATTTAGAATATTCTAGAACGCCTCAAATCCCAATTCGATTGATCTATCCGTTCAACAGTTATGTGGGGCTTACATGCATACATCATAGGAATATGGTTAGAAATGGCTTTAAACGCCGTTATCTGATATCAAATTGCAAATTGGATGGAAATCAATAAGGGAAGTTTAAAATTATGAATTGAAATAATTTTTAAATAACCATTTATCAGTGACACTTTGGTGATGAAACTGCAATATATATATAATTTTGAACATACTCTTGATATTCAAACAATGTATGTTATTTATTATAATTAAAATTTTTTAATATTATGACAATTTCCAAAGCATTTTCTATAACTCGGAAAAAATTCTTTATCACACTCTTCCAGTAAGGGCGGATATTCAAAATAGCAGTGTGCAAACCGTCACCAAATTAGCAACGAGTAACATCTCCTCGGAAAATTAATACTATTAGGTAATTCATACTGATGATAAATAAATATCTGGTAGTTGAAATACGTATTTAATAAATTAATTAAAAAAAATTTAATCTAGTAAATTGGGGCAAAAAATCACAATTTATTTGGCAGCTGCCTGGGTTATTCTAAACCAAATCATCAAATGAGGACACTCTGGCACATTTTCAATTTTGATGAAATTTGGTCATAAATATTGAGCATATTCTCAGAAGAAAGGAAATGGTTTTTTTTTATTGTTCATCTTGTCAGCTTTCATAATCTGGTAAAAATGAAATGTTATCTTCATTTTGCATTCTTTTCGAATTTCTTGTCTTTACTTAGAAGGATTGAAATGACAGTTGTACTTAATAATTTTTAATATACTCTTTAGTTAATAAATATTAATTTCGTAGATAATCAAACAACTTGAAACTGCAAACACTGGCAAACTGTAATGAAATAAGTTTGTTTTGAAATTAGTTTTAGAGGTATGACTGGCTGTTATGAAAATTATTATTGTTGTATCTGTTAAATAATGAAATGATTGTAGGTGATGTGTTGAATAAATAAAATTTATGCTACAACCATCACTATTATTTAATATAGAACAGCATCTAGATGGACTTGAGTCTGTAAAAATAGAACACCAAATTATGACAAAGGAATTAATTGTATTAAGAACAGATGAAATATTAAAGATGATGATGATGATACTGGATCAAATTTGTGGTCGATTTTTTTTTACTACGCTCCCCCCTTCCTACGTGTTTACATAAAACAGTCATTAAAATAGCTCCAAACCTTATGGACACCTTGCATCAAAATGTTTTCATTCGTTTCTATGATTACGCAATACTAGTTTATCAATCAAATGATATATAAATAAGTCTGTGAATGGTGTTTGATTTAACATAGGAAATTTTTCAAAATTTATTAATTTAAATGATTTGTATTTGTAATTAAAAATAATTAGCAATACAATCATTCTTACAATTTTAAATTAAATGTTATTTTTTGTAATTATTCAATAACTTTTTTTTTATATTTGCTATATATAATTTACATACAAACAATCGAACAAATAATTTTATATTTTCTAGAATATTAATGTTTTATTACAAATTTTAGATATTTGCAGAGCATCAATCGATTTAGAAGTCCCTTCTAGGTACTATGTACGGTAAGGATAGTCCATTAAAAAATGAGAAGAGGTTGTCAGTTAAATTTTGGACTAAAATTTGATATAAATATTTTGAAGCTATTCTCAATATAATTTCTCTGTGGTTTTTTATATATTCAAGTACCTCTAGGTTCCACTTTAATACGAGATAGATAGTAAACAAAAGTTTTGTATAATAATAATTGAGACAAGTGTTGATTTCCCATCATCATCATCATGATAATGCACTTGCTCTCTCACTCCAATTCCAAACAATAAAATAATACACTTTGATATTTAAACAGAATTAACTTTATAACTGTTGTTTATTCAAAATGTCAAATTGTTTTGTGTGAAAGGAATCAATAATTTATGTTTGTATTTGTTTTTAGCTTACAGGCACTTATATATATTTTTTTTAATTAAACCATCTTTAGGCACGCTTGACTTGGAGAGTAAGCTGGTGAATGCGTGGCGTGAGCGTTACGAAAAGTGTGATCGGACGAGGTGGACGGAAGTTGAGAAAGATATATAAATTAGTGAAGATAGAGAGACATAGAATAAACATTTATATGTACATACATATAGATGGAGCTATAGAAGATTTTACTTCAGTCGTGTGGTCTAAAGCATACTCGTATTCTTTTTTTTTTAATTTAAGCACGATTTTGTTGTATTTTCAACGCTATTTACCAGATTTCAAGTAACTATTTATAAACTAGCGGAATGTTCAAGTTTCAAGTGGAAATAAATTCATCCAGCGTCCAATAAATTCGTATTTAATAAATCAAGTCCATCAAGAATCGTATTTCCTTTTTTTCAAGAATCGCAAAAACTACGTAATATTATAATATACATATAGAATATTACAATTTATATACTTACATACATAATAATATTGATAAATATGCGAGTCAACATATTTGTTGTACAGTATTATTGTTTAACCTATAATGTTTGAGGTTTTTAAAACATAATTTAACCTATAATTGTGTATTTGAATTTACTAATTATCAATCGTAATATTCTATATATGTATGTTTTAGCATTATTTTCAGTTGCCCAGAGATGCAAAAAAAAAACAATCTATATATATATATTTCAAGATAAAATTGCATTATTTATTATAAATTCGATTATTTAAAACCAACCTAGTAATATCTAAATATTTCCAAACGTATTCACTCGTCTAACCCATGTAAGAAGAAATCTAGTATTGATCAAGGTTTTTTTAATTCTGTGATATAATAATTATTTGAATTACTTTTTTTTTTTATTGGTTTATTTTTGTTTTATTTTTATATTATAGTCCAGGGTAGATAATTTTTAAAAGTTTAAAAAAATTATAGTAGAATGAAGCCAATTGGAACCGTAAGATAATATGATAAAAATGAAAGGAAAAATAAATTATGGGTGATCTGAGTTCGGAAAGTAGGAAATAAATTTTTTTAGGAAATGGAAAAAAGAAAAAAAACATTCTTCATGTTGGTATGTTTTGAATTCTGTATCTGTGTATACTTCTATTCTATTTTAACGATTCACAATACAACATACTTGTTTCTTTGCCTTTCTTATCCTTGTTTTTATCATTTTGTTTACATAACATTTATCTCATTCTATGTGAAAAAATAAGTTTCCACCAAATTTCGTGAAAAAAAAAATTGTTATGTAAACGATAAAAATAAAAAACCAAAAACTTGGTTATTTGAATTTTTCACATAAATTATGAAGTTATATAAAAAAAGTGTGAATACAAAAGTTGTAGATGCTTTATTACCTACAACCTAGCCATTTAACTTTTTTCCATACAACTTGTAGTTTTGTCGGCAAATTCAGATAAACCGAATTTTACCCTTAAACACTCACTTCCTCCTACTTCCCGAACTCAGATCGCCTGTAATTTACTTTTCCTTTCATATTTTTCAATTATCTTGCGTTTCCAATGGATTTCTTCATTCTACTATAATTTTCTTCCAATTTTTTCCTTTTTTTTTAAGGCTTTTACCCTGGTATAAAATACATTCACTGCAATTATTATTTTAATATTATAAGAAATAAATGGTGAATCATCAGATCAGTGCTATACATGTAATTTGAACAAAGGTTAATTGAAATTATATTTAATTAAATTTTTTTTTTTTTAAGTTTAGATTGCAGCATCTATCGAGCGAGGAATAATAAAAGTTATTCGTTAATATACAAACCGTCTAATTCCGAAATTGTGGTATTTAATTTGCAAAAGTTTCCACTGTTTCTATTTTTTTTTTCGAAAACCCTATCGTGCCTAAAATATTTTTGAATTTGGGTAATTTGATTACCAAAACATGGTACTTAATCTTGACTGAATAATGAATCTAAACCGTGGACTGATATTTATTGAGAAACTCGAACTGAAGAAAATTGTTTGATACAAGATTTTATAAAGGCTATAGACTTGTCTCTATAAATTTTACTTTTCTATAAATTAATTTAATTGAGGAAAACCTGTAGACTTTAAAGTCAAGTTGTAACTCGGAAAAAAATTTTAATGTTCTAGATTTTAAATATATTTTTGAATTGAGGTGACCTCTTGAGATCCTTATGTCAAGGTTCTCAGACTGGAATCTCAGTTGAGCCAACTTAAAATAATATGTAATACACAGAAGTTGTTTGATTTTTATATAAAAAGTATCAAAATTATTTCCTTGAAAGATAATTGATGTCATTTGTCCACTTATATATTGTCTTTTCGTCAGTTTAATGTTGCAATTTATTCGTTGTCATCAACGTGCCGGATAAATAACCATTTTAGTGATTACGAGGAAGTTTTGTGTCCATTATTTGCAGTATATGTTGTTGTTAATCCAAGAATGAGTATCAATGTATGATATCAAAATATATTTTTTATCTTCTCAGAAAATATCTTTAAGAAATTTCTATTATTTATTTTTGAAAAAAAAAAACAAACGTCTAACCAAAAAAATTTTGAAAATTTACCTATTGCCTGAGATGTGTTATATTTAACTTTCCATATTATAAAAGATAAATAAAATTATTTATTATAATTAAATTATTATTATTAATTATAAAATTAATTTAGATAAAATGATTTCGTGATTTTTTTTATACAAGCAAAAAAAAAAAAAAATAGTTTTATAGTATAATTAATGACTGGCTGATTCCTCTTCGTACTATAAATACATGCACTAGAATATCAATGACATCGACTTCTATACTGAATCGAGATTGCTTGCTAATCCTTTTACAGACAATATAAACTACGTTTGTAATCAAACAGTATATTAAATATTGAGAAAATGTGGTATAGATTGTTAAATAATACAACCAGTAGAGGTCCGAATTAAATGTTTTTTATACTTAAATAGAAACGTCTTTATTTCACGAATATCGATTTGATCTAATTCTTTTAAATCTTTGAAAATGACGTCACTTGCTAGTATCTCCATACAAATTACATGTTAAACATAGTTTTCAATAAAGAGATAGAAAAGAAACAGCTTTGGAAGCTTATAACTTCTTAGTTTTTTTATCAATTTAATTTTCAAGATCGTTATCACCTATACAAATAATTTTTTTCAGAAAACCGATTTCACTTATTAATTAAAACCGCTTCTTTACCCATAGTAAGCTCAATAAATGATATATTTCTCGAGTTATCAATTTCTTCACAGGTTTTTTCATGAAATATGACATTATTTAAAATCTGGAATGTTATTGAGAAATTTCAAGATAAAATTGACAAATTTTCAAGCGTTTCGGCAATGAAAAATCCAATAAAGTTCAAACAAAATAAAGTTTTAATGATTGTTTTAAGTGAGAAATTTATTTAGCTTTTCAATGCTATTATTAAATTTTAGTAGCTCTATTCTACCTAAAGTTTTGGGATTTCTTTGTATAAGAAACGTGATAATCCCACAAAAATTTCGATGGAGTTTCGAAAAACTTTCAACATAATATTTTCTCTATTGCATTTGAGGTGTGGAAACAGCTCCAACAATTTGAACGTTTAGTTTCTGAATATCCTCTATAAAACAATTGAATGTTGCAAGTAGTTGACGTATGTTTAATCTCTTTTTAAAATGATTTTTATTTCAATTAAATAATAATTTAAGCACATTATTTTTATTTTTGTGAATAATGTTTTACTATGCAATATTTTTGGGTTTTATTTTTGTTTGACTATTAAATAAGATAATGATGACACCTTGTATGTTCTATACAGATTGCCACAACGATCCAAACATACACCATATATTTATTTAGCAATCTTGGTATATGTATTCAAATCTATGATAGATAGATACACACACATGCTCATATAAATTGTGACATGTGAGTACTTTTTATAATACATTCAGATAAGATTACAATGGAATACAATATGTGTTTCAGTATTATAATTCTGTTGTACGCCCCTTGGATCCATAACACATAAGACATTCTGTTTATGTGCAGTCACGTCCAAAGAATGTTATGACGCTCGCTCATATACACTACATAGTACACTCGTTCGCTCTCTTTAACTCAAATGATAACGAGCTTCATCGTTTAAATAGTCTGTTTTTTTTTTTTTTTTAATAATATTTATTATTATTTTATTTTGTTTTTATGTGTTATAAATTGAAGCACGTATTTGACTGAATCGAAATGTAATTGCATTTTTTTGCGATGTTTTTGACTAGCATAATCACTAGTAGCTCTGTGAGCCTCACTCAAACCATCTTGCTCTTTCTTGATTAAACAAACCACTTCTTTCTTGTTTAATCAAGAAAGAGCAGGAAAGGAAGTGCAACTTAAAACTTGGGAATTTCTCTAAAACGGTTGAGTTTAGAATAAAAAATTCTATTTAATATTTGTTTTATTTGAAGGTAGAAATAGCTCTAACAGTTTGGACGCATAGTTTCTGCAATATTTTCTATATATTTATTAAAAAAAAAAACGAAAATTCGGAATTTTTCTAAAATGGTTAACTTTAAAAAAAAACATTCTATATAATATTTTTTATAGTAATTGAAGTCGCTTAGTTTTTATAATTATTTTTAATCAAATTAAAGTACATTACTATAAAATACAGACCTGTTTATTATGGTAATGTATTTATTGATAAAAATTAATTTATGAACATATTTTGATGTTGCAATCAATAAAAGTGTGATAAATAATAATTTTTTTTTTTATATATTTATTTTATTTTATAGTGATTGGTTTTTCAATATGGTATACATATTTCACATAAATTACTTGTTCATATCTATTTGGTTCATGTGTTCAAATTTTAGCTTACAACTTTGTAAACAAAACCTTTTTTTAAATATTTGATAATATATTTTTTTTTTTCATTGTTGTATCGATTAATAATTCGGAAAATTTCTTGTATTGCTACAATTTTAACGTATGCTTTTCTTAAAATATCCAAAATAAACAAATGTTCAAGCATTTAATATGTTGAACTCATGAAAGTGATGAAATCACAAAGATCACCCTTTTTCAGAGGCGCGTTTTTAGGGGTGATCCATTCACGCTAAATTCGTGATTTTACCATGAATCCTTTTCATAGTCAATTAAATTTTCCAATTAGGTTTTTTAAAAATTTATTACGCCATTTTTAGTACTCAAAGTAATCCAAAAACGAAACTAAAAATTTTGGAAATGTTTTTATTTACCATATCAAACCATATCAAACATGAGATAATTGTAATTTAAAATGACATTTTTTGTACATGTTGCATGAGAGAAGCATGAAAGAAAATGGCAGATTTGTTTATCTTTGTCCTAGAGAGATTGTTGCTGTTTTGATGAAAAATTAGTTAGAAGAATAGATAAACAATTAAAATATTTAAAAGATTATTTTCATGTATGTATATACTATAGTGAGTGAGTGTATGTGTGTACATACTGTAGTATAAGTTATAAGTACAATACATTGTAAAAATATGGCCATCAGTCTTGGTATTGTATGTGTTATACATACGTAGAATGTAGATACTAAGCTAATACTTTTGTCGCTGAACAGTCGGAAAAGAAATACCTTAAAAACTATGTTCAAGAAAATCTTTTTGACTGTTTATTTTGTTTTTATTTTAAAAAATGAACAACGTAGCAAAGTTACGAGTCTCAACTAGTTATTGAAATTATTATTTATTTGTGTTTAATTTTATTAGAATTTAGATCTTTCTTTCTTTGATTGATTGATGATGATTGAATGTATATTTATTTTAATATAATTATTATTATTAATTTATATATATGTATAACATTATTATACACACAAGATATGGTAAATTATGATATGTTGGTTTATAAATAACAAAATGCCATCCATATCTGTGTACCTAATAACTAAATTTTTATTTAAAACTTGTAAGAGGAAATCTATTTATACAGTCAGTCAGTATATTTCAATGCAAATTAGTATAATGGTAGACCAGGGTCGAGAGTATTTGGAACCAAAAAATATTATTGTAAGATGAAACCCATAGAAAACGGGACAGAATATAAAGAAAAATGAAAGGAAAAATAATTTACAGGCGATCTGAGTTCGGGAAGTGGTGAATTTTAGGAAAGATTAAAACACGGTTTAACTCGATTTAAGGAAAAACTACAAGTCTTATAGAAAAAAAATAAATGGCTTAGTTATAGGTAATAAAAAGGTCTACAACTTTTGTATGAATACTTTTAGGGTGCTTTTTAGATTTCTATGGGTTCTTACTCTAATTTTTTTTTAACTTTTTACCATTTTTAAAGGCTTCTATCCTAGTCTATAATATATAGTAATTATAATAATAATTATGGACGGACTCACTGTTTCTATGGCTCGGGCCAAAAATGCAGTCCACCGCTACAACCCCGCATACGTATCACAAGACACCTATCATATAACTAAATTTTCCAACCACTGGTGCCCGACGTAGTAGTTTGTCCCTTCTACATCTCCCCCCATATTCGTCGCTGATATTAATAAAAAAAACCTTAAATAAAGCGTCCCACGTATTAGGCAAATGCCTCCTCCATCAGACACCATTGGGATCTGTTTAAGCCTCGCCCATTGACTACCGGCTTTTTTCGGTGTTTTTTCTCGCCATATTTTTCTTGGAAGCATCTTTCTTTTCGTACAATTATACCATACAATTGTACGAAGCGCAGACTGCGTCCAAAATATAGCGAGACGAAATACCGATGAATTCTTTTGAAAATTTTGTCCGATTTTGATTAAAATCTGACAAAATGTTCCATGTTTCAGATCGATTAGATTATTAAGAACTAACATTCAGTGTCGAAAATGCTCATGGGATTCATTTTAATCAAAAGGAATATCGAAACTGAATCAACATGTAAAATCTCAAAATCGTTGTACAACGTTTAATTAATTCTGAATCACCTTGCTTAATTTTATCCCAAACATCCTAACAAGTTAAATAAACGCTTCTAAAAAACTTAAATTTATTTGTTTTCACAATTTCACTTCATTTTTAGACTTTAATTCTTACTTTTAATGAATCGCTATTGTTTGAAATAATCTCATTTGCATTTATACCATTAAATGTCATAATAATAATTAAATTAATAAATAATATTAATAATAAGTTTTGTTTTTTGTTCAACGTAATATTTCCTGTAAATGATGATGATTCATCTCTATAATATTAATCATGCATTTATGTTCAAATACAAGTTACTTTAAAAAACTATAATATGATAAGAAAATTATATTTGTTTTGAGGTAAAGAATTAAACAAAGTGTAATTTTAAAACTTTTTATAGATTTATTAAATTATCCAGCATTGTCGCTATGTATTATTATTTGATTCTTTGAAATAAAGATAGCCTGGGCTAAATTGTATAGAGTTGTACAAATTCAACTTTTTTCTTTTCTTTTATTACTTGATTTTACTTTACGGCTTCCTAGTTTCATAGAAAGCTACCTACCCACGTGATAGGTTTTTCCAAAACTGGAAATTTTTGGGGTGGAAATTAATCCAAACTGTAAATTTATGTTATTTTAAAACAAGCTGGGATAACAATTCACTGAGTTAGTTGCGCGGTTGAAAATTCCCCAGTGAAAAGTTTTTGGACCCATTTATTTTGTGAATGCCGAATTTCGATATATCTTTACGTTTTAGGGTCGCTGAAATCTAAATCCAATCTCTGTTTGTATATGTCTTCGGAACATCCGGTTAAATTACGTGATGGAGAAAGTGGTTTTTACATTTTTTATGGAATGATCTTCCTACTACAATTATAAAAACTTTTTATTTAAAAAAAAACCACCTTCAAAAAAAAGGACTAAAAAATTAAAAATTCTTTTTAATTTTTTCTTGTGACTAATTATCTATCTCAATCGACGCTAACCAATACATTTTTTAGCTAAGAATAAAATGGGCACCGGCTTGAAAAGATAATTGGTCACAAAGAAAAATTTTAAATTCATTTTTTACTTTTTAGTTAATTTTTTTGAAGGTGGTTGTTTTTTTTTTTTTGTTTACAAATTTTTATTTTTTATCTATTGTATACAACCACGAAAAATTTTTCTTTTAGATGAAATTTACGCACTAAAAATTGTTTTTGTTCCTTTTTCCCTCTAGAGGCATCAGATTTGGACCAAATGATTCATTCAAATCGATTCATCCAGTCGAAAGCTCTGTGATAACTAACTTTAAAGAAAATACAGTAGAATTGAGAACATTCCTTTTTCTTGAAGTCAGTTAATAATCAAACGGATGTCCGTCCATTTGAAGCTTGTGGTTGAATTTTTGTACAGGAAAAATTTCTTAAATTAATCATAATTATCACATATAAATTTTTGATGGATATTTATAAATGATATTATTATAATGTGTGCTTTTGGAAATCAAGGCTAAAAATTATGAATCACAATTTTCATTTGTGGTACACTACAACATGCTGCTAATAGAAGTTTACTCATGGAATCAAAAAAACGCAACGACCCGAATCTTCCACGATTATTTAAAATTATAAAATACACTAATTTGATGGTGTATTTAATGTTTTTAAATAGGTAAAACAATAAAAGTGTTGCATTTTTTTATTCCACAAGTATACATGTGTGTTTTTTAAATTTGTGGAAAGCAGTAATTTTTTTTTACACCGGTTATTACGTTTTATTTCATATGAATGATTTTCCACACAATTCTACATAATAGTAGTTTTTTATTTATTATACATATATTTATAGTAGTGATGTGTCGGAAATCCGTATCCGCGGATATCCGAGGGAGAAAACAAATTTATATTCGTGTTCTTATCCCGTTTTTGTGCGTTGCATCTTCAACAGATCTTTTGAATTATTTAGTTGCATTGCGTTTATCAATTTATAAGTAGCAATAAAATACTGTTAAATATAATAAAACAATAACATACGTAGTGTATTTCTCATAACTCGATAGTTTCGACTTTCAAAACAAATTACTAACAATTTGTAACAAATAACAATAAATATCAATTTGAAATTTACGAATTCGTGTTTGTATCCCTTTTTGGTGTAGATACTGTAAAATATATCAAAACCAAATCATGAGCAGTACACTGGATAGCTCAAATGAGAAACAAAGTACTAACAATTTGTAACAAATTTAATAACCAATTTCAGATTACCGCACACTGACCCCAATTGATTGAGTAGAAAATTTAATATATGTATTTCTATTTTCGAATCTGGACACTAATGGCTTGTATCCGTCTCTGTATTTCCATTTTTAAGGATCCGACACACCTCTAATATGTTGGTACTAGACTGAATATTCCTACCATGTTCTAATAATACAATTTGTAATGTTTGTTTGTAAATAATTCAATGTCACTTATTAAAATCAAGGTCAACGCTAATAATCATCAACATACACCACTCATCAGCCAGTTCTAATTTATTTCATATAAAATTCAATTTCAATGATTTTATTTTTATTAAAAATTTGCTTATATTTATTTAATTTGTAATTGGTATCATTAAATTTTATATTTATAAATAATTTTGTAAATTGTTATATCTCTGAATGTAGACTAGCTGTTTTATCCGTGCATAGTTAAGAGTTTTCAGTTTTCAATTTAAATGGAACTCCTTTTAGAGAAAAATTGACATTCAATTTAAATTAAAATTATTCTTCTGAAAGTATATTTCTAGTAAAACACTTAGGCGCCCTACCTTTGTTATTTTTCATAATAGCCAAAAGTGCTAAACGACGAAAGGTTTATAACGCTCATATTTTTATTTAAACATTTGTTTCTTACACTCATTCTTTTTGAATATACTTAGTAAAAAGAATTTTTTATACTCAACTTACATAATATTTCATAATATATTGTCAAAAAATCTCAAAATCTAGCTACTACTAACACCATATAGCATTCCAGTAATTCAGTTTCAACCATGAGTACTGTGACACCGTTGCACTGTATTATCGACAGTCACGTCAATATCCAATTCAATTGACTATAGTTTCAGCTGTTTGGAATTTTTCTATAATATATTAATTGATATTCTTTTCAAAATTATTTATTTTTGTTACAGAGAAATATATTTTATTGATTCATTTCTTTTGTAATTAATTGTCTCTGATATTTATTTAATGCCACGGGTAAAAGCTAGTAAAACCATTCCAAACAATGAAATTCAAACATATGTTGAGTATCTTAACAATTAACTCTATTAGTTATCTTCCCTTGTTTTATTTTAATTTTTATCATCCCCTCTATTCCAAAGTCAGAAAGTTTCAAAATGAAACCCTAAAACCTTTTTTAATGTACTGTCTATGGAGTACACATAGAAAATGACTTAAATGTGGTGGGAAATGGTTCTTAGTCTACCACCGTGTGACTTAATATGTATTTTGAATTCAGCTTAAAGAAGGTCCCTCGTTAGTTATAGAAAACAAATAAATTGGTAAATAATGATTTATCCAAATTTTTATTATGTTCTAGTTGACGAGACTTATTATATAGAGCAAAAGTTTTGGGTACATTGTCGATCAATTAAGAGAGTAATAATTAATTAAAAATGCACTAATAATCTTAATTAACAAACTTCTTTTAATGTTCTTTAGTGTAATTATAATTAAAATTGTTCGGCAAGGGGTCCAAATTTTTGTTTTATATAATCATATGTTTCGTAATCTATTCGGATTATCATCTACTAAATTATTTTATCTATTACTGTCGAGGGATCGTTCTTAAAACCGATGAAAACAGATAAATATTGATATTTGATTTTTTCAAGCTATAACAACGTATGGTTTAAATTTAAGAATACATTTCGAATAGGAAATATCTTTCTTTTAAATATTTAATAAATAAAAAAATCTTTGAGAAAATGGTGGAGGAATAATAAAATATATTTCAGGTCGCTTGAAATTAATAATAGAGATAGATTCAATAATGTAGTAAATTAAAAACAAAAATAGTTAGCAGTATATTTAGCTCAATATGACATTTGATTGCCTTAGATTACAAGGCTACACAGCATAAATTTTTATCCCGCCCGTCCACTCTCTCGGAGCTTGCTGACTTTCATAACAGTGAATAGTTTTCTCAAAATGAATAGTTTTTTGTATGACTGCTAATAAACATTCAATTCCAACTTGAATTAATCGACTTGAAATGATTGTGTCATTTGTAAAGCTATCTCCCAGACTATTGTATAAAACAATTTATTAAAATTTAAATGATTGTTTATCGACGACGGTTTAAATAAATCATCCTGTAAAATCTGATGATTCGAGAGTACTTTGACACGTTATTTCATTTATTTATTTATAATAATAAAAACATTTGGATGCATATATTTTGCGTTTTAAATATAGATCACAAAAATGCATTTGGTTCCGTTTAGTACATCGTATGTGTGTTAGTTTGTTAAATGGTTTTTTTTTTTTTTATTTACATATTTTAATATTATCATTTTAAATATGATGCGAGCGAGCGAGACTCATACTATTGGGCATGGTATTCAATATAGCAAGCGGTAGATGAATGTATTTCAATATATTAAAAACATAAATGTACATAACTTGGGTGGTATGCCCATTATTTATTAAATACTGGAACACGTACTTTTCGTGGATATCAACAAAAATGTTAATTCGTTTATATGTACTTTACGGTCAAATGTAATTGATTTTCTATATCTATATGATTCTAAGCTTATGGGTAGCGTTCATATGGAAAACGGTATGGAATCGATTGACGCGCCGTGAATGATAAAAAATGTGGTCAAATATAATTTATTTTTTATATCTATATGATTCTAAACTAATGGGTAGCGTTCATATCGAAGGAGAGAGGTATTGAATCGATTGACGCAACGTCAGTGATAAAAAATGTGTAATAAAACATTCGTTTTGTTCTTGGATGTGATACAAACCTTATTAAAATGCATGTAAATTGTAGTTGTGGTGTTGTTTATTGTAAAAAACATAAAAAATAGAAGAAAATTTGAAATACAAAAAATGTTCATTTTTTTTTGAAACTTATTTGAAAAATGATTATTTATTTGGTTTTACATTCACGTTCATTTCTTTATTCTTGATGTTTGTAACGTTGGAATATTATGAATATAAAAATGCATATTGTAGATACCCATTTTTATTTATTCTAAAAGAATTTAAACTTGATGTATAACACGACAGTTGTAAAAAAATAATATTTCTAAGCTATATGAAAATTATTCATTTTAGTGTATGAACAAAATGCATTTAAATATAAATGATTATTTTCATTATCTATTATAACAAGATGTTAAAATAAATTTAGAAAAAAAATTGAAACTGCTATAAAAGATTCTGAATTAATATATAAATAAAGTAATCTTTACAACAAACTAGGCTACAACGAAGTGGTTCCATATTAATTTTAAGAAAATTCCAGTAGTAATTGGAGACAGTGGACCAAAAAACTTATTTTAGTGATTAAATTTCATTGAATTGAAAAATTTTGGCACGCATTGTCAGTGGTAATTAATTGATCACAAAAAAATTACTTATTGAAGTTTATAATTTAAAATTATTGTTTACTTTTTAGTTAGTTTTTTTTTTTTTTTTTAAATTGGTTCATTTTTATGAAAAATTTTTATTTTTACTTTTGAATGTTGCATATAACTACCAATTTTTTTTAATTGGATGAAAGTTATTCATCAAAAATTGTTTTTGTAACCCCCCCCTTCCGCTTATTGAATTTCAAAATAATATGGGACTACTTTAAAAGTTCCACGGAATCTAACGGTATAGGAATTTTTACAAGGTTCCATAAATAAAGGAGCTAAGTGCGTACAAATATATATCTATATATTAATACTTGGAGCAAATACTTCATAACTTTTTACGAAAATTGGACTGACGGAAAAATGTGAAATTTGGAACACTTATAGTTATATAGATAAGGGCTGGAGAATGCTAATATTTTTTCAAAATTATGCATAAAAAATACATTAAATCAATAAAATACACAATACACACATATATAATAGCAGTAGATTATATTAGACACACTACCATATGCACGCATATATACTCTTTTGTTTAATATATTCATATATAATGTTTTGTTTAAAGGCAGTGAAATTCATCTTTGAGTTTTTTGAAATCGGTTAAAAATAAAAATACAATCGATAATATTCGAATTAAATAATATTTCTAGTTTTCTTTTAATATATCACACACTATAAGTAATTTAAATTAGTAAAAGAATTTTACATGAAAACTATTTTCGGTAATTAATATAACGTTTATTTAAAAAACCATATTTTTTTTAAAATTTTTAATAGCGTGACTCACGATTGTATCAACATCTCAAAATGGTTATATTGGATGTTTGTATTATTTTAAAACTAAGCTAATTTTTTGTACTTAATTTAAAATATATTTTTAAAATTATTTTTGGTCAATTTAAATAATTATCTGTAATCTAATTATTTATTAATTAACCTACAAAAAAAAAAAAAGCATTATTAAGATTTTCAATTGGTAAATAAAATTTTAACACATTGGTTTTTTGTATACTATAAATAAACCACAATTGGTTTTATAAGTTTGTTTTTATGTCGTAATGTATATTACACAGATAAATTTTTCGCCATGTTTAACATAATTTTTTATAACCCACAAATATTAAAAAAAAAAAAAAAACTATTTTGTAATGTATCATATAAATAAATATACGTAGCAAGTTTTATCTATATCACTGTTTGAGTGATGTATGAAATTATGAAAATAAAAACCAAGTGGGTAACGAGAAGACAAGAATTAAAGCCTTTACTCCTGTTATGTTTATTTATCACATTATTGACACTAGTTCAAATTATTTTTTTAAATTCAAATAATATTGATTATATTTTTTTAAATTCTTCAGATTGTTTGGCTAAAAATTTGTGTGTTAATTTGTCGTTTTTTTTTAGTTACTTAATTTTTAATATGAAATCATTGAAGATAACAATTAACAGAGTGAATTGTTTACATACTCGAAATATGATTGAATTTCATTGTTTGGACTGTTTTTAATTAGCATTCATAAAATACTATCAATACCCAGTTTATGAAATTAATATGTATTGTTATTACCTATATGTGCTTATTATCTAAAATTACCTATATGTGCTTATTATCTAAAAATTCTGGAGAACTCATCTATCTATTATAGTTTAAAAGTTCGAACAAAGATCCATTAGATCCAATGGACCGATATACGTCACCAAAATAATTGTATATTAGCTCGTTATCCCTTTTTGTTTTTGAGTTATCGTGATGACGGTTGGACTGAGCTGGAAATGGGCTAATTAGATGTTGTGTTGAACACCTATACCAAAATTTTGTTTGTGTAGTCAACATTAGGTAGCGTTACAAAGCTTAGACTAATTAATATACTCTGACATATTATATATGTCGAATATATATAAGAAAAAAGTGTTATAATTATATAAAATGGTTAACTAACCTCACTTTATTCACCTAATAAGTTTGCTACATAAAAACTTTCTGCTCTTATTGAAGTTAAGACTGAAATTTCTTCTTGACTGAAATTTAAATAAATGAAGTTAAGACTGTTAGTACTTGACTGAAATTTAAATAAATGATGTAAAATAATTTTCCTGATAAGCATATTTATTTATTTTAAATAAATTACATAACCTTTGTATTGAAACTCAAATAATAATTAAGTTAACACTGATTTTGTGTTAAACATTCAATATAATTTTGTGTGTTTGATAATGAACATTGTATTTAGATACATTTTTAAGCTCCTTTCAGTAACGATGTTAATAATAATACGCTCATCTAGAACAACTATGTATTAAAACATAAACATTATGTTAGTTTTGCATAAAACATTGAAGCCATCATCACAGCCATGTAAATATAATATTTATGTTTTGGTGTAATGTGTACTCATTTGTGCGGTTTTGTATGTAATTATATCATTTACGTCATTTTATTTAAATTGTATATATGTGTTTTTAGAATGTTGTACCAAATGATGCTAACCACATATGCTGAACCATAATCACATTGATTTTACCTTGTACCATAATCATTTGTCCTAACCAAGTGTATTAGGTTGGGTGTCCATAAGCATATCATATCTATACTAATATTATAAAGAGGATACATTTGTATTTTTGTATTTAATGAATAGTGATGAGCATAATTGTTCTTGCTCTTGCAACAACAAACAAGGCAAGGGACAACGTTATACACGCCCCCCAGTACCAAGATCGAACAAGCAAGATCAAAACTGAGTATGCAAGATCTAAATTAAATGCAAGACTTTTTGTAGTACAGGAACGATTTGTATTTCTTAGTTTGCTTTATTAAAATTTAATAGTAAATATTAAAGAAAATACAAAGAAGCTTCATGTTGAAGTGATGCCTTTTATACGTTGTATTAAAATACATTAGTATGTATTATATAGACATGTTCGATTTATACAGAAACAAACAACTATAAACATAGTGCTCAGTTCAAAATCATAACAAACAAACGGAGCTATAGAAGAGTACGTATGCAAAATGCAACTAGACATAATAATAATCAGTTCTACATTGCGTAAAACGCATTAGTTATCCCTTTAATCAGAAAGTTACAGTAATAGGGTTTGTAGTTATTACAAATTTATGACTCTGCAGAGTTCAATCATAATAAGATGCAACCATGCATCTTATTATGATTGCAATGAAATAAAGTGTTTTAAGAGATAACTATTCATTGTGAGTTAATAATAATTTTTACCTTTAATAATCTTCAAAATGATAATACATGGAAAAATTAATAAAATAAACGTAACTATCAGACGAAATATGCGAGACCAAGACCAAAGACTGATTTGAAAAAATCTTTCACGGTTGGGAAGCTACGCGGGTGAAACCACGTGACTTCTGCTAGTCATTTATGAAAACTCATCTGAAAATTAGTATACAGCTTAATTATGATGTGCATTTGTTTTTTCATCCATGAAAGATTCTGAAGAAATCCACAAAATTTATTTTTTTAAAAATAATTTTCAGGTTGCCAGACAACGAACCATTTGCTTTTATCACGAAATAAATAAAACATTATACTCATTATGACACTGACACATATATGAGAGGTGTGTATTATTTTACACACACTACTATACACACGCGTATTAACTCTTGTTTAGTGTTTTGTTTAAAGGCACGCATGTATACTGTTTTTTTAAAGGGAGAGATTCATTTTTGAGTTAATATGTTCGAATTTCGACCGCTGTAACGGGGTTTTAGTACATCCTAATTTGGGAAACGCAGGGTACCTTAGCTAGTATAATATATACGAATAAAGTGAAGAAATGAAAAATCGTTATAAAATGACTAATTTTAATACCAATTTTAATAGAAATAAAATAATCGTTTTGTTTTTTTTTTTCCTTGTATTAATTATTGAAATATTCTGAATCCTTAAAATTCTAAATTGGTTCTCCACACTGTTATAAATTTTTATATTTTATGTATACATAGAAACAAGAGAAAACTTAATATATGATTTACAAACATTCAGACAGATTATCTATCAGTCAGTCAACAACAAAGCCATGCCATAAAATAAAGTGTAAAATTTATATGAAACTTAAAATTTAGCATTTTTAAATTATTTGCATTTTTCTCCACATGTAAATAAATCTTATTTAATTATTTGGATATTCAAGTTTAATTACAAAAAGGTGGTTGAAACAAAGGAAATTCGTAGGAAAAATTGTCAAATTCTGGTTACAAATTTTATAGGAACTGCGTCATAAATTGGTTTTTGTCCAATCTCTATCATTATGAAAATAACAATACGACATACAAATTATTGATTAGTAAATCATGAAATGAAGATAAAATTTTGCATAAAAATTATTAAACAATTCAAAATTGTTCAAAATTTCACCCAAAATATAAATTTTGCCTTTTTTTTTCACTAAATAATTTATAACTTTTTAAATTATCTATGCAATGACAAATGACTACAGTAACATTGAAATTAGAACAATTGAATATTACAACTGACAGAGCTAACTGTTTAGATACTCGATATATGATTTATTCTCATTGATTGAACTATTTTTAATCATTAGTATTCATTAAATAATCTAAATATCCAGTCTATACAGCTATAAATATATGTATTTTAATAATACGTGTTGCATTTATATATGTCCTTAATAGATGGCGAACCTAAGCATTTTGCAAAGAAATGTTTGAAACAAAAGTTGTTTGTTAAAAAAAAAACAATTTTTAAAATCTTCTGACTTTAATGGTTCAAAACTTGATTTCTGGATCCACTGGACTCAATGGACCGAGTTTGTTCATTAATGACTTAAACTCAGTCTTTTTGTCTAAAATACGTCCCCAAAATTGCAACTTCCTAGCTTTTATCGTTTTTGAGTTATCTTGACGGCCAGACGCACATGCAGAAATGGACTAGTTTGCTCATTTAATGAACACCTCTCATCAAAATTTTGTTTGTGCGGTCAATATTTTATAGTGTTACAAACTTTTGACTAAAATTAATATACTCTGACATATTATGTATATGTCAAGTATAATTAGAGATTTATTAAAAATAAAATGAATTTAAATGTCCAATATCCGTTTAAAGTGTATTAATTTACAATGTTGATTATTTAGGAGTTACTGAGTGTGTATATGTTATTAAACAGGCCTACCCTACCTTTACAATAAATGTATAAATGTTACTGTTAATCCATTTAATCCAGTAAATTTTTAATTTTCATCCTATCCAAGAAAAAAACAGATATGTTATGTTTTTAACCTCGCTGACCAGGAAAAAAGCATTAAAAACTATCCTAGTTACCGCCGCCTATCAAAAAAAGAGATTTAAAATATTAAAATACGACTATAAAATTTTATTTAAAAAAATTATTTCTTGTCTTTTTTTAACTGTTTTGCAAGATAACGGAGCTACAGTATCCCTATACACATATAGCTAAACAAGATCAAAACGTTTTTACGTAAAATTTTATCGTCGTCAATTTTTATTTGAAATTTTTTGACTAAACTTAGCTGATGATATGCAGGGCCGATTTTGGCTATAAAGTGGTTTATATTCATTCTTTTTTATGGTTCATTACTGAAACCATCTACAACCTTAAGGGGGATTATAATCCCTGTAAAAAGCGCACTCTTTCAATTTTCGCGAACAAATAATTATCAAATTGACATAAAAACGGAAAGTTTTTCTCGAAAAAATCATTATTAAGTATAAAATGAAATTTAGATTTTACCTTAGAAATTTTTTTTCTGGATAAACTTGACAAGCCTTTCATTTTCATATCAATATTGTGTGTACCAAATTTCATAACATTTGAATAAGGAGAAAGAAAAACTTAGGGACTCCCGTGACGTCCCTTAGAGAGAAGGGGAAAATACAATTTTTAGTGATTAATTTTCATCTAAATAAAAAATTTTTCGTGATTACATGCAACACTCAAAAATATAAAATGAAAAAAATTTGAAAAACTGAACTAAAAAATAATTTTAAAGTTTTACTTGTTACCAATTACCATTCGAAGTCGATGTCAATCTTATTGGATTGGTTGGCGTCGAAAGAGAAAGGTAATTATTGGTCGCAAGGAAAAATTTAATATTATATTTTTCTCTGTTGTTCATTGTTTTAAAGGCGGTTCTTTTTTGCTTAAAAATTGTTTTTTTATTGAAAAAATCTTTACCCAATGATGAAAAGTTTGTGCTTATAACAGAGCTAAACATTGCCTTTTGAATATTTACCGTAACGCTCTATTTGAACATCTCTCGCACAGCAGAAAAGGCATAAAGGGTAGAAATTAAACGGGAGTTGATTTAATTAAATGACTATGATATATTAGTTACACCCTTTGTGTCAATATTTGCATATTATTTTACATAAAGTTGATATAATTTTTTGTCTATGATTAATGATCAACAGGGTAAATTATATGCTTGTTAATTAGTAAGTCTATTTTTAATATTTTTATATTATTTTTTTTTTATTCGAAATAAAACTTTGGAACTTATGTCATCTTTGTGTAATAAATTTTATTATAATACGAATCACTCTAGATTAGAACTTGAATGAGTTTTATTTTATTTCATAAATATTATTTATTTCAATAGATTTCAATGGATTTTAACTCAGTAATTGATCAAATTCAAACAAATTTTTCCTGTTTTTATGTTTCTTTAAATGCTGGAATTAAAGTCTAAGAAAACCACAATAAGACGGCTAATTTTCAAGATTTGCTTGAAATTTGTCCCAAATACTGATATTCGGACCAGATCTCAAAAACTATACAACCAATAGATTTTATTTTTGAAATCTACATGTCAAACTACCCTTATAAACATTATAATTTTATCGAAATTGGAAACCAAAAAACTCGATTTGTTCAATTTTTTCAACGGAATACCAAAATCGGGAAAAAAATTTTAGCTTCGATTTCGATATGTTTTTATTTTAATAGGATAATAGGAATAACCTAATAGCAATATTTAAAATCTTACATCCGTTTAAGAATTGAATGCGTAATTTGTGAGATATGACTTGAAATCCGGTTCGGAAGTCAATATTTGGTAAAAATTTCAAACGATCTCAAAAACTAGCCCCTATCGTAAAATAAGTGATATTTTTAGTTGTTTTAGAGCTTAATTACTCTAGGAACTAAAAACAAGAATAGGATTTTCCAGCTTTTCTTATATTTCAGATATAAATATAATAATAAACCTCATAGAGTACCCGTAAGAGGTTTAAGAAGTAATTTATTAATCGAAACTGAAGTCAAATTCCATTTTCAATAATGTATTATTATTTTAATCTTTAAAATGCACAAAATAAAAAAATAGTAAAAAATGATTGCTATTATTTCTTTTGTCTGCTCAAATATTTTTATGAAGACTACAATTTCTTCTGTTTAAAATACAATAGTAACCATTCGTACAATACCCATGATGACACTTATGTATTTTATCATTGTCAATATGAATTCCTTGAATATTCGATGTAATTAGACCACTAGGCTAGGCAAGTTGCCCAAAATTTATTATTTACTCATTAAAATTTTTTTGAATTGCAACTTCTATCGTTGTGATTTAAAACTCAATGAAACGAAAAAGCAACAATATAAAGAGCCAACCACATATATCTATAGGATTTAACGTACAAATACAAGTATAATAAGAGACTGGAATACAAGTATATATAAGTTATAACTTGCGAGACAATAAAGTAGAAGTATTTTATAGCATTTAATATGAGAGAAAATGAGATAGAAAGAATTATACAGTGTTTATTATAGGTTTAGAATGTGTGTGTACACGCGACTGCGCAAAGGTATCATATTATATTGTTGTATGTACACTATTAAATATTTGATTATTTTAATAAAAAAATTTATCGAAAACTCGGATACTAGAAAAATGTAATAAATAAATTAATAAAACGCCTAATAATTTTAAACTTGATATCAATATCATCAGAAATAAACCCTGTAATTATCCTACTACTGAAATTCAATATTTGTCTCCTTATATTGAAGTTTTACTTGGATTTTTTTCTAATTACATTAGAGATTGTCCTTATTATACATGTTTGACTTTTTGTTTCAATTCTTTTTTTTCAATTATCAACAGTTGTTGCATACAATTTTCTAGCACAAATAACTCAAAAAATACTTATCAAAATGTTATGAAATTTGGTATGTACAATATCCATATGAAAACCTATTGCTTGCCGTTTTTGGTTAAAAATTCATTTCTTAATACAAATTCAAATTTTGTAGTTAGAAATTAGTTGTCGGAGAAAACTCTTCGACAAGCACTAGGTCCTCTTCATGTTCATATTGTGCATAAATTTGCATATGTATCTTTTGAGTTATTTGTGCTGGGAAACTAAGAACATATGTATATTACATGTTATTTAAATCAACAGCTGTTTAGAAGCACACTCCTTTATGTCAGGACCATAGCTGTAAATAAACCTCCTTAACACGTATTTTTATAAATGACAATTATGTTACAATTGATTGCATGACAATTGTTATTATGACAATTAACTGCATGCAAATAATTAATTACAATAAAATAATAATAGGACTGGAGAGAGACAACACAGTCAATAAAGCTAAGTTTTAATTTGAAAAATTAAATAAATATATATATATTTTCTTACATCCAGTGTAACATAAATCATTACCACTGCTTCAATCTGTGAAATTTGTGTGACGGTGACGCACGCATCTTAAAGTTTCATTCTCATCATTTTGTCATAACACGCCTAAAGAAGTATAACTTCAATATATTCAAATTTACCAAGGTATTCTTAGAACTGATGCTTGTCTCCAACAAATTTGTCTCACAATCAAAATTGTCTTAGGAATGTGTACAATCATTTTCAACGAGCTTCATCTATTAAAAATTGTAGTTATGTTGTTGTCACAGACATAGTTTTTTGTTCAACATCTTTTATGATTTTTTTAATCTGAATCATTTTTATGTAAGTGTATTTCTAAATAGTGGTTTTTACTTACAAAGGAAAAATTGTGTTTTAATATGAATGAATCACTTTTTCTTTTTTATTAACAAGTTTCTCCTAAATTTTTTATTAGTATTGTGTGTATGGATGGCCTGGATAATAATCATTATTTCTATTGTAATTTTGTAATAACATGACTTATAATTCAGCTTTTTGTACTTTTTTTTATAGAGATATTTTTAATAGTTCATTACAGCTAGTGCATCCTTATCCTAGACGGTATGTCAGCCAATATGATATTTGTTGCAAAATTGGATATGTGACTATGGGTCAAATTCAAATTAACCTGGTATCAAGTATCAAAAATTTAATAAAATTAGATTTTTAGTATTGGATTTTATTTAAAAAAAAAAAAAAAAAAAACTAAATTTATTATAAAAAAATATTTTAAGTCAAGTTTTTAATTAAATGCTCTAAAAAGAAGAAAATATATTTAAAAAATGCAGCGAACAGCTATTCGACTATTTTTTTAATATTATATTTGTTTACCGATTTCAAAAAAAGGTGGTTCTCAATTCGACTATTTTTTTAAGTTTTGTGTTACGCTTATTATCTCTGAAGTTTTGACAAGGTGAACTGATTTTGATTATCCCTTTTGCTATTTAAAAGTTGGTGGTTCCCATTTCAATTGGCTCCAGATCTGATGTTGCTAAGGGGAGAGAAAGGGTAAAAACATTTTTTATTGATATGTTTGTTCTCGGATAACTTCGTCGTTTATGAACCGATTTGGATGATTCCTTTTTTGTTGGAAAGAAGATATCCCAATGGTGTTACCCTCAGGGTAGCAGAGAAGGGTCAAAAACAATTTCTAGTGATTAAATTTTATCAAAATGAAAATTTTTTGGTGGTTGTATGCAACACTCAAAAATTAAAAAATCAACTTGAACAAAATTAACTTAAAAGTAAAAAAACAATTTAAAATTTTTCCTTGTGACCAATTACCTTTCGACGTCGGTGTCCATCTTACCCTTAACTAACACATTGATTGGTTGGCAATGACTGAGAAAGATAATTGAATGTGTATTAAAATTCTAAAATCCAATACTGATTGAATTCAATTTGGACAATTACTTCTTTCTCTCTAAATGAGAATAAACAACACAGACGAATAATAAAACTAAAATAATAAAAATAAACATATTAGACCAGGGTCGATCAGTTTTGTAAGCAAAATAAATTACAGTAGAATGAAACCCATTGGTTAACGGAAGAGAATATAACAAATAGAAGGAAAAATAAAACACGGTTTATCTTGATTTCCGGCAAAACTACAAGTCATATGGAAAAAAGTTAAATCTCAAAGTCGAGGTAATGAAAAGATCTACAATTTTTGTATTTACAATTTTCAAATCGAAAACTTACCTATTTACTTTCCAAATACACTGTAATTTTTTTGATTTGAAATATTTATTTTTCCATCTTGTTTTGAATAAATATTGAAAAAGTATCCTATTTTTTTTAAAAGTGTACTTACAAAAGTTGTTGATCTCTTTATTACCTACAACTTTGCCAATTAAGTTTTTTCCATAAAACTTGTAGTTTTGTCGGAAATCGAGATAAATCATGATTTGCCGCCCTCAGATCGCCAGTAATTTATTTGTCCTTTAATTTTTGTTATATTATCTTCCGTTTCCAATGGGTTTCATCTTACTATAATTTGTTTTCACGTACCATTTTTAAAGTCTTCTATCCTGGTCTATACATATACATAATATATTATTATTATTATTATTCATTTAAAGTGTGGTGTGTAAAAACTGATAAGAGCAGCTAGCAGCTGCCAATATAATAAAAATCAATCATATGAATAAATTAATAATTAACCTTGACTTGGATATTTTTATTTTTTTAATGTTTTAAATAGAAATCAATTACTCTGGATTTGAAAACAATAAATAACAAAAAAAATAGATTAATAAATAGAAATATTATTTTAATTGTGTACAGATGAATACGTTTTTAAGAAGGGTGGGTGGAAATTTTATTAAGAAACTATTTGAATTGTACCCTGTAATGTGAAAATTATATAATTTATGGTTTTAACTCCACTGGTCACGAAAAAAGAACATTTATCTAAAAAAAGGTATTTAAAATATTTAAATATTTTATTAATTTTTTGTTGGATAGGAGATATTCCGGGGATGGTACCATGATAGGGAAACTAGGATCAGATGTCCTTAATGGAGGAGGGAAGAGGCAAAACAGTTTTTAGGTCCAAATGAACAATTTTTTGTGGTTGTATACAACACTCTAAAATATAAAAAAAAAGAACTTCAAAAAATTTATTCTAAAAGTAAAAAAATAATTAAAAATTTTTCTTTGTGACCAATTACCTTTCGAAGGTGGTACCCATAATATCCTAAAAAATTGATTGGTTGTCTTCCACTGACACAGGTAATTGGTATCAAGGTTAAATTTAAAATTATTTTATACTTTTTAGATCAATTTTTTTGAAGGCGGTTTTGTTTTGTTTACAAATTTTATATACAAAAGGGTTATTTGTCGTTTATTTTGTAATCAAATTTCTTAGATCGAAAATTTTTGTATTTTATAAATACATACTTCAACTTCAAGGCAGCCATCATCAGTATAAGATAATTGTAATTAATTATGATTAATAAATGCAGATTAATTATGATTAGATCTAGTGCAGATGTAGTAAAATGGGGCAAAAAATCGAAATTTATTCGAAAAATCCCTGATTGGTGGTAATATTCCTATTTTTAAGGAAATTGGTACAAAAAAAAATGAGACCTATATAATAAAGACCATCTCTAATATATAATAAAACAAAGTTAAAAATCTTTTAAACTTTGCGCCACAATTTTTTGACCAATTTCAAATTTTATGGAACTCTTGATTTTGGTGCAAAAAATTCTTTAAAATAATAAGATCAGAGTGCATTTGAAATTATAACGTTGCAGTGCCTCTGGGACATCCTGCAAGTTTTTTTTTATGTAATGGGTCACCGTTTCATTATCTAAATTTGAGCTAAAATTGTAGCTAATCTAAACAGAGAAATATTTTTGTTTTTAAACTTTTCTTATATCTTTAACGGTTGAAAAGTTTTGGTTTTGGAACCATTGGAACCAGATCATTTACGAACTAAACTTCTCCAATTCATTACCTCGCTCTCTCTTTTCGTTTTTCAGCTATTTTGATGACGGGCAAACAAAAATGGATTAGGTGATTCTATGAACACACATACCAAATTTTTGCCAGTCTTATAAAATTTATAAGACAAAAATTTATAGAACACATGTTGAGTATAAAAATATTATGTTTAAAAATTGTGTGTTGACTTTTTCTAATAGTTTTTGTATTCATTATAACATCAACAAACAGATTTTTCTATTTATTTGAACATCCCATCCAAATTATGAAATGTATCATATCGATTGTTGTTTTAATGTGAAAAAAATCGTTTATTCAAGAATCAAAGGATATGAAATACAAATAAATGTCTGAATGTCGTCTACCGAGTCTCAATGTTTAATGTAAATTCATCCAGTGTTTATAGTTTGAATCTATTTTTTTAAGGATGTTTGAGAGGTATATAAAAATGGTACGAGGCAAATGAAAATATGTTAGAAACGTTCATTCTAAATCATCTGTATAATATAACAAATCAAGTCACTAAACCGTTAAAAATTGTAATTTTACATGTAATCTTACGTAAACCGATCGTATAAAATTTATTGTTATTAACTGAAAAAAAAAGGAATTTCAAACTTTTATAATAAGTAACTTGTACTCTAGAGAACAAATTGAGCACAAATTTATTAAAATTCACAAAATGGTTTTCCAGAAAAATATTAAAAACTGAGTGATAATGTCGTTTTTAGTGGAAAAATTAATAAGTGCATAAGGAAAGTCCGGCAACACTGTCGTCAGCTGAGATCTTATAGTCACTAGCATTTGTTCGTTTTAACTCATTTTCAAATCGTCTTAATTTGTTTAAATAAGCTTTATGGAATATTAGTTTATTCCTGCGATTAAAACAGGCATGGTTTAGGTAATTTAAGAATGTAAATAATTAATATAAAAATCTTAACCAATATTTTTAAATGTTATGGTTTTAATTTGACAGCTTATAGATAAAGAACATATATTATAACAAACACAGAGTATTAAACAGAGCGCAATATATCATATTTGAGGATTGTACCAACATTATAATTATATAATTATTTTACAGTAATGACTAGGTTTCATACAATTAAATATTATAAGATTTTATTTAATTAATGTATGAAAATATCTTAAATTTGTAACAAAAATATATTGAATTATAATCCTAACTATTCGTAATGTATTCTAAAATAATTTAACCATAACAGCCTAAAAAAATTAAATACACTTTTCTATTTGAAGTCACATTCAAGTCTACATGCTGAAAGAAAAGTTTTTTATAAAAGACTTAAATGGTAATTATTACACTTAAAAAAGCGCTGAAAATCAAAAAATGTATTGTTATTTTTTAATTTACGTGCCTAGACTTAATAAAACTGAATTGAAACAATTGTATTTTATATAACTATAATCAATCGTCAATTGAAATAATTTTCTCCATTTGTATCTCCCAAACATCCTTAAAGACAAATATTTATTTATTTATTTATTTATTCATTTCAATTTTGTTTACTTTATTTTTATAGCATTGTCACGAGCACAACGGTGTTTATCCGACAGCTTAATGCAGTTCAGTTTTGAGTGTATTGGTGGTTCACAGACAGATGACGAATTGGTTATATCACAATCGTTAAAAGAGTTTGGTCGATTGATTTCAACCATTGAAGATGAACGCGATCGTATGGTATGTTGGATTTTCTTTTTTTGAATTTGGTTAAATTTTCCATTTAGTAAAATAGTACTAAAATATCAGTTTGTCTTTGATTTTTGTTCATTGCTTTCCTTTAAACGTCTGGGTAAAGCCTTTATTAGTGGCTTTCAAAAAAAAGTTCACTGAAATCGGTCAAAATTTAGCCAAGATATCGAAAAATTATTTTTTGGAATTTCGTGACGTCACAAAAACCAAAATAATTAGTTTTAGTCAATAACATTTAATTTTTATTCAATTTTGACAAACAAAGTATGTAATCCTACTAAATTTCGGTCGTAGTTTTTAAAAATTTTGTCAAATGAAATATATCTCTAATGGATTTCCAGATAGTGAGGGTCCAATCTTAAAAATTCATACACGGGTTAAAGTAAACGAACTAAGAATGTAAAAAATGAAAAGTATGACCCAAAATTAGTGGGTTTCAAAAAAAAGTTCACTCAAATCGGTCAAAATTTGGCCAAGATATCGAAAAATTATTTTTTGGAATTTCGTGACGTCACAAAAACCAAAATTATTAGTTTTAGTGAATAACCTTTAATTTTTATTCAATTTTTACAAACAAAGTATGTAATCCTACTAAATTTGGATTTTAGTTTTTAAAAATTTTGTCAAATTAAATATATCTATAATGGATTTCCAGATAGTGAGAGTTTAATCTTAAAATTCATACACGTGTTATAGTAAACGAACTAAGAATATAAAAAATGAAAAGTATGACCCAAAATTAGTAGGTTTTAGAAAAAAGTTTACTGAAATCGGTCAAAATTTGGCCAAGATATCGAAAAATTATTTTTTGGAATTTCGTGACGTCACAGAAACCAAAATAATTAGTTTTAGTCAATAACCCTTAATTTTTATTCAATTTTTACAAACAAAGTATGTAATCCTACTAAATTTGGGTTTTAGTTTTTAAAAATTTTGTCAAATTAAATATATCTATAATGGATTTCCAGATAGTGAGAGTTTAATCTTAAAATTCATACACGTGTTATAGTAAACGAACTAAGAATATAAAAAATGAAAAGTATGACGCAAAATTAGTGGGTTTTAAAAAAAAGTTCACTCAAATCGGTCAAAACTTGGACAAGATATAGAAATAATTAATTTTTTTTTGAATTTCGTAACGTCACAAAAACCAAAATAATTAATTTGGTTCAATAATGCTTAATTTTTATCCAATTTTGATAACAAAAAAAGAATGTAATCCTACCAAATTTGGGTCGTAGTTTCCAAAAATTTTGTTAAATTAAATATATTTCTAAATGGATTTTAAGATAGTGTGAAGGGTCGTATCTTAATATTTTATATATGGTTTAAAGTAAGCGAACTGAGAATATAAAAAATCTGACCAAAAACCAGTGGGTTTCAAAAAAAAGTTCACTGAAATCGGTCAAATTTACAAAAATTTTTGCCCCAAGATATGAACAAAGGTATTTTTCTATGTTTAGAGGATACATCTTAGCATGTATATAAAAATTTTCTAACAGATTGTATGAAAACTGATTTTGTTGGGAACGTATTTAACGAACAAATTCATAAATTGTATGTGTGTTTATGTACTTCTTTATTCTTAATACAATATTTATCAGTTTTTTATGTTATATGTAAGCGATTCATTCTTATAATGCATACATAGACCGTATACAAATATCCCCTAAGGTTATTTTTCTTTATAAAAATGTTGAATCAAATGTGGAATATTTGGTTTCGTTATTTGTTGTTGGTGGAATAAACGACCGCCAGCAAACCACATACATACATTTCAATATTATTGTATTGACTTTTGAAGTTTTTGTCAGAGCACAAATTTATACAAAGTGCAATAGAAATTCAGTTGATTAATCTTATCAAATATACTTACTCAATCGAATCGAACTCTAATAAATAGATGGTAGATCCAAATTTCTTAGGCAACTAAATACGATTAGATAATTTATTAGACAGAGTATTATGGCAGGACTTGCACGATAACAATGCTTTAGGAATCTCTAAAAATTGGAATATATAATTTAAAAAAAAAAAAAAACATTAACCGTCTGTCTTAGACATGAGATAATTGTGATCAAAAATGACATTTTTTGTACATATAGTGTATAGGAGAAGCGTTGTAAAATGGAATGCTGTGTGCTGCTGTTGATGAAATGCTTTTAAAGTCACTGTATATATTTAGTATTTGAAAAAAGTATAAAAAAATTATTCATGTAAATAGGGAAGATGTATAAATTTATTTTATCATTTCAATTGAAGTGTCGTTACTTCATGAACAAGAATTTGAAGTTATTTAAAAAAAAAAAACTTAAAAAAATAGCTAATATATGAACGTTAAAAATTGTTGAAAGGTGACTTAAAAAAGTATCGTTATTAAAAAAAAATTATTCATGTAAATACGGAAGACGTACACATTTTTTATTATTTCAATTGAAGCGTTTGAACATGAATTTGAAGTTATTTAAAAAAAAAAACTTAAAAAATTGCCCAAAATATGAACGTTCACAATTCTTAATTAAACAAAAAAGGATATTTGCATAAATGATATCGTTCAATTTAATTTTCTTTAGTTTGGGCCTAGTTTGACATTTTGATGGGTAAAATAGTAGAGTTTCGCATTTCGATGGGTTAAATAGCAAATTTTTTTGTATTGCATCTTCACCTATTTGTTAATAATTTTTTTTTTTTGTTTCGTATACTATCCACAGACTTATATAACATTTGATTGAGTAGTTTTTCGAAACGAAAAAAAACATTTTGATGAACGGTACCCATATAAATATTGATTGGATATGACATTTTGACACACTCTGTCTGGATATTGAAACGCTATGTTTGTTATGAGGTCGAACATATGAATGAAATATTATATAATAGTAATAATAATAATAATAATAATAATAATAATATACGATTTCCCATTTCACCCAATCAACTAAGAAACTTTTCTATCTCTTTTCAAACAGATGAAACAGACACAGATAGTAAAACCTGCTTTCTCCACCAAGTACTTGTATTCCATCAAGATTTCCTTTCGTTTTTTTTTTTGCTTTTTGTTATTTTTTGTTTAAAAAAAACTTGAATTATTTTCTTAAGACGTTGTTCAAAATAAATTCTCTTCCATATCTTATTGCTAGCTTGGTGTTTTCACTACATACGTACGTATTATATATAGGTTTTTTTTTTCAAGCTTTTTTTGTTGCTTCTTATAGAAGAAAGTTTTAATTAAATTTAATCTTAATACTAGGTCAAATATAAAGTGTACGTTACATCATCGTAATCAATAGGGGATT
Source organism: Chrysopa pallens (assembly GCA_020423425.1). Classification (NCBI taxonomy): domain Eukaryota; kingdom Metazoa; phylum Arthropoda; class Insecta; order Neuroptera; family Chrysopidae; genus Chrysopa; species Chrysopa pallens. Next base: position 18,092,622 of record CM035594.1, read on the forward strand.
AACGGAAGTTTTTGTTAGTTTTAAAAGAATCACAATGATTATGGGTGTTAGAGACTGTCACTTATTTAAGTTTTACAAACTTTGATATCTAGAGAATTAACATTTGATATGGATGTTTCATGAATAAAATGTTTTTACAGTGTTGTAAATAAATATAATGAAAATTCTGAGCAATTAGGAAAGCAAACTTTTTGAACTTTTCCAAAACCGGTTGTAATCAAAAATAAGGATTTTTTTGACCGTAAAAAATTTACGTCCTCAAAATGAGAGAAAATTTTTTTCTTTCTTTATCTATAAACATAATCAATTTAGAGCTCTTTAAAAATTGAGTATGCCGGTTTTTTTTAGGCTTGTCTTTATCAGTTTTAATAACATCATTTTTTTAAAGCTTTTATTTACTTTGCAATGCATTCAACCGATTAAGCTGAAATTTTGAATACACGTCGGCTTAGATAAAAATAAAGAGAGATCACTCTAAATACAATATGGCTGACTTCTAAGCATTAAACTCAACTTTGTAGCAGATGTCTTCAACTATAATTAAATGTTATGAAACGTTGTACAACATACATTTATGGTTTTTTAGCCCAGGGATATATTAAAAGTAAAAAACTTTTTAAAAAAACAAGCTTTTATTTAAATGCTCTAAAAAAAACTAACTTATAACGTCATTACACAATTTATATGCTATAAACGCCTGTCGCGAGATTTACTGTGTGGTTGTAAATTAAATAACTTGAAGTAATTAATTTTAATTATTAAAATTTCAAAACTTAGTAAATACGTGTTAAACCTCTCGACAAGCTTATTTATGATATATATTGTGTAATGGCGTTATAAGCTGAACGTTTTAAAATAAAAGTTAATTTTTTTTCTTTATAGGGCATTTAAATAAAAGCTTGTTCTTTAAAACAGTTTTTTTACTTATAATTTTTTCATGATTTGTTCAACAATCTAAAATTTATATATGCTTATCAGTGGATTTTTATTTCCATGGTTACGTATTTCTTTTTAAATAAAAAAATAATATAGATTCTATTGGAGGTTATTTTAATATTATTCCGCCCCTTGTTTTTCCTATTGAAAGTTTATGTACGAACTTAGTTTTATTAACTTAATTTGAGCTAAAATTGTGACGAATCTAATAAGGATACAAAAAAATGTTTCATAAAAAAAAATTTGTGTTTGAAAGAAACAATCATTTTTACTTGTGAATTTTTCTTCTATCTATTATGATTCATAAGTTAGGGCATAGACCTATTGTATCACGGAAGCAGTGCATCATAATATGGGAATTTTCTTGATTAAAATTTTTGAGCACCTAATTTAATTTTGCTCTGTACCTAAAAATCATTTAATTTTGAGCATGTTTCAATTCAATTTTGAATATTTTGCTCTGGTAGCTTGACTAGTATCATTCACTGAAAACATTTTATCGTAAAACTAATCACGATTGTCATAAAAAATTTATTGAATTCAATTGTGGGGTGTAATGGTTTTATTAATCTTAGATAAACTATACGTGTTATTTAACATGTAGTAGTTAATTTATCGTGTTAGTACATTGTTAATCTAAACTGTTTGTTAATTTAATAATACGTACACACATAAGTTTTAATGTACTATCGGTGCATTACAATAAATAAAACATGTATTTACATATATGTGTGTGTTTGTTTGTATCTATATGCGTGTGTGTGTACAAGATGCACGTGGAGGTCAAAGCCTCAATCAATTTAAATGCTGTTAATTAGTCATTTCTCGTATTTTTTTAAGCATATAAATGTTTATTATATTTTTTAATATCTTCTGTACGATGTTATCCATGCTCTGTTCAAAAAACATTCTTAATTTTTAAACTATATATTTTCATACTCGGCATATATAGAATATGTCAGGTATATTAATTTTTGGCACGCTAGAAAATATTGACTGCACACCATCAAAATTATGTTATTGGTGTTCATAGAATCATCTAATTAGCCCATTTTCATCATTAAGATAACTCAAAAACGAGAAATTTTGAGGATGTGTTCTAGACAAATAAAAAAAAAAGAATGATGAAATTCGTAAATGAACAAAATCGGTCCATTGGTTCCAATGGACTCATGGTTCGACTTTTGAACCATAAAAGAAAGCGGAAAACTGTGTTTTTTTTTAAAACAACAACTTTTTTTAAAATATTTTTTCATAAATTGTTTTGATTTTCCACAATTTTAGCTTATATATTCAGCTAATAAACATATATAATTACAATACATTAATTTTATATAACCTGGATATTTAGAATATTTTATAAATGCTAATGATTAAAAATAGTTCAAATATAGATATGCAACCATATATAGGGTATCTGAACAGTTAATCCTGTTGGTTGTTATCTTCAGTGATAACTTGTTTTATTATGAGTTTTTTTGAAAAGCTTTATTTATAAAATCCTTTTTTTTTATTGTCAGTAATTGTATAAATAATATGAGCTATGCATATTAAAATATTAATCATTTTATTAATTTGTTAATTATTTACAAAAAAAATTAGTGCTTTGTCATATATTTTCTTGTAAACGATTTTATCAAATCAATTATTATTATTTTACATTTAAAATTTCAACAGGATTCATTTAGAATAACATGCTTGAATTAATTAATTAAAATTTATTAAGTTATTAATTCTTATTATAATTAGTGGCTGGCTTAACGCCTTCAAAAATCTGCTTTTGTTATTTTTTATATTATTTTTTAAGGAAGTTCAATGTGTATTTGCCAGCATTTTATCAAAAATTTCAGGGTATTTTATCAAAAATTTCAGGGGAAAATTATTGTAATCCCTCGGTCGATGAAATCCCAAATTTTGACATATCTACTTTTAAGGTCCCTTAATTCGAGTGCAGTTTTTATGCTTATAGTTTTATGTTAAAACTGATTAAATTTCTAACAAAACCACTTTTATTGGCGAAAAGTAAAACTTCAACTGAATAATTCTTTCACCAAAAATTTGTTATGTAATTTTCTCTAACCCATCCGCAACCCACTTGCACTTCCCTTTTATACTTGAACAATTACCTTTTAAATTTAATTAGAACAACTCCGAGAATATCCCCTATCCAATACAATAAGAAAGAATCTTCAAAATCCAATTACTGTATAAAAAGTGATGCTTGGTCATACATTAAAACCTCTTTCTTTTTTCGTCGATTAATTATAAGTTAAGTGCAAGGAAAGAAGTATTTTTCTAGACAAAAGTATTGACCTAATTTCAGTTTATGTACTATTGGATTACATTACTCTAAGGTAAATAATTCATCTATTATATGGTTCTGTCTGGAAGAATATAAATGGTTTAATAATAGACATATATCGATGACACTTTGTATCAGACACAAGTAAATACTATCTATTCACCAACTATAGTCCAGTATAACATTGATTGGGTTTTGAAAATTATCATAACAATACTCAGTTATATTTTAGTAAAACCATGTCTTCAAGAAAACAACTTTTTCAAGCTTTATTTCTTTTTAATGACAACCAGTCGTCACGAAATAAACGAAAGAATAAAATACACTGTTAGTAATGGACAGAAAACTTCCCCATTATATATAAATAATTTAACTTAATCGTTACGCTCACAATGGGGTCCAGCCATACTTTATGTCAAAATAATTATACTTTTTTGCAAAATTCATTAAAGTTGTAATTTTTCCTTGAAAATATATTGTTTTCCGAGTAAAATGGCGTTTTATTCTTATTTTTTTTTTTTTTTTTTTTATAAATGCTAAAATTGAAATTGAAATTTTAAATTAAAATCTGGTACAAGATTTAAGACAATAGAACACAAATAGGAACTGTTTTCTGCGTGGAGTCTACTGGACCCATGTGATCGTAACGTTATTATAAGGAGGCGTTGACCGCAACAGGTTAAATAGCTATTAAATAATTTTCGAGATATCGGTTGAAATTGTCCAAAATATTCACCTGCGTATTCAAACGATATTTAAAAAGGTTCCGCATCTAATCGTTAAATGGGTGTTATTTTGAAAATCTACAGGTAAAATTATCCGTTTATACATAATTTTACCGAATTCAGAAACAAGAAAATTTTCTTAAAAAATTACGAGAAATGGATTGTTTATTGTCTCTGATTTCAATAAAATTATGTTTATAAGAGTAATTTGACCTGTAGATTTCAAAAATAGCATTAATTTAACAATTGTACGTGGGCTTTTTGAAATTTCGCAAGAAATCCGATCTGGAGTTCAATATCTCGGACTAATTTCAAGCTAATCTCGAAAATTAGCCATCTAATTGTAAAATAAATGTTATTTTTGGATTTTTCAATTTTTTTTCGAATTGTTTATGTCAGTTAAGTTTGTATTGACTATAAATGGAATGCTTACATAAGTTATTTTTAATATTATATACTGCTGTACTTTAGAAATATATTTAGACAACAATCTCATCGGTATTGAATATACGAAACCAATGCGAGCATTTTAGGAAAATATTGCTTCAGTTGTATGTATTTACAAATATGCATTGTTTATTGCATTCATCTGATCCAATTTTACTATTTCTATCGATATCGATAGAAAGAACTCGAAACGAAAATAGTGATGTGAATCGAGGCTGTTATGATCTGGAATGACTGAAAAACTGGATTAAATTCCATTATTCTTAATATTCAGATTGTTATGAATATTATTAAAGAGAGGATTTTTCGAATAAATTTCGATTTTTTACTCCAATTTCATAGATCAAAATATTTTGTATTTTAAAAATACGTATTTCGACTACAAAGTGTCATAATCATCAGTCTGAATTAGGTCTCCGTAATGATTATCTGAAGAGATATTACTCATTGCTAATTTGGTGACGGTTTGTAGTCGAAATCTGTATTTATAAAATACAAAATTTTTTGATCTAGGAAATTGGGGCATCGAAATTTATACAAATTGTTATTCATAATATTTTCCACAGTAAAACCACTGTTCAAACTACACTTTTTACAAATGTTCCGATTAGAATTTCTATTGTATCATCAGCAACAAAAATGATTTGACATACTGACAAACGTATATATCCCATTCTGTCTAATGCACTTTTATGTCTAGTAGGTAGAATTGACTGCATTGTAAATGCTTAGAAAGTAATAACTGTATAGTAATGCTATTTTATTCGAATTCTATATAATTTTTCAGCAATGTCACTGCCATCGTAAACAAATTAGACAAGCGCATCGTTTAATGAATTTTGTATGTAATTTTTCATTCCGTTACTGCATACCTGAATCAGTTTTAGTATTGGTGATTGTTATTGTGAGTTTGGCAGTTTTTCGTACCAAAATAATTCACAGTAGCCACCATAAAAATATCTTCACAGACATTTTTTTTTGTGTATAATCAACATAATTTAAGTGTTAGAAAGGGTCCTCCCGAAATTAATGTTGCATTTTTAATAGAAAATTTTGTGATAAAAATTGAATGAGGGAGCGAATATGTAATATATAATATATAATATATATATATATATACACTAAAAATATGAAATGATCAAAAACCATGTGTCATCATATTAATTGATGACACATGACCTCAAATTTTATCACCAAAATTTTTAAAATCTATAAAACGATTTTATTGTAATAAATAAAACTTTATTCATTTTTGTGAAAAAAAAATTTCGAGTAATAAATATTGGTATAAATCAGTTCAATTCATTGATATCACAAATCCATTATGTTCAATAGCAGTCATAGGTGAATTAATCATCACACTTTAAACTGATTAATATTTCAAAATGACTGGTTGCAGTACATAAAATTCCATAATATTTTAAAGTAAATACAATATGTACAAAAGCAATGTTTAAAATATTGTATGGATTATTATTTGTATGCGGAAGCTGTATAATTATTATTCACTTCAATGATTTTAAATCCCGTATCAAATTTACATTCATTATTATTTAATATTGAAATGAATATTTATTTGTGTATAATAATCAGTATACAAGCTGACACTATAATCTTGTATAGTTGTTTCAATTTATTGTGATTTGAATTGTACTATCCGATAAACTTTAAAAATTTGTAAAAAATTAATTATAAATCAAAATTTATCAAAATTCTCAAAAACAAAAAGACTACCAAATTATCACAAATACCTAACGTCTATAAAAGCTCATAAGTCCAATTTTTGTGTAATAAATTTTAGTTGGTATAATGTCCAAATTGTTGGATTTTGGCAAATAATGGGCATCAGCAATATTTGATAAGTCGAATGCAATAATTAGAAAACTGAATGTCAGTTAATTGTTATGTGTATATATCTATACATGTGTTTTTTCTTTTATATATGGAATTCTTACACACTTATAGATTTTAGAATTCAATTATAAATCACGTAATTCAAATTGATTATTGCATTCATTAAAGATTGCAGATAACCGTATTTGCTGATATTCAACAGCTATCCCTTGGTTCGTACGGGTGATTACATCAAATTTACCAACATTTATTGCTAACTGGAGGCTAAGATAAATACTAAATTTATTTTAATATACAAAAATTGGCCTTACAGAGCGTGTCTACTCGTTAGGATAAATCTGGAAAACCGGGTATAGATAGTCAAGGAATTTCGAATTTGCTAAAAATTCATGGAATTGTCTGGGAAAATGGCAAATTATGCAAATAGTCAGAAAATTTTGAATTTTTTCTGGGTTTCCAACATGAATTTAATTTTTTAAATATTCGTTTTAATTATTAATGAGTTCTTAATCTCATAGAACTGGAAATCATTTTAAAAATGACGAACGACAATAGTTCATATTTACAAAACATTGTCTAGATAAAATCAATGTGAGACCTGGAAAACTCAGATAATTTCGTTCTTCAGATATAGTAGACAGTTTGACTGACCTAAGAGCTTCTATGCGCGTTTGTATTCTTTACTAATACAAATTGTAACATATTTAATACTCATTTAAAATGGAATACAAGAGGTAATAATTTAATTTTGTTATAACTTTTGTGTTTTTTTAAATAAAACTTTACTGTTTTGTTTGTAAGTAATAATTAAAAAAAAAAAAAATTATTTTGACATGCAACTGTCAAATTTATAAAATGAATGTTGTTTTGTTAGCTTTTGTCATAATTTTTATACATATTATTATACAATCATTCCTGTTATGGTAATTTGTGTATGTAATGGCAAACGACATACATTAATTTCCAATGTAAAAGAAATTTATATAAATTTCAATGTCTTAAGAGAAGGACTGTATCAAAATTTGAGCTCAATGGGAACAAAATTGACGATATTATGAGTGTTTAAGTATCCATTCGCTCTTTAGCTCTCGTATAAGCCTGCCTTAAGAAGTTAGGATTCGCCAAAATGATGTTTTAGAGTCATCATGGATGATAGCAACATCCTTCATGGTCCTTGCATCGATAATTCAGTGTGACTTGCTTATGAACGATTCCGTTTAATCCAAAGTTTTTAAATTTGAAAACTTTAAAGAGTTTTTGCCACAACTCTCGTTTTCGATGCTCCTCATAACTGCAAAACTATTGTACCGATTCTTTGGACATTTTGACCACTATTTCTGTATATATTTTACGACATAATGCTAAAGATTTACACATTTATTATTGTTTCTTGTTTTAAAATAACAAATTAGCCAATTTTTTTCCCCATAAAAATCGCATTTTTTGCTTAAAGGTGTTCCCAAAATATGAATTTAAATTTCGAAAAACTCTCAACGGCGCTACCTGCTGGAAGATTATTTAACGAAATAACTTTGACTTTCTTGGATTTCGGATGATTCAGAACTGAGTTATGAGGGTAATTGCAATTATATTTATTTGTGTAATGCTTCCGAATAATTGCCGTATTTTTTTTAATTTTTTTATGTAAATTTTCCACAATATTCTTCGAATGTTATACGCTTTAATTTCCTATTCGTTTTATTAAATAGATTTTAATTATGCCGTAAAAAATAATTCACAAAAATGTTCCTTTTTTTGCACGAACTAACTCTACCCTATGCTTAAAATGCAGAATGAGATATTTACAAAAAAAGGCAATGCATAGAGCCAATGTATAGTCCAATGTATAGTCAATTTGTAATAAACACTTGTAAGTATTTAATAAAGTTTTTGCTTAATTACTTTTAAATTGTTGAATTTCTATTAATATAGTTACTTTGATTGAATTATTTGAAAGTGAATAACAAAAGCTTTTTATTGTATACGTCTGTACTATGCGCACAACAATATTAATAACATATAACTGTTTACTGTATACATGAGCTGGATCAAAAAAGTAGTACAACTGTGAAAAGTCTAATACCTATTTTCGACAATAATCGAATATCTTCAAATAGCTTCAAATTCAGAAATGAATATGCAATGCTTGGATATGACGCTTAAAGGACAAATCACGGTTTTCTTTTCGATAAAATACTACACATTTTCATTTTACGAATATTAACATTATACCAAAATTGTCTCAGAAAAATTCGAAATTAGTCTTATCCTATTATTAAAAGTGCTTGTTTATACTGGATGTAATATAAAGACGTCCAGCTATTGTAACATCGGAAAGTAATCAATTACAATATTTTATATTGAACTGATGTACAGGTAAAATGTTTTATGATAAAATTTGGTCAAACGATCGTTTTAAGGTTAAATTTTATTATGATCGGAATTTGCGACTTAAAAAAAAATTTTTAACTTTAAATCGTGTGGAAAATCTTCGAAAAATGGTGCCGATTGTAGTAAAAATTAAATTTGTTAATTGTGTATCCATTAATTTGAATAGGATTGTACTTATTTGTAAATAAAAGGATCTAAATTGAAGTGAACATAGACATTATTCATTTTTATATTGGATATAAAGTAATTAGCAAAGTTATGCTAATTTATGGTATGTGCTGACGTTATAAATAACACTTTTAAAAATAGGCACACACACATAAATATAATATACATGCATTTGAATTATTATGAATGGATAAATTTTCATTTTTAAGTATTTTTTGTTTTATTTTGAAAACCTATTTCCTCTCTTTGAAAATTGTGGTTTTTTTTTCATACCGACTCGGAAATGTTATTCTGCTATACTCGTTAAAGGAAAAGTATATTTCGAAACAAAAATATTTCGAAAAATAATGTATACATTGAACGAAGTATATACATTTTGAAACAATAGACATCGATCGTGGGACAAGACCGAAATTGTATGTGTGTAAGGTCGATACATTACGTGAGGCCTTCTGTTAGCATAAGAAGACAAATTTTATAAAATTTAAAATAATTAAAACTCCGAACTCTTGATTAACTTGAACGAAAAATTAAATGGCTTAAAGAAATAGAAATATCCTGCTTGTAGCCGATTCAGTTCGATATCTTCTTTACTAAATGAAATTTCCATAGCTGAAAAACTTTTCTAACCCATTGTACTTCTTTGAATATCGTAATATATTTCAAATAATTTCTTTCTTATAATCAAACGTTTGTTGATTTTTTAGAACAATCATATCGTTTATAAATAAGTTTAATTTAAATTTGGAAAACTATATCATTCAATTGACAAATGAATGTTATTTTTGAAATCTCCAGGTCAAATTACTCTTTAAAAATATAATTTTATCGAAATCGGAGACAAAAAATTGTCTTTTCCAAGGGGCTTAATTAATTAATTAGAAAATTATTTTATATAGTTTCATCTGTACATTTCAAAAATATCATCCATTTGACCATTGGATACGTAATTTTTGGACAATATTCAAGCGATTACTCGAAAACTAGCCACTCAATCGTAAAATAAGTTTTAATTTTTGGTTTTTCTAGACTTCAATTATTCTAGAAAACTTAAAAGCAGAAATACAATTTTTTTTGTATTTTTTAGCAATTTTTGTGTTTGCATAACAGAAAATTTGCGTAATGTTTGAATGCATTTTAATTTAGAAAAAAAATGCACTAAAACTACCCACAATAAAACGTATTTTATTTCAAAGTCTAGATACTTTTTGGTAATGTTAATTCAAAATATAAGTCAAGAACCACAGCTACGAATATTTCAAGACATCCTAACAATTTATGAATCATTTCCCTCATGCATAATTGAATTTTTCCATTTCGATCTTATGAAAGATAATCGGTAAAAAAACAAAATTATTTTTCATTCCATTTATCGTGGCACTTTTTTTCATGCTATCAACAAAAATGAATCAACTTGTAATTAAATTATATTACATTATTAATACAATTGATGAAATTCAAATATCATTTATAAATTATACGATACGAGCCACCATATTGTTACTAACAGCTAGCTAGCTATATATAATATATATTATTTGTACATTTTAAACTATATTTAGTAAAATTAATGAACTATGAAGGACACAAAATTTATTTACATTATTTAAATAAATTATTTGCATTTCATTTCAGACATTCATTTATTTATTATTGCATTCAACTTTTACTGTACCCAAATGTAATAAATTTATTGTTTATTGGTGATGGGGTTAACGAGGTATACACTTGTGGAATCAAAAAAAAAACACGACAACCTGAATCTCTTCCACACTTAGTTAAAATTATAAAATATATTAATTTGATGGTGTATTTTATTATTTTTTTCAGTCTAAAATGAATGTTTTAGATAAAGTAATTAATTCTGATAAATAACTTAACATAAAATTACCGAGTATTTTAATATTTTTAAGTTGGAAATAAAAATTAAAATATGTAAAAGTGTCGCATTTTTTGATTCCACGAGTATACAATGGTGACGATCGACACAAATTATATATTATTTTAATTATTTATATTGACTGATATAAATAGGCTGTGACGTATTGCAAAATTTAAGGCTCGAGAGCGAACCGTTAGGAATCCCTATGGATTAGATACAAGATATCGTGTGTCGGCGTCTATAGAAGATATTTTTATGCTCGGCATATAATAAGGCTTTTCAGGCCACCCTGGTATGTAGAATGTCAGAATATTTAGATTTTAGTCTAAACTTTGCAACTTTAGTAAATATTGAAGCCACAAACAAAATTTTGGTATAGGTACTCTGAAATTTGGTGACTTTTTTAGGTGAATGGACAAAATCGTTCAATTGGGGGCAATGGATCAATGTCCCAACTTTTAAACCATAAAAGAAAAATTTTAAATAACAAAATGCTTATCAAGAACAAACAACTTTTGCTTGAAAAAGTTTTTCGTAAAAAATTTAGATTCGTCCTAATTTCAGCGCAAATTTACCTAAAAAGGTTATATATTTGCAATATACAAATTGGCTACAGAATCATTTTGACAAAAGGGGGAAGCCAGTATTAAAATAGCAAATACTATATTAATTTACTTAACAACAAACTGATATTATTTATTTTTTAAAGATTTAAGAAGGGGAGGGTCTTATAATACATATATATCAATTTTTTTTAATTGTTCTTTATGTGTATTATATATATTATATGTATGTGTATTTTAATATTGTGTCCCCCTTTTGCCATATGGAAAATGATTCTGAGGACAAACTGCACAATTTTGACGTGAATACGGAGGGGCATTTCGAAGAGTTTTTCTCCAAAACCTATTTTTAAATATAAAATAAAACTTTGATTCTTACATTTGAATCCTTTTGTCGGGAAAAGGTTATTGCTATGCCCGTTTTCAAGTCAAACATTTTGATAATTATTTTTTGTGAGAATTTATACATGAAAATTTAAAAAAAAAAAGGATAATGTAGGTATACTACGTTACAGATTGACTTTATTAATAGATCCTGTAGAGGTCTCTACCCAGTTAAATAGATATCGACTCATGGTAACGGATATCTGGGACTCATCGACGCTCGAGACTGTTTTATTTCACTATGACAGGAGAGTGGTAAAAATTTTTTGGTAATTTTTATTCTTTGTACTCGCCATAAACTGAATTTTAGTGTAGCGAAACCACATGTACAGCTAACACAAATTACAAACGTGGCACATACAAAATTGCGGTCAAAATAAAATATGCAAACTCTATATACATTGTAAGTTGTTTAGGTACAAACTCTTTGGTCAAAATGTTTGAATTATTAAAAGCTTTTTATCTTTCAGTTAAATATCTCATACCATATATATATATATAAACGATGCTGTTCTAGTTCTACATTTAGCAGATATTTTCCATGAAAATAAAAAACCATACAACACCCTGAGAAAATAAATTATTCAATACTTTTTGAATCTCAAATTCATTATGAATAAAATATCATCAGTTTGTTATCATCTCATCACTTCATGTAATTTTGTTTCGTCAATTATCAAAACTATAAATTTTTTATAAAAACACATGTTTAATTTATTTTCAGCGAATATCATTTAAAAAAAAAATGAGCTATTGGTTTTGTTAGGATCATGAAAAAAATTAACTAACAGTATTTTTTTACTCAAAGGTCCAAGGAAAGTGTTTTTAAGCATATTTTTGAGAGCTACATAAAAAATATTTTCAAAGAAACGAGCATTGTAATTTTGTAACTGATGCAAAATTTGCCATTTTATATATCAAAATATAAAACTAGACTTAATACTTTTACAAAACTCAAATTAAAATTCAAATTTAGAAATTTTAAGCTTTCAATGATTATATTTTCTTTCCTATCTCTTTCTTAAAAAAGTTTTATTCAGAGAAGTGATGAATTTTCTTCATATACTCCTCCTTGTTTAAGCAGAAGCTTTGAATCTCTATATTTTGCTTATTTTTTAAGAAAATTGAATTTTAGTTTCCTGTTTATGAAGAAAAAATTGGGGGTACGTCTTACAACAAATTTATTAAAATTCTATGGAAAATTTAATTTTCTAAAAAAAAAGCGTTGTTGTAAAATTAAGTTTTCGTTTTCGATTTATTTTGTATAAAAACTAAATGGGATGTAAATTCGATCGGCTCTTGAAAACACACTCATCCAAAAAGGACACTGTGATTTTATCTTATTTAGATACCAAATAAATATATTAACCACATTGCTTATTTAACGTTAAATACAACGCTTCACTTTTACCAATTAATCTATACATATAAAATGCTTTCTGCTGAATGAAATTGATCAACGTACAGCCAAAACCGCTGATCGCAGAGGCGTGAAATGTATAACGTAGGCATCTGATAAGAATGGATTTTTGAATTGTTATAAATCCTATTAACATCATTTCCATCGAAACCAATATCAATAAATTTGATATTCAAAATTTATTTATATCTTCTCACTAACAGTATGTCGAACTATCAACTTAAAGTGTGCATATCGCATCGTTCAAGTATCACCGGAACCATTCGTGGTACTCGATGTCAATATGCTTTTCATAAAGTGTATGGATTCCACAGCATGAAGTACCAGGTGGCTTACAACACGAGCACCTGTTTTCCCACACCAAATACCGGGTATCCGATAAAAAAGGACTCTCTATTTGTTTCAAGTGTAAGCGTTCGAAGAAAACGCTACAAAATGAAATTGACAATTAAACTAAATATTAATAAATTGAATATGTTTTTGTACGGTAGCGGCGAGTATAATGGACTAAATTGTTTGATAAACTATATATACGTTTGTATCAAATCTATTTCCATATTTTATATTTTATTTTTTTCAAATAAAAAAAATTAAATAATATTAAAGAATGGACCACCCAAAGATTTATTGTAGGTTATTTTTGATGCGCGGTCGGTATGTTTTGGTTATTCGAATATTTTACAATTAAAATTACAAATATGTTTAATTAGTTTTTTAGTCACGCATAAATTTGATTAAAAATATGAAAAAATGAATCATTTCAAGTTACTTGTATTAGTTCAGGTGCCCATAAGCATATCATATCATTTCTAAAAATGATTAGTCTAATTATAATAATATACCGTTTTCTTTTTTGGAGCCCGTAAAAATATTCGATTTCATTATTTTAATAGTAAGATCATTCACTGTAAATTGTGGAGAAAATAGCAGTTTTGAAGCTTGAAGAAGACTTGTTATTAAATTATCTTCTCTTAACAAAAATAACCACACAAAAGCAATAATGATGGTCATTTTCAAGCTTGTGGCGGTAATCGAAAATTTTACGGATTCTTAAAAAGAAAATGGGTTACTTTTCAGAATTTTAGTAAAGCAAAACTTATTTTAGATGAATATTTATAGACGACATATAATGCGTATGGGCACCTAAAACTTTTTCCATCTTAAAACGATTATAGCACAAAAAAAATTCAAAAGTGTTTATGTTTTTTGTATATTAATAAAAACAACAATCCTTAAAATTATTTTAAACCTCATAGTCCATCGAAAAAGGAGAAGAGAAGATTCGAATTCCTAATATTTAAGCAATAATTAACATAATTGAATTTACAGAATACGGTACTCGATTTTTGTATACTCAAGTACATCCCGATTCTGCTCTATAAAGTCAGTAAATTGATTTAGTCTAGTTTAATTGTATTTACGATGTGATATTGTACGATACAGGTGCAATATATATAGTAGATATATAGTATTTATTTACTTGTGTATTTCAACTTAAATGAAATAAAGTATTTATTTACCGTATATAGACTAGGGTAGAAACCTTTAAAAATGGTAAAAAGTGAAAAAAAAATTGTAGTAGGATAAAATCCATTGGAATGGGAAGAGAATATAACAAAAATGAAAGAAAAAATAATTTACGGGCGATCTAACGTCGGAAAGTGGTAGGGGTTGACATTTTAAGGGTAAAACACGGATTAATCCGATTTCCAGCAAAACTGAGGTTATATGGAAAAAGTGTAATTACAAAAATTGTAGATCTTTTTATTACCTACAACTTTGCTATTTAACATAGGACTTGTAGTTTGGCAGGCAATCGAGATAAACTGTGTTTTATCCTTAAAAACTCATCCATTATACTTGTCGACCTTAGATCGCCCGTAAATAATTTTTCCTTTCATTTTTGTTATATTCTCCTTTGTTTCGAATGGTTTTTATCCAACCATAATTTTGTTTGGTTTCAAAAATTATCGAACCTGTTCTATATAGTTAGTACAAACAGCTTATATAATGTAACTGACTTAAATAAACGAACATTATGAAGTTGGTATAGTGTTATGGTATTAGTAATGAACGACTATTATAACAATATTATAGGTGGTAACGATGCCTACAAAATTGTGTATTGAATATAGGTTGTCCAAAATATCCAATTTTTATGGTTACAAGCCTCGATTAGCTGCATTCACACTCCATACTTTGGTCCATTGTACAACAATTATTTGTCTCCGATATCGCCTGAAACTATCGAATTTTTATCAAAGCCCCTTCAGATCATATAAAAAAACCTTATCCCAAAAATTCTAAACGTTGACTGCTGTTCTAGTTATTTAAATACTTTATGAAAAAATTAACACGAGGTTCAATAAAATATTTTACGAATTTCTTTACAAAGTAAACGGCCCAATGTTCAGAATTTTCATTTAGGTATGACACTAATCATATCTAAACTATAAAATATAAAAATATAAAATAAAAATAAAAATAAAAATTATTCAAATACAAGGGTAAGCCAATATGTCATTCGAAAATTTAAGATGGCACTTGTAGCATCACTAATGGTCTGTTTTTAGTGGTTCCTCACTAAGTATCTGGCAAAATTTCATCCATATTTATAACGTGATCTCGTTTTTATCGTCAGTTCTTTTGTTTGATTAAACATGGAAAAAAAATGAGTTTAGAGCGGTGATTGAAACATTTCTATTTAAAAAGCTTAACAGCAAAATAAATTAAAGATGGGTTTGTTTAAGTTCATAGCACAACTGCCCTTGTATTTGTAACAGTTTATAATTGGATAAATCGTGGCCGTACATTTAAATAAAATTAACGTGACTGTACATTAATAGAAGACAAACATCGTTTAGAACGTCTCATAGAGATAAATAATACAGAAATGATCGATAAGTTTAATATCGAAAAAATAACTACACGAAATAGTTGAGGCCATAGGGATTCCAAACGATACCGTCTGTTCAATTTAGTATCATAAATTGGGTATGAAAAAAAAGAATTGCCAATTGGAAACCGTTTAGTCTCTTCTAAAGCTTTGTTAGAGTGCATGCTGCTATAATATGCTGAAAGGAAACCAGTCTATGTGGATTTAATATTTTATTGTGTTTAATTTCTGTTTATGCCTTTAACATGACTCGGAAAAGTAGGAGGTTGCCCGGTCAGTTTTGACAAAGAAAATTTAAGTCCACTCAATAACATATTATTTAAATAAGGGATTCCAACTGTCGTTTTAATTTTGAATTAGAAATTGAGTATGAAAATAAGATTTACCAATTGGATGCATCATTTACTCTCAGCTGAGAACAATAGCAACCCCGTAGTCTTTTCTAAAGGTTTCTTAGGGTGCATGCTGCTATAATACGTGAATGGGAAACTGGACTATTTGCATTTCCTATTTTGTTGTCATTAATTTCTGTTTCTGCTTTTAATCTGCTTCGGAAAAGTAAAAGTGAATGGTTGTCCAGTTTTGGAAAAGAAAATTTCAGTGCACTCAATAACGTATTATTTGAAAAGCATACTCGGTTATTTGTTACATGTATTATTATATTTTGTATGCAACATGATTGAACAACATGAAACAATGAATGTTAATTTCTCAATTCAAGTATATAATTTGATTCATATTCTTCGTTCGCTTCATATGATATTTTATTGCAAATATATACTTAGAGGTAACTAACTTGCAACGTGTGCTTGTGCTGTGCCATTGATTTTACTTTAATAACTTACTAGTTGTTATAACGATAATTAACGATAATGTTTTCTATGAAAATTTTATTGTATCGAATTCATTAAATGTGAATTTAATTTATAGTTTTATTTATTCATTCATGAAAACTTTTCTAATTACTTTTGGTTTGCATTGGGCTTCCGAAAATTGTTTTGATGCAATTTTTCGTGAGCATTTATATGTATCTTTGGAAAACCTATAAAATTGAAGAAAAAAAATATTTAAAATTGTTTTTATATTTTTTGGGGTAAATGACACCCCTAAACTAGAAAAATCAAAAATAATACTTATTTTACAATTGGATGACTAGTTTTCGAGATATTGCTTGAAATTGGTCCGAAATATTGACCTACGGATCGGATTATGAAATCTGATATAGGATATCTCAAAAACTACGCTTTGTAAATGGGTGTTGTTTTTAAAATCTACTTATAAATATAATTATGTCGAAATCGGAGAAAAAAAAAATTTTGTTTTTAAGGGATTTTTCTTTAAAAAAGAATTGCGAAAAATCAAAAACCGTGTTTATCGTAAATTTCTATAAAGTTATGTTTATATGGCTAATTTATTTGAAAAAAATTTTGAATGGTTTTTTTTACGTTTTTTCAGGGAAATTAAGGTCTAGGAAAACCAAAAATATCACTTATTTTACGATTGTGATACCGAAATAGTCATCTCCGTTTAGAATTATAGATGATATCTTAAAAACTCCGCATCCTATCGTTAAATGGATGTTATTTTCAAAACTTGCAGATCAAACTGCACTAGTAAGCATAATTTCATCGAAATCGATGAAAAAAAATGTTTATAGATTTTTTCGATTTTTTTAAAAAGGTATAATACCTTAAGAAAATTTCAAAAATCGATAACAAAAATTTTATCTCCTTTTTCGACAAAATTGTGATTTGACAAAAATAACACCGGCTGTCAATATTTCGGACTTGTTTCAAACGATATCTCGAAAACTAACTATCCACCTAATTGTATCACCCAATATTATCGTTCGAACTTGAAAAGACAAAACAATTCTTGTGTGCTGTAGACCACACGACTGAAGTAAAACTTCATTAGCTCCATGTATATGTATGTACGTATACATATGTTTATACTCCCTCTCTTTCCATCTTCACTAAATTATTCCTTAAATTATTTCCATCTTCACTCAATCACACTTTACATACCATTTTCATCACGCGTTCACAATCTTACTCCCAAAGTCAAGCGTGCCTAAAGAAGTTTTACTACAAAATTCAAATAATGTTGTCCACGAATTTTTCCTATATATATTCCATGCAATAACTGAAAATCATGAACCAGCCAACCTTTGAACTTTTTAATAAAATTTGTTTTTTAACTATAAATTGTAATTTGTGAACTATACCTTAATCTAGAATATAACCAAGACTATAAATTATATAACATTTCTAAACGTTTCAGTAATCGCATCTTGCATTTACTGTGTATATCTGAGTAATATAAAGTCATAAATTTTCTATATAATATCAGTTTTTAATATAAAAAAAAGTATTATATTATATATAGGTATGTGCATTTATATTACTAATACGAACTCTAAAATGCTTTTGAAACTATTCCATAACGACCAGAATGAATGAATGAGATTCTCACTTTGTGTGTAACACAATGGCTTTTGTTTTAATTATTACATCAACTTTGTAAACATCGAAAATACGGTTACATTTTACTGTACATATCGAAAAATATATAGATTAATTTTTTTTTAATTCGTAAATGAAAGATTACTATTCCATTAACTTTCAATTTAAACTAGTTCACTGATTTGCCGCCACAAGCCGTTTTTTAATAAGCATACATTTTGTTAATTGTTTCTGCTCCTTCCAAAAAACTAGTAAAAATAATTGTTTAAAATACTTTAGACAAAAAAATTAGCATGAATAAATCGAGCCCCCGCAAAACACTTGAGGTAGGTTTACTGAGCATTATGGCTAGTGAAATTTTCTAAACAATCAGAATTTAATGAAATAGATTAATTCTGATAAATAACTTAACACAACGTTACAATCGGATATATAATGTTTGTAAATAGATATACAAATTCAAGTGTCGCACGTTTTGTTCGGTTGAGGCAACACTGGATTTATGATAGAGGCAGTCGGGGCGGAAAAATTCAGAGAGGGAGAAAAGGAATTTTGTCCGCGTTATGGAAATTTCTTTGAAAACTCTTATCATGTTAAACACTTCTAATTATAATAAATAAAATAATTGTTTTCATTATCAAGAGTATGTTGAAAATTATAACTATTGCAGTTTCATCAACAAAACTGAGAAAAAGATTCAGTGATAAATAATTATTTAAAAATTATTTAAATTCATAATTTTTACCTTTCTTTATTCATTTCCATCCAATTTGAATGAAAGAGGTTCATTCCGGATATCGGCGTTTTAAGCCATTTCTAACAATTTCCATATGATGTATGCATGGTAAGCACCACATATCTTTTAACCGACTAGATCTGTCGAACTGCTGAGATTTGGGACGTTCTAGAATATTCTAAAAGATTTCAACCGATTGCTGAAAGTTCTATTTAAAAATGATATTATATAGAAAGTTGACACATTTTATGTAAAATTTCGATAATGGAGCGACGTTTTGCACAGTGTCCAGGGGTGGCACTAAGGTTATATCCGGCTCTATGTGGTGGTTAGTAACTTTATCCTGGATTCATACTAGTAGAATAATTCAATATCAGTAGAATTTTGACTGGTCTGTATTAAATTTGCTTATCAATCAATAAAGTTTCAATCAATTGATTGAAACGCAAAATTGGGCCGAATTATATAAAGGCGTAATTCAATTACAATGTGTACAGAGTATAATTGTCTCATCACAGTCATCTGTGTTATGTCCGGAGTAGTGTTTTTTATTCTTAACACAAAGTCTATCTATCCTGTTTTATATAGTCTGGGAGAGACAGACTCACAATATTACGACCAAAGTGTAGTAAGACACACACAATGACTCCTCCGTCTCCGTCATCGGTTAGTTACTATATTCCTAGCCATTCACAGTAGAGAGAGTTATTTGTTGTCATTCCCCGTTGTATGTCGTGTCAGTCGTCCGTCGTCAGTGAACTTTTAGTGAATGAATGGGAGTTTTATACAACATCGTTATTTACTGATGCTTGCGTTCGTTATACGCTGCTAGACGGCATGGCGTCCACGTTGTGTATATTTTGCTTCCATTTAACAAAAAGTATAAAGAAAAAAATTTTTTTATAAATGTATCTTTTAATTTGTAGAGAATGTGTCAGTGGCCTTTAAATAACATTCTTTTGAGTATTTTATGTGTAGTTATAATTTTTTTATTTTATCTTTAGTTCAAAGCGTCTGGAATTTATTTCAAAAACTTTTTTATTCGTTTTTTTTTATTATTTGTTACAAATACCATATTGTATATCAAAGGAAATACTCATAAACGCCATCTATATGCATTTTAGATAATCATTTTTTATACTCGAGTAAATTTATCTTTAAAATAGTTATTAATTTTTGTTTTACCTTTTCCTAATCCCACGTTTGACAGGCGGGACTTGGCGAGAAAAATTCCATCGGCATTCTTATTCCATGCCTGTTAAGTTTAATTCATGTTTAGAATTATTTAATAGAATTTAACATGACATTTGTTTCATAACTTGCTAAACGAAAACTTGAAAAAAGTTTATAAAATACTGTTTTATTATCATTACTTCATTGTGGTTGTTATTAATAAATACATACGATGTAGCGAAATGAGCATCGTTCCTACAGGACTTCCCACGACACTGTTTTTTTTTTATAACCTTTGGGAAAATGTTTCGTATTAACAATATCGTATTAACAAATTTATAACAAAAAGTCACATCTCTCGATCGACAGCTTTTGGACAGAGTAAAGTTCTTTCGGTAAAGCAGTAAATTTTTCCAGTGATGAACGTAAGTTTGGAAACCATATTCTGGCTGGAAGCATCTCTGCACGTAATCAATTTTTATATATTTGAAATTGGTGTGAGTTACGTTGGATTAACAGGATAGGAGTTTCGAAAAGTTTCTAATAAAAATTCTAGAGCATAAAATTTTGCATAATAAGATCCTTTGCATTTATAGCGATTATCAAAAAATGGAGCTAGAATGTTATGATAAGTTTACACATATTCACATAAATAATTTATTTGTATGTAATGTGTGAAAACCACTAGAAGCTCCAGCTCCGTTATTTTTAATAATAGCTTAAAAGAGCTCTTGACTTAAATTACATGGAATATGCATTATATTTATTTCAATTTTTCCATCCAAATAATTCAAAAATACTTATCGAAATTTTTTGAAATTTGGTATGTCCAATATTGATATGAAAATCTAGTGCTTGTCGAAGAGTCAAAATTCAAAATTCGGTTTTATTGTAGAAAATGTTTTTAGAGAAAAACACTTCGATAAGCCCTCTGTTTTCATATCAATTTTATGCATACCAAATTTCAAAACAAATTATTACTGGGTGCTTCAGTACTATGTTTCAATACTCCTTAACAGTTTCGACTTCGTTATGCAATAATAGTTCAAATGAATTAATAAAAAAAATGTTGCCAATATTCATGAACAAAATAATTTCAAATGCAAAATTTCATCTTCTTTCAGTATTTTTAATCGTTGCCAACATAAAAAATAAAAATTTGGATGCAAATTTAACTTGATATAAATATATGCATATTATCCACACCTTTAAGTTTTTATTACATCCGTTTGTCAAGAAAATAATAATTAATATTTAAATCAAAGCTGATATAACTTCTTTTTAAGTTTAAATAAAGCTGCCATCGTTTTCAATTTTTATAAATATTCTCTTTAGTTCAGTACGAGACTGCATCGATATATGAAAAATCTCAGATATTAAATATGATAAAACAAGTTTCAAATATCAGATCAAAAAGCTTACAAAAATATATTTTTGATGATTGTATATAGATAGCACTTTGGATACAAATTTTAAGTAATACGACAACACTAAAACGCGCGTCAGAAGTTATACTTCTTTGGCATCATTATAAAACAATTTTTAATTGCATGCAAATAACAATAAAATAATAAAAGAACTGGAGAAGGATATTCAATCAACACAGTTAATAAAGCTCAGTTCAAATTTGAAAAATTCAATAAATAAATATATATTTTCTTACATTAAGTGTAACATAAATCATTACAACAGCTTCAACCTGTGAATTTGACATTTTTTCATAACTCTCCTAAAGAAGTATAACTTTTAGAAGAAGTATAAAAATTTTTCCCAAAAAAATAAAACCAAATAAATAATTCCCTTTCGAAATCGGCGTCAACGAATCAATTCTAAGCTTTGAATATAACTGATGCCGACTTCAAATTGAGCTTCAATTAGTTTTCACTTTTTCGAAGCCGATTTTACTTTCTTCGAAAATTAATAATATTGTTTTCAATATCTTCATAAAATAATAATACCTCCGTTGTAAATTTTTAAAGATACATTAGTGCCGTGTTACACTACACTATTTTACATATATTTTAACACATTAAGATGTTAAAAAATATTAGTCATAATTTTATTACATTCATAATAATAATAATAATAATAACATTGAGAGAAAGTGAATTTTATTCATAATATTTTAACACATTTAGAAGAAAAAAAAATTCATAGTCACAAAAAATATCATTAGTTACAAATTAAATTTACAAAAAATGAGATATCTTAAATTTATTTGATCTATTTATAATAATTCCATTTATGACATCTTTATATAATTTTTTTATTGAATGAATAAATAGTCAAATATTCTTTTGATTTACTTGGTTTTATATAAGTCGTTATCTGATTCGGTTTTGTTTAAAAATTATGTTTAAATTTTTTAAAAATTATCTTTAACTCAATTGATTTTGACCATTTGTGTCTTCTGTGTAAAGCAAATTTTCCGCTTAGTTCTCGTGATATGTATCACTTAACTCTCAAAGAGGAAGGTATTGACATCAGCCTTTTTCCTTAGGAAACGCATACATAATTTAAGCTTTCTAGGTAGTAACATTAACTTTCTAGAGAAATAATATCAATGCCTATAAGCACCTGTAGGTAGGTGAATTATTTAAATGTCTCTTAAAAAAGTTTATGCGATTAAGTATATTAACGACTTTTGACACTACCGAAATTCTAATGATACCTCGTCTTATCACGAATAGATGATTTTTGTATTTATAACTAAATTTTCTATTATTTGGTACAACAAAAAATACAGTGAAACCTGGATAGCTCGGCACTCACGAAACCTAGGGTTTTTAATTTTTTTCTTTTTGGAGAATGTTTTTATTCCGTACCTGCGTTATCTGGTTTGTTTATGTCAATAAATATTTCTCAAGTTCAAGATTTGACTCAAATTTAGTAAAATGATCACATGTTGAATTATGAAGTTAAACCATTCAAGTATTAAAATAAACAGTTCTTAAATATGAAAAAGTGTTAATAACCAAACAAATAAACAAAAATTGAAAGTTATATTCAAATATAAATGAATCTAAAATTAAAAATGTCTTATGAAAGGCCTCATACAACTTCTGTATGCAGACTAATAAACATTAATATAAACTGCGTCTCGCATGGCTCATATACTAATGGCGCTATCTCCATATGAGTTAAAATTAGCTCATATATTTAAATAACATTCTTTTAGATAAAATCAACTGAAAATTTTTATAGTTCAATAAAAATAAGCAAAAGTGTAGAACATATCAAAATTATGCAGTAGAGGTTGTGTACCATGTTTAAAAAAACACTTTTAAGTATTGATTTCTCAATAAAAAGTCACAAAAATAAAAAGCCTAGTGTGTTAGTCTTTAATAGAATACCCACATAAATTTGTGGGGGGAGGGGTGTTTGTGAGATGCGATGTAACATCGTTGCGTATCAACTTTTATTACACGACAAGGTTACGCATTTACGTTCACATAAATGTTGTCAAAGTTGTGTTACGTGAATGTTGAATGTGTGTACGTGGCTTTTACATAGTAGAGCTTGTTTGAAATTTCCGCCTCACTTGGAATATAGTCTGAACCACCAACCACACCACTCCCTATTATAACGTCAAATATAATCTTTATTTGGAAATCAATCACGAAGTTAAAATCGTAATTAATAAACTATAATTATTAACAGTATATAGAGGTAAATGAGACAACAAAATATTAAAATTTTTGATCAAGCTGAGAATTTAGTAATAAAATAGTTATAGCACAGATTCTAAAATAACTGATTAGCTAGTCCTATTCAATTATTATTATTTACGTAAAATTTTTACTTTCCATCAAAAAATTGATTTCAATTACACGTAATATACCTACGAATTCATACAATTTCAATTGTAAGCATATTCTACTACAAAATAAAACCTTTATAATATTTTTTATTCTCAAGTAATAAAGTTTTATTTTATTTAATAACTAATATAAAATTAATACCGTGTTTGCATAGCACACCCCTCACCTTCAACACAAAATTATTCGAAACGTATCAAAAAAATTGTGTATAATTGTGCTAATTTTGGATGTTTGTGCTCAAACTGTGTAAGAGAAGAACACTGAAAGGGGGGAGGCGCAGGTTAATATTGAATTTAGCTCCACCATTGTGAAATTTATTCGGAACCTATCAAAAAATTTAATTCTATTTATGTGCACATTACTTTATTTAGGATTTTTGTGCTCAAACCGTTTAGACGAACGCTACAACTAATGCGCACATAAAATATAATACATTTTTTTATAGGTTTCGAATAATTTTGCAATCTGGGTTAGGGCTAGGTTAACAACAGTAAAAGTAATACAAACTTTAAATTATCATTTAAGAATTAATTTTTAGTCTATAGGCTCTCGGAGAGAAGAATCAGTATTATTGGCGAGTAGCTAAAATTAATATTTATCCAATTTTTACCTGTATGAACCGACGATTTATTGAAATGAATAGAACTGTTTACAATTCAATTATTATTGATAACAAGGTGTGTGTGTTTTTTTTTTGCATACAGAGATAAATCACCGATGATTACATTTCAGTTGTAAACCTTGGACTGGATAAATCATTTTATTCAATAATTAAATTTGTATTTAATTAATACGTTTCATTCTGATTTATGGTAACAATAAACGTAATTTTTAATTTGCATTCGATCCAGCAAGATGAAAACTTGATACAACACCGTTGACGAAAGTAAGAAACACTAACCGAGTCTCCGATGCCAATCAAAAAAGGCATTTAAAATATTAAACTTATTATATTTCAAAAGAATTAAAAGTTGCAGCAAAGAATTCAAAAACAGTACTTACCCTGACCGTCAGTTATTGAATATTGGTATTTAAGGTAATTACCAGTGGTGACCAAGAGATGGCTCCATAGCTGTTAGATGCAAATAATGGGCATCTGTAATCTTTAATAAAACGCATACAATAATGAATTAGAATTACGTGATTTACAATTCATTTTTAAAATCTATAAGCGTATGAGAATTCCATCGATGAAAGAAAAAGCACATATATAGATAGTAACACATAACAACTAACTGACATTGAATTTTCTAATTCATTATTAAATTCCTTTTATCAAAGATTGCAGATGCACAGTCTTTCCCGAAATTCAACAATTATGACCATCTTTTGGTTACTCTTAAATACTGACATTAAACAGGTGGTCAGGGTAAGTACTAAAGTTATTTGAATTCACAAAAATTTGACTTATGAGCTTCAATGAGCGTTTATATTCTTTTGTTATAGACAAAAATTATATAGGAAAGAATTGTCTAAATAAGGTTATTTTAGCTATTGTTAAAGATATAGACCAGGGTCGATAATTTTTGAAACCAAAAAAAATTATTGTAGGATAATTTACTTATGAGGTTTTGTAAAAAAGGTTTTATCTTTTTATTAGCAACAATTTTGTCATTTAACTTTTTTCCATAGCACTTGTAGTTTTGCCGGAAATGCGAGATAAACCGTGTTTTACCCTTAAAAACTCACCTGCTTCCACTTGCCGACCTCAGATCGTCCGTAAATTATTTTTCTTTTTATTTTCTATATATTCTCTTCCGTTTCCAATAGGTTTCATCCTACTATACTTTTTTTTACAATTTAACTTCTACCCTGCTCTAATAACTAGCCCTGACCTAAAACGATTAGCATTTTTAATTAAAGAGCTCCTAAATAAAATATTATAATGCAGTTGCGGGTATCAACTAGTGTTTTGTATATAGAAAGAAGTAAACATTAGTTTTGATATCATAAAATAAGATAAGAAATTAATAATAGCAATAATGACAGGAACTATAAACTAGAATTGGTATAACAATAATTTTTAACTACAAGAAGATATCGAACTGTAGCTTAGCAGCTACCTAGCTTAGCTGCCTACAAATGCAAGTGAGTAACTTGCATCTATCTATCTAGTAGTAATTTAATACATACATTTTATTTCGTTCGACATTATAATTAGTATATCGCATAATAATAATTTCTTTTACTGTTTGAATTTATTAGTATTAAATTTTATATGAAATAATCAGTAGATGAAATATATTTAATTGAACATTGTGTAACGTACACTTCCAAGAGAATATAATACATACATACAGGTAGTTCGGGAATAATTCATGGTAAAATCATAATTATTTTATTTCTACTTAATGTTCTTATTTAAAGATATGTAAAATAATTATTGATCCATGTTCTTTACAAGATGCTTTAAGCTTTATTTTAACTTAAATTTTTTCTAAAACAAAAATTTGGCAAATTTTTATGTTAAATTATTAATATTATTTTATTTTTATGTTTTTTGGACAAAATACTATCTGATAAAAGATATGTAAAACTGGAATTGAGAAAAAAGCGTTACCATCCCGAAAAAAATTTCACCTTTTTTTCCATTATTTCAAATATGAAATCATAGAAATTTGTAAGCTTTTTTCTTTCTGAGAAACTTTTTTGTTTTAAAATTCGTTATATCAGTGATAGCAATGCAGCAATTTTCTAAATAATATTTAATTTTTAGTTATTTTAGTCGAGATTGTACATTATTATTGGAATCATATCCAAAAATCAAAACCGAAATGACATCATATTTTCATGTTTTGACGTCACCCAACTCTGTTCCGTGATGACTTTTGACAGAAATGAGCATTGATACGTGGCAAATTTTTGTTACACAATTACTCGCGACAAACGAATGTAATTTTTAATCGAGGGATTCAAAATTGTGTTTTGATTTTGGAAAAAATCGTCAGATAGATCCGTCCATGGATCCATAACATAACTTTTAAATCATAATAGATAAAAGAAAAGTTAATACTATAAGGGTTTATTTCCTAACGATGATACCTCGGCTGTTACCGAAAAAAAAAATTTGTAGATAATTTTGAATTTTTAGTATACTTTAATTTGCGAAACTTATTATTATATAAAACAAAAATTTGAGTACCTCGTTAATCAATTAAGAAAGTAATTATTAATTAAAAATACAGTAAATAATCTTCATTAGCAAACTTTGTTTCAGGTTATTTAGTGTATTTTAAATTAATAATTACTCTCTTAATTGATTGGCACAGTAACCAAATTATTGTTTTATACTATAAGTTTCGTTAATTAACAATATGAAAATTCGAATCATTATCTACAAATTTTTTTTTCTATTACTGCCGAGGAACCTTCCTTAAAAAACAAACAACGTTTGTTTTAAACTATTTATCATTAAGTGTTTAAATTCGCCCAAAATTTCAGTTCAAATTTGCATATTTATAATTAAATCATTAATATTTTGAATCGGTTACTACTTTTGGTGACAGAATGAAAGGATTGTGTTATGAAAAAGATCTTGGCTTCTTTAATTTATGGTTGTTTGTGTTATATTATTTGGTGAAATTTGGCACATTATTTCCCATTCAACCTATCCAGCCAGGTAGATACAATTGTATTATTGAACATGAGTAGTACTCATAAACTGTGATTATTTCATTGATAATAATCCTCATTAATTTTGTTATACTTATTAAAATAGATACATCTAATGTTTAATAATTGACTATACTAAAACTATATATATACATATATATATATATATATATATATATATATATATATATATATATATATATATATATATATATATATATATATATATATATATATATATATATATATATATATATATATATATATATATATATATATATATATATATATATATATATATATATATACTGACTTATAGATAGCGATATATTATTATTATATATTGTAGGTTTTTGTATTTACTTCCTTAGTAGTTCCAAGTTATACTTTATACACAGTATATGGTGAAGCGTTCACGATATTAGTGTAGAAATGCATCGTGTATTCATATATTATTTCGTTTATTATACCAAAATAGAGATGAAAAATTTCTTAAAAGACTACAAGTTTACAAATTTCTATTATTTCATATTTAAAGTAATGAAACAGTTTTTTTTTTTTTGGTATGGCCACGCTGTTTTTATACTCGCTATACATAATATGTCAGAGTATATTAATTTAAGTCCAATGTTTGTAACTGACTTAATACCTAATATTGACTGCATAAACAAAGTTTTGGTATAGGTGTTCATAAAAATACCTTATTAGTTCATTTCTGATTGTCCGTCCATCCATCATCACGATAACACTAAAACAAAAAGAGAGCCGTATTTTAAACATATAATTTATGTTCGTGAATGAGCAAAATCGGTCCACTTGATCCAGTGGATCCTTGACCCAACTCAAGAAAGTATAAAAGATAGAAGAAACGTTCAAATAAAAATGATTATGATATTAAGGCTAATAAGGTAATAATAATACATATTATTATTATACATTTATAACTGCATAAACTGGATATTTATAGTATTTTATGAAAGCTAACAATGAACTCTGTTAGTTGTTAACTTCACTTGTTTTTTATTAAAATATGCAGTCCAATGAAAGAATTAGTTATCGATGTATAAACAACAAATTAGATTTCACACGTCGGTTATATTATCATCAAAAAAACTTTTTTTTTAATTCGAGGCGAGAAATTTATTTTGTCTTCAAGTTAGCAGTATGATCTGTAGATTTCAAAAATAACACCCATTTCACAATTGGATGCGTAGTTTTGGAGTAGTCTGAAATTCGTAGGTATAATAAAAGCCGTAAATTATGGAAAATAAGTGTTATTTTTGGTTTTCTTAGACCTAAATTACTCTAGTAAACCAAAAAGAAAAAAAAAAAACAGCAAATTTTAATAAATACAATTTATTTGAAGACATACTTCTTTAGGCCCGTTATGAAAAAATGATGAGGATGAAATTTTAAGATGTGCGCGAATCATCGTCACACAAAATTCACAGGTTGAAGCTGTTGTTATGATTTTTGTTACATTTAATGTAAGAAAATATATATTTATTTATTGAATTTTTCAAATTTAAGCTTTATTGACTGTGTTGACTTTCCTTCGTCAGTCCTTTTATTATTTTATTGTAATAAATTACTTGAATGCAATTAAAAATTATTTTTTAATGATGCCAAAGAAGTATAACTTCTGACGCGCGTACATAAGTACACAAACCCTTTTTTTTTTTTTTTTTTTTAATTATTTGGCGAATTTTATAATTTTTGATATCAAAAACCACTAAATAATTAGACGTTTTTTAACAACTATTTAATTCAAATGTGTTAATAATAATATAATATATAAATAAAACCATCATAAACAATGCAATTTTTTAATTAAGAACGCACATAATATTTACATAAATTGCACAAATCTAACCTCTTAAACTTAATTCAACAAACAAATAGATTTTTATCAGTTTATAGTTTCCATATATATGATCAAATGAAAAAAATTTTTATTTTTTTACTAAATAAACCCACATAATCTTTTGTTTTGTATTAAATATTGCTTGTTTTGTATGCTTCATATATGGGAGTTAACTTAGATATAATTATATTATTATAGTCCGGGAGGTAGCGATGCAAAAGACACAATCGTTTCAAGTCAATCAATTCATGTTGGAATTATTGTCATATACTGTTATAAAAGTCTGAAGGCTCCGAGAGGATAAAAATTACTGCTGAGTAGCCATGCAATCTCCATCTAAGGCAATCAAATGTCATGTGCACCTGACAAATATTCCACCCGTTATTTTTTTTTTTTTATTTACTACATAATTGAAACTATTTCTATTACTAATTTCAAGCGACCTGAAATGTATTTTATTATTTCTCCATCTTGTTATTAGTCCACCTTGGGTGCACCTGCTGAACCGCCATTAGATTATCAACTTAATAGAAACTTTCAATAAAATCGAAAATTGATCGGTCTGAAATCATCATGAAAAATGCAACGCTACCTCACAGACTATTATTATTTTATTCAAAATTTACATGTTTATTAATACAATTAAATTTACTTATAAACAAAATAATGATGCCTGTTAAATGTTGTTTGCAGGTAAATTCATATTTCATTTATACATAGCATTTATCTCAAAATATCTGCGAGATGCATTTATTCTTTAAAGAAGAATAAATTTTAGAACTTTGTTATAACGAATGATCCTATGAGGTTCAAAAACTATATACTAAATTTCTTGAATGGGATATACAGCGTTTGCATATTTCATAAAAATCGGAAAACACGTTCAAAAGTTACATCGTAAACAACATATATACACAGAGTGTCTAATGGTCGGGGATAATCTGGAAAACTTGGAAAGGTCAGGGCAATTATATAACATGAAATCCTTTGAAATTTTAGTAATTGTCAAGAAATTTTTTTTTATTTACTGGAATTTTTAGTATTTATTTAAGAAGGCTATAAAAATTATTTTTACGATATTGCAAAATCTTTTGTCTAATAAAGAAAATTGCCAAAACGTCCAATTTTATGTATACACAATTTTCCTAATTGAATATTTCCCGTTAAAAGTCGATACATCAGTTGTTCTTTTTTAAAAGACCAAAAACTTCGACCAAAAATCGTAAAATCATTTTTTTTACAATTTTCTTCATTTTAAAGATTAAAAATATGCATAGTTATAAATCTGAATTATCTTGAAAATTAAATCAGGAAATCGAAACCACCTTTGAATTTCCTATGTAACCAGCCACTGATAAAATTTATAAAACTGATAAAAGCTTCCAAATTCCATTTTTTTTTTTTTTATATCGATACGGACATTTTTACGATAGTCATTACCAAATTTTGTCAATTTTGTACAAGCTCATATAAATAATGATATGGAAAAATTCAAATCAGTATATCCGGAAAGCTTGGAAAAGTCAGGGAATTTAATTCTCAAAAAAGACATCCTGATACATACATACATACAGACAAGCGAAATGCAAATTCATTTAGTTCTGGTTTAATAGGATTTTTTTTTTAGAACAAACAACAAAGTTGGTAAGGCGGCCATATATTACCGTAACTAATTAATAATGATTTAATGCATCTCACACAAAATTTAATGGCTGTAGGTGTTTTTTTTTTTTTTAATTTATAAAGCGGACACTTTGCAAATTTCTATTCTCTCATTTCAAACAAATCGTAGGCTTTAAATTCACCAAATTGTGCAATTTTTTTCCAGTTAGCAAGCAGGAGTGGCGTAAACCAAGCAAATTGCCTCAAATAACTGGTACTTATAGAGAAAAAACTGATATTATTTGGTTTGGTATTTAACAAATTATGATTTCAGTTAACAGAGCTAATTGCTTAAATACCCAATCTTAGTCCAAAGATACCGTATCAATTTCTAGTCCAATGGAGTCTGTTATAAAGTGTAAAAACGAAATTTTGTTCAAACATATTTAAATATTGATCTGGAAAAATTCAAATTGGTGTCTGAAAAACCTGGAAAAGTCAGAGAATTTAGTTCTCAAGATACAGTAGACACCCTGATAATGCTTAAAGATTATTTGCACATACTTTAGTTACAAAAAAATACATGGATGATTCCAACAGGTCGAGATCTCAAGTATATAGATCTCTTCCTTTGCTTGAAAAATTTTCTCAACAAAAATTGCTATTACTTTTAAAAATGCTCATTAATCCCACCACAAATTTTTTTTTGAGAACTTAAGCTTACTGGATGGAATCATGTGAAATCATTTTTTTTTTAATAATACAAATTAAACACACCCTCTCCCCCATTAACGACAAAATGCTAATTTTATAAAATATTTCCTCAAGTAATACGAATGCTCAAAAAATTTGAGGTAGGATTAATAATCATTTGACTTTTTTTATTGATCTTTTCTAATTTTTCTAATTTTTCCTAGGGTATTTCCAAATCATCCTTGAGAGATGATTTTTTATTTTAATACAAAATTTCATGGTCAAAACAAAAGCAATAACTGATTTTCTTTCAAAAAGGAATTCGCTTAAAGATATAATTTACATATCGATGAATCATTTTGACTTCCCATATCTATAAATATGAGTTGCAAATAAAATGGCTTGACGGAATATTCCGGCTCGTAGGTGGTGAATACATAGTTAAAATAATATTTTTTTTTATATAAATATAATTATAATGATTAAAGAAAGTTATTAAAAAGAAAGGCCTTTATATATATATATATATATATATATATATATATATATATATATATATATATATATATATATATATATATATATATATATATATATATATATATATATATATATATATATATATATATATATATATATATATATATATATTTTACAATAAATAATTACAAATTACCTCTATATCGTTTTAACCATTTTTAGAAAAATCAACCATAACTTAATATTGTAATTAGTTTTCTGTATTATAAAAATTTTCTTGTTGTGTGTGCATTCAAGTAAAATAAAAAATAATAAAAAAATAAAAAATAAAATAATTATTTTATTTAAAGGTGTGGTGTGTAAAGCAACACAAAGCATGCAACATCAATAATTAATATATGAAATATTGTTGCAATTAATAATCATTTTGCAATTAATTACATTATTATTATACGTTATATTTATTGACTTATATTTTATGATGCTAATAATACCGCATGCTACAGAAATAGATCGACATTTAATCGATTTATGGCCACATATAGCATAGAAAATATAATTATTTATTTAATAGGATACTTGCGCGGCGGTAATGATAAATTTTATAATGAAATTTGATAAAAATTAAAATTTAAGTTATTCTTAAATATTTTGTAATTTGAGTCATAAAAGCGTATGATTAATTTATTATCTTAAAATTATAATTCGATATTTGTATCATAAGACCTAAATTCCTAAGCTGCCATAGTGACGTCATTTTGGTAAAAATTATCGGTTGTCTTTGTGAATTTAATCTAAACAGTTATCTGAATTAACAGTTATCATACCAGTATTCTGAATATTATTTAATGGCATTAGATTAATATAATTTAATGGCAAGAAATCGTGTGTATTTTCAAAAAATATTTATTTTTTTACGACTTTATTAAGAATAAGAAATCAGTATTTTATACATACATGGTAAACTACCCTATTGTTTACATGTAAATTGTATAGCAAATATCATATAAAAATTATTGATTATTTTAACAAATAAAGATTATTGATTATTTTATAAGAAATGAGAAAATAAGGCTCTTTGGAAATATTTTGTAATACACACAAAAAGCGATCTAGGATCGAAAAAACTAAAATTTTTTAAAATAATTTTTTTCAAAACATTCGTAAAGAGTTTTCACGTGTCATTTTCTTAAAATGATTTTTTCTTATGTTTCTTAGGATTTTCTTATTTTGTCTCTTAGAATTTTGGTTATTTAGTGGCAGATTTTTAAATTCTGAAATTACTTATAACATAAAACAAAACATTTTCCGGAAAATTATTCAAACAAAGTTTGCTTAGTTTTTTTCGTGCAATATTATTCGTGCAATTTTAATTCGAAAAACTATCTTAAAAAATTATATCAGGTATAAAAGCTTTTGCGAGAAAACGTGTTTCAAAAGAATACCATTTGTATTTTAGTATTAAACGTTACTTCTGTGACATCCTATACGCCATTAAACTAATAACGCATTTCTTCTTCTAAAAATTTATTATTCGTTTTAATAAAGGTATTTAACGATCAATTAATTTGCATGGTTTCACTTTAAACACAACAACGTATCGATGGTATATTAATTAATTAATTCTAAATTTGAAAACGCAAATTAAAATTTTATTTTTTACTGTATACTTAGAAAATATCTTTTTTAATATATCAATCGATCGATATATACTTTATATTTATTGAATAATTTGCAAATATAAACTTCAATTTTACCTTTAACTTCAGGTGGTTTTTGTAATTTTGTGAAAATCCTTAAAAAA
This sequence comes from Chrysopa pallens, assembly GCA_020423425.1. NCBI lineage: Eukaryota > Metazoa > Arthropoda > Insecta > Neuroptera > Chrysopidae > Chrysopa > Chrysopa pallens. The sequence goes on from CM035594.1 coordinate 18,126,840, forward strand.
CGCCAAAAACAAAAATTTATTGCGATTTTTAGATTTTCTAGGATAATTAAGAAGCAATAACATTAGTTTTTGAGATATCGCTTGAAATGAATCCTATAATATTGACCTTTGAACCTAATTTAAAGCGATATCTCAAAAGCTACGCATCCAATCATTAAATGGATGTTATTTTTGAAATATAGGAATTCTTAAAGCAAGCTGTATAATTAATTTTTGGCGATTTTTATAATTTTTATCACAAAAACCACATAGGTTTAAGACAATATTCCATAAAAAGCATCAAAAAATTTGTGTGCCCCAGAAATTCCCCCAGAAAATTGCTTATCACCAAAAGTCATTTTATTGTTTAATGCACAGTCAAAATGTTTGACTATTATGAGAGGACAATAACTAATAGAATTGTAGACATGATAAACTGATTTTTATGAGAATATGAAATGTTCTAATTAATAATTTCATTCTGAATAAACAATTGCAATTTTACTGATAAAATTAAAATGATAAATAATAAATTTTTTATTTTTAATTAAAATAAGTCACCAGTTTTTTTATCATATTATAATGCATATGATTGTTTGGTGCCTGTATGCGTGTGTGATCACAATATATTGGACTCTAAATGATATCTTAAAAAGATTATTACATTATTTATGAGCTTATTTTGATGATGCCATGGCGTTTTGTATTCAATTTAATATATCATGTCCTTCATGCTTTAAAAAATTTATTTTATTGCCACAGTACAAAGGCTCTCTCTATTCAATTTTAAATATTAAAAATTTTCAACAATCTTTTTTCTTTAGAGGGAATTGACATAAAAATTGAGACCTCTATAATAAAAGCAATCTATTATAATGTAGCATTGTATTTGATTCCATTTTTCGCGCACCAACAACTCAAAAAATAACTGTTCAAATCTAATGAAATTTAGTACAAATACATAATCTTAGAAATTCAGACAGCAGTCAGTGTTGAAGAGTTTTTCACGGAAAAACATTTCCAAATATATAATAAAATTAGTAGGTGTATTGCTTATTTTGTGAAAATGCATTTTTATAAAATAATGAAAATTTAATTATGAAGTGCACTTTCGACTAATAATGTCATTGTCTAGTAATGAGCCATTATTATTTTATTTTGGAAATATATTAGGAAAGCTGGTAAGATTATTGGTGAATGAAAAAACTGTGGGTGAACTTGATAAATATTTTTTGCGATATTTATAATTTTAAATTTAATAAAATTCTTGCGGAATGTATTTGATTATTTATTTATAAGTTAAAAATTTGGATTTTGATTTTCATTGATCTCCAGGGTTTCTAACAAATTATATTTTTTGGCTTTTATCTTACCTAATTTTCCCATATATTTTCAAAATAAAATATTAATTGATAAGTGAAAATTGGACAAAATTAAAATTATTATTTCAAGAAAACTTTGACTCCGTTTGCAAGAAAAATTTGCCAAGAGAATATTGAACGAAAATTTAACATTAAATAAATTCAATCAATATTAGATTTAGTGAGATTAATAGCTTATTTACAAAAGAATAACCCGAATTTAATTATTTTAATGTTGTCTTTGTTTTGTTACAGATGGATCGAGCGTATGATCAAATTATTCTACCATTAGAAAATTTTCGGAAGGAACATATCGGAGGAGTAAAGGTAAGTTATATTCCTATTAGATCTTAACGTACAAATTTATTAACTTAGTATCTACATTTTACGCATGCATATCATATATATAGTACGAAGACTGTTCGCTATGTAATTATAACTTATACCATAAACTGTTTACACACATATTCACTTACTATAGTAAATATATACATGAAAATAATACGTTCTATATTTTTTTCAGTTTATTCTGAATATACTCTTCCTACAAATATTAATTTTTCATTCAAATAACACAAGCTCTTCAAGAAAAAAATTTTAAAACTATCATTTACCAACACTTTTCTTTTCCTACAAGTTAATTGTCAATTGTTATCTTGATTCTATTTGTTCAATTTTTTTTTTCAACAGGAAGAAAAGAAAAAATTCGATAAACAGACAACAAAATTTTGTCAAACACAAGAACGGTGCTTAAATATGTCAACGAAAAAACAAGAAACAGTTTTAGTTGAGGTAAGAAATTTTTATTTTATTATTTATTATCGTATAAAACAAATTGCACAAATTTCGTATATATTAAAATTGTACTGTAAACTTTTTGGATAAAAAAGTGCTTTTCCACATTTTTGTGATGTCGTCCAACAATTTTGTGTATTATTACTCCATATTTTTGATTCGGAAGCATCTCCGATTCCAGAATCCTTTCCTCTTACTTCTTGGCAGGGGATTGATCCACCCCGAGTCACTACATAGTTCGTATCATGCTGAAGTCAAGTTCCAGCTGCTCTGAGGCTGAACGTCGGAATATGTTCCTCCCATCTAGCTAACAGTACTTCTCGGTTCTTCCAATATATTTAGACGATGCAATTATCGCGATTATTACTGGCTCAAATCGTTTGCGCAAAGCATGCAATAGACGTGCAAAATCCATCGTTACGGCTACAAAATACGTTGTTTTATTGGTGAATATAGATTACCTCAAATTTAAGCTCGAAAATATTTACAAAAAATTAATATAATATTTCAGTAGCTTTTATCACTTTATAACCGACTTCAAAAAAGAAGAAGATTCTCAAATCGACTGTATATTTTTTATATTTTTTTTAATGTTTGTTACCTCAGAACTTTCGACTGGGTTAACTGATTTTTTATTAGAAAGGTACTTCCCGTGTGGTCTCATTTCAATTTGATACATATCTGAGAAGGGGCAAAAACAATTTTTAGTGATATCCAATTTTTGATTTTATGCAACACTCAAAAGTAAAAAATTAAAAATATAAAAAAGAACCGCCTTCAAAAAAATGAACTAATAAGTAAAAAATAATTTTTCCTTATGACCAATTACATTCCGAAGTCTGTGCCCAACTTATTCTTACCTAAAAAATTGATTGGTTGGCGTCGACTGAGAAAGGTAATTGGCCACAACGAAAAATTATCTTTGCTTTTTAGTGTACTTTTTGAAGTCAATTTTTTTTTTTAATTTTTTGTGATAAATATAAGCATTTTAATATTTAAAATGCTTTCTGTAATAGACGCCAGATACTAGGGTAGTTTTTTCGTGATCCAACAGACTTGAAAATATTACGTATTAAGTTATCACCTTGCTAAAAAATTCCATTTATTGGACTATAAGAAAGTGTGTAAAAACCTTTGTTTTTTTTTTTTTTTTTTAATTTACATTTTGCGTAAATTAATTTCGATGTATATTAAATAAAATATAATTTAAAAATAAAAGTATGTAAGTAAGTACCTTTCATACAATTGAAAATAATTTTATCTAATTATATTAAATTAATTTATGTGTAGAGTTATTACAACTCCCACAATTTAAAATATTATTCATTTGTTCGTCTTCCTGGTTTTGTATTTAAATGCACTGTGTGTATGTATTTTACGTACGTACGTACAATTCTTATACAAATTATAATCTAATTTTTTGATTTTATTTACGCAGATAAATTGTATTAAAATGTTGAATATCGCATTCGGTACAAAACAAATTAATGTGTTTTGATTCCTCTACAATATTTATGTGTGAATTATTATTTATTTTTCGTAATCTTCGTACCTCTGTATACAACTAAATTATTAAATATTTTCCAAACTTTTTCAGAAAATTTCGTTTGACGTATTATATGTTTATAAAATAATATAATAAAGCAATTAGAGTCTTCCTGACCATGAAGTTTGTCAAATATAACAAAAATCTGACAGAAAATGTTATTAATTTGAATTTATTATTTAAAACTTCAAATCTTTAATTAAACACGTCAGTCTTTTTAAAAATGCTTTAAGGATTTTCATAAAGTCGATGTTAAAAATAATAGATTTTGTTAATGAAATTTCTATTATAGGATTATATATGAATGCAATTTTTTTATAATATTAATAAATGCTACTTATTTACGTTAAATTATAGAGATTAAGATTTTAATTTGAGAGGGGGGAGGGATTTTTAACTACTAAACTGATTCTAAAATTTCTTACAACGAATATCTTTTGCATCGTTAGTAACTAACACAACTTGTTTAAATTATCATATACGACTGTATACAGAGTTACGATGTTCCCAAGGGTGATTCGTGCTCAACTAGAAAACTATCCTACTATAAATTATGATAACTAAAATTGAAAAAGGATGTGATTTACTGCGCTTCTTCCATTATTTTTCCAAACGTAAAAATACAAAAGTAATTTCATTGCGCTATTTTTTGGAGTTTTGTGAGTTTTTTCCTTGTTATAATCAATTGAATACCGCTTGTCATAAATTTTGTATAGATATATAATACATTATAATACATTCAATTAATGATTTTTTCAAAACAGTCGTAAGAAAATTGATTTTGTTTTCTAATAAAAAGTTCGCTTCAAAATCGACGATAATAGGAACCACGTGGTAAATAGGCAATCTTTAACAGACAATATTTCAAAAATTAGTGTCGCAAGGTATGAAAAAAATTTTGAAATTTTCAGAGGACACTTCTTAGTATGAGTATTCAATTTTTGTTAAACATTAAAATTTCATATTTTATTTTATTTTTTTAAACAGTGTCGCTCGCAGTGTCTTAAAAATTTCCCAATGAATTGTTTTATATACAGAAGTCATGTAAATAATTCGCACTAAGTATTTTACTAATTTTACAAATTCATTATACTTCTTTAGTCGAACTATTTATTTTTAAATTAAATTTGTTGTAACACAATACAAACTTTCTCTTGACATCTAATTATTTGGGCAATTGGAGAAATATGTTATTTTTAAGTTTTATAACAAAACAATTTTTCACACGCGTAATTGCTTTGTTTATAAACTGATTGAATAATTATTTTTGCGCAAAGTTGAGTATATCGGTTCCTTAGGGATTGTACCGACTTCAAAAAATAAGATAGTTTCTCGTTCACCTATATGTTTTTTTTTAATGTTCATCTATCAATTATGGACCAAAAGGGCTCTTGACTGAAACTGCATTTGCTATATTTCAAATCAAAATATAAAATTAGACTCAATGCCATGACAAAACTTTGAAAATTATAATAGAATAAAAAACAAATAAGTTATAAGTTATAAAAGATTAATTATCCCTTATTCATGAAAACGCTCTTTAACAAGTAATTTATACCTAGGTACTAACAGATAACGTCGTCATAAGCTCATATTTCCCTCTTTTTTTAATTCGGAATTTTTAATATCCATATCTTGCTTGGTTTTGAAGATTTTTAATAGTCAACATACATAATATGTCAAAATATATTATTTTTTGGTTTAAAGTTTGTAACGCTAGAAAATATTTACCGCACAAACAAAATTTTAGTATTGGTATTGGCAATTTCCGATTGTCCGTCCATTCGTCCGTCATCAAAATAACTCAAAAACAAAAAGAGATAACGGGTTGAAATCTTGGTGACGTATTTATTCTTAACACAAAAAGTGTGTTTAAGTTACTGAATGAGCAAAATCGATCCATTGGGTTCAAAGAAACCTCAACCAAACTTTTAAATTATAAAAGATAGAGGAAATGTTCAGATACATGTATACATTTATAACTGTATAGACTAGATATTTATAGTATTTGATGAATGCTTATTAAAAATAGTCCAAACAATGATATTCAATCACATGTCGAATATCTAAACAATTAACTCTGTTAGTGGTTATATTCACTTGTTAAAAAATAATTTCAGATCTATGTCCGTGAAGTATAGGCGTTACACTTAAAGTAATAAAAAATTTAGTCGATATCCCTATTTTGAAAAGAATTTCCTTCCTTCATAGATATTACCATTTTGGGAAACTGGCTTCAAACAAAACAATAAGAGGTTCTATATTTGTGTAATTGTTTTTGTATAAAAATTTGTGTTTGTATATCTTTAACAACACAAATTTTTATTGGTTGTTAGCACAACACCACTCTTTGGTAAACGATTCTTTTATTTACAAAATAAACTGTTAAAGTTTTTGGATAAGAGGCATATGAGAACACACGCTTTTCACAATATAGTGAAAAGCTTTTTTATACAAAGAATACTACTAGTAGCACAGATATTTAATAAAACGGGGGAGCGAACCAACATCGAAAAATGATGGCTGTGATGAATGAAGAATAGTGAAATAGTAAGTGCACATGCATACATACCTTCATACAATGCGACAGAGAAAGACTACTACGTATATGCTGTAATAATATCTTATGAAAGCACCACCATGTTGTATGAGATCTGTTTCACTACCTCGACTGGTGAATGTGTGGTTTGTTTTGGGTTGTTTGTAACATTCTATTGAATGATCTATCAGCATTAAGGTCTATTTGCATATATCTGTTACGTCACAGTTCAGTCACCGATCAGTCTTAGTCAAAACAATCAATCCGAACTACACATGTTGTCCGTTCAGTATTCATGCTGTCCTTGTTCCTTCAATAGTTTCTGTATTCCCACACTAACACACAACAAAAAATACCATCAATCAAATTGTAAAAATATCGTTGGCGACGAATTTAAAAATGTCACAACTGTGACTGAAGCTGCACTGAATCACTGAGACTGAACTGTGACGAATACATACAGATACACTCCATTAGATTTTACAGAAGAAAATTATTTCAGGCTGAGATGTAATGACTGAATTGTAACGTTACTGATGTGCGTGAATATACATTTATTGGTAAAGGAAAATATTACTTAAGACTAAAAATTCAATCGACATTTGAATCCGAAAACCCCAAATACGGTTTTATTTAATTTCCCTTTTAAAAACGTTGACCGCAACAAGTGCAAATACTTTCATTTTCATGGAGTAGTTACAACCAAAATGTTCTACTCGAAGAGCTTTTTATCAAGATTTAAGCTTTTATTTAATGTAATTAAAAACATAAATAAAAAAAAACGCAAAAATAGATAATACAAGACCTTACTGAATTTCGAAAAATGATATTCATTTTTTTTATGCTTCAAATATCACACTACGGATTAAAATAAAAAAATGTAAAAAAAATTTTGTTGCTATATTTTGGTTTTCTGGGGTAATTAATGTCTAGGAAAACTAAAAATAACATATTTTTGATTGCATGCTTAAAATTTATACGAAATATTTATCCCTGGATTGGATTTCAGACAATATCTCATCCAATCGTTAAAAGAATGTTATTTTTGAAATCAACACAAGCCAAATTGTCCATATAAACATAATTTTAGCAAAATCGAAGACAAAAAATTGTTCTTGATTTTTTGGGTTTTTTTAAAATCGCAAAATTTTTTATTGTTCGATTTGAATTAAATTATATTTATAAAGGCAGTTTGACCTGTAGATTTCAAAAATAACCTTCATTTAACAATTGGATGCGTAGTTTTTGAGATATGGTTTAAAATCTGGTCTAGAGGTAAATATTTCGGAAACAAATCAATCAAAAAATTTGTATTTTTTTTGGAGTTTTTCGGTTTCCCTTGAAAAAATAAAAATTATGTTTATAAAACTAGTTTGATCTGTAGATTTCAAAAATAACAGCCTTTTAAGGATTGGATATGTAGTGTTTGAGATAATATTGAAAACTGTCTATGCAATTGTAAAATAAATTTTATTGTCCAGAAAACCAAAGGCAGTAATAAATTTAATGAATGCATTTGATTCCATTGGCAATACACCCGTACCGCCCTCACTAAAAAAATGCTTCTTAATTTAATAAAAACTTATTTAAAAGTATAATGGATCTGGAAAGAATTTTATCTACAAAGCAGATGTAACTTCTAATCCACATTGCAATATAAGGCTACAATCAAAAAATTTCTTAACCAATCTAGAATCAAGACAAATAGATCATCTTTTACATTAAATAACACAAAAAAGAACAACAAGAGAACAAAACAGAAGAACAAACCAAACGAACGGGTCGATAGTTCCATTCTAGTCGAATATCTTTTCTAACTTTTATTCTGGTTATAAGCTGTAGTAGTACAATGACACGTGTATACACGTGACTACGATCTATTTACTCTGTAACATACACATTTAAATGTAAAATTTATCTGGCTATCTATATATATATATAGCTTTTCGTCAATAATAATTTTATGGTTTTATTATTATTTTTTTTTTTTTGAATGGCTATAAAAAAAGCTATCTCTAAATGCATTTAAAGGAAATTTAGTAACATGAAAAAGGATTTTACCATTCGTTTTCAATTTAATGTTTAATCAATTTTTTATTATTCGAAAATTTCGTCATCAAATAGACATTTACGTATTTATATTGCGTGATTTCAATAATATGATTTGTTGATATAAAGGATTTCTCTAATTGGCTGGATGCCCAGAATAATATCATATCATTTAGAAATATACTTCTAAAACTTTGTAGGCTTTGTTGTGATTATTGCCTTTACAAAATTTCTGAAAAGTGGCCCGTTTCTTTTTTGAATCCTGTTAAATATAATCCTGACAAGCTTCATATCGACAGTTATCCGTTTTTTTTCGTTATTGTATTGGGAAGATTATTTTTACAGGCGTTGTCCGACAATCTTCAAATTATGAAAAATAACATTGGAAATAATGTTTTGTTACATTTATTTTTTAATTATCTTCCTATAGCAAAAAACAAGTCAATTTTCAGCTTGTGTGGGTGCAGTCGAAAATTTAACGGGCTTCGGAACAGAACTACTTTTTAAAATTTTCAAGAAAAAGTTGTTACACTTATCGTTATAGAAATCTATTTGCAATTCGTCTTCTCACTCTAACCAACCGATTTCCTTTTCTTAAAAGGTATTAAAGCACAGATTTGACAACAAGCATTGGAAATTATCGAACATCCTTCTCAAGTTATATTCAAACTCGATTTTGCATAGCTTTCTTTCTGTATGTCTCCGAGAATACTCGGTTTATTCTGGTCTGAGGACACTCGTTAAAACGGACTTTAATTTGAGCCATTCCGAGGGCAAGGCCATGAAAATCTGTTTCGCAAATGTGTCGCAAATATCTTGTTTAATTGAATTTTACTTGAAAAAACTTCAATCGAAACAGCAGGAAATTGTACGTAAAAATAGTTTAAATAAAGTATACAGCCTTTTAAGTTAGTAATTAAGTAGAATTATAGTCCCGTTACAGCGGTCGAAATTCGACCAAAATCACGCAAAAGTGATTTTCACTGCCTTTAAATAAAACAGTATGTACGCCTGCCTTTAAACAAAACAGTATATTAAACAAAAGAGTACATATGTGTGTGTATGGTAGTGTGCACAATATATACCACCCCCATGCGTGTATTTGAGTGTAATTTTTTTTTTTGATTTAATATATTTTTTATGCATAGTATTAAAAAGTATTAGCATTCTTCATTGCTTCTCTATATAAAATATAAAAGTGCCAAATTTTATACTCCTATGTCTGTCCAATTACCGTAAAAAGGTGTAAAAAGTTTTTGCTTTTCATATAAATATATAGATATCAGGTTCCTATTGAGATACTCGAGTAGTTTTAGTCCAAGATCACTCGTTGAAACTAGGTTTCATTTGAGCAATTGCCAACTTAAATATATTACGTTGAAAGAAAGCTAGATCTCGAACTATCCTACAATCTCGTGTCTGTCCCACAAAATATTAAGGTTTAAGTTCATGAAAATAACTTTTTCGCAATTATCTTGTTTAAAAACCTTGGATGATTAAACTTGAGCCAAGTCGAAATAAAACATATAGCCATTTAATTACTTAATAGTATTATTACATCACTACTAGTGGACAAAGCTACATCTTTGTATTGGCATAAGTGACCGTAAAATTCAATTTGAAGTGCAAAACGACGAATTTTACAATAATTTCTTCTAATGAACATAATAGAGAAAAAAAGCCGAATATGCGGATAGTATACCCGAAATTTACAAAAGACAGACTTTCGAAAATTTGAAATCGATATCAATTGTTAATGGGAATTGCTATTAGAGTATTAGAGATTGTACCCTATGAATTTCGAGATCAATTTTAGGTAAAACAATTTTGAAATGCCCTCTTATGTTAGAATATATCTATGTAATATTTCACAATAATTTTATATTATGTAATAATTTAAAAAGAATGATTTACGTTTTTGACAAATTTTGACAAAATTGAAATAAATGATTATGAATGTATATGGACTTTTATATTCGTGTATAGTGTTGTTTTTTATATACCCCCCCTCCTCCAAATTATTTTGAATAATTGTATTTGATTAAAATAAATGTTGTACATTATGATGTGGTAATCACATAACGTCAGTTATAAATGTGTATTCATAAATTTTCTATCACTCTAATATGATTGTAATATGACGACTATATTGTAAGTAAGCACATGTGGTAAATTATTGCTAGATTTTATCGAACTAGCATCATTATAATCTTACTGAAGTTTCAGTGGCGATGTAAGATATTGGCGACATTGGTGACCACTCATAGCCTTCCTGTTTGAGAGACTTCGTGTTTCGAAGTTTTGTTGACTACTTAAAAGCTATGAATATAAAGAAAAAATTTTATTCGACATAAAATAAACATTAATATATAGCATAAAATATGCTTTTTGTGAAAAAAAAATTATTGCCGTTTTTAAGTTTTCCGGTGTAATTAAGGTCTATGAAAACCAAAAATAATACTTATTTTATGATTGGGTGGCTAGTTTTTGAAATATTGCTTTAAGTTTTCCCGGATTATTGATCTCTAGATTGGATTTCCGGTGTAACTCAAAAACTACGCATTCAATTGTTAAATATTGTTGCAAATCTAAAGGTCAAATTACTTTTAGAAACATGATTTCATCGAAATTGGAAACAAAAAAATATTTTCGACTTAATCGATTTTCTCAAAGGGCTTAAGATTACGAAAAATGTAAGAAAAAAATTTGTGTTTCCGATTTCGATAAAATTATGTTTATAAGGCCAATTTGACCTATAGATTTGAAAAATGACATTTATTTAACAATTGGACGTGTAGTTTTTGGGATATCATCTTAAATCTGATCCAGAGGTCAATATTTCCGAAAAATTTCAAAAACTAGCCATTCAATCAGTTATTTTTAGTTTTCCTTAATCTCAATAACTCCAGAAAATCTAAAAACAACAAAAATTTGTTTTTTAATTTTTCGTTGATTTTTATGGCTTCACAGTATCACAAAAACCACTTAAAGTTAAATGTAAAACCACGTTTTTCGTAGGATGGCACACAAATATACAAAAACTAAGAAATTTACAAAAAATCTCAAAATAATATTGCCTGTTACCTTTCTTATAGAGAAATTGGGAGCTTTGTAAAGATCAAATATAGAGACTATAATCCTGAACAGACCTGTCTTTTGTTGTGCATTACTCTTTCGTATTTTTTCTCAAATTCTTGGACAAAATACTTCTGAGGACTATTATTTCATAATTCAGCTAGCTAGATTGTACTATGACTACTCACAGTATATTTTTGAATACAACATAAAATATAAATCAATGTATTTAAATCCCTTGTGTGTTTAATCCGTAATACACATGAATCTTATTATTACTTTATAAAGTATTAGTATTAGTAGTATTTTGTATTAGGTATTTTCAGTTACAAAAATGTCATTTCATATATATGTAAGGGTGCTTATTGTACTGTATTTATATTGTAATAATACTTACAATATAATTGTTATCAAGAGAAAACTCTTTCATATTCATGTATAACTAATGTTACAACTCACTCCGTACAAATATATATGAACTAGCTTTTACTCGCTTCGGCTTTGCACGCGTTGATAACAAATATAAGACAAACAGTTTCAAAATATATTGGATAGAATGTATAGACCAAACTATTACGTACTCAAAATATTTGCTATACGATACAATGTTTCAAACAAAAATTGTTAATATTAAAAAAATGAACATTGTTTTGTATTTTCAGTTTTTCAATATCTCTTACCGTTTAGAGATTCTATTATTAGAATGTGGGGCACTCAAATGTGGATTCGTAAATGAATAATTAGGCCATGTTAATCGCTGATAATAGAACTTTAATTGGTGAAATAAGAATATTTAAAATCGGTTAAGTAGTTTACATATATATATAAAAAAAAAAAAAAAGAATATGAATGTATTTATCTACGGCTTTAAACACTTATTTATTATTATCATGATATTATAAAATTTGAAATTTATTTTTAATGAAATATTCATACAAGCAAGTAGGTGGTCCATATCTAAGTGTAAATACTAAGTCTTAATACAAATTTAAATTAAATATTATTGAAAAAGTTGTGAATTGGTTATTTAGTAATTTTCAATTTTAATATGTCGTTTCGATCTAAACGCTATCCATAAAGAATTTTCAATGTTTTAAATGATGAAGAGTTGATATATATATATATATATATATATATATATATATATATATATATATATATATATATATATATATATATATATATATTCTTATTCAACGGTCTAATTGAATCGTCAAAGAAATGCTAGTTTATGCCCTCTAAATAATACAATCGAAATACCTTACAATTTTTTTTATAAATATGAAAATGTCACCCTAAATTCTATAAATCAACTTGACACAAGAATGATTAAAGACCAGATAATAATTCATCAGAGACCACAGGCTAGTAGTTCATATAGCAGTAAGTTATTAACAGCGATGGTAGTCGTCCGTGTAACATATAGATAATGTGATGAACTACTGTGGCTTTATGCTAAGCACGTTATAATGAGCTACTGTGGCTTAACTCAGCACGTAGGTCGCACTATATACAAGCAAGTTACAGTAATGAAAAAGAAAGAATTATAATTTCACATACAAAAATAATTAAATCCTTAGGATTCTTTGAACCATTCGGGGCTGTTTAAGAACAGCAACAGAGATTTTACGCTGTTAGATTTAAGCTCTGATTTTACATCAAAGATTCTATAAGAATTTAGGAACTCGAGTAAGGTTATCCAAATTACGTTGTTAGATTTAAGCTCTGATATTGCATCAAAGAATGGCCGTTTCTTGTAACAGCTGCGTAATGAAATAGAAAATGAGCCATTGTTGCTTCATCCTCTTCATTATAACAGCTCCTGTAATAATCGTGGTCTTGGGCCTGCCTATTATTATCAAATTTTTGGAGTATTATATCCGTTTGTATAAGAATTTAGGAACACCGTGTTGTCTACTAAGCCTATCGAAATTTCCCTTATGTAGTCACAGTCAGTCAAATTGCTTCTTGAAATTTAGTATTATTTTTCCAGTTTATAGATTTAAATGCGATTTACCTACAAAGATATAAACATCGTAATTTAAATAATTGAAGGGGTGTATGCTAATATTTTAAGCTATTACAATAAAAATATATTTTGACAATTTAAATAAATTGCAGAATTATTACATAAACACAAGTGGAATGATAGCAACTGATAAATGTTACAAAAAACGAAGGGGGAAAGAAACTAACAAGATATATTTGATAAGTATTTTTTAAAAATTATGACAACTGTATCGTGTTGTTTTGATAAATATTTGCATATTATTTTTAATTTATTCTGATATAAAATTTATCATGTTAATAGAAAATTATTTTAGTGGCAATTATATGCATTATGGCAAATGGAGATTACAGACTTTTGTTTAAATTATTGGTGGTGTTATTTCGATAATGATTCGGAGTCAACAAGAAAAGTTTTTTTATCTACTATTTTACTACTAAAAATTATACTTTTGAAGAATTTTACTTCACAAGAAATTTATCTATCTTACAACAAATTTAGTATATTTTTATTCCAAAACTAGCTCTCATCTGGAACTTTTCCACTGCAGTTATTCAGGAGAAAACCTTGAAAAACACTAAAACATCCAAAAAAACATTTTATTGCTATTTTTAGATTTTTGAGGCTAATTAGGTTCTAAAAAAAACAAAATATAACACTTATCTTACAATTGGGTGGCAAGATATCGCTTGAAATTTATCTGAAATATTGACTTCTGAATCGAATTTCAAGTGATGTCTCCAAAACTACTAATCCAATCGTTAAATTAGTGTTATTTTTTAAATCTACAGATTATTCGAAATTGGAGTCTAACAAATTTTCTCCATTTTCTCGTTTTTTTAAAGGTTTGCCTTAAAAGAAAAATAAAAATGTTGTCTCCAATTTCCGAATAATAATATATAAAAATATCTGATTATATGTTACGTAAATCACATCCTTGTCACATACTGTGTTCCTGGATAAACTAACTGTGAGCTTTGCAGTACATTTTCTAAAGCAAAACTGTTTGATATTCTAAACATATAATCTGTTTGATGCTAGTAGCATATATATTATAAAAATGTTTCCAAAAGCCAAGTCAGCTTCATTTATATAAATGAGATTTTCCTAGTAAACGTCATTCGTTACTTACTATGTGCACTTACATATATGCTAGCTTTTCTCTTAAGATGTCAAGGGTTCAGTAACTGTAATTATTATTAATTGAATAATCATTTGCGAATTATTTGATTTAGAGATGTTTAAGAGTGAATTATTCATCGTTAAAATGGTTTTATCATCATTTTGGCTGAATATTACTTCGAGAGCCAGTCGTTTATGCTAATCAATTATATACCATCTTGTGTTTTTTCTTTGTAAACTGTGATTCCAAAAGAGATAAAGTTAAACTATTAGCCTACTTTATTTTTCCTACATGCAAATAAATATTTTTAATTGTTTTTCACACATTAGACATGGAATTATTTTAACAATAAATAAACATTTTTCAAACACAAACACAAATTATAATAACTACAATAAATTTTTACGTTTCTAATAAACATGTAAAAATATTACTTAGTAGTTTTCCAGAAATTAAATTAGATATTTTTCAGAAAAAAAAAACTATTTCTAAAGGAACAAAAACGTTCAAGAAGAAATTGATTCTCCACGAATTTTTGAGACGGTTTTGCGAGTAACACCAGGTCAAAAAAATAAATAAAAACATTATCAGAATGAAATATTAATATTTTTATTATAAATATTTCATAATTACTATTCAATTGTTTTTAATGGTAGTAAGATTTGTATATACCCAGTAATTTCAAATAAAACACTAGATAGCGTAAAAATCGCATATTAAAGGTACTTTATTAACGTATTAAATTGTGGTAAAAAAAACCACTTTCAAAAATTCGATTTTTTAAGAACACGACTGCCAAATTTACCTTAACATCAAAATTACATCACACTTGAAATTTTTTTAATTATTTTAAAAAAAAATCGTTAAAACATAATTTGTACTATTTCTGCGTAATATTTCAATGTTACAATAAGCACATATTTTTTGAAAACATAACCAATAAATTTCTATATTTTGTTTTACAAGCTATCGTATGTGTATAGTTTTATATTCTTTTTTTGGTGGCAACTTGCTATATAGACTATGATCATTTTTTATGAAGCATTAAATGAAGCTATTTGATTGAATAATCCTTATAGATTATAGAAAACATGGATATCAAATTGTTAGAAAGTATCGTACGCACCCTTGTTATGTAAGCTTGACTTGCAATTGATCGTTTTTTTTTAATATATATGAAACCATAACAGTTATTTGTGCCATTTTTTATAAACTAAAGACCAAATTAAATCATATGTTTGTAGCTTTAATAGTGCTTTGGTACTGGTAACATGTGTAACAATTTCATTGCTTTATTTATAACAATTATAAATTATTTTAACTTACGACAATTTAAGTTACTTATTTGGTTTTATAAAAGCTTTGTATGTACATTTTGTTATGCACATAGAAATTTATGTATGTACATACAATTGGTTTTTAGCTTAATTATGATAGATGTAACAAATTTTTTTCTACGATAATTCTGAAAAGTGAATCATTTTCTTTTTCAGAACAGAAGATTGACGAATCTCTTTTTTTGTTATTTTTATAGAAAGGTCATTCAATAACAAACGCAAAAATCATTTTTTCCAACGGTATGACCATTTTTCAATAACTTGAACTATTTTTCATAACTTTATGGTTGTCGGACTTTGTTGTTACTTTACCATAACAAAAAATCGGATGTGTATCAGTTTGAAGCTTTCGGGGACATGCAAAAATTGTTCGGGATCGGAAAGGGAAAACAAACCACTTTTTATGTTTTTAGAGGCAAAATAATGATTTGTGTCATATGTATTTTAGCTGAATTATGTATACCGCACTTAAGTACGGTGCCACTAGCATAATTATGAATAGTGGTACCGAAACTAATAAAGATACGTTAAAATTTGTTACTGTGTCTAGAAAAAAGTAATTATTAATTTTACTCTCCATAAAGATTACATTAAAAAACCGTTTTTCAAGAATACCAAAGAAAATATATCATTGAGAGTAAAGCTTTAATTTTGAATCAATAAAAATTTGTGTTTTAATATTCATACTTTTTAAAGTATAATATTTTTAATTTTGCGCCCTAATTTTCCTATTCATATAATTGAGTCATACAATCAAAATGTTAGGAAATCTTTCAAACTTTGAAAATAGGTTAGTGTATTTATACTATTAAACAAGAATTGCAATTAAATATCGCATTTTTTGTACTCGTTGCATGGGAGAAACGTTAGAGTCCTAGAGATAATATTATCGCTGCGTTGAAAAATTAGTATTTGTTAGAAGAATATGTTCTGAATAACTAAAAAAATGGGATGAATTAACCGCGTCGTTTAGATAAAAAATTCAAATAACTGAATATTTAAATGATTATTTCCGTGTATATACTATAGTGAGTGAGTATATGTGTGTATCTGCTGTAGTGTAAGTTATAATAAATACAATACATTGTAAAAAGTCATCAGTCTTGGTAATGTATATGTGTTACACATACGTAGAATGTAGATACTAAGCTAATACTTGCCGCTGGATTGTCGGGAAATAACTACCTTGAACTACCTTAAGATAGCTGTGCTACTGAAGTCATAGTGTCAAATAATACTAAATTTTATATACTCATTATTGGTATTAAGATAAACTTCCATTAAAATTATTCATAAATTCGAATTATTTATATTTAAAATTCGGATAATTTACATTGCGAGCATTAAGGAGTATGCGTTTTCGTTAAGCGATTATAATAACAAAACTTTAATAAAAAAACTATTAGAATGTTAATTAATTACTTCTGAACGTTATTAAGGTATAGAAACTGAAAATTCAACATTATGTGAAAAACTATACTAGCTTAATACTATAAGTGTATACGCATATATGAGTAGTACAGTTAATGTGTAGTTAACATTTACAAACAACACAAACACTACACCCATTTTGGCTCATTTTTACTACAAGCAACTACCGTAATGATTAAGAGACAGTTAATTCATTAAAATATTTCGAATAAAATTGGTTGTTGAAATTCAAAAGTTGGTGACGTTTTATCAACATAATAATAATAAAGTTATTATGCGGAAAATATGGCAAGCAAATTTTTATGTTATAAAATGTATAAGCAATGAAAATATTATATTTTATTCAGACTATGTTATTTTCTTGTTTTATAGAGGTGACATGATTAAATTTAACGATTTCTCTGCATTAACAACGTTTTAATACGTTCATAATTCGTAATATTTTCTTTTTTTATTTCAAATAATTTAAACACTTTCAACAGGAAATGTCAACAAAAATCAGACCTGTATTTATATAGGTAGTAAAAGTTTATATTTGTATATGAAAATTTTGTTGCTAATTTTTGAGAAACAAATTTATTTTCAATTTAATTTAAAAATATTATAATGGTTCGGCTATATGTTTTTATGGGTTATATTAAATCTTGACGAATTGTCATTAATTAAAAATCGAGAAACGTAGATAAAATCGAAGAAAAATTATTTTCGCGTCTTACTATTCAACAAGTACAGCTACAGACTATTTGAGAGCCCCATTGTAAATCGTAAAATAAATACCCTTTTTAAAGTTTTGCAAGTCGATTTTATCTACCATTTCGCTTCATTTAAGGTAGATAAATGTCTTGCCAAAAGATAAAGAAAACTTTTCTTGTTCTTTAATTAATAATAACAAATAGGAGCCTTTTTGGATTGAAATCGACTTGCCCAAAGTTGAGAAAAAGAGATCAAAGTGTTTTAATTTTGACACGGGTTCTTATGGAAAAACGTCATTTTAATATGATTTTTTTATAGAAATGATATGATAAAGTAGAAACTATTGTACAGAATAAATTCAATCAAAATTTGATATATTATAGAAAGAAAAGTAAGGAATCACATAGCAAAAGGGATAAATTGACCACGTCGTCCACATGCGTTTTTATACAGGACAATTATAATATGTCATAGTACATGAATTTTAGTCTAAAGTTTTTAACGCTACCTAATATTGACCGCACAAACAAAATTTTTGGTATAGCTGTTCACAGAAACACCTAATTAGTCCATTTACGACTGTCCGTTTATATACCCGTCATCACGATAACTCAAATACAAAAAAAATAGCTAGCTGAAATTTGGGTAACGTATTCTTAACATAAAACGTAAGTTTAAGTTCATGAATGAGCACAATCGGTCCATTGGGTCCAATGGATTCTTGACCTAAATAAGTAAAAAATGTTTATTTCTTTGAAACAAATAACTTTTATTTGAAAATTGTTTTCGTATAATGTTAAGATTTGCCACAATTTAAGCTCAAATTTAGCTCAAATTTAGCTCAAATTATCACATATTCGTAATTACAATACATATTACTATACAATTGTATCTATAACTATATATAATGCTGGATATTTATAGTATTTTATGAATGCTACTTAAAAATAAACCAAACAATGATATTCAATATAGTATCTAAACAATTAACTCTGTTAGTTGTTATTATCACTTGTTAATATTTGAAAATAAAAAAATTCAAAACTTTTTAGAATGCAAGCTTTAATTATCTGTGCGATCACTGATTACTGGTATGTCGTAGTTTAAGGAATTCATTAGTTTAAATAAACAACAAGACATTTTCGAAAAAATGTTCCAAACATATTTTCCACGTAATACTAAGATTTTTCTTAGAATTACGTATTAAACCATAAGTTATTTGTTTTTTGGTAAGTTTTTCGTGAATCAAATAACGTATATCAACCCTTTGAAATGTTTATTTTTGTTTCAAATATTACTATGGACAGGCGGGGCGGACCTCTCTACGGATTCATAAAATATATGTATAATATGTGTACATAAATATATAACATGGATTCGCACTTAACAAATTATGTCTATATACAGTAAAACTTTGACGACTTGGATAATATTTTAAATGTACTAAATTAGGGTATCTACTAAACCTTCATTGTTCGCAATTATTAAAAGCTAACAAAACAAAAATAACAGACCTATTTTTTTATCCCTTTAAATGCTGTAACGGAGTAATAGTGGGCCAAATGGTACCCAAGTACTAGGTGACATATCTTTCTACATATAAAAGGAAAAGGAACTGACTAACATATCAACGCAAATGCACAAACCGTTTGGTCTAGAAGCTTGAAATTTTAAATGAAAATTTATTATAGGACGTAATTGAGCACTAAGAAGAGATTTATTGAAATTTACATCACAAATGTTTAAAACAAATATTGGCACCATACATCAAATTACTTTCTTTCGTTTCTATGGTTACAAAATACTACTGTATCAGTGGAATCCATACTAATATTATAAACAGGAAACATTTGTATTTTTGTAAGTGGCGAATAAACTTAAAAAATACGCCACCGATTTGAAAAATTATATTACTGTTGCGAAGTTACACTATCTCCGGGTGAGATAGGTAACTTTTTATCCCTGTATTACCACAGGAACGGGATTTACGCGGGTGAAACCGCTAGTGATATATAAGTCAGTCGATGGATGGTATGCAATTTGGCATTGGAAATTTTTCAAAATTTATTAACAAATTTAAATTAAAAATTATTTATATTTGGAATTTTCATCTCCTTGTCAATTATAAATACAATTACATCTTTGTTTTTGTGTGACACTTGCTAGATAATTTACATGTAAACAATTGAATAAATAATTATATTTTCTAGAATGTGAATGTTTTATTACAAGTTTTAGACACTTTGTCGCGCATCAATCGATTAAGAAGTTCATTTTAGTATGCTACGGTAAGATTATATTGCGTGACGTTTTTACCTACACCATATTATGTTGTATCATCAACTTATATTATTTCCAAATTTGATTCAAGTATAATTTTCTCTCTTGGTAAAGTAACGAAAATGAAATATTAATACAGTAATTCCAAATTTGATATATTTTTTTCACAATACAATTTCTATATGAAAAATTCATTTTGTTTCTTTGTATGATCATTCTTATTCGTTCGCATGCAACGTTATATCTTTTTTACCAAATTAGTTGTATAATTTTAGCATTGTCAGTATTAAAGTTTTTCCCACATTTCTACATTTGCTTGCTATCCCGATGTTGCTTCACATCAACGCCACATGGTGTTAGTTATCGTCCAAAGATTTTATATACGCGTATATATTTTGCATTGCGCATAGTAGGAGATGGGTGAATAATATCATATTCCTACTTATGTGTGGGAATAGCTCTTTCGCGATCATCTTATTATATAATTGTATATTTCTTGTTGTATAGTAGAAAGTTGTCTAGGTAAGGTCGATGTGGAGTTCCGACTTCAGCAATCCGTTCATTTAAAATTCTGTGAATCAAGCGAATGAGAAAAATCTTTTAATTATCATGGCCATGGAATTTTTTTTAAATCCTCAAACTTTTTCAGTGAAGTAATTAAATTTTCTTTCTAACAAAGAAAAAAAAATTAATTAGTATAACCGACCTAAGCGACTGTCTCATACTTTTCATATATTATCCTTGTAGTGTAAAGTTTTATTACTGAAGACAACCACCGGGTTTGTTGGAATAATATAAATTCATCTTAATACTTTATCATAGTGAACATTAAAATATGCAATACAGCCTTGGGTTGAGACTATACTAATAAAAAGCATGCCCGTAAATAAAAAAATTTCAAAAGAAAAAAAATCGCCCCTAAAATACCATGAAAATTACACGAATCAAATGGGACATCCGATAGTCCGATTTTAATCAAATCTTTGCGGCACAACTAGCGCTAATATGAAAACAGAATAACTAAGGAGATTGGTGAATTTTTGATAAAACACTCGATATCAAAATTTTGATAGGATTACTTAACTTCCTTTTGAGTAAAAGAAATTAAAAAAAAGATTTCAATAATTTTGTAACGTAATTTTGTAGAATACAGAATGTTGAAAATTATTATAATTTCAACTTCAATAACTTTTAAAACTGTAAATTTATCATAAAATTCTAATAGCTACTTTTTTAAGACGCGTGTAAATCTATATTTTCAATGCCATCTCTTGGTTCATAAATGAACGAATTCGGTAAGTATGTTACCTTTGTTATTTACTGAGTAAGCGGAAAAAATATACAAATATCCATGTGATATTTGGAATTTACGATTTTTTTCTTTATCGAATACTTTTGATCGATTTTCGAAATTCAATTGCGAAATTTTTGGACATGTTTTTCAACGAAATTAAATATGTGCAAGTTTTGGTATCACGTTTTATTTTTTAAAAAAAATTGTAGATTAATTTATAAATAAAATAAAAAATAAATTCTAAAACTCACAAAACGAAAAGAGCCTCCTATTGTGGAGACACATTAGCAGGGCTTTTTTTTGAATTGTAAAGACTTTTTATGAATAGTATTACAAAAATTATGTTAATAAATCTTTTAAACATAAATTTCTTTATATTACATTACAAGCGTTGTACCTTTTTCATTTTCCAATATAATTGGTGAATAAAACTTACTTTTCTAAAAAAAGATTATTACATAAATTACATCTTTTTAAGATTGTGTTACATTTACTAAATCTGAAGCTTTGTGTTGATACTCCTATTTTTATAAAAAAAAAAAAAACTCATTCTTACATAATACACACGTAGGCTGTAAGTAACTAAGGATAACTACAAACAATTCACATAATATTGAAGGTAGTATTGGAAATTTTCGATCGATCATAACAAGATTGTAGTTTTTTCGTACCACGGCGAATATATACAGTCAAAACTTTTATGTGAAATTACCTAATAAACAAAATTTAAGTGGATTATCATTAACTCAATTATTATTTGAGTTTCAATACTGAGGTTAGGTTATTAATTTAAAATAAATAAATATTTATTGGTTATTAGGGATATTATTTTATTTCATTTATTTAAATTTCTGTCAAA
The DNA here is from genome assembly GCA_020423425.1 of Chrysopa pallens. Classification (NCBI taxonomy): domain Eukaryota; kingdom Metazoa; phylum Arthropoda; class Insecta; order Neuroptera; family Chrysopidae; genus Chrysopa; species Chrysopa pallens. Next base: position 18,149,209 of record CM035594.1, read on the forward strand.
TACCAACAGTCTTAAACTTCAATTAAAGTAAAACTTAATATGTGGAAAAAATGAGGCTAATTAACTATTTTAGATAATTTATAACACTTTTTATTCTTAACATACATAATGTCTATAAAATTTTGGTATAGGATCATAGAAACACCTAATTAGTCCATTTCCGATTGTCCGTCCGTCCGTCATCACGCTAACTCAAAAATAAAAAGAGATAGCGAGCTTAAATTTTGGTGACGTATTCTAAGCATATCAAAGCAGTTAAAGCTCGTAAATGAGCAAAATCGGTCCATTAAGTTCAATGGATCCTTGACTCAACTTTTTAACTGTAAAATATAGAAATACAATAAATGTATTTTCGTAAAATATTTCAGTTCTCCACAATTTTAGCTCGACTTTAGCTAATTATCACATATTAATAATTACAATACATATTACTATACATGTATTAATAAATAATAACTGTATAGACTGGATATTTATAGTATTTTATGAATGCTAATTTAAAAATAGTCCAAACAATGATATTCAGTCAAATATCGAGTATATAAACAATTAACTCTGTTAGTTGTTATCTTCACTTTTTATTATTTACAGTCTAACCTTATGATTTCCTTAAAGGGCATGCTCTGTGAGGCCATACATAGTGTCAACGCTGGCTATTAATTCAACGATGATAAGCGTCCAAAAAAGGCATTAATTTATTGATAATGCTCGAAGCTAATACTTTAGCGTGCCGGTATACAATAACTCTTACTATACCAGTAATTGGAAACTCCACCTTCAATATTTTGTTCACTTTCAATATTAATACGTAGGTATACGTAGGCTGATGTAAACTCGTAGGAGGTATATTTGATTGAATTATAGTAAATATGTTTTGTAAGCATTTTATTATGAATAAAGCTTTGTTTTTAATATTAAATTAGATAACGAAAAGCTTTCGAACACAATATATACAATCTTCACACAATACATTTAAGTACTGTACTTTTATCATTTACTATACAAGGTAGCAGTCAAAGCTATATTTAATAGTATACAGTTCGTTTAGTGTACGGCAAACAATATTAAAAAATAATCTAGGCGTTAAAAATCAAAAAGAGAAGTTGGTAAAGAATTGGCCCTTATGTGTTGGTTACAACGCTACAGTTATTACTATGAATAAAAGTATTCATTTTTGTTCACGTGTATAGTATTCATTTTGTGTGCGCTTATCATTTTCTACACCTTAGATATTTTTAACAACTTTCGTTATTTTTAACACATCTATTTTACAGAAGTAAAATGATGAGTTACACACCTGCCGGGGATCGAACTCGGGACTATAAAATTGCTTGTCAGATTTGCTACCTCTATACTACAGGTAGTTTTAGGTAGTTTAAAAATTTGAATCAAATTTTTGCGAATATTTCTTTAAATAATTATTTAAATTGTTGTCAATTCAAATGGTATATGCTAAAATTTCTTGAGATATTATAAAGATAAAACAAGCTTCAGTGAAAATCTCACTGCAATACTTAAACTTCACACAACAAAAACTGTATCCCAAGTGCATTTAAATACACTCCCACCATAAAATGTAAAAAAATAAGTATATATGTGTTATAAAATAAGAGCGTATGTGTATAAAATATTTCTATGTATATTTAGAGATTTTATAGCAATATTTTTTTTACTGTATTTTTTTCTATATCATTAATTACATTAAACAGACTGTACATGTTATGAACAAACTAGTAAGTACAAAGTGAATTTGCATAATTTTCAGAATGTCTGAGCCGTCTGAAGAGCGCCAGGTTTTTCTTAAGTATTCGAAAATAATACTCTGTTTTTAATAAATTATTTAAAAACCAAAACATATTAAAAGAAATTTTTTTAATTTGTTTCTTTTTAATAATAAAATCTGGATAATAGTTAATTACTGGATAACAACTCATTATAACAACCAAAACCGTCGAAATTTCTAACATATTATATATTACACGACTGATTGAAAAAAATAAAAATGGAGTGCCCCATTTTTCTTAGATTTAATGTTCCATTGCTTAGTATTTACATTTTAGAAACTGAAAAAAATATATTATGGTTTTAAAAAAATTTTTACTCATTCAAAAATAACCAACAATTATGGGCATTTAGGTCACTGGCTGGACATTTTTTATAATGCTCTATTAAAACTTTTATCCATATTATGATATACATTACTTCCATTCATTAAAGCTTCTTGTATTTGTGGTGGAAAATATTTTCATTCAAACCAATAATAACAATAGGCTTGCTTATTTGTTTGGTGTTGTGTAGTATCATTTAAGCTTGTCTACATAAGCATGCATACTATATCATTTATCGTACACTTTGCCGCATACGTTTATTATGCGATATAAATGTTATTATAAACATTCAACGTGTTTGTGATTACTTCAAGAGGTGCAAATTATCATTTAATTTTCTGATTTTTCTATGGATCCACCCAAGCATTACTCAATTTTATCAATAGATGAAATCTAAAACAGAAATATAGCCCTGACAAGAGAAAAGGGGAAGAAAGGAATTTGACCAGATTATAATCATCGATTCTCACCGAGGTTACAAACATTAATTATTGCGATGAGCAGGTGAAAAATAAGGGTTCGGTAAAAAAAATACCTACTTGCCAGGAAATATGCCTCTCTCCGTTACTACTACCTCGTACAGTACGTTCACACCATGCTAGTAATCAGTGGGGTAGCGTAGCTAGGGCAAGTGCATAACGGAGTAGCGTAGCTAGGACTCGGCTGCTACAGTATAAACTTTTCTCGGACGTGTAGCAAAAGCGAAGACTGATAGATACTTTCAGCTGGCTATAATCTGACCATCATTTAAAAAATGTATAGCACTTATTTTGTGCTGTCATTTGAACCAACCATTTCACAATAATTCCTCGTTCGTACTTGAGAAACAAATAAATTCCCTGTTTTGAGGGATTTTTGTCTTCAATGATATTTTTTTCTAAATATTGGGTAAGCTGGGGAGGAAACTATATAAAGCCATTGATTTTATTTTGAGATTCAATATTTTATTATTCTTCGATGTATAATATCAATAATAATCTTATTTCTTTTTTTCTAGGTAAGAAAAGCACATATTTCAAATCCGTAAGTATCGAATATGATATTCATGCTATTGGTTATAATAAAAATGGGTGAAGTTGCGGGCACAGCTTATACATAATAAAAATGTATCCTTGAAATACGGTTTAGAGGGGAAAACAAACCTTATATTAGTTGGCACTGCGATAAATATCAAAAGTGTAATTTCAAACTTATAACTTGAAAACAAACAGAAAGTTGGAAAACTAATATCATATTGCAATAGAAATAACAGAAATTTTCATTGAGACTATAATGAAAAGGTTAAATCTTCATGTCACCAGAGAAACTACTTGAAACTTAACAAAATATGTAAATCTATTGAAACTTTTTAAATAAATATAAATATTTTGCAAGGATTAAATACTACTATTAGAGACAAAACTTCTATATATATACAGAGTGAAGTAAATATATTAAAATTAAAAGGTGTAAGTCTCTGAATAATAATAAAATTCATTAGTTTTTTAAATACAAAATACATTTGTTTAAAAATCTAGTTAAACAATAAAATTAATCAATAAAATAATTATCAATTATCTCCGAATCACAAATTAAGGAAGAAACAGATTTCCTAGCATCAATGAAATATTTATCTAGAATTTCTTCAAGTAATGGCACATGAAGATACATACCTATTTGGATTTCAATAGATATTATTAGTAATAAATAGTAAAATAACATAATTAAATTAATAAAAAATTTAAATAAAATAATACAATTCTGAAATACTTATATCTAAGAGATGTAAAAGACCGGTTATAGACGTGTCAAATAATAAAATGTTAAAATTCTAATCTCTTACAGGCATAAAATGTTTGTCAAAAACATGTCAAGTGTTAAAATGTTAAAATTCGTATCTGTAATAGATGTGAATGACAAAAAAAAAAGACGAGTCATTACTAAAATGTACCTATAAAATAAATATAAACAAATTATTAAAATAAAAACAAATAAATAATTAAATCAATTCATCAATAAAATGCATTTTGAACTAAGTACTTTTTCGTTGGCGTTATAAATTTTGTTACGTATTTTTGCATATCATTTTTAATAGTAGAAAATTTATTATAAATTTGATTTAATTTGAAAAATCGTCAAACTTTGCGACAAAATTTTCAACAAATAAAAATTGAAAACTTCGAAAAAAACTAATTTCGTTTCCACACCAATAGTTTTTTATTTAATTATTTAAATTCGCCCAAAATAATGAATATTTTCATACGGTGGATGCTGTCTGGACGTATGACCTTTTTTACTACTTCAACTGATTATTTTAATCTTGAAACAGTAACGACACCTGTTAATAGCGGTATGTACCAATTACAACCACAAAGCTTTTTATATGTAAAAAAAAGCTTTAACTATTTAGTAGTAAAAACTTTATGTATACAGTGCTGCAATCTATCGTTATATTTATATGTATAATTTATTTCTGTTAACTACTGCCTTGACTAACGTTAGTTACAAAGTAACGCTTAAATGAGGAACAAATCATGCACCATTATGGTCCTAAATAAATTATTATTATTATATGCAATTTAGAAAAATGTCCAATAACCAATAGAATCAATAAGATGTGCTATGGTCTCTAAGACAAGCTTAAAATATTGAAAACATCATAGAATTTTGAATTCATACATAATCCACGACTTGTTGTTTGTTTAAATGGCTGAGCCCGCATTTTTAAATTAACCAAAAACCGTTTTTAGAAATTGATATATTAATACAATAAATATTTTTTTTTTTTTAAATAAAATTTTATTGTGGGTCCTTAAGGGGATATATATTTAAAAAATGAATTTTGTAGCACACGGAAATGCTCATTTAAACCGAAATAATAGGCATAAGTGAACAGGATTTCAAAAAAATTTGGTAATATTTCCCTGTCGTGTTCAAAAGTAGCATTTTTGTTAAAAAATCTGTAAAAACTTAATTAAACGAAAATCTGTAAAAACTTTATTAAACTGTCATAACTTTAAAAAATTTCACATTTAAAAATTTTGTAGACCTCATATCACTAAGTCAATAAGAAAATTCTTAAGTCGTTCCTCAATGAGGTCTCGATACAGAAATTTATATCTCTACCACCTATACAACGACTAATTGACCAATTTTGGTACAAAATCCTTCAAAATGGAATCCACCACATATAATTTATAATTTAAACTGTGGAGGTGTTTTTTTTAGTGCTACATATATAATTTTTATCAACCCTATCGGATATGATAAATTTTTTATATCCCCACCAGAAAGAGTTTACCCTGTTGGCAGTTATATATACACAGATTGTTTTTCGAATCTCTTGGCATACGGAAAACAATACTAAAATATTTCTATATAGAATTTTTCAATTTTTATTTATACATACATAAAAACGTTGATCACAAACATGTTGATAAAAATACAAGTCAACAGACATTATGTGTTATACATTATTGTTTTTAAACTTTTCATAGTGGGAGTTCCGTCTAATAATGTATAACATATATTGTGTGTTGACTGGCATGTTTATCAATGTATTTATTATCAATGTAAATATTTTTATGTATATATGTATAAAAATTGTAATTATAGTCTTTATAGGAATATTTTAATACTGTTTTCGGGATACCAAGAGAAACAAAAAACAATCTGTTTATTGAATATAACATACGTTTGTTTTTAAACTGCCTGTCTCACTTACAATTTGCCTATAGCATTTCCTTTATAAAGGATATATTAAAGCTTTTCCCCCGCTAAATACAAGATAAAATGTAAAGGCAATGTCACAATATTTAAGTTATACTTTTCCTCGAACTTTCTTCATCATATAAAAAACAAATTTGTGAGATACGATTTCAACCCTCTAACTTTGTGGGGTTGCTTAAAACTTTTAAAACCACAGAAAACATTAAATTTAGAGTTTAAAAAGAGCGAAGGGGTTCTGAAAGATAAAATCCTACAACTGAATTCCCTAAGCACTAACTTACGCTACAATAAAACATTCTGACTCAATTTGGAAAGACTGTGAAAGTGCGCAAACACTGGAAAACCAAATTATATTTTGTAGGTAATAAGGGTAGAAGAAGGTTTGGGAGGTTGAGCAAATCCCGAAACTAAATTACTTTTATCTTTTATTCAAAGTTTAAACCAGCACTTATCTACAGTAGTAAATTTTTTTAAATACAGAGGTCACTTATGTACACCACCCGCATTAAAACTTTCATTTTTATTATGAAGAAAAAGAAGTAAGAAATTTCAGTCATGCCTTCAGTCTTATGCGCTTTAAATCGTAAGGAATATCAAAACAATGTGAGTAATCACCCTTATAGAAATAAAATTGAATCAAATGCTGCTAGGCACTACTGCTATCCTCGTAATAATCACATATCCTTATTCGACTAATCTGTAATACTGCAATCTATCTCCGTTCATAAAATGATATAAAACAAGGATAAGTGTATCGTTGAAAAGGATAATATTATTGATCTTGAAATAAGTGGATAAAGAAAGGATATAATGTATGAAATGTGGTATTATTAAAATAATATTCAGGGCTATACAAATTTTTAAAGAATGGACCAATGCGGTCCTGAATGTGGTGCTGTATGGATTTTAAAGAATATCAATTTAAGTGGAATATATGTATTTAAAATTTGTCATTTTTAACTTGACAATATATATACATGTATCTGGGTAGATTAAATTTAGTCTATACTTGAGTATAAGTGTTTGTAGAATCGTATTTAATCTATTTTCGTCTGTCTGTCCGTCTGTCATCAACGTAGCTCAAATATATGATATATATGAGGGTATATTAAAATTAATACACACTGAAAATTTCTTATCTGGGGTTTTTGACGTCACTGATGACGAATTTTGAATTAAAATCATATTGCAATATCTAGATTGTGACATAAAATGCGTTTTAATGTTTGTAGCTTTTGTGTCTTTATTCGCTAAAATAAAATGCATTCATACATGCAAACACTGTATAATGCCTTCTATCTCATCCTCTCGAATGTCAACTACTGTTGATACTTCTATCTCCATTCCCTCGCATGTAATTCATATGGTATTATAAACATACGATAGCTTATAAAATAAAACATTAACATTGGATCATTACGTGGTTTTTTGTGATTCTGTGAAACTCCAAAAAATCACAAAAAAATTGTATTGTTGTTTTTAAGGTTTTTAAGTTTTCTATGATAATTATAGAAAACCAAAAATAACACTTATTTTCGAATGGATGCCCAGTTTTTAAGATATCACTTGAAGTTTGTTGGGAATATTGACTTCTAGATCGAATTTCAGGCGATATCTCAAAAATTACGAAAATCTACAGCTTAAACTGCCCTTATATACATAATTTTTCGACGGAATACCCTTAAGAAAATTAACATACCAGAAATTGAGAAAACATTTTCATCTTTCATTACGCTAACTATGTTTATAAGGAAAGATTGACCTTATAGATTTTTTTAAAAAATCATCCTTTTGACAATTGGATGCTTGGTTTTTGAGATCCAATCCCGAGGTCGATATCTCGGGTAAAGTTCTAACAAAATCTCGAAAACTGGTAATACAATAATGAAATGCATGTTATTTTTAGTTTGCCTAAACGTTAAGTACCCTCGAAAACCTAAAAAACTTTTTGGACTCAATGCACTGTAGCGATGTAATCGTTCCGAGATCACGGCTTATATAAGAAGAAGTATCATAAGAACTGTTTTTCCCGAAGATATATTCTATTGTTCAAATATTAACTTAAACGTTTCCTCGATTAATCGGTTATTTGTCTGACATGTATTTACTTCCTTATTAATTAATATCAGACAAAGCCACAGCCCGTGTCGAATCCATTACGGCTTTTTTGCATTTGTATTATGGCAGAAATTTTCAAATTGATTTATGGGTTGTATAGACTTTAATTGTTAATTTATACCAATTATCTTAAATTTTATTGTAAAATTTCATTATCAAACTACAGAATCGATTTGTGGGACAAAAAGGTGTATTAACTAGTGACCTTGTTCTAATAGCTGATTAAGCATCATTTTTTGATATGGTGAGCTTCAGATCTATAATAATATGAATTTTACTGCTACTATACACACTTCTTATAGCATGTTTTTATTTGAGGATATCTCATCTGAACGCGTGGTAAAACGACAACATTGCGCTTGTGTTTTCATCATAAATTACAGGACGCATGCGTGTTATGTACGTATATACATACATAAATTTATTATACAGAAATAAAAATGGTAAGAAGAAAAAAAAAACATGTAGGTTTATTATTGTTTTCACTATGTCGAACTTTCGATATTATTAAATGTCGTATTTGAATGGTGTGGTGTGGTGGTATATCACATATACACACATGACAGAGCTTTGTGTGCTTATTTTGTTGTGCATAGTTTAATAGTGAATAAAATACGTAAAAATATTTTTATACTCGATATATGTTAGAGTATATTAATTAATTTTAGTATGAAGTTTGTAACGCTAGAAATAATATTGACCGCACAAACATAATTTTGTAAAAGGTGTTCATAGAATCGTCTAATTAGTCCATTTTCGCATATCCCCCATCATCAAGAGAACTCAAAAACGAAAAGAGATAGTTTAAATTTTGGTGGTGTATTCTAGGTTTAGCAAGTATCATCGAGTTCGTGAATGAAAAAAATCGGTCCACTGGATTCAATGGATCAATGGTCCAAGTTATAAACCATAAATGATAGACGAAAACACAATAAAAGTTTAAAACATTTTTTTCATTAAATTCACAAATTTAGCTAATAAAGACATATATAATTAGAATATATTTTATTATTATATGTGTTGTATAGACTGGATATTTAGAGTATTTTATGAATGTTAGTGATTAAAAATTGGTCAAACATTGGCACTCAATCATATGTTGAGTATCTAAACAATTAATTTTATTATTTGCTATCTTCACTTGTTATACATTTAAGAGAAATAAGTTAGCTTAAAGAGGACAACCTTTCTTATAATTTTTTTTTTTGATTTCTGGATTATCTCGTAACATAGTTTTTGGTTTTTTTAAACATTATTTTATTGCTATAAATTTAAATTTTTACCGGTTTCTAAGTTTTCAATATTTGACCATAAATTAAGGTTGGAGACATGAAATTTTCGATAAATATGACTCAAAATGGCATTCCTCAGTATCGATACTATTTGATACCTTAAAGCATCGATAATGGTTTATGTCTCCAAATATCGATACTTTGTGATACTTTAAATTAATTACCAGTATCGATACGTGAATACTTCAAGTTATTAATATTTTTTCCTAAAATTTTCCCAATAAAATCAGAAGTATCGATATTTCAAGAACTTTCGATGTTTTTTAGTACCGATTACGTCAAGATATCAATACTTTCGATACCACGAGGTAACGATATTTTTTCTAGAGATTTTTTTCCAAACAATTATATCAATTGTGTTTATAGGTAAAAATATAAGGAAAAAGAATTTATCGATACTTTTCGATATCGAAAAAGTATCTTTAGAGATATCGAAAAATTGTTTTTTTTTTCGAAAGAAGAATCAGTTGTAAAAGCTAATATCTTAAGGTATCGAAAAGAAACGTACTTATAAACGTTTTATTTTATTCTACTGTATAAAGAATCGATACTCTTAATTTACTCTATTCGTAGACTTAATAAGTATTAGATTTATGGAAAATAAAATTAATTTTTGATCACATTCAAATAAACAGCATTCATGTCGTAAGTAAAAAGACCATGAAATTAACTACGTTGTTTTTTACCGTTACGCCTAGTTATTTCTCTTTGTCAATTAATTTTTTTTTATATTCAAATTTTTATTTTATTTCACCTATATATTTTTTTGTACAAATAGTTTTTATTAATTTTTTAATGCACTACATATGTTAAACTAATAATAAGAGATGAAAATAAATGAATAATTAAGAAACACGACTGTCCTAACAGAAAACGATAAGTCAATAAAAGTGCTTTTAATTTCAAATTTGCACAAAATTATATATTTTTTAATATAGAAGCATAATATCGCAGCTTAGTCTTTTTATAACATATTTTCCATCATTGTTTGTACTTCGTTATTGTCTTATTGCATTGTATGGACTTATAAAAATGGGCTGGCTAGCGTCTTTAAAATTTTCCAAACTTTAAACAAAAATATTAAATTAATCACATATGTTTTGGCAAAATAACCAGTACAAATAGTCGATGTTTTATTTTATAAACTATCGTGTGTTTATTGTTTTATATATTTATATATTTTTTATGGCCACTAACCTATTGTCATTGTAAATATTTTGTAATATTGTGAAAAATAATATTTATTTTTACGAATTTTACCCTAATTACTCTGCAAAATAATCGTAATTGATATTACGATTATCGTAAGACTAGGAATGTTGGTTTTATTAGGACAACACTGACTAATGTAGACATTTCATACATACTGAGAAACATTTATCAAAAACTTTTTCTTTGCACAAATTATTTTTTGCAAATGAGTGTGGATGACATACATAGATTTATGTAGATATCTTAGTTTCTTAAATATCTAAAAAATAATAATTTAGATTCATCTGACTTTGCAAGTCGTAATCTATATATTAGATGAAATTGCTAAAAAAAAATTAAGTATTATTTCCTTAAAAATTTGTATACCATACTTCAAGTTAAACCATAACAAAAATTGTAAGCGTAACAACAGTTGTCCATCATGCGTAACATTATTATTATTATTTTGTTTTTTCATAAACGCATAATTTAAAAATATAACAAAATAAAAAATAACAACCAACTTCAAAAAATGCCATTAAAAGTCTTTTGCTTTTGATGTTTTCCCGTCTCGTAATACAAGTTAGAATGCAAGATCCACTCCACATACGATTTCGTTGTCGGGTGTCGTAAAGTCGCATGGAATACACACACACACACACAGGCATCTCTTCAAAAACGTTTGATTTGGGATCTAGTGATTTTGAAAAGTAAAGATATATTAAAATTCGGGAATAACAAAATCAGCCCTATTACAAAAATTTTTCACTGGAAAGTTTGAAAAAACAGTTCCCTGAAATGCTTCCAAATCAGAAAGAATTCAAGAAAAAATGATGTTATATGAAGCTCTCTTTAAGATGTCTCATTATGACGTCGTAATGACGTCTCTTCAAGAATTATTCATTAGAACTCTTTTAAAAGTCATTTTCACAACTTCAGAAAAAGTCAGTGTTAAGTCTTTTTTCCAAGTTTGGTAGGAAGTCAGGAATATGAACTCTTTAAGAATTATTTTTTCGAATTCGTAAGAAGTCAGAAACATGAACTCTGTAAGAAGTTTTTCCGACTTCGTAAGAAGTAAGACATATTAAAGTCTTTAAGACGTATTTTATTTTACTTTTGAAAGTTTTCAGGAGAAGACAAATTTCCGTTAAAAAAAACAAACTCGATTAGAATCCAAAAAAGTGGTCTTCAGAAATTGGTCTATGTATGCGTGAGAGCGATTTCGTAACGAACATTTTCATCAAACTCCTTGTTGTGCCGATAAGTATTTGGTTAAAATTTAAAATCGGACTACCCTCCCTGTGTGTGCTCCTTATTATTCGTGAGTTCTTAACGTTTTTCAGATACGAAGTGGGAGAAAATAACTCTTCTTATATATGAATTCAGAGAAATTCTTTCGGAAAAATTTAGGCTTAGTGTATTTAAATACTGACTAATTGGGTATCGTCACTCATATTTTTTGTTTTTAAGTAGGTTAAACATATATTGAAAAACACTCATTAATAAAACTTACAAATTACACATTATTTTTTTCCCTTTATTTTCATATCTAACTGTATAAATCGCAAAAAACAACAACTTATTACGTAAAAAAAACTCACTCATGTAAACAAAGTATAACAATATTATTACACAAAGTATAATGTTGTGATCCTTTTTTATTGCAATAAGTTAAAGTAAGAGAATAGGTTAGTAGTGTGTTGTATATATGTATGGTTTATAGTTAAAGAACATGGTATGATTATATTCATCAGTTTGTATGAGAATGGATTGGATGGCTGTTTATTTAGTAGAGAGAGCATTTTGTGTGTAGGTTTTCATTAAAAATTTCGCGCGCGCTTCGTTTCGCTTCGTCTTTTCTCTTCTATAATTCGACATCATTATTATCTTTTTATTATTTCATTTAAAAAATAAATTATTATCAATCATCATCATATTAACGTATATTTGTGTCGTCACATAAATGACACAGGTTCACAGGTTATTATTTTAAGTAAATCAACAATTTAAATTGAACAGAAAAAACAACATACATTTAAAAATGTTGTGTGTGACATATTTTCGTATATTTTCTTTCAAATAATTTTAGTGGAAAATCTTTCAATTAATAATGGTGAAATGATTAACTAATTTGTGTTAATATTAAAAATTATTTTTCTATTTTAATTAATGTGTTTTTGTTGAAAATTGTTAAAAAAAAATAGAATGCTTCTAAGGTAAAATTATTGGTTATTCATTTTTATTTATTTATTTTTTGTTATTTGTGTATTTAATTAGGGCATTTTTTTAATATCTTTGTTTGTTTTGTTAATTAAAAATAATAAATCAATATTTGCTATTTTTATTGTTGTAGGGTAAAATAATATACTGAATGTTTGGGAAAAATTTGTGTAAACATTTTCACCTTTGATCAATGTAAAATAGCATATGAACTGAATAGTTTATGGCAGTTCTTAGAAAAAAATTAGATAATTTTTTTGTTATAAGATCTAAAATGTTATGGAGATATTACACAAACAGATTAAACATTGTTTTTTCATTCTCAGTTTTATTCAAACTATCTTGTGAATCAGTTAATATTTATGATTATTTCTTGCAACGTTTCGCATTAATTTTTTACTTCTTCAGGCGCACTTTATAATATAATATTAACATTATCATTGTGTAAATTGTTCTTTTTACCCAATGATATTGTTAGTAGTATATGTAATAAGCGCCTGAAGAAGCAATAAATTATTGCAATACGTTTCATAAATATTAACTGATACGTGATCGAACAGTTTTCTCAGAAAAATCATTCATATTATTTTTTTCAAATAATCTGCAATGATGAAATTTTAATTTTCTTAATAATTGTTCATTCTACTTTTTTTTTAATTACATTATTTATACCGAACACTCTGTATATTATAATTTACATAATGCGTTGATTATTTTGTTTTTTTTATATTTCTTCAATAACAAAATTTAAGACGAATATATTTTCCCAAAATTGCTAAATGGTTTAATTATGAATTTTGATTTTGAAAATAATAAGATTCAAATAGCAGAGTGGGTCATATGTAAAAATATTTCACAATTTAGGTGCAAAAAAAAATATTCAAGTCTAGGAGTAAGATTTTTATTTTCCATTAAAGAAATAATTTTTAGTGTATCCAATTTCTACGATATGAAAATCGTGTAGTGTTAATGAATGTGGCCAGATGTGTGGATGGGATAGCTTAGGCCGTCATGTCGAACTTTTAGGCTACTTTGGCTGTGGGTTCCATTCTCTGCATTGGATGTTTCCCCCTCTCAAATTCAGATTTATGTTGCCATAATTCCAATCAAAAGACGACTTAATTATTTATAGGGTTCAAAATTCATTACCCAGATATTACTTCAGATACCTAAAGAATTATTAAGTATGACGTCTGAATTATCAACACAAAGAATCCTTTAAGAAGGCCTTAAGGGCTTTTTCCAGGACACCACCTATTAAGATAAATTTGGGAAGTAAAATACTATCTAAAAAAAATTCCAAAACCAAATCATTAGATTTGTGGTAAGACTAATTCATTAGTATTTCGTTTTAATCGTCGAAAGGTTTCCGTTTAAGCATTAACTTACGAAGTCAAAAAAATAGACTAGTCACAGAGTTCATAATCCCACCTTCTTACGAAACTCCAAAAAAAGACTTTATACCATTCTGATTTCTTATGAAAATCGAAAGAAAAAAAAACAGTAAAGCTCATAATTCTGATTTCTTACGAAAATCAGAAAACAGACTTCTTAAAGAACTCACAAGAGTTCAAGATTTTAATAAAGAATTATTGAAAAAGAGGTCATTGGGACGTCGTCATATTGAAACAAAACTTTCACAAAGACTTCTTTTAGGCGTCTTTCTTGGATATTTGCTGAGTAATAACAATGTAATATTCAAAAAATAATTATATTACAAGAAATGCTCGCTCGTCCAAATTTTAAGTTGGTTGTATTTTTTTTTTTTTTTTTATTGTGACATTATTAATTTTCTTTGTAATTAGAAAATTAGGTTATGATTACAAACGTATTTATTTTGTTATTTATCAAGTAAGTATTTATAATTCATAAAATCAATAACTTGGGAAATACATTATTGTGGAACAATAAATAAACATTTGAAAATAAGTTACTATATTCATATTGTATATTTCAATAAAAATATTATGCAAAATATAGTCACGTTGAAAAACTTGTTGAATCAGTTTTCGCCAAAATTTTAATTGTCGAAACTCTTTTGGGATTTAATTAAAAAATATCATTTCTTAGTGATCGCCTATTTAATTCAATTCTTCTTCATTCTTTTTTAAACAATACATTGTAAGAACAAGTCACTATAATTGGATAGAGCGTATGAACGGAAGGGAAAGTATGCAGCTATTGCTGACTTTGTTTCGAATTTTCCCAGTATTAACCTTTGTTCAATCGAAATGGAAAAGCACAGAATACCATTTTGGAAAGGATAGCCGATACTCGATACTAATGATCAAATGCCTCTCGAATATCACTGAAGTGATTCGTTTCAGGATGTGGAATACACTTAACACTTAGATTAAGTACGTACAAATTAAATTGTAAAATTTTATAAGTCAATAAATCAGTCTCCCAGTCGAATAGATACAATATTTTAAACAATATATATTTTTATCAAAATGAAATCAACTTAATTAGGTACTTTATCATGTTTAAAAAAGTACTTCAAAATATTGATTTCTCAATAAAAAGTCACAAAAAATAAATATTTGTACTAAATAAAAACGATTTCTTGTCATAAAATTACATTAAAATTTAAAAATCTTTCATATTCCCGTTAATACGCTGGCTACCATTTTGGTGACGTAATACCGGTATATAACATTTTGAGAACAAAACATAACCTAACACTTTCATCTTTTTACTAATTAAGATAACTGTTTAGACTGAACGGATTAAGACAACTAATAATTTTAATGTTTTAGATCACATGATATAAACATAAAAATATCGAATTTTAATTTTAAAATAATAAATGATGATGGTGTTATAATGTTTGCCTACGTTATCTTCTATTAAAACTTTACGACTTAGCAATTTGGGTTGTACCTTGATCAATAAATCAAAAATCTACTACCTCTTCATTCTTCTGAGGATTCCAAAAAAATCCTTTCTTAGAATTCACTCTCGTTATTTCAAGAGTCTCTATTAGAAATTGCAAGTTTCCTGTCTTCCTGATAGCTTCAATTCAAATATGAAATCCCTTTAAAGATAATACACAAGGAGGACTCAATGAGAAAAAATGACGATCTAATTTATGCTGATGATGATTATATTCTAGTAGAAATACGTATTTATAATATACCTAGTAAAAGAAAATCAAATCAAAAAAATTGTTTTTTTTTGTATTCCAACAAATGATCACAGAAAAGTTACAGTTAATGATCCGAAAGTCGACCGATTAATCGTCCTATGGATCAGATAAATGAACAATTTTTGGGGTAAGCATAATTTTATTATAGACCTAAAGATTGACACTCCTGAAATTGGTCCCTTGCCGACTAGATCATTGGATATTCAACAAAATTATGCACATAAGATGTTTATTATTATAAAAATCTTATAATTTTATTGCAAAATCAGCTTAAAAACATACACTTGATGATGCACATAAATGTCTTATTTAAATTTTAACAAAAATATATACGTAAATATTTATATAAACGAAAATTATATTAACTTCAATTTCTGCCGGAAAATGTAATAATCGTTATTTACATTGAATGTAAATTTATGACAAATACACTGGGTCGATTCCTCTTGATTGCTTAACTAATAAGTGTTTGACTATTGAATTCAAACCACGAATGGCAGTTTGTCAAATATACTTAACGAGGTGGATTTATTAATTAGACTGTCGGTCCATGGTTAAGAACGGCGGGATAGCTGGCAATTTCACAATTTCAGATCTTTGTCTACATAGTTCCTGAAACTGTATACCTAGACTGAAATTTGGGTACAGTATTCTAGGCCTAAAAATTCTAGGGTGAGCAAAATTGGGCCATTTAATTCAATAGATCTATAACACCATGTTTAAATCATAAATATAAAAGAAAAATGCATATATATAATATTTTTAGAAACAAACAACTTTTATTTAAAACATTTTTCCCTAAACTGTTTAGAAGCGCCATAATTTTTGCTCAAATTCAAACCTATATATAATTATTATACATATTATTATACAACAACCTCTTATAACTATGTGGACTGTATATTTTGTGTATTGTATGAATATTAATGATCAAAAATAGTTCTTACGTTAACTATTTACAATTAACTTTAGTTGCTATCTTTACTTGTTAAACAAACATTGAAAGATTAATTTGATGAAATTTTCAACAGTTTGAGGCCAACTGAAAGCCCCTCTACTTTGATCGTATATTGATTATGGACAATTGGTCCAAGCCAATCCCCTAAAACCTCACTTAAACTTTTCAAATTTCCTCGCAAAAGAAATTACAAAATTAAGCTTGCCCAAACTATGATAATAAAAAATTTGTGAAAAACTTCTATAAACTTATGGAAAATGCAAACAACAGACAGGAAGGATAATTCAATTAATAAATTGATTGGTTTTTTTTTTGTGTGTAAATAATTAAAATGTATATATTTGAAAAACAAATACACATAGAGGTTAGGTTAGAGCAGCTTGCTTGTTATTTTCGCTACAATATTGAATTGAGTTTTCCATTCATTTAACAATGTTGGTTGATTGTACTCAATTGTTTTGTGGTTTTATAATATATCATCATGATGATGCATCATAATTCGAGCAGGTTTTGAAGGTATTTGAGATTGCAAAAATTGAGTATCGTGAAGTCATTCTAATGATTAGATTTTTGTGTAAATGTACAATAAAAAAAAATCCTCCATTTTCATGCTATCAGCGAATTAAGTTCGAGTCACCAAAAAACGAAAATTTTATGAGGAAGAAAAAGAAATTTATAGCAGGATTTTCAAAAAATATAAACTAAAAAAATATACCGAGTAAACCATATTACAAAATACAGTATTTTACTTTTTTCGATCTTATATCACTTATAACTCAAAAACGTTGCGTTTTTCGAAAAAATCGCAAGGGTTCATCAATAGGCAAGCGTAAAGCTATTCTTAACACAATTCTATTAACAGAATGTGGTGCTCCAGTTTTCCATATTCAAGTACCTTCAGATCCTTCTGTAAATTATTTGCAAAAGGCGAACGCTTTTATGAATATATGTATTAGTTTAACGTTTATTCAATTATCATGTTGTTATTTGGATGCTTTTAATAACCTTAGGCAATATATATACATGGTTTTCAATTACCACCGAAGTCTACTGAAATATATATATATATATATATATATATATATATATATATATATATATATATATATATATATATATATATATATATATATATATATATATATATATATATATATATATATATATATATATATATATATATATATATATATATATATATATATATATATAGTTTGTAGAATTTTCTATTGAATGTAAGCAAATGACCATCAATTGATATAATAAATTAATAAATTGAAAATAACTTAATCAGTGGATTGGAGATGAGATTCAACGTTGTTAGCGAGAGAGTAAATCTATTTTTAAAGTAACAATAAGTTTCGTGCCTTATCCGACATTTTTCGGCCGGGAGCTAGACTAGAAAAACTGTCCAACGGATAATTTTGTGATAGTGTGTTTATTAGGAACTCATTATTTATTTATACATATTCAAATATCATGTTCTCCTAATACAAATAGTAGTTAATGTACTTAAAACCAAAAAAATAATTTATTTTACAATTTCAATCGTTTTCGATAATATTAAGAAGAAATTGGATGAAATGATTGGCCTCTGGATCCGATTTCAGACGATACCAAAAAAATTACACAACCAATTATTAAATATGCAATACCCACCATACCCCACCATACTACTCACCTCACCATAAATCGCATTTTATGTCATAATCATCATATTTTTAGCCGAAGCAACAGGGAGCCAAAAAATAGTTCTAACATTTTACAAAAAAATTTTTCAAACAAAAATGTATTTGTTTCAAAGAAGTAACCATTTTTTGTATTTGAATTCTTCTTATTCTATTTATAGTTTAAACCTTTGGTCAAGAATCAATTGAACCCAATGAACCGACTTTCCACATTCACGAACTTAAAAACCCATTTTTTATATTTGGAATACTTCACTAAAAATTAGCTCGATCTTTTTGTTTTTGAGTTTTCGTGATGACTGGCGGACAGTCAGAAATGGATAAATAAGGTGATTCTATGAACACCCATACCAAAATTTTGTTTGTGCGGTCAATATTAGGTAGCGTTAAAAACTTTAGACTTAAGTATATTAATTTAAGTCTGACATATTATGTATGTTCAGTATAAAAACCGTATGTCAATATGAGCCATATTTCAATATTTCTGCAATAATTGTCTAAATTACCTGGACCAATGGTAGTATAATATAAATTATAGACAAGTACACTTAAACTGTAGTACAGTCTATGTACAATAAGTACCTACTACCTATAATATGAATTTGCCCAAGTACCTATTTCCCATATAAATAATTATTGTAACGAGTATAAACCCTTTTTATTTGTAACTAGTAACTACAGACATCAGTATATCTATCATACCTTTATTGACTATTTAAATATTGTAAAAAAAAATATGTCTAGGCAATTTTATTGTAATATGCAGTGGTGAATGTGAAGTGCAGACTCTGGAGTATGTACGACGACGTCCGACCAACTACTCACTTTTAATTGTTTTGCGCAAACGTTCTAAATACATCAACAACAATATTGTATTGGTTTTAGAATTTATTCACAAAGATGTCTCAAAGTAGTGTCTAATGTCTCAAAGTAGTCTTATAAAGTTAATTGTTTAGATACTCGACATACGATTGAATTTCATTGTTTGGACTAATTTTATTCAGTACTAATCCACGATTTCGCTGGCATTGAAGCCATTAAATAAGTATCAGAGAACATTACAATAAAAATGAATCAATAAAATATATTGCTCTGTAACAAAAATAAATAATTTTGACAATTTAAAAAAATATAAATGCCTAAAGTGACACCTTACCTCAAATTAAAATAGTTTTATACCATATAATGACAGAAAAATATAACAATAAATATAGAAAAATTCCAAACAGCTGAAACTATAGTCAATTGGATTGGATATTGGCGTGACCGTTAATAATATAGTGCAATGGTATTACAGTACGCGTGGTTGGAACTTCATTACAGAATGCTAGATGGCGTTAAAGTAGCTAGCTTTTGAGATTTTTTTTTCTTAGGTAAAAAATAAATTTTTTCTATAAAATCTTATTCCATTAAGTATCCTATATTACTTCTAATACCTCCAAGAATTGTGTACAAAGTTTTATGATCATCGGTTCAAACTACCAAGTCGTGGGTTTATTGGACCCAATTAACTTATTTCTCATTGACGAACCTAAGCTCACTTTTTCGGTGTGTAAATCGACACCAAAATTTAAGCTCGCTATCTTTTTTCGTTTTTTATTTATCTTGATTACAGATAGGCGAAAATCGAGGGTAATTTCGAGATTCTATGAATACCAAAAATTTTTGAGTACATTCAATATTTCTAACGTAATCATTAGACTAAATTTAATATACCTTTCATAGATAAAAATAATATTATCATTATTCATAAACATTAAACAATATCAAATTGACTGACAATTATTAGAGTGTCGGACATAATTGGAAAATATAATACGATGTGTTTGTTTGTTATGCATTTTAATTAGATTTGATGTCAAAAACAAGGTTCAATCTTGATTCAAGCATCAAGCATCAAGAATGCATTTTTAAATCTAAATATGGAAAATGTGATTTAATTATGATAATTCAATAATAAAATGTTAAGAATTTTAATTTATTATGTCAACTTTTTAAGGTTATGTAAATACCGTGTCACCTTTTCAATCATTGGAAAAGAACATAGATTTCAATATCTAATTATTATAATAAATGGTTGATAAAATATTTAACCGAAGTTCAAAAGATATTTTGTTATTATTAAAGGGGTTTTTCTTTTTTATATAGACCTCTATTTTCGCGCAGAAATAATTCAAAAACTATTTTGTACATTCCAAATTTCATTACATTTGGATAAGTGGTTTTGAGTTTATTATGCGTGGTGCAATTTGCAAAAAAGTTTGTATAGTTTACGTTTTATATATAAAAATTTTCTGCTAGATGGATGGCACTACGTGTTACAAATTCAAATATAAGCTTTACATTTTCTCTATATTGGCTATATAGCATTATTTGCAGAAGAGTTTTAATAAAATTAAAAATAAATAACAATGTTTGTTAATACATGGTGTACACCTTGATGCAAAGCTCTACATATAGACATCTGGAGGCATATTGTGAAACTAAATTACTTGTAATTTTTTTCTAAAGGTTTCAATCAGTAGATACTAAATTTATACAGATGCCAACTCATAAATTTAAGGAGGGACAATATGTATTTAATAATAAAAAACGGTTTTGACAAAATTCTGATGGTTGCCGTTTTTTCAAAATGGCGGTCTCTTCTTTTAGTTTTTCTTTTTTTTTTTAAATCTCTGATGATTTCTATTTGATTTAAAAATAAAAAAATAAAAATGTTTACAGCCTCAAAAAATTAAAAAGTCGTTTTGAAAATTTGGTTTTTCTTTAATAATTTTTTAAGTAGATTTTAATTATCCTAGAAAATCTAAAAAAAGATTTTTCAATTTTTGACGTTTATCACAGAATTACAAAAGCGACATCGTCTGTATGAATTATTTTGACCAAAAAATTCACTAAACTATCCACGGTTAAACGGATTTTGTATCACAACCTAGATATTTTATTATAATTTTAATTCTAAATTTGTAATCATTGATCTCAATTATCTCAGGTACGAATTTTTCAACGGTTTTTGACAGAATCCATCGCAAAAATTTTTACTTAATTTCCAATCAAATGTGTATAACAAAATTTTGTTTTACTATCCTTAAAATTCTTCCAACTTCCTGCTCCATAATTTAACACCTTTTATATTCTCTCAGAGTAATATTTACAAATTTCCAACCGTCTCTCTATTAGTTTTACTAAAAGAAAATCCTTAATTTCGAGTAGTGGGAAGTAAAAATAAATTTTTCAGATTCGATTCCAACTTTACCTACCCTTTTATTTACTAGAATCACTCAAAATAAGAGATAAACATAATTTACAACACCCTAAATAAATTGTTCTCTTCGGTACATATGAAAAAGTTTGTTTATACATTTGTATACATATTATTGCATTTTATTGTATATTGGGTAAATATGTCAACCTAATTCTTCCACACTGTTTAATCTTTAAAACTTAAATAAACTGGTGAATAGACAATGCTCGATTTATCAATAATAATAAAGCTCTCAATAATACATGGAATTATCCATATTACAACAAATATATTATAATTCAATTTCTGTTAGATTGAACAAATTTTATGAATTACACCTTTTTAGTTACATATAACATACAAGTTTTTACATAAACATTTTATGTTATTGTAAAGTATTTGTTTATAAAGTTGAAATTATCTAGAATAGGGTAATGTCTATCAATTTATTTACGAATAATATTCTAAACTAAAAAATGGGTGCGTTTACTTATGTACGCGCATCTGAAGTTAGATGCTTCTTTGGCATCATTAAAAAATAATTTATAATTGCATGCAATTAATTAATTACAATAAAATAATAAAAGAACAGAAGTCGACAAAGTCAATAAAGCTCAGTTTAAATTTGAAAAATTAAATTAATAAATATATATTTTCTTACATTAAGTGTAGCATCATATACCATAACAGTACCTTCAATCTGTGAATTTTGTGTGACGGTGATGCGCGTGCATCTTAAAATATCACTCTTGTCATTTTTTCATAACGCGCCTAAAGAAGTATAACTTCAAAAACACTTCTATATAGTTAATATTAAGAGGGGGAGTAGGACTGTAAATAACAATGCGAATTTTTAGATCACTAATTAATTAACCAAAAACAAATTTTCCGGGGTAATATAATAACCACTAAAAACTTTTTTCAAAAATATATAAACGATTTTGACTAAAAAGTATAAAATAATTTTAAATTAAATGAATACTTCTACAAATAATTGACTTGTGACCAATTACCATTGGAAATCGACGCCAATGAATCATATTTTTTGATATTTAAAGTGATTAGTACCGTCTTCGAATGGTAATAGAAGACCGGACTAAATTTTATTTCAAATTAAACAAAGAGGGAAATATGAGCTTATGACGTCAATTGTTAGTATCTCCATATAAATTACATGTTAAACATCGTTTTCAAGAAAAAGATAGGAAAGTAATGAAAACAAGCTTTGATAGTATGTATAAATCTACTTTCTTTTTTAATCAATTTTAATTTAATTTTCAAGTTTTGTTATGGTATTGACTCTCTAGTTTTTGATATGAAATATAGCATAGTTAGAATGAACCGGGTCTCCTATTGATCAAATATTTAATTTAATATTATATAAGCTATTGACACTTACTAAGCTATTCGTTTTATGGAAAATACTGCACATTTTTCCTATGTATGTATTATTAAGGAAATGTTTCCAATACAGCATTCAATGTATATTAATTTCAACTGGACGAACACACAAGTCCAAAACAAAGATAAGACATTCGTATAATAAGACGTAAATAGACTGGACTTCGATATCATCTGCAAATAACATAAACTACAAGTAGAAGCTGTTTATAGATTCAATACTGTACAGTAGATTATAAGTGAGACACTCTTGGTATATATCCTACAATCCTAGTTGGCCAAATTTTTTTTTATCATCTGAAAATATTTAAATGGTAAGAAGGTCGTCGAAAAGCATAAAAATTATTTCTAAAATTCGATGTTTTAAAACACTTAAAAAACGGCTTTTAACCGCAGCATTGACTGCGTGGGCTTAAAGAAGTTATAACAAGATCCTCTATTTAAAATTTTAAGCTTTTTAGTTAGCCTAGCGACTTGAACTGTGTTCTTCGATTGAAATTCCAAAATTTGAACCCTCCTCGCCTTTTCTGGTGGCTGAACTAAAAAATAAATACTTTCATAATCATCACTTCAAAATTTGAAAACATTCTTACCTACTTTGAGATTTTCATTTCTAAAATTAATTTTACTTGCCTGGCACGTTATAACAGGAACTCTTTGCTCTTAATTTCAATCTTTTTGAGTTATGGAAATGCAGGATAATGACCGATATATCAAAATTTAAATTCTCTATTCATCCTCTTAGAGGATAATTTTCCAAATATCTTTTAATGTTCACTTACGTCATACCCCGAAAATTTTCAAGCTTTTAGAGCATACGGTTTCGGCTCTGAGTTTATATGTCAATCTGTCAGTCCTATATTCTTTTACAATATATAGAAGTTTTTTCTGTCCGCAGTTAGTATAGACCTCTCTGTGATATCTTGTATTAAGGACTGGCTTCAACAACGCACCGTGATTACTGGGACTCAATGGATGGCATGCAATAGACTAAGTTGTGAATAACCAGAGCAAAACCAGTTAACTGTTCCCAGATGAAACTGAGCAGGATAAAATTGAGAAGAATTGTGTCTACTGCAATTCATTCAAAAATTTTATTGCTCTGGAAAGCTTGAAACTGTTCCAAAAGAATATACTTCCAATGAAATTATTAATAAACAAAAATAATACTCGCTTGTATAAATATTTGTAAGTTATAATGGTTTTTAAAATGTTATTAACCGCAATGGCAGGATTCCTGACACCATGTTGTAACTCTAACTTGATTAAAATAAAACTACATGCCACATATGGATAGGATATGACGTAAACATCACTTATAGGTGCCTATAATATGAAATAATAGGTTAACATTATATTTATAAAACTATATATATATATAAAATATATGTAATATAGCTTTCTATAACTGGGAGCTCTAAACATAGAGAGAAAAAAAAATTATTTTATTATCAAGCTTATTTCCAGTTCGCTGAAAAATAGGTTAGTGTTGTAGTAGTAGGCGTCCGCCATATTTTTCATTCATTATTATTTTCTTACATTCTTCATTTATACTACGGTAGTTATGATAGAATTGTAATGATTGTATACAATCACTAGTTAAAGTTGAAAATTACTAGATATAAATTTTATAAATAATAAAATATACTTTTAAATCTGTTAATTAAATGTTTAAAATAAATATCGAATTTGTTTTAATAATCAATTAAAGATAACAACCAACAGTGTTAATTATTTGAATACCCAACATACGATTGAGTATCAATGTTTCAACTATTTATTTAGATATCAGAGTATATTAATTTTAGTTAAAAGTTTGTAACGCTAGAAAATATTGTCGTTTTTTTCCAATTCATCCACTTTCAAACGTGAGAAAACTGACGCGTCATCACTGAATAACGATTCAGCTGAACCTTACTGAAATCTTTCACGACCTCTTAGACTAATTGAGAATATTTTATAATGTTGTTTTCCTCAAATTAAAAGATATTAACAGTAACATTTTTAAGCAGTGTGCACGCGGGCAACATTCGTTCGTAACGTAACGCCGTATCATAAATCTGTACTGTTACGTATTACGAGTTCAATGGTTTGTAGGTGCTGCATTGTCACAATGTGTTTGTTAGCGTTCCATCTGTTTACCAAGCAGAGTATCTTCACTTTAAGTATTTGTTTATGTTGATAAATTTCCATAAATTCGTTTTTGTTCGTTCCACTCCATAATGAAATATTTAAATACAATTAAAATAAAAATGAATAATTTTTAGTCTTATCTTTGCAAATGTTCATAACCTCAACAACAACATCTTTTGATGTGATTCAAATTTACCGACAATTTGTGGAACACGATGTAACATTTTTGCGTATCAATTTTTGTTATACGACGACGGTGGATGTTACGTGTTCACATCCTCACAGAAGTTGCTGTTACATACGAATGTTGTACGTGTATACACACCTTTAGAAATACACCGGCTCTTGGCCTATAATAGTAATTGTTATTACGTAAAATAACATCTAAATCTAGGTTGTAAGCTCTCTTCTCATTGTATTGTGTACTATATTTTATTATTGAGCTATACACAATACGTACATAGTATAAACCTTCCTACAATTTATTGTTACTATGAGCTAACTACTAACAAAAACATTTTACTATTTTATGTTTTATGTGTCTTCTAATGAATGAATGGAAAGCTTTTTGTGTGTTTTTTTTTAGTTTACAATAAAAAGTTTAATTCAAATTTTTAAATGGATTTTTTTTTTTTTTTTAATTTATTTATTTAAAGCTATTAACTAACTCATTTCTCTTTTATGATAATGGAACTTTTAATTACAGCTTTTGAAAACATTATATTTG
Organism: Chrysopa pallens; assembly: GCA_020423425.1. Classification (NCBI taxonomy): domain Eukaryota; kingdom Metazoa; phylum Arthropoda; class Insecta; order Neuroptera; family Chrysopidae; genus Chrysopa; species Chrysopa pallens. The sequence continues at coordinate 18,175,145 of CM035594.1, forward strand.
TAAAACAAAAAAAAATATATTTTTATATGTGGAGATAATCGAAACGAGATACGACATACAAGATGTTGTTTTTGAAAAATTGGGTCGTAATAAGAACTATATAATGGACTTTAAGTTTCAACAAATTTCATATATCCTTCTCTATTGGAGTATTCAGTGTCCTTGTTTCACACATTGTTTTAACATGTGGCTAAGATTTGATCTTGTTGTTTTCGAAAAATTATTACGATAATCTTAAAATCGTTATGATTTCGAAGGTTTCCATGGGTATTAAAAAGTTATTAATGTTTTACTTTTTATACTTGATATACATAATATATTAGAGTATATTAATTTTAGTCTAAAATTTGTAACGCAAACAAATACTAATTGCGCAAACAAAATTTTGGAATAGGTATTCATAGAAACACCTAATTAGTCCATTTCCAGTTGTCCGTCCGTATTATAAACACAAAAAGTGAGTTTCAAGTTCATGAATGAGCAAAATTGGTCCATTGAATTCTTGACCCAACTTTTAAACTATAAAAGATTCAAACACTTATAATGTTTATTTGTTTGAAATAAATAACTTTTGATTAAAAAAAAAAATTAGGATTCACCACAATTTAAGCCTGAATTTAGCTAATTATCACATATTGGTAATTACAATATATATTATACAAACTGTGTATAGACTGAATATTTATAGTATTTTATGAATGCTTATTAAATATAGCTCATACAATGATATTCAATCGTATTTCGAGTATCTACACAATTGACTCAGTTGTTATTTTCACTTTTTAGTTTTTTATTTTAGAAGTGGGTTCAATTTTTTGCGAAAAAAAATCATTAATAATTTTAAATATACTTAAATTATCTGAATATTCCACACAGTAGCGGATTTAGGTTTGAAGACGCCCTAGGCACAAGACGATATGGTGCCTTTTTTCTTTTGTAACAGTATAGATATATATATATATATATATATATATATATATTATAGATATATTGTGACATGAGGCTGGCCACCGGTCAAATGACGCCGGGCGGACAATCCCATGTCAGCCAGAACGTAAATAGTGACCGGACTTTTTTAAATTTTCTTCATAATTTGTATTATATTTCTATAAATTTTTATGACTTTTCAAATTCATTCTGCGATTTTTTAAAACTGATCAATCATGCTTATCATTGGGGGATTCACATTACGTAAAATTGAAAAATAAATAATTTATTGTATGAGTCTCGAGTCAACTGACACTTGCTAAATTTATCATGGTGAATGAACAACGTTTTGTTTTATAATAAAGTGCAAACAAATGTTGAAAATGGAATTTTGAATGAAAAATATGAAAAAATCTAAATTCGTAAATAAATAATATTTCAGCTATATAGCCATTAACCAAAGGGGATTATTATTATTATTTTTTTTTTTTTTATACAAAAACAGTACACAGTACTGCTAGGTGGTCACCCATTAAAATACAGATTGTCACTGCTGTTGCTTAACTTTATTGATTGGTCTAAGCCTGTGATTACATTACGTCAGTCTGGGGTCTTATTCATTATTTTAACAAAGAAATTCTACCTTCAAAATGGTACTTCGATAGTATGTTTCGATAGTTATGTTTCGATAGAAACAGCGCAATGAAATAAACTTTAAAATTTGGCCTTAAAGTTTACAGAAAACCCAATCGATTTTTAATTTTAGTCATCTTGAAAATTTTGGCGTCCCTCAAAATTTGCCACCATAAGTAAATAAATACGCTACTGATTTCACACTAAATTTGGAAATTGAATAAAATGTTAAATATTTTATTTATTTATGAATAATAAATCAATCAAATTGTTTAAAATACATTGCATAGATATGCATTAATTAATTGAATGCGTAATTAGTCAATTACACACACAAATCATATTCAAATCAATATGATTAATGAATTCTCAATTACGTTTTTTTTCATTTTGACTCATTAAAATGTTATTTTGCTTAGTGTCACACATTTGTTATTATAATATAATTTTATAATATATATGTATTGAATTTCAGTTTTTCTTTTCTATTTTAGGCTGACGTACAATTGGAGATGGCCGAACGTCATTTCTGTCATGCCAGTTTGGATTATGTATTCCGTTTACAAGAAGTACAGGAACGTAAAAAATTTGAATTTGTTGAAACATTATTGGGTTTTATGTTCGGTTGGCTTACATTCTATCATCAAGGACATGAAGTTGCCAAGGATTTTCGTCCGTTTATGAGTGATTTACAATTACGAATACAAAAAGTAAGTGTTTGTTTTTTGTTTATTGAATAGATAGATAATATGTTTATGATGGAATTTTTTTTATTTCAAAATTTGAGCACCTAAATAAATATTTTAGTACCTAATTTTGGACATTGCTCTGTTATACTGACGTAAGTTGATTTAAGGATTTGGTTTGGGAGATAGAAGTGGCCGAAAAAGTATCTGGAATGAACTCATTATTTCAATTGACAATTATAGTTATATAAAAAAATAAAAAATAAAAAAATGTTCCAATTCAGTTGCATTAAATCTTAGACTCGTAAATTAGAAAATTATTACACAAGTTTTTTTGTTTTCAATGCCTTTTTAAATAAACATATATTCGATTTTTTTAAACTGTAACTTATGGTTAAATTATTTTTGAATACATGACGAATAGTTAGAAGTATGACTATGATTTTCATATATTAATTAAATAAAATCTTATATTTTATCGTATGAAAGGTAGTCAACAGCGTAAAATAGTTATAAATATACAATGTTAGTAGTACAATTATCGAAGAAAATATATTCCGCTCTCTCTAATACATTGTGTTTATTTGTTTATTATAACATACGTTTTTTTATCTTTTAGCTGTTAAATTAAAACCATGACATTTAAAAAGATTTTTATATTTATTATTTAAATTCTTAAATTGCCTTAATCATATCAGTATTGATGGCAGAATAAATTAATATTCCACAAAAGTTTATTTAAACGAATTAAAACGTTGTTTTAATGGTGTTTGTTTTTTTTTTTTTTTTTTAATTGCAATAACTTTATAACAGTTTAGTGAATCGATTTTTTAAATTATACAGGTGATTTAGAGTTAAATGAAAAACGTTTTAATAAATTTTCATTCTTCTCGTATCATTTTTATATTCCTCCTAAACATTCTCAATAATATCTCTAGGAAAAAAAGGTAAATATTATATTAAAAGTTGATAATTGATAAAATAAAAATAATTAATCACAAAATCCAACCAAAAAATCAAATCTAACGTTTTAATGTTCTGAATACATAAATTTATACAAAAAAACTTCGTTACCTATAAACATAAATACCTTTCCACACTAATTTAAATCATATTTTTATTTAATAAAATTTATGGGGGCGCATTAGGTAAATTTATCAAACATAAAAAAAGGTCAGTTTTATCTTTTGCAACAAAATTTTGCAAAATCAAACTGCACAAAAATTTGTTTGGCAAATATTGTGCTTATTATTAATAATTTTACTTTATTATTTTGGAAACAAATTAAAGGCGACCATCGTGGTAGTGGACATTTTTTTCTTTAACATTTTATGGATTGCATTTTTAACGATTCGGCATCTCACTATTTCTAATTAATGTAGGAAACAATGTTTGGGAGTTAGAAATTTTTCGTTGAAAGAAAAATGTTAAAATAAATTTTACATTCATTTTTGTTTTTAAACATCAATCCAGTTGATTTTCCGAGATTCTTTTATCGAATCGAGATGTGGAGAAAATGGATTGAACGAGGATTCTTTCAAGCGAAAAAGTTTTTTTTATTTTTTATTTTCATTTTGCGCTCATTATAAGATTTTCTGATCTGAATTTCAGATAAGAAAATCTGATGTCTTATGTAGAATCTGATAATTTCTGGTGTGCGCTGGTCAGCCTTGGATTTATAATTGAGGCAGTCGAGGCTAGTGCCCAAGTCGGCAAATTTTTAGGGACGGAAAAATTCGTAGACTGAAAAAAGAAATTTTTTCCACGTTATGGAAAATGTTTTGAAAAGTGTCATCGTGTTAAAAACATTTTCAAATTATAATAGATAAAATTTCTTTTCATTCTTTTGGTCAGTATGGTCAAAATGATAAATATTTCAGTTTCATCAACAAAATTGAGAAAAAGTTTCAGTGGTTGTCATCAAATATCGACGTTGTATGGTCTTAGAACCCATTTCTAACAAGCATATAAACCTCACATAACTTGTGACCGGCTAGATCGATCGAATTGGGGTTTGGAGCGTTCTAGAATATTCGTAAAGGTTTCCGGCCGATTGCTGAAAGTCCTACTTAAAAACTTGTATTATATAGAACATTTATTCATTTTATGTAAAATTTCGGTAGTGGGACGGTGTTGTGCATAGTGTCCATGGACGGCACTAATATTAAATCCTCCTCTGGCGCTGGTCCTTAATGTTGGATAAATTTTCTATTTTTTTCAATTAGATTAAAAGTTCAAATAATAACAGAATATTGGAATTTCCATTAGATACACAAGAAAAGGAAAACAGACCTTTTTTATTAAAATCTAGGTATAATTTTTAAAAAAAAATTATTTTGTGGAGGTGTTATATATATTGATGTTATTATTTAAACAAACCTTATAAAGAACAAACAAACAATTATGTCATCCCGTTATTCCATTCCTCCGTTTTGATTTGATTCCTACGCAATTATCAATTAGTGTATCTGCTAAAATCATCTCTACAGTCTCTATGTGTGTCATTTATAGATTCACTTTTATAACCAGCTAGCTATACCTGGCGTCCCATTTTAACTTATTGCTTTTTAATACATTTTTGCACATTGGTATCAAAAAAATTTCTCCTTTGATTATACTTTCAAATAAAGAATATTTTAAAGTGAAACTGATTGTTCATATTGGGATATTTCAATTGACAAAATTAATGCCTTTTTGGATAAAAGAATCAAAAATTAAAAAATCTTTGGATAAATTAATTATTACTTTCTTTTTTGTACTTTATTCTAATGATTTTTCGGTTTTTCTCGAAAATGATTCCAACGATTTTCTTCAATCATAGTATATTTACAAAACATATTAAGCTCTACAACTTTTATTTGAAACTTTGAAACCCTGAAATAATTCAAAGAAGGATCCCAGAATGTTATGTGAATAACATCATTGTCTGTAGTGTTTTGAAAAACTTAAATATATATATATATATATATATATATATATATATATATATTTCGTCCTGTAATAAATTCTCAATTCATATTCTATCTTTTTCCTACGGGTGAGTTAAAAATAGTACTAAGCAGTTAATCGTTATAAAATACTAGAAAGTGACTAGTCTTTAAAAATCTTGGAAGTTTGAAATCTTTTAAAAGATTTATTACAAAATTGAACACTGTGTACAAATTAATATTCCAATAAATCATGTTTAAATAATATGCCTTAATTTAGAATTGAATTGATGGCAAATTTATTCTACCTTTGTAGTCAAAAATAATAATTATCTAGCAAATCCATTATAAAATATATGCATCATCATTTATTTACTTCGAAAGAAAAAAGATAAAATATTAACAACTTGTAACAATTTCGACGTCATTTAATTTTAAATTAGAATTTTTCTACAAATTTGTATGGGACTTCGATATCTTTTAATTAGAATAAACAATCAAAATGTTTCTTTGCATACAAGGAACGAATTCTACAGGTAGTTAAAACAGGAAGATTTTTCGGCAATTTCTGAAATATGTCATCATGATCACCTGTTGTTTGTTTAAACAATTTTATCATTTATATGAAATAAAAAATAAACACACATGTGATGTGCTCAATTTCATCAAAATCGGACAACACATTCTAAAATTATAGTTCACTTCATTCGTACAATAACTTCCCGTAAATTTTGTATTCTAAAACTGAAGTCTGTGTTAGCTGAACTAGTCATAACGTATTATCCTATACATAATTATACCTGCTAACTAAGTCCTATACGATTTTGATAAAACAACCCTTTACAAGAAAACGTACACTCATAATATAACCTGTAGTTACAAACATACTCGGATTATCCATTATCTTTTGAAACATTTCTCTTGTTCTATTCATAAACAAAAACATAAATAATTATGTAATATATAATACACAGATGTCTATATAAAAATTATATTGCTGCATTTTTCAAATGATGTTTAAATTCTAATATTTTAAAGCTTCCAATTTTCTGTTGTAGCTTTCAAAAAGTCCAATTTAACCCTCCTTTAAATCATTCATCTTTTTATAAAAACTTTTCTTTGAGTAATTTTATATAATGTTACAATTTTTGCAATTTTCTTTTTTACAGACACGTGAAAATTTTATAGAAACAAGAAATAAAACAGAATCATTAAAGAAAAAAATGTTAGAAATGCGACAGCAGAAAGTGGAAGAACAGCCTGGTAAAGCAACGAAAAGTTATAGTAAAGAAGGTTATTTATTTTTAATGGAAAAAAGTGAGTTTTCTTTTCTTTCTACGAAGCGTTTGTATAATTGTTAAGCCAATCGTACCTTTTTAATTCAGCTACAGCTAAATATACTAGTAGAAAAAAATTAAAGGAACACAAAATTTTGCAAATTTTTTAGTCATTTTTGAGCGATTCACTTAAAAATGATCATTTAGAAATAAAATATATAGTATTTTAAAGCTTCAAGATTTTTCTATTTAGCTTTATTCAACAAATTGATTGATATGACTATTAGTTAAACAATATAATTTTCTGTTTCAGAAACTTTTGGTACAACTACATGGACAAAACAATACTGTACATATCAAAAAAGTACAAAAGAATTCACAATGACTCCATATAGTCAATTAAATCCAAAAGCTGTAAGTTATCATTAGAAAATATGTTTAGGTAAAAACATATTAGCCATTGTCTTATTTTAAAAAAAAATCTAACAAAAGATTTTCGTAAAGTAATCTCGTAGGTTAAGTTTTTTTTAATATCAAATTTATTTTTGTAGGGTGTACCGCCACCATTTGTAATGGTGCTAGCATCGTGTACAAGACGTATGTCTGACACAATTGAGAAACGTTTTTGTTTCGATTTAAGTTGTGAAAGTCGACCAGGTATTATTTACACCTTACAAGCGTTATCAGAAAACGATCGAAAGGCTTGGATGGATGTTATGGATGGTAAAGAACCGGTAATTATTAATTTTAAAATCATATTATGTCGAAGTTTTGCGGCTATTGATATTTCAAATATGGAACGGAGAAAATAAAAATTTTATATATGAATTAACAAAATTTAGTCATTGATTTCTGTCAGACCATGGATTTCGTACTTAGCTCATAGAAAGACCGTTACACAAACCGACTACGAGCTTTAAATCTACTATTCACCTCCTCTCCCACAGCCAGGCAAAAGTATTCAAAAAGTAAAATAATGTTTAAATTTCTTAAGATCGAAGATTAGCACTTACCGTATATATTTATTTTTGAACCTTGTAGATTTCTTAGAAAGCCGAAGTAGTTTTCAACATTACGTATTAGACAATATCTAAACTAATAGCCATTATTTCAGTAATGTAATTGTTTTCAAAACTTGACCCCATTCCTTTTTTAATTGAAAAATCTGTAAGTATGAGAAAATTCACATATTAATTCTATAAATGATGAACATTAATTTTCAATAGTATATATCAGTGTATTTTTCTAAAGTTCATTAGTATATGCATGTCAGTCTATTTTTTCAACTATATGTATGTTATCAACTGTCATATACTATCATAGACTTACAAATATAGACGGGTATAATTTATTCATATTTAATATTCATGTCTTATACAATAAATAAATGATTTTTCGTAAATGTTAAGATGGTTCAATTGAATATTGAAACGGTTTAATTTTTTAAGGCTAGTACATTATCGAAATTTGTGCTATTACAGTAGCATTAATTCTGATCAATGATTTAATCGATGAATTAAGGTTTTTTTAAAGTTTGAATAATTTTGCTTGCTGCGGTAAAGGGAGTCTACTATTCTCATTTATCTCCTTAAACAGAAAAAATGATGATTAAAATTTTCAAACAAATTGTACAAATATCAAATTTGATTTTTTTAATGTCTTTAAAATTAAAATATCAATAGCCTTAATTATTCATATATCAACCACACTAACAAAAAATTTGTAAAAAGCTTTGTACAATAAAATAGAATAGATACATCACTCACAAAAGGAGATGGTACATTATCGGTAATTGGAATGGGTTACAAATTTTTACAAAGATCAAAATTAATAACCCTGAAATAATTTTCTTTATTTCAGTATATAAATTTTTTTCAGACATATGCAAATTCATCGACACAACAAAGCAAAGTAATAAAACCAGAAGAACGTGCATTAGACGAAGTTGGTTTTCAATTTGTCAATCGTTGTATTGAGGTGCTTGAAAGTCGTGGTCTAGAAGAGCAAGGTTTATATCGTGTTGTGGGTGTTACATCTAAAGTTAATAAATTATTGTCAATGGGCTTGGATCGAAGGAAAATTGATAAATTAACAAATTTAGATGATCGACTTGAATGGGAAAGTAAAACGATCACTAGTGCTTTAAAAACATATTTAAGAAATCTTCCAGAACCTATCATGACGTTTAGGTATCATAATGGATTTATTGCTGCTGCAAGTGAGTTTCCTTTATTTGTTTTTGTATTAAAATAAAACTAATGAATCATTTCGCTATGTGAACCGTGCATCAAATTATTTTCTTTCGTTACTAAATTGCTTTTACTTATATTTTCTAGAATGCGAATATTTTATTAAAAATATTAGCTACTAGCTGGCCCGGACAAACATTGTTTTGCCATATAAATCATTTCTAATAAACATCAATATCTCTTAAATATAATAACATATTCTCAACTCTCTATTTCTAAATAATGAAGTTGAGGTAAATCAGAATAAAAAATGATTTTAATTTATATTTTAAAGCAGACCCGCCCGGTACACGCGATGCTGTGTTAATTTTCTAATTTTATTAAATGACATTACACCGATTACATGCGGATGCAATTCTTTCCTTAGGGGTATAATGTCAGAGAAGCCTTTTTTATCGGATTCCCGGTATTTAGTGTGCACCCGGTACATTTTATGCATCCGGTATTTACCTGGTATTTGGCGGGGTCCACCCGGTACCGCGCTCGCCCGATAATTTGTGCTATGGTACTCATACAATTGAATACACTTGATGAAAGGTATATGGACTTCCTGAACCACGAATGATTCCAGTAATACTTGAACAGTGCGATATGTTATTTGTAATTTGTTTATTTATGTTTCCCACCGTTTCAACCTTTCCTGAACAAAAATATTTCAAGATAAAAATTACCAAAATCGCTCCAGCCATTCTCGAGTTTTAGCGAGACAAACGAACAGCAATTATATATATATATATATATATATATATATATATATATATATATATATATATATATATATATATATATATATATATATATATATATATATATATATATATATATATATATATAGAGCGAGAGAGAGAGAGAGAGAGAGAGACTCGGTGCATTAATTGGTTAAGAATTCTCTCCATTTACTATGTAAGATACGGATATCGAAAATGTACCGGGAAATTATTAAATTATCCATAAAGTTTTCATCCAAACTTGAAACTTTATTTATGGAAATATCGAATCTATGAAAATTTGTGCCTGCATTCATTTATTGTACTAAACAATATAATCCAGATTGCTTTTTCTTATAATTTGATCTTCAAGCACCAGATATCTAATATAAAATTTTCTGTTTTATTTTTAGAACAAGAAACCAGACAATTACGTTTAAATGATGTTCATACTTTAATTCATAGGCTGCCAAAACAAAATATAGAAATGTTAGATATATTAATAAAACATTTAAAAAAGTAAGTACAAACTTAAAACCCATTCAAATAAAATATCTATCTTAAAATAAATTAAAATACAATTCGTTTTTTATTTTTAGTGTTGCAGCAAAAAGTGATAAAAATTTAATGCCTGTAAGTAATTTAGCTGTATGTTTTGGACCAACGTTATTACGACCGGAAGAAGAAACGGTTGCATCAATAATGGATATAAAATTTTATAATGTTGTTGTGGAAATATTAATTGAAAACTATGAGAAAATATTTAAAAGTCCACCAGATCCACCAGAATTACAATCAACTACAAATCAAACAACAAATGAATTGATACGTGGTTCATCACCATCAACGCATCATCATCAACAACAATTGAATACAAATAATTATATTGTAAATAATTCACATCCACATCGTAATAATAGTACTTCTAACATCATATCCAATCAACAACAACAAATTCAAACGCACAATCAAAGATATAACCATTCACATACATCGCCACCTGTTACCCATGTATGTACTGTGTACTGTACTGTACGCAAAAGCTATTGCACAACCTATTATTAAACCCACCTCTACCCTCCATTTATTTTACTTTATTTCTAAACGGTATTCTAATGTAACGATTAAAGTAAATTTTTTTATATCTCTAAATATAAACAAGATATGGACATTCGAAATTCCTAATTAAACATAGAGGGAAATACTTACGTATGACATCAACTGTTAGTATCTTCATATAAATTTCTAGTTAAACATCGTTTTCCAGAAGAGATAAGAAAGAAAATAATCTTTGATAGCTTATAACTTCTTTGCTTTTGAATAAATTTTTATTTAATTTTCAAATTTTAATGAGATATTGAGTCTAGTTTCACATTTTGATGTAAAATCTAGCAAATTTAGAATCAGTTCGGTATCCAATTATCCAAACCTATAAAAAGGACAGGTTATTAAATTTTTAGAAAAAGATAGAAAAACAATTTATTTAGTAATTTTTTTTGAACATAATCTATTCACTTTGTGTGTGCGATGACTTCTTCATTTGATGTCCGCTGGGCCACTTCTTTAAATTTTACAGTAAAGAGAAATCCCTTTGGGGTCAGATTTAGTGAATACGGTGGATGCTGTATCAATTCAAACTTCAGTTGTTCAATTTTAAGCCATTGAAACTAGGGTTGCGATTGTTCTCAGCTAAGAGCAAATGCTGAGGTATCCATCTCGCAGATAGTTTTCCATGCCCAATCAATCATGCAAAATTGAAACGCCGACATAACGGTACCTTTTGAAATCCGTGTAGCGTCAAATATTTTGCGTAATTTTATTCTTCGATCACTTAACATTTTCTCGATCTTTTCTGGGTTGCCTTTTTTTTTATCTATTATTAAAGGTAACTTTAATCTAGTTGTCGTATCAAATTTTATTTTCTATTTATACTGCACATTACTGCATCAATTAGCGATAAAAAGAAAAATTTGTTTTAATAATGCTTAAACCAAGATATCTTTACAAGCATCAGCTTCTAACCATAAAAATTGTAGCTAAAGCACAAATCTCTGTAATTTGTAATGTATGATATAGACTAAAGCCGTCCCCATTTTACTAATAATTTATACCGTATTTTTAATAATGGCTGTCAGGTATGACATTAAGTATTAAAAATAATATTTTACAGGCTGTGATAAAAACATACTATGATGGACCAATACCATTAAATAATATGTCATCCAGTTTACATAATGTGACAAGTACTAGTGGTGGAATGGGTGACAGCACCCAATTAATTGGTGGTGAACGTGAAATGAATGGCGGCATATCATCATCATATGTAGGCAGTAGCAGTAGTGGTGGTCTTATGTCACATAGTGAACATTTAACATCTGGCAGTAATAATCATCAATCTGGTGGTGTAAATCGGGGGAATATTATGCACCAGCGTATTAACACCAACAACACAATGTCTGCATACTCGGAAAGTAATCTGCACAATATGCACGGTTACAGTCCTGCACATAATAAATATAGACCACCTCCATTTCATAATAGTGGATGTGAGTAGTGAAATATTAATTATTAACAAAATTTTAAATATCAGAACTTTAGAAGCTTTATTTAATATCTAAACTAAAAAAACTTAATTTAAATTAATTGATTAATTGACACACTATTCTTAGCTTTATAGAGATAAAATTGGTATTATAAACCGTTTAACTATTAGCTTCTTAATCAGGACGGTGTATTTTAGAAAAGAAGTAACATAATCTTATACTAGTAACTCCAATGAAGCAATAGACTTAACTCACGACAAGACCCCAATCTTATAAAGAGTTAATTATAGGCCACACCTCTTTGTCGTAATTGGTTTATATGTTTTTGCAAATGAGGGAAACTAACAGTAATTTTTTTGAATTTGTTATTACGAAGCCCCTGAAGGCTTAAAATATACACAGTAAATTGTCTAAATGTGACGTAAAGATCGGAAACAGATAACATAAAACTTAAAAATCGAGCATCATAAATCTTAAGGTTTTTTCAGCGTAAAACTACCCGGTATAGTATAGTCAGAGCATTTGCTAATGTTATAAATGTATACAAGTTTTGAGTTTGAAAAATATAGAAAAAAAAAAACGGAGATAAAATTAAATATTTTTAATTTAAATATCTCGAGAACAAAACGACATGTCTAGAAAATATGAAATATATTCCGATCAGGACTGGCTCGTAAGTTTTGACTGGACTTTTACCTGCTAGTAAAAGTTATCCCATTTTGAAGCTGGATCTTAATCTATAAACTATCAATGAAGAAAGTCTTTTAGGGATTTATAATACCATGTTTATACTCTATTCAAATAATTGGGTTATTTCATCACCAAAAAATTGGCTATCTTCGCCTTTCAAACTATTTCTATAGATAGCTTACGTATTTCGGTTTGTACACTCATTCTTAATCATAACAAAACCACATTAAGTAAACTGATAAATTTTTTTAGATACCAATATTAAATGCATTTAATTTTGTGAATTTCAGTAAATGATATACGAAATGAAACATTAAACAGTACTAGTAGTTCTAATGAATCAGTATCATCAATGTCACCACGTGAACGAGATGGTATTAGCAATAGTAATCATAGTCATAGTGGATCTATAGGAATAGCTTTATATAGTTCACCGCAAAAAACGAAACGTGGTAACAATACAATGGGTACACATTACGCAAAAAGTTATCGACCACATGGATCAGTGTGAGTAAACACATTTCAATTTATTCAATTTTCTATATATAATTAGACAGTGTGCGCATGTTCAATTTTTTATTAATATATCCAAAATTAATATCTCAATATTATTTAGCCAAAATCTTAGACTAATAATTTATTCTAAATGATAATGAATTTAAAATTATCGTATTAATTTTAAGTTTTCTAAAATTTATTTTTTACAAATAAGTAAAATATTATTGGCGTATTTACTTTCCTAGTATAATAAGCATCATTTATTTGTGTTTTTCATCAAAATCAATCACTTTGGATTTATTTATACGTTGTTACATTTTTTGACTGAGTTAACATTTGCATGAAATTTTCCATAAAATAAAAAATTGCTTTAACAATTGCAACCATTTAAATTCATTGAATGTTAGAGGCGTGGGTATTATTCATTCACTGGAGAGAAGTTTCGTGTGAAACGTTAACAATATTTTAATCGTTTTCATTCAAAAATCATATTCAATGTTGCGTTTTAATTTCCAAAATATTGATTATTGCACTTCTCGCCATAAAGATATAAAAAATTTTACGCAAAAGAAATATTTTTAATGGTAAACAAATTTTTCGGTAACCAAAATTTTTAATTTATTTTGCTCCCAGCAAGGTAAAATTTTATACTTTATCCAAGTCTGCTGATCACAAAAAAAGTATTAATAACTACCCTTTTATGTCCTATAATTTTTATTCGGAACTTTTTTCGGTAACTCTTACCCCTTTTGAAATATAAACATTTTAATATTTTAAATGCCTTTTTTGATAGACACTGCAGACGGGTAATTTTTATTACTTTTTTCGTAATCAGCGTGGTTGTAAACATAAAGCATCAAGTATTCAATTTGCTGGGTGTAATGTAAATTAAAAATTACGTTGATAAAACTGTATTTAATCTGCCTAAGTACATCATTTAATATTGAGATGTGTATTTTTGTTGTGTGGTGTTCGGTGATGGGTTTTGTTTTGCTGATTGAAAATACTAACTTTTATAGGAGTATTCATTCATCATCTCCATCTGCTAGCGGCAGATCTAGTCCAGCTAATTTTAGTGTAAGGTGAGCTGCTAAACAATCTATCATTTTGTGCATGTTTTTTTAAAAACACGATTTGATTTAACCTATTAAACAATAATTAAATAAATAATGTTACAATGAACATTATTCATGGTACGTATGTCAAGTTATTATCATCAACGTGTTTAAAAAAACTTCATTCATTTTGGACGCTGGTTTCTTTTTAAATTATTATACCACAATAATAGCATTTATAACACAATACTAAGTTTCGAGGAAACAACTAATTTATTATTATTATAAAATTGAATAATTTCAATATATATACAGGATGAATTGGAGGGACATTTTAAGTTCTGTAAGAAAATAGTATAAGCTTTCAGATGACGTTGCTCTGATTTAAGATACTACCATCTTTCTTTCAAGTAGTTTAATTATAGTTTAGTGGTATAAAGTTTAATAATTTAGTTTGATATCACGTGCTTAAAGTTTGGCCCTGCTGATTCATCTTACATTTATTCGAAACAAATTTGTTTTAATCGAATTTTTTTCAGAAGGGTGCGCACGTTGTACGCCTGCCTAGGCGAAAATGATGGAGAACTATCATTTGAACCAAATCAAATAATTACAAATAGTAAGTTATTTTTCTTTTTAAGAACAAATGTATTACTTAAGGTACTTTTTAAACAAATTTAAGACATCCCAGAAATCTGCAACATCACAATTCAGTTAGACCTAAATAACCAATAAAAAATATTACTAATACATCTTCATAAAATATGCGGAAATTTAATTGATCTTTTTTAATTTTCTTTTGTATGGTTTATGAAAAATATAAAAAGGGTACATCCCAAAGTAAATTAATCCTATTTATTTTCAAATAAAAGAAATAGTCACTAAAAATAACAAATTTCCTAACTCGGGACAGTTCAATTTGTCAACAAATGCTATTTTCATACCATACCCTTTGCACCATTTATGATATAATGCAATTTATGGTGGATTTTTAAACTAAAATTTACTGCATATAGCAGGTCATTTTATCAATTCGTCTCCCATATAAGATAGTACTCCTTAATATCTACTCTCCATAGTGCCTTGTGCGCGAAAATATTGTCTTTATTATAGATGTCGCATTTTGCTAAGCAAACCCTCTTATCAATTATAATTGGTGGTCAACTGCTCGGGCGATTCCATACAGTAATTTTAATAATTTTCTTTTTTTTTTTTTTTTAGTAAAAAGTTCTTTAGAACCAGGATGGTTAGAAGGCACATTAAATGGTAAAACTGGTTTAGTTCCCGAAAACTACGTGGAAATGTTACCTTGATTAAGCTTAAACAATTCTATAATACGTAACAAAATTAATAAGAAACATTATAAGCAATAGAAAATGTGAAAAATTGTTATATACAAGTAATTTTTAGTGATAGAAACAAAAATAATAAAAGAAAATTAAACAAATTGTTACCAAAATAAATCAAAGATTTAAAAAAAAAAAAAAAAAAAAAAAAAAACGAACAAAATAATAAAATCGGTGATAAAATTTTTATTTTCATTGTTAAAATTAGTTAAAATAGTTATGTTAAAATGTAATAAAATCATCATACCAGTGTGTATATTATTTAATTATTTAAAAAAAATTGTGTAAACAAATTATTCAAAACAAACGCATATTATTTGTGATAATATTTAATAATTAATTAATTAACTAATTGTATAGTGTAATTATTTTCTATTATTTAGGGATAATTAATTATATAACAAAGTTTTTAGTTACTTCTGTTTTATTTTTTGAAGAAAAAAAAATGTTGCAAATTTATATTCATTATAAATTATAAATAATATATTTCTTTATTTATTTGTAAAATATTTTCTAATAATATAATTATTATACGTTTCATTTATTTTTATTTTGTTTTTGTTTATATGTTGTTTAATAAAGGTCATAGGGTTGTAGCTTGGGCACTACTCAAATTTTGATTATAAATGAGAAAAAAACGATGAAATTTCTGAGTCTCAAAAATCGACAATATGTCTTAAATTTTATAATTTTTAAGTAAACGTAAAAGCTCTGATTAGAAAATTGCGAAAATTAAAAACATTTAATTTGATTTCAGCAACCCTATTAGTTCGATTGAATCCCATTGGAATTAAATCGGAATAATTTTGAAAATCCATTGAAATTTCGTATTGAAATGAATAGGATTCAATCGAAAATTAAGTTTTCGTTTCATTCTGATTTAAAAAAATTCAAAATTCGATTGAATTCTATTCATTTCGAATATATTTCGATCAATACGTTTTTTTATTATGAACTTTTTTATTAACTTGGTGAAATGGATTATTTGATTTTACAAATATTCCGAAAAAAATTAATTAATTTCAGTATTTGTATCATTTTAAAAATTATCTTGCCTATAGGCAAATGTCCAAATATATCAGGATTTAAGACATGTTTTGCTAAAAAAGCATTTTTCATTATATTTTCTCATTATCGTGGTCAAATTTATTCGAATATTTTAAGACCGAATACAATTCTCCCATGAAACGAGGAATGTAAATAAAAATTTTTGTTTTAATACCAATGGCCCATGCTACAACTCTTACAGAGTTAATTTAATTCTTACGAAACAGTGCGAAAATTTGTCTCGTATTGATTTGGAAGAGTTTTTTTACCACGTTATATTGATAGCAATTATTTAATTGGTTGCGTTATTGTGTTAATAATATTGTTAGCATATTGAGCCGTTTCTAGTATTCAAATAAGTTTTTACAAACATTTTAATTAATTGTTTAAAAGTTTGATATTAATCAAAATTTTATTAAAATTCCTTAAAATATATTTTTTGTCTCTTATTAAAAGGGTATTATTAAAAATAACGAAGCTAGAGCTCTTAGAAGTTTTCTGTCTTACTTTTACTCTTTTGAGCCAACCCAACTCTTCTCACCCATTTCAAATGTATTAAAACTAATAACGTTCAGTACTAATTCCTACCAAAACGTGATTTCTGTAGTTAGCATACTACAATTTATCACTGAAAAAATTTACTATTTACAACCCTACAGAAAGAACTCAAACCGCCCACTAGTTCTTAGCAAGTTTTTTAATTTGTGCTAAGAATTTATATACTTAGCGTTACAAAAAATTTATTATATAAATTCAGTTTTTGTGATAATTTTTTAACAAATTGAATTGTATGATTTACTATAATTGCAATCAATATTCCACATACATTTCTTTTGTTTTTATAAATTTTGTTAAAATTTATATTTGATTGTCAATTATGAATAATTTAAATGTAAAAAACTTTTTTTATAGCGTAAATATTAAGAGGCTGTGTATGCGTGTAAAAAATTTTTAGTACGATGTTGGTAAAAAAATTTTTGGTATTCATTTTTGTTATGTTTAAACTTGGTTTAACAATAAAAAAAAAAACCGAAAATACAATTAGAAATACAAGAACATATCTGTAAAATTATTCTTGTTAATAGTAAAAAGAAATCTTTTTAACAAATCCTAAATAAAAAGTTTCATCGTATTACAACCAAAAAAATTTTTATAGATAAATTTTGTAAATATGTATAATTAATGACTGTTTAATCAATTACGAGAGTCATTGATGCGAGTCGGATTTTTATAATCAACATAATGGCAGATTTTTCCAATATTGAGTATAGTTTATGTATTCCGTTTCTCTTCATAGAGATATACGATGTTGCTAAGAATAAACGCAAACATAAATGGGATATAAATGGATTGTTTTTTAAAATTGTCAATTAAAATATATTCAACAAGAAATCCATTTTAGGTTTGGTATTCTTTTTATAAATGCTTATAAACATCATACGCTCAGTTCAATCTATCTATATAACTCAATACTATTGAGTTGTTGGAAATAATTAAAATCCTTGATGCAGACTTTTAATGTGTATAAATTACCTAAGTAACATCCTATTTTAAAATTCGTGAATGTCTTTGCCTTTTTGTCTATTTTCTGATGTAATTTTTGCTATTATTTCTGAATAAATTGTCAATTAAATCTATTAAAATAATAAAATCACATTTAAATATTAAGAAGGTATTAAAATTTGTGTATTCAGGAACAAAAAACTTATAAGGGATTTGTGCAAAAAATGAATTTTTTAGCACACGGTGCTTATTTAAATTGAAATATTGAATCAGGATGTTAATTGCATTAAAAATCTGTTAGGGGGATACTTAAAGGGTATTTACAGACTGAGCTATATACCCAGTATAAGCTAACAAAACATTGTGTATTTAGTGCCTATAATTGTATGAATATTTAGCCAAAATATTAATCTGACCCTAATCATTGATTTAAAAATTCATATCACAAATTATAGAAGCATTTTTTTTAGATATAAAAACACAGTATAAATATTTAAATTACCGGAATGCGGTTCAACACGAGGCCTTAGAATGACTTTTATACTATACGGAAGAGTGGAAGCAACATTTTATCTTTTATTTTTCATAGTCGTTTTACATTTAAATACAATTTATATACTATTATGGTACATAACTGTATACAATATACAGAAAAGTGTAATGGCTAAAATTTGAATAAAAATTAATAATTCTAAAACAAAGCTCAAATTTATGTCATGTTTCATTAAAATTTTTTTACAATAAGACATGTTTGCTTAAATTTCTTTTTGTCTTAAAATATCTAGTTATATCATCACAGAAAATACTCGGGGTTATCGGACATAAAAATTTAGTAAACATTAGCATATTAATATTATAATTAAAATAAAATTTGACTATTTGTTTCAAAAATGGAGTTGTTGATAACCCCAGGCTGTTGATAAATACCTGGATATTTTCGTGTCATAAGATATTTAGAGACGAATAGATATTAGTTTATTAAGAGAAGAGATTTTAAAATCTTATTCGGAACCAAAACGATCAATGTAAACTAAACAATTTTTAATTATACTATCTAATGTAAAACGACTACATCCATACGCCCATAGACATAGAAGAAGAGCAATGGTTTCATCACATGAAACACGAGGAAACATACATAATTGGTAAACTGAAGACATTACGCACATAAACATTTGTAGTTAACTACCAAGCATCTGGCAGCTCCTTCGACTAAAAATAGAAAGGTCTCGGGTTCAATTCCTTGCAGATGTGTGATGTTTTCAATTCTATAATTATATGCAGTTGCAAATATTATTTCTAATTCTGTAAACAATAGTTAAAAATATCTAAATTGTTGAATCTGAATACCGCATACAAAAATTGAAACAATTCGCTTGTGTTCATAATAATAATAGACTTTCACGTCAAAATTAAATTCTTAACCATCCATTTTCTATGCCTATGGAGATGACATCAGTTAGCTTTAAAAATTGAATTGAAATCAATTAAAAATATATTTATCAGCCATATCAATGATAATTAATATTTTTGCATATTTTATAAACAATAAATCCACCCTTGAATAAATAAATAGACATAGATATAGGCAATTAATATCAATTTTTTAGTAATAGAAATATAACAGTTTATATAAAAACAAACAAAAATAGTATAAATTATAATATGAATGCACACATCAATTTTATATGTAATCAAAAAACTAATGTTGAACGAAAGAAAATGTACCATTTTGATTATTATTGATAACCAATATTTATTTATCAATAAAATGTCATGTTAGAAATATTGTTGTTCTTATTTACAGCCGCATATGTCTACAGCCATTAACAGAATAATTATATTGTTATACTTATTAAATCTACATTCGTGGTAGACTAGAAAATTAAATAGTATAACCTCGTCGTAGACCAATTGATACAACTGTAAGTTATACGTGGATGTGTCTATCTATTTATAAGGGAATATTGCGGCAATTGGAAGTTATTAAGCACACGACATTTACTTATGAGTTTTTCTTCGTTCACTTATACACCAACAGATGTCGTTATAACCCCAATGTATTATCGACATAATAGATCTCATACTTCTGTCTCTTATGCACCAACAGGTGGCGTTGATAAATATTCCTCTGATATCGAAATTTCCCCTATCTTAAAATGAAAATAGACGTATCCTCGGTAAAAATTTGTTTATTCGTTTACAAACCTACACCCCTCATGATTTTCAACATATTCAATATTTTGATTTTTTTAAATTAGAGTGTGCAGCAATTTTGATATTATTTTCTGAAATTTGATTTTTTTCTTTCTCGACAAATGTGAAACATAACGTAAAATTGAATAAACTAATTATAATCATAATGGGCAATATATTCCTTTTTCAGGACTGTATAAATCAAATCTATAAATCAAAGAGTCTTCTTGCTATAAATAATACATACATCAATTGCTTAACAGGTACAGTATATTCTGTTAAATCATTTTTATAAATTTTCATTTTATTTATAATTTTGAATAATTGATTTAAAAGCATTTCATTGAAATAAGAAATACAATACTTTTTTCTTGTTAAAAATCAAATTTGATCAATGATTTATGTTTAATTAATGCCATTGTTTTCAGAATTATAAAGTTGACATAATAAAGGATTCAAAAAAAATAATATTGTTTTATTTATTTTTTAACTTCTACAAACTTATATAGAACTTATTAAAGTTTATTTAGTCTACTCTACCATTTTCAAGTAAGAGTACAGTCAATTATACTAAAAATATTTCATTTTATTTTTAGAACTGTTTCAGCAAACGGAAAATGGGAATATTCATGATGACCGACCTATCTGTATTGGACAATACAGAAAAAATCGAAAGAAAACTAATTTTTGCAAAAAACTCCGTCTTCACAGCTTGAAAAAAGTTGTTATTTTTGGAAATGTTAATTCCAATAATGGGATGCCAAACATAGCATTCCTATACCTTCCTGCAATTATTTTACATTGGATGCAAAAAAATACTCTTTTCTAGCTTACATAGAAAAAACTGATTTTTTTGGTGATTTCCCCTAAAAGGCGTTCGATGGACAGTTATTAAAATTTTCTTATTTCCCTCACTTATGTTTTTGCATTTCACATCAATTGCAAATAGTTAAATCAAGTTTCACGTAAACATTTGTATTCTACAACTTGGTTGAAGGTTATTATTTTCCTTTATAGATAATGGTTAACTATTATTTAAAGTATGCAATAGTACATATTATATTTATAATATAATTAATAAAAATAATAGAATCGATAAAAGAAGCCTTAATTTTTTCACGTACGGAATGTGTGGTCAGTGGACTAACGAAAACGAATCAACTTTACCAGAATATTTATATATTTTTTGAGATTTTTCCCTAACGGGCAAAAGAAATTTTTCATAAAACTATACATTAAATTTTTTAAATGTAAAATAACATTCAAGATAGAGACCAAGCAATCGAGCGGTTAGTATTTGTCTTATATTATTTCTATGCTACCAACATACAGTGACGAGTGGGATTTTTGCCGCACTGTCGTGCTCCCTTTTCTAGAGAGTGGTAATTGTATGAAACTTTGAAAGTATATTGCTTAGTCTATTCTGTTTGTCTATGATTATACAAAGAAATGCAAAATCGTCTATTTCTGTTCTACCAACTTAGAATTTGTTTTATATGTTGTACACAACAAATTAGATGTATATTCCATTTTAATAAGTTATCTGCACATCATACGAAATTCTTTTCAGAAACTTTCTTGCCTTAAAAAAATTATTGGAGTATTTAATATAAAATATACGCTCAAACTGATATCAGATTTTTTTATACAAATTGTTGCTAAGAAAATCTCACATTGTGCATCCATACACAGTAGTGTGCGTGGCATTCAATACTCTATTTAAATTTATGCTTGTATAAAACTTTTATTTTTAAAATTAAACATGGGTGATTTTCAACATTTATTGATGTAGCTGTGTTGTGGCTTCAACAGTCCTATTTCTATATTAATATTAAATATACGGGACAAATGATCAGAATCCAGAATAAATTAAAGATTTATTTGTGTAATGTACATATCAGAGACAAATGATTGGCTAGTCTGTGTTTTGTTAAGTACATAATTTCCAATGTGAATTTGTATAAAAACAATAATAGTACACTCCTGCGCATCTAAATGAAATTAAGGTTGTCGACCGAATACATTGGATTTGCTGTGGCATAAATTCACTTTGCTGTGATTTTTTTATATCATTTACAAAATATTCTAGATTAATGTTAGCTTTAAAGAAAATTTAATTATACATGAATATAATTTAGTTTAAAAGATTTACACATAGTTTAAAAGAAAATTTGTATAAGTACGTAATTTTTCGTGGTATAAAAGTGATATAGTATATGGTCGTCAACTTTAGAAAAAATTGACACGTATTACAATAATTGGTCAAAATTTCTAGGATTTCAAAAATTCAAAATTTTAGAAAGAAAAACTTTATAATAGTTTATACTTTTAAAAGAAAAATTAAGTACATTGTTTTACAAGCTAAATATTCTTTAACTTTAATAAAAATCCATAAATCGCGGTATATTATTATAGTAATATTTTGAAAAAATCAAAAGTTACTATAAAAAATACTTTGTATGTATGTGTCTGTCACTGTCAAATTCAAACTCAACTGATAATACATAACAGATAACATGTTTAGAACTAGTGCAAAATGTAATATAGATTGCCGTCGGACACGAGAAAATTATTTTTTTAAAATGAATACTCATATTAAAATACAAATAACGTAAATGATTCATAATTCTATAATAATTAAACTAATAAAATGTTTGTAAATAATAATTAAGTTAAATATTAAAAGATTAACAAAATATTCTAGAAATGAAAATGTGTTACGATGGCCATTACTCTTATTAACTTTTTAACAAATTTTAAAGATGATTTTTTATAAATATATGGATATAAGGAATGTAGTAATAATGAAATTATTTATTTATAATGTTTAATAAATAGGTTTAAGTGATTTTAATTAAATTTAAAATATTTAAATGTTGAAGACGCTAAAATTCTAGTGCCTCAAGTTACACTGAGGTTGGTAAATACAGTTTTTTGTGAATCGAAAAATGTAACATTTTAATAAGTGAACTAATTAATTAAAAATAAAAATTGTGTTTTGTTTATATTTTTAATGTGATATTCATTTGTTTTTTTAAACAAAATATTAGGTAATGTATAATATTCATTTGTTTATAAACAATTTAAATTTAGAAATGTTTTATATACTAAGTACCTAAGCTTTCTTATGTCATTCATTTCTTTCGTCTATTGATTCTAGATTTTCTCTTTATATTTGGAATATATTTCCAAAATTTTGATTTAAATGAAATATATATTGATCTTGAAATATTTTCATTAATATTTTAAGGTGAATTTTATTATAATACCATTAATTAATATCGTTTCAACTTTTTGATATTTTTGAGTTTCAATTCAAAATGGTTCGTGAAATTATTGCGATGAATTATTCATAATAAAATAATTTTTTGTTTTTTATTTTATATTTGGCTTTTGCAAATTCATTTTTGTATGTAAATTAAGTTTTTAATTGGAAAATTTCGCTATGGGAATAAATATATTCTTGATTGTTTTTAAAATAGTATATTTTGTTTATAATACTGAATTTTCGTAATGGTATACATAATTTCCAATTATTTACTAATTATTTTCCAAAATTATTGCAATAAGATAGATTATTTGATTTTTCTCGTGCATAAAACGTTTTTCTGTGAAATCTTTAACAGGTTGCTAATAAATTTTCAAGTGATTCATTATGAATGTAAAAAATGTTGTTTTTTAATAAGTTTTTATTTGAAATTTTAATAAACATTATTATTAATTGAAAATTATATTAAATTTTAATCAGTTTAGTGAGCGATTGAAAAGTAATCAGTATTTATTCGAATCTTACATTATCTGTAGTCAAGAAATTCGATTTGTTTTTATAAGATCGAATTGTCAATTTCAAGTGAGGGGTTTTTTAACATTATTTATTTGAACTATTCTGTCTTCTATGAGAATGATTTTTTTAGCGGGTTTGAATGGGTAAAATGGATATTTTAACTTTTGTAACTTTTTTGATCGAAGATCATTCTTTTTAATTGAAGAATTTTGATAAATTACCGGTTGAAGTTTTCTGACAATGATATATTTTTGGTGATATTTATGGTAAAGACGCAATTTATTTGTCTTATAATATGCAAGTTCTGTAATGTAAAATATAAATTAATTTTTATTGAAGTTTTTGATTGGGGATATTTAGCGTCTCTTTTTGGAAGTAATAAGCCTTACGCTACTTGTTCCGTGAGTTACTTCGTTTTGACGAGATGCCAAAATTTTTATTCGTGAAAATTTTGTAAAATGGTATCAAAAGTATTGCGTGGTTGCGAAAGCATGTCGATTTCACAGCCGCGTAATAGTTATGATGCAATTTTATAGAATTTTCATAAGTAAAAAATTTGGGTATCTCGAATCGAAGTCGCTTACAAAAAATTTGCTTGATTCTTAGTATGTATTTTAAATGAAAATAAATCCTAGAATTGCTAGCTAATTATTTTTTTCGTTATTTCGTTGTATTTTCCAGACCACTTTTCATACAATTCGTTCATTTAATCATTCATTCCAATTTTAATTACCCCTTACAGTTTTTCTTTAAAGGAATGGGAGTTTAGTAATAATTTCATGAAACGAATAGGAAAATTAGCAAATCTAATCAACAATTTTTAGATAGTTTTTAACATTCAGTATTTAAATAATCACTTCAAATAGAACTTTTTACTTTAAATTTTGTTACCGTTAAGGTTGCTATAACATTCATTAACACATGTAATGTATTATTATTTTGAATATACTTACTTATTATAGACAAAATTATAATCATTATGTTATATATTTTGCCTATATTATGCATGGCGGAAATAAAAATTAATATTTTTATGTTACTATCCCGGGAACAAACCGGCGTGGTGCTAATTTTTTTTTAGTTTTAGCTTATTAAAACATTTCTTCATACTCTCCTAGTTTTTTCGGTTCAATTCTGTCGAGAAAAAAAAACTGAAAATTCAACTAATCATATTCAGTTGCAACAGACATAATTATGTATATACTGAGTATATATTAGTAAAAGTCCCTGTGACACGACACAGTAGATTATTATCATTTTATATAATCATTTAAATGTAAGCTCCCCAAAATCATATAGTCAAAGTTTACACAGTAATTTAGTATATAATCATTTAAAAATCTGCTTGATAATTCTGCGTCAGTTCATAATTTGATATTCTTTTCGACGGGAACCTTGTGGATTTCATACAATTGCTACTCGGGAAATATTGCCATTTCTACATCTTAGAACATGATCTCTACATTTTCTTCTTTTAATTTGCAAGTTGCTCAGATGTCATCCATTTTGTTTTTTATTTCAATAGAGTTTTTTATTTTAAAATGGTTTCATACTGTCAACAATAAGTTTGACAAAGACAGAAAACATTGATAAATTTTAAATAAGTTAGCAGTCTTAGTTCGTTTCTTTTTCTTTTCTTTTAATGAAACATGCGCAGTGAACAATAACACATGCGTATTATATTTTTTAAAAAACAATTGACATGAAAAGATTTATTTTATAAATTGTTTTAATTTTGAATACATTACTTAAGGTAGTACGAGCGCCAGGCGGTGTGGGGATAGGTATCGACTCTAGCGCGGTAAGGGGAACGCAGTAACCATATGATTTTTTTCAATATATAGATATACATTTAACATTGGCTAGTGGCGGCATTTATTTTTCTTTTAATTAATACACTTTAATTAGTCGGGCAAGTGTAAATGTTTTTGAATTAAATTTATCACTAATATATTTACTTTCATCCATAAGTTTTTTAAAAATATTCACCGACAGTTTTACGAGAAAAATACAGAAATGTATCAATGTTTGAATGTTACCCCATAAGACCAATGTTAAATTGCTTAACTTTAAAGTTAATTATTTATTTAAATGATCCGGCAATCTCCTTCAAATTTTTGGAATTTTTTTAGACATACTTAAACTTTGTATTAAAAAAAAGTCAAGCCTTTTATCAAAAGTTGCCTTGGTGCTCGTACTTCCTTAAGTATTTTAATTAATTTAAATAATTAATTGCGTACAAAAAAAGATTTAGTAAGAAAAATAGGTACCGTGAAATTTAAACTTTCGTGAGCTTTGAAACTGTTACACCCGAGGATGTAGTAAATAAAATTTTTTAAGTTTCTTTACCCGCAATAAAAATTGTCTGGACTTATTTTGCTGAAAATTCAGTTTTAAGTTACGTAATTATGGCGTCGAATGAAAGAAGTTAATAATTATAAAAAGTTGGATTTAGAAAGCCACCGTTCAAGAGACGGATATTAAATCATAATATTGGCTTACAAATCTTCCATTAAAAAACGTATCCTTAAAAACTCCAAATAAAAGTTTAATTTAATATAGATTTTATTTACAGAATGGAAACGTCTAATACAGCGATAACAAATGAAATTACGAAAGAGCAAAGTCTACGAGCCTTAGCATTATCTTTACCCATTGAAGAAATGCTAGGATCTGTAACTACTTACAATATCGATGGCTATGATCAATCATCAGGAAGAGGACATCAACAATTACGAACAAGTGCTCGTGTTATCAAAAAATTGAAATTAGATTCTACGCCCACTAGTGAGAAAGATAAAAAAATAAAGTTGGATTCAGTATATCCTTCTGATAAAGGTAGTACTTCTCTTTGAGATTCCTGTGTTCGAGAATCGACTAGGATAATAAAATTAGATATTATTTCAGATGCAGGACACTCAAGTAAAGAAGAAGATAAAACGTCCGAAGTAAAACAAAAAATTATTAGACCGAAAGTTGTTTGGTCACCAGAAGATAAATCCCATTTTTTTGAAGCTATTAAAGAATATGGAAAAGATTTTGCGGGTATCCATGATTATATTCTTGCCAAATATAAAAAATTGGGTGTAGGCGAAAGTCAAATAAAAACTAAGGATCAAATTCGCCATTTTTATTATCGTACCTGGCACAAAATTTCAAAATATCTAAGATTTTCAGATGGTTAGCATTGAATTAATGATTTTAAAATTAATTTTTTCTTTTTAAATTTAATACAAATGTTTTTTTACAGAGGTAAAAAAGGTCGTTCAAGAATATTATGCATTGATAAATTATGGAGAATTACGACGAAAAATTGGTATATCAAGTGAGAAAACATGCGTGAAATTAAACGAATTGATATACAGGGGGACTACACAAATACGTATCAAGGGTAAAACTATTCGAATCAAAACACCAATGTGTCGAGCATTACGCCAAATAAATCAAATTGATGGTATTTATTCATTTTATGGGAAAGAATAAGATAACTGAAACGTCAAAAAATAATATCGATCTATTATAGATTTGGGCCTTGTCCAAAAAAATCAATTAATATTTTATTGCGTGATCCAAACTTGTTTGTTTATAATATTGAATACATGCATAATTTTTTCCGGTTTTGTTTTTCAAATTATCAAAACTTTTGCACCGGCCGCTAAATAATTTGCATAACGCACGACTTAATAGTCTAATTTTCAATGTAACCTACAAGCCATTATACATACACGGTTATGTTCTCCAAAGTTATCTTCAAAATGAATTACAGAACGTTATAGTCATTGAAAACCGCTATATATTCATGATTACTGGCATTTTAGTTCCGGAACTGAAATTTAATTCCAATTTTGGCGTTTCGGAAATCGTAGTAATCTTAATTTTGTCTTGTACACTTGTTTTAAAAATATTTAATGAGTCTATTTTCGTTTACAGAACGTACTGGAGAATTCAAATTACCAACACAAGTGGTTGTAGAATTGAAACCACGTGATATGGAATCATGGGTGTATATACAATCATTGAGTCAAAATCCACGAGTTCAATGCACCATTCCATTACAAAAACGTTTAAATGCTTTATTGTCATGTTTAGATTCCAGGTGGCGAACGCATGAACAAATTCATGTATCCTTTTCCATTTTCTAAAAATATATGTTTTAGAAATTTATAAAACAAAAATCATAATAGCTATAAAATTCTATTGTGTTAATCATCATTAGTCCTAGCCATCATTAGAACAGAAAAAAAAAGCCTAATACCAAAATTTGGTCAGTGTTTATTTCCCATTACATTTTGATACATATATTAAATCTGCTAGAAAATTTCTTAGGTAGAAAATTCATTCAAAGCTTTGTGTTGCCCTCATAGATTTTTCTATCGTGTTTTCTAAATCAATATTAAATATTTTTTTTTTTTAGAAAATTTGTAAAATATGTACCTTAATTCAATATATTTAGTTAGAGAAAACTCTCAATGGACAACAATCAACGAATGCAGATGGAGTGGCAACTAATGGAGAAGATAAAAAATTTGTATTAGATTCAATATTACGTGTAGCTCCAAAAGCAGGTGCAACTATACAAATACCAGCTGTAAATTATTCCGAACTTTTAAATACTCATCAAGTGTCATTGAATGCATACGAAGAACGTATGGGTATTAAAAATCGTGGTGAACCAATTTGGCTCGCGTCTATAAACAGTTTGAAAGCAATGGAGAAATCATTACCATTTAAAAAAGGTACAAAACGTGCACGCAACGATAGTGTTGGTGATAAGATTACAGAAAAGCCACCAATAAAAAAAGAAAATATTGAAGAACTTAGTGGTAAAACAAAAATTGTTGATTCCGATGTAAATACTATATTAGCTTTAAGTCATGGTGACGAAAAAAAAGAAGCAGAAACATCAACTTGTTCAAATGAAAATCAAAAACATCAACAGGTTCAAAATAATGTAAAAATCGAATTAGAAGATTCTGTAACGAAAATTGAACATTTAAAAACAATTGAAAATGTACGAAATGGTTGGGCAGTAACCGATGCGGATTCAATTACAATTGGGGAATTGTATTTAATGTTGGGAAATAATTCAAAAATTGAATTAGAATACTGGTGGGAAACACCACAAATTAAACATGAAAATGGAGAAGTTGTTGAAACAAAGTGTACGCAATTGACAACTGCATTGCAAAAATTATTATCGTTAGCTAAGTTATATTATCGTAAGGAAAAAATTGAATGTCCATGTGGCCATGTGTGTGGCGCAACTAATAATAATCGGCCGACGAATGTACCTAGAAATAAAATTGTACCTGCTTATAATAAAAATTTACATAAAAATGATACGGTTTGTACTTCTACTGTTACTATTTACTATCTTATGCACACCGAATTATATTTCAGTCTAGTCGCGTTCGTGCATCAACATAACGATGGCTTAACAAATTATTTTATGGGTAATAATTCGGTGTGTATGAAGTTTTTATGCTTAAATAAATGTTACCATAAATTCAATAATTTTTATCTACCACGCAAATCTCTTGCGAGTGAATCGAGCACTGAGGCCAAAATCGTTTCTTATTTTGCGAGCCAAGCTAGCTTTAAGACCGAAGGAATTCCTTACTTCATAAGTGAGCAAATTAAGCACTGAGGCTAAAGCCAGGATGAATGTCGACACAAAGTCAAAGAAAAACTCTCCTAAGGTACAAACTTTTTTTCTATACAATCCAGGAAGGTGCGGTATTTTGCAATTGATGTGAAATGATAAGATGAAATCAGGGTAAAATAATATATCCCCACCAGGGTAAAATATATTTCCTCACCTTGACCTAACGTATTTTTGATAAGTTACCATAATGCCACCCAGCTATTAATTTCACCTTGACCAAACGTATCTTTGTTGAGACCTTAAATATTCCATTTTTATTATTCACAGAGGCCAAATTTACCGGAAACAACGACAATGGAAGAAATTTCACTGACAACTAAAAATTCAGTCAGTCAAGGAGAAGATGGTATATTTAGATTACCTGTACCATTTAATGCAGCTCGTCAAAATAGTGCCTTAGAAGCATTCAAAGCGAAATTAGACGTAAGTATTCTTATTTATCTGCGAAAAAAATTATTTCATTTGAAAATAAGTCGAAATGGAGAAGAATTTATGCAATTTTTGTTAGCGCTAACAAACAAAGATAAAATATGATTATTATTATTTTTATTACACAGTTATTTGACATTCTGCCCGAAACAAAAGAGAATGATATTATTTGAAATGTAAAGGTTCAGATTCAATCAGTTGGTTTATTGACAATAACGCCAGAAATATAATTTAGACTTCACAATTTTTAAAGTAAATTTTGTGAACATATGTTAAGAGTGCACACAAAATATGGCCATTTTTTCTTAGCCTTGCATACAGGTCTGTTCTCAATTGTCATCGTTCAGTTGTTTTAGTGACAATATCGCCAGAAATACAATTTAGACTCCATAATTTTTAATGTAAATTTTTGTTAATCGAATAATGTTTACTGAAATAAAGAGAGCAACACTTTTTCTGATTTTTTTCAGAGTTTAGCTCTACTTTTAAAAAATTGATAAAGTAATTCTAAGACACCCTTTGTCTCAAATTTACCAAATTTTATGTATAATATTTTCTATTTTCAGTCGTTAAAACCAAAATTTTGCTATAGACGAGGTCGTACATTTCGTAATAAACAAGTGGTTGTTCAACGTACACTTCCATTACTACCACCATCAGGTGGAAATGATACATCAATTTTACAAATGAAAGTCATACCGAAATTTCAACCGATGATTTCCAAGATTGATCCGACGTATGCTCAATCAAAACCAACACAACATTCAATTGCATTAAGTCCTATACGAATTGATTCTGCTGATGAGGGTTCTATACCAGATGAAGGTTGTAGTTCAACAGAGTCAACTGATAACGCAAAAGAAGAAACGGTCTCAGATAACAATTCATCACAAACAATTACCGATTGTGGTACCGTTGAATTATCAATACCATCTTCACCAACGCCCTCAACAATTGGCACTTTGTTAGATTTAGCAATCTCAGATTCAGATAAATCTGAGGAAACTTGCTCAATTAGTAATAATGTATTAGAAAATCCAAATTCTTCCAATTTTAGTGGTGAGTATTTATTTTTTTTTACAAATTATAATAATATTACAAAGACAATACCATGAAATTTCTGATCTCTCTCTGAATTTTCAATCCCAATCATATCACGAGAATAATAATTCTGATTGTATTAGATTTGATTTACGGGAGCACAATTTCGAATATTTTGTTCCAAGTAATTCTTCTAAAATCAAATATTAAGGTGTAATATTACGTTGACAGCATTGTATGTTCCGTTACACGTTTAATCAAATTCCAAAATACAAATTTTTTTAATTCCTCCTTCAATGTTTTATTCATTGTGTTAAAATTATTTTAATAGGTTTTTTATCGGAAAATGTTCGTGGTATAGAAACACCATTATCTGCAAGTCCATCACGATTACTCAAAGAAGATGATGCCCATTGGCTAAATTCAGAAGTTGCTGATTTTTCCTTATCTAGTTTTTTGGGTCATTTAGAATCTCCTATTAAACCCACAGTCCCAAACAACGACGACAGTAGAATGTCTCAAGATGTAAGTATATTAATTAATTAAAATATTTTAATTATTTAAAATTTCTGTGAAAAATTATGAATAAAATAAAATATATTCATTACAGATGGAAGTACAATTACAGTCACTAATGAATGAAAACAGTATTGATTATATGGCAAAATTTGCAGATCTTGCTGCTCAAATGGCATCAGATAATCTAAAGAAGTAATAATTAGCGTTAAGTACAATAATAAATTATTAAATCTGTAAAAAGTTCGTTTTTTAATCTATTATTAATGATAAATTGTTCACTTTTTTGATACAATCTAAATTAAGGATTTTAAGAAATAGTTAAACAGCAATGGGTATTAACTCCCATATTTTATTCTGTGATAAAATAATAAAACTAAGTTTCATATTAAAACAAAAGATTTTATACTGTGATCTCTTTAATCATAAATTTTCTGTACTGTAAAAAATTTCATAAAATTCATACAAAAAAAAAAAATACAAAAATATGCTTGAAACCACTTGGAATTAGTTTTTAAGAAAAATTTTGTGAGCATTTTGGAAATAAATAAAACATATCAATCTCACCAAAAATTTATATACAACACGTTTATTTTACGTCTTTATATATAGAAGATAATGTTAAAATATTCCTATATAGAAGATGACAATATTTTTTAACATTTTATAGTGGGATAATATTTACCACCACTATAAATATTTTTATTTTTATTCTTCCAGCAAGGGTAAGGTTAATGGTTCTATTGCAATCCTTTCTAATGAGAAAAGTAGATATATAATTTTATTTTCTCGCCTTTTGAATTCAGCGATTTAGATTATTCAAAAAATTGAACAATAAGAAGACCCTTCTTACAATAACCGATTATAAAAATTCGGCCGAACATTTGTTTCGTGTAATCGCTCATTCAAGTAAAATACATAGTATTTCGATATAAACCTAACACAATAGAGAATTAACTCTAGCTACTCGACCGGGTACTCGCTTGTTGTAAACAGGTCCTTAGCTTTTCATTTTTTATCTGGTGTACAAAACAACTATTGGTTGTATTTAAAATTTCGGCCGAATACTTGTTTCGTGTAAACGCTCATTCAAGTAAAATACATAGTATTTCGATATAAACCTAACACAATCGAGAATTAACACTAGCTACTCGACCGGGTACTCGCTTGGTGTAAACAGGTACTTAGCTTTTCATTTTATTATATGGTGTAAAAAACAACTATTGGTTGGATTTTTGGAAGTCCCCTATCGATTGAGTTTGTATTTTGTATACATATTTTTTTGTTTATCTACTTGAACATCTTTTAAATACATTTTTCAAGATTTTTTTTTTAACGTACAGAATAAAAATTCATAGAGAACAAATATCTCAATTAAATATTTGTATACAAAAATTCAAATGAATCGAAGGGAAGTTGTTTTTTTATTTTTAGAAATGTAGCTCACCTGTTATTTAAACATAGTAATATTTTATTTTTTGTATATAATGTAAATATTTGATAAATTATTTTACTGTCAAAATTTTATAAAAAATATTTAAATGATGATTATTTTATATCATTTTTCTGGAGAGGTGGTTTGTAAATTTTTTTTACAATAAAATTTACTACATTGAAATTTTTTTGAATGTTTCTATTTAAGTAATACTAAAGTTGCAGTATTAAAAGCAAAATTATTTAAAAGAAACATAAGAGAAAAATTTTCGATCAAAATATTATACTTCTGGAAATTAAAATAGCTCCAGTACCGACTATTTATTCTTGTGGATTGAATAAATTGTCATCAGTTTATGGAATACCGGTTAAAATTCGACGAGCCCTAAAGAAATTTTAATACGATAACTTTCATATTAGAAAAGAAGCATTTATTTTCAAATTAAAAATAAGAATTCTAAAGTCATAGTTTAGTTAGGTCAAATTTTAAACACAATGGTGACAAATTTAAAGTCGAAATATTCACATTTTAAAATGGAATATTAATTATCAAATTATTTTATTTAATTAAAATCCGAATCTTAAACGCCAAGACCCTTAAATTTTATGTTCGAACCAGTTTGCAGATATAAACTTTTGGAATTGGAATCTACCCATTAAATACTATACAACATGAAAATCAAACTATGTCATTTACGAATTCAATGATTCAGTGTTAAGTGTAACACTCCGTTACACTTACACTTACGTTCTTTACTGTGCGTAATCGGAACGCTCTCATTTAATGGCCAGTATAGGAAAACGGAACATTACGTATAACACACATTCCATATAACATACGTAGCTTATAACATACATACATAATGTAATGTTTATAGAGCATAATACTAAACATTGAATTCATATAGGGCATAGTTGCTTCCATACTGTATGTTGCCGGAGCTTTAAATTGTTTTTCATCACGATTATATATACAGGTCTAGATACCACGCCTATAAAACGAAATAGAATACTCACCAAAACTGATTCATCGTTGACTACATACACGTATTTCTTCTTTTCCAAATATTTCGACATATTTTTATCACAAATTCAGTCACATATGGTGTCCTGACCTGTGTATCTGACCGTTGTTTGTATTGTGCTCTAGGCCGAAAACCAAAACGATTGCAGTATTTAGTATAATCGGATGCTAAATCAGATAAATGTAAATACTTCAACGTTCCCTAAGAGCTAAAACCATATTATAAATTTTTCTTTGGAAAAAGTTTTAATTCAAAATTAAATATTTTGTATCTAATTTTTAGTATTCGTTTCCTTAACTTTGATTTTTTTTTCCAAGATTCAATCAGTTTGTAAAGTGACCTAATTATATAGAAACTGATAGCAATACATCTAATACTGATTATATAACGTAATTAGAATTTAAAAAATACGCACATCTAAACATTCTACTAATTTGTAATATAGATTAGGGTAAGTCCTACATGTAAATCACTTTCGATAAGATTCTAAGTATTAAAATTAATTGATCATATTTCTATAATGGAAATGAATATAAATAATATTCTTATAGAATGACTCAATTTGCCAAAGGCTCCACACAAGAATGTGGATCATGTTTTGTTTTTTAAATTATTATAATGCTAAATAGGCCAATAAAATTAGTATTTTTCCAGAATCCGACTCCTGAAAACTTGAAAAATGGCTTTCATTTCAATATAAATAGAGGAGCGTAAATTTATTATTTTTCAGTTTTTTTTATAGTAATTTCAAGAATATAAATTTTATGGCAAAAATTGCTATCTACATTTTTGCATTTATTTATGATTTATTATTCTTATAAAACTAACCAAAAATATTTATAAATTTTTAACTGGCGGGACAATATAAATTCTGGTTGGGTGAATCCTTGATACAGGTGTAAGATTTACGTGTATACGACTATTTATAAGAGCAATATTTGAACAATTCAAAGAATAATAATAGTTCTCATAATTATCTATTCGAGTTGTCGATATAGTAGATCTCATACTAATCGACTTCGTTCACTTTTACACAAACGGATGGCGTTGTTGTATCAAGCCCTTACTCATGGAATGACTCCTAGTATAAAAGAAAACATAGACGTATTCATGCACGTCAAAAATTTGTAAAGGTTCGTATTTTCAATGCAGGGTTTTTTAATGTCGCCCTTGCTCGCTGTTGTTGGAATAATTTTAAATAATTACAATTAACTTACGTTAGTTTTAGTCTCGAGATGAGATAGATGTTAATACGATGTATGTCATAGACAGATGCTTATTTGATTTAATTTTATTGGTCTAATAAAATTGTTTTTTAAGTTTATGGTTTTTTTTTGTAAATCACTAATGGCTGTTAATTTTGTTTATTTCTAAAGTTATTTATTCGTAATTATAAGGATGAGAATTGAATTGTCATTTGTATATAGAAGTATTTGTCGTTATCTAAAAATATTCAACAAATTTTTATTTATATTAATTATTATTATATTATATATATATATTGTAATTATCATATTAATTAATCAATATTTATATGATCATTTTTAAGACTTTTATTCAATATAATAAATCGGAATGTGTTGATATTATTTTCACTTTGTTTTTATTGTACCCTCATCCCATTCAAGGTCATAATATAGTTAGTTCCTGACTCTATTAACTGTCATATTATTATTTAATTATATTTGACTACTGTTTTTGGATCCTTGTAATAAGCTCCCATGACTCAATTTGTTATTTGGCTCTGTCAATCGAAAAGTTGGCCGTTCAACCATACTCGGGATCGTAAAGTTTTTATTTTAAGAGTTGTCATTAGTTTATTACGGTTTTTGGATACTTCCAACAAGCCTCCGTAGCGCAATTGGTTAGGACTTTGAGTTATCAACTAAAAGGTCGGTTATTTGAGCCTTCTCAGAACGTAAAATTTTTATTAGTTAGTGATTATATTTCGCCTTCTCAGGGCGTAAAATTTTTATTTTAAGAGTCAGTCAGTATATTTCACTACTGTTTTTTTTATCTCTATAACAATCCCCCGTGCGTTGGTTAGGACGTTGCTCTGTCAATCGAAAAGTCGTTCAAGCTTAATCGGGGTGGTAGGATTTTTATTTTAAGAGTTAGTCAATAGTTTATTACATTTCACTACTGTTTTTAGATCCTCATAACAAGCCTCTTCCATGGCGTTATTGGTTAGGGCGTCAACCGAAGGACCTGTGGTTCGAGTTTACTTGGGCGCTTAAAATTTTTATTTAAAGAGTTAGTCATTATATTTCACTACTCTTTTTGGATCATTGTAATAAGCCATCGAGGCGCAATTAGTTGGAGCGTTGAGCTGTCAACCAACCAATACGTCGGTGACTCGAACGTACTCGATGGTGTAAAATTTTATTTTAAGTCATTATTTCAATATATTTCAAGGACTAAGTTACTAACTTTATAAAATCAACTCTTGGTTATGCCATTTAGAAGGAACTAAGAAGTTAAAATTTTTTTATTGTAGGAATTTTTCAATGAGCTATTTATTAAGAACTAAATCGTGGAGTCATATTTAATTAGAAGGTGAAAATGGCTGTGAAAGATGAAAATATAGCCTTTTTTGATTTTTCAATATATCTCACAAACGAAACCAAATTTCGACATTCATTACATGAACCTTTTTTGTGGATAAATGGATTTGAAATAAAAAATGATTTACCCAAAAATAATTTAAAAAAAAAAACTTTGGGCACTTATTGTCCTGTTTTTTAGGATATAATAAAAAAAATCCTTCATTACCATAAGGTAGAAAAGAAACAATTATGAATACCACATATTATTGAATATGGAGTTAGCTACTTTATTCACAAAATTTATCTACATGATGTTTCATGGAATGTTATATACACATTTCAAATAAAATCTGAATAATACTTACTAATAAATAATTACTTTTATACAATAAAATTTATTTATTTTCACCTCTTATAGCATTTAATAACAATTGTTTAACTAATTTAATATTTGTATTTTTTTAAAATTACATCACTTATTGTCTAGTTTATAATTGGCTAGTCAACCAAATATTTTATTATAACGAATTTAAAACAAAAAAACTAGTTATCAGAAGAACAATAAAATGGTTTTAGAGCTCTAATAATAAAGATATTAGAAATTTAAAAATTTGAAAGTGATGAAAAAATCATGATTTCCTCATGTACTTTTAATTGTTTTAAATTCAATTTTTGAAGTTTCGTATAAAATGGACAATATACGATTAACGTATAAATTAAACAATTAACACATTTATAGAATTTGGTTTTCAGATTTTCATATTTTATACGAAAAAAACTTAAAAAATAATGTTGTCGTAAAACAATAGAATACTACAAGTATATGACGAAACCATGATTTTAAAACTATTATTTAAATAAAATTTTAATTGCATTTTATTCACTTATATAATGAAAACTAAAGTAATTCCCTTATTAAAATATTTTCATATAAGTTAAATAATAATTTAAGTATATTTCTTTTCAATAATGGTTTACTACCCAATTGTTGCTCAAAATAATATTTTTAAAGAAAATATTAATAATAAACCTCTTTGATTGAATGTGTGAGCCACGATGAAAGTGCGGATATCTGGGTGAAGTGTCACATAAACAAAAAATAACACTTCATCACATACAATTCGCTTGTCAACGAGTAAGTAAGCACACACTGTAGTACGGAACTAATAAACAATTATTATTTGTAAATAAAATTAATTTTAAATAAAGAAACCAAAACTATTGGGACAACCATTAAGTAAAAATTACTATAACTATTTATGAAAAAAAAGTTAAAATAATTCCAGAGACTATATTTAAAAAAAAGAATTCTAAAGGTGTAATTAATCATCCGTATATATACCAATCAATCATTACCAAAAAAATAATAATTCTATGAAAATATGGAGGTAAATCTTGACTGTAAAGAAGTGGCTTTGACAAGCGCACCTTGATTACTGACATCCCGGATGACATGACACAGGCTAAGTTTATAACCATACCTAAGCCATTTAACTGTTCCCGACTGAAATTGACCAGGGTACAGTTGAGAAGAATAGTGGGTCTTCTTATAGGGTTGACTATCACCTTCATAATTTGGGAATCTCATGTAATTTGCACCTGTAGAAATTTTCAAGATGTTAGGTATAAAATGTTCGGGTCTGAAATTCTGGATCCATCCATTTTGGGAACAATTCCGGTGTAGTATCACCTACTTTGGATGGTTCTTGCATTGCACGTTGAGCTAGAAGGCATCCTGGCCTTCAGCTGATGAAGTATTCTAAAGAAGGGAACAGAGGCCCAAAAGGTCTAGTTGTAAGGAACGCAGTGTAGCTCCCCACTTATTATCTTTTCTTGGATAATATCTATGATTATCATATTTAATAAAATAGAAAACACTACATTTATACGCCACGTCGAGTAAGCAAGTTAACAGATTTAAGTAATATAAATTTATTAGTCTTTACTGACTCAAGTTTGCCTGGTTGACCGTATTGCAAATGAAGTATTTTATTTTATTTGGTAATTAGTTTCATAATATATACAGATGGCTAACCACTATCTATTTCTTATTAATCTCAAAAAAATTGAAATAAAACAATCCAAAGAAAACCAAACTTTTATTCAGTTTTTCGTTTTTAAACTTATGGGTCAGACTCCAATAAAGATTTTTACAAACAGGACGATTGGGATATAAATTACATGGACTTTTAAAAATTTTACAATGTATGACAAAATTTTTAACAGTTATTTAAAACGAAAAACCTTTTAAGCAAGAGTATAAGACGCTATATTTATAAAAATATAGAATGAAATATTGTTATGGGTATTCAATTTATTTTTTATTATTTCCTAACTAGCTTCACAAAACCTCTAAATTTCCAGTATTCAATTACCATATTGCGAAAAATTTCAAGAAACAAAGACCTGCAGAGTGCGTTGTGTCACGACGTATCCTATTTTCTTTACACGGGATACCATTTATAATTTAGTAATTTATAAATTTAACAAAAAGCGAAATAATTATCCAAATAATTATATTCGTTGAAATTTTTCTGCGTGTTTTAAATATAAGGCTCTGATTTAAAGTAACATTTAGAATTTAATGACGAGTCTATTAATTATTACATGGCTTTAAAATATTATTTCTGAATTCGATGAATAATTATTCATGGGGTGTTGTAAACAATGCCGAATTCTAAGGACTTGACCGGAGACCCCACAAATAAAAGAAGTTTCTCAATATTTAATTTTATTTTCCCAATATTTGATCGAAATTCGATAGCCTTGTAGTGTCGATTCAACCAAAACTCTTTTACGAAGTTAAAATGAGGGAAGTTCCGACTACTAATATTTCCGATAGCAAACAAATAATAGCAATGAAATTATCATCTACACAGTATTTTGTTGGAAGATCAAAAAATGGTCCTGAGTTTTACAGTTTGAGATTGAAAATAATTGAAATCTTTCAAGAATATTGAAAGAGAAAAATACACTGAGTATGATGCAGAATCAAGGAAATTATGTGGAACTGAAGAATACGTTTAAAAAAGTCCAAGATCGAGAGATACTATTAGCCAATTGCCACTCAAAGAGGAATTCAGAGTTGGAAATTCAGACATTTCGTTTATTTTTTATTTATAAAATACAATGTATAAAAGATGTTGTAGAATGAAAATAATGCGTTAATATCGCGACAGTTATAATAAAGTTTAAGATCTTCGCATCGAATAGTACGGTTACAAAATGGTATGTGAAGACGATAAAAATAATAGTTTGGTCATCAGAAGTCCAAAATTGGAACTATAATACTACATTTTAGAATTTTAATAAATTTTTTAACAGAAAAGTTATCTTTTATCAAAATATTTAAGCCATTTTGACAACATTTTTTTTTTAAATTGAATGCAACTAAACAATTTAACAAAATAAAATTTTAAAATATTATAATATTTAAAATTTTTAATATTAAAATATATTTTAATTTACAATATTTATTTACTTGCAAAAGCAATATTTTGCACCATCTTCATTTATTGATTACATAAGTAATAAGAGGTGATTTGACTTTTTTTTTTGTTTGTAACGAAATAAAACCCTACAGCCAGCCCTGGTACATCTACTTTAAATTGAAGAATGCTTAAAATTTATACATATTGAGGGGATTTAAATTTATACATTAATTAATTAATAATAATAATACTCTCAAAAAATTAACCCTCGTTTTGATCTGGTAACAGTATGAAGTATTTATGTTTGTGCATTGTACAAATTACATAACAAATTAATGTATTTAATCAACCATATCTATATTCAACTTGTAGTAAACGTATGGATAATACTCTGCTTGGCCAAAACCTAAGCCCGGAATATCAACACTCTGAAACAGTTAATATAATAATCAGTTATTTTTTATATAGATTGACGAAGTGTTTCGTCACGTATATACCTGTTCTTTTCTATCTGTCAGAATTTCCGTTTTCATTGCCTTACTTATTTTATTATATTATCATTTTAAAATTTTTTACAAGTTTTATTTTTATAAAAATATTACGTTATTACTTTAAAATTTTAATTTCGAAATGATAAAAATTCGTTTAAGACTTGTTAAACATAAATTTGAATGTACCGAATTTGAGCACTTTTGATCTAAAATGCTTCGCCAAAAATCGATAATAATATTTTTATGGAAAATATGATTAATAAATATAAAAATCAAAATCCACAAGCATTCTACAAATTTGCAACCTTCTGTCTTTTCTTATTACTGTGAGTTTGAATTTTCGGCATGTTAGAAATTTACGTTTTCAATTTCTACGTTCCTTGAAACCGTCTAAATCCAAATTTTAAGAGAGGATTAAAATTTTTTTGCATCAGTCATAATATATAGGGTAGATACACACTTTCTGGGATTTTGTGCAAGCATAGCTAATACGAGTCCATTATTAAGATTTTATGTTCGCAATTTACAGAGCTTCTGGGTTTTACTCCTCCATTGGCCTAAAAGCTGATGTAAAAAAAGGAATTCACCTGCTAGGCATATGCCTCCACATATTACTTTTACTACTGATATTAAATATTTGAACCAATTAAAGTTTGTCTTTCGTAAATATATACAATATTTCATTTTCAAATACTTACATCGTGATGACCTGAGCCTTGAAGCGCGCTGCTATCTAAATGCCCATACAATTGACTCAATACATCTCGTAATTTCTTTTGGCTTTTTTTATTAGGATGAATAAGAATTGCTTGGAAATTAACAGGTAATCCATAACTAAAAATAATAAAAATGTAATTAGTATAAAACATTTGCAAGGTATCAAAACATTTTTGACATCAATATATCAGATCCAACTTTCTACTCGTGTAATCAGGTAGATGATAGGTTAATGCTTTGTATTTAATTTTAGAATTGTATAATTATTAAAAAATTTAATTACCGAAGTACTGATTCCACAAAGACACGTAAAGCTTTTACATGAACCCAAGCACAGAAGCATTCACTAAAATTAACTTTTAACCATCTAACTAATGGACCCTAAAATAAAAAAATAAAAATTATTTAAGCATGGAAAAACCATAATTATTAAAATATAGTTTTATTTTTTATATTCATAGCTATTTTTAAACGACTTTAAAAAAACAGGTTATCAAATCGTTAATATATTTTTTTTCCTCAGAAATCCGTCGTTTATGAACCGATTTATAAATTAAATATAAAGATATATTTTCAGATTAGTTCCATAAAAATTTAAAAAAAAAACCATGCTACGAAAATAAAATAATAATTAGAAGATTTCTTACAAATTGCTTTTTTTTGTCAGTGACAAGTTTTGTAATTTCATTTTTACCAGCTGCCAGCTCTTCTTCATTATAAGTAAAATCACGTACAATAAATTTCTTTTCTCTAGCATGTTGTTTAAATTCATCTACAACTTTTTTAAATAAGGATACTGTAAATAGCCCATAATCATGATCTTGTGAAATAAGTGTAGATGATCTAGGCACAATCATATCGGTTATCTTTTCGTATGTTGCTTCCCAATCATGGAACAATTGCCTACAAAAATTTTCCAATTTATTACATAATTCAATTTTTTTAAAAGAAGTATTTAATTCCGGGTCTTACTTGGGAACTATTACTAAGAGGGTGGTTAAATATTCTGAATCTAGAATAAAGTATTCTTTTTTTACCAAATCAGCCAAATTTCTTGTTAACAAACTTCCCCTGTAACAGAAAAATATATAAAATATAAAAATAAAATTTATAAATTTTTATATAGAATCAAAAGTTTAAGTTTTCAGCTTAAAAATAAGGTTTAAATTCTCTTTCTTCCTGGTTTAAATTGTAATTGAATTAAGATTACAAAAATCGAAGAGTCCAGAATTATTCGAACATCTA
This sequence comes from Chrysopa pallens, assembly GCA_020423425.1. Classification (NCBI taxonomy): domain Eukaryota; kingdom Metazoa; phylum Arthropoda; class Insecta; order Neuroptera; family Chrysopidae; genus Chrysopa; species Chrysopa pallens. The sequence goes on from CM035594.1 coordinate 18,217,753, forward strand.
CTGGACTGTAAGAATGAATAAGAAAATTAAAATAATTTTTTTAACCCTTTGCAGCAGCTGCTGCCAAGATTGCCATTCTGTTTTTACTTGTTTTAGGACAAAGTAAATCGCATAAACGTATTGGCAATCCATTAACTGATTAGTCATTTTGTTAGAATATTTAATTGCTGCTCGGCAGACTTTTAAAATTTTTTGTCTAGACTTCAAATATCATATTGGCAACAACCTGTTAGCAAATGTTAGTTTTTATTAACTATGTTGAACAAAATTTTAAGATAAACCCAAGGCATGTCTCCCAAAAAAACAATTGAAATAAATCCCAATCAGGACTGCATATAAGTGATTTTGACTTGGCAACATGTTAGCAAATATTAACTCATTTTGGAAGATTTAATCTCTGATTTGGCAACTTGATTTAGATTTTAAAATAAAATTGTATTGATAAATGATACATACGTTTGTTTCTTTTCTAAACTTTGTAAATTCCCTTTCAAATTATTATATGCAGTTGATTTTGTTTTCAAATCAGCATCAATTTGTCCAACTTGTTTACTTATAATATCAGCAATATTTCGTAATGATTGTTTTATTGGATATTTGGCCATATCCCATTGGAATCGTGTTATATATGTGGGTAAATCACCTGTTCCACAACAAACAAATAAATTATCATTGTATATTATATTAAATATAAATATTATTGATTATAAATTTCATTAATTAGCAAGCATATTTAATATTACGTGGATAAAAAAAACACCTAAAGCAAATTAATGATTCTCTTTTAAATGTACACATAATTTATTGAACGACTTCATATTTATCGAGTATCTATTTTATATATATTAGAAGTATGTTTTGTAAAAAAACTATTAGCTCCGATGCTCATCAAAAATTTCTTAAAATTTGTATATGGCTTAATTAAGTTAATTGTAACAACTTTTTCCTCTGCGAAAATTTTTTAAATTGGGCCGTTTTCTTTTTTGGAGCCTTTAAAATTTTCGATTGCCCCCACAGGTTGAAATTGAAGGACATCTGTTTTTTTATTAAAATATTGTTATACAAAGATCATTTAAAAAATGCAAAAACTAATTTGTTCAACATGTAACAAAACGGAATATCCTTTATCCAACAATTTCAAAAATGTTATTTTTCACAAATTAGGTAGTCGGACAAAATGATTTTTACTTTTATTATTGAATGATCTTTCTACTATAATAACAAAAACATGGATGACTTTCATTTCGAAGCTTGTAGAGACAATCGAATTTGTTTTCGGGTGAAAAAGAAATGGTAATTCATAATTTTTGTAAAGAAAAAGTTGTTAAACTAATCATACCTAAACCATATAGAAATTTTTAGAAGTATATTTATAAATAGTATGTAAATGGTATGATATGCTTATAGCACAATTATTGTCATTTTCGAGACACGTATTGAAGCATTTCTTACCAATATTCCTTTTTTATGAATTTGAACAACTCTATAAATTGATTAAAATAAAATTTGTTGTATGCTGATCTTATTTTCTCGATAAGCAGAGTTATTTTTTATAAACGATAAGTTGAATCCATCGGTGGAGCATCCAGTATGTTCGTTTTTATTTAAAATAATAAATGGTGCAGTCGGTAGGATAAGTTCTGATAAACATTATCAAATACATACAGACTGTTCGATAAACATGACCCCCCTGTTGATTTAAATTTGAAATATGAACCATGTAAAATAATTCTTAAGTATATAAATACATACTCGATATACATACAATTACAAAATTATTATATAATCGAAATAATGATTCTATAAATTAATAATAATATTGAATTAAGAATTGTAATAAACAAATACAAATATATGAAGAAAATGAATACAATTAGGTATAAATTAATGTATTTAAACATTGAATACAAATCATAATGATCAAAATTCACATTAAAATTAATCAAAGAAAAAAACAACATTGTTGTGATTACAATTAATTACATTTGGAATATTAAGAGATTTGGATTAAATTAAAAGAATGTAGTAATAATGTTGATCAAAATTTAATTAAAAGGGGGTTTTCAATAAAGTACACAATAAAAGAATTAAATATTTTAATATTACGTTATAATGGTATGTATTTGTACGTTGTTGTGCATGTGTGTAAGTTGAATTTTTATTTTAAAGTATATCAAATAAATAAATATGTGTTTACTAATTGATTCAAATGTAGCGGTTGCTGCTTAATAACATAACATAAATTAAAAGTATTAAAATAGCCAATAAATAAATGATACCATGTGTAATGTAATATCAATGATGTTGATAAGAATAAACATGAAAAAAACAATGGCAACGTTATTTTAAACTAGCCTATTTTTATAATTATTATTATCAACATCTAATGTCCCTTACACTCAGTATATATTTGTAAATGAAAAATGAATAATTTACTACTGGAAAAAATATTAGTCGATTTTATAAAGTTTACTTGAATTTAATTTAATTATAATTAGATATTTAACTATTTTTTAAAGTTGTCCCTAGACTTTCAATATTAATATATTGCATAATAATTGATATTGTATATTTATATTGTCCATTCAAATTGAAAGATATGTGCAATATATTGAGTGTACCAAAAAGAATTTTATGTTTATTGTGCAATTAATTAAACATTGCTTCATTTGTGTGCATATTACGAATTCAGTTCTGCAATAATACCCTTAACAATGTATTATGGTGACAATGGCAACACGACTGACCTCTTATTATTTTACATGTTGATTGCAGAAGTGTCAGTCGAAACTAATTATTGAACAATATTGTCTTGTGTGGATTGAACTACTAATTTTATTGTACAATATATTGATGTTAATATTGAGACGTCTAGGAGCTACTGTATGCGTTTTTGTTTACAACAATTGTAATCGTTTTAAATAATGGATTTAATTAAAATATCCTCATCAAATTTTTTAAATCGACCTTCAAGACAGACATAGGCTATTAACATAATTTTCTCACTTCTAAAACTGGTAGGGAGGAATTGCACTTTGTATGAAGAAATACCCGAAAATCTACTCAATCGATTTTCAAAAATGCATTTATCCATACTTAGTAAGGACTATCACAATAAGATTATATATTAGTAGCCCGTTAATATAAAATAAAAAATTCGTAGTCGAAGCTACGGATACAGTTCAGAGTACACAAAAATGGGACATGAGCTTCTATATAATTTAATTTTAGATAACGAATCAAGAAAGTTATGCATGTTGCATTACTAATTCGGTAGACGTAATGCAATAATAGATGTCCTCCGTTTAGCAGTCACTTAAACTTAGTTAAATACCCAATTAACGTTAATTTGTACAGAAAATAAATCTACAATTATTTGGAGTGCTTGTAATCAAGTATTAAAACAATAGGTCCGAAAGCCGGCCGATTAAAAATTCCTAAGGATTAGAAACATGAACAATTTTTCGTATGTGCGTAGGTAGTATTAGTATAGACCTAAGAGTCCATACCCTTGAAATTGACCAATTTTGCAAATATGCAGTTACTTCCGGTTAGTGCTTTCGATGCACGCTGCCATGTGTCACACAGTGATCGACACACTTTTATTTGAATCATTGAAATCTTTCTTTTTTTATAAATTTAGTTCATAAGATGGCGCTCGGGAGCACAAATCTGAAGTAACATGCATGAGAGCAAAGTTGGATAATTTCAGAGGGGTCGATTTACATGTCTATAGCACTACTAGTCACACATTATAAACGTGTTATTGTATCTGATCTTTAGGACTTCTTTTCAGTTCCAGTAATAAATTTCATCTACAATATTTCAAAATTGAAAACTGAAAAATGAACATTTAAAATACTGAATCTACATGTTATCGTTTGCAAAAAATATAAGAACTAAATGTATGTAAAATAAAAAGTATAATAATAATAGTTTGCAACTAAACAGACGAATAAAATAAAAAGAAATTTGCATAAGGATAAATAACAACTGAAAAGCAATGGCCGTCGGCACATCAATTATCTATTTTGCTTGTGACAAAAGCTAGCTCTGGCTAAAAAAGTGCAAACATCACGATAAAAATCAAAAATGTACTTTTGATTTCGAAAAATAAAAATAGAAAAAGCCAACACAGGCGTGTGTGCCATGACAGAGCAGACAGCAGCACACTGACCTGGGGCCATGATTGGACAGTAATTTTCAGAAGTGGGTAATGTTTCATTAGATTCAATATCATCAGAATCACCACCACTGGTGTGTGGCTCATGTGATGAACGAGAGCGCGATTTATGAGTAGCATGTTCAGAGGGCGACTCATGTCCCCCACTGCAACAGCTAATTGGTGATGAGGCAACCGACGCCGCACTACACTCCGAATGACTGTTGTACTGTGAATGTGAATGTGATCGTAATGGACATGGCGCTTCGTCAGTTGAACAACTGCAGCGTCGGATTGTTGTCGTTACATTTAAATCTTCAACACCCTCGTCTGACTCATCTACTGAGCAATCTGGTGAACACCACTTTTTTTATTCTTACTATACTTTTATATAAAATTATAATTTTAATAAATATATTTCTACTTTATTTTATTTAATTTTATTGAATGTACAACTTAAATGTAAAAGCTTTATTAATATTCTAGGAGCTGAGCTAGAGTTCTCCAATCTAATTTAAATTATAATTTTATTAAAAAAGCTACTGAAATAAAATATAAATAAAATAAATAAATAAATAGCGTTTGTGTTATGGTAACTCACTTTTGTTCTTTCTAAATAATTTAATTTACTTTTACAAATATACTTTAGGCTTTTTATCAGGCACATGCATCTTTCATACAATGGTCAAAGTCAAATCATATTATAGTTCAGTCTACGAAATTTTTAATAAACATTGCACTCAGCAGGGTGAAAATTTGATACTTTATGTTTTCAATTACGAAAAATACATTAAAATCTACCCTTTAGTGTCTGGCGTCTATATAAAAAAAAAAACATTAAAATGAATCACAGAAAAAGTTTCAAATAAAAATTAAAGAGTGTTTTTTGCTTTGTCCGGTGTTCTCAAATTCAGTACGTGATCACATGAAGGCTTTGTTTTATAGATTCCATGTTTTGTTAATAGATATTATATTATTGTTAATGGATATTATATTATAAATATGTAATATGTTATGTGCCGCAGTGCGTACTATAAATAATAGTGAATTATTATTGTAGAAGCTCTTGTAATTTGAAGAGGCACTAGCTTCGTTATCCTTAATAATAGTTTAAAAAAGACAGTGCCTTTATTATGTAAAATTGTATGTTCTATAATCTTAATCTTAACGAAACTTTGTTTCTGTAACTCTTACCCCTTTTGAGATTTAAGCATTTTAATATTTTAAATACTTTTTTTTTTATAGACATCGAGGACTAGGGTAGTTTTTAATATCTTTTTCGTGATCGGCGAAGTTAAAAACATAACGTCATAACGTGTACACTTTGCTGGGTGGAATGTAAAATTAAAATTTTGTTTACTGTGCACTAATTAGCATTATTTAGGATTATTTTACTCACTAATTTACATTCACATATCAAAAATTAACTCCTTAAATATTTTGATTAATTTGGGATAAAATTGATAAAGGTGAGTAATGAATTTGAATGAAGTGCATTTAGTGTTGATTAGGATGGAAATAAATATTCATCAGTCATCCGAATCGACAATATTTTTAATGGAAACTTCATTCGAGTTAAGGGGACCCGGTGGTCTAGAATTTTCGAAAAATCGATTTTTTTTTTTTACATATTTCGAAAGTATAGTATTTCAAAAATACACTGTTAACTTGACATCCCCCATGAATAAATGACGTGTTCGCATAAATTATTTTCACTCAATTTTAACCCTTCCGTACGGATACCTCACCACGAAAACCGGTAGATTAACATGTCAGTCTTCAGAGATACCTGGAAGTTTTGTCCTATCAATATTAGACACGCTCGAGTATGTCCAGGTGACTGTTTTTTTATATATTTTTGAAAGTCTGTACTCATATCCCACCAACCCCAATGACGAAAAAAGGGTATACATTATATTAACTTACTACTCTAGTAAATCCTCAATTAACTTCCCTACTATTTCATGAATTTTCTGGTTATGACCACAAGTTAATAAATAAGATCAATGCCGAAATAATAACTTATTCAACCATTTAGCGATTCAAAATTAAAACAATATCAGTAAAATTTAACTTGTCCAACTTAACAGTCTCTGTGTGTACCCAATGAAAACTTTTTATGTATTACGTCATAGTTATTATAATAATTAATAATCAATAAAATATTTTCTGATAATAAAAATTTGAAACCTGAAATATTTCAGTAAAAGCAAGTACAATAAACAGATTTAAACATGAAAAAAAATCTTCACATAAACAGCTATGGATGTCATGTGAAATCATAAAAGAATAGAGTAAGAAGAAACATTGTGAAACGGAGAAGAAACAAACACAATCCCAAAATGGATGGAACGACTAACTTAATTACAAGTTTTTTTTTTTTTTTTGAAGTCTTCGATTAACTGTTGAGCAATTTTTACACGCCAACTATATTTCAAAAATCATTGTGAGTGTATAAAATTCTAAATAGTGATTTTAAGATTATCGTAGTAGTTTTAATTTTTCTAACATTTATTTTTATAAAAAGGTAAAACATTAAACATATTTTAAAAAAAATTTAAGGCAAGAAAAGTATTAAGACACAGATAAGGAAGAACAATTATTTGATTAAATGGACGTGAAAAATTATTTAAGTTAGATTTTTCCCCAATTCCACGATATTAAATAACAAAATTAACGTGTAAATAATTAATGAAATTTGATTGCACGTTGAGGTGTACACATTTTAACTGTTGTTAAACGTGCAATTATTTCTTTTAAAATGTTTTATAATAATAGTAGAAATCCGATCTATTAATAGTCTTGTGAATAAGAATCGAGGATGATCTAAAAAGTTTCCAACCTCAACGTGCAGATAGCACCACTATCCAATAAAAGCTAGTGATTGTATAGTTGTACATCGTTTGACAGTTACTCACCAAGATTTCAGCCATTTTGAACGTGTAGTTGTTTCTTTAACAGTCATTTGAGTGAATCGATGTGAATGTTTTTGTGAAAATGGAAAAAATTCATTATGGAGCTGACATTAAATTTTTGTTTGGGTTTTATGACTCACATCTACTAGCTCAGAAGACTGTCCAAAAACAACTACGCAACTACGTTCACTAGCTTTTATTGACAAGTGCTGCAGTCTTCACATTAAGGTTGGAAACTTTTCAGACCACCTCCGTACATGAACATTACTACTTAAGGAGCGCCATTTTATTTTATAATATACATGAACTAAATTTATATTAAAAATAAAAAAGCTTATGAAGAGCATTATCTTATAAAATAAGATGGCGCTCGAAATCACAACCTAAATTAACTTGCATACGGGTAATATTAGACAATTGCAGAGTTAGTAGCCTTCAGATATTTAGTAAATTAAAAAATACACCAAAAATTCTTCTTCTTCTTACCCACAAGGCTTCTAATCGATAGATTCGATATCTTTTACGTTTGATAGTAAGTACCATAAAACACACCAACAAATTTTATAGAATTAACTAAAGATTTCTAAAAATTTAAAAGGAGATAAACTACAAAATAATATGGATTTAATGGGAGATATCTAATTTAAAAAGACCCCAAAACAAAAATTAAATCATTAAAGCATGCAGTACCTATATATTATGACTAATTATGCAGAGAAATTATTAAGGTATTCTGGTTGAAAGAAAACATCTCTTTAGAGCAAGGTCTGTAGGTACTTGAGTATACAAAAATCCAGCATCGCATTCGGTCAATGGAATTGTGTTAAGAATGGCTCAAATATTATGGATACGGATGTTGCATGATCAATTTTTTAAAGTCAAAATACGTCATGTATACGTATATGATTTACTCGACTTCTTCTAGTCAAATTTAGATCCCCGTACCTAGATCTTTGTTTAATTTTATTCATCACAAAATAACCTTGAAATACACATAATGTTAGCCCTAAGTTTTTCCGTTAACTAAACCTACAAAAATTCAGTTTCCTTTCCTCAATATTGACAGAACATTTTCCAGTAACTGGCAATCTTGCAACCGAGGATATTTTTATATACCATTTCGTCAAATTTATTAATGTCTATATACAATTTTGTGTAAATGGTCACTACAAACTCGAATAAAGCGCATATTGAAATTTTATAGAGACGCCTTTATATCAGATACAATAATTTCAGATAAAGGATCTTTGGTTCGGTTTCCATTTTTAGACTATTATTAAAATTAGAGAAGAAATCGCTATTTAATCGCTATCTCTTATAAAATCAATTAATTATATAAAGAATAAAATAAAATTTTTCTGCGTTTGCATCTTGAAAACAAAGCATTTTCGATTTAATGTTCAGTTATTTTCCGTATTTTGATAAATTAAAAAGCTATTCCATAATTTTAAGCTTTATTTTCTTGTTCTTTTATTTTATCACCTGTTAAATTTTTTGTTCCATTTTTTCGAAATCCCTATTTACTCTTTATGCTAAAATATTAAGAGTAAAATAACTTTTAATTAAAAAGCGCTTAATTTTTAATGTATTTAGCCAATCCTTTGAGTCATAACATAATGAAGAAATATTTATATCAAGTTGAAAAGGAAACAAAATAGTGAGTTAGTTTTCCACAACGGACATATTAGCGTGCACAACAGCCAGCTAGCGTAAAACGGGTGCCAACAGCCAAATTTAGACGAGAATTTACAAGTAATAGAAATTGTAACAAATAAAGTGGAAATTGTTAGATCGCTTATTATATATATCATATTATTATTATATTATTAGCAAAAATCTGCTGGATTAAAGCCTCAATATCAGCCACAAAATAGAAATTCGACTGTTTATTTAAAAAGACACTGTAATTTTTCAGTTCAAAGTGGTCCAATTTATATTTTGAAATATACACTCTATTCTAGCAAATATTTTGATTTAATAGATTGACGAAGTATTTCTTCACGTACATACCTGTTCTTTTCTATCTGTCAGAATTTCGGTTATCATTGTCTTACATATTGTTTTATTGTATGATTATTATTTTAAAATCTTATACAAGTTAATTTTATTCGAAAAAAAAATTAATTACGTGCAAGGTAAAGTCATTAACATTTAAAATTTTAATCTCGAAGTGATAAAAAAACGTTTTTAATAGCATTAATATTATAACAAATGTCAATTTTGTAGGTTATGTTTTCATTTTAGAATTATGGTGTTAAGTGTGGAATTTGCAAAAATTGTTCTGATGCATATCCGTGCTCAAAGATAAACATAACCACAAATTTTATTCTTAATATGAAATTATTGCTATTAAAAAAGACTCGTTAACGAATTATCTCGTAGCATGCTTTTTTTTTATAAATTTTATCTGTATAAAAAGGTTAAATATTAACCATGTATTAAAGCAATGTGTAAGTAAATGGCAATCGATAATTCTGGCGGAAAAGAACATGCATGCTGACACAGATTTTTCGCTAGTCTATATAAAGAAATAAGTATGTGAGAAATAATTAAATATATTAATTAAGAAATTTAAATGTTAAAAAAAAATTGTATCCCACTGACTAGTGGTGCCATCTATCGAATTTTAAAAAACTCTAAGCGAACAAAGTCAAAATAAAATGACAACAAATTAACTAACAATTGCATTAATAAATAACTGTAAGGATTCAAATTATACTAAGTTTACCAAAAATATAACTGAAAATCATTCTGGTTCGTATTGTATGGACTATATATTACTTTAATCCAACGGGTGGCAATGTAAGCGATCTAACTAAAATATAAAACATTAATTGATATATAAAGAGGACGAGACAACATGAATGCAAATATATTATTTAGGTTGCATATCAATAAACAGTCTACAAAATAAAATAATATTATCAACGATCTATGATCACCATCTACGATCTACAAGATAAATTTAAAAATCATTTTGCTTGATTTAATTATGTATTATCATTCGTTAATCAAAAAACTAAACCAATTATTCAGCTAGCTCTAGCATAAGTGAATGTGTAATTTGTTGTTTAATTGTGTTTTGTTTTCTTATTATTACTATTTTTTTTTTATAGTGCGTTTATTTTTTTATTATTTATAAATAAAATTAGAAATATGTCGTGCTCTCATTGTCGTCGAATTGTTCATTTTTAGAAAAATATGCCGTCTTTCTTGGTGCCGCCACATGTTCATTATTTCCTTTCTATCATTAAGACACTTTCAATATAATTGACTAATCCAACAAAAATTTGTTATTACGAATTTTAAAAAAACTAGTTATCAAAATTACAAAATTTTTTTTTGTAGTACTAAGATACTTGAAATTTAAAAATTTCGATGTGTGTGACATTTCGTATAAAATGGACAATATAAACTTTTCGTATAAAATTGACAATATAATAATGATATCCAAATTGTAAAAATACATATTTAAAGATGCGATTTTACTTAAAAAGTGTATATATTAATATATATATATATATATATATATATATATATATATATATATATATATATATATATATATATATACATATATATATATATATATATATATATATATATATATATATATATATATATATATATATATATATATATATATAAACTCTATTTGTATATATGTGGGTAATATCAATTAAAAAAAACCCTTTTTAACTAAAATCGCATCTCTAAATATGTATATTTTTGAATATTTGTATTGTGTATTAAATTGTTTAACAGATTTAATTTTCTTTAACTAATACATTAATGCTAAACATAATAAATTATATAAATACATCATAAACGACTTATATTTTAAAATTTTAAGGTAAGCATGAAACAAGATTCAGGTCGTCGCATATTTTGTTGTCGCTGTGTTTACAAGAAAAACATATGCTATTCTCAAAAACGAACAATTTGCACAAGAAAGCATGACAAATATAATACTTATTTTTAAAGAAATAATAATCGATGTCTTTTAATAATAATAAATATAAATAAAAATTGTATTCCTAAAGATGAATTAACATAAAGATTAACAGGAAAGGCAGTTAATTTTGTAATCAATCAAAATTGTAAGTAATATTTTATTTTCAGCGGGATGGGGGAACTGTTAAAATATATTTTGAATCGTTGCTTCAAATAATAAAAACTTGATAAATTTATTAAATAGATCCCATCACTCCGAAAATAAGATAAAAAAGGGTCTGAATACAATCTATTTTGTTATTAATGTAAAATACTAAAATTCTTTTTAACCAATTGATCCAAAAAATTTACTGCTTTTCTTCACCGTATTAATTCACCCCAAAATTATTGAGTTCTGAATCTTGCAACTTTAATTGTTTTGTAGATTTATAAGGTCGCCTTTTACTAAATAGTCTTTATTTTCTTCTTCTGTATTTCATCCATTACTATAGCCGTATATAAAAAAAATTTTGCGTCGAACAGTATAATATAGTTCGAGACTAAATACGACTAATTTTTGGAAAACATTTCTTCCTGAAAGCTATCGGAAAGTGTATTTATGATGTGGAGATAATGGGACCACAGCAATGAGCAACCATTTTTTTTTTTATCTCATTCTCTATGTACTTTGAATTTATTTCTAAACTCAGAACTCAATTTTTTGAATTTGTACATTTAAATAAGATTGGTTTTAATTCCAATAAGCATATTGCAGCTATTACAGCTGAAATTTATTGTATTTTCTAGCTTTTTCTAAACCCCATATATTCACACACAAAAATGTATATTATTTTCCTGTATTTGACATAAGATCATTTCAAAAATTATTTTTGTCTGAAGTAATTTTACAAATATATTGTAAATTTCGATTTGATATCCATACTGATATTAATATTGGAGAGTGTATTTACATTTTCAGTGTAAAATCATAATATTTACTTTTGTTACAGTATTTTTCCCATTATGAACAAGTATACTGAACTACAAAAAAAAATGCCACACCTGAATCTTTCATACATATTTAATGATTATAAAAACACGATTTGTATGTTGTGTTAAATGGTTTTCTACATTTAATTTTTTAATAAACCTCAATTTTAACCTAAAAATTAGAATTTTAAATAATCATGAAAAACTCAGGTCGGTACGTTTTTTTTTTTGTTATATTAAATGATTGCATTAAGAAAATGAAATACAAACATTTAAATTAGCTCGTTAAAAATTTTTTAGAGTAACAATCAAAATATCGATGTAAAATTGCTGATAGAAAAATTTACTGACTTTTTAACTTTAACGATATATCAAAATTATATGGGTTGTTTCTACAAAAACCATGTGTAGAAAAAGTAACAATTTAGGTGCTGATAGGGCCTCGCTCTACAATTATTTATAAAATGTAAATTCACTCTTTTTAATTATAGAATAAAACAGCAAACAATTACTTCAAACATAAAAGCAACATTGGATTGAAAATTTTAAATAAAAATAAAGCTAAAAATAACTTAAAAAATAAAAAGCTTAGCAGGTATTTTATTTGATTATTTTATAATTTAAATTATAACTACAGAACTGTATTTAAAATAATTATCAATAATAAATTTTATTATTAATAATAATCGAGTCAATGAACAAAAACCTCTCCTTCAAAAGCAAAACCTATTTTGATAGTAATTTTAGAGTAAAAATATCTCTACTATTAAAAATATTTAGAACAAAAAATTCACTAACTGCAACTCTAAAATTTTCATTCGCATGTATTTACATTTGAAGAATGAGTAAAATTCATAACAGGCACAAGCATTTATTATCTTTATAACACATAGGAGTTATTCAATGCACTAAAGCCATCTGTTGGTGCATAGTTGGAACTAAATTAAGAAACATACTTTATTATCAATTCAATGCCATATGTTAGTGTATACGTGAACTAGGTCATTAAGTATGATATCTACTATATCGACAATCTGTTTAAAACATTAATTCGTGTTGTTCTTCTAATCACCCGAATATCTTGTAGAGCTTAAAAGGATATGTAAGTATACTTAGTTTGGAGAAAATCGTTTGAGAGCTTTTCGGAAAAAAAAGTTAAAAAAAAAAAAAAAAAACCTGAAAATCACTAAAGTATACGGTATACTGGTTTTGACAAAATGCTGATTTTGACATCCTTCAAAAATTTTGGTCATTGTAGCTCTTTTGATTTGGAAAATATCTTTAACACAGGCAGGCAGCTTGATGGTTTTAGAGAAGCGCAAAACCTGTATTTTCAGTAAAAACTCGATATCGAAAATCTGACCCAAAGACATTACTTTCTTTTACTATTGTATGATAAAAGAAAGTAAAAATTTAGTAGATTATTTTTGGCTTTAAGTGAATGAAAATTATTAGACTAGAGATTATTTTTGGCTTAAAGTGAATGGAAATTATTGGACTAGATTATAATATTAATAATTAATCAAAGGAAAATATATATACCAATATTAAATCAATAAAAAAAAACCGATGTAAAATATAAAATATCAAATAAAAAAAAAAATAAAAATTTTACATGGCGATTTGATTTTTAATAATTGTGAAATATAAAACTTGAAGAATCTCATCAAATTAAGTTTCACTTTTGAAGAGTAAGAAGGAAATGAAATTTCTCCATCGATTCGACTTAAATATCAACAATAATATGAAGAATCAAATATTAAAAAATTTTTTAAAAGCAAAACCTATTAAAATAATAAAAGAGAATTAATAAAAAAATTTTAAAACAATTAAATAATATCAATATTTTATATGTCAAGGCTAAAACACAATAAAATTATTAATTTATAAAATATCCAAATGAAAATTATAATTTAATTTTGATGGGGTGTGGAAAAATTTTATTTACCCAATTATTTAAGCATAGTCATGTATCACTCAATTATTTAGAGTTCAATAATTCAATACAGGAATTAAATATTTCAGCGCTTGTATTAATATATTTCAATTCAATTAAAAATAAAAATTTCGTTCAATTATATTCATTTTTTTTTTTTTTTAAATTTATTAAAATTATATTAAAAAAAGAATAATTTTAAAAACACTTACTATTATTAGCCATGAGATTTTCATGTAATTTATCACGTTGATCTTCCAAAACTTCACCCAGGTATGTGGCAACTTTACGAGTTACCTGATCAACGAATGTGTCGAGTTTGCCTAAATCATCAGACAATCCGACTAGCTGATCCAAAGTTCCGACCTGTATTCATTAAATCATAATTAATAAATCTGTATATATAATAAATATTATGTTTAAAAATTCAAAAAAATGTGTTGAATAAAAATTTCAAGCTTTCGAACGCTTTCAAATTAACCAATAAGAAATACTCATAGAGACAATGAAATTGTAGTACAACATTTATAATTGTATAGCTTTGATAATCTCGAAAATGCATCGTTTTTACCAAACATGATAAATGAGATAGCAAATTACCGATGGGTTACCGATCCATTTTAGGAATTATTCTAATTAGTGTTAAATATTTCGATTTCCGAAACTCAGTGGTGGCATAAAATATGAGTGTTGTGTGCGATCACCATGGCCTTGAAATATTAACCTCTGGATCGGATTTTCGTGACATCTCAAAAACTATGCATCCAATCAATGGTTAAATGTATGTTGTTTAAATTTACAGGTCAAACTACCCTCATAACCAAAATGTTAACAAAATTAGAAAAATCGCGGAAAATTTTTATATCCGATTTCCATAAAATGATGTTAATAAGGGTAGTTTGACATGTGGATTTCAAAAATAACATGCAATCAACAATTGGATAAGTAGTTTTTTTAGATATCGTCAATAATCCGATCCAGAGGTCAATATCAATATGATGAGATATCACCCAGAATCCGATCCGAATAAAAATATTTCAGACACACTAACGATTTAACGAAAACCACGTTATGTATTATTTTATTTTATGACCACGTACTATTAGAAATAAATTTGTAGTAATCACGAAAGCATTGTAGGTATCCATAACATTTGTTAAGTGATCCTATTCTTACATTGTGAGCTTTTAACTTCAAACTTCAGATTAACTACAAAATATGAAAATGATGGAATGATTTGTGTTCATAAACATTGTACTATGAAATATGCAATGCATAATTACAATTTGAATAATATTTAGAAATGATAAAATTGATGTAACTTTTAAAGTAATTAAACTTTTAATCATGCCCAATGGCTTTTAAATTTTACAATTGAATCATCTCAAAACAATAAATGTTACAATTCTTAAAAAAATGTTTGGAAGCCTTGAAATACAAGGTTGTCAAGGCAATTTTCATATTGATTTATAATAATAAAATATTAAAGTACCTTTAAATCTGGGATCGCAAATTTATAATTAACAGACAAATTATTTTGTTTGTTGGTAATATTGTTCATTGTTTCCCATGTTTGTTGACATGTTTTATCGCCTGGAGCTGAAATAAGCCAATATTCTGACATCGCGATACGTTCTTCAGGTGACGAAATGTAGGATTTTACTGTAAGAGGACGCCTACAAATTAGATTTCCCATGAAAATATTATGAACATAGAATTTTCTTTAAAAATAATATTTTTTTGACACATTTTTTCATAATAATCATTAAAAAGACAAAAGCAGTATTAACTTTATTATTTTGGATTCAGTCAGCTGTAATATCAAGTTTTTGTTTTTTACATTTTTGAATATGGGTTATTGGAATTACTCTTGATTTTGAGCTACTATGCATTTAAAAATATTAAATTTTTATTTGGGATTATTTAAATATTATGATTTTACCTTATAAGCTTATTATTATTAGCTGTTCATCAAATTAATTTTAATTAAAAGTTAAAACACTTAACACCACCCAAATTCACCATACCATCTCACGTGATGACAGAATGCCGTCTATCATCAGTTTTAAGAACTCCCCACGTGATTTATCGATCCTTTATTTTAGTTTATTGAATGGTATGTAGATAGAGCTAAAACCGTATTAAGCTTGATATACCGGGTTATTTAAATTTCAACATTTTTATTTCATTCTTAATAATTTTATTTTAAATATATATATTATTACCATTAACTTATATTAATTTTAGATACAAATTATTGATGACATTTGAGAAATATATGAATTATTGAGAAATATATGAATAAAGTATTGACATATTTTCTGGAGCAGGAGGTAACCATAACAAATGTATAGCTCCATTGATATAAACTGAAGATAATGAAAATGGTTAAGTATTTAAGGCAGAGAAGAGATAGCATACATTTCTACTCTGTCTCTTTTTTCTATGATTTAAAGCCTCGTCTTTACGATACATACATATTCTCTAAAATATTCTCTACTAAAATCTATCAGCGGTTAGTGTACATAGATTATAGATACTATTTTACGTTGATTAGTTAAATACGCAAAAACAGAATTTATTTCTAGCCAAAAGTATAGATATGATGTATTTTTATATCCCTAACTGGGTAAATGATTGGTTCCTAAATCAAATTTCGATCCCCTATTTCACATCCTTCAAGCTATATTTCCACATAAAATTCTGCCTAAGTCCTTGTTTAAAACCCTATCTACCTCTATACCAAAATTAAAAAAAATTTATCTGCAGTTGTAATCGTGAAAACCAAATTGACAAACAATTACTTTAGCTTTTATAGCATTAGTTTGGATTGTAAATAATAAACGAACCATCTACACATATTGAAAATTTAATTTTCAAGAGTTTATTTTTATAATAAATAAATTCGTATTACCAAAATACTTGAATTTTATTACATTTTTATCAAATGAAGCAGATTTGAGTATATGCGAAATTTAAACGAAATAAATTGAAAAGAAAATTAATTATAAACATAAATGAATCAAACGTATTAAAACAATAGCAAATGATGCATAAATTTAGAACTGTGGTATCCTGCTCTGTTAATGTGACAATTTGATATTCTCACTCTCGCATCGCAGGCAGTTACGTTTTGTTTTTAAATAAAAAGAGCTTGAGATTTATATTAATAAATTAGATATTCATAATTATTTTATTTTATTTTATGATACATAAATAGGTACTAGAGTAAACTCAATAATGTTTAATTAGCATTATTAAGGTATTGCAATTCAAAAATAAACCGAAACATTATTAGATTGGGAGTTGTATGAAGTTAATTGATAGTTTGATAAGTAGAATTTAAACATAGTGTAGTAATCACATACATTCCTAAGAAAAAAGAAATACTCTTTTAGATAAGCAAATTTGATAAAATTTAGATCAATAAAATAGGAAATAAATGTATAGCTAAATCACACCAGGATATATTTGAACATAACACAAAATCAACCTCTTAAAAATGGCTGAATGTAGTAAAAAAGAGAAAATCGAATATTTAAAAGGGAATATTACCAGTTATCCAAATTTTCCTAAACCTGGGATTTTATTTCGGTTTGTATAAAAATTAACTATTGCTATAAAATATATTTTTAAATTTATCAAAATTTCAGTGATGTATTTGCACTATTCAAAAATCCAACAGCTTTTCGATTTTTAAAAGAATTAACAGTGGAATATGCAAAATCCATTTCACCAAAAATTGAAGTTGTGGTTGGCTTAGAATCTAGAGGATTTTTATTTGGACCGTTGATTGCGTTAGAATTAGAAATACCATTCGTACCAATTCGAAAAAAAGGGAAATTACCTGGAAAACTAGAGTCTATTGAATACACATTGGAATATGGTAAAGTAAGTATACCTAAGAATAAAAATGTGATGGAATCTCAAAAATATTTTACGATTTCCGGGGAGATAATTTATAAAGATTGATTAATATTATACGTTCACTTATATATTTTTGAAGGTCCATACTTTATATTGAAAGTAATAAATAAAAATTATTTATGCGTGTATATATTTTTTAGGAGGTATTTGAAATACAAACAGACCAAATAACGACTGATCAACGAGTATTAGTTGTGGATGACTTGTTAGCAACTGGTGGATCTTTGGCTGCAGCTTGTCAATTAATTGAAAATTTGGGCGCAAAAGTATCATGTTGCTTAGCAATTATGGAATTGATGGATTTAAAAGGCCGTGACAAAATTAATGCACCAGTACATACTTTAGTTAAATATTAAAAGAAATTAAAAATTATACGCTGAATCCACATTTAATAAACTTTTTGATGTTTTTTAATAAATTTGAAGACATTTTTTAAATTATTAAAATCCAATAACGTTTTAAATAGCTAGTAAAACATTCCAATATGACATTCCATATGAGCTCCAGGTTATTTTTAAATAAAGTGAACAAATCTGTTATTAAGAATTATCGTATCCCATATTGAGATAATTTCCAACAATTTTTGGAATTATTTTTTAAGTTTTTTTTATGGAAGGTATCAATATCCAATGAATCGTTAATAATCATTGACTGACATAAATTTAAAAAAAAAATAATCAAAAATGTACAAAGTTATTTTGTGCCTTATATATGTAATAAAATTGTAAATAAAAATTTTGTTAATATTGTTATTTTATACAAATATTTTATTATTTGCTTACACCTTTAAGGAAACCTTTGCACGTTGAATTTCCGATATTTTTGTATCCAGTGTTAAATATAATAGAAGAAAGAGTGTTGCAACAAACCTTTAAAACGGAATAAATACGTTTTTTTTCTTCAAATTTTAATTGAAATTCATTTGGGATTTATTTAAGATAGCACTTGGGTTCTAAAATAAAAATATATAGTGGGAGAACTGGCTGATTAAGACTGCTATGGATCAGATACATTAACAATTTTTGGTGTGTGCGTAGTAGTCTTGGGCCTAGTCGGTCACCAGTAAGACCGTTCAATTTAGTTCAAAATCCAATGGCGAACTAGTTCGCTCTATTATTTCATTAGTTCTTTTTTAGAAATAATTTAGTAAAAACAATAAATAAAGAAAAAAATATATTTATGATTATTCCAAGTAAAATGTATCGCCACTGCCTAGTAACGCGAACGCTAAAAGAAATATAAAAAGAACTAAGAGCGACATCATCGATAAACTAGTTCGCATAGTTCATCTGAAGGAGCGCTCTTTCCACCTAGGTCGTTCACGAACTACCCAAGACTAGTGCGTAGTGTTACTATACGCCTACAGGTCGTCACATCTGAATTCATCCAACTTTGTCCGAATGCATATGTAAAATAATTGTATACAAAGGAGAAATCAATAATCAAACTTAAACCTATTTATATTTGATTTTGTGAATCCCTTCCTTTGTTCCACTGTGCCCCATATATCAGCCAGTATTTGATCCATGAAATATTAATTTTGGTTTTGAATAAATTTTATTACGACTAAGTACATTGGAACGGTGTTTCAGTATACCCCGTTCCTTAGTGCCCAATAAAAAGATAAACTTATGTTTTGAAATTTATATACAGTTATCTCGAATAGACATGACTAAGATTAATGAAAAAAATATGATTCACCTCTTGTTTAAAATTTTTTTACTGAAAAAGAAAGAAAGCTCTTTAAGAAATCTGAACTTTCCAATATAAAAAACAATATGTTTCTATTCACATCTGCATCTTTGTGGCACGGCTATGTATAATTACGTTCTCGTGTGGCGCATGAGGTGCTGTGATTGATCAAAACGATGATGTATATTACATTATAGATTGTCTTTTTAGAGGGACCCATTTTTTGTGTTACTTCCTCTTAACTTGAAACAGGTTATTCGAATAATACAAAATCTGTATTTTATAAAAAAATAATGCTAAATGATTGGAATTTGTATTGATTCAAAGAAAATAGTTCCCCAGTATGAACGTGTGTGGGATTTAAAAGTTTTCTAAATTATTTTAAAACGGTTGGTTTATGTAATTCAAATATCGAGGTATAGTACATATGATTTTCAGCCTTTTTTGCTGCGACATACTTATCAATTTCAATTAAAAATGTGCAATTGTTTTTTTTTTTAAATGCATCGTTTTACAAGTTTTTTAGAAAAAAATTATTATAAATTTATCGAATTTTAATTTGTGGTAATCCATATTCAAAAAATAAAACAACTATTTTGTAACTTTACCACTATTTATTAAAAGTTTAATTTTTTATAAAATGCATTTCAACCAACATGGCCATCTTCAGAAATACTATTCGAGTTTTTTTTATTATTTATTTCTAAATCCTTCCGTGGATCTAGTAAATTCAAATTAAAACCACTGTTTATTGTGTGTAGGATTATCGATTTTCTGATTTTATAGACGATTTTGTTCAGTTAAATAATTCGCAAACGTGAAACCTGTTCTTTGAATGATCGCCATCGTTTCCTTATCTTCATTAAAAACACAAATATTAAAATTTTTCTAAAAGGTACGTTTCTTATTGAGGTAGCATAACGCTCGAACTAACAGTTTTCTGAAATTCAAATGTAGAATTTTTGATAAATAATTAAAATAAAATTTTATCTATTGTTTTACCTGTAAATCAGCAATAGTGTCCGTCCAATCTAATTCAGCAATTTTTGGAATACTCTGAATTATTACTTCGCATACTTTTTGAATATTTTGTTTAAACATAACCAACACATTTTCTACTGACACTTTTTCACCAGTTGATCGCCAACAGTCATAATCTGTAGCTAAAGCAATAGCTGCATAACAAAGACCTGCCTCTTTTGCTAAGACAACCTACAAAGATTCAGGAAGATTATACATAAATTGTCACTGAAATATAAAATAAATCTGTTATAGATTGAAAATTTCCATACATGACTTAGTATTGTGCTATTAAGCCAAGTCTTTAAAGTAGTGTGGCGACGCGCATAATCAATTTTAAGTACTATTGCGCTCGCTCGGTTAGCAGCGAGCTGGTTCGTCAGGAGGTTCAGGCAACAAAACGAGCATAACAAAATAAAGTATATACACTCATGCGATACCTTATTCGTAAATAAAGAATTCATATTTGTGTATATTTGAAATATATAATGAATACACAAAATGTACAATATAATTGTGTGTTGCATTAACTGTTTCATTTTTAACCTCAATACAAGCCGTAATAGTATTCAAATTTTCTACGGACAACAGTAAAATGGTAGTTAAGAGATGAAATTCTAAGGCGAAAATATTCTAAACTATAAAATTAAAATTTTTTTTCGAATAAAATTAATTTTTTTTTCTATAATTTTTCTTACAGAAAATATTTTGATTTCTCTTGTATGTTTGTATATTAACTGAAAAATTTCAAATTTCTTATTTCAAATTCTTGTTATATAATTTCAATTCTACTCCAGTAATTCATCGAAAAAATTTTTAAAACTAAAAACAATAATTAACGGAGCCCTATATCAACTAGGGTGGTTCTAGATTGAAAATCTTACCATTTCAGCATTTCATCTCTCATTCCACTCTTTTCCGTTGTCTATTAGTTTTAGGCATACTGTAAATTGAATATTTATTGAACCTACTTCAGGAACTGTAGTCATATTGACGACTTCTCCACCCCATTTTTGGAACATAAGACTTTCTGCTTTGCTAGAGAATCGAGGTCCTTCAATTGTTACACATGTACCAGTAGGGTGGAATGATATATTCAATTCTTTAGCTGTTTCAATTAACACATCTCTAGTTTTAGGACAAAAGGCAGGTTCCATTGGAATATGGCACAAACCTTTCGGTGAATTTTCGGCTCCATCATATAATGTTTGTGATCTTCCTTGAGTTCTAAATAATTTTTTTTTAAATTAATTATGTTTTAATAATTTTCTATAAATATATTTAAACAGGATGTCTAATAAAAACTCTTTAAAACGCTCTACCACGTATAGTATAAGAATTTGTCCCCGATTTCGATAAAATTATGTTTATAAAAGTAGTTTGATCTGCAGATTTAAAAAGTAAAATCCATTTAACGATTGGATGCATAGTTTTTGAGATGACTGAAATTCGATCCGGAGGCAAATATTTCGGATAAATTTCAATTTTTGGTTTTCTTGGAACTCAATTACCCTAGACAACCTAAAAATGTCAATAGTTTTTTTTTTATATTTATTTTTTTGGGGTTTTTTAAGGTTTTTCACAAGATGAATGTATTTTATTTAAAGGGATTTATAAACAGCTGTTCCAAATGTCATGAAATTTGGTAAGTACAATCTTGACATGTAAACGTAAAAGGTAAAAATCAAAATTTGATTTTATATTTAGAAATGTTTTTTCGAGTCAATATTGTGCATACCAAATTTCATTACATTTGGATTAATATTTTTTGAGTTATTTGTGTATATAAAAAATTCTTCAAATTTAGATATTTGGTCGTAGATAAAGGGTTGCAAAAACTTTAAAATATCTTTAAATATTTAAAAATATTTTACCTGTCAATAAAATTGTCTAAAATAACTATGTCTCCAGGTTTAATTTCTTCCCGCAGCGAGCCGGACGCAGTTGAAACTAACACATGTGTACAACCAACTTGTTTTAATGCTGATATATTAGCTCTATAATTAATTTTTCCTGGAATTATTGTATGGCCTCGACCATGACGTGGTAAAAGTACACAATCGACATCCTTAATTTTACCTTGGATTAAAGGAGCTGAAGGTTCTCCGTATGGCGTTTTGACTTTGATTTCTTCACTTTTTTCAAAAATATCAAGATTATGTAGGCCAGTACCACCAATTATTCCTATCTAAATAAATAAAATGTAGAAGTATAGAAAAAGAAAGAAAATTGTTGTCAAAACGAAAGTCAAGAAATTAGTTAAATTTGCTAGATAAAAAACAGAGCAAAGTTTGGCCACCAATAAGTAACTAATCTAAAAATTATAAATAATAACAATCAATGATTGAGAAATCTATGATTTAATCGAATTTACTTTTCTAGGATTCGAAAAAATTATTATAAATTCAGCACAAAATTGATCTACAACGTGTTAGATTTATGTTGCCAATTATCAAAACATTGGTAAAATTTTATTTTCGTTATATGAAAACTTTTAAAACTTTGAAAGCTAAATTTCCTAAAACATTCATTTGAGTAAAAAGATTTAGTTTTTCAAATTCGTTTGAACATACAAGGAACATTTATAGAAAATACTCTGCACCGAAATATAGCCAATTATTTCTAGATTGATTTTCTTATAAGAGATTTAATCAAAATTTTTAATAACGAGTGGTAAAAAATATACGAACAGAATTACTGTTGATGATGCGGTGATCTTATAATTAAATAATAATTAAAAATAACCATACCTTTACAACAGTCATTATTAAATTTTCTTGATCTATAGTTAAATACTAAAAAAAGATTGGTTTAATTTAAAATAGGATATATACATCTAGTAAAACAACCATAGAGATAACAACAATAGAGTAAGCAATACGTATCCGTTACGTATGCCGTACTTAAAAGAAGAAATCTAAAATTCCCTAATATGGTCCCCTAAACAAGTTTCCCTTCCTCTATTTGGGGGAAAAAACTCTAAGTTGATAACACTGGGTAGACGTACCCGAGTTATTTCCTATTCCTTTTTATTGATTTATACCATTTCTGACTGACTTGCTTACTCTAGTCGTGTTATCTCTATGGGAATGAACAAATAATAAAAAAAATGGCTTAAGGTTATCATGAAATGATAATGAGACATGAATTAGGCTAGGTGCCCGTAATCAAATCAAGTCATTGATAAATACACTTCTAAAATTTATTGTTGAGAGCTTTAGTTTGAGAAATTCCATTATATTTGTAAATAATTAGAGAACTAATTTTTTTTGATTTGCAATAAGCCTCCACTTTTATTATATTTTGTAACAATTGTTTCGATTTTATCATATTTATATAGTCTAGTAGGGGAGTGCGTTTTCTGCAAAAAATAGTTCTGATGGTTTTAAAAATATGGGGTTTGGTTTTTTAGATTCAGAATTAAATTCTGAGTAATGGAAATTTTTGAATTTTTTTGCCAAGAAAAATTGTAATTGTTATAAACAAAAAACGTATAGAGAAAATGAGGGTCTCCGTTTTTTGGTTATAACTTGAAAAATATTAAAAATAGCTTCTTTTTGAAAAAAGATTCTAAAAGAGGAGAAAATTTCAGAAGGACAAGTCCCGACTCCCGAAACTGTAACTACATTATTTATAATTTTAAATTGACGTTGAAAATACCGCTCCGCGGGGCCGTTTTGCCGCTGCGATGTCACCGCCAAGCCAACAGAGCATCACAAAATAATTTTTTTTAAATATTTGTTATCAATTAAAAAATTTGAATAAATTACAGTTTTATTTAGAGACTTGAAGGAATATAGTCCAGTAGACAAAAAATTTTTCACTTCATTTTTGTTAAAGTTATTCAATTGTTAATTTACTAATTTTTTGTGGACTTTTAGACAACTGAAAATCAGTTCAATCAGTTTAATATTTTTCAAGTTATAACCAAAAAACGGAGACCCTCATTTTCTCTATACGTTTTTTGTTTATAACCATTACAATTTTTCTTGGCAAAAAAATTCAAAAATTTCCATTACTCAGAATTTAATTCTGAATCTAAAAAACCAAACCCCATATTTTTAAAACCATCAGAACTATTTTTCGCAGAAAACTCACTTACCTACTAGACTAATACAAATGTAAAAAAAGTGTTCTAAAAATTTGTATATGGCTTAGTTATGATGAATGTAACAACTCTTTCCTCTACAACAAAACTGAAAAGTGATCCGTTTTCTTTTTCGGAGCCTGTAAAATTTTCGAATGTTCCCACAAGCCTCAAATTGATAGAAATTCGTATGCATTTCTTTTGTTATTTACAGAAATATTTCTTTTGTTATTGTACGGTAGGAAGATCATATAATAATAAATATAAAAACAATTTTACCCACCACGTAATAGAACCAGATGTCCGTTAACAATAAAACAGCCAAGCCATCAATTTCATTTTCCCAAGGCGCAATCGAAAATTTACGAGCTCGGAAATATAAAATGCTGTCCTTTTCAGAATTTTCGTAGAGAAAAAGTTGTTACACTAACGAAAATTAAGCCATGTACAAATTTTTAGAAGTGTATCAATAGCAAGTGTATAATGAGGGTACTGGGACTAAATATTATGATAATTTTTTATGAAGGATCATAGGTTATCCTTCTTCACATAGATTTTTGTGATTCACGAGTATTTTTCATGTATATTCTATTAGTATATGTCAGTGCCTAATTATCTTATTCGCAATTCCAATTTTTTTTCATTCATGACTTCATTCATCAAATTTTTAATGCTCTCTACAAAATTAAATAATTAAATTCGCACCACACTAAATATACGGTGACGACCATAAATATATAGAATATGATGACGACAGTTAAGTTGATCGCATCCTTTAGTTTCTGGTGGCAATGTGCAATAAAATGTTCTTGTTATAAATAAAATTAGAAGAAATAGCATTAATATTTTTTTAAAACTAAATAACATTTTATCAAAATTTCAAATATGCTGAGACGAGTGTGCTGTTCGGGATGAGGATCTTAATAAAAAAACATCAACTTCAGCGTATCGATTTTTCAAAATTCTTACCATCGAAGCAATCGATGTTTTTTGAAAAATCTTTTGAATATAAACGCGATAATTTGAAAAATTACAACAGATGTAAAAATAAAAAAAGGAGTTCTAAAATTCGAATTATTATTGTAAAAAAATAAATGATAGCAAAAATAACAGAACTCGGCAAATTTTTTGAATGAACTCTATAAAAGCTAGTGAATGATGCTCTTTGTTTTGACAAAAATTTGCCATTTGAGCTATAGTGATGACAGATCAAAGAACAGAGAAGCAGGGTATATACATTAGGTATATTCTACGAGACAGGCGAATATTGTAACTACTATACCTTCAATAGTTTTAAGCATATATACATTGGACTAAATTTAATATACCCTAATATATTTCATATGCAGGATATAATAGGTATACGGATATATACTTTGCTTATTGGCTATATTCGACCACGATAATTATATAATGACAATGTTACAATTATGCTAATAATTGGATACCACGAATAGAACCGGAATTCAAGAATCATATTAATTTCTGTAATAATAATTGTAATATTGACATATTGTTGTTATGATGATTCTAATAACATATTAATGTACATTAATACTATATCATTTTAAATATTCGTAATTTGCAATGTCACTATAATATTTTCTCAAGGCCAAGCAAATAATTTTACTAACAAAACTCATGGGTTTACTCGCATAGAAAAATAATAAAACTTGTAACTCATGAGTTAATCTATTGAAAATTTTGTATTTACCAGCCCATAATTAAATAAAAAAAATTTTAACAAACTCATTTTTTCGACCATACAAACATAGAAATTTCTTGGTAAATATTAACAAGAAATAATTTTTTAAAATGAATACACTCGTATAAAATAATTATTACTACGACTACAACTCATAATCATTTACAACTCTGCTAACAACTTTGACATTTTATGACACTTTCATACAACACAATACAATCTAAATTTTGGGAATTTTATTTTTTAATAGATTTGCCATTAAAGGAGTTAAAACATTTACAGGATCAGGTCCACTTCTCATCGTACCGAAAATCTCATGTTTATTTTTACTTACCTCTATTTTTTAAACATAATACGAACCAATAAGAAGACATCTATATAGAGAAGCTCTCTCTATGCCACTATAAAGTAACACACATTGTATTTATTTCAATTTTCGTACACAGATTCAAATGTTATAAAATTTGGTTTATATAATATTCACATGAATACTAAGATGTAGAAAAATTTTCCCCGAAAACAATTTATTAAGGGGAAGCTTTCGAAGTAAGATTCTTTATGAAATACCTTTTAAATTTCGTGCACAAGTACCTTAAAAAATACTTACCCAAATGTTATTAAATTTGTACAATATTGACATGAAAATGGGGGGCTTACCGGGAGAGTTTTTCTCAAAAAGAATCTCAAAATTTGTTTTATATTTAGAATTTTTTTTCGAGACAAACTCCGACCAGCCGTTTATTTTTATATCAATATTCTGCACGCCAAATTTCATAACATTTTAATAAATATTTTTTAAGTTATTTGTGTACGAAGATTGAAAGAAATAACATGTTATATACATTATATTATATTATTAAAAATTTAAATATATTACATAAAGGAGTGTTGCGTCTAACAGTTGACTTAAACCTGTAATATACATTGCATTTCTTTCAATTTTCCATCACAAATAACTTAAAAACACTAATACTAATGTTATGAAATTTGGTATGCACAATTTTGATATGAAAACCTAGTGCTTATCATAGAGTTTTTGTTTAAAAAAACATTTATAGATATAAAATCAAATTTTGATGTTTATCTTAGAAATTTTAGAGATATTTGTGATGGAAAATTGTGTACTTCTCTAACAGTTGTTGATAAGCCCCCTTAAGTGAGAATCAAAAAGTTTTTTCACGTAAAAGGCAGTAATTATTTTTTGAGTTATTTGTGCAGGAAAATTGAAATAAATAAATTAGATTATCTATATTATAGATATCAATCTCTTTTTTGGTTTGTGTTACTTTAGCGAGAAATTTCAACCATTTAGGTCTTTTGTTTTGGAAGCTACTCGATAATGTAAAAATTTATGAATTGATCCAAAACACATAATTTCATTGAAAACTCAACGTCGAATTGTTGCATGAAAAACATTACCTCTACTACGTTTTTACGGTTTGTAGAGATAAAAATTATTAAAATTAAAACGATAGTTTTAACGACAATACTTGAATTGTCATGATTTTCCTGTATGTGAACAATTTGATAGAACTCTTTGGCTATAGTATACGTACTATTATTAAAAAATAATAAAAGAACGTTGCTGTAATAATAATAAAAAAAATTAAGTAGATGATTGACTTCCGGTAGGTATAAATACAGGTATTCTTGTCGCTGTATCAGCTATTTTTTTAAAATAAGTAATCGTAAAACATAGCAATGTCACTAAAACAAACTTTAATATTTTTGTTGATTGTAGTAATTCTACAATTGCTGTATTGTCAACTGAATGCAGTAAGTTTTTAAAGAATCAGATACAAAATGACTTATATGTTAGTGTGTAATCAATCTCTATTAATTTTTCAGTCACCTTTAACAGACATTAACAATGAAAATTTGGAAAATCAGCACATTACAAGGTAAGTTTATTGTATAAACATAAGAAAACTAAAATTGTGCACGCATATTTTAAAATTGAATTGAATTATTGAATATTACACCATTTATAAGTAAACACTAGAGGTTTTTGATTTTTGTGAGATAGTTTCGGTTTTAAATATGTTTATATATATTTATGTAAACGCCAGGCTATTTACTTACTGTCAAGGTTTAAACAAAGTATTTTTTTAGCTTAAAATAATACTGAAATTTGCTTTAATCAATTTTTATATAAATGCGGAAAGTTAAAATTTTTTCTTGAAAAACTATTAGAGGTCAAATCGGTAATTTTTTGTGTTATAGTCAATTTGATATTTGAGAAAATGTTTAAATTTAAGATTGAAAAATAATGTAAAATATTTGATGTGGGCACATGACTTTCTTATGCGCAAATAAAATAAAAAAACTAGTTACAGAATATTTAAATGTGAACCCTTTATGCCCCCCGATTTTTACAATGGATCGCAACAAATTAACAAAGTTCTAATCACGGTACAATAACTAATAAATATTTCACAAACAGCCCATAAACTTAGGATTGTATTATATGTATACTCGAAAAGAAAATGCACCGAACTGAATTTATATGTTTATTGAAAATACACTATTTTTATGGTTTATTTTATAATTTATTCAGTATAAAATAAAAGTTTAATTAGATTTAAATAAAAGACCTAACACACTGTAAAAATAGCGTATTTTGTAATTTAGAAAAAACATTGAAGATTCAGCTTGTTGCAGTTTTTCTTGGAGTTGAGTATAGTATCTGTAGTAATAAGAGGCTTGTATACTTCATAGTCGTTCAATAGGGCTTTAAAAATTCAATATTCAAATGACTTCTCAATATCTTCAAGTACCCCCCATTCAAACCTAATTTACGTATTATCCATAATAATAACATTACGATTAAAAAATATTCAAATTCAATAGGTTTTAATCATACTTTTTTAAAAGGGATATTGAAATTATTTTTGAAGAAATATATTTATAGTTTTATAATCCCGAATTTTTTCAGTACATTTTATTTCTTTTTTGGTTTTCGAATTCATTTTTTTAAGAAACCAAAACTTCTATCAGCTGTTGAATAAATTTTAATCCATTATATCTGTGTATTAGAATATTTGTTTTTTTTTTTTTTAGATTTAAGAGGCAAGATATAGGTTTACTTAATGGTGACGATACTGAATACGGTAGTACAGGTGTAACAGACGAGGAACCTGGTATTCTTGAAAAATTAGCAAATTATGCAATGCAATTATTGAAGAAATTTGTACAATGGATGAATTCAGAAAACTAAATAACATGAAGGTTGAAAATGTTACGATTCAAAACCAAAATGTTGGTTTAGTAATCTTACGTGCATGCGTTCGCCATGAACAATATTTTAAATCTTTTTAAATTATAATTCTGTATAGTTTAGATTTAAGTATTTGGTTTTGTATGACGTATTATTAGATATAATTTATTTTAATATCACGATTAAAAACAAACTATTTACCAGAAATATATATACACCCAAATTTTTAACTTATATAGATTTTATTCGAAACCTTTTCATTTATCCTGATTTTAAAAATAAAAAATTTGTTTAGCTGAAGTCAGATTTTATTGATAAAGTATCAGGATGTTGAAATAAAGACGAGCCAAGTTATGTTTAAATGTGGCTGTATTTAGAAATAATTTTAAAAGATAGGTCGATGTAATCTTATGTAAAAATTGCTAGAATAAAAAGTGGAAAAAATTTCATCACTCTAAAGTTACTTTTTGTAAGAGTTAAATGCAATTAGTTGAATCCCCCCTACTCTTATTTGAATTTCCAAGAGGTCATATTTTATGTCTCAAAAATTTATAATTGAAACTTTTTGTATAAGTCTTATCCCTTTTGTGTTATAAGGAGGTTAATACGGGGCTGGGGTGGCTTTTAATTCTTCTTTTGTAATCAACGGGATGAATTCAATCTCCTTGTTGGGAGCAATATAAATTAAGAATTTCGTTTTTCCTACCAAAAAAGCTTTATGACAAAAATTTTTTTATTTTATAACTTATTTATTAAGAATAAGCTCTCTAACAATGCGGTAGGTACGGCTTTAAAGAACAGAGCTTTGGTGGCAAGAATTTTATTAATTTAATAATATATTGAAATTGTATCGATTTTTAGAAACAGCGTATTCATTTCTCCGTCGTAAATTATGAAAGTTTAACAAATGTGATTTTTTAAGTATAAACATTTGAAACTAAGAATTTACCAAACTTTTAATAAAACTATCATTTACTAATTTATAAAATCGATCCAGGTATATTAATTAAAATGGGAACACACTTTGTATTTATATAAACATATTTTATTCAATTACAAATTTTTTGTACATAAAATCATAATTTAATACGAGAAAAGGTTGCGATTAATAATACAAAAAATGTATAATTGAAATGATATTAGAAAATACAATCTACTTTTTAGTTGCTGCACCAACTTTGCTCTTTTTGGTACCACGTACTTTCTTCATTCTGTTCTTCCTTTCTTTACGTTGTTTACGTGTCTGTTGTTTCTTTTCATATAATCCATGTCGTTGTAATCTGTGTTTTGGTTCAAATTTCTTTGCCCAATCTAAGGTATCATAAATTAACGCAAATCCTGTTGATTTACCACCACCAAAGTTTGTACGGAAACCAAATACAAATACAACATCAGGTGTTACCTAAATTTTAAACAAATAAGTATAAACTAAAAATTGATAAATATAATTAGGCTTCTGATTTAAATAAGAGCCATCAAAACTTTAAAAATTGGAGAATTTTCGTTTTTTATAAATTAAGAAAACAGCTTAAAATTTTTTAATTATTAAAAACAATAACAATTTCATCATTAATTATCCAAGTAAATTTAGCACTTATCCCGCATATATAATTTTCAACTATTGATACATTCAAATTTTCTAAATGTTTTCTTTCTATGGTAATACAAAAACCCACATAGGACCTTAATTAATTTACTAAATTTAGATAAGGTAATAATTTAATTTATATTAATATAAAAAAAAACGCATTACGTATTACTGGTTAAAAATTATTACTAATTTTGAAAGCCTTAATAAAATACTACAATTTTTCATATCCTTAAAAACTGGATATATAATTGGCAAATTATCTTGTTTTGAAACTAACAAAACCTTTTCAATTACATTCTACTAATCTTTATTACAACTTAAAAATTTTAGTAAAAATTGAAGACAGAAATTTTTAATACTTACTTTGTACATTTTTGCTAATTTTTCTCTAATATCTGATTTTCTGACCGATGGTTGGCCAGGGTGGAGTACATCACAAACCATTTGTTTTCGACATAAAAGTCGGTTGGTCATGAATTTTCTCGTACGAATTGTGGCTGTACCTTCAGTCTACAAAAAAAAAAAAAACATTATTTAAAACTGCAACATTACATGATAACCTTAAATTTAATTACATGCATCTCAAACTCTACGTTTACCAAATTAACCTCAAAATGGTATAAAATCGGTAAACTAGATTGTAGAAATTAAATTTTACACATTAATTATTAAATCATAGGTCACTTAGTTTGACGAATAAATTTTCTTACAAACACTAAACACATTTTCGTTAGTTTTAAAATTTTATAGGTTACTTTTTCACAGAAATATTCACATGAGTAGATTTTAATAAAAATCAGAAAATATAGTTTCAAATTGAATTAACAAATAGATTTAAGATTAAAAAGATATAAATAGATAAAAATACGAACCATTTTGGATGTTCACAACTTTAATTTTTGTATATTAAACAGAAATTCTAAAATACGCCAATCGGCTCCGTGTAAAACACGACTGAAAAAGAATAATATCTATGGTGCGGTATATTCTCTACACATTTGTGATTGGATTTGTATCATAGATAATATTTAAGTTTAGAATATTTTAACATGAAATAAAACAAAATTAATCTTTAATTAAATACATTATATTAATGAAATTTAAGAAAATTTTATTTTCGTAAGATTTTAATAACAAATTTTCATTTCAAGTTCTCTATAAATGCAAATTATTGATTAGAAATCTGAGTTATCAATAATAACTTCCTATGTTACAAATAAAAGCGGGAATTGGAACTAATAATAATTAGCCATAATAATATTGAATTATAATTTTAAAACATTAAATTTTTAAATGAAAAGTTAAAATTTAATTTTCTGGTAAACTTTATAACTTACAATCCGATAATAATAAAAAACCTATTAATTATTTTACAATAATTCTACTATACTTTTTAATGTTGATTATAAAGGTTTTATAGCAAATCCTTTAAGCGATAATTTTTTTTATTGAAAGATTGAAAATTGCAGATATAAAAGTATAATATAGAGGAAAAAATTTCCTTATGAAAATTATCTTCGTTTTCCTTTCCGTAAACATTTCAATGTAACTCTACCTCTATACGAAAATGTAATAAGCTTTTGACATATCGGGGATACGAACCAAAAAAAGTGGCATCTATAGTAAATTGAATCTCTAATATGCATTGCATCTGTTATGTATGAGCAAAAAATTGGAGCAACCAATATAATTCCCGTTTGGTTAATGGCTATATAGCTGAAAGTAGCTAAAGCCAGAAATTAGAAAAAAAAAAAAACCAATATAATATTGTAGAATTGTATAATAATGTCTGTAGTTTGTTCAAATTTTATTGAAATAATTTTTTTTTTGGAAATTTTGTTTATAAATAAGTTGATTTTAATAGTTGTTTAATACATGCTTTCAAGGGTGACTATCAACAGCTTGTTAGAAGCACACTCTTTTATGTAAAATTTTTCAACTTGCAAAAATCTTAAAAATTATCCAAATGTTATCAAATTTGGTATGTACAATATTGACATAAAAATGGAGGGTTTGTCAGAGAGTTGGGGTATTGGTTAAAATTTCACAATTTTTTTTGTTTACTTAGAATCAATTTTGACCCAAATGGATAATATCCAACAAAACTTTTCAAAGAATTAGCTATGATAAATATGTGGTAGTGTTGATACTATCCAAAGAAACCCAAGACAAAAACTATGACGTCCAACCCTAGTCTACCCTAATACACATCCCTAAAATTGTAGATACCTAAGGAGCCTTATAATTATTTAGGTAAAATACAAAATACATATAAGTATAAACAAACATTTTTATATTATATTTACAAATGTCTGTTGCATTCCCACAATTTAATCGATTGAATAAATGCAAAACAAATAATTTATCTTGTGATAATAATAAAATGGGGTTAAAAGGGTTAATGTAATATTTACCAAATTTTTGCTTTTAAATATTATAAATCAGATTTATGTATCGTTAATTTATAGAAATTTCTCTATGCTAATTTTTATTTTTGTTAATTATTTATATGTCGATTTCATGTATTTTAATGGATTTATAATGGTGAAAACGTGAAATATCGTCTTAAGAAACATCATCGATACGACCACTGTTGTCATGTCAAAAATGTGCATACCATATTTCATTACATTTCAATAAGTATATTTTGAGTTATTTATGCGCTAAAATAGTGTATTTAATGTAGAATTCTATATCAAAACACCAACCCCCTTATGGGTCATAATTAAACTGAGAAACATTTTAAATACTTTTTATGCTTATAAAATGAAATGCATCAAAACGATTAGTTTCAAAATTCATTTGTATTTTTTATTGTTTTATTTTGTAAATAAATTAACAACATAACTTTATGTCTAATATGTTTCTAAAAAAAAAGAAAATAAAACCTCATTTAATTTAATTGCTATATATTGTTCGCAGTCATTGAAAAAAAGCGGATAAACAATCCCTTTGAGGATATTTTTTAAATTATTATACGTTTTTGAAGTATTAAATTGCAATTCTTCTATGAAATTGTAAAAATGGTACATGTATTGTATAATTAGTATTATAGGTGCAACTAGACGTAATAGGGTATGCAAAAAAATGGTGAGAAAAATTTGTATTTGGTTTGTGAATTGACCGAACGTAGTGAGTTCTGTTTTAACTTTTTTCTATATATCTATGTACGTATTTTCCACTGTAACTTTTGAATGCGTTGTAAGATTTGCATGAAGTTTAGTAGACATATTTATAGTATTCAGAAAATTTACTGTATATTTACTGTTAAGAGAAAATACTATTCCTCATTTGAGAAAAATCTTTAGAAATACCAACGTTTTGATATGCAAGATAGGAAAATGCGAAACTTAAATTATACATGGCATTCCCCCATCTTTGGGAAATTTTCAAAAATACCCACTTTTTTCTAAGCAAGCGGAGATTTTTTTCAATTCAAGGCATGATGAGGGAAAAAGGAAAAGTTTATTGTTGACCACCTTATCCCTCTTGGATGTAAGCAAGAAAGATGCAGACTTCTGGCAAGGGAGGGCACGACCCAGGTTTTTTTTATTTCACCTTTATAGAGGTACCATAATCAATCGTTTTGGAGAAACTGACATTCGAAAATTTTCGTTTCAGCTGCATATACCAATATGATATTTTGGTAGTAACATGCGAGATAACCTAGTTAGTAGAGAAATCACGTTCGGAATGGGAATTCCGAAAAATAAATAGGGGTGACTAAGAATCGAACCCCCAACATCATCTCCTGCAACAACGCAGTTTTTCTACCAACTAGGCTATCTCGCCTCTAACTTCATATAAGTATATAAAGTGTATAAGGCTGAAATGAAAATTTTCGAACGTAATTTTCTTTGAAGCGATTAAGCGTTGCATGTTATTATTGAAAGGGGTGAACACCCTGTAGGGGTACAATAATTAAACCTAATCCCACCCTAAAATAAAAATCCCTAGGTCGTACCCTCCCCTTCTGAGTTCCTAATTTTTCGAAATCCGTATTTTTATTGCACTTATTATAATATAATTGAATCAAAGCGAGATGATACCAAACAAAATATAATAATTCAAATATTTGACCTCTTCATATAAAAACATTGCTGAATGCATACAAAATAATATGTTATGATCTGAAAATGAATACAAAGGCAATTCTCCACGAATCTATATTTATCGTAAAATATAATCGTAGTAATATCGTACACCTTTCGGATAAAATATTAAATATAAATTGCCGTCAGCATAAAATTATTGTTTATTATTATTATGATATTAAAATGGTATTTCAATTAAAAATATGATTATTATATCGTCCGTTTATTGAATTTTTTATAAATTTTTCCTTAATTGTTGTTTTGTTATTTGATAATATGTCAAGTGATATCTATTTGTAATTTGTTTTTTTTTTATTTATTTTCTTAAATGTTATACGATAGATGTAAAATCAATATAGGTAATGAAAATGTCGTACATTCGTGGTAAAAGGATAAAAATAGATACTGTTTAAAATTTGTTCTTGCAATTGTTCACAAATAGTCTAATCACATCAAAATGTTTACTACAACGTACGACTCAAATAGATTAATAACTTGGTACAACATTTGCTTACAGCCACGTCCATTCTCTTCAACGTTTTTACGCTTTACGAACCAGCTTGTTGCTTAACTAACAACAACACACGCACTGATATCAACCTGACCACTGCTCTACACAACCAACATTGCCTATGATCAAACTCACGTTCTACACAAGCATTCAACAATAGGTGGACATAACTATTCAACTGACTGGAATAAAACTGTGCCTGCCCATATATACACTATAAAACCACCAACGGTGAGATTTTTATTATTGTATTGGAAAGCGGATTGATTCTTTAATACACTTCAATTTCAATTAATAAACTTAAAATTTAATATCGTCTATCCATCCTTAATCCTTATAACTTTTTTGAGTAAATAAACAAAGGTGGGTATATTTTAAGGAAGTACGAGCGGCAGGCATGGTGGGGATAGGCTGCTCTGAGCGCGCGGTGAAGGGGTAATGATGATCACGTGATCGCGGCAATACGTATGGCAACACTGTGATTACTATGATTATTATTTTTGTTGTTATTTGTCAATTCAAAATATACATTGCGTATTATATATACAGTTGTAGGTTAGGTTACTTTACTATTATGATTATTGCTTTGCTTCTATCTCTTTCCAATATTATTTATTTCTTTTTAATGGTCTACAGTGTTGCCGGTTAGTATCAAAGATCATCGACGCTACCGAATTTACTGAAAAAGTTCATCTTTTTAATTAAATATCTTTTTAATTAGTCGGGCAAAACGGGTTTTTTTATTTTTCAATTATTTATTAAGGTTTTAACTTTAATTTAAATAGTTTTTTTTTAATTTCTACCGGCTAGTTTCGGAGATATTTACGAAAACGTATCGCCTGTCTACCGTTTTGCCATAAAGCCAATGTTAAATATGCCTACTTTTGAAGTCGTTTATTTATTTAAATAATCGGGCAACCCCCCCTGAAATTTTTAGGATCGGTTTAGATTTAGTTCAACTGCATATAAAAAAAAATTCAAGCCTTTTATTAAAAATTGCTTTGGTGCTCGTACTTCCTTAATATTCATAAAAAAACTGAAATTGTAGAAAATAAAATACACCAAGGATAAAATAATCGTAAGCTTGATGGTCTCATGCTTTAAATTTTATTAAAGTAAAACTACACGCATAATAATGTCTAGTAGAGTATAGAGTTATATTATTTTACTTTAACGTAATGTCTTTAGTCAAATAAATAATTCAAATCATTTGAAATGAAGAAGTACTGTTGTTTATAATGTATATATTTGAACAATCCTGTTCACTAAAAATGATCAAAATTCGATTATCTTAATATACCGAGAGTATCTTAATATCCGGTCGTATAAAAATCCTACGACTCAGACATCTAAAATCGTCCTAATTCATTTACATGCAGTTATCTAAAATGCGAATATTTGATTACAAATTTTAGCTACTCGTCGCTCATCAATCGATTAAGAAGTCACGTACTTTGCACGTGAAATACAGGTCTTCTGTAGAAGTCGACAAATGATAGCAATGAAATATAAGACACTACCTACGTACACAGTTAGAAATTAAACCAGTTATGTGTAAGAAACTTATTTACACATTTAAATACACATAAAAAAATTATAAAACCTCTTTCTTTGTTGACGGTTTGACTGCGTTAACAATTGAATTATCAAAACCTAACTGTTTTTAAAAAAAATTAAATGTTCTAAGGACAGTCAACTGACAAGAAGAACAAACAAGTCACCACAATTCTATGGAGTATTTCCCCCAGTAGAAACAGTCGACCTATCCAAATGAAATAATTTTGTGTTTTTAATAAAGAAGTAAAAATGAAACAATAAAATAATCGTCTGTTAAATTTCACTTCTTAAAATTTTTATACTCGACATATAAAGCATGTCAAAGTATATTAATATTAATCTAGTTTCTAACTAGAGCTATAAAATATTGAAGCCACAAACAAAAGTTTGGTATAAATGTTTATTGATTTAATACAATTCTGTTTGTCCGTCCATCAGTCTGCATACAAATAACTCAAAACTGAAAAAAGATAAGCTGAAAAAACAAACAACTTTTGTTTGTAACATTTTTTCCTAAAATGTTAGCATTTGCCTCAATTTCAGTGCAAATTTAGCTAATATACGTATTCAATTGGTGTTGACTGGATATTTAAAGTATTTTATGCATGCTAATTAAAAATAGTTCAAACAGTGATTCTCAATCATTTAACTATGTTAGTTTGTGTTTGTCTTATTTACTCGATTTGTTTACTAATAATTTTGCACTACACTCACTATAAAGAGTTTAGGATTTCTTGACCATAATGATATTTTTTTAGGAGATCATTTTAAGAGAATAAGGATGTATGATACTACTTACCTAGGACAATTTTATTTATTTTTATATT
Organism: Chrysopa pallens; assembly: GCA_020423425.1. Classification (NCBI taxonomy): domain Eukaryota; kingdom Metazoa; phylum Arthropoda; class Insecta; order Neuroptera; family Chrysopidae; genus Chrysopa; species Chrysopa pallens. The sequence continues at coordinate 18,255,917 of CM035594.1, forward strand.
ACGGTTGTTAAATTTATTATGTACAAGCTGAGTAGTATTTGAAATTGATGTATACTATGGAAGTTTTATATATATACATATCCGTGTATCATTGATTTCTACAATAAAATCAAACTAATACTAAAATAGTATTTTGGGCAATATAATTTTTTAATAATTATAAAAAAAAAAACAAGTAAAGATAATTCTTGGTAGATTTAAATTGTTTGTAATTCTTACTATCATTCAATAAAACACAGAAATAGACTCTATTGGGGCTCTATTTTTGTAAAGTTGATATATAATATGAAAAGCATATAAAATAGTGGTGACTGAAGACATTACAGATAAAATATCTGTAGATTACAACCAAAACTTTTGTAATGAAGTTGTAAGTGTTAATTATGTTATGTGAATTATAAATAAATTTACACACTTCAATTTTTTTATTTTGCTTAACCACTTTATTTTATTCTAGTCTTAGTATATCAACTGCAGTTGAATACGAAGTAACATCCGAAACATGTCGCATAACTAGAATAAAATAAAGTGGTTAAGCAAAATAAAAAAATTAAAGTGTGTAAATTTATTTATTCACCTAACATAATTAATACTATGGAATACCACAAATTAAAGCTCTCTAAGATTTAAAAAAAAAAAAATTCAGGATTTTCTTAATCATCATAAGAGTAAAAATCGATACTTAATCATCATAAGTTTTGGTCCCCAATTTCGATAAAACTATAGTGTTTAAGGTTCATTTAACTTCAATAGAATAGATTAGAAAAATAACATCCACTTAGCGATTTTATACACAGTTTTAACAATACTATAGCCGTGTTTCAAGCGATATCTCGCTATTTTGCCATCCAATCGTAAAATAAGTGTTATTTTGGTTTTCTTAAATCTTAATTACCCTAAAAGACCTAACCGCAATTTTTTTGGAGATTTTTAATCTTTTTAATGGAATCACAATTTACTGATAATACATCTTATTTAAGTCAATTAATGGACTAAAATACCCATGATAAAGTGCATTTTATATCACATTCTAGATATTTTATGCTAATTTTAATTATAAATTAATAATCGGCTTTCTCAAAAATTCTAGATACGAATTTTTTCGTCGTTTTTGACAAAATTGAAAAAATACACTATAAATTGCATTAAATTGCACCTATCAATCTATCTTAGTTTACAGTTTGAGAAAAATTTGGCTAAAAAGTGCTATACTATACATAAATGTAAACAAGCAGAATAAGTTCCTTGCCTCTAATTGGCGGTAAATTGTTATGTCAATTGTAATAGACGAGGCCTCTCAGACCGTAAGGCCGTGGGTAGTCATCCATATTTCTGGCGTCATACACCGCCACTGAACTCACGAATCACACCTGAATTACTTATCTTATATTTTGTAGTGTAGCTATTCTCAGTAAATGGTTATTACAATGTTATATTTCTGCATGATTTTTCGACATGTACGGTTTGTTTGTACTTTTCAATTTTTATCCGTTTATGATTATCAGTTGCCACAGTCGACAGACATAGGCGACAATTTTATAACACCCGTACACGCCTCTTTTTGTGCCATAAATTAAAAATTATATCATATACTTTTATGACTTTGTACAAATTATTCTCTATATATTACAGAGAGTTTTATAACAATGATCTGATCTTACATCAGACAATATTTTATGCACAGTGAAAAAAAAAATTAAAACATTCATTTATGAAAATTTGATCAACATCTTGAAACGCTGCATACATGATTCAACTTATTATTTACCTATGGTTATAATCAAGAACTCAGACAGTTATAAAAATATCCTAAAGTCCATACAGTAATGCAAAATTTGTTATATAATAATATGTATTATTTAATTAGGTTAATTTTAAATTGAATAGTGCAGTAAAACTGAATAGTTGATTTAAAAAAAAAATGTTTGTAAGAAAAGTTCTTTATCTCTAAGAAATAAACATTTTTCGTATTTGAAGTTTTCTTTTATCGTTTATGATTTAAAAGTTTAGCTATGGATATTTTGGAACCATTTAGTCGATTAGCTAATTCATAAACTATTTAGATCTAAAAAACGCCATAAAAATTGTAATTCGCTATCTCCTTTATATGAGTTTTGAACACCCATACGACATTTCAAAATTCTGGATCCACTCACAAGCTTTAACATAGTTAAATCAGACTATGATTATTGAATTAAACAAGTGAAGATAACAACTAACATAGTTAATTGTTTAGATACTCGACATATCTTTAAATATAGTTGTTTGGATTATTTTTAATTAGCATGAATAAAATACTATAAACATCCAGTCTATACAGTTATGTATTGTTATTACCTATATGTGTTTATTAGACAAATTCGTGCTACAATTATGGAAAATTCAAACATTTTACGAAAAATGTTTTTGAAAAGTTGTTTGTTTCAAAAAAATAAATTTTTGTATTTGAACGTCTCTTGTATTTTTTATGGTTTAAAAATAGGATCAAACTCACTTTTTATGTTTTGAATAGAAAAATTTCAGGTCGCTATATCTTTTTATTTTCGTGATGACGGACGGGCGGACGGACAGTCGGCAATGGACAAATTAGGTATTTCTATGAACACCTATAACAAAATTTTGTATGTGCGATCAATATTAGGTACCGTTATAAACTTTAGACTAAAACTAATATATTATGTATATCGAGTATAGCAAAAGAAAAAACCCAACCAAAGAATGTAAAAGGCCTTTATTTTTAATTTTATAATACCATTTCTCGTAAAATCCATGGGATATCTTAAAATATCCATTGCAAATACTGTACTTATATAATACCCACCCCGGCCGCATACAGGTAACATTAAATAAGGGTAAATTAATCCGCACTAATTTTTGCTAAAATTCCTTTTAAATATTTAAATTTTATGGCACTTTACAGATTATATATATAAAAAAAAAAACTATTTTAACCAATCAAATTAACACGCAGGTAAAATAAGATCATTTTTCTATGACAAGAAATATTATTTTTTAAATTAATTTTTGATATTAGTTCGTACAAGTTGTGGGAATGATTCATTTATCATTGTGTGGTTCACTTGTTTACGCTTGATTTTAATTTTATATTCTTTAAATGAAAGACTTTAACCAGTTTGATATTGTGTAAATAAATACAATTTTTAGTATGGATGTTTATCATAAACCAGAAATATTTGTAAGGGTATGTATATGATTTTTGATAACATTGTTATATTAGTTTATTGATTTTGTTAATTATAATCGAAATTACAGAGAATGCTATATAAACCAAATTGGTGGAAGGATTATTTTAATCCAGAACAAGTTCATTGGCAAACATCAATATTGCCTGTACGAGATTCAACAATATTTTGGGATATTCCTGCATCAAAACAAATTAATGAAGGTATGTGTAAAATATTTTATATTTTATATTAATTAAATTATTTTAAACAAAATGTATGTAAAAATATAAAGTGAAGGATATAGGATTTTATTTATATGGTTTTAAAAAAAAGTGTAAAATATTTATATATACAAATATCAGCCATTTTATAGTTAAATTAATTGAACAATATAAATTTCAATTTAATTAACTGCGTAGATTGTGCATAGTTTATTTTTAAACAAAATTAAAACAAATATTAATTTTATTCGAGTAATTTATTATTGGAAAAATTCGATTAATAAAATGAAATAATTGAGGTGAAATTTATTTTTAGAAAATCGGTAAAACTATTATTTTGCTACAAATTTTTTGAATTTCCCACGTATAGTAAAATCCAAATAGCATGTATCTATGTTTGTTTCGCTGTAACTTTCGAACCGGTTGTTTAATTTTGATACAAAATTGTAGACATGTTTATCACATTTATGAAATTTACTGTAATTTTTTCCACTTCGGGGGAAAATCTTCAGAAAATACGAAACATTTTTTCTATTCACAACAGAAAGATGCAATTTTTTGCAATCGATGTGAATTAAAAATTTGTATTAGTAGAGGACTTCCTTAAAATATTTATTTTATCGTACCGTTTTTCTTTTCTTTTTTTGGAGAAAATTTTGAAACTACTATTTTTTTTCGACAAGTCAAGTCAAGAAGACAAAGTTTTTGCATCAAATGAGCAAATAACCAGACTAAAAATTTCTAAAACTAATTTTTTTCTGTGACTAATCGGGGTAAATAGTACATGTATCCTTTTGTTTGCTCCTCTTTTGTGCAAAAAATCAGACTTTGATTTGTTTTCGAGTTAACAGTTCAAAGATGTTAAAGGGCTACTATAGTATTGATATACAAATTTTGGTGAAAGTTAATTATACAAGTTCGGAACTTGTTTTATAATACGGTGAAGTTTATATGTTTGAGGGGGTTAGGGCTTTAGTTTACAAGGTCAACAAATGCTAAGATGATTTTATATAGAATTATGTCAAAATACGTTGTGATAGCTCAGTACCTGTGCGAGGTATCGAAGCTTAAAAATTAAAAATATTCGAAAAACTCGATTATTTTAAGGATTTCCCTTAAAAGAATATGGAGAAAAATTACAGTTGTCCTATGTTCCTTCATCATTTCATATAAATTGTAAAAAAAACATCTTTCTAGCTTGCGCAGATTAAGTTTGCATTTCAAGAAATTTTTTTTAGTAAGGGCGTGAGTGCACTTACAAAGTGAGAGTTTTTCTGCCTGGTTATCATTCGATGCAGAAAAAAATAATCTTTCTAACTTGCGTCGTAAAAGTATATATTTTGAGATTTTTACCAAAGAGGAAGAAAATTTGTTCAAAAACTATATAGTAATTAACAAGACTACCAAAATTGGTCAAAATCGGACAACGCGTTCATAATCTTCTAGTTATACCTTAGGCAATGGTTACGAATGAAATATTTTTGATTTTTTAAGCTTTCGTAAGTCATATAGTTTTTTACCGTAATGTTTTCTAATTATTTTACAGATGCAAAAAATAAATATAATATGACAAGTATTCGACAAAAGAAAAACATTATTGAAATCGAAAATAAGTTGAAAAATATACAATTAAAAGAAAATACACCACCAAAACAATTAATCAAAGTGAAAATGTTTGATACGGCAGAAAAAGAAAAAACAGAAATAATTAATATTAAACAAAATACGAAAAATGAAAACAATTCAGAATGTATATTTCAAGAAAATAAATCAAAGCCATTGAGCCCAATATATTCTACTACAGCTAATCGACTAAGACAAAGAAATAGTATTAAGAAAGAAAAATCACCACCTCCACAAACAGTTGAACGGAATTCTGCATGGCAAAGACTATTAGGATTAGAAAATGTTCCATTTACTTCAGCTGAAGGGAAAATTATCAAAGATTTAGTTTTAGAACGTTTTGAAGCAAACAAATTGAATAAAGAGAATGAATCATCTTCGAGGAATTTGCAAGAAATTATTAACAGATTTAATAACAATAATAATTCAAATACCAAAAAATCACAAAATCCACCACCAATAATTCAAAAACAATCGGTACAACGAAATATTATTTTATCAGATGAAGAAAATTGTAGTCCCTCAAAAGTCGCATATGAAATTGGTAAATTGACAAAAGATATCAATGAAAATTTTGCGCCAATATCTATGAAAAATATGGATGATTTAAATTTACAAACGACTCCATTATTATATCCAAAATTATCACCATTAAAATCATTTTATCATAGTTCTGATTCGGAAAAAAATTTATCAAGTTTGGATTCAAATTTATCAGTGTCCGAATTATCAGTAGGAACTAATTTTAGTAATGACAGTTCTTTTAAAAATGATCGAAGTTTTGATGCGGATAAATTTTTAGGAGATGCATTAGGCGATGAGTTCTATTCTAGTGCTAGCACAACAGGAAATGGTGTACAAAAGAGTATTCCGGTAAGTTTTCGAGATTCATGATAAGATAACAGCGCCATAGTAACTAAAAAATAAATTACTCATAATTACATTCAGCTGTTTATTTCCATAGACTAACAAAATGCGATTCACTATTCACTATCATGAAATACTTTACCTAGAAAAAAAATCCAGATAAATAATTTCTATACAATTCCATTGAAATTGAACCGATAGTAATAGAAATTTAATTTCCTATTAAATACTATTCAAAATTCTGATTAGGTCGATTTTAATAGGATTGAATGGGAAATTATTTTCTAAAGAATTATATTCTAATTTTGAATAGGATTCAATAGATTCAATTTAATTTCCTATTCATTTCCAATTCAATTTCAATATGACTTTTTTATCCTAATTTTGGAGGAAAATAGAATCAATCGTTTACGGTAACAGTAAATGAGTTTGAATGAATGAGATTGTTTTGTTAAAAAATCGGATTACTTGTGTGGAAATATTGTGTTTAAACTTTCATTAAATTGTTAATAAATTTTCTGTTATGTTTTGAAGGGAGTTCATATAACTTTTCAACGGTATAGAAAATTGTTATCAATCTCCCGTCAAATTCTCATTGAAAAATTAAATTTTTGCATCGTTCAACACTGCACGTAAAGGCTAACAGATTATATTTATGGCTTTGTATGTGCGGTGATTTTAATGCCAATTTACAATTTTTTTAATAAAAACAAACACATAATGTTTTGCTTGTTTAATAAACTTTATTTAAAGAAATAAAATATATAGAATTGAAAAAATATTTTTGTTTTCAGCAACTGCCATCAAGCAATAAAAATAATATTGGTGTAGAATTTGCATCGCTATCATGTAACGAAATTCAAAGTGTTGGTACAGCTGAAGCATCAGATTTGTTATCACATTGTGATATTCCATCAGCAATAAATATGAAGCATTCCTTACAAACGAATACATCATCAGAAAGTTCAAATGATGGCAGTGATAGTAGTAACGTTAGTAGCAATAGTAGTAATCGATTGAAAAACAATGATAAGAAAATCATGTATTTAATGCAACAAGCTGCTGAACAACATTATCATATGCAACAAGCATCAAAGGCATTATCAATTTGTCGTATTACTAAAGAATTTACATTCAGTGAAGAACGTTTAGAAGCTGAACGTTTATTACTTTTAGCAGGTAAATTAAATATTTAGTTTCATACATCTAATATTTTATAAAATACCTTAAATTTTCATAACCGTCTTAATATATAACATTATGATTTATTACGTTATAAAATTTTTCACAAAAATAGAACCGACTTCATAAAGTAAAAATAATTTTAAAAGTAAAAACTTCTATAATATCCTTGTGATCAATTGTCTTTCGAAATCGACAACAATGAATCCATTTTTAGAATATGATTCGATAATTGGACACAAAACCCCTCTACCACAGCCAGCAAAAGTGTATAAAAAAATGTATGTATATCGAAAAGTAAGGTATTGCGCCCTCGAATAACACCTCAATTTTAAATTAAACTCGTCTAGATTTCTTAAAAATCGAATAAAATTTTTGTTTATACCCGTCTAAACTTTAATCGTCTATCATAATATATGACAGTTCATAGACTAAAAAATATAGATGTATATAGACAAAAATAATAATTTCCACCCATTTTTTAAATAAATAAATCAATTTTGAATGAAAAGGGTTAAATTTTTGAAGACTAATATATTGAAGACTAATATAGAAATAAGGGCTATTAATGTAGATATATCCCAATAAATAATATGAACATTTTCTCACTTTTTCTAAGAAATCTAGAGGGTTCAATTAATTAATAAGGGTATTATCGTAAAGTGAAATTCTTGAGTTTTCGATGTATATACATTTATCGTTTTTTGAATACTTTTGCTGGCTAAAGTAGAGGGGAAACAAGGAGAAATTATTAACAGAAGTTCTTAATTTACAATTATCATTAAAAGGATGATTTAAATTTGTTTTTCGATTGTAAATTCTACCAATTTCAAAAAGCTTTGACACATGATTTTTTTTTTCAAATTCAAAGGGGGCAAACTTCCCAGTATTATACCCTGTCCAATTGAAAAAGAATAATCGAAATCGAACTCCTCTGTATAAACTTTATTTAAAAAAAAATATATATGCATACGGGTCGAATAAGAACCACGTCCTTTGTCGTCGGTTTATAACTTATAAGATACTAAGCTACTGCCACTGGGTGATAAATACTTTAATGGTGGGGTTACAAGCTGATTAAATTTTCATAAATAAATTTGTGTAGCAAAACTTTTATTAATTAATTAAACTTAAACGTAGGCTTGTAAATTTTGCAAATTAGAATATATTTTATAGTATAAATTCAACGAGAAACGTTAACGAATTATTTTATTTCTAGTGTTAAAAAATCGTGCAATTTTAGAAGAAATTAATCGTATGGACCATGAAGGAATATGCAATGAAAATTATCAACAAGGAAATTTATTAATATCAAACATACGAGTACCAATTACAAGATCAAATTCTGATTCAATACAAAAAAAGTTTTCTAGTTTTTCACAATGGTATTTATGTATTGGGATTTGTGGATCACAATTACATTGTTCCAAAATCAAAACTTCGAATGCTGACAATGAATTACTTTTTGATGAACCAATGTCATTTGTTAATTTACCTCCGGATTTTGTTCTGGATTTGTATATTTATTATATGGAACAACCCAAAAATATACGTAATTTTAGTCATACATCAAAATATCATTTGGACACGGTAAGATTTTAATTCTAATTATCATATCCTTTGGTACATATTTCCTATCTACACTAAAAGTTTTTTGTGTTATAATCAACGAAGCATAATTTTTAATCTATACGTCTGTCTATATTTATAGTCTATCAACTGTCACAAAAATGATAGGCTATGAAAATATAGACGGGTATAGACTATTGAAATATTATAGACTACTAATTTTAAACTTTTTATAGAATAAATCAGGTAATTTTTGCAAATCCGAAGATGGCTTCATTTAATATAAAAAGGATTAAATCGCTATCTGAAATAATACCGATAATGCTCGTCGGTGTTTCCCGTATTAAAATACCCAAAAAATAAGTTTCCTTTCTTTACATGCTACTTTATTTCATATCATTTAACAGATATTTTTAAATTTGTTACAGGCTTACAAATGTCCAACCCCAAAAAAATTTTTTAAAAAACATGTTTATAATAAAACGTCTACAGTCAGTCGTACATCATTGAATGATTATATACGAACTCCGTCATTTAAGCTGGCTGGGCATATTAAACTTGATATGAATAATTTAAATGGTAGTTGTAATCGCGATTTAAAATCAGTACATCGTTATTTACATGGCACTATTTACATGGATATTGCAACAAATCTACAAATATATGTTAAATGTTCTGGATTTTTAACATTTGGATCAGAAGCAGGTGGGTATCCTATTTGGAGTCGACATTGGTGTTTATTGGATGGTCATTACTTAAAATTTTGGAATTATCCATCGGATGCAGACAATAAGGTATCTATTGTAGCCAGTATCAATTGAAATTAATTAAAAGGTTGCTAAGGAAAAATTCAGATATGCCATTTTTTTTGTCATTTTTAATGTTATGTAACAATATATTTACACCCCTCCCCCTTGTCAACATAACAAACTAGTAACATTTAATTAGACCCTTACCCCACCTGAATAAACATATAATGTAATATTTGAACGGCCTCTTTCCTAGGGCTGCCTTTGTAAGCTTTTGATGGTACATTCTGTATGAACTCAAGTAGTTAATTTTAATTGTGGATAATAAAATATACTCAAGGTATATAATCATTTATTATGAATATGAATAAAATAATGAAAAAGAAAAACAATTAATTTACATAGACGTGACAGTTTCATAAAATATGAATTATTTAAAATAAGTATTTTCATTCACGTCAAGGTAAAAGCATAATGAATTTGGTTTATTTATATTTTATATTAGAACATCATGTTCTGCTAATTATATTGAATGTTCGCGTTCATATTTGTACAGTGAATAGTAGATGAAAGCGACTTCTTAATCGATTGATGCGCCACGAGTGGATAAAATTAATAATAAAATATTGACAATTCCAGAAAATATTATTATTTGTTCAATTGTTTGCATGTAATTTGTATGGAAAAGGTAGTTGAAATACGTATTTACAAAAATACAAAATAATTTGATCTAGGAAATTGGGACAAAAATCGAAATTTATTCGAAAAATCGTAGAGTTCTCATTAAGAATTATAAAATTGAGTGATTAGTTTTCGAGATAATACTTGTAATTTTTCTAAAATAATGACTTCCATATCGGATTTTGCCGATATCTGAAAAACTTCGCATCTGATCTTTAAATGGATATTATTTTAGAAATCTACAGGTCAATTTAACCAAACGTGAAAAAAATGTTATTTTTTGTTTTCCTAAATGTTTATTACTCTAGAAAACCTAAAAATAGTAACAAATTCTTTTTGCACATTTTTTGTTGATTTTTAGGTTTTTCACAAAATCACAATAAACACCAAAATAATCAAAAGCTCTCTTGTTTTGACAAAACTCAATCTAAACATCGATTCGGGGTCCAAAAATTTATTTGAAAAGTTTAATGCCTACATGTAATATATTTTAGGGCCAAGGACATAAACTAAATGTTTTGAATCAGACATTGTTTGATACTTTTAAAATTATATCACCTAAATATATTAGATTAAGAGCCAAGGCTAACGAAACTTACATCATAGTATAAAGGCTTAAATATTTTTTATGCGTTCTCAATAGGGTAGGGAACAATCTTTGGGAGTTATAAATTCTCAGATCCTCCGCATTTCGGAGGAAGGCAGGGTCATTTGTAAATAGATGCGTCGAATGATAAATAGTATTCATTATCTCATATAGTGTTAAACCACAAAGTAAATTAGATACATTTTCATTGGACTGAATGAATATTTATTTAAATTAACCTCGTATATGATATATAACCGTGTGTCACGAAGTAACTAGACAACTCTAGTTGTCAAGAAAACAAGATTTTCAATTTAGAATTTTAATTCACTTTGAAGCAATCATATGTCGGATATATAAACAATTAACACTGTTAATTATCATATTCACTTGTTTTATAAAATTTTTACTTTTAGAAATAGCTAACTTATTAAAATTGTAATCGGTAAACAAGAATTGGATCAGATCTTTTTTTCGCCTGTTTTCGCCAAAAAAAGTTAATGGCCGTTATACCATTCTAAAGGTACTATGCGAAAGGAGTACAGAATTTTAAATTTATGTATGTTAATTTCCGTTCGCATGATCGAATATCGAAATAATTTTTCAACTAAAATATATATTATTATTTTTTTGAGATGTTTGCACAAATTATCTAAGGTACTATAATCTGTGGATGTTTGAGAAATGGTCGCATTTCGGCTACAGGCGATACTATTTAAACTGACTTCTATCTTAGACAAAATTTTTATATTTGGAAATTATTATCTAGTTTGTAGTTCGGTTTGCTATATTAAAGCGTGATGTTTTTAGTTTTTATAATCTACTTCAAATAAGGGGAAGAGGATATATTGCGTAATACTTCTGTGTTCATGGACCGATTTTAAAAATTTGCGTTGTTTTATATAATTCCTTTGTGACCATTTACTTTTCGAATTTGGGGCCAATGATACTCTAATCTGAAAACTCGATTTGTTGACTTCGAAATTCGAAATCCCTAATTGGAAATTCACATGAAAATTATTTATAGAAGGTTTTTTTGAAGACGGTTTTGTTTTTTTTTTTTTTTAAAATTTCCATTTAAATTATATTTTAATTTGAATTTATAACATTTTTTTTTCTATAAATCACATAAATTTGCACATACTTATCAGCTCAATCGTTGAACACATTCATACATACATACATACACACTGTGTACAAACTTGTAAGTAAGTTGTTTGGGATGAAAGTGAATTTTAGTTTATAATATATTCACAACATTTCTATTTTGTACGAAATATTCGTTACATATGTATGATGTATACAGAAATGTGCGTGTTTAAGTTTAAGTCACGTACATGTAGTACGTCATCCTTCATTTCTACTCTGCAATGTTGAAGACGTGTATACGTCTATGGTTTTGTCATATATACGTCAACAGTTTTATGTCTATATAATTTTAATAAAACTCTTGGTAGGGATGACTAATTTTATATATTGAAAATTCTATAAAAATTATACGAAATTTGGATATCATATTACCCAAATTTCGTATAATATCGAAAAATGTTTCAATTATAAGCTAAACTTCTTGATTGTTATTGGTTTATTCAACTGAAAATAATATTATATACAGCTGAACAAATATAGAAACATGCATACAGGCAAACGAAATAAAATGTCTGCTTGTCTGCTCATCACGGCATGACGAATTATCCAATTTTGATGAGGATTTCATCCAAAGATATGAATTATCCAGGTCAGATTAAAAATTGGAGGAAATTAAACGGAAAATTCATATTTGGAAAATATAATTAAATTCATTTGACAAATATTTTCGGGATAAAAAGTTGCAGAATCTTTAGTACAAAGTGGTATTACTAAGCGAATAAATAAATCCTGCAGAATTTTTAATATTAATAATTAATCGAGACTGCGTTTTTTATACACGTCCGCCATAACCTATATAATAAAATTTTAAAATGTGTCAATAAAACTAATGTGTAATGTGGCCTATAATGTTTTATTATACAAAATTGAATAGCAAGGAAATAATCTAAATCGCTTATACGTAGGCATATTATGAACCAATAAGGGTTAATTGGTCATTATTTTTAACGACCAGAATATATGAAAAATTCCCGGGAATTTGAATATTGAAATAATTAAATTGTTCAGACATTATGAATAATGCCTTTTACCTATTGGACAGAATAATAAAAATTATTATTGTTAGATTAAATTTTTTAAAAATTAATATAGGGGCATTACCCATCAGATTATGGAATCCCTTTTGACTTGAGTTATGCAGGCTTGATTAATGCCCCTTATATTCACTCTGTAATTAAAATAGTCACAAGCAATATATATAAGATTGAGTTAGCACGGATACTTGCGTATTTGGGATCGAGTTAGCTCGGGATGTTTTGCTCCTTATGGCCACCTTGAGATTGTATTTCTTGGCGAGATTAGCGATTAAGAAAACACGAGATTGCGTTTTTGAGGTCGTGTTGTGTGGGTTTTACGATCCTTATGTTCATACTGTATATAAAATGACTGATCTATGCTAACTCGATTCTAAGTTACGTGATATTTTCTGTTCTCTGCCAAATTTACTGGCATAATTAAATTGCCATTGTGATTAAATAGGGGACCGGACAAATTTTTTTTTTTTTAAATTAAACATAGACAGAAATAAAAATTACTGAAATTATATATTATTACTCAAATTATAATACTGTTAGTATCTCCATATAAATTACACGTTAAACATCGTTTTCAAGAAAAAATTTTTGATACCTTATAATTTCTTTGTTTTTGAATCAATTTTAATTTAATTTCTAAGTTTTATTCGGGTATTGAGTCTAATTTCATGTTTTGATGTGAAATATACAAAATTTAGAATTAGTCCGGTACCCAATTGTTAGTATAAAACCAGGTTCAATTTTTAACTTTTTAACTTGTCATTATTAATATTGTCTAGCCATTATAAATAATATCCTCTTTAAACTTGATCCATAACATTACACATACTTGAGGGTAAAAATTCTAAAAGTAACATGACATGTATGTGATGGCTATAATCACATTGAAATGGTAATAATTAGTTTTAAGCGTGAAACCACTCTTGTCTATAACAGAAACCAATATGATTGTGTTACATTATTGAGTTTAATATTATTATTATTTGTTTAAATATGTACCCAACTCCAATCAATATTTATACAATAATAATAATTATTTATTTGTTTAATTTATTGTTCAACATTAGATGAATGTGGTGCAACAATCAATATATTGTAGATACACATTAATGAATTTAAACAGTAGTTTTCAGTAAAGTTTTAGTAGCTACCGCAACTAATCCTTTAATGATGTGATATTCTCCTAGTGTTTGTATATTGTTTAAATTTAACCTCAAATTAGTGTAAATATAGAAAAGTATTTACGTATTAGTAGTTCTATGAACTGTAGATCTCACGCAGGAGTAAATAAAAAGTATATAAATAATACGTATACAAACCCTGTTAAAAAAAGTCCTTTTGCAATCCTATAGAAATTGAATAGGAAATCAATAGGATTGAATAGGATATTATTTTTTCAATGAAATTTCCTATCCAATCCTATTCAATTTTCATAGGACTCAAAAGTACTATTACCAGGGAAATTACAAAAGATATCTGGTGAGAGAACTTTTTTTCAAAACAAACTTTTCCGTGTTCGAAACCCGTTCTTAATTTTTTCCAACGCGCCTGCCAAATTTCGTCAAAATCGAACAAGGCACTCGAAAGTTATAGAGGGAAAAACATAGATCAATAGAGAGACAGATACAGACAAACGACATGCAAAATCGTCTAGTTACACCATAGACCTCACTTCGTTCGATCAAGTATATTGTAGTTATATAGATACAAAATTATATACTGTTATTACTGTAACTATACTTACCGTACATAATATGTGGAAAAAGGGGTTTCTTAACCGATTTATGCGCCACGAGTATCCAAAATATGTAATAAAACATTCACTTTCTAGAAAATATAATTATATGTTCAATTGTTTTCATGTAAATTGTATAGCAAATGTCAAACCAAAATAGGGATTTTAGGGTAATTGAGGCTTAGGAAAATGAAAAATACCCAAATTTTCTTATGAATCAGATGATATCTGGAAAAACTTCCCAACCAAATGTTGAATGGATGTTATTTTTGAAATCTATAGGTCAAACTACTATAATAAACATAATTTTATGGAAATTGGAGAAAAATTTTTTTCTCGATTTTTAGTAATTTTCTTGATTTTTAGTAATTTTCTTTAGTGGTTCTCTTTATGGTTCTCTTAATTTTTTTGAGATCTTTGAAAAAATCGATAAAAATTAATTGTCTCCAATTTCAGTAAAATTATATTTGTCAGTGTAAATTGACTTGTAGATTTCAATAACAACATCATTTAACGGTTGGATGCGCAGTTTTGGGATATCACCTGAAATCTGATTCGAAAGCCAATATTCCGGACAAATTTCAACCCATATTCTGAAAACTAGCCACCCAATCGTGAAATAATAACCTATTAACAGTAAACAGTTTTTTTATTGGATTTTTTGTCGATTTTTAAATAACAATCAATAAAACCTCGTAGTATTAATACATTTTATTTTAACGAATTTTTCTTGCGCCACCAGGAGGCGGCCTGACGAAAAATACCTTGCTATAACAAATTTAGGCCTAACCTCTTCTCGAAGTAATAAATTTTAGTCAACATCCCAATTTAAAGCACATGAGTATACAATTTTGTTTGCCTATTAGAGATTGCATTTACAAGTCATACTCATCAGTTGAATTTACATAAATAAACAGTAAAGTCGCGATCAAAGTTGAATATAATACAGTTTTGTTGAAACTATATAAAGAATCTATTAAAACGAGATAAAATAATTTAAATGTTCTCTGGTTTATTATACGCCAGGGCCATTTTATAATAGTGTAGTCGATTTAAAAGAGAATTACACTAAAAATGGAACATATAAAATAATTATGTCGTCTATCGAAATATCACCAGTAAAGCCCTTCTCTTTCCTCTCACACTCTAATGGGTACTTTGTGTGATAATGGAATCAAAAGTATATTGTGGTGTTTTGTGTATTGCTATCATTATCATTTGTTCTATCTGCTTCACTGATTGTGTGAGAAGAGTTAAAAACATTTTATCCGCCACTGAATACGGTAACATAATCCATTAATGTGTTATTAAAATACTTTAGGGGCTGTTATCTAATTTTTTAAATATGGTTTTAATGTCAAATAAAAACACTAAAAGCAGATATTTTTTTTTAAATAAAAATAAAACTATAGAAATAACTATTTGACGAGACTGCATAATTTATAGAAAGACTACATAAGATATTTTTATATCATAAGTTATTTTTCTAAGGTGTAAAATAATATTAAGTTTTAGTATTTCTGGGTTATACAAAAAGAAATAAGTGGAATTAGGGATGCAGCATTGTTCATAAAAATATCGATGTTTAAAACATCGATATTTTAGAACGATGCATCGATGATTGTTACGATATAATATCGTACTAACATGATAATTTTCTTCGGCAAAAATACTAATAATTTTAGTTTTAATTGGATATTCCGAGGTTTTTTCTTAAAATTAAAAATTTCCAATGATATAAAAATATGCTACGCCGTGCTTCACAGAATTTTCTTTCCAAAAAAACGTAAAAAACCTGAAAATCACTAGAAAAAATTGGGTCAACCAATAGGTTGATTCTGATAAAATACCTATTTTGTCGTCCTTGGATTATCCAAAACTTAAGAAAGACAGGAAGGTCAATTTCCACAAGTCATTTTTTCCGTAAGAGCGCGAATTTTATTCTGTAAACATTAAAAGAAATAAAATTGTCTAATTTATGTAAACATAATTTTTTGAGTTTTGTTATTAAAAAAAATAGCCATATAAGAGTAAAAAACCAAATCTAAAATTTTCTTTTCCCAAGTATTCTCTCAACAAAAATATCTCATTTCATTAAAAGCAATTTCAAAACGAGGGGGGAGGTACTGTGCTTTTACTTACGTTTAGTGAACATTATTACTAAAACTTTGTGTATTTGTTTTTTTTTCTATTTTAAAATTTCTTTATAAATTAATATAAATTTTTCATTTTTAGAATCCGATTGGAATTATTGATTTGAAAAAATGTATCACACCATGGATTGAAATTGCATGCGAACAAATATGTTCAAAACCACGTACATTATTAATAGAAACTGCAAGACCAAAAGGTCCAGAAGATAGAGATTCATTAATTATGGAATGTTTTGAAAATCAAACGATAATACGTTATTTGGTATCATGTGATACAGATAGTGATTTAAAGAAATGGTCAAAACAATTAAATTTAGTTGTTTCATTTTTGAAAATTTGGAATTTATTGGATCACAGTTAGAGAGTGAATATATATTGGATTATATTCAATGTTTTTAATTATTTTTCGATACTAATTAGCTATTAATCATTATTTATATTTTAATTTATTTGTTTATGATGTTTACATTTCAATTACTGTGCAATAAAGAATATGATAAAATCATTTTTAATTAATAAACTTTTGACGCGTGTGAATACAAATTTTGTTTGTTTATTTTATATCCTGGTTAAATAGATTAGTCTCTCGAAACTTTTGTTACTATTGAAGATGAGTAAACATTTTTATGCATATTTTTCTACGAAAATGTACACTACACTTATGGACTTTCACCGTAGAGGAGCGGGAATGTGTCATAAATCCTTTTAAAACACAAAAAATCGTATCAAGAGGTTATAAAAAGTTTCATAAGGATAAATACATATATATCCCATTGCTTTTTGCCATCTATTTATCAGACAGGAGTATATTATTAAACTGAGGATTGTTTACAGAAATTTGGGAGGGATTCCCAGGATAAAATCCGCTTATTTCGACGTTTTTAGAGCTTTGCGCATCTGTACAGACCCTCTTATTTTAATTAGAAGGTTGACAATCTGTATGAAGATTAAGTTAGTGCCAGGGAGTATCATTCTTCTAGGCTCTAACTCTTCCTTTTACGAACGGAATATTATTTTGGCCGTTTTTTTATAGGTTTTTCCGAACTCCTATAGTCCCTCCAAATTCCATTCGAGAATTAAAAATTTTTATGTGGTTCTGGTTAGGCCTAAGGAGTGTAACATTTATAGTTTTCCTGTTCTTTACTCGCATAGATAATAGCTATTTGATGTTTTTAAAATCTTGATTTACAATAAAAAGCAATTTGTGCAAGACGCCATACTACTACTGTAGAACTCTTCTTTAATTATTTTATAAACGAAAAAGCATAAAAAAGTAGCCTAATTCTTTCTTGACATTCTTCTCTTAGATGTTTGCAAAAAGTTGAAATCGGTTTGACCGTTGGTTAGATTAGCGTGAACAAGAAGAGGTGCTCATTTTTATTACAGGAAAGTGCAATTTTTCAAAAGGGAGAGAGCAATTATTTAAAATCTTATAACAAAGTGAAGTTAAGAGTCTCTCCGAAGTTTTATATTCTATCATTTTTTAAAAATGTTGTAGATTATTTTTATTTTGTGAATAGATAGAGAACTGAAGAAATTTTATTCATTTACCTAGATTGTCTTTTTTTGGTGGCATCTGTAATTCATATAATATAATATTTTATTGACAGGAAATCATATCCAGAATATATGAACTTTACCTTAGAAACTTTTTTCATTCTTTTAATTCATATTAAGCTGTTATCCGCAAAGTTGGTACTACAGATCTATGTGGGAGATATCCACTAATATTATATGTCACATTTTTCCCTTCAAAGAAATACTACAGTAAAAGTTATAAAATAAATTGATCGACGTTAAAACTGGCAAACTTGTATCAGTATATACCTGAATACAGTGAAAATTGTGTATTGGATTCATACTTTTTTAACATACAATATTGGTAACGTTTCATAGTATAAAATGGGAAGGACAAAGAAGGATTTTTGGTAACTCATTCACAATGGTGGAAATGGGGAGGGGGTGTTGGTTGTGACTAAAATTTGTGTATATTGTTCACGTTTTAGTTCAAACCTGTAAGTCAGACAGTCTGAAATTTTGAACAGCAGGATCTGTTACAACATAAACAAACACTAACAAAAATGATTCCTTGCAATTGAATCCCCAAAAGGACGAAGAAATGTTTCAATTTTTGGCTTAGTCAGAAAGCTTGAAATTTTAACACAGGATCACATTAGAATGGAATCGAGGATTAAAAAGAATTTTATGAAGTTCAACTCCTAAAAAGACAAACCCCTCAATGATGTCTACAGGTTGAAATTTTGCATAAAGATTTACTGTACTGTCGTAACATTCAGTTTAAAAAAAACTTTTTAAAATTCCGCCTGGAATGTGAAATTCAACTTCGGTATTTCCCGCGTTTCTAAAACAGGCAAACAAGAATAGGTAACTAGTTAGATGGTGGTGGGAACCCGAAATAGATTTTTGTTAATGAAGGCCAAAAAGAAACGGAAAGTAGATTGGTGGTGATAGAAACGTGACCACAGTTTTTTTTAATGCATATATTACTGAATTTTAATGAAAATCGTTATCTCGAATAATAATTCGACCATTACATTTTATGGTTGCATTTGGCATAAAACATATGCGAAGGAGAGCGAATATGTTGCTGTTTTATTTATATTTAAGGAGAATAAAATCTTATCAACGTCGGTCGATCATCAGGAAGTTTTTAGCCACCAAAGTCATCATAACTTTAGTATTTGTGGTTCTATCTCTTTCGTTTAATTTTCACTGTACATTTTATACGTATAATAAATCTTTTATGTTTCGTAAGTTTATCATTTCAGTGAGCTAAGAGTTCTCGAGCGATGCTCTCTAGTGTATAAAGAAAAAAATATACATTTTCTATAAAATTGTCAACTACCTGTCGCATTGCACGATAGAGGTTGGCCTCTGAATGTGGTTTTCAAATAAATGGTATCTAATACAAAATAATAAGTACTACAGTTATTTCAAACAATTTATTTAACAGATTTCTTAATAGTTACAAAATTGTTGAAAGTTGTTCGAGATGTGTAGTATTTTACGAACACACTCTAATAAAAAATGTCACATTTTAACTGAATGTTAGATTTGTAATACGGGTCATTTCGTGAACAGGGGACTATACTAACGCTCGTTGTTTGATAAGTCGAGGAAGCCGTGAAGCATGAGATCTACTATATCAACTGTTTAATAGACCTAATAGCTCCATCTAAGTATGAGATCACAATTTGCCAAATTATTTCCAAATATGAATTTTCGCCACATTTGTCGAAATTTGACCAAAACCATTCATAAATATATGTACCTAATAGGCTATGGATTGGAAAAAAATACATGCATCACGAGTAGTTTTTAATGCATTATTGTTTTTGTGTTTTTATTGGAGTCTACTCGCCCACACTAAATTAACCATATAGTTCAAAAAAATAATTTTTTCGATATCTTGTTCAAATTTTGACTAATTTCAGTGAATTTTTTTTTTTGAAATCCACTAATTTTAAATCGTACATTTTATTTTTAATATTAATAATTCGCTCACTTTAACCCTTATATCAAAAGTCATGGCCAGAATCTAACTATTTTGAAATTTAGGAACTTTAGAAAATTTAGAAAATTTAGGAAATGTAGGAACACATACTTTCTGTTCCCAAATTGAATGAAAATTGAGCGAAATAAAGCAAAATTAATTTTTTTGTTTTTGTGTCGTCACATCTTGACCAAATTTTGACTGATTTGAGTAAACTTTTTTTTGAAACCCACTAATTTTGGGTCGCACTTTTCATTTTTAATATTAATAATTCGCTTACTTTAACCCTTATATGAAACGTCATGACCAGACTCTTATTATCTTGAAATTTACTATAGCTTTGTTTAATTTAATGAATTAAAAGAATTTTCTGCTAGTTATTATTTTTTAAAACACAAACGCTAGAATCATTGTAGTATTGTAAGTGTTAGCAATGGTGGTTGGTGAGCCCTGTGTATTGTAATGCTATGAAGCTGATATAGGATATGAAATCAATATACCCTAGTTAGTAATCGATACAATAATAACACGCTATCCTTATTACATTCAGGATAATTGAATACAGAAAGTCTAATAATTAGGCTAGCCGTCTTGTTTAATTCCCTGGATACAATATATATTATTTTACATTATTTAATTATGCTAATTACTTAATATTGATATATATATATATATTAAAAAAAAAAATTTTTCTTTAGAAATTTATTAGATTAGTTTTTACAGGGGGTAATTTATGAAATTCATTTGTCCAAATAAACTTGTATTATTGTTTATATTTTAATTGCTTAATTATAATTCCTGTAAATAAAGGACTGTTAGGCAATGACGACTTTCTGTAATAATAGTAATAAACTTTATTTAAGATTTATATCTTATATAATTGAGCTCTTGCCCCAAAATTTAATTATAATTATAAACCAAATCAAAATAGAATACATAGAATAAAAACAATCTTAGAGAAAATTAAAAACATTAAAATCAACCGTGAATGACAATAAAATATAATAATATCGTTTGAAATATGGGTAGTTTGGAAGCTAATTCACCAAATTTGCTTGTTCAAATTCACGAATATAAGAGGATCGAATTTTATACAATAAGTAATATAATAAATACTAGTCAAGCTATCAGAGAAAAAGTTCTGTAAAATGAAATTAGGTGCACAAATTTGTCATTTAGAAAATTGATTCATTATGAACATTATGAAAATTGATTCACTATGCACTGCTGGCGTGAAATTACGCTAGCAGAGCAATGTGAAAAATAACTTTTATAATATAATGTAAGTATCAGAATTAGGTACTTTTTAGATGTTTTTATGTGCGTGATTTATATTCAATAAAGTGTCAAGCTAGCAGTGACATCTTGAAATAACTGAAAAATATACCCAATAATTGAATTTAAATATGCTCAAAATTAGGAGCTTTTTAGGTGCTACAAAATTAAATGAGGTGCTAAAATTTTTAATTAAAAAAATTGAGTCATTGAGATTCCCTGCTGCCGTGATATCACGCCGAAAGAGCAATTCTGAAGAAAACAAACTACAATAATATAATGTTAAGCACCAGAATTAGGTGCTTTTTAGGTACTTTATGATGTGCCGTTAATA
The DNA here is from genome assembly GCA_020423425.1 of Chrysopa pallens. NCBI lineage: Eukaryota > Metazoa > Arthropoda > Insecta > Neuroptera > Chrysopidae > Chrysopa > Chrysopa pallens. The sequence continues at coordinate 18,277,774 of CM035594.1, forward strand.
CATCAATTTATTCAAAATTATCAAAAAATCCATGCAACATGCTACATTGATATTTTTCTTCAGTGATTCATGTTGGACGGAATTTTTGGTAACTTTGATTAAATTGATTTATTAAAGGCACACCAAAAAATCACCTGAAAAGCACCTAATAATCATCATTCAATGCTGGTATTTAACATTATATTATAAAAGTTATTTTTTCTCTGCCAACGTGATATCACGGCAGCAGTGCATGATAATGACTCAATTTTCTAAATTTAAAATTTGAGCACCTAATTTAATTTTGAAGTACCTAATCAAGAGCATATTTAAATTTAATTTTGAATACTTTGCTCTGTTAGCTTGATTTGTATCTATTATATAACTTATTGTATAAAATTTTGTAACAATTTAGAGACCGTATAGTGTTCTAATCAATTTATTTTTCTCATATATAGTTATATGCATTCATATTATTATACGATTTTCTTTATATTGAAAAATATTATGTATGTATTCCAAATAAGTACACCCGTGCAGTGTTGTTACCACAATGCACATAAATGTTATACAATCTTTTTACATTATTATATAATATAAAAAATATATATGTAAAAAAAAGCTGGGAGGAGTTACAATGTCGGAACAAAAATCCAACATGTGCGTAAAATATAATTTTATTACAAAACCAACTGTTGCCGACTCGACGTATATTTTTTTTTGTTATATTTTTATAGACGTATTTGAGAAATAATGTAAATTTTCCTTTACCACTTTCATAAATGTTACATAAATTATCATACAAACAAGCCAATATGAGTAGAAATATTTCCAATTTTAAATTGAACGCACTTATTTCCATAAAACCAATAGAAATATTTGAATATTGTGGGAAGTATATTCGAATTTAAGAAAATTATGGAATGATTACAGTTAGTATTTATATTTTAGCATAGTATTTTAGTTTCTAGTGGTCGTATTTTATCCGAAGACGTTGCTCAAAAGTACGTGAATTTTATTTTTAGTTTCATCATTTTCACCTATTTGAAGGAAAACTTTGTTTTTGCTTCGATTTAAAACTTATATATCGACATTTTGAAACTTTCTGAGTAACTTTAGGCTAGACTCGTTCAGATGAACGTGCAAAACTACTAAATATGCACATTTTGGATAAATCTCACCTATTAAGTTCTAAGTTGACGTTTATTTTTCACTTACATGCCAATACTTCGTGAACTGTTTATTTGATTTTGATGTAATTTTGTATGTAGGTCCATGGTATATGATTATATAAGTCATTTAAATTGAATTTTCGGAAAAATGATTATAAAACTTTATAAAACGGCTTTCTGTCACAGAGACTGTATTTGTTTGCCTACTAATTATTTAAATACTTGACAGTTGATTCATTATAAATGTTTGAACTATTTTTAATCATAAGCAAAATTAATAAAATACACTAAATATATAGTCCATATTGTTGCAAAAGTTTGTTGTATAATAATATGAATTATATAGTAATTCATATGAATATTATCAAAAATAACTCAATAATTTTTTGCTTCAATTACCTAATCATCTTAAGTATACATTAGCAAATAGTAATAATTCTCTGAGATATTACTAGTTGCTAATTTGGTGACCGTCCGATGTTATTAACTAAATATGAGCCGAAATTATGGAGAATCTAAACAACTTACGAAAAAATGTTTCAAAGAAAACTTGTTTGTCCATTTCAATAAAAAAAGTATTTGTCACTTCGAAGCTTGTGCGTGCAATCAATGATTTGATGCGCTCAGATAAAGTAAACGACCAACTTTCAAAATTTTCCAAGAGGAGAAAAGTATTACACTTATCAATATTTAGAAAATGCTTACTATCCCAAAAAAAAAAACTCACCCACGAGTAATAAATATAAATTTAGGTTAACTCAGGTTATTTAATATTGTGGCCACTGTAATAATCATGGGATATTTAGTTTGTTTTAGGTTGGAAATATATAATCGTGTTGCCTGTGCATATAAGTCGCAAACAGTATATTTTAAAACTGATGTAATTGTAAATTTGTTTTATGACTTTTGGTATTTATTATAGTAATGTTTACATATCGTAAAAAATTCTTGTTAATGAAAGTTGTAAAATGTAAGCATAAAGCTTTTGCTACATTGGCACATGAATATATTGTTCAGTACTTGTGTGTTTTATTCGTCTCCAATCAAATTATATAATTTGATAAAAGATCAACGTTTGATTAACTACATTTGTGACAATGCTGCCTTGGATATTTTATCGGAATGCAGAATGTGTTTTTGTTCTCGAGTAAATTATCTACGAAAATAATAAAAACCATATACATGTATATATTTTTATTCTCGGTACATATAAAATATGTTAGAGTACAAAAATTTTCTTCTAAAGTTTGTAACGCTAGCCAATATAGATGGCACTAACAAAATTTTGTATCAGGTGCTCTTAGAATCAATCCTCATGTTATAAACCATAAAAGAGAGAAGAAAAATTTAGAAACAAAAAATGTTTGTTTTTTAAAACAAACAACTTTTGTTTGAAAAATTTTGTAAGCTGTTTAGATTCGCCACAATTTTAGTACAAATTTAACTAATAAACATATATACACATATAAAATTATAAATGTTATTATTATATTATGTATTTATAGCTTTGTCAAATGCATATTTACAGTATTTTATGAATGTTAATGATTAAACATCGTTCAAACATTGGTACCCTATCGTTTGAGTATTATAATAATTAACACTGTTGTTTGTCATCTTCACTTGTTTCTAAATTATTAAACTCGGCATTAATGCAAAGAATAATAAAATTTGGTGATTGTATGTTTTCTGGTTCAGATATCTTGCCCGCAGTTAGACAGCCAATCAAAGGCATTTATAGAAACCAGTTAAAACTCTAATACAAAAACATTTGACCAGAAAACATAACCTACTTCCTTTTATGTGCAAAAATTCATATAAATTGCTATATATAATAAATTTTATTCATAAATTTTATACCAAAATAATATTAAGTGATTCAAACATCTTAGATCCTCATTAGTCCTATTTTTGAGTATTCATAAAACTTTAGTACTTACTCTGACCACCAGCTGGTTATAGTTATTCAATATCGGTATTTAATGTGATACCCAGTGTTAACAAAAAATGGCTACAGTTGTTGAATTTCAGCAAAGAATTTGTATCTGAAATCTTTGATAAAACGAATGCAATAATGAATTAGAAAATTAGTTAATTGTTATGTGTATATATCTATATATGTGTTTTTTATTTCATTGATGGAATTCATACACTCTGATAAATTTAAAAAACCAATTATAAATAACGTTATTCCAATTTATTATAGCATTCGTTTTATCAAAGATGCCCATTATTTACCGATATTCAACAGCTATAACCATCTCTTGGTATATCCAGTAATCACATTAAATATCAACATTGAACATTTTAGTTTTTTAGAACAGGTAACTGGTGGTCAGGGTAACTACCAAATTATTTTTGAATACTCGAAAATTGGACTTATGATCTTCTATGGGTGCGTTTTTTGATAATATTAACACATAATAACTTTTTTACGAGATGAGGTCTTAAATTTTCTGTATATAAATAAAAGAAACGAAAAATTTGACGTAAAATTAATGAGTAAAATTATTTAAATAATTCAAATAAATTGCTATAAATATGAAATAAATTTTTTTTTTCATAAAATTAAAAATGCATTAAATAATAAATAAATCATTGACAACGATAAAAAAATTATTGAATGATGATTATTAGAAATACATGATGGGAGGCTTGGCATGGCTCATATGAATTATATGTGTGTGTACGAACAGAATACCACATGCAGTGTGTGGTATTGTGGTATAGTGACCATCATAATATATAATAGGATTCATAGGATGATACAAATATAGACGACTATAGTAGTAGATTAACATACAACAATAGGCTTTGATGGCTGTGTACTGCTGCTCTGGCTCTGCTCTGATCTGATCTGGAACATAATCAAATATCAAAATGTATGATTATTATTAAATAGTCATTTAAAAAATTTTAAATGGTTTGGAAGAGAATTATCTATTGTGTTTTTACGGTTCCGTATAAGTATGGTTACCTATTTGTACCATTCATAGTATGTGTAAGAGGGACTTCTTAATCGATGCGCCACGAGTAGTTGGAATTTGTAATTTCACATTCTAGAAAATACCTATAGTTATTTATTCAATTTTTTTGCCTATAAATAGTATACCAAATGCCAAATAAAATAAATTAGACTAAAATAAAAAAAAAAAATCTTTAAAACAAGTGAAAATAACAACTAAAATGGTTAATTATTTTGATACGCGACATATGATTGAATTTCATTGTTTAGAGTATTTTTAATTAGCATTCATAAAATACTATAAACATCCAGTCTATACAGAGAGCTCAAACATACAACGAAAAATTGTTTCAAACAAAGGTTGTTTTTTTAAAAAACTAAACATTTTTTGTATTTAAATTTTTCTTCTATATCTTGTAGTTTAAAAGTTGGGTCATAGAATCCATTGGATCCAATGAACCGATTTGATCATTCACGAATATTTTATCTCACTTTCTAGATGTAACCAAAATTTCCGGTTTTGCTCATTAACGAACTTAAACGCACTTTTTATGTTTAGAATACCTCACGAAAATTTCAGCTCACTGAGTCCGCAGAAAGATTTCTTTTTGAATTCTTTCAGACTTGGATATTTGCAGGGTAAGAAACGAATTTATTTTAGTAGTCAGAGAAAAGAATTTTTAAATAATCCTTCTTTATGAAGTCTTAATGTGTTCCATAAGTGGCGCATTCGACGTCTTAATGACTTCTTAAAGGGTTCTTTTTGAAGATAATTCTGACATCCAAATCATAAATAAGAATTCTTTAGGAATTCATATGAATATTTACATAATTTGTCATGTAATTGTAATTATTGGGTTGAAAATTATAAGAATGATCGTGGAAATTTGCTTTAGTACAATTGTTTTAAATTGCACCTATAAATAATTATTTATTTAAATTTGTTAATATTTTAAGAAATTTCAAATGTTAAATCAGAAATTTAAGAAATGTTAAATCATTTGCACACCATTCACAGACTTATGTATCATTTGATTGATATCCAAGTCAAAGACTCATTAGATGCGTAATTATTTAGTCAAAACGAAAAGTTATCATAACAAAAAGTGTTTGAAACATTAAAACAGAATCCATAAAAGCATGATATTGATACACATTTGATTGATTTTAAATTTGTATTAATCAAAAATTTTATTTGTTTTAAAAAAACGAATAAATTTGTGTAAATAATAAATTGACTATCAATGAACTTATAATTGTAATGATATTTAAAAATATTTTTGAAAAATTTCAATAAATTATGTAGTTTGTTGATTGTCAGATTAAACTTTTCATATAAAATTTTAAATTAAAAACTGATAAACAAATAATTTCCTTGTGACCAATTACATACCTTTCGAATTCAACGCCAATGAATCAATTTTTTTCTAAGTCAATTATTTTTTTAAATATTTAATTTAAAATTATTTATACATTTGCCAATTTTACTCCACTTTATAGGTAATAAAAAGATCTATAACTTTTGTATTTACACTTTTTTCACATAACCTCAAAAGTTATGTGAAAAATTGAAATAACCAAGTTTTTGATTTTTTATTTCTATCTTTTACAAACAAATAAATTTTTTTTTTGAGATTTAGTGCCAATTTATCTGTTTTTGGTTTTTTTTTTTTTTTTAAATATAAAATATTTATTTTTCACCTGATTTTGTATAAATATCGAAAAAGCATCCAAATTTTTAATCGACAAATTTTTGAGGTTATGTGAAAAAAGTGTTAATAACACAAAGTAACATTTTCCTTAACCTACTATAATTTTTTTTCACTTTAAGACTTCTACCCTGGTCTATTAATGTATTTAGTTAATGTTAATAATTACTAAGTGTTAAACATTGATACTCAATCATATGTCAGATATATAAACAATTAAAACTGTTGTTATCTTGACTTGTTGCATTAAAAGTTATTCAGTATAATGTGTCTTTAAAAGATGAACAAAGTAAATGGTGGGAGCGCAATTAAATTGTACAGCATATCAATTATTCAATGTATTATACATTTATTTGCTCTTCCACCAAAGTGTTTAGTTTTAAAAAAACGAAATTAAAATCGCAATTACAAATTGTTCAATTATCGTGGGCCTCGATAGCAATAATCTAAAAAGTTTTAGGATTTTTTACGTTTAAATAATTTTTCTATTCAGTTTTCCAAATAGCTAGATTGAAAATGGTAGAAACCTTATTTAAAAAGAGACGAGAGAACTTTTTACTTAGATAACCAAGAAATATACGATAGCCGATGTGAGACGATAAGGAAAAATCCGATTAAATTAAATTTTTAATACCATCGCCTCCCTTTGGAGAATAGCTCCAAAAATATCTCTTTTTTTTCTATAAAAGCTAGGAACATGCGGTTTTTTACATTCAATATGAAATGGTGAGGGGAAATAAAAATAATATTTTTAAAGTCATTCCATTTCTTTGGGGAAAGCTCCAAATTATTATATTCTTTTGTATCCAAGCTAGGAAAAAAGTGTAAATAATAATTTTTAATTTCTCTACAGGCTCTACTAATAAAGACAATATGTAATGTAATATACATTGTATTTTTTTTTTCAATTTTCGCTTAAAAAATAATTATCCAAATGTTATGAAGTTTAGTATGTACAATCTTGACATGATGACGGAGGGCAAGTTGAAATTATCTTGACATGATAATTTTTTCATTTATATATGGACGAAAATTGATAAAAATATAATGTATATTACATTACAGATTGCCTTTATTAATAGAGCCTGTAGAGGCCTCTATCTAAAACCCTTACCCACTTAATTGTCTTTTCGAATAAAATTATTATTTATGAGTTTATGATAACATTATATATTATAAGTACAATAATTTATTAAATATATTTCCAAGAATTAAATAAAGTTGATTTAGTTATTTAGTTAGCTAGTTACATTAAATATGTATGTTTAATTAACAACACATTAATTAAATCATTAATTACATTATGAAATTGGTTTGTTAATTAATGAGTATTGTGTATATGTAAACAACATCTACCGATGCAACATACGTATGAAGCAGTAAGCATACATAATAAGTTTATATGCAATACATATTTGCATATTTGAGTAACCAAGAGTAAGCATACTTTTAGTAAGCCAGTGAGTGATAGGATAATTTGTTAATTATTGTGTAGGGACCAGTCGTTTACCAGTCCAATCTCTGAAAACTTGAGTAAATATATAGAAGTGTTTTTTTTAAATATTTTAATACTATTTTATCAGTTTGCTACTATGAATAAAATGGAAATAAACGTATTTGAAAAAAATCTGCCGTGACGCGTCACAGCATTTTCTATTTTATACACTTAGTGTGTACATTATTATATGATTAATTAAAAATATTAAGTTGAATTTCCTCATAGAAATATTTCATATAAAAGTTATCGAACTTACTGAGTTCCATACCCAGTTTGAAGAAAATAATTTGAGCCATTTTCGAGAAAAACGTAAAAAATCGAAAAATTACTAGAATAAAGTGGCATACGACATTTGGTAAATGTTTGAACTATTTTTAATCATTAACATTAAAAAAGTATACTAAATATGGAGTCCATATAGTTATTAGTTTTTTTTATAAATATAATAATATGTATAATAATATAGACTTTATTAGTTAAATAATATGAGATGAAATTATGCTAAATCTAAACAGTTTATGAAAAAAGATTTTTTCGATTACAATAACAAAAAATATATATTTGTCAATTTGAACCTTGTGGATGTAATAGAAAATTTTACAGGCTTTGGAAAAGAAAACGGCTGATTTTTCAACATTTTTGAAGCGGTAAAAATTACTGCTGTTATCATCATGAATTCACACAGAAATATTTCAGATACTGATTATCGCGAAAAAATCAATGCATAACCACTGTTTTAGAATCGGTGTAAAATCTCGATATCCAAATATTGACAGGATTTCAATATACTTCCTCTTAAACTTAAATGATTCGAGAACACAATTGGTGATTCAGATATATTGAAAATGAAGTGATTAATGAATTTAATAATTTATTGTGAAGTAATATATAAAAAGTTTCAAAAAGGTTAATTATATATAGATCGTATCTAGAAGTGTTTAGAACAGTTTTTTTATACAGATTTCAGGTGATAGATGATTGTTATTTTAATTTGGAGCATGTTAATAGTTGACAAGGATTTGATGTAGGTAAAATGTAAAAATTTGTTCGTAATTCAGATTTATTAAAGTTTAATAATGAGTTAATACGTAAGTTATTAATGTTAAGTACATTATCTATTATCAAATATACATGCAGTGCCTATAGATTAACAACAAAGATACGCCAAGTCTGAATTGAGGAAATTAAAACCATTAAAATAAAAAGGATGAGCCATCAAATTCGTTGAATTTCATTTTAAATTAATAAAAGTAAATAAAGGCTCAGTTGGTGAATATTGGACAATACGAAAACATTTGACCCGAACCCACAAAAAAATAGGTAACAATTTTCTGCCGTGTTCAAAAGTTATAGGGGTATTTGCTTGCAAAAATGGCCAAATTTCTCAACAAAAACTGCTTTATATTAACTATAGAATATATTACATACATATATTTTATTAAACAAGGAATGTTTTACTAGCGTGCTACGTCACACATTCCATGTGACACACATTACTACAAAAACATCGTTTTTATCTTGTTTTGAAAATTGAAACTTTAACATTGATTTTCATTAGTAATAATATAGATTTCCCGGAAATATCAATGTTTTGTGCTAATAATGTAATAAATAATTATTTAAAATGATTTTCAAAAATTAGTCAAATAGCCAATTTAATGAAAAATTTAAAATTTTCACAATATTAACAAATTTAAAATTTACACAATTAGCCCGAATTCACCAAAAGAATCGAGGTTGGGCATTTTTAAAAGTTACCTCAGTTTTTGTTGAGAAATTTGGCAATGTTTTCAAGTAAATAACCCTATAACTTCTAAATGGGATAGAACGTTAGCAATTTTTTTTTGAGGATCTGTCTTTAATAGATTCTTATGTAAAATTCCTGAATAATTTGATTTCATAAGGTCAAGATACGTAATTTTTAATTTGTTTAGAATCCCACAGTGCGACTCCATAAATTTTTCAATTAAATTCGGATTTACCATGAATTGTTCGTGTTTTGTTCCACAATCAATAAACAAGTTATGTAATGAATGTAAATTTAGTATAAATTGTAAGACAATTTGTATTTGATAATAATTTGTTTTGTAAAGATTGAAATATACAAGCAATTATCGAACAATTTATATAATAACCAATCAAATTCCCAGTATTAATTTTAAAGTTATGCTATTAGTAGAAATTTATTAAAACATAACTTTCGTCATAATTCTAATATCAAATTGATAAGATTATAATTAAACTAACTTTACCCGCGACATCGTCGAATAGAAATTTTGTTCAACTGATATTCATCATCATCATCAATGGCTCGAAGAGTGGGCTCTTGTTTTCATCAGAAGTCTATTCCATGCTGCTCTGTCAGACGCAACAGTGGGCCAATGTCTGACGTTTAAGATGTTTAGAAGTTAGTGTTTATGTTGTCTTTCCAGCAGAGTTTAGGCCATCCTCTTGGTCTTATTCCAAATGAATTAGTAAATACTAAATATTCTGTATATTTATTGTTGAAATATTTCACATAAAGATTGGAGCCCTCTCCCGCTATTGTGTGTAGAAGGTGGGCTGGGAAGTCATTCCCATTTGTGCCTGACAAATTAGTTTTGCCTAGATTATAACTTTATATTAAATCTTTATCCAATCGTAATATTTTATTAAAGATACGTAAGTATTTAAGAAATGAAAATTATTTTTGTGTGATGCTCGAACAAAATAAATCTCTAGTTGTATTGAGCCTAGGAAAAACCTTGGAAACGTGAACAGAAATTGGATAGGGTCTTGTGAATATCACGTTTAAGGACAGATTTTCAATATATACAACGGAGAAATTTAATTTCAAAAATCTAAGAAAATTTTTATTGGTTTTACAAGCATAAAATTTTTATTATAATATTTATTATTTTAAATTCGAATGAATCGGCTGAAATTTATCGTGGGTCGTTAGTAGATAAAATAAACTTTGATATGTTTAACAACTTTTGTTGTATTAAGACATTGTTATAATACAGAAGTAGAATGGACATTACCACCTCAATAAACAGACGTATGTAACGTTTATCAAAGTTATTATACTATTAGGAAAGATGATAAAAATTTTGAGGAAGCATGGCAATTTATTTAAATCATCTTTAGGAATGGTCCACATGTTTTTTGGTGAAAATTTAAAATCGAAATGTTGAAATGACTTCTATTTCAAAACGTACATTATAACTTGTAGTAAAAGAAAATAATATTTATAATTGAAAACATAAAGTTTTCAGTACACAAAGGTGTATTATTATGCTTTTAAATAACAAACAATTGTTTATTTTCCCATATATAATAATGGTCGATAAATAATGTTGTTTTCAAAGTCATTATAACTGATTTCATGATATTTAATATTTGAACTGAAAAAGAACATATTTTTGACCATCATTAAGTACTATCAAATATTAATAATACTTATTGGTAAATTATTATTACGTTCTTTACAATATGTTTTTATTTATTCTTAATAAAATATATAAATTTATTTTTTATGGTTTTGTAATAAATAAAAAAATAATATTAATAACAATAATAGTACTTATTTACGTAGTGTTGGAACGATATTCATATATACAATATAGTACTGATATTCGTATTCGCAAAAAATTAATTGACGAATATTTTATCAATGAAAAGAGTAAGATTAATCATAGTTACACTCGAAAAAAAAAAATGCATCTTCCTTGATTACATAGTTGGTATTTTAAAGGATTTTCCAAAATACGTTGGATGGAGTGTAAAAACAAAGTTTTCCAATATTCTCTCATCAATTCACCTCGATTGCAAAAACAATATTTTCTTACCCTGCATTGATATATAGAAAAATAATGGACTAATTGAATTAAGTTGAAAGCAGGACAATCCCATCCGGAAATTGAAAAAGACATACATGTTTCTGATGGATAATAATCGCTTCATATACGTAACATACACAATTCGAAAACTTCCTCGATTACAGCGTTGAATAGTTGAGGTGATAATAGATCTAGTTTGATACCTCCGTCATTATTAAAGAGAAAAACACTTAATTAGACCTATCGCATGCATATTGCGGCGTGAGTGGTCACGCGACATGCCGCGCCGTGTTGGGGGACGCAGTGATTTCGCACAGTAGATACATGTTTTTGTTTATTTTGTGTTTTGTTTTTGTTTATTGGTTTTTTTATTTATTGGAAAACTCGTGAAGCCTGCGACGCGCGGCGGTAGAAACTGTGCATAGCGCGCTGTGCCACTCATTTGTCGCAAGTCGCTATTTGCGCTACGTAACATCGTATCGTCAATTTTTGCTGACCCATTCATTTGTGTATGTTACAAAAATCCCGCTGTCCCATACACACCGAGATATGCACCAAGCCTTATTGATGGATAATTTCATCCTGATTATTTTGCAAACTCACTATATTTGTATATATTTTTATTTGGTTTTGCTGCGTTGCCATTATGATATGAAATAAATAAATCACCTGAAATTACCAGAAAAATATTATATTTATGATAATTTTTACATTATATATATATGTATATATAATACTACTATATATATATATATATATATATATTTGTATATATATATATATATATATATATATATATATATATATATATATATATATATATATATATATATATATATAACAATATGGTCTGTATAAGCAGATATATATATACGTATATATTAAGGCACATGCGCGACACCGGATTTTTCCCGGACAATCCTGGAGTAGTAGCGCGTTACCCGTATACAAGTTGTCAACAGTATTTGTTGAGAGTCGATTACGAAACGACTTCATAGTGGTGTATATTTTCGTTATAAAACGGTATTAACTATATGTACAGCTATATATTATATAACCTATATACCTACATATATTATATAAATCTATATATATATACAATTTTTATTCGTTACATAATAACGATATTTTATACGATGTATACATTCTGAACGTGAACAAAAAAATGTGTGTTTAAGTTTTTCGAAACAGTTTTTTATGTGTTGATTATTTTGGATCAAAGTGATCGTTTGTTTTTTTTTTTTGTGTGTGAAAATTTTCGAAAATTTTTTTGGCGATTTAATAAAGAAAAGTTTTCTTATTGTTGTTGTGTGATTTGTGAATTGTACAGAAAGTGATTTACGTAAAAAGTGCTTGTTGCTTGCTGATCAACGAATTATATCGAATTTTTTTTAGGTAATTTAATACTTTTACAAATGTTTTAAATTTAATAGCGATTTGATTGATATTCATGAATCAACAGGAATTGTGTTCACCATGATTAAAATTATTTACCACATGTGTATATGTGATATATGTGCCGGGTGGATATTGTTTTAAGGTATAGGGAATAGAGAATGATTAAAGCTCTTTAGTTAGAGCTTAATTTTATTGCTGTAACTTAACTCATTAATGAATTTTTACACTAAAACACAAATATTGAATTACCCATCAGGGATGTTATGGATATAAAATTTCAAACACGGATAAGGATTTTGATATTGGAATAATATTATACCGGTTTCCAATACGATTACGGATATGAAAATATTTCAGATTATCCGTTAGTTTCGGGGAGTTTATATGAAATTTTTAAGGAATTGTGTAAAAATAAAAAAATACAAATAGGTAAGGATTTGGCTTTTTTCTATTTTCTGGGTTATTATTTGGCACTAAATTCAATAATTTATACGTTTTATCTAATATTTAAAAATATATCATAACATTTAGACATTAGATTCTGCCCCTATCTAAATTCGATTACGGTTACTGAAATATTTTTATTTCGAATATCCGATAGTTTCGGTTATGGATATGGAGCTCCATAACATCCCTGAAATACATACATGGAACTTAATCATAGGCTTGCTAAAAAGAAACATTATTTCTTGCAGTTTTTGTAATATTTTGCTAGAATATTATAGAAATTATCATATTAGGCTGGATGCTCATTGACATATCGTATCAATTATAAATATACTTCTAAAATTTTTTATATTTTGGATTTTTGCATTTGTTTCAAAATGATCTTCTTATAACAATAACCACAAATAGAGACCCGAAAAAACGGTCCTTTTTACGTGGTTTTAGATTTATAAACGATATGATATGATTATAGGCATCTAGACTGTTTGTGAAATGTTTTGGTAGAATCTTCCAAAAATTGTTAATATCAAATCATATTCTAAATAATTCGGTTAGAAAATAATTCAATCAATTATCTGCAATGACATTTTTTCTCTTCAGTTTTCGAATTCGTATAACCACGTTCGTAGATCGAATAATAGATTCTTAAATGCTAGATAGCATAAAAAAATTGTAACAAAATTCTTGAAAAATGATCAGTTACTTTTTACGTAAAGTTTTATGTGGTAGAATTCTGAAATTTTATGAAAATTACATATTCTATATCCCTACGAATACTCTTTATTCGAGGGTGTAGGAATATTTTGAGAGCTAAATATTTTACTTTCTTTCAGTATATCTCTTAAAAATGTTTATATTTTAATTCAATCGTAGGACGTGCTGAAAATAAATATAATTGTTGCAAATCGATATAAATAATCGAAATATTATTATATTTGACTTGTATCTTATGGTTGACTTTGATTTGTATTAGTTTGAATTATATCAATGTAACGGAAACTTACAAATCCATTTTCACTCAGTTCCAGAGTCTGTATACTGGGAAATTATGAAATTGAATATAGACTTGTTGGCAGTACAATATTATGGGATCGTTTACTTGATGTCATGACAGAATTCGATCGATTCAAAACAGATATTTGGGCCTAAATATCTATTTGACTATTTGACTATTAACTATTTGACTACTTAGACTGGAAGTTGTGGGTTCGTATGCAGGCGGCGGCTGTTTGATCAATTATAATTAATTGATCACACTATCGTCACTTGGATAAGAACGAAATAACCGGCTCCAACAATATCATAAAAAATTAATTGTCACCTTGTACTAGAAACCATCTTTATTAGGTGATAGACTAAAGGGGTTATAGGGGAACAACAAGCCTAGGTACAAAGGAAGCGGCAGTGGTTCGCTTCTTTATATACTCTAAAAATTTTGACATTTCAATATTCGTTGATATTTTGAAAATGTTTAGATTGTACTTAGTGTAATATTTGAAAACTAAGAAAATTTAAATGTGGAAAATTCAATATAATAACTTAAAAACAATATTTATAAAAATCAATTTGTCCTAAAATCAATGAAAAAAAAATTCTCTGTCAAATAAAATTTGATGCATTTTTTTAAACCAAAATCTGGAAAATTTGATTAATAAACGAATCAAAATATTCATATAGAAAAACATTCTCACATTAAGCATAATTAAACCACCAATAAATTTCTGGAGATGTGTTTTTTCATTCACAAGTTTTCACAAGCTCCGATGCTATTAGTTAAAAATTATTTAGATAAATTTCAAGCTCTTTGACCGATCAGATATTTACAGAGAACAGAAATCTCATTTTCTAAATTTCTCCTTATATCAGCAGCAGTAACAATCAAAATAAAATTATTATAGAATGAATTTTTTATATTTGAAATATTTTTTATGTGAAGAATGGCTATTAGCCCGAGAGCTAATCATTTAATATATGGATCCGATACTAATTTTTGATATGCAGGTCTATACCTCTGAAAATTGTCGTACCTTACCAGAATGCACATAACTTTCGGTTGACGCTTACATGATTAATGAACCAAAACCTTTGCCCAGCTTTACTTGTCCGCTACTATGTCTCAGCTTCTATATTAAAGAAAATCTTCTATGAACGTAGATACATGATATAGGGAAAATAACGCTGATCGACCCTAAACACTTTTATGTAAATATACATTCGTTGAAACCTTTCATTTGTCAAGGCTGGTTCAGTGGTCAAGTGAATTAAGGTACTAATAGCTTTACCCATTTGATTACTCCGAATGGACTTTATTATAATATAAAAAAGGGGCGATTGGTTGATCACACTGTAGTCGCTTGGATAGGAATGAAGTAACCGGTTCCACCAACAACATAATAGCAATATAAACAATATATTGTTACCTTGTACTAGTAGGCATTTTTGCTGTGATGGAGTGTTCTAAAAGATGGTATAGAGGACCAAAAGATCTAGATACAAGAGATGTGGTTTGTGGGTCTCCTCTTAATATAATCTAATATACTCTAAGAGAGCGCTGGGAACAACCAATCGGAAATAGCATGCATACTATCAATTTGGACAATTATGACAGAGAAGAGCAGGGAGCGAACATTTAACTTAATTTTAAACTCTCATTGAAATTTTCTCGACTCAAAGTTAGATATGTCCTGTTCTGATGAAAGTTAATTTTGGTATAAGAACACACAGTGATCTTTCATTTGAGCTATTACTGAAATTGGATGAGTTGGAGATAGTTGAGAGCACAACACAAAGTCATCATCTTTTTTTGTGTGATTTGAATCATTAATAGTAGAAGGTTTGTTTGGAAAATGCCACAGCTGTTTAGAATTTAAGATTCAAATTTTATTTATTAAATTATCATTAACAATAAATGATGCGGAGTAGAGCACGGGTCCACTAGTATAATATTAATGGGATTATATCATATTCGTATATGTGGCCGATTTGAATACGAGAAAATCAAGCTCGCAATTACGAGTGTCACTTCCCACGCTAAGCATGTAAAACTTGCTGTCTTCCCAACTATTTTCTACTCTATCACAAAAAGCTCTGGAAATAACATGTATACAGTCAATTTGAACAATTATAAAGATATTTTCATTTAGGTCTAGAGTAATACCACTTATTTAATCGATCGGCTGTCGGACTATGTAGTATATGGTTTCCATATATATATATATATATATATATATGTGTGTGTGTGTGTAAATTATATGAGATGGTTGCGATGTCTTCAGAAGATATGGTTCATTTATTTTTATCTATTTTTTGCCATCCCATATTTTTTTTTAACTCGAATTCAATTTAATATGTATAGACCTCTAACATGACATAAATATTGACGATATAAATTTGGGATTAATTTTTTCATGTATACGAGTAAAAATCTTAAAATTTTACTATGTGTAATTGGATTATTGTGTGTAAAAAAAATGTTTCTTTTCTTTCCATTTTTTTTTGTTTTTTTTTTCAATATGATATTTTGATGATGTCATGATCTTTTTCTTTTATTCTTTTATTTTATACGATCGTTGTCGTCATCAAATGAATAAATCTGTGAATGTTTTTATCATTTAATGTGTTGGTATTTGAAAGAGAGGAAGAGAGAGAACTTTAGTTTATATTATTATAATGTTAAGCTTATTTTAAGGGTTGTTTTCACACTGATTACGTACTTTGTATATACTGGGGACTGTTGGTAGTGAATTAAAAGTGGATTTAGTGTGCCGAATCTAATTATTTCAAAACATTTGGATAAACAACTAGAGTTTTTATTATAATGAATTTTGGAAAAAGTAGTTATTAGAACTAGTAGACCCGTGTACGACTTAGCAATTATAATTGAATAGCTTCAATTTGTATCTTAAATTCGAACTAACTGTGACATTTTCAAAACAGATCTGATATTATTAATCGTTCAAATCGCACAAAAAAAGGTGGTTATAAATTTTTTATTCAAAAAAATTTCAATTATTTAATAATACTTAAGTCATTATAAAAAGCAAGAAGATAAATATAAGAATACGAAAATTGGAAGAGTAGTTACGAAATCGAATTTCGGTTCTGCGAACTTGTAACGTTTACATTTCAGATATAGTGGAACTTTTCACTTTTAACAATGGAAAGTCTTAAAGAAAAAAAGGTTTGTAGGGATTGATAGTTGTGTAAAAACAATAAAACAAGACTTTAATTATATATGTTGGCCCATTCTATATGTCTATCAGTATAGCTGTAACTTGTAATATAAATATACTTATTCTATGATAGAACTTTACTAAGCTTAAACTTAAGGTTTAGTTGAATATTATTATTATTTAAATTGTAGTAAGAAGAATTAAAATTTTGTAAATTATTTATACATACATATTCAATGTTTTGTTGTTGAAAGTTTTATTGAAACAAAAAATCCACTTTTAAGCCTTTTTGATACCCTTAAAATAATAAGTGAATATGTTTTGTCAATACTTAATGTTTGATATGTTATTTTGTTGAGGATTAAATACGCAGGAAAAAGTTCAGTGTTATATGTAAATGCTAGTTGTAAATCTTAACATTACGTTAAAAATTTTATACAAATTCACTGCCAATAATGGGCACAAAACTACTATGTAATACGAGTAAGGCACTTGTTAATCAATTGATGCGACACAAGTAGCTACAATTTTTATATAATATTCGTAGTCAAGAAAATATAATTATTTATTCAATTGTTTGCATATAAATTATATAGCAAATATCAAACAAAAATTACTGTATAATTACAAAAAATGATATTAAGTTGAGTAGAAAATTGTAAGAATGACTAAAGAAATTGCATTAGTAATTATTTTCAATTGCAATTATAAATAATTATTCATTTAAATTTGGTTTAACTTTTGAGAAATTTCCTATGTGCAATCAAATACTCTTGATGAAATCACTTGATGGATAAAGTTGTTTTTTTGTACACATAATAACGAAAGCAAACAGTTTGGCGCATTCCGCTTATACCCTGTTCCGAGGCAACTTTAGGATGTAAAAAATGTTGATTTCAACAACAACCAATTTTAATTTTATTTTCCTAATAAGAAAAGGGTATCACCGAGAGTGAGGTTAATGAAACAACTAATTAATTATTGAATAAAATATTGGTTAATTCATGAGTAAAAAAATATAATAAACTAAGTATATTCAGAAAAACAAAATCTTGACTTTTTATAACTATTTGAACACATTAATTACCCGATTGTTATATTGTGCTGAGTTGTTTATCAGAATAAATTTTATTATAAATCTAAAATATCCATTTTAAACTAAAAAAAAATATGAAATACATATTATATCAGCGTGAAAGATTCAAGTACGTACAATAATAAGAACATAAACTGATACCTGAACATTGAATAACATAAAAGGTATATATAGTATTTACTCACCTATTTAAATAACAGCAAACTGTGAATCAATTCAAACAACTACAACAGGACAACATATCCTTTTAAATGACAGACATTTCCCAGTATTCCCAATCCCCATACAAGTTGTGACTAGTTGTAAACATAAATATCCACATAATAAATAACCGCATTAAATAATTCAGCTTTATGTATATTAACATATAGTTAGTTTAAATATTATCTAAATTGAGAATTTTTAGATAAAATATAAAGAAAAAATATATTCGCGAAAGTGAAATAAGGAAAAATTGTTTTCACAGAACATTTATTTAATTTCTGTTATATATATATATATATATATATATATATATATATATATATATATATATGTATATATATATATATATATATATATATATATATATATATATATATATATATATATATATATATTTGTAGAAATTTCTTAATGATGTATCATTTTATATTAAAAATTGATCATTATTTATGAAAACTTAAAA
This sequence comes from Chrysopa pallens, assembly GCA_020423425.1. Lineage (NCBI taxonomy): Eukaryota > Metazoa > Arthropoda > Insecta > Neuroptera > Chrysopidae > Chrysopa > Chrysopa pallens. The sequence continues at coordinate 18,296,698 of CM035594.1, forward strand.
GTAATAAAGTTTCTTACATTATTGTAAGAATGCAAAAACACTACAATTCACTAAAATACTGCGACCCTCGAAAACGTATTCTTTTCGGGATTACACTCATTACTCAACCTCAAGAGTAAATTGGTCAAACGTTTTAAGCATCAAAGCAAATAATGTATTCGCCCCCACGTACTCATGTGCATAGCCCCCATCTGTAACTAACTTTGCATCACGAAAATGCAGAAATTCCAAAACCGTTGCCTTCGAGTGATCTCGAAAAACCCCATAAGAATTAATTTCGAAACTTCTGTGTTGACACTCAAATAATAATTGAGTTAACACTGATTTGGTGTTATCATTTCAATTATAAATCAAAATTTCTGTTAAAAATTACATATTTCTTTGTGTTGATAATCAACATTAAATTTTGTGTGAACTGTTTTTAAATTATGGTAATTTGACACAAAATTTTTTATGGTGAAAGAAGATATACGGAATCGAATCAATAAAGTTTATCAAAATAGGACAAACTATTATTAAAAAGTGCATATAAGTATTAAAGTGATCGTGCTCGACTTGTAATCTGATCGAAATGCATGTTGGTACCAACATGATAATTTCTATATATATATTTATATGTTTATAGATAGATAATGTTCATTAGATATTACTAAAATTTGGTTGTTATCATTGGTAACATGCAAAGCTTAGTACCTCCATTATATTGGATTATTTGAAGTTAATAATTGGAACAGTCATTTATTCTTTATTTCTGAGAGCTTTATTATTTTAAAAGTATATTTTGTATACATATAATTATAATTAACCGACATCCATTTGAACTATATGTGTCTGTATTTAAAAAAAATTGAATGTCCGCAAAAATATTTGTGATGAAAGAAACTCATAAAAAACCGACGAAAAGGTCAAAATTTTTAGTTCGCAATTTATGGATTTTCTAGAATAATTGAGGCCTAAAAATGCAAAAAAAATTTTACGATCGGTCGACTAGTTTTTGATATATTACATGAAATACTTCCGTTAAATCGGCCTCTGGATTATTTTTTTAGTTGTATCTCAAAAACGACACAACCAATCAATAAAATCTGCGGGGTAAAAATGACCCTAAAAACATATATTTCGTCCAAATCGAGAGCAAAAAAATTTTTCGATTTGCTCAATTTTTTCAAAGGACCCTTTAAAAAAAATTTAGAAAATTCTAAAAAAATTTTTTCTGCTCGATTTCGTTAAAAAAACTTATAAGAGGAATTTGACCTATAGACTTCAAAAATAACATCTATTTAACAATTGGATGCGTAGTTTTTGAGATATCATCAAGAATTTGATACAGACGTCGATTTGACGGATGTATTTTATACAATATGTCATAAAATAGACGACCAATCTTAAAATAAATATTATTTTTGAATTTCTTTGATCTTAATTATCCTAGAAAATCCATAAACAGCGATAAAAACTTTGAACTTTTCGGCGGTTTTTTTAGCTTTCTTAAACAATTACAAAAACACATCAAAATAACAAAAGCATGTTTTTCGCCAAAATTCACAATTTAAGGCCTAATAAAGATTCAAGATATAATAAATCTTGTTACATTGTCATAAAGCATAAGGGAAAACTTATTTAGTGTAGTTTATGATTGGCAAGCTTTTATTAAAAGCATATAAATGTAGCATTACAATGTTTAAAAACCATTAGTTCGTCCACAATTTATTTCTTCAGCTAAAATGCACTACTTATAAAATCAACTTCTATACTAAGCTTAGATAATCTTAGAATTGATATGTCACAACTACTTTTCAAGCATTAAAGTAGCTATAGATTTGCCTTTGAACTATAAGGTTGAAATTCTTTTTATTACGAAACATATTGTAATTTATATCATTACTAGAATAACTCATCTAACTCATCGTACACGGTGAATTTTTACTCGTTACTTAGTAAGTGAGTGTTATTAAGTCACAAAATATAATGTCTTAAATCAGGCCGATATTACTTGACACAAAAATCTCCTACACTCAGCTCTTGTAGCAAGAAAAAAGAATTCAATCCTAATTCTATATAAAAAATGCATAGGTGTTTTTAGGTGTTTTAAATTTTCAGTGCTTCCAAATAAAAACTACTGTAAGATTTATTTTTTCAAAATTTTCTTTGTCCACAACTTGCTCTGTTTAAGGATGTTTGGCAGAAACAAGTGGCGGAAAAAGTGTATGGAATGAACTCATTATTTCAAATGATGCGATTATAGTTACACAAAAATATAAAAAAACTCTAATAAAAGGTTCCAAATGGGTCCCTCAGTTCATGAAAATAAAACTTAATTTGTATCAGTAGTAAAAATCTATAAATAAAAAAAATGATGAAAAATTGAATGTCCGCGTCGTGATCACCTCCATCTCATCTAATTTAATTGTTTAATAGCTCAAATGAAAGGTCTTGAGTTACTTCAGTTTGCTTAAAACGAAACCTCTATATTCATTCGACGTTGTCATTCAGAATGTGATATAATAACTCGAATCGCACTTTGATTAACTAAAGTTTTACAAGTATTTTGACTATTTTCCCGTTAAATAATTCAATCTATATATTAAAAAAATTAATGAAAACTGTTTCAGTTGAGGTATTAAACAGTCAAATGAATATGACAGAGAAAAGCAGGGCGCGAACATTCAACTTGATTTTAAACTCTCTATGAAATTTTCTCGACTCAAAGTTAGATATGTCCTGTTCTGATGAAAGTTCATTTTGGTATAAGAACACACAGTGACCATTCATTTGAGCTATTACTGAAATTGGATGAGTTGGAGATTGTTGAGAGCACAACACAAAGTCATCCTCTTTTTTTGTGTGATTTGAATCATTAAAAGTAGAAGGTGTGTTTGGGGAAAATGCCACAGCTGTTTAGAATTTAAGATTCAAATTTGATCTATTAAATTATCATTAACAATTAATGATGAGGAGTAGAGCACGGGTCCACTAGTATAATATTAATGGGATTATATAATATTCGTATATGTGGCCGATTTGAATATGAGAAAATCAAGCTCAAAGTTCGCAATTACGAGTGTCACTTCCCACGCTAAGCATGTAAAACTTGCTGGTCTCCCAACTATTTTCTACTCTATCACAAAAAGCTCTTGAAATAATTGGAAAAAAAAGTACCACGTTGTTTTGTTCTCGAGATATGAAAATTAAAAATATTAATTTTTATATTAATCTTACATCGTCTTCATTTATAACATTATTAGATGCTAATAACATTTATAACATTGTGAAAACATTTATTACATACTAAATACTTTGATTATACTAAACTAGTTGATTTCATGTTGACACTACCCCATTTTTTGGTTCACCCTTTGAAATTAATTCTAGTTTTTTTTAAAAACTTGTATGTCAAAATAAATATTTGATTTGACTAAAAAATATACAATTAAAAATAATTTTTTGATAATTGTAATAGTTAAAAAATAAATTACAAATTTACACCATTCTAAATAGCGTATAGCGTATAATGTATATATTATGAACGTGCACAGAACATACTTTTTAATTAATTTTCTATTCTATAAACAATTTTATAAATTACAATTTTACATATTTAAAAATAATTTTTATAAACAAATAAAATGTATTTTATTTATATAAATTAAATATGATTTCCATTGTATATATTCTATGTAGTTTATATCTGATAAATTTTAAATTACTATTATACAGTGTATGTATAATTATTTGTTTTTGTGTTACTATTTATATTCATAATAGTCTATTTGAAATGGTCTTGGAGTTAGGAACAATTACGTTTGTCCATAGTTTAATGGCACCTGAATAAAATCATTAAGTGGTCCGTTTTATATGTGTAGTGGTGCATTTTTAAAATCGAATTATTCAATCAAATCACTGTGTATAATATTTCATTTTTTAATTCGGAATTTTGTTAAAACTATATAAGAAGTTTTTAGTGGCAAGCAAAACATAGTAACAATGGATTATAATCTAAAAAAGCTCGCACAAAGAGCTATTGTGAATGCATAAGGAGATTAAAAAATTTTTTTTTAGCCAACAGATATGCTTTTTTGGGCGGCTTATCATCAGCTGTTAGAAGCACACAATTTTTTAATAAAACTTATTCAAATATTATCAAATTTGGAATGTACGATATTGACATGAAAATGTAGAGTTTGTGGAACAGTTTTTGTTAAAAATACATTTCTAAATTAAAATTAAATTATGATTTTTTACTTTTGAAATTTCTTTTAGGCAGACAAGCAATAGGTTTTCATTTTAATTATTGTACATAAAAAATTTCATAAAATTTGGGTAAATATTTTATGCTGTTATGAGTTATTTATGGTGAAAAATTGAAAGAAATACAATATTACATGTTATTTAAGTAAACAGCTGTTAGAAGGCAACTTCTTTATGTAAGGATTATGCAAGCATTCATGGAAATTCAATTGATTTTGAATTTTCAAAGAATTCCCATGGAATTATGAATGAATTTTTTAATTAGAAAGAAAAAATCACAAAAAAATAAGGTGACTGATATTAGAATATACATTTTCTCCCATATTATCAAAATTTCAAGTTTGTTACTTAACTATTTAAGTAAACATATTGATACATGGAAAGAAAAAATTCTGAATCTATTATTGGTAGTATATTTTACTAATAGTTTCCCATTTTTACTCAATACTCCTGTATATATAATATAATGTATTTTCCCTGATTCTATGGAAAAAAAGTATACATGAATATACATATTTATAAAAACAGTATTGTTCAAATTTGAATGGTACATATTATTCGTTATTATTTGTACACGATGAAGCAATCAATACTGGGTGCAGATATTTTAATCAAAAATATGATCAGATAAAATTTTTGATTCTTTGAATGAAAATATTAAATTAGCTACATAATTTTTGCAAGAAAAACAAATAAATATCGATGTTTTATGCTTAGGCTATCGTATGTTCATGATTTTTTAAATAAGGTAGTTAACCATGTTTAAAAAAGTATCACAAAATAATGTTTTTTTAATAAAAAGTCACAAGAAATAAATATTTTTCTACAATATACACAATTTTTTGACACGAAATTATATTAATTTTTTTCCTTTTTTATTTCTGCATGAACGCTGACTGCCATTTTGGAAATACCGGTATATAATATTGATAAAACTGATATAACACATTGAGAATAAAACCTAAAACTTTCAAATATTAATTTACTAATAAATATAACTTTTTTTTTTTTTACTTTTAAGATAGTAAATTAATCATGTGCTTTTATGACTCAAATTCAGAATATTTAAGAATATTTCTACAAAATTTTAATTTTTGTTAAATTTCATGCATTTTTTATTATTATTGTTTTTTATTGTTTATTTTATTATTTTTTATGGTAGCAACTAATCGATTACTTAAAGATGGAAAAGTTTCTGTGATACTAGTTCTAGAATATTTGAATAAATGAATGTCTGAATTCTAATCTGAGTGGTTTGTTGCTAATAAAAATAGAGTTTCCATGCAATTCGCATATTTTTTAAAGCCGTTTTAGCCAAATATATCTAAATAAATGAATTATTTAACTTTTCAGTTTGTAACTTTTACAAATTTAGAATGTTATAGAAACTAATGTTTCATCGTATACATGGAACATTGTAGTATATATATTAGAGTTCATATTTAGAATTAACCCCCCCCCCCCGTATATCTAGATATAGACACAATCATCATATTATGTATGTATGTACGTATGTACGTATATGTATATTAAGAGTATGAAACAAAATGTAATAATAGCTAGTGATTGTATTAATGATGATAATTATTGTAAACTGAAAGTTTTTACTTCGAGCGCAACCTAATGAAGCACCAGTTGTTCAAATTGAGGTTAGTAGAGTGTTGGCTAATAGCCAAAGATTACTGTATTTTAAGTTTTGGCTTGTTATATTTATATATGTATATGTATATATTTATATATGTAAGTAATCAATTTTCTGTTTGTATATTGGTGCTTCTCTCTATATTGCCCATTCTACTATAATATTTAAAAATACAGGGAGTTTATCGCCTAAGATGTTTAGTTTTTCGACAAAAACTGACAATTATATAATTATAAAATGAACTAGGTACGAACCGCAAAGTTTACACGACAAACAATTAGGATAATTAATATAAAAAAAATTTGTTTATTATAATGAATATGGATATTTTTTGTTCTTAATCTTTTATACTCAATAAAAAACGCCATTTGTTAATAAATAAATTCAACTGCGCAGTTGAATATGGAGTAACATCCGAAACATGTCGCATAATTATAATAAAATAAAGTGCTATAGCAAAATAAAAAAATTTAAGTGTGTAAATTTATTTATTCACCTAACATAATTAATATGTGAGAAACTTTTTAAAATTTTTCTCCATTAACAGAGAAAACCAATATAACTATTTAAAACTATTAGTAACTTTTTTGTTTAAAACTGAACTATGACTTAACTATAAATACACTTTTTTATTCAATTATACTTATAAAACTATTAATAATTCTTTATAAAACACTAATGTATATATATATATATATATATATATATATATATATATATATATATATATATATATATATATATATATATATATATATATATATATATATATATATATATAATTTTTTATATATATATATATATATCAAACTCGTTTAAATTACTTCATTTGTTTCACCTATATTTGATGTCACTAAACTTCAACCAATCCAGTCACAGAATATTTTGAAAGTACACCTAAAATGATGAAAAAAATTTGTTTTTTGTTATTTTTACATTCCAGTCATGGTAAAGTATTCAAAATTTAATTTAAAAATGGTCAAAATTAGGTGCATTTTAGTTGCAGCCAAATTAAATGAGATGCTTAAATGTTTAATTAAAATATTGAGCCTAATATGTATTGCTGCCGTGATAGCACGCTGGCAGAGCAATTGTAAAACTATAATAATATAATGCAAGTGTAGTAAATAGGTGCTATTTAGGTGATTTAATAGAGTGTCTTCAATACATCAATTTATTCAAAATTACGGAATATACAAGAGGCTTGACTTCATGTTGTATAAATTTCGAATTTTTTTGTTAATCTTGATTAAATTCATTTATTGAATGTACACCATAAAAGCACCTAATTCTGGTAATTATATTATAAAAGTTATTTTTCACATTGCTCTACAAGCATGATAACACGACAGTAGTGCATCATAATGACTCAATTTTTGTAATTAAAAATTTGAGCACCTAATTTAATTTTACAGTAACTAAATTTGCAACCCAATTTTGAGCATATATAAATTCAATTTTGAATACTTTGCTTTTGGTAACCTAATTACATTTTGCAGCACCTAATTTTGAGAGTATTTAAATTCGATTTTGAATGCTTTGGTCTGGCTAGCTTGACTTGTATAATTTTTACCCATTTATTAAAGTTATAAAATTTTTTTAAATATTCTAAATAGTGTTACAAATACCTTATTCGATATTTTACAAATGCCCATTCCATACTTTCGTATTTCGTATGTGCGACTTCTATTGAGTTTATTTTAGTTTTTTTTTATCCAATATTTATTGCTTAGTAAATTATATTATTCCAATATTAAGAAAGTAAATATTATATAATTTGAACAATAGTAATAATCGAAATAGAGAAAAAAAGTTATATTGGAAATTACAACTTTTATCTATTTTATATTCATATCGAGACAACATTATGCAAGATTTTTATTTTATTTTTTTTGCTTTTTTTTGTTTTTATACTCAGCATATATACAATATGTGAGAGTATATTATTTTTATTTTGTTACGATACAATTTTGGTAAGTGTTAGTAATCACCTAATGAACTCAGTAATATATTGTTTTTATTTTTTTAAATTTTTTTTATATTTCAAAACGTAAAAAAGTCGCCGAAAAGTTCATATTTTTGTATCCCCGTTTATAGATTTTCTAGGATAATTTAGGACTAATAAATTCAAAAATAATATTTATTCTAGAATTGGCCGACAATATAAATATTGGCCGATAATATTTATCCTCGAAATCGATCCTGGAATCAGATTTTTTGGGGATATCTCAAAGACTATGCATCTAATCGTTAAATAGATATTATTTTTGAAATTAGTGGGTCAAATTACCTTTATAAACATAATTTTATAGAAATCGGACACAAAAAATCTTTTGCGATTTTCTCGATTTTTCAAAGGGGTTCCCCTTAAACAATTGCAAAAAATCGAAAAATTTTGTATCGAATTTCAATAAAATTACGTTAATAAAGGTAGTTTGATCCATGTATTCCAAAAATAATGTTTATTTTACAATCAGATTAGTTAATTATCCAAGAGAGGCTGTAAATAGCGATAAAAATTTTTTGGAATTTTTTGGCGAATTTTAAGGTTTTTATTATAGATCATAAAAATTCGCCTGAAATTAATACAATTGCAAAATGAATATTTTTCGACTAATTTTCCCATTAAAGGCCTAATAAACATTCAAAATATACTAGATATTATTAATTTGCAACATAGGTAAGCTGCAAAGACCGGGACTACTTATGTCCCAAGAAAATTGCTTTTGTTATCTAATAAAACGTTCGCTTCAACTAGAACAAGGACCACGTGTTAAATATGTAATCTTTAAAAGGACTTTATTTAAAACTTAGTGTTGCAAAGTTGAGAAAAACAATTTAGTGACAAACCTTTAAAAATATAATTGAATAATAATTCATTTTTAATTGAAGTTTATACATACAAATTTTTTCAATATTTTTTTAATTTTGATCTAATAAAACGTTCACAGTAACATCGGCTAGAATTAGGTCCACATGTTAAATATGCAATTTCTAATAGGGAAATTTTTCAAAAATTAGTGCCGCAAGGTTAAGGAAAAAAACTGAACACAAGTATATAAAAAATATTTCAAAAATATTATTGAATAACTTATTTATAATTGAAATTTATATATAAAAATTTCTTCAATATTTTTTAAAATATATATTAAATTTTATGCTTGTCCGATTTTTATTTCATTTTGACTTGATTGTTGTATTCAAATGAATTTTACGCTCGATCAGGTTTAATTTAAAATCAAAATAAACTTTTATAATTGTGTGTAAAACAAATATAATAATAAAAGCAATGAGATAACAATTATGGATATGAAATACGAATCATCTGTAAGTTGGAGATGTATATTTATTTTATTAATATTTCATTTTTCTCTCTCTCTCGACAAGTACAAGAAAAACCTATAATTAAATATGTCAGCATATTAAGATAAAGTGAAGTTATTTCGTTTTTTTAATTCACTCACAAGAATATGCTTTTTATAGTCGACGTTAATAAAATATGTCTGAGTATATTAATTTTAGTCTAAAGCTTGTAATGGTAGAAAATAAGGAAACCACAAACAAAATTTTGGTGTCATTGCTCATAGAAACACCTAATTCGACTGTCCGTCAGTCCGTTATCAAGATAACTCAAAAACGAAAAGACAAAGTGAGCTGAAATTTCGGAGAAGTATTCTAGATGTAAAAAAATGGTAAGCACAAAATCGATCCATTGGGTCTAATGGATCTCCATGCCTCAACTTGTAAACCATAAAAAGATAAGAGAAAAACTCAAACACAAAAAAATTTTTTGGACCCCCACTGACGTAACGTACTTACTGATCTGAATCGGAGTTAAACAACATCAAACATAGTCAGTACTTGGATAGGTAACCACCTTGCAATGCTTTGTGCTGATGCGTAGAATATACCCAATGTAGTCACTGTATGACCTTAGTAGCTGAAAAATTATTATTTTTTAATATAAACATTTTTTATAAACTGCTTACATCCTCTACAATTTTAGCTCAAATTTCAGCTAATAAGCACATATATTTACAATACATATTATTATTTTATATCTATGTATTTATACTGCCTGGACTATATATAAAGAGTATTTTATCAATAAAATTCGTTCATACATTGATATTCAACTATATGTAGAGTATTTAAACAATTAATACTGTAAGGTATAGTTTTCACTTGATATATTTATTTTCTCGAAGAAATTATAGCTTTTGCTCATTAACGAACTTAAACTCAATTTTTATACGGCCTAGTCACGAAGATTACAGCTCACTATCTCTTTGTTTTTAAATTATCTTGATGATGGATAGGTGTGCGGACAAACGTAAATAGACTTATTGGTTGAGTCTATAAACACCAATATTTTGCTAGTACGGTCAATATCTGATAGCGTAGTAGCGTCTAAACGAATATATGTAATCTGACACTCTATGGACAAATGATATAAGTCTGTGAATGGTATATGATTTAACATAGGAAATTTCTCAAAATTTATTAAGAAATTTAAATGAAAAATTATTTATATTTGTAATTAAAAATAATTACTAATGGAATGTCTTCGATCATTCTTGTAATTTCAAGGCAATAATTCAATTAAATGTAGCTTTTTGTAATTATTCAATCATTTTTTTTTCATTCGTTATACAATTTACATGCAAAAAATTGAACAATTATTTTATTAGAAATTTTAGCTATTCGTGGGGCATCAATCGATTCAGACGAAGCTCCACGTACTATTCACGCTACGGATAAATATCGACTAAGACAGTACCGTTTGAAAAAAGCAACAAAAAGATAAAAGCTAACCAAGTAATGCACACAAATGAAAGATACTTTCAGATTGATTAATATTTTTATCACTTTGTGTCAACGATATCAACAGTAAATTGATTCTCCTGCTGGACTGCAGTCCTTTTTTAATGTACGATCCTTGGTGTTACGGATTATGTGTTTGTGGGTATTATTGTATATATATTTATTCATTTTCTTTTATTGCCCTTTGCTTTATTTACTTTGCTACCATGTTATTTATTTATCATAAACAGATATCGAGATATTCTCTGGTTTGTGTTATATCTCGATATAATTTTATATACTGGGTGAAAAAAAATGACTAAGAAACACTGAAAAATAATTATTTTAAGTAAAGAGTAAATTTTACGTATTGGATTATGAAATTCACTTTCAAATCGATTTTTTTGAATACTTTTTTGACAGTGGAAATGAATCAAACACTAAATTTAACGATAAAATTGAGCCTTAAGGTCATTTTAAGGGTAAATTTAATTTTTACGATAAATTGATTGGACAATCATTACTTGAATATGAGTAATTTTAGGGAAATACATTTATTAAGAAAGTTGAAGAATACACAGTGTTGATAAGAAATTATCCAAATGTTATGGAATTTTGTATGCACAATCTTGACATGGAAATGGAAAACGTTTTGACGAGTTTTTCCCGATATACCATTTCTAAATATAAAAGAAGATTTTTATTTTTACTTTAGAAATATTTTTATGGAAAAAACCTTTTCGTTTTCATGTCAAGATTGTGCACACCAAATTTTTTTCCATTTGGATTAGTATTTATTGAGTTATATATGCGTGAAAATTGAAAAAATACAATGTATATTACATCACAGATTGTCATTAATAATAGACCTTCTAGAGGTCTCTATCGAAAACACATACCCATTCAATTGTCTTCTCGAATAAAGTAATTATTAACGAGTTTATGATAACATTATCTATTATAAGTACAATAATTTATTAAATACATTTCCAAGAATATTAAAATTAAATAATGTTCATTTTATTTAGTTAGTTATTTATATTAAATATTTAATATATTATATATTAACAACATATTAATTAAATCAATAATTACATTATGAATGAAATTGGCTTGCTCATTAATGAGTATTGTATATTTTGTATGTGTAAACAACATTTAAAATAAGAGCGATTTGAAATTTGGTTGTCAAAAGGCTCGAAAATCACAAACGAAATATGAAAACTACTATGCCGACAATTCACTAGAGCACTAACGCCACCTGTTGGTGCATGCGTAAACGAAGAATCTATCAAAAGAAATTCATTTCCGGGAAAAAAGGGATTTTTTACACCCAGTATATATTATATAGATTTATCAATAATATATTTTATCTATCAAGGATAACGAAATTATTGTCTATCAATGTGTAACGTTAAAACAAAATTATCCTACCGTATATATGTGGATGTATTCTCGATTATCTTCAAACGCAGTCGACATCAAATACACATTTTCGTTAAACATTCTTCTGGTAAAAAAAAAATTATCTTATCTTGATACAGAGTATATCAAAATTATTGTTTGTAACATGTTTTTCTTCACATTTCACTCCGAAATTCTATTGGGAAAACATAATACACGATACTACTTCAGGGGTTTTACGATGTAAACAATAATAATCATAGCGTTTTGTGTATTTTATGATTAGAATCAAATACATTAAGGCGATATTTGTCTTAATTTTGCGTTTTATTTCAATTTTATTTTTTGAACAAAGTGAGTTATATTCTGCGGTGAGGTTTATGGTACAACTGCTGCCGATTTTGACTTTCGATTTTTGTCGAATGTATGTATGGTTGTTCCGCTGTAACTTTGAAATGAGTTTTTCGATTTCATTGTATAGTTTTTGAGCCTCAAATGTATTATCTCATAATGACATGTATAATTTCGAGTTGTTGCCTGTATTTACTTCTTAATAAGAATGGGTTATCACTGTGAGTGAAGTCTACTGCTGAACAGAGCGACTAGTTATTACTCTTTAACCATAGATAGTTAAAAAAATGTATGTTTTCGGATCAAAGTTTCGATGTCGAGTTTAAATTGAAAATACACGTTTTGAGGTATTAAAAAAATGGAATGTATGCATCAAGGCCAGTCGGTCTGCAGTCAAGATATCTTCCGAACAATACGAACAATTTTCACTAAATTTAATATTTGGAAGATCCAATAGAAAGAAAATAAGCATGTCGTTGATATCAGCCAACTGGTGTCCCACTTTAAACTAGTGACAGATACACCAAACATTTTCAAGTCTACAACTTTTATTTGAAACAGTTCTTGTGAAAGCACAACTCTTTAATAGTAAAATGTAAATTTCAAAATAAAAATTTAAGTTTTATGTAAAGTGCCTTTTTCAATAAAAAATCAAATATCGATATATTTTAAAGCATTTAGGAGAAAACTTATGAACTGAATTTTTATTTTGTATGGTATTTTGTAGGCTTTTTTAATACCAAAAAAAATTTTGTATGTAGCTTTTTTCGATCAAATGCATAGTTTTCCAGAAAATAATTTTTCAGATTATCTAGAAAATTTGGCGTTTGATAGAAAAAAAAACTTCATTATCTAAAAATGGTTGTGCTTTAGCGAAAAATTTTAGTGTAGCAATAATATCTGCTAAGTAAACATCACTGAAATATTCTTCGCATTGTTTAAGCAGCCAATTTTGTACGGTTTGTACGTGTCAGTACGTTTACCATTTTCTGGAACCGGAAACATAATAGCACATCCATATGTTTGTAACTTTGTGTAAATTTAAGTAGATACATAATATAAGTATAAAAAAATAGTTTTTTTTTTCATTACATTTCGAAATAAAAACTGTGAAGGATTTTTGAAAGGGTTCAGCGTGTTGATCCAGCATAAATTCTAAAAGTATTTATTTTGTTTATTTGTGAATGATATTTGTACATACATGTGTTCTTTGTCCGTGAATGTATAGAAGAGTCGGATCTGGAGATACTTGAATTTGAGAAAATAAAGTATCACATTCTGTTAATGGAATTGTGTTAATAATACCTGAATTATTAAGAATTTGGACCAATTGTTGGATCAATTTTTGGTTCAATGTATTTTTGGAAAATGAGGGAAAAAACATTGCCAGTAAAAGACATTTACTACATGAAAATATAACTGTTTACGAAAACTTTAGAAAAATGAAAAAGTAGAGTCTGGCTGTATACAATATTCTAAAAATCACATGTTTTGGTTTTTTTCGATCTAATATCACTTATTGCTTGAAAATGTAGTATTTTTCAAAAAAATTCTAGAACCTCAAAAGTGTTTATTTTATCCCCAATTTTCATAAAATTTAATTAAAATAATTCCAAACTTTATAGCCCATCTAAAATGAATGATGAAGTAATAAAAAAAAAATTGGACCAAAATTTGATCAGGAACCAAGGGTATATAATGTATTCTTAGTACAATTCCATCGGCGGAAGGCGGTGCTCTATTTTTGAATACTCAAGTGCTACTTGATTCTGCTCTATAAGATAACTTTTCTGCTCTATAAGATTTTTTTTATTATTTCCAAGGACCTTTTTTATAAATAACTCATGAGTATGAAGTTTTGTTCTGTTGGATAAAAAAATACAACAATGTCCTCTTTGCATATTTATTTTGTTGATGAAGACAAATCTTTTTATTTCTGCAAATTAAATTGGTGGAATTCGTAAAAAAATGAAATGTTTAGTTAGAATACTTAAGAGATGTGAATTATAGAAAAATTATTATCTTGGTATAAATGTCTGTTTTCCTTTACATACATCTAAAGGTGTGTGTATTCTATGTGTGTATGTGTAAAAATTTCAAGACGCTCTGATTCTGTTATTTTGAATAATAATCAAAAAAAAAGTACCTTTTATATGTAAACTTTTATACTTTATAATTTTTATTTGATAGGTTTTTTTCTCAATTACTTTTTTGACCGAACTCAAAGGTCACCCCTTTTTCTTACTATCCGTACTTTGCATACTATAATTCAACACTGAAAAATTTCAGTCACGAGCTCTTAGACACTACAATGAAATGTTCTGTACACACGAGAAAATATATTAACTAGATTTAATAAAATACATTGTGTAAGAGAGCTTATATAACATTTTAATTTTACAATAAAATATACAAAATGAATATTTTAAAAACGATAAAATATACGATAAGAAAATCTAGAATAATTGACTTAAATAAATTTATAAAGATTTGTTACTTTAAAATTACATAAATTTGATTTAAAATCTCATTGTATTATTAATTTAAAGTAAACATGAATGAATTTTAAAAATTCTTTCACCAATGGAATTCACATACATTCTTGTTTTCTAAAATAGACTAGTATTTTATCGAATACGTTTTAACTTTGAAATCTTTAACTTTTAAACATATAAATGGGCTCAAAATTAGGTACTTTTTAGGTGCTGCAAAATTAAATTACATGCTCAAATTGTTAATTAAGAAAATTGAATTCTCATGATGCACTGCTGCCAGGATATCACACAGACAGAGCAATGTTAAAAATTACTTTCATAATGTAGTGTAAGTACTAGAATTAGGTGCTTTTTTGGTGCTTTTATCATGTGCATTCAACAAATAATAAAATCACTGCACTGATTCACTAATATGAATCACAGCAAAAAAGGTTTCAAACTAGCAATGACATCTTGAAATTACATAAAAATGAATTCAAAATTGATTTTAGGTGCTGCAGAATTAAATTAGGTTCATAAATTTTTAATTAAAACAATTAAATCATTAAGATGCTGTGCTTTTGTGATATCACGTTGGCAAAGCAATTTTGAAATAAAAATGATCATAATATAATAAGTAAGTACTTATACTTAAGAGCTTTTTAAGTGCTTTTATGATGTGCTTTCAATAAATCAATTTAATCAAAATTACCGAAAAAAAACTTTGCAACATACTAGCTTGATTTTTTTCTTAAGTGATTCATGTTGCACGGATTTTTTTGGTAACTTTGATTAAATTGATACCATAAAAGCATGTAAAATCCACATAATTCTGGCATCTACATTCTATTATAACAGTTATTTTAGCACATTGATTTGCCAGCTTTATATCACGGCAGTAGTGCATCATAAAAACTTAATTTTCTTAATTAATAATTTGATCGTCTTATTTAATTCCACAGCACTTAATTTTCAGCATATTTAAATTCAATTTTGAATACTTTGTTCTGACTAGTATGAATTTTAGTAATTGGCATGGCAGTGTATTTTTTATTCGTCCAAGTAAAATAATTATCTTAAGCACACGAAACTATTATCGATAAGTGAATGTGTAAATACCAAAAAAAAAAAAAAATAAGCAAATGGATTTCTATTATCATTTTTGTTGGCTGTCTCTTATAAACTTCTCCATGGTGAATTAAATAAATGAATAGGGCGTTTTACTAGTATCAACATCATGAACAACATCGTCATTATATTTACCATCAATACCATAGAGAAAAAAAAATGATTCTTAAAACATTTTTATGAAAAAGGGAAATACAAAAAAATATTTATTAATACTTCAATGCTTTTATTCTAACACTGTACATTATAACATTAAGTTTCTTGCAGTCGTACCTACCTTATATCTACTATATAATACTCTTTAACAACAACGAAAATAGAAGAAAAGTGTATGTTTTAAGGAAAATGTGAAAACTTAACCATTTACTTTTCTTTTTTTTTTTTTTGAAAAGCTTCCATCACGCATATAAAACATTTCCGTATAGTAGTATATATATATATATATATATATATATATATATATATATATATATATATATATATATATATATATATATATATAATAGATATAAATATGTTGGTAGAATGGCAGAAAAGTTAGTAGTTTAGCTATTCTGGTAATGTCTAAATTTCTTCAAAAATATAAATGTAACAAATGAAGATGACAGACAGTTGGTTAGATACTCAACATGTAGTTGAGTATCAAAATTGAATCTCTTTCTAATCATAAGCATTTATAAAATACTTTAAATATGCAGTCTATACTAGTTATAAATACATAAATAATAATAGCATGTAATATAAGTATATATGTTAAAAAACGCTTGAAAAAACGTTTCAAGCAAAAGTTGTAAAATTTTAAGATTTTGGATATACAATTTCGGCTAGGTTTCATTTTATGTTTTTGTGCTAGACAAAATTTGTGTTAACAGGATTAAGGACCCAATAAATCCATTTAGTTCTTTGACGAATTTGTTTTCTATATATTTTTCTTTCTGAGTTATTTTGATGACCGACAGAAAAACGTTGGATCGTCATTCTACAAACCCCCATACCAATATTTTCTTTGTGTCTTCAATATTTACTAAGCCTACAAACTTGAGACTAAAATTGATACACTCTGATATGTTCTATATATGTTGAGTATAAAAAAAAAACAAAGTTCTAATGATCAAATTTTGGCCTATAAAAAGAATGAGATCAAAAACTTCTTTCATAAGTAAATTGAATTATGTTCAAACTTTCGTCTAAATGTCTACTACTTATAATTCCAGTCTCTGTAAGGGAGGAGAAAAGTAAAACTTTTCACGGTTTTTCGATGTATTTAAACTTTTATTTACAAGAATAATGTGATAATATAACTGAGTCTTTGCCTGCAACAAAATTAGCAATACAAATATAATCGTCACCTTTCATCAGGGTCCATCAGAAATATCAAGAATTACAAACATAATAATATCCAAACTTTATATAAACATTACAAATATTTAATTGCCACTTTAAAAAAGTTGTTTTGGCATAGTTAACACTTAATTAATCATTTATTTAGTAACTTGTTGTTTATTGTTATTAATCCATTCTCTAGATTACTCAAAATGTTAACTTCATGTCGGGAAATTATAAAATTTACATTTATGTCTACTTGTTTTTTTATATAATTAACGACACAACAACTATAATTCACTCACAATTTTGGCCACTAGCTTCGCGTCAATCGATTGAATTTCTCCTTCCATATTGTATGCAAGCTACAAACACTGTCATTACAAACATTGACAAATTGATTGACTGTTTGCCAACCAACATGTGTAAATAAGTATTTCCACTTGTAGATGCACATAAATGTATACTCAGCTTCTTGTATACGCGGTATTTGTTCTACTTTAGGGAGGAAACAAACGAACGGTAGTGACTCTTCAATATAAGTCAATGGAAACGAACTAAAGGCATATAAAAACAGTAAAATATATTATATGTACGGCCATTAAATAAGATTTTAACATTCAATTTTCTGACTCTGGGTTTTGTGTGTTGTTGTAGTTTAAGAACATCAGATAGTTATGTTCATTCTTCAGTTTATCACATAAGTGTTTTTCTTTTATATTTTGAAATTTTACTTGTAAAAACATTTTTTTGAGTACTTTTTTATTTTGATTTCTTACATTCAGAAATGATGAAGCAGTTTGATATAATAATGTTTAGTGGTTTGATAAAATTGTTGTAAAAATATTAATCGCTCAAAAGGTTTTTTTTTTCTTTTTTTTTCTGAGCGAATAAACTGAAGATAACAGACTTAATTTTTGTAAATTCGAAATATTTATCAGTATTTATATTTGAGATATTTATAATTATTACTATTTTTAGGTTTCCTAGAGTCATGAGAGGTCAAAGAACTAAAGGTCAAAATGATTAATTTTCGAGATATCACTTGAAATTTATCCAAAATTTTGACCTGCCTGGTCTTGGAAAAATACGCATTTACAAGTCAAATTACATTTAAAACATAATTTTATCGAAATCAGATACCAAATTTTTGTCTCGATTTTTTGTAATTTTCTTAAAGACCCTTTTGAAAAAATGGAAAAAATAGCCACAAAGTATTCGATAAATTATATTCTCAAGTGTAGTTTGGTTTGTAGATGTAAAAAATAACATTAGTGATTGTCTGTGTAATTTTTGAGATATCAAATGAAATCTGATCCGGAGGTTATAGTTGTGGACAAATTTAACTCGCGATAACTCGAAAACTAGCCATTCAATATTAAAATTAGTGTTATTTTTAACTTTTCTAGACTTTCATTAACCTAGAAAATCCAAAAAAAGTATAAAACATTTTTTGATTTTTTTTTTGCGATGTTTTAGGATGTTTTTTTTTAAAAAAACCTATACATATTATCGGAAAATTTGCTACCTTCGCACAGAGAAATGAAATGATGCTAATTTGTAATGGCTTGTGTGCGTAACCCTTAATTAAAATTTGTAATATCGTATCTTGAAGCTACTGTTGTGTAACAATTTGGTTTGAATCAATAAACTAAATATTTAAAAGATCTTTCATCGTAAGTAAATAACTAAGCTTGAAGCTAAATTTTGAATAATAATTTAGCAAGGTATAACATTTATGTAGGCACATATTAATATTATATACTCTTATACTATAAATATAATAAAACTTTTAGTTTAGAGAAAAGTTACTATTTTTACTAGAATATACATTAAAAAAAACTTCAATATGGTTATTTTGAAGTTTACTTTTTTTCAAGAAATATTATTTTAGATAAATCCAAGTTAAAATGTGAAGTGAAAATTAGTAGAATATTTAAATTGTTAACTTTTGTTAGATTTTATAATATGCACGAACACCAATACTTTATAATTTTCAACAAAAATTTATTTTAAACTGTAAACTATTACGATTAAGTTGCTGAAGAAGTCTTAACAAAAGGACGAAACGTTCAACTAAAATCAACACTTAGTTTGTAATTTATTGTCCTGAATCCCTGTGATCAATTCAGTTATTTATTAATTCTATGGACGTGAACAAGATTTTAATATTTAAAATGTAAAGTATAACCCGAGAAGAATTATCATATCATTTATAAACATCTATCTCAAAAATGCGTATAAATCATACTTATGATTAGTATAAGTTTTTGTTACTCGAAAATTTTGAAAAGTGTATTGGTTTTTTTTTTAATCAGGTTAAAATTTTTATTACCCCCGCCAGATTGAGATTTCCTTCTTTCTGTCATAAGAAGATAATTCAATATTAAATTCTAAAGCCATTTTGTTCAAATATGAAACAAAATGAAATGTCTATTGTCCGATAGCTAAAAAATTGCGATAATTCAAAATTCGGGTTTTAACACTCGCCGAAGAATATGGTTTTTGAATTTTTTTATTTTATTTAAAGATATCGAAATATTATTATTTTTTTAACTTTGTGACGTCACAAAAACTAAAACAATTTATTTTGCTGAATAACGGATAGTTTTTGTCCAATTTTGACAAACAAAGTATCTAATCCTACTAAATTTTGGTCGTAGTTTTCAAAATTTTTATATAAAATTAAATATATCTCTAATAGATTTCAAGATAATGAGGGTCTGATCATAACATTTTATATATCGATTAAAGTAAGCTAACTAAGAATATAAAAAATGAAAAACTTGATCTAAAATTAATGGGTTTTAAAAAAAGTTTATTCAAATCGGTCGATATATGGCGAAGGTATCGAAAAAATTAATTTTTTCAACTTTCTGACGTCACAAAAACCAAAATCCTTAATTTTATTCAAAAACGCTTAATTTTTGTCCACTTTTGACAAAGTATGTATTCCTACTAAATTTGGGTCGTAGTTTTAATCTTAACCTAATTTATTAAAAATATGATTTTATACTATTTAAAGCATCGGAAAGTTATTAACCTGTTTATTTTATTTTTTTATTCTAAATTAACAATTTTTGTCTTTATTGAACTTATACATAAATTAAATAAGCTGTCATGGTGTAAGTAAGACAATTTATGATGGATTGTAATAAAATTTTCGATTAAAAAATATACATTAAAATGATAATTTTTATTGCAATTATATTTTGGTTTGAGAAACGTGCAAATGTTGAACTACAAAAATTATCTGCATCATTGTCTTTTCACTAGATGTTTCTTGGTAATTCCCGAGCAAAGTCGAGGCATGAGTTGCTAGTTTCTTTATAAATAAACAAATAGAAATAAAGAAAATCCAAGATGAAACGTACTTTATGTAATATATAAATAATAAATACCATATAAACATCGTGCAACTTCCATACACAGACTATACAGTTAAAGATTAAGGAACAGGAACGTAAATTAAAAACAACTAGTGTAGTACGTGTAAATACGTGATACTTAGTGATGCCTTTCTGCTAAGCTGAATTAATTAAGATCGAATGAAACTCAAAGTTGTCAAAGTTTATGAAAAAATTTCTAGGTAGTAGTGACAAAAATAAAGATAGAAATTACATACTTATTTTATAGTGTATCAATGGCAGACAAATTATCCGGGAAAATGTGGCATATTTTCAATTTATATTTAGACAAATAAAAGCGAAATTTCAAGATTATATTGCAATTGTATGCTTTGAAAATACTTTTTAACAGAGATGCAAACAGGCTTATCTAATGTGAGTAAGTACAATGTGGAGAAATATCAAGATATAGTTTGACTTTGTTAATATTAGTGTAATAAGTTTTTTCTAACAAAAATTCTGATAAGTGGATCGTTTTATATTTTGGAGCTCGTTAAATTTTCAATTGTCCCAAGCTTCAAATTAACAGATATATGTTTTTTTTTGTAGTTGAAAGATTATTTATTAATAATTGTAAAAACTATTTTTGCTTCCTATTGAATACACAATTTTGAAGTTGTCGGACAAAGGACATTCCTTTATGCCATACGTTCGACAAAATTGTTTTTTTTAAGGTTGACTTTTCAAGGAAAATATTCCACTTTTCTGAATCTTCGCAGAAGAAAAAGTTGTTAAATTAATCAAATAAACCTAAATTTTTAGAAGTTTATTTTATAAATAGTATTGAATTCTTATGGTCATTGGAACAATTAGGATATAAATGTATAGAGGTGAATATATCCATACATTTATGTGGCAAAATATCAAAAATATTTCCAAATAGAATATGTCACTGACTGACTGACATTGTTGGTGGTTAGAATATAGTACCTTGTGTACGTTTATATAGAAGACAAACTTTTATAAAAAAAAAAAAAACTTTTCTACGAATTAAAGAAAAAACAGGAATTGTTTTACATATTAAAGCAGATATTGTTACGTCGTAGTCAGTGAAGTTGGTTGGTTGCTTTTACGGACAATCTTATATACATTGCAATAATATTAAATAAAAAAAGAAAGTAAGACAGACAGGCTACATCCTCGAGTAGCTAAAAATATATACGGAAAGTTTCTGATGGTTAAATTGAAAAAACAATTATGGATAAAAAAAAAAACTTTACAAGGTGTGTTATTAACATACAACATTATAATCATTCGTTTTATAGAACAATTTTGTACTTCTTTTACTACTAGAATTAAAGAAAGTATTTTAGTCTTGTTAAAAACTTCAAGCTTTCAATGGAAATACATTTTTTGAGATCCTATCAAACAGAAAAAAAGTGGTTTTCTGGTTTTCCGAAATTGGTGGGTTTGTGCCTTTATGTAGTATTCGTATGTTTTCTTCATATTACCACTAGTTATGCCACAAGCTATATCATTAAAGTTTTATTTGGGTTGTCTCGATACTTAATTTTTTCCATTTTAAAAACTATGCGTCCAAAATGACTGAAATCATGGTTAGTAACTGTCAAAAGATGCACAACTACATGTACCAGCATATATTGACAGATGCTGCTATCTTTATATCAATATCATTTATAATGAAATATCTGAAAACCATTTGTGTCAGTTGAATAGAGGAAATTGGCACAGAGAGACTAGCTTACATGTTAGAATTCATTATTGTTTTAAAAAGCTCGATCCATTTACGAATACCAATTGAAATAGGTTTTTGTTTTTAATCTGTTTATTTGTTGTGTCTATGGTCTACATAGTTTGTGCAGCAAATAGTCTTTATACATCCTGCTATAAAATTATTACTATTTGCAGTATAAAAATTCAAGACATATTGTCGTCATCCTGCAGAGAGAGAAATATGGATAGAAATATATAGTAGAGCAGTATACACACAAAAATGAAGAAAAAAAAACATACGAAGAAGTATACAGTCGAGTTAGTTGTTCGTGGTTGTAGCAGTTAGTTGAATAAAAGTAAAGAGCTCTGAACTGCAAATCGAAGAAAATAAGGTCACACACACTTACAAACACGGACATACATTACGAACGGTTTTATGTATGTAACTTTGTATACAACAATGATATATATAATATATATATACGTGTAAAATTTACATTATTTTGTACAAAATGTAATAGGAGTATACATACAAATTTATAAAGGTCTTGGTTAAGAATACGGGCATCCTTAGAATTGTGTGAATCTCGCATGATTGTGAATCTTTGCAGTAAATGTGAATTAAGTAATAAGAATTTTTCAATAAATGAACGTTACCAATTACCTTAAATTAAAAACTTTTGTAAATAATTTCTATGTGACCTATTACATTTCTTAGTCGGCGCCAACGAATCAGCAGTTTCTTAGCTAAGGATATGATTGGCGCCGAGTTCGAAACGTAATTGATCACATGAAAATTATTCATAGAAGTTATTAATTTAATATTATTTTTTAAGTTCATTTTTTAAGGTAGTTTATTTTTTATTTTAAAGTGTTGTATACAACCACGAAAAACTTTTTATTTGGATAAAATTTAAACACTAATAATAGTTTTTGCCGCCTCTATCATCTTATAGCCGGAATTTTTTCATCAAATTATTATGGGGCTATTTTGGAGATGTACCAATTCAAACGATAAAATAATTTATAAAATCGGTTCATAACCAAAGAAGTTATGTGCGAACAAATATATAAAATAGGCGAATTCATTAACACTAATGTTTTTGAAGTCACTTTAAAATCACTTCCAATATTCACATTAAGATTTATTTTTATTTTATTTTTTTCACGTTTTTTCATTCCTATTTTTATTTTTCTTTAATTACCATATCCCAGAATACTTGATTTTTACACACTTAAATGGGTTATATAAGCTTATAAATCTTTACCACGTATGTGCACAAAAATCATCAAAATCGGATGAACGAGATATCGGGGTAATTAAGGATAATCGAAACATAAACTGCCTAGAAAGTACTATCTCGAACACCTCCAATATTGTGTATCGCAAGCTTGTAAGTATATGTATTTTTGGTTTTATATGCTATAAGCCTTAAGTCAGACAGACCGATAGATAGACGGACAAGAAACGAAGGATGACCAAGAAGTTCCAAAACGTCACGATATAACAATTTTTGACATCGAAGTAGAAAGTTTTTTTTAAATTCAGGAACACAATACTTTCGATATCGATAGATATAACATTTTTATGAAGCTGGTTGAATATTTTTATTTTTACGTATCATGAATATTTGATGTATATTTGACTTGATATGGCTTTCATATATAATGTTCTTCTGTATATTTATTTGATTGTGTAAAATATTTTATTTCAAACGAAAAATATTATTGTAAAAAATTTACAATTTGTATGGCTGTTATACTTATTTTATCCGAGCTCATTGAAATAGTTCTGGACTATTCTAAATTTTTTCTACATTGTTCCAGTATTTAATGTCCATGCTTTGAAAATCATACTAGATACAAATTAAAAAAATTATAATTATTACTTTATTTTTCTAATGTTCGTGTTACTATTTACCGTCCCGAAATTCTGGTACAATGTAGTACACAGCATGAACAATCTAAAACGATTGTGAAAAATTCGTTTTCTCAAAAAGTAGGGTGCTAGCTTCACCCAGATTTATTTTACACTTTCGTGTTTAAATCTAATAAATTTTTTTTTAAATATTGCAGCTGTTATGCTGATATAGAAAAAAAAATACATGGTTTTTTTTCTTCATTTTATTCAAATTCGTTAAGCAACAGGTAATATTTTAACAAATTTTAGAGTTTATTGATTATTAAAATTTTTTATGAAAGAAGTTCTCTCTAATACGAATAATTAATTTTTAATAGTTTAAAAAAATTGGTATAAAAAGTTTTCTAATATTATATTTGTACTTGGCTCGTACTTTTAATGTAAAGTTATTCAAGCTTTAAGATACTATTTTTCAAATGTCATTTATACTGTATATGATACCATTTGTTATAAGAACAGGATCGATAATTTTTGAAACCAAAAAAAAAAAAAAAATTATAGTAGGATAAAACCCAAACGGAATAGAACGAAGTTTTTTTTTATTTAAGTAAACATACAAAAGTTGTAGATCTTTTTATTACCTACAACTTTGCCATTATACCATTTTTTTTACCACAGGATTTTTACCACAGTTTTGCTGGAAATCGAGATAAACCGTGTTTTAGCCTTAAAAACTACCTCCTTCCACTTCCCGTACTCAGATCACCCTAAAAATTATTTTTTCCTTTCATTTTTGTTATATTCTATTCCGTTTACAATGGGTTTCATTCTACTATAATTTTTTTTCACTTTTTTCCATTTTTAAAGACTTCTGCCCACTTCTTTATCTATTATACAGACCATCTAATTAATTTGCATTTTGGTCACAACTGACTATGTATACTCAGTAACAAAAAAAAAGCAATAGAATAGTTTTGCAAAAATATACATAAAGTAATATTTTACCAAATGCAATTTATTTTAAACTAAATAATATGCCATGAAAATCATGCCTCTTTTAATTTTAAATTAGTATTATAGATGATTAAGCCCTATTTATTTAAACTAAATTCAAAATTTTGTATCATGTCAACTTATTGCCACAGAAATTTTAATTAAATCCGTATAATCTTATATATATCTTATATATAAAATTTCCATGTCACAGTGTTTGTTACCGTACTCCTCCGAAACGGCTTTACCGATTTTTACCAAATTTTATATGCGTATTCAGTAGGTCTGAGAATCGGCTACTATCTATTTTTCATACCCCTAAGTGATAAGGGTTGTTCACCCTTAAAAAATTTTTTTTAATTTTTGGACGAAATTTTTTGTTTTTATTTTTTTATAATGTGGCATTAAAAAATACATACAACCCTAAATTTTCACCCCTCTACGATCAACCCCTATTTTTATTTGTTAATTATAAATTTTAGTTTTTTATGGCAAGATTTTTAATTTTATTTTG
This sequence comes from Chrysopa pallens, assembly GCA_020423425.1. Taxonomy (NCBI): domain Eukaryota; kingdom Metazoa; phylum Arthropoda; class Insecta; order Neuroptera; family Chrysopidae; genus Chrysopa; species Chrysopa pallens. Next base: position 18,322,520 of record CM035594.1, read on the forward strand.
TCATGACTACGAATTAAAAAAATTAATATTACTCTTAATTTTCACCCTTCTACGATCAACCCCTAATTTTCCATCCCGATTTTTATTTTTTTCATTCTATCCACAGATCCGCAATAGGGTTGCAAGATCGCAATCGAATATAATAATTGTAGTACGATAAATTCTTATTCAGTTTTTTTTTTTTTCATTTTCCTTTAATTATGATTTTTTTCTCAATTCATCTCCCGCCCTCGCCGGTCGATAACTGATCATAGTTAAAGGGAAAAAACAATGAAATTTAAAGGCTAAAGACGGACTAATCACGATAATATTGTACACTTTATTGCGCTGAGAGATTTATCTTTATTTTTTTCAACTGTCATACTTGATAGTAAAATATGAATTATAGTAATTGATGTTTAGCTATCAAGAATTTTAATTCAAAATATATTCGTTACTTTCATAAAGATTAATTTATTAACCTAAATAAAGCATACTTTCATTGTTTAAAACGCTTTCGGTTATAAGTACATCACCGCAGACTTATAGTAGATAGTTATTTTTATTGAACTAAAAAAATGTATCCTGAAAATAATATGCATGCAAAACAACGTTTGCCGGGTCAGCTAGTATTCATATAATATTCATAGTTCAACTCAATCCATTAAGCTGTTCCGGATAATATAACTATTTAAATAAATTTATACATTACGACAAAATTCTATGTCCATTATGGGCAGTGAATTTTCTATAGGTAGTGGTAAAATATAATAGTTCAATATTTTTTGGATAAGAAGTAATTTGAGAAGATTCTGGATTGATCGACAGCGCATTATAACAAATAATATTTCATTCGTACTTTCACAAAAGCTTTAATTCGTAGATTTATCAAATGTTTTATTTTGATGTACAATATATATTACATAATATAATATAGTGATGACAAACAATGCAACAATAAATAAAAATTCCACACATCCTCTATCTACAAGCAATGTGTGTTCCGTTTCAAATAAAACTATTAGACCAGGATAGAAGCCTTTAAAATGGTAAAAAGTGAAAAAAAAAGATAGTAGGATGAAACACAGGAAGTGGAAGCCCCCTTCCACTTCTCGACCTCAGATTGCCTTAAAATATTTTTTCTTTAATTTTTTTTATATTCTATTCCGTTTCCAATGGGGTTCATCCTACTGTAATTATTTTTGGTTTCAAAAATAATCGATCATGCTTGTATTTTGGAATAGAAACCAATAAATTTCAGAAATAATCAAGCATAGCAATGAATGAGAAGAGTTATTTAATCATCAAACTGATATAATAATCAACAAGCCATTATTTTCAATATTTTAGCACGCCCAGTCTCATTTTTACTTACCATTAGTGAAAATAATAGGTTAGTATATCTTTTAGAACCACTATTTACAATTTTTAACATAAGATGGCATATACTTGACTAACATTGAGTACGTATATGCAACATATAGAGGTAAAAAAGTAAAAACAAAATATTTATAACAAGTTTAAGTTGATTGATGATGTTGAAAACTATTCTCTGATTTTGATAGTGTGTTGTTGTTGTTTAAACATTACAGAGATTTATTGACAAATCAAATAAAAAAATTACTATTTATAATTCTTTTTATCGAATATCACTGTAATTTATTGTATTGTCTATATAGAAATTGATTATATGTATATATATATATATATATATTTATATATATATATATATATATATATATATATATATATATATATATATATATATATATATATATATACCATATCATATAGAAATAATAATTTAAAATTTTGTAATTATGATAGAGTATATTAAGATTAGAACCGCAGGCGGGACTTGTGCCTAGACATTTTGGTCCACTGAACCCTCTTTTAATGCACTTCATCACATAAAGTGTGCCTTCTAGCACAATATGACTATTAAATTTTTTTACTGTGCTCTTATCCAAAAACGACGACAGTGTGATATATTAACGCTGGTTTAATTATGTTAAGTGTAACAACTTTTTTGTGTTTGAAAAGTCGATAATTGATCAATTCATTTCATAATATATTAGAAAACCATTTTATTTGGCACGTTATAAAGTAAGCAAAACTTAGAATGACGTCATACTATCATGTGGTTGCTTACGGCAATTTAGCGACATTTAAAAAATTTATGCATGTGTGTGTTTCATCACACTTTTGGCAAAAATTAAAGTTATAATTTAAAAACCAAAAACAACTTTTTTTTTGAAATATTTTTTCATAGACTGTTTAGATTAGAGATTATGTTAAATACGTCTAAAACATACAAATACATGCGATAATGTTTAATGATAATGTATAACACAATCAATCTGTTGACTCACACAAATTTCAGATATATCTGTGTAAAATATTTTCAAGTATATATGCATAAAAACTGTAATATTCTATGTAGGAGTATTTCAGCATTCTATTTCCTTGTAAACAAAAGATGCAAAAAATGATATTGTAACTAATGTAATAATTGTGATAATGTATTGTATTCATGTAATTATCTTACAAGAAATTTCTTGTTTTGACTTTGTAGCGTCACACCTATTATGACTTGTTTTATTTTTCTTTCTTTTCTTACCACAAATGAAGTAAAAATTTAAATAATATAAATGTATTTTTTTATAAAATTTTTAATTTAAATGTAACTTTACATTTTTATACGTAGTTCACTATTTCAATTAGTCACTTCTATATATAATAGTATAGAAATATAATGGGAAAATCTTGTAAAAAGAAAGTGTATTTCATTTATATTCATACAAAATATGTAAATAAAGAAAAAAACTCGACAAATTTTTATACAGTTCATAATAATCATAATAATAATAATTTTAGGATTATAATTATGTCGTTGAGAATAAAATGGGAGTAAATAATAATAGAATGCCTTTTATTTTATGTAAAGACTAATAAAACTTTAATTACCACATCTGGTAATCTTTTATTGTTTTCGACATAATTAATTGAAATAATGAAGTATTAACCTTATTTTGAAGTTGTATTTCATCTATTAGATAATATAATATTTGTAAATGTATAACCAATTTTTTTTTATGGAAATATTCTTACGAAATTCATCAAATTATTTTGTTTTTAATGAGCTCATTGGGGTTTTTTATGACGTTTTGGAGCTTTTATATTATTTTTTATTACTTAACATGTTTATGATGTTTGAAAAGCTTAATTTGATAAATGATCAATCTTTGATGGATTAGGCTAGATTAAGGATCAATTTTGAAAGAAAAATGGAGTTTCACAAAATACTATTATATTTTTCTATAAAATTGGCATGCAAACAAAAGACATTTTCATTTTAATTAATGATTTGTTTTTATTTCGAGCAGTCAGCAATAAGGTTGACAAAGATAAAAGATAGTAATTATTATTTTTATTACACTGTTATTTAACATTCTGTCCGAAACAAACGACAGTCGTGCTATTTGGAATGAGAAGGTCTATTGAACAAAAAATAATTTATTTTAAAATTCGAATGCTTTATTACAAATTTCAGCTATTTGTGGCGTATCAATCGATTAAAAAGTACCATGAATGCTATTCATGGTACGGATTGAGGCCAATATTATATTCCTACAAAAGCCAAGCCAGTAATTTGGAGGTTTGGCATCAACTAATTGATTAAAGAGGAATATTTTCTGTTAAGAAATTTTTTTCTATACGTTTGGCAAGATTCTTTGAATTTAAAACTGAAAAGCTACACTGAAAACCTAAAAGTTAATTTAAAAATCAGGTACGACCAAACCTATGATAAATGGTAGTAGAAATATGATATAAGAGAAATATTTTTCTATATCCTGAATCTCTTGCCGACTAGAAGTAAAGTAAAATTAGTACCTACTTAATATATTTAATGTAATGGATATTAAAACTTATACGAAACTAAATACAAGTAGGTTCTTTAATATATGTGCGTATTATGGTTTATCATATTATTTTGTTTTAAAACTTTTAATATATAAAGCCACAGATCAAAGATAGAAAATATTAATTAAAATAGATAGTACAGTTATTAAATCTAAAATAAAAACAAAAATACACTACCAATAATGGACACCGAAATTTCCCGTAATGTATGAACTGGTGGTTTACTTAAATAGTAATCTATTTGTGAGTAATTCGGCTTGGTAGATTGAGTAGGATTTTGGATATTGTGTAAACTATCTTCTACAACGTCTCACACGACTTTGTGTGTGTGAGTGTTGGTGGCTGTAGACCTTTCGAGAAAACGTAAAAAGATTAAAAATCAATTAAAGAAATCGTGATATCCGGTAATTTATTTTTCCGCAGTAATAAATAATTCGTTATTTCAACATTTAATAGATAATTTGGCTATTCTTACATCAACAAAAATGAAAAACGAATCTTTTTACTTGGTTTTTATAAGTTTCTGTCGTTTCACTTCTTTTGATAAAATGTTAAGATATCCGTGTAAAAACTTTCAAGGTATGTATTTATTACTTAAATCGATATTTTTATTCACGGATTATAACTCAAAACGTATTGTCTTTTCGTAAAATTTTTTTACTTTTTTCGGTTATTTTTTACAACTTCTCAGAAGCGATGATAGCCACACCTTAAGAAGCACAAAATAAATTGGTAAACATTTTAGTATTTAACAAATAAAACACAAAAGCTCATCCACGTAGGTTAGGTTTTATTTTCAATAGTTTTATTTTCATTAGTTTTTATTAAAATTTTTCCATTTTCTAAACAATGCAACAAACGTTGTAACCTCGGTGTAACTAGTTTATAAGATGATGTATTATAGATAAAGATTAGGCAATAGTTTTTTTTTTAAATTGATTTTTATTATTTATTTGTGGTTAATAAAGACTAATTAATTTGAAAACAATTTGAATCAGAAGTTCACATCAATACAATAATTCAATGGAAAATGCTCTAAAATTTGACAAATGGATGAAATGTTTGACAATGTATGAAGCCCATTAGATTAATTTAAAATATTTTTTATTTATTTTTCAATAAAAATCGATGTTTAAAGTTATCTTGACTTTTTGAATACATCATTATACTTTACGTTAGGTATCTTAAGTATAACATTTTACTACTATAATTATTCATAAATTTTTGAATATACAAAATGTACATAACAACAATAACATTATATTATTTTTATTAGAAGTTTTATTACCTGTTTAAAATTTATGACAATTGCACTTTATATATACGGAAAAACTATATAAGATAGATGAAGGTGAACAACAGTACCAACACTACGGGTAAATACATATAACAATGCGAATTTTGTATTATCATTAATGTTTAGGTAAGTATTAAAACAAGGCCATAAAATTGTATTTAAAATGAAAAACACCCAAAATGAAGATGAACTAAAAACAACACATCCGTTATATTATTATAATATAATGTGCTTATACGTTACATAAGAACCACCAAACAACCGTTGTTTAACAATATTTTTGTATACATAAAACATTTATATATTGTTTTATGTCGGATTTTACAAAGAGTTTTACGAATATTCAAGATCGAATGTAATCATATTTATTATACTGTTTGATTAGAATATTTACCTGTATGGAAAAATTAAGAAACTATATACATAAGATAGTATCTAAAATAAAACATGGAAATTTATTGATTCATTTTTCGTTAATATATGTGGTTAATTTTAATATGGTGTAGCATGTCAACCCATTTTTTTAAACAACTCATTACTCAGTTTTTCGGAAATTTTTAAGGATATTTTGTGATATGCGTGCACCCCAAAAATTATTGGCTGTTTGGGAGAAATCATTTTTGGGATGGACTTCATTTCTATTTTCATTAATGATTTCGTCAAATATGACTCAAAAATTCGTATGTGGATTTGTTCAGATCGCTGACTACGAATAAGTAATTAAAATTAATATGAAAATGTATATTGAACATCTATGACCTTTAAAGTCGCCAAAAAATTTAACAGAAATTTGCATACCTTTTTCAAATTAAGGTTCCGTAAAATCAAATATAAATGATTTTGCTTATTTATTTTTGATTTCGCTTGAAAATTGTCTGATGTGTCCAATCGTCAATAAAGGTTGTTTAGCGAGTTCGTATTCAAAAAACTTTCATCGATGATTCGAATTTTTTTAAGGGTTCTCTTTGTAAAAATCGAAAACATTATCCGATCGATTATTACGTATGGATCAGATTTCACTCAACCAACCAAAAAGGCTGTTTTTGAAATCAGTAGGTCAACCTACCCTGATAAACTTACTTTTATTCAAATCAGAGATAAATAATAGCCAACATATGAACGTTCAAAACTCTTAATTAAACAAAGAAGTAGATTTGCATAAATGGCATCATATGTGTTCATCTCCATAGAGATTACACATAAGGGTTATTCTACGGTAAGAGGTCCTATCGATGTCCATGGCACGTATATACACTTTCCTTCAAAATTTAAGATTAACCGTGTTCGTAAGCACAAATGAGTTGATTATGAATAAAAATGATTTTTTAAATTACATTAATATTCAAAAATTGTGTTGTGCGATTTTTCTATAGAAAATGATCGTTTTTTGTAGAACCCATAAAATTTTTTTTGAAAGGAAGACATGGAAAACAACCTTTAAGAGCTTATAACTTATTTGTTTTTGAAACAATTTTTGAATTTTGTTTGGTATCATATTTTGAAAAATAGCAATTTTTGTAATTGCATTTTCCCTTTTAAACATTCATCTTGGTTTCACGTTAACAGCTCCACTGTCTATATTTTCTGAACTCTCTATATTTATTTGAACTTTGTGCCACTGTTACGTGTAATGTTCTCTAAGCTATTTTACAACAAGGAACCACATCTCGTAAAATGTGTGAAAATTAATGTAAGTAGTACGAGTTGTTAGTATGTGGAAGATACTTAAATTTTAGTAGTAAAATACAAAAAAAAAAAACTTGAAGTAAAACCATTCACATTATTCGAATTGTACCATAAATGTCATTAGAAATTTATTTGGCAGTGTATACATTCTACTTATAAAACATTGCCCACCAAAACGGTGTAGTTTTAGAAATACAGTAAAAAATCGTTACTTTTATTATTTGTTTTTGCTACACGCAACACTAATATCAATTGGAAATAAAATTTAAAACAAGTGAAGATAACAACTTACAGAGTTAACTGTTTAGATACTCAACATATGATTAAGTATCAATTCATCAATGAACTATGTTTAATCATGAATAATTGCAGTCCAAATAATACTCTAAATATGCCGTCCACACAGTTATAAATACCATAATAATATGTATTGTAATTATATATGTGTTTATTAGCTAAATTTGAGCTAAAACTGTGGCGAATTCCAAACAAATATTCAAATAAAATTTGTTTTAAGAAAAATCATAAGTTTTTGAAATTTTTTTTATTTTTTATGGTTTAATTGTAGGATCATGAATCCATTGGATTCGATGATCGATACTCATCAGATTAAACTCATTTATTAAGTCCAGAATACGCAACCAAAATATTTCAGTTAGCTATTTCTATTCGCTTTTGACTTATCTCGATGGCAGACAGACAGGTAGATGGACTAATTAGGTGATTCTAAGAACACTTATACCAAAATTTTATAAGTGCAGCCCACTAATATTTGTCAGAGTATAAAAATGAAACTAGGTTCAGTTTTATTTCCAATGGTTTTTCACTTTAAATTTTTCTATTTGTTAAACGATGTATTAAAAATTTTAACCTCGATGTAACAAGTATATAAGATGGTATATTATAGATAAAGCTTAGGGTTTATTATAGTTTTTTAAGGTGACATGTATTATTAATGATGTTAAATAAAGACTTTGAAAACTTAAAAATTTTTTGTATTTACAGTTTTTCAATATCTTGTTTAGAAATTTCAATTTTAAAAATTTGGGACACGCAGTAAATGAATAATTTGTGTAGCCCAATTTTTTTTTATAAAGGTTTCACTATATTATAAAATATTATTATTATGTTATTTAGTAGATTGTTTGTATAACAAGGAAAAAATATCGTATTTTGTGTTATATGAGTTTGTATTAATAATTAATTTTTATTACTTTATCTAAATAGAAAAACGTATAGCTGATATTTATAGTGTCTCACTTGAAACATGTTACCACTAAGTTTTATCATTTGTGGCTCTATATACTTTCATACTGATTTTTTGTTAAGATAGCTGGTGCCTCAATTGCATAACCTCACATTTAATACGATTTTTTTTCTTCGAATTACCAGTTTATTTTTTCAATAAAATTCTACTATAGCTTTGTTTAAGAAAAAAAAAGAGTAAATTTTTACAAAATAATCACATATTATCAAAATGTACAGGATCCAGTGAGCAATGTTCGTGACATAATAGTAATATATACAGTCTTTTAAATATATAAATTTATCATTTTTCTATTCATTATTTTGTGATCTATCAAAGTGAGGTCTGTAGTAGAACTTGAGCGATGTTGAATTTCTTTTGGCTATATACCTATCTGTCTATTTTTCTGCCGCTGTAACTTTCGAATACATTTTCCGATTTTCATGAAATTTGCCACACACGTTTTTCACAATCAGAAAACTTAGCAATTGTGTTCTCGGAGGCTTCGTATTAACAAATTTTCAAAAACTATTGTTATTCTCACTTATAAAATCACATAATTTTAAAGAGGCGTGATCAATTTTTACTTGTTAATAAGAATGGGATATCACCTGGAATGAGGTCTAATATTCGCCGGAGCTACTAGTTATGATTCTATTTGATGATATAAACAAAATTCAATATTTGTATACTTTTTGTTATAACAAAAATAAATATATATATTTCTTCTATTTCATTAAATTTCTTCAATTAATCAGGCATTGATATATTTATGCATTGGCTCTAATTTATTTATAGAACTAATAAATATAATTCAAAGAATCGTTTAAATATACCTAAAAATCATATTTCGATAAATTATTTACGCACTAAAAATCTTTTGGTATGATCTGAAAGTTAACGAAAAAATAATAATAAAAGCATATGTTTAGAAAAGATGAATTTTCACTAATGAATAATTTTGTATTTTATGAAAAAAAGATAATTTCATACACATGCCTTGCCTTAATTAAAGAAACTTATTTTTTCAACCATAATAAGGACCACAGATATATATATATATATATAGATATATATATATATATATATATATATATATGGTTTACCTACTGAATATTATTTCATTATTTCCCTTATCACCATCTGTGCATGAAACTTAACTAAAATATAATTTTCATCTCAGTATATTTTCTTTAATACATATAATTTTGTTCCATCGAGTTTTATTTTAATAATGCAGTATGTTTTTTTTTCCGTTTTGGGTTCGTTCATTCATCGCAAAAATACCGAAAATTATTTTCTGTACCTCATTTATTAATTTGCTTTTGTAGTGCTTACGTATATTGAATATACTATGCCTGTTCTCTTATTTTTTTTACAACAAAAAGTCATTACAAATCAGGGGTTGAAAATTGAACTTTAAAAAAAATTTAATTAACAATGTTTGTTACCAAAATTTGATCCGAGAGTGGATAAAGTAGATATCATTTTAATTTTCCAGGCTATCAAATATCCATTTTCAACGGAATTTGTATTTATAAACCCCTTGTTTTATTTTACAAATTTTCCAGAGAAAAAGCCTGGGGCTAGTTCAGAAAAATTACCTAGAAAAATAAAATCATATTGAGCACATAGATTGACTTCTTTTGTTATTATGCATTTTACCATCATGATTTTCAAATGTTTCTTATGTACAGGTTAGAATTAGAAAAGTTAAAATGGTTTTACAGATAGCACTTTTCCCTAGTCATAAATCGGGCCTTATATCTAGCTACTATTTATTATTTACTAATGACACTGCAATCATGAAATACTATCTCATCGTTGTCTCACAATTCTCATAATTTTATTTTTAATATAACTTGTTTCTAGTTAAATGGTAGCTGATGAATGGTTACTAATTTAACACCAGGCATACATAAAATAAATGAAGGTATATAAAATTTAGTTTTTTTTTTTTTACAAATATCTTGTTATAATAATTTTTTGACTGTTATTATAGATTTATTGTTAATTCATCACAAAATAATATTTTTTTTATTCTTTATTATTGAATGGCATCAATTAAATGAATAGCAACATTATATTTTAGCTTGATCAAGGATATTCTTCAATCCTAATCTGACGAAGAGAAGAATTATATTACACTTGGAAATTTCTTTCAAAGTAACTAAAAGCACTAACATCCTTACCCAATTGACAACTTAGGCTGGAGATTAAATCCAGGCAGCGGAAGTTTGATTATTTATTCAAAAAAATAATAATAAAGGGCCGGTTTATTGATCAAACAGTCGTCTCTTGGTTAAGAACGATGTAACTAGCATCACCAACAACATAATAATAATATAATTGCCAATCTTGCGCTAGAAGCGGTTCAGGTGAAGTAGTGTACCTAGAACAAAAGATCTAGGTACAAGATACGCGGTTGCGTTTCCCCTCTTAATATACTGTTTATTTACTATATTGAGAATTTACATCCAAAAACAAGCTTCGAAAAAAATTCAGATTCGTATGATTATCGCGATTATCGGTATTGTAAACGTCCTAAATATCCGAAATAATCCAATTCACTTTGATTATTCAACCTTCTTCACTGCATCAGCCCATTGAAACTATTTAAATTTTGTTGTGATGGCAGGTATCGGTGTTCCAATTCTGTTATATTTCGTACAAAAAACGACACCTGAATCAACCCATAATCGATGTATTTTGATAATGTTTTTCAACTTAATTGCCTACTCGTGTTGTTTATTTTAAATGAAAATGATAATCGATGCTATCAGATTTGGTTGGTGGTAGGTAGTTCTTATGATTTTGACTTTTCATTATTTTTTTCTTCATGATCGTTAGAGATCAGATGTATTACGTAAAATTACATCCTACAGGAGTTTTAAAATGGAGATTATGTATCTCTTTTAAAATAATGTAAAAAATTCTATGTAAGTATTCAGTTGTTACAGTCTGTATATTTTTTTGATTAAAAAAGGTACTTTACCTGGTTGATGTAATTACTAGACTAGAAAATGTGGCATGTTGAATTTGATACAAAGTATTACAACATTTATTTAAATTTTTCTACCTTGGATGGTAAATTAAAATTTTTAAGTATAAAAATTATTTATTATGTTTTTAAAAAACATCCTTATATTGCTGGGTCCATACTTGTACACTGTCATTTTAAAGATAATTTTGTCATACCCTCGATGCCAAAAAAATTATTTAGGAATTTTTTAATGAAAATTTTATGCGTGAAGTTAGAATTCAAATCCTAAAAAAAATAATAATTGGAAGAATTTTCTGCCCGTTCAAACAAAAACTGCTATAAATTTTGAAAATTCCCATGAACTCTCATGAATTTGTGTTTAACATTTGGATTACTTGAAGTAAAGTTGAGTTAAATTTTTATTCAATTTGTCATATTCGGGTAATTATTATTTGACAGTGACGTGAGAGGAATTTCACATAAGAAAATTTGTCAAATAATAATAAATCATTCAACATTTGTCTTAACATTGCCCCAAATTCAAAAGTTATAGCAGTTTTTGCTGAGAAGCAATTTTTTCAATGTTTTGCATCCAAGGTATGCACAAAGTATGTCTAATAGAACACGCAATTATTTTGCCTTAGTAAATCAAGCAGAATTAATTACAAAACATTGCTAAAACAATGTAAACATTTGTTTAAATCTATATTAAAATTATTGTAACAAATTTTGGCTCGACAAAAATTCTGAAAATTGTGCCGTTTTATTCGCGGAGCCTATAAACTTTTCGATTGAAGAGTGTAGGGATCTCTTCAAGATCATTGACGAAAACATGTAAAAATCATTTTGCCTGGCACATGATAAACCAAAATATCTGTTGCCCAACAACTTAAAAATTTAGAGATTGTTTTTAAAAAAATTTCGTATATTCGTAGTCGTTTTCTTTTTCGGAGCTCGCGATACTTCCGAATGTCCACATAAGTATAAAATTAGAAACATCTGTTCTTTTGTTATCTGTTAATTTTACCAAACATGTGATATAATAGAATATCCTTTATCCAACCGCACCAAAACTTCAAAATTTATTGCATATAATTTCCCCTGAATTTCCGTTAATAAGTCGGTAAAGTTTGATCGCAATCGGATATACGGTATGACAGAATATAAAATATCAACAAAGGAACAATCTTTTGATGATATTTGTAATTTAGATGTTACAAGGTTGATTAATTATGACAGGAATTTCCTGAGGTGAGTATTACAAAAAACTAATGCTAGTAAAAGTTAGCATACTTGAAACACTTTTTCTTTTTGTTTTACTTCGGTGGAGTTTTTTAATCTACGTAAGTTTAATCTATTTTATAATGTAAAAATATTATACATATTATTCATGAAGTAGTATGAATTCTAATTGATAGTAACATTTTTTTTAAATATTTTTTTTTTTATATTCAGTTTATTTGTATAGATAAAGAAGCTGAAGATAAAAGTAAAGATGAAAAACTAACATTATAAAAATATATATAACTAATATATTATTCTATCATAAATTCAATTTGGATTAATGCTCTGTTGAAATATTCAAATTTAACTTTGTTCAAGTTTACGTGCAACTTAACGTACGTAATTCAAATGTAATCTTGTTTGACTTTTATATATTACAAAAAAAATAAAAATTATAAAAGAAAAACCTAAAAGACTCATACATGGGTTTATTATTGTATTCACGTAATAATAGATATATTAGAAGTTAAATTGATTAGTTATATTTATATATAAGGATGCTTCTTAATAAGCTTTAGACATTAAAATTCTTTAGTATCAATGTGGTTCCAAAATCGATGAAACAAAAAGCGGCAGCAAAACAGAGACAAAGAGAAACGAACAAGAGAAAAACACATACATTAATAGGAAATAACGTGCTAGAGAATGAGATATAAGTGTATATGGCATTTAACATGCGAGAGAATGGGATAGAATGCATTATGCAACGTTTATTGTAGTGTTATTATAGTTTCAGTGTGTGCGCACCTGTAATTTTAAACTTGGTATCAATATCATCAGAATTAAACTCAACAATTATCCCACGCCTGAAATTCTATGTTCGTTTCTTTATCTTGAATTTCACAATTATAAAGTTTCATCTTTCGTGTGTAAATTGCGTATATGACATTTTCTTTTCAATTTTTTAGGAATTTTATTTTAATGTTAAAATAGTAATATTCTCAAAATTTGAGCCCAAAATATTAACTATTAGAAAGTGGCTGAGGTAGGATTTTTGTGATATTAACGGTCTACTTGCTAAAATATTGTTAGAAATTTATCGATTTTGTTTTTCTTTTCAACTTACATCAAAAATATAAATGAAAAATTTGTGGGAAATTAAATTTACTACAAAAAAATGTCTTTCTTCTAAAGCTTTGATGTGGATTTTTTAAGGGAAAGTCCTTAAAATAATGATTCTAATTACAGTTAAACGAATTTATAAATTTTAATAACATGGCAGATTTTAAGAAATGCTGAAGACAAAAGTTTATTATTAAAATAGCAGCATGTTTTTAAAATAATATAAAATAAACCTGAATGTATTTATGTAGAATCATATTACACTTTCATGTATACAAATCTATGTCAAATAGACTAAGACCTGAGCTGTATGTGAAAGATAAAGAAATATTACTTTCTATTGTGTATTTGTTACAACTTAGTTTATAGATACGGTCGATATTGATAAAAATATTATGCTTTTATTATTGATCACAAATTTTATAGGACAGTGTTTTACAGTAATGATTTTGCATAAAACTTTTATTTATATAAATAAAATTGTACATATTTTCAATGTGCGCAAATCATGGAAAAACTACTTACTCGTAAATTATGATCGGATAGATTTCGATCAAATTTTCTTAGTTGTATTTCATAGACACTTGGCTGTTACCAAAAACAATTTTCTCAATATCATTTAAGATATAATTATTACAGAAACTACGATTTTACTATTAAAATATCATTTATATTGTATATGACTATTTGTTTACTTAAAGTTGTACCAGCGTGGCGTAGTATAGTAAGAACACACACAATATTGACTCACAGAGTGTTATGTTACATATTTTTTGCCTATAATATGTATAATATATTTTGCCTATAAAATGATATAATCAGTATTTTTAATTTTAGTTTATTGTTTTTCTTATTCCTAAAAAATTTCTTATTACCCTTCTAGTTTTATTATAAACTAGCTGGCCCGGCAAACGTCGTTTTGCCACATATTTCTAATTAACTTCAACATTTTCTAAGTATAATAACATATTCTTAACAACTTTCCTCTATTTCTTAATACTGAAAGCTAAGGCAAATTAGAATAAATAATGATATTAATATATATTTTAAAGAATACCCGGACACGTTGAGGTGACAATTGATATTACATCGATTGCATGCAAAATTTGAAGCAGATTGGACGAAGGAATTCCGTTGTTGCATACAAACTTTGCCTCTGCTTTTCATCCCATTAGGGGTAGAATTTCAGAAAATCTTTTCTTATGGGATGCCCGGTATTTGATGTGTAACCCACTATTTGTTGTGGGATACCTGTGACACCAAATATTTATATATACACTCGTGTTTGATGTGGGACACCCGGTACCTCGTGCACCCACAATTCGTGTATATTGTGCTGTGGTTCTCATATACTTGATGAAAAATATTAAAAGGAAGTCCAGAACCACAAATATAGAAAAGAAGAGATAAATTAATTCTATTTTGAATAGCTGACCCGGGTAAACATTGTTTTTTTATATAAATTATTTCTAACCAACATCAATATCTCCTAAGTATAATAACATATTCTCAACTGTCAATAACTAAATAATGAAGCTGCGGCAAATCAGAATAAATTATGATATTAATTTATATTTTGAAGCATACCCATCCGGTTTACGCGTTGCTGTGTTATTTTTCACATTTTAATAAATGATAATACATCGTTTACATGCGGATGCAATTCTACCCTTAGGGGAAGAATTTCAAATCCTTTCTTATCGGATTCCCGGTATTTAGTGTGCACCCGGTACATTATATGCAACCGGTATTTACCTGGTATTTGCTGGGGTACACCCGGGACCGCGTTCGACCGATAATTTTTGCTGTGGTACACATACACTTGATGAAAGGTATATGGACCTCCTGAACCAAGAATGATTCCCTTAATACTTGAACAAGTTTGAGTTTTAAAAGTTCTTTATTTCTTATTCAACATAGTACATAGATATAACAGTACATATTTTTGTTCCTTATTAGTAATACTTGAACAATGCGATATTCACACTTTATATAGTTGACAGTTCGTCATACTGCTAGTGAGAAGAGATAAAGAAGTGTTATTTTGAATAGATAAAGAAGTTTTATTTTGAATTTCAAAATTAGATTTTGGTTTCTATGGAAATGATGATTTGTAACATGTGAGAAAAAAAAAACAAAATATGTTTCACAGCTAGGATTATTTTGTATTCGAAAATTAAATTGTCATCTATGATATTTTCCTTTACTTATTATTTATGTTTCTTACCGTTTAAACCTTCCCTGAACTTTCACGAATATTTCAAAACCAAAATTAGCCAAATCGGTCCAACCATTCTGGAGTTATGCGCTTACCAACACATTTTGCGATTCATTTTTATATTATAGAAGATTCTATCAAGAGTTTTTTCAGATATTGTAGAAAAGAGTTGGTAAGATCGTTAGTTTTATATGCTTTTAATGGTAAGTGACGTTTGAATACGCGAGCTTTGATCTTGATTATCTTGAAATCTAAAAGGTTACAAATACTGTAAATTTGGGATCGTGTAGATATTGATCTCTTGTTAAAAAAATTGACAAAAACTATAAGTTGTAAATTGTCATTGCACCCTGGTTGCCTCAGTAAATTATGACATTCCTGATTAGTCGGCCAATATCTGCCATCAGTAGCCCTCTATAATTTCGTTAATTTCCACCTGCAGTGTAAGTAAAAGTCTATTTATCGAATAGACTTCGAAAAAAATGAATAACTTATGGAAGTTTTTAATGTGGAATAAATTGAAAATCAAATAGGAATCGTTTCCCAGAAAATTTTAAAGGTCGCACGCACAAAATTCAGAGTTTTGTGCTTAATATTAATAAACAAATTTTATTATAAAAATTGTAAAAATAACATACAAAATGGTACTCGTATTCTCAATTATCCTCTTGAGTAATTGCATTTTTTCAGATTCATTAATAGTAGAATTAAAGGCGTACATAGACTACCGCAACTTTGAATGACAAGAAAATGAGATAACAAATAGAACTTTTCTATAAACATGACTATTGTACGATTTTCGATGTTATAATTAAGAAATTTTTTTAAAAAAACGTTACCAGTTTAATACTTGATATTTAAAAAAAAACTTGTTACAATTGAGCAGATCCATAAAGATGTCAAAACCGAATCTGAAAGTTTTACTCAAGTATTTTTGTTAAATGTTTCTACGTTACCCGGGTAAAAAATACTTCAGAAAAACACATAAGTATCAAGCAGAAATGCTATACGTTATATACATGAAAATAAATATGTAATTGAAAAAATGGAAGCTTACGTTTATACCACACAGTCAAATAAACACACACATCCATTCTACCAAGTAAATCTCCTACTCAGTAACAACTAGCGTGTACTTTGTAATACCAACACAAAAACAAAATCCTTATAAACATATCAAAAAAAAATTTTTTTTTGTATCTAACGTAAGTTTACGAGCTTGCGTTTTTTTTTTCAACTAACATTCGTATGTATCTCTATAAGTATAAAAGTTGAGTGGAGCAGATAGATATATGACTCGTATTATAAAGAGATAGATACTGCTGACTTTATTAGTAAGTGTAAACTTGATGAAAAGCGACTTTGTTTTATTCTACCATTATTGTTAACAGAATGTTCCAGTATACGGTGTATTATTATACTTGACATACACAATATGTCAGAGTATATTAATTTTAGTTAAAATTTCGTTATAGGTGATCATAGAAATACCTAATTAGTTCATTTCTTAATGTGCGTCCGGCCGTCATCACGATAACTCAAAAAGAAATAGCGAGTAGAATTTTGGTGACGTATTTGAACATAATATGTGAGTTCCAAAAGATAGAGTTTAGATCCTTAATCCAACTTTAAAACAAATCCAACTTTTTTTTTGAGTTTTCCCCAAATTTGGCTAATAAACACACACTCACACACACACACACACATATATATATATATATATATATATATATATATATATATATATATATATATATATATATATATATAATTGTATATACTGGATATTTATAAATGCTAATTAAAAATAGTTCAAGCAATGACATTCTATCGTATGTCGTGTATTAAAATAATAAACTCTGTTGGTAGTTATCTTCACTTGTTTAAAGTTTGTAACGCTACAAAGTATTGAAGGTACTTACAAAATTGTGGTGTACAGTAAAAAGTTTTGTATAAAATCGACACAATTTAAGAATTAGAAACAGTCCACACAAAATTAAGGCTAATTGTCTACTCATAACTAGTAATTAAGTAAAAAATATTTTTTGAAATACAAGCTTATATAGTATTAACAGGTGAAAGACGTATAACTTCAAGTATATTTTTTGAATTTTTAGTATAAAAGTTAAGGGCGTCTTTATTATGAAACGGTGGAAGCGCAATGAAACAAAGAAGAACAAATTTTTTCAACTTATCGTCCTCTGATATAAATATGTTTGCCAAATTTTAGCTCAATCGACAAACGAAAGTGGATAAAATTTAACTTTCAAGATTTGATTACAGACAAATATCAGAGCAGGTGAAACTAAATAAAAGCTTGTAAAAATATGTTGGCTTTTTGTAATATCAATGTTAACTTCATTATTCTTTGAATTTCAATAAAGAAGTTAAGTAATTAATTTAAAATAAAGAAATATTTAAAGCTGATTAGGAAAATTATTTTACTTCATTTATTTAAATTGCAGTAAAGTACCAAAAGTAGATAATTTTATGTTGCAAACTTATTCTAATAAAGAGTGATGTTAGTTACCATTTTATATATTTAAAACACTTTTTCCATGTTGAAAATCAACTTATAAAAGAACTTTAACAAATTTGTACAAAAAAATCTACACGCAAGTTTTTAACACATTCTGTGTGTTTGTGTGTTTGTTCGTAGAACAACTTCCTGTGACCATTTTCATACGTATGTTATTATATCTGTAATCAAGATATCTCAAAAACAAAAAGTTATAGCAAGCTTAAATTTTCAAAGGTTAGTTTAAATTCATGATTTAGCAAAATGATTCAGTCACTTGAATCCAAGGGACCCATGACCCACTATTATTGCTATAAGAGATAGAAGAAATATTTAAATACAAAAAACGTCTATTTCTTAAAAGCAAACAAATTTTGTTTGATGCATTTTCTTCATATGTATATTAACAACAAGAATTCTAGAATATTTCGAATAAATTTCGATTTTTCCCCAATTTCCTAGATCAAATTATTTTGTATTCTATAAATACGTATTTTAACTTAAAAGTAGCATCATTAGTATGAATTAGGTAATCGTAAATATTCTCCGAAGTGATTTTAAGTGTCTATATTGAATACAAGTTTTACTCTGAATCATTGTGTAAAGAAAGATACAGAAGTTAGTATAAATTCTAGTATAAGCTACACACAGATATATGTATGGATAAAAACATTATCCATTTGTTTTATTTATACCGAATGTCTGCAGTTTATTACGTCATCTCTTAATGTTTTTTCATTTTAATATATGGAAATTAAAACTACTGCTGCTTTCACAATTAAAACTTGATTATGTAAATCTAGCTCTACTATTAGCTGAAATTAGTGAAATATTAATTGTTTTTTGCTTTTCTACATTTGATTCATTTTTTGTGTGTTTTTTTATTCATTTTTTTTGTCATAAATTTTCTTGAAAATAATAATTTTCATAGAGATAAATGATAAAAATATGTACTATATTATTTATGAGTGAATGTGTTCATTCTTCTAACGTTTGCCTAGATAAAATAAGTATTCTACTATTTATTTTTATATTCGACACATACACTAATCGAGTATACCATCTTGTGGTAATTTCTGTAAGTTGTGGTTCCAAAAGTGAGTGAAATAGTCTACTTTATTTTTAATGCCTATGAGTGCAGATAATAATTTTAATTTTTTTAACAACAAACACAGGTTATATTAGCAATAAATATATATTTTTCAATAGCAAACACAAATAAATGTTGACATTTTTAATAAAAATGTCTATGAAGATTTTACTCATTAGTTGTCAAGAAATTAGATATTTTTCGGAAAAAACCTATTTTCCATACGAAAAAAATTATTCATGTCTCAAACGTTCAAAAAGAAATTGATGCCATTTATTTTTAACGAATTTTTGCGAGAAACACCTATTTCCATCTGCCCGCAGTCCATTCATCCCTTCGTATGTGTGCCTACAAGATAACTAATCGAATTTATTTCGTGTTTGATTGTCGAATTCCACAATTTAGATATTTTTATTAAAACTTATTATGCATCTGTGTAATTGGTAGCACTTCCGACAATTTGTACGATATATATTGATTTCAATTCATAAAATATGTAACTAAATGTAATATATTTAGCAATGAAAAATATAAATAGCAAAATTAATAATTTAAAAGAAAACCAAATGCAAAAAATATTAAAACAAAGGAAATTCATCACTAAATTCAATTTTATTTTTTATGTTTTCCTTTATTTATTAACAAATTGACATGTCAATAACAAAAGGTCAAAGAATAAAATTATCATTAAAAATATTGTGAAAATGTATAACATAATAGGAAAATCTATATTGTAAATTTGTAATTAATTTGGAAAATTAATGATTTGTAAACAAACAATTGATTACAATTTGGTAACCATTAAATACATGTTGAAATTAAATTGTCATTATATATTTTATTTAATTTATAATTATTATTGTTATGGAATTTATTTAACATATATATTTTTAATTATTATTTGTTTGTATTGTGAAAATATATCCATATTTGGCTACATGTGATGTTGAAATCAGTTGTATCATAAAGATTCTATATCAATGTTTTCTTATAAATTTAAATTAAATTTTCTAAATACCAATCAATAAAGTTAAGCAACAGTAGTCACAACCTGTATTTGGATGGGTGACCACCTAGCAGTACTACGTACTGTTGTTGTATAAATAATAATAATAAAAATAATAATCCCCTTTGGTTAATGTCTATATAGCTAAAAGTAGCTGAAGCCAGAAATAAAAAAATAAAAAAAACTTTAAGAACAGTATATTTTGTATGTTCTTTTTGTTTAAACTAAAATAGTAATAAAGAACTTTCCTTTGTCACAAAAAGTGCTTCCAATTTTAAACTTTATGTCATGTTTAATTCTACAGATCATAAATAAAATATTATAAATTAATGAATTAACCCTGGCAAAAATTAACTTTCGAAAATTGTGAGAATTAAAATGAAAAAATTTTTAAATGTAAAGAACAATAATCTCAGCTTTACAACAACATAACATAGTCTATCGATACTCGGAAGAATTTTTTCGTAAACTTTTCATATTTATAGTTAATTTTTCAAATTAATTTTTTTGCTGTCATTAAGATTGAAATGGGGTTATTCTTTTATAGAAGATATAAAGAGAATTTCGCGATGATCGGTTCAACCCCTCTCTTTTCTGCATAAATGCGGACATTTATTTAATTGTATTCGAAATTTCGCGGGTAGATCTTGATATATTGAACTGGTGAAAACATCTTAGTCACAAGTGTTATCCAAAAATAATAGTCATGATTCTTTTTAAAATCGAATATTAATTTTCAAATGGTTGCGGAAATTGTACCACTGATCTATTTGTTAAATAATAAAATATGTTACCTTCTACATTGTAGAAATTTCATAATGACATATCACAAGTAAATTTAAAAACGGTCTTTAACAGTACTTAAATATTTTATAAAAAGTCTAACATTTTCCAAAAGTTTCTGGGTTTCATTATCAGAATGTATTCTCTATTACAAGAATATGAATTAATTATTTGGTTATTTTGTAATAATTACATTAATTGATTTTATGAAAGCATTATTTTGAAAAGTTCATCTCATTAATATCTGTTTGTATGTGGCATATCGTTCAAACACATTAATTAAAAAGTTTTGTTATTAATAAAATCTGGGGTAGACACGTACATTGCTCTTAAACAGCTCCATCATATACGTTGCCACGTATTAAATACCCATCTCCCAGCATAAATACAAAATTCACTGCGAATAATGGACACTAAACTACCCCAAGCTGTATGAATATAATAACTGAAATATCTAAACGCCTCCGTGTTTTATATACGATGGTCTTGACAGCTTATAGGGACAATTTTTGATTAAAACAAAAAAAAAACATGACGGAACATATATCGTGTGTGTGTATTTAGAAATGTGAGTGCATTAATAAGTGTGAATCAGTAGCGGTAAAGTCTGTAGTCGGATGTGGTGAATAGTACACTTCACTTACGTGCACGACGACTTATAAGTGCAACCATTATTATTTATATACTTTTGGTCATACTTTTTTAATATTGAATACCTAGACTCTATAAGCCCACAATATATCTGGTACGCCTTTAACGAATGCATTGCAAATAATAGACCCAAACCTTCTTCATGATGTAGGTATGTCTTCAACGAATGAGTTGGAATTTGGATATGATATGAAAAACACATTTTCTATTTATCAATCATTTACAAAATTTTGTGTTCCATTAACTACCTGAATATCAAGAATAAGCTATTTCAACAAACTACATCATGTATCTACGTAAAAAATTTCATCAAAATTGGATGAATATATACACATAAATAGTTTATATCTTTGGTTCTACTAATTTAGTTGAGAATTTTGATATGAGATAAAAAATCTATTGTATACATTTATATAACATAAAATCCTTTGTAACAGTAAGCTGACATTATTATTTTCACGTTTATATGATTTGATTGTACGAATGTACGTATTTTTTTGTACCTCGATTATCTCCAAAACAAATAATGATTCAGACGTGGAACCACTTTCATTCGAGGAATAATTACGTAATTAAAAACTGAATGAAAATCAGTCCTATAGGGGATAGAATACTAGAAAAATCAGTCCCATAGGGGACAGTTAAGGATAAACACTAAAACAATGTTAAAAATACTCTTATTCCTTATTGGAAGTTCATCGTGTGGACTCACCGGGTCCCACCTATATCACTTATTATTATTGTAAAATTGTACCAAACTAATCGAAATATTATCTAATAATGCAAATTTTTATTACAGGTATGGAAAATTTTTTATAGTTACGTTAATTCACTAAAAAGTGATCTCATATATCAATAAAAATTGCAGAAAATATTTGGTAAGTTTACAAATGATCTATTGACTTAAAACGATGGCGTTTAGTAGCTTATGTAAATTTTTGAAAATGGACTTCATGGAATTTATTTTTCTCCGGATGTTAATGTTACAAAAAATAAAGAGTTCGGACATCGGAAAAAAGAATTTGGTGCTTTGGTATAATTATATTTTTTGTGCGAAAGTAGTATTCCCATCATAAAAATATTAAAAAAGCTGCTGGATATTTGACTTGTTTACAGTATATCGTTTTAATGTTATGAAATAATAATATATGAAAGGGACTTGGCACTTGACTAAATTATCAAATTTTAAGTGTGAATGATGAATTTCTGATCAACTACTTGATTAAATTACTTGATATCAAGTAATTTGATATAAAGTGAACAAGGACTTTGATAAAATGGATAAATAAAAATCAGCTTTTTTATTTACTAAATTTATTCCTAAATTAAATTTCTTTTCTTTTTTTCTTAAAGTTATTTAGTCTCAATACACCATGCACTTATTCTAATCTATATGCGTAGTTTATTGAATAATACTCATCGCTAAACAGAATAAAAAATTTTTGCAATTCCCAAATGTATTATGCACGTATGTTCTTGTATATACGTATTATATGTTCTCGAATATAGGGGCAAAGGTAAATAAATATAAAATTCATCACAAATTTTTGTTTCACCTTTATATTTTAAAAATTCTTTTTAATGTTTTTGTTTTTAAAAGTTTTTTATACATAGAAAAAAATTTTTCTTACTAAACTGTAAAACAAAAAAATTTTTTTTTTTATATTTTTTTCAATTTTTTATAATCGCAGTAAGTATTATATTTAAATAATGTTTATAAGTTGAAGAAATTGAGAGTCTAGACTTAACTTATTTGCTTTGGAATTCAATTTTCTAATACAAAGATGCACTGATAATGCTTCAAAACTCTTATGATTTCAACGTCTTTTAGGTAAATTAACTTCTATTCAAGTTTTATCCTACCAAAATTTGTACGACTTACAAACATAGATCGAGCTAAGGGGCGTGTCTGAGAATGGAAAGATCAGTGACTAATAAATAACGAAGAGACAAAGGGAAAGTTTTTTCAAATAAACTCCGTTATATTAAGATAATTTATTATAAGAAAAAATCGATTTACCTATCGTTTTTAAAAATGAATTATTGTGATAATTATAACAGAGCAGAAAGTCATGATGAAAACCTGGAAATCATGATGGAGGTCATGTAGAAATAGGTGAAACTCAATTCTATCTAATAGAGAGCATTGACTAGCACATTTTGGCTATATGATTTATTTGATTTTAAAAAGAGAAAAAATCTCTTAAATTACTAAAAAGAGAAAAACCAGGATTGCAACAGGTCGTTTTGGACACGGCAGATAGGAAGTGTTGTCAACACTTCGTCTGGACGCCTGGTTTTTACCCCAATCAAAGCTCAGGTATCCATTTCGTTTCGAGCTGAGTGATGTCAGGAATTCTGTGAAATTTTTAAAATGGTAAGATACCAGAAAAATTTTCGCCAAACCGAGAATTGAAGCTAGAACCATTGGTATAAGTGTTCACAATGCTACCGCTAGGCCAATAGGTCAGAAAAACTTAATATTCTTTCCTTTATTTATATTTAACGTTTTCTAAAACATCATGGGTGGTTTAATTTTTTCTCTAGGAATATAGATTCCATTATCAGTTTTTCTGTGACATTCAATTGTATTCCATTTCATTGTATATAAAATTTTTAATTTACCTTTCATGAATGATTTATGTGAGTGGTTCCTTAAATTCTTGATTGAAGAAGAGGGTATGTTTAAATTAACAGATAAATCAAATCCAAATAATATATGGATAGACACTACGACGACATTAACATTTGGCTGTGGTTAATTGTAATAGTATTTTAGTATCATAATTGGGAACCACACTTAGATAATTTTAGGATGGCTATATCTGTGGTTTTGCATTTAAATCTAATACAATTTGATTTTAAACCACTATATTGAGTGTTGGTTGACGGTTGAAACAATCTACATGAATCCAGTAAACGTTATTTATAAAGTCAATATATAATCATTTTATATGACTTAATTATGCTTGGAAAAAAAATTTTTTTCTTAACAAACTTTAATGGCAACGTTCGGCATAGGTGGGGTTTCCTTCCTTCTCGAAGAGGCCTTTCTTTACTTTCTTAGAGGTTTTCTTCTGGCTCCTGAAAGTCTTATGGGTTACTTAAGAGCTTTAAATATAAATAATACTTATGAAGCATGAAATTATAAATATTTTTCAACAAGAGGGAATATCATTCTATGATATGGCGTTGATTGGGGGAAAGATGCAATTTTTGGAGAGCTTTTGCAAATAAAGTGCAGTTTTTAGATTCTATCAAATACAGCTGAAAATCTCGTATCTAGGATTCTTGAGGTCGCTTATTACGAATTTATAATTAAAATTTTCATATATAAGTCGATACTTAGTGCATTTATTAGATAAAATAAATTGCATTCATAATATATTACGTGGTTTATTCGATTCTGATTAACTACCGGATCATATTCCATACGATACCTCAAAAACTACACATCCAATCGTTAAATGAATGTTGTTTTTGAAATGTGCAGGAAATTACTCGTATGAACATAATTAGCGAAATTGGAGAGAAAATATTTTTCTCGTTTTTTTCGTTTTTTTTTTACCCTAACGAAAAATCGAGAAAAATTTTTGTAATTCGATTTGGATGAACGTATATTTACTAAGGTAATTTGTCCCGTATATTTCAAAAATAATACCTATTTAACAATAGTGTTACGTTATTTTGTGTATATTTTATACACAAATAACCGAACAAAATAAATTATTTTTTATTTAAATTATATTATGTAATAAACATTTTTTGTAAGCAAAAAAATAGATTGCTTACCTTAAGAGAGCGTGCTTGATAGTAGGGGGTTTGATATCAACAGTTTAAGAGGAGAGTTCGATATCACAGTTTCATAAAACACTTTTGATTAGATCGTTTAACAGAACCATTCGATATAGACAGTTTAATAGGAGAGTTCGATATGAACAGTTCAACTACATAAAGCTTATTATGATACCGATTGTTAAAATTTTGTGATTTCGGTAACATTCAATATGACTTAAAGTAAATTTCCTTTTTTTAAATTATATATTTGAGAAAATGTTAAGAGATTGATTTTAGTATTTATTAAACAATTTTTGTATATTATTCAATTGTAATTACTTACACAATAGTGTTTTTGTTTGAATATGTTTATTTAATGTAAACCGACCCCGTGTGGTCCATTTTTAATATTAATGTTTAAAATTTATATTGTACTAATACTTTTTCTTAAATAATCCCTTTTTAATTAGTTTTACGATGGAGAAATTATGAAGCGTTTCTCCAAAGAGCATCAAACAGTTCTTCCAGTTTCGATCTCCAAAACCTCTGGACCTGATTTATTTATCTGAATAAGTCAGATTGGGCCCAGTAAAAATTTCATTCTGCGTACTCCTAGTAGAGTAACCAAAATACTTCGTATTTTAATTTCCTTTTTTATTAGTAAATTAAATTTTGTTGATTTAATTTACTAATCTTCGTATTTTTCTTCTTCATAATTAACCTATATTCCTATATAGTTTAATTTTGCTTCTTCTTATTTTTAAACCATCAAGGTTTAAAAATCGTGTTCTTCTTATTTTTAAACATAGAATGTTTAAAAATTCTTATTGTTCGTATTATTTAATCCTAATTAAGTAATACTTCGTTTTATTTCTAATTCATATTCTTCTTATTTTTTCTTATTAGTTAAATGAGTATCAATTTAATTAACTAATCGTTCTTTATTTTTTATAATTAAATTGTATTCCTAAATAATTTAATTATCCGTTAATCATTTTTTTTTATTTGCTTCATTTGGTAGCAGAGCGTATTTGCTTCAATAGGATGCGTAGTATCGCCTAAAAGCTGATCTGAAGATCAATATTTCGGTCAAATTTCAAGCGATATCTCGAAAAGTATCTGTCAAATGATTATTGGCGATTTTAATCTATGAACATATAGGTAAATATAGAACCACCCGTTTTTTGTTTTAAGTTGATTTCCATGAGATTCCATCATTAGTGAAAATGTCACACATTAAATAATTTGTTTAATTGATTCACAAAACGCGAAATTTAACAAATGTAAACAGGCGAATATAGAATCTCTTTCTATATTGAAGCCGGCTTTAAATATCAAACATTCACTAAATATTCGAAACCTAATTGACAAAGCATCGTTTTAGACAAGTGGAAATCTATTAACCAAGTAATTGAAATGCTTCACAAAAAACCGATTAGCAAATATAATATGCGTGTCGATGTCCATGTTTATAAAATATTTAGGTAATTTTCTCTCTCATACACTTAATGCTTTGGAATCTTGAAATCCTTTGAGGATAGCACATAGCACACAAAGATAGCGTGTCTAAATGTCTAGACTATAAATATTACTAAATAGAGTTATCTCATGCAATACGAAATTATTTACGATGTTATAATTCTACCACATATGAGTGGCGTAGTGAAGAGGACATTACGGTGTTCCACTTACATGGCACCTTTTTTTGTATCTAACACACAAAAAACTATTTTTATGAGTGTGGATTAGATTTATTAATGAACGAATGTTACCCCTAAATGTTATTATTATGTTATGGAGGAAGTTTAATTTAAGAATTTTGTATAATGGCCGAACAACGTGAAGAATGGATTGTAATACATTGTAGACTCCTGTACACAGTTACTGAATTGCGGAATCCACCATCTGCCAACTTTCTTGTGCTACCATTATGCTAACGAAGCTTATTTAATTTTTTTACGACTTCTATCTAGCCCAATCAACTTCCACAAAATGCAGTGATGTAAATCACTATGTACATATGCATTTACATACAAAATTTCATCAGAATCAAATGAATAATATATTGGAATTTTTGTGAAAATATCTGTTATCGAATATATCTACTTAAATGGCTATATCTATGAAATGGTTTGACCAATTGATTTGAAATTTGGACTTGAGGTAAAAAATACATTTTATTCCTTTTTATACCATAAAATTCTCTGTGAAGGTAAAGCTTATTTTATGTTGTTCACGTTATTCCGATTTGCGATTGTTCTTTAATAATTATGTTTTAGAATAATCGATTTTGATTAACTGATAATATAAACCTTTATTATGAATGTGTATATAAAATTTCATCACAATCGTATGAACGGTTCACAGGATATCGGTATTTAAGTGTAAAAAATAATAAGTTTCGAGCATTGAATTACCGGATCGGCAGAGATTTTTTTAAAATTTCAATCGAATGAACGTCTCAGACCAACAGACCTATCGCATTTCTATTTTGATGATTTTCCATACTCATTTGGTAGTGCTTGTTGATTGAAAATTTATGCTTTGGCAATATATAATTGAATAAAACATATGCCTTTATTATTTTATCCAATCACTTCCCTTTAGACATTATTCAAGCTGCCTGAACATAATGAATAAAGCTCATTTTATTCTCATCCTTAACATAATATAATCCTATGTAATATAGATGGTATGTGTTACCCATCAACCAACCAAAACTTTAATATTGTTTTAGTAAAGCTCTGAGATTTTATGTTGGGATTTTAATTGTATATAATTATAAATAATTATTATTTTTACTTTCATATTGTTGTAAATATGGGATGAGTCATTTCATTAATCTTAATAATGTGACATTTTTGGTTGTATTATGGGAAATTCTGTTTTATATTACTGAGAGATGGAAACTTATATAACCAAAAAACTAGGTAAGTAGGAAATTCACATGGAAATCAAAAGCATTAAATACGTAGTACCCAGTCTGATAAGGGCTGCAAAAATGTAGGGAATCAAAATTTACAAAATTATTAAAAATAACGCAGAGGTGATAAAAATTTGTTGAATTAGAGCAGAATTTTCCCCACTGAAATAAATTGGAATTATTACAAGAAATTTAATATTGGATTATCTAATAATGTGTAAAATACCTTTGGGTAAAATTACATGTTACTTTACTTCGAGCTTTTTTGGTTGAATTTATCAAACTGTAAGATTCATTTCAATCTTTATGAGGACAGTTATTAAAAAATCGCCTTTACGTTATTAAAAAATCGCCTGTTTAAACTCAACCATTTTGAGTGGTTTGGGTTAAACTTTAATCGATAAATATTTGTGCCACCTCTTCAAACCTTTACAGATTCAATTTCAAAAAATATTTTCTTATTCTCTATTCAAAACTGAAAGCTTTTAGATGTACTGGCCTGCACTGTACCTTTAAAGATAATTAAGTTCGCATTTACGTCGTATAAGAAATCCTCGTGCTAATTTTCAAGCCTCTTAACTCAGTGATTTCGGCTCTGTATTAATAAATCAGTTTTTTGTTCTATTTATTAGATAATTTTCATAAAATTGGTAAAAGTTTTTAGACTTTGTCCAGTTTTGGTTAAGATAATGTAAATAATGTACTTCTTTAAGTTATTCAACAGATGCAAGTTACACGAAGTCAAATCTTTCCATTCCATACAGTTAAACATTATAATTATTAAGGTGGTATTTAATGTAGGTAAACGACGGGTTATTTAATTTAACTAGAAAATAAAATCAGTTTTTTATCCTTTTATTTTTTTCAAGTCCATTTAGATTTTACTTTAGAAATCGATGTGATAAAAAACAGTAATTTTTAATTAATAAAATATTATTTTGTACGGTTTTTATTTTAAATCGTATAAAATAATTGAAATAATAAAAGGATCATTATAAACTGGATATACAAACGATAGCTTATAAAATAAAACACCGAAATTCATCAATATTTTTATTAAAAGTTTGGTTAATTTAATATCTTTATTCAGTAGAAGATATATAACAAAAATATATACGGCAGCTTCTGATTTTTATGTTTCTATAACGAAAAACTTCGAGTTCAAGTTTGCTTTGTTAGCTAATCACTATTTACTTGTATTAAAAATTGTATTGTTGTTTCTACATTTTCTAGGGTAAATGACATAGATCGTTTAGACATTAAGGCTTAGACATAGAAAAGATTAGCTGAAATTCAGTAAAACTATTCAAATAGTCGTAAAATGGATATTATTTTTGAGTTCTACAGGTCAAACTACATTTATAAACAAAATCTTATTGAAATCGGGAAACCATTTTTTTATATATTTTTTTTTCCAAGGGGAAAGCGTTTAAAGCAAATTTAGAAAAACCGATAAAAATTTGTATCCAATATCGATAATAATTATGTTTATAAAGAGTAGTTTGATCTGTAGATTTCAAAAATAACATTTAAGATTGGATGCGTAGTTTTTGAGATATTGCAAAAAATAAGATTCAAAGTCGAATGAATATTCGGGATAAATTTCAAATGGTATCTCGAAAATATGCCAACCCAATCGTAAAATAAGTGTAATTGTTTTCCTACCTCAATTACCCTTAAAAACTCAAAAACAACAATAACAGTGTTTTTTGAAATTTTGGGTGGCTTATAAGATATTTGACAGAATCGTAGAAACCACGTAAAGTTTCAGTTTTTTTGTCAATAAATTAAGTTTAACTGTAAATTCTATTTATATTTAAATCTACATAAGTCATTGTCCTTAAACGCAGAAAAAAATTCGTCAAACATTGCCGGAAACTGGTCAAAAATGGTATACTAGTATCTATCATCACTTTTCTTTTTATGGTTGGCTTGTATTGAACTTGAATCACTTGTTGAAATTGATTTTGAATAAATTGCATATGGTTTTTTTTTTGTTAAATTATTAAATAAATAGAATTGATTCTTTTATCAAAACAACACACACACAAAAATAACCTACCAATATATAGAAGAATAGAAGCTGTATCGAAACACTTTATTTAAGTGAATGTATAGTTCAAGACATCAATTTTTATGGACCATTACCTTTTGGCATATACCTAATATAAATATCCGTTTTGTTAAAGAACATCATCGTACGTTCCATTTAATCAAAATAATTTGAATTCAGTCTATCATTTTGGGAAAATGAGTCATTTTTTAACTGGTTAACAAAATGGGAGGTTATAAAAAGCATTTTATCTATGTATCTATCGTAGCTTGATCCGTTATAGCATTCGTATATGTTATTCGATTTTGATGAAATTTGTAATTCATGTTTATT
This sequence comes from Chrysopa pallens, assembly GCA_020423425.1. Taxonomy (NCBI): domain Eukaryota; kingdom Metazoa; phylum Arthropoda; class Insecta; order Neuroptera; family Chrysopidae; genus Chrysopa; species Chrysopa pallens. The sequence continues at coordinate 18,353,333 of CM035594.1, forward strand.
GAAAAGCTTCTTTAATATCGCTGTGATTTCAAAGTGGAAATGAAACGAAAAAGCGACAGTATAAAGAGGCAACCACGTATATTTAGAGTAGCTACCAGTATTAATAGGATTTAACGTACGAGAAAATGAGATAGAAGGCATTATTAGTGTTTATTACTGGGTTAGTATGTTTGTGTACGTACGTCAACAGGAATCATAACATCCGTGACGCATTGTACACATCTACATATGTATTGTTCCTATGCATTTGTAAAGGTATTATGAGGTGTGCACATTTATTTGTTATAAAGGCATCATATAATAAATATTATAAATATAAATATTTCATTATATTAATAAAAACAATTTTGAGGTAGTATGCTGAAAACGAATGTAGAATATTGTATTGCTTTTCGGAAAAAATCTCGTATAATTTACAGAAAATTCAAACTTAGAGACTGATAATTCTAATGTATGTAATATATTAATGTGAATCAAATGCATAATAATTTTAAACTTGGTATCAATATCATCAGGAATGAAGCCTATAATTTTTCTACTCTAGAACATGTGTCTCGTTGTCTTGAAATTTCACGTGAAATGTGAAATGATGACGGAACATAAGAATACCATAATTTTGCAAAAATTATAACTTCAAGTACCAAAAAATTCAGTAAAAACTAAAAAATTAATTCAAAATTACCTTGTAATTAATTACCGTCCGAACATTGCGCTTATCGCCTCTCAACCCAAAATGACTAAGTTTTTAAATAAGAATGATTTTTTAATTTAAGTGGATGTTTTTAAGTAAGTTTTATTTTTTGTTTGTTTTTATTTTACATGTTTCTATATGAAAAGTTTATATATTTTTATTGTTAAAAAGTATTATTTTTTTTATAATATTATATAAATACTGTTTGTATTGTATATAATATAGATGTAATATGTGACGACGACATATAATCGACCAAGAAAAAAACGCCCTTAATAATAATAATAATATAAAAGATATAAAAGTTATACAATTATATGCCTTATGCATTTATAAAGCCTAATATATATATATATATATATATATATATATATATATATATATATATATATATATATATATATATATTGTCACACAAATAAAACCATATAAATTTATATTATATACCTCTACCCATACAAAATATGATGGAGCATTATGATGGCCGTTACGTAATAATATTTTGTATAAAACGTATACAGAATGGAACTTTCACTACAGCAAAGTAGTTTGATCTCTTTTATTAATCGTAATTAAGGCGGTTTATCAACAGCTGTTAGCAGTAAACAATTTTTAAGCACAAATAACTCAAAAAATACTTATCTAAATGTTATACAACTTTGTATGCTCAATATTTACATGAAAATGGAGGGCTTGTCGAAGAGTTTTCGCCAAAAAATATTTCTAATTATGAAATAAAGTTTTTATTTATATATTAGAAATATAATTTTTCGAGAAAAACTCGTCGTAATGCCCTCAGTTTTCAAGTAAAAATTTTACACACCAAATTGCATAACATTTGTATACTCGACATACATAATGTGTCAGAGTATATTTAGTCTAAGGTTTGTTGCGCGTAATACGTAATATTGACCGCAAATTAGTCGAAAAAGAGAAAACGAGATAAAATTTTGGTGACGTATTCTAAACATAAAAAGTGAGCTTAATAAATGAGCAAAATCGGTCCATTGAGTTCAGTGGATCCTTGACCCAAATTTTAAACTATAAATGAAACAAGAAAAATTGGAAAACAAGAAACGCTTATGCCTTTGAAACAAACACCTTTCGTTTGAAATTTTTTTATCGTAAAATAATTATATATCAATGCAAATTATTATTATTATACATGTATGTCTTATAGACTGGATATTTATAGTATTTTTTATGAATGCTAATAAAAATAGTCCAAATTATGAAATTCATTTTTATGTGGAGTACCTAAACAATTAACTGTATTAGTTGATACCTTCTCCTGTTTGTATTATTTTTACGCAATAATTGACCTAGTGAGCTACACTCTGTAATCATAGCATAAAATACTATCATTTAAAAAAACAAAAATAAAAAAACAAATTTTGTGTTTTAAGATATTTTTCGTTTTATTGTTTTACGTACGTTACGTTCGTTACGTTGTGCCTACTTAAATATTATAAATCTATGTTATTATCATAATATATGGTTCATTATATATACGATAATTTTATAAATCTGTACCTTATTTTATACTAGCCAATAGCATTTCTTTATTTCTTTACGTTTTTTTCATTTATTATTTTTTTGTCTTTACTTTTGGGTATTCTACATCAAATTGTTTTCTTTCGCTTCAATGGTTACGGAATACGACTAATCATTAATGAAATGATACTACGCAAGTTTGTGACTTAACAAAGCAAATTTCTCGAACTTTGTTAACAAATTCAAATCTGTATTTTTAATAAAATCTTAAAAACGCGTCTGAATTTTCAAACTTACGTTTCGTTTGAAATGATTTTAATTATTTAAAAAACAAAGTCATAGAAAAACACAAATAGTCAAAAGTCGCAGTACCTATTTTCGTTATATTTAAACTTTGAATAAAATTACTAGTAATTCTGTGAATAGTAGATCTTTAAAATCGTTTCGACCAGAAATAAATATAAAGTATACAAATAATGTCAGTAAATTAAATAAAAAGAAAAAAGTTTATGTAGATAGAACAGTAGGCTAGTGGTGTGAGAGGCTACTTTGGAATAAGATAGTCCCGTGTTCTAAGCCCTTTATGACCAAGGTCATTAATTTTAATTTTTTTTTTTTTAAATTTTTTTAGAATTAACAATTTTTTGTTGTTTTTTTCGAGGGAGAGAATGCAAATTTTCCAAAAACTGCACAGTGAATTTTCTGATTATGATCAAAGTGTCTGTCAAATTTCATCTAAAACAAACAAGGCGTTCGGAAATAAAAGCGGAACAAATATAGCTTGATATATAGAAAAAATACTAACAAATGAAATGCAAAATCGTCTAGTTAAACCATAGACCTTACATTGTGCGTTCAATAAAATTAACCAAAATATTTTAGAAAAATAACCAATAAATATTGGTGTTTTATTGTATAAACTATCTTAGATGTATCCTTTTATTTTTTATACATTTTTTTTCAGTGACAATTTGATTATTTAATTTTTAATTCTCCACCTTATCTGTATTTGATATATTAACTTATTTTCTACATTTTTGAAATTTGTCATTTGTAATTTAATCTCTAGCACAGAATGATGACAATGTATTTGATGTCTTGTTTGTGAAAGGTTTTTAGGTTTGAAAAAATTAGTAAAAGTAAAAAATATACACTTTTATTTTTCCTGAAGTCTTTTCTATTATCAAACGTGTATAAATAGATAATAGGCTTTTATTGTCAAAGGTCCCTTTTTTATTTCTTTTTTTTGTAATTTAATTTTCATTCAAATTGTAAAAATTATTTACATAAAATGCTTAAAGTATGGATTAAAGGAAAAATAATTTTATTTTAACTTTATTTTTACCTTTTTATTTTGATTTTTATCATAAAAATCATGAATATATGCCTTAGTTCCAATCAATTACGTAATTCTGATAAATCATAAATTAAAATGATATTTCAAATTGTTTTATGTAATAATGAAGCATTCTTTTTTACAGATTTGTGATTGTTCAATTTGGATATGAGTGATATCGAAAAAACAAGCATGAAAATATATTTTGAATTGTTGAGAATTTTGCTTTGATAAACTCAGTAAACATTTTTGTGTAAAAATTAAAGGGTTATACACAGTTAGAAGGCCGAAAATTAGCCAATTTTCCAAATTTTTTTCTGAGAAAACTTTTAAATTTATTGATCTAAAAATTTGTACACAAATTATGGTATCTTTTAACTGTATTTTAAGTATTAGTAAAAAAAAAAATCGATTTTTTGAAAATTCTAACTATATCCAACCCCTTAAATAGTCAATAGAAAATGAATTTTGATTAACTATAAAATAGGTATGTTGAATTTTTAACAAAAAATCAGTGTTAATTATAATATTTGAGTTTCAATATAGAGGTTTGATAATATATTAAAAATAAAGAAATATTTGAAGATAATTTGGAAAACTATTTGACATAATTTGTGTAAATTTCATTCAATACCAACGATTTTTTATATACCAATAAAAAATCACGTAACAGGCAAAATACGAAAAATTTTTTATTGTTAATTTTTAAAATATATGTCAAACAACTGGAATTGTGCACGATAATTATGGTTTCAATATCAATATTTGGTTCACAAGCGTATGCCCGATGCCAATTATTTTATCAAAATGCCCAAAGATACGGTTATAAAGCTTCTTTCAAAAGATTTTGGTCGATCAGCTAAACTGTTTATGAAAAGATGCTTAAAAATTTGTTTTCTAGAAGGAATCATTATTTGTATTTGAACATACATTCTACTGCTCGTAGTTAAAAATATGGGCTCCATGGGATCTGATTGATGGGTTTCGAACTCCCTTTATATCTTTCCATTTTTGGTTATCTTGATGACGGACAGGCGTGTAGACAGACAAAGAGTCGAAGGCGGCGAATTATTAGATTCTACGAATACCTTACGAAATTTTAATAGATTCTACAATACTATCTAGTATTAAAAACTAAATTTTATATACCCTTCTATAGTAATATATGTTGGGCATAAATGTATTGATAAAAATTCTAAAAAACATTTTTCTCAGTATTTTCGAGAGATGTAAATTAAACAATGTCGAAAGCGTACTAATTCGAATCTTGAATCCGTAAAAATGTACTGGCAGCAGATCGAACTGGTTGAACAACTTTTCGTATTAAAATTTTAATAATTTCGTAAGATAAACAGTTGATATTATCAAAATGGATACATATTTAAATATAAAATGAATAATCGAATATTCTATGTGTGTTATTTTTTGTAAAGATAAATTAGCTTGAACAATGTTTTCAGAATAATAATACAACAGCAGTATTTGTGGTGCATTATCTAACAACAATACTATCGATTTAAAAAAAAAAAAAACAAAGAGAAATAATAGAAATGTGTTTTCAATAAGTTAGCAGAGCCAAATTATTAAAAAAAAATATACGTTGTATTGGGAATTTGTACTGCAACAAGATAATTTAATCTGAAGAGAAAATTATAATATAGAGCTCAATTTTGGAGGTACTTTAGTGTACGTACATAGAGCAACGCATTCTGCTAATCGAATTGAGTAAAGAATACACTAAATATAAAATTTCTGCTGCCGGTACAAGTTTTTTACGATGTTTTAATTGACTGTAAGGATTGGACCAATTTTTTTTTTTATAAATTGAGCAAAATTAAATAGTTTTGAACAATTGAAATTATTCGGAAAATACTTTGTGTTCGTTCTATAAGCGATTTAAGATCGAAAAAAGCTTTTTACAAAGCTTTTAACTCACCATTTTATAAAATAGTTTACCCGACTTCTACTGCAAATTTTTTAATTTTCTTCGCTTGAAAGTATTATTAAGGAGTTTAATTTGCATGTAATATATGCCGTATTGTCCGGCAGCCGAATTTCAATTTTCTGGTAGTCAAAATTGTTTGTTTTTGTCCAATATACAAATTGAGCTAATTATCACAAATTTGTAATAACAATACATATTATTATTATAAATATATACATATATAACTGTATATACTGAATATTTATAGTATTTTATGAGTATTGATTAAAAATAGACCAAAGAATGATATTCAATCAATTGTCATGTATCTAAACATTTAACCCTGTTAGTTGTTATCTCTACTTGGGGTTTTCTGTTTGTTGTTGTTGATTGAAATGAGAAATAATATCTTCAATACTAATATAAATGTCTAAAAGTTGATTGAGGTAGGATACCCTTGTTTCGTATAATATGATAAAATACTTTTCGATTACGCTCAATGCTTTTGTCAGCTTATTCGATCAATAGCAATGGAATGAATGCTTTTAATTTCCAATAATTGTTGTTAGTAAAATACGTTTATTCTCATATTTTATGGTCGCTATTGTTGTTGAAGTTAAAATATGTATTAGTATTGTATGTACAAAGTGTACATACTTTTTGTACTATAAAAATTGCGTTGGCGGGGAATGACCTAAATTTGAATTATTGGACAAAAGTACATTTCGCAAGGTTCTCTGGTAAAGCAAAAATTATTAATAATTAAATTAAAAAAAGTTAAAACTATCAATTCAAGCAAAAGGCAAAAGCAAAATTTGTTTCTTGATTTACGTGAAAGAGAAATTTGCTGCTATATCCGTTTTAATAGATAAAATTGCAAAAGTTGAAAAATTTTCCTCATCCATTGTACTTCTTAATAAGTTTTTATCTTGAAAAACTATTTTCAGCGAAGCTTTTACTGCTATTAGTACAAAAAAAAATATTGCTTAAAATAAAATACATTCATACCAATTTACATAATTTTTGTAATTTTGGGAAAATTTGAAAAAATCGACCAAAAAATTCAAAAAAATTGTATAACTGTTTTATGGTTTACTACGGTAATTACGATCAAGGAACATAAAAAATAACTCTTATTTTTCGATTGAAAAGTTTGTTTTTCGAAATATTACTTGAAGTTCTCCTAGATTGTATATTTACTTCTAGATGGTATTATAGGACATATCAAAAACTACGCATTTAATAGTTAAATAGATATTATTTTTGAAAGCAACAGGCCAAACTACCCCTATTAACATAATTTTACAAACGACAAAACAACAAAAATTCTCGAATTTTCGTTAGTTTCTTAAGATATGCGTGCGTATGTAAACATACGCAAAATCTAAAAAAATCAAGAAATTTTTCTAACTTTGATATTGCTAAAATTATATTTGTAAGTGCAGTTTGACCTATAGATTTCAAAAATAACATTTATTTAACGATTGTATGCGAAGTTTTAGAGATATTGCCTAAAATTCGATCCAATGTTCTAAATTTCGGAAACTTACACGTAATACCTTTAAAACTCGGCTACCAATCATCAAATTATTGTTTATTTTTAGTTTTCCTAGAGCCTAATTACTTCAGAAAACTTAAAAATAGCAATACCAATTTATTAGTATTAGTTTGCGATTTTTAAGGGTTTTTTAACCAAAATACAAAAATGCTTTCTTTTTGAAAACAAAAACTTTATTCCATAAATTGCTTAATTCGTCATAATTAATAATAATTAAAGACTATCATTAAAAAAATTCTTAGCCTAAATTTCATGCATATTCCCATGTTAGTGAACCAAAAAAGTGTAGAACACTTAATATATCATAGTTATTTTTTAGAATACCACACATTTTAATATGTAATTGAAATAAATAGACATGTGCAGAAAGTGACTTGGCTGTCATATGACCTACATTCTACTCTATATCACCTATATTGACCTATATATTACGACCAAAATATTAAATATTGTTTTTTGACGATCATTTACGTGATAATCATCTATAGCTGTTATCTTAGTTCATTACAATCAAAGTAATAAAATATTTTATATCTGATAATAGTAAATTTTATTCATTAATATATAAGTTTGAAATGTCCATCTCTTCTCTAAAGTCTTTTCTTTTTCATGGATTTTAAATGTGGGTCAAATATAAAGTCACTCGCAAACATAATTCCAAAAACATTTTGTCTATCTCTAAATTTTGTAAAAAGATAAAAGCATGAGTATTATAAATAAAATCGAATATTCGCTAAGGTAAGCGCGAAGCATTATATTTAGAATTATCAAGAAAAAAAGCCGAACAATACTAAAACATTAATGATTGACCGAAATAATGTGAAGTTCAAATAAAAATTGACTGATAAAATTTGTTTGTTAAGAAGTTTGTATAGAAGTTTTCCGTACATGAAGTTTTGTTTATTTTTTAGTATTTCTAAAATATAATCCGCCAAAATTGGAAAACATTTTGATATGTGTAAAATAGAATTACTGGAGCAATTTAAGATACCGTTCTTTATTTTTTGACAAATAAATCATTCTATGACAAATGCATTATAAAAACCGTTTTAATCAACCCATGACGAAATGGATTCCTGGTTTTATCACATGTTGAATTTGATATTGTATTGTCGGCTATTACAATATCCTCCAATTTGAAGCTTGTTGTGGATGTAATCGAAAAGTTGACGATCTTCGAAAAAGAAAACGGCCCAATTTTCAGTTGTTACAATAAGCAATGATACTGCATATTTTATTTATTATTAATATAATGATTTTCCACAAATCTAAGCTCAACACAATCAAATTACCAAACATGGCGAGTAACAATGCTGGACACATAATGAATAAATTGGCAAATATTGGATACCTTAAAGTAACGTCCACTCTGTATGCATACATAAATGTTTTGAGAGAGAGGAGAGGTTGTATAACCTATTCATTTTATCCAATTTTTTGCTTATGAAAAGCCTTCATCATTGAGTTTTTTTTTAATGTTTGTTTTGTTGCTCAGCATTTTATTACCATATATTTTCTATTAGTTGTTTTTTTTTTTTTCATTTTATAAAATCCATGTTGAAATGTGGGATCAAAATATTTTTTAATATATCAAATGCTTTTTGTTATTCATTTTATCCATTTTCGAAAGTTGAAGTGTAGATTGACCGAACAACAATTTGTTTTTTTTTGCTCTTGTGTATTATTAATAAAAGTCATTTTGTAAATTCACTTAAAGTCTATACGGAATTGGCGTATGATTACCGAAAACTATTCAAAATCGATTTGTATCCTCGATTCTTTTCAAATTGCCTTACTCATTATATAAATTACTGTTGCCTGAGGATAATCAGTACCGAAATTGTTTAAACAATTGCAAAAAATTGTTATTTCCAAACGAGAAATATTTTTTTAAATTCCTTAATGAAATATTAATAAGGAAAGGTCTTTTGAATTTTTACGATAAAGTTAATATTTTGGAAATATAAATGTTTAAAGAATTGAAAAATTCTGAATTCGGATACTTTTGATACCATTAAAAACATAAAAAGAAAAATATAAAAATAAAAAATAAAAGATAATTTTGACATGTTCTTCATACAACAAATCCTTAAGCGATACTTAAAAAAAATTCATTTTTATATTTGTTTTTCAACTATTTATTACACAGTATGCGTCACTAACTATCGTTGTCTCTTTCTGACTTACGCGTTTCTTTTTAATGGTATAAAATGATTTTTTTTTATATTCCTGCTTAAGATGATTATTTTTTTTTTAAATTTCTGGCTTCAGCTACTTTCAGCTATATCGCCATTAACCAAAGGGGATTATTATTATTATTTTTTTTTTTTATACAACACAGTACTGCTAGGTGGGCACCAATCCGAATGCAGATTGAGACTGCCGTTGCTTAACTTTATTGATTGGTCTAAGCCTGTCATTACGTTACGTCAGTCTGGGGTCAAGATTATTATTGTATAAAAAATATTAAACAAATTTCTTTTATATTTTATTCATTTTATAGTTTTAATGAGTCAAAAGTGTTCAGAATTCGGGATTTCTGTTTAACTGTTTAAACAATTTCGTTTTTAAAAAATGGAGTTGTCCCTTAACAACATGCATTTATATCATCAGTAGGACAATTTGAAAACATTCGAGTCAAATTATTGAGATGAAATAGATTTTGGTATTCATGCACCGCCTTTAACTAGACTAATAAAAAAATCAACGAGATTAGTGTGTACTTTCTAATTATATGTACTTGTAAATATTAACACATAATCAATCATATTATGTACGCTTTCGCATGGATAGTTTTTGGATTGACTCATGATGACGTATACATTTTCGATATAAAAAATGTCAGTTTCATTCATTTTATTTATGTTATGATAAAAAAAGTGTTGTTGTATGGAATGTATTAGAATATAAAACTTGGGAAAAAGGTGGGAACTAAAAAGTAAAAATTATTTTAATTTAAAAAACTTTCAAAAATAATTTCTTTGGGACCAATTATCTTCCAATGAATACATTTTTAACGAGTTTATGACTGGTAACGTTGACACAAAGAAATTATTTGTAGAAGTATTTGTATAATTTAAAATTATTATTATTATTATTTTTTTAATATTTTTTTTTCTGGCTTCAGTTACTACAGCCATATAGCCATTAACCAATGGGGATTATATTATATTATTTTTATACAAAATCAGTACTCAATACTGCTAGGTGGTCACCCTTTCAAATACTGACTATGTTGGTTAACTTGATTGCTCAAGGTATGTAATTACGTTACGTCAGTCCGGAATCATTATAAATTTTTAGTCCTTCTTTTTAAGTTCTATTGAAAATTTTTTATTATCTAGTTAATATTTTATTAAAAAACATATTTCGTTTATAAATAAGAAATTTTACGTATGTTATTCAATTTATAGTTAATTTTTAATTTTTATGAAGGTAAATTATTTATCAGATAATGTAAATATTAATAGAGCAGGATCTAAAGGTAAAGGCTCGTACAAAAATATAGCATCACATTCTCTCAATGAAATTGTGTAAAAATATATTTAAATATTAAGCCTCCGCATGTTGTCAGATTTAAGTTCGATAAACCGTCGAAATTTAATTGTATTGGACTGATTTTTGAACTTAAATCGTTTATAGAAAGAAGATGAAACATTTTTCGAAAAAATTCCAAGAATCCAAATGAATTTATATTTCACTACGGCTAAAACAATCATTTAAATCACTTCATATCGACTCTACTCTGGATAATTAATATTTGAGATTTGCTTGACACAAATAAATTGACAGAATTCTAATCACGTTTTTTCCATACTCAAGTATCTCTCACGTCTGCTGCATCTATATATAGTTAGTATTAATGGTACTTTTTATTAATTGAAGTTGAGTTATTCTGCTTGTTTTTGATTTTGTATTCACATATGTATGCCGTTTGAGATATGTTGTAAATATTTGTTGTGGAAAATAAAATTAATTGCTTCTTCTTTTAATTTTTGTAATTTCATGATTGCAGAGCAGCTTTATATTTCCTGATTATATTTGTATAAGGTTTCACTATTTTTGTTTAGTATACGGTACGTTCAATCGATTATGTTTATAGTATATAGATGGGATAGAAATAGCGATCGGAGCGTTTTATGTAGCAAGGAAGAACAATAAAACATTCGTATTCTAGAAAATATATTTTACAATTTTCATGTAAACTAGTTAGCATCAAATAAAAATTATTAAAATGTATTATAAAAAAGACATTATTTTGTTATTCTTTATAATTAATAAGGGACAAATTTTCAATGCAAAATAATATGTCATCTATATAATAATATGTCAAAATATATTTATTAAAATTTTAAATTATTTTAATAAAAAATCAATTTAAAATGACTGATAGTAGATGGCTTCAACGACGTGTATTCGTGGAAACAAACTAGAAAAAACCTTCTATTATTATGTTTAAAATTCGATACCCTTTTTTTATGAAGAGAAAAAATTAATTCTGCCTGTTTATTTTTTACTTTTGATAAATTCATAAAATTCTGAATGTATGATAACCCTGGTGATCATTTTGATCTTTTATTTTTCGAACTATTATTTGAAACGCATATTGATAATAAATATATTAAATATAATTCAACTACAGTTTGGATTTACCTTTTTGTGGGTTTCAAAAAAACCACTTTAATATAATTGAAATAGTATTAATTTGTAAACATTAATGTATTGTGAAAATGGTTCATGGCTGGTTAAATGATGAGGGTTTAAACATACTAACTAACCATTACCTACTGTTATTTTAAAAGCAGTTTTGTATAAAACCAATATAACTTTGATAAAAATATTTATTTGATGGATTATGTATTTATATATGAAATATAAACACAAATTACATTTATATAACTTGTATGTATAGCCGAGGTATCGTCGCTGTGTAGGCGATTCAGTAGGGGAAAGTGTGGTAAACGCGGATAGCGGGTAATTATGAACAGTGGAATATTGGGGTGTCTTTTATATTTATTGCAATGTTTTTATTGCAAAACATTGATATCAGTTGTTTTTTTTTTTAATATGAAATTATTGCACCGTTTTCGGCAAACTTAAAATTAATGATTTTGAAGACACCTTAATAATTATTTAGTTAATTACTACTATTACTTAATATAATAATTTCGAGTCTTTAGTTTTGTTCATGTTTTAAAAATGTTTACCCATAACGTTTTCAAAATTAATTAATCGTACTCAAATAGTCAATGACTTGTGTCAAGTACTTGGTCGATAGGAAATTACCCCATGATCGTTAGTGACAAACGTTAAAATAATATTGAACAACTTTTCTACCTTGAATGATCCGAAATTTAAATGGAAGATATTGTAGATTTGAAAGACATATGAACCAAATATCGATTGACGAGAGACTTTAAACTATATTTGCAACAAAAAATTAATCATCCAAAATTTAAGCCGAAAATATAAAATAGTAAATCATTTAAATGTTTAATGGATAACGCTAATTATTTTCATAAGAGGCTCTTGGACTAATTTCAAATGACATAAAAGTTTTTTTAATATTTATATATACTTTAAATCCAACGTTTATTTCCAAAAAAAAAAAAAAAAACTTTTCCATGAAAATACAGGTAATCTCACATAAGAAACATGTAATTTATATTTGAATATAACTTTTTTGAATTATATATAAATATAATGTCTACATGTATATACAAGATAACTCAGGAAATACGCATAAAAATTGTGAACATTCAACTGACCGAAAAATGTATTTATTTATCTTTAATACGACACAAACTGCTGTAATCTTAAAAATGTCTCATCCGTTTTCATAACTTACATTAGGCATCCTTGGAAACGTTTGTAGCTCTGTATGAAATGTCTTTAAACAAAATATACTCGACACTGTTTAGATTTTCTATTGTTAAAAGAATTTTAAGAATCAGTTTAGCAGTCTGAAAGATTCTCCCCTACATAAAAAAAAGTTAAAATCCATATCTCTATAATTTAATGTAAATAAGTATCATTTATTAATATCATTAAAAGTATTTCATTCAAAATACTTTAGGAATGTGCTAAAGGTAGGAAGGAGTATTTAAAAATATAATTCTCATTTTCACTTTTATTTTTAAATCGATACATTTTCCTTTTGTTCCTGATTCATTTTGTATTTTGAATATTTGGAATATAAAAAAATAAAAATCTTTAAAATTAAGATTGAAAAAAAAAAAAAACATAATTTAAACAGTAATCCGTCGTTTTTTTCTTCTCAAAAGTAAGTAAAAGTTTCAAATAAATTTTACTTATAACATAGGTACTTAATTTAAAATACCATATAATATTTTTTTTATTTTTTTATTTGTGATAAACTAAATGTTAATCTCAACGCATTTTATATTCGTATAAAAATTAATACACGTTAAAAGTTCATTGTGGTTCAATATCCCAGGGCCACCAGGCCCCACTTATTTTGTCACAAATTAAGACTATCAGAAACTTGTTTATGGCAGCTACCGTTGTTACACGCTTTAATACTGCCAAAGATAAAAAGATATCCTATTTAGATTCTCCTTATGTACGATACTTAAAGAATTATTATAATTTCGTCTATGGTCAGTCATGCCAATCGTAGGGGCCTAACATGACCCCAGACCCATCTCAATCTATGTTAATAAAACTATATTATAAAACAATCTGATTTTCAAACTCATACTGATATTCATAACGCCACTGAATATGTGCCTGGTGGAATCTTTGGCCCCCTAAGATTAGCCTGGTTGCTCTAGGACGGTATTGAAATAGATCCCTGAGTATCGTGCATAAAAATCATGATTGAGAATATATATAGGAAGTCTTTGTTTTTTGAGGATGCTTTGATGCAAAGACCCGGCAAAGGCTATCGCCCTCGATATATGTCTGGCCGTATTTATTATGAATTTTTAAAATATCCTTTATCTTATAAATAAAAAGCTACCTGTGAGAAAGCCGTCGGCATTAGATTCGTAGTATGCATACAGTGAAAGTACATTTTATCACTACGTTGTTCCACACATTTTATTTGTAAAAAAATAAGTACAATCTGACGGCCCTGGGTTCTTGATCTAATAGATATACCGCTTACTTTTACATCCAAAGAATATTTCTTATTTAATTGGTTGTTTAATCTGGAAACATATTAACGTAAATGCCATATTAAGAATTTTATTATGATTGCATAAAATATAAAATATGTCTTATTAGATGGGATACTAAAACTGTGATATGTTGGAGGACTCATTGGATTTCTGATAATTCTTGCCAAGATTCTTAAGTTTGTTAAGCTAGAAAATATTGAAGATACTATGAAAAAAACGGTATAATCAGAAGGGATAGCAACTGCAAATTTGATGATATGGTATAATGTCTATAAAAAATTTTAAACAACAAAGAATCAGCTTCAAAAAAATGAAGTATAAAGTAAAACATAATCTTAAATGTGTCATTCTAACCCATTTTCTTTCTCAGTCGACGCCAACCAACCAAATTTTTAGCTAAGGACAAGATTGCCACCGTTACAAGGAAAAATTTAAAATTATTTTTAAATTTAAGTTCAAATCCTCTTTTCTATTGGGATATCTCATTTCTAACAAAACTAGAATCATCAAAACATATCACTAAAAATGGTTTTTGCCCCTTCACTCTCCTAAGGTGAGATCTCCAGATCTGAACGAAATTGAAATGGGAATACACGAAAATTACCAGCTGTCAAATAAAAAATAATTACAAAAATCAGTTACTAAACAAACAAAAAATACAGGCGAATGTCTTCTCCTTTATTGAGATCGGTCAAAAAGGTCGGGTTTATTTATAATGTATTTATATCTATTTTGTCTTGGACTATAAAAATCACCTGTATTCACATTGTTTTATTTCATTTACTGAATACTTATTAAGTAAATATCGATCCGTGTAAAAGGAAGGATGGCAAAGTAAGCCAGTACCAATGTGTCAGAATACGCACTATTGAATTATTTATATTGCATAACATTTACATCCATTATTGAATTATTATCTAAAACCCTTATATCAACTCAACCATTTAGTCATATATTGACATCGTCGATAGTCCTGAAAATAAATTAAAGGTACAATAGAATAAATGTTTAATTATTGTGTAGGCTGTTGTAAATAATACTACGTCTTTAGCTCGGTAGTTAATTATGAACCTACAGCTGCCATACGGAGAATATTTTTTCTACTAAGTTAAAGAAGTGATTTGTAGATTGGTTTATTTGGGAAGGGTTTAAAAATTGTTATATTTATTATTTTTCAATTGAATGAATTTGTCAAGAATATTTTGTCAAAATTTCAAATCTCGGAGTAAAATTGACAACGTGATATAAGCATAGGGGAGCAGGAAAATAGACTAAAGAAAGTCGGATTCGTTAAAAAGATGCTTTGGACATCATGGTTGATTGTAACACCTTTTATGTACTTGGCATTGATGAGTTAGTTTGCGATAATACGCTTATGAATGTTTCCTTTTATTCCAAATTTTGAGTTCAAAACTGTTAAGTGTTTTTCCCGTAAATCACGTCTTCAAAGTCTGTGTCCCTTATAATTGCCAAACTACTACTTCGATTTTTTTGAAACTATTTCTTTATAAAATTATATAATTGAAATTGAATTATTATTTTCCGAGACGCTTCTGAATAATTCCTGTCATTATTAAGTTTTAATATTTCTACTTGAAAAATTTGCACAATATTCTTCGGATGTTTTATTTTTATGTACCATTTGTTTTTAATACATAAGCGCCGCCCATATCATTATTTTAAATCCTAATTTATTCCACTATTTTATCATATACAATTAAATTGATATATAAATGTAGGAAAGAATATTGTGTGAAGACCAGGAAATGGTAAGTTATGCGACTATTGCCATGTTTTGGGAAGGAATTCTGTCTACATAGTAATGGAACTGTCACAAGAAATTATCTAAAAACCTTCACAAATAAAGCCGTTGTTTTGTCAGGATTTGATCCCCTTACCTCTCACCTAAAGTTGGCAAAAGCTAAACACTTTAGCTTGCTCGATTTCATAGCTGGCAAAAAAGCAGGCAATCATAAAAATTGCATTAATTATCAAACGAGATCTATTTTTATTCTTGAACGAGAATACAGGAAAATTGGTTAAATTTAATAGAGAAGATCTATTTTAACGAAGTAACGTGATAACGTTTGTTTCAATATAATTCGATTTTTTTTTCAACGTAAATGTTATAAAGCAGTCCCTTTTAAAATGTACACACATACCAACATGTAAAAATTTTATGATGTTTTTAAAGTAATGAATAATGCGTAGAATTTATAAGATTTTATTTTTTTACCATTTCTCTTTTCGATAATAAAAAGAATTCCTTTATTGTCAACATAAATTTGAACTATGGGGAACAGAGTTCTTTTTATGATACTAACATCGAATACTCATTGAATTCATCATAGAAAAATCAAAGAGATTGTTCATAAAACACATAAGATCGTATACGAAGAAAATAATTATATTTATATGTAAAATTTATTGAAAGTTAGGTATTTTTAAGTGGGTGTTTATTTTATTTTATGTAACCTTTTTCTTTTTTAAGTGTTGATTTTGATCATCAATTTTCACTCATAAATAAATATAATTTTGTTTTGTAATTCTCTTTGGAAAAATCTTTAGCGTTCGAATACAATGCTTTGAATTTACTAACTCCCGTACATATGCTAACTTGATACAAACTTATAACACACTGGATTCTTGACATCTTGTTTTGTTGATTTCTATAAATTTAACAAATGGGTATAATAACTAACAGCGTTAATTATAAAATACTATATAAATATACATCACGTTTGTACATGTATAATAATAATATGTTATTACCTATATGTGTTCATTATCTAAATTTGAGCTTAAAGTGTTATCTAAATTTAAGCTTAAAAAATTTAATCATTCACAAACATAAACTCACTTTTTATGTTTAAAATACGTCAGCAAAATTTCAGCTCGTTATACCTTTTTGTTATTGAGCTATCGTGATGACAGACAGAAGGACAACTATAAATGGACTAAATAGGACATCTATATTTTGATTGTGAGGTTAATATTAGGTAGCGTTACAAACTATAGACTAAAATTAATATATGACATGTTGTATATAATATTCATAACTACAAAAAATAATTATTTACTACAAAATTTATGATAATAAATAATTTTTTTGTTGGCGAATTTCCAATATGTGTTATATAATAATATTGATTAAAACAATTGTAATTTGTATTGAAAATATTAACAGCGGCGTATGCAATTTTTGTTAACTGAATTATGTTCATCAATTCTTCCGTATTTGAAGGAGAATTATGCCATAGAATACACATTTGGCCATAAAATAAAAAGTATTTATAAGTTACTTTATGGTGTACTTTAGTTAGAATGACTTGCAATACACGTTTTTTTTTATGTTGACACATATCGTTCTACCTAGCTTATTCAAGTACTGACATTTTCTCGTTGTATCTGTATCAAATGACCCATATAAAACTGATGCTTCAAATTACCTGATAGTAAAAAAACCTATGTATAAAAAGAAGTACAGAGAGATACTGATATGTCCATGTAAAATAATATTTTTAATGTTTGTATAACTAATGGGGAACCATTGTTTTGTGTTGTTACCGCTTGCTTCAATTGTAATTATATAGAATCTCACGAGATAGAAAACTAGAGTAGAGTTAGAACCATTAACTCTCAACCCTTTTACATTTTATGATTAATTTTACTGTTTTATTTTTTGGCTGCGAGAAAAATCGGCTTCTTATGATTTTTTAAACTAAACGTGGATTTTTTGGTTCCGTGTAAAATTGGCCCAAAAATTCCAAAAAACTGATTGCTACTTTTTCTAGGGTTAATACGGGGAAAATAATATTCCAGATCGTATTTGAGGCATTTTCTCAAAAACTACGGATATTATCGTGAAATTGATGTTATTAATGGAATTTATAAGTGAAACTATCTTTATTAATATAATTTTATCGATTTCGGTGACAATTTTTTTTCGACTTTTACCCTTTAAGCAAACTACAAGAGGACGTGAAATTTTTTACACCGATTTCGATAAAATTGTGTATTGAAGCATTAGTTGGACTTGTAAGGTTCAAAAATAACATCGATTTAAAGATTGGATACGTGGTTTTTGACATTGTAATGTTATAAAAGTACAAAAAGTACTCTTTTTTCATGTAGCCAATTAATTCAGCAAACTGTTCACCATAAAATGTTATATATTAAAATCTGGGTGATACTTATTATTTTACGGTTCAAATTTGTAATCAGCTTTCTCAAATATCTTTCACCAATTGAAAGCACAATTTCTTTATATTATAGTAAAAAGGAACTTCTGAGATGCATTGTAACAAAGTTTTATTTACTGGTAGCTGTTAAAAAAAATTTCTTTAGAAAACTAACCATGATAACGTAGTGATTCCGTTATGAATTGTCAAACAATTATTTAAAATTCATGGAAAATTTTCAAATTAATGAAAGAAAAACATTATTTTTAATGTATTTGAATAAGATAAATGTAAAAATAAAAGTTTTTCCCGTTGATGATGTAATAACACAATTATCTTCAACAAGATACCATATACATATAGTATATAAACTTTATTTAATTTACAACGAAGCTCTTGGATAATAATAATTGTTTAACATTATGGATGGATATATTGAGGGCAATGTATGTGCTGCTTGTTGCAGTATAATATGACTGACGCCTCCTAGTAATGTATTACAATAATGTAAAACGTATGAGATTACAATGGCATGGTCTTGATTCCAGGGACGGGTCTACACTTTTTGTCACCCGGAGTCTATTTACAGTCTACAAATCACAAAATTCTATCATAAAACTGCATTGCGTTTATTTACATCAATAGGTTTTTATTTCCATGGTTACGCATTTTTTTTTATTAAAAATAGAGTCACGTGCGTTTATTTGCCGCAACTGAAGCCAGTCAGCCGAGTATGCAAATTGCTGAAATCGAGCATCGTTTGAAGTGAAAAATGACATACAAGCCATCACTACGCCTAGCACAACAGCTAGAATGGGACCTACATTCAATGGGAGCTACAAAATTAAGAATGCAATCCAGCGAGTAAGCTAGCATCGTGTGAGCCTGGCTTTAGGCTTAAGTTTGAAATGCTAACTATTTCCGATTGTAAAACCGCCAACCATATGCGCCACACTAGTCTGCCCGTCATAAAGATAATTAAGAAACAAAAAGAGATAGTGAGCCTTATTTTGGTTGCGTATTCTAGACCTTAAAAGAGTTGTTTTAGTTCGTAAATAAGCAAAATCGGTCCATTGGGTCCACTAGATAGATGACCCAATTTTTTTTTTAATTAAAGAAAATTTCAAACAAAAAAATTTTTGATTTTCCAAATAAAACAAGTGTTTGGAATATTTTTTTTTGATTCGAGTCAATTTCAGCTCTTATATCGATAAGAAAACATAATATTATAATACATAATATTATTATTAATGTATTTATAACTGTATGGTCTAAATATTGAGTGAACTTTATGAATGCGCATTATTAATAATAGTTCAATCATTGATATTCAATAATATGCCGAGTATCAAATTAACACTGTGAGTTGTTATCTTCACTTGTTTTACATTTATTTTACATATCAAATTTTATTGATATTATAAGCTATAAATCTTTCATATTAAACATTTCCCATAGTTTTAAGCATTTGTATTACATTATGATTAAACGAAAAAATTATTAATTTTCTATGAATTGCAACCTATCTAGTATTGCAACATAAAAAAAAATTTACTACGTAATGAGTTATATTTTATCAAATGCTAGCAACCTCGTAAGTCTTTGTACGTGATCTTTTAGCATTCACTGTACTACACGATCCCATCTTGGGTCCTCGTCGAGTCAAGAAAGCGTTTAACAAAACGCAACCCAAATAATTAAAAACAAGTTGCAACAGCGTCCTTTAATTCATACATGATAGAGTCGCACACACAGTATATACAATTTGTTTGATAGAGTTATATAGCGTAACCATAGCAACATTATAAAAAGAAATTCATTATTTTAGTTTCAAATTTTCGGTATACTTAGTAACGAAAAATATTAGATTTATTTGATCCATTGTACGCCACTGTTATTAGAAATGTTAGAAATGTCCATAAAGAGGTATAACAAATACAATAATAAGCTATAGAAAATAGTTCATATTGTAGAAAAGTTTTTAACAATGACATGCAGATATAAATATTGTAATGGTATTTTATTTAAAATTATTTGTTATGTATTACATATTCATATAGACATATTACATGGTTTTACATCAGTGACACTTTTATATCAGTTTTGTTGGATATTATTAGAAGTATAAAGGTATTATCTAAATCTAAACTATGTATTCATTAGGGACACAAAAACAAAATATCGATACTTTTTGGTATCGAGTACTTTTCTTTTCGATATTGATACGTTTGTATAAGATACTTTTTATCCGATACTTTTACTTGTAAGAATACTCTTTTGGAATTGAAAAGTATCGAGTATATTTTAAAAAAGACACAAAAAAGTAAAAGTATCGACTCTAAAATATTGGTATCGAAGTCAGTATATTTGTACTAACCAGAATGAAGACTCTCTACCCTTTGCTTCGATATCATTGTCGGTGGTCGATATCCGATTGCTGTGGTAAGCCCACTCGAATAAGATATTTAAGTAGGATACTATTTTTTTATCTACTATGTTGAGTATCTTTCCTCCTAAAAGCACCTTTTGTACCATCTTTCATTTTTAAAAACTAATTATAATTCATGAAATTCAGGAACATGTGTTGATATCTCAGTGTATTAAAATATTGATAGTATAGACAGTTTTTAATACCTCAATATACGGATATTTTGTCATATTTTAAAGTCTTATAAAAGTATCGATAATTTTTCGATACTACAAAGTATCAATTCATTTTGCTAAGGATTTTCCCCAATAATTTCAGAAATATTAATACCTCTTATCGTCATATTGATTATTTCTAATGATTCTTCGCTATCAATTTACCAATACATTTTTCTATAGAAATTGATATTTTGTTTTTGGAACTAGAAAAAAAGAGGTATCGATAGGAGCTCGATAACTTTAGGAATCGATACTTATATGTGTACGGTTCTTTTGATTCTATATACTAATAACTTTACTAATCGATAATGTTGTTTCGATTCCGTGTCCCTATATGTATATTAGTTTATTATATATTTGTTTGTGGTTATTCATCAAAGTACTTCATATTATTCTCATATACTTATTATATTCAAATTACTATTTTGTGTAATATCTTTTGGAATTACAAAAGGATAAGCTTTTAAATATTTGTACATGTATTTTAGTCATTTCATGCGTCCATAGATTATCAAACAAATCATCAAATTTATATGAGTAAAGATATGTTAATATTTTGCTGTACTTAGATATAAAGGGATAATTGCCCAAATATTTCCTAAACTCGTAGAAAGGCATAAAAATTCTCTTAAAAATTCGAACGATTTAAATAAAAGAGAGATCAAAAGTCGTATTATCTCTTTTTGTTAATATATTTAAAGTTTGTACGACCTGAGCGTTATCTGGTAATCGGTACCATATTATTGTTATGTAATTGGGTCTTTAAGGCCTGGTGCATTTAGCGGCGCCTGTGACATACTCAAATGCATGGGTTAGCACAAATTTACAACACGACGCTATGCAGCGCGACTGGCGAGAAGCGACAAACGCGACAAACTGAAACACAATGTCTCGCGCCATGCAACGCATGTTTCACAAGTTTTAAGTTTAAAAAACTAATAAACGAAATCAAAATATAAAATAAACAAAAATGTGTGCCTATTGTGCGAAAGAACTGCGTGGTAAAATGCAATCCCCAACACGATCACGACATGTCACTCGCACTGTACTGCGTCAGGCTTAACTGTATTCATGATTTGAGATTATTCAGACGTCTGGAGGAGGGTTAAATGAACTTGATTAATACGAGTAATACAAGTTCAATACTTTTATAAGATTGACGTACAATATTATATAAAAGCGTTCCAGACTTTCTTGTATACGTTGTGCCGAATCCGACCTTCTAAAAAACAGCCTCTTTTGTAAACAATTTTACCTTTGTAAAAACCTATTTAAATATGTTTTTTTATTTCGATAGAAAATCTTTTTCTGAACCGATATTGAATATCACATATAGTACACCTTTTTTTATGACCAATAAAGTTTCTCTATTGAGAAAGAAAATGTTATTGTTAAGAAAACGTCATAGAAACGTAGGATTTCAAATAAATTTAGTATCTAGTGGACGACAATTGTCAATATATTTGTTATTACACACATTTCTAGTTTCTATCTACTAAAAAAAAGGTAAAAAAAAAATAGATTACTACGTATTTTATAAAAGATTTACATTGAGAGCTACAGTTCGCTTACACTAAGTTTTATTACTACGTGTTTTACATGTTTGCTTATTGGTGTTCCAATAAACAAAATTGAAAAGTATACTGAAGACAGGGCAACTTCAGAGGATTTGTGATTAGCAAAAGGAAGACAATGTGAACTCATTCATTTTGAAAATCATGCAGCGGAATCACAACCCAGATTTTCTACCATATTTTTATATTGGGTCAATTTTAATTAACAAAACGGAATATTGACAGCCTGTTCCCACTATTATTTTTTATAACTGTTCCTTTTGTTATACCAGTTTTAATTTGATAGTTTATTTTGGCGAATAAATTTAAAGTAGTGCGTTCTCATTGTGTATGATTTAATAGAAACAGTAAAAAATCACGTCCAAACGTCCCGTTCCGTTTTGCCTCTGAAAACTGATCCTGTAAAAAACCAAAATAGTAGAAAATGTGGTTTGTGGTATGGTAACATGTAGTTATAAATGGACAAGATCACATCGCATGTTGTTTTTGTCTGAAGCAATAAAAATGGAACAGTAAAATTTGTTAGTGTAAGCGATTTGTTACTGGGCCATTTAAATATACACACTAATTAAAAAAAAAAACGAAACAAAAAACAAAACGGAAATTGTAATAAAACGTAACAATAAAAACTACAGTTCCCACTAATGGACGCATAACTTCCAAATGAAACTTCGTCGAAACAAGTTCAATAGACAATAGTCTGCCTGTCGGTCTATCGGTTCGGTTCCGATACGAAATGACATGTGCTTTGAACGATTTAAAATGATGAAATAAATAAAAAAAATTTTAAAACTAAAATAATGATTTAGGAATACAATCATTCAAGTATTGATTAATGTAACATGAAAGGTATTGTATTAGTGTAAACGTATAAATAAGATATAATATTTGTTTGGACAGTAAAATAACTAGTGCATAGTATACGACGATTCAAATGTCTAGTAAAATGAAAAATAAGAGGATTTAGTCGACTTGAACAGTATTTAATTTCTATTTATTTAATATTTTTGACATTATTTTCTAAAATAAGCTGTTAACAAAATATTCTAAATGTTTTTAAATGCTGTAATAAAAGTATTACTATAAAAAAAACTTTCAATAGGGACTAATGACTTTTTAAACGAACGAATTATACTTGCTAATCCCGAATAAAATTTAAAGATTATGAGAAAAATCCATATTGAATTCCATATTAGGGTATCGTATTTAAAAAGCTATCAGCTGCAGTAACGACATGAAAAAGAGAGAAAATTCTTTGTCGCTTTGCAAAAATCTTAGATTATAACACGGAATCTATGGTAAAATTTCATAATGTTTTTTTTTTTTTTTAAGGTAATAACTATTTTATTTAAGTTATTTTCATATTCATTTAAAAATTTGTACTTTTATTAATATTGTGACAAGTTTTATTTAAAATTAATGATTTGTGTAGCAAAATATGACGGGGAGATACAAACAATAACGCTACGCTACAATTGTATTTATTTTCTATTATATGATAAACATTGCATTTTCATAGAATGCTTAAGTGTATTTCAAGACTCTCTTTTTTTTTATTAATATTTGTTTCAAAGCAAATAATGGTCGTTACAAGTGCATCAAGTTTTATATTATAGATATAAACATAGGTAAAGTACGAAAAATAAATTAATTCCAATTTTTAAGAAAAGTTCAAATTTTGGGTGTTGGTTTTGATGAGAATAATACTAAATGATACGATTCTAAAACAATATTGTTTTTAGACTCAACCTTACATGCTGTCGATAATGTTGTGTTTAAATTTTTTACATCTGAACGTGTCTAAAATGTTTTCACTTCACAAACCGATTATTTATATAAAAGTCGACATAGTTTTAAATAATTTTTTCGAGGCAAATAATAACATATCAGATTATATGATTAGGTCTTGATATAGTCATAAAATTCCAGGTAGTTTTACAGAAAATTTAACTAGAAAAATTTGGTATTTAAACATTAATAATAATAAAAATAATACCCGTACAAGCAGCTACCGACTAAATCCGAAGATTAGTTTATATATATATATATATATATATATATATATATATATATATATATATATATATATATATATATATATATATATATATATATATAGTAATATCTACACAAAAATTGGTATAACATATAACTTGACATATATGAGTTGAATATTGGGATATTCACATACATAGTACTAATATTACCTGAAATTAGGTGAGCTCTGAACTGTACATAATTTTTATCCTCATCGAAAAAAAACATACATAGCAAAAAATTATCGTTTATGTAATATATTCTATATATGAAAAAATTTAATAACTCGAAATATGGATGTTTAAAGTAGGTTGAAATTATCAGAAGCGAATCTATAAGAAAGCAAAACTTCCATCAAGTAATTCCGTCAAGTAGCAAGTATTTGGTTCACTAAATATTAAAAATTTGATCAAAAATCGTCCACACTTGTTATTCAAGATACATAAATTGATTAAATTTCTAGCAACTTCTTTCATTAGTTTTTATTTCTACTTCAAATTTTCGGTTTTTTAATTATTTAAGAGAAATCTTATGAACCGATTTTTATTTTGCGTGTGCTGTTTTGGTTTTAACACCTTAAAGTTTTTGTTTGAAGCTTTTTACGACTAAAACCATAGTTTTCTAGATAATCTGAAAACATTGAAGAAAAAAACTTTCTGAAAAACTGAGATTTTTATCGAAAAAAGCTATTTTTTTTTTTTATTCGAAACTTTTAGGAATTAAAAAACCTACAAAATGACATACGCAAAATAAAAATCAGTTTATAAGTTTTCTCCTAAATAATAAAAAACCTATCAAATTGTAATAACTTTTGCAATCAAGTTTTAATAATTGCAGTACAGATGCTACTAAATAAGCTTAATAAGTGACAAAAACCTAGTTTCTGAGAAATAAAAAACTTCTGAGAAATTCTATTGTTTATTTAAAAACACACTTTTCATAAACCTGAATCCTGCAGTTCAAGGAAATCCGATTTTTATTTTGAAATATCCATTCTACTATAGAAGAGTTCTATTAAGACATGAAATTAATAGGAAAATCAAATATTTTAAATAAATAATTTAATACGTACATTTAAAATTGTTGTTAATTGATAATTTGAAACACTTGTGTCTCCCGAGATGGAGTCCGGTCCCCTATTTCATAGACATTTGCATCAGAATGTCATTTTTCAATATGATCTAACTGTTAAGTCAATGTACCAACACACTTTAAGATTTAAAATTCGGAAATACTACCAACAGGCATTATAACGATTCTAATCAATTTCATTGACTTTTTCAATGTTTTTGTATAAAGTATTACATAATTTTGACCTAATTATTATACCTAGGGACACTTTCTAAATAAATGTTTGTTGTATTCTGAGCTTTATTATAAAAAAACATACTGAAAGCCTAAATAAATATTTTATACAATATAATTCTTTGAAATATTATTTTTTATGTATAATATATGGTGGTGTATTATAACAAACATCTCCCTCCCTTATGTTCAGAAAAAAAATTAATTAACAAATAAATTCTCTCGTGTTTGGAGCAGCTTACTAAAATAACATATACTTTAATAAAAAATTACATTTACATAATTAAAAAAAAAAAAAAAAAAAAAAAAATTGAAAACATATTCAAATATAAATTTTTAATACTGCGATTAGTACTTATTTACAAACATGAAGTTTTAAAGAACGCTTACAAATAATTAGTCGACCGAAATTGGAAAAAATGGATGACATGTTGACTAGATGAAAAGTGAAACGATCCTAGAAAAGATAGCTTTTAGGATTCTAATTAAAAGAGAGACTAGGAGCAAAAATGTAAAACCGTATTTTTGGAAGTTATTACTTAGTTTTTTCCCAATTTCGGTCATTTTCTTTGATTTTGTTAATATTTCAAAAAATAAAAGTGACTCTTAAGAATTTAATTCCAGTAATTTTTTTTTTTTTATAAAAAGACATACTGGCAACTTATAATCTAAATAAGTCAAAAATATAAGGTCAGATGGCACCACCATCCAAAGCGCCGACTCTAAAACGTGATTTCATTGGTTGACCAGTTCGCCGACACGTCCGTAAACTTCGTGCAAGTCACTCACGAACAAGAAGAGTCGTACATAAGCATTCCTTCATACTAAACGGCATGTACGAGCAGTGTTTTTTTTGTTAATACTTTTCACACTAAATGTATTTTGCACCCGAAAAATTCAAAAAAGACAGTTTTTTTACTTGTAACGAGTAAAATTAGTTTTTCTAATTAAAAATAATAAATGTAAAAGTTGTAGATCACAAACTTTCTTATAGTAATGTACTATTTTGATTTGAAAATGATTCCGAGAATAGTCACTAAAATTTGCGCGATATACGATTATTTTCTGTCAGTAATATTTTGAATGCTCTGTCAGCAAAAGTATGCTTTATTTCGTATTTTTTAAATTTTAAACATGCATGTACAAAAAATTTTCTTAAGAACTGCTTTTAATTATTAGATATTTTCGAGATTCGACGCAAGAGCATATTAATAAAAAAAAAAATACAATATATTAGGATTGGAAAATATACAAATACAAATTGGAAAATCTACAAAAGTTTTACTAGGACCAAATTCGATAAACGTACTCATTGATTTAGAATCGCAAAAGCTATTTTGTCCGCAAGGTTTTATACGTTTATCTGCAGTCAAAATTTCTAAGAAATATCGATTGGTATACTAATTTCATTGGACTAAATTGTAAAACACAAATTAGAAAGAAAAATTATAATATATAATGATAGCACGAGTCAATTAAAAAAAATATATTATTTAAAACTCAAATTTAATTCTGGTTCTTTTTTAATTATTCAAAAATTAATTCTATTTTTGTAATTTAATTTTATTTTTGCTTACAGGTATTGTGCAGTATTTTATTTAAATTTTATACTTAAATCTGACGTATACACTTCATAAGAGCTGATGTCTTGTGCATACAGGAGTTTCTTCATGATTTTTCACGTAATAAAGAATTCATCAGCAAAATGAAAAGCAGAAAATCTTTAAAGAGGAAACCATTAAGTATGTTATAGTCTAGTTGTATACTTTTTATCTAGTTGTTATTATCATTTGGTTTTTTATTCCCATCAGAATTTTTCAAATAACAACTTTGTACTTTAAATCACTGAATTCGAACAGAGGTTTTGATTTTAAAACGTACGAGTCCATAAAATAGTAACATAATAATTCTATCTGCACAATAAAGATTTTAATGGGATATTTTTCTCAAAATAAGTAATATAAGACAATTTTATTATAATTATATGAGCATGTAAAAGTATATATCATGGATTTAATGGGTGTTTCAAATAGCATTTACAATATGATTAAAGTACATACTATTAAAATGAAGTACCTACAATATTTTATTGTTAGGGTATTGTATGCTTTAAATGTTCAGCCACCATTTTTTTTCGAGTTATTTAATTATAGGCAGAAAAAGTTAAATCTTCTACAAAAACATAAATGGGAAAATAAATAAAAGTTCCTATCCAAAAATAAGTCTATTAAAATTACTTTAAAAATGATTAAAAATAATAATTGTGTTTCCAAGAAAATCAGTTGTCTTTGAAATTTGTTGTAAATGTCGATACACATACTTAGAAGTGTCGTCTAAAGGTAGACATTTTTTTTTTCTTACCATGCGGCTCCAATTGTTAGATTGCATTTTTAACACGCTGTTAATTTTTTCGTCGATTTTGAAGCAAATGTTTTAGTAAATAACTAAAGATATTTTCTGACGATTGTCTTAAAAAACTGAAAATCTATTTCTAGTGTCCTAACAAGTGAAAGAAATGAATACGAAAATATATTTCTGCACTTGTAAAAGTCATGCAAGTGATTTGAAAAATTGTTCTATGTTTGTAAACTACTGGTAAGAAAAACACAAGAAACCAGTTTGTGTAAAATATAACATAAAGTTTACAATTTTTATTTTAAACTTTCTTTTAGAAGATCTTCCTACCTTTTGGAACATTTTCTTTTCGAAGCTTGTAAATTTTTCGATTGATCCCATAGTCCACAAATTGTTTTTTTTTTTTTTTTTTATTATTGTTGTAAGAAAATTATTCAGTGACAAAAGTAAAAACCATTTTGTTCGCCACGTAAAACCAGATTTCCGCAGTCCGAAAACCTGAAAATTGTAAAAAATAGCAATTTTAATGTTGTCGGACCAATGACGTCTTGTTTTGTCACATGAGAGACTCGTTTTTGCATTTCTTTGTAAATAATCTTCCAATTTACGGGCTCCATAATAGAAAACGCCCCACTTTCAGAATTTCCATAGATAAAAAAGTTCTTGACTTGATATAATGAGAGAGACAAATTCTGGTGTTCCAGTCTTATTGTTACACTTAGTATGCATAATTTCCCAGTGATCTGATGATTTTTATATAGCGTATACTGTCCAACAGTGAATCATGCCACACAGTGAACTATAAGTAATTACCATTAAACTATCCATAGAACACACTTTAAGAATTATATCAAATAAGATACTCCACCAGGTTTGCTGTTTAAATAGACAATGTATTTATTTTTTTAAATTTATGTCGTGGTTCACTGTGTACTAGGCGCTGGTTTACAGTGTAAACTACCCAGTACATAGTAAACCATGCTGACCGGTTTTTAAGAAATACAAAGAAATACAAATATCTTACAAAAATAGATAATTAGTGTTCAATTGAATACACAAATTGCAAGTCAAAACTACGATGAGTATATTTTATAAAGTATAAACTTCGGGAGTAATCTCAATGTAAGTAAAAATTAATTCACTGTTGGGCAGTTAAACCTACACCATTTTCCCTATAATAAAGTCTTCATGGAGATTTAAATTTTTTAGTGTTCGTTTGTTTATTGAGTTTGGTCTTCTTGATACCTCGAATACATATTGTATAAATATAAAACAACTCTCAACTCTCAAAACTCAAATGTTGTATGAATGTAATGAGCCAAATATATATCTTATATTTAATTTGTTTTTATTTTAAATGATTTACGATGTTGTAAAACTTTTATTGTTGTTTTTACTCACATTATCTTCATCTTTCTAATGTTTCATCTATGTTTAAGGAGGTCTTCCGAATAAAAATGTTCTTCTACGTCTTCTTCTTCTTCTTCTTGCCGAGTTCATAAACTTTATAAGAGATTTTTTTAAATAAAAAAAATATATGTTTAATGTTTTTATTGTAATTTTATTTTCAAGTTTTTACTCCTATAAAAATAATAGGGGGAAGTGGGGAAAATTCATACAGTTTTTAATTCTTAATCTTTAAAAGATAAACTAATTTAATTATCAAATTTCTCCTTATACTGCTAGATAAATTATACGTTAGTTCACACAATTTGATCAGTTAGGTGTTGCCAGGATAAATTTAGTAATAAGTGAATTTCATGTACATTTCTTAAATTTCTGTATCACTCGATTTTATTGCGACTTAGTATCGCTTATCAATACTAGTTTAGTAAATTAATATGCTAATTATTCAAAGGTTCAAAACGGAATTTGGTAACAGAAATATTTTCACTTGAATGAGGGATATTCGTTATAGACTATGAACTTATTTACTGGATGAATGTACCCAAAGATGAGTTAACAATGATTTTGTTTTGCCACTTTAAATCTATAAATGTTTGACCAATAATACTACAATAAATTCTTACCATATTTCATCAAAAAATCCAAATAATACTCGAATGCAAAGTACCCACTAAAATCACATTGTCTGAGTATAAAAACACATTTATCTCAATGTGAGCTGCGGTCGCAATGTTGACGCTCTCTTAAGGTCCAATGAATACATTATGATAAATTATATTCATAAATTTGAAATCTTTAAAGTGTATTGTAGCTTATGAAGGGCATGTGAACCATGAATCTACTCCACTTCCCCCAACTGTTGTATTTAATATAAAAGATATTTTTGAGTTTATTATAAATGCATCTCTAAAGATTGATATGGTTAATTGGTAACAAAAATTCAACCTTTATTTCGTCTTCTTTAAGAAAAGTTAATTGGTATATTTTTGAATTTTATTATAATTTCATGTCATAATAATTTTACTCTAAGTATTTTCAATTTGTTACAGAAATAATTTTTTGTTCTTGGTTGTTTTTTAACTCGACATTAATTAAATATGCCAGACTATATAAATTTAAATCTAAAGTATGTATTCATTGCAAATATTGAAGGCACTAAATAAATTTTGATATGAGTGCTCACATACTCACTTAATTAGTCTATTTACGCCTGTCCATCCGACCGCATTTCATCAAGATAGCACAAAAACGAAAACAGATAGCGAACTGAAATTTTTCTGGAGTATTCTATATCTGCAAAGCAAGATCGTCAATGAGATAAATCTGTTCACTGGGATCAATTGATCCATGACCCAACTTTTGAATCAGAAAAGATAGAAGACAAATTTAAAAACAAAAAAGCTTTGTTTTATTGTAAACAACTTTTATTTGAAAGATTAATTTTCGTAAAATGTTGACATTCATAATTCAATATTATTTAGCTAAATACATCTTTACTCTACATATTGTTAATCATTATATGGAGGTTATCTGGTATTTAAACGAGAAATTTTATAAAATTTTTAATATAAAAAAGAATATAAGTCAAAAAGAGATTTAATTTGGCTAAGCTAAACATTTAAAATATTGCCTGCAGTTGGCCTCTACTGTGATTTGGCAATTGTTTGTGCATGCTGATTTATTATAGCCGTTTGTTTCTAAAACAACAAGTGTGCTAATATTTATGTGAATCAAATAGCCAGTATACACAGTGTCACAGAAATAAGTGTACTTTGATCTGGTTAAAGTCTATTTCCAGTGTTATCAGACTGAAGGACATTCCCGTAGATTAAATAGATTTAAAACGACCTAGAAACAAATCTATGACATTTTTAGGGAATTTGATTGGGAGATTTTAAATAGGCTTGAATTAAAGTGAAATGTAATCAACCAGGATATGGAAATTTATATAAATAAATAGATGTATCGAGAAGGTATTGGAAATTTGTTTGAAATACTGAACTCAGGAATAGGATTTTATGCTATATCTCAAAAACTACGCATCCAATTGTAAACTAATTTTGATGAATAATTTTATCAAAATAGGAGACAAACAAATTTTTGAAACAAAATTTGATTAGTAGTTCAAACTCTTATTTATTTGACCATTTAAATTTTAACAAAATTAATTCACATTTGTTTGTTTATCTTGTAATATTCAAATATTCGATTTTATAGTAAATTAATCAGCCTCTGCGAATCAACCAAATATATTATTTTGTTTAATTGTACGTTCAAATAACAATTCAAGTTATATTCACCCACTACCCTTAAACAATGCAATAAAAAAATAGATGACCATTATGGAATATGGGACTTAAGTAATTAGTTTAATTTATCATTGAATATGTAAAAATATTATATTCATATTTACACCTATATACCTAGCTACAAAATTTTTTTTATATACATATAAATAAATTTAATTTGAATATTTATTGGTTTTTAATTGGTTGAACAAATATACTTACTTTTAATATGAAAAAAAAAGGATTATAAAAAACTTAAGGCTAAGCGGACACTACCTAAATTATATGAATACCAAAATACCAGCAATTTTATTATAATAAATATATCAATCGTCATTTTTTATAATTTTAATAAAAATAAAAATTTATTGGAAAAAATAGATGCGGCTTCAAAAGAATGAACTGAAAAGTACAAATTAATTTTAAATTAAATATTTGTTAAAATAATTTCTATGTGGTCAACTTACTTTGAATTTGATGCCAATGAATAAATTTTTAGTGATTAAACAATTTTTAATTTATTGTTTTGAAGTTGATTCTAATTTTTGCAGAAACGTTTAAATTTTTTTAAATTTTATATTCCTTTTTTCAGGGAAATCATCAAAAATACCATTATTTTTTTATTTTATTCATGAAGTTTTGTAAGCACAATTGGCCTTTTAAAAAAACATTATCGATTTTTTAATTGAATAATTATAACATTTTATAATAAACATTATTGATATACTGTGCGAAAAAATTACATTCAAGTTAAAAATGCACACTTCACAAAGTGATCAAATTAAAAAAATTATCAACGCATCATATAATAATGTTTAAATAATTTCACTGTTTTATAATTTTGTTATACAAATATATTTAATATATACAAATGTCTGTTCAGATGCATACTGTTAATAAATTTCTATTTTTTGGCCCAATTTCCTAGATCAAAATAAATTTGATAAATTCGTATTTGATAAATTCGTATTTTGACCACAAAGTAGTCATCATAAATATGAATAAGCTAGTCGTAATACTTCTCTGAGGAGATGGTTATTCGTTGCTAATTTGGTGAGAGTTTGCAAACACTAAATATACAAAATATAATTATAAAAAACAAAATTTTGAGCTATGAAATTGGGGCAGACAATCGAAATTTATTCGAAAAATCTCAGACTTCTCTTTAATAATATTCATGTTGTACTATATATCCATAGCCTGAATTGATGAGTAGAAATAAACATTCTCAACTTGTGATTTCATAGTGTTTAATTTTGGTCTAGGAAATATCTGCATGGGCCTCGTACTTAATTTAAAAATTTTTTAAATTAGATTACATAAAAATAAAAATTACTTTAATAAAGCTTACATGTGATCGATCTTTCCTAAAAAAAAAATAAATTTTTTTTTCAAAAGCCTAATAATATATAGTTTTTGCAGTAGTTATCTAAATTTCTGGAAAATCGATATTTAGGAAATTTAGGAAATTATTATACTATTAAACAATATCAAATATATTTGTTCACGTATGACTAAGTAAACCAAATAAAATTCGATAACGGAAATAGTTCACAATCAAATAATTTGTGTTTAGATATTCGAAATCTATGAAATACGTGATATTGAAGTTTCAACACAAACCATTCATTCATTTTCCATTTTTATACGTTTTCAATCCACCATCTCTATATGAAGGTTTATAAATAACGACGTTTATCTATGTTTTTCACACATTTGGTCAATGGTGGTCAAACGATTATGATTAATTTTATAGAAATTTATACTATCATTGCATAATAATTGATATAAAAAAATTTATATATATTTTTTGTTAACTCTTATTTACAGAGTGATTGGTTAAGATTGGTTCTAACAAGAAAAATGTGATTATTTTTGTCCAATTAATATAAAACGGATTATTTTGAACTAGACTTTTATGAGTTCTGGATAAAAATCATACGGATAAAGCAAATAATTTCTACCTACTTATTGATGAAAAAAATGTAGATTAAAAAAAGAATTTTATAAAAACGAACCAAAATCTATACTTTTTGTAATAGGCCACAATGAATTTATTTACAAAAGTTAACTTTTTGTTCACACCTTTAAATTATTTTTGTGTGAAAATAGAGCTTAATAGTCTGTAATTTATAATTTTTCGCTCGCTTGTACATATAAAAGACGTCATAATGTGTGTTCCAAGAGATGAAAGATTGTGTGCTCCAAGAGAAATATTGATTTGGCTACCCAAATTACTATATCTGCAGGCACCAGATTTCTTTCCTTTCAACGCTAATATTAAAAATGTAATTATTTACGAATTTGTAAATTCCCTAAAAATCACAACGCGTTTTTAACAACAAGATGGTAGTCATTTAATGATAACGTTTTTTCAATATATAGCATTAAATTTTACAGCTTTAAATAAACTTTTAGTGAAATGATAAAAATGGAAGCCAATTTTTATTGTGATATTATATTTTCTTTTCCACCAAGTTTATATAATAAATATGGTGTGTTCTAAGGAATTTAAAAGGCTAATTGGCTTTGGGTGAGTTGATTTTGGCTTGCTAACTTCTGACACTTAGTTCACATTTATAATTAATGTGTATTATTTTAAATTGTTCTCATTGGCTTATATAATAATTATTTCTTTGATAATAATATATATTATTTATTAAAAGCATTATTATAACAATTTAAAATATTAAATGCCAGTCATTCAAGAAGACACTTCCCGTACGCAGTAAGTAGTAAAGCAAACACACATAGAAAAGCATAATTAATTTTATTGAGAAGGGTCTGGGTGAACTTGAGTGTGAAACAAATAGAGCTTCGTATTCTGTCAATTGTTATGGTAAGAAAAGTTTTAATATTCTGGATGTTTTCGGATGAACTTTGGGTCCCATTTTTCTGACTACCCCCTTTTTTCGTATAGACTAGAATGTTTGGAGCTATTTCAATAACTATTTCATATAAAATGGGAAAAATAATTTTTTTTTTTTTTATTTGATAAATATTTCCGGCTTCTAATGAAAAATTTTTCATTATTTTGTTTTGGAAATATTCGTAGGGTTATATTTTCATGCAAGTTTATTCGTAAATTTTTTTGTTCTCATACCACGAAAACGAAGGATTTTTCGAAAAATAAAGATACTTAATGACTGTTATATATATTAGGACAATTTTTGGACCACTTACTTCATAGATCTCTTACTTATTTAAAAAAATGTTTCATGAAAATTGGACGAAAAAACAGAAAACTTTTGAAATTTTATCAAAATTTAGTTTTAGTAGTATAAGCTATTACAAGATCGAAAAGCGGCAAAACACGCCATTTTTTCGTCCAATTTTCATGAAACATTTATTAAAATAAGTAAGACACCTAGGAAGTAAGTGGTCCAAAAATTATCCTGACAATTTCCGGTGTCTTTATATTGAAACTATTCTAAACAAAATTCGATTGACGGAAAACGATCCTCTTTTTTTGCACAATCAAGATTATTCAGGTCGTGCTCTATATTATTAAATAAATGAATATGTATAATTAAAATTAATATCTACTTAAATAATATTTTCTAAAGGCTTTATCACCCTCATATTACAATACGAATGATTATATACACTACACACATACCTCTTTACATAACCTAATAAAAATATATAATAAAATGTATTATTACGTATATAAATAATATAAATGGAATAAAACAAACGTATTGTTTTAATGGAATTAAAATATGTCAAGAAAAATAAAAATGTTTTAATTTAGGCCATTTCAATTATATCGCGTTATTTGTTATTCAAATAATCATAAATGGGTTGTTAACTGATACTGAATTTTTAATATTTATCAAAATATGAAACTAGATTCAATTCCATTACAAAACTTGAAAATTAAATTAAAATTGATTCAGAAACAAAGAAGTTAAAAGCAGAAAGCATTATATATCTATGTCATTCTTGAAAACGATAATTAACATGTAATTTATATGGAAATATTAACAGTTGGCGTCATACGTAGGTATTTCTGGGTATGTGAAAACCTTGATTATTTAAAGGTTTAAAAAAAATATAACTTCAGCTCCATGTCTGAGAAATAAAGACGCTTCAAATAAAGTAATAATAAATTATTAGTAAACTTCTCTCTTTTTCCCGCTTATATCATCTATGTGGAATTCATTTAAAATAATTACTATATTTTTCCAGTAAGCGTGGTCACAAAAACTTAACAAAGTGATATACATAAAAAATTAAATCTAAAATTAAGATTAATATTTATAAAATAAACTAGGGTCAAATTTTAAACAATCTTTTTCTTTTAGAAACTGCTTTGTTTTAATAGGAATATTATATCAAAATTTTAAGTATCTAGAGTCAGTAGGTCAGGCAATATGTTGAAATATCTGTTAGTCAGTTTCATTATAAAGTCGTACCGTGTATAGTGTGTAGAAGGGACAACTTAACCAGTGGAAGCGCCACGAATAAAACACGGAAGACCTGTCATGCAAAAAAATATTTCATTTTTTTATGTTTTTAACCAGGAGTTAAAAGATAGGAATTTCTCTGGATAGGAGATAGATACCCAAGGGTAGTACCATAATATGGAAACTATATTATGGATCTGATGCCCCTAATGCGATAGAAGAGGCAAAAACCATTTTAAGTCATTAAATTTCATGAAAAGAAAAATTTTTCGTTGTATACACCCATTCAACAGTAAATGATTAAAATTTTTCAAAATAAAAGAACTTAAAAAAATGAAGTAAAAAGTAAAGAATTATTTTAAATTAAAAACTTCTATAAATAATTTCCTTGTAACCAATGCTATCCTTAGCCAAAAAATTAATTGGTTGGCATCTACTGAGAAAATTGCTCACAAAGAATTTATTTATAGAAGTTTTCAATTTAAAATTATTTTTTACTGTTTAGTTCATTTTTTTGAAAGCAATTTGTTTTTAAATATTTTTTGTCGAGTTTACGATGGATTTAGTCATTCTGTACTTTTATAAAAACCATAAAGAATTCATCAATTGAATTCAGAAAGGTAAATCATTCAACAAAACTGTTAAAATATCTATATTGAATGAAGTGTATAAATAAAATTCTTACATAAAGGATTTCATAAAATATAAATAAATATCTATCATCTGTATAAATACCCATATCAAAAATGTGAAAACTAACACCCATAACCCATTCCCTGTTACCCATTTAATTTCAACAATACAACAGATATCACTTTATTTCGGCATTTATCTATCTAGCAGTAGATTAACAATTTCATAATTAATTGGATTTCTATCAAAAAATTTTATATATTTATGAGAAACAGTAAATGTCAAAACAAAGTTTTATAATGCTTCCACTGAAATAATTATCTTCTGACTTATTGTTTTGTTTCAAGAAAACCATATCATTTTGGAAAAATAAGAACATTTTCTTCTAAATATTTACTTCCATATGTATAACTTATTAAATGTGTATTATCGAATTTAGAAACGCACGAAATTTTTAATGAATCGTAAAATTTTTTCACACCATCAAGTAATTCTGGTGACGAAGGTTTCAACGGAAATCGAACTATTGTTTTGTTACATAATAAGATTTTTTATTTAAAAGTGTTTCCTTAAGAATGAAAACTTGACATGGGAGAAGAAAAGAGAACCATAGTTAAATGTGTACTCTGGTAAAAGATTTTGAAAACACTATTCTTGAGTCTCTTATGAATTGGATTGGAATTTTAGGGGTTATAAAAACTGTAAGTTGAAATACATTTATTCTAGGAAATAGTCAAACTATTTAAAATTCTTCGTATTTTATTGTGACTGAAATTAGAACAGTTTTGTAATATTTTATATCAGAAATTCTCAACTTATGATTTTTAATCAAATTATTAAATATCTTTTGATTTGGAACGCGTTTTGAGTATAGACATATTTCAATCGAGTAACCGTGAAAAATAGATTAAGAGTCTTGGAAGTATTAGTAAGATGTTGCAAATATAATTAATTTAAAAAAAAAAGGAATACTTAAAATTCATTTAGAAATAATATTTTTCAAAAATTAAACCGACTCAAACATGCGGAACTTAAAGGTAATAAAAGAATTTAAAATGAAAACTTCTTTAGTTCGTTTTCTTGTGGTTAACTTCCTTTCAAAATTAAGCGCCGATTTTGAATCAATATTTTATCGAGAATATTTATAAAAGTTTTTAATTTAAAACAATTTTTACTTTTGATTGTTGTATAGAACCAATAAAAGTTTCCATTTGGGTTGATATTAAATCAAGAAAAATTCTTTCTCCTAGGACTGGAATTCTTTTGACTTTGCAACTTTGCAGATTACCCTATCCAATTTTTAAAAAAATCATCTTAATCGTACTTCCTAGTTTTCGAAATATTGCTTGACATTTTTCTGGAGTATTGATATCCGGATCAACTTGCAGGTAATATCTCAAAAAATTATGCATCCAATTTTCAAATACATCTCTGTTATATTCAATCAATAAAAATACAATAATCCAAATCGGACTTATCTGTACAAAATTATGCTTGGTGATAAATAAAAAAAAAGGGAAACCTCTTGAGAACCTCTTCCTGTTGTTTTCGTCAGTTAAAAAATACTTAATTACAAGCATTCCATCTTCGCTACTAATTAATATAAAGATAAAATGATACAAACATTTTTATGATTATCATAAGTAATTGATATAATAAATTTCATGATTGTAAATTTTGGTATGTGTTGAGAAATTAAAATTTTCATAACGATCATTATCATTTTTCACAATTTTCTTTACATTCTTATAATAATAATAATAATCACTTAAACAGCCAGTTCTACAGCTACACAGAATTGATGATATAACCACACCATTTATTTTCTTGTTCATCTCCACGAACCATCGTTTCAGAATCATTTGATCTTTTGTGTATAAGCATGCAGAAGCAATAAGTAAGTGAAGTACATACCATACTAGAGTAGGATCTGGATGGACTTGAGAGTGAAACATTATAACATGACATAAGGTAATATATTGCATCCAAAATTTGGACTTATTTTTCTGGACAGAATTGGGCAAAAAGGTGGAAGATGATTAACAAATGTTTTAAGAATAAATAAAATAAATGGAACCATGTCGTTTTGTTCTGGAGATATTAACTCAACTAACATGGCTTGAATGGCACAAGACCAATTTTTACATCTTACCTATAAAATCGAATTGTGACCGAGAAGTTTTCTTTTTCATTATTTTCCAACCTCAAAACTTGTCTTCATGTATTAGTAAATGTTAATATTTATAACATAGTAAATGCTCTGACTATACTATACCATGCCATTTTACGCCGCTGGAATTACCATAAAGTCGAAAAATAAATATTAAAAACCAAAGTTCTATGTGGAAGAAAAAAATTTAGGCATAATATTACTTCTTAAAAAAAGTTAAGAAATTAGTAGACTAACGAGTCAGCCATATTTCAAAACGGCGTGTTTTGACTTTTCAACCGTCATCAAAAAAAGAGATTGTCAATGCGACCGTATTTTTTTATAATTTTTATGTTTGTTCCCCCAGAACTTTCGTCTGGATGGACCGCTTTTGATGATTGTTTCTTTATTTCAAAATTATTTCTTCCAGTGTGCTCCAATTTTCAATTTGGTCCAGATCTATTGTCCCTAAGATGAGAGAAGGGGTAAAAACCAATTTTTGTGATATGTTTTTGCGGATAATTTCTTCGTTTATGAACCCATTTTCATTATTCGTTTTATGTTAGAAAAGAGATATTCCCAGGGTGGTGCCATTATAAGAAAACCAGAATCTGATGAAACCAAATGAAAAATTTTTTCATATTAAGAATTTTTAAGCAAAAAAGAATCGCCTTAAAAAAATAACTAAAAATAATTTGAAATTTTTCCTTTTGACCAATTACCTTTCGAGGTCTGTGCTAGTCTTATACTAAGCTACAAAATTGATTGGTTGGCGTCGACTGTGAAAGATAGTTGGTCACAAGGAAAAATTTGAAATTTTTTTACTCTTTTAGTTAATTAGTTTGAAGTCGGTTCGTTTTCGTTTAAAAATTCTTTTTCGGTCTTAAATTGTTTGTAGTACGAACACAAAAAAATTCTAGGAATTGAAAAGTATAAATTTTCGCTCTATTTATAAAAAATGATCATAAAAATAGCTCCAAATCGTATAGTCTAAAATAGAAGAATTTCTTTAAAAAATTGATCTGAAATCATCTAGATAAAATGATACAAACATCTAGATTCTGAATATTGTACCTTCATAACGGAATTCCATTACTAGAATGCAGTACTTTATTTTTGTACACTTAAGTCTATCCAGACCTTGTTCTATACGATGATATCAAAAAGTATTGTATGAAAAGCGATTCAGTGACAGTAGTGTTGGCTAAAATATATGAGATCTTATTCGTAAAGACCATTATTATGACACTTCTTCTTCTGCAGATAAATAGTACCATCTTACTGACATTATTATTGTATGTTACAGAAAACTATTCTTAACAAATATATATATATATATATATATATATATATATATATATATATATATATATATATATATATATATATATATATATATATATATATATATATATATATATATATATATATATATATATATATATATCTATCAATCGTATTCAGTTTAATTCACAAATGTATGAATACTACTGAATAGTTTGGTCACTTTGAGTATCGTATTTGTTAATATTGGCTTTAAGAATATCAACAATATCAACTATTCTCAATTAATAATATGATGTCCATGCATAGTGTTACAAATACTGTAATACAAATTGTCCAGTCAATTGTTTCAAGTATTGTGACCCTTGACGGGTTATATTTGTATTAGAGGACCGGATTGATTCTAAATTTCCTTAATTTCACATCAAAATATAAAACCTAGACTTAATACCATAACAAAAGTTGAAAATTAAATTAAAATTGATTCTAAAATAACGAAGTATAATCTATCAATGATTATTTTCTACCTCTCTTTTAAAAACGATGCTTAACTTGTAATTTATATGGAGATATATACAGTTGACGTCATACCGTAGGTGTTTCTCGTTATTTAATTAGGAATTTGGAACATTCATATGTCTTTTTACTTTTAAAGGTTTATAAAAACTAACGTCTTAAAAAACATCTTAAAAAAATTAATAACAAAAATTTTAGTCCGGTCCCCTATTGTAATGGCATTATGATCGACTTCAAAAAAGGAGGTCAGAAAAAAATTTTAATAGTAAGAAATAATATTTATAAAAGTCGAATAGTTTCTTTTTTTTTAATCTAATTTTTTGTGTAAGGGTTAAGATAGTTTTATATTGACCCCATAAAAATTTAAAGAAAAAACAATTCCAGCTTTACTAAGAAAGGGGGTCAAAACAAGTTTCTTGTAAAAGAGCCCAATTTTTTCGTGGTTATTAGCAACAGTCAAATAAAGGAAAAATTAAAAAAAAAAAATATACCGGCTTCAAAACTTGCAGATCAATTACTTTTCAATGTCAGCGCTCATCAAAATCTTAACTAAAACTCGGATTCATTTGCACCGATTTAGAAAGATAATTGAGCACAATATTCATTAAACATTTTATAATTGATAGGCGAGCTATTTCTAAAATGCGGCCATCCCGAACATCTTGTATGTCACAAATTTATAAATATTCGTTTAGTCATTTTGGTGTTATATGCGTTCGTCTGATTAAGTGTCATAGATCGACAGATCGACAAACCATCAGACAGGTTGACTCGAAATGAAAGTGGCTGAGGAATTTTCAAAAAATTGAGACATATAAAAAAATTTGTTAAATCGGAGTAGATGAACTTTAATTTATAGCATATTTAGAAGTTAAATATGAGGCCGAAAGTCAACATTAGTTTGGATCTTGCACACTCTGTACTTGACTACAAATAAAACATGTCTATCGTATCGTATTGTGTGTAAGTAAGTAGTTGCACAGACAATTTTATTGTGGGAGTACTTCTACATTCCAAGTGTTTTAAGTTTTATTTTTATTTTTTACTTTTTTTTTTTTTTTTTTACTTTTTTAAAGTACTTAAGAGAGAAGACTGGTTGGAGTATAAAAGTTATGTAGTGTTACGTAGATAGGTATTGTTGTTTGAATATTAATGATGTTTGAATACATTACACAAATTCTTATCTTTTACAATTATAATTTCACTTCATTTTACTTAAATTATTATTAATATCATTTTTGTATCCTATATAGGTGCAAGTTAACATTTAAATTATGTTGTACAATTATTTTCTTTTTAATTATTGCCGTTTCCAAATTAGAAAAATAATTGGACTTTTACCTATTAAAAAAAAAAAAAAATACTTTGACGGATTTTTTTCCAGTTTATTTATCAAAGCTGGCCTGAAGGTAATTATAGTAAAATTAATAATTTTCTGACTAACTGTTATATAACTAAGATCAACAAAATTTTATTTATTTATTTATTACGATGGAAAGAAAATGTAATGTTTATGTATTTACTACATTCCAGACCACATGTATTATACTTGAAATTTTAAATTATAGAAAAATCTCGAACGATTGCTATTTGACAAACAGTTTTATAACAGATTAGCGGATGTCACGCGATTTCACCCACGTAGTTCTCATTTCCGTGGGAATACATAGATAAAAATAGCCTATATCATCCGGGGATAGTGTAGCTTCCCAACAGTGAATTAATTTTTCAAATTGGTCCAGTAGATTTTAAGTGCATTCGTTATATGCGAAAATACTTCGATATTTTGATTATCGAAGAATCGATGCATATTAATACACAGGCAGGCAAACACGTACCTAGTATTTGTGTGTGTGTTGGTTATTTCAAGTCTGTTAGAGGATTTGTTTGAGCTCAGCCAATTGAACCAATAATATTTACATCAAATTCTTACCGGTTAAGTTGGAAAAATAGCCACCAAAAAACCAAAATTATATAGAGAAACAAAAATTTTACGAGGAAACGGCATAAAGTGTATTAAAATGTAAACTCATTACAAATACTTCCAAAAAAAGAGAAAATAAAAAAATTTTTGTCCGGGTAAACTATACATAAAAATAACGTTTTGTGCCTTTTTGCAATCCTAGATCCTTTATAGCATGAAAACAAGGGTCCAAAAATAAATCATCTTGCTCCAAATCGTAGAATCCATGAAAAAAAGAAGAAGGGTTAAAAAATTAAATCAAATATTGGTCAGACAATATTCGGATCCTTATAATATAAATCTAATCTTAATATAATTTCACTGAGAAAATGCGGTGCATCATTGTATTTGTATTTGCACACTCAAGTACCTCCAATTCCTGCACTGAATTTATTCGTATTCAGTTTTATTTATTCATTTTTTTTATTTGTATGATGTTAAATGAAAAGTTTTCGTGATCTGATGGAGTATTAGTTCAAATTAAAATCATACCTAACTAAATTGTTATATTTTTTTTTATATAACAGCATGATAAAAATACATTTTACCACTACAACATATGCTATGGTTACCAACGAATTGCAAAGTGTGAAATGTTTTCAATTTACTCGTCTGTCACTTTTTATAGAACAAGTTTTACTTTTCGTGAACATAGAATGAATGAATAAAATACGGTTTATTTTTTTGTCTAAACAAACGAAATTTTAACTTTTTTTTTTTTTATCGTCTATATTATATACAAAATATTTTAGAGTATTTGTACAGAACGGCTCATTTTAAATCAACTAGTATCCGAAAATAGTTTGTAACTTTTCACCGAGCTATTTAAGTAAATTTTTTAGAAACATATATCCCCTTAAGTACGATAAAAAAATTTATAAAATAATATAAAATAATAATTTACAATATCGGTTTTGATTGATTTTACAATTATCTTCAGTAGCTTAAAAATAAACGTTAAAATATATAACTAAAAAATA
This sequence comes from Chrysopa pallens, assembly GCA_020423425.1. NCBI lineage: Eukaryota > Metazoa > Arthropoda > Insecta > Neuroptera > Chrysopidae > Chrysopa > Chrysopa pallens. The sequence goes on from CM035594.1 coordinate 18,397,205, forward strand.
ATAAATATTTAATACACTTCTCTAAAGAAAATATATGAATAAAAATTCCGGTTTATCTGAAAACGAGAAAACAACATAATTCAAAATCAGATAATATAATGATTTATTAATTAATTTTTGCTTTTCAGGTTCTACACGATTTTTTCAACTTTGTACATTTTATAATGACTTTATTTACTTTTTCTATATTTTTTTATCTGTTTTTCACACAACAACCTGAACAAGTTCCAACATCAGATTGGAAAACGACAATCGCTCGCATGCGAAAGATGCGGGGAAAATTCAGAAGAAACATCAATCCACTTTCTCTGTAACTGCCCAGCGCTAATCCAACAGCATAGGAAATGCTTTGGTCCGGCCTTAATCGAACCAGAAGAAATTAGGAAACTCAGTGCCAAGCAAATCCTGGGTTTCAGTTTATCAGCTGGTTACATAAACCAGTGAGAATAGAAGCGGGGATAGAGTAGAAGGGTCTACTGGCTAGGTGCTCTGAACCATTGCTCTGATGCGAAACGCTCGAGCATGGCCCGCTTACCTCCATACATATATACATACATACATCTGTTTTTCATAGGAGAATATATTTTTAGTATTTTTTTTTTTTTTTTTATATATTAAGGTTTTTAGCTACTGAAGATGATTGCAAAAACAATAGCGGTAAAGCAAACTATTTGTAGTATTTTGTAGTACATTTATATTGTTTTATATAAACGATTATCTACTTACTTAAAGCTTAAGACATTACTTTTTTTTTTTTTTTTAATCTGTTCTCTCGATTGAAAAAGATTACGTTATTGTTGAACCAAAAATTCAAAAATTTAGAAAGAAGTTGCTGCTCGACCTTTATTTACAATCCATGTATAGAAAGCCAGTATTCGTAAAATAAAGTTTTTTATTTTTTTTTAATTTTTTGTGGAAACTAATGAAATTTTAACGTATTTTGTTCCTTTTTTTCTATTATAAAAGTGTCGGAATATTTCCACTGACTCTGCAATAACATACATAGTAGATATACACCCACATAATATAATATGTATGTACAGATGAGTTTTCATGTTTGAATAGAGAGCAGGATACTTAAAGTTTTTAATTTATGATGCAATGATGAATGAACTGTTTTAAATACTGAGCATACAATTGTGCTGATTTAAATATTTTGATAGTATCTTGTGGTCGTCTACAATTGCACAAATAACCAACGTAGTAGCTTTTTCTAAGCTCTGATCAAATAAAATATAAAAGTACATACTTATACAGAGTGAATATTCTGTGTGGAAATAAAACTTGCCATGGGTTCAAGATGTTTATATTTTTACCTTCCATTTTCAGACAAGGCTCTTAACCAATCGTAAAGATTGTATATTTGTACTCGACTTATAAAATATATCAGTGTTTATTATTTTTAAAGTTTGTAACGCTAGCAAATATTAACCACACAAACAAAATTTTGGTATAAATAACAAAAAGAATAGTGAGCTGAAATTTTGATTGCGTATTCTGGACCTAAAAAGGTGTACACAATGAATCCATAACTTTTTAGCAAAAAAAAAAAAAAAAAATAAATAAATAAATAAATAAATAATTGAAGGAACATTGAATAAAGTGAATAAACCGAAGAATCTTAAATGAATAGCAAGTCAAATTGTTTTAGATTTAAAGATCAAAATATGGAAAATTTTGATTGCCATGAATGCGAAAATTATCAAAATGAAGACAGGGATATTAAAAAAATTAATTTTTTGAAAATTAATGATTCTCCGAATTTAATCTTATAAATAAAAATAAAATTAAATAAGTTAAGTTTAATAGACTCAGTAAAACTACGAACCTTGTTCATACTGTACCTCAACAGATTCCATGAAATATTTTTTATAGTCAGTATTTTCTCTTGTAATATGAAATTCGTTTTCTTTTAATTTTCAAACAAATTTATTTAAATTCATGTTAACAATTTATAAAAAAGTTGTAACATACGACTTTTAAAATTGAATTTAAAAATTTTATTAATACCATTATATTATTCTTCATATTTGAAACATATTGTATATGAGAAGTCAAAAAATACAATGTTTACAGCGAAATCTCAAAAATATGTCTCATAGACGAATGTTACCTTATGAAAAATCGCATAAATACATTAAGGTTGTTGGGAAATGTCCCAATCTAAAAAAATTCCGTTGTGGTAAAATGTTTATCGATTTTTATGATTTAATATAAAACTAAATTTTTTATGAATTATTAAAATATTTGATGAACTGGGCAAAAATGACAAACTTTACTCTCGAAAATATAGAAAAGGTAGAAATTCACGAATGTGGATGGTTTGTAGATTAATTGAATACCAAAAAACCAAATTTTAGTTCCGGTAGTAAGTCAAAATTTGAATGGGATCAATTATGAAAGATACAATTTTTAGGTGATTATACTGTGAACTTCCTAAGAATTTTAAAAATTATATGCTACATTAAAACAATACATTTAAGGAAATGGTATGTATTACTGGTATTATTCTAAATAATTTTAATTAAAGTGACCCGTAGATGCTCAATATGAACATCAATATATTGCGCAATAATTTAGTAGTCCAACCCATATTATACAATGTTATTGCACAAGAATTAGTTCCAACTTCTTCAAAGAACAGTTCTAAAACAAATGTATACTGGATTGCGTAAAATAAAATCAAACTGATAGACTCAATATACTTCACAATCTTTCAACGTTTAGTGCAATTATATTGATGTTTATATATTGCGTCTAGGGCAGCCTTAAGAGGTTTTCTTCTTCTGGATGAAAATTGTACATCGAATGACTATGTACCAAAACTTTAGAATAATGAAGTATAGCTCAGCAAAAAAAAAAAATTTAATGCTCGGTTAGAAAATAATTGGGAACAGTTGATACTATTCGCAGCGTGCAACAAATTATTTCCCAGCTTTTCTATATTTACGAAATTCATTTAATCAAATGTCACTTAACTTCATAACTGAAATGTCTCTAAATGGTAACTTTGGTATTATCCAAAAAATCCTATCTTATAGATAATTAAAATCTGCCCAGCCGTTCTTTTGATTGTAAATGGTGTTATTTTAGATTGCCATCGTTATTCATAATAAATTTCTTGATAATAACAAATTTTTGTCGTTGTAAACACTGTCGTTGTAAACATTTAAAAAATTTTTATAAATAATTAACTTGATATCAAAAACCTTTCGAAGTCAGCATTCAATCATATTTTAATTTACAAAATTAATTCAAAATATAATTAGTCACAAAGAAATTCCTTGTCGTAGTTAATTTAAAATTATTTTTATTCCTTGTTTTCGAACCTTTTATTGGAACAAAAAGTTACTTTTGCTAGAAAATGCTTGTTTGAACAGCGCATATAAACTTAAAACTTCGGGATAGGTTTCAGTAACGTTTTTTCTAAAAAGTTTAAAAAGCTAAAAATTTTATCAATGATTTTTCAAATAAAAATTGTAAAGCATAAAATTTTTAAATTAAAAAGTTTTTTGTCTTTTTTGGCTATTATTAAAATTCAGTGCAGAAGGATTCTTGAGTACCGTCCTGTAAAACATATTACATAAAATGTTTATTTCTAGAATGAAATTACATACAAAAAAACCTTTGAGTTGAAAAATGAATATTTTACTGGTGAATTAAAATGTTCAATTTCTTCTACCCTTTTATACAGAAAATAAATGTTAATTTCATAAAATACTGGTTGATAATATGAAAACATACAACTTTACTTGTTACAACATTTTCATTTTTCTGTCTACTGGTTGATTTTAACAAAACTTTTATCAAGGCATTTGAATTATTTAACAGGAATATTTTTAATCAAAGCAAAAGTTTTTTTTTTTTTTTTTTAATGAAGGAATGTAATAGTTTGATATAAAATATTCTGTATATGAATATATATTAATTTCGATTTTGTTGGAAAAATTCTTTTTGTACAAGCTAATAAATTTTTCAATTAAAAATTTTCACTAAAAAAAAAATAGAACTGACTTCAAAAAAATAATTAATAACGAAAAAACTTCTGTAAACAATTGTGACTAATTACAAATAATATTTTAGCTAAGAATATTATGGGCGCTGACTTCGAAAGGAAATTGGCCACTAGTGAATTATTTATAGAAAAATTGAATTACAAATCTTTTTTTTTTACTATTTAGTTCACTTTTTGCAAACGGTACTTTTATTTTAAAATATTTTTAATTTTTTACTGCTAGTTTTGCATAAAACCATGAACAATTTTTCATTTGAGTGGAATTTAATCACAAAAATCTCTTTAAATGAATATAAAGGACAAAAGGACAAAAGAACAAAAAGGACAAAAACAACGTATTGGTTATATAAAATAATTCTTCTGCAATAATATTGTCAAAATGTTTCGGATCATATGGCGCGGTAAGACAAGGTTAGCTTGTAGTAAAAATGAGCCATATTGTTTGTCCAATACTGTATACGAGGAAACGTTATATACACTACTACACTGTTCATAGATACGTATACACACATACTCTCAAACAATTAATATTCTATTAGTTTTAAAAAAGTTTCTGACAGTTAGTTTTTTTATTACAATAGCGAATGTTAAGAAAGAAAGCCACTCGATTTCTAAATTTTAATGGATATTTCAAATTGTGATATCTCAATGTTGTGATATGTCCGTAATAAATATGACAGCTGAAAAATGGGAAAAATTAACTTTTGTCCTTAATTTTTTAATCATGGAGATAGACTTTTTTTGTAATACTCTGATTAAGTTACAGAAGTATTTTGATCCTGGCATACTTGCGAAATATATGTTTAAAGGTTCCCTGAATTCATAGAAGTGGTTGTCCGAAATTGGCTTGAATATGTGTGTGGGGGAGGGGGTGTGAGCACATCACTGATATAGTCACTTTATCCAAAATTCACTTCATATTCTTCAAATAAGCTCTAGCTATGACGTAAAGTTTTTGGTTAAAATCGGACTACCGATTATTAAAGTTATTTATATGTTTAACGATTTTATCGCATATTATTTCAACGAATTTCTTCAAACTTAGTGAGTTGGTAGAACATTTCAAGTCATACGACTTTTATTAGAAACATTTCTCTAGGAAAATTCAAATGAGAGAGAAAAATTCTACTAAAAATAATTAACTACATACATAATTACTGTTCATACTTTAATTATTTGCCATTAAGCTTACGTCATGTTCAGAAAAGGATAACAGGATTTTAGAGATTTTCAATTATTAGGTGTTTTGTATTATTTGTTTGGTTTACAATTTCTTTATTTAATAAAAGAAAAATGAAATAAATGTTACAGTAAGAGAAAATCCTTTGACGCATCGCAGCAAATTATTTTGAGTGGATAAATTTTGTATACTTTAAAATAGACAAATATTATTTTCTAAATATATAACGTTTTTTTGTAAAAATAAAAATACTGAATTTGATAAAAATGCATATTTAAAATGATGATACACGTTTAAATCACATCTTAGATCTTACTTAGTAAGTAAGTGTTTCGAGATCGTTTGTTTGGTTTCCTTTGAAGACACAACACAACACAACACAACACAATACAACTCTGATTCTATTCGTTGTTGTATTTCTTATATAAACTTATAACATAAATCTTTCCTACTTCATGTTTATTGAAAAACTTTATAAAATATAACTACAGCACTATTCATTCCAATGTATACATACATATATATTGTATTATATAGTACGAAGTAAAATAAAAAACAATATAAATTCCTATTGTTGTTATACAATTTTAGGATTTTGGCTTGCTATTACTGTCTGTTTTCACTTGTGTTATTTGTGCTAACTGTACTTTTTAACTACCACCAAGAGTATTTACACAAGAATTATGTTATATATAAAATTTAATGAAATCTCTTTATGTATGGGCGAAAAAAAAACATGTAGAAGCTATTACTATCCTGAAAAATCAAATTTTACAATCACAGTTATCTATTCACATATCGACATAATAACACGTTTAATGTGTTTAGTTATTTTGTATTAGGTAAACAGACGTCACGCGATTCACCTCGCGTAGTTCCCGTTTCTGTAGAAATACAGGCATAAATATTATCCTATATTTCCCGGGAATGGTGTAGTTTCCCAACTGTCAAAGAATTTTTCAAATCGGTGCCGAAGTTTTTAAGTTTATTCGTAACATACAAAAATACATTCAAATGTTTACTCTTTATAATATTAAAATAGCTAGTAATATCAAAGATATAATTTTTTAGGTAATTATACGGTAGACTTCGAGAATTTTAAAGTAAATTTTGTAAAAATAACGGTCATTTTACGAAACTATGAGTAGTTTTAAAAGTATCGCTTCAAAATTGTCCAAACTGTTAACCTACAGATCGCATTACATGGGATATCTCAAAACTATGAATCTAATCGTTAAATGGATGTTATATTTTAATTCTACTTCAAAATGTCCTAATAAACAAAATGTTATTGAAATTAAAGACGAATTTTATCGATTTTTTTCAAAACCCTTTAAGAAAATACGGTAAAGCGAGAAAATTTTGGTTGTCTCTTTTATTTAAAGAATGGATGAGTAGTTTTTCAGATATCACCTGAAATCTCATTTGGATATCAATATTTCAAACGATATCTTGAGGATGGCTAATACTGATTTTAAAACTAATGTTAATTTGCTTTTTCTAAACCAAAACTAACCTAGAAAAACTAAAATTGCTTATAATTTAAATTATTTTTTTTTTGAAAAATTTTAACGTCTTTCACAATCAAAAAATCGATTTCTTTTTACACCAAAGTCAATCCAGACACTGTATAATCCAATTAAATATATCTAGTAAATTTTTGGGCTAGTTTAGGAAAAAAAATAACCAAATTCAAATAATAATAATAATAATAATAACGATAAATCGAATACTAAATAACCCGTTCAACTGACTAACTATCACGGTTCTAACCATCATTGTCTAACGAGCTTGGTGACAAACAGACTGACAGTCAGGTAGCAGAGCCAGTTATAGAGTTCGGTTAGTAATAGAGTCGAAACCAAAAACTGCAATTAATATAATGCAGTGTATGTAATATGATATGCATTTTATTAAATTTAATTAATTCACAAAGCATTTCATATCAACAACAATGTATTTTATTCTAATTTTAATTAAAAGCTCGTAGTTAGCGACATCGATCTTATCAATCGCTTTGGATGGAGTTCAACTGAAAAAAGTGTGCATTATCTACAAATCAAACGCATTTCACATAATTTCCTTATATTGTACTTAAAACATTGCCGCAAACCCAAAGACACCATCTTCTTGTAGAACGTAATTCACAAAATTTTAGTAAAAGAACTCGACTAAAAGTTCTTACATAGATACTTTATTTATATTATGATAAAATAAAAAAGAACTGATTATATATAACATATTAGTTTCTCGTACATTTTGTAAATGGCGTGATCTATAATCCTTAACAAGTGGTTCTAGAAAACTTTTAAAAAGAAAATAAAGCACTAAGATATTATATTCTAACATTTAAAAAAAAGATTCTGTCTTCTACAATGAATGGATATATTCAGTTACCCAACTTTGAGTTTTCTATACTTGCTTATAGTCTGGTAGCAATGGGCTTATAAATATCATATGCAAAACAATAATGGACAAATATGCATTCTTTGAACCTAACCGTGAGAAAAAATAATTTTGAATTATAAACTTCTATAAATAATTTCCTTGCGACAAATTCAAAGTCAGCTCTAATGAATCGCTGTTTTCAGCGAGAAGATGACGGGTGTGTTTTGGGTGATATATATTCACCAAAAATTGATTTGCAACACCTTCGTAAGTATGCAGTATTCAGTATTCACGTTTCACGTACTCTGTATAAAGTTATGTGTGGTCGTTTTCAAATTTCGATCTTATGAAATTTTCATTTATTTTCGCATTGAACAATATATTCGATAACAAACATAATATTTTATTTATTTAACCTGTATAGAAAGTTATAAAAAAAATTTTCATCCGTTTCTGCTGGATGGTTTCGGCAGGAACAATTGAAAAAATCGAAAACTCCCGCCACCTTTAATGTCACGAAAACTGTCCTACATAATCGGATGACAATTTATGTTAAGTATCTCTACTCGAAAACAAGAATTTTCTTTAAAGGCGCCACCTGGTTGCCACACGATATATTTTTTTTTTATTTTAATCAAATCTGCAAACCATCCGCACTTTTTGGAGTACAATTCTTTAAGCAAAATTGAGTCCGCGTAATTTAATGCTACCGCCTTTCCATTCGGTTTCCAAACAATCATCATTTTTTAACATTTGGACCCCCACCGTTTTTGTCGGATTACTTTCATTTTGGGATAAGTACTCAACAAAATAGTTTCCAATTTCCCTTATGAACTCTAGAATTTCGAAGTCTGCAATATTCCAAAAAATTAGTCACACTTGCAGTAATAAATTTCTGATCAATAGAAAAGAAACAACTTGGAAAATTATTAATGTTGGATTTTATCGTTAGAAGAATAACTTACCTTCTAGACTTCACCTTCGTCATAACTTATCTTCGTCATCTTCAGCTGCATATAACATATTATGGATGTAGTATTATAATTGTATTAAAAACTTTATTTTGTACAATTCATCATAAAATGTTTCAATGATTTTTTAAGTGGACAAATAAATTTTAAGTAGAGATCGGCTTATATGCATTTATTTATTTATTTTATCTTAGCAATATATATTACTACTTTGAAATTAAATAAAAGTTTTGAAAAACTTATGCATTTAAATCTGTTCAATTGATTTTTAGTTAAATTCACTTGTACATACAATGGATTTTATTTTTATCATAATCAGTCCTGTTCGAAAGATCATCGCGGATTTCTAACGCCCCGATTTAAAAATAGCTTTAGTACTTATATTCCCATTAGCATATATATAGAATTATGACTATTGTTCTTCCTCTGCGAAAATTCTGATTCTAACGGCGTTTTGAGTTTGGAAGCCCATAAAAGGTTCAAGTGCATCCTCAATCTTCAGCTTGGAACATATATGTTTTTGAGTATCGTAATAGAAAGATCATTCTATGACAAATATAAAAATGATTTCAATCAAAATTTAAAAATCGTTCGATACGTGAAATAGCGTCTATTGTCCGACACTCTAAAATTCGCTATTTTTTTATAAAGGTTGGGTTTTCGGACCACGGAAACGTGGCGTTATGATTGTGTCTATGAATTCAAAACTTGAAATACAACCGACAGTAACATTAGACATCGAATTTGATAAGCTACAACATACCTCTAATCTCTTTTCACAAAAAATTCATATGTTTCGAGATAATCACGAAAAACCATAATTTGCTCCCTTTCATCACCTAAATATAAAAAATTCACAAACGAAATCCAGGGTACTTTTCTGGATAGTAAATAAATACTTCTATGAACATTGTACATAATTTTTCCGAAGTTTTATTCTTTTATTTTTAGTTTTTTTCCCAGGTATATCTTCCGTCAAAATTCCATGAAATTCACTTAAGACGCTACAACGACATTACCATAACATAGCAAAACTAATTTTTTAAAATCCAACCTCTATCTATATGAAATTGATTTTTTGCATGGGTAAGGAAAAATTATATTTCTAACTTATAAATACCGAGTTAATATAGAAAATGCATTGAACGATAAAAAGTGAGTTTGAGCAATGTACAAAACTATTCAATTAGCAGTATTATATTTTATATTATTTTTCAAAAAAAAAAAAAAAAACTTTTAACTACCTAATGAAAAAATAGAAAATTTTATGTTAATACACTGCTTGACTGTGTAACAAAACTATGAATTTTGTTTTATTTTTAGTTAAGAGTGTGTAATTAGCATTACTTGTGTCAATGTTAGCATACAATTTTAAAAACTTGTTTTTATACTCGACAGATTTATTTAAAATCATTTGTTTTTTTTTAGTATATATGAGAGTATACTAAATTTAGTTTTTAGTTTGTAACACTACCAAATATTAAGACACTAAACCAATTTTTGTATAATTATGCATAGAATCCCCCAATTAGGGTGCATTTCTACCCTCTCGTTTGTTCTTTAATGAGTCTGCCTATCCGTTATCACTCAAAAGCGAAAATAGACATTGAACTGAAATATTGGTAATGTTTTCCTCTGAATTTTCATTTTAAATGCTTTTCCATTATTCACATCTCTAATTGGTAAGACCTGAATTAATCCAGATACACATTAATCCAAGTAATGCAAGTCCCACAGCACAGAGCAATAAGTGCAGTTGAATGCATTACAAAAATACTGTGTTTTCCAGAGTGACTGCATATTATTAATCAATTTTTAAATTCTAATTTCTATTAACCTTATTGTTTAATAAGTCAGGGTCGAAAATTTTTAGACCAAAATAAATATAGTAGGATGAAACCTATTGGAAACGATCTATTTATTACTCAAAACTTTGCAATTTAACTTTCTTCTATAAGACTAGGAGTTTTGCTGAAAATCGAGATAAACCGTGTTTTACCTTTAAAAACTCACTTCCTTCCACTTTCCAATCTAAGATTTTCCGTAAATTAATTTGTGTTCTTTAGTTATTGATATATTACCAAAAATCCGGTCCAGAGGCCGATTTAGCGGATTTATTTCATGCAATATCTCCATAACTCATCGACCGATCGTAGAATAAATGTTATTTTTGATATTTTTAGATTTTATTTATCCTAGAAAACCTTTAAATATCGAACAAAAAATTTTGAACTTATCGACTGGTTTTTATGATTATTTTTTAATCACAAAAATCATCTCAAGTTAAAACAATCATAAAAGTATGTTATTCGATAAAATGCAACAGTTAAAGTCAAAATAATATTTAAAATACACTAAATCTTATTAAATTGTTAGGATGCATGAAGGGAGAAGTACGTACTTAGTGTCCTTTAAGGTTAATAAGCGATAAACACTATTGAACCGGGGCCAAAACACCAAAATAAGCATTTTCTTAAAAAGTGAGTTTAAGTTCCAAAACAAGCAAAATCGGTCAATGGGCTCCAAACAATAAGAGATAGAAAATATTTTTTATCGGAAACAGTTTAGATTCGCCTACGGATCATACTGATAACTTTTTTTTTTAGTATATCAAAAATGCATAGTCAAAGATTATATTAACACAATACACATAAAAAGAATTCATGAATTAATACGAAAAAAAAAATAAATCAATGTAATTGAATTAAAAAAGTACTGATAAGAAATTCCTTGAAATGTGAAATATAAAAATTGGTATAATTTTTCTCTTGTAATGTAAATAGACATATAGACAGTAAGCATACTTGACATAATCATTATAAAAATAAAATAAAATAATCCTCCCCATTTTATTTATATGTCTATATTTGTGAAGATAAATCTAGTTTGTAAAAGTGAAAATCTGATTAATTAAAGCACTGTTAAAAATAAAATTTATAATCTTTCTTTTCACAGTAAAAAAAAAAGAAAAAAGAAAATTACAGAGAATTAATCAGAAAATGAGAAGGATAACAAAAAAATTATCCTTGCTGTTTTTAGGAGTGTATTTAATAAATTTTAATTATGAAGGAAAAAAAATGTATGATATAACAGTAAATTAAATTACTTGATAACGTCACATTACATAACGACTCATTTGATAACGTTTGTTTAAATATTATTGGATGTCACTCATCATAATTTAATATGTTTCAAAAAGTCAGTTTTCTATTGCCATAGATGAAAAACTAAATGTGAAAATTAAGAACTAACTTACGTAACGACGTCTGGCGGTTCAAAGTTTAACTATACTTAAGTTGCATAGGAAATTTTAATCTACTAATATTATAAAGAGGAAACTTTTGTATTTCTTTACGTAACGAATAAACTACTGGACCGATTTGAAAAATTCTTTCACCGTCGGGAAGCTTCCATTCCCGGTTGACAAAGGCTTTTTATTTCTGTATTCCCAGGGAAACGGAAATTAAGTGGGTGAAATTGTGTGACGTCCACTGATGCTGAATATATGGAATAAATATGGGATATAATTTTTTAACTATTGTATTTGTGTTGGTAAGAGAAAATATATCTAGAAATTTTGCAAAAAAAGTAATATTAAAATTTTTTGACACAGTTTGAGCTTTTTAGGGAATGAGCTTTGATGAAAGGGATTATATATTTTCAAATAAATAAATATAGTCTTCTCAATATTAACAAATAAGTAAAAACCTCTAAAAAAGAACAGAGAAGCAGACAACTGACATTTATAAGTTCAAAATTATTTCAATTTTTTTTTCAAATTTAGGAAATGTAATTTTTTGTTTGTAATGTAAAATGAATCTCTTCAAATTTATAATTTTATAAAACCTATGAAGTTTGTGCGCCACTCTGTATTAAACGAGATTTTCTATTTTAATAAAACATTAAAAAAGCTATTGCATTAATTGGCAAATGTATAAATTGGCAAATGTATTTTTATTAATATATTCAATTATATTCGTATTATAATTAATTACTTACTAAAGTTAATTTTCAAGTAAATTTTAATCTGTTATATAAAATCTTTAAGAAATTTAGACAAACAATCCTAGATCTGGAAATAAACTTCTTTTCTTTATTACCTTAGAAGTCTTCATAGTTTTTTTCGAAAATGTATCGAGATTAAACTTACCGGCAAATACAATATATTAAAATGTATCAAAAAGTTAGAGCATCGCTATCTTTAAATTGATTCGAGCTTTCAAAAAAGCACTCAATACTTAAATTGATATTAAGTAGAAAGCAATTTATCCTGAAATATTTAAAAAGCGTACCAACGAAAAACAAACAAAATTAACCTTTTTGGTTATTCAACTATGGAGAATATTCTAAATAAAATTTAACACGACACTGTGATCACGTAGACCAAAATATTTATTACATATCCCATCGGAAAATAATAAGTCACAACTTGTAGAGAAATCAATATCAAAATACTAGGAAATAAAATTATAACATTAATATATTATTACACCTATGCAATTTGAGGATTTGAAAATTTGAAACATTTTTTTTGTTAATATGCATTCTCACATAACTTCAATATTTAGATATATATCCCCCCCCCCCAAACATTGTTACAACATCCTGCTTTCAATAATGAAACTTGTCCTTAACATCATGAGATTTTCAACTATAAAACAATTTCGAAGACACCAAACTTTAAAAATCCATTTGAATAAATTTCAATTTCATTGAGTTGTTTTTTCTTTTTTTAATAAACTAGATTGTTTTGCATTTTATTAAAATATTTTCTCTTCTATTTTCCAGTGACACGAGATGAAGACATATTAAAAAGTTTTTGTTGTTGTTTGGAAAAAACAAAATACAAAAACAAACTCTGTGTCGTCAACATTCATCATATTCTTTTCATCAAACAACAAACAAAATATACAACATGCAACAGCAACTTATTAAAAAGTAACACAAACATTATGCGACACGAATGAAAATAAATGCAATGGAATAGAAACATTAAAGAAAATTACACCAAAACAACGTCAATATTAAAATTTACAAAAAACATGTGAATTTAAAAGAAAAAAGTAATTAATTATTAATATACGAATTACAAATAAACAACAACAACAAACAGTGTAATTAAATAATGTGAAATTGTTGTTTCTACTTGGATATTTGTGTGTCGTTAAGTGTAGGAAAAACTTCGTGTCCGTGTGTTTGTAGTTGCAAATGTGAGGTATTAAATAGAGATAGAACGATAATAAATATATTTCTATTAAATAGAGAGGTAAACAGTTTCAGTGAAGTGAAAAAAATGAGACTTTTTATTATACATTATTACCGTGTTTGTTATGTACTTTTGTTGTTTTGTTTATGTTATTTTCCTAATGCATACAGTAGCAGTAATGACAACAGTCATCATCAGAAGGATCAGGAGGATCGTGGTAAGTAAACAAACAAACAAACGAAACAAATATTCCTCATTTGTTTAAAGTATCGTTTTTGTTTTAATTATAACAATACAGGCTGGGAAGTTGTACATAATTTGGTTCGGAAATTATAAATGTTTAAGTAACTGACGGATCTAGTCGAAGGTGGACTGGTGGGCAGACTGTCCCGAGCGCTAGCGAGTAGAGGACACCTAGGCCGGAAGAATTAGTATTATTTAAGATATATTGCGGATTGTAGACGGGGGAAGGTCTTTAATTCACAAGACACGGAATATTTTGAACCTTGTGCCATCACAAAAATCAAACTAATTAATTTGCTCCCTAAGGCTTAATTTTCATCCAATTTTGACAAACAAAGTATGTAACCCTACTAAATTTGGGTCGTAGTTTACAAACATTTTACATATAATATGAAAAATAAACGTATGACCCATAAATAGTGCGTTTCAAAAAAAGTTCACTCAAATCGATGAAAATTTGGCCTTGGTATCAAAAAAATTAATTTTTTGATTGTAATGACGACACAAATACCAAAATAATTCAAATTACTGCATAACTCTTAATTTTATCCATTTTTAACGAACAAAGTATGCAATAAAGATATCGAATAAAATAATTTTTTTATATTGCTACGCTCTTTAAGTAAAAAAAATTAATTTTGGAGTATCGCGCTCAATACAGTCCAAGTTTTGAAAATAAAGTATATTGTACAATTAATTTTGGGTCACAGTTTTCACAAATTTGGTACTACTAAAGTTATTTATTTTTATCTCTCATGAAAACAAACAGCAATAAAAATGTATTTGGATTTTTGGAACGTTGTTTACGGAATTACAAAAAGCACGTAGCTCGAATTAATTTGATTTTAACCATTAAATGCACTAAAGTATCCACGATTGCTGCTGAGTGCAAAATTTTATTTATTACGCTTAATAAATCAAATGTGACTTGTAACAAAAAGGTCTTCGTTTATAACATACAGTATTCGTGTTGTGTTTATATATTTATTGAAACAATGTAGTAAACATAGCGTTCGTTGTAATTGTATGTAAATTTAATAATACAGTTGTCACCCACCTTTCTTATGTACAAGCTTATTTGTGTAACTAAAAAGTTATTACTATGTTTATTACATTTGACTGCCTGCCTACAAACACAACGACCAAAAATTATGAATACGAATAATTTTTGCAGTTGTTGAACAATTTAGCGGAAATAATAAAAGATATACAAGTTTAGTATTGTGTCTCATTGTTTAATATTTATACTTGATTTAAGATACTTTGTTTCATAAAGTACTGAATGTGACAGGAAAGCTATTTTTAACACCATATCGCCACAAGTTTTCTTATAAGAAAGTTGCCTAGAAAATAAAGTGTATTATAATTATTATTTTATTAATTTAAATCATAAGATTTATGTTATTTGAGTTAAAATTGTGACAAATCTAAGCTTAGATGGTTCTATGTTACAAAGTTGCGTGGATTTTTTGGACCAAACTGAACAATTTTGTCTTAAATTTACTAGGTACGATTTTTTGGACACAATAGTTTCAAATTTATTTCAATTATTTTCCGCGTATAATCGTGTCACAAAATTGGACATAAGAAAAAACACATGTGTACGTTCACATTCATTCACACATATATTTCTCTTCTATCAAATTAGGGTCATGAATCTATTAAACGTATTTGATCCAATTTGCTTGTTCACGAACTTCTTTTTATTGGACAGATTTTCTAGCGTTACAAACATTTGATTACAAACAGTACACTTTCATTTACTCAATATATTTGGAGTAAAATGACTTAACTTACGCAAGGACTAATAAAAAATGTAAGCTTTTAGAAAAAAACTTTTATAAATGTTTTTAAATTTTAAATAATAATTATTTTACTCATAATACTAAATTTCTTGTTGAATCATCCAGATATTCGATTGGACAAATTGAATCACAAACAAAGGATAATTTAAACAACCAACTAAAACCAATCTGTTGTAAATTTTAAAAAACATTCCAAACATTCAAATGTATTGAAAAATTAGAAAGACAAGTTAAAAAATTTTATGAATTTTTGAATAAATTCTGATCATCGTTACAGTCTTTTCAGATTATTGAACTTAATATATACCAAATCTAAAATACCAATATAAAGTTAATATGTAATAGTCTACAAATGTTTCTTTGCATATGAATAGTATAAAATAGGCAAAACAAATGCGAAACAAAACTAATCCAATTTTGATAATGTAGGCTATTAAAAGTAATTTAAATGAAGTTTCACATTTAATTTTCAAGTTGACGATCTTGTGGAGGGGTTCAAAAATGCAGCAAATTAAATGAAAATACAGCAAATTTTAGTCACGAAGAACCCGTGAGTTATTATATCTAGAGAATTGAAAAACAAATGTTTTCTTTGTTTTTGTATAACCTTAATTTTTATGGCCCAACTTTTTTCGGTGAAATATGAAATTTTGGAGGTAGTGAAAAATTTTTCAAAAACATTCATATTTTAAATAAAAACTTTTGAATCACGGATAACTCAAAAAGTATTGATTTTTTGAAAAAATACTCTTACACATTTCAATTTAAAATTTACCGCTCTATTGATTTCCGTGGTTATATATGTTGAAATTTTCATCCTTCTTAAAGGGTTACACATATCTCCTTCACGGAATGTCAATTTTTAAATTATAAAAGTTGAAGTATTCTTTATTACCACCATTTGAAGAAATCGTTAAAATCGGAGTAGTTTTGACGATTTTGACGAGTTCCGAGATAGAGTAGTCCGACTTAGTTGATTCTGTTTTTAATTCGATAAGGTATACTTTCATTTAGTTTTTATTTTGTTAATTTTTTGATCATCAACGTCAACATCATTTAGGTCATCATCATTTATTACTAGGTCATCAACGACCACTGAATATTTTACAAATTATTTTCAAATAAATATTAATGGATTATGTAGAATAAAAGTATAAAATTATGATTTATGCTTTTAAGCTGTATCATATATTTGTAGTCTTTTCAGGTATTTCTGGGAACCAAGCTGAGCCTAGATTCTTGAGAGTTTTGTACCGTTTTAGTACAATGTGTTCAGTATCAGCTGTCACATTTGGGCTGGTTTCCCCATATAAATTTTAAAAAAATCTTAGGGTAAAGGAAATGGCTGCAAAACATATATTTTGTGATAGAACATGACCACGATAGCTATTAAAAATCATGAAGATATCCTGATAAATAGATATTTAAGAAAATTAATGAAAAATAAGATACTGTTTTGTTTCGCCCAAAGGTTTTTCACTTACATGTATCTGTCCTAATAATACCTACTCTGGTAAGTTAAATACTAATGATTGAATTTTTAACGACAAGTAGAATGCGTATTATGTTGTGGTCGAAACTTATGTAGGTACACTTGCATGATGAAATAGTTTCATTAAGTATTCCAAACCAAAGATATAATATAATATCACACTTTCCTCTTAACTTTAAATACAAGTTAAGAGAAACTTTCTATTAGTTTTACCGTATGTGTAAATATCTGTCGTTGGCATATATTATTTGTCATTGTTAAAGATTTTATGTATATATATTAATATTTCTTGCATAATATAATATGTTGTTTAACGTTCTGAATACTTTCTCATATGCAGAAAGTTCCATTACGTTTTACAAAACTATATGTTCGATGCACACATAGGTAATTGGTTCATAAAATTAAATTGCTTATACCTTACATACGTTATTATTCACGCTAAATTTTTGTAGTTTCTAGAATAAAAATAAATTTTTAAATTATATTAGATACCTTCATTCTCAGATACACATGTCGAGTAAAATTGTTTAAATAATGCCAAGAAACAGGTAAGAAATAATCTAAAAGTAGTATTTGTCCATATTCTGGCTTGAAAATGATTATTTTCCCAATTTAAAAAGCCACGCTAAAATTTAAATGATTATTTTTATAAAAAATTGCTTAAAATTCTGATAATTGGGAAATTTGGCAGATTTACGTTCGTAAAGTTGAACGATAGCAAAGATGAAATTTTTTCCAAAAATAACTTTCGGTATTTACGAGATTTTTATAAAAAAACAACTAATTTGGAATTTTTCGGATAATAATTGTAATAATCGAAATATTTATTTAAGTTCTACATAGAAAGTGATACTCGAAATATATGATATGATGTTTTTAAGTTCGTATTCAATACATACTTAATTTTTTTTTTTTTTAATTTGAAAATTAAAGTTTATTATAGAAAACTCTGAACAACTCAACCAGAAAAAGCTGAAAGTTAATGTATAGAGGTTGTGTGATATTCGCATAGTTTTTAAAAACTAGGTGAACAATTTACGATTCTACAACACAATGCAAAACCAAAAAAAAAAACAAACGTACAAAAATAGTTAGAGACAAACCATAAACCCTCAAAGATATTTATTAGTTAGAACACAATTTGTTCAATTCATTTTGAACTCGTATATATACAGGTTGTATTGTTTTTTAATATTATTTTGTTAAAAATTCGAGAAATTAGTAGAATCAAAAAAACTGTTTCAACCTTAACGAATCAGAAAAGAATGATTGAAAAAAAAAAACAGAATTGTTTTATTTTTTTCAAATTTTTTATTTTTTTAGTTTAAAGTCTTGTGTACAATCATTATAAATTTGTCGTTTGGGCATATACAAAATTTGTTTCTCTATTCCCTCTCTCTCTCTCTCTCTTTTAGGACTAGATTATTTTAAAATTTATATGTGATCATTCTCAAGGTAGCTCTCTATCAATGAAATAAGTTTAAATAACACTCCATTAATAATTATAGCTTTCTCATTCTAATTATGAAAAGATGATTTTAATTTTCTTAAAATCTATGCACATTTTTGTCAGATTAATTTTCATTATATAATAAGCTCTTTTATATAAAATATGCTAATTTTTTATTAGATGCTATAAATTTTATTCAGACATAACTTTTATTATTTCTCGAATAAAATTAATGTCTTCTTATAGATAATTTTGTGAGGTTTTAGAAATTATTTTTTGTATTTGAAATTTTCTTCTCTTATGTTTTAAAAGTGTCTTTCTGATTCTATTGGACCCATTTGATCGATTTTGATCATTTATGAACAATTTTTTTGTAAATTCTGTCTATATTTAATAATAGAATACACAATAATTACCTTGTCTAGATTTAAAAATACTTTGGATAATACTTTAAAAAAAATTAATTAATTGATTTATTAGTTTTTTTAAAATAAAAATAAACTGCATTGAACAACTAGGAATTGTACATGTCAAGTTGTTCGTTTAAATTTGTAACTAAATATTTAGTCCATATAATCTTGTTTTTATTCATAATTTGAAATATAAATTTAACGACTTAGATATTTGCTATATTTGCTAGTGTTACCAAATTTTAACAAACTTTAATACACTTTGACACATACTGCATATGTAAGGTATAAAAACACTCTGTATATTCTTTGTTGGTGATAGCAGTTTATAAAAGATAATAAACTTAAACACTTTTATCGATCAAATAAATAAATATATAGAAAGACTCCTATATCAGTCTTAAAGTGTAAAATGTAACAGAACTAATGGAAATTACTTTAGCTCTGTTGTTCTATTAATAATATTTCTTTTGTACAATACAATTTAAAATAATTAAGTGACTATCTTTGAAAATAATATATATTATTTAAGTCATTCTATCTAATAATACGACTCGACGCTATACGTTCACATTAATTCGGAGTGTAAGGAATTTTATAGAAGCGTGACAATTGAGAATTTGATTGATATTAAATTTGTCTTTTATCAAAATCTTTAATATTGTTTTCTACCCCTTTCTTAAAAAAAAAAATAAAATACATTTTTACCTCTTTGACTAAAACATATTTTATCTACCATTTTGACCTATGAATTGTACTTATTAAATTGTTAATAGTTTTTCTTGTTATCTAAAATTTCCACATTTATGAAAGATATTTACTTTTATTTTACTAGATCTTTGGCCCGTATTTACTACAGAGTTTGTCCTTAGAGTTGTTTTCGATGTCGTTTATAATGATTCAAGTAGAAAGAAGTGACATACAAACCTCTCCCTGTAAGACTCCTTGATTAATATTCAAATAAATACTCAATTTCACATTCACTGTAATATCAAACTATAGCTGAATCATTGCAGCCCAATAGTAAAAATTATTCCAATAGTAATTCTATAGTCTGTATCAGATCAAATATACAATAACATTCTTAGATTCTCTCCATCAAATACGAGTCTAAATATTCGCAATCTGTCAAAACATAGAATTATCAACACGGCCTAAAAATCAATTATTAGAAACTATAATTTTTAATACTATTGACAAAGTAATAATAGTAAAAACATAAGAAAAGAAAAAAGATACCAGCTCACTAATAAATACTGTTCATACGTGAACGAAACCACAAGAAACGTTTGCCACGATATCTGTCTTTATGAAATACGTGAATGTCGCAATGTGTATTATATTTCCAATCGATATCACACGCTTTTGGCCTTGATTCAATCTTCTTTCTTACAAAGAATATGAAATAAGCAAACATTCACGGTAGACAAACGGTTTCCATAGACGCGTTTTTTCTCTTTTATAATACATTATAAAACACTCTAAAGAAAGTGTATTATACAGATAATTTGATTTTAAAATATGTAAAATGATTTTTGTCTTTATAGTTTTTCTAATTTAAATTTCAGACCAACTTTCTGATGACATTCAACTTATTATTGACTTTTCGTAGATGGCTTCTGCTTATATGAATGGATTAAATCTCTATAGACAGGTTTTAGATATAAAGCATGGATAGCCATTGCTAACTTTAAAAACAATATATTAAAAAGTAAAAAAATAATTTTAATTTAAATAAATACATTAACAAACATTTTTCTTGCCAATTATCCTCGTGAAACAAACTCGTTTCACGAAATGACAAAAATGACCATATACAAGACACTGATTTGACCAATTGTAACTTACGCGAAGAGAATTAGATTTTAGAATGAAATATAATTAGAAGAATTTACTCTATAATTCGAAGAATTTACTAGGTTCATCAAGAGCACGATATACAGAAGTTCATAAAATTACAAAGACCCAGAATGTTCGAGCACGCATAGAGAATGAACGAAACTTGAATGCCCAAAATGATCTTGAATGCTAAAATATAACCTATTCAAAGAAGAGGAAGACCTCGTCTTAGATAGTTAAACCAAGTGAGTAGAGGACAAGGCCCACACCGGACTGGAATGCCTATTGTAGTATATATTATATATTATATATGATAACATTTCCTTTTTTATGATGTTGATATAATTATTTGTGTAGTATTTTTCCAGATTTTCCTTAAATATTAACTTATATTTATATTCTTACATAGTAGATACACTATTTTTCGATAAAACGGATATCCGTTTTGCTGCAGGAAATTGGGTTTATATGTTTGTTTTTATTATACTGAAAATCATTATTGTGTCATATACACACATAGTTTGGTAAAATGGTATCATGATATTATTATTTTTATATTTGTATACTAGTTTTTTTTTCTTTTTCAAAAATATGTTTGTTAAATTTAACTAAATAGAAAAACATTTCCTGGGGGGGGGGTTCCTTTAAACTCAAATATACTGTCCCGTTGATTATATAGACTCAAATCATTGATCAATATACGTCTAAAAATTTGTATATGACATAGTTATCGCGTAATAACTTTGTCCTCAAAAAATCGAATAAGGAGACCGATTATTTTTCCAGAACTCCAGAAGGTTCAAATTGACGAACATCTTTTGTGATTGTTATTGGCAGATTATTAAAAGGAATATATAATTAAAAGATAATATTCAAGCAGAATATTCTTCAACCAAATCGGTCAAAATTAGGTCAAGATATTGACAAAAATTGACTTTTTTAACTATGTGACGTCATAAAAATCATAAAAATTAAATTTGCTCAATGTTGCTTAATTTTTATCCAATTTTGACAAACAAAGTATGTAATCCTACTAAATTTTGAACGTTGTTTTCAAAAATTATGGTAAATAATATATAGCTATAACAAATTATAAGATAGTAAAGGTTTGACCATGAAATTTTATATATCGGTTACAGTAGGCGAATTAAGAATTAAAAAAAATGAAAAGTTTATCCATACATTACTGGATTTTAAAAAAAAGTTTACTCCAATCGGTCAAAATTTGGCCAAGATATCGAAAAAATTGGTTTTAAAACTATGTCACAAAAACCGTAAAAATAAATTTTGCTCAATGATGCTTAATTTTTATCCAATTTTGACAAACAAAGTATGTAATCCTTCTAAATTATGGATGTAGTTTTCAAAAATTATGTAAAATAATATACATCTATAACAGATTACAAGATAGCTATGGTATGACTATCATATTTCATATATCGGTTCCAGTAGGCGAATTAAGAATAAAAAAAATGAAAAGTTTATCCGAACATTAGTGGATTTCAAAAAAAAGTTTACTCAAATAGGTCAAAATTTGGCCAAGATATCGAAAAAATTGATTTTAAAACTATGTGACGTCACAAAAACCATAAAAATTAATTTTGCTCAATGTTGCTTAATTTTTATCCAATTTAGACAAACAAAGTATGTAATCCTACTAAATTTTGGACGTAGTTTTCAAAAATTATGGTAAATAATATATTGCTATAACAAATTACAAGATAGTAATGGTATGACCATGATATTTCATATATCTGTTACAGAAGGCGAATTAAGAATAAACAAAATGAAAAGTTTATCCTAAAATTAGTGGATTTCAAAAAAAAGTTTACTCAAATTGGTCAAAATTTGGCCCAGATATCGAAAAAATTGAATTTAAAACTAATTAAAATTAGTTTTGCTTAATGTTGCTTAATTTTTTTCCAATTTTGACAATTAAAGTATGAAATCCTACTAAATTTTGGACGTAGTTTTCTAATTTGGTTAAATAAAATATATCTAAAATAGAATATTCTTCGACCAACTTCAAAATTGTTATTTTTCATAACTTTCGGACTTTTGGATAACGGACATCTGATTTAATCACGTAGCAGACAAAATTATTCTTACAATTCTTATTAATAATCGGTCTACTACTAACAAAAAATGTGCTATTTTGAAACTAGTGAGGGACAATGAAATTTTATACAAGTAAGGAATATTATGGAAATATGTATGTAATATAATCCAAAAAATATAGTAACAAAAAACAATTGAAAACACGGACTTTTTGAACTGTACTAAAAATGCTAACTAAGTAGTTTTAATTTTCACGCAGAATATTAAAAAAATGTTTTCAAAAATACTTGTATGTTAAATTTACTTATTTAGACTTACATTCAACGTCCTCTGTATCTAAGTAGAACTTAATTAAAGTTGAAATTTAGTAAAACGTAGAAAAAATATATATAATTCAAAATTAAAAACTATAATAATTGTTTGTAATCAATTATCTTTTGAAGCCAACCAATCAATTTTAAGCTGAGAGATAAAATGCGTCGACTTCGATTCATTTTTAATTAAGAATTATGTTTTTCTTTCAAGAAAATTTTTTTGGTATATTTACTAAAATTTTTTGATTTTGTATGTAACTTCAAAAATATGTTTTGGGCGATACAAAATTTGTTATAAGACATATTTTTGATGATTTATAGTAGCATGAGTTCAAAGTTAAATGATCCCCCGTCGAAAAATAGCATCAAATATTCTGAAACTCAACTACTTTTAGGGTTTTATGCTACAGAGATTAGCGTTACTGACTGCTGATACATATTCATATGTGTAACTTCATTCTAAAGAGAAGTATATATGTTTGTAATTATATTATGTTGTCACTTATATTAAAACATAAACATAAGATTTGATGAGATTATTTTTAATAAAACATGAAGAAAATATTTTGGATAAACTTCACATAACCTCTGTTTTTTTTTTTTTTTTTTAATATTGTTCAGCTGGAAAGAAAAAAAACAAAAGTTTTTTCTATGTTTCATAAAGATTGCTTTACCTGGTGTGTTTTTATTTGTCTATCTTTAACTAAACAAAACAGAGAGTAAAATATATCGAAAAAAACACATCGAAGGAAACAAATTTAAAATTTTTAACCGATTTTCGGGCGGTGTTTTGTCTAAGGTCCAAAAATTTTACATGAAAAATTATGTTTGAAATTTTAGAAACAAAAAGTATGTTTCGATATATGCAGATTTCCTAATTTGTTTCCATGTTTGTGATTTAATACTCCACAAGCACTCAGTCTGTAAATATTTGTAATTGAAGTTTTTTGTGATGTCTGCTTTCCTCTGTGGTATCATTGATCAAGTAATTTAGTTAATTTTAAAATAGCTTGTTAGTAATATTTTAATAAAATGTTTAGTAAAGTTGTTTAGTCAGGTAGTTTAATTCTTGTATCATAAACATGTATCTTTAAACAAATAAAAGAATTTCTTTAACATTTAAATGTTGTTCCAGTCATATAATAGAAGCAGTTATGTGATATTAATTAATTTCTTGTTACTCGACTTAACTACTTCATCAATGGGAACAACACTTTAATTATTTGATCAATTTTTGATTTTTTTTTCTTTTGTTTGACTCTTATAATCTACCGCAGATTGCAACTCTTTGTTTATACTGCACCTTTTTATATTTTAATTTGAGGTAGACTTTTACACTAAATAAGACCATAAAACTCTTATATTTGTTTTTGTTGCAACCGCGAGGGCTTAATTTACAAATCAAGGTGAACCAAAAGAAGCTGTTGACCACCTTTACCAACCGTTTCACCCAGTTCTATTCGTAATGCAATCATATATTTGTTCGAGCAAAAAATATTAATCCCTATATTTTGATGTATATGGAAGTTGAAAAAGATTTAAAAAAAAAAACAAAATGTTGGAAAAACAAATTGTAGACACACATATGAGGGTCTACATTGAATATATACATCTATTCGTTTACTTTGATAATCTTCCCTGTAAAGTTTTCATTTTATTCTTGTTCCAGGAATAAGTATTATCACTTTTACTGGTAGCTAGGTAAACGATAGAGACACAAAGCTCTAAGCATATACGACACTAATCTTTTCATGTTTTTTGTCGTAGATATAATATTTGTTTATACTTGTTCACAGATTTTATATTTTTAGTTTAGAATAATTAGGGTAAAACTGTCCAGGTGACCATTTACACAACCATGTCACAAATAATATTGTTTAGTGTAGCCTGATTATTCTGATAAAAAAATAAATAAATAAATTATAAAATATATAAATATAAATCAACATATATTCAAAATGATTTAAAAGTTTGCCACTTTTTATCAACAAATGAATTATAATTTTTTTAACATTTAAAAAAGAAAGTGTCTCCGTAATCGGTGACAGAAAATTATATTTTCAGTAAATATTCTCGGTGTATCTTATAACGGCATTTCCAGTGAAAATAATTCCACAAAGGTTTCGCTGATTAACTTGAAATCTTGGCATAGTAAAAAAATGCATTTTCTACATTATTTTTATCACAAAAAATTCTCTGTGACAAATAAAAACTGAATTTCTTTTTCTTTATGAAAAAGCTGACTTGATTTTTACGTTTTTCAAATAATTTGTATACCATGAATGAATATACAAACTGACGATTCATGAGATACTGGCAATTTAAGTGAAAAAATATGCCACTTCCGATCTCCGAAACGATAATTTATAGGTATCATGTCTTTAAATTTCAACCATTTTGAACAACCCTATTCTTGTTTGATATAAATTTACAAATATGGGACCAGTAGCTTTGGAGGTATTTGCGTTTGCCAAAATAATGTTAACAGACCGATATTCATCTGATCGCCAGACTGACAGGTAGGTGAACTCGAAATGAAATTTATTATTAAAGGTTTTAAAAGCGTCAGTTTTTTATGTTACGTCATGAAAACTTTGTTAACTAGTTGTAAGTTACTGATTTAGATTTGCGCCATTGTCCACTATTCCCTTATTTGTAAATACGATATTAATTTATTTATGGTTGTTATATTTCATAGACGTATGTAATATGAGATTAAAAACATATTTTAAAATAATTTTAAACTTGTATAAAAGTAATACAAAGTGCCCCATTAAAATGATATAATATTTTCTCATGATCTAGGACCTATAATTTTTATACAAAATTTAAGACTACAGCGCCGTAGTAGCAAAAATATAATCCACTCATAATTACATTCAGTTGATTATTTCTTTGATTATTTCTAGACTACAAAAATTTATACTCAATCTATAGTAAATTTTATGTTTTTGGTGAGTACCTGTTGTGTTTTTCTAAATAGTTCTTGTCTTTACCGGTAGCTAGTGCCGGAATGTCTGAGTATATTAATTTTAGTCTAAAGTTTGTAACGCTACCTAATATTGACTGCACAAAGAAAATAAATGTTGGTATAGGTGTTCATAGAAACAACTAATTAGTCCGATTGTTCGTCCGTCATCACGGTAACTCAAAAAAAGAGATATCGAGCTGAAATATTGTTGATGTATTCTAAACATAAAAACGTCGAAGAAAAACCTTTGAACTATAAAAGATAGAAGAAAAGTTCAAATACAAAAAATGTTTACTTTTGTTTAAAACAAGCAACTTTTTTTTTTCCGTAAAATGTAAAATGAGTTCTCGAATTTTAGTTCAAATTTGGCTAATAAACACATTCTACATATTCATTATATATATATATATATATATATATATATATATATATATATATATATATATATATATATATATATATATATATATATATATATATATATAACTATAAATATAATTAACAATTAATAAACTCTGCTAGTTGTTATCTTCACTTGTTAAATTTTAATTTTACAACGTATACGAATAATAATCATAAATTTACTTGAAAGGGAATTAGACACAATAGTACAAGAAATTAAATTTCGAAGTTACTTAAGAGTTCGTACTAAGCCATTATTCACCGGAGTTCTTTAAAAGAAAACCTGCTTACTGTGTCGAAAGCCTAGCTAAATTCGCAAAGTAATTGCTGGAAATTGACAACATCAACTCGTATAGAATAAATGCTCAAAGCTGAATATTCTCAATGTTTAAAAATGACTTCAATTTTTTCCACACCCAATATTCTTATAAATGAAATGTACAATTTTTTACTCTAGAATAAATCCACTCTCTTTAATAAAAATAATAATAAATTTTTTAAATTAAGTTTACATAACCTATTCGAAAGTAATTCCATTCATTTAATCTTTTTATTTATATTTTGAAAATTTCATAATTTTTCCATTTTTTATGAATGCTTGCAATAAATATATTACTCAAGTTTGTCTATGCTTTTCATATCTAAAAATAAATAAATCATTACTCGTTCGATTCACTGAGTTTTAATAAATAAGAGCAGTCTTGCAAATGAAATTTTTTTAAATTGGTCTTTCTTTTAATAAATTTCTATTCAAAATAGTTTGCTTATAATCGTTTATAAATGGTATACATTAAGTCTTTTTATATCTTTCCATGAAACATTTTGTTTAATTTGCTCTTAGTGTATTTAAATTCTTCGAGACCCATGTTTACGACTATGGCAAACGCAAAATAATCTCCAATAAATCTGAAGACAGGTAGTTCTGTCACCTATTAATTTATTTTTTATAGGAAATTTTATATTATAAACAGGTAAAGATAACAACTTACGGACTTAATTGCTTGAATACTCGGAATATGGTTGACTATCAATGTTTTCGCTATTTTAAATCATATAAATTTTGCGAAAAAATGTTTAAGACTAAATTTTGTCTTGTAGAAACATCAAATTAAAACTATTGAAGATCCCAACTTTTACATCGAAAAACATTTAACGCAATGATTAGGGCTAAATGAGGCTAATTTTAAACTTTAACTCAACAATATGTTATATGTATATATATATATATATATATATATATATATATATATATATATATATATATATATATATATATATATATATATATATATATATATATATATATATTATAGGTTTGGTTTTGGTTTTTACAATAAATTCATGAATTAGATTAGTTTAAATGTAAAACGAATCATTCATTTGGAAAATAAAACAATTTAATATGTGTGTACTTTGCCATCACTATGATTAACATTGTTCATAAATTCAATTAATTCTGACGCTTTAAAAAATTATTGGTTGTAATCCTCAACGTTTACAACTGTACCAGTTATATCCTGCATTAATATCATTACGAAAGCTTTACACTTAATTCACGATACTTAATCTTCTTATTACCTCTAGGTGATCCTCGAAGCCTTAAAATCGGACTATCTTGTGGTCTAATTTAGTCTAGCAATTACCGTTTTTAAACTCGACATACATAATATGTGAGTATATTAATTTAAGTCTAAAGTTTGTAACGCTAGGAAATATTGACCGTAAAAATAAAATTTTGGTAAAAGTGTTTCTAGAAACACCTAACACCTAACCTAATTTTCGGTTGTCCGCCCGTCCTTAAAAACAAAAATTGATAAATATCTCCAATTTTAGTGCTGATTTCTAAACATAAAAACTAAATTGAAGCTCGTGAATGAACAAAATCGGTCGATTGTGTCCAATGGATT
Organism: Chrysopa pallens; assembly: GCA_020423425.1. Classification (NCBI taxonomy): domain Eukaryota; kingdom Metazoa; phylum Arthropoda; class Insecta; order Neuroptera; family Chrysopidae; genus Chrysopa; species Chrysopa pallens. The sequence continues at coordinate 18,425,859 of CM035594.1, forward strand.
CTACACCCAACTTTTAAATTATAAAAGATAGAAGAAATAATGTTTAATTCTATGAAAAAAATAACTTTTGTTTGAAAATTTTTTTCGTAAAATATTGGTTATAACAATACATATTATTATACATATATAGTTGTATAGACTGGATATTTATAGTATTTTTATTTATTTATACTAATTAAAAATAATCCAAACTATGATATTCAATAATATGTCGAGTATCTAAGCAACTAAGCAATTAAATCTATTATCTTCACTTGTTTTTTATACATTTCCCTTCAAACTTTGTTAATTCACAAACTTTTACATTTAAGGTCTACAACGTATCCTTTAAAACATTTCTCTGTTTAAGAGGGAGTTTGATTGGAAAGTGATATGGTTTAGTTTAAATAATAAAATTAGGCCATTATATACTTTATACTGGCTAGAGATAATTTAAAATACAACTCTATTTTATTGATTTCTTTAAAGGACTCCTTTTGAAGGAATACAATATTTTCTTCAAACAAATAATGAGACAAGATGGTAGATAATTCTCTGAATCGGAATTATTTAAATACGCTATTTCATAAATTCTATTTAATTACTTATAAAGAAAGTTTTTAGATATGAAAACAAATATAAATGAAATTGGAAATATTCTGTTTAAAAAGTAATCAAATTAAGCTTAAATTAATTATAACATTTAATTTATAAATTGTTCTTGTTAAATAGTAGACATATCTATCTATATATTACAAAATCATTTTGTACTACTGCAAAAGCTATTTCTTATGATGGTACTGTGTAGTTCGTACTTTTTAATATGGACAATTGACTGGGATGATAGAGGATTATATGTTAACTACAGACACATTTTGCAAAGAAGGAAAAATACAACGCAAACATCATATTCGATATAGTTGACTCTCGATAATTTGACACTCAAAACTCATTTATGTAATCAATCGACAGGTCTGTGAACATGTTTGTAAGCAAAAGAAATGCCTGTACCTGATAAATACTTCAAATTACAGAAATTAGAACAGCGAGGACTTCAAATTATTGCATGTTGGGGGGCAAAATATAATTACTACAACGCTAAATTATCGAGGATATCAAGTAATATTGATGTTATTTTTCAAGGGACCGGTAAAAAATTTCAAATTATTGAGAAATTGAAATGAACAAGTGTCAAATTACCGAAAGCCAACAGTGTCAAGATTTAAAGTTTAAAAAGAGGCTTTAAAAGAAATGAAAAACAAATGGAGTTTAGACCACTTGTCACAATTTCAACAATGTCTTTTGCAATGGCTAGACATAGAATCTTTCTGAGCGATAGTGGTATTTATTCTTTCACACTCATTAGACTTCTTAAAGAATTAAGTGATACTGAAATGAACAGTGTTTCCTGGTTCCGAAGCGTCTCGCCCAAGAAGGGCTTCAAAAAGGTACTTAATTCAGACCTGTTTTCAAGAATTATCAACTAAAAGCTCTTAAAGAAATATTTGTTTCGACCGCTTAAGAAGAAATGATTGTGAGTTCTTTAAGTTTTTTATTCGAGTTTCGTACCTCTTTTTCAAGAATTATCAATTAAAGGGTCTTGAAGAATTATTTTTTTCAACCGTGTAAGAAGAAATAATTGTAAGCGTCTTAAGAAGTCTTATTCAAGTTTCGTATAAAGTCTGTATGAAGTCTATTTTTGATATGAAGTCTATTATTTTGTAACTTTTAATTTCAAAAAATGTTGATATTTCGATAGAATAAAACTTGTACGTAAAAAATATATTTTTATAAAGTCAAAACAAAATTGTCGTCCCTATAATTTCTTTAATCTGTATAGAAACCAAAATTTGATAATTTACTGCCATACAGTAAATGCAATTTCATTACTGTCCAGATTACAATTTTCGATTTGTATCTTCTAAAAGATATAATCTGACTGTTTATATTTATTTATGTGTGGTGTGTATACAGGTTTCTGATAATATGATCGTGATTTCAATACATATTTGATGAATTTTATCTTAACCTCAATTTTAAATGAAGTCTTATCAAAGCATTCTAAGTATTAAATATTTATTTATAATTAAGTCATATTTTGTAGATTATTTGAATATATTATGATATGCGATATTTTAATGATTTCTAAGAACCTTTATTACACTTTAGATTCCAAAATTCCATACTTTAATCAATGAAAGGAGACGTCGAAAAATCTTCGTTTTCGGACTATATATCGAAGATTTTTCGAAAATGTGTTCACATGTGTTCACATGTGTTTAGTTTTATGTATAGCGGACATAAATGAATACTTTTGAGCTGATAACATTTTTCCGCTAATCTTCGATTTTGTGCTGTAAGCGATTTAAGTTCGAAAAACAATCAACAAACTTCCAGAATTTAATTTTTAAGCAATTCGTTGTACATTTCGAGTTTTATTGTCCCAATTTCCAGCATCAACAATTTTTGTTTTTATAAATAGGTATTTCGCCTTCAAAGTAGTCATCATCAGTATGAATTAGCGTAATAATTACCCGAGATGTTGGTAATTTGGTGATGGTCTACACAAAGGTATTTTGGTAAGTGCGCAATTTATATTAAAAATTACTTAAAAATCCTCAAGTTCCCTGTGATAATATTGCGTAACACAATTCCATTGACCAAGTGCTCAATGTTTGAACACTCAAGTCCATCCAGAATCTAGCCTATAAGAAGTGTACATGATTGATATCTCAAAGCCAACTAGGTTGTAAATGAATGTGTATAACAGAACGGATATGACTTCTAATAAGAAACCACTGAAAAGCTGAATTATTGTCTTTTATTATTTAAATCACGTACTGGCATCTCTTTCATAACATACGTTGCGCATGACGTGTGCAATAGTATCGATATATATGAATGAACACTATATATGCCTATCAAATTATATGTATTATTAGTTGAACAGTATAGCTTTCCCCATTTTCATTACATACCCAGAGAGTAATAATTATTGAATCGATAAATTATAACCCTGTAACTAATTGTCATTAATGTGTTAATAGTTATAAACATTCGTTTTGTTCAGTTAAATTAACTCATTTATTAAATATATATGTTGTGAATGAAATATTCAATAAATAGAGTTACATTTACAATACTTAGACCAGGAAAATGAAAAAATCACTAAAAACAGGAATCGTGCAACAAAAATTGTGTCAAATATTTAAATTAATTTTCTAGAGGAAAGTCCATGCAATGGACGGATTTTGTGAAAAATTATAATCCAAATCCAATGTTTTAAGATATATATCTGTATGTGAGTATGCACTTTGTACGTATGTGCGTTATTTAATTTCAGCAAAATCGGTCCAGCCAGTTTTTCTTTGGGATAAACTTAAGAAAAATATCCATATTCTTCGGATGGACCTTGTTGATCGAACCTAGACCACTTGTTTAATGAAGATTAGCTAAAGGACGATTGGGATCCTAGAGTGTCAAAAACCTTCAAGGTCAGATCAATTTTGGTAACTGAAAAAAATATGATATAGGTGTTGTGCTTTTTTGGAAAGCTTATTTTTCACCCAGAACTATATTTTAATGCAAATAACAAGTGTTAAAAGTTATAATACCAGTTCCTCATGATCAAGTCTATCTACTGATTTTTAAAAATTACATATTTTAATAAACAAAATCGAAGTTTGACGCTAAGCTCGAAAACTATGTTAATCGATATAAAACATCCGATATAAAATGAACTAATAATTTTTTTTTCTTTTTTTTTTCAAATTTTTTATGGTAATTAAGGTCCCGGAAAACCACAAATCAAAACTTATTTTACAATAGGATTGCCAGTTATTGAGATAACTATTGAAAGATGTTCTGAAATTTTAATCCACGGACTGAATTTTAGGCGATATTTCAAGAATACAATTGTAAAATGAATGTTATTTTTGAAATTTACATCCTCAAATTATCTTCTTAACCGTAATTCAGTCGAAATCAGAGAAAGTTTGTTTGGTTCCCTAATTCGATAAATTTATGTTTTCAAGTGTAGTATGACCTATCGATTTGATAAACATCATCCATTTAATAACTGGATGCGTAGTTTTCAGATATCACCTGAAAATCAATGTTTTCGACATATTAATGCCTAAAAATAGTAATAAACTTTTTTTATTTTGGCGATTTTAACTTTATTTATATACGTCTAATTTTTCTGGATTAACATTTTTATTCAGTTATTTATTGAATAGTTCCATATTACTTTGATTTTTAATATAAAAATACTGATTTTAATATCAGTACGTAAATTTTATTTAATAGTTTATTATACTACAAATTTATTGGAAAATTTTGATATAATCATTAACCGATATTTTAAGTACATATTATTTTTAATCACTTGTTAAATTTATTGGTTTCGCCTCGAAATGCAAACAAAATTTAAAAGTTTTCAGTAATACTACATTTTTTTGTTAACCTGCTCAAAAAATATGGTTTGTCCAATGTTGATGAAATTTGGTAGACATTTTTATCGCATTCGATAACTTGTAGTATGTAGACAGATTAAAAAACTAAATTGGAAAATAAAAAAACATTAATCTGTCTACATTTTGGGAAAGTCGCTAGATTTGATTAAGAAGGAAACCAAAACAAAGTCCCTTGTACCTAGACACAAACATCAACTGAAAGCAAAGAGGTTTCCAAGCACAAGGTGACATTTATATTGCTGTTGTGTTGTTTGCACGTATATTGTTACTTTTTTCTAATCCAATCAACGCCCCTTTTTTGATAATGATATATATTATACTGTGCGACACTTGACCAGTGAGTCTGTAATATAAAAAAAGATAACAATGAAATTTAAATAAAAGTATCAATGCAAGTTATAAAGATGGGTATTTTAGCAACCCGCTGAGAAATCAAATAAACAGGACAACAAATAGCAAAAAAATTTATTTTTCGTTTTTCATCTTTATCTCCTTTCTTTTTTGCAGCCGTTTTTGGGGGAAATTTAGAGTGAGATCGGCATTTCACAGAACTACTAGTTCATTCTATGATATATGTTTTTATTCAAGTTATGTCTTAATTCAAATCTGATATAAAAAAAATATCTGTTATTTGTACTACGAAAAACTATTAGAAAATAATAGTTGTCTCTTCGTGAGTTGATGATTAATATCATACAAAGACGCCGTAAGACAGAATGGTGTAACACAAAAAAATTATATAAAACATCACAAATATATAATCAACATTAGAAACTTGAGAAGGATTTCGTTGTTTTTTTTTTTGGGAGCATTAAAGCATCTGGCAAAAATCCAGATGCTTTAATTGTTTGGTATGGCCAACAGAAAGTGTGTATGCATTTTTAAAATATTATTTTCCTATAAAAATATTATTATATACATTAAAAATTATTATCCGTATTAGGAACAATTTATATGGGAAAACAACGTTTAACGGGTCAGCTAGTATCAATATATTATTTATGAAATCATGGAAACACTGAAATTATTTAACATTATTGCGCGTTAATGGCAAGGTTTTTAAAGTTTAACACTTTTAAATTGTTCATAATTAATTTTAAATAGTTTTTCGCCAATAATATTAGTATTTTTTTATATTTTAAAATTGATTTTTTTTAGATGCCAATTGCAGAAAATATAATAATTATTTAGAAATTGTTTATATTTTAGTTGAATTAACTCATTAATTAGTTTCCATTTAATTTTGAAACGATAATATTTAAAACCTATTAATTTTCTGATGAAATCATCGTCAAATGCAGACACTAAGGCACATCGCACATGAGGTGATTTGCGTGAAATCGGCGATATCATACATATGATTTGCTTATGGAAACCAATGTATAGTCGCACACGACGTGATTTTGGTGATTTGAAATCATACATGTGATAAAAAAATCGTTGTAAAAATGCTTCGTTTTTAAAATCATAAGGGCAACTTTTTTTTATTCTTGTTTATACAGTCATATAAATCAATGTTTATGACAAAGATAGAGAGTTAAATAATGTTATGTTTAATATTTAAAAATAAAAACTTGTCAATGCTTGTTTTATATACAAAAAAAAAAAGGTTAGATTGATGTCCTGAACCATATAGAACAGGCTTAATAGGCGCATCTTATAAAACAGATCATAAATTTTTTTATATACATACATATGCTTTAAAGAAAAGGAACGAAGAGTAGCGAGTATTAAGTAAATGCTTATAATATCCTGCAATATTTATATCTTTGAATACATGCTATACTTTTATCACATATATGGTATTGTTGCAACTGTTGTGTCGTATACGGATAGAGATTACTTTCCATAAGAAATTTACATGTACGAAATCGCACTGTGTAAGATATGTATAATCAAATACTGAAATCGTAAGAATTCCATCATGATGCGAGAACAATCGTATGTAATTTTACATTCGTAAGCAACGTTGTCAAATGCATAAGAGCTTTCACCTATAGTATTACTCAGTTAAATGCTCAACCTAAAAAATTTCTAGACATATTTATTATTTGTGGATAGCAAAAAGGGAAAAACCTCTTTCTCTAGGTATACGTCTCTTAATTGTTGTAGCAACGTTGCAATAGATACAACATTTCTTCATTTTGGCCGTAATGACGTTCTGCAAGAGTTTATAAACTTATTTATAACACTTTTCAAGCGTCAATATTAATTTTATTCATTTCAATAACAGAGTAAATAAACAGAAATGAACTTAGACTTATTTTATAAAATTAAGCCAATACATCTTATACTATTACTGAAAAATATTATATATATTGATTCTTTTATTATTTAATATGTTTACAAAATGTACTGTAGAAATACAGTAATTGTACAGTGGCTATAATCTGTATCTATTCCAATCACATTGAACAAATAAAACAAGTTAAGGTATAACAGAGTAAATTTTTAAGATATTCGATATAAGATTGAGCATCAATGTTTGAACTACTTTAATCATTAGCATTCAAAAAACACTCTAATATATACAGTTATAAATAAATAAATAAATAAATATATATATATATATATATATATATATATATATATATATATATATATATATATATATATATATATATATATATATATGGTTAAGTCAGAGTATATTAGTATTAACCCATCTCAGTCTCCCGTTCGTCATCAAGATAACTGAAAAACGACAAGAGACAGGTAGTTGAACTTTTGGTGTCATATTTTGGATTTTAAAAGTGAGTCTAAGTTCGTAAGAGAGTAAAATCGGTATAATGGGACAATTAGATCCATGAGCCAACTTAACCATAAAAAAAGATTCAAAACAATAATTATTTGATTAAAAAAAAAATGTATGATCATTTTTCGGAATGTTTATATTCGCCACAGTTTAAGCTAATTAACAGATTCTTATTATATCCGAAAAATGTTCATACAAGTTTTTTGTGTTTGTTTTGAATCTTTTTTTATGGTTAAGTTGGATCATAGATCTAATTAGCACATTATACCGATTTTGTCAATTTACGAACTTAGAGTCACTTTTAAGATCCAGAATATGACACCAAAAGTTCAACTAGCTATCTCTTGTCGTTTTTGTAAGACGAAATGAGAATTTCAAATGGCTTAAAGTATAATCTATTATAATCTATATTATTTATTACTTGATGTATTTCATCCTTTAAGACACTGTATATACATATTTTGTTATTAGTAAACAAACTACGTAGTACCCCTTCTTCAAAAAACGTTACAAAGTCGGAGCAACTTCTGTTGCTCCGTGTGCGACTAAAATGCTGTGATATCGCTGATATCGGTGATATCGCCGATATCGGCGATTTCGCCAATTTCACCCAAATCACCTCATGTGCGATGTGCCTAACTCCACATATAACGTACAATAATACTAATATCGTCGTCAAGTTTTCAAATGTTATGTTTGTTCTATAAACAGATGAAAATGACTTTAAACATTTGATATTAATATGCTATTATCATCATTTGTTATAAGATGGTAATTTTGAACTGTTATGTGTTGCCTGCGGCGGCATCATTAACACTAAAAGGACAAACAATTAAGTTACCTGTATGTTTTAAGGTGCTATAGTACAACGAATGGCATGCACATAGAATAATAACTTACACTAGTTATATGTTTTGGTTCGTAATTTTAACAATGTTACTTTCTAACCTAGCTTTCGGAACGTAAAATATCATTCCCTTGATTGTTATAAATGTTTGTTTTTGACATTTTAATTCCTATTATCGTATCATGTTGTATATAATCGTAATTGTGAAACTTTTCTATTACGAACTTTCCTATCCTTTACTTTAACTTTACTGTGCGTATTTATCAAAATCGTGTATGAATGTACAAATTAGGGCAATAAATTTGATCTAAACGAAAATATTATCTTTTTGTTGATTATTTAAATGATTGGGAAGTTGATTGAAGACATTGTTTTTATTTTGCAAATACTTCTAAGATTTGCCGCTAAAGTAAAACAAAGGTACAGAACACTCAAATTATAACGACGAAACTACCCAAAATTTCGCATGGGTATAAATATTTTTGAATGATTTACACTCATGTAAAATTGGCTGTTTTTTTATTTGGAAATTATTTACAAATTATAGCAATATTGGATAAAATTTGTCCAGTTTTGCAGATAGTGTGACTTATTTAGAATATACAATGTTTTTTTTACCATCCGATAAAATAAAATATATGTTACGAAGCGTCACAGGACTTTTTTTATTTTAGAAATATTTAACTTGTGTGTATGTGTGTAAACAAATACGAGGTCGAAACTGATTTCCACTCATTCAAATTTTCTCAGAAACATGTCTCAAGTCGTAAAGCTTAATTTTTTTGTACATATGATTGGGCTTGAAGCAAAGGTATTTTGAGAAAAACTTTATATTTTTTCGTAAGCTTTTATCTTGTTTTGATTTATTCATAGTTATTGTTTCAAATAAGTTATATAGTTCAAAATTTCTTGTATGAATATGAAGTTTGCAGCAAATCTTTTGAGGTGTACACGGTAAAAAGTCAACCAAAAGCTTCGAGCTAAAGATTATATGCAGACGAAATATTAAGTTTGGTGAATTAAAGAAAATAATTTAGTTTGATACGATGTAGCTTTCACTCTAAAAGCCCCCGCCCACACTCAAAAATACACACACAAATACCTTTTTCTAACAACTACATTTTTGGACTCAAAAAATGACTTTCTTGTGCAAACTTCAATTCGAAATTTTGACAAGACTACAATGATTCCTTTACTACTAGTAGTAAAAAAAACTGAAATAATGTATAAGAAAGGCTTGGTTCTATATGTTAAATAAGGATTGCTTCAATTTTTTGTGGTTTCTCTTGCATATCCATGAGTACCTTTTGTGGATGCGTACGGTTGCTTATGTATGGTCGCTGTATATAATACTAATTAAAAAAGTTTTAAGTTTATTTAATTGTATCATTTCCTACTGATGTGTTTGACATATTGTTTGTTCCTATATTTCACGTTTATTGATATTGATTTATGATATATTTTTTATCACATTTCTTTAGGTGGTAATTTTTACCGAATAATTTGAAAATTAAGGAGAAGTGCTTTTAAAGTTGTTTCAATAAGCAAACTTATAAGAAGAGTATCTCGAGTTTCTTTTCGTTTCAAAAACTTTATGATCAATGAAGGGTTATGATTTTGGTAGTCACCCTTTTTCTTTTAACTCGTAGTGTCCTTACATCGAATCTTTATACCAAATTTTCACACTTTTCCGTTGATCAATAGAGCTGAAATTTTGGAGGCAGACTTGTTGCGACAATAAAAATGAGATATCCATATATATATATTTGAATTTTTCGCAATTTTTTCATTACATTATGGTTAACTCAATTTACAAAGAAAGGGAGTATAAAAAACTTGGTTTTTATGGTTAAATTTGTATTAATATTGAGTGCAGAATGCGGCGGAGTCCATATGACGTCAATGTGACCCTTTTGTGGGCTAGGCAGAAGGGTTTTTGTTGCAAGCTGTTGAGAAATGTACCTGGAAGTCAGTGGAGGAGGCATTTGCCCAACAAGTGGAAATCTATAGACTATTATAATAATAAGTATAAAATCAAGAAAAATTTGAGTGATATTCCATCAAAAATATGTTTTGCATTCACGTTCTTGCTTAGACTGGAATTTTTTGAAGTATTCTCTATAAAAATAAAACATTCAATTTATTCAGATTAAGAAGTTTTGCATTATCATACAAAAAAAATATATATTGGTCGACTTGAGAATCTCTCCCTTTTTTGTCGTTTACGAATTGTACATATGATGAGAGGGATTTGCCTTAATACACAGGAGAATTGATATTTTTGGGTAAAAAAACTGTTCACCTATATTATATGTATATAAAAAAAAGGTTGAACTAGTTTCATTATTGTTTTAAAAGTATTTTGAGTTTATTTTGAGAATATCATTTTTATGAGATGGTATAGAGAGAAAAACTGAGAGAGATATATAAAAGTCATTTTACTTATAAAAATAAAATATAACATGAATTTACATAAATAAGATATAACAAAATTTATTTGAGATAATATTTCTGCAACATGTATTATCTGTGAGAGTTTGATAACTGAAATTACTTCGTAATAAACAGGATGAAACAGTACTCAGACAACGATTAGGACACTATAATAATTTCTGATTAGAATTTCTGATCAGAAAAGCTGATGGTCAATGCACACCATCGGATATAAGAAATCTAATCATACTTCAGACAAAAATCTTAAGAAAACGCATATATCACCGAAGATCATCGTATACAACGAACCACAACGAATCAATGAACTTAAAATGTTTTAGGAAATTCTGATACTACCTCACGCAGCATAGTTTATATACACAAACCGTAAGATTTTCTGATCAGAATCTTCTGTAGAATCTTTACCGTGAGCGGGGTCTAATATAAAATATATTCTAAGAGGAACAGCAGATTTTCTTATCGGAATTTCTGATCAGAAAATCTTACGGTGTTTGCTGGCCCATTTATATCCTCTTATAATATTTAAAAACACGATACATTATGGTTGTAATTTTCGAGGATCTTTAAAATTCCAACAAATAGATTAGATTCGAACCGAAAGGTCCACACAACGAACTTTTCAATGAGGAGAATACAATAATATATATATATATATATATATATATATATATATATATATATATATATATATATATATATATATATATATATATATATATATATATATATATATATATATATGTATCGCGTTTCTATAAGACGGTCGAGTTTCGAAAAATATTTTACATGATAATTTTTGTTGTTTTTGAGGTGAACAAATAACTTCTACATTTTAGTCACTTATTTTCTGAATACCCTAAAAATGATTTACTAAACAAAAACTATATTTTGTAATCCCTTCAGTCTTTACGTACCCATCAAAGTAAAATGTGAGTCTTCTGAATGCTTTGAGTCAATAATCAGTAAATTTTTGAAATGTAAATCCCCATTCTATAATTAATTATTTAACAGAAAATTTATTAATTAGAAACCAATAATAGTTTTTCAATATAAATAAAAAAAAAGCACCAAATGAGAAATAATTAAATTCTTATAAAACTGTTGGTCAATTCACGTTTAGTAATTAAACAATATTCTCTATATCAAACTCGATATATATTTTATGTTTTCCACATCAAACAGTTTTTTAATAGCTTCACTAGAATCGTAATTAAAATTAAATACTCATCCTACAAAATACGAAAATATATATAAAGCTTGAAGCATACTATTATTGATTTCAAATCAAATTTCACTTTGCTTTATCGAATTTATTACTTTGAAGGTCGGTAAGTACTTTTGAAAATTTTTTTTAGTGTGATTTTAAAATTTTTGTCAACCTTTTTCTCGATTAATTTTTACAACGGAATTTCTCGATTAATTTTTATTTCGTAACAGTCGGCATGATAGCTTTCTAAAGATCTGTAAAACTCATTCAGACAAACGCACATAGCTCCACAACTAATGAACGAATATTAATATGTGTTGAACAATAGTAGAGATGTTCATGATGGTCTCATCTTAAAAACATATCGTCTATCAATTACCGTTGCGGGGATATATCGCTCGAAATATTTTTTGTCATAGAAATGTCGATATATTGTGAACTGTTCATCCCATTCTGATGAAATTATATATGCGTATACGTGGAATAAATTTCAATGAGTAGTTTAAAGAAGGAGCTTTTCAATTAGACTCATATGTTTGTAATATTATTGTAACGGTGCAATATTCGTATAGTTTAGTCTATATGGAAATCTAAACAAGTTCCTATGACTTTTTTTTTTTATAAATTCATGCTTGTTTGTATGAATGTATGCCTGTATGTTTATCTGCGTATTTCTCAGAAGGTAACTAATATATATTTTAATTAAGGTTTCATCAAAATCGATTAAGTAACTTGCAATATATGGAGTTGGTTCAAGATTAATGGATGCCATATAGAGTACAAATTGTTTTAAAATATTTTAATAATCTCTGAGGTAAATATGTACCTATATTTTTAAAAAACATGAAATACCTAGGATTTAATTTATAAAACTTCACTTGATAACCTTATTTTCTGTGGGTCACTACATGAATTGAATATGCCTTCACATTATCACTGGATATATTTATTTTAATTTGATAGTAATCCTTTACTAGCTTTAGGATACATTCTGTCCATATATATATATATATATATATATATATATATATATATATATATATATATATATATATATATATATATATATATAGATATATATATATATACAAATATCAATCTAATTGCATTCCGATGGATTAAAATGCATGGTCTATCAACAATTCAACAATTGCTTTTTACAATGAATGTTGTATTCGGTGATTTGTTTGACATGTTCTTTTCACCATTATTGCACGATATTTATTACCTTTTAATAAAATATTTATATTTTGTTTGAATGAGTATATATGTAGATATTTTGGTTTGCAATTACACTTCACAGAAATGCTTATTCATTAAAGTTATAAAATAAAATTTAAGACAAAAATTGTGTGAATTGGGTTTTATCAAAAATACTCAAATAAAATTCTAACTTTGACCAGTTTGTATATTCAATGTTAGTTTATCAAAGTAAGAGGTCAAGAACAAACATCCAATATTTTGAAGAGATTAAATTTAGTCTAAAGTTTATAATTCTAGAAAATATTGCACACATTGACTATATTTTTGAATCATCACTTAATTAGTTTTTTCGTGTGACTTCCCGCCTTTCTGTCCATCCGCCTATCATTATGATAACTCAAAAGTGAGGGCTGAAACTTTGGTAGCATGTTCTAGACCCAAATATCGAGTTGTGTAAAATTAGTCCACTAGCTCCCATAAATCCATGACCTATCTTTTGAATCCAGAAAAAAAAAATTTAATAAAAAAATTTCTAAAAAATTACCAATGTTTGAAACTTATTTCATGAAATGTGGGAAATTTTATTTACGGAGCCCATAAAATTTTTGACTGTCTCCACAACGTTCATATTGATTAATACTGTTTTTGATATTGTGGCTGAAAAATCATTCAATAATAAATGTAAATACCATTTTGTCCTGCATGTCCGTAGTCCGACAACCTGAAAATTTGAAATTACGAAAAATAGCGATTTTGAAGATGTCATGCACGGGACATTACATTTTATGGGTATTTGGAAAAAAAGTATCTTCCTTTAACCATCACAAAAACCAAAAACGTCTTTAAACGTATCCTCACAAGGCTTACGGGATGGTTCATTTTTCTTGGTTATCGTACAGGAAAAATACGTAACATTAATCATTTAAGCTATATACAAACGTTTAGACGATTGTTTATAAATATTATGACATTCAAACGAGCACGTAGCCGGTATAATAGTTGCAAAAGATCAAATTGAAAGTCCAATAAAATTTTGTTGTTGTTATTCATATATCAAAATCTTTGCACATTAATTAAGGGTTGTAGTTAAAAACATTTCCATCTGTATTTTTATCGGTAATAAACAAATATTAAACGGGAAATGCAAAATAAACTAGTAATATTTTTTTGGATAGGCTACCCTGTATGGATACTTTTATAATAAATCACTATAGAATCGACAGTATGTGATTTTTTCAACACTTGATTTTTCCGCATAATGTGAATAAACAAGGTAGTGAGATTAGTGACAGGAACTATCGATCTTATATTATATATTGTTTGTACATCAGTGTATCAATTTTACTGATATATTTAATATCTTGTATATGTTTGTTTATTCTCGTATTTTGATATTTTATGTTTTACGCAATGTTCGTAAAATCATAATAATATGTTGATACACGAAAAACTATTAATTTTCGTTTCGAAACTTTGTTGTGACTTATATATTAAGAAATGTAACTTTTTTAACCCATTTTTTTGTCAAAGTTTCTAAACCTTTTAGCAACTATAAACTACTGCTTGAATTTACTTATTTAGTATCGTTAAAAAATTTTAGAATACTTAATTGTGTTAATTAAAAAAATAAAATAAAATAAAATAAAATAATATATGCAATCGTCGAAGATACAAATTAGATATTTACTGGGTGAGGAGTCTCGTCTTATCCGATACTAATATAATAAAGTTTATTTATTTGAGTGCAAATTTTATCAAATTGATCAAAATAACTTCTACCCATATATAAATTGCCATAACTAGACTCTTACTATCTTGAAATTCATTAGGTATAGAAATGTTTAAATTGACCACAAAAAAAACTATGATCCAAAGTTAGTGGGACACTTAAACACTTTATTTGCCAAAATTGAATAAAAATTGAGCGTGATAAAGCAAATGTTACTTCTTTTGATTTTAGTGACGTAATAAGGTTCAAAACGAATTATAGACTGATTTGAGTGAACTTTTTTTTGAAACCCACTAACTGTGGTCATACTTTTAATTTTTATTATTAATTCGCTTGTATTAACCCCTATGAAATGTATTGACCAAATTTTTACTATTCTAAAATATATTTATGCTTAATTTAATTTAAAAACTATGACTCAAATTTGGTAGAATAATATATTTATTTTGACAAAATTGGTTAACAATTCATAGATTTTAGTTATGTGACAAGGACTCAAAAAATTAATTATTTCAAAATCTTGTACAGATTTTATGTTTTTTGATGGGCCCATGGGACTGATAAGCTATATAGTAAGTTATTTTATTTTGATAAACGAGTATAGCAAAAAGTTCGTAAAAGATGTTGGAAAGACTCCAATGGAATAAAAATAAATGGATATATACGACCAGAAAACCCGTCTAGTTATATCATAGATCTCATTTTTATGGGTCAATAATCTATTCGTCGTTCATAATAATTCACTTAAAAGCTTCGTAACCGTAAGCATCTCTAAACGACCACGTTGTCAATAAAATAATTTTTAGTTTGATATTTTTGTCAGTTTCCTTGACAAAAACAACTAAATTTCAGTATCTACGGACCAACGGATCAGATCGTTAGCATAGACAGCCTTTCTTAATACACAGACTATACAGTAAAAAAAAAGTTTTTTAAATCAGCTTGGTAGTTCTGCAAAGATATGCGCTCAAACAAACAAATTCTTTAGCTGTATTATTTTAGAATAAATTAAACATACCTTGAATATATTTTCTTGGGCAATTCATTGGCGACACTTTTCTTTAGTAATTGAATTTGATTAAAAATAATAATTTTCATTTGGTAAACAGATTGGTGAAGGACGTCTCTAAACCGTAACCAAATTATGACATTCAGACGATATTGAACAAAAAGAAAAACGTTTTGCAAATTATATTCATTAATTTGTAAATGTAAAAAATGTATATTTTTAAACTTTTTACCGTTTTTATAGACATTTTTTTTCCATACGTTAAATATTTATTTTTATTTTATTTGAAGATTTACATAAAATTCATTTTGTATTATATCTTAAAAACCCTTCCTTCAATTGAACACACTAATCTATTTATATAATAAAAAATAAATAAAAATAAAAATTTAATATCATTTAATATGTGTCGTAAAATGTATCGATTAACCATTCTAAGTGATGATCAGAAGATGTCTTGAATATTGTAGATTTTCAGATAGGTAGAAAATGCAAGATCTTTTAGCAAAAGTTTATCTATTTGAAGAGTCGAGATCTTCTTGGTAGTGATTTTTATCTATAAATATTATGTAAAACCTTTTACAGGGTTATTCAATAAGTTCATAGAAAATCTATGAGATCACGCTCGCTGCATCGATAATGGTCTGCTTTTAGTAAGCATTATTATTCACTAAGTATCTACAAAAGTATCAGCGATATTCATAACGGAATTTTGTTTTGATCATCAGTTGAATTAAAAAACTTGTTTGCTTAAAACAATTGAAGTTATTTAGAGCGGTGATATAGGGCCAGCATACAGCGTAATATTTTCTGATCAGAAATTCTGATCAGAATATCTGATGGTTATCGTACACCATCCTATAAGAAATTCTTATAAGAAAACGTATATCATCGGATATCATCGGATACATGCAACGAACCACAATGAACCAATGAACTTTCAAATATATTAAATTTATTAATTACTTTATTGGCTGACAGATGACCTAATTCAGATACCATTGGAAGATATTCTTATGAGAAATTCTGATACTATGCCGACATGATAAGATTTTCGGATCCAAATTTTTGATCAGAAAATCTTATGTCTTATGTAGAATTCTTACCGGGTGCAGGGTCTAATATAAAATACATGCTAAGAGTTACATCAGAATTTCTTATGAGAAATTCTGATCACAAAATCGGATGTAGTGGGACTTAAGAATTATTTTTAAGGTTTAAAAATAATTCTTTCAAAAGAAACAATTGCTGAGTTTATTTGTAACGAATTAAACTTTTACACGTATACCAAAATTTTATTTTTATGGCCAATTTTTTGTAGCATTACAAACTTTTGACTAAAATAAATATACTGTTCCACATTATTTATATGTCGAGAATCAAAATTAAAAATAGTTTAAGATAAAAAATATATCTATGTGATAAAATCCGTTTCTTATTGAGACAACCTTTTTTTAAAAAGATAACCATATAATATAAAATAAATGGTAATTAACATTTTCCGAACATATTGTGTGTATGTGAATCAAGTTCTATTCTTTAATATTGAAAACCAAAGGAAGTCTTTTATATAAATATCAATCTATAGATACCTTTTTGTTGACTAAGTTAGTATTGGGTCGCCTCAAATTCTATTCAATTATGTTTTACCTAAATGATGTTTTGCTTACTTGAATGTGACTAGGATTGGGATGAATACACATCCACATATTGTTGAATGGTTGATAATATTTCAATCAAATAATGACATAATATTCAATAGAAAATAATGGAAACTTTAAGATAATTTTGTATATTGGTGATTATGTTGACCATTGAATGAATTTAAACATGTATTTTATAAGGAGGAAACTCATTGAAACATTTTTGATTAGGGTCAACTGTCAAACAATGAACTAATTTTTACTTGCATCGATATGACTTCCGAAGTTGTGTAATTTTAATTCTCATACTCTTTGGAAAATTAGTAGTTTTGACTTACAAATTGTGTATTCAATTGTCTACTAATTATCTATTTTTGGAACTGTGTACTAGGTGGTAGACACACTGAACCAGTGTCTAAATAAAACTAAAAATACATTTTCAAAGCTCTTTAGACAACAAACGTATAGTGATTGGTGGAGTATCTTTTATCATATAATTCTTAAAGTGTTTTCGGGAAAAATCTCAACAGGAAGACGTTACTGTCCACTAGCAAGCACCATGATTAGTATTCATATGATTCATTCTCACTGCTTGTTATTTCTGGAAATTATCATGATACCCTTGTTGATGAACTTTTTATGGTTTTCGAACATGTGATTTGGAGTTTTAGTTATTATAATATAGTCTCTAATAAAGCCTTTTTCGTAGAATAACATGCCGATTTCTATAAGCCTAAAATCTGTTTGACATTGCCGAAAAAATCTGAATCAATCAACACACACCTCTGTTTATATTTTTGGTCTAAAAGTATTTGTTTAATTGACTATTCTCTCAAAAGCAAATTATTTTCTTGTTAAATCATAAAATAAAAGGATTTTCTATCATTTTGCAGCTTATCTTATTTTCTCCACAACTTTAATAACTGTAGCCATGTTCTCGGAAGAGTGTAAAGCAGCGGTTGGTTCAATGTGTACTTCTTGCTCGAGGTTCACTGTTTGAAATGAAGCATGGAATAAAATATAGTTATATAGTAGGTACTAGTCACGCTTTTTAACCTAAGTTTTTATATTAGAATTAAAATTATTTAAATTTTTTATCCTCGGCTTACACATTATACGCTAGTTATTTATAATTATATTTTTTCCTGAGTGCTTCTTTTTTTAGATACCGGTCGGCCAGGGATCGTAATATTTACAAGAGAATTATGTATTATATCGGGCTCAGTATAATAGTGTGATCAAATAGACTATAAAAATTGATATGGTAAACTTATCTAAATAACTTTCTGTCTTTCAGTTTAGTGTACGTATTATGATAATTTATCTTATCCAATTCTATTCATCATATTCAATGGCTTTCATGGCAAAAACATTGTAATTTTCTTTGAAATTAATGCTGGTTTACATTGCACTTTAAAGGATTTTCATGTTTTAAAGAAATATCATCACTGTGTAAAATAATCTTACTTAATATAATAAGAAAATAATTACATACTTTAAAATATATTTTAAACATTTTTGATGTACCAGAAAAATCAACAAAAGATTTTAATTCAAGCCAAAAAGATTCGAAATCTTCTATTTTGCAAATATAATATTTTTAATTCTTAATATTTTTTAAAGCAATTGTGGGAAATTGCTTATTAATTTTAAAATATATTATTAAATTGTAGAAAAGAAAAAGAAAACAAGTGAAGACTACACCTAACAGGTCTAATTTCATTGTTTGGGCTATTTTTAATAAGCATTCATAAAATACCATAAATATCCAGTCTATACAGCTATATATTTATACATATATAATAATATGTTTTGCTACTATCTATATGTGTTTATTAGTCAAATTTGAGCTAAAATTATGGTGAACTCAAACATTTTATGAAAAAATGTTGAACAAAGTTGTTTGTTTCAAATAAATAAATATATTTTGTAATCAAACTTTTCTTCTATCTTTTATAGTTTAAAATGGGATCATGGATCCATTCGACATAATGGACCGATTTTGTTCCTTCACGCATTTAAACTCAATTTTTATATTTAACAGATGGACAACTGGAAATGGACACCTATACAAAAATTTTCTTTGTGCGGTCAATATTTCTTAGCGTTATAAACTTTAGATTAAAATTAATATACTCTGACATATTGTATATGTCGAATATAAAAACCATCGAGATACTAGTTAGACTTTGGCCGTCTAGACGAAAGTTATCTATCGATATTTTTAAAACAAAAATTTTGATTAATGAAGTCTTCTTCTATATAAGAAGTTCAGTTTCGAAAACCTCAAACAAAAATCTATTTAAAACGAAGAAATTAAATAAATTAATTGGAAAATTCTCTGAATTTTATTATATCTGAAACAAAACACAAAACTAAGAGTTATTTGATTAATCATATGTACAGACGTTTTTATTCCAAGTAAACAATTCAATTAAGAAATTAAAATGTTAGCTGAAAATTATTTGAATTTTAAGTAACTTTGTAATTAAGAGTAGAATGGTTATATTACAATCAATGGTAAGTGGGTGATTCTGCTGATTGGAATAAATATATTTAATTAAGAAAAAAATAAAAATAAAAAATATAAAAAAACAAAACAAAATTCTACATTTACAATATTCAATTAGTTTAGTATTCAACGGCTACCACCTGTGGTTTTTTTACTGAAATAATAAAAGAATTAACAGAATATGCGCATAATTGTTTCGCTATTATTACTAGTTTACGGTGTGTACAAGTATAAATACTACTACAAGTATTTCATTTGAGTTGAGCTCCAACCCCGATTATCAATTCTTTAAAACTATTTCAAGTTAAAGAAAAACAAAACTAATCCCACCCAGTCTACTCTTTTCCCGCGAAATAACGATACATTTTCTACCTATCCACTCCGATTGAGGGTATTTGATACGGAAATAAAAGTTGTTTAGTACCTGGGAATAAAACTCTAATGGCACATGAACTGAAGACCAAAAAGAGTTTGGCCCTTTAAAACGCATGCTCATTCTGCCTCAAGAGTAAATTGGACGAATGTTCAAAACATAAACCAACGTGGCACACAGGTGAAATTTAATCAAAAGTCGGCCAATATTACATACCAATCATGTACGCATTTACGTATGTATAAGACGTAACTATTACTTTATCGATTCAGGAGATGCAAGTAGATGCAGCCAAAGTATAGCTTTGTGTTTAAAACAACCTATCGTTACGTCATCATCAATTATATAAATTTTGAAGTTCTTTAGTAAGAATATATTTACTTGAAGAAAAGGAATTCATAATGATATAATTCTTATATTTATAAACGTTATTTAATATTCAATATTGCAACAAATTACTCCATAATCAATCATTGTTTAAATCCAACGTGTGGGTAATTGGGTAATAAATAAACAGTGTCAAACATGAGACAGGTCACTGATAGATGGCGCCATATGATTGATTTATTGATTTATGTTATTGATTTATGTTACTACTTCATAGCAAGACCGAATTGACACTTTCAATCGCGTAGGGAAAAAGTGTTCTCCAGCGCCCCTCTTCGTCTTTAAATCTCAGAAAATCTATCATATTACTACTGCGTATGAGCACCGATGTCTCTACAAGGAACCCGGGGCGTCTGCCTCGCAGACCCCCCTCCCTTAGTTCTTAGTTCATTTTTATCAATATTGGCCATTAATTACTTGAATTTTACCTTTGTGCTTGTAAATGGAAGAATACATTTTATGAATTATGAATAAAATTATAAATATGCTCACAAAAGAAAAATATCTTATATAGTCTCGCACACATTGTATAGTTAAGAGCTACTATTTAAGTATCGAGTTTCTGCATTGAATGCATAATTAAATTTACAGAAAAAAAAAAACAAACTTGTAGAAAACTGAGTTTGGTTTTTTAGTTTTATTTCATTACATTCTTTTTATACAAGTGTAGTCGGCATTCTATTTTATCTTTCGAATTGAAATATTTTTTGAAAAATTAATATTTATCGAAACAATGTTTTAAATATGTTCTTGTAAAGAAAGCTATGATGCTAGACTGAGGATAATCGTTTAAGGTATTTTCGAGAAAAGTGGAATAAATCTCAAAATAAAGTGGAACACTATATATGCTGTTTTTGATGAAATGTTTTTTGTCGTTTGATCAACAGCTTATTTACTAAAGTTGGTTTTGATAACTTATATAATAAATTAGCTTACATATTAAATTCGAAACAAAAGTGTTTCTTGTTTCGAAAGATATCTTGACCACAGAAGGATCGATAAGCAACGACAATTTTTTAAAACCATTTTTTGAACTCTAGAGACGTCTCAATACGTAAATTCCCTAGAAATCTTTTTTATCATTGCATATTTTCTACAGTGTCATACTTCATAAAATTTTTTGTAAATTTTTGAAACTATATAATAATATTAAATTAATCAAATAAATGTAGATTTAATTAATTTATAAGCTTTTGTATGTATAAACTTTAATAGGTTTTTTTATGGTTGTAACTACCCCATTGGCAGGTTAAACAGAAATGAAAATAAAACAAGATTTGAAAATGAATAATTTCTATTACAATAAAATTGTAGATATTATGTAATAAATAAATGCTTATGTAAATAAAAAATGCAATTTGATAAATAAAATTACAATCAAGTAAATATATTGAACTAGTAAATAAAAAACAAAATAATAATTATAGAATTGAATATTATATTTAAATTATATACAATATAGCATTTTAGTACAATTTTTTCTTAAAATTAGAACCAAGGCCTCCAAGCAGATCGAGCTTGGCAGTTTTTGGCAATGTTTTAAGAGTAGAAAAAGCTTTCTTGTATTATGTGTTTTTTTTTTTTTTTAATGAAATTTTTATGTAAAACAAACCAGTACTTTGGATGAATTTTGTCTAAAAAGAGACCCTTTTGTTGATTAAAACCATAAATAACACTGATTTTACGATACGATTACTACTTTTGGATATTTCACTAGAAATTTGTCCGGATTATTGACCTCCCAATCTGATTTCTGCAGATATCTAAAAAACTACGCATCCAATTGTTCAATGGTTGTTATTTTTAGCATCAGCAACTCAAACTTAGCATATGGGCATAAGTTTTTCTAAATCAGAGACAAAAACATATCTCAATTCTTTCGATTTGTTTTTTTGGGGTACCTCTTAGAAAATTGCGGAAAATCGGGAAACTTTTTTGTCTCCGATTTCGATATGATTATGAGATTAAGAGCAGATTACACAAATAACGTCTATTTAACGATTGGAAGCATCGTTTCTTAGTTATCACTTGAAATCCGATCCGAGGATCAATATTTTGAACAAATGTCAAGTGATATCTAAAAAACTAGCCATTCAATCAAAATATAAGTGTAATTTTTAGTTTTACATTGACATGAATTACCTTAAAAAACCTAAAAAAAGCAATACAGTTTTTTGGACGTTTTGGCGATTCTTAAAATTTTTAGTAGCATTTAAAAAAAATTATTCAATTTTCAGCTTGCTTCATCACGGTAATATGGTTAAAATTCGATGTAGTTCTTTCGACACACATACAGAAAAATAGACACTACCAGTCAAAAGAAAGAGAGCAAAAAATAATTATTGTATCATGGTATTATGGTATCAAAAACAAAAAACAAATACGCAATTCCACAAATCAATTCACAATTGTGTAAAACCATTTTGACTGTAGAATATCGTTTATGGAACTTTAATGTTTGGGTGTGTGTACTAAAATATATAACCTAAACCATTAACAATTTGAAAACTTAAAAAGTATCAAATATATTTGGTCACTGAATACAAATGGCATTATTTCCTCTCCATTAACAAAAGGACCAAGAACTGTAGTGGTACACATACCGTAAAACCTTGGATAAATATTTTACACATATAAGTTGTTTCACAGAGGTGATATCTTTGTATTATTAGTTGGTGTGATACAGAAAGACTATTTAATATTTGGTATAATTTTCAATTTTATATACTGAAAATTACAAACATTGGTTTTTTCATTTCAATAGAAACACAAAAAAATAAAATTTATTTCACAATTTTACGGGATATCGCTTGAAATATTCAGTATTGATCTACAGGTCAGATTCCAGGTGATATCTCAAAAACAATTTATCCAATCTGGAAAACTGTAGATCAAATTACTCTTTAGACAATTAATTACTAGTCTGGCTATCAGAGTAATGTACTCAAAATATAATTTAAATATGCTCAAAATTAGGTGCATTTTAGGTGTTGCAAAATTGAATGAGGTGGTCAAAATTTGAATTAAAATAATTGAGTCATTAAAATGGACGGCAGTGTAATTTTGAAATAAAAACTATAATATTATAATATAAATACACATGTTTATTTACTTGGTAACATTGATTAAATTGATTTAATGAAGGTACGCCATAAAAGAACCTAAAAACCACCTAATTCTGGTACTTATTATAAAATATAAAGTATTTTTTCACATTGCTCTTCCAGCGTGATATCACGGCACCTGTGCATCATATTGACTCAATTTTCTTAATTAAATATTCGAGCTCCTAATTTAATTTGGCAGCACATAAACAGTATCTTAAAATCGCCTAATTTTGAGCATATTTAAATTCAATTTTGAATATTTGAATTAAGGTAAAAAAAAATTAATGAAATATAATATACCTGTATTCACAAAATATGTTATAAGCCTATGAAAAACTATTTTTACATAACCATAAAAATATTGAATTAACGCTAAATTTACATTAAGGTGCGTTTACATAATCATGCAATTGGCTTTTACGTGTAAACTAAAAATATTTGTGAACTAAAGCATTATATTTGTGGAAGTATAAAGATTTTGCACGAGTAAAATTTAATCTCTCTTCTATTATAAATAACCCCAAAAATCCAAAAATTTGACCCAAGCCAAAATTTGAGTTTCTTAATACGTCCTTTAAAAATCTTTTGTTTTATAGAGACTATTTTCTTAAACATTTTCTTTTTTGTTTTTTTTAAACTGATGGAGATATTAAAAGGAAAACTAAAAAATGTGCATTTTTGTTAAATGGGCGATCAAACAGAAAGCTCTCCACTTGTGTTCTCCATTAGATTGGCATCATAAGGAATAATATTCCAACGGAAAATCACACATTAAATTTTTCGTTTATACAAATTTTTTATTGTATTTCTTCCATTAATAGCATGTCTTTGTAATTTATTAATTTAGCTAAGTAACAAGTAATTTAATGAAGATCAGTTCTTCAATTGTTTATTTTTATGTGTTTGCGATCGAATATTAAAGGGATTTGAAAAAACTACAATTATATTGAACTACTTGACTAAAATGTTGCTGTTCAGATACGTTACTACATAACTTGCTACTGAAAATTGTAAACAAGTATTTAGAAAAAACAAAACCTTGGATAAAAAAAAAAAAATGGATAAATTAATATTCAAATAATAGGAAATTTGAGAACTAGCTGAAAATATGATATGATTATTACTGATCCAACTTGTATACACACCTACATTCACTGTTGTGTAATAAAATTGTTTTATATACCGTAAATTTATACATTCAAATTTACACAAAAAAAAATCAATTTATATTTTTTTAATATTTATTTTGTTTTGTATTCTATTACAATAAAAAAAAAAAAATTTTTTCCGTATCATTTGAAAAAATGTTTAAAGCCCTAAAACAACAAATCCCATATCGATATCAATTTTTCAAAATTAAAACTGATATTAATAATATTTTAATATTCTTTTCACTAAAGCTGCTGTCATATTACGATGATAAACTAGTAAATAGCGGCTGATAAGCCACCATTGTGTGAATCCTATTATTAAGTGTTAACGTAAAGTATAAACTACTAACTTTCTATGTCGTGTATTTGCTAGAAATAACAAAGTTTATCAAGAAAAATAAGAATAAAATTATATCAAAAAAAGTATTTCCTCTGGGCATGCAACTCGAAGTCAAGACATATACAGACCCATTGACTGTAGATTTAAGGCCAATAACCTAAGTATCCGAATAATGGCCATCAAATATTTTTAATATTTGGGCTAATAGTAACAAAAAAAAATAATTCTGTTGAATCTAACAATTTTGTAGTTTCTTGAAGATTGTAAAAAATATACTTTTGGATACCGCTCCATATGTGAAGCCTAATTTTATAAAAGCCGTTACAAGTTTTACACTGTACCCAAATTTTGTTTTCTGTGTGTTTTAGGTACACTCAATATATATTTTAATTTTTAGATGTGCATTACCAGAATTAATTGTTGACGTTTCATATTTTTGAATCGTAACATATTTTGATTTTTATTTATTTTATTTTTTTATTTTTAACCGACTTCAAAAAAAAGTGTGAGATTCACAATTGGACTGTATTTTTTTAAGTTTGTTACCTCAGACCTTTCAGCTAGGTGAACCGATTTTGATTTTTCTCTCTTAGTTGGAAAGGAGATATCCCAAGGGTGGCACCATGATAAGTGATTCACTTCCATCGTGGTTGTATACAAGTAAAAATAAAGAATTTAAAAAAATTCGCAAATTTTTAAATAACTTCAGTTACAGGTTCAAGAACTAAAAACGCTTTAATTGGAGTAGTAACAAAATTTGTGTCAAAACATCCTTTTATCCAAATTTAATGTAAATACAATCAAAAAGTATTTTTTGACATTTTATGTCAATAACTAATCTGCTCTATTATTATATTAATAAAAATTCCAATTCATAATTTTATTCTAAAGAAAACAAAAATCAATTGCAATCTAATTTATAATTCCATTATTCAATATTTGATTTCTATATAAATACTTTAAATAACCAGTTATTTATTTATTTTTTTTTTTCTGTTCGAAACTCAAAATGAAAGCAATTTATTTCTGTTTATATACGCCATGATTACATCAATATTAAATTTATAGATATATGTAAAAAAAGAAAAGATTATTCGTCTTTCATTCATTCGTTTCGTTTCGTTTTGGGAAACAACAGACAGTAAATAAATAAATTCATTCAATTTTTTTTTACATTAAGAATGAGTTGAGTTTTCTTCTTTAGTTCTCTCCATGTATTTTGATTTTTCATCTCAATTTATTTATTGTAAATTGTTGAAATAGATGATGTCTATACTGATTACAAAAACAAGTATAGAGTTTTGAATTGTATTTTATAAAAGATTTATAAATGGAAGTTACATTACATAGCACAGAAATATTTTCAATTGTAGTAATTATATAACAATTGAATACTAAGAGTAGATGGCGTATTTAGGGTAAGAACTGCAAAAGGATTTAAAAATAATTTATAATTCTTTAGCTAACTAATTTTTTCCAAAATGCGTTGTATAGCAAGCAGTTTTGACGTCCTTGACAGAAACCAGACTTTTAAAAGAATACGTAAATAATTCTTATGTTGGGAACACTTAAAACTTGATAAAAATTGTCTACATTCATAAGATTTCAACAGATTTAAATATTGTTTGAAAGAATATCTGCTTGATTTGTGTCCGTACAAGTGTGATTTATTAAATGTTAAAATATAATTTTTCTGTATGACATATTTATACTCAATTTATTGAGTCAAAATAAATTCATTGATTATTATGATTATTATTATTATTATTATTATTATGATTTAGTGTTTTATTAAGTCTATGCGGAACATCTATGCGGAACAGAAACCAGACTTCTAAAAGAATACGTAAATAATTCTTATGTTGGGAACACTTAAAACTTGATAAAAATTGTCTACATTTATAATATGATGATGATTTAGTGTTTTATTAAGTCTATGTTCCGATGTACACTGATTTTTTACATTTTACCAAAACCAGTCATAGTCATATGACATAATTTCATATAATATAACTGATTATAATATAGGACTGTGATCGTACTGGTACACTACTAAATATCATTGTATATTTTAACTGTAATTAATTGTCTAACATATTAAACTATCTCTATTAATCGTGCTACTTGAATAAATAACTTGATCAATATAAACAGGGCTTAAACGAGAATGAGAACAAAACAAGAGTTTTGCAATGCAGATAATATCTAGCGTATTGTATATTGTATTTTTATTCTATTTCCGTTTCCGGAACAAGAAACGCGTTCCAAATTTCATAACATTTAGATAATTTTTTTTGTTGTTGAGTTTTTTATGCGTGAAAAATAGAAAAAAATACAATGGGATATTACATTAAAAATTATCCTTATTATAGAGGTGTCGTTTTTTTGTGTCAATAATTCCTCTTACACCATAGCTAACGTTCTTTCAGTGAACTAGGTTTAGTTACAATGTAATACACCTTTATGATTGATGAATTGAATAAATTTTTTTTATTACAATAATAAAATAGTGTAGATACTACATAGGTGAATGTTTTTTATTCTATGACATTTTGTCAAGTGATTTTGATTGATGGTAATAAGATTCTATAAATCACTATTATCCATAATAATATACCCCACAAGTACTATTTGGAGTGCTTAATAATTATGAATTATGTAATTCTATTATAAAGGCTGTACGTATGAATTCATATATTTCAATATATGATTTTTAGATTGTTAGTTAATGTATTCTCGATTACGATTCAATCTATTATATTAATATTGTATGTATAAATGTGAAGCGTCACAGCCGTTTCAAATTATTAACTATTACTATGAACTATTTTATTGGAAAATATTGTATTTATAGAGTAGAAACACAAGCTGTAAGACTCACTGATCTCTCAATTGTTACAAAGTCCAGCAGCTACTTATTTTAAAGACAATGACTGGCATTTGATTGATTTCAAAATTAATTTGCTTATAGCTAAAAAAAAAAAACAATTAACCGAAATATTTTTATGTATTGTTCTAATCTCACATACTTAGGAATAAAATTCTTACGATCGACATGGCTGGTACTATATATGAATACTCTCTCTTTAAATAAGGGTATTCTTTTGAGGGATCAGATATCTTTTATTACGGAGGCCTCTTTGCCAATATCTAGGAAAATTAGTTGAATCGGAGTCATTTACATGGCGCTCAATCGATTTGATTTTTCGACTAATCCAATCTATTCAATTCTTCAATAGACTCTGATTATCAAAAAAGTGTAAGAATTACAGTAATTTGAAATTATTTTTAGTAAATTTTAAATAAGAGAAATTTCAAAATATTAAATTCATTTTCAAAAATATAATCTTATTTCCATTAAAATACCTTAAAATTTGAATACAAGTAAAGATTCCATAATTATAAATACCTAACTTTTATAAAATCATATTGAATTTATTGTGGAACCTGAAAAATTTTTCGGTAAACCACAAAAAGGTGTAGGTATGATTTTTTAAATGTTTTAAACACATACATATTGGTATTAATTGTTAACTTCACCACAATAAAAGGTAAAAATAAACCTTTTGACCCTTTTATAACTGTTATACCGATATATTCATTACCTTATGATTAAAATGAACTCCTGATTTGTATATCTTAACACAAATTTCGGTTAGTGCTTGAATTATCAGTATATAATAAAACTATCAACCCACGTTTTGGCTATAAAAAAATAATTTAAAGATAAAAGACTTATAGAAAGACTTATAGACTCTTTGGAGATTAGATTTAAAAAAAAAATTATTTCTTAAATTTCATTTACGCTATAACAGAATTATCATTACTGAGTCAGCGTTTGAAGCTGTACCTTGATCAAAAAAATTGTAATGAATGCCAGAATCCCTTCGTAAGAACGAGGTAGGTAGCCTTCATTTATATCGGGATTTAATTTAAAAAATCCGTTCATAGTCATCGCCTACAGTATATTACAATTCTATTTTGAAAATTTTAAGCTTTCTCTTTTCATGGTTGAATAAAAAAAAGAAATTTCTTTGATCTGAGGGTTGTTGACTTAGCACTAAAATCTAAATTTAAACACCTCTTTCACCCCTAAGAAATAAACTTACAATAATCCCTTTTTAATGCTCACCTACGTTATATAAGCAAAAGAGCTGGTCGATACTAGACTGATTTATTCCTTGCATCGAAAGCTATCTTTTCATATAAATTTGAATGATGTATCACATAAAGTGAAATAGTGCTCGGTAGCACCAACTGGAACAAACAGGATGCGAGAAAATTGGAAAATTACAAAGATGTTGATCATTAGGGTTATTGTAATACTACCTACACTCCCAAAAACTATAATGGATCTGATCTATAGGAATAGATTTATGTATACTTATTTATATTTATAATTATATTTATTCTGTAAGGATATTTCTTTCTACAAATTTGACTTCTCAGTTGAATCGATAATTAATAGTCGATTTAAATTTAATTATAATTATAATTATGATTTAATTCATTTAGATTGATAAATGAATTTTTCTTTGGTTTTTATCTTGCATGGATTCAACTGGGAAACTTAAATTTTTTGCCTGCTGTAATTTTACAGGTTTTACTTAAATCTTTTATGTACTTCATCTAAGAATTAAGTGTATTCCACATTCTGAACCAAATCACTGCCTCAGTGATATTCAGTAGGTATTTGATCATAAGTATCGGGTAACGGCTATCCTTTACCGATGGCTTTCCATTGGGTTTGCACAAAGTGAATACTGTGATAGTTCCTTATAAAGTCAGCCATAGCTGTATATCTTCCTCTTTTTTTGACTTATTATGTACAATGTATGTAAAAAAGGAGAATCAGGAATTGAATTGAATTGAATTGATAGTAAGATGGAATTATTACAACTAGAACATTCCTATGGTTCTGTTCAGTTTCAATGATAGTTTTCAATGACGTTAAAGTAATGAGCGCTGATGACTGACTCTATACAAATGATTGCACATTTACAATATAAAATAGTAATATGCATCAACATTTGATGTTGTGATGCATTTATTTATCTTTGCCAACTCGATCTTCATTCTATATATGTGATATGTAAATTAAATTATAAGTAATACGAATTCGTATTGAAACTTAGCCACTTAATTTGTAACCAGATTATTTAACAATCTATTATTATGTTCAATTTTCAATATTGTGTGAACATAAATGAATTGTTCAATAATATCAGTACAGAATGGCGCACTCATTTATCATTTTCATTGCTGAGCTGAATCAAAACATTGCATTTTTTGGCATAAATCTGTATAAGTACATGAAATTTATCCTAAATATACTGTCATAAGATTCTAAATACATACAAGCTAGGAAAAATTTTTAACCAAAATGTAGAAAAGCTTGAAAATCACTGGTTGGTCGATTTGGACGAAATTATCTTTTTTCTGGTCGTTGGATTCGAAGCATAAATTTAAAATTTGTTGATCTCTTGTTTCAGAAATAATCTTGACTGATCGAGAAATCAATTTTTTAAAAACATTTTCTGGGACTCGGGGTCAGATTTGGTGAATACGGAGGGATCATCCATCAATTCAAATTTCAGTTGGCCAATTTTGGAATACATCTCCAAGTTATATTTTCCATATCAAATTTAACATGCAAAATTAAAAAAACGGTTCCTTTTGAAACCTGTGTAGGATCAACTATTTCACCTAATTTTATTATTTGGCCACTTAACACTATATCGTGGATTTTATAGATTATTTCTGGGGTACTCACGCTTACAGGACGTTCGACATCTGTTTATCGGACACGTTAAAACTCATTTATCAATTGTTAAAAATATTGTGGCAGTGCCATTCATTGAATCCAACTCCTCTTTAATTTATTTTTCCTGTTAAGCTTTTGAATTAAAAATGTTTAATCCACTAGCACAAATCTCACTTTTTTCCAACTTTTTATTCAAATACAACTTGCTTACTTCCTACTGACGATAAAAAATCGATCATATTATATATCTGTAACTTTCCCAGCTACCTAGTGAGGAATTATGTTTACTAAAAGTAGACCAATTGCAATACTAGGAGCGCTGTCCTTTAGATTTTCAAAGATCTTTCTCAGATGTAGAATATTTAAAATGACATTCTGTACACTACACAGTATATACTACTAATATGTAATTACTAGCATACTGTGAAAATCGTAATATTCTTGTTCTAGTTGCAACTGTAGTGTATAGTAGTATCCATTTAGTATATAATGTACTAGCAACAGAAGACAGTATTGGATCTAGTTGTGTAACATTTTGGTAATTGTGGTGAAATGTACTTTAACAACTTGATGCACAATACACACACCATGGCTATGCTTTGTACACACATCCATCTACATCACCATGCATTTCAAATTTATTACTATTTAGACCAGAGTAGAAGCATTTAAAAATTGTAAAAAGTGGAAAAAATTATAGTAGGATGAAACACATAAGAAACGGAAAAGAATATAACAAAAATGAAAGAAAAATTAATTTACAGGCGATCTGAAATGTAAAGTTTTTAAGGGTAAAGCACGGTAGTTATCGATTTCCGGCAATACTACAAGTTCTATGGAAAAAGTTAAATGGTAAAGTTGTTTGTTTTGATACATTAAATCGTAAAATATTAGAGTATTCCAATATTTTAGCTCAAGTTTGGCTAATAAACACATATAGGTAATAACAATACATATTATTATTATACATATTTAACTGATATTTAGAGTATTTTATGAATGCTAATTAAAAATAGGCCAAACAATTAAATTCAATCATATGTCGAGTATCTAGGCAATTAACTGTATTATCATCATTTTTTCTTTAACTAACTTTTTAATCATAAAAGTTTTATGAGCTCCGAAAAAGAATCGCTCCATTTTATAGAGAAAGAATGTTGTTATACAAACAGTAATATGCAAATTTTTAGAAGTTCAGAAGTTTAGAAGTGTATTTACCATTGACTTGATATGATGAAGGGCACCAGGACTATATATTCTATTCATATGGAGATTATTGTCTCTCTGAAGTGATATGATGTGTAACTGACAATGCATCATTTTTATTTTACATTATACCACAATCTATATGTAGTTATATCCGTTTGGGAATTGATTCATATTGTATATTTATCGTATTCTAGAATTATCGAACAATTCTCAAATCTATCGAGCTTACGAAAACTTGTTGTGAAACTTATTGTCATCTTTGTTACTACCTCAAATTTGGTTCACTTACAAAGTTATCTTGACTACATATATTTTGATATTATATCACTTCAAATTCCAGGATCTGAATACTGAACATAGATCAGTTTTGTTTATAAATCAGGGGGGACCACTTTTGCTTACAGATCTACCTTTACGTCTCGGACTCCCATAATAATAGGGGAAGAAAAATTATTTATTTTGGCTCAAATTGCTATTGATAAAAAAAACAAAATATATTCATTACAATTAAGTGTTTGCAGATTTCTAACGATCATCAAAATATGCAAAATCAGACACAGTTAGTACTTAGATGGGTGATCGCCTAAGAATGCTATGTGATGATAGTTCACAAGAGACTTAAATAAATGAATAAAAAATGTGTTCGAAATATTGTTTTGTAAATAAAATATCAAAACTGCATTCATTGCGTGCCAGAGATTCCTAAAATGTTTTTTTCTGAATAGATTCTTATGACTTGTCTAAAGTTCGTAAATATGAAAGAAATTATAATTAGATTTTTGAGAGCTTTAGCTTGCAATTTATGTTCGGGTAGAATCTTGTAGTTCAATTTTGAAGCAGATATCTTCAACCGAGCTGAAATTTTGTATATACGTTCAATTTGGAAGACAATGCATGGATAACAGCATGACGCTATTCTAAACCCAACACGGCAACACACTCAATATGGTAGAATTAGTTATTTTTAATGTACTGTACATTGGATCGTAGGTCGGAAAGTGGAAGGGTTTGAGTTTTTAAGGGTAAAAAACGGTTTATCTCGATTTCTGGTAAAACTACAAGTCCTATGAGAAAAGTTTGGTGGAAAAGTTGTAGGTAATGAAAAGGTCTACAACTTTTTTGTTCATTTTGAACCAATGGGTTAAATCCTTCTATAATTTTTTAACTAAACAGTAAAAATATTTTAAAAAAGCAAGCTTTTATTTAATAGCATTGTTATTATTTAAATAAATAATCAATTTGAGTTTGAACATT
The DNA here is from genome assembly GCA_020423425.1 of Chrysopa pallens. Lineage (NCBI taxonomy): Eukaryota > Metazoa > Arthropoda > Insecta > Neuroptera > Chrysopidae > Chrysopa > Chrysopa pallens. Next base: position 18,459,257 of record CM035594.1, read on the forward strand.
ACAAGAAGATAAAATTGGAATAATAATATTACAATAGAATAACCAAGGCAATGACACATTATAATTCGAAAGACGAGTCAGTATATTAATTTTAATTACTTAGAAATTTGATGATCATTAAAAGTATGGTCTGACAAATAGATTGATAATAATTTTTTGCAATATAAAAACTAGGTTACGTTGTTATATAAAACATATGTGGGATATATTAATTTTAGTTTATTATAATAATAATGACAATATCAATGAACACAAAAAACTAAATTATGTCGTACAAAAAAAAGGTATATAATAAATGATGTAGATATTTTTTTTGTATATAATACAATTCAGTAGCACCCTCTGTCATATTAGAAAAAAATGATGTTATTATTACATTAACTGAAAATAATATATTGAAACAACCAACAATGGAAAAATTCACCGAAGACTATAAATTTTATCGGTGAATAGAGTAGGACTTTTGATGACATGTTAAGTCGTAAAATAAAGTACAAAAACGATGGTACCTTAATTGTATTTTCTCCGAAAATTTAGACGTATGCAATGTGCTGAAAGTCAACAGAGAGGATTAGAGTTGTGTTATAAAGACAAGTGTGATACATATGTTTCCGGAATTTTTGAGCTTTTCCAAAAGAAAAATCGCCAAAAAATCCAAAACAAGTGTAGTACTGTTTTGTAGCATAATTGAAGTCTACGAAAACCAAAATTATCACTTCGTTTATGATTTACGATGGCTAGTTATTGACATATCGCTTCAAATTTGTCCAAAATATGAAACTCCAAATTTGATATCACGAAATATTTCAAAAACTACGCATCTCATTGTTTAATAGATGATATTTTTGAAATTTACAGGAAAAACTACCTCTATAAATATGATTTTATTGAAATCAGAAATAAGTAAATTTTCTCCATTTTTCTCCCCTTATAAAATCGAACAAATCGAGAAAAATATTTTGTCTCCGATTTCGATAAAATAATGTTTCTAAGGGTAGTAACTGTGGATTTTAAAAATAACATCTATTCAATAATTGAATTCGTAGTTTTTGACATATCGAAATTCAACACAGACTGTATAAAGGTATTTTTATATAAATGGTATTTTTGAATTTTTTATACTCTAATTACCCCCAAAAATCTTAAATATTTAGCAATAAAATATTTTTGTATTTTTTAGAAATTTTTAAGTTTTTACTTAGAATAACAAAAATCCTGTACGAGCTTTCTACTTTAGCTAATAAATACACAAATTTCTCCATGATAAAACGTATTTAATATCACAATCTGAAAATCACCAAGCTATGCCTGTTTGCAAACACAGCTAGATCACAGTGTCTCAGTAAAAATGATCGAATACAATACTACAACTTTTTAAGCTACTGTTGCTTTGAGATTGCGACACTCAAAGTTATATCAAGAAATGCTACGCTTTAACCAACTAATATTTGACGCTTTAACCAACGACGATTTTATTTGAAACGACTTCGAAACGTGTCCTTATTCAAAATTTTGTCTACAAGGACTACGATAATCAATTCTGACATTCAGATGTTATTTTCAAAAGATGAGAATAATTTCATACCAATTTCCATTTTATTTGATCATATATTTCCGAGTTTATATTTATCTTAGATGAAAGAAACCAATTTTTTCCAGAATAATTCAACATTTCATTTTGTTCTTTAGTGAATATAATCATGATTAAATTAGAATTGATAACTTATAGCAAAGTCTTATTATATTTACGTAAAACGTATTTACGTAAATGTATATCAATATTTAACGTTTGATAAAAATATATTTTGTAAATAGTTAGGAAATTAGATCATTTCCATGTCAACGCCTTCTTACTCCTTTAAATAAGAAGATATTTTATTAATAAACAAATAATTGACTGTATCGTTACGTAAATAAGCTACATTTAAAGGAAAATATTATATTTTCTAATTTCCACTTTAATTGATATTTTAAAATTTAAGATAGGAGATTATCTACAAATATTAGAGGTATCCTGTTTATTTAGTATATTACCTGTAGTTCGGTCAATAAGAAGTATTGTTACAATATTTTGTAATATATTTAGCGATGTCAGATTTTGATGACATTTGGTAGAAATATTCATCACATTTTGAAAACCATCACACCTTAACTATTAATGCAAACATACTACACAATTACGCCAAGAGGGCTTGTTACATGGATCCAAAAACAATATAATGAAATAATGAAAAGAAAAATTTATCACCTCTGAGTAGGCTCAAACCACCCACGTTTCTAAAACATTTCAATGCCCAATCCAATTGCGCTAAGCTGGCTTATTAATGAACCAAAAACATTAGACAAATATAATGAAATAATGAATATGTCTTCAAATAAAAATTTAAGCCCCCGAGTAGAGTCGACCTACCATTCGTTTGCGGATCTACGCCCTAACCAATTGTGATCATCGCTTGGTACAGTCAAATATAGCACAACAAAACAGTAGTGAAATATAATGATTAACTCTTAAAATAAAAATTACAATTTTAATTTTAAACTTTGTATTATTTTGATTATTACACAAATATTGTGAGAACTATTTTGTTTAATCACAGAAGGTTCAATTTTTGGTCAGTTAAACGTCTATCAAGTGGTGATAAAAAATATATTTGTTCAGCTTTCTTGAAATTCTGAACATCATTTTGAACTTTTTTATAAACATACTTTGGGGTATATTCACTATAAATTATATTCAAAATCGGCTCATTGATTATTGTACTTTAAACATAGAGTTAAACGATTAGTTCTGTTCTTAGTCACCTTCACTTTTGCTGAAATGAATTTCGTTTATATTGTGATTTATTTTATAGATTTCATGAAATAATGTTATAGTTTTTTATTCGACAAGATATACATTATATACAAAAGAAAACGTATTATTTTAATATATTCTCATTCTCTTTGCTTTTCTTTTACGTAATAAAGATTATTTTACGTAAATGTTGCACTTTTTTACGCAATTGTATCACACCATACACTTTGAACTTTAATTTCATTCTAAAAAACGAACTCTTATTATGAAACAAACTATGAAGTATAAATCTCACTCGTAAATAAAGTATAAACTGCATATTCCTTGATTGCACAGAGGTTTCCTCTTTGTTTTTATAATTTATTTCCACATTTATTGCAAATACTTCACCCTTCTAGCTTGTATAGAAAAAACTGGTTTTTTGAGGTAAATTTCTTTGGAAGTGAAATTCTTTAAGAAATCAATTTTTCAAAGGTATAATTTTTTGAATGTTGATAAAAGTACTATCATGGATTGAAAAGAGTAAACTTATTTACTAACTTCATAATGTGTACAGTTTACATACGCCTATAAAAATGATTTAAGAATACTATTCTGTATAGGTTTTATTCGACTATGGTATAAAATCACTTTTCATTATTTTTATCGAATGTTATTCTTAAATTCCATATTGAATTTTCAATCATAATATTTTCAATAAATTATCAATTTGTAACAGTTAAGTTTCATAGACGAGTTTTTGGATGTGAACTCCTTCCATAGACTATAATCTCTACAAATACTGAAGCCGGAAAGGCAGTGGGGATCTTATACTACGGCCCTCTATTATATGTATGAAATATTGATTTTTAAGATGATTTGATTTATAGTTTCATTTAAATTATATCTCTGTATTAAAGAATCATGAAAATTGTTTGCAAATATTTAAAATACGAATCTGATCATAGAATCTTCAAATATCGACCTATTGAAGTACCCGTGTGGAACAAATTATTGAGTTGATTATTGAACGGCAATTCATTTAGGAGATACAGACAAATTTATATTTACATTAAGGGGGATTGAAACATAATACTGATGCATCCTCCTTGATATAAAAATCTTTCAATTTTCTCGCCAAAATAACTCAAAACATACTTAACCAAATGTTGTGTAAATTTGGTATGCATAATTATTGATATGAAAGCAACAAGCTGAAAAGTTTTTTTCGAAAATAAAGTTTCTAAAGAAAAACCAAATTTCGAAAATTAAAAGATATTGCATTTAGGAGTGTGCTTCAGTAATATGTTACAATCCCCCTTAATAAACCCTATTAAGGAGGATTGTAGCAATCAACAGCTGTTAGAAGCTCACAATTTTTAAAATATCTCAATATATACTTATCCAATTGCTATAAATTAGGCACAAAATTGGCCCCATTACAAGTTTGTAATTTCATCGATAGTAAAAATTACGAAAAACCACTTAAAAATATAAGCCCGTATTTTATGTCAAATAGATAACATTATTTTTCCCTATTCCATATGTGGTATTTTTAACATATATTTTCTAAATGTGTTAGAAAGTATACAATTTCAGAGGAGTCGTCCATGTAAAGAGAAGCAAATGCAACATTAGTTTACCCAACCGCACATAATCCTAATAATGTATAAGCAATAAGGCATATACAGACTGTTCTAATAAGTATTGCTAATAGGGAATCAATGTTAAATATTATCGAGTTTCGAAACGTGAATGTTGTGGTGGGTAACTAGGTACGATGACATCAAATATGATATTGAACAAAATTGATGATGTCTAGCTGTTGTACAAATGTTATATTTCGAAGCACACAATACAAAATCCGCACTCTCAAATGAATAAAAACAAACCGAACCGTGCATCATAATTGTATAGCTAGATGTGTGTGTATTATGTGTACGGGCAACTAGAAATGGTGTCATTAATAATGTATATTTGAATGTTAAGGATATTTGATGACATCGTACCTAGCTGCCCACCACAACATGTTTCAAAACACGATAATATTTAACATTGATTCTTTAATCTAGCAATGGTTATTCAAACAGTCTGTATACAGGTTACATGTAGAGAATTTCAAAAGTACTAATTAACAATATGGAGATTAATAACGGTGATTGGTATATCGATAATACCATTGGGAATATAATAGACGCCGTTTACTGTAGATAATTCCATTTAAAACATTTCATGTATACACGTTTTTTTTTTTTTTTACAATTTTCTTCTGTATATGTGCAAAAAAGTATGAAAATATTCATCAGAACTGCTATTATGTACATTGTAATATTTTTAGAATAAAATATATAGTTTTTGGTTACCTTTTTTTATTTACTGGGTGTACGACATTTAACCTCACCAAAGTGTATTTTACTTTCACGAAAAATATTGTTTTATATTACTAAAGAGTATAATATGTTTTCCACGTATATATTTTCCTAGGAAACCCTACCCCTGCTACGCTCGGGTAGTAGTAAGTAATCGACTTATAAATTATAGTTTTAAATGAGAAATAATTTATTTCTATAATATATTGTAATAATTATTCTCTCTTCACCTATTTGAGGCTTGAGGAAAAATAATAATGTAAACACAATAAATATGTCGACTAATCCAGCAAGCGAATGTTTATCAATCTGTATGTCATCAAACATTTTTATGCATGTGTATATAAAAATTGAAAAACTCTATACAGATACTAATATTTTAACAACGTTTTCCATATACCAAAAGATGCTAGAAACGATCCATATATGTCGTCATTACCACCTGCTGTTTGATTATTCTATTTAATAATACTTTCGGTATACATTTTTATTTATAACACTTTTATATTTTGTTTTTTTTTCTAGGTAAGTGGCAATTTCCTGTTTATACTTTTTGAGAAGATAAAATATAATATTCATAAAGAGAGAAGTAAGTGAACAAATGTTAAATAAAACAATTATTTTTAATCTTATTTAGTGATAGATATGTAGATTAAAGCCCTAAGAATAAAATTAGACACTATAATTCTTAAGAAAATCCATAAAGTATTTTGAACCTAACATCGTTACCACTATTGACAATATGTACCAATTTTATGATGAATATATATAAGATAATTCTATGAGAATATATATTTTGCAATACACTTTACTCATTATTGTCATTTGACAATTTTCCATTCTTTTTTATATACTATTTCATTATTATTAAACTTCTTCAGAAACTAAGTGACAAAAGAAGCTGTTGCAATACCTTAAATACAAAAAAAATTTTTTTTATATTTCTTTCTGAACTCGACAGTTTTGGAGAAAATTAAAATTCATTTCCCATACAAATTTTAATTGTCTATATGATGTGTTTTTCCGTTAAGTGAAATCTCAAAATTTTCTGTATGGTTTGGACCATTACGATAAAGAGGAGTTTATCACTTTTTAAAATCTGGGATATCACCAGGAGTGAGATCTACAGCTCAGCAGAGATGTTAATGATATTCTCGGTAATGTAGTAAATCTACATTATTAATGTAAATAACAAAAATTAATTGAAAAAAATACAAAAAAAAAAAAAAAATGGGTGTGAACGCACAGCCTCTTTATACGTATTACAATTTACAGATATGCTTTACGCCCATAGTCATATAATATAACATGTCGTTCAGCTTGTCATTGAAAAGTGGCTTTCATAATGAATGTGTTAAGGGTTATATAGAGATCCATAGACATGTAGTATATATGTAGACTGAGCTTTCGTTGTCTTGAGTATACATTTTAGTGTGATTTCAAAAGAAATGTATACAGCTTTGCGGATTTCGGTTTGTCATTTTCAAAAAGCTCTATTCGTGTAATAGCTAAATATAACTTATACTACATTACTGGGTTTTTGTAATTCTACTTCTAAAAATATTTTATCTCTACTTTAAGCTTTCTTAGGGTCAAACGAATAATAACATACATTTTACGATTGGGTGTCTAGTTTTCGAGATATTCCTTGAAATTTGTAAGAATTAATGATACCGGATCCTATTTTAGGTGGTATCTTAAAAGCTATGCATCCAATCGACAAATGTTATTTTAGAAATCTCCGGATAAAACGGGGACAAAAAATACAATTTTTGTAATTTTCTTCAGAGGTGTCCTTTGAGCAAATCAAATAAATGGAAGACAATTTTGTAAAATTTTGTTTATATGGACAGTTTTATCCGAAGATTTTAAAAGTAACATCCATTTATCGAGACGATGCATAGTTGTTAAGATGTCATCGGCAATATAATCCGGAGGTCCCAAGGTTATTATTCCGGGCAAATTTGAAGCGGTCATATTTCATACTAAAATGTGAAACTAGACTGAATACCATAAAAACTTTAAAATTGAATCAAAAACAAAGAAGTTATAACAAATAATATTTTCTTTTCTATCTCTTTCTTGGAAACTAATTTATATGTAATTTATATGGAAATATTAACAGTTGACGTCATGCGTAGGTTTTTAGGACCATCTTTGTTTGATATCCATAGTTTGCATATTTTCTAAGATTTTAAATAATTACTTCAGATTCCATGCATTGAAGTAATAAACAAAAATTAAGCATGGTCCCCTATTCTAAAAGTCCTTGATCGCATGTAGCACAAAAGGTAGTTCAAAATATGTACAGCAAAAAACCATTAACAGTTTAGTTATTGATTACTTTATCTTATACAACAATGAAATAGACGTCGTTGATTGTGGATAGAGGTAAAATAAAAATAAATACACATATTTTTATTTATGTATTGATTTCCTGTCAATCATATCTCTATAAATGACAATGTCTCCATAAAGAAGATTTAATAATGTATGAATATTCAAATTTTCATCATTGCTCAAGTGTTGAATATTTAAGGTTTTATTATGATACATAAATTTACATAACGAATTACTAACCAATATTATTCCTTCATGCACGAGATTATTGTATAAATTCACTCCCTGCGTGTATTAACTATTTATATTTTTCTTTTGACGTCAATATGCAAATACATTATAATGGGCAAGTTTCCCAAAATTTTAGTTCCGAGCTCGGAACTATTCTTTTCCCGGTTTTTGCTGCATTTTCTAAAGGCTGTAATTTTGATATTCTAAAATATTTATGGTATTTTTTTGATATTATGGTGTAGAGAAAAGCCAGTTCTCAGTCAGCTTAACCCTAATTATATTTTTGGACCCTAATGATGGAAAAAAGAGGTTTGTAGTGTTTTTTTTTTTTAATTTTCCAAAATTTTTGTTATTATATTAGAAAACCAAAAACCGAGAAATCTTCAAAATTCACTGTTTATGGATTTTCTGGAATAATTCAGGTCTAAGAGATTCAAAAAAATATTTATTTTACAATCGGTCGACTGGTTTTTGAGATATTACATGAAATTATCGACATTTGGATGAGATTTTTAGCGATATCTCGAAAACTACACATCTAATCGTTAAATAGATTCTATTTTTGAAATTTGTCGCTCAAAACAATTCTAAAAACATAAATTGTATGCAAATAGGGAGTAAAAATAATTTTACTTTTCGCTTTTGTAAAAAACAAGCAGAAGCTCATAAGAGAAGTTTGACTCGCAGATTTCAAAAATAACATCTATTTATCGATTCAATATGTGGTTTTTGAGATAATAGCAAAAATCCAATCCAAACTCCGATTTGTGTAATGAATTTCATACAATATCTCATAAACTTGGATTTTAATCATCCTAGAACTCCTACAAAAATTTTGAACTTTAGATTTTAATCATTCTAGAAAACTCACAAAAATTTTGAACTTTTCGGCGGGTTCTTAAAGTTTTTTAAATAATCACAAAAATCATCTTAAGATCACTAAAAGTATGTAACAATTAAAGCCTCATCAATCGACCATTTAAAGCCTCATCAAGGTTCAAGATATAATAAATCTTATTACATAATCAGAAAGTAGAAGGAAAACGTACATACTTAGTTTAAGTTTGGTAATCTTATATTAAAAGCATAAAAATGTAACATTACAATCTTTAAAAACCATTATAGTTCGTCCACAATTTATTTCTTCAGCTAAAATGCACTACTTATAAAATCAACTTCTATACTAAGCTTAGATAATCTTAGAATTGATATGTCACAACTACTTTTCAAGCATTAAAGTAGCTATAGATATGCCATTGGACTATAAGGTTGAAATTCTTTTTATTACGAAACATATTGTAATTTATATCATTACTAGAATAACTCTTCTTGTTCATCGTACACGGAGATTTTTGTTCATTCGGTACTTAATAACAGATGTTATTAACAAAATATAATCTCTTAAATAAGGCCGATATTATTTGCGGCAAAAATCGCATACACTCGGGTAGCTTGTAGCAATGAAAAATAATTCAATCCTAATTCCACATAAAAATGTTTAAGTGATTTTGTTATAAAATGTACAGTTGCAAAGTTTGTCGTTTTTATTTGGACAAAATTTGTTAATAAATAAAGTTAAAATCCCGATAAAAAATCTATTTTTTTAAAGTATCAAATTTCATTGACGTGAAAACTACTTTAGCCGCGTTGGACACTTTTTGGTAGGGGAATATATTATAGGCTCACGTTGCCGACATGTACATGACTGGTGCATGCACAGCGGGCGTGAGCTTAGTCAGTGTCTCAATACTATAATTTGAGCTATTAAACACTCAAATTGGATGAGTTGGAAATTACTGACAGCCCAACATACACTCATCAAGATTTCTGTATGATTTGAATGATTAATAGTATCAGGTTTGTTAACCTGACACAGCTGTTTAGAATATCAGATTGAAATTTAAGCTATTAAATTATTATCAACAATTAATGCTGCGGCGCAGGATACAGGTCCATTAATAAATATTACTTTGGTATAAGTTAACACCGTGTACAAACGCATACAACCGCATATTCTCATAAAATGAAGTAATAAAAACAGAGAGTATTATATAATAGCAGCAACCAGAATGATGAGGTTTATATATAAATAATTCAAACATTTTTGAAAGGCGTATGAAAGTATTTCCTTTTCATTTTATTGTTACCCGTAATTATAAATCATGCATGCACTTTCTGGAAAAAAAAAACACTGGTTTAAAATTTAATTAAAATATTGTTTTAAATATAATAAATCACAGCTATTTTACTATGAAAAAAAAACTTTATAAACTCTTCTTTTTTTTTTATAACTAAAAAATTAATTAAATAAATTATAAATTCATTTGAACAAGCAAGCGGCCTACATTTTATATTTTTGACAAACGCCTTTTGTTTGATTGTATAGGTCGTATACGATCCATTTTTATTACGAATGAGAAAATACTTTTGTTTAAAGCCTTAATTAACTTGAAAAATTGGAAAAGTTGAAAAGAGAATTTAATTTATATTATCCGATTGGATTTAGATTATTATGTACATAGTCGAAAAGTTTTAATTTTATTTAATTGAAATATGGTTTATTTTAATAATATATGTTAGCATGGTCAGGCGTAGATCTAGTCTTAAATTACGGGAGTGGGTAAAATATAACTAAATATTCAAATTTTTTCCAAAACATAGAAATATGGTTTAGCATGGTCGGGCGTGGATCTAGACTTAAATTTAGGGAGTGGGGAAAAATATCTAAACATTCTGAATTTGTCCAAAACATAGTAAAATTTATTCATAATAACGAGCGTTAAATTGTGGAAGTCCATTATAGTTTTTATTTATTATTTAGCATTAACAACCACTCACTGCAATCTGGAGTGTAAAGATTACTTTGTGAGTGCACATAGTCATCCTTGGTCAAACTGGGAGAAACTTCGAAATAAAAGAACGCGAACATCTATGGTCCCAAAGAAGCGTCACTAATGACAAACACCTAAAAGAAATGGGTCAAAACCCGGGTAAAGTATTCGAGATTCTTTATGAAGCAAACCAATGGGTCAGGGTATATTACTTCATGAGCAAATTGACATTTTTAGGTCAATATTATTTTCAGCTATTTTAACATTAATTTTAAAATTTTGAAATAAATGTTTCTTTTGTCCTTAACTATTTTTTTATATATTATTTTAAATATGTTTTTATGTGTTTTTACTAAATTGACGATAATTATGTGACTTACAATATATATTCATTGTAAATTAAGAATAAATAATATTGTTTTAAAAATGGCTACACAAGCCGAAACGATCGTCAACAAAATTGAAAATTTTTTAATATTTATCAAAAAAATATTAGTGATTGTTATTGCTAAATAATAAATAAAAGTCTAATTTTTTTTTGAAAAAATGTCATTTGTTATAAAAAAAGTATTGGTTATTAATTTAGAATTAATTAATAATCAATATTCTAAATTACCAACATTTTAAATGATGGATTTTATAAAAAAACTGGTTTGTGGTGTTTGTTTTTATTTTTACGAAATTTTTGTGATTATATAAGCAAACAAAAAAAAACGAGAAAAATTTTTTCGATCGCTGTTTATGGATTGTCTGGAATAACTGCAGTCTAAAAAATTAAAAATATATATTTATTTTACGATCTGTAGACTAGTTTTTGAGATAATGCATGATAAACATTCGGTAAATTGGCATCTGAATCAGATTTCTTACGATATCTCAAAAACTACACATCCAATCGTTAAATAGATGTTATTTTTGAAATCTACCGGTCAAAACACTCCTAAAAACAAATACTTCATTCAAAGTGGGATTTAAAAAAAATTCAAAAAAAATTTTTTATACTCGATTTTGAAAAAATCTATGATCATAAGGGCAGTTTGAAACGTAGATTTCAAACATAACATCTATTTAACGATGTGATGCGTGGTTTTTGAGATATGATTAAAAATCCGATCCAGACTCTGATTTGCGGGATGTATTTCATACAATATCTCATAAAGCTGTTTTGGTCAAGTCGTATTTATCAAATGAGAAGCCCTAGTTTTTTTGTTTTGGATACTGAAACAACTTAAAACTTTACGTCGATAATGTTGCAGTCCTAAATGAAAAATACATCACCCAGAAAATAACCTTTGCAGGCTCCTCCATATTCTTGAATAAATCAATAATTATAATATTTAATTAAAAATGGTTTTTATTTTTACAAATTCTTGTATAAATTTTGGGACACTCATTACTATCACTAAAACAATGGATTGCGTGGTGTTGGTATGGCGACAGTTATAAAGTACAAGTAACATATTATATAATAAATTTTAATTGAGCGATATTATGTAAATGAATACACTCGGTTTTGTTGTAGCTCACATAAGGTCGTTATTTTATTTTCATTGTAAGAATAAAAATAAATCGAAGATGTGTTCACAGATGTTTATATGAAATATAGATTTCTGAATTGGCAAATAATTTTTGAATAAAAATTCTAGATTTTATATTATGTTGCAGAAGTATGTATAATTTGAATCCTGAAAAGGAAATCAAATGTTTTTAATCAATCAAATGTTGGATGAGCAAATATCAATTTGGGTCAAGGGGATTATTAATAGACTAAGTTGTACAATTGTACTTTGCCAATATTAGTTTTATGTTCATTTAACGTAAGTGTTAATACTTGCAAACAGGTCAAGCTTTTTTTTAAACAGAAGTTACATCTTTGACCACTGATTTAAGTTATAAATCCTTGTTTAAAATAAAGCACATGTATTATTTCTATTTACTTAGAACATGTTTTAGTTGTCCGTGCATTAATCAAAATCTGCTTAATTGATTCCGATAAAATTTTTATAGATTTACTTCATAAAAATTTAAACCTTATGTAAAGTATCACGATAGTACTAATTCTTAGCATTTTCTAATACAACTATTGCTTGATAGAGGGTCTTCCATGATCATTTAAATAATTACTTTATATGAACAACGTAGCGATGTCGCGGGTATCAGCTAGTTATAAAATAAAGAAAATGGTGTGTCAATGTATAAATGTTTTTTTTATAAGCATAATAAATAAATTAAAATTATTTAAATGAGCTTACTAAAAGTTAAAAGATTAAAATATTTTGTTAGATAAAAACATTCAGAAGGTTTTATATAGGTTAATACTTTGGAAAGTTTTTATACACTGAACACAGTAAACTAACTACAAGTTATATATATATATTTTATACTGAGGTTTTTATGTGTCTCTTATAAGTATACGAACGTACCCAAGAATTCATGCATGTGAGAGAAAGGTTAGTAAAAACGTTATTCTAACTAAAATTTATAGTCAACTGTAGAGGAGATGATAAGAAATATATGACTTACATACTAGACATTGTACATGTACTTTTAACCATGCAAATACTACTAAATGCATTTAGTGCAGGTTTCTTGCAACATTCATAATTCAACTTTCATAAAATAAAGCTAAAATAATTATGACTCCATATATCAAAATAAATCAAATTTCTCTTAAGACGCTCTATTCAAGGGAGAGAGAAATTTTTAATAAGACTTTTTCGCAAACAATAAACACAAATAAAAAATTAACATCAAGTTTGTTTAAATTTTCATAAACATCGGATGAATGGTTCAAGATATATTAAAAATGAAGTAAAAATACAATATATTTTGGTATTTTTTTATGTAATTATTTGCAAAAAGTTTGATTATAATATACGTCTCTATTTCTTAAATAAAGCCTCTTAAAAGATAATAAATTTATTTTGATGTATTGAGTTTTAATTATTTTAGATTAAAATTTTATATTAAATATGCATAAAGATTTTTCTTTCATAAAAATAAGACAAATATACATCATGATATATGCTTGCTTGGTATTTCTAGCGACATGAGAGAGAACGCAATGTTTAAAACAAAAGGAAAGCCAACATTGTAAATAGTAGGTGGTTTGGTGAAGTAAATCTAACAACGCTGTATCAGTCAGTACACATGGCTATTTACATTGTTTACATATAACTCGTAAAGGCAAAGAACTTGTAATTACTGCTTGATTACACTAAAAATTTGTGAAAAAATAAACGGTATTTCGTAAATGGCTCGGTAAGTTACATCTTATTTAGGCTTAAAAAATTCATTTATACATATTCATATATAATTTATATATATATATATATATATATATTCAGTTTTTATTGCAAAGATATTTTCAATAGCGAAAACGCGAAATATAAAAGTTCAAAATTCAATACTAAAAACCATAAATTCCTATAGTCACAATATTTCTATAGGAATTTTAATTTATTAAGTACATACCGATATAACTATTAAAAACAGCGTTCATTTATTGTTTGTTAAGATATATTGAAAATAACTTTCTCAATCAACGAATAAAGGACTTAATGTCCACCTCTGTGTTTACGTCGTTTGATGAATAGAAAAAACCATCCAATTCATGAACAAAATCATAATACTTATCGTACAGTTTGCTTGTACAAAAAATCATGCAAGCCATGGTTGCATAAATGCTTGAACGTGTTTGTCGAGCTTAAAATACATAAATTTCATATTGTCAGGAATAAAATATATTTGTTTTGTTATATCGTAATAATGATTGGAAACCTTATATGTACTATACAGTGAATATTATAATATATTTCTCATTATATTTTACAATATAGTGATATTGAATACAGTCGACATTATTGGTTCAGACCATAATTATTTTGATTATAATTTGAATGTGAATATTTATTTTCAAGATCCAAAATATATGTTCAGATATTTTAAATAAAATTATATATTAATCTTGACCAATGAATTACGTTATACGTTAATGAAGTATAATGCCATTTTGAGGTGTCCGTTTTTTTTATTGGTTCAGAAATCACAAAATTATGCCCGGAACGTATTCACTGATTGAGTTGCAAATTAGAAATGAGAATAATCGATTTCAATTGAATTCAAATCACTGAAAACCAAATTATGTGTGTATATAAAAATTCATGATAATAATTCGATAATGAGCTGAAAATATAAATTATGAAATACATTTACTTTAATAGCTATATCTCCGGAACGGCTTCACAGATTTTCTTGAAATTTGGATTCTAGGTAAAAGAATAAATTTTGACTATATCACTATTGCTAATTTGTAAGTGCTGTACTCCCAAAATGATAATTGCTAGATAAGATATTTCTAAAATGGGACCATGCTAAACAAATTTACTCTTGTTGCCACAAATTTATAAATATTTGTTCAATAGTTATGGAATTGCAATGTGCATTCGATTGAATGACCTTAGGAGACTGACAGATCAATGGACCGAAAGACAGATCAACTGACCAAAAGCCTCGAAATAAAAGTTTCTCAGAAAGTTACGTACATATAATACTTACGATCGAATCGATCTAAAAGTGTATGTATTTTTAATTACAAGGAAAATTAGGTCATGTATAGAGATTAATTAGGTCATGTATAGAAATTAAAGGCTGGTTTTACAATTAAAAAACATACAAAACTGTATCAAAAGTATGAAACTAATTAATTTTCGATTTAAAATTTTATTCTCATCTGATCGGTTTATACTACGATAAACTGGAATACAGGTAGAAGCCAGGCCTATCTATAAACTATCTCATGATTGTGTTATGAAACAATAATGCCCTTATCATCTGTATACCTCTATATTTTGTGATTTAGTCAGTGTCTATCAGGATTAATTTTAATCTACAGAGTGGTTTCAAGAAAATGATTCACGTGATTAAATAAAACTTTTACAAGAAAATCGATCAGGCTTGCTTGAAATAAGAATAATTTTCAACAACTAGCCGGCCTATGTGCAACCCGGAAGATCCACATGAGGAACTTCCTAATGAGAAGAATAAACAATCAGTTTTTTGTTTATTATTACGAATATAGGTATTTTTTTAGTGTTTTACCCTAATTATAAAACGGTTGAAAACATTTTGCTGAAAAGTCATTCAGTTTTAATTATTCGACAAATGAAAATGGTTATACTTCGATATCATAATTTGTTCTCGGGATAATCGAGATGAAAAAGAACACGTGCATACACACATACAGGAATCCCTCTAAAAATGTTGGATTTGGGTTCTATTGGCATTGAAACGTAAAGATATGTTAAAAAGCGGGATTTACAACAGTGGACTCATTACAATAATTTTTCATGGGAAAGTTATATAATAAATACTTCCTTTGTGACCAATTACCATCATTCTATGTCGGCCCTAATCATATTGTAAGTGAAAAATTGATTCGTTGGCGCAGACTTCGAATGGTGATTTATCACAAGGAAATTATTTGTGGAAGTATTTTGTTATTTCTTTAGTTTTATTGTAAAATTTGTATTTTTAACGTATTATTGTTCATTAAAAACTTTTGAAAAAAGAACTGTTACGCAACAAATTAAAATTGAAAATATTAAATCAACAAAGTTTAACTTGCCACCAAATATCCAAATAGGAACTGGATATATCAAATCATTCTGGACATTTTGTGTGTTCAGTGTCCGTTATTTGTAGTATATATTTGCTACTAGTTAAATAAATCACGATACGGTGGACCATTTTGTATATTAATTTGTATTGTATGGCTTTGATCTTTGTAATCAATGAATGCGTGTGTTTCTGATATTTGTAACAGAAAATGGATTTAATTCATTGTAAACTTCACTCTTCAGTTGTTATATAATATACATATTTATAGGGTAAATGTTGAAACATAGTCTTATATTTATACATCCTTAGCTTATTGATATGTTAGTCCATTATTAACATACTCTTTGAGATTGATTTGACCCATTTAACGGTTCATAAACATTCTGTCCTATTAAAAATCCTATTAAAGTTTAGTCGGGAATTAATAGATTTTAATTAGAAATTTGAACAAGTTTTTAATTTCTGATTTAATCTAATTCATTCGAATTAATTTTTGATTTATTTCGATTCAATTTCTATAGATATTAATAATACAGTTTTAATGAAGTCTGCATACAACGCAGATAACAGAATATATTAAATCTTAAATCTCAATTTTTATAATTTCCAAACTCAGCTCTATTAATCCTCGGAATGGCAGATAAATACAAGACGAATCATAAAGTGTTCATTATACATAATTTCGTTATTTTCGTTTATGTACAGAAATAAACCTTTTATAAATTATAGATGAAATCCAACGAATCTTAAAACAGATAAAAATTCCAATATTTGTTAAATATTTCCAAATTTTCGAATACGATAATAAGCTAATTAAAGCAGAAGTGGTGCATATCATTAACGACTATAACAATCCAATTTTCTTACATTAAAATGTGCATCTTTTTTCAAAATCATTAAGAATAAATTTGAGTGAATGGAAAACCACACTAATTATTATATTTTGTTTATTGTTACTATTATCGGATTACTAATTCTATATCATAATGAATATAGTTAAATACAGCGTGTAAGACGAATACTATAAGAATAATTTTTGGAACGAAGTTCCTTACGGCAGGCTTGGAGGGGATAGGGATTTTGCTGCGCGACCGAACTGAAAAAAATGTGATAGTAAAACCGTAAGAAAAAATGTGTGGTATAAAACCGTTAAATGAGACGTAACTATAGTAACAATGTCAAGTGAACCAACAAGTGACTTGAATGCAATTGACAGTGATAATAGTGGGAAATTATTCAGTGCAAAAGAATTAAATACGTAAGTATTAGTTTATTCTTTATTAATAAATATATTAATAAATATATATTTATAAATAGAAAATATTTTAGATTGGTTAAGTAAGGTTTTCTAGGTTATCTTTCTTCTAAATACTTTCTTGTATTTAAATAAAAATTAATCAGCAAAATTTAAGAGAAAAATCAAGAAAACCTACATAAAATTGAGCACGATTTTTTTTGCAATTTGTGTCGATTCTACATTAGCCGAAGGAACTTCGTTCCTACCTGGTATCCCACGACACCACATCATTTCTTATTTTTATAACCAATGGTGGCTGAGAAAGGAAAAGAAAGGTATTCAGCACGTTTAATGAATTTTCGGGAGGTTGTGCCTCCGTGTGAGCATTTCTAGACTCTCTAAATCAGGTATTTCTAATAACAGCCAAAAAACACAAAGAAGTCTTACCGTTTCCCCGAACTGAACGTTCTCAAAAGCTGACGTGCAGGACTGATTCATGTTAGAACGTGAATGATGTACTTAGCACACAATGACCCGGCTCAGTGGTCAAGTGAGTAATACCTTCACCCATTTGACTACTTAGACTGGAAGTGGCAGGTTCGAATCCAGACAGTTTAATCAATTATAATATAAAATAAATAAAGCGACGGTTGGTTGATTACACGGTCACCGCTTGGATAACAAAGAAGTAACCAGCTCCAACAACAACATAATAACAATATAATTGTCAGCTTGTGTTAGAAGGCATCTTTGCCCTTCAGGTGACGGAGTGTTCTAAAAAAGAGTGTACCAAGGACCAAAAGGTTTAGGTACAAGTTCCCTTCATAATATACTCCAGGACACTATGTTTCATAAGAATGTTCCTTCTTCAATATTTTGTCTAAAAAATTAATTTTCGTGAAGACTTTGTTCCTCTTCAAATAAAAACTACGACAAAATGATAATTTGAAAACAAAATATTTTGAAATTTTTAATTGCTATATTTTGGATTATATATTGTAAAGAAATTTCTATGTTTATTAACAATTTACTTGCAATATATATAATTCAAAAAAGAAATAAAAACAAATAATCAAAAAAATATTGCATATATATAATTCACGAATGTATAAAAACAAATAAAAACTTCACGGCTATGTAATAAAGTTCACTATCTAAAGCAATTGGGTTGGACCGATGAGAGTTACCTGACAATTGTAAAGATTACAGGTACCCATAGGAATCGAATGCATTTTCATTGACTTGTTTGTGACTCTCCTGATCATTGATTATTATCTAGAATAAAAATAAAAATAACAAAATGAATAAGACATGAGTTGACGATTGTGATGGTATGCGGATCTAATGTCGTTGACATCACATATACACTTGTATAATATCTGTTTTCAATTAGTAGTTATTTTATAGAAAAAATATATATATTACTCCCATAGAATACAAAAATTACATGATCCCGATGTATTTCATTTCCTAGTACCTACATTGAGAGATCGTAGTTGATTTGAGTACGGATCTTTCTGAAAAGATAAACGTTTTCTTACTGATGAGTCATAGCATGCTAATATTTCCTATTGAATACAAAAATTGCATGATCTCAATGAATATATTGCATTTTCAAGTACCTACATTCAGTGTTCGTAGTTGATTTGAGTATCCGTTTTTCTGAAAAGGTTAGAGTTTCCTTAATGCTGGGTCATAGCATGCTAATGTACTGTACCCACGATGTAGCAAAGCAGAAACAACCAAATGAATTTGGAAAACTATAATTTTTGAAAGTATAGATACATTTTTTCTTTACTTGGCATGCCAGTCTGTGCGTGGGTAAAATTCGTCAACTATATTTTAAATCTGGTATATTCAAACTCACACTGGTGGTCAAGTAAGTAAAGGCACCTATACCTTTAAATATTTGATTACTAAGATGGAGGGTCCGCACTTGAATCCAGGCATCGGCAGTGTAACCGATTATAATAAAAAAAGGCTTTATGTAATCTTCAAACACATGAATCGGTTTCCTTAGAAAAATACGAAAAATCAAAAGAATCAATTTTTTTTTTTTTTTGTTAATTACCAAAATGTAAATATACTTAAGGAAGAAATTAATATCGTGTAACACAAGAAGTTTTTTATTTGAACTACATGATTTAAAGCTTCTATAAAATTATTATTTTTATTTAGGAACAGATCTATTTATTGAATTAAAGATTGTTTGTATAAAGTATAATGCTATTTTTAATGATAAAGGACTTCACCTATTTAAAATCTCTATATGGATGTAAAACTAAAAACAATATACTTTTGAATAAATTACATAGTAGTGTTTTGTTATGATTGTATCAATACTACAATCCCATATTTCAATATCAACAAAACCAATCAAAATAGATGACTAGAGTAACAAAGCTTAATTCAAAATTTAATTTGCTTATACATAGTTTTGGAAATATGTATATATCGAATCTATGAATATTATGATTTCATATATTAAGAAAATTTCTTGTCAATTCGTTTGTTTTTTAAAACAAATAACTTTTGTTAAAACACTTTTTTAAAAATTCGCAGTTATATCTCAAATACAGTTTATTTAAACGTTAATATCATATATAAAATTACCGTGTCATAATGGGCTGCGACTATTTATTCGATCTTAAAATTATTTGTAGTAAGTTTGATTTCTTCAAACTTAAAAGATCGGATAGTTTTTGTACTGTTAATTTTGCAACATTAAGAATTTTCGTAGTTAATTGTCAACAAGTACTATAACTTTCTAACAGATGACAGGGTAGTTTCTTATTTGGTGTAGCACATCAACAAGTTTTGTTACCCAGGTGTGGTTGATATGAAAGTCAATTGTTTTTTTAAATAACCAGGGGGAAACGGAATAAAACTCTCTGTTATGGGTATTTTACATGTGAAAAACTGATGATTGAATTAATGGTAATTAAATAGAAATATAGATGTGTTTTTGTTTGGTATTTGAAGTGATTTGATTTGGGAAAACGAGAAATTTGTTTTGTTTCTTTTCCGTGAAGCGGCAAAAATACCAACTTTTTTTCTATTCCATCTAAGAAAATTTGGTTTTTTACAATCGATCTGAAATAGTTTAATAAGAAGGGAACATTTTGTGTAAATTATCAAGGCACAGGGAGCCTAATTTCATTATATAATATACATTGTAAGGCATGAATAACTTCAATCAGGAATTATTTCCCGCATTATGATATATCTTGTAAAAAAGATCTTGATGCTACTTTATAGAGTCGCACTCATCACGGCTTGTTATTTTATGCTTTAAATCATATATAATGCAGTGGTGTCGATGAACCACTCAACTAATGGGCTTTATTCCAAAGGATTTACATTTATTGTGAATAATAAAAGTTAATAACTTGTTATGTTACAAATAAAAATTTACATAAATTATTTTATTAAATGAATAATCCTTTTTAACATAACATAACATAGCACATAACATTTACTTACATAAATAAGTAAACCAACCCAACATTATATATTCAAATTATTACTTACATTGCTTAAGATTAGACAACATTCAAATATGTATGTGATATTTAACATGTTACACTTTATTTTACGGATTTAGTAATTATTACAAGAAATATTTTAATGTGTTTCTAAAGACAACATTAAATTACATACTAATTATTATGTACAGAGTATTTAAAATAGGCTATGTACTTGTCATAAACAAAAAGACATGTAAAACTATACACATACGACATCTTATAAATTAAAACATCAACATTTATTTACCAAAAACTTAGCGGTTAATTTAATATTTTAATACAAAGTTTCAAAAATTCTTACTAATTTCTAAAATACATTAACTAAATCGATATTTTATGATAATTACTCGTAAATCCATATTTTATGACAATTAAATCATTTTGAGTAGAGTATATTAAAAGGAAAATCACAAGCGCGTCCCTTATACCAAGACCTTTCGGTCCACTGTACTCTTTTTTTGAAAGCTCCATCAACTAAAGAGAAAGATTCCTTCTAGCACACGGTGATACTTATACTATTATTATGTTGTCGATCGTCATACAAGAGACGATAATGCATCAATCAACCGCGCTTTTTTTAATCGATCAAACTGCCACAACCTTAATTCAAACCCACAACCCCCAGTCTAAGTCAAATGGGTAAAGTTATTATTGCCTTTACCAAATATTTTGAGTAACTAGCTCTTTATGGTTCCATAATAATTCTTTAAAGTATTTTATTTTTATTTTTATTTTTTTTATTTTTTTTGTATATTAAAAATTTATAAATTTGACAGACGCTAAAATTAATTGAAAAATCTTTGATTTCTACAGAGATACTTTCTAGAAATAAATATCCAATAAATTATTTTCGAAAAATGCTAAGTTTGAAGATGTATAAACAACCACAAGAGAAAAAGAAAGGGATATCTTAGCTTACTGTTAACCAAGCAATATTAATATCTATTTTCTACCCACCAAGATATGTTAGTACTTATCTAAATGTAATTTTTAAATAATTTAGCACCACACTTGAAAATAAAAAGTAGTTGGCGAATATTTGAATTGAAGACGTAAGACAGAGATAATCAAATGATATTTTGATAAAAACAGCTGAGGTTTAATTGATAAAAAATTTCATCTGTAACTCACGAGTTCGACTTTTAACTTCTTTGAATTATATTTTATCATTATTTCTTACTTCCCAATGCGAACTGCTTGTAATGGTGATGATTTTGTGAATTCAGAATTTTGACATGTCTATTAAACTGTTGTCGCAAGTTTGCGTTCGCAATCAATTTTTCATCTCAATTATCTCGAGAACACATGATGTTAATTTTCATTCGATGTTTCATTACGTAAATTAATACTTAATACTTTTTTCAGCAAAATCGGGATAGCACTTTTTTTGTGAATATTAAAAAGCGGAAAAATACCCTAAACAAATTTTTATTTTTTTTATCCTCATAAGAAAGTTTATCGCATGGACCTTGCGAGTGGCAATTAGACCACTTATTTTTTAAGTTATCGTTGACCGAATTCCCTTAAACATTTTGTATACTTTAATAATAGCAAACAGAATAATATACTGTAAACGATAAGTGTATATGTTAAGTATTATTATGTTATATTATGTATGTTATAATATGTATGTACTATGCTATAATATTTATAATACATCATTCATTGTATTAGGATTGTTTTTCATTACATAATTAATATCTATTATGATTAAAATTATTGTTGATGTGTAGATAAAATGTGTACAAAATGTACAAACTATGAAAGAAACTTATAGGTTATTTTATATATATATCATCCAATATATGTATGTCAGAAATATAAATCACCATAGAACACGAATATCAATTAAATATCCATAATTATTATAATACATTATTTTGATTATCTACATTACATCCTAATTTTCAACGGATTTATGTGACCTACATGCAACCAAAAATCACATCTTACTTAATTTTAAACAAGACATAACAAATAAAAATGAAGAAATAAGTGTATTCCAATATTCCCAAATCAGTTTACACAGATTGAAAAAAACTGTACCTTCTATTAATCCCATTTTTTAAGTTATTCAAAATTTATTATTGTAAAAATTATTAGTTCTTCATTAATATGATAAAAAATCTTTCAAGGGGAAATTTTAAAAAATATCATTTTCCAAAATTTCGTCTATGCTACATATGCAAATCATTATCATAATTATTAACCTTCCAATGAAAATTTTTTGTAATGAGGTTGATTCTGTGTATCCCGAATTTTAATGTGTCTTAATGTTACAAGGTCCCTAGAACCCAAATCAAACCTTATTAGATAGTTTTGGGTGTATGTGTGTACGTGTGCACGTATGTGCGTTTGGTTTTTTGGTTTCGATAATCTTGAAAACCGATAATGATATTGACGTGGACCATTGACATTCGATGCATTATTATATAACTTAGAGCTAAAAGACATCAGAAAAATTGGTTCAGCCGATTTTGTTTTTTTATTGAAAATGAAGTAACTAAAAAGGGAAATGTCCAAAAAAACACTCATCTATATATTAATTGTAAAGCAAAAACTTTGTACTCCTGACTTACGAAATTCGGGTGGACGGAGAATTATGAATTGTGGCACACTTATATTTTTTATAGAGAAGGACAGAAGAATGCCAATATATTAAAAAAATTATGCATAAAAAATACTTTACTTACACTATGACATCCACATATCTAAGAAGTATGGCTTATATTACACGCATATATACTATTTTCTTCAAAATACTGTTTTATTTAAAGGCCGTGAGATTCGCTCTTGAGTGGTTATGGTCGAAACGGGATTGATTTTTAATTTTCCTCATTGGGCACTTGTCTCATGTTTAGTATGATTTGTATTATAAATTATCAACATTTCTTAAAAAATTGCTAGCGTAGAAGCAGAACTTTAAAAGATAGATTACCAGAAAATTATCATTAATTAAAAAAAAAAAAAAACGATATAAAATGTAAATAAACGTTTATATAACTAAGCTTTGTGTGATCCACCTGGCTCATACTTTTAATTTTTTTGCTTATCGATTGAATTTAAAAAAATGATGGGATAGATTTAAAAATAAAAGCAACAGCTCATGACAGTGATTACTAGAGATTTGAATGTTTGTAAGCAACCATATGTGAATGGTAATAATTGATGACACACCACTCATACAATCAATATACAATTTTAAATATTTGTTATTCTGTATGTTTGTAGGTTGAAAAATAATTGATTTATCAATATAACAACCATCAATCAATCATCTGTTTCACTAATTACATTCAGTTACAATAAACATACAATGTATAATAAACTAGATTGGAAACGGGAATATGATTATTATTCAAAAATATTTACTGTAAAAATTTACAAAAAACAAATTTGCAGTATATCAAACAGTGGCCCAGGACCCAACCCAAGAGGGAAAACATATATATATTTTTTTTTTATTCCTTAGACAATTATAATATCCTAAAGCAAGAATAAAAAATTTCATTTTTTATTTGTGTTTTTTAATTATTTATTACGCAGCTTACGTCACTAACTCTTAAATCTTTCGGACTTATGTTATGCATACGAGCAACAAATAAATTAAAGATAGTTTATTTAAGTAATTTTTCTATATTTTGCAAATTTATGTCAAAAGTATCAAAATTTGGGACTTTTCAAACCTTTAAAAATCTCCAAAAGTATTAACCATAAACAGTCGTTGAACATTTTTTATTCGTATTTCACCAAAGAATATAAACAAATCGTCCATGTTCGAAAATAACAGTTTCTTGTAATTGCTTTAACAATATGGCGATGGAGGACTCCTTGAAAAAATTCGCTTATATAATCTATAGGACAATTTATAAGGTATCACGTAAAAATTGAGGTTTATTAGGTATCCTAATATGTCAATTCCTAATATGTAAAATTATTTCTGTCCATGAAACTTCACAAAATAGATTATCGATCGTACATTTTCGATTTTAATGAATATTAAATTGCTAGATTAAATCCCAAGATTTAAGGCTAAAACCAAGTACATCATTTTGTTGGAGTCTTGATGTACCCGGTATACTACTTCAAGAGTATTTACATAAATTTGGTTCATGATAATCTCCACATAAAGTGTATTTCATATTATAAAAATAGCATTACTAATGCTGTATATATTATTATAATAATACCAAATGGTTCTCAATAAACATCCCATTGGAACAATTTACCGATTATGGTATATGAACTATTTACTAATGATTAACTACAAAGCTCAGGTGTGGTATTCAATTGGAATATGCACCTTGCACACAAATATCCATACAGGTTGAATATAAAATTCAAAAAAAATTAAACACTGCAACAGTTTTAAAACATAATTAATTTCTTTCATAATTTTCATACCATACAACTTTAATTTTTGAAAAATTATCTTTTAAAGATTGCATATTTAACACGTGGTTCCCGTTCCGGTTTGATTTAGAAGTGAACGTTTTATTAGGTAAAAAAGCAATTTTCTTTTTACGTTTATTTAAATTTAAAAAAAAAGAAGAAAATTTAGGAATACTTTTGATAGGTTTTCTTTTGATCTTTTTTTAGTGACCTGGCATGTAAAAGATTACGAATCCGAATTATGTATTTCTGCGCTTGGGAAATAATGGAAGGAGCTTAGTGAATTTCATCTTTTCTTAATTTTAATAATCATAATTTAAATTGAAATAGTCTCTCAACCAGTTGAGTACGAATCTTTCTTAGGTACGTCCTAAACTCTGATGTAGTTTTATATGATAATGTGTCTTTTAACAAAATTTACTAGACACTGTGACAATATAGCTATTATCGTTGAAAGAATTTTATCAGCCCAGTCCTAAAAATCATCCTTCCACTACAAAAAAAAAAAAAACAAAAAAAAAAAATAAAAAATAGTATAAAATAAATATAAATAAAAAATATAAAAACAAATAAACTGGCTCCCTTATAACAAATCTTTTAATCAAAACATAATCTGTAGTAGGAATTTCATTTGAAAAATCAATCTTTTCTTTTTACTGCTAAGTACGCCTTCTACATGCATATACCACTTGCAGTGACAGGGGTCGTTTAAATCGAACCTGGAATCCAGTTTAACTGCGTATAGTAGTCAGAATCTTTGAATAATTTAATTATATTTTGTTTTTGGGTCATTTACTCACAATACCACCTACATAACAAAAATGTGAGTTTTAATTATGTTTATTGATGCGTGAACAACAAAATCATATAAATTATTCATGACGCTCATATTAATAGTATAGAAATACAAAGGGAACAACAAATGGATATTACTTCCGATTTATGTCTACCGGTAAATATTAGGTTGATTTTCTCCTTTGAAAAAAAATTCTGCGAAATTTTTGTTTTTCGAATTAGTAAATCATTTAGACGAACACGCAAAATTGCAAATACACTGTTTCTAAACTTTTGTTGAAGGGTTCGAGATCTATTTTACAAATATCACATGTATGAATTATTCAGCTTTTGCAAGTAATCTCTTCATTTTCACTTAAATGTAAGAAGATTAACATTAATTGCTGCAGACTTTAAATTTACCCAGAATTCACGACACGTAAACAAATTCAAACACTTGCTTTTAACACGGATAATTTTCGGCAAATATAATTGAACATTTTTCTCTAGGTTAAAATAGTATTTTCTTGGCTAACGTACTGGAGAGTTTATGTCAGGTTTGTAAATGGCTAAATTGGTCACTTCCAAGAAGTTAAAAACAATACGATTATATTTACGAATGATATTCTGTACATTTATGTATCTGAACTCTCCCTATATTATGCTGTATTAGGTATTAGTATTAAGTTAAGGTGTGTATATTATTATTATTATTTACATAATTATTTATGTATTATGTATTATTTCGTATATATGCTTATAATGTATACGAAATTAGTATATAATATTGAATAGATGTGTATAAATAAAGAAATTAAATAAACACAAATACCTTTAGAAGTAAAGTGATGAAGAAGAAATGTTTAATATTTCAAAAATCAAAATTTTATGCAATCAAGGATCGACAGTAGTCTTATTTCAAAATCTCAAAAATAACAATCTGTTGCTGTAAGTAAATACTGTAATCACTGATGACCATAGAAGTTAAAAAGTGAATGACTTTAAATTAAATGAGTTAATAAATATTTTTCCTGATAGAAATTATCTTTTTAAGTCAGCTGAAGTGCAGGCGAAAATATAAATTTTGAATTAAAGATTAACAAAATTCCATTTAACATACAAAAGTAGGAAACCACTTGAACCCATCCCCCTAAAAGAAAGTTTGCACTTGATATTAATAGATCCTCTAAAATGGGCAAGCTTTTGTTTGCAACTAATTTCATTATTAATCTTATTTTTATCACTTAAAAGAAGCCTAAGTATTACTGAAAAAAATATTTACATATATTTCATTACAAACGAATAGTGACTTCTATATTCTATATTTATTTGCATTTATCCCAAGCAGAGAAATATCATAAAATGTCACATTCACAGTATCATTGCACTGTAAAAGTATTCAAAACTGGCTCAATTGTTTTAAATGTGGTTTTAATTAACATGAAATAGTCACCACAGTAGTTCATTGTTTGTAAATTAATGTTTCACGTGAACTTTTATATTCTACAATTTGATTGGTTGTTTGAAGGTCATTATATGCATTTATAAATAATAGTTCCCTATTATTTATAGTAAGAGTTGCAATACGCCACAATCAATATGTATATCATATAATATGTATTAATTAAATCATAGAATCGATAAAACAAGCCTTAATATGATCATGTAAGAAATGTGTAGGCGATCAATGCAGTGACTACTGAATCTGATTTTACTTTAAATAAAATAATTTGGAAATAAGAAGAATTAATCGATATAGTATGAATGTGAATAAATTGAAAACACTTCGTACGGAATGAATTACCGAAGAGAGTTGTTCATTATTGTGAATGTAAACAAAATCTTTTATCATTTTAATTAAATTTTAATTAAGTTTGATTTTATTTTAGTTGCGTATGAGACAGTTTGATATAACAATGATTTTATTATTCATTTTTTGCGATATACTTGATATTATATAAAATTTTCTTACTGTTAACAAGTATCAATTATTGAACGATTTTTAATCATTAGCATTCATAAAATATTCAATTACATTCATAAGCTAAAATTGTGTCAAATCAAATAGTTTATATAAAATGGTTTCAAACAAAAATTGTTGGTTTTAAATAAACGAACAGTTTTTGTATTTTATTTTATCTTTTATGATTTAAAAGCTAGTTTGGAAAATTGTGCTTTAAGCAGGTGGAGATAAAATCTAACAGTTTATGGTAAAGTTACGACAAAGAACTTCAAAAGTTCATGTTTCAAAAAAACAAACTTTTTTTGTGTTTGAACTTTTTAATTATCTATTATAGTTTAAAAGTTGGGTCACGGAATCATTGGATCCAATCGACTGATTTTGATCATTCATGACTCAACTCACTTTTTAAGTTTAAAAAACGTCACAAAAATTTCAAATCGCTATTTATTTTGTTTTTGACTTATCCTGATGACGGATAGGCGGATAGTCGGACGGAAATGGACTAATTAGGTGCTTATCTATGAACATCTATATTTGTTTGTGCGGTTAATATTAGAATGAACTTTAGGCTAAAATTAATATATTCTGACATATTATATATGTCGAATATAAAACGAAAATTAATGAAAATTAAAGGCAAAGTTTTGAATGAAAATGGATCAAACCTTGAAGCAGATGTATGTTCAGATATTTTATATTGCATTTCTTTTGTTTTGCCTGCATATGTATAACTATTCTATTAATTTGACAATCTGTTATCACATCAAGTATGAACAATTATTTATAATAATTTTTGAAATTTCGTACAGAATTTCATCTATGTACTAAAAATAGTTGATAAACGAATTAATATTAATATCGTTTATTTTTTTGGTATCCTCAATTTCAGTAGATCAATTATTAAACAAATAATAATAAACCAAAAATGAGTATCACACAGTGAGTGTATGATATTCGTATGTTTTTCTACACTCCTCTCTATTCTATATCTTTCTATATAATAAGGTTTAAAATGATTACTAAACATTATATTTGTATGTATTTAAATGAAATATTCTTCTTGTATACTCCATTATCTCATTTTCGTAAGATTTTCTCAACTTTATATTCAATTAATTATATAATTTATTAACGCATCTACTCCGGTTCTACTACATTATGAAACAGTAAACAAAAAAATAAACATTACGTGAGATATAAAATAAAACATACGATTTAGCAAATTTTCCTTTCACGTAATTCGTTATTTTGATTTTGATTGTGTATTTAGGATGTGCGGTACACACGTGTATATATAATAAAAAGTTTTTAACAAAAAAAATTAAACCGCCGAAAAAAGTTGAAAAGCAAAAATAATATACCTTAGAAATTTTTTGGCGGTTTGATTTTTTTGTTAAAAAGTTTTTTGTTAAAAATATTCTATTGTCATGAAACATACTGCGTGGGCCAAAGAGAATTTTTTAAATAATACTGTAAAAATGCTGTTCCTTGAATTTATAAATATGTATATAATAATAATTTAAGATAAAATTTTGGCGAATCTTAATTGTTTTAGAAAAAAATATATGAAAAATAAGTTATTTGTTTTGAAGTTAAAAGCAATTTTTTGTATTTGAAGTTTTCTTTAAATAGACCGATTTCGTTCATGAACTTTTACTCACTTTTTAGGCTTAGGACGAAAAAGGCCAGTTATATTGTTCTATGAAGACAACATTTTTTTTCGTTCTTACCTAATATTTACTATCATAATAAACTTAAGTCAAAAATTATTAACATATAATAGCTAAATTAATTTCCTTATTTCATGTAAAAATGATGGATTTTCCATGGCAAAGCAAACTAATTTAGAACCTTATATTCAATGTCTTTTGTCCCATAATAATACATTGTATATATATATAAATATGTATTACAATGCTATATAATATGCACATAATATATGACTGTATGTTTTACTTACTATTTATCATATGGACAAAAGATCTCATTGCAAATTAATCAAACATTTCATTTTATATTTCTATTTATATGTACTATAAAGTCCAGTTCTATTTAGATAGTTATTTATTTGGAAATAATTCTATATACAAACATTCATCGATACCATTTATTGTAGAAACATGTTCAAATTCAAATCAATAGTCAATTTCAATTGCTTTATTTTTCAGCAAATAGTTTAAAATTTAGAGCTA
Source organism: Chrysopa pallens (assembly GCA_020423425.1). Taxonomy (NCBI): domain Eukaryota; kingdom Metazoa; phylum Arthropoda; class Insecta; order Neuroptera; family Chrysopidae; genus Chrysopa; species Chrysopa pallens. The sequence continues at coordinate 18,489,505 of CM035594.1, forward strand.
TTGATGTTGTACCGATACTAAAAGTTTGCAAGGCTTCCAATAAAAATTTCTGTTTATTGAGAATGTAGAATTACCGAAAACTAGCCATAAATTACACTCTTGTTCAGAAGTTAACGAAAACGAGTCAAATGTTAATATGGAAATTTGTCGACAATATTCTGTCTGTAAGGCGTGCCGCATATTGTGGCGCGTGTGACACAGTGTGATTTTTTATAATTTATATAAATTAATGGGTCAGCACCAATTAACGACACAATGTTACGCAGCTCTATTGGCGAGACGCAGTTTTTCGCACCACGCGTCGCATGTTTCAGGTGCGTATCAACAAAAAACTAATAAACAAAATTCAAACACAAAATAAACAAACCCACGGGTCTACTGTGCGAGAGGAGAGAACTGCATGCCAATATGCGTTTCCTATCACGACGCATGTATCACGATTGCGTCGTGATTGCCGCAATATGAGCCAGGCTTCAAATCTATCCCATTGTTAAGAATTTGTATAAGTTTCTTATGGGAGATGTATCAGTTTGAAGTTAATATTAGTTAATAGTTATCAACGCTCGTTTTGTAATTAGTAAAACTTCTGACTAAGAGTGCAGTCATTGGTGATGTGCTCATGTGACTGGCGTCATGTCGCGCTGTGCCTCACGCATCGCTTTATGCGTCAGGCCTAAAATCTATCGCATTATTTAGATTTTTTAAAGTTCGTACGGCAAATTTATCGGTTTTTAGTTAAGTGTTAGCTAGTTTTGTAGTTATTAAAATTTCTGACTAGGAGTGGCAGTCATTGGTGATTTGAAATTGCTTACAGTTTTTAATTTAATTTTAAAAGTTCGGTAATAAAAAACTTGATTATTAAAATCTAAATAAATGGAATAATAAGAATTGAATATATTTGATTGTATTATCAAATGTAGAACCTAATAATACCAAAGCTATTAGAAGCTAAATGTACCAAAACTTAAAAAAAAAAAATATGCTAATTCTTACCATTATAAATAGTTGTTTCTAATCATTAAGGTAACGCAGTACTTAACTTAATATTAACTAAAATTTTGTTGTAGAAAAAGCTTTAGACTAAATTGAATATACTCTAAGATATTATACTTTTTTTTTGAATAATATGCTAGACTAATTAATATAATATTCAATTGTAGATATCCCATGACATAATTTGTATATTTACAGTAAAAAATGTATGCACTATGTTGTATACATGCAAATGCAACACATTTATTCGAGCTATGTCCATTCATATTGCTTTAGAACATAAACAAACAAATAAACACATATAGATATAAACAAATAAACATATAGAGACGTAAACAATATACATATAATGTACATGCATAAATATGTATAGACATATTGAACAAAATAAATATGAGCAAATAAGTTTATTTATTTCAACATCTATAATACTATAGAAGGAGCTTAGTTGAACCAACCCATTATCCATTTTCGAAGTCATAAACCATCATCATTGTTCTCTTTCACTTATTGATAAAGTAATGTACACTTAAATATGTTTGGCTATTTGTTTATATACAGGGTTAGTTTCGTTCTAGAAATTTAAAAAAAAACTCTTTAGATTTCATTATTATTGTAGACTTTTAGATCCTTTGTAATTATTTTGTTATTTTAAAAATATTTGGAGTTTATTGAATGCGAATTCATCCCAATCACAACAATGACGTTTGAAAAGTACGAAATTAGAAAATATTCTTATCTAAAATTAGATAAAGTGATGTTCAGAGAATAAGTCGTACCTAACTTCACTTTATTTAATTTTGGAAAACATTTTTTTGTTTTGTCGTAGAGCAAATTGCAGTAGCTTTTTTTCAAGTTTGATTTCAATGAAAATGGTGCTAAATGAATTGAACCTTATCCGTGACCAGGGCAAGCGACATATATTTTTATCTTATCATGCCTCGGCAAAATTAATATTCGAATATAAAGTGCTCTGAATTAGCTCAGATAAGTAAAATAAATTTTACAGTTGGAGTAACACGTTATTACTCATTATAGAGTATTTTAGAGTGATAAATATTGAAAACAAAATTATTTCAGTTTATTTATTTTTTAAATTCCTTAGTTAAAACGTTCTTTATATAATCATTATGGATTTTATACAAAATTAAAACAGTCGCCTAATATATTCATTGAAGTATTTTTCCTATAAATCATTATTTTTTCTATTAATTCTTCAAAATGTTAAAATTTTGTCCAATTTTAAATTTCATGTTGACGAATGATAGTTTTTATGGGTGGGATCATATGTATATTGGTTAAAAATCAAATCTATTGTAGATCAGACAGAATTAACGTTATATCACAGAGTATAGATAACTATCAACTGCTGATTTTTAATAAAATCACCAGTCTTTTATATTTGATTATTAATTTGGCCGGCGCCGGCATTATTAGTTGCCGGTCACGGAGACAGTTCCTAAATGAATATTTGATATTTTTCAAAGGCGCGTCATTTTATGATTAACGAAAGTGCGTCCACGCGTCTAAGGAAGTATTCATTTGTTTCAAGTTAAGGAAGTATTCATTTGTTACCAGTGGATTATTAACAAACATTGAAATATATTTTTAGAATACATAGAGAGTTATTCAGCAATATCCTGTATATGGAAAATTCTTGATATATTTATTTATTTATACACACGATATTCGTATGAGTATAAAATATACTTGCATATGTACATATTACATACATTATAGATTGATAATGTAAGACCTAGTTGACACAACGATCAATTTTGTGTTGTGTATTCTTTACATATTTATAAATATATTCTTTTTACATATTTTCTATTTTTCAATGGATGGATCTTATGTTATTTATTTATACAATTCTTATGACTCTTATGGATTTTCTCATATTATACGATTCACGAATTATGTTAAGTAAAAAATACGTTAGATATAAGTAAATTTGTTTTTAAAAAATGAAAAAAAAACACTTATTGTAGAATTGTTCGTCGTGTTGAGTGATAAATTATAATACAATTGATCCAAATAATATATTACTGATGGATTTTTATAAAAAATTAAAAAACCAAAAATTTAAAATATAAAACAAGAACTAAGTTATATTTTCTGGTCAAAATTTGTCTGTCACGAAATATTCTAAAACAAAAGAGCAATAGTCAACAAATTTTATATTTTAACCACATATGATCCAAGCACAAAAAATTAAGTATTTCTTTAAAAATCAACTTACCGAGTATCCTTCTTGATTTAAGTAATTTCAGGTTCCTTTCGTGTTTCTCGAAAATGCTTTCAACGATTTTCTTTTGTATATTCATAAATTTTTTTAAGCTTAACAGCTTTTTCGAAACATTGAAAAATTTTGAAAAAATAGTGATTTCGTTAAGTCGAACGGTTTTAAATTTCTAGACGAAGTGGCATTGCAATTGCGCACGCTATTTGAAAAATTTGATTGCGAATTTTATATAAAAAAAATATGTTTTTGGGAGGGATTTCATGAAAAAGGAGCTAAGTAACACACATAAATACATAATTTAACAAAAATAAATGAATAAAAACTAAATTAATATAAAATTCAATAAATAAAAAATAAAACATCAATAATTAGAAATGTTTTAAAAAAAATAATTGGTCTTCGCAACAATTTTTTCAAGTTTTTTTTTCAGGATAAAATTTTAATTATGCTTATTAAGTAAGTGAGATAATTACGATGTTACTCATCATCGAAATCTCATGTATCGTGCATTCGATTTTGATGAAATTTTGATGTATGTATACTTGTGATATAAGCACTTAATTTCAGAAAGAAAATATTTAGAAAACATTGGGAAAAAAAACATAAAATAAAGAAATCAGTCTACTGTCACAAAAAACTTGATTGCATTATGTGACTAAGATGTCCGAATTTGCACCGATTGGCTTGTACAAACTTATTTGACACATAATGTGCTATGTGAAAACCAAAGCATTACATTTGCACAAGCACATATCTATTTGTTTAAATTGCATGGGCTGTAACCCATCTACGACAACCACAAGTTCCTTAGCACAAATTTTCATTCTGCGTCTAACTAAATCAGCAACACCTTGTATGTTATGATTTCTCCATTATCTCTAACAGCAATATTTTATCAAAGTATAAAACTGATCAGATGAAAATTAAGTCGATAAATTTCAGACTTGATAACACATAGATTGGCATATAATATAAAATGAATCCAATATGTAGACGGAACGACTGACTCACCTATTGTACATTATATCTATGAAACATGAGAAAAGCTGATGTAACGTCAATATTTAATTTTCAAAATGAATGGAAAGCAAAAAAAAAAAAATTCGATTACATATTTTTTTTTCACTTTGACGAAAATATATAGAGATAGGATGGTTCGCCAAAAAGTATGGTCTATATAATTCAAAAATTCTAAATTCTCTGCTTAAAATATTTGATGTGTTTTTTATCGAATATTTTATCTAATCTTATATTAGAATGAAAAGCCGTTTATATCGTCATTATCAAATTTGCACGAAAGTAGCGCTTCCTTTTTATAACACTTATAGAAAAGAAATTTCCAGAAACCAAAAAAGCTTAGAATATGCAAACTTGCAAGTTGCAAGTTTTTTCAGCATATTTGAAATCGTTGAAATTATTTTACCTCGTTAATTGATTAGTTTTAACGAATAGTTACTCGGTATATCATCAATTTATGGTTTTATGTTTCGGAAATTTGCGTAAAATAATATTTACTGTTTTAAACCGACTTCATAAAAGGAAAACGTAATTAATTCTTCTTTTTTTTTTAAGTTTCTTATGTCAGCACTCCGTCATAAACCAATTTAGAAAATTGAATTTTTTTTATTTGAAAAGGTATACTTCCCGATTGGCTCATTTGAAAAATTTGAAAGAAAATAGCTTAAATTACTTTTTGGTGATTACAATTTTATGTTAAGTAAAGAAATTTTTGAAACAAATAAAGGCAATTTTATAAAAATGAATAATAAAACAGAAATAAATTTAAAATTAAATACTTCAATAAATAATTCTCTTGTGATCAAATACTTTTCGGTGCCGACGAATCAATTTTTGTATTAAACTGGAACCGACAGCGAAAGGAAAATTTAAATTAGTATTCGATAACAAGAGAATTGCTTTTAAAGGACATTTTAGAATTTATAGATGCCTTAAGGGGAAATTCGTTTTTGAGAATCTCGTAGAAACCTTAAATACATCCGCTAAACACAGAAATTTTTTTTCTTGCATACTTTGCGCCACTAGTTTTTGAAAACTTGTTGGTTAAAGATTGCACATTTAATTCATGATTCCTTCTCTAGTCGATTTTAAATTCAACATTTTATTAGATAACAAAAGCAATTTTCTTAAAAAAAAAATGAAATTCATGAATTGAATGTATAATAATTGGTATTCGTTTAATTATAAAAATGAAAAAAGTTTTCTATTTTTTGATTGTTTTCAATATTTTTCTGGTGACCAGAAAAATTAGAGATAACGAATCCAAGAAAAGGAAAAATGAGATTACTTTTGTTTTTGTGTGCTTGGATAAATAACGGCAGGAGCTCTGTGAATCTTATCGTTTCTAAATTCCAGTTGTCATAATTTACATAAGGATAGTCTTACAATCATTTCAGTACGAATCACCGTCCTAACTCTGTATATCGTATTATATCGTAATCTGCCTTTAAATACAATATGCTAAACTCTGAGTATGCTAGCTTTTCTAACGTTGAAAGAAGCTTTGGAATTGAAAAAAATTAATATAATTTAACGAAAATAAGTAGCTTTTGTTAACATACATTTATTCATTCAAACCATTACTTAATTAAAAATACTTTTAAATTTTTAATTTCATTTTTTATATAGCGAATATTTACATATATAATTATAAAAAGTTTTGTAAATAATTTTAATAAATTAATTTTCTTGGTAAAGTGCTGAAGTGAAATAAAAATATTGACATCTAGATTTTCTTATAATAAAATAGAATCGTTTGATAATCGAGGAACCAATCTGTAAGATAAGAATCTATTTCGGTAAGTAACATATTACACAGAACAACGATTTTATGAAGATTAAATCAAATTCTATTATAAATGTGGCAATTTTCAATATTGAATGTATGACTATGTATGTATATGCGTGTATGTTTGTACGTATGTACTTATGTATGTGTGTAAATATTTTCCTTTTGTGTTCACTTTAAAGTATAAAATTGTCTACAAATAGAAAAAAGTTCTTTACAATAAACACACCAAACAAAACGACACATTTATATCTACTATCTTGTGAATATATATAATATATATATATATATATAGAATATAAACGACATGACATATATGATGAAAATCGGAAAATATGTGCTCGAGGTTTATTTGAAAATTTTCAACTTCCATGATCAAAGTTTTATTTATCATGGAGGTATTATCTCTATTTCTTTGATTTTATATCAATTATTTGAATGGGAATGGGCACTTTAGATTAAAACTAAATATGATGGTGCCGGTTACCTCTTTTATAGACGCCGATACATCTAATGAACGGAGCTTCAAATCAATTATTATCATATACTGTATTTTTTTCATATTTTATTTTTATAAAATGGAATTTGGAATAATTACTTGTCCACAAAGCGTCTTTTTGCAAAATATCTCTAGCGTGAGAAGTAATACAGTATACAATTTTGTGTTCATTTTCGAGTATTAATTTTATAATTTTCTTATTTTATTTTATTTTTAACATTCATAAAAAAAAAGTTAGTTTTTCATATAAAAATCTATTTTTATTAAAGTTTAAGACTGTTGGTACATGACTGAAATTTAAATAAATGTAAAATAATTTTCCTAATAAGCATTAAAATATTCCATTATTTTAAATTAATTACCTAGCCTTGATATTGAAATTCAAATAATAATTAACTCTGATTTTTTGGTACCATTTAAAAGTGTATAAATTTTAGCTTCCTCTTTGAGATGAAATTTGAACGCAAAATTTCTGTGAAAAATTCAACATATTTTTTTGTGTTGATAATCAATGTTAATTTTATTTGGACTATTATAAACTTTTAAATTATGTTGATCAAAATTTTAACTGTGCGGCACTGACGGCAAAAAAAAAACATTTGCTTAAATTTCCTGGCGAATCTGGCTGATCGCCTTCCTTTAACCTCAACTGTCATGAGACATCCAGGTATTCAAATTGGACCCAATTCCTAGAGCTTTTTTCTGAAATATATATTTCGCCTACAATGTTCTTTGCCACAAAAAATAATTGTAAACATTTATAGATGTAAAGTGAAGCCATTGTCAAAAGGCTTTCATTTTGTTCTTACTTGCAATAAACAAAATAACTAACGTGTATGTTGTTTTCTTTCGATAAAGTATCGTTAGACAAACTGAAAGATACAATATTACCATATCAATAAATTTTTATACCAATATATTTTTGTTCGACATACATAAGAATAAAATTATATAAAAATATCTTTTTGTTTAAAAAATTTTTAAAAATACTTTTCCATGTTGTAAAATCTAAAACGTAAACATATATATTTATAGCTTATAAGTGATATATATTTTCAATTTTCTTTCAAAACATGAATTAATACCTTGCAATGTAAGAAATATTTTTATTAACTTGTAACTTTTACATATTGTCCTTGTATATTTCATAGAAATAAGCTATATATGTTATAGAAGATATATTTAGAAAAAGTAAACATTATCTAGATAATGTATGAATTAACGAGATGACGATACAGCTTTTGGAGAGTAAAAATTGGTGGCGAAAATTTGGAAGGAGCATGGGGTGCATATTTGGATTACTATTAGAACGTTTTTTTTTTCGAAAAATCTGTTATATGGATGTTATTTTAGCTATCCTTATACACATAATTTTATCGAAATCGGATACTAAATTTTTTTACCATTTTTTCGAATTACCAAAAATCGAGTAATGTTTTTTCCTCCAATTTTTATAAATTCATGTTTAGAAAGGTAATTTGACCTGTAAATTTCGAAAAGAACATCTATTGATTGAATGGATAGTTTTTAAGATGAATTTCGATCAGAACTTCAATATTTCGCACAAATTTCCAGCGTTATATCGAAAGCTATCAATCTTATCGTAAATTGATTGTCAATTTTGGTTGTACATATACTTTAATTACCCTAAAAACCTGCAACAACAACATAATTTTGTTTTATGGATTTTTTTAAGATTTTCCCGACAATTACATTTTTACGACAATAACCTTGCTTGATAAAAATACCCCAAATTCGTAAAACCGTGCTATCTCGATCCCAAATATTTCCAAAAAATCAAAATTCATTGTTCTTCTTTCAAAATTGATTATCAAATTTGATCGATTGAAATATATACTCTTTAAGCCGGAAATTTAAATGATGGAGAAAGGAAATGAAATAAAAAAAAATTTTTTTGATATGCAAATTTCTTTAAAAGTAATTTATTGATTTTCATCAAAATGTGAAAGAATTTATGTGAAGGTTTTATATTTTCCATATTTCAATATATTTTCGGATTGCATTCAGGCTGGGCGTCTCTTTAATTTAATGACAATTTATGTGTTTGTTATTATCGTATTCATTTTTAAGGCCATGCCCATCCGTCGTTTTTTAATATCATTGTATGAAAGATATATAATTTTTTTTTATTGTATGTAATAAAATACTAAATTTGTGTATAACATCTATCAACATGATATTATCATATAATTTTTTTGATTTATGAATAGTTTTTTCAGTTCATAATTTTTATTTAAATAAATATATCATCATAAAATCTACACATGAAAAACTCATGTTGGGGACGCTTTTCGACATATAAAGAATATGCCAGGGCATATTATTTTTGGTCTTAAGTTTGGAACGCTAGCAAATATAGATTGAACAAACAAAATTTTGGTATGGGTGTTCATAGAATCACCTAATTAGTTCCTTTCCCAATCTGTCATCAACCTAGCCTAAAAGCGATTTGAAATTTTAGGGATGTATTCAAGACCTAAAAAATAAGATCAAGTTAGGGAATGATCAATGAACATGATATGTTAAAACAACTTTTGTTTGAAATATTTTTTCATAAAATGTTCGGATTCACTGCAATTTAAACGAAAACACATATGCATTTACAAGAAATTTTATAATTATTCATGTATTTATAACTGTATAGAAATTTTCAGTATTTTATGAATTGAAATGATTTAAAATAGTTCAACATTGAGGCCCGAAGATTTTTCGAGTGTACAAATAACTATTTCTATTAATTGCTATGTTTACTTTTCTGATGAGCTAAGCTCGGCCATACTTCGTTGCGAAGAAGAATAAAAGAAGATATTTTATTAAACTTAAAGTTGGCTTACGCGGCTCTTTATTATGTGTTTTGATTGAAAATTAGTAGCAGTGCTAGTAGACAATTTTGATTAGGTATCGGAGACAGCATGAACATTTGTTTTAATAATATTTTACAGTGCTTGTCAGGTTTTGTTTTTTGACTGGCAAGAGTTGTGTGATTTTATCATTTTTTATTTATTTTTATTTATTTTTTATTTTTTGTGTGAAATCTTTTTTAGGCATGTTAGACATTTTTTGAGTTGGGAAAAAACCATTGAACTGATATCACTGTGACAACACCACTTAATATAAATACATTATTTGATTATTGAATCTTTAGTTCTATGAAATTTGTTAACGTTTTCACTTCTGTCGGAACTCACGGAGTTTATTTGCTTTTTTTTGTAAGCATGCTGAAATTAAAATACCTTCAATAGAATAGAAAATAAATAAGCAAAATGAAACTGTCAGCAGGTGGCTCATTAAAATCTGATCAAACAAATGTTTATATCATGTTGATATTTCACAACTATCCTATTAATTTTTTGTCGGTGTTCATTAAATTATAAAAGCGATACGGTTTAAATGATTTTTTTATATGTGGTTATGAAACAATTAAACAACAATAAGTTAAACAATTCTGTATACATTATTTAAATATATGTATATCAATACAAATAAAAGGGTAACCCATTAAAATTCGTATCACATATCATAAAATTATAACACATATCTAATAACAACATTGTTTAATGCGATATACAAACTGCATATGATTGTATTTCAATTCGGTCTCCTTTATAAACATAAAAGCTTTGTTTGGATTAATTAAATAATTCAGTCAAATAGAAAGTAGTTTCACTACATCAAACACCTGATCAAAAATCGTTCACACGTTTACTGATATAATTTAATAATTTTATAGTAAAGTAACACGACAATCACTAAGAGTTTATGCGATATAACATACACTTGAAAAGGCATTTATCTAGAGTTAAAATTTGGGATGAAAGAGGGCATAAATTTATTTGACGAATATTTTGTAATAACAAATTTTATTTTTTCAATAGTAATTACTTATCAAAAACACTTGATTAAGTCATTAAGTAATCATACTTCTATAAAAATGTAAGGATTTGGTTTTTTTGGGAGGAGGGTCATAAATCTCCATCATGGTTAACTGCATTCTAGAGATCTTATCCTGGTGAAAGTAATTGTGGTCGCAAAGACGTGGATTGCAAAAAAAATTAAATGTGGCACTAATTTTTGAAATAGTTTGAGATTCATCACGTGGCTCCTATTCTGGTTGTTTTTGAAGTGCTTTTAAGGAAGTACGAGCACCAAGGCAACTTTTGATAAAAGGCTTGATTTTTTTTTAATACAAAGTTTAAATATGTCTAAACAAATTCCAAAAAAAGGGATTGCCCGATCATTTAAATAAATAATTAACTTTAAAGTTGAGCAATTTAACATTGGTCTTATGGGGTAACCTTCAAACATTGATACATTTCTGTATTTTTCTCGTAAAACTGTCGGTGAATATTTTTAAAAAACTTATGGATGAAAGTAAATATATTAGTGATAAATTTAATTCAAAAATATTTACACTTGCCCGACTAATTAAAGTGTATTAATTAAAAGAAAAATAAATGCCGCCACTAGCCAATGTTAAATGTATATCTATATATTGAAAAAAATCTTATGGTTACTGCGTTCCCCTTACCGCGCTAGAGTCGATACCTATCCCCACACCGCCTGGCGCTCGTACTTCCTTAATTAAATAACAAAAGCAATTTTCTTACTAATGTCTTAAAACACTGAAAATCACTTATTCTCGTGACGTGGCAAGTAAAAGAAAACAAATCCGAAAAATGGAACAATGAAATTAGATTTGGATTTCTGAGGTTGGAAAAGTAATGGAAGAAGCTCAGTGAATCACATTCTTTTTCAATTTTAGTTATCATAATCCACATTGGATTAGTCTCTTAATCAGTAGAGCACGATTTACCCTTGAGAATGTTCTAAATTCTGCATACAGTTTTATATGACAGTATGTCTTTGAACAAAATATGCTAGATACTGATAAAAAAGCTTTCCTGAAAGATTTTTTAAAATCAGTTCAGTTGTTCCAAACATAATTCTAAAAGAAAAAAAAAATTACAATAATAAATTAAAAGGATTATCCCCTAGCCCCTAGCCTTGAATAAATCACATATTAAAAAAAATTACGTTAAAATCGGATTAGATGTTTCGAAGTTGATCGAAGTTTACTAAATTAAATCTAAATTTCCATTCTTCGCATTTAAAGATGAATATTACCAAATTAAATTTCAACAAAGAAATATCAACATCTTTGCAAAATTGTCGGAAATATTTGCAATGAACTTTTCACACATGTCAAGTTGTGTATGATTTTTTGTGTACCCCATTAACAATAAATTGAAGGAACACATTCATACATCTAAATATCTACGTGATTATGTCACCGACTCATATATTTATTTAGGTACATCTACTCTGAATATAATACTCTACTTAGATGTATTATTGTAGAGAAACATGGCATGTTATGTCGAAAGTAATGAGGTAAACTATACAAAATGTGACAGTTAGACATGTGTGTAGGATATACCTTATATTACTTTAAATAGAACATCCGACTGTCGGAATAAAATGTCGAAATTACTTTACTTTCAAATAACATCCTTCATTTCAAGTGCTCCTAGGTCTAAGCTATATCAAAATTATTATACCAAAAAAAGAACTTCAATCAACATTTAGATCACATTATAAAATAATTAAATTTTTTCATAAAATATTTTCGACATACATAACGTGTCACAATATATTAATTTTAGTCTAAAGTTTGTAACACTACATAATATTGACCGCACAAACAAAATTTTTGGTATTGACATTCAGAGAAACACCTAATTAGTTCGATTCCGGTTGTCCTTCCGTTCATCCGTCCGTCAGTCCGTCATCACGATAACTCAAAAACAAACAGAGATAAGGAGCTGAAATATTAGTGATGTATTCAAAAAATAAAAAGTGAGTTTTGCAAATTCGATCCATTGTGTCCAATAGATCCTTGACCTAACTTCTAAATTATAAAAGATTTAAATAAAAAATGTTTATTTGTTTGAAACAAACAACTTTGTTGGAAAACATTTGTTAGGTTGTCGCTATTTCAATAAACTTTCGCTGAAAGTTACTGTTCTAATACGATATGAAACCACAAAGAAAATGAATAATCTATTTAAATAGTTTTCCGTTTCAGCTTACATAAAACCTACCACATATAACCGATGTAGGAAAACTCATATGTGATGAAACTATTAATTAAATTTAATTTTGACATTAAATATGAATAGTTAAAGTGAGAGTGTACTTGAATTGAATTCCCAGAATATATCATTCAGCTTTCAGCAACATGTAACTAAGTAGTTGGTGACATTGTAAGGTGCATGATCCTATTTTGGGCAACGACTAATAAAACCTTTTAGAAAAATTATTTTTAATAAAATATGCTTAAAATATAAGACTAATTGTTCCTGGTCACTTTAAAATATGTTAAGATTTTACAAAGGTTGAAGAAAAATGTTACAAATTTTTTGTCCACTGTATATTAAATTTCGACCACTGTTCACAAAAAAATAAATTTTCCATGAGAAAATAACGAAAATCATAAATGAAATAGAGAGATGAATTTAAGGGGACAAATTGATTTTAAAAGAAAATGGTTTCATACAGTCATTTCATTATTTATATATGTTATAATCAATAGCCTAAAACGCTCATTGAGCAAAAAATCAGCTCGTAACACGTTATACTCACTGAAAAACATCTCACATCATGAAATTCGTGTTATCTTATGAAATTGGTCATGGCGCGTTATGTCAATCACAGAGAGATCTCATGGCGAAATTCATCTCGGGGCTGTCATGTTACAGAATCACAACACATTGTGGCAATGAAAAAAAGCCATGACGCTTATGAAACCTTATTAGATTACAGTGCACAGTGCTTTACGATTTGAATCTTACTAGTCTCCAAACTATTTGGCTTGATATATTGGCTGGGACCAGGCAGACAAAATGCTTAATGCCTTTTCTGCTTCAAAAAACTGAAAACTGCTGCATGAGGAATTTGCCATTATTAAAGATAATATAAAAGAAAACAAGTTAAGATAAAAACTAGCAGTGTTAATTGTTTAGTTACTCGAGATATATCATTGCTTAGACTATTTTTATTTAGCATTCAAAAAATACTATAATCCAGTCTATATAGTTATAAATACATGCTTAATAATAATATGTATTGTAATTGCCTATTGCTAAATTTGGACTAAAATTGTGACGAATTCAAATATTTTACGAAAAAATGTTTAAACCAAAAGTTATTTGATTCACAGAAATATATAAATTTTGTATTTTAATTCTTCTTTCTTTTATATTTTAATAGACGTGTCAAGGATCAATTTGACCCAATAAATAAACTACAAAAATGTAATTAAATAACTTGCATCAGAATTTTTTTTTATTGTGAAACGCTTTATGTGCTGTTTCTTCGGTCAATGATCATATTATTCTTTGAGTATAACTTACATATATATATTTAAAAAATATTCTTGGTAAAAGCAATTTCACCAATATTGTAAGGATTCAAAATAATAGAAAGTCTAGCCAAAGGTCTTCTTTATTCAATTTATACTTAATGTAATGGGTTTTTCAATGATCATCTGCTCTATATGTTTATATTTGAATTTTACAAGTTTCTTTTACATAATAAGGTAAATGCAGGATATTATTTCAATGCAAAAACTCAACATATTGAAAAGAATACTGACTGTAGAAACCAAATGAAGTTGGAAATGAAAAATAATATATTATACCCGAGTTCAAGAATTGAAGTCATATTCATCACTATCAAATCGAGGCTGTTTTGCTTGAATTTATAATTTTTTCATATAATATATATGTTTTTTATTTGGTATAGTGTCTCAAATAATAAGCTCAAAATATATTCCAAATAATATTCCAGTTATATTCAATGTTTCTAGCAAGCTTGTTATATGATTGAGTTATTATTCATGTTTTTTTTGGAAACTCTGAAAAGTGTGCTGTTTTCATTTTCAGAGCCCGTAAAATTTTTTATTAATATATAAATTTTTAAAGAAAACATCATTTTATAAAGATTTCCCCTTCTTTAAGGACGATCCCAAAAAAACCACTGTTCAAATCATTAAATATAAAGCGTTGAAGTTTATTTTTCTATACCTTATGGCACCAAATTTTGAAAAATTAGTTAACAATTTCATATTTCTCACATGGTTCCAATTCAGATAACAATAACAATTTTCTTGATTAATTGAAGGAATAACAATTTAAAAAACTACGACAAGCACAATTTACTTTTTTATAACGAAAAAAGTTTGCTGATTTTGATTTTTTTTTTCCTTTTGTCGGGACATGGGACATGGGAGTAAAATATAAGGAATCCGAAAAAGATTGCGCTGAAATTACTCTTGTATTTTCGCCCATAGAAAAATAATGAGAGGAGCTCGGTGAATCTCAAACATTTTTAACAGCAGTATTCGTTATTTATATTCGAATAGTTCGTCATTAAGTTGAGCACGACATCTCACTTCGGGAACGTTATTTAACAAGCTACACAGACCGTCTAAATATATTGGTTTGTTAGATTTTACCCGAAAAAATTCATATTTTTATTTTTTTTTTTTAAATGAATGCATATGACATTCGTTTCAGTGCGTAAAAAATATAACCTGGAGCACTTCATTTTTATACTATATTGGTGGCATTTCTGTTCATATATGTATAATATTATACTTTGTAGAATCTAGACTCCATATAAAAAAAATATTACGTTCACTATTTCAACCATTGTAAAATTCATTTATGTATTTCAATTTTTTTTAAGTTATATTTTTTCTAAAGCTTACATTTTACAGCATATTTTTATGTATTATTAAATTGAAATCTAACTTAAATAACTGAAATAAAATACAATAAAAAAAATGAAACAGTAATTGAAATAAAAGTATTCATTAATTAAAAAAAATTTTAAACTATTTAATAAACAATATTAATATAGTGTTCGAAAAACTTGTACACATTTTTAAAAAAAATATTAATTAAGAACTCGGAATAAAATTTAAAAATCTTAACACTCGCCATGACGTAATAATGTTAAAATGATTTCGATGTTTACATGATATAAATAATGCTAAAGCCCAGTTACAGTGGTCGAAATTCGACCATAATCTCTCAAAGGAGAATCATACTTTCTTTAAACAAAACAGTATATTAAACAAAAGAGTATATATGCGTATGGTAGTGTGTGTAATATAAGCCACACCTCTTAAGTATATGCGTGTCATAGTGTGTGTAATGGTTTTTTTTTTTTTTTTTAAATTATTGAATGCATTTTTTATGCTTAATTATTAAAAAGGATACAAAGTTTTTGCATCACGTGTTAATATATAGACTACAATATGTTAAAATATCTGTAAACTACTGTACTCGTACTATATATATCTATAATGTTAACATTTAGTACGGGAAGTATTTTCATATGCTTGCTCCGTAATAATCTAAATAATTTTTTTAATTTGGTATAACTTTTCATTTTTTTTATTGCCTAATTGTAATATTAAAAATTATTTTATAAAATATTTACAACTTGAAATGATAAACTTTCTTAAATAAAAACGTATGTTGCATCGAAACTTTATAATAATAAATAAAATATTGTGTTTAAATTTATAATTACTGTGTTTGAAACTATATATGAATTTATATACGTTGGGTTGTGGTTTCACAACATATTGAGCATTTACGCAATGTTTTTATACAATGAAGATTTATTTAAACCATAGGAAGATAATCCTTTTTTTTTGTACTAATAAGATAATTATATGTCTTGAAGACGCATTGATATTTTAAGGTGTATATTTTACAAATTATGATAATTAAACAGTTTAAATGTGGTTGGTTGGGTACTTAGTTTAGTATTTCGTACGTCAAATAAAACCAAATTTGTAATGATGATTTAAAACAAGTAAAGACAACCCTTAACAGAGTTAATTGTTTAGATACTCGACATATGATAGAATTTCATTGTTTGGATTATTTTTAATTAGCATTCATAAAATACTACAAATATCCAGTCTATACAGTAATATATGTATACATGTATAATAAAAATATGTATTGTTATTACGTATATGTGTTTATTATCCAAATTTGAGCTAACATTGTGGAGAACTGAAACAAGTTATGAAAAACTTTTTCAAACCAAAGTTGTATGTTTCAAAAAATATGTTTGTATTTGAATTTTGCTTCTGTCATTTATAGTTGGGTTAAGAAACCAATTTTGGAATTTCGTGAATGACCAAAATTGGTCCAATGACAGAAACTCACTCTTTATGTATAAAATACGAAAACAAAATTCCAGGTCGGTATCACTTTTTGTTTTCAGTTATCGTGATGACGGGTGGACGAACAGTCGGAAATAGACTACTTAGGTGTTTTTATGAACCTCCTATACCATTTTCTACATTTATTTAGATAACTTTGCTCCGAATCTTATTCATAGGTTATCTATATTTATTTTATAAATTCTTTATTGGAGTTGCTCTGTCAATAAAAACTAGGAGGAGAAAATTATTTTCAAATATTCAGATATATTAATAGATACATTCAAGTTAAGCCAAAGTTACAAAACATGAAAGTTATTATAATAGTTTAATTATAATAGCTCAATTTTCAATATAACTATAATATAAAATATAATGGTAGTATAATATTCATTTTCTATATAAAATTTGTATGTAATAAAAGTTTCATTGAAAGATTTTCTAATATTACATTATTAAAATAAATATGGCAATATTCAAACATTTACAAAACATATACATAAAATAAAATAATGAACAAGAAGTAATGTGAGAATATATTTTATTAAATGTATAAATATGAAAGCAAATTATATAAAATAAAGATATTTCAATCATAATAAAGTTTCTATTATCAAATATGTATATCAACAAAATATTAAATATTTATGTATATCTATATAAAATATGTGATTGTGTTATATAATTATATAAATAAATAATAACACTTATATAATGATATTATTATAATATTATAGAATTTTAATTAGTTTTGTTCAAATTTAATTTGATTTATTTAATAATTATACTAACAGAAAAAAATTAGAGGAACATTAAAACTTTTAAACGACCGTATCTCAGTGAAAAATATTTGCATTAAAATTAAATTAACAGCATTTGGAAGCTTCTGGCTTAGAGTTTATAATGTCGATGATCCAGTAAAAAAATAAAAAGAATCTAGCAAACAGCCAAATACGAAAGACTTGAAAAAGAAGTCGCTATTACGACTTATATAGAATCAGCAATCCCCCTACCGCCTTACCCACATGGATTTTTATTTTTAAATTTTAATCCAACTACAAAGTATACGTTTTCCAATAAAACAAGTAACGTTATCGGAATTCATTTTATAATCAATGACTAAAAATTACTTTAGTAATTGACATACTCTTTAAGGCTGGAATTATATTTCAAACTTATAGACTAAACTCGAAGTATTACCCTTTCCAGTAACAAAAGAATCATTCAAATATAATTACTGTGTTAGAACTACTAGAGAATCTGTTTCATTTGTCGTCGATAACAAAATACCTTTGGATTTATTATATATATTTACTACGATATTCACAAGCCATTACAACGAGGTACTTCTAGCTAGTATATTTGTTTTTAATTCAAATTTTAACATGTTCATCTATTTTAACTTAGTTTCCTTTTTCATCTAACATGACTTTTCTCATCAGACACTTTTGTTAATCTGGTTTTTATTTTATCATGTTAATAGTCTAAACAATATTAGTATTTATACCACCTTTAAGTAGGTGTTCGCTACAATATTATAAAAATGTTATTACTCATGCACGCACGGTATACGAGTAGGTAAAATAATAGTTAAAATGAGTATAATTTATGCTTGATAATGTACAGCAGTACTGTCTGTGTCTACTGTTTGTATTGTTTGTATAGGTTAACTACCCACTACTACACTAATCATATATATGTATACCACACATAATACTTATATAATTTTTCACGAGCTGTTACTATATTTTTCGAACAAAACGGTAATTATAATCACGAACGTTACTTTAAACGCATACTCGTCATTGCTCGCAACGTAAACTAACCGAACTTTGATTATAAATAATTCCAATTTAAGAAGGTCAATCGACTTTTAATGGTAATTGTATCTTTATATTCTAAATGAATATACGAAAATTCAAAGTTTTCTGATAATATGAATTCAGCAGTACAACAATCTTAAATTTAAAACCATTCTCATTCAACCCGTACAAAGGCCTGTTCACAAGAGCTTGAAGCACACAAATTCGTTTGCTGTTGGCAAATTTTATACATTTTGATTAAAATTTATTTCATTGTGTAAATATGAAAGGTAAAGAATCTGATTGTATACTATTGAACATAAGTTCATATGTATTACCATCATCACACAGTACGGTAGGTATAAATAAACCTTTCTGATTACGAACACTAGAGAATATTTAAATTTAAATAATTGATGTAAACCTAATATCCTTTCAGGCATTTAAACATATAATTTTATATAATTTACGAGTTCAGTTGCTACTAGTGAGATCCTTTTTGAATAAATATGCTGAATACTTTCTTAAGGGAGTACTTTCACGACAGTCTAGAGGCAAAAGTATTAGTTAAGTATCTACATTTTATGTATAAATATAAGACTATATGAAGACTACTTAGAACGCTAGCTTTGCTGTAAGACGTATTGTGCCTATAACTCAAACTATTTAATGTATTGTATTAAAAATTTCAACTTCTTTGTCAGTATCTAACTGCTTATAGATAGAAATTCAGAACGCATGTAGTTATCGAGATATTCTACCTTTCTTGAAGAATACAGTTGTGAAATTGATTTTCAGATTTTAATAAAAAAAAAAACTTACTGTAAATGTATTAAATTATTCTGAATGGTGTCCCAAAAATAGACGTATTTTACGATTTTAACACATTATAAATGATTTTTACTAGTCTATGTGTCGCATATATAAAAAAAATTTGTATATTAGATAATCGGTTCAAAAACTTGTTTGAATAAGACAGACCGATATTTCTAAAAATACGACAACTGCTCCGAAAGATCCATAATCTATATACAATTTTTTGAAAGTGGAGTTTATTAGTTTGTTTTATTAACAAGAAGTATTGATATCGAAAGATATAACTTGGAAGTATTACAAGAACCTGTTTTTCATTGGTTAGATTCTGAAATAAAAGTTCATATCGAAGTCTGCAACATAACTCAAAGCTATATCAAATCTGTTATTTAATATAATTTAATATAAAATGTGAGTTTGGAGACGACTGACTGTCAGTGAGATTCCTGAAGAAAATTATTTTTGATATACAAAATCATTGGGAAAAAAATTATACGATTTCCGTGAAAAAGTAACTAAATGAAGTGATTTAGTAGACACTGTCATTCATTTTCTTTCAAATTAACACCAAACCAATCTATTTTTTGGAATGATGTATAGGAGAAACTGCTAAAATTACTAGTAGATACATCGAATATACTTTTAAAGGTTTATAATAATTTCATAAAGTGGAGAGAATTTAGCGTGCTTGTGTTGTTACCCACAAGTGAAGTGCAAAGCAACACATTCATTTTTGTGGTTTGTATAACACATCTTTCATTGTAACAGATTAAGATTGATACCACACTTGTGGCTTTGATACAACTTGACTAGCATACATACATTTGTTACATGGGTTTATAAAACATATGTTATAAAATATTGAAGGAAGAGCTTTCGTATACAGGGAATTTTTACAATATCTGAAGATTGAATCTTTACTTAATCTTTTACTTATGATATCATTTTAATACTCCACTTAATCTTTTATTGAAAATCCAAATATAATATCATTTCCTATTTACAATTTTTACCTTCGTTGAGGGGGTAAAACTGTTCATATTGTTTAGGCTGCAATATTACCTATTGAGCTGAAAAACCCATTCATTAGCTCTGGTAAATTAAAAATTAATATTTTTACATAAAGAAAATTACGAATTTTTTCATTAAATTAAGAAATATATATACTATTATTAATAAAACAATGAATTCATCAATTATTTTATCCATAATAAGTTATTTTTTCCATAAACTTCTTTGCTCTATATTCAGTATTTCTTTCGAAAAGTTGTCCGCAATAAAGATGGATTGTTCATCTCTAGCATTCAAAATCGTTTCCAAGCACGTTAACTCTCCTCTCATCAGATCAAGCATATTATTGTCGTTGACTCCTGGAGAGTCAAAGATAACATGATACCCAGATTTAGCTCCTCCAGAATAAAATGCAATAACAACGAAAGTTTTCCTATTTTATTTCACATCGACTGTCAAAAACCGCACATTTCTATTAAGTATACAAATAATTTTAGCTTTAAAAAATTACTTATGTTTAATGCATGGTGGCACGCCCTCTTTTTATAAAATATATCAAAAACATATCATATATCTGAGCTAACCTATATACAACGAAACCGGCAAATACAATTGTATTTACACAATTCAAAAATTTAACAAGATGAAACTAATACAATTATAATTTTCAATAAATATAACTGTAAATAAATTAAAAATATCTAAGTGTGAAATACAACCGAATCCTAGTTTCGCAATTTATATTTAATTTCATTGAAAGCTGCAACGCCCGTTCGACGTGCGCTTAAACTATCGTCCGTTCGTTTCAACGCACGTTGAAAAAAACTATAGTGTGACAGGGCGCTAAATGATGACTACTACCCTTTTCTACCAATAATGTTTAAATAACTTTCAGTATATCTATGTTAAAAGTAGTAGGTATTCAGTATACATTGAATACAAACACGATACAAATATATAATAATATATTATTAGAATCCCCTTTCGTTCGTTTCCTTACACACCATATAACATGAAGACAAGTGTCTAACATTTCTTGTAATTGAATATGAATCCTACGCTGTAACGTTTTTCTCACATCTTCTGATTGTTGTTACCTCTGTGACATGTGACATAACTTTTGATTACATTAGACAATGTATTTATTATGTTAAGATCATAGACCATGTAAATTTGTGTTAACTAGGTTAATATTATTTTGAATACGGTAAATGATTACTCCTTTTATATTAATGTATAAGAAAAAACAGCTTATATAAATGTATAATGATTGATGTGTTAAAAAATTTGTCAAAAAATTGTAGAAGTTTTAGACATTCACCAAAAAATGTTTTGAGATTATATAAACAGAGCGATGAAAACACAATTAATAAAAAGTAATTTTATATGAATCAAAAGCTTTATTAAGGTTCCGAATTGATAATAAATTTGCTATATTTATCATCAAAATGTGAAATGAGGCTCAATACATTAAAAAAACTTCAAAATCAAATAAATATTGAATCAAAAACAAGGAAGTTATAAGCTATCAAACATTTTTTCTATCTCTTTCTTGAAAACGATATTTAATATGTTTAAATGGAGAGAAAAGTTTATTTCGTAAGTAAGCATTCCCTAACAATTTGTGGCTTCGAACAATTTTCGTCAGACTTTTCATGAAAAATTTAAAAAACGTCATATAATTGATCTAAATATCGTTACATTATATTCGATAACAGTCTACCTATATGTCACTTACTTTGAAATTTCCTTGTTTTGCTTCCCGATTTTTTCTTTAACACACAAACAAGCATAAACACAGGCACAATAAATAAGTATTCCAGCAAGTAAATAATGGTAAATAAAGTCGCTGCTGATATTTTAATGAATAGTATTATTTATTACATTCAATTATAAACAATGAGAACTGAAAGAAAAGTAAAAAGAAAATTTTGTTTGAAAGCTGAGGAGGAAACAAAATATAAGACATTTGAATTAAAGTTACAAAGAAATTAGTATGTTTGTTTACTATTACAATAAAAGTTTATGCAAAAAGTACAACAAATATTATTTAATTAGAATAATTTTACTGATTCTTTAAAAGATTTTTAAACTACAATTATAAGGTTAAATATACTTTTTGAAGTTGTAATAAAGTAATTTTCATTTATACAATTAAGAATTTATCAAAATAATTTTAAAAGATTGTTATAATACTTAATAACATTATATTTAATATTTTATTTTTTTTTTATTTAATATTTTTAGATAAATATTAATTCATCTAAAAAATAATATTTTTTTAAAAACATATTTAAATTCGTACAATGTTTATTGTTTAAATCATGTTTACGATTTTTATTTAGAAAATCAATACAAAGAGAATCTTAACTGGAGTATAATATATTAAAAATTTCGATACTTTTTAAATTTATGCCTTAAAAGTTCAAAAGAACACACATTTAAAAACAAAACAATTTATAAATAAATATAAGTTTAAAAAAACTTAAATAACGCGGTTTAAGAGCATATCGAACTAAAAAGTAGAAAGTAATTTATACGTTTTTTTACAATAACATTTTTTCAATTAATTACTTTATTTTGATTTTATGAAAAAAATTATTTTCTATTTTGTAATTCCCTTTGCTATGTAAAAACGTCTTATTTTTGGAGTTTTAATATTAATAACTGTAATAAAATTATGGAAATTTTAAAATCCATTGTCCACATTAACCAAATATGTAACATTCGGCAACCTCCTAGATGTTATTATTGTCTTTGGAACATCGTTATACGTCTTTATAATTTCAGATCATTCATAAGTCTGGACGGTGAAAACAGGATGTGTGTATTTCATACACGTTTGAAGAGAAACTTCAAGATGACGAGATAAATATAGAATTTGAGAAAAGGATAATTTTAAGGTATATAAAAGTCATAACGGTTGGGTATGCGCAGGCCTACAGATGCACACACACTTATTAACTCCTTAATAAACAGTGTATAATGCCTTCTTACGGATTATCTCGATAAATCAATCCTATAGATACTACTATTCCATTCTCTCGCCTGTAATATACAATTGATGTACGTATTGTTTTCTTTTTTACTGTCACTTTTTCGTTTTATCAAGTTTGAAATTACAAGCTTCAAAAAAAAGGAACTTAATTTCAAAGATTCCGTTACATAAATACATAGTTTAGTAATCTTTGATTATTACTTAAATTCATGAAATTTTTATAAAATATTTTCTTTAAAAAAAACCATTGCAATTTTCTTACGTTTTAAATTCGTGAATGCTTACTAATCTTACTAATTGTAATAATTATTGAGTTTTAGAAACATCATTCCTACTTAATTTATCAATCTTTCTTACCATTTAAACAAACTACTATAGTGAAATATCGTATGAACATGATGGTTATATGAAACTTTTCGTCTGGTAGTATACAATCATGTTTACGGTGTTTATATAACGTAAATTGAGCTCATGAGAATCGTAAACGAAAATAGTCAGTCATTTAGTCTCTGTTGTGGTGCAAAATGTGCAAGGTAGTAAATATACCTCACTCCTCGTTTCGGTTTTTTATTTTTATTTTTTAGTTTGGTTTGTTTAACTTTATCCATGGAGTAAGCGTGTATATAAAATATATAAAAACCGAGGTACTATCAATATTTCTCGATTTTTATTGCATTAATCCAAAGTTTTTGTTTTATGTTCTTACATTTCGTATTCAAAACAAAATAAAAAAATGAATGGTTTTCATATAAATGTTTGATTTAAAATAGTTTTTATAATATCATTCTTATAGAAGATCCCTCGACAGTAATAAAAACCATAAATTAGTAATTAATGATCCAAATTTTTAGTATGTAACGAAACATTATTATATAAAACAATACGAGAAAAAAAATAGAAAAAAATCTTAAAAGAAGTTTAAAAATTAGGATTATGTAGTGTATCTATAATTAATAATTACTCTCTTGAATTGATCTACAAGGTAACCAAATTTTTGTTTCGTTATACTATTACTAACTTCGTTAACTATCACTAAGTATACGGAAAAATGTTTCAAACAAAAGTTAGAATTGAATTTTTCTTCAATCTTTTATGATTTTAAAAGTTGAGTCATAAATCTGTTGAAACCAATGGCCCGATTTTGTTTATCAATATACATTAACTCACTTTTTAAAATACGTCATCAAAATTTCTACTTGCTATCTGTTTCCATTTTTGAGTTATCTTGTAGACGAATGCGAAAATGGGCTAATTATTATTGTATATAATTATTGTATATAATATGTCGAGTATAAAAATGGGAACTATATTAGTTTAGGCGGTTTAATAACAATAAAAGTCATAGAAATTGAAAAAAAATTAATCTGAAACAATCAAAAAAGTTTATGCATTAACTTACATTCATCTTTCCTAGAATAGCAATTCATGCCTTATACGAAAAAATTCATTTTCAATTTTTCATTTTCAAACTTAACGTAAATCTCCGATATTATGACTGAATTTTTCATTATTGACAATAAATTTCAACTAATATTTTAAAGTTGGTAAGTATACAAAATTTAAATTTAATTTTAAACACATTAATAATTAAATAACGCCATTAAATTACATGTCAATTCCAAAGGTGTGTGTGTATTTGTAAGAGTTTTTGTTTACATACTTTAATGTATATCCATTCATGTGTCGTATTTGGTTGTTTTAAAACTTTTCCATATACTTTAAACATATGAAGCTTTATAGAAAATACTGCAACATAACTTTCTCTTGGTGTGTATTATTTGAGACACTCTTTAGTACGCCAAATAGATAAGACACGCCTTTTGTTTAAAATAAAAAGCTTATATATGTTTTTACTGGCTTCTGTTTTACAAGTATTTCTGTGCGTTGACTACCTGACTTGAAAATAAATCAAAATTTACACCTTCCCTGATTACAATTTGAGAGGAGTGTTCGAAGAAAACTAAAATTTTGCTATTTCATTGTTAAAATCCCCGTCTTTAGAAAAAGTTGGTACTTTTAAAGATATATATATATATATATATATATATATATATATATATATATATATATATATATATATATATATATATATATATATATATATATATATATATATATATAACTGAATGGGAGCTCAAAAAACTGTTTTCCAATATAATTTAAGTATTTCACATAGACTGTAATAAATCGTACGTTCCTTAGGACTTTTAGTTGGAAAGTTTTCTTAAAAAGAACGTGAGAGTTCAGTTTTATAAATAAGAGCTTTCCGATTTTTTTCTAATCATTTCAAATTTGATTCAAAAATCGTATTTTTCTAGATTTTATCGAAAAAACGAGGAGAATGTAATTGATTAATTCAATTTTTGTAAAATGCTGGTATTGTTAGAGATATTCTCCAATGTTGAGGGGAATTTTTCCTACAACTTTTTGGAATAACAATTATAGTAAAATTTTAAGTGTTGGTGTGAACCTAGCATTAGAGTTTGCACTTTTCCAATATAAGTGTGATAGCTTCATGGCTATGAATACATTTTCTACTATATCACCTAAGTTATCACATGGAATTCACTTTGTATAACAAGGATCATTGTTGTTTATTACGTATAACTATGGAAATTTTTGTATCTCAGAAATAAAAACATAGAAAGACAGCTTTTCTCAAATCTAGGCTATTTACATATTTTTATTTTATTACCGATTTTAAATATTGTTGCTATATGAAAAATTTGTATCTGGTAATTAGGATGGTATTTTTCATGGTGTAAAATGAATTTTTAATTTTGGTTATTATATTTTATATTGATGGGATTAAATAACATGTTTCGTTAATGAATCTCATATATGATATTTGAGTAATAATTTTAATGATCACATGTGTGTGTATTGTTATACAAGAACAATGTATCTAATTCAAAATATATACAAAATATATAATACAAAAACTTATATATCATCCATGTATTAGACATTTTTCGAATATTCTTTCTAGTACAATTTTATTTGCAATTTAAAAAAAAAATTAGAACTTCTCAAACCACTGGATTTCTGACAATAATTCTCTAATCAAAAACCGAATAATTTGTGTTGATATTTACGCTGCCGTTTTTATCTTATGTAAAATATAAAAATATATATAAATCATGTGGGTTCAACCCATAGAAGTTTAACTTCATAGTTCGAGTACTCGGTATCGCTTATGTAAGTCTAAAGCGTCATTTTCAGGGTCCGCGCTTTTAGTACACATCTATACCCGTGTTACATTATTATACCGGGTATGTCAGCCAATAACAATTTAGGTTTCGATTGCATATATAGTTAGACCAAACAAGAGACTCAAACGTGATTATGCGTAAACAAATTAACAATAAAAAACTTATTTCTGAACTAGTATTTATTTGACATCTGCCAGAAAAATTTTAGAATATAAACAAATTTCGAATACTTCGCGAATGCATAACTCAAGAAAAACATTTCCGAATATGATATTAAATTTTTCATTACACGAAAAATTTTTTTCGAGGAAAACTCTATGGCATGCTTTGTGTTTTCATTCAACGTATAACAAATTTCATTACAAAGATTTCATTGCGGAAGAGGATCCGCAATCTCGTTCCTTCTGCTTAAACCAATTGGTCTTCTGTGCCCTTTTTTAGAACACTCATTCACCTGAAGGCAAAAATGCCTTCTAGCATAAGGTGGCAATTACATGGCTATTATGTTTTTGGTGGACCCGGCTACTTCTTTCTTATTCCAAGGATTACAGCTGAGTTTTTCGAGTTATTTGTGCGAAAATAGTGTATTTATTATAGAAATCTCTATCAAAAAGAAAACCCTATTAACAATAGAGCATACTTCATTATTTACAACGTTCTACTTGGTTTGAATTAACTTTTCTCAACAACCATACTCCTAAATTTCTGGAACAAATCATTCCATGAGTAATTCTAGATGCATGGAAAGTAAATTTTTTCATTAAAATCTGTATGGTCATTTTCGCAACCTCTTTCACAAACACTATGCTTCATGTCTTAAGTATGAAAATTTGTGGTATACGTATCACGAAAAATACATCTATCCTTCTCAAATATCAAATACAAGATATTGTCAAAGTTTCAAAACATTTAATAATTTTTAATTTTTGGTATGATTTTAATTTGGAAATGAGCCTTGAATGTGGAGGTTACAACTATCTGTGATCCCTGTTTCATACGAGCGTCTCTTTTATTCTTTCGTACAGAAAACAACAGTACAATATAAAATTTTGTATGTAAGAATATAGTTTTATAAAAATTTACAGAATATATGCAGAGTAGTTATTCATATTATATAAAACAGCAAAGGAGAATGGATAGACATACAACTCTGCCTGTTTTAGGATGTTGTTCTGCTTTTATGCCTTGTAAAACAACAAAAACAACAACTACAATGATGTAACATACAGATGTGTTGTAATACGTAATAGAGCAGAATCTGGAATAACTTGAGGGTGCGAAAAACGAGCACTGGATTCTATTAATAATTTCTATTAAACATAGTTTAAATATTATGAATCCGAATGTTGTCCGATAAATTTTTGATACAATTTTCTTACGACACTCTTTTTATAATGGGCAATGCAATTTGGTATAGTTTTAATGATTCTCAATCCTCTGTT
Source organism: Chrysopa pallens (assembly GCA_020423425.1). NCBI lineage: Eukaryota > Metazoa > Arthropoda > Insecta > Neuroptera > Chrysopidae > Chrysopa > Chrysopa pallens. The sequence goes on from CM035594.1 coordinate 18,517,593, forward strand.
TTCTTTCTTCCAAGCTGGTCAATTTTATTGATTTCCACTTGTGCGTTTTCTTTCTCCCAAACTGGTATACGCGATTTAAGATCGTAAAACGGTCAAAACACGCCATGTTCAAATGTAAGTTACTCAGCTTCTATTTCTTAATTATTGGAAAATCTCATTAAAAGTTTTCATGTAATTCTTTTCTTCACGAAGTGTTTTCATCCTCATCAAGTTTTGGATTTTTTTTCGAGCTCGAAAACGAAACATTTTTCGAAAAAAACGAATTTTAAATATTGTCTATTTTAAACAAAACGGCCATTAAAAAGTCTCAAGATCTCACAGTCCATCAGAAACACAAATTGTTCTAGCAATATTCCGATTCATATTTCAGCTGTTCTTGGCACAATTACATTGAATTCTTTGCTCGATTTTTGCTAACAAGTAACATTAGATCCTGCTCTTTAGATTCTTATTCGTAAAATAATACAATATACTCATTCATTCATTTACACAGAACAACATTACATGTAGACTCAGAGATACTCAGAATCAAGTTGTTGTACTTCATAAGGAATTGAAAATCTGTAGACTTGATGATGTTGTTTGTAAATATAAAGTATGTATTCCACATAATTTATTTAGTTTTAGAAATACCTTACCTTTTGAAAAAAACTTAAAAGGTTGCCAAATTTGATGCAGTGGGTTGTCTGTATACAAAAATTTTTTGTGGATTTTTGTACGATATTTAGTCACTTTTCTTATGTCACTTGTTTTATACTTGAAAACAGTATTCTATTTCTATAAAATGCTTTACTAATTTAGAACTTGTGTTTAATTCATCTATGGGTTTAACTAATCAACTATAATCTAACCAATTTCTTACATATGGGCCATTCTTAATTAAGAGGTCGCTTTAATCTAATTTCTTAACAGATTTATTAAAACAGCTGATTTTAACCAGTCAATGTTTAAATATTTTATCATTTTAGAAAAAGCCAGGGGCGAGGTCCCTATGAACAAAGTCTTATAGCACATGAAAAAATGGCTATATTGAATCTATATTAGAATCTCATCTCATTTACTGTATACATCCATTTACTTATGATTAATAATAATGATTCTTTTTTGCCTACACAGAACACTGGCCATTTGATAGAATCCTGGCTTGCCCCTGGCCTCTTCAAAAACAAGAAAAATATTAAAAATTAAATTATATAAAAAAAAAAAAGAGTTCAATAAAATAAGTATTTATATATCTTAAAAGTATAAGCCGTTAGTAAATAAAATTAACTATGTCTATAATCTATGCATTAATTAAGTCAAGTTGCAAAATATTATTGAAGATTTAGATCAATCTTCACGAAATAAAATTATCCAGGTATCCAGTCATCAAAATGACTGACAATATGAGGAAAAAAAGATCATTTTTCCAACGTTTATTATCACTTTAAATGTATTGCGATTAGGATATCGCAATAATCTTGACCGTAAATACAATTTTTTGAGATTATAAAAACGATCGTCAATATATGCTCTGAAAAAAAAAAAATTATAGTCTTTATAACATTGCAACCGTTGTATTAATTTATGAAATATGAAATACCGTTTCCATGGATTTAGGAATTCATAAAGTTAGTTAATAACTGTCTAAACTGGAAAGGGACTGGCTAGGGGGGATACATTTTGCATGTTTGAAGTGCGATTTTGAGAAAACTAAGTTAATAAAAGTAATTAAAATTGGTTGCCCATAACGTATATGCAATATAATTTTCTTTTAAATTTTTATAAACAAAATTGATATGTACAATGGACATTGATTTTAACTCTTAATTGTGAATGACCCATACATCTTGGTATAAACAGTCTTGAGTATATTTGTCTAGTTAAAATTCAACGTAACATTCATTGTAATCTGCTAGTTCAAACACATGCACACACCTGCATACTTCATATATTATGTGCTATATGAATGTATTGTTACTTACCTACACTTACTTTTAAGTACTATTACTCCCACACACACTTATATAAAAACATACAACAAACTCACCTTTAGTTAAAAGTAAATATAACAACGTTGTGAAAAGAGTTTTGTGTGTTTTGTTATTTATATATGGTAGGTATAGAAGAGAAAATTACGCCTTGAGTAATATACAAAACGTGTACGTAGACCTTATTACCAGGGTTGGCCAACAAGAGCAAAGCGAAATTGATTTGATTGCACCGGACATGATTAATAACCGTTCTGCCACACTATAGATTTTTTAACGCAGAAACGAACGGTAAAATCAATGTTCGTTTAAACTTTCCATTGAGTTGAATGGAGTATGCCACACTAAAGTTTATTTTCAACGTGCGTTGAAGCGAACGGACGTCTGTTTAAGCACACGTCGACCGGGCGTTGCTTGACATACTAGGATTTGATTTAATTTCACAGTTCGATATTTTTAATTTATTTACTGTTTATTATTATATATATTTATTTATTATTATAATTGTATTAGTATCATCTAAACATACCCAATTTCTAGAGCAAGTTAAAAAAATGGTTTTTTAAAATCGACGTGAAATGATTTTTAAGCTCCGCTCTTTTTATGGCAAGGACCAAATTTCGTTATTTCATTCCTCCATAATTTTTTTGTTAATTTTCTTTTGTAAAAATGAATGAACAAGATATGAAAATTTTAATACATCTTCTAGTTCCATTATTAGAATAAACTAATTTTAAATTAATCACTTTATAAAAACGAAATTTATGTTGCACGAAAAATTATTTAAAAATGAATCATGTATTTTTTGAAAATAACAAAATAAAAATCAGACAAGTTTGAATCTTGTTACAATAGATAATAAACAAAACACCAACATTCAACTAACGTCCATTCAACGTACGCGTAGATAACCACACGTTTTATACACTCTAGCCAACTCTAGTGTGGCTGCTTATATCCAACTCTCAGCTGCTTGTATTTACCACAATATAAAGCTAGAACGGACGTTAGTTTCAACACACGTAGGTAAAATTAACAGCAGTGTGGCAGAGCGTTAACATAGAAGTTATTTTTTGTGGGAACTTCGGAGTTATGTTTTCGTAAAAATTGAGTTTTTATTATCGATATTTCATTCGGCCATACAAATTTAAATTCCCTAGATAAATTTTACATATACAAAAATTCGCCACCCCTGCCTTATAATATTTCTAGTGTGTCTAGAGGTTCTAGACAACAACAATGTTCACTTACATTATGACAACAAATAATAAATGAATATTTACAATTAGTGTCATCCTTTCTCGCATGGCTTGTTGTAACTTTATTTAATAATATTAATAAGATTTATTATGAACAAAGTATTATTATCATTATTATTATTATAAATATTTAATAAATTACAATTTAAGGTTGTTAATTATTCTTTTTAGTGATATTTTAAATATTACATTATTTCATTCAATACTAGTTATTTTAAGTATTAGCACTTTAAATTGTCAACACGCTCATATATAAATGGTATAATAAGCAAATAATAGTTATTTACACGTTATAATATTAATATATTACAATTCAATAATCAAATTTAACTAGCAGAAATATTATTATATATTTTTCAAAAAACAGGATATAAACAAGTGAAGATAACAACTAACATAGTTTCTAGTTTAGATACTTGACATATGATGGAATTTCATTGTTTGAAGTATTTTTAATCAGTATTCATAATATACTGCAAATATCCAGTCTATACATTTATATATGTATAATAATATATATTAACTACCTATATATGTTTATTAGCTAAATTTGAGCTAAAATTGTGGAGAACTGAAACATTTTACGAAAAAGAACTGAAACATTTTGTTTCAAAGTTGTTTGTTTCAATAAAATTAAACATTTTTTGTATTTGAACTTTCCTTCTATCTTTAATAGTTTTAAAATTGGGTCAACGATTCATAAGTTAATAGTACGTCACTAAAATTTCACCCCGTTATCTCTTGTTGTTTTGGAATAATCGCGATGACGGGCTGATGGACTGTCAGAAATGGACTAATTAGATGTTTCTATGAACACCTATACCAAAATTATTATTTCAATATCAGGTACCGTTGTAATCTTTAGATAATATACTCTGACATATTATGTATGCGGAGTATAAGAATAAGTTTAAGTTAAAAACTTCTATAAATAATGTCCTTGTGATTAATAATAGTCTCTCAAAGTCTGTGCCAATGAATAAATATGTTAGTGATAATATGATTGGTGCTGACTTGAACATCTCAGTTATCAATTTCCTTTACGCAGACACAGCGCTCGAAACTAACCTTTTTTTGTCCCGTGAACTGTTCATCTGATTTTGATAAAAGTGTATGTAGAAAATGTTTCTTTTTATTCTCATATCCAAATTGCAACCGAATCGGTTAAACTGACAACCCAAAAGGACATTCCGTTTTATTAGCACAAAATGATTTTTATTATTGTAGAATTAATATTGAATAATCTTGCTACAATAACAAAAAAATGCCCATCATGTTTGTAGAGACAGTCGAAAAAATTTCGGGCTTAGAAAATAATAACGTCCCAATCTACAGAAATCAACCTAACAGTTGTTATTCAAACAATATATGATAGAAAAAGGGCGCTTTATGAACAAACTCATTATTATATGTCTCATTGAAAATCACGTCAAGTTTGGAATGTATTTTATTAAATCAATATGTTTTATATACTTTATTAAATTAAAATATTCCATTCAATCAAATTTAAAAGGATTTTCAACGTTTTATATTTTTTACAATAAATAAAAAGTGAAATATTTGTGCTTAATTTGATCGTTTTGTAATCATATAGGTTGATATATATAACAACAACATTGATTAATATACAAAGTTATTCTAACTCTATTTACAAATATTTGATATTCATACAATGTAGAGGTAACTTCATGTAGATAGGTAGGTGAAAGATAGTCAAAATGTCACTATGCGGTTTTGTATGATTTTTAGTTATATGTATATATAAAAGTTATAAATCCTATCAAATACCCAAACCTTGTTCAACAGAACGTTCATCATAAGTAGATGTGGATAATATGCATCCATGTAGATAGCAGTTAAATACTGATTTAAAATAATAAAAAAAAAATAAATAAATTGATGAAAATTGTTCCAATTTGCATTAACAAACAACCAGCCGATTTGCATAATTTTTTGAAGTGAAAACTTGCTTAGGTGCGTTGATCACTTTTTGGTAGGGGAAAATCTTATGACTATAGCATGCACAACTACCATGTGCTGTGCGCATTAGACATTTGTTCGATGGGTGAAATACCGGATGCCACCCACACGCTTATAGCAATATATCTGTAGCTATACAGCTGGCGTATTGTGCAAGATAAGTGCAGTGTATATCCTCCGAGTGAAATTGCTTTGCCATGATGATGTACATCCCGTAATTTATTTGATTTTTAAAAACCATATAAACATACATATAGTTATTGCTCTAAGTTTTCAATTCTATCGGTAGATCCTATTACTGCCAATTAGTTTTTTTAATGAAAGGTATTTCTACCCAGATGAAGCATCAAGTATGGGATTACATCTATATTTTGCTTTTCTTAAAGTTATATCTCAATGCTGTGATAGTTTTGTATCCCAATATTTCCAATTCTACTCAAGATAGAGGGTTTTGGCCTAAGAACACTTTGTGCCTCAAGACCTTTCATTTGAGCTACTAAACACTCAAATTGAATGAGATAGAGGAGAGCAAGGTATTCAACTAGATTTTCAACTTTTAGATTTATTAATAGATTTTTTTATATTTATTAGATTTTCTCTACTCAAACTTAGATATTGAAAGTGCGTCTTGGTCTAAGAACACTCAGTGACACATTAAAAGCACAACACTCACTCATCAACTTTTTTTAGTATGACTTGAATGATTAATATGTTAGTATCAGGTCTATTTGGAAAAAACCGCAGTTGTTTAAGATTCAAAATATTTTTATTTACCGAGTAATTGATTAAAGTAAGTTTGGATATAATATATTTTTGTACTTCTACGGCAGGCGGGCGCCAGGTACTAGCTAGTAATAGTAAAAATATTATTTGTTCCAAAATAATACATCTTATACAAAACAAGGTTTTGTACAATACAAAAGAGATCTATCAACTGTAAATATTTAATCTAAATGTAATAAAGCTGTAACAATCTCCTTACATTGTACATAGAGGCACAGTGAATAAAAACTTCACTTCAGATTTTGTAATATTTTTGCCTGTGTAGGATATGAAAGCATGAAAAAAAAAAAAGTTGTGTATAAAATTATAAATCAAAAAGTTTTTGTTTTTCCAAATACATAAATATTCGTTCATAATTGTAAATGTCATGTATTCAAACTTTGTTTTTTTCATTTTTATGTATAAGAAATATATTTTTTTAACAACAGAAAAATATAAAAATATTTACTGCCTTGAATATATAAATATTTTGTTTTAAATATAAAACGTGATTCCAATTATTAATAAATTTTTATTTTTATTAATGGACTTAAACTCACCCCATACCATTTATTAATCCACTTAAATAAAATGATGGCGGTTTTAATTGTGTGTGCATCACGTAAAAATTATTGCTTGGATTTCGATAAATAATTTTTAATCTTATTTTTTAGTTATTTGATAAAAAATTATCCTATTTTCTTTGAATTTAAAGTTATTAAACTTTCAGAAACTATAATTCCACTATTAAGTATTGGGTATGATGTTATTTTTCAAATATCATAATTCATATCATATTATTTAAAATTAACTGGATATACTTCAGCCACAAATAGCGATAGTTTATAGATTTCAATTAAATATTTTTACAGGCACCGTGCATTAAAATATTTTCATTCGTTTCTATACTTATATCAAACAAATGATATATAAGTCTGTGAATGGAGTATGATTAAACATATCAAATTATTCCCAATTCCTTAACAAATTAAAATGAATAATTATTTAAGTTTGTTAGTTATTGTTAATGGATTTTGCACAAATGCATAAGCTTTTGAATACCCCTATAGACAATCTATATGATTTATAAAGAATAAAAATTTAACTTTTAACTGGACTGCCCATGAATCTGTGTTATTAATTTTTCATATTTAAAAATTGTCTAAGTCTCTGGGTTTATTATAGTTTACTATCATATAATAATAAAAGCGTATGAGCGATAAAAATGAATATTAATGCACAGTAAATATTTGTCATTTAACCATAGATAAAATAATTTATTAGAGGAGTAATATTTTGTCTCTGGATTCGAGGCGATCGTACGCCTCTGTAAAAAAATACGTTAATTTTGACAATTTTTTATTTGTCACACAATTTATACAGATACGAATAAAATACTTTTGAAAAATTGTATTTATAATCCGGTAAAAGTATACAGAAAAAAAAACAATGTGGTTTGCTTATAATAAAATATGTAGAATGCTGAAAACTGAAATAGATCTAAAGAATTCTATTAAAAATAAAATGTTAAAAGTGACCATCGATCCCACCCTTTCAACAAAAATTGTTCATGATTAAAGGTAAAAACTAGCAATTTATTACATTTTTCTCGTAAACTGTATGTTTTCTCAAATATCTTTTAATTCCAAAATTTCAAATGAAGAATGAAAAATTCTCTAAAGAGAAAATATTTTTGAAACGCTAAAGCTACCATACACAAAACAATACAATAACATTTACCGTTTTCGACCAAAAAGTTAGAAACCCATACATTTGATCTTTGACCAAAACTCATTTTTGTATCAGAGATGGGAATCGATACGATATTTTGACATTTTATTTGTAATATTGTTTTTAAGCCCTGTACTAATTCTTAGCTTTATACGAATTATTACACATTGAAATGTCTATTTTAACTGGGCTATTATTTTAGAAAAATATATAAATCAACGCAACATAATTAATCATATTTATTTGATTATGTAAGCTATTCACGTACATGTCTGCTACTCATAACAAACTTTTTATACAATAAATACTTTTTTGTTGTTGTTATTTGTTACATAATTATACGGAGAAATGTCTTTCTAGAAAATTATTAGTTGTATGGCGAAGGAGATTAATTTAGATCAGTTTTTGTATGAGTCGAATATAAATTATTGTGCTTATACTTTTAGTTCGTTTTAAAAACGTGATGATAAAAATATTTAAAAAAATTTATTTATAATGATTTTAGTTAAGTACCACAAAATCAAGTGTTTAGCGCATGAATTTGAGTCAATTCAGTTAATAGTATAGCAATAGAATACCAACTAGCCAATTAGGTTTGATGATTTTTCCGCGAATAATTGCTCGTTTGTATGATATGCAACAATTAATTCTTCTTTGAAATTAAGAACAAAACTTTATAAGATATAAAATTCGGTCAAACTTTTTTTTTGAAGCTTCTATAAATATTTGAGGGTAAACTGCCTAAGGAGTAAAGCACGGCCCAAATAATATTTTTTATTGAGTGTCTCAAATAAATTAGAAAAAAAAACCATGAATAGAGCTTTAAAGTAAAAAACAATTTTTACAAATGTTGTTTGGGCATGATTTTGAAAATATTCTAAAAAATAAAACTATAATTTAATTTATTTTTTTGCGTTTGGTTCAGCATTACTTTATAGTGGTCCCATAAAAACTTTACGCAAAAACAAAAAATTTTACTCGAAAAAAAAAACTGAATTAAAAATTCATTTCAAAAAAGTGAATTAAAAATGATTTTAAATTAAAAATAATCTAATAGATTTTATTCTGATCTAATAAATTTTGAAGTCACCGCCATTCATGCTGATTTTTAAATTGATGCCGATGGGCCACCTGGGAATTTTTTTATTGGGTTTCGAAAAATATTTATTACTGGATGATTAATTGGATTGTTACTAGAAATTTCGATTTAATTATTGATGTATTCACGCATAATTTTAAAATAAGAAAATATTTTTTTTCCTGTAAGGGAATTAAGCGCAGAGAAATTTAGCCAAGAGAAATGTGTAATAATTTTTTTTTTGTAATTTATTTTTAATTTATTTTTAAATTTCAACTTTGAGCGTCAGTATTTTACACCCGTTTATGTTTTATTCGATTAATATTTTATTTGATTGAATTCAATAAGGTTTCTTTTTTATAATCTTTCATGCAAATTTATCATTTGTCAATGTCAAATTATTTTTATTGAAATTCTTTGTCATACACAAACAATGTTTAACATTTCCTGTTTATTCATATTTGCTTTTTATTGAATTGTATTCCAAGTTTTCTGTCAAATCAAAGTTTTTCTAAAGAGTTATAAGCATGCTAAAAGTTTTTCGTTTAATATAGGACAAAAAATATTCTTCTTAAATACTACAATCAAAATATTTATGTTAGGCATATATTATAATAATCTTAGGTATTATATAATACGTACAGCAAGAAAAAATAAAATATTGTATCCAAGAGCCGGAAAACAGAAAAATCAGGCTTCATTAAAAAGTAAGTTTATCAAATACCGTCACTAAATGAGGATTGTATTTTTTCAATGGGTTTCATATTGTAACCAAATGAAGATAACAATTGACAGAGTTTATTGTTTAGATACTCGACATATTGAATATAATTGTTTGGACTATTTTTAATTAGCATTTATAAAATAATATAAATATCCAGTCTAAATAACATAGTTACATAAATGTGTATACATGTATAAATAATAATATGTATTCTTATTACCAATATGTGATAATTATGTAAATTTGAACTTAAATTGTGGTAAATCCTAAGATTTTACGAAAAAATTAAAAAAGTTGTTTATTTCAACAAAATAAACATTTTCTGTAACATAATTTTTCTTCTAACTTTTATAGTTTAAAAGTTGTGTCAAGGATCACTTTTTATGTTTAGAATACGTCACAAAAATTTAAGCTTGTTATCTGTTTTGTTTTGATCCTGTTGACGGACGGGCAACCGGAAATGGATTAATTAGGTGTTTTTATGAACACTTATCACAAAAATTAGGAATTTTTAGGCCGTTTTACCTTGAATCTAAAATCATCTTTCCTTATATTCATCATTGTATGCGCCTTGTCTGTTTAACGTTTTTAACTTTTTACTGTACGTTACGCATTATATGTTTTAGAAATTTCACATAAAAAATGATAGTTTTAACGTAGTTGAAACTATGATTTAAATATGTCAGTATATTATCAACGGAATATGGGAGAAATGTCAAGAAATTTACTAATGCCTTCCAGTCTAAAAGGTCTAAACATACATCTTATTAATATAATATATATAGATACACATCATTATAATAAATAGTAAATTCAAAAAGATAACATTATAATATATATATATGATAAGAAATTGATTAACAAATTTAATATGAATGGGTTTGAAGAAAGATGTAAAGAAAGACAAACTTGAATATATTAATAAATACAAAAGACAACAACATCTTTGTAATACAAATAACTTTGTGCTGATGTTACAACAATTTAGTTAACTTAAATGCTTAATTATAATATAATAATTTATCTAACATACATCTATACAGATTCACGTTTCATACATACATATGTATGTATACGGAGCCATAATTAAATTGTTCTAGAGAAATTATCAGCATGAAGGTAAAGCCTTTGTATGTATGTATGGACCTCCAGCAAGCTGGCAGAGCAAAGTATACATAATGGAATTTATTAATGCTCAAAATTAAGGTGATAATTAGGTGCTAAAATGAAGAAAATTGAGTGATTATGATTCATTGCTGCCGTGATATCACGTTAACAGAGCAATGTACGTACCAGAGTTCCGAACTGATTTAGTTTTTAATGGTGTGAATTCAATAAATCAATTTAAAATATTTACCAAAAAAATTACTGAAGTGGTTCATGTAATTGAAAAAGTTATACAGCTAGCAGTGCCATTTTGAAAACAGAAAAAATTATTCAAAAATGAAATTAAATACATTCAATATTAGGTGCTGTATTAGGTGCTCAAATTTTTAATTACAAAATTGCACTACTGCCACGATGTCAATTGCTCTGCCAGAATTTTAAAATAAAAACATAAATAAATAAACAAAACTACCAAACTAATCCGTGTAACATGAACCACTGCTTAAAAAATTTAATTGATTTCTTTGAATAACATAAAAGTAGCTTAAAAGCACTAATTTTAGTTTATTATATTATTATAGTTTTAAATTCATATGGAATTTAATATGTCAAGGTGATATCACGGCAGCGACCTTGATATCGCGGCATCAAGCTGTGGCATGCTAGCTTGATACTTTTTTCACCAGTAATTTATGAAGCTACAATGAAGCACAGTGTTTTGGTACTTGCGTGATATCATTGTAGCACTGCATCTGAATGACACGACTTTTTTAATTAAAATTTGAGCACCTAATTAAATTTTGAATATATTTAAATTCCCTTTTGAATACTTGGCTTTGATAGCTTGACAGAGGTTAAGTATTGTACGTATTGTATGCTGCTCCTTCACAAATTCATGTATGTAGCGTGCAGAACGTAATGTCATCAATTGTAAAATGTATAAGTAATCACTTAACATGAGAACAATATAATACATAATAATAAATATAATAATTATACAATTATAATATGATTTTAGTATACACCTGCTGTTACTAGTAGCTTCCTATGAAGGGCATACAAACTAGGAGATAGGTAAAGTAGGAGATTACCTTTACAACATACGAACTGTTTCTTATGACTTGCTCACCTATTAAATGGTAGTACTTAACCAGTAAATTTAAATAATAACAATATATTTATAACAATCAAAAAGAACTAATAGATATTATAGTCAAAATTTTAAAGCGTGAATATATTACAGACTACTATTCGATACAAAGTCAAATTTCTATGAAATAGTTTTTAAACCCTTTAAAAATTGATCTGAGCTTCCCATACACTATCTAATAAATATTAAAAAATAATCCATTTAATATATATAAGACCTTTCCAATGTTGGCGTCATTAAAACTTGACCGTAAAACCATAATCAAGAAAACTTTAATATAGAATAGTTTATATTATACCTAACATAAAATTTAGTCTAAATTTTGTGATGCTAAAAAATATGAAAAACACAGCTCAGCATATACCAATATGACTTCTGGAAGAATTCCTAAAGAATTCTTATTTATGATAAGGATATCTGAATTATCTTTAAAAAAAAACCTTTTAAGAAATCATTAAGACGTCGAATGCGCGACTTTTTGAACACCTTAAGACTTCATAAATAAGAATGCTTTAAGAATTATTTTTTCTGAATGATAAAATAATGTCTTTTGATATACTACGAAAACAAATAGAATGATTTTTTAAATAAATTGAAAAAATTATGTACGATAGACTTGAAGAATCTCACTTGCGATTTTTAAATCCACAATGGTTATACTATTAGATATTATATTTCCAAGAATTGGTAAATATAAATGGATTAGTTTTATTACATCTTCAAGCAAGTTGTTTGAGGAAGTTGTAGTAAAACTAATCCATTGGCTTAATTTCGATTTTTGTTGCTTTATGATTATCCTTCAAATTTAGTTTTATAATAATATTTAAATGATTGATTTTTAAATGAACACTGTTTTTATCTTTACTTGTTCAAATTCTTGTTCAGTTTATTGACGTTAAAATATGTATTAAAAAGAAAAACACAATTAATTTTGTTTAATCATGTTAATGTATAATAATAAGAAGCCATTAATTTTCCATTAAATTTTATACCGCATAAGTCAATATTAATTATTTTTTAAATAATATGTTTATTCAAATTATGCGAATTAATGTAAATATATACAAGGAATTTTTACATCATTGAAGAAGAAAAAAAGAGGCGCCTGTAAAACGTACAAAAGAATCGTCTAGTGATCACCAAGAATATAGAGTTTTAGATTGGTAACTGGCAATGTCAATCAATGAATCAATCAAATGATCCTCCAACCCAAGAGGGTTCGTTGCCATACTCTAATTTTTGACCCATTTTGTCCTGTTATGAGAAACATTTCTTGAGCTCCATGCATGCACCCACATTGTAGTCACTGACCCTCCCCCCTGTAAATTATAAATCACAAACTGCCGGTGTCGGGACTTAACTATATGAATTTTATCAGAGAGAACTATATTTCGAATAAATTTCGATTTTGGGTCCCAATTAGTCATCATCAGTTTAAATTAGCTAGTCGTAATTATATAGTTTGCAAAGTGTCACCAAATTAGCAACGAGTAAAATCTCATTAGAAAATCATTACGATAAGCTAAGTCAAACCCACGATGACTATTTTTTAGTCTAAATACGTGTTTATAAAATACAAAACAAAAATTTTAGATTTAGGACATTGGGTAAAAATCAGAATTTATTCTTTATCCTCCAAGTCAAAGTGAACAAATGCATGTATGTGTTAAATATGTCCTATCTATCTCGGCTACTCTGCTGGTAGTAAAATTTAATTGAAAAAAATTCATTTATAAAAATTATTTTACTATTTTTTTAATGTTTGAAGTTTGTTCAAATTTTTTTCTTAACATTTTTAATTAATTTTATGAATATTTTGTTTATAATTTGTTTATCATTACATAACTTCCAATCTCATGTGAAAATACCTGTCTATACACGTATTGATATTTTCTACAATGGTAAATATTGTCTGTCATAACTTCCGTTTTCCTGAGAACGGAAAGCATATATATGATATGTAAGTAAATATAATTACTGATATTAATTGTACGTACACACACACATATATATATATATATATATATATATATATATATATATATATATATATATATATATATATATATATATATATATATATATTGAAAACAAACAATATTGAATATTATATAAACTTTGAATATTAATAAATTTTATCAATAACCATCAGTATCATTATAGATGTTGTAAATATGATAATTTTGACCCTAGTTCTTATTTTATCGGTTTTCTCTTGCATTATATTTACCGCAAAACTACTCATATACATATAGATATACTTTATTGGTGTACGTTGCCACTGTAAGTGATATTAAAATACTAGGATGCACTTTTAGAATGTTTTTAAATTCACATTACGCGTACAATTTTATTGAAATTAATTTAAAAATAAAAAATTTTTTTACATTAGCCTCAAAATTTGATAAAATACTTTTTTATTTGCTGTTACTAAAAAAATTAGTTTGTAAAAAAGAAAACTTTTAATTTAATAACAGGTAGGACTCAATCGTTAATTAGAAGCCGAAAAAAAATTAATGGGTCTCTTCTCCTGCTACTCAAGTAAATGTCGGTATTTAACTTTTAAAACAGTCTTGTTTCGGACTGCATTACGTTTAAATTTTTTTTTACAGTCGATTTTTTAATTTTTTAAATTATTTATTTTATTTGGGACTTTTTAGTGCCCTGTAAACTCTTATGAACACTTTAAACTCTAATTTATAAACTTGTATGTATATATATATATATATATATATATATATATATATATATATATATATATATATATATATATATATATATATATATATATATATATATATATATATATATATATATATATATATTGTTTTTAATTTCCCTTATTATCCCACTAGATAGTTTTGTTAATTTTGTTTGTTATTAACGTATAACTGTTTCGCCTCAAAAATACGACACTTTTCAATATTAAAAGACACTCGAGTTTTTAAAAAGAATATAAAGATATCTCAGAACCCATCCAGTTATTTAAAAGATAAGCTGTAATAAAGAAATTTACAAACATATACGCGCGATATACCTTCTTTGACAGTCAGTAAAACGAGAACTATTTTTGTGTTTTTAGCTATTCCGAGGTAACACAAATGTAATTATGGAACATTTGTTGGAATTTTTAAATGTTTTTAAATAAATTCAGAAATAATTATTAAAATATACCTATTTGTACGAAAGATTTTAGAGGTTAGAAATACTGGATTTTGTGATTTTATTAAATATGGTGGGAGCGCCAATAAAAACATTTTATATGTAAAGAATTTCTATAATAAACACTTTATTTGCGCTTCCACCATTTTGTATCACATTTAAAGTTTGGCAGGAGGAATATTCATAGAATAAAGGACATATATATATAATTGGTTCTCTAATTACTTACAAATAGAATGGAATTCCACAAACTAAAGCACTCAACAATAAATCATTTTACAAACTTATTTATAATTTATGATCATTAACTATAACTTTATTTATTTTGATTATTTGGCTGTATTTTAATTATAAATAAATGTTAATTTTAACAAAATTAAAAATAATAGAAATAGTATCAGTAGTGAATAATATTTTTAGAATGTATGATTTTTTTCCATTTTATTTTTTTCTTTATACTTTTAGTACATTTATTATTATTTACTTTGTTGTTTCCGTTATATTTATAATAATTATCATTATTTATACTTTCTTTTTTTTTTTTGTATACAGGAAAAACATTATTTGATAAATTTTTATTTTTATGATGATGATATTATCATATTCCTTTCATATTGCAAACAGATATGGAAAAGAGAGAGAAAGCATATATTTCCTTAATGATTCTACCAATTTAATAAGAGTAAATTTTAGAAATTTAATAAACTTTCGTCGTTTGATCGCAAACCTTTAAAAATAAGATACTAATGTTACTTAATGTATATTAAAATATGAAAATTTTTTTCTCAACTTTTATTATGCAAACAAAATGAATGTAAAATATATTTTTTATTAGTTTTTTTAAAATTAATAGTTTGATATTAATATGCAATCCAAAACCTCACAACCTATAGTTTTTGAAATAGAGGCTTTTATTTGAGTATTAATTAAAGAAATGATATAGGGGCGACACATGAGGCTCACTGGAGGAACTTCCAGGTTAGGAGGATAAAAATTCAATAATTTGTTTATTATTACGAATATGGGTGTGTTTTTTAAAGTTTTTTTTAAAGAAAAATCACAACAGCTCAAAGTGCTTATTTGAATCAAGTAATTAATCGATAAATTTGAAATCAATTATTCCGAAAAATCTTTTGAATAATTTTTGAAAATAATCAAGAGCGTTCAAATTGATTCAATCGAATATTTATTCGTTTCGGTGCAATCAGCGATTTAGTGACGAAAAACAAAATTATATAATGAACAAAAGAAAATCTTTTTTGAGTATTTTCAAAACCTCATACTTTGCCTGAACACTCCTGTGTACAGACTTAAGATTTTTACTAGACTTCGACGTCCATATCTAATGATATCAAACAGATTTTGTAAAACCGGTTTTACAAATGAAAACATTTGTCGAAATATAAGTAATAGTGCTTATACCAGCCCTCATAATTGAATAAACAAACTGTGTAATCGTTTTGTGGTAAACGAATTTGTTTGTTAATAATATTAATTAAAATTTTGATGGTTTCAAATGTTTTTACCTCATATGATTAAAATGTAACAGATGTGAACAATTAAATTTTACGCATAACATTGGTCAATAGTTTATATTAATTTTACTTTTTGACTATATCGACGTTTTTTTTCGTATTTTGCATGAAAATCGTTCAAAAACATACCTTTTTTCTTTTAAATATGTGTAAACTTTCGAAAAAAATATTTTTTCTTTTCATTTTTTTTGGGAAAACAATCGTAGAGCAAAGAATATCCTCAAATTCGTTTGTTATAAGCGTTGTTATTAAGATTTGAATGTGAAAGAATTTTTTTCATACAACGCCAATTTTTTACAATATTTTCCTGTTCTAAATTAAATAATAAACTAAGAACACAATGATTGTGTTACTATAAGTCCGACTTAGAATAATAAATAGAAAACTAAAATTGATTAGGATTAATTAATTAATAATTAACTGTGAATTACAAATGAGTTGGTTTATTGCATTTTTTTCAAAATTATATTCTTGATAATAACAAAATAGAAAATCGAGCATAATGGCATCGCTATTTCTTAAAATAATTACTATGTCTTACAGATTAGAGTTTCATAACTATCTTTATTTTTGAGTTATTGAGATGATATACAAGTTAAAATGGACTAATTGATTATACGAATATCTCTACTAATAGGTATATTCATTAGTTTTGTATGTTCTTTTCAATATTTTATGGTTAAGACAAAATATAATATAGCCTTATATATTTAATATATGCGTAGGATATACAAATGTTAATTAGGCATGCAGAAGTCTATATACGACATGATAATTTAATATTATATACTATTACAATAGCGGAAGCAATACAGGAAAAAATTCAAATATTATTCGTTGTATGATTCTAATGATGAAAAACGTGGTATACGCCGTTGTACGGCTGGGAGTTTTTTAATTGATGACTATTTTTTCAACACTTTTCCATCTAGATTATCTCTGGTTAAAGAATATATTTTTAATATTTACATATTTGATAGATTTTTTTACTTCTTCATTTTGACATATCTCCATGTTTAAAAAATTGCGACAAACCAGAAGACTCACGGCTTATTCTCACCGAATATTAATGTTTTTTACTATTACATAGAAGAAAACAACTTTTACTTCAAAATTAATTTCACTTACAAAAAAATACATGTGATAATTGTAATTAAAATTGGGGTATTTGGTCACCGAAAATTTTTGTCGAGTACGTTTTAATTCGAAATATTTTATTTTTGGAACATTTACTCGAGTATAACCCAAAAAGTTTTCGTTGTATATGTTTTTTTCCCTTGTTGCCTACACTATATGCGATTGTGTGACAATAATCAACTTGGGTTATATTGGATAGGACAATTATAGCATAATTGTATTCTATCTTAGTCCAGTGTGTACACAGTTTCCCTCACAATTCTACCAAACAGCACCGATTAGAATAAAAATTTGACTAGAACAAGCTTCTTCAAAGTGGTAACTGTGCCGTGGCGTGTTTTGAATCTTGGATGGACGAGACTATTGGGAATAAGTATGGGAATGTATTTATGTGTATAGGAATGTATGAAAAATAACAATGTTTTCAGACGGTGTTTCACGAATAACTACAGAAATAAGCATTTTATGAAAAAAGTAAAAAAACTCGAAATTCAAAAAAAAAGTTTTCTCAAATCGGTGAAAATATGGCCAACTTATCCAAAAAATTTATTTTTTGAACATTGTGACGTCACAAAAATCAAAATAATTATTTTGCTCTATAACGCTCAATTTTTATCCAATTTTGACAAAAAAACTACGTAATGCTACTATCGTTCCGTCAAAGTTTCAAGATAGCGCTGAATTTTCATCCAATTTTGAAAAACAAAGTACGTAATATTACTTAGTTTTGGTCGAAGTTTTGAAAAATTTCATGCAATTAAATATATCTGTAATGAATTTCAAGATGTCTGATAGCAAACTAATTATTGTATTCATAAATCGGTTTGAAGTTTATCTTAAAGAATGACTCTGAAAACATCATAACTTACAACCGGTAAGCCAGTCTTCACGAAGACAGGCTTAAGTACGAACTTAAGGCCGAACTATGAATACGGCCATAAGAATATAAAAAATAAAAAGTATGACACAAAATGAGCCATACTTATATTTAATAACAATAATCCCATACTTATATTTAATTTAAAAAAATTTCATCCCCGAGAAAGCGTAAAGTTCACCTCCAGGGACTTTTCGACTTATTCATAAATAAGTCCATTCAAGAATAAGACAAAATTTTTACCGATTTGTGTGAAATTTTTTATGGAACCACACTCATTTTGTGTCATACTTAATCTATCCATTCCCATACTTATATTTAATTAAAAAAAATGCATCCCCGAGAAGGCATAAAGTTCACCTCCAGCGTTAAAGCAAACCTCAGCACATTCACAACTTTGGATTTGATAGTGAATAGACCCTACAGCCATATTTTGGTACTAAATGGTGCTTTTTGAAATAATTCCCAGGTCAGACTGTTTCTTCCATGCACAGACTGGACTATACTATAAAAACACAAAATTAATTTTGAAACCATAGTCATACAAAGGAAATGATTTGTAAATAATTACCAAAAGTGGAACAAAAAACAAATGTTTATAGCTCACAGTAGACAGCAGAAAAAACAATTGAAGATAATATCAAATGTTAATTTTAATATAAGGTCCTTAAATTATAACGAGAATTATTAGGGTTTTTGACCATATAAAAATAATATTATAATTCTATTTCCGGTCGTTTATTTTATTTGGAGTGTTTTTAATAACATAGAGTGTCGAGTATGTCCCATATAGGATGGTTTGCTTATAATAATGCTAACTGTTCCAAGTAAGTCATTTAAGAAATTATGGACAGTGTTAGAAAAAGTTCACATATTCCTTACGTTACTTAATATTCTATACTAAAAATTGAAAAGTTTCAAACAGAAGTTTTATGTTTATATTTAAAGTGAATGATGATCATCAAATAGGCTCTACTTAGCAGTATTGCTATTGCAACACAGGCAAACAAACTCAGCGTTGTACAAAACTTGTTGATGTGGTACGTTTTGGGGCCCGTTTTTCTAATATCACATGGGAAATTGACACTATAAATTGTTATTTTCACTTATTTTAATTAATTATTTAGTAATGTGACATCTCAATTTTATTACAAGAATTCTTAAAAATATTAAATTATAATTTTATCGCATTTTTAAAAGAATTTACAAGTGTGTATGTAGTAATAATATAGTCTGGGTGCCCTTAAGCAAATCATATCATTTATTAGTATTCATCAAACAATTTGTATATGGCTTAATTATGCTTAGTGTAATCAGATTTTCCTTCACATAAATTTCGATGTCTGTCAATTGAAAGCTTATGGGTGCAACCAAAATTGATAGAAAATAACCCTTTTGTTTCTTTTTTGTATCCCGTGCAACTTTTGATAGCGCCCACAAACTTCGAAATAACGAATGATTCTTTTTGGTTATTTTATTTGGAACATCATTCAATAACAAATTAAAAAACTATTTTGTTTAGATGTGTCCAAACCGTTAGTCGGTTATCTAACTATCAGAAAAAAGTAAGAATTGAAAATATCTGCACACATTTGTCGGAGATCGAGCCATACAATTGCTAGACGGATGTGCTACCCTAGATGTTTCCAATCACGTTTTATGTTTATATCAAAACATGATCTAGGTTTCGTTCCCCAGCAGATGTTTATTGTTTTCAGTCATTACTATCATTAATACAAACGAATTGTTTTTTAATTTTGTGTGCCATTGTCTGATTCCACAACTTAGATCATAGTTAGATCACTTTTGTTGTTATAACACATTATATGAATTTTATAGAAATAAAAATGACATTTGATTGATGACATTTTATCTCAATAGATGAACGTTAATTATCGTATTTTATTGCGAAATAATAAATATTGAAAACAATAAAAATCTGCCGGGTATAGAACCCGGGACCATACATTTGCTAGTCGGATGTGCCACCAACTACACAACAGATGATTATGTAAAAATCTACATTTACCTCATATCCGAGAAAATTATTTTTGCCTTTGTAACTGAATGATCTTACAATAATAAGCAATAAATAAATGTCTGTTGATTTTTTTTTTTTTTTTTTGGGCGCTATGGAAAATATTGCTGGGTCCGAAAATGAATTCGTCCAACTTTCAGAATTTTTTAACGAGAAAATAAAGTAAGCTTTTGGGCATCCAGGCTAATAATAAACAGTTTGGATACAATATATATATATGTTTGAAAGAAAAATAAAAATGTCAACATAACCTTACACAGATAAATTTTATTAAATTAAATTAAATTAAATTGTAGTAGTTGTTGAGTACAAATAATTGTGTGTATAAAAGAAATGTGTATTTATTGTTCGTTGAAAAATTTTAGTAAGAATAAAAATATTTTTGACTGATTACATTTCGAAAATATGATTTAATGTTGTAAACATCTGTGTGATATGTTTTCATGTAATACACAACACTTTTTAATAAATTTTCTTCAACAATTCTTTGTTATTTGTTATGTAATTGTAAATAGTAAGTAAAATGAGGCGAACAAAAAAGTGAATCAACCTGATAACACCCATCATTATAAAACTTGTAGAAAACGAAAATAAATTTTTAAATCTTCGATCGACCAATAATATAAAATTTTCGTATAAAATAATAGATACACAAATCAAATATGAAAAGTATTTAAAACCAATCCAAGGAATATATTATTTTTTCCACTTTTTTTAAAATATCACACATAAAAGTGTAAAAACAATATTTATATAAAATAATTGAACACTGCAAGTAGATGTCGAAATCATAATATTAAAAATATATTATTTTACAAAATATTAAATGCATTTTCTTCATTTATATAATGAAAAATATAATAACTTTTGTACATATTCTTATATCAGAGTTTCAATTTCATAAGTGAAAAGTGTACTATCAACTCATACTTTCGTAACTAATGAAATGTATTAAAAAAGTTTTTATGGTTGTTATTTTAACAAATAAAAATTTATTTTAATTTCCGTTTTTACCTCATTATTAAAACTTTAATAATATTTTTAAGAAAATAAAAAGATAATAATTGAATTAAATATATTTTTTTAAGAATATATTTGATACTTTAAAAACAGCTTTATTATTATAATAAAAACGTTAAATTAAAAAAATGGTTTTTATTATTTTACATTAAATTCGTGAGCATCATATAAGAAGTGATCTTAATAAATTGTTATAAAAATATTTGGTTTTAATGAGCTTTTTTTATCTGAATTTCAATCGTTAATAGAAAATATAATTGTTTATATTGTACAATAAATTATTAATTTCATGAGTTTTAAGGAACATTGAACAAAACAATATATAGACTAACATTATAGTGAAATTTTTAACAATTAGTATTATCTAACCATAACCACACTTATGGAAAAATGTAAAAAAAACATTATGCAACAAACAAATGTGATAAATTTTTGATAATTTTATGATTTTCTAGTAGTTTATTTCCCGGAGGGGATTTTTGGAATTACTTTCTTGAGCTCGTGTAAAAAAATATGAGAGACACTCACTGATTATTTGACCACACATAACTATTTACAGAGTAATCCGATTTTAATAGTTTTTTTGGATAGGATATACCTCGAAATTGGTAGATATTAATTTGGAAAAAAAAAACTTTCCACTCTAAAGGAAACTTCCCACTTTGTTCTCATTAATATGAGAATACCTAAGTAACTTTGAGTCGGCGCTAAATAAGCAAATTAAATAATAATGTAAAGCGTGATGCGAGAGGACTCAAAATTATTTAGGTATACTTCCGTTAGTTTAAGAACTTAACTGAGGTAAAAAAAGTTTTATTATTTTTTGCTATTCGGTTTTTTCAGCTATTCCATTCAAATTCTGAAAAAGTAACAAAAATTACAGGGCTCATATTTTAATAAAATTTTAAAATCATTAATACGAAATTATCCTGTTTTATTATTTTTTGCTATTCGGTTTTTTCAGCTATTCACATTTGTTGGGGCTCATTTAAAATTCTTTTTGTTTTTAAGATCAAATTCTGAAAAAGTAACAAAAATTACAGGGCTCATATTTTAATAAAATTTTAAAATCATTAATACGAAATTATCCTTAATATGAATGCAAACACCCAATCATAGTAAGTTAGTAAAAAAATGTATCCGGTATATAACATCAGTTACAACACCCAGGTGAGCTATTACCTTGATATATTATGAACTTTGAAAAAGGTGATCGAACTTCTGGATATAATGTCACAATAACTTTTAAGGAGCCAGTCGGTAAGATAGTATATAGATTAGATAAACTAGCAACCCACTATACACAAAACATTTAGCTATATGTTTAAAAGTTTGTTCATATTTAAAGTATTTTAGTTTATAATGTATAAGCAATGTCTTGCATCCACAAAACGCTTTTCCTATCAAAAAAATTTATACTTGTAGAATATCTAAAGATTTAACATGTAACTGTCCATGGATAAGTTAGTAAGTACAGTTTTCAAATTTTGTAGAGAAAATAGTTGCCACAATTATAATCTGGGTTTATTACGCTGTTATTTTCGAATGCATTATTCGATATTGATCAATTTTGGTACACATGTTTATCACATTTAGAAAAAATTATTGTATAGTTTTTGGAAAAATTGTATCCCCTTTTAGGTAAAATGTTCAAAAATAACATACATAACAGAAATATGATATTTTTTGCAATTGATATATGAAATAAAATTATAAAAATTGGGTAAATAGGAATACTTTTGTCTGTTCTATTCCCACATTTGGGAAAAAATTCTAAAAATACCTTCGAAATATATTTTTTTAATATATTAATGATGAATACTCACATGAATACAAAGCTAGAAACGTGCAATTTCTTCCGATCTATATAGAATGTTGAGGAAACTTTGGAAAATTGTAATTTTTTTTCATTTTGGAAATCCATATTAATAAGCTACTTTTCTAACCTATTTTGAGTAGTTAAAATTTTTAATAAAATATATACAATCTAGTAAATATAATTATTTGTTCAATTCTTAGCATATGAATTGAGTAGCAAATTTCGAATAAGGATTCTTGAATAATTACAAAATAAATGGCAAGGTATTAAATTTATTGGGTTGAAATTTGTAAAAATGATCGAAGAAATTGTTTTAGTAATTATTTACAATTGCAAATATAAATAATTATTAATTTAAATTTGTTGATAAATTTTGACAAATTTCCATTGTTAAAAAAAATACCATCAACAGACTAACATATCATTTGACTGATAAAGTAATATTTCGTTACCATGTCAACGAAAGAAAAAATGTAATACCCATACTAGTGTAAAAGCACTTTTAAATAAGTAAAGTGGAAAATATTAAAGGACATTTTTGTATCATTGATTACTCAATGAGCTTTCTCGAACATAAATAAATATATATAAAACATAACTAACATTTAGACAGAGATAAATAAATACATATTACTTGCGATTCAATAAAATACTGACGGACTTTTAAAAATAAAATATTTACTGATAGTATAAAAAAACAACAACAACATTGAATGAAATACTGTCAGTTTAATAAACTATCTCTCTAGAACTTCTACTAGTTTGTGGGTGAAGTTCTACTTTTTTATTTTTCATTTGCAATAGTTTTGCTTATAATAATATATGTTTATGTAAACAAGTTGTTTGTAAAACCAAACATCTCAAAACTATTGGTTTAATAAATATCTGTTGAATTCTCTTATATAAAACAAAAATATTTATTAATGTTGTAATATTAATTAAAATCTTCAACATTATTAGAAGTTAGATTATGTGGTGAATAATTTCTGCTATTAAATTTATACTTTCCACTACGAATGACAGACATATTACTATCCAGAGAAATTATGAATGAATATGCTTACTTAAACAGTTTTATATACGAACTTCTGCATAGAATGAGTTGCAATTTAGAAATCAGGTGGAAAAATGCATTTTATACATTTCATTCACGTTAAATTTCCTGTGGCAACACATATATAGCAATATGACTTTTGGAAGAAACGCTAAAGAATTCGTATTTATAAGTTGGAAGTGAGAATTATTTTTAAAAACAACCCTTTAAGAAGTCATTAAAATATCAACATAGAATCGACACACTAGAATCGATCACTGATAATGCTAGTGCGTTATTCTAACCATGACAACACAATGGCCATATATTATATTCTCAAATATTAGATATTTTTCTTACAAGAATTGATAATTACATTAATTAATTTTTTATTAATTAATGTAATTATATTTTGTATTGAACATTAATTAATTTTTTATTTTTTTTATTTTCTAAGATTTAGATTTTGTCAAGGACAGTTTTGGGAGCTTAACAGAATTTAAAAAAGAAAAACAATTACCAAATCGAAATTTGTTGTTAAGTTAATCCGTTAGTATACTGTCTTAATCTTCGATTATTATATTATTATTATTATTATATCAAATCAATTTTGAATAAAAAATTAAACTTATTAAATTGTAGATAATTATTCGAAAACAGTAGATATAATTTGAGTGAAATACTCATAAGAAAAATTATATCTCATTTAGCCTCAGTATACTTCCAAACTTCTTAAAAAAATCAATAAAAATAATTCCTTAAAGTGCTCATATTTTTGACTTCTTACGGAACCCAATATAATGACTTATCAGACAGATCTGACTTCCTTCGAGAATCAATAAAAAAAATCGTAAGAAATTCACAATTCCGAATTCTTGAGATTTCAGAAAAATTAGTACTTAAAGAGTTTTTAATTATGATTTCATAAAAAGAAACCTTAATAAATATTCCTTTTGTTTGCTTGGAGTAAGCACTCTACAAGTTCTTTTAAAATTTTTACTTTCTTTAGATTTCTCAAAAATGGATTCATGCGAATTTCACCAATAGCGTTAAATATATGAAACACTTTGTATATACTTATAATGTAACAACACATAATATAGAATAGTTTATGTTATCTAAAATTATTATTTTCCTTATCATATCATGTATCATCTCCATTCTCTATGAAAGGATATAATATTGTTACAAATAAAACATTGTTTACAACTATTTAATGTTTATATCTATAACTGTTATATTTTGTATTACACAATACGTGTAACAAAGTCAAAATATTATTTTATTAATATTTCCTACTGAACAGATATATCAAATAAAGTGTCTATGGTTTACGAGAAAAATAATTATTGTTTTGTATCGGTTTGAGCCTTCTTACCGCATTTTTTTAAACAATAAATGCGTTACACTCAAGTTGCATATACTAATGATAATCACTTTACCTTAAAACTAGCGTTTGACCAAACATTCTACTTCTGATTCGACTTCGATAAAGCATCCGAAGATTTAGCCTAAACCGAAGGATTGTATTAGCTGACAATAAATGACGAACCTGTGTCAAACGGCATGCGAACTATACAATGATGCTACTACAGATAAATAAGCAAAAAATTAAATGAATATGTTCATTTTTATATTGTTTTTGTAACCGTATTTCAATAGATTAACAAAACCAATAATACTCTTTTAATGCTACACCATATATCATGCATAATATCATTTAATTCTCAAAGAGTTTTCAAAGACTTTGCCTGAAGGTTAAAAGTAGCGGCGAATGATTGATTTCAGCCAGACATTCGGTCGGGCACTACCTAAAACGGATATTAATTCTGTCTAAAAAAAATGTGTACCTCTTTATTTTAAGATTTATCTAACTGATTGATATTCCAAGTTTGCTCTGCTTTTATATAGCCAAGTACATTTCAAATAAGTAACTTTTAATGTATTTCTAATTTGAAATATCATTCTCACATGGCATTTGGATATAAAATATTTCAAATTTATCATTTTATTTTATTGAAACTTACTTCGCAAAAACTCGAATAGGTATTTATAATTACGCTTATTATTAATAATTATTCAGAGTAGATTTTTAGTATAACCTTAAGATTAAATATCCAGGTGATAGTACAGCTAGCGTGAGCTTACGCATTTTATGTTTAGTTATCACGTCCTTGAGGGATTTTATTTTATCCTTAAGATAAACAACTCAAGTGATATTGTGAGCCTGTCTATTCGATGTTTAGTTATCACGTGTTTGAAGATCTTTGCGTTAATCTGTGATTTAGCTACCCTAGAGAGCCTTAAGTCAAGTAGCTCAAACTTCACACAAGTAAATGACGTAAACATTTTCGAGAATACAATGTTTTTAATAATCTGACTGTTTCTTGAAAACATGATATCCAATTCGCATAATTGTGGAAAAACAAGATAGTGCCTTAAGAACCAGTAACCCATACAAGAAATGAGGATCGGCCCATTAATGGGCCAAGACAGGCAGCCGATTTAAAAGTATCGGCCAATGATCCGAATATATCATCGGCCCAAGACTGGGCGAGTATCGGGCTGTAACGCCATGCCGATATCGGATCCTATGATCGGCCGAGCATAGGATCCTATGATCGGTCGATCAAAGGATCCCATGATCGGCCGAGCATAGGA